>OX344720.1:48124064-52924064 GCA_947034835.1 Ballota nigra
AGATCTTAGGCTTGAGACAAAATACCCTAAAATCTTGCTTGGAGATGAAGAGGTTGATCTTACTGAACTTGAGAGGATGTGCAATTCTCATCAAGAAGGTCAAGAAGCTAATGGTCAAGAAGCTGAGGCTCAAGAGCCTATTGTTGGTCCACAACGTGAAACATCTTCTGAACTTGGGAAGAGATTTAGAAATGCATATAGGAAAAGGAAAAGAAGCTCTCCACGGAAAGGAGGAAAAGAAAAAGATCTTACAAAACCACGGGAAAAAAGTCGATTATGTTGAGAAAAAGAAGAAAGAAGATCCTTCAAAGCCCATCTTGATTGATGAAAGCTCGGAAGAAACTGCTACTGATCCTGAGATAGCTGAAACTGAAGAAGTGCAATCTGAACCTGCACAAGTTCCAAATTCAGACTCGGAGATGAATGTTCCTCTTGCACAAGTGGGGAAGAGAAGCAAAGCAAAGAAGAAAGTTGACCCAATGCCATCAGTGGCAGAAAGTAAACCAGTTGTTGCTGAAAATATGCCATCACCTATGGCAACATCCGAAGAATCTGAACCAGAACAAGAAGAAAGTAAAGAGAAGAAAAGTTCTGACCCTGATTCCAGTGATCCTTCATCAGGTGACTCTGACTCCAGTGCTAAGGTAATATCTGACCATTCCTCTAGTGAAGATGAATATAATGACATAAAGAGTGATAAGTATATGAAGATACGAACCAGAGTACTTGTTGGGGAAAAGATTGTTAAAATGACTGACTTTATAGAACAAAATCTGATTGAATTCTTTAGGGAAAGATCATTTTTGTATGCACTTGAGTTTGCTACCCCGTACATAGTGGAATGAGTTTATGAATTTTATGCAAACTTGAGAGAAAGTCTGGAAAAAATAAACTCAAAACATTATGGTACAGTCTGGTTCAAAGGGGTCAAAGTACGTTGTATACCTAAGATAATTGATTAGGCATAAAATTTTGATGTTTTGTGGCCCGATTAGTCCATATTTTGAGTGTATTTGATGAGTATTTAGAGTTATTTGAGCTAAATTTTCATAAACTCATTAATTTGTCATTTTGATGCTCATATTAGGAAAGAGGGCGAAACGTAGAGTTCGTAGGACTTTGAATCGACTCAAACAGACTCTCGGATGAGAAGATACTGAAGAAATACGAAAAGTATTAGTTCGTGCGAAGAAAAGTATCATTTTGCTCAAGAGGAGGAAGCACTCGAGCACCATGACTCAAGCGTGCATTCGTCTCTGGAAGTCAAGAACCACTCGACCAACTTGAGCTCGATCCCTAGGCGCTCGTGTGGTCAAGCTCGAGCGGTAATTTATCGCTGGAAGTGTGGAGCACTCGACCATGAGGAGATCAAGCGCAAGGCGCTCGAGCGAGGTGCCTACTCGAGCAGTTTCGATGGATTTTAACCCATCTTGGCCCATATCATATATATACCCCTTCCCAGCATATCTACACACTTCTACTCTCATTTTTCGAAGGGAAGAGCTTGGGAATGTGATTTTGAGTCTTTGGCAAGGTTTTGAACGTTGTAATCGAGGTTTTTAGCATACAAATTCATTAGATTAATTACTTCTTTATACGGTTTGGATTTTTGTTTTGATTTCTTGAACCCTTGATCTCTTAGACCTAGATTTCCAGATTTATAAAGATTTATTTTGAGACTTTAATTGATTGTTTTCATCTTTTGTTTATGTTCTTGAATTCTCTAATCCTTTCAATTATGCATATGGTTATGAATCTTATTATTTCTTTTATTCTCGAAACCACCATGTTAGGCTAGAACCCCTGCATGCTTAGGATAGGATGAACTCGTAGAAATAGGACGTTGATACGTAATTAGGATAATTCGTGATGTATAGTTTTAGTTCTCTTAATTATTGAATATTTCTAATAAACCCTAGAATAATCTTGGAATTAAGTACAAAGATTGTTAGAGAGAAGATGACCACCTCACTGTTTAATAGCGAATAGGCTTAAGAAGAGGGTTTTTGAAGGGGTTTATAATCTACCGGTTTATCTAGGGAGGACGGCCGCATCACCTTAGTTAAATTAGGGCCTCGATAATTAAGCACAATCCATATAATTTAATTAGTGGATTACTGAAGTAGGTTGGTAGAACTAAGTAGATTAATTCTTGAGTTTTTATTCTTTCAATTCTTATGCTAGATTAGGGAAGTTGATTGTCTAGTTTTAGTACACTTAGGATTATCACTTGAACATCACGAATATTTTAGTTATTGTACCAACTCCGTTAGTATACGTAGGGATTCCTATCCCGAGCATCACACTCATATTTGCATTTCAAACCGAAGTTAGTTTAGTTTAATTTCATTATTAGAATATAATTAGTATAAAATACTTAGTAGTAATAGTATAAACCCAACATTGCATTCATATTAGCTACGACACATACATTTTCAGGGATTTATTCACATGCACACTTTCCCTTGGGTTCGATACTACTTGGTCCCTATACTTGCCCATACTACGGTGATCACATACTCTTGTGGGGTAACTACTAGTAAAGCTAGTATTTTGCATTCAAGTCAACAATCAACATGTTTTTGAAGACTAAAACGATGATAGAAGAACTTGTTGATGATGTGAATGAGGTTATTAAGGTCTTAACTGGTGGACAAATTGAGGTTTGGGAGAATAGGCTTAGTAGTTCTAAACTGACTAGTTTGTATTCAGTTCTTCATAAACTATGTGTTTACAATTGGTTGCCATCTTCGAATACTACCGTGTTAACCAAGGAACAAGCTGTCTTAATGTATAAAATTGGGCACTTGAAGAAGTTCAATCTTGGGCAAACAATATTCAACAACATTTTGTCATATACTGGTGACATAATTGGGAAAAGGATTGATGTCATATCCAAGTCTTATATACAAGATGCTTGAGAACAAGAATTTCTAAAGGAATCCAAGAGAGGAAACCATCGGTGGTTTCACTGCCAGTTTTGGGATCTCCAATGTATTGCTCACAGGCCCAACAATGATAGACCTGTCATATCATGATCTATCCGAAGTGCAACAAGAACATGAAGCTCTTGATACCGCTAATGCCACTGAGAATATTGGCAATACTTCTGCCAACATTCCCCATAATGCTACACTCACTTCTGTATCATTAACTCTGAATTATATAACTGAGCAAATTGAAACTTTGCAGACTACCATCACTAATATGCAATCACTCATTAAAGATATGAAAAACCAGAAGGCTTTCTGGGAGCTGCTCCTTTCTACTCCAACATGGGGAATAGAACCTGATGTTGATGGAGGACTAAATGTAGGGGGAGTTGATGCAAGTGGTGCTAGTTCCAATGGTGTGAAGATAGAGAAAATTCCAGAAGAAGATGTTACGTTTCCAGTTGATTCAACAGTTCCAGTTGATCCAGTTGCTGAGAAAGATGAAGACCTAGAGATACTACATGGTGATCTAGGTGGTAAGAAGTAAAGAGCTTGAAGTTCGGTGTTGGGAAAATGTATAAGACTTATGTTTTGATTAGATGCCAACATGTTCCTCCTAAGTTGTTTTGTAAGTAAATTATTCAGTAGAGTTAGTACTTAGTCAAACAGTTCAAAGTGTTAAGAACTGAGTACAGTTAGTAATTACATGAGTGTATTTAAGAATGAAGTCTGCTGAAGATGAAGTCCGCTGAAGTGAAGTCCGCTGAAGACTAAGTGATCTGAGAATAAGTCTAAATCTTGAATGTTTTCTAAGTACATTCTCACTAAGACTAAAGCTATCAGGAGAGGACCAAGGTCCACTGATGGTAACTAACAATGCTAAAACATATTAAAAGTTGTTAGTTAATCTGGTTGGAACAAGGCAAAATGAATTTCAGTGAAGCTTACAATAAATGAAGGAATAAGAAGGTTCTCTCAGAGGAGTTCCACCTTAAAGCAAGACAAGAATCTGGGCATGCAGACTAAAGGTCCAATGAGAAGATGACACGTCAGTGTACTTACTAACAGCCGACCTGCCCCAGCCTGACAAGTACCAAAAGTCCTTCTCTAGCAATCTACAGAAAGTTGGTGAACAAGCATGGTCTTTCAGCCATTTCTTGACAAGACTTAAAGCTTCAAATAGAGCCGTTTGAGCCAATCAGATACAAGAAGACTTACTTGAGAAGATTCAAATCCAACGGGAAGATTTTTAAGGAAGCCTATAAATACAGAAGGACGTGCACATTTCCAAGCACGGGAAACTCACAAGATCAAAGCTATCTCTACATTCATAACAACTAAGAAGCACTCGAAATTACCTTTGTTTCCCAAGTGTTTCACATTTGTAGAGAGCCTAACAAACCTTCTGTAACCAAGCTTAAAAGCTATATCCAAATCTTAGAAAGAGATAATCCAATCCTAAGCCTTGAGCTAAACTTGTAAGGATTATCTCAAAATAGTTGGAACCAAAACCCTACTCAAAACCCTACTCAGTGTTTAGGTTGAGAGCTAGTGTTAAGTGGTGTTAGTAAGCTGATTGTTGTATCAGTCTGAAAGCTGGTTTATTTTGGGAACTAGGACCTGGAATTTCCTAGTGATCAATCATCCTAAGAGAGGGTTAGTTGATCAGTGCACCTTGGCACTATAACACAAGGAATTCCAAGTGAAAGGAATTCTCCTGTTTGATCAGGACAGTGGACGTAGGAGATTCATCTCTGAACCACTTTATACCTTGTGTTCTTATTATCTGCTTTCCTAAGTGTGTACAAATCTCAAAGTTTATCAAAGTAAAACGAGTTTTCTAAGGGCTCACTAATCCGCATCTGAAAGCTAATTAGATAGTAGTTCAACTGAAAGTCTTGAGCTTTCAGTGGAGGTATTATCTCAGTAGGCTTTCTCTAAGTAACTCTCAGCAGACCTTCAAGTCCACTGACGAGTTATTGTCTTAAGTAACCTGATAAGTTTTACAAGAAGTTTTAATTTGTAATCACAGGTGTATTCCCCCCCCCATACACCTGTTTGCTCGTTTCGGGACCAACAATTGGTATCAGAGTAGTGGTTCAAAAGACCATTGTTCTAAGTATACCTTGTGCTTAAAGGTATTTTTCAAGGTCACCTGAATTGATCTTTTGATAAACTTGTTTTTATACTATGGCTGACAATGCAGCTAGGGTAGCACCACCAGCAGAGAACAACATGGGAGTTAATCCCTTGAACCATATGTCTCATCACAAGCTTCCACAATTCTCAGTGGAAAACTATGACTTTTGGAAGATCAGAATGGGAGCTCATCTTGCCTGTGTGCATAATGAAATATTGAGGGTTATTACTAAAGGTCCATTTGTTTTTATGACACCTAACCCTAGAACTACAGCTGAAACTATTGCAGATCCTAGAGAAGAATGGCCCAAAGATGAAGATAACTTCACTGCAGATGAGAGGAGGAGAAACAACCTCAACTTCATAGCCATGAACATTCTCTACACCACTATCCCAGATTCTGTAATGGGAAGAGTAATCCACTGCAAGACTGCAAAGGAACTATGGGACACTCTTGCTCTCATGTGTAAAGGAACTGACAAGATAAAGGAGAACAAGCTTTCAGTAGCTGTTCAAAAGTATGAGCAGTTCACCATGGAGTCCACTGAGACCAATTGACCAGCTTGATGGAAGGTTCACAGACATCATGAATGAGATAAATTCTCTGGGAAAAGTCTATACCAAGAGAGAGGTTGCCTTAAAGATCCTGAGAGGTCTAACCTCAAGATGGGATGTGTACTCTGTGATGATGCAGAATACCAAGGATCTATCCAGCATGTCTATGCAACAGGTATTCTCTGAACTCAAGGCTTATGAGTTTGATCTGAACAGGAAAATGGCTCCTGATGAGACCTCAACTGAGAAGGGAGTAGCCTTCAAAGCTAAGGAGTCTGAGCCAAAATCCCCAAAGCCTCAGAAGAGTACAAAGGCAAGCAAGTCACAAAGCAAGGCTGAGATGCAGGAGGAACTCAGCCTGATGGCTAGGAGGTTTGAACAACTTAACAGCCGCTTTGGCAAATATAAGAGATTTTACAGGGATAACAGGGAAGGTAGAAGTTATCCACAAAAGACTACCAGAGAAGGAGAGAAAAGCTCATCTGAGCTGGAAAAGAAGAAGGAATACAAGAATTACACCAAGGCTGAAGGATCATCATCAAAGACTAGAGAGTCCACTGAGGAAAAGAATGATGATGCCAACAGGTGTTTTCAGTGCAAGAAGATTGGGCACTTTCAATATGACTGTCCTCAACTGAGCACTAAAGAAAGAAAGAAAAGGCAAGCCAAAAGAGACAGAAGATATGGAGAAAGGAAAGCCATGATGGCTGGGGATGTTGATGAAAATCTAGAGTCACCTGATGAACTGTTCTCTGACAGCAGTGAAGATGACATGTGCCTCATGGCAAGAGAAGAACCAGAGGTACAATCTAAACCATCCATTTCTCTAGAACACACACCTGAGCTAAGCTCATAGTCAACTGAGGAACTCAATCTTCAGTCCGCTTTGGAATAATTGATGATTGATTTCTCAAGGTTGCAAGAAGCAAGTTTCTGTCTTCAAGATGAGAACAAACAACTCTTGAGTAAAAACTCCAAGTTAATTGAATCTGGGAATCAAGCAGATCTAAACTCAGTCAAATCTACCATTGAACTGACAAAAGAGGTGGAAACCCTCAGGAGTCAAGGAAATGGTAGAGATCAACTGATAAAAGATCTCAATGAATCTAAGACAAAGTTAACTGAAGAGAACTTAAAATTGGTAAGCCAAATAAAGGATTCTCTCCTGAAAATTGATGTCTTACAAAAATCTGAAGAGACCTTGTTAAAAAGGATTGATGCTCTAAACAAACCCTCTCTTGCCATAAAGGAGATTCAAAATTTTCAAATCAATCCTAATAACAAGTGTGGGATATGCTTTATTCCAAAACCTTCAGAAGGTCTTCTGAGTGTTGCTTCTTCAAGTGGCACAAAGAGAGTTTTTGTCAAGTCTGTGACATTTCAACCACAGACTGTGGATAAAGGAAAAAGACCAGCTGAGATCACTCAAAAGAAAAGTCAATCTAAGCCAAAACCAAATGGAAAGGCTCAGGTGACTTATCAAACTAGATCTCAGCAGAGGTACTATCAGCCGAGGTCTTCACAGATGAAGCAACCTCAGCTGAAAGCACCCAGGCATGAGCAGTCCTCAAGGAATGACTCATATGGAAGACCTATTCCTTTTGTGCCTAAAGGAAAAGGCCCTTCATACCTTTATCAACAAAAACCAAGACAAGGTGCACCCAAGCCAAAGAGAAAAAATGTGAAGAAGATTCCTGTTCCTTCAAAGGCTGACACCCATAGAAAGTTTACTCCCAAGGCACCTAGGGAGATAACAATCTATGTAGATGTTTATGGAAGACAAATTAGCCAATCTAAAGTGATTAGAACAGTGAGGCAAATTTGGATTCCGAAAGTTACAGCTAACCTGGTAGGACCCAACACCAAATGGGTACCTAAAGCTTGATCTGTGATTGCAGGGCTCAGTGGAGCTCAACAAAGGAGAAGCTCTTAAATCATCAGTCTGGTACTTGGACAGTGGATGTTCTAGGCACATGACTGGCAACAAAGATCTCCTGACAGAATTTGTTGAGAAAGAAGGTCCACAAGTCACTTTTGGTGACAACTCACAAGGAGCCACTAAAGGTTATGGTACTTTAATCATTGGCTCAGTAAGGGTAAGCAATGTATCCTTTGTCAGTGGACTTAAGCATAATCTTCTGTCCATAAGTCAATTCTGTGATAAGGGATACAGTGTTGAATTTTCATGTAACCTGTGTTTTGTTAAGAATATATCTTCACAACAGGTACTACTAACTGGGTCAAGAAAGGGAAATGTCTATCTTGCAGATTGGAAGTCTTGCACACCAAATGCATGTCTTATTGCTAAGAGCTCAACTGACACTAATTGGTTATGGCACAAGAGGCTAAGTCATCTGAACTTCAAGATGATGAACAGGATAACAAGACATGGACTGGTAGAAGGAATGCCAAATGAAGTATACAACAAAGAACATATCTGTAAAGCCTGTCAGGAGGGAAAGCAAGTAAAGGCATCTTTCAAAAGCAAAGTAGCAACCTCTACTGACAGAGTACTTCAACTGTTACATATGGATCTTTTTGGTCCAGTAACCCCTGTAAGTATCAATGGGAGAAAGTATACACTTGTTGTTGTTGATGACTTCTCCAGGTACACATGGGTGATATTCCTTGCAAGCAAAAATGAGACTCAATTGAGACTGCCAGAGCTCCTGAAGAAAGTTAGCAATGAAAAGAGCCTGAACATTGTAAAGATAAGATCAGATAAAGGCACTAAATTCATAAATTCTATTATATCTGATTACTGCAAAAAATTAGGTATTTCACATGAGACATCAGCTGCAAGAACTCCACAACAAAATGGAGTAGCTAAAAGAAGAAATAGGACTCTCAAGGAGGCAGCAAGGACAATGTTAGCTGAAGCTCAGGTTCCTAAAAGATTCTGGGCTGAAGCTATTAATACTGCCTGCCACACTCAAAATAGATCTATGGTAACTAAACATCAAGGAAAAACTCCATATGAGTTATGGAATAACAGGAAGCCACAGGTATCTTACTTTCATATTTTTGGTTGCAAGTGTTTCATTCACAACAATGGGAAAACACAACTGAAAGCTTTTGATAGCAAAGCTGATGAAGGAATTTTCTTAGGATATTCCCAAATCAGTAGAGCTTTCAGAGTTTACAAATGTAGAACTCTTGTTGTGGAAGAAACACCTCATGTGGTGTTTGATGAATCTACTTTTGAGTCTAGAAGTAAGGAGAATGAGGATGTGATTAGCAAAAGACTAACCAGACTGAGTATCAAGTCTAAAGGCTATCCTGAGAATTGTGTTGATACATTCATCCCAACCTGGGACAACCTCAATGATCAACAATTCAAAGAGGACTCTCAAAATTAGACCACTCCTCAAAGCTCACCTGAGAGCTCTCCTGAAGATGTAACTGAACTGATGAACACTATCCCAGTTCAAGAGGTAACAAATGTCAATGAAGATGTGGTCACAACTGAGACATTCACTGAACCCATCATTCAAGGGGGAACCAATGAAATTACCATTGAGAATGAAAATACCTTGAATGATGACTCAGGACTTCAACCCTCTGTTTTATTTCCTGAATTCGATTTCATTCCTATATCTAGTGACTCAACTTCAGAAGAGTTAAACTCTACTGAAGGGCATCAACCTAGGAGGACTTGGCTCTCAGATCACCCTGTTGAGCAAATCCTAGGTGATCCTTCCTCAGGAGTCAAAACTAGAAGTTTTCATGGAGAAAGTGCTTTGTTTTGTTGTTTCTTATCAAACCAGGAACCAAGTTCCATAGCAGAAGCACTTCAAGATTCCAACTGGATTATTGCCATGCAAGAAGAGCTCAACCAGTTTACAAGGAATCACGTTTGGGAGTTGGTGGACAGACCATATCACTGCAATGTGATAGGAACCAATTGGGTATTCAAGAACAAGAAGGATGAGAATGATATCATAGTCAGGAACAAAGCCAGGCTAGTTGCAAAGGGCTACTCTCAAGTTGAAGGATTTGACTATGATGAAACATTTGCTCCAGTAGCCAGATTGGAGGCAATAAGGTTATTTCTTGCATATGCTGCTCACAAGAAATTCAAGGTGTACCAGATGGATGTTAAAAGTGCCTTCTTGAATGGAGTACTCAATGAAGAAGTCTATGTGGAGCAACCCCCAGGTTTTGAAGAAAGTCACAAAGTATATAGACTGAGAAAAGCTCTATATGGACTGAAACAGGCTCCAAGAGCTTGGTATGATACTTTGTCACAATTCCTTTTGGATCATGGTTTTATCAAATGGAGAGTTGATAGAACACTTTTCAGAATCACAAAAGGAGAGGACACATTGCTGGTTCAAATTTATGTGGATGATATCATTTTTGGTTGTCCTAACCAGATCCTCTGTGAGAAGTTTTCTCAACTGATGAAGGGAAAATTTGAGATGTCTATGATGGGAGAAATGAATTTCTTCCTAGGACTTCAAGTTAAGCAGTCCCCTGAAGGAATCTTCATCAATCAAGCCAAATATACAAGGGAGCTGATCAACAAGTTTGGATGCCAGACCAGCAAAGTAGCAAGAGTTCCACTCAACACCAACACCAAGATGGAACCAGATGAGGATGGTGAATCAGTAGACCAGACTCATTACAGAGCCATCTTTGGATCTCTACTGTATCTCACAGCAAGCAGGCCTGATATCACATTTGCAGTTGGGATTTGTGCAAGATATCAAGCCAACCCCAAGAAAAGTCATCTGGAAGCTGCTAAGAGGATTCTCAAATATCTTAAGGGTACTGTGAATATGGGATTGTGGTATCCCTCAGATGACAATCTGGAACTCACAGGATACTCAGATGCTGATTATGGAGGATGTAGAATTGACAGGAAATCAACCTCAGGCACTTGTCAATTCTTGGGAAGTAAGCTGATTTCTTGGTTCTCCAAGAAACAAAACTCAGTAGCCACAAGCACTATTGAAGCTGAGTATATGGCAGCTGGAAGTTGTTGTGCTCAAATTCTTTGGCTAAGACAACAACTGAGAGATTACAACATCTTTGCCAATGAAGTCCCTATTTTCTGTGACAACAATAGTGCAATTGCTATTTCAGAAAATCCAGTTCTCCACACAAGATGCAAACATGTGGATATAAGGTATCATTTCATCAGAGATCATGTGGAGAAGAAGGACATCAAAATGCTCAAAATCCACACTGACAAGCATAAGGCAGATATCTTCACAAAACCTTTGGCTGAAGCAAGGCTCCAAGAGTTGTCAGTGGAGCTTGGACTCCTAGATCCAGGAGAGTAAAGAAAGGATTTAATCTCAGAAGAGTTACCTTCAACTCAGTGGAGGTTCATATTCAGAAGAGGATCTTTCTCAGAAGAAGCTCCTCATCCCAGAAGAGGTCTGAATATCAGACGAGGTCGAACCTCAGTGGAGGTCAAAGTTTATACTTAGTGTTTTTCTAAGTTAAAGCCTCTTAGTTTTATATATATTTATTTGGGTTCAAAACTTACTAATGAGTGCTTTCTGGGAAAATAAATCTTTTTCCACTGTTCCGAAGAGAATTTAGTATGGCAAGCATTTAATGCGCGTGGTACAAGTTAGACATGCTTTTTCAATTACCTATCTCACGCGCCCTAAAAGCCGGATGATGTGACCTTCCGGCTACCAACTTTTCCAATCCATGCCATCCATTTTTAGGCGGTTCTTTTCTAACCGTCAAGATTTCTTAAAAACTCCCCACTAAACCTTGCAACTATCCACGATCTCAAACCCGATCAATCTCAGATGTTGATTTCTTTGTTCAATCTCACCGTTCTTCACTCATATAAAAACCCCAAACGTTCGCTTGTAAACCTTTTCGAATACACTTCCAAGCAAACACTTACTATTTCTTCAAACTTTTTTCTGCGAATTCATTTGTTCTCAAATCCCACTTACAATCATGACCAAAATTAACCTAGGGTTTCTGAACAACAAAGAAAATTTCTGGTATGAACCTATAATTCTTTTCAACAATCCAGAAATTGAATCAAGACCAGAGTTCTCTCACATTAAGGAGGCTTTAGAAATGGTCAAAGCTGCTGGTTTAGAGAAATTTCTACCAGTACATCCAGAGTACTGTTATGATAGGCAGGTTCTTGAATTTTTCTACAACATATCCAACTCAGACTCAAGAATCAAATCATGTCTATTTGTGCAAAGAAAGAAGAAGGTGATGAGAGACGATATGGAGGTCGTTGAGCACCAGAAAATTCAAAAGGAGATTCGGATAAGCGGAGATGATTTGAAGGAGTTATTTCAACTCCCATCTGAAGGTCCAAATCCAGATACTTGTATCTTGGATAAGGAGGAGGAATGGGTCTACACCATCATGGAGAAGAAGGTGAAATATAGTCCCACTATGAACAGAAGCCTACTATTACCAGCATACAATGTCCTCTGCGAGATTGTTGGTAAATGTATCTTGGGAAACCAAGAAAGCACAGAACAAGTGAGCAAGCCAAAGCTCAGGTTGATGAAGGCAATAGTGGAGAGCAAGGAGAAGCCATACAATTGGCAGCAATTCTTTTTTAGAGCTTTGAACAGGGAACACTCAAAATTCCAGGCTGACAAAACTCCCCAGTTGGCAAGTAAGCTAAATTTTGCCACTAAAATTTCTTACTTAATTGAGAATGTGGGTGTGGGAGTAGACTGGTTAACGGATAGGAAGTGGAGTAACCTGAAGACCCTATTCAAGTCTGGAAAAACTCTGGAAACAAGGATGCTCAAGCCTACTGAGGAGAGCCCAGAGGCAGTCGAGGAAGAAGAGGCTAACCCTACTGAAGGGAAGAAAACTAAGCTCAAGAGGAGGCTGGTTAAACTAAGTGACAAGATGGCCCAGCACAAAGAGGCCGAGGCAGTGAAAGCCTCTAGGAAAGAAAGCAGGAGGTCCTCTGAGGCAGAGAAGGTGAGTGCCTCAAAGAAAGTCAGAGTCACAGACTCTACTGATGAGTCTTCATCAGGTAACCCTGACTCATCTCCAAACATCATCTCAACTGAGTCTGACTCAGATGTCCCTGCACCTACCCCCATCAAACCCAAAACAACAAAACCTCGCACCCCTGCCAAAACCAAACGTATCTCCAAAATAACCAAAACCCCCACTGATGGCTCTCAACAGCCAGTAAGTGGATCCCAAACAACCCCCACTGAACCCATCTCCAACCCACTAAAACCACCCCATCAAACCCTACTGAACCCATTCCCTCAACCCCATCTGAACCCACATCATCAACCCCTACTGACCAAAACCCAACCTCACCTGAAACCCAACCTCAAACCTCATCTGAACCAAACCCTCCTGAAATTCATTCAACTCAACTGGAGTCTATCCCAGAAGAGCCAACAGAGAGCAGATCCCCTACCCCTTCCCTTCCTTCAGACGATGAAGAAGAGTACTCATTCCTAGATACTCTCAAGGATGAGGTAGCTTACTCTTTAGAGTCTAAATACCCTGAACTTGATCAATTCCCCACACTCAAAGCCATGTTCTTGAGACTGAGACTCATTGTCCAGCTCAAGGATAGAAGACTTGGTGAAATTCTTCTAGCTGTAAGAGGCAGCAATGCAGAGGAGTGGAAGAAGGAGGAAGTTGAAGTGCTGCAATTTGTTGGGATGCACAAGACCAGACTTCTCTGTGATGAGAAGATTTTTGAAAGCTTGGTCTTGGAGAATATTGCAGAGGCAAAGAAGGAGGTAGAAAAGACTGCTGATGGAGAAAAGCCAGCTGAACCCTTATCTGAGAAGGAGGAGGAGAAGGAGAAGAGTGCAGAGGAGAAGGTAGTGGAGTCTGAACTTGAAGGAGGTGCTTCACCTAAGCAAGGTGGTGGTGAAGCGGCCAAGGATATATCCATGGCAAGGGATACTGAGGCTCAAAACTTGCCAAATGAGGGCTCAGTAGAGGTGTCTACTGAAGCTCTCCCACAACAGCCCTCAGTGGTGGCTTTAGAGTCAACTGAGGTGTCTGGAACTGGAGAAGTTGAAAAAGAGAGTGAAAAAGAAAAGGAGGTGGAAATCACTGCTGTGAAGAGTGGAGAGATAAGAGCAATCATCCATGTAAAGGGTGAATTGGCTGAAAAAATAGCAGTTGAAAAAGAAAGTGAGGAAGAGAAAAGTAAGAAGAGTGAAGAGGAGGGAGTCCCCATGGAGATAGAGACATCAGGAGATCTAGGTGGTGATGTTGAGGGAGTTAGAACTAACACTTCTTGCAATGCAGGTACTCAAACCATTGAAGTTCCCTCAGCTGTGGTCAACCTAACTCCACTGAGTGATGCTCTTCACTCTATCAAAGAAGAAAGCCTTCCAACTCTTCAAACTCAGCTAAGGGAGGTCCAGGAGATTGTACAAGAAGAGGTGGATGAGATGGTTATTCTCTCAAACCACATTGATGAACTCATGGAGTCCACAACTACATCACTTCAGAATCTCACACTTAAAGTTGAAGACTCTCAGCAGATGGTGATTGATGTAGTTGAGGGACAAAGTGTGTTAATCATTGAAGCCCTGAAGAAGCTGGAGGAGACTGAAGAAGAGGCCAGAACCAAATTTCTAAAAGGCTCAGTAGAGAACGTATCCATCAACCTGAAGTCATCAGTGGAGGCCTTCTCAGAAGACCTACTTGGAAAGGTTGAAGGGTTATGGAACTCTAAGATGTCTGAATTCGAGGCCAAGCATGCTGAGCTAGGAGCCAAACTGGGAGAGGTACTGAAGAAGGCGGCTGAAGACTTCCCAACACAAGAGAAAACTGATGTGCTGATCAATGAAAAGCTAGCGCAGTTTGTTCAATTTGGGAACACGGCTGGAGCTACTTTAGAAAGGCTTGAAGATGAGGTAGACCATTGCTCAACTGAGCTGAAGGCATTGGCCCATGATCAACTGAAGCTCAACATCACTGTAGCTGAATGTATGATTAATGCCGGAAAGGGGGAAAAGAGGATAAGTGCTAAGGACATGAAGGCTGATCCTAAGAATAAAATGAACATTATCCTTGAAACCCCTGACTTCGAGAAAGACCAACAGGTGAAGGGCACCTTGAAGAGAGTTGAAGCTGAAGCTCAGAAGATTGCAGAATCCAAGAAAGGCAAGGAGACCTCCTCAGCTGACCTTTCAAAGTTCAAAGAGGAGCATCTAAAGGAGAAAGAGAAGAGAGCTACGAAGAAGGGGGAAACTGCAAAGAGAAAGGCATCTGATGCTCTCTCAGCAGAGGTTGCCAAAAAGACAAGAACCTCAGGGAGGTTGGCAGCTAAGTCCACAACCTCTACTGATGAAGTTCAGGTACTTCCTATTCTCAATCCTGAACCCTTATCTTCTGAACCTCCCAAGTCTGCACCCACAAAAGTCACAGAGCTCGCTGAGCTAATTAAAGAGGCTGGAGGTATGAATGAAAGAGCAAGGAAGCTGACAGCTCAACAACAAGAAAGAAGAGATAAGGTGGTTGGTAAGATGGGGACCATTGCAGAGCTAGCTGAGAGAAAAAGAAAGGAGAGACTAGCCACTTTTGACAAAACTACTTTTAAGAAATTCAGGAGTGGTTATCTAAAGTGGGCTGCTAAGCTGAAGAAAGACAAGATCACACCATCTCTGAATAGATTTCCTCATCATGATGCCTGGGTTCCTAAGAAGTTCAATGATGCTTGGGAGACTGCAAAAAGGGAATTTGTGTATTCCTTTTATGTCAGTGGAGAGTTAGGAAGGGACAATGCACAAGAAGTCTTCAACTCATGGTTGTTTGATGCCTATCCCAAACTCTATCCCGAGATCAGTGATGCTTGGAATGATGCCTTCCCTGATCAAGCTCTGAAGGCCCCTGAGCCAATCACCTACTGGCCTCCTCAAGATGCAACATGTGCTGTTGATAGAGAAAAGATCACTGAAGAGTGGACATCCTTGTGTGAGCATCTTGGACTCAGAGGACATTCGAAGGAGATAATGGAGAGGAAGAACGAGCTGAAGATTAGAGTTTTCAAGCAATATGGACTTGAACCTATTTTCGAGTCCATCTGAGAAGGTTATATCTTTTGCTGGGCATTTGTTTATAAGTCCCAGGTGTGTTTAAGTTTGAGACTTTTAAGAGTTGACTTCCTGTAATATGTACTTCATCATTTTTCAATGAAATGAACTCTACTGATGTTTTGCCCAAGATAATATCTCATTATCATTTAGGCTTATGCACTTGAATGTTTTACTTACAAAAACTGTGAACTTTGAATATCATCTGAAGAACCTCATCTGAAAGAAGATATGTATTAAGATAGGTTCCGGCATAATCAAAAAGGGGGAAATTGTTGGGAAAATGTATAAGACTTATGTTTTGATTAGATGCCAACATGTTCCTCCTAAGTTGTTTTGTAAGTAAATTATTCAGTAGAGTTAGTACTTAGTCAAACAGTTCAAAGTGTTAAGAACTGAGTACAGTTAGTAATTACATGAGTGTATTTAAGAATGAAGTCTGCTGAAGATGAAGTCCGCTGAAGTGAAGTCCGCTGAAGACTAAGTGATCTGAGAATAAGTCTAAATCTTGAATGTTTTCTAAGTACATTCTCACTAAGACTAAAGCTATCAGGAGAGGACCAAGGTCCACTGATGGTAACTAACAATGCTAAAACATATTAAAAGTTGTTAGTTAATCTGGTTGGAACAAGGCAAAATGAATTTCAGTGAAGCTTACAATAAAGGAAGGAATAAGAAGGTTCTCTCAGAGGAGTTCCACCTTAAAACAAGACAAGAATCTGGGCATGCAGACTAAAGGTCCAATGAGAATATGACACGGCAGTGTACTTACTGACAGCCGACCTGCCCCAGCCTGACAAGTACCAAAAGTCCTTCTCTAGCAATCTACAGAAAGTTGGTGAACAGGCATGGTCTTTCAGCCATTTCTTGACAAGACTTAAAGCTTCAAATAGAGCTGTTTGAGCCAATCAGATACAAGAAGACTTACTTGAGAAGATTCAAATCCAACGGGAAGATTTTCAAGGAAGCCTATAAATACAGAAGGACGTGCACATTTCTAAGCACGGGAAACTCACAAGATCAAAGCTATCTCTACATTCATAACAACTAAGAAGCACTCGAAATTACCTTTGTTTCCCACGTGTTTCACATTTGTAGAGAGCCTAACGAACCTTCTGTAACCAAGCTTAAAAGCTATATCCAAATCTTAGAAAGAGATAATCCAATCCTAAGCCTTGAGCTAAACTTGTAAGGATTATCTCAAAATAGTTGGAACCAAAACCCTACTCAAAACCCTACTCAGTGTTTAGGTTGAGAGCTAGTGTTAAGTGGTGTTAGTAAGCTGATTGTTGTATCAGTCTGAAAGCTGGTTTGTTTTGGGAACTAGGACCTGGAATTTCCTAGTGATCAATCATCCTAAGAGAGGATTAGTTGATCAGTGCACCTTGGCACTATAACACAAGGAATTCCAAGTGAAAGGAATTCTCCTGTTTGATCAGGACAGTGGACGTAGGAGATTCATCTCTGAACCACTTTATACCTTGTGTTCTTATTATCTGCTTTCCTAAGTGTGTGTTAATCTCAAAGTTTATCAAAGTAAAATGAGTTTTCTAAGGGCTCACTAATCCGCATCTGAAAGCTAATTAGATAGTAGTTCAACTGAAAGTCTTGAGCTTTCAGTGGAGGTATTATCTCAGTAGGCTTTCTCTAAGTAACTCTCAGCAGACCTTCAAGTCCACTGACGAGTTATTGTCTTAAGTAACCTGATAAGTTTTACAAGAAGTTTTAATTTGTAATCACAGGTGTATTCCCCCCCCATACACCTGTTTGCTCATTTCGGGACCAACATTCGGGAAAGAATGAAGTTAGGGGGAGTTTATGCAGATTATGGAGATGCAGCTGACTCATGAAGTTCAGCCCAATCCTCACTCTACTTCAAACATTCATTCCTTGTGTTTCAACAGCTCTGTTGTTTATTCTTTTAGTTCTTAAACTGTTTTAAATTTCTATTAGTGAAACTCTGAGTAGTTGTTGCTGTTTTTGTTTAGATTAGTTTGGGAAAATTTAGTTTATTTAGTTTTTCTGTGTAGTTTGGCCTAAGCACCCCGTTTGTGCTTAGTGATCGTTTTTATAATTTCAGTAAGTTTACTTTAATTTGGTTTAGCAATTAAATATCTTATTTTGATGTTTAGTTGTATTTCTAATTAACATATTTTACTGCATGTTTATAACATCAGGTGTTGTTGGTCCCACTAGTCAAATCTTAAGTAATGCGGAGGCTTAAAGACTTGTTTAAAAACCTTTTTAATGACTTCAAATAACTTCAAGTAAATAAAGCAGTAAGAACACAAGATATATAGTGGTTCAGATGTTAAAATCCTATGTCCACTCTCCCTTCAAAAAGGGGTCTTACTAACCAACCAACCAACTTACTATCACTGGAATTAACAAGTACCAGCACCTTGTTACAACCTTTAGATCTAACTTCGATCTAAAGCACCAAACAACTCCAACCTTGTCTATAGAGATGAACAAGTTGAGTTTATAATCCAACTACAAAAACTCCTTAAGAGTAGATAAACTTAAGTTCGTATAGAGTACTGATTGTAATGGGAATGATAAAGCTTGAGTGTTCTTCGCGCGTATGTGTAGAGCTTTCTTCATACCAGCACTCTAGTATTTATAGGGAGGATTAGGGAAATAGCCGTTGGAAAGCTAATCCAATCAGATCCCTATAAATGGAAGTTTCAATCAATCAATTCCCTAATTGATTGATTGAGGTTGGTGAGATCCTTGGATTGATCCTTCATTTGACTTTCCAATCCGATCTTCAATCAACATTAATTACACCAACGGTTGGAAAACTTCCTTGGTCAATAGTCTGATTCTTCCAGAGTGGATATACCAGGTACCAGATGACCCAGAGGTCCTTTGGTCCAGAGTCGATTATGAAACTATCAGTTCCTTAGATTCATGAGATGATTCCAAGATACTTTTATTTCACCAGACTCGTCTGGTTCAGGGGAAACTTCTCTGCCTCTAATCTGAACTTCTCTGATGAGGTCTTCTGGTGACTCTTCAGGTGAATTCTTTTGGTGACTCTTCTGGTCTGGCAGTTCCCCCTAGACTAAGTCCTAATCTAGATCTTCATCTGGCTAACAGGTCCAGATGGTCCTATTACATCTTCTGGTTTGTTTCTAACTCATCAAAACTAACAATTTTTATCCTAACAATTTTCCCCTTTTTGATGAAGTTAAAATATAACCAGAACTGAATTTAAACATATAAGCAAGAAAACAATAAAGACAAGATCTTAGAATAGATCTTATCTGGCAACCAATTAGACAGCAAGAAGTTGTCTTTCAAACAGACAGAGATAGTAATATTTCATTAAGCAAGATAAGAGAGGTTTACAGAATACACGAAATATCCTAACATCTAGCAGTATCTTCTTCCTTCTTTAGGAACCAGGAACCAGTCCAGGAACCTATCTTGAATAAATCTGAGCTCTACCTGGCTAGGAGGGTCGAAGTTTGCCATCACATTGGTCTTGAACAACTTCTTCAGCTCTGCCCAATCAATCTGGTCGCCAACCAGATGAGTGTTGAGATAGTGAAACTCTGGAGCAGTTACTTCAATGTTGAATTGTATAGTGGACTGCATCAGCTGCTCATAGAGATTCTTGTCATAGGCCTTTATCTAGGCATGAAAGGTTATGTTGATAAGAGTCTCATCCTCTGGTGGGGGCTTGTGAATGTAGTGTTGAATAAACCACAAGGAATTGGCTTCCTTCCACTGGTTGATCAAAGGAACAGGGACAGTAGAGTCAAAAGACCATTCTGTCCTGAGTGGCAATTGCTCCATAATCTCAATCTGGCCTTTCTTCTTCCTTGAGCTGCCACTGCTGCTACCACCAACTTCCTTTGCCTTCTTGTTCTGCCTCCTAACATATCTCAATCTCTACTCTTCATTGATGTTTATGGTAATCCGAGCTTTCTTCTCTTCCTCTGTCTCCTCCTTGTACCTCTTCTCTGCCTCTTCCACAACTTCCTCCAGAAAGGTTTTCTTGACCTTTCTGATCTTTCTCTTGGCAGAGCCAGTAATAGCAGCTGGTTCTTGATCTGACTATGGAGCTTCCTCTTCTGTAGCCAGCTGCTTTGCTTTGGCTAAGGACTTCAGCTCATCCTTCTTCTTCTGGTTCCGCTCTGCCTGAGCCATAGTGCTCTCCAAAAGATCCAGTCTGCCAGAGTGCACAAAGAGGGTTTCATTTGTGCATCTCCCTCAACTTCTTGGCATCTGCAACATAAGCCTTAACTTCAGCAACCAGAACCTCCTGCTTGTCCTGCATCTGGCGAAAGTCATCCTTCATCTTGATCAGATCAATCAGCTGAGTAGCCAGAGTGGTCTTGAGAACAGAGACTGATCTCATCTGCTCCATCACATACTTCTGGAGCTCATTCTGGCTCTTAATCACGTCCATCTTCAAGAATACCCTATTTGCCTTGAAGGCAACTTTAGTAGAGGCAAAAGTGGACTTTATCTATTTGAGCAACTTCTTCCTTTCCTCCTTGATCTGGTACTCAATCATGCCAGGGCCAAAATATTGCATGGCCTTGCAGAATCGTCCAACTTGTTGAATCTGCTCATTGAAGAAGAGCTTTATCTTCTTCATCATCGCAGGCGTGACATCAAAGTCTTCCTTCTCTGAATAAAGTTCTAGAGGGAAAGAGAAGTGAGGCCCAAAGGTGTAGGAGGGGCCAGCGGGGGAGATCATTACCTTTTTCTGGATCAGAAGGGTTCTGATCACAACCCTGGCAGAGTCAACAGTCAACAGCTCTGCCGGATGCTGAACATTTAGCTTCTTCTTCAACTCAATCTCCCAATTGGAGAAGTTGGAGGCACCCATCTCATCCAATAGAAGAACAAAATCTTCTACATCTTCTTCTCTGACCGTGCTCCACACTTTGCCATCAGTGAGGTCTGCCAACAAGGGGAGGTGCTCCAGCAGAACAGGGAAGTGTTCTCTTAACCAAAGATGAGCACCTTTACTTATACTTTGCCGAATGGGACCCATGCTAGGGTCATTGAAGGAGAAAGGGATGGGTCCACGGGCAAAGAAGGATGCGGCAGGGCCGGAAGGCTCCAGTGAAGCATCCTCATCTTCACTATCATCGCCACTTTGGCTTGCAAGGGAGCCAGGGGGCCAACACAACCCAAAGCCATGCATGAGGTAGGGGGTTTGAGTAGAGGTGGTAGAGGGGTTTTGTGAAGAAGGGGGGTGTGATAGATGTGAGGTGTAAGGGGGAGTGTGAGAAGTTGTGGGCTTTTCTACACCAGGTGAGGTAGTAGGCAAAGTAGCCTCCTCTGGTACATAGACTGTTTCTGAGGGTGCGGGAGGCTTAAGTGTTTGGGTTGGGGAAGTGTTTGGGGTAGAGGGGGTCTGGTCTGGAGAAGATGCAGAAATGTGTGCATCCAGACCAGAGGCTTGATTTTGTGTTTCTGGGGGGGGGATAGGGAAGGTGAGACAAGATTTATTGAGGGAGGGGTAGAAGGATTTACCTCGGCTGAGTCAACATCAGCCGGAATCGAGGCAGGTGCAGACTCAAAGATCTCTGCACCTGGAGCAGCAGCAGTAGGAGAAGTCACATCCATCTCCTGTTGAGCAGCCTCCTCCACTGCTTGATCCAGAGATGTACCCAGAGATGAATCAGACTATGGGTCCTGTAGAACAGCCCTCTTAGCTCTGGGCTTCTTCTTAAGTGGAACCTCCTCCACTTCATCTCCACTGGTATCTTCTTGGTCTGTGGGTTCATCGACCAGAAGAGACTTCTTGTCAGTCCTCTTCTGCTTCTTCCTCCTGGCAGAGGACTTTCCAACATCTCCTCCTTTTGTTCTACTCCTCTTTTTCTTCAGACCACCCTTTTTGGCCTTTGGAGATGAAACTTGGGCTTCCTCGTTTCTACCCTATTTCTTCAGAGTAGAGGATATAGGAATGTGATCATCCCCTTCCGAAGAAGTAGAAAGAATGACTTTCTGGGAGGCACTTCCAGTGGCCTTCTTCTTCTCAGCCATCCTGCCCTTGGGAGGAGAAGGCACTACCCGGAGAGGCTGAACAGGGATGACACCTTCACCATTTGAATCTGGGTGCCCAAGAAGAGGACCATCCTTGCTGAAAAGGATCTTGGTCTTCAAGAATTTCTTGCATCCACTGGCTTTCCACACCGTCTCTGGAAGAAGATAATCCAGAATAAGAGTCAACTTTGTGCCCAAGGAGACTTTGGTATTAAAGTAGTATTGCAATTCTCCTTCTACATCAGGGCAAGCTTCCTTCTGGACCTTAGCCTTGTTCTTCCTCAACACATTCCAGAAGAACTCCATCCAATTGCATTCAACTCCATAAAAAATAGCTCTCATCACAGAGAGCCGCCCCAAGAATATAACATCAGTACTATGATTCTCACATATCAACACCTTAACCACGATGTCAAACAAAACCTTGTATTTCTGGCGCAAATGCTTGTCCAGAAATACCTTTGTCAGATTCTTGCAAGAAGCCCTAGCAAAAATCTTGAATGACTCAACAACATCGTCTTTCTTGTACTTCAACAGGTCTACTCTAGTCATAGACAGGTTCCCAAATAGTTTGCTCAGATCCGCCTTCGTGAGAACCACTTCCTCGTCATCGATCTTGGAAACCACCTCTTCATCAAAGATCTTCATACGAACCAAGAATTGAGCAACATAATAATTTAGGGTACGCGATGCCTTAGAAATTGTAGAAATGAGATCTTCTACTCCAGACTGGCGAAGGAGCTCCAGAATCTCCAATGCGGCTGAGTTGCGAGTAGAGTAGAAATCTACCACCATTCCTGTCTTCAACTTTTCGCAAACGTAAGCAGGATCAAAATTGCATTTTGGTGCCATTTCTGGAAAGCTTGAAAGAGAATCGTAAGAGAGAATTATTTGCAGAGAATTAAGGTTTTAAAGTTTGAAAGCGTGAAGAGAAAAATGAAAATAATTTTGTTTTATAAACTCAGACACGCGTGAGAATAGGAATTAATTCTGGAATAGATAGAGACAAAATCAATTAATCCTTTGATTTGTATATTGCACTTTATTTAAATCCAATGGTCACGATTAAAAAGACGTGCGCAGATTTAAAATCGTGCGTGGCGCAGTCATTGGGACTGGTTTCGAGGGGTTTTGTGGCAGTCAAGAGAAAGTGAAATGATTCCCCTATCCTACGAACCAAGTATTAAATACACTCAGAATATGAAACGTTTTGGGTGTATTTAGTAATTTAAAAGGTGTCCCAATGACCAGGCACAAAAGAGGAAATACTTACCTATCATCTGGTATAGTAACCAGATGATACCACAAGGATTCTAGTGTTACATCTCTTCTGAAGATACCTCTCCTCTGATGCAACTTGCCTATCATCTGGGATTGTATCAGATGAGATTGCAAGTCATCTGGTCTTATAGCTCATCTGGAGATGTAACTCCCCTGGTATATCTGATCTGCAGACAGGTTAGTACATGTAATAGAAGAAATAAGTGAGATAAGAAATAAAGGACACTCTCTGATATTCCCCCTAAAACAAACCCGTCTCTGGATCTAACAATCCCAACTCAAAAGCTAACTCCCTGAATCTGGTCTCTGCCAAAGGCTTAGTGAGAATATCTGCTCTCTGCTTCTCTGTTGCAATCTTTTCCATCCTTATATCACCTTTCTCAACATGGTCTCTGATGAAATGATGCCTTATATCAACATGTTTGCATCTGGTGTGAAAAACTGGATTCTGGGTAATGGCAATTGCACTGTTGCTATCACAAAATGTTGGAATATTCTTAGCTCTAATCTGGTAGTCCCTAAGCTGCTGATTAATCCAGAGTAGTTGTGAACAACAACTCCCTGCTGCCATGTACTCTTCTTTTGTAGTTGATGTAGCAACCGAAGTCTGCTTCTTAGAAAACCAAGATACCAACTTATTCCCAATAAATTGGCATGTACCACTAGTACACTTCCTATTTATTCTGCAACCACCATAGTTTGAATCTGAATATTCACTTAACTCAAAGTTGTCATCTGCAGGGTACCATAATCCCAAATTAAATGTTCCCTTAAGATACTTTAATATCTTCCTAGATGCTTCCAGATGACTCCTCTTAGGATTAGCTTGAAATCTGGCACAAACACCTACAACAAAAGTAATATATGGGCTGCTTGCAGTCAGGTACAGAAGAGAACCAATAAGTGCTATGTACTGAGTCTGGTCCACACTCTCTCCAGACTCATCTGGGTCCATGTTAAAATTTGTCATCATAGGAATCTTGGCAACTTTGCTAGATCCTACTCCAAAATTTTCTAACATGTTTATGATGTACTTCGCCTGGTTGATGAAGATTCCCTTCTCTGATTATTTCACTTGCAAACCTAAGAAATAATTCATCTCACCCATCATGGACATTTCAAACTGACTCTGCATGAGATTTCCAAATTTCTCACACATCTTCTTGTTAGGAGATCCAAATATAATGTCATCCACATATATTTGGACCAGAAGGATGTCCTTACCTTCTTCTTTCCTAAATAAGGTTCTGTCTATCTTTCCCAGAAGAAATTGGGATAGAGTGTCATACCATGCTCTTGGTTCTTGCTTAAGCCCATAAAGAGCCTTCTTAAGCTTATATACCTTGTCACCTTATTCAAAGCCAGGGGCTGTTCCACATACACTTCCTCAATGAGAATCCCATTAAGAAAGTTCACATCCATCTGGTAAACTTTGAACTTCATGTGAGCTGCATATGCTAGAAATAATCTAATGGCTTACAGTCTAGCAACAGGAGCAAATGTCTCATCATAGTCAACTGAATAAGGCAGCTAAGGTAATGGTTCTCATTGTCTGGACACCCTTAATTGGATCACCTATAATTAACTCTTTGGGGTGATTAACTAGACTTTTCCTTCCCCTGGACTTGCCTGATTGACCATCTTCTGCAGTACCTTGGTGATTATCACCAACTGTAGGAGAGCTTCCTCCTATAGGAGTTCCAACCTCTTCTGGTTCTGCTCCTTGTGAAGGCTTCTGCTCCAGAGAACCAGAAGATGGGCCACCATCTGAATCTGAATCTGAATCTGACTCTGAATCAATAACAAGTGGCTTAACTTTGATAACCTTGGAAGTATTCTGATCCTCTGTCTCTTCTGGAGACAGATTCCTTAAGTCCACATTGCACTCAAGAGTAGATTCATAAAAAATAACATGAGGCGTTTCTTCCACACAAAGAGAATTCCTATTAAAAACTCTGTATGCTTTACTGGTGCTGGAATATCCTAAAAATATTCCATCTGCCACTTTAGGATCAAAAGTCTTTAATTTAGACTTCCCATTGTCATGGATGAAACACTTACATCCAAAAATATGAAAGAATGAAACAGATGGGGTTTTACCTTTCCATACCTCATATGGTGTCTTACCATGTCTCTGGGCAATGAGGCATCTGTTCTGGGTGAAACAAGCTGTGTTGATGGCTTCTGCCCAAAACCTTTGAGGTGTGTTGTACTCTGCTAGAAGAGTTCTGGCAGCTTCTTTGAGTGTTCTGTTCCTCCTTTCTGCCACTCCATTCTGTTGAGGTGTTCTGGCAGAAGAGGTCTCATGAAAAATACATTTATCTTTACAGTACTCTGCAATGTGTGAATTCAGGAATTCTGTCCCTTTGTTACTTCTGATCCTCACTATTCTGGTTCTGCTCATTTTGAATCTGCTTGAAGAACTCTGGCAACTGATAGTTTCATTTTTCTTAAACAAGAACACTACTCAAGTGTATCTTGAAAAGTCATCTACTATCACCAAGGTGTACTTCCTTCCACTAAAGCTAAGTGGTGAAACAGGTCCAAATAGGTCCATGTGAAGTAGCTGAAGAACTCTGGTTGTGGTTGTGTCTGATTAGGCGTGAAATTGTTATGTTTTGGTGCCCAATTTACTCATGTTTTGAGTGTTTTCGATTAGTGCTTGGAGTCAAATGAGTATCATTTTTATAAAATTATTAATTTGTCTCTTTGGTTTTCATAGATGGATAGAGGGCGAAAAGAGGAGTTCGTAGGACTTTGAATCGGCCAAAACGGACTCCCGGTTGAGGAGATATGAAGATTTTACGAACGAGTGCACAGCAGCCAGCGCTCGAGCGTTTTGCTCGAGCGACCAAAAACTTACAGAACAGTTTCAGCGCTCGAGCGAATCACTCGAGCGGAACCGCTCGAGCGTTTTGCTCGAGCAAACACGTATTTTCGCCTCCGGATGCGTATTTTCGGCCCATTAACTCCCGTTTCGACCCGGTGCCTATATATACCTCTTCCAAATACGTTTTGAAGGATCCCCGACTTTTAGAAATAATTTTAGACTTAGTTTTTGGAGAGGAAGAAGAAGAGCAAGCTTTATTTTACGTTTTGTTGAGGTTTTGCATACGAATTCTTAGTTTCTTTTCATTAGTTCGTTACTTTAAACGCTTTTAATTTCGTTTTAGTTAATTCAATTTCAGTTCTTCGTATTTATTTTCTTTTTAAACCCTAGTTCATGTTTCTTATTTTCTTCTTTCAATTCATCATGTTTATGTTCGTTGTTTCTTCTGTTGCTTTTATTTATGTTAAAACCATGTCCGGCTAAAACCCTTGCGTGCTTAGGTTAGGATGAACTCGTAGAAGTAGGATGTGGGTACGTAATTAGGGTAATTCGTGACGTTAGTTTTAATTCTCTTAGTTAATGAATTCTTATAATTAATCTGAACTTCACCTTTAAATTTAGTACGAAAGTGTTAGAGAGAGGACGACCGCATCACTCAATAACAATTAGTAGTCTTAACGAGAAGGTTTAGGAAAGGTTAATTCATTTACCGGTTTAGCGAAGGAGGACGACCGCATCACCTTAGTTAAATCAGGGTCTCATTAATTGAGCACAATCCATTAACTTGTTAGTGGATTAGTGAAGTCGAGTGTTAGGGTAAAGTATTAGGGTTTAGAATCTTGAGCTTTCATCTTGCATTCTTTTACTTAGGTTAATTCTTGTTTGTCACGGTTATTTTGATTATGTACCTGCTCCGTTAGTATACGTAGGGATTCCTATCCTAAGCATCACCATCTTTTATTTGAATCCAACCCTTAGTTAATTCGTTTGCTTTAGTAATTTAGTTTACTTAGTTCATTTTAGTCTTTTAATTAATCTTTCAAAAAACCAAAAACATCACACTCATATTAACTACGACGCGTAGATCTTCAGGGATCTATTCGCATATACACCATCCCTTGGGTTCGATAATACTTGGTCCCTATACTTGCCCATACTACAGTGAACCCGTTCTCTTGCGGGGTAGCTACTAGTAGAAAGCTAGTAAAATCGCTTCAAGTCAATGGCGCCGTTGCCGGGGAAGGCGTTGTATGCTTTTGAATAGGACTTGTAGATAGCTTAGTAGTTAGTAGTGGGTGATTTATTTTCTGTTTTTATTTTTATTTGTATTCAATCGGCAGTTGCGTTTTGATCCTTCTGCTAGTGTGTCAGGTTTATGAAAACACGCTCACAAGGCAATACGAGCGAAGAGAGAATACCGTTGGACCCTGAGACAATAGCCAGAAGGAACCGAGCCTTCTTGAGAAGGATGAACGCTGCCGACTTAGGAAAGGAACCAATGGACATCAATAATGAGTTGGACGATGCCGCTAACGAGTTCAATCAGGCAGTAGACCGAGTTGAAGGCACTGGAGTTAGTGGTAGCCAGAATCAAATTCCATTAGGGGATAGCCAGAGCCTAAACCCGGGTACACAAAACGTAGGGAATCCAGCTCAGAACCTTGTCCATAATCCTCATAACAACCCTGCTTACCCACAAAACCCAAATAACCCTTTCCACAACCCAGTATACCAACATTACCCATACCCACCTTATCCTTACCCACCTTACCCGTATCCTCCACCCCCAGTCTATAATCAACCACCTGTTTACCCACCACCACCCCAACAAGTACCAGTACCTGCTGCTAATCCTCAACACGTTCCTATGAACGTAGATCACAATATTGCTATTCGAGGGAGGTTTGCAGCGCAGCCACATCGGTACTATGATGGAGTGGCTTTACCTCCAGTTGAGGCGAACAACTTTTCGATATCCCCGGGGATTTTAAAGCTGCTTACCGAGAATCAGTTCAAGGGGATGATCGGGAAGGAGAATCCTCATACACATCTGAGGAGTTTTCTCATGATAGCTTCCACATTTAATTATAATGGCATGTCTGAAGATGCCAAGAGGCTTAGGCTGTTCCCATTCTCACTGACGGGAATAGCTAAGGAGTGGTACGATAACACGCTTCCTCGGGGAGGTATTACCACTTGGGCCGAGCTTGAGCGTCTGTTCCTCGAGCGATTCTACCCTCCATCTAGGACAATCAAGGCTAGAATTGAGATCTCGTCCTTTCGCCAGAAGTCCGGAGAGGATTTACGCCAAGCGTGGGAGAGATACTCAAACATGCTGATTGAGTGCCCGCAGCATGGGTACAATGAGGGAGACATTATGGCGTTCTTCTATAGTGGTGCCAACAAGACGGGGCAAGACCATTTAGACGCTTGTGCGGGCGGAGCATTTTTGAACCAAGGCATAGAGAGGTGTAGGGAGATCGTGGACAACATTGTCACGAATGCCGGTGCTTGGAGTGGAGATGCAGATTTTCAGAGAGTGCATCAGGTTGAAGAGGGAGAAGGAACAAGAAGGCTACTGATGGCCATGATGGAGAAGATAAACAACCTCGAGTTGGGGAAGAGTTTGGGTGGAGAGCATGCAGTAGAGAATGAGAGAGTAGACCAACCCAGTGGACAGCAAGAGGTAGCCAATTACATGGGAGGTCCGTATTACAACCAGAATGGCTACCAAGGTGGAAACCAGTATGGAAGGCCTTCTTATGGCCAACCATTTGTACTTCCAGGCCCACAGCCGCCTCAAAATCAATGGAGGAACACACAAGGGTATCAAGGAGGCCAGCAGCCTCCTCAAAACACATGGAGGAAGAATGATAATTTTTCTTATGCTAACCCAAAAGCTGGTGTTACTGTTCCTGCAGGTGTTGATCCGGGGTCTAAACCTCCTGGTGGAGAAGGTGGTGCATCAACCGAGGAGATGTTGAGAGCGATCCTTCAGAAGGTGGAGGAAGGGAGCAAGCGGTTGTCATCCTTGGAGTACGATGTGAAGGAGCTGCATAAGAAGGGTGATCATCGTGATCAAGAGCTCCAGAAGATGAACGTTGAGTGGACTAGAACTCAACAAGAGAACAATCGAAGGTTCACTTCTTTAGAGCTCCAGATGAGCCAGATTGCAAAATCAGTGAATAGAATGCCGGAAGGGAACCCGAAAGAGCATTGCAAGGTGATCCAGCTTAGAAGTGGAACCAATTATGAAGGTCCTCAGATGCCTGCTGATTCTGAGACGCCCCAAGTTGAGAAGGGGATTGAAAGTAAAGGGATTGAGAAGCATGAAGATATGGATGAGTCCCAGAAGGGGAAAGACTTTGAGGAGATAGAGAGAGTTCCTAAGTGGAAAAAGGCAAAGGAAGCAAGGGATAAAGTGAAAGAAACAGAAAGAGATGAATGAGGGGTACCCAAATCTGTGATACCCGTCCCATATCCACAGCGCTTCATGAAAAAGAAGCTTGATGAAAAATTTGCAAAATTTCTTGATGTTTTTAAACAACTTCACATTAACATTCCTTTTTATGATGCTTTGGAACAGATGCCGCATTATGCAAAGTTTCTGAAAGACTTGATCGCGAAAAGACGGCGAGTGGATGAGCCGAAGTTGGTGCAGTTGAACCACGAGGTGAGTGCATTAGTGCACAAGGCGCTTCCACCTAAGCTGAATGATCCCGGGAGCTTCATGATCCTATGTGATATTGGGAACGGGATCAAGAAGGGAGCGTTGTGCGACCTCGGGGCGAGCATTAATTTGATGCCACTATCGCTTTTCAAGAAGTTGGAAGGTGGTAAACTTCAACCCACAATGATGACGCTTCAACTTGCCGATCGGTCTATTACTCGACCTCAAGGTGTGGTTGAAGACGTCCTAGTGAGAGTTGGAGATCACATTTTTCCAGCCGACTTTGTAGTGCTAGAGATGGAGGAAGATGAGCACGTACCCCTGATCTTGGGAAGACCGTTCTTAGCTACGGCGGGGATGGTGCTAGACGTGGCAAATGGGAAGATTACGTTGAAGGTAGATGATCAAGAAGTGATGATCTCCCTATATGAAGCCATGAAACACCCGAGGGAGGATGAGAGCTTGTATTGCATGGATGCAATTGATCCTCGTGTTGAAGACACACATTCTCTCCCTAATCCATCTCATATTCATGATTTTGCTAGTCCTTCAATTGATAATTTAACCCATGAGCGTTATGATCTTGATTATTTTGATAGGGATGAAGTGAAGAAGTTGAAGGATGAAGAGGTGAAGAAAGTGGACGTGGTCCAGTTAGAAGGGAAAGGAGGAGTTAAGAAGAAAAAATCCAAATTCAAGAAATTGTTTAGTAAGACTCTTCCAGATAGAGGCAAGAAGGAGTTGAGACCCATAACACTTGGGGATGAGAAGAGAGCAAAAGAGCTCATGATGGTAGGGAATCAAGGAAAGGAGTTCAAACACCACTCTTATGAGAGTAAGGGAGGTAAATTTGAGTATGATGTCCCATAAGCTCCTTTGAGCTTGGTCCGGCATGAGGACCTTAAAAATAGCGCTGAATGGGAGGCAACCCATTTTTATTTGCTTTCATTTATTTTTAGTGTCTTTTTATATTATTAGGGAGTTATTTTGAGTCGTATGTTTAACCTCATATTTGAGTGAGTTGCTTGTAGGCTTGTCTCTAAAGGAGTAAAGGTATCATGGAGTTACTCAGATTGAAGGAACCAACTTGAGACAAGGAAGTGTGCAAAGCTATTGAGAGAAATTAAATTATTTGGTTGAGGTAACCCACAACCCCAAACTTAGACCTCTAGCAAGGTCGAAGTTTGGGGGGGTGGAGTTTTTTATGTTTCTTGTTACATTGCACATGCATGCACACCCTTATCTTTGAGTTGAGTTTGATTGATTATTGTTTGTTGAGATACTCCTTGGGCTATTATTAATTTGTTTTGTTACTCAATATTTTATGCCTATCAATCATCTTATGCTTGTTGATTGCTATCTTTGAGTATGATTTGATGAGTAGGGTGAATTGTGAAGTTGAGTTAAGAATTCTTTTGTGTGAGTGTTTGAGTTTGAGCTGATTAGGGAGAGAATCCGTATGCTTATGAGTTTTCTTTTGAGTGCTTGTGTGATGAGAGTGAGAATTCACTAGGACTAGCATGGATGTGAAAGCCGTGAGATTTGAGCCTTACGAGATTTAAATGCATGATTTAATATCTTCGTTTGTGAGTGGATCGTCACCTTAGAGGATGCTAGAACTTGCATGTGCTCTTGCTTCTTGATTGTGTCTAGTTTGATATGCCGAATGTGATCTTAGGCCATCATTGTTTTTATTGAGTCACTTAGCCAAAAAAAATTTTTCCTTACCAATGACATTGAATCCCTTGTTAGCCCCTTTGAGCCTAAAGTCTATTTTATTTGCTAGCACATATGAACACTATTCCAATTCCTAAGCCTTTTTGTCCCAATTTGAGTGGAGAATAGGAAAGTGTGAATATGAAGGGAGTGAATTGAGTTGAAAAAGGAAAAGGTTGTTTGTTGAGTGAATATGAGAAGAAGGTGTGATGAAGTTTTGAGATGTGGGAAAAAAGAGAAAGAAAATTGAGAATGAGCAAAAAGAAAAAAAATGAGCTCATGTGTTTGTGCGAAAAAAAAAGAGAAAAAAAAAAGTGATTGAAAAAAAAAAAAAGTGAAAGAGTGAGAAAAAATTTTTTTTGAAGTGTTGAGAGTATGGAATTGAAAGGATGTTGATTGAAAATGTTTGAAGTATTCTGTTCCTAATCTCGAAGTGCCAAAGTTTGACTTTCTATTCTCCATTCACTTTAGTCACTTTACCTTATATTGTTATCTCACCTGTCCAAAGAGCCTACATTACAACCTTGAGAAAAGTCCTTTTTGATTCGGCATTGATTTCTAGAATGTGGTCGGAGTTGAGAGTGCTTACAAGCCTATGGCTGCCAATATGTATGATTGATTGAATGAGTGAGTCCCTTAAACACTGATATACACTTGTAAGGGAGTGAAACACATCGTTGAGTGCACATCCATGTTTGATCTTGGTGGTTCTTGTTGTTGTTGCATGAGTATGATGAAGGAAAGTGAGTGAGTATACTTGTGATTGATCTTTGAAGCTCGAGTTCATTTGCTTGCACTAATTGATTTTTTGACTCATTCCTAACAATTTCACTTGACTTATTATTTCGTTGCTTGAGGACAAGCAACATGGTAAGTTTGGGGGGGTTGATTAGGCGTGAAATTGTTATGTTTTGGTGCCCAATTTACTCATGTTTTGAGTGTTTTCGATTAGTGCTTGGAGTCAAATGAGTATCATTTTTATAAAATTATTAATTTGTCTCTTTGGTTTTCATAGATGGATAGAGGGCGAAAAGAGGAGTTCGTAGGACTTTGAATCGGCCAAAACGGACTCCCGGTTGAGGAGATATGAAGATTTTACGAACGAGTGCACAGCAGCCAGCGCTCGAGCGTTTTGCTCGAGCGACCAAAAACTTACAGAACAGTTTCAGCGCTCGAGCGAATCACTCGAGCGGAACTGCTCGAGCGTTTTGCTCGAGCAAACACGTATTTTCGCCTCCGGATGCGTATTTTCGGCCCATTAACTCCCGTTTCGACCCGGTGCCTATATATACCTCTTCCAAACACGTTTTGAAGGATCCCCGACTTTTAGAAATAATTTTAGACTTAGTTTTTGGAGAGGAAGAAGAAGAACAAGCTTTATTTTACGTTTTGTTGAGGTTTTGCATACGAATTCTTAGTTTCTTTTCATTAGTTCGTTACTTTAAACGCTTTTAATTTTGTTTTAGTTAATTCAATTTCAGTTCTTCGTATTTATTTTCTTTTTAAACCCTAGTTCATGTTTCTTATTTTCTTCGTTCAATTCATCATGTTTATGTTCGTTGTTTCTTCTGTTGCTTTTATTTATGTTAAAACCATGTCCGGCTAAAACCCTTGCGTGCTTAGGTTAGGATGAACTCGTAGAAGTAGGATGTGGGTACGTAATTAGGGTAATTCGTGACGTTAGTTTTAATTCTCTTAGTTAATGAATTCTTATAATTAATCTGAACTTCACCTTTAAATTTAGTACGAAAGTGTTAGAGAGAGGACGACCGCATCACTCAATAACAATTAGTAGTCTTAACGAGAAGGTTTAGGAAATGTTAATTCATTTACCGGTTTAGCGAAGGAGGACGACCGCATCACCTTAGTTAAATCAGGGTCTTATTAATTGAGCACAATCCATTAACTTGTTAGTGGATTAGTGAAGTCGAGTGTTAGGGTAAAGTATTGGGGTTTAGAATCTTGAGCTTTCATCTTGCATTCTTTTACTTAGGTTAATTCTTGTTTGTCACGGTTATTTTGATTATGTACCTGCTCCGTTAGTATACGTAGGGATTCCTATCCTAAGCATCACCATCTTTTATTTGAATCCAACCCTTAGTTAATTCGTTTGCTTTAGTAATTTAGTTTACTTAGTTCATTTTAGTCTTTTAATTAATCTTTCAAAAAACCAAAAACATCACACTCATATTAACTACGACGCGTAGATCTTCAGGGATCTATTCGCATATACACCATCCCTTGGGTTCGATAATACTTGGTCCCTATACTTGCCCATACTACAGTGAACCCGTTCTCTTGCGGGGTAGCTACTAGTAGAAAGCTAGTAAAATCGCTTCAAGTCAGTGCTCTGGACATCTTTGAAAGAAGCCTTAGGTTGCTTACCCTTCTGGCAGGAACCACAAGTCTGATTCTTCTTAAATACTTCATTTGGAAGACCTCGAACTAGACCCTTTCTGGCAATCTTGTTGAGTTCTTTGAAATTCAGGTGACTCAATCTCTTGTGCCAAAGCCAGCTATTCTCTGCAGATCCTTTTGCTACCAGGCAAGTGTTTCTTGGACAGCTATTAAAATCTTCAAGATAAATATTACTTTTCCTCAAGCCAACAAGAAAGATATCATCATAATTAGAGGAAAATACAGTGCAAGAATCACTAGAGAACTTCACTGAGTATCCCTTGTCACAGAATTGGGACACTGAAAGCAGATTATGCTTGAGTCCTTCTACATAGTAGACTTCATCTACAGATACGTCATTGATGATCAACTTTCCAACTCCTCTGGTGACTCCAAAGTTGTTGTCACCAAACATCACTCTTGGCCCATTCAATGGCTTGAAATCCTGGAGATGATCTTTCACAAATGTCATGTGCTTGCAGTATCCACTATCAATGTACCAAACACCATTGCTTGAATATCCTTTCTCCAATGGGCTCTTGTCCTCCTGCAGAGAGATCAATTAGGTCCCCTACTAGTGCTGGGTCCTGATTGGTTAGTTACTTTCTTTGTAGGAATCCATAGATAAATATCATCCCTTGCTGGATGAGGAGATCTTATCTTTTTTCTGAATCTATCTACCAGCACATATCCTCTGACAATGACATATTGAGCTGCTGGGCTAATGCATATACCTTTCCTATAGATAGGTCTGATATATCTTTTCTCAAATATGGCCTTAGGAATGGCCTGCCTCAAGGACATGGTCTTAAAGGTTTGGTTATAAGGGTACATCCTAGAAGAACCATCTCTGGTGTCATAGTCACCAAGATCAACTGGTCTTCTGTAGACAGGTTTCTGGTTCTGATGAAAATTAGACCTTCTCTGGTGATTATAATTCCTCTGAGTGTATCTGTTCTGGAATGGTCTCCTCTGAGTAAACCTCTTTTGGGGTCCTTGGTTCTGATTAAGGTTCTTTTGTCCATTGTTTCTCCTCTGAGAGTCCCTATTCTGATTGAAGTTCCCCCTTCTTAAGTGTCTCCTCTGAGGTCCCCTAATCTGCTTAGGTTCCACCCTTTGAGGATTCCTCTGAGGTCCTTCAATCTGGTTAGGTCTTAATCTTTGAGGTTTAACCTGAATAGAACCATCAATCTTCATTGGTTCCCCAGTTAGAAGTTTATTCTCTAGAATTTTCTCTTCCAGTTCAGTTAACTCTTCTGGAGCATAATCAACATGGTCAGTAGAACAGTCTTTGTTCCAACTAGGATTATGGACTATTCTGTAACAATTCCCATTAGGGTCTTTTTCATCCCAGATTTCTACCACTTCACCACCTCTTACAGACTTGTCTTTGGTATAGTCTTATTTATGAGATCTTGTAGTAATTCCAGAATATCCTAAACCACTCTTATCATGCATGCGCTGAGAATACTTTGTTATAATAAATACAGCAGTTGGTATCTTTGGAGCTTCTCTGGGCATAGGTACTTCCTCAATAGTTTGCACAACTTGCTTTCCCTTGAGGAGAGTTTGGTATTTGGCTCTAAGTTCATTGAACTCTTTCTCCTGAGAGTCTCTTTCTCTCATGAGTTAATTCACCAGAGCATCTCTTTCTGTTACCTTATCCTGAAGTGTAGAAACTTCTTTGGAATGATCACATATGAGTTCTCTGGTAGACTTTTGCTCATGAGAAAAAGATTGAACTTCTGCTATGAGCCTACCATTCTCTTTCTCAAGTTTCTGACAGAGTTGAACACAATTTTGGAGATCTGATAGCATTTACTGCATATCAGACTCTCTAGAAGCACCAGATGATTGAGAGGATTGAGTATATTTGGAATTAGAAAGACATAAGGTAGATTCTTATACCTCAGTGATGTCAGCCATGCGGCATACATCATCATCTGATCCAAAGTCAGAAGAAGATGAACTTGAAGTAGTGTCCTCCTCTTCTGCCTCTGCCAACAATGCTCTCTTGTCTGCATATCTTCTATCTCTCTTGAGTCTTTTCTCTTCTCTTTCTCTGGGAGTGAGTTGAGGACAATCAACGCTGTAGTGACCTGGCTTATTACAGGTGTAACAAGTGTTATCTCCTGCTCTGGGACTTGGAGTTGTGTCTCTTCTTCTGGAGTTGTAATTTGATCTGCTTGGACTGCTTTCTCTCCTCTTATAATCTGATCTGCCAGAGATGCTATCTCTCCTACTGGGGCTGAAATCCCTTCTCTTCTCTGGTGTCTAGAACCTGGTCTCCCTTGAGTCTCCAGATGACCTTTCCTTCTCTGCAGGCTTGAAGGAACTCTTTCTGGTAGAGTCCTTCCAATGTTTCTTGTACCTGCCATACTTAGTACTCATTTTATCAAGTTTTCTAGTTAAGAGTACTACCTGCTCCTTGAGGCTCAAGTCATCTGCTAGAGGTTCCTTCACTGGCTCTTCAGCCTTGATGGTAGAAGAAAATGCAACTCCTTTCTGACCAGATGAGGAAGAGATCTCATCTGAATGATCTTCCTCTTGTAGATCATACTCATAAGCTTTCAAATCAGATAAAAGCAAATGATGATCTAGAGTATTACGATCCTTGCTATCCTTGATGACTGTGACTTTTATCCTCCACCTGCTTGTTAGTGATCTTAAAATTTTATTATTAATTTCTTTCTCAGAGTAATTCTTACCTAAGGCACTAGCCTTGTTGAGGAGGTTTATGAGATGCATATGCAGCTGGTTAATGGTCTTATCTGGCTTCATCTTGAAGGTGTCAAATGAGTGTTGAACAGCCTGAAGCTTGTTGTCTTTAATCTTCTCTGTTCCTTCACAGAGCAAAGCCAACTTGTCCCACATCTCCTTTGCAGTAGTACAAGTTATGTTCTTTTCTATCACCTCCTTAGTGAGAGTGTTGATGATCTCTGTTCTGGCTACCTGGACCAGGTTGTGCAATTTTCTCTCATCATTATTCAGGTCCTCCTTAGTCTTGAGGATTCTCCTACGAGCAGTTCTGCCATCTCCAGTGACTCTTTAAGGAGTTCTTTCCTCAGTGGCCCTTTCACCATCTCTGTTGGTCTCCTCTCTGGTCTCAGACCTTCCATCATCAATAGGAGTCCAGTAAAATTTGATCGGACCACTCTCTACCACATCAAGCATGTGGTGGTGAATAGCTCCAAGATGATTAATTATCATAAAGCTCCAGTGGTTGTAGTCATCAAAGGAAAACTCAGGTAACTTACGACTCTTAGAAGAAGATTTTGAAGACATTTTGCTATCAAAAGCTTTCAGTTGAGTTTTCCCATTATTGTGAATGAAACACTTGCAACCAAAGATATGAAAGTAAGATACCTGTGGCTTTCTGCCATTCCATAACTCATATGGAGTTTTTCCTTGATGTTTGGTTACCATGGATCTATTTTGAGTGTGGCAGGCAGTGTTAATAGCTTCAGCCCAAAATCTTTTAGGAACTTGAGCTTCTGCAAGCATTGTCCTTGCTGCCTCCTTGAGAGTCATATTTCTTCTTTCAGCTACTCCATTTTGTTGTAGAGTTCTTGCAGCTGAGGTCTCATGTGCAATGCCTAAATCTTTGCAGAAATCAGATATAATAGAGTTAATGAATTCAGTACCCTTATCTGATCTAATCTTTACAATGTTCAGGCTCTTTTCATTGCTAACTTTCTTCAGGAGCTCTGGCAGCCTCAGTTGAGTCTCCTTCTTGCTTGCTAGGAATATCACCCATGTGTACCTGGAGAAATCATCAACAACAACCAGTGTATATTTTCTCCCATTGATATTTACAGGGGTTACAGGACCAAACAGGTCCATATGTAACAGTTGAAGTACTCTGTCAGTAGAGGTTGCTACTTTGCTTTTGAAAGATGCTTTCACTTGCTTTCCCTCCTAACAGGCTTTGCAAATATGTTCTTTGTTGTATACTTCATTTGGCATTCCTTCTACCAGTCCATGTCTTGCAATCCTGTTCATCATCTTGAAGTTCAGATGACTTAGTCTTTTGTGCCACAACCAATTAGTATCAGTTGAGCTCTTTGCAATAAGACATGCATTTGGTGTGCAAGACTTCCAATCTGCAAGATAGACATTTCCTTTCCTTGACCCACTTAGTAGTACCTGTTGTGAAGATATATTCTTGACAAAGCACAGGTTACAAGAAAATTCAACACTGTATCCTTTATCACAAAACTGACTTATGGACAAAAGATTATGCTTAAGTCCACTGACATAGGATACATTGCTTACTCTTACTGAGCCAATAATTAAAGTACCATAACCTTTAGTGGCTCCTTGTGAATTATCACCAAAGGTGACTTGTGGACCTTGTTTTTCAACAAACTCTGACAGGAGATCTTTGTTACCAGTCATGTGCCTAGAACATCCACTGTCCAAGTACCAGACTGAAGATTTTAGAGTATCTCCTTTGTTGAGGTCCACTGAGCCCTGCAATCATAGTCAAGTTTTAGGTACCCATTTGATGTTGGGTCCTACCAGGTTAGCTGTACCTTTCAGAATCCAAATTTGCCTTATAGTTCTAATCACTTTAGAGTGGCTAATTTGTCTTCCATAAACATCTACATAGATTGTTATCTCCCTAGGTGCCTTGGGAGTAAACTTTCTATGGGTGTCAGCCTTTGAAGGAACAGGAACCTTCTTTACATTCTTTCTTTTAGGCTTGGGTGCACCTGGCCTGAGTTTTTGTTGATAAGGGTATGAAGGGCCTTTTCCTTTAGGCACAAAAGGAATAGGTCTTCTGTATGAGTCATTCCTTGAGGAATGCTCATGCCTGGGTGGTCTCATCTGAGGTTGCTTCATCTGTGAAGACCTCTTCTGATAGTACCTCTGCTGAGATCTATTCTGATTAGTCACCTGAGCCTTTCCATTTGGTTTTGGCTCAGTTTGACTTCTCTTTTGTTGGACCTCAGCTGGTCTTTTACCCTTATCCAAAATCTGTGGTTGAAAGGTCACAGACTTAACAAAAACTCTCTTTATGCCACTTGAAGAAGCAACACTCAGAGGACCTTCTGAAGGTTTTGGAATAAAGCCTATCCCACATTTGTTATTAGGATTGATTTGAAAGTTTTGAATCTCCTCTATGGCAAGAGAGGGTTTGTTGAGAGTATCAATCCTTTTTAACAAAGTCTCTTCAAATTTTTGTAAGACATCAATTTTCAGGAGAGATTCCTTTACTTGGCTTACCAGTTTTAAATTCTCTTCTGTTAACCTTGTCTTAGATTCAGTTATTTATCAGTTGATCATTGCCATTTCCTTGACTCTTGAGGGTTTCAACCTCTTTTGTCAATTCAATGGTAGACTGAGCTGAATTAAGATCTGCCTGATTCCCAGACTCAATTAACTTAGAGTTTTCTCTCAGGAGATTTTTGTTTTCATCTTGGAGACAAAAACTTGCTTCTTGCAACCTTGAGAAATCAATCATCAATTTTTCCAAAGCGGACTGAAGATTGAGTTCCTCAGTTGACTCTGAGCTTAGCTCAGGTGAGTGTCCTAAAGAAATGGATAGTTTAGATTGTACCTCTGGTTCTTCTCTTGCCATGAGGCACATGTCATCATCACTGCTGTCTGAGAACAGTCCATCAAATGACTCCAGATCTTCATCAACATCCTCAGCCACCATGACTTTTCTTTCTCCATATCTCCTGTCTCTCTTAGCTTGCCTTTCCTTTCTCTCCTTTGTGCTTAGTTGAGGACAATCATATTGAAAGTGCCCAATCTTCTTGCACTGGAAGCATCTATTGGCATTATCATTCTTCTCTTCAGTAGACTCTTTAGTCTTGGATGATGATCCTTCACCTCTGGTATAGTTCTTGTAATCCTTCTTCTTTTCCAGCTCAGTTGAGCTTTTCTCACTTTCTCTGGTGTCTTTCTGTTGATAACTTCTTCCTTCTCTGTTATCCCTGTAAAATCTTTTATACTTGCCAAAGCGGCTGTTAAGTTTCTCAAACCTTCTAGCCATCAGACTGAGTTCTTCTTGCATCTCAGCTTTGCTTTGAGACTTGCTTGCCTTTGTACTCTTCTGAGGCTTTGGGGATTTAGGCTCAGTCTCTTTAGCTTTGAAGGCAACTCCCTTCTCAGCAGAGGTCTCATCAGGAGCCATTTTCCTGTTAAGATCAAACTCATAAGCCTTAAGTTCAGAGAATACCTGTTGCATGGACATGCTGGATAGATCCTTGGTATTCTGCATCATCACAGAGTACACATCCCATCTTGAGGTTAGACCTCTCAGGATTTTTAAGGCAACATCTCTTTTGGTATAGACCTTTCCCAGAGAGTTTATTTCATTCATGATGTCAGTGAACCTCCCATCAAGCTGGTCAATGGTCTCAGTGGGCTCCATGGTGAACTGCTCATACTTTTGAACAGCTACTGAAAGCTTGTTCTCCTTTATCTTGTCAGTTCCTTCACACATGAGAGCAAGAGTGTCCCATAGTTCCTTTGCAGTCTTGCAGTGGATCACTCTTCCCATTATTGAATCTGGAATGGTGGTGTAGAGAATATTCATGGCAATGAAGTTGAGGTTGTTTCTCCTCCTTTCATCTACAGTAAAGTTGTCTTCATCCTTGGGCCATTCTTCTCTTGGATCTGCAATAGTCTCAGCTATGGTTCTTGGGTTAGGTGTCATAAAAATGAATGGACCTTTAGTAATAACCCTTAACATTTCATCATGCACACAGGCAAGATGAGCTCTCATTCTGATCTTCCAGAAATCATAGTTTTCCACTGAGAATTGTGAAAGCTTGTGATTGGACATATGGTTCAAGGGATTAACTCCCATGTTGTTCTCAGCTGGTGGTGCTACCCTAGCTGCATTGTCAGCCGTAATATCTAAACAAGTTTATCAAATAAGATCAATTCAGATAACCTATAAAATTACCTTTAAGCACAAGGTATACTTAGAACAATGGTCTTTTGAACCACTGCTCTGATACCAATTGTTGGTCCCGAAACGAGTAAACAAGTGTATGGGGGGGGGGGAATACACCTGTGGTTACAAATTAAAACTTCTTCCAAACTTATCAGGTGACTTCAGAAAGTAACCCGTCAGTGGACTCTAAGTCTGCTGAGAATTACTAGAGAAAGCTTACTGAGATAATACCTCCACTGAGAGCTCAAGACTTTCAGTTGAACTATTATCTAATTAGCTTTCAGATGCGGATTAGTGAGCCCTTTAGAAAACTCGTTTTACTTGATAAACTTTGAGTGGATAACACACACTTAGGAAATAACGGTAAGTAAATACACAAGATATAAAGTGGTTCAGAGATGAATCTCCTACGTCCACTGTCCTGATCAAACAGGAGAATTCCTTTCACTTGGAATTCCTTGTGTTATAGTGCCAAGGTGCACTGATCAATTAATCCTTTCTTAGGATGATTAGTCACTAGGATAATTCCAGGTCCTAGTTCCCAAAACAAACCAGCTTTCAGACTGATACAAATAATCGACTTACTAACACCACTTAACTCTAACTCTCAACCTAACAACTGAGTAGGGTTTTGAGTAGGGTTTTGGTTCCAACTGTTGTGAGATAATCCTTACAGTGTAGCTTAAGGCTTGGGGTAGATTATCTCTTTCTAAGGTTTGGATTTAGCTTTTAAGCTTGATTAAAGAAGGTTTGTTATGCTCTCTACTGATTTGAAACACTTGGGAAAACAAAGGTAATTTCGAGTGCTTCTTGAATCTTATGAATGTAGAGATAGCTTTGATCTTGTGAGTTTCCCGTACATAGAAATGAGCACGTCCTTCTGTATTTATAGGCTTCCTTGAAAATCTTCCCGTTGGAATTGAATCTTCTCAAGTAAGTCTTCTTGTTTCTGATTAGTTCAAACGGCTCTATTTGAAGCTTTAAGTCTTGTCAAGAAACGGCTGAAAGACCATGTCTATTCACCAACTTTCTGTAGATTGCTAGGGAAAGACTTTTGGTACTTGTCAGTCTGGAGCAGGTCGGCTGTCAGTAAAGTACACTGACGTGTCATCTTCTCATTAGACCTTCAGTCTGCTTGCCCAGATTCTTGTCTTGCTTTAAGGTGGAACTCTTCTGAGAGAACCTTCTTATTCCTTCATTTATTGTAAGCTTAACTGAAATTCGTTTTGCCTTGTTCCAACCAGATTAACTAATAGCTTTAAATATGTTTAGCATTGAATGTGCTTTGATAGTTCTCATCAGTGGACCTTGGTCCTCTCCTGATGGTTTTAGTCTCAGTGTGAATGTACTTAGAAAACATTCAAGACTTAGACTACTTTCTCAGTTCACTTGTCTTCAGCGGACTTTATCTTCAGCGGACTTTGTCTTCAATACACTATAGAAATTTCTAACTGCACTCCAGTTCTTAACATTTAGAACTGCTTAACTAAAATTCCAACTCTACTGAATATTTAACTTATAAATAACTTAGGAGGAACATTTTGGCATCTTAATCAAAACTTAAGTCTATACAATTTCCCAACAAGTGGTCTAGGACACACTGCTCTGATACCACTTGTTGGTCCCACTAGTCAAATCTTATGTAATACGGAAGCTTAAAGACTTGTTTAAAATCCTTTTTAATGACTTCAAATAACTTCAAGTAAATAAAGCAGTAAGAACACAAGATATATAGTGGTTCGAATGTTAAAATTCTACGTCCACTCTCCCTTCAACAAGGGGCCTTACTAACCAACCAACCAACCAACCAACTTACTATCACTAGAATTAACAAGTACCAGCACCTTGTTACAACCTTTAGATCTAACTTCGATCTAAAGCACCAAACAACTCCAACCTTGTCTATAGAGATGAACAGGTTGAGTTTATAATCCAACTACAAAAACTCCTTAAGAGTAGATAAACTTAAGTGCGTATAGAGTACTGATTGTAATGAGAATGATAAAGCTTGAGTGTTCTTCGCACGTATGTGTAGAGCTTTCTTCATACCAACACTCTAGTATTTATAGGGAGGATTAGGGAAATAGCCGTTGGAAAGCTAATCCAATCAGATCCCCATAAATGGAAGTTTCAATCAATCAATTCCCTAATTGATTTATTGAGGTTGGTGAGATCCTTGGATTGATCCTTCATTTGACTTTCCAATCCGATCTTCAATTAGCATTAATTACACCAACGGTTGGAAAACTTACTTGGTCAATACTCTGATTCTTCCAGAGTGGATATACTAGGTACCAGATGACCCAGAGGTCCTCTGGTCCAAAGTCGATTGTGAAACAGTCAATTCCTTAGATTCAGGAGATGATTCTAAGATACTTTTATTTCACGAGACTCGTCTGGTTCTGGGGAAACTTCTCTGCCTCTGATCTGAACTTCTCTGGTGAGGTCTTCTGGTGACTCTTCTGGTCTGGCAGTTCCCCCTAGACTAAGTCCTAATCTAGATCTTCATCTGGCTAATAGGTCCAGATGGTCCTATTACATCTTCTGGTTTGTTTCTAACTCATCAAAACTAATATTTTTTATCCTAACAGGTGTGTTGTAGTAGAAATGCCAAATTGGGGGAGATTGTTGATGTTAGGACAATATTGTCCAATATGTTATAATATTTTCCGCAACATCAGAATTTGCCCTTTCTCCTAACACTAACTCCAAATGTTGCAATGTTGTCTTTAATGTCTAAACATGCAGGATGATGACCTGGAAGTTACCAAGTCAAGCAGTTGCAGTTTTTAGAGTGAGAAGTTAAAGATAAACATGAGAGGTTATCGAAGTCATGGAGCTTATGTGTTGGACAGTTTTTACATCATGGGAAACCATGATTTTTATGTGTTCACATGCAAGTATCGAAGTCTATAAATACCATACGCATTGGACACTATCAAGTGCAGAAATCGAGATACCTATTTACCTATAATAAGTGTAGTTGTTTCGGTTCTCTCCATTGTAATGCTAAGAGTGTTTTTGTTATGTCTTTGAGTAGATTATTTTACACGATTAGAGTTCTAGGCTTTTGATTGTATATCTAGGGTATACGATCTTGATGTAAAATCTTACAGTAGAATTTTACTTTGTCTTTGTATCACTACTTCGTTATAGTGAAGTTTCGCCATGAGGCATCATAGATTATTTTATAATCTATGAAAAAATTTGATATCCCGTTTGCAAGTTTATTTTCTATTTTTCAAAGTCTTCCGCTGTGTGTGTTGTCTTTTACGTTTCAACACTTTTGACAATATTCTGGAAAAACACCCACACACCCTTAAATATATATATTGAATATATATTAATTCTATAATATACTTAATATAATTATTATTTTAATATTGTATTTAGGTTAAATATATACATAAGCTCTTAATTTTAAGCATCGTTCACTATTTCTTTCTTATGTTATGCAATACTGGTTCAACTTATAGTCAACTAATTCCGCTCAACGGCCAGTCTCCGTCTCCACCACCAACCCCCACGCTAACGACCTCCTTTAATTCCTCAACTTCACACAGTCACAGGCTCACAACCACCGAGCCGCCCTATTTCATAGGTGTTACTTGTGTTGTGTCTCCCACTTGAAGAAGTTCATTTTCAATTGTCTTCAATTCCGTCTTCAATAATACATTTGTTGAGCAAAGACACACAAAATAACTGAAAACATTTTAGTTCATAATCAAATAAGTAATGTCTTCATCTCCTATTTCCAACTCCATCATGTTTTAAATAAAAACACGTTCAAAATATTAAAATGAGGTTTCATAATGTTGTGACCATAATTATTCAAGATCGGAGCCGACCTTATTCAAGGCAGTGAGGCCAGCAACAGGCACCACCCCAACCTAAAAGTGGCTCATGAACGAATCCCAATCTCAACAGTCCGGACAGACCACCTTGGAGCAAACCATTCGCGCTGATCTCGCCTAAGTTTTGGGGCCAAGCTGACTGCGTCGGCCCAGGACAATCTACTAGGACCTACCCAAAGACCGGTCCGACCTCGACAGAGAGAATTGAAGAGGCAAGGTAGCTCCAAAATAGACTTTGGCAACAAACGTTTAAGACCCGGTCACTGATCTACCCGTGAGATTAGCGCCCAACCGAGCTCCGACCTCTCCCCCCACCAAGCCAGCTTGAGATCCATTGAGCACGTGAGGGAGTACGACAGAATCGGCCCAAATAGAGTCAAGCTGCCTCCGTACATCAAGACAGAAAGAATATTCCATCCAAATAAGAAAATTGCTCAGAGAATCGTCCTTCCAGGACACGTGGTGGCTTCAGAGTGGTTGGGTTTCTGGGCACAAGGACGGACGGGCACCCGCACGCATTCAAGGGCTGTAGGCATTTAATGCCTTTGCCCCCCGTAGAGGTCGGAATTGACCAAAATACCCCCATATGTAAAACCTATAAATAGGCTCCCCCTTGTACAAGAAAAAATGAATTATTCATCAATTCAAAAAATACAATACACATTTAAGTCCAGGGAATAAACCCCCTGACAATCCTTGGTCTCTTTATTGCATTTATATCTTCATCTTCTTGGTACATTCATGGCAATTTATCAAGCTTTAATGAAATCCTTTATTAATTCATTTATTGATGTTTTTATCTAAGTTCACCATATAGCTATAAAATCCCAGCCCTAAATTTTAGGTAAACAACACATCACATGTATGAGTCTGTCTAACAAAAATTCCCTCAACTTCAAGGAGTATTACATGAGAATATCTCATGCAAATACTCTTGCATATTTTTATAATATTTTTAAACATCTAAGTATACCCCAATATTTTATTTGAGATCTACTATATTATTTTTTTGTATTTTAGTATAATCTACATATATTATGTGTATCCAAGAATGAAAATATCGTGAAATATTGCGAATGTATTGTAAATTTTGAGATTGAGATATGGATATGGGTTGTAATGTATTTTTTTTACCGAATATAGTAGAAATATTACAATATACCGTAAGATATCGATATTGATGTAGATATCGGTTCACTTGTAGCAGAAAACTGAATAAAAATCGGAAAATATCGCATGGATATATAAAAATAGAAATTTTTTCCAATCAAATTTTACACGAATATTATAAATATAAATAATTTTCCTTTTTTTTAATTTGTTGTGATTGTAAATTTTTCGTAAGAATATATTCTCTTTTATAGTTATCAAATCACTCACATGACTGACATGCACGTAGTTATATACAAGATTATTCTAATATGACACTACAAAAAATAGGTAATTAATGACAAATTTTTGTGACGGAAATATCCGTCAGGAATTTGTGATGGATATTGAAAATTTTATGACAAATTTCCGTCAATAATATATTATTTTTATAAAAAAATAAATTTAATTTACTATATAAAAAATACTGACGGAAAATCTGTTAATAAATAATTTGATAATTTAAAAATAAAAGTTATTAATTATGAAATATATACTAACAAAAATATCTGTCATTAATTTTTTTTAATAAATAAAAAAATATATAAATTGTTTATTTTGTTGAAAAAATCAGAAGTAAAAATGAAATTAAATAGGGGTAGTTACATTTTGGTACTTTTGAACCCCCTATATTACACTTTAGTTTCTTACTTTAAAAAAAAGACAAATTATTATATGAAAATAGTTCATGATAAGCTTATCATGAAAATATTTTAAAGTATCATTAATCTCATCGGGAGTATCATTAATCTCACCAGGGGTATCATTAGTCTGAGTTCAAGAAAGTTGTTTTAAATTTTTTTGAACTCAGACTACTGATACCCTGACAGGTTTAATGATACTTCTGATGAGATTAATGATACTCTAAAACTATTTCATGTTAAGCTTATTATGAAACGTTTTTCATATAAAACCTACTCTAAAAAAATGCACATTGGTTCAAAAAGTGGGGCCCTCCCCACTTTTTCTATCCTATCACTAGCCATTCCCATCCTCCAATGCCCCCATTTCTCCAACCTTAGTCCCGCCCCACCCAGGCCCCCTTCCCCTCACCCCCTCCCCTTTTCAACCTCATGATTATATTCCCCAGACGAGTCACCCCCACCCCATTATGCATTCAAATTTTCTATATTTTCATTTTTCCACAATTTTTTCTGCAATTTTACAAATCTAATACCTTTTTTTAATTTTTTTAATTTCTTTTCATTTTTCGCACATTTTTTTCTCTTATTTTACAAATTTAATACCTTTTGTTAATGTAGTTTTTATCGAATGTTCAAAAATCCTGTGCAAAAACTCTATGTAAAAATATCTGTGCAAAACACCTGTTCAAACTACTTGTGTAAGAGATATTTGTATTCATATAAAATATATTCACATCTAAAATCCTATATAGAAACACTGTGCAAAGAATCATTTGCCCACAAAAGATTTGTTCAAACAAATTCACACACAAAACACTTGTGCAAAAGACTTGTTCAAACCACATGTGTGTTAAAAAAAGTTGTCTTTCTTTACTCCTAGAAACTCTCCTTTTAGGGTTTCTAGTGAGGCCCCGGCGCCGCCCACGGGCGTGTGTTTCTCAGGCCATCTTCTGGCTTATTCCACTCCTAGAAACTCTCTAAATTTTTCTCTCCTTTTAGTGTTTTTAACCGATCCACCCCCAAATCCACTCTCTTAAAAAACCCTAATTTCATATCTACCGCCGCCTCTTCCCGTATACCACCGCCGCAGCCTCACCGACATCACCACTGATAGTGTTGGGGACGCCGCCGCCCCTCCTCAAAAAGTTAGATCTATCTCAGCCGCCGCCATCATCGGGCACAACCTCGCCTGCGCCGGTAACTTGATCCATCGCTGCCAGTAGATCAACCGCTGCCGCCACAGGGCCACCGCCCCACAGACCATATTGTTACATATTTCTTCTTTCGTTTACTGGTGTAATTTTTGTTGACCCGTGGGCCGATCTCCTCCATCGGCGCCGTTAACACGGTGCCGTTTGGTAGGATTGACTCGTTGGGTATCTGTTTTTCTTTTTCTGTGTTTTTAGTATTTTAGTTTTTCTGTGTTTTTTATTCTCTGGTTTTGGGGTAGATTGATGTTCTTTCTCAGATCTGGTAGTGTGTCAGATAATTTTCAAAGCCCTCAATCTCCCTTGCTGATGTGCTGATCGAGCAGAGATGGACGCTTGAAAGATGAAATTGGTGAAGGATACCTTAGTGTGGGGTGTTCAATCCGCCAAAAAGAGCTTTAAAGTTATATATTCAGGTGTCTACCTCTATTACTTACTCTCCATTTCCCCGCGATTGGACTGGAGTAGTTGTTCTCAATCTTTGAAAACTTAGCATATCTGATGTATTACTGGTGCTGTTCTTTGTGAACTTAATCTGTAATAGGCTTTTGTTGTTCAAAAAAAAAAAAAAACCACATGTGTGTTCATATACAACATATTCATATCTAAAATTTGACCACCATCTCCATCTTCAAATTCTTGATCACATTTATTGTGTGTTATATTCGTCTTCATTCTTCTCCCCATCCACTATCATCCTAAGCTCAAGATCTTCATTTCATTAAAAAAAAAAATAACAGATTCAATAAGTATTCAACTTAAAAAAAAATAACGTATTCAATATGTTATTAACATGTACCTCAATAGCTATTCTTTCATGTGATGAGAAACCAGACTATTTTTCTCAAAATGAGTTCAACACTTAGCACTGAGACCAGTCTGTATCATCCACCTAGGCTATGGAATGAAAACTAAGCAAGAGAATAATTAAACTCAATGAATCAGAGACACACTTCAAGCACCAACTTCAAAGAATGGATGTCATTTTGCTACCATTCAATGTCTATTACTAATATCGCCCCATGTATTTAAAGTAGCGGATGGATTAACGTCAGTAATAAAACCAAAATGTTCAACTCTAAACCTATAATAAACCACACAACGCGCTAATGAATTACCATCACTGATAAAACCAAAATATGTAGCAGTCATCCCAAAGTGAATAGCTCCTGTATGGATCCACTCCATAGCAAAAACATCAGTTGTAGTAAGAGTTCCTTGAAAACAACCAAAACAGATCTCAAATACAATTGTGACGTTATCAGATAAAATCAAGTACTACTATTAAATATTATTTAGCATTTTTTGCAAGTAAAATTGAAAATCATTACGGTATATCGCAACATGAAATTCAACAGGATGTTTCTCAAAGAATTTGTTGTTATCATATCAACCAACATGGAATGAACAAAATTTACAGCCATAGTATCTTAAAATTACAGTTTTAGTTTTAACAATCTTGTCACATAAATATTGATCTCTTTTAAGATTACGCAATCAAAAATCAAAATAATTGGAAATTACATATTGGGTCGCCGAAAATTACAAAGAGACGTATCATATATAGGGGCGCCAAAAATTACTGATTGGAGGCCGAAATTACATATCGGAGCCAGAAATTACAGATCCATTATGTAAAAAAAAACCCTAACCTGCATCATATGAAATCCGATCTGGGTTGACCACGGCGGCGGCGCCGTAGTTACTCGGTCAGTGCCAGTGTCTTCTTCGCAATCCAATCCATCACAAAGAAAACCCCCCAGCCGTCGCGATCTCTCCCTCAGATTTATTTATCGCCACCGAGATCTTTCCATCATCCCTCTGCCGCCGCCACCTCTCACTTCGATCTGGACGGTGGCCTCGCAAGCTGGACGAAAAGATCCTCAAGAGGATCTGTTTTGGAAATCCACGGCTGCATCCTCACCGCGACCAACAAAATTTAAATCGAAACAAATATTAAATAATGGCCTTAAGGAGCTGGGCTTCTTGAGTGAACAAAGGTGATGGGTTTAGCACCGGAATCTGGAGCGGCCGGCGAAATCTGGAGCGGTTGATATTTTGGGAGAATTTCAAAAATTGGAGAGAGAGGCGTGAGAAATGAAATCTGAGGGAGAGAGAAAGTGTAACGAGGGCAGGGGAGAGAGAAAGGGGGGGTAGGGTGGTAGTGTTAGTGTTAGTGTTAGTGTCCTAGAGACAATCCATCGAAAGGACATAATACTAAGATAATATTCAAATTTAGTTTAATATTATTATTGGTTTAATATTAAATGTATGGCGTTACACTTATCTGAATATGATGTTTGATTGTTTGCATATATTCTTATTTGTGTTCCCATGAATCACTACTGTCATTGGGTGAGTGAGAACTCAGATGACTTAAATATGATTCTCAAATAGCCCCGATCAAGGATCATCAAGAATGGGATATTGATGATGCAATTGAGATTGGTGTGCGATCTGCATCATACTCTTAGAGAGTGTAGTAAGATCTCACTTACTACGAGATACTGGGTATCTCATGATGGATGCACAAATACCTTAGAGGGTATTGGTATACCCATCCGAGAAACCGTTTGATGTAATTCCACATAATGTGTCTACGGGTGTCTCGGTTAGTGGGAGCGATGTGATACTCCTCTGACTTGAGGTCAATACGCACGACATGTGTGGAGTGGTGAACTTTGACCATGACCAACGCTTGCACCCTTCCACGGGTAGATATGACATGGATTTGGTTCATCACGAAATACATGTGCGTGGTAGTTGAGCCAAGAATATGATTCATTCCTCAATGCGGATTTAGAGAGAATACTCATCTTCTCATCATAATTGGATCTAAATCGTCGGCCGACGCGCATCAACTTAGACTTTGTGGCTAAGTGTGATATACTTGATCAATTAGTGATTTGAGATAATAAGATTAAGCTATTTGAATAGACACTTCATCATGTTCAAGGCTTAATCGAGTATTCGTGAATGAAAGGAAGATATCACAATAGCCTACAATATTACAGGTAGTTGCAGATTTCCTCGCAACGTACCTCGTATATTGAGAATGTCTGATTTATTGTCTAGGGTTCAATTAAGACTGTTAGTTTGACTAATCGCTCGATATACTAGGGCCTATGGGTCACACAACAAGTAATGACAATTTACCAATTATAGTTGGTTGATTAAGTATTATATTGGATATAATATTTAATTTATGGAGAATATAATAATAATTATATTTAGAATTAATTATTTTTATTATTTAATTAAATTAGATTTAATTAAATATGAAATCCCAATAATAATATTAGGAATATTATTATACAAGAATAATAGATATGGTAAATATATTATTCGTATGAACGTATCTAGGGAAATATAATCCGTAGAGATTATATTACGGGCTAGGCCCGATATCTTGCTTAGGAATTAAGCCAAGTTAATCCCTATAAATACGTGTCATGGGAATTCAGAAAATACACACAAGAAATATAATTTCTCCATAAAATCTCCAGTCGGAATTTTCCTAGCAAATTCGTCTCGAGATTCAACGCTGGCATATCGGTGCGGGTTGGTAGAAAGTCGTTACGTGGATACCATAGTTGAGGATTCCGCGTACAAATCGCTGTAAGGATTTATATACATGTTATTTATCCTTTTATGTTTATATTATACAACCGTGTTTCAGATTTGTTGTTGGTGAATCGTGTTCTTCCGCTGCGCCGAACATGGTGTTCGTGCCTCTAAAACCCAACAGTGGTATCAGAGCACATGCTCTTTTATTGGTTGTATAATTTAATTGTTATTATTCGTTGATAAATATTGTGAATTTTCATAAACAGTTTTGCCCAAATTTTAATTTTAGAAATCAGAAATTTTCATTTACTTATTGATTTTCATGGAAAATCTTTTAATTCATGTCGCGAAAACACAATTGTTTTCTGGGAAAACAATTGATTTTGGAAAACAATTGATTGTTGTGATAAAAAAAATGTTTTTCTTAAATTGATTTTGAAGTCATATCTCGTGTACCTATTTTCTCGGAATATTAGGTAAGATAACTAAAATTCGATTTAAAAAAAAAAAAAAATTATTGAGGAAGACGCAGTTGTTTTTTTTTTTTTTTTTTTTATATCGGTAAATGTTAGTTGTTAGTAGTTAAATTAGTTCACCAAATCTCTATACACTCCCAGAAATCTCCAAGCCTACCTTATAACTCCCTCCCAATTCGTTTCCAAGGGGAATCGAACCCAGGTCACTCACTAGAGTGAGGAATCCGGTGGCCAGGTTGGCTAAGCCACCTGCTTTATTGAGGAAGACGCAGTTTTTCTCCCCCTTCTGGAAAACTTGAAACTCCTCCATGGCTAGAGGACGAAATTGCAGGGCAATTTTCATATCTCCTCGCCAAGTTCCTCCGTCGGAAGGGGTCGTCTGGAAATTTGAATTGGCACGGTGGCTGGGCAGTTTAGTCTACGGGAATAATCACTCAAGGATTTCTCTCTCCTCGATGCGGCAGCTCCCGTCAAGGATTCACGCTCCATTTCGCCGTCGAATCTGAGGCTGTATTCGATCTGCCGGTTGGCCTGGGCGTTTCGGCGATGCTGGGCAGCGTTTCTAGGCGGACTGTGGTGGCAGTTGGCCAGCATAAGGCCATGGTGAGGGACAGTCAGATCGCATTCAAGATGGGATTTGGAATCCCAGTTCGTGGACCATTAATTATGCGTGAATAACCAAGGACCACTCCTTGAGAATTTGAATCTCTAAAGGGATCTATTTGCAATTTTAATAAGTTTGGAAATTAGAAACTTAATCCTTGGGCTTTTCTACAATTTTGGATTTTCTGGAAATTGCAGTCTAGCCCTTAGAACTTTTATATAATTTCTGAAACTTTATGGAAATTGTAATTTTATCCCTAGATCATATTTTAAAATTCTGAAAAATATATTAATATCGTGTTTGATTTAATGAATTTTGGAAATTCTGAAAATCAAATAAATGCATATTTGGTTAGACCAAAGTAGTAATTTTTTGGAAAATTAAAATAAGAGTTTGTTTGGTTGGACCAAATTTAAGAAATTTTAATTAATATTGTTTGGGCAAAATAATTTTGAAAACGACTTTAGAAATTGACCGAGAGCTTGGAGTTTGTCAGTATTTCTAATTTTAGCAATATTTTACCTACAAATAATTAATGTTAAAAACATTTATTTGATTTACGTGTTATTAAATATTTTTGCATGTTTATTTGATTTATGTGCTCAATATTTAATAAATGCTTCATTTATGCAATTTTAAATTTTGAAATAAAGCATGAGAACTTGATAAGTTGTTCCCCACTTGTATAACTGCTTATGTGAATCGGTATTTACATTGTTAGTTATATATCCCGCATTAAATTGTTTGGGTAGGCGGTACCCAATATTTGTCGGACCGTATTAAATGTTTGGGTAGACGGCGCCCAATATGCGTTTGTCCGCACACATCATGTTTGGGTAGGCGGCGCCCAATAATTGTTCAAATGTGACTTAGTTATCATGTTGGATCTCGATTAAGTAATTAATACCCCGCCTTTAAAATGATCCTCCCTAAAATATGGGTTTTCATTAAATTGAAAGATGTCTTCCATTAAAATTAAAAGTAAACCGGAGATTTCGTTCCAATGAGTATTTAAGGCCCAAGTCTTTTGCTCGAATCTACATCTAACGGGACTTTTATAGGGACATGTTTGTCGCCGCTTAATGGTTGTAAACCAACTTAATTCTGTTTCACAAGCCCAAGCAGGGAAACGAGAATTAGGTGACATCCAATTGAACAAAGTTCAATCAACTAGGAATTGCGTGAGGCAATTGGTTTAGAGACCTACCAGTTCTGCTGTTGCATTGTTCAGCCCAAGCAGTCATTGTAATAGTAGGAATGTGGATCCTAGTCCATTACAAATTATATTAGATATAAATTCGTACTCTTCCGATGAGGTCGTTGAGTATGTGAAAATAATGGAGACAAAATAAATTAAAAGGCCATGTTTATTTTGATTGCTGAATATTGATCATATGAGTTATGTGTTTAATTCCCGTTTTAATTTATTTCTCTAGAATTGTTGAAATGAATAACTTGTCATTGAGAAATGTTTTGGAAACAAACAAATTGGCTGGGCCAAATTTTCTGGACTGACACTGAAACGTGCGTTTGGTGCTAAGGCAAGAAGAGATTGAGTACATGTTAGACACGGCAATCCCTTTACCCATGAGGCTGGTTTAGTTGAGGCTGCAGCGTTTGACGTTACAACTCAAAAGAAGCATCAAGGTGATGTTTCCCAGACTCTATGTTATGATTGCTCGGCATGACTCCCGGATTGCAAATGCAACATGAGAAAATGGATCCCTTCGAGATGCTCAAGCATTTGAAGGATCTCTTTGATTCTAGATCTCGTTTGAGATTTATGAAGTGATGAGAGATCTGTTCAGATGTCAATTAGCGAAAGGAGGGAAGATTTCATCTCATGTGCTATCCTCAAGTCGCTCCTCGATTCATATTCTAGTTTCATAGTAAATTTAATATGAAGAAGACGGAAGCGACGATGCCGGAGCCTCATAATATGCTTCAGACTTTTGAGTCTTCCACTGCTAAGGAAAGGCCCATGCTCATGGTGAGTGCTTCTACTTCTTCTAATCCGAAAGGCGAGAAGAAGTGAAGGAGTAAGGCTAAATGGGTTCCGAGCCCAAACTTTTTGAAGGCAAAAAGTGGAGTTCAAAAGTAAGAGCGGGTTGATAAGGATGTATGCCCCACTACAATAGAAAGGGCATTGGAAGAAAGACTATAAGGTTCTAGCAACCGAGAAGAAAACACAAGGTGTTTCAGCTGCTAGAACAAGTATGGTTGTTGTTAAGATAAACGTGTTCACTAACAGTTCAAACTGCTAGGCATTTGTTGAGTTATGAACATGATGGTCTTAATATACAAAGTAGAGGAATAACTTGGCAAGAGTATCAAGACTCTTCGATTGGATCAAAGAGGTGAGTACATTAACCATGAATTCATGGATTACTTGAAGCTTCATGGAATCCAGTCACAATGGACTCCTCTCGGAACACCTCAGATGGACGGTGTGTCCGAAAGGAGAAACCGAACCCTGTTAGACATGGTAAGGTCCATGATGAGTTTTTCCTCTCTTCCAACATTCTTATGGGGATACGCATTACAAACCTCAATCTACATTCTGAATAGGATTCCATCCAAATCAGTTAAGCAGACTCCATACGAGCTATGGAACGGCAAGATACCATCTTTTCTACACATTAGAACGTGGGGTTGCCCCGCAGCTGTGAAGAAAATGCTAACTGATAAGTTGGAATCCGAAGGTGAAAATAGTTATTTTGTGGGATATCCTAAGGAGACAAGAGGATATCACTTCTATCTACCGGAGAAACAAACAGTGATTGTTTTAGGCAAGCTAAGTTCCTAAAACACGAGTACATCTTTAAGGAACAAAGTCGTAAGAAGATAGAACTTGAAGAGATTCAAGAACCATGAATTAACATAGAGACTGATAATTTGTCAATAGCAACATGACAAAGAATCATTGGGAGCATTCAGCGACTCTCATGGTGGAAGTTTATCACTAGGTGATCCTCTTTCAGTCAGTGGGAGCGTAATTGGAGTTGCATTGCCTTTGCAACAACCTCCAAGTGGGTTGAATGAGAACAACATAGTTCAAACTCCCGCCCAAGAGACATTTGAAAGTGTCGCTCTTGAGGACTCTCCGGTCAACGATGAAGTCGCTGCACCACAAACTTTCACAATCAGAATGTACAGCCTGCACAACCACAACTCCATAAGTCGACTAGGATTCGTAATCCACCCACTAGGTATTATAGGTTCCTCGTGGAGGAACATGATGACGTGGAGATCCCGGATAAAGACGAACCTAGAACTTATACTGAAGAAACACTAGATGTTGACTCAGAGAAGTGGCATGAAGCCATGAAATCCGAGATGGACTCGATGTACACCAATTAAGTCTAGGATTTAATTGAGTTGCCAGAAAGGGGTTAGACCCATAGATTGCAAGTGAGTCTTCAGGAGTAAGACCGATGCAAATGGCAAAGTACAAACCTATAAAGATAGGTTGGTGGCGAAAGGTTATAGTCGGTATTGACTATGATGAGACTTTTTCGCTAGTTGCTAAGATCAAGTCCATTCGAATTTTACTTGCGATAGCAGCACATCGCGATTATGAGTTTTGGTAGATGGACGTCAAAACAGCTCTCCTCAATGGTAACATTGATAAGGGAGTGTTTGTGACTTAACCGGAGGGTTTTATATCTAAGCCAAAATCTAATCTTGTGTGCAAGGTTAAATGATCCATCTATGGATTAAAGCAAGCTTCTCGGAGTTGGAATATCCAATTTGATGAAGCTGTCAAATTCTTTGACTTCATCTGAAATTTGGAAGATCGTTGCGTTCATTGTGAACACAGCGGGAAGATTATTATCTTTATAGTCGTATATGTCGATGACATATTGATTATAGGAAATAGCATCCCGTTAATGCAGTCCGTGAAAGATTGGTTATCAAAGACTTTCATGATGAAGGATCTTTGTGAAGCATACTACATCTTAGGGTTAAGATCCATAGGGATAAATCCAAGAAGATGGTAGGGCTGTCACAATCCACCTACGTAGATAAGGTGTTGAAGCGTTTTGCGATAGAGAACTCTAAGAGAGGATCTCTACCGGCAAATCATGGGATAAAGCTGTCGAAGAAGGATTGTCTTTCTAGCAAAGCTGATGTCGAGCACATGAAGGACATTTCATATGCATCTGTAGTTGGGTTCCATCATGTACGTCATGACTTGCACGAAGCCAGATGTGGCCTATGCTGTCAACATCACTGGTACATACCAGCAGAATCAAGGTGAGTCTCACCGAATTGCTGTCAAGAATGTTATGAAGTACCTCAGGCGTACTAAAGAACATTTTCCTATCTATGGTAGCCAGTCAGAGCTAGTCATTATGGGCTATGCTGATGCGAGTTTCTAGTCAGACTGTAAAGATTATAAATCACAGTCAAATTATATATTCAATCTCAATGATGAGGCGGTAAGTTGGAATAGTTCCAAGCAAGATCTGACCGCAGATTCAACAACCGAAGCTAAGTGCATTGTTGTATCAGAAGCCTTTGAGGCTGTCAGGATTTTAAGGTTCTTGAAAGAACTAGGGGTAGTTCCGAGTGCCAGTTGTCAAATAGTGTTGTATTGTGACAACATTGGTGTGATTGCATAAGCAAAGGAACCGAGATCTGATAACAGAAATAAGCATGTACCGAGGCAAAATCATTTGATCTGAGAGATCATATCGATAGGAGAAATGAAATTAAAACATCTCCCATAAAGGATAATCTTGCAAATCATTTTCACTGTTCATGTACACACTAGACATTTGATGGTCTAGGGGTTAGTCATGTAGGTGATTGGCTCTAGTCCAAGTGGGAGATTGTTAGTGTTAGTGTCCTAGAGACAATCCATCGAAAGGACATAATACTAAGATAATATTCAAATTTAGTTTAATATTATTATTGGTTTAATATTAAATGTATGGCGTTACACTTATCTGAATATGATGTTTGATTGTTTGCATATATTCTTATTTGTGTTTCCATGAATCACTACTGTCATTGAGTGAGTGAGAACTCAGATGACTTAAGTATGATTCTCAAATAGCCCCGATCAAGGATCATCAAGAATGGGATATTGATGATGCAATTGAGATTGGTGTGTGATCTGCATCATACTCTTAGAGAGTGTAGTAAGATCTCACTTACTACGAGATACTGAGTATCTCATGATGGATGCACAAATACCTTAGAGGGTATTGGTATACCCATCCGAGAAACCATTTGATGTAATTCCACATAATGTGTCTACGGGTGTCTCGGTTAGTGGGAGCGATGTGATACTCCTCTGACTTGAGGTCAATACGCACGACATGTGTGGAGTGGTGAACTTTGACCATGACCGACGCTTGCACCCTTCCACGAGTAGATATGACATAGATTGAGTTCATCACGAAATACATGTGCGTGGTAGTTGAGCCAAGAATATGATTCATTCCTCAATGTGGATTTAGAGAGAATACTCATCTTCTTATCATAATTGGATCTAAGTCGTCGGCCGACGCACATCAACTTAGACTTTGTGGCTAAGTGTGATATACTTGATCAATTAGTGATTTGAGATAATAAGATTAAGCTATTTGAATAGACACTTCATCATGTTCAAGGCTTAATCGAGTATTCGTGAATGAAAGGAAGATATCACAATAGCCTACAATATTACAGGTAGTTGCAGATTTCCTCGCAACGTACCTCGTATATTGAGAATGTCTGATTTATTGTCTAGGGTTCAATTAAGACCGTTAGTTTGACTAATCGCTCGATATACTAGGGCCTATGGGTCACACAACAAGTAATGGCAATTTACCAATTATAGTTGGTTGATTAAGTATTATATTGGATATAATATTTAATTTATGGAGAATATAATAATAATTATATTTAGAATTAATTATTTTTATTATTTAATTAAATTAGATTTAATTAAATATGAAATCCCAATAATAATAATAGGAATATTATTATACAAGAATAATAGGTATGGTAAAGATATTATTCGTAGGAACGTATCTAGGGAAATATAATCCGTAAAGATTATATTACGGGCTAGGCCCGATATCTTGCTTAGGAATTAAGCCAAGTTAATCCCTATAAATACGTGTCATGGGAATTCAGAAAATACACACAAGAAATATAATTTCTCCATAAAATCTCCAGTCGGAATTTTCCTAGCAAATTCGTCTCGAGATTCAACGCTGGCATATCGGTGCGGGTTGGTAGAAAGCCGTTACGTGGATATCATAGTTGAGGATTCCGCGTACAAATCGCTGTAAGGATTTATATACATGTTATTTATTCTTTTATGTTTATGTTATACAACCGTGTTTCAGATTTGTTGTTGGTGAATCGTATTCTTCCGCTGCGCCGAACATGGTGTTCGTGCCTCTAAAACCCAACAGGTAGTGCGGTAGGGAGTGGGGGTGGGGGCAACACATTTTCTTTTTGTGGGTGGGGGCCACATTTTGAACCAATGTGCTATTTATTAAAGGTGTAGAACCAAATTGTAGTATAACACTTAAGAAGGAACCATTTAGTAATAATCTCAATTAAATAATACTGACGGAATTTCTGTCATTAAAGTTATAAATTTATGAGTCGATACCAATATTGTTTGGAGAAAGATGAAAGTTATTTTAACTAGAACGTTAAAATTTTGCACAATTTTCTCATTTAGTCTACTTATTTCCCAAGACAATTGCTAGTAACAATATACAATAAATAGGGACAAATATGGAAATGCAAATATAATGATATCTTAAATATAGTAACAAGTCTATCTTTATGGCATAGATGAAAATAAAAAGTAAGTCTATCTTCGGGAAGTATTATATTGACAGTTGTTTTACACCAGACAATGTTTAATCCCTAAAAATTTCATGTTAAATTTTCAAAATTTTAGTAAAGTTTTCGTCATTTTTTTTGTGATATGCTATATGCAATATGGATATATCCATCGATATTTCCGTAAATTTAAGGTTATGATATTACTTGCAATTTCATCCTTGTGTGTATCAAATAATGTCCTTATTTGACATGTAAGTTTTTCACTTTTTTTGTTTCTCTAACGTCAAATAATAATAAATTTCTCATTCCAACGTAAAAAAAAATAAAATAAAATTGTTATGTATATTAATGAACATATACTTTCTTAAACAACTATCATTTACTTTTCACAATTCTTTATTATTTTACACAAAAATCAACATATGATTCCCTATATTAAAAATAAATGTATATTTTTTAAATAAAACAACAAAATCTTTGGAAAACTTATAATGAAACATAAGAACTATTAAAAATAATAAAATACGAAACGAAATAGTATTAACTGGGAGATACTTTCTTCCCGAGTCTATTTAGCTTTAATGTGGACAAGTGGGCAGAGTCTATTTTGCTAGCACCGCCCTTTATGACCTAATTAATTTGAGTCTAAATTAGGTTTGTAGCTTCTTGTGCATATAGACAATGAACGTATTGCCTACTGACTGAATTCAGGTCAAATTCTCGTTAAAGTTACATTTGGATAGAATCATTTAAACTGCATGACACTTGAAAATGAATGAATTCTTATAATTATATGGTTTTGCTAGATATTTGAAATTTCTCCATTTTAAACTAGAACTATTGTTAAAAATTTATGATTAATCCATTTAAATATTTTACCCAAACAAATAGATTGAATCTAACGGTGGATTTAAAATTTATAGCTCAAATTCTTCTATCCACACACAATCTAAGATTCCGATAAAGATCCTAGTTTTTTAATTAAAAAAATTAATTAAGTATCGGTCCTAGCTTAACATTAACTACAATAATTATTACTCCCTCTGTTCCACTATTAACTTTCCATTTTGCCATTTTCGTCCGTTTCATTATTAACTTCTTATTTTCTTGTTTAGAAACAAAAATATAATATTATTAGATAAGTATCCCGCGTAAAAACGCGGGTTGTTCTCAAAATTAATTTAAAATTTTTATATTTTATTAACACATCATCACATTATATAATATTGTAACGTTATATAATACAATGTATTTAAAAAATAGGATTCGATTGAAATGAAATTTAAAAAAAAACACACACACACTAGAGATAATTTTAAAATTCTCCTTGAAAGTCTTCACCAGTCAATTTGCAATACATAGATAAAATTTAAATAAAATAGTTTTCTAAAATATGTAGGTAGTTATGTATTGGTTAGTTGGTAAATATGTTAATTATTATATAGATCACATGGAAAAACATCTCATTCACTTTGATAGAAATGTTAAATATAATAGTTTTTTAAAATATGTAAGAAGTTATGTATTAGTTTAGTTGAAAAGTTAATTATTTATTATGCAAGAGGTCCAAGTTTCAAATCCTTACTAATACATTTTTTCTTAGAAAGATTAGTATCTAATGTTAAGATGATACTAACCACTTCATACACAAACTCAAAAATAAAATAAAATAGTAACTTCAATATATAATTGTCACGTATGCACAAATATGTGTATTGACCTCATAATGAGACGACATATGTCAATAAAAAATATAAAAACATTGACACGTAAGTAAACACATCAAAATCAACACAACACATAAGCAAAACTCACCAAAATCTGACACATAAGCAAAACTCACTAAAATTCGATACATAATCAAATAAAACTCCCTATTAGTATATAGAGAGATATTTCTACATTTTATTCATGTCTTATCTCTTTATCACATCACTTGTACTATATCTATATTTAATATCTTTCGTTAAGACTTGTGGGGTTATATCTATGTACCATCACTTTAGGTGATTTTGTAATCAGACTTCACAGCACATTATATAATTTAATTAAGAGTAATTCTAGTGTGCACTCGAGTGCATGGTATGCATTTGAATTTGAAAAATAAATGTCTCAAGCAGAAATTAGTAATACCCCAAGAAGTAATCAGTAATACCCCAAAAGTTAATCAGTAATACCCCAATAAAGTAATCAACAATACCCCAATTACAAAAAAATACACAGTTCGACGTGTTAGCGTTTGTTTTGAAAAAAAATAAAATTGAAAGCTAAAATTGTACTTAAAATTCAAGTGCCTTTCATGCACTTGAGTGCATGCTAAAATTTATGTTTAATTAGAAACTTACGTGGCAACGAACAGACTAAAGTAGCACATTAGTGTTCAGTTTTTTTTATTTTTTTTATTTTTTTTATTAAGCATAAGCCATTTTCTTCGAACACATGTAATTAAAAACTATACTGAGTTATGTTCGGAAAAAATAAATAAACAGAAATTGAGTTTAAATGAACATTAATCAATCAAATGTAGGATTGGAAAATGTGATGCTACTAAAGCTCGGTTTACCCTTTTTAATAAACTAGTTGTATACACGTGTGTTGCACGTTGTATGTAATTTAGTTGAAAAAATAAAATCAAGATTTCAATATTCTATTTTTTCAAGAAAACTGTGTAGAGGCTTCGCTTATACATATATATGTGATTCACAAGGATTTTTCAATGAATTTAACATAAATATAATTTTAAGAGAGATCGAAAAATTATCTATCACATGATCTTCTACATTCGAGTATAATTTTTAGGTTGTCAGCTTCTTCATGATATCTTATTTGATGTAGGTGTGTTCTTAAATTCTATTTGATAATTTTTTAAACGATTTATGAATTATAAATATTTTTTTTAGTTTTTAATACAAAATGCTCTAATTTTTATAATATACTAGTTTTAAATTTTGTTTTTTAATTTTAAAATTTAAAGATATTTATCAAAATTACAATTTATTAAATCCTTTTCTTGATTAAAGAAATTAAGCAAGTTTCTTTGTTTCTTAATCAAACATCCTAAATACATCTATGATTGATCTTGTCAAGTTTGTTAGTATATATGAGAATTTGTAGAATTGAAAAATAGAATAGTTGATTAATAATATTTTCCTTGGATGAAAAAAAATGTTTTATAAGCATCAATAGCAATGTCAAATTTAAAACCACTATATGAATAAATCAATTTGTAGAATACCCTTTCTATATAAATTAATAGTTAAAACTATCTAAAATTTGTAATTAATAATTTTCAAATTTAAGCTCTCCTCTCGTCTTTCATTCTCCAAGCTTCTGTTATGAATGTATAAGATAAGTTGCTTTGAAGATTGCTCTCGTCAAGTGTATGTGACTTTAACATCAAAATTAAGAAGAATAAGATTTTGTTAACTTATAGAAAACACGTGTATTTGAATTTTGAACTTGAGGCCAATAACAATCCACTAATAAACATATACCCCGCAACTAATTAACTACGACCTCCTCGTTTCTATTACATCTCTCACCGACCCCCTCAACCTTTCTGATATGATTGTTGCTTAATTATTATGACACCTTTATCAGAAGAAGTCTTCATTTTATCTTTTTTTTAGCACATTATGCAACTTTTTGAGTTCCTTCATCGAGCATTAGTCCATCTCCTTACGTTGGTCGCACTTAAAATCAAATACTTCAATGGGAAAACAGAGAACATAACGAATTAACATTTACTGTGAAATTAATCAAATTGAAGAGAACTATTCGACATATTTTGCAATTGAAAATAGAGAGAGCTAGAATCTCTGAATATATGAATGAACGAACTCAGATTCAAAAAAATTAAATTCGAGTTTTGAATCATTAATTGCTACCACTCATGACAAATTAACATTTACTGTGAAACTAATCAAATCAAAGAGAAGTATTCAACATATTTTGCAATTGAAAATAGAGAGAGCTACAATCTCTGAATATATGAATTAACGAACTCAGAGTCAGAAAAATTAAATTTGAGTTATGAATCGTTAATTGCTACCACTCATGCTATTACGATCATCTATGAAATTAAATAAGCAAAATTTGTATTATAATTACAAAAAAAAAAAAAAAATTGAGCCGACTTCATAAATAATACTAATTATAATTTTAATGTAAGAATTTCAAAGGTTGTAAAACAAATAAAATAGATAGTTAGGAGTCAATATTAAAATATATCATAGATAATTTATTGTAAGAATTCCAAAAGTTACAAATGAATATAGGTAGCTGGGATGTTATAGTAAAGACTAAAATATGCTAAGGACAAAATTGTCCAAAAATATTTTTCAACCTCTTGTCATTGTCACTTTTTAATATAGCATAGATAATCTATGAAATTAGATAAGAAAAATTTGTGTTATAATTACAGAAGAAAAAAAAATTGAGCTGACTTCATAAATAATACTCCCTCCGTCCACACAAATTCTACCCGTTTACTGCTGGACACAATTTTTAATAAAAATTGGTATTTTATTGAAAAAGTGGATAAAGTAGATAAAGTAAGAGTATTGTGGTGTATTGTGGGACCCATTTATTTTTTTGTGCGTGTAGTTTATTTCCAAAAGAGGAATGAGTAAAAATTTGGTGGACTGACAAAAAAGGAAAGCGGGTAAAAATTTGGTGAACAGAAGGAGTACTAATAATAATTTTTAATGTAAGAATTTCAAAGGCTGTAAAACAAATAAAATAGATAGTTAGGAGTCAAAATCAAAATATAAATGAATATAGATAATTTATTGTAAGAATTCCAAAAGTTATAAATGAATATAGATAGTTGGGATGTAATAGTAAAGATTAAAATATGCTACGGACAAAATTGTCCAAAAATATTTATTAACCTCTTGTCACTTTTTAATATAACTAGTTTGGAACCACGTGCGTTGCACGTCGGACACAATTTATTTTAAAATTTTATTGCTAAATAATCATGGATCAATTAGATGATTTGTCTAACAATCAAACAAAAAATTTGAATCATTATCGGGTGAGCACTATTTAAAAAGGATTGAAAATTGAGTTTCAAATTGATAGCAACACCAAACTATTGAAACATAGCAATTTAAGAATGAATTTCCTGTTGGCAATAGAGCAAATGATACTGATATTATGATAGAACAGTAAAGCCCCATTTATTAATTTGAGGCTTTTTCCACTATGGTTTTTGGCAATAGCATCAACGCAGATGTGTTTTTTCCCTCTAGAAATTGAAATATAATTTGCTTCCTGCTGATTGAGTTTTAAAATTTCCCAACGAAGATGTCAGGCAATGCAGATATGGAGTCATTAGCAAGAAAAGATGGTTGAAAGAAGATGAAAAGTAAAGCCATAACTATTTTATTGGGCTTTCCTATAATTGTTTTGCAAGTTTATGGTCCCACTCTATTAGAGGCTAAACAAAAAATTAGTGCTACAATATAAGTATGTCTTGACAATCAATTCAATGAAAACCTGGAAGTAAGCGAGACCTTTATCAGGAAATATAACAAAAAGCCAATAGGATAATAAAAGTCATACTACCTCTTCCCATGAATTATTGACCACAAATAAGGTCCTCTCATATGACTGTTGTCTATCTTTCAACCCACAAAATCTGTCTTCAAGAGAATTAATCTCAACCTTCTGTGTTTCCAGCTTCTACAGCAGTTTTTGAGGCATTTACGGAAGAACATGTGAAACCACCACAGGGTTAAACAAAAGATATGTTCACTGGAACACGAGGAGCATTGGTAAACAATGTTGCTGCTGAAATTTGTGCAGTGGGTTTAACCATGTCTGCAAAAAATCTAGAAGCATTGCCAGCCTAAATAAACTTATTGCCTTCATTTTAACAAAGTGTATACCACAAACATACAAGTATGATGAATCATAAATCAGACCAGATTAGTAAATGATTTATTTATGTATTATAAGAAATGATATATGGAGTTATAAGATTGTTCGACCAACACTGCAAATGTAGGTAGCACAGGGCCCTTTCGTCGTGCACACCTAGACTGATCTCCATCCAACAGTTGTGCATAGGAAATCTTACCACTATCACAAGCTGAAAACTACCCTTATCTAGCTGTATATGCACACATGCCACTATTATAAAGCTTGAAAATGCAAAAAATGCAATTAACACATATCAGACAATTCAGAAAGTGAGTTATTTCCTTGCAAATCCTAAACTTAACAAGAATTAGGAGTTCTTGATTGGTAATCCCAGATTCATTAATATGATAAGAAGGGGGAGAAACACCAATGAAATCACCATTCAAGCAGACTTGGACGAGTTTAAAGAATATTTATCATGAACTGAATTGATATCATTAAATTCAAAAAAAAAATCGTAGGATTGGGAGTGGGACGGAATCATTTCATATATATCAAAAGAATCATTTATTTAAAATTGGAAATCTACCATAGAATATAATTTCCTTGAGAATAATTTCAATTATACGTGTATGAGATTACTTAAAATGGATGCCCAAAAATTTCCGTTGTCAATAAAATCTTGCATCTTAACTCTAAAAAACGTCTATGGGGATATCATTTCTTGTTCAATTTAAACAGTAGTTCAGGGTTCAACATTACCATAAGTTTCTACTCCACATACTCATTTCTTAACAAGATTAAATGAAATTCAACTTTAGTGTTCATGGTGGATCACACGATAGCCATTTGTTGCAACTTGCAATACGCAATCCTTTGTTTCAGCTTTTCTAAGATTGACAAAAGTAGTCATTTAAGAATTAAGAATAGTAGCAGAAAATGAAGCGAACCTTGTACTTCATTTGAACTCTTTGGAGCGCAACCTCACTCCCCAAAAGTTCTCGCGTTTTCTTTTCTCTCTACATAAAAGCATGAAAATGAATGAGCATGAATCATCATAACAAAATCTTCTATCAAACTATTAAATATAAAGCTAATAATAACAATAACTTGATTAGAGTCTCAGGAATGTTCTTCGCCTGATCAAGGTTGTGCCTAACCTGAGTAAAGTATACCATAAATCACGTTAAGTGATAAAGTGAATCCTTGAAGACAAATTAAAAATTTATTGGGATTTTAGATTTAAATATGTGGCTAAAATCTAAATACAAAAAAAAAAAACCTTCAACTAATGACTTGATTGTAGAAGGAAAAGAGTAACATTTCATTGGCCAGCAGATTATATTAACAAGCAGACATAATTCAAGAGAGTGGAACACTGGAAGCTCGATGGAAGGCCAGTAATAAGAGAACTAAATCTCCCGAATTGACGCAATCAGGAAGGGGGGGAGAGGAGAAAACAGCGACGGTGGGGAAAGGGAATAGAATGAATGAAAAGGGAATTGTCGGTCGATAATGCACCGGAGAATTGACGCAATCGGGAAGGGGGGGAAGATATGAACCGGAGAATTGAGTTCAAGATGGACCTCTTCACTCTAATTTCAATCAAGATGGACATCTTCTGCATCTTCTAATACAAAATATTATGAAGCACCACAATTTCTTCATTCATTTACATGTATGACAGCGGTGCTAATTCAAACTTAAAACTCATTAATTAACATCAACAAATGAGTAGCTTTCAAATGATTTAATTCAATCACTCCGGGGTTTTATGCATAAAAATACTCATAAAAGGCAAATACTAAGAGATAATGTATAAACCAGGTATTTAATTAGATGAATTAGGGACTAATTTTTTCTGTTAAATGTATTAGATGATTCAGTAGGATTGCACAAGGGAAAAAAAATCAAATAAGGTCCATGATTTGAACAAAGATATCTATAAACTATTTGATATCGGAGCAAGCTGTACAACATACCTTTTCTCTTGTAGAATGAATAACTCTATACAATGGGATATCGTCAAGACCAAAACAAAATGTATGCGTATGAGCATCCTCTGAAATCTGGGGGACAAAAGGAAGATAATTTACACAAAAATATAACTATATACAATGCCGATATATAAGAGAATAAAATAGAAAATTTACTAATTATCACCCTTAAATCTGATGCCAGATGATTGAGCCTTGCTCGCGAGGCATCAAAGAACTGTTAGACATCTAATTCTCAAGTGTACCAGGAACCTGCAAAACAGGCAATATTTTTCTAAAAATTCAGAATCACTTCAAACACCTCAGATAAAAATACTGCAAAATGACTTTTCCAGAAATTCAAAATGCATCACGTCAAAGACCCCATAAAAGTTAAGAGAAGATCTCCAAAATAAAAAAATCCCAACATTTTAAGGGTCTTCTTACATGAGAGACACACAGTTTATACTTGAGAAGTTGGTACTCAAGGATGCAACGCGCCTCTTGGAGGAGGCAATCGGTGTCACTGCCATCGAAGGAGGCTGGGATTGGAGAAGAATCCGAACATCGACATTGAGGAAGGGAAATTGAATGAATGAAAAATGAAATTGGCGGCCGAAAAGGGAATTGGCGACCGAAAAGTGAATTGACGCAATGGGGAAGAGGGAAAGATATGAACCGGAGAATTGATGCAATCGGGAAGAGGGAATCGGTGTCAGTGCCATCCTGGGATTGGAGAAGAATCCGAACAACGATATTGATGAAGGGATAGAGAATGAATGAAAAAGGAAATTGGCGGCCGAAAAGGGAATTGGCGAACGAAAAGAGAATTGACGCAATGGGGAAGAGGGAAAGATATGAACCGGAGAATTGATGCAATCGGGAGGGGGGAGAGGAGAAAACGGCAGCGACGTTGAGGAAGGGGAAGAGGGTGAATGAAAAGGGAAATCAAGAGAAGGGGAGAAATGCCAAGAAAAATGTATGAGAGGGGTAAAAAGGTCCAAAAATGATTTATGAGGCTAAGCCACTTTTAAGTATATTATAGATATAGATATAAATAATGCATGCTTAGTTTCTTTAAAGGTCCATTTATTTATACGAATTGAACTTAGATCTTCATATAAAAAAAAATCAATGGCTTAAGACTATATATATATATATATATATATATATATATATATATATATATATATATATATAATATCAATTTTTGTATGAGAATGCATGTATGAGTTGTTATTCTTTTGCAGGTTTTTATAATAATCAAGTTTTAAAAGTATTACAAAACATTCAAAATGAAATAGTCTCATATAAATTTTTAAAATTTTCTTTATATTATCCAATATAAAATATTATATATTCGTTAACCATTTTTATATTAATAAAAATTACTCCATATAACTAATAATACAAAATAAAGGAGTATATATTTAAAATTTAGCCATCAATAAACTCTAAATCACATTAAATAAATATATATATATATATATAATATTAATTAGAATGATAATATTAATATAACTACTTTTAAATTTGATATATAAGGTGTAGTGGGTTTAAAAGATTTTAAATAGACTTGCAGGCTAAACCTTTTTATAAAATAGTCCAGACTTGTGCTTGTAATTTTTTTTACTGTAGATGACATGTCATACTTGAGCCTAACTGGTAACAACAATATATCACTCAACTTTCCAATAAGAAAACCAGTTCGCCTCAACCATTTCTCATCCCTTGTTAACCGTAATTAAATTAGAATAGTAGTATGAAAATTCGATACATATAATGAGCAGGTCTTGTATGAAATTGTCTCATGCATGCCACGAGACGTAGGAACAAAGTATAAATTGGGCATGACGCATTAATACTTTGATATATGTTAGGATATTTTTGCCCTAAGGATTTTCTTGTATTGATTTTGATAATGTCAAAACATATATTTGTGCTTCTTGGATACTAATATTGCAGGTACTAAAGATTTGAAGAATTTAGTAAATTATTTCTAAAGTCTACAGCTGCAAAGTTTGCATAAACCCTACAGCCGTTCAAGACAAGTCTACAACTGAAGAGTTCAAGACAAGTCCAGAGCTGAAGAGTTCTCGTCTGCAGATATAAGCCTACAGCTGAAGACATATGTTTAGTAGGACTAATTAAGTGTAGTACACCTTGTACATTCACTCACTTACTTTGAAAAACACCAGAGATTTCCAGTGCTAATTATTAGCCAGTAGACACAGAGAGTTCAGTGATTAAGAGCTCATTTGAGCAGTCATCACTACAAGACAATCTGTACTACACAAGGACAAGGCAACAAGATAAGAAACTTTAATTAAGTTGAAGTCAAAACTGGAGGTGAATTTCATTTGAATTCAAAATCCCTCCAACGATTAGAGGCCCCCTCAAGACTTCTATAAATAGGAGAAGGAGACCTCAGAGGATAACAACAACAACCCAGAGCTTTCAAGCACACTTGCAATATATCTACAGCTACCAAGTCTACAGCTTCAAGATTTAGAAGTTTAAGACTTAGAGCTAGGATATCTTGTCTAACATTTTCTGTTGTTGTTCCCTCACCATACCCATATATTTTCTTATTCTACTTAGTGTAGAAGTTATCTTAGTGAGTGTATTTTTCTGAGTGAAAAGTGTGAGATTCTGAGTGAATATTTGTATTCCAACTAAGCATAGAGTGATCTTTGTGAGGATTCTATTTCTTAGGGAGAACAACGTCGAGTCTGTGTGAATTCTCTTAGTGAATTTGACACCTTTGTGGTGTTATAGTGGATGTAGGAGGGTTTAATACCTTTGAACCACTATAACTCTCTTGTGTTCATTACTTTCTGTTTATTTCATATCTGCTCATTCAAATTCTAATATACTTGCGTATTGCTTTGAATATTTATTATCTGTCATCATATTATTCATACTTTAAAGAATTTCAAGTGCATAAGTTTCAAAAGTTACAGCTATAGATTCCCAGAATCACTTAGCTAAAGCTTTGTTCAATTGATTTTTCACACACACTTTATTTATTCCGCTGCACAAAAGGTGTTAAAAATACTTCTAGAGTGTTAAAACATCTACTTTGATAAGTGTTTTGAAGTTTTTTAAGTCTGCAGAGATTTTAAACTCTGCAGACTTAACATATTTTTTTTAAGTCTGCAGCTGCAAACTTTGTTTAAACTCTACAGCTGCAGAGTTAAGCTTATTTGTTTTAAAGAGAAAAATTTCAAGTTTTTAAAACTCAAGGTCTATTCATCCCCCCCCTCTAGACCTTGATAAACTTTTGGGACCAACAAGTGGTATCAGAGGAGTTGGCTCGCCACTGCTTTGACCAGTTTTTAAAGTTTTAAGCCAGATCCAAAAGTATTTTTGAAAATCATATCTGCATATTCTCATGGCTCCTAAAATGATGAAATCTAAAGTGCCTATGTTTTCTACAAATGAATATGATGATTGGAAGATAAGGATGCAAACACATCTTTCTGCAATGAATGATGAGATGTGGTCTATTATTGAGGATGGACCAATTGTCATTGAAAAGGCAAACACTACTGGTGATCAAACTGGATTAGCTCAAATAATCCATAAGCCAAAGAAAGAATGGACTGATGAAGACAAGAGGAGAGTAAACCTCGACAATATTGCTAGAAATACTATTTATCACTACCTAGATAAAATTGTGTTTAGCAAGATCAAAAGTTGTAAAACTGCTAAACAAATATGGGAGAAGTTAGAGATGATCTGTGAAGGAACTGATCAAATTAAAGAGAACAAGCTCATGATAGCTGTCCAAAAATTTGAGAACTTCAAGATGAAATCTTGAGAAACTCTTGAAAAGTTTGACTCAAGATTTATTGAGATCCTCAATGAGCTTGAGTACTTGGAAAAGAGTACTCACAAAGGGAGAAAAATATGAAGGTTCTAGGAGCCTTACCATCTGAGTGGGATATGAAAGTGGTTGCCATGAGGGAGTCTAAGGATCTCTCTAAAGTATCTACATTTGAATTATTTTCTGACCTCAAAGCCTTTGAGTTTGATATTGACAGGAGGAAGGACAAGGAATCAACTAGTTCTAAAGTCACAACTCTTGTAGCTGTAGAGTCTACTCCAACTGCAGAATCAAACTCAGAAAGTGATGAAATGGCCCTATTAATCAAGCAATTCAAGAGATTTTCCAAGAAAGCCAACTGGAAGAAGAATCCATCAAAGCATGCTAATGAAGGTAAGTCAAGTAAGCCTGCTACTAACTCCACCTACCTTTGTTATAATTGCAGGAAACCAGGACACTTCATCAAAGATTGCCCTTATCCTGAAGCAAAGAAATACACTGGGGAGGAAAGAGCTGCAAAGATAGAAAAGAAAATAAAGTTGGACAAAGAAAGAATTAGAGCACTACTATCCGAGTTTGAAAAGACTCAGGAAGACAGTCCTGCAGAGTATGAGTCCACAGACTCTGAGGACAATGAAGCACTAATTTGTCTTATGGCAAAAGATGAAGAGGCACAATCCTCATCTAGTTCTTTAACTGAAAAGGATTCTTCCAGTGATATGGTTCACTTGCTCCAAAAAGGTTTTGAAGGACTGCTTCATATTAGAAGTGATTATGATAGATTGTTAGTGGAAAATAAAAAAACTTAAGCAAAGGATTGAGGAACTGCTTGTTGAAACCAATGAAAACAAACACAAGCTATCCTTGATGGAAGAGGAATTTGATTATCTAAAAATGAGCCATGAAGAACTCTTTGAGGAAGCTACCTGCAGAATTGCTGACTACATAGATCTCAAGAATGAAGTTGAAAAGAAAAATAACCTCATCCCAAATGTTGAATCTGAGAGAGATTATTTTATCAAAAGATTAGAATGCTATGGTAAATCTTCTAGAAAGTTGAAGGCAGTGCTTTTGCAGCAGAGACCTTCTGGGGATATGACAGGCATTGGATACAATCCTTGTGATTGGCTAGATTACCTTGAAAAATATGTGCCTACATTTGTGAAACAACAAGAATTCGAGAGAGAAAGCATTCTATTACAAGAACTTGAGGAACCAGCTATTCAAAGATTAGTAAAAAATCAATCTGATGAAAAACATAGAAAGATCATTGACATTATCTATGGCAAGAATGAGAATGAGAAACATTTGGAAGGAAAGATCAATCAGTACACAGACAAGATCACATCAATCTGTAAAGAAGAGACTTCAAGTCAAACTTTGCAGACAACAACTGTGCAGCCAGAAGTAGCTGTAGATTTCAAAAGAAAGGACAATGCTTGTGGAAGAATCTACATATGTTGTGTTTGATGAACCACATAATGAGAATTGAGAAAGCCAGAAGATTATCAAAAACCTACAAGAAGAAGAAAAGTCTACAAATAAAACTCTACAGTCTTATGTAATAGTTGAAATTCCAATTGGAATGACTGAACAAGGCAAAGGAGAAATACCTAAAGAGTTATAAAGGGTTGAAGATCAATCAAATGAAAAATGTCAAGATAATATTCCATTAGTTGAAGAATTAATAGAAAGGCTCAATGAGTCTTCAGTTAATAACTCTACTGCTGAACATAATATTCATCCTAATCCTCAAGACATGAAATGGCTTAGAGACCATCCCTTTGAACAAGTTATTGGTAATGTGATTGATAAAGTAAAGACCAGAAGACAACAGCATGAAGCTATGTTTGCAAGCTTTCTATCTGAAATGAAACCATCAAACATAGAAGAAGCTCTTATGAATGTTAATTGGATACTTGCTATGCAAGAAGAGTTGAATGGATTTGAGAGGAATCAAGTTTGGAAATTAGTTCCTAGACCTAGTTATCAAAAGGTTATTGGTACAAGATGGGTATTTAAAAACAAACTTGATGAAGATGGAGTTGTTACAAGAAATAAAGCCAGACTAGTAGCTCAAGGATAATGTCAAGTTGAGGGAATTGATTTTGATGAGTCTTTTGCACCTATTGCAAGACTTGAAACCATAAGGATATTTTTGGTTTATGTTGCTCATATGAAATTTACTGTATACCAAATGGATGTAAGAGTGCATTTTTAATGGACTTTTGTTAGAAGAAGTTTATGTAGAGCAACCTCCTGGTTTTAAAGACTCTACAGATGGAGACAAAGTCTACAGATGGAGACAAAGTCTACAGATTGAGAAAAGCTTTATATGGATTGAAGCAAGCCCCCAGAGCATGGTATGATACTCTATGTGATCATCTTATTAAGAATGGATTCAAGAAAGGAATGGTGGATAAGACCCTATTTAGCCTCAAACATGGTGAAGACATCTTACTAGTTCAGATTTATGTTGATGATATTATCTTTGGATCAACTAATGAAGAATTATGTAGGAAATTTTCACATCTCGTGCAAGAGAAGTTTGAGATGAGCATGATGGGAAACCTAAATTTCTTTTTAGGATTGCAAGTAAAATAAATGGACAAGAGAATTTTCATAAATCAGGCCAAGTACACTCAAGAACTAATCAAGAAGTTTGGTATGAGTTGTTCAAAGCCTACATTTATCCCCATGTCACAATCAACTTTGCTGGACAAAGATGAAGCTGAAAAAAGTGTGGATGTTATAATGTATAGAAGATTAATTGGATCACTGCTATACCTTACAGCCATCAGACCAGATGTAATGTTTGTTGTGGGTGTATGTGTTGGATTTATACATGAAAGTATGCTTTTACTTTGTATAACTCATGTATTAAACACTTGTTTATGAGCATAAATCTTTTATCGTATTTTCTTTAGATATAATTGAATGTTGAATATTTATTGCAACCAGTTCATTATAAGTAGTATGTGTTACATTGTAGTTAATGTGGTGATACCAGATCACGGAAGATCACATTAATGGTTTCCTTGTAACTAAACTACAAATTCACGACCTAGGTGAAATTGAACAATCCGCCGTGAAAGGTCGATGTGTACATCTCAGATTGTCTTGTCTTGACCAAGAGACTGCACTAGCATATTTAGTATGTGTTGAAGAGGACCTACAACGAGGATAAATTCTTCTGTTCTGAAATGTGAAGAATTAGACCCCAGTGGTTATTGATTTCTTAATCTCCGTCACTTAAATAGGACCGTGTGTACTTAATGGTTACTGCTTTGATTTATGTTGGATGCGAATCATCGTGACTTCAAACCTTGTGCTTTGGGCAGTAATATTAATCATACGATGGTTGTAAGATTTAATACGGAGAAACGCGTGAGAGTACGGCTCGTGTGATTTGTCCCCCTGGTGGGCTCAGAAGTTTTATCGTACCAAATCTTGCAAGTGAAGAATTAGTTTCTTCGGTATAGATAATAATATTGAGCTGTCTTTACTCCAAGGTGAAAGATGTTAATTAATTTAGAGCTATTCAGAAGCTCAATTAATTAATGGACTAGATAATCTTAAATGCGGAAAATAATAACCGGGAGCCCATATTATCGTAATATGAATTAAGATGGATAGTGCAATATTAATTTATTAGTGGTACTAATTAATATTAATGAGCTGAATTATATTGGGGCTCAATATTGAAATTCAGAAGCCCATTGGAGGTCCAATCTTAATTCTCCTAAAGGCCCCTCAAGTAGCTCAATAAGTAGCCTGATAATAATAAGATGACTAAAATAAAAGAAAATTATTATTGCTGATTTTTTGCTTATAATTTTAGAAATTTATAGATATGGTAGAGAAAAGATTTGTTGATTTTCTTGGAAAGATATTATGGAAGATATGTATTCTTGGAATACAAGATTATCTCATAAATTCAAGAAGATCCAAATCTAGTTTATTTCTCCCATGAATTTCAAAAATCTCATATATTAGGGAGGTGAGATTTTTATGGAATATTTTATTATGAAGAAAAGAATATATGAGATATATTCAAGATTTCTTGGAGGCCAAGAAAAAGATTTTCTCTCCTCTATTCCATATGCAAATTTCGAAATTCCTAGTCCTATATATAGGAGATGATTATTTCATCTCCAGTTTACAGTTTCACAGTGTTGAAAAAAAAATCAGCACCAATATTTTTTTCTTTCTTCCTTGTTATTCTAATTGCTTGTGAGCACTTTCCACCGGTGAACAAGCAAGGCGAAAGGGACATACTTGAGAAGGTCTTTTGGTTGATAGGACGATCGTGATAGTCCCGTTGTTATCAAAGACCATATCTACAAGAGGTACGAATTACGTGAACTCCTAGTTTTTCCGCGTTAGGTTTCATGTGAATTAATTCAACATGCATGATGATAAAATTGTTGTTGGAATTATTATTTGAATTAATTAGGATTAATTTATGTTAGTAATAATATTGAATTTAAATTCGTATTTAAATTTCATCCCGAATAGATCCGGGCACCCCTATTTTCCCAACAGTATGTGCTAGATTCCAAGTTAACCCCAAGGAATCACACTTAAATGCTGTGAAAAAGATTATCAAATACATTAAGTCTACCCAAAATCTTGGGTTGTGGTATTCAAAAGAGGGTGGAATTGAACTTAAAAGTTATACAGATTCAGACTTTGTTGGATGTAAAGTTGACAGGAAATGCACTAGTGGGATTTGTCAATTTCTTGGACAAAGACTAGTTTCTTGGCACAACAAGAAACAAAACTCTATTGCACTGTCTACAGCTGAAGCAGAATACATTGATGTAGGAAGCTGTTGTGCACAAATTCTTTGGATGCAATACTAGTTGAGAGATTATGATATTGAGTCAAAGAACACTACTATATTCTGTGATAACACCAGTGCTATTGCTATCACACAGAATCCTGTTCTACACTCAAGATCTAAGCATATTGATGTGAGACATCACTTCATTATGGACCATATTGAGAAGAAAGATATTAAAATGGAAAAGATCCATACAGATCTTAATCTTGCAGATATCTTCACTAAGCCCCTATGTGAATCAAGATTCTCTACTTTGAGAGGAGAACTAGGAATGTTAAAGTTATGAGAAAATCACTCAGAAATGAAGTATACAGGTGAAAAGATTTCAAAAAGAAAGTCAAAAAGTTTAGAAGAGTTACTCAAATGTAAAGTTAAAGATTGCAGATGCAAACTTAAGTCTACAGATGAAAACTTATACTTAAATGAAGACTATCTTAAATGAAGACTTCAAACTGTAGATTTTCAAGTTGACTTGTACATTCTTGGTTATTAAATGCGTACACTACTAAATTCCAAATTCTTATACTTGTACTTACACAAAATATTTGGATTTATTATCTCGGGTTTAATTGATAAAAACGTACTGAACAGTGTACATTTATACATTGACTTTCAAAATTGGATTTTATTTATATCATTTTTAAGCCGTTGATCTTATAAATGAGTAAATAGCGCAAATATTTTCGACCGTTGATTTCCAAATTCTAAGGAAAAACCATTTTCTCAACGTTAACATTTTCCTTGAGTTTTTTGCAAGTATAAAAAGGAACCTTAAGCACAAACCTATTCATGTTACACAATTCGAAACTCCCCATATTCTCTAAAAATGCTATCTGCATACTTCACTTTTCGATTCATAATCTTTGTGAATTCGTTTCATTTCGTTTGAATCATGTCTATGAAAGTTCTTTTCGGTGCGTTTTTCGATTTCAATGCCTTGTATGAAGGACTTGACAAGTCCGAAGCAATGGCTAGAATCTTTCGACGCATAAAAAACCAAGGGTTAGAATTTACTCTAACAAATAAGCCTGAAGGATACGATGATATTGTTCCAAAGAAATTTTATGAAACTGCTTCATACACTGAAGGAAGGAACTTTATTGCTGCCAGAATTGATGACTTGGATGCCAAGATAACTATTAAAGACATTGGTGAAGCTTTGAAGATTCCTAGAGGAGGACTTCACTTTACGGAGTTTGACTTCAAGGAAGAAGATGTTGTTTATTACAACAAGTTTACAGTCGGTCAAGTTTTGCCAGATGACTAGAACAGACACTTTAAGAAGAACAAGCTTTCGAAGGAATATGTTTATCTCTATGAGGTAATGGATAAATGTTTACTTAACTGGACAGGTAGTCATGATGATGGTCCTGAGTTAGCTTGGGATTTAATGATTGCTTTTGAAAAAGGAAGTAAGGTAGATGTTAATTCTTTGATTTTCAATAGAATTGCATATAATGTGACCAAAACTGGAAACACCAAAGGTTTTGGACTTTATCTCAACTATTATCTGAAGCATCTTGGAGTACCATTGTTCAAAGCACGTGCTCCAATACCCATTTAAAATCACAGGATTATTGGGTTGGGTAACTTTAAGAGAGGTGTTGCAAATGCACTAATGATTCCAAAGAAGAAGAAGTCTAAGAAAGCTAAGGAGACCCCTGATCCAAAGCCCCCAATTATCATTAAGTATAGATCTAAGGCTAAGAGTAAGTTAGATTTGATTAAAGAAGAAGAGATTACTGTTATTCTCAACAATCAAGAAATTTCAAAGGAGTTGAGACAAAAGAAGAAACATTCTAAGAAAGTGGAAGAGACTACAACTCAGATGACTAAGTCTACAAATGCAGACTTATAAACTGCAGTTGATAAAGAGTTGGATTTTGAGAAGTCACGAGCCATTGTACCTTCTTCTCCGGTTGAGACCCTCAAGGAGATGCCTAAAGAAATGTCAAGAAAAAACATACAGGGTAAAATCCAAGATTTGGTTGAGACTGAATCTGGTGATACCGAGTTAGATGATGAACAACTCTCCTCAGAGCATGTTCAAGAATTGTGTAGGTATGAAGGATGGAGAGACATAAGAAATAAACTGGAGATTTTTAGAAAGAAAGAGGCAGAAGAGTTTGCTTGGGTACAAGCATGGAGTAACATCTCAGACATTGATGTGTTACTTGATAACAAGTTTTTCTTTGATAAGATAACTGAGATGAAAAGAAAGCAAATAGAAGAAAGGAAAGTTCTGCTATGAAGAAAGGACAAAGGAAATGAGATTGTAGCTGAAGATCCTAAGAAGAAACCATTGAGCAATTCTGCAGCCGATGCATTAAGGGTGGTGCTTGCTAATGAAACAAATGATCAAGCAATCATTTCTGGTTCAGAGCTATTGTCTGCTGTTGATGATGAGGAAAGCTCAGATGATGATGATGATTTACCCCAAAGAGGAGGATTCATCAGTGGTGAAGGTAGAAGTTCATTGATGCCACCAAGTCCACATATGGTAGATCTTGCTAACCTCAATACACTTGTGGAAAGTGTACAACTGTCTGTTGAAGCAGATGTTAGCAAATCTACAGATGGACAAGAAGGATTGGTAAACTCTGGAGAAATTGAGAAAGAGAAAGATTCTAAGGAGGATGAACAATTGGAAAAAGAGACTAGAGAGAAATCACCTTGCAAATGAGATGATATGAAGAAGGGAGGTGATGATGATGATGCTGGAGATGGAGGCATTCCACCATAGGGAGGTCAAGTTATTGCCACATTTCAAACTCTACAAATTCAAGACTCTACAGATGAAAGTCAACAGCTGATAGCCACTGAAAATCTAGGTGAGGCTTTAGAAGCTTTTAAAGCTCAGTCTGCTTTCATTGTTCTTGAGTCTGCTGGTCCATCTACTCCACTTGAAGAGGAGAAGAGGAATGAGAAGGAGTTCGATGATTATTTGAAGGAGTTGTCTACTCCAGATGTGCCTACTCCATTAAATTTGAAAAGAAAGACCCCTGCCCCTATTCAGCCTGATTCCAAAAGATGAAAAATAGATGATGGAAAAGGAAAATCTGAGATGATTCTAAGAGAGTCTGATGATGAAGGTGAAGAAGACTTCGAGACTGAAGCTCAAGTGATTGAGAATGAAGAAATCTTGAAAAAAATTACATCTGTGGAGACCACAATGAGTGAGATGTCAATTACAATCAAAGAAGAGTTAAGAAGAATACATGATCACATTATTTCAAAGAAGATCAAGGAAGGGATTCAAGATATGCTAACTAAGCTTTTTAAAAAAGCTAAGGAAGAAAAGAATCAAATTCAGTTGAAGTTTAAGGAATCCATTGAAAAATTGGCTGAAATGAATGTGAATCTGAAGAAGGAACTATTGGAAAAGGATGTGATAATCAGTGAGTTGAAGAATACAATGGGAATTCTTGTTGAAGATAACAAGCAGATTAAGAATTCCATATTGAACATCAACAAGAACATTGAGTCACACAATGCTACCTCTACTCAGCTTGAATCCAACCTATCTTTGAAGATGGATACCCTCCTTGCCTACTTTGATGATGGCAAAAAGGGGGAAGATGTATCCATGGCGATTATGGAGAAGTGTGAGGCAAAGGAAGCATTTGATACTGCTCTTTCAAATATTCAGTCGTTGCAAGGAATCTTTCAAACAGAAATGGACCAAGCCATGAAAGTGGGACTCAGTGGATTGAGGAATCCTAATTATGATTTCAGGCCACAGGGTTTTTCTTTGTTTGCTCAACCTGCAGAGAAGCCTCAGAATCAGATTAGAAGGATAATTAAGAGACCTCAGATCTCACAACCTCACATGGGCAAATGGGAGAGCAAAGTTCATGAAAGAAAACAACAATTGAAGGCTCAAGCATCTATGTTCACTCAACAGTTAGTAGGAAATGCTCAAGAAGGAAACATTGTGAACCCTACTGTTGATATTTCTGCAAACGTTAATCCTACAGAAGTTATGTCTCCAGATTTGATAGTTCCTGCTATTACTTCTGAGTCTACAGTTGATGAAGAAGATGCAGAGGCTGAGGAGAATCCTGTAGATGAGACCAAAAGAATGTTAGAAAAATTCAAGATCATTGGTCCTATTCATCCGTTGCTCAAGAAACACCCAAGTCTGACTGACAGGTTTAAGCTTTTCAAGACCCTGAGATGTCAAGGAACTTTATACTCTGGAGACAATGCCAAGTTATTGAGGAAGCTGCAAGGAGGAGAAGTTGTGAAAACTACATCAAGAAGGATGAAGAAGACAACAAGACCCCTTTCACCAAGAACTAAAGCAAAGAAGGAAGCAGAAGAAGCTGAGAGTGCAAGGATTGAGTTTAAAATGCTCAAAGCCTATGAAGAAGAAGATCAAAGGAATGATGCACTCATTGCCAAAGGAATCATACCTAACGACCCAGAAAGATCATACTCTAAAGATGAAGACACTGATCCTAAGCACAAGGGGAGGAATGAGTAAAGTCTAGAGTGATTGAGATGAATTGTTGTTGGTCCCGGTACAAGACTGATGAATACGTGTATGAGGGGGGGGGGGGGGAATACACGTATACCAATTTTTCTGACTTCAACCTTACTGAGTCCCCTTAGCTCAGAGTGTTAAAGAACTCAGGGTTGATAACACACCTACTGACTGCACCGAATGCTGGTCAGTTGGCTAACTATCAACTTGAGTTCAGTGCGGAAATGCGTGAGCCCTGAAAGTTTATAGTCTTGTTTTATTGCTTTCTGAAAACTTGTTTACTCAATTCTAAAGAGTGATTAGTAGGGCAGTGTTCAATTTAATAATCAGGCTGATTGATTCAGGCCTGATAAAAACAAATGCTATGAATGACTTAAGCAAATAAGCAGATAAGCACAATATCATAGCAGTAAGAACATAAGGAGTTTAACGTTGTTCAGAGACTTAAGCTCCTACGTCCACGGCCTGATTTAACAGGAAATCCACTACTGGGATTCTTGCTTTTTACGTGCCAAGGTGCACCAAGATCAGCTAACCTCACTGACCTATACAAACTCCTTACTAACTCACTCAACACAACTTACTACCAACAAACCTGACTAAGGGTTTTGGTTTCAGTTAGGATTCCAACTAGGGTGTGATTATCCTTACAAGACTAAGCTATGCTAAGGATTGATAATCACTCTAAGCTTATGATAAGACTTTGTAGCTCAATGGAATACAAAATAACTCTCACTAGTCTAAGAAACACTTGGGGAATTTAACTGGTTTCGAGTGCTTCTTTTGTACTCTGAGTGCTTTTGAAAGCTTGAGAGTTTGAGTAATTTCTGGCTTGGAAATTTCCCGTAACCTTGAATAGGTTCAAGACCTTCTGTATTTGTAGGTGATTTGAAAACTATCCGTTGGAAGAGATAGCCGTCTAGTCATCTACGTAGAGTTGTTCAAACGGACATATCTCCCATGCAGCAGCCGTTCTTGCATGAATTAGGTAATGTCATTTAATGCACCATTTAATGCTTGCCCGTTGAAAGTGCAGCCTGAAGTCAGTCTTCATGTCAGGGTCCATACGTGTGTGTCCTTCCTGGATTGGTCCACGTCATCAGGTTGGTGAGAATGTCAGAACTTATTCCTAGGCTTCAGGCTTGTCTTATTAAGTTCTTTTTGTCTCGAGCACATCGGTCTTGTCCTGACGCTGCTATTCCTTTTGCATTGCTTGGCTCTACTCCAAGTCTTTCCTATTAACTCAGTATCATCCTGTTCCCTTCAGGACTGAGTTAGTAATGACCTCAGGGTCATACTCTTCATCACTGACACTTACTCAGCCAGCTTAGAGGACTGCCATAAGTTCAGGATGGTGCTCTTCGTCTTCAGGCTCTTAGTCTTGATTGTCATCAGCGAGTTCTCCTCTCACTGAGTACCTGTGAAGTGTAAAATAACTAAGTACAAGAACCTAACCAAGACTAGCCTGACTAAGACAATATAAGGCCAACCATCTTTTCAGGGGCTTTGGGATCTTAATCAAAACCGATAATGTCCCAACAATTTCCCCTTTTTTGATGATGTCAAAACACTAAAAAGATCCTCAAAACACTTAGAGGAAAAACAAGTCATATCTATAAGATAAGTCAGTGTTAGAGCAGTTCTTGATAAAGTACAGAAATTAAATAACAGCCAAAAAAGACAATGAGTTTTTGTCTGAGGGCAAAGTAATAGATTTCATTTATTGATGTAGAGATTGTTATAATGAATCTAATCTATTACAAGAAAGGATGTGAACCACTAAACTAATCTCATTTCTGGCTCGAGTCCATAACCAGCATAGACTCTCACCTTCAGCTCGTCAACTCTTTTAGCCTGATTCACATATCCTTCAGCCTTAGCAATCTTCAATACTTCAGTCATGATGGCCTTTGTGTCGTGCTTTCCTGTTCCAGGTACAAGAGGTGGTGGGCGTGCAACGAATTCAGGAGCTTTGACTTGGACTTGGGCTGCTTCAACTTCTTCCAAGATCTTCTGAATAAGTTCATGGTGATTGTCCATCATATAGTCAGTGAAGTGGGCATTGATGTCTTCAGTGTCGCCCCATTTTTTCACCACATACCATAGCCTGACAAATTCATCCCTAGCATCAACCCAGAACTCTTTCAACGTCTCTGAGATTGTTGGTCCCACTAGATAGATTAATTGCGGAAGCTTAAACTTAAAATTAAAGTCCTTTTCAAAATCCCTTTTCAAAAGTACACAATAAAGCAATATAAATTAAAGCAATAAAGAAGACAAGATATATAGTGGTTCGGATATAACGATCCTACGTCCACTCTCCCTTTTTATCAAAGGGGCCTTACTAACCAACCAACCAACAACTATCTTTCTGGAATTGAGAAGTACCAGATCGTTCTTACAGCAGCCTTTAGATCTAACTTCGATCTAAAGCTGAACTTACTACAACCTTGTCTAACAAGATGAACAGGTTGAGTATTCCAACAACTCCTTAATGAGTGAATATAAATATGAATATGAGCAAAGTAAGAGTGCTAAAGCGTGGTAATCAAGAGGCTTGAATATGAACTTCATGCGCGTGTATCTCTAAAGCCTTTCTTCAATAATGCACTCTTGTATTTATAGAGATGATTAGGGTTTAGCCGTTGGAGAGCTAACCTAATCAGATCTTTAATTAAGGAAGCTTCAATCAATCAATTCCCTAATTGATTGATTGGGTTGGTGAGATCCTTGGATTGATTGACTTCAAATACTTTCCAATCCGATCATGTTTGACTTGATTTGAATTACCAACGGTCAAATGCTTCCATTGCCCAACTCTGATTCTTCCAGAGTAGGCAGGACCAGACACCAAATGACCTTGATGTCCTCTGGTCCAGAGTCGGTTAAGAACCAGAATACTCAGTAGAATCTAGAGATGATTCTGAGCATCTTTTGGTTCACCAGACTCGTCTGGTCTGGGGAAGGTCTTCTGCCTCTGGTCTTAATCTTCTCTGGTGAAGTCTTCTGGTGGAGTCCTCTGGCAAAGTCCTCTGGTGGGGTCTTCTGGTGACTCTTCTAGTGAAGTCTTCTAGTCTGGCAGTTCCCCCTAGACTAAGTCCTAATCTATTTCCTCATCTGGCTAACAGGTCCAGATGATCCTATTACATCTTCTGGTTTGTTTTAACTCATCAAAACTATACAATTTTTATCCTAACAGAGATGAACTCATCAACAAGAGCTTCACTCTGAACTACCTCAGTCCTTCTGACTTGTAGCAAAGTTGATTTTCTAGATGTTGGCTTCTTCCTGTACTTGCGTGGCTCAGGCTTCGTCTTCTTCCTCCTTAGCAAACTGACCACAACATCATCCAATTCACGGTGTTGCATATTAGGGAGATCAGTCAGCTTCTCAACCTTCTTCTCCAGGATGCGCATCTTTTCCTTTTGAGCAATGTCAGCCCTGTGCTCAGCTTCAGTCTTCTCCGTGGAGGCTCCCCATGCCTCAACGCATAATTCAACCACTGTCTCCACAGAGTAAGTGATTGGATTCTTTCTCGTGTTCACTGGGGGAGATTTTGAATCGCTGATACTGGTTTGGAAGGGAGTTGAGGAACTTCCTTTGAAGGTTCACTAGCCTTCTCCGCTGCGGCTTCAGCTAGCCTTGCTGACTTCTGCACAAAAAGATATTCCCCTCAGGGTTTGCCTCAGGGTCCGCCACTTCTATTTCTTCTTGAGTCTTAGCCTCCGATGCCTCAGGCTGGGATCTTTTCCTCTTCTTTTCCCCTTTTTTGGCATCATCCTTGGAAGATGGGGATGGGAACATGTCTTGTCCGCTGTTGATAACAAAGGCAGCAAGTGATTGAACTTCTTGAATGCCTTCCTTTAGCATATCAACTCCCGTGGCTATCCCTGTTCCTGCATATAAAACTGAGCTGATGGCAGCTTTAAACTTCTTTTCAAAGACCTCCATATTGTGTTGGAGACTTTGTTCAGCCTTGGTGATCCTTTCCTCCACCTTCAAGGACTCACCACTGATCCTGCCTGCCTCAGTCAGTAGCTTGGTGATTAGGCGTGAAATTGTTTCTTTGGTTTTCAATAAACTTATGAATTTGTCTCTTTGGTTTTCATAGATGGATAGAGGGTGAAAAGAGGAGTTCGAAGGACTTTGAATCGGCCAAAACGGACTCCTGGTTGAGGAGATATGAAGATTTTACGAACATGTGTACAACTGCCGAAAAGTACTCGAGCAGAGTCCCTTGAGTAGTGAGCACTCGAGCTGCAACAGGTCGAGTAGTCACTACTCGACCTATACTCGAGCAAATGTGTATTTTGGCCCAAAAATGCCCAAATTCGATCCCAAGCCTATTTATACCTTTTTCCAATCATATCAACACATACAAACACATATTTTTACATATTTTGAGCGAGGAGAAAGCTTGGAGGGAGATTGGAAGAGTTTTATACTTTGTAATCGAGGTTTTAATTTACGAATTCTTAGCTTTAGTATTTCTTTTGAACGTATTAGATTAATTCTTTCTTTCTTTACTCTTTGAGACGATAAACCCTGGTTTTTTAGATTTATATAGATTTCTTTAGAGACTTTAATTTGTTATTTTGTTTATGTTCTTGATTTCTTTCGTTAATTTAATTATGCATATGATTATTGTTCTTGTGATTGCTTTTATTATTCAAACCACCATGTTAGGCTAAAACCCTTGTATGCTTGGGGTAGGATGAACTCGTAGAAGTAGGTTGTGGTTATGTAATTAGGGTAATCCGTGACGTTAGGTTTTAATTCTCTTAATTAATGAATTCTTAAAATCAATCTTAACTTTACCTTTGAATTTTGTACGAAAGTGTTAGGGAGAGGACGACTGTATCACTCTTTAACAACGAGTAGACTTAATGAGAGGGTTTAGAAATGGTTAATTAATCTACCAATTTATCTAAGGAGGACGACCGCATCACCTTAGTTTAAATTAGGGTCTCGTTAATTAAGCACAATCTATTAACTCGTTAGTGGATTAGTGAAGTCGATTGTTAGGATAAAGTATTAGGGTTTTGAATCTTGAGCTTTCGTCTTGCAATCTTTTACTTAGGTTATTTCTTGCACGTCACGGTTATCTTGAGTATGTACCTGCTCCGTTAGTATATGTAGGGATTCCTATCTTAAGCATCACCATCACATACTTGCATACAAACCTTAGATACTTAGTTTAATTTTCCTTTTGCATTCGTAGAGTAATTTAGTTTAGATTATTTTCTCTTTTCAAAAACCAAAAACATTTCACTCATATTAACTACGACGCGTAGATCTTCAGGGATCTATTCGCATACACGCTTTCCCTTGGGTTCGATAATACTTGGTCCCTATACTTGCCCATACTACAGTGAACCCGTTCTCTTGTGGGGAAGCTACTAGTAGAAAACTAGTATTTTCGCTTAAAGTCAATGGCGCCATTGCCGGGGATCTCATTGTATGTCTTTTGAATAAGACTTGTCGATAGCTTAGTAGTTAGTAGTGAGTGATTTACTTTTCTGTTTCATTTCGTACGTATTCGGAAGTTGCATTTTTACTCTTTTATTAGTGTTTCAGGTTTATGAAAACACACTCATAAGGGAATACGAGCGAAGAGAGATTACCGTTGGATCCTGAGACAATAGCAAGAAAAAACCGAGCCTTCTTAAGAAGGATGAACGCTGCCGGAGGGAAAGAACTAATGGACATTACTAATGAGTTGGATGATGTCGAGAATGAGTTTAATCAGATATTGAACCGGGCTGACGGCACTGAAGGTAATTCTAGTAAGAACCAAGATCCGTCAGGGGACAGTCAGAGCCAGAACCCGGGTACACAACACGTGAACAATCCAACTCATAATCTTGTCCAACATCCTCAGAACAACCCTGCTTACCCACATCCTAACTTACCACAAAACAACTTGCCTTATCCTTACCCATACCCACCTTATCCGTATCCACCCTACCCGTACCCTCCACCTCCAGTTACAACCAACCACCAGTCTATCAACCACCACCAGTCCAACAAGTACCCGTACCACCTGTTATTCCTCAGCCCGTTCCTCAGAACGCCGATCAGAACATGGCCATTAGAGGAAGGTTTGTGGCACAACCGCAATGGTACTATGATGGAGTGGCATTGCCCCCTGTAGAGGCAAACAACTTCTCAATTTCCCTTGGAATTCTAAAGCTGCTTACCGAGAATCAATTCAAGGGGGAGATTGGGAAGGAGAATCTTCATACTCATCTGAGGAGTTTTCTGATGATCGCATCCACATTTAATTATAACGGCATGTCTGAAGATGCCAAGAGGCTCAGGCTGTTCCCATTCTCTTTGACGGGAATAGCCAATGAGTGGTACGATAAAACGCTTCCACGGGGAGGTGTAACCACATGGGCCGAGCTCGAGTGTCTGTTCCTCGAGCGATTCTACCCTCCATCGAGAACTATTAAAGCAAGGATTGAAATCTCTTCCTTTCGCCAGAAGCCAGGAGAGGATTTACGCCAAGCGTGGGAGAGATATTCTAACATGTTGATTGAGTGCCCACAGTACGAGTATAATGAGGGAGATATCATGGCATTCTTCTACAGTGGAGCTAGCAAGGCTGGTCAAGCCCATCTAGATGCATGTGCTAGTGGAGCTTTTCTGAACCAAAGGATTGCGAGATGTAGAGAAATCGTCGACAACATTGTCACGAATGCCGGTGCATGGAACGAGGATGTGGAATTTCAGAGAGCGTGCAAGTTGGAGGAGAATGAGGGTACAAGGAAGTTGTTGATGGCTATGATGGAGAAGATCAGCAACCTTGAGATGGGGCAGAATCTGGTTGGAGGGAATGTAGCAGTGAGCGAGAAAGTGGACCCACCCACGAGTCAGCAAGAAGAGGCCAACTATATGGGAAGGCCTAATTATCCACAAAGGGGGTATCCACAAGGTGGAAATCAGTTTGGTAGGCCTTCTTATGGCCAACCATTTGTACCTCCAGGACCACAGCCGCCTCAAAATCAATGGAGGAACACACAAGGATATCAAGGAGGACAGCAGCCTCCTCAAAACACATGGAGAAAGAACGAGAATTTTTCATATGCTAATCCGAATGCCGAAATTACAGTTCCTCCAGGTGTTGACCCAGGTTCTAAACCTCCGGGTGGAGAAGGCGGTGCCTCAACTGAGGAGATGTTGAGAGCTATCCTTCAGAAGGTGGAGGAAGGTAGCAAGAGATTGTCCTATCTGGAGTACGATGTGAAGGAGTTGCATAAGAAACGCGATCAGCATGATCAAGAACTCCAAAAGAGGGACGTAGAGCTGAACCGAATTCAGCAAGAGAACAATAGGCGGTTCACTTCGATAGAGTTTCAGATGAGCCAGATCGTAAAAACATTGGGTAGAGAGACGGGTAAGTATCCTTCTATGCCGGAGGAAAACCCGAAAGAGCATTGCAAGGCGATCCAGCTTAGAAGTGGGACCAACTATGAAGGTTCTCAGATGCCTGCTGATTCTGAGACGCCCCAAGGAGAGGTTGAGATGGAGGAACGAGAACATAAGAAAGATGGAGGTGAGACAGTTGAGAAAGGGGTTGAGAGTGAAGGCATTCAGAAGGGTAAAGATGTGGAGGAGTCCCATGAAAGCAAAGAACCTGAAGAGGAAGGCATTGAGAAGATTGAGAGAGTTCCTAAGTGGAAAAAGGCAAAGGAAGCAAGGGAGAAAGTGAAAGAGACAGAGCGTGATGAATGGAGGGTACCCAAATCGGTGATACATGTCCCATATCCACAGCGCTTCATGGAAAAGAAGTTTGATGAGAAGTTTGCTAAATTCCTTGATGTTTTTAAAAAGTTACATATTAACATTCCTTTTTATGATGCTTTGGAACAGATGCCTAACTATGCCAAGTTCCTGAAGGACTTGATAGCTAAGAGAAGGCGAGTTGATGAACCCAAGTTGGTGCAACTGAACCATGAGGTGAGTGCATTAGTGCACAAGGCGCTTCTCCCGAAGTTGAAAGATCCTGGGAATTTCACGATCTTATGTGATATCGGGAATGGAGTTAAGAAGGGAGCATTGTGCGACCTTGGAGCGAGCATTAATCTGATGCCATTGTCGCTATTCAAGAAGTTGGAAGGTGGAGAACTTCAGCCGACAATGATGACGCTTCAACTTGCCGACCGGTCTATTACTCGACCTCAAGGTGTGGTTGAAGACATCCTCGTGAAAGTTGGAGATCACATTTTTCCAGCCGACTTCGTGGTCCTAGAGATGGAGGAAGATGAGCGAGTACTGTTGATCTTGGGAAGACCTTTCTTAGCGACGGCCGGGATGGTGCTAGATGTGGCAAATGGGAAGATCACGTTGAAAGTTGATGATCAAGAAGTTAAGATTTCCCTATATGAGGCCATGAAGTACCCGAAGGAGGATAAAAGCTGTTATTGCATGGATGCAATTGATCCTCGTGTTGAAGACACACCTCCTATCCCTAATCTTTCGTTTAGTCATGATTTTGATGATCCTTCACTTGACGATTTAACCCATGAGCATTACGATCTTGATTATTTTGATAGGGATAAAGGAAAGAAGTTGAAGGATGAAGAAGTGAAAAATGTGGACGTGGTCTAGTTAGAGGGGAAATGAGGAGTTAAGAAGAAAAAGTCCAAGCGCAAGAAATTGCTTAGTAAGACTCCCCCAGATAAAGGTGAGAAGGAGTTGAGACCCCTTACACTTGGGGATGAGAAGGAAGCAAAGGAGCTCATGATGGAGGGACATCAAGGAAAGAAATGCAAGCTCCACTATTATGAGAGTAAGGGAGGTAATTTTGAGTATCATGTCCCATAAGCTCCTTTGAGCTCGGTCCGGCATGAGGACCTTAAAAATAGCGCTGAATGGGAGGCAACCCATTTTTTATTTGCTTTTGAAAGTTTTATGTTATTAGGGTGTTGTTGAGTCGTAAGTTCTAACCTCGTACTTGAGGGTTTTATTTTGTAGGCTTGCCTTGAGGGTGAAGGAGTGCCAAGGAAGTGGAGATTGAAGGGACCAACTCCGAGACAAGGGAGTGTGCCAAGTTGTTAGGAGAAACTGAATTATTGGGATGAGGTAACCCACAACACCAAACTTAGACCTCTTCACAAGGTCGAAGTTTGAGGGGTGGAGTATTTATGTGTTTTATGACATATGCACAGGCGCACACCCTCTCTTGAGTGAGTTTGGGTATTTGGTATTTTTAGATGCTCCGTGAGCTGTTATTGTTTTGACGTGGTACTACATATTTCATGCCTATCAATCATCTTATGCTTGTTGATTGCTATCTTTGAGTATGATTTGATGAGTAGGGTGATTTGTGGATTTGAGTTAGGGACTCTTTTATATGAGTGTCTGAGTTAGAGTGGAATTGAGAAAGAACTCGTATGCTTGAGAATTTTTCTTTTTGAGTGCTTGTGTGATGAGAGTGAGAATTCACTAGGACTAGAATGGATGTGAAAGCCGTGAGATTTGAGCCTTTTGAGATTAAGATGCATGAATTGATCTCTTCGTTTGTGAGTGGATCGTCACCTTAGAGGATGCTAGAACTTGTGTGTGCTCTTGCTTCTTGATTATGTCTAGTTTGATATGCCGAATGTGATCTTAGGCCATCTTTGTTTTGATTGAGTCACTTAGCCTAAATTTTCCGTACCATTGATATTTGTCCCTTGTTAGCCCCTTTGAGCTTTAAGCCTATTTCATTTGCTAGCACATATGAACATTATTCCAATTCCTAAGCCTTTTTATCCCAATTCGAGTGGAGAATAGGAAAAGTGTGAATGTGAAGAGATTGAATTGAGTTGAAAAAGGAAATGTTGTTTGTTGAGTGAGTATGAGAAGAAGGTGTGATGAAGTTTTGAGTTGTGGAAAAAAAATTGAGAATGAGCAAAAGAAAAAAAAGAGCTCATGTGTTTGTTGAAAAAAAAAGTGAAGTGATTGAGAAAAGTGAGAAAAATGAGAAAGAAAAAAATTGAAGTGTTGAGAGTGTTGGAATTGAAAGTGTGCTTATTGAATATGCTAAAGTAGTCTGTTCCTAATCTCGAAGTACCGAAGTGTTATTTTCTATTCTCCCGTCACTTAAGTCACTTGTCTATATTGTTATCCCACATGTCCAAAGAGCCTACATTACAACCTTAAGAAAAGTACTTTTTGATTCGGCATTGATTTCTAGAGTATGGTCGGAGTTGAGAGTGCTTACAAGCCTATGGCTGCCGATATGGGTGATTGATTGTTTAAGTGAGTCCCTTTATCATTGATATACACTTGTGAGGGAGTGAAACACATCGTTGAGTGCACATCCATGTTTGATTTTGGTGATTCTTGTTGTTGTTACATGAGTATGATGAGGGAAGGTGAGTGAGTATACTTGTGATTGATCTTTGAAGCCCGAGTTCATTCGCTTACATGATTTGATTCTTTGACTCATTCCTAACAATTTCACTTGACTTATTATTTCATTGCTTGAGGACAAGCAATATGGTAAGTTTGGGAGGGTTGATTAGGCGTGAAATTGTTATGTTTTGGTGTCCGATTTGCCCATATTTTGAGTGTTTTTATGAGTGTTTGGAGTCAATTGAGTATCATTTCTATAAACTGATGAATTTGTCTCTTTGGTTTTTATAGATGGATAGAGGGTGAAAAGAGGAGTTCGTAGGACTTTGAATCGGCCAAAACAGACTCTCGGTTGAGGAGATATGAAGATTTTACGAACATGTGTACAGCTACCGAAAAGTACTCGAGCAGAGTCACTCGAGTAGTCACTACTCGAGCACTCGAGTAGTGCACTCGAGCTGCAACAGGTCGAGTAGTCACTACTCGACCTATACTCGAGCAAATGCGTATTTTGGCCCAAAAATGCCAAAATTCGATACCAAGCCTATTTATACCTTTTTCCAAGCATATCAACACATACAAACACATATTTTTACATATTTTGAGCGAGGAGAAAGCTTGGGAGGGAGATTGGAAGAGTTTTATACTTTGTAATCGAGGTTTTAATTTACGAAATCTTAGCTTTAGTATTTCTTTTGAACGTATTAGATTAATTCTTTCTTTCTTTACTCTTTGAGACGATAAACCCTGGTTTTTCAGATTTATATAGATTTCTTTAGAGACTTTAATTTGTTATTTCGTTTATGTTCTTGATTTCTTTCGTTAATTTAATTATGCATATGATTATTGTTCTTGTGATTGCTTTTATTATTCAAACCACCATGTTAGGCTAAAACCCTTGTATGCTTTGGGAAGGATGAACTCGTAGAAGTAGGTTGTGGGTACGTAATTAGGGTAATCTGTGACGTTAGGTTTTAATTCTCTTAATTAATGAATTCTTAAAATCAATCTTAACTTTACCTTTGAATTTCGTACGAAAGTGTTAGGGAGAGGACGACTGTATCACTCTTTAACAACGAGTAGACTTAATGAGAGGGTTTAGAAAGGGTTAATTAATCTACCGGTTTATCTAAGGAGGACGACCGCATCACCTTAGTTTAAATTAGGGTCTCGTTAATTAAGCACAATCTATTAACTCGTTAGTGGATTAGTGAAGTCGATTGTTAGGATAAAGTATTAGGGTTTTGAATCTTGAGCTTTCGTCTTGCAATCTTTTACTTAGGTTATTTCTTGTATGTCACGGTTATCTTGAGTATGTACCTGCTCTGTTAGTATACGTAGGGATTCCTATCTTAAGCATCACCATCACATACTTGCATACAAACCTTAGATACTTAGTTTAACTTTCCTTTTGCATTCGTAGAGTAATTTAGTTTAGATTATTTTCTCTTTTCAAAAACCAAAAACATTTCACTCATATTAACTACGACGCGTAGATCTTCAGGGATCTATTCACGTACACACTTTCCCTTGGGTTCGATAATACTTGGTCCCTATACTTGCCCATACTACAGTGAACCCGTACTCTTGCGGGGAAGCTACTAGTAGAAGCTGGTATTTTCGCTTAAAGTCACTTGGCCGACTCTTCAGTAGTCTTAGCCAAAATCTCAGCAGTAGACTCAGAGGACTGAGCAATCTTCCCTGACTCCTGCGCCAACTTGGCCGCTGAGTCGTTCAGTGCCTGAGTGAAGAGTTCTCCAGCCTGAGCTGCAAGTCTCTCCACTGCAAGGTTCAGTTTTACTTCCCTTTGCTCATCCTTCTCCTCAAGCTGCTTCAAGGTTTGCCTCAGCATCTTCTCTGTCCTCCTCCTCTCACACCTCACTGACTTGGCCGTATCCACCATCATGCGCTTCAGCAATATCAACTCCTTGTTGGCAATTGTGTTGTATGTTGATTTGGTCCATCGGGTGTGCTTAGCCAGGGCCTTGGAATCTTCTTCTTTTTCAGCCCTGAGCCTCATCACCTCCTCCTGAAGCTCCGCTAGGTTCTCATTCGTCTTTTCCTTCTTCACCTCGACGATACTGGTGAATTCAGCCCTTCCGACTCCAGTGATAAGCACATCTTCATCCTCATCGTTGGCCTCATCAGTGAGTGGCTGCTTTCCCTTGTCAGCCCCTGCATCCTCAGTCCCCTCTTCAGGGTGCACTGAAGGCGGTTGAGGAGTGGTCATAGCCACCTGCTCAGGCTCAGCTAAGCCAGCTCGAACTTCGGGAACTTGTCCCTCAGAACTAGGAGTCACCTTGGATGCCTCTACATCATCCTCCTTTGTCTCAGGGCAGGGAATCCCGTCATCGACTGATGTATCATTGGCAGCTGAGATGTTCTCAATATCCTCAGCAGTTGGTCCACCCTTGGCACCAACTTCCTTCACACCTTCCTCCTGAGCCTGAGGCTCAGGGTTCATCGCATCTACCTCCTCCGCGGTCTCTTCCACCAATTTCTCACTAGCTCCACTGTGAGCTCCATCCTCATCCTCATCCTCCTTATCAGATTCAGTGTTAAGATCAGCCTTCATTACTGCCATCATCTCATTGACCAGCTACTTCAGATTCTCGAAGTTCAAAAGTTGCAGCCAGCTCGTGAGACAGAAGTAAGTACAGAGTCGAGCCTTCTCCTGCTCCCAATGCTCCCATCCTCTAGCATCAACAAGCATATGCTACTCCTGCATATTAGACTGCTTGAAGTCTGGCCAGACCTTGAGTTCTATGACATTGGCACAGATCTCCCTATACAAGTACAAGTTGGGCCAACACTTAGCTGCCCATTCAGATGCATTCCCCCTCAGATTGTTCTCTAGAATACCTACTACCATCCCCGCGTCTAACTCTTCCTCCTCCTCCATCTCCAGAAAGGCATCTGAATCTCCGGCTTTAGAGGATTTGGGGCAATCCTTTGGGTTTGGGTAGTTGGGAAAATCTATAGGGTTTGGAAGGTTAAGGGTAGGCTCAGAATCTTCAGGGTTTGGAGGATTTATGGTGGGTTCAGTGATCTGGTCAGGCTCCGTGTTTTGTGAGGTTGATGGCACTGACTTAGATGGGGTGGTTTCAGGGTCGGGGTTTTCAGGTGGGTTAGGTGTGGGTTCAGGGTTGGCTGTTGGGGTAGGGTCAGTGGGAGTTGGGTTGAACACAATCTCAGGCTGGAGAAGTCCAGCCGTTTCGATTGTTCCTCTTACAATCTTTAAGTCAGAGGCTCTAGGAGAGCTTGACTCCTCCCTCACAGGGCTAATCTCCTTCAGGCCCTTAGCCGGAGATTTCTTGGGACCCCTTTTCAATCTCTTCAAAGGCCTGTCACCATTCTCCTCTCCACATGATCTGACGTCATCGTCAGTTTCCGCAGCCTCTGAAATGGCATTCTTGGGAACTGACTCAGTTCCTGATTTCTCACCCTTGGTGGTCTTTGACTACAGCACCACCTTCAGCCTAGTTCTCTTCTCCTCCAGAACCTTCGCCTCTGCCTCTTTCTCCTTCTCTCTCTCAGAGGCTACTTCAGCCTCAACCTCCTTGCTCTTCTCGAAGAGCTCATCCACCTTCTCCATCAGTCTCGTTACCACCTTCTTGGCCTTGCCCGCGGGCTTCTTCCTCTGACCCTTCTGAGGAGCATTAGGATCAGTGAGACCAAAAACCGCATAAGTGTCACCAGAGGTGGTGAATATTATCTTCTTCGAGGATAGGTTATCCTCCAAGTCAAACGTACAGCCCTGACATGCATGGGCGATGAGAATGGATAACCTCGTCCTGAAGGGAAGAATGGCTCCAACTGAAATATGCTTCTTCTCAGTATCTTTCTTCAGTTTATCAGCGACAGCCTGACTTATCTGGTCCAAGAAGAACTGTTCCCAATTGGTCTCAACACCATCGACTAGAGCGCCCATTATCCTTAGCTTGGGCAAACTGAGCTGCTCGTGAGAGCCAGTAGTACCCATTATGATTTTCGATACAATATCGACCAACGCGCGATATTCAGGCTTCAGGGTCTCTTTGTGCTGTCTCGCCTTGAACTCAGGTGACCCAGTCTTGGTCCATTTCCCAAGGAACTACCCTTCAGCGTTCTCCTTGTATGTCCTAGGGTTGATGCCGGAGCATGGAAGCGCATAACCCTCCTTTATGGCCTTCCTCAAATTGATGTCTCGCGTCTCCTCATTGTAGAGAGGCTCACCATATTTATTCTTTTCTCCCATGGGAACCAGCACCGCCACCCTCCACCCTGATGAATAGCTCACCCTTGCAAAGGAATAAATTGAGATAGGCTTCCACCACATTCTTGGGAAGCACAGAGGAGGGTCGCAAGGTGAAGTATTTCTCCAACTTAGCTTTGGAAATCCAGTCAAATACTGGGAGAATCTCCTTCACGGACAGACACACACCCTCCATGGTGATAACGTGTTCCATGTTTACCAACTTATTCTTGACAACATCTTCAAAGTTGTCTATAGACCAGTTGGTATCTAAGAATGCCATTTGTTTTTATTTTGATTTGAGAAGAAAAACGAATTTGCAAAGAAGTATTTGAACGAGAGAGAGTTCAGTGTGCAATGTGAATTTGTGTTTGCATAAATTTATCAAATGGCAGACTATATTGATATGACTTATTCAGTAACTCAGACGAGAGGTTGAGATTAATTCCTGAATTTGAAAAGTTTTGAAATGAAGGCCAAGATTAATCTCCGCATCAATCATTTACTCTCGTCAGTCATATTCCGTATAAAACGGACATGTATATGAAAAAGTAACTGAGGTATTAAATGCTCCGCTGTGCATGGGTTTAAATATGAAAAGGCGCATTTTAAATGAAAACGGAATGCATTTACTAAAGATTTCCAGGACGAAGGACTCAGGGAGACGCTTTAAATTCACAAGAGTCGGGATAGAACTCATACCTGTCAGGGAGACATTGTAGCACCCTGATACCTCGCTGAGTCGAGTCTGGCCTGAGTTCCCCCTAGATCCTATACTGACTGCTCTCCCGGATCTAAGAGACCTAACTCCACTGACAGTTCCATAAATCTTGCTTCAGCCAAAGGCTTAGTCAAGATGTCAGCTCTCTGCCTGTCAGTGTGGATTTTCTCCATCCTAATGTCCTTTTTCTCAACATGATCTCGAATGAAGTGATGCCTAATATCCAAATGCTTGCACCTTGTGTGAAGCACTGGGTTCTGAGTAATTGCTATAACACTATTGTTGTCACAATAGATTGGAACCTCATTAGCAAATACTTGGTAGTCTCTCAATTGTTGTCTCAACCATAAGATCTGAGCACAACAACTACCTGCAGCCATATACTCAGCCTCAGTTGTGGATGTAGCCACTGGATTCTGCTTCTTGCTAAACCACGAGATCAACTTACTTCCCAAAAACTGACATGTCCCTGAGGTTGATTTCCTATCAATCCTACAACCTCCATAATCTGCATCTAAATAAACTGTCAGTTCTAGGTTGTCATCTGAGGGATACCATAGTCCCATATTGACTGTCCTTTTCAAATACTTAAGTATCCTCTTAACAGCTTCCAAATGACTTCTCTTGGGATCAGACTGATACCTAGCACACACACCAACTGCAAAAGTGATATCAGGTCTGCTTGCAGTTAGGTACAACAATGATCCAATAAGCCCTCGGTACTCAGTCTGATTCACTGAAGTTCCTTCAGTGTCAGGATTCATCTTCCAATTGGTGTTCATTGGGATCCTAGCCGAATTGTTGTTCTGAACTCCAAACTTCTGAATCAAGTCCCTTGTATACTTAGCCTGGCTAATGAAAATCCCTTGATCAGTCTGCTTGACCTGCAATCCTAAAAAGAAGTTCATCTCTCCCATCATTGACATCTCAAATTTACCAGTCATCAACTTAGAGAATTTCTCACAGAGCTGATGATTTGGTGATCCAAATATTATGTCATCCACATAAATCTGGACCAAGAGAATGTCATCACCTTCAGTGATCCTGAACAGGGTCCTATCCACGGTTCCCTTCTTGAACCCATGGCCAGTCAGGAATTGATAGAGGGTATCATACCAAGCTCTTGGTGCTTGCTTAAGTCCATAGAGTGCTTTCTTCAAATGGTATACTCTATCTCTAACCTCAAACCCGGGAGGTTGTTCAACATATACCTCTTCATTGAGTACACCATTCAGGAAGGCACTCTTAACGTCCATTTGTTACACCTTAAACTTCTTGTATGTTGCATATGCAAGGAATAACCTGATAGCTTCCAACCTAGCCACTGGAGCAAAAGTCTCATCATAGTCTATTCCTTCAGACTGACAATACCCATTTGCAACCAGTCTAGCCTTGTTCCTTACTACAAAACCATTCCCATCCTTCTTGTTTTTGAAGACCCACTTGGTACCAATAACACCTTGATGTCTAGGTCTATCTACCAGTTCCCAAACCTGATTCCTTGTGAACTGATTTAACTTCTCTTGCATGGCTATGATCCAGTTCAAGTCAGTGAGAGCTTCTTCAATGTTCTGAGGCTCTTGCTCAGAGAGAAAGCAACAGAACAGTGCACTCTCACCATGAAACCGTCTGGTCCTGACTCCCTCAGTTGGATCACCAATGACATGGTCAATGGGATGATCCTCTAGCCATGTTCTCTTACCTGGAGTTATTCCTGAAGTACCTGCAATGTTAGTGTCTACAGGCTCACAAAATTCAGGATATTGAACAGAAGGGGATGATCCTGGGTCTATACCAAAGGGATTTACCAACTCAATGTCAGGGACATTGATTCCCCCTTGATGAGATGACCCAAGAACCGTCTCAGCTGCAACCGCATCTTCATAGACGGTGCTTACCTCAGGTTGAGTCTATTCCTCAGTCTGAGGCTCAACTATCCCTGATGTGCTGGGCTTAGGAGTGGCTCTTGGTTCATCTTCCTGATCTTCGTCATCATCCCATCTTGGAATTAGCACGGTTTTGACCTTTGGATCAGGTTGATTCTTTAAGCTCAGCCTTGTCACTCTCCTTGTGACCTCTCATTGTCAAGATTCAATACTTTCACCCTAGACTCATTAGCAGATTCATCAAACACAACATGTGGTGATTCTTCCACAACAAGAGTCCTACAATTGTAAACCCTGAATGCTTTACTGATTTCAGAATATCCTAAGAATATCCCTTCATCAGACTTGCTATCAAAGGCTTTCAATTGGGTCTTCCCATTATTGAGGATGAAACACTTACAACCAAATACATGAAAGTAAGAGATACGTGGCTTCCTCTTATTCCATGTTTCATATGGGGTCTGTGCATGTTGTTTGTTCAACATGTATCTGTTCTGAGTGTAGCATGCAGTGTTGATTGCCTCAGCCCAAAACTTCTTGGGCAATCCTGACTCAGCCAGCATGGTCCTGGCAGCTTCTTCCAGTGTCATGTTCCTCCTTTCAGCGACACCATTCTATTGTGGGGTTCTAGCTGCAGAAGTCTCATGAGCAATACCAAGTTCATTACAGAAATCAGAAATATATGAGTTTATATATTCAGTGCCCTTGTCAGATCTGATCTTAGTAATGGACTAATTCTTCTCATTGCTGAGTCTTCTGAGCAACTCAAGAAGCTTCACCTGTGTTTCCTTCTTATTTAACAGGAAAATAACCCAAGTATACCTAGAATAATCATAAAAAACCACAAGGTTGTATTTTCTACCATTCATACTCACAGGTGTTATGGGACCAAATAAATCCATGTGCAGGAGCTGAAGAATCCTGTCGGTGGAGAAGGAAGCTTTCTCCTTGAATGACGCTCTGACCTGCTTCCCCTCCTGACAAGCTTTGCACACATGATCTTTGCTAAAAACTTCATTAGGTAGACCTTCAACAAGTGATTATCTAGAAATTTTGTTAAGAATCTTGAAGTTCAGATGGCTTAATCTTTTATGCCATAACCAACTGAGCTCTAGAGAGCTTTTAACAACAAAACAAGTATTGGTAATAGTGCTGCTCCAATCAGCGAGATAAACGTTACATTTCCTAATACCTGATAGAAGCAATTGTGTTGATTTGTCCTTGACTGAACATATATTCGATGAGAACTCAACACTGAAACCCTTGTCACAGAATTGACTTACTGACAACAGGTTGTGCTTCAGTCCTTCCACAAAGGACACATTTTCCACTCTGACTGTACCTATTATCAAGACACCAAAACCTTTAGTAAAACCTTTTGAGTTATCACCAAAGGTTACCTGTGAACAATCTTTAGCTTGAAACTCTTGGAGAAGACTCTTCATTCCAGTCATATGCCTTGAGCAACCACTGTCTGGGTACCAAACATCCTTGGTTGAGTCTCCTCTCCTCTTGTTGTGATCCACAGCCGCCTGCAAACAATCCAGGCTTTAGGTACCCATTGGGTGTTGGGTCCTATTGTGTCAGTTGTACTCTTCGGGATCCAGAATTGCTTAACAACCCTGATTGCCTCAAAGTGGTAAATTTATCTCCCTGAAACATCTACATACACAACTTTCTTCTTCTTAGCCTGGGAGGAAGATAGTGTATGGGTGCTAGGCTTAGGCTTTACAGGAGCCTGAGTGGGTGTCTTTTGGGCTGGCCTCCTATTCTTCCTAGGCCTGGGTGCAGCAGGTCTCTGGGTTTGCTCTTGATAAGGGCCCTGTTTTCTGTTCCCCTTAGGCAAGTGAGGGAAAGGAAAACAGTTAAAGGCCTCAGGATTCCAAAACCATGGGGGAGTCATCATACTTGGCCTTTCCTGCTGGTATTGCCACGCATGATGATACCCTCGTTGACCAGTCTGAGGGCTCTTGGCCTGAGTCTTCCTCTGCTTTCGCTGAGGTTTCCTCTAGCCTGAACTCTCAGGGACCTCCTTTGGTTGCTTGGCCTTTCCCTTAGGTTTTGGCTTAGCAACCTTGGGGGCAACCCTGACCGTGTCAACAGTTTTCTTGCTCTTATCAGTCTGGCGGGCCTGAAGTACAACCTTAGGTGCATTCTGGCCTGCCTGAACGAAAACCCTCTCAGTGTTGCTCCCTGAAGCAATATGAGACTGACCTTGTGAGGATATCTTAGGAACATAACCAAGTCCCTTTTTCTCATTCCCAAGCATCTGGCTGCTATTTATTTTCTCTATAGCCACTGAGGATTTATTCATTGCTGCAACCTTTTTCTTGAGAGAGTCCTCACTCTTTTTCAAGATTTCATGTCTGGCAAAGAGGTCATCAAACTTACTCTTAAGTACCTTGAGTTCTTCCTTCATGACCAGCTCTTCCTCAGCCAAATCCTTCATAATCTTCTCTCTTGGAAGACGCTCAGCGTTGATCATATCAATCTCCTGAGTTAGTCTCACAATTTGAGCTAACTCTTTCAGATCTGACTGAGTGAGTTGATCATTTAGGTTTTGAACCTCAGTACTCAATTTCTGGTTCTCCTCTACCAAGAAGACATTAGTTTCCTGCAACTTGGAGAAATCAACCATCAACTGATCCAAACAGATCTGAAGGTTCATTTCTCTGGCTGACTCTAAGCTAGGCTCAGGATTTTGACCAGTGTAAGAACCACACCCAGAGTTAGATGTTACATCAGGTTCCTCCCTTGCCATAAGGCAAACATCATCGTACTCATCATCAGAGAAAAGTTTAGGCGACCTCTCCTCAGGACCATCTGAGTCAGTAGCATCCTCAGCGAGCATGGCTCTCCGATCAGCGTACCTCTGGTCTCTCTTAGCCCTTATGTCCTCTCTCTCCCTAGCACTCAGCTCTGGGCAATCATACTGATAGTGCCCACTCTTTTTACAGTTGTACCACGTAGCTTGCTCATCACCTCTTTCTTTTCTCGGCTCAGGGTTCTTTCTTGAGTCAGGTTCTCTTCGTCTTGATGAGCTTTTAGTCTTTCCTGAGTGCCTATCATCACGAGTACGTCTCTGTTCATCTCTTCGATCGGGCTTTGGGTCTGAGTACCTCCTTTCATCGCCACGATCTCTCCTCTGGTCAGTGTTCCTTCTTTTCTCATATCTCCTTGAGCTTTGGTGGGTTCCTTCAGGTTTCCTGTCACGAGTATCCTGATAATATTTCTTATAACAACCAAACCTGGAATTGAGCTTTTCAAAGTGTCAGGCCATCAGGTTGTACTCCTTAGCAAGCTCTTCCTTGCTCATCTCCATCAGTGACTTTGATGAAGACTCAACAGGTTCTGACCTGGCTTTGAACGCCACACTTTTCTCAGGGGCTTTCTCTTTCTATTCCTCTTCCTGCTGAACTTTTTTCTTTCTCTTGTTGAGATCATATTCCAGTGCTTTAAGTTCTGAAAAAAATAAAGCAGAAGTTATGTTACTCATATCCTGAGTGTTCTTAAGCATAATTACACTGTTGTCCCATCTCTTAGGAAGGGCATTCAGGATTTTGGAAGCAACATCTCTCTTTGGAATATCTTTGTCCAACATCACCAACTCATTCAACAACTTGATGAATCTTGACTCCATCTGGTCAATAGTCTCATCAGGCAGCATCTCGAACGCTTCAAACTTCTGAATGGCAATATTCCTCTTGTTCTCCTTTATCTTTTCTGATCCCTCACACATCCTGGTCAGCTCATCCCAGACCTCCTTAGCCGTCTTTAAGTTCATCAGCCTTGCTGACTCCTCGAAGGGCACCTTATGCAAGATGATGTTTCTGGCCACATTGTCCAGTCCCACCATTTTGATCTCGTCATTGGTCATATCCTTCCTCTCCTTAGGAACCTGTACGCCAATGTCAAGATGCTCATACCCCAGTCCTCTGACATTGGGGATGGTGATCTTGATAGGTCCTTCCCTGATAACGTGCAGCATCTGGTCATGGATGGCATCTAGATGTGCCTCAAGTCTGAACTTCCAGTAGACAAAGTTAGAAACAGAGAATTTAGGTAACGAAGCTTCAAGTCTCCTCGAAGTCATGATGATGCAAGTTTTATGCAAAGCAAACTCAAATCTGTTCAGTGACCACCAACAGTTTCTCCTCTGAAACTATTAGTATTCAAAGTCAGTGGTCTTTTGAACCACTTCTCTGATACCACTTGTTGGTCCCGGTACAAGACTGAGGAATACGTGTATGGGGGGGGGAATACACGTATACCAATTTTTCCGACTTCAACGTTACTGAGTCCCCTTAGCTCAGAGTGTTAAAGAACTCAGGGTTGATAACACACCTACTGACTGCACTGAATGCTGGTCAGTTGGCTAACTATCAACTTGAGTTCAGTGCGGAAATGCGTGAGCCCTGAAAGTTTATAGTCTTATTTTATATTTGCTTTCTGAAAACTTGTTTACTCAATTCTGAAGAGTGATTAGTAGGGCAGTGTTCAATTTAATGATCAGGCTGATTGATTCAGGCCTGATAAAAATAAATGCTATGAATAACTTAAGCAAATAAGCAGATAAGCACAATATCAAAGCAGTAAGAACACAGGGAGTTTAACGTGGTTCAGAGACTCAAGCTCCTACGTCCACGGCCTGATTTAACAGGAAATCCACTACTGGGATTCTTGTTTTTTACGTGCCAAGGTGCACCAAGATCAGCTAACCTCACTGACCTATACAAACTCCTTACTAACTCACTCAACACAACTTACTACCAACAAACCTGACTAAGGGTTTTGGTTTCAGTTAGGATTCCAACTAGGGTGTGATTATCCTTACAAGACTAAGCTATGCTAAGGATTGATAATCACTCTAAGCTTATGATAAGACTTTGTAGCTCAATGGAATACAGAATAACTCTCACTAGTCTAAGAAACACTTGGGAAATTTAACTGGTTTCGAGTGCTTCTTTTGTACGCTGAGTGCTTTTGAAAGCTTGAGAGTTTGAGTAATTTCTGGCTTGGAAATTTCCCGTAACCTTGAATGGGTTCAATGTCTTCTGTATTTATAGGTGATTTGAAAACTATCCGTTGGAAGAGATAGCCTTCTAGCCATCTACGTTGAGTTGTTCAAACGGACATATCTCCCATGCAGCAGTCGTTCTTGCATGAATTAGGTAATGGCATTTAATGCACCATTTAATGCTTGCCCGTTGAAAGTGCAGTCTGAAGTCAGTCTTCATGTCAGGGTCCGTACGTGCGTCCTTCCTGGATTGGTCCACGTCATCAGGTTGGTGAGAATGTCAGAACTTATTCCTAGGCTTCAGGCTTGTCTCATTAAGTTCTTTTTGTCTCGAGCACATCGGTCTTATCCTGACGCTGACATTCCTTTTGCATTGCTTGGCTCTACTCCAAGTCTTTCCCATTAACTCAGTATCATCATGTTCCCTTCAGGACTGAGTTAGTAATGACCTTAAGGTCATACTCTTCATCACTGACACTTACTCAGCCAGCTTAGAGGACTGCCATAAGTTCAGGATGGTGCTCTTCGTCTTCAGGCTCTTAGTCTTGATTGTCATCAGTGAGTTCTCCTCTCACTGAGTACATGTGAAGTGTAAAATAACTAAGTACAAGAACCTAACCAAGACTAGCCTGACTAAGACAATCTAAGGCCAATCATCTTTTCAGGGGCTTTGGGATCTTAATCAAAACTGATAATGTCCCAACAAATGTAACTGGACATCTATGTATAAATTTGAGTATGAATACAATTCTCTCTACATTTTCTAGATTTAGTGTACTTTTATGTATTTTAGTTATTCAATTATTTTGATTGGTTTTGCCATCATCAAAATAGGGGGAAATTTTAGGATATTTTTATCCTGAGAATTTTCTTGTATTGATATTGATAATGTCAAAATATATATTTGTGCTTCTTGGATACTAACATTGCAGGTACTAAAGATTTGAAGACTTTAGTAAATTATTTCTAAAGTCTACAGCTGCAAAGTTTGCATAAACCTTACAGCCGTTCAAGATAAGTCTACAACTGAAGAGTTCAAGTCAAGTCCACAGCTGAAGAGTTCTCGTCTGCAGATATAAGCCTACAGCTGAAGACATGTATTTAGTAGGACTAATTAAGTGTAGTAAACCTTGTACATTCACTCACTTACTTTGAAAAACACCAGAGATTTCCAGTGCTAATTATTAGCCAGTAGACACAGAGAGTTCAGTGATTAAGAGCTCATTTGAGCAGTCATCACTACAAAACAATCTGTACTACACAAGGACAAGGCAACAAGACAAGAAGCTTTAACTAAGCTGAAGTCAAAGCTGGAGGTGAATTTCATTTGAATTCAAAATCCCTTCAACGATTAGAGGCCCCCTCAAGACTTCTATAAATAGGAGAAGGAGACCTCAGAGGATAACAACAACAACCCAAAGCTTTCATGGACACTTGCAATATATCTATAACTACCAAGTCTACAGTCCTTCAAGATTTAGAAGTTTAGGACTTAGAGCTAGGATATCTTGTCTAGCATTTTCTATTGTTGTTCCCTTACTATACCCATATATTTTCTTATTCTATTTAGTGTAGAAGTTATCTTAGTGAGTTTATTTTTCTGAGTGAAAAGTGTGAGATTCTAAGTGAATATTTGTATTCCAACTAAGCATAGAGTGATCTTTGTGACGATTCTATTTCTTAGGGGGAACAACGTCGAGTCTGTGTGAATTCTCTTAGTGAATTTGGCACCTTTGTGGTGTAACAGTAGATGTAGGAGGGTTTAATACCTCTGAACCACTATAACTCTCTTGTGTCCATTACTTTCTGTTTATTTCATCTGTGCTCATTCAAATTCTAATATACGTGCGTATTACTTTGAATATTAATTATCTTTCATCATATCATTCATACTTTAAAGAATTTCAAGTGCATAAGTTTCAAAAGTTACAGCTATAGATTCCCAGTATCACTTAGCTAAAGCTTTGTTCAATTGATTTTTCACACACACACTTTATTTATTCCGATGCACAAAAGGTGTTAAAAATACTTCTAAAGTGTTAAAACATCTACTTTGATAAGTGTTTTGAAGTTTTGAAAAGAGATTTTAAACTCTACAGACTTAACAGTTTTTTTTTTACGTCTGCCGCTGCAAACTTTGTTTAAACTCTACAGCTGCAGAGTTAAGCTTATTTGTTTTAAAGAGAAAAATTTCAAGTTTTTAAAACTCAAGGTCTATTCATCCCCCCTCCCACCCGACCTTGATAGACTTTTGGGACCAACAATATAGGTGGGTGTTAATTTGTGTTGTCTCATGCAAAATTTTGCTTTATATAGTTTTTTTTAGAGACTTACAGTACTGACCAGAGTCGCACATTAATGTTCTTTTTTTAAAAATTAAGCATAAGCCATATGTTATGGACATATGTAATTAAAAACTAGGGGCATTTACGTATTGGTTCAAAAAAGTGAACCTATTTACAAATAGGTTCAAAGCATTTGCACAGACGCATAAAAATATTTGCATAGAAGCAGAAAAAATGTGTCTGTGTAAATTGTTTTTAACCTATTTGTAATTAGAGTCACTTTTTAGAACCATGTTGTAATTTTCCCTAAAAACTATAGGGCGAATTAGGGTTCTATAGTGAGGTGGGTTGAAAAGTAAACATTTTCTTACATTAAATTTCATAGGTAGCAAAATATGAGTAGTTCTAGGGTGCACTTGAGTGCATGGTATGCACTTAGATTTTGAAAAAAAAAATACTTCAAGTAGAAATCAGCAATACCCCAAGAAGTAATTAGTAATACCCCAAGAAGACATCGGTAATAACCCAAAAAGGCATGAGTAATACTCCAACTGCAAAAAAATACACAGTTCGGTATGTTTGTGTGTATTTTGAAAAAAATCAAAATTGAGCTTAAAATCCAAGTGTATACTATACACTTGGATGCACTCTAAAATTTGTCGCAAAATATTTCAATGTTCACTTAAATTGTATCCTACGAAATTGTTGGGAAAATAGGGGTGCCCAAAATCTATTCGGGATGAAATTTAAATACGAATTTAAATTCAATTATTACTAGCATGAATTAATCCTAATTAATTCAAATAATAATTCCAACAATAAATTTAACATAATGCATGTTGAATTAATTCACATAAAATCTAGGCGGAAAAAACAAGAATTTATGTGACTTACGTACCTCTTGTAGAATTGGTCTTTGAATAAACGGGACAATCACGATCGCGCTTTATCAACCCAAAAGCCTTCTCAAGTATTTTCCTTTCGCCTTACGTGATCACCGGTGGGAGATTCTTTCAAGTAATTTAAATAACTAAGGAAAAAGAAAAATATATATGCTCTTGATTTTTCCAACACATGGAATTATGTTCTTGGGGATGAAATAATCATCCCCTATTTATAAAGAGTGATGGCCGAAATTTAGTGGTGTTATGGGCTTGGAGAAAATCTTTTCTTAGGCTCTAAGAAATCTTGAATATATCTCATATATTCTTTTCTCCATAATAAAATATTCCACAAAAATCTCACTCTTCTAAATAGGTTGCAATTTTCAAAATTTTATGAAGAAAAGAATCACGATTTGGATCTTCTTGAATATATGAGATAATCTTGTATTCCAAGAATACTTATCTTCCATAATATCGTTCCAAGAAAATCAACAAAATCTTTTCTCTCCTAAATATGCCAATTTCGAAAATCATAAGAAAAAATCAGCATAATATTATCTTTTTATTTTAATCACCTTATCATTATTGGGCTACTTAATGGGCTACATGAGGGGCCTTTAAGGAGAATTAAGATTGGACCTCCTAATGGACTTCTGAATTTCAATATTGAGCCCCAATATAATTCAATCCATTAATATTAATTATTACCACTAATAAATTAATATTTTACTATCCATCTTAATCTATATTACGATAATATGGGCTCCCGGTTATTATTTCCCGCGTTTAAGATTATCAAGTCCATTAATTAATTAAGCTTCTGAATAGCTCTAAATTAATTAATATATTTCACCTTGGAGTAAAGACAACTCAACATTATTATCCGTACCGAAGAAACTAATTCTTCACTTGCAAGATTTGGTACGATAAAACTTCTGAGCCCACCAAGGGGACTAATCACACGAGCCGTACTCGCACGCGTTTCTCCGTATTAAATCTTAGCAACCGTCGTATGATTAATATTACTGCCCAAGATACAAAGTTCGAAGTCACAATGATTCTCACCCAACATGAATCAAAGCAGTAACCATTAAGCACACACGATCCTATTTAAGTGACGGAGATTAAGAAATCAATAACCACTGAGGTCTAATTCTTCACATTTCAGAACAGAAGAATTTATCCTCGCTGTAGGTCCTCTTCAACACATACTAAATGTGCTAGTGCAATCTCTTAGTCAAGACAGACCAATCTGAGACTTACACATCGACCTTTCACTGTGGATTGTTCAATTCCACCTAGGTCGTGAAAATGTACGTTTAGTTACAAGGAAACTGTTAATGTTATCTTCCGTGATCGGGTATCACCACATTAACTACAATGTAACTAGTACTATTATGAACTGTTTGCAATAAATATTCAACATTCAATCATATCTAAAGCATATGCGATAAAAGAATTATTCTCATAAAACGAGTGTTTGATACACGAGTTATGCAAAGTAAAAGCATACTTTCACGTATAACTCCAACAGAAATTTCAGTACATCAAATAATATCATATCATCATATACTATATAGGAGAAGCTGTCAAATCCTATGTGGCGAGCCCTCCCACCTCTATTTCGAATCTTTGCTCTCCCCTTCTTTCTAGCCTTTTTAAATCTTAGTCATCCAATTTTTTCCATCTAATCTTGATCATTCATTTGGTATGTTGTTTATCTATATAAGTTATCCCCCTTCACATATTTCTTCGAATCATTCTGTGTGTCTCATCCCTTATCCGTTATGCTCTTTGTTCTTTATCTCTTATTCGTGTGCAAGATTGTCGATTACTCTTTGTGTTTGTTTTCCTTTCGAGGATATTTTTTCTGTTCCAATTTCGATCCGAGTATGAAGCTTTGCGTTTAATTTCTTAGCAAATTTCGGTGTATCGCGATGGTGTCTCATTTGTATCTGTATTGGTAATGGTCTTACCTCTTCGGTGTGTAGTTCGTTGCCGGATATGTACTGTATTATTAGTTTGGTTTCCTTTTATCCTTGGATGTTTGCGTCTATTGGTTACCGTGCATTGTGCTATTGTATATTTTGTATTTAATTACCTGTAGGATTTTTAGATGTACGTGGTTCTTGAATCGCGGATTATGTACCAATATTTTGTATTAATGAAACTGACCTTCTGTTCCATATATGTTTTTTTCTACAATTCTGAATATTTATTCCCTGTTGCACTTGTATTCTTTTTTTTTATCTTAACCTTTCCAATTCCTTTCTATTGTTTGTTTTATCTAGACGTTTGTTTTTATCATTTTAACTAGCGCGTTGATAAATTCTTGTGCATGTGTTTTTATTTTCCTTCCACTCAATCTTCGGCTCTGTTTTGGCGATCATCCTTTCATCTTCATGACACCAAGTGAGTTTTAGTATTTTGATATTCTTCTTGGTTTGGATTTGTCACGGGATGATTATTGTGAGGTTGACACGTTGTGTGCGCTTTATTTGTTTGTATTTGTCCTGTGTTCTAGCTGAGATTAGCAGCATTTAATTTATTTTATTTGTGTTCATTTTCCTCTTTCCAAATTGCCGTTGTTGCAGTGCGTGTTTGGTGGTGTATTTTTGTTAAATTTCTCATTTTAGAATATTAAATGTTGTAACGTTCTAATTAATTTTGGAAAGCTCCATGCATGTGGACGACATTAGCCTTGCAAGTACATATACTAATGGAACGTTCGAATTTTGGTTTTTTTTCCTTTTCTCTTTAATATTTTTTTTAGACAGCCGTTGGCATTGACTTCTTTTTAATTTGTTCTTGATTTTTTAATTAGTTGCCATATTTTCGTTTTTTAATGCTTAACTAATCGGTTATAGTTGTTCCCAATGGGTATCTCATTGATTTGACTGTTTTAATTATAATTAGAGTAAGGATGTGTTGGCTGATTATAATAGGAATAAGGACTAGGATAAGTGAATTGGTTAATAAAGAGAATTTATTAAAATTTAATTTGTGTGGAGAATAGATGGTGGTAAAATAATGGTACTATCTTTATATCTTTGCTTATAATCTAATAGTTTTTTGGTCCCATAACTTGTCTAGTGTCCAATTTTGGTCCCAAAAAAATTAACTTTACAATTTTGGTCCCATAACTTACTGAATCGTCCAAGTGGGACCAAAATTGGACGATTCAGTAAGTTATGGGACCGAAATTGTAAAGTTAATTTTCTTGGGACCAAATTTGGACACTAGATAACTTACGAGACCAAAATACACTTTTATGCACCTTCTTAATTAATTTTGTACTCTAGGATAATAGTCGATACAACAAAAATACGATACAATGTGTCAATTCCATTGATATAAATACAAATATTTGAAAAACATCTATAAAACGTGAAAAAGAAAAACCCAATATTTTTCAATTCGAATAATTATAATTTAAGATGAATTACAAAGCTCTCATAAAATACTAATAATGAAATTTTAATTACTAACTAAGAATTTAAATCGCGAATCTACATATATAATTAATTAAATAGTGTTTGATATATATATATATATATATATATATATATATATATATATATGGTGAGAAAAGAAAAAAAAATTATAGAATACGAAAAAATAATTTTTTGTCTCTAACTAGTTTGGTGTCCAATTTTGGTCCCAAAAAAATTAATTATTCAATTTTGGTCCGGTAACTTATTAAAGTGTCCAATTTTGGTCCTATTTGGGACCAAATTTGGACGATTCAATAAGTTATGGGACCAAATTTGAAAAGTTAATTTTTTTGGGACCAAAATTGGACATTAGACAAGTTGCGGGACCAAAAAACTATTTGTCTCTGAGTAATTATGTGTTGGCTGATTATAATAGGAATAAGGATTAGAATGAGTGAATTAGATAGTAAAGAGAATTTATTAAAATTTAATTTGTGTGGAGAATAGTAAAATTATGGTACTATCTTTATATCTTTGCTTATAATCTGAGTAACGATGTGTTGACTGATTATAATAGGAATAAGGATTAGGATGTGTGAATTGGTTAATAAATAGAATTTATAAAAATTTAATTTGTGTGGAAAACAGATGGTGGTAAAATTATGGTACTATCTTTATATCTTTGCAGAATTGAGACGACATGTTTCCGTAATTTCTAAATTATTACAATATTTTTATAATATATTGTAGTGCGGTTATATCGTAATCGCGCTTTGTTTGAACTAAAGTTTTTGTGATGTGGCATAAATTTGCACAAGCATAAAAACTAATGTCCTTATTTTGTAAAATTTTGAATATAGTGTTCTAATTTCATAGGTCTTTGGGGTTAATCTAATTTTTTTCCTCATTTTTCTGCCCTTTGCCATTTAACATTTGCCTAATTATGACTGATTATAATAGGAATAAGGATTAGCATTGATGAATTGGTTAATAAAGAGAATTTATTAAAATTTAATTTGGGTGGAGAATATATGGTGGTAAAATTATGGTACTATCTTTATATCTTTGCTTATAATATGAGGATGTGTTGACTGATTATAATAGGAATAAAGATTAGGATGGGTGAATTGGTTAATAAATAGAATATAATAAAATTTAATTTGTGTGGAGAATAGATGGTGGTAAAATTATGGTACTATCTGTTTATCTTTGCAGAATTGAGACGACATGTTTCCATAATTTCCAAATTATTACAGTATTTTTATAATATATTATCGTGCGGTTATATCGTAATCGAGCTTTGTTTGAACTAAAGTTTTTGTGATGTGGCATAAATTTGCACAAGCATAAAAACTAATGACCTTATTTTGTAAAATTTTGAATATAATGTTCTAATTTCATAGGTCTTTGGGATTAATCTATTTTTTTCTTCATTTTTTTGTCCTTTGCCATTTAACATTTGCCTAATTATGGCGGCCTACCGAGATTTTTTTCTGCTACTATGCATATAATTTTTTTGTCATTCAATTGTTTTCTCCTTTTAAACTATTGATAGTTGCCATGCGGACGAATATAGAATTGTGTAACGTTCTGCTTAATTAAGATGCGCTGCATTTATGTGGACGACATTAGTCACAAAGTCAGTGCATAGATCAAGGACCCTTGGTGCAAATACTTCTCCTTTAATCTTTTTTTTAGTGATTAACTTATCGATTATAGTTGTTCCCAATGGGTAGCATACTGATTTAGGTGTTTTAATTATAATCTGGATAAGGATATGTTGACTAATTATAATAGAAATAATGATTAGGATGTGTTAATTGGTTAATAAAGAGGATTTATTAAACTTTAATTTGTGTGTATAATATATGGTGGTCATTCATGGAATTGTATTTCATGTTAATATGACATTCGTTTTTGTTGATTAACTAATCCAATTATCAATTTTAGCGCACACGGTAGTCAAGTAATCGGTCCATAATTGGTCAGGGTTGAAATTATGCATAGTGAATACTTATACTTTTAATTTTTTGATATATGCATTTTGATTTTTAAAATATTATTATAACATACGCTGATTAGCAGAGATTGTAAAAATTAGGGTACTATCCTTATATCTTTGCTCAATTGAGACGACATGTTTCTGTGGTTTCCAAATTGTGATAGTATTTTTATAATATATTGTCGTGCAGTTATATCGTAGTCGGGCTTTATTTGAACTAAAGTTTTTTAGATGTGGCATAAATTTGCACAAGCATAAAAGCCAATGTCCTTATTTTGTAAAATTTTAAATATATTGTTTTAATTTCATAAGTCTTTGGGGTTAATCCATTATTTTTTTCCTTTTTTTCTATTCTTTGTCATTCAACGTTTTCCTAATTATGGCAGTCTATTGAGATTTTTTTCGCTACTATACTTTTTTTTTTGCCATTCAATATATTTTTTCCTTTTAGACTATTGATAGTTTCCATGCAGACGAATATAGAATTATGTAAAGTTCAGTGTAATTAAGAAGCACTGCATGTATGTGGACAACATTAATCACAAATTCTCCACATGGATCAAGGACCCTTGATGCAAATACTTCTACTTTAATCTGGCCTTTTTTTGTCCATTCATCACTATTGTCCATTGCCGCGTCAGTGTCTATAAATTTATCGTTTAACTCGATGTGCAATTCACTTTCGCCTACTAATCTGTAATATTTTTTTTGTATATTTTTTGGAGAAATTTTGATGATTTTTAAGGTATGTATCAGCACGTCTTTGTTGTTAATTTCAAGTCATTTCTTAGTGAGTTGATTGTGAAGTTGGGTTTATTTCAGTTAAATATGAGACCTTTGATATTGGTATCGAGATTTTTCCAATGTTCAAATCTGTGGTCTATCACTACAAAAAAAACAGGTTTTAGCGACCAATTTTCGGTCGCTAAACGTGATTAGCGACCGATTTCTGACCAGAAAAAATCGGTTGTTAAAATGCGGATAGCTAATATTAGCGACCGCCTTTTGCCATCGGTCGCTGAATTGCGACTGCCTCTGCGGTCGCTAATAACAGCGACCATTTTCGTCGGTCGCTGAATCAATCGGGTCCGACCCGGCCGGGTCATGATTTAGCAACCGACATCAGGCGGTCGCTAATTTAATTATTTTTAATAAAAATTTTCTTTTTATTAGCGATCCAGTGTAAAAAAAAGTGGCTCATTGGGTTCGAACCCGCGCCCATTAGGGTCCGGGCGGGGCGCGAACCACTGAGCCACTGACCCACTAGCTCATATTAGGCGACCCATGTAGTATATAAGCCCTTATGAGACTTGTAGAAATAAATGAGCAAATATGCGCCCAAGGGGAATCGAACCCACGACCTCCGGGTAGGCCGAAAGTGGTGTGAACCACTAGGGCACATGTTATTGTTCGTTTATTTATATTTAATTGTATATGTAATCAAATTGACTCCTTTTAAAAAAAAAAAAATCACCAAATTCAATTCTTTTTGTTTCTAATTCGTTTATATATATATATTTACTAACTTTTTTTTATTAATTTTATAAATTTAATATTTTAGACTATTCTAAATTATAAATTTATTCATTTTTATTTGTTTAATTGTATATAATTCCAAATTGACTCTTTTTTTTTTAAATTCATCAAATGCAATCCTTTTTGTTTCTAATTCATTTATATATATATATATGTATTTACTAACTTTTTTTTATTAATTTTATAAATTTAATATTTTAGGCTATTATAAATTATTAATTCATTCATTTTTATACATTTAATTATATATAATTCGAAATTGACTCCCGTTTGTTTTTTAGATTCATCAAATTAATTCTTCTTTTTTTTTTGTTTCTAATTCATTTATATATATTTACTAATTAAATGAAATATTATTTAAAATTCTTCAAAAAAACATAAATAAATTGTTCAAAAAATAGTAAATAAATTGTGGAAAAACATAAATAAATTGTGAAAAAATATAAATAAATTGTTCAAAAAACATAAATAAATTGTTCAAAAAATATAAATAAATTGTTCAAAAAAACATAAAAAAAATATTCAAATTCACTCTCTCCCTCTCCTCTCTCTTCTCTCTCTCTTCATGATCTTCTTCTGAATGATGGTTCACTGTTCCAGTGATCCACGAAGCCATCCCATATTGATCGTCTGTCTGGTGCTCGGCCCAACTCCATCCTATCCCCACGCTCCCAGTACCGCTTCTTAAGGCCGTAAATAATGTTTTTGTACTGTTCTTGCACTTTCACACAGAACAATTGGTACATAACACTATCGTGGACAGGGTCCCAAACGCACCGCCTCTGCATATAAATTAAAAATAGAATATTAACAAATAAATTCAAAAATTCAAAATTAAAATCATAATAAATTAATTTTTTATACGAGTAGGAGAAAGAGTTTTTACGAGTATGTAAAATGGCGTACGAATGAGAAGGTATTTATAATTTTTTTAAACAATTAGCGACCACCTCAGGCGGTCACTATTTCTCGAAATTTGGTCTTCTTGACCAAATCGAACGGTTCAGTTTGACCAATTTACAATTTGCGACCGCCTGGGGGCGGTCGCTAAACCTCCCGCATTAATGACCCTCAACTGTTACCAACCCGGGTCAAACGTTACAAGTCTGCGACCGCCTCTAGACGGTTGCTAAGTTTAAATTTGAAATCAGCGACCGCCAAAGCGGTCGCTAATCAGGCGGTAAAAAGTATTGATCTTTGTTGACCGTCTTTTGAGTTTTAGCGACCGTTTTGACGGTCGTAGGCGATCGCTAATCTTACGAATTAGCGACCGACAAAGAGGCGGTCGCTAATATTTTTTATTTGAGACCGGTTTTTTTTACGGTCGCTAATACAATATTTAGGGACCGATTTCAAGGCGGTCGCTAATTTCGGTAGCTAAAATGCGAGTTTTTTATAGTGTATATTTGTGACGTTTGTAGAGTTCATAGTGTCCATGGTGATTTTTCCGGTTCCTCTGAGGAAGCGGAGTATGATGCTGCTTATCGTGGAATTAATTATCTAAAGGAAGTGTAGTTTGTTAGAATTGTCGATGTTACATTTTATTAGTATTTTTTACATTGTGTGTTTTAGAATTATTAATAAAAAACTATTGTGTTGTTATTCATTATTATGTTGCCTGTATTTTCTGTTTTTTAAAAAATAAATAACACTCTTTTGTTGATACAGTTTGTTGTTTTCTTATACGTAGTATGAATATTATTTAGTATGTTCGGCTAATGCTATTTGCATTGGTGTAACGTTCGGATGTTTCAGGGACTCTAATGTCCCATTTTTTGGTGTTCCGTAATGAAATCCCATAATTTTGAGTGAGTTCATTTTTTTGGCATTGCGTATGGTTTGTAATGTAATATGCTATATTTTTGTTAGCATCTTTCTCAATGAAATAATTTTGTGTGATGCATGTATTATGTTGAACACTATTGTTGTGTTATGTATTTCGGTGTGTATCTCCTTGGTTCATTTAAAACTTCTATGTGTAATTGTCCATGATTTTTAGACTTGCGGTCCATCGTCGATTTTTTTTTTTCAAACTGGATTCAATTATCGACTGAATTTTTTTTGCTGGCATATGTGGCTATGTTGTCTGTGTGTGTTGCGTCTATACATGAATATATATATATATATATATATATATATATATATATATTTCCTGCTATAATCTGATTTTTATGTCGCTCATAGCATGCAATGATTCTCTGTGTTTTCTTAACTTTCTTTTAAAATTGATTTCGTAGGTTTTCATCTTGCTATGGCTCGAGTTGCAGGTATATTTTCCCTCCTATTTTTCATCCTATGGGTGATTGGTTGTCAATTTAGGTGTCTTATTTTTTTGGACGATCAAATTTTATTTTTTTACCCCATTTTTTTAATGCATTTAGAACCAAATATGCATGTTGATTTTGGTGTGATGTGTACATTGAAGAAGAGGTTATTCACCATGGACCAAGAGGCTTTCTACCTTAAGTGTGTTTCTGTTGGCGACTTTGATTACCTGCGCCTAATGGTAGTTTCTTAATCTTTCGATTTTGTTGCTGGTATCGCTTATATATTCGTCAATGTTGTCCATGGCATGTATCTATTCATTTTCTTTTTTATGCATGTGTACCTATAGAATATATTGTTTGATGTTTATTTCTTTTATATGTAATCAATCCCTGATAGATTTGTTGAGCTATATGGATGTACTAATGATGGTTGGAGTTCGATTTGTGTTACTGATAATGCTGGAAATCAGTGGTCTTTGAAAGCTGAGTGGTATGTGGTCGTGCTCTTTTCTTTTATGGTGATGCTTGGGATGATTTTCTCAGACATTTTTAATGCAGGACTGGTGATTTTTTGTTCTTTTCTATGCTTCCAGTGGCGATTGGATTGTTTGTCAAGAAATTTGGTTCTGATGGTATTATTCGTCAGGTTGGAAGTATAGGACTAGATTCGACTTTTAATGATCAATATGGTTTTTTTTCTTCCTCATTTGCTCTTAGTTTTATGTAATTATTTTTATTATGTTTGTGTTTTCTTTTATTTGCAGTTAACGATTTTACTTTTCTTATGGTTATATTCGGTTGTTTGACCTTTTTTTTCTCAGGTGAGTTGGTTAGCGCTGCATATATCGTCGAGTTTGTTGTTCCTTTTGAGGATCCTCTGGTACGTTATGTGGTTGTAGTTGTTTTTTGTTAATGTTATTATAAGTTTGTTTTGGTTATATGGAGTTTTAAATTTTTTTTTCCCTTGCCTGCGGCAGTTCGTGCCGGACGAGTTTTCATGGCAGTTTGGTGATTTGATGCTAAGATTATGGTCATTGGTGAATGTTAGTGTTGGAGTTATAAAATATATTGTTGTATTTTCTTATTACTCAATTGTCGTGTGTTAGGTGGAAGTGGATCAAGTTGTTTGGCTGAAATTTGGAATCAGCCAAGTGTAACTACTCACGATGAGGGTTGGTGTTTTATAACATACTGATTGCAGTCATAATATTAATAAATGTTTTATATATCCTAAAGTATCTATTTTTTAGAATATATTGATTTTGGGGATCCAACGTATATGTGTATCTACTGTAATGTATTCTTTTGGTACGAAGAGAAGAGTGGTGAGAAAAGGAAGGATAACCCTCTGAAATTTCCATCGTGTTGCTCAAATGGGAAAGTTCGGCTACCTAAGTTGAAGAAACCACCGGAAATATTGATCAATTTGATGTCCAACCAGGGTGAAAAAAGCAAGCATTTAATTAAAAGGATTCGAGCTTATAATATGATGTTTAACTTTACGTCTATGGATGGAAAAGTTGATGGTTCTATCAATACTGGCTGTAGTCCATACGTGTTTAGGTTACATGGTGCAAATTGTCATAAATATGGAAGTTTGTTGCTTGTCCCTGGTGAAAAACTTAAATTTTCACAGCTATACATATATGATACTAAACTTGAAATACATAACAGAATGGATGCTATGAGGTTAGTATCTTTTGTTGTAAATTATCGTGTTTTGCATATTTCATTTTTTTTTTTAAGTTTTGGATCGAAATATTTAAAATGTGCATTATTAATGTGTATTTATTTCTTTCTTTTTTTCATTATGCAGTAAACGAGTAAAGAAAAAGCATAAAAGGATTAATGATCAAATAATATCTGATATTAAAAGAATGGTTGGCGATTTTAATCCATTCGCTATGCAGTTCCGAAGTGCGAGAGAAAGCATCTTATCTGGAGTTGAGCCTGGGCTGAGGTTGAATTTATTGGAGAGAAGAAGTTCGGACGGTAGAGTGCACAATCTTCCAACAGCTCCTGAGGTTGCAACACTTATTTCGGGTGATATTGATCTAACGATGGAGAAGAGAGATATTATTCTTCGTACACGCGGTGGTGGTTTAATCAGGATAAGTGAGTTGTATCCTTCCTATGTTAATCTATAATATCTTTTGTTGTTTCCCTATGGAGAGGATGGTTATAGACTTAACGTTGTTCATAATGATGCGGGGTTCACAAGTAGGAAGAGGGTTAGGCTCACAATGCGTGATTTTTTTTCATTTCGGATACATGAGCATCGTAATGAGCCCAATACTTTATTCCTAGTGAGAAGGTTGTTCCAACAGTTCTTGGTTCATTCTTACACCATGATTAAGTCAGAGAGATTGTGTTTCATTCGAAATAATCAGGTTATATTGCGGAGGGGAAATGTCTGTGAAATGAAGAATCCATTAGGTGGTGGTGGTGTGGGCCTTTTATCTGCAAGTAAAAGAGTTATGCCATCATCGTTCACTGGTGGCCCGAAGTATATGAAGCAAAACTTTCAGGATGCCATGACAATATGCAAGCATTTTTCTTACCCTGATTTGTTCATCACTATAGCGTGCAACCTAAAATGGTCGGAGATATCTAGATTTTTTAATGAAAATCATCTAGAAATTGTGGACAGGCCAGATATTCTCTGTAGGATGTTCAAGATGAAGCTGGATAGAATGGTTGAGGATTTTAAGGAACTTCAAATATTTGGAAAGATTGATGCACGTAAGTATTTAATATCTATGCATTTAAATTTGTAGTTGTTTGCTTTTTTCAATTGTTATTTAATGGATATTTCACGATTTGATTTTGAAATATATGTTTTTGCTGGTGTATTTCTTCAGTGGTGTATATACAGTGGAATTTCAGAAGAGGGGGTTTCCGCATGCTCATATTCTTCTATTCCTAAGTCGTGACAACAAGATTCCAAACCCAAATATGTTGATCATCTTATATCGGCAGAAATACCGAGCACGGATGATAATGCCTTGTTGTATGGTTTGGTTCGAGATTATATGATACACAATCCATGTGGTTTAGTAAAGAGGAGTGCACCTTGCATGGTATTTAATAGTTGTTCTAAGAGGTTTCCGAAGAGCTATGCGGATGCAACTTCTGTTGATGCGGATGGATTCCCAGTATATAGGAGAAGAAATACAGGTTTAACCGTATCTAAGGGCGAATTTAATTTGGATAATCATTTTGTGGTGCCCTATAGTCCAGTGTTGCTAATAAGGCACCAATCTCATATGAATATTGAGTGGTGTAATCGCCATAAGTCCATCAAGTATTTATTTATATACATCAACAAAGGTTCTGACAGAATTACTGCAACTGTGGAAAATGATGCAAGTAAACAAAGTGATTCAACCAGGATGGATGAAGTTGATGATTACATAAACTGCCGGTATATTTCACTGCGTGAGGCTGTTTGGAGGACACTTCAATTTGACATACATTGTCGGTATCCACCTGTGATGAGGCTGGATTTCCATTTGCTCGGTGAACAGAGTGTTACCTTCGAGGAGGATGACAATATTGATAACATACTCCAGCGTCCATCTACGGAGAAGACAATATTTTAGCCTGGATGGAGCAAAATAGACACGATGATGATGCTAGGAAGCTAACATATGTTGAATTCCCGTCTAAATATTTTTGGGATAGTCAAAATTGTAAGTGGGATAGACGGAGGTACAACAAATCGTCGTTGGATCGATTGTATAATGTTCCGCCAAATGCTGGTGAGAAGCATTACTTGGGGTTTTTGCTGCCCTACAGCAAGGGTGTTGAGTCGCATGAGATGATAAGAAATGTTGATGATGTTTTGTACAATACTTTTAAGGATGCATGCTACTCGATGGACTTATTGGATGATGATAGAGAGTATGTTGATGGATTGGTGGAGGCAAGTTACTAGGCATCTGCACATTATGTGAGAAATTTGTTTTCGGTGTTGCTTATTTCATGTTGCATGAGTTCTCCAGAAGTTGTCTTTGAGAGGACGTGTGAGTGTTTGTCGGATGATATTTTATTCAGGAGGAGGCGTCTGTTAACGTTCCAGGTTGATATTCTTCATATTTTTTATATTTGGGCTGCATTACTAAAAAAAAATTGAAAATATTCTTATGTTTGTATTTTACTTGCAGATCTGCAATTGAGTGATAATGAATTAAAGAATTGCGCTTTATTTGAAATAAAACACTTGTTGCAGAGGAATGGAATTACGTTGAGCAGGTTTACATAAATGCCATTTCCGAATATTGCTATGGTTAATGATGGAGTTAATAAACTTATACTTGAGGAGTTGATCTATGATCGCACTGAGCTTGGAAAAGAGTACAACAGGTTGAGCTCTATGTTGACCGAGGTGCAAAAATATTTTGAAAGAAATAGTCGATGCAGTTTGGATGGGTGAAGGTGGGATATTTTTCTTATACGGTTATGGCGGAACTGGGAAAATTTCATTTGGAGAACACTGTCTTCGGCTATAAGATCAGAGGGACATGTTGTTCTTAACGTTGCATCTAGCGGAATATCAGCTCTTTTGTTGCCTGGAGGTCGTACTATTCATTCGCGGTTTTCTATACCTATTAATATAGATGATACTTCTACGTGTAATATATAGCCTGGTACAGATCTGTCTAGACTTATAATGAGAGTAAAACTTATTATATGGGACGAGATGCCGATGATAAACTGGTATAGTTTTGAGGCTTTGGATCGAACGGTGAGGGATATTGTTAGAGGTCCCGATGGTTCGACAAGTAACTTTCTGCTTGGTGGGAAAACAGTGGTTCTTGGAGCAGATTTTAGACAAATCCTTCCTGTTATACCCAAAGGAGGTAGGGAGGATATCGCGCATGCAACTATCAATGCATCGTATTTGTGGGATTACTGCAGGGTAGTTCGTGCAACTTTTATAATTCAAAATTTTATTTAAATGGGCTAATATAATTTCTCTATAATTTTTTATTTCGTTTAATGTTGCAGGTTTTGACCTTGACAAAAAATATGAGATTGAAATGTGGAAGTTCTAGTGATTGTTTGAGTCAGAGTGACGTGGCTGAGTTCTCGTAGTGGATCTTGAAAATAGGCGATGGAAAGCTTGGTGACAGTGTTGATGGCTATGCTGAAATTGAGGTTCCGGAAGATATATTGATTCCAAATGTAAGTGATCCAGTTGCATCTATGATTCAAATTATTTACCCATCTATAACTGATAATCTGCATACGCATAAATATTTTGAGGATAGAGCAATACTTGCTCCTACGCATTGTGATTTAGAGTATATTAATGTGAAGATTCAATCAATGCTTCCTGGAGAGAATATGGTGTACTTGAGTTATGATAGTGTTTGTAAGTCTAAGTTTCAAGAGGGAGGCCATGGAGACGCGGTATCCGTTGAATTCTTAAATTCGATTAAATGTTCGGGGATGTCGAATCATTCTTTAAGTCTTGAAGGAAGGTGTTCCGATAGTTCTTTTGAGGAATATTGATCTAAAATCTGGTTTGTGTAAAAGGACGAGATTGGTTGTCACTAGCTTGGAAATCGTATACTCGAGGCTGAAACTATTCCTAGGAGAAATATTGGCAGTAGAGTGTATATTCCGAGAATGACGTTAACAAATTCAGATAAGACAATGCCCGTGAATTTTACTAGGCGTCAGTTTCCAGTGTTGCTTTGTTTTTCCATGACGATAAATAAGAGTCAAGGTCAGCCTCTTTCGACTGTAGGGTTGTATCTTCCTAAGCCAGTATTCACTCATGGGCAATTGTACGTTTCATTCTCGAGAGTTAAAAACAGGAAGGGACTGAAAGTTAAGTCTTGACGCCGAGGGCAATCCGTCCAAATATACAACAAATGTTGTGTATAAAAATAATTCAGAAATTTGTAGCATTTTTTTAGATGAGGTTCAACGCTAGTTTTAAATATATGGACGCAAAATAAAATGTCTTATTTAATTTCCCTATCATTACATTCGATACACTGTTGTTATGTATTATAATATCGATCGTGCTTGAAAATATTACTTATTGTGAGCCGGTGTAAATATTTTACGGTAGTTTAGCGGGTTTAACACTAGTTCATTAATAATCAAGGTGAGCCAGAATATTTAAATTTTCAATAAAATCTATTTTGATATGAAGCTTTAGGAATCCTCCAAGCAGATCATCAAGCCACATCGAGATAAAGCAATTCAATAGATTAAAATTTTCAACTTCTATATTTTTAATATTAAATTGGGCCAATTAACAAATTATTTTTTAATAAAAAAATATAACAGAAAAAAAGATATGCATACATATTCATAAAAAAAGAAGGACCACAATAAGTAAACAATGTACAATTTCCATCTTGAAATAGTATGATAATAAAATAAAAATATTATAACCTTAATTCCTTGAATAATATGGTGTAAGATTTCAAGAAAAACACATAAAAATTTTCAAGAAAGTTGCTCCTTTTTTGTTTATGAAAAAGGGCAAAGTACATGATGAGATTAGGCTTAGCAACGGGGCGGGAATCTCCGAAGGGGGGGGGGGGGGGGACAGGGATGGAATTATTTTTTCCCGTAGGCAGGAACGAGGTGAGGACGGGGATAGTGTTCTCCACCCCGCAGGGATCCTCGCGAAGACCTGAGTTTTATTTAATATAATTAATATATCTATATGTATATATTATTTAAATTTAGATGTAAATTACAAATAGATATTTCATATATTCATACTCAATTGACTATTTATTCAAAATTATATCTATATTTTATTTAATGTTGTGTTGTTAGTTTAAAATTATATAACATTTTCACTTTAGTATATATATATTAACTAAAACTATTATAATTAGAGGCTTTTTAAATTACTTAAATTAGTTGTTTTTTAACACCTCCTTAAACTTATTGTTGTGTGTGATTTAAATTTTTAGTTTAAGATATTATTTTATATTTTTCTAAATATTAGATAAAAAAAGAAAAGTTAGGTGAGGAATGGGGAATCCCCACGGGGATGGGGATGGGGCAAAAAAAAAATTCATTTAGTTCGCGGGGACGGGGAATGACCCTCCGTCCCCACCCCGTTGATATCCCTAAACAAGATTGGTTCATACATGAACTATTTTGAAGGTATGTATTTCTTCATTTAAGAGTATTAACTGTTTTTACTAAAGGATATTAGTTATTTTCACTATAAAATATGAGTTGAAGGGTATTAATTGTTTAAATAAAGAGTATTAGTTATTTTTATTAAAGGGTATGGATCAATTTTTATCAAAAAGTACTATAAAATAATTTATGTAGGAACAAATTTTGTTTACTTATTTTAATAATTTACACTTGAATTTTTTGAAAAGGAAGGGGAAAAGAAAAAGGAATAAAGATGGACCATACAACCGCAAGTCCGCAACCAATGGAACAAAACGTGAAGCAGAAACGAATGTGGGAGGGAGTCGGATCCCCTCAATTTAAATATTCCTCAATTTCCTCAATTTATCTCCATCTCCACCATTCATTTCAATCTAGGGTCCAAAAAGTGACACATCATTTATAATTAATTAATTTTATTCACATTCCTTTCAAATATAAATCCCACGTCCCTGACTCCTAATATCCCTTTGACTCAGTAAAAAAGAGAATTCACCGCCATTTATCACTACCCACAAAAAATTTCCAGCCACCACAGTGTTTTCTGATTTCGCCGATTTTGCTAATGTGTCTTCGGAATTCTTCAGGTAATAATCCATGATTATATCTTCAATGTTAGTATCCTTATCACCAAGGAATAAGAAATTATGAATATTATTGTTTTTCTTAGTTGGAATTACAGGGAGTCGAGATTAAGGTGAAGAGCAATTATACACACACTCACACATACTGCTTTTTATTTTTATTTTTTCCGCTCAGTGACAGGAAAATTATATTAGAAAAATCAAGGATAAGTAATATCCCAAAGTGAAAAACATACAGAAAGCAACAGAGTAATGCCAAAAATAATGAAACAACTAAATATCATATTGCTTCGTGTAGGTTTAAGATTAGATGTATATAATGGCAATTGAAATGATGGCAGAGGAAACATGTTTATTTTTCTTTTAGTTTGTCAAATTTCACTTTATTTATATATTTATAGATATTATCTTGTGTGGCTCGAAATTGAATGTAAACTGAAATATTAATTTTATTTTGGTACAGAGAATTGAATGGAAACTGAAAATATAGAGATGGGTTTGAAGCCCAACGAAGGGATGAAATTTGATAGTGTTGAGGAAGCCTGGAAGTTTTGGGTTGATTATAGTAGGATGGTTGGATTTGGAGTTAGAAAACAATACATCAACAGAAGAAAGAAAGATGGTTCTATTACTTCGTGTAGATTTGTTTGCTGCAAAGAAGGTTTTAGAAAAGATGACAAAAAGGATTATCAATATGTGAATCAACGGCAAGAGACTAGAACTAATTGTAAAGCAAGGATATCACTAATTCACGTCAATGGTAAATTTAGAATTCATGAGTTTGTGGAAGGCCATAATCATGAACTGCAACTCAAGGAGACAATTCACATGTTATCATCTCATCGTAAATTATCTGAAGCTCAAACTCAAGAGATTGATTTGGCCGATGATTCAGGTCTTCATCAACGAGATTCATTTCATTTGATGAGTACACGTGTAGGCGGAAGAGAGAATCTTGGATATACCCGTCTCGATCAAAAGAATTATCTTCGAACAATAAGACAAAAAAGTTTAATGTACGGGGAAGCAGGATGTTTGTTGCAATATTTCCAGCAACAGTTGTTGGAAAATATGTCACTTTTCTATACTTATCAAATGGATTCGGAAGAGCAAATAACAAATATCTTTTGGGCAGATGCAAGAATGCTAATTGATTATGAATGTTTCGGTGATGTGATTTCTGTAGATACTACGTATTGTACTAACCGAGCACATCGACCGTTTGCTATATTCTCAGGTTTCAATCACTATAGAGGAGTGGTGATATTTGGAGCAGCCTTAATGTATGATGAAACAACCGAATCTTTCAAGTGGTTGTTCAAGACATTTTTGGAAGCTCATAAGCAAAAGAAGCCGCAAATAATTTTTACTGATCAGGATCAAGCAATGGTCAAGGCTTTACGTGAAGTGATGTTTGATACTTACCATGGGCTTTGTACGTGGCCCTTAATGCAAAATGGCATCAAACACTTGGGTAACTTGATGAAGAATGACTCCTACTTTATGCGGGACTTCAAGGCTTGCATGTACAAGTATGTGGAGGAAATAGAGTTTGAAGGGGCCTGGAGCAACTTGCTTTCTACGTACAATGTGCAAGAGAACGTGTGGTTGAATTCAACTTACAACATCAAATTAAAATGGGCAGCATGTTACATGAAGAAAGCATTTACATTAGGCATGCGGAGTACACAAATTAGTGAGAGTGTGAACTCGAGTTTCAAGAGTTTCATGAGTCCTAACTTAACCATCATCCAATTTTTAAGCACTTTGAAAGGGTGGTGGAAGAAAAATGGTATAATGAGTTGATGTGTGAGTTTGAGGCTCGACACAAAGTTTTAAGGATGAAAAGTCATTATTCACCTATGTTGCGACAAGTTGCAAAATTGTATACTCACACTATTTTTTATTTGTTCCAAGAGAAGTTTGACCTAAGTTTGGCTGCTTGTGTGAAGAGTAAGAGTGAAAGTTCTCTGGTATCTGAGTACATAATTTCTATTTGTGATCAAGTCGGAGAATGGAAAGTTTCTTTTAATCACTGCGATAAGGCTATTTCATGTAGTTGTAGCAAGTTTGAGACATTTGGTATGCTATGTTGTCATGCTTTGAAGGTGTTTGATGTTATTGATGTTAAATTAGTGCCTTGTCAATATATTCTCAAGAGATGGACAAAACAGACACGAAGTGGTTGTGTCTATGATGCTAAAGGAAATGAAATTCAAGGCGATGCAAAACTAGCTACTACACAACGATATAAGGAAATTTGTCCTTCACTTATAAGGATAGCAGTTGAAGCATCTGGTAGTGAGGAAGCATTCTTGTTCTTACGTGAGGCTATTGCTAAATTGAGCAAACAAGTATCAACGATTTGTAATATGCAAGTAAGTGTGAATAGTGACACAAATGATATTATTGTGGGCGGAAGCAAAAACATGCTGTAACCAGCGGGATTCAAGACGAGAGATGGGAGAAAAGGCAAAAAACGCATGAAAAGTTAGGTCGAGACACAATCCAAGAGACAAAGAAAGAAAACAAGTGCTACTGATTCACAAAATCAACAAGAAATTATTGTAATATATGATTTATATTTATATTTTGGTTAAATTGTCCATCTCTTTCATTTAGTTATTGTTACTAATATTTGGATATCTTTTTTGTAGGGTAATGATGATATTTTAAGCCAAGCACAACAGGGTTCACAACCTATGCATTTTGATAGTATGAATGCACCACAAAATCAATTTAGTTTCACTAGATTGTTATTGGTAAGGAATACTTGGTTTTGGCATGTTTATTAAAGTTGAGGATTAATTATCATGTTTTATTTTTCTATAACAGGATTCACTTGATCATTCACCTTCGTTACTACATGACATAACAAACAAATAAGATATGATTACTGGAAGGTTTGGAGTTGATGAATTCACAATGATGTAAGGTATAAAGCCATCGTGGGAATTTATAAAAATTATTTAAAATATTGGGTTCTATGTTCTGTAATGTTTGGGTACTAATTTCTCAACTTCTAGTAATTTTATTTATAAATTCTACAAGTTAATTGCTGTCTACTATTCACTAAAGATGAATCTTCTTTATGTTTGCAGATTTGAGATAGGCACCTGTTTCATCAATTGGACTTGCTGATGTGTTTTATCTGATTATTTTCTTTTTTATGATTTGTAATCAACAATTGCAAAAGAAGTAGACAATTGTAAAAGAATGCACAATTTATTGAAAAAAAAATGATCTTTATTGCATTATTACTAGCGTACAATTTGCTTCAAATGATAGTTTGTCTCCTATTGTTACAGTGCTAAACTACAAATTTCCAACTCCAGAATTTCAATTTCTTGACTCTTAAGATATATCATCTTCAGATGGTTCATCTCTTTATCATCGTCTCTTCATCCTCTCATTCATCTGCTGTTATTCAAACAATGATGTTCTTGAATCTTGATGTCCCTAAGTTCACAACCAAAAGCAAATAAATGGTCAATTTTTTAGATACACATGTACTAAGAGTTTTGCAAAATGTTGTTGTTCTAATATTTTAGATATACACAATTTGACAATTTATATCAAAAGTCAAGCTCAAGAGAAAAATGAGCACTCAAGTTTTTTTTTTTTGGATCAGAAAATGAGATTTTTTTTACTTCCACGAAGGGTGTAAGTAAAGCCTCCCACAAAAAGTACAAGTTTTAGAAAGTTAACAATTACATCTCAAAAGGCAATGAAACCAATAGTCTCACCACTTCGAAACAAGTATCTCATAGCAAAGAATAAAACTCCTAGAACTTCCACAAACTCAAGCCTTCCATATATTAGGATTCAATCGGGTAGAACACTTAATGAGGACTCAAGTAAACAAAAGCCAAACTTTGGAGAATGAAACAATTGCAGCAAGCTAAATTAATACAAAGTCAAAAGAAGTGCAAATTACAAATAATTATTTTTACTTTAATCTAATTAGAGAACAAGAGAAACAACAATTTTATCCAAATGGTGAGGCTAATTATCTCACCCAAATTTATCTCATCATTTTTAATTGATCGAGTATCTTACCATCTCTACAAACACCACACTATGAATCAAGTGCCACTGTGCTCTATTTTGGCCGACGACCCCTGGCATTCTAGGCTCCGCCTAGCCGCCTCAATGTTGGTCCTCAATTCCAATGTAAATCATGAAATCTGAGCTACTCACCTTCAATTCGAACCTGAATCGTGAAATGGCATCGGTCATGGGCTTGAAGCTACTCACCTTCAATCTAATCGAAGTGGGGGTTTGGGTTGAAGAGGGATCTGTATATTTTGAATTTTGGTGAAAAGGGTTTAGATTAAATTTTGATTAAAGGGATCCCTGAATAAGTTTGGTGAAAAGGGATCTTCGCGAAATTTTCTGAAGGGGGATTGAAGTTTTGATTAAATTTGATTTCTAACCTGAATAGAAGAGAGACACAATTATGGTGAAATGGGATCTGTATATTTTGAATTTTGAAAAGATAGGATCTTTTTATATTTAAAAAGAATGTAAAATAAAAGTTAATTAATTATGGATGATGTGGCACTTTTTGGACCCTGGATTGAAATGAATGGTGGAGATGGAGATAAATTGAGGAAATAGAGGAAGGTTTAAATGGAGGGGATCTGACTCCATGTGGGAGTGGCTTTTGAAATTTTTTATGTTGGGCTCAACTAATAAATTAATAATGGGCTTATACATAGATAATAGGTTACGGTTATTTGCACTAGCCTCCTTACCAAAGACACTGCTAGACTGAATACATCATCTATTGTTTCGAAAATTTAAAAATAAAAATTTTAAAAATTCCAAAAATAAACATAAAAATCAAAATATTCTGAAATATTATGCATTTCATTCTGTTAGAAAAAAATCCAAAAAATTAAAATAATAGGTAGTGTATAAGTGTCTTTACCAAAGAGGTAGTGCAAATAACCTGGGCCTAGATAATATATTGTTTTGGGATTGTAGCGGGCTTTATGAGTAAATCTGCCCATGGCCATCTCCAAATGACATTTTTGTCAATTGACGATTTTTTTTTTAAAATCAGTTATGATATTTCGTACTTCCTCCGTTTCGATATAAATTTCCTCTTTTTTTATTGATTTTTTAATAAAATATATTCCCTCTATTCCATACTTGTTTGCTATATTGCCAAAAAAAGTTTGTCTCATACTCGTTTGCTACATTAATTTTTGGCAAAAAAGTAATATTATATTCTCTATACACTAATAATCAAAAGCATCTACTTTATCACTTTAAATATTAATAAACAACTCTTTTCTTAAAACTCGCACAGACAGTAACCTAGCAAACGAGTTTGAGACGGAGGGATTATTGTTTGTTAATATATGGTGAAAAATATATTGATTTTTGTATAAAATAATGAGTAGTTGTGAAAAAGTAAAGAGTAGTCGTTTAAGAAAGTATTTGTTTATTAATATATGAAGCGTTGATTTTGCTTTTTATGGAATATGAAACTTATAGTGAGACATCCAAAACAAGAAAGTAGGATACTTAGTTGGACGGAGGCAATACATTAAGACAAAAATTTGTATGAGACAACACAAATTAATATTTATCCCTACCAAAGTGATAATGAACCAATGCGCTATTTATACCAATTCCTATTGTTTCATGCCATGAGACGGTCTCATACAAGACCTACTCATATATTAAAATGTATATCATGGAGTTTTTCGTACAAATTCCGTAAAGACATGGTTCACATGAAAATTTTCAATTACTTATGACCAATATGGTAGGAAGCTTATTTAGTGAATCTTGATATATAGGGATTCATTGATTTGAAGAAAATGTCACACCTCAGGCCACAAAGAAATGATGCCTTGCTGAAGCTTCATAAATACATCCTAAAAATTCAATTATACGCTTTAAATCATCACGTTTTACAGCTCTGATATAATATAGCGATATGATTGTATCATTTGTTTACTTACGAAACTAGCATGGGAACATAATGATGTTGACAGCTAATTAACACATGGATCTGGTGAATATATATGATCAAGTATCCTCCTATTACTATATATGGTTTTTCTCTATTTTATTTTCAGTGAGCACATTTGAGTCAGTAGCTAGGTAGGTAGGCAGTTTTGTCTTTTAACCAAATTTTTATTTATTCCATTGTAGATTAGTAAATAAGAGCGCGTGCAATATTTTCCTTAAAAAAAGAAAAAAGTTTGTAGGTAAATATTTGTTTACCTTAAAAGTTATATGACTTGTTTATTCATATAAGTACTGTGTTAGATTCAAAACACTATAAGACATGATATTACGTTGTTCATATAGTATTACTCATGACAATATTAATTTCAAATGAACTCAATCAAATGAAGGCATGTGTAATATCCCATCTCAATCTCAAAATTTGCGATATATCTGCGATATATCGCGATATTTTCATCTTTGCGTGTAATTACACTTAACCTTTAAAGATAGTAAAACTCTTGTACACTACTGGTACAATGCACAATTACACCACTAATAATTTTATTATAAACAAATATCTTTTGATAAACCAACCATTATCATTTAAAATACATTTTAATTACACAAGTGTTGCACATGTTGCATACAATTTTTTGTCTTAAGCGTCACATCGACGAATAGAACTTCATATTAGTAATATATGAATGATGACAAATTATAAAGTGAATTCGGATACATGAACCATTTTGAAGAATATGTGTTATTTTATTAAAGGGTATGAGTTGTTTTTACTATTAGTTTTAGAGGATACAAGTTATTTACATTAAAGAGTATGAATTAAAGGGTACAAAAGATATGTGTTGTTTTCACTAAAAGATATGAGTTATTTATACCAAAGGGTATAGATTGTTTACACTAGAAGTATGCGTTGTTTTACTAAAAATATTGCAAAGTGTTATATATATACAAGTTTCACATTTATACATGTTCACAAAGTGATATATTCAAATCTATTCAAACACTCAATATCTATTTTGACAAATTTGTGAACACTTTTCATTTTTACTATTACACAATTTTCTTTGATATTACAAAATTAGTTCACTTTTTAAGGGGAAATGCCGGAGTTCCTTTTTTCGATATTACAAAATTAGTTACTTTTTAAGTATGATTATTTAGGGGAAATGCCTATAGGAGTTCCAAAAGTAATTTAAGTGGTGCTGGGATGGTGAAGGACATTAAACGTAGCCATCATTTAATCCCTAACTTAGTTATTAAATTATATTCAATAAAGTTTAAAGTGTGCTCTTTTCTTACTTTAAACTAATGGAGTATATATGGAAAACACTTTTCCTAGTGATCAACAACGCCAGTCAAAGTTTTGTGCTTTCACTATCTTTTCAGCATCCAGAAAATGACTATCTAAAGAATCAACTTGGTAAAATAACAAATTTTACATTTTCTACCTGAATTTGCCCTGTATCTTAGAATTTTAAAAGAAAACCTGTCACAGAAAGCTGCCACTTGTAAAAGAAGAAAAAATGGATACACTCTATTTTTCTCTTTAGTTATTTCAAACTTTTTGAACAAATATTCAAAGATATGATAATTTTTTAAGTGGAAACCTTGATTCTTAGTTAATTCTATTTTTTTTAACATATTTTGTCAAGAGATATATTTTTATTCTTTTTGTAGTCTAGAGAATGTTTTTTTCTTTTATCAATTATACGACTACTCCTTTTTTTTCCCATAAATTTAATAACATGTTTTTATTCTTTTCTTTTTCTCCCTTCTTTTTCGTTGTTTCCCATGTGTGTTGCTCTCAATTGCTCCCTCTCGTGTAATTACTCCCTTTTCGACATCAGGTGTGTGTTCTTCTCTTCATCTCTCTTCGTGTTTTAATTAGTGTTTTTGCATTGTGGTACGAGACGAAAAATTATGATTATAGATCTTCAAAATTGTTGTACAGGGGCTAAACACTAAAATTATATGGTTTTAAAATGGTGGCACTAACTTAAAATATGGTGGTACATGCATAATAAGATGTGTACGTTGTGAATTAATGGAGGTACAAACTTAATAAAATGTGGTACGTGTTAATTAATGGTGGTACAAGCTTAATAAAAATTATATATTTGGTACAGTATGAATTAATTGTGGTATGGAATGAATTAATGTTTGTACGAGTTTAAATAAATTGTGGTACAATCATAAATAAATTGGGTACTATGTGAATTGGTTGTGGTACGAGATGTATTAATTGTGGTACAGATTAAATAAAGTATAGTACAGGGGTGACTTAATTGGGGTAAATGCTAAATATGTGGTGGTATGGGGTGAATAAATTGTAGTATAGGTTTAAATAAATTGTACTACGAACTTAATAAAGTGTGGTGCGTACATTGTGAATCAATTGTGGTATGGGGTGAATGAATGGTGGTACATGCTTAAATAATTGTGGTGCGAGTTTAATAAAGTGTGGTACATTATTAATTAATCATTGTACGAGCTTAAACAAAGTGTGGTATGCACCAAATGTATGGTGATATGGGCTTAAATAAATTTGATGCAAAGTGAATTAATTGAGGTACAAACTAAACATATGGTGATACAAACTTAAATAAAGTGTGTTCTGGAATTAATTAATTGTGGTACGAGGTGAGCCAATGGAAGTATAAACTCAATTTTTAAAAGTTAATTCATTAGTGGTATAATGAGACAAAAAATTGTTCTCTTAGCTAGAAAAAAATAATCTAAAATTTAATGACCTAAACTAATTTTTTTTATATTAGACTATTAATAACTCTAGGCTTAAATCCATTTAAATATATAATACATTTTTTTAGATCCTTGGCTTGCATTCAGATTTAAATTGTGAATATTTTTTAATGTTTGAAGTGTTTTATGTTGTAAAATAAAGAGCGTAAATATGAACACCGATTTGTTTACCCAGTTCGTCATGAATGACAACATCTGGGAGCATACCAAGCCAAGAATTTTTCACTATATTTTTTGTGTATTTACATGTGTATCTTACAATATTGAGTACGGGGATATATATATATATATATATATATATATATATCAGACTACTTGATCCATAAGTAATGTCCACATCAAATCTTCTGGATTTGGCATATCAAATCTTCTAGATTTACAACACCCCCCTTGGACATTACGACGTGACGTCCATGTCTCGTCAAAAAACTCCATAGACTAGGTTGCCAGAATAAAATATTCGATTGGGGAAAGAGTACAAGTATTGATCTTTCGGACCCAATCTTCAGGATTGTTTCGATGTTGTTACTCCCCCTGAAGACAACAACTTTATAAGTCTTCGCATCCCAATACCATAAAAATGTTTTTCAAAAGTAGAGGTAGGTAGGGACTTAGTGAAAAGATTTGTTGGATTGTCACTAGATCGCACTTGTTGTATGGTAATTTTGTCACTCTTCTGGAGTTCATATGGGAAGAAGAATTTCGGGAAAATATATTTTGTTAAGTTCCTCTTAACGTACCCGTTGCTCATTTGTGCAACACAAACTGCGTTGTCTTCATAGATGACAGTGGGGAATGTACCTTTTAATGGATCTCCATGAGATCACAGTATCACCACAAAGAAAAATATAACCAATCTGAGATAACATAGAATGTGTTTAACACCATTCCAATGTCTCCTTATATGAGAAGCGCTATATCTCGCAAGTAAATTTACTACAAATGCGATATCCGGTTTGGTGCACTTTGCGAGATAAAGTATGCACCAAATAGCGCTTAGATAAGGAACTTCCGGTCCTAAAATATCCACTGTATCTTCTTTGGGCCTAAATGAGTCCTTATCCACTTCAAGGGATCGAACTACCATAGGTGTACTAAGTGGATGAGATTTATCCATGTAAGATCTCTCAAATAACTTTTTCAAGTAGGTTGACTGGTGTATAAAATTCATTCGTCCTTTAGGAAGATATCATATTCGTTTTTCCTTCAGAAAAATGCTCGAATTAATTTTCCTTCAGGGAAATACTTAAATTTAATTTTCCTTCAGGAAAATACTTGAATTTATTTTTCCTTCAGGAAAATGCTCGAATCAGCAGGTCGAGACTATATCTGGTTATTACCAAGACTTTATTTCAAATTTAGCTTTTAAGATTGAACTGACGTCTTCAATTTTCTTGCATGTTCCGATTATATTTAGGTCATCAACATAGACGGAGATGATGCAAGAACCACTTTGCGATTTCTTTATAAATACGCAAGGGAAAGCTTCATTCGGGAGGAATAGTCGATCGTACCATATTTGATTCAACTGTTTTTAGGTCATGTAATGACCTTCGCAGTTTTGTATTGTACATACTGCGGTTTCATCATTCCTCATCTGGAAAATTCTTAAATCCATCAGGGATATAAATATTGACATGTAATAACCATATAAAATATGCGGTTTACAAGGTCCATTAACTGCATTTTATTTTAGCTGACAGTGATTAGCTAAACTTTATTTTGTTTATACCAGGAGAATATGTTTGATCACAAACAATCACGAGTCTCTGTGAAAACCATGAGTTTTTACAAAAACCCTAAAGCTATTAATCTCGCTCACCACCTTACTTTCATTTTGGTTTTCGTGTAAACACTCATTATCCAACATGTATAAAAATTTTAGTGTACATACGATAGAACCAAACCTTATTTTATTGAGTTTAGCTCTGCCACATTTTTGCTTCTTCCTTATTGCACCCAAATCAAAGTGCTTCGGGTACCCAACTTAGGTACTGGATCCAGATTTTAGAAAGAGCAATTGTGGACACAGATACGTTTTCGACAACGAATTTATATTGTTTCTCCTGTATTTATTTATTGATCTCATATTAACCAAATTCACATCATTTTCCTTATGTATTTGATCTGGTCGTTCCGCAATCCTAGTATTAGATCATTTTGTACACGTGCTTTGTTACTAGGATTCTTCGTCTTCAAGACGAATCTCTTCTAGAGATTTCAAGTTTGACTGACCAGTTTTGCTAGCTTTTATTCTAGGTGTGTTGGTTTCTTTTATAGATCATTTACGCTTCTGGCGTGTGGGGGCATGTATACTCATTTTTATTGGGACCTCTATCCTTTGGGGTGTATTTACAGCAGGTATATGCGATTTAGTCACACCTTTGTGGTCAATAAACGCATCTGGCAGATTACTATCTATATATTGCAAGCTACTTATCTTTTGAACTTCAAGTTCAGTTTAACTAGTACACGAGTCTAAATATTGAGAAGACCTTTTTCCTTCAGGGAAATTTCTTGGTCTTTTTCCTTCAAGGAAAATATCTCGATTTGTTTCCTTCAAGGAAACTTCTCGGCATTCATTTAATTTTTTTTATTCTAATCTCCCACTAATGTCGAGAATAGACTCTTCATCAATTATGCAGTCAGCCAACAGGGTTGTACGTGTTGTGGTGGTACGCGTACTGCACAATAAAATTTTCCAGATGGGAAATGATGTGTCATTTTTTGGGCGCTAATGATATGCAGTTGGTCGGATTTAAATTCGAGTAGCTACATGTAAATTTCATGCCCCTAACATGTAGCGAAGTTGGAATTTTACAATAACGCTCTAGTGATTAGTTTGATGCATCATATTAGTGACTCAGCTAGACCATTATGGTGTGGAAGTAAGGGACTTAATGCTTCACTTTAATTTCTCAATGTCATATAATAAACATTGAATGAAGTCAATGCGAGCTTACTGGAATTATCCATTCGAATGGATTTAATTTGATAATTTGGAAAATGAGAACTAAGCTCAATAGTTTTGCAATAGGCTTGGCAAAAGCGTGATTGCAGGTGGATAACAAGCATACCTAAGTCCACTGTGTGAAAGCATTAATTACAGCTATTAACTATCAAAATGGTCCTCGTACTAGGATAATCGGTCCACAAATATCTCTATGAAACCATTAAAAAATGGGAGATTTAATTCCAACTTTAGTACGATTCAGCCGTACTCTAAGTTCACCCTTTGTACATGCCATGTAAATAAATTTATTTACGAAAGAGTTATATCGTATTATAGCCAATAAACTTAGATAAAATCCAACATATCACATTATTATTTTAGATGGACTAACCGTTCATGCTATAATTTGTATGAATCTAAATTGGATTTTAAGACCACATCTACAACTCTTCAGGGGGGTTGGATTTTGTTACTGAGGTCTTCCACGCTTCAGGCGTGCTTTAGATTCATTAGCATGTAATATTTTGTCCTTCAGGGACATCAATTTTAACCGAAAATTTTCTATATAAATATGTGATTCAGTAACTATGTTGGAGTTGTTAAAGACATCCGGTAATTGAGTTGTAATTTTTTGCAAATATTAATTATGACAAAGCTGTTGGGAAAATAAGGGTGCCCGGAAACTATTCGGGATGAAATTTAAATACGAACTTAAATATAATTATTACTAGCATGAATTAATCCTAATTAATTCAAATAATAATTCCAAAAATAATTTTATCATCATGCATATAAAATTAATTCACATGAAAACCTAAAGCGGAATTACTAGGAGTTCACGTAATTCGTACCTCTTGTAGATATGGTCTTTGATAATGTTGGGAAAATGTATAAGACTTATGTTTTGATTAGATGCCAACATGTTCCTCCTAAGTTGTTTTGTAAGTAAATTATTCAGTAGAGTTAATGTTTAGTTAAACAGTTCAAAGTGTTAAGAACTGGAGTACAGTTAGTAATTACATGAGTGTATTTAAGAATGAAGTCCGCTGAAAATGTAGTCCGCTGAAGTGAAGTCCGCTGAAGACTAAGTGATCTGAGAAATAAGTCTAAGTCTTGAATGTTTTCTAAGTACATTCTCACTAAGACTAAAACTGTCAGGAGAGGACCAAGGTCCACTGATGGTAACTAACAATGCTAAAACATATTAAAAGCTGTTAGTTAATCTGGTTGGAACAAGGCAAAATGAATTTCAGTGAAGCTTGCAATAAATGAAGGAATAAGAAGGTTCTCTCAGAGGAGTTCCACCTTAAAGCAAGACAAGAATCTGGGCATGCAGACTAAAGGTCCAATGAGAAGATGACACGTCAGTGTACTTACTGACAGCCGACCTGCCCCAGCCTGACAAGTACCAAAAGTCCTTCTCTAGCAATCTACAGAAAGTTGGTGAACAGGCATGGTCTTTCAGCCATTTCTTGACAAGACTTAAAGCTTCAAATAGAGTCGTTTGAGCCAATCAGATACAAGAAGACTTACTTGAGAAGATTCAAATCCAACGGGAAGATTTTCAAGGAAGCCTATAAATACAGAAGGACGTGCACATTTCCAAGCACGGGAAACTCACAAGATCAAAGCTATCTCTACATTCATAACAACTAAGAAGCACTCGAAATTATCTTTGTTTCCCAAGTGTTTCACATTTGTAGAGAGCCTAACAAACCTTCTGTAACCAAGCTTAAAAGCAATATCCAAATCTTAGAAAGATATAATCCAATCCTAAGCCTTGAGCTAAACTTGTAAGGATTATCTCAAAATAGTTGGAACCAAAACCCTACTCAAAACCCTACTCAGTGTTTAGGTTGAGAGCTAGTGTTAAGTGGTGTTAGTAAGCTGATTGTTGTATCAGTCTGAAAGCTGGTTTGTTTTGGGAACTAGGACCTGAAATTTCCTAGTGATCAATCATCCTAAGAGAGGATTAGTTGATCAGTGCACCTTGGCACTATAACACAAGAAATTCCAAGTGAAAGGAATTCTCCTGTTTGATCAGGACAGTGGACGTAGGAGATTCATCTCTGAACCACTTTATACCTTGTGTTCTTACATTCTGCTTTCCTAAGTGTGTGTTAATCTCAAAGTTTATCAAAGTAAAATGAGTTTTCTAAGGGCTCACTAATCCGCATCTGAAAGCCAATTAGATAGTAGTTCAACTGAAAGTCTTGAGCTTTCAGTGGAGGTATTATCTCAGTAGGCTTTCTCTAAGTAACTCTCAGCATACCTTCAAGTCCACTGACGAGTTATTGTCTTAAGTAATCTGATAAGTTTTACAAGAAGTTTTAATTTGTAATCACAGGTGTATTCCCCCCCCCCCATACACCTGTTTGCTCGTTTCGGGACCAACAATTGGTATCAAAGCAGTGGTTCAAAAGACCATTGTTCTAAGTATACCTTGTGCTTAAGGGTATTTTTAAAGGTCACCTGAATTGATCTTTTGATAAACTTATTTTTATACTATGGCTGACAATGCAGCTAGGGTAGCATCACCAGCAGAGAACAACATGAGAGTTAATCCCTTGAACCATATGTCTCATCACAAGCTTCCACAATTCTCAGTGGAAAACTATGACTTCTGGAAGATCAGAATGAGAGCTCATCTTGCATGTGTGCATGATGAAATGTTAAGGGTTATTACTAAAGGTCCATTTGTTTTTATGACACCTAACCCTAGAACTACAGCTGAAACTATTGCAGATCCAAGAGAAGAATGGCCCAAAGATGAAGATAACTTCACTGCAGATGAGAGGAGGAGAAACAACCTCAACTTCATAGCCATGAACATTCTCTACACCACTATTCCAGATTCTGTAATGGGAAGAGTGATCCACTGCAAGACTGCAAAGGAACTATGGGACACTCTTGCTCTCATGTGTGAAGGAACTGACAAGATAAAGGAGAACAAGCTTTCAGTAGCTGTTCAAAAATATGAGCAGTTCACCATGGAGTCCACTGAGACCATAGACCAGCTTGATGGGAGGTTCACAGACATCATGAATGAGATAAATTCTCTGGGAAAAGTCTATACCAAGAGAGAGGTTGCCAAGATCCTGAGAGGTCTAACCTCAAGATGGGATGTGTACTCTGTGATGATGCAGAATACCAAGGATCTATCCAGCATGTCTATGCAACAGGTATTCTCTGAACTCAAGGCTTATGAGTTTGATCTGAACAGGAAAAGGGCTCCTGATGAGACCTCAGCTGAGAAGGGAGTAGCCTTCAAAGCCAAGGAGTCTGAGCCAAAATCCCCAAAGCCTCAGAAGAGTACAAAGGCAAGCAAGTCACAAAGCAAGGCTGAGATGCAGGAGGAACTCAGCCTGATGGCTAGGAGGTTTGAACAACTTAACAGCCGCTTTGGCAAATATAAGAGATTTTACAGGGATAACAGGGAAGGTAGAAGTTATCCACAAAAGACTACCAGAGAAGGAGAGAAAAGCTCATCTGAGCTGGAAAAGAAGAAGGAATACAAGAATTACACCAAGGCTGAAGGATCATCATCAAAGACCAGAGAGTCCACTGAAGAAAAGAATGATGATGCCAACAGGTGTTTTCAGTGCAAGAAGATTGGGCACTTTCAATATGATTGTCCTCAACTGAGCACAAAAAAAAGAAAGGAAAGACAAGCCAAAAGAGACAGAAGATATGGAGAAAGAAAAGCCATGATGGCTGGGGATGTTGATGAAAATCTGGAGTCACCTGATGAACTGTTCTCTGATAGCAGTGAAGATGACATGTGCCTCATGGCAAGAGAAGAACCAGAGGTACAATCTAAACCATCCAATTCTCTAGAACACACACCTGAGCTAAGCTCAGAGTCAACTGAGGAACTCAATCTTCAGTCCGCTTTGGAACAATTGATGATTGATTTCTCAAGGTTGCAAGAAGCAAGTTTCTGTCTTCAAGATGAGAGCAAACAACTCTTGAGTGAAAACTCCAAGTTAATAGAGTCTGGGAATCAAGCAGATCTAAACTCAGCCAAATCTACCATTGAACTGACAAAAGAGGTGGAAACCCTCAGGAGTCAAGGAAATGGTAGAGATCAACTGATAAAAGATCTCAATGAATCTAAGACAAAGTTAACTGAAGAGAACTTAAAATTGGTAAGCCAAATAAAGGATTATCTCCTGAAAATTGATGTCTTACAAAAATCTGAAGAGACCTTGTTAAAAAGGATTGATGCTCTAAACAAACCCTCTCTTGCCATAGAGGAGATCCAAAATTTTCAAACCAATCCAAATAACAAGTGTGGGATAGGTTTTATTCCAAAACCTTCAGAAGGTCCTCTGAGTGTTGCTTCTTCAAGTGGCACAAAGAGAGTTTTTGTCAAGTCTGTGACATTTCAACCACAGACTATGGATAAAGGAAAAAGACCAGCTGAGATCACTCAAAAGAAAAGTCAATCTAAGCCAAAACCAAATGGAAAGGCTCAGGTGACTTATCAAACTAGATCTCAGCAGAGGTACTATCAGCAGAGGTCTTCACAGATGAAGCAACCTCAGCTGAGAGCACCCAGGCATGAGCAGTCCTCAAGGAATGCCTCATATGGAAGACCTATTCCTTTTGTGCCTAAGGGAAAAGGTCCTTCATACCTTTATCAACAAAAACCAAGACCAGGTGCACCCAAGCCAAATAGAAAGAATGTGAAGAAGGTTCCTGTTCCTTCAAAGGCTGACACCCATAGAAAGTTTTCTCCCAAGGCACCTAGGGAGATAACAATCTATGTAGATGTTTATGGAAGACAAATTAGCCAATCTAAAGTGATTAGAACTGTGAGGCAAATTTGGATTCCGAAAGGTACAGCTAACCTGGTAGGACCCAACACCAAATGGGTACCTAAAGCTTGATCTGTGATTGCAGGGCTCAGTGGACCTCAACAAAGGAGAAGCTCTTAAATCATCAGTCTGGTACTTGGACAGCGGATGTTCTAGGCACATGACTGGCAACAAAGATCTCCTGATAGAATTTGTTGAGAAAGAAGGTCCACAAGTCACCTTTGGTGACAACTCACAAGGAGCCACTAAAGGTTATGGTACTTTAATCATTGGCTCAGTAAGGGTAAGCAATGTATCCTTTGTCAGTGGACTTAAGCATAATCTTCTGTCCATAAGTCAATTCTGTGATAAGGGATACAGTGTTGAATTTTCATGTAACCTGTGTTTTGTTAAGAATGTATCTTCACAACAGGTACTACTAACTGGGTCAAGAAAGGGAAATGTCTATCTTGCAGATTGGAAGTCTTGCACACCAAATGCATGTCTTATTGCTAAGAGCTCAACTGACACTAATTGGTTATGGCACAAAAAGCTAAGTCATCTGAACTTCAAGATGATGAACAGGATAGCAAGACATGGACTGGTAGAAGGAATGCCAAATGAAGTATACAACAAGGAACATATCTGTAAAGCCTATCAGGAGGGAAAGCAAGTAAAGGCATCTTTAAAAAGCAAAGTAGCAACCTCTACTGACAGAGTACTTCAACTGTTACATATGGATCTTTTTGGTCCAGTAACCCCTGTAAGTATCAATGGGAGAAAGTATACACTTGTTGTTGTTGATGACTTCTCCAGGTACACATGGGTGATATTCCTTGCAAGCAAAAAAGAGACTCAACTGAGACTGCCAGAGCTCCTGAAGAAAGTTAGCAATGAAAAGAGCCTGAACATTGTTAAGATAAGATCAGATAAGGGCACTGAATTCATAAATTCTATTATATCTGACTATTGCAAAGAATTAGGTATTTCACATGAGACATCAGCTGCAAGAACTCCACAACAAAATGGAGTAGCTGAAAGAAGAAATAGGACTCTCAAGGAGGCAGCAAGGACAATGTTAGTTGAAGCTCAAGTTCCTAAAAGATTCTGGGCTGAAGCTATTAATACTGCCTGCCACACTCAAAACAGATCCATGGTAACCAAACATCAAGGAAAAACTCCATATGAGTTATGGAATAACAGAAAGCCACAAGTATCTTACTTTCATATTTTTGGTTGCAAGTGTTTCATTCACAACAATGGGAAAACACAACTGAAAGCTTTTGATAGCAAAGTTGATGAAGGAATTTTATTAGGATATTCACAAATCAGTAGAGCTTTCAGAGTTTACAACTGTAGAACCCTTGTTGTAGAAGAAACACCTCATGTAGTGTTTGATGAATCTACTTTTGAGTCCAGAAGTAAGGAGAATGAGGATGTGATTAGCAAAAGACTAACCAGACTGAGTATCAAGTCTAAAGGCTATCCTGATAATTGTGTTGATACATTCATCCCAACCTGAGACAACCTCAATGATCAACAATTCAAAGAGGACACTCAAAATCAGACCACTCCTCAAAGCTCACCTGAGAGCTCTCCTGAAGATGTAACTGAACTGATGAACACTATCCAAGTTCAAGAGGTAACCAATGTCAATGAAGATGTGGTCACAGCTGAGACATTCACTGAACCCATCATTCAAGGGGGAACCAATGAAATTACCATTGAGAATGAAAATACCTTGAATGATGACTCAGGACTTCAACCCTCTGTCTTATTTCTTGAATTCGATTTCATTCCAATATCTAGTGACTCAACTTCAGAAGAGTTAAACTCTACTGAAGGGCATCAGCCTAGGAGGACTTGGCTCTCAGATCACCCTGTTGAGCAAATCCTAGGTGATCCTTCCTCAGGAGTCAAAACTAGAAGTTTTCATGGAGAAAGTGCTTTGTTTTGTTGTTTCTTATCAAACCAGGAACCAAGTTCCATAGCAGAAGCACTTCAAGATTCCAACTGGATCATTGCCATGCAAGAAGAGCTCAACCAGTTTACAAGGAATCAAGTATGGGAGTTGGTGGACAGACCATATCACTGCAATGTGATAGGAACCAAGTGGGTATTCAAGAACAAGAAGGATGAGAATGATATCATAGTCAGAAACAAAGCCAGGCTAGTTGCAAAGGGCTATTCTCAAGTTGAAGGATTTGACTATGATGAAATATTTGCTCCAGTAGCCAGATTGGAGGCAATAAGGTTATTTCTTGCATATGCTGCTCACAAGAAATTCAAGGTGTACCAGATGGATGTTAAAAGTGCCTTCTTGAATGGAGTACTCAATGAAGAAGTCTATGTGGAGCAACCCCCAGGTTTTGAAGAAAGTCACAAAGTATATAGACTGAGGAAAGCTCTATATGGACTGAAACAGGCTCCAAGAGCTTGGTATGATACTTTGTCACAATTCCTTTTGGATCATGGTTTCATCAAAGGGAGAGTTGATAGAACACTTTTCAGAATCACAAAAGGAGAGGACACATTGCTTGTTCAAATTTATGTGGATGATATCATCTTTGGTTGTCCTAACCGGATCCTCTGTGAGAAGTTTTCTCAACTGATGAAGGGAAAATTTGAGATGTCTATGATGGGAGAAATTAATTTCTTCCTAGGACTTCAAGTTAAGCAGTCCCCTGAAGGAATTTTCATCAATCAAGCCAAATACACAAGGGAGCTGATCAACAAGTTTGGATGCCAGACCAGCAAAGTTGCAAGAGTTCCACTCAACACCAACACCAAGATGGAACCAGATGAAGATGGTGAATCAGTAGACCAGACTCATTACAGAGCCATCATTGGATCTCTACTGTATCTCACAGCAAGCAGGCCTGATATCACTTTTGCGGTTGGGATTTGTGCAAGATATCAAGCCAACCCCAAGAAAAGTCATCTGGAAGCTGCAAAGAGGATTCTCAAATATCTTAAGGGTACTGTGAATATGGGATTGTGGTATCCCTCAGATGACAATCTGGAACTCACAGGATACTCAGATGCTGATTATGGAGGATGTAGAATTGACAGGAAATCAACCTCAGGCACTTGTCAATTCTTGGGAAGTAAGCTGATTTCTTGGTTCTCCAAGAAACAAAACTCAGTAGCCACTAGCACTACTGAAGCTGAGTATATGGCAGCTGGAAGTTGTTGTGCTCAAATTCTTTGGCTAAGACAACAACTGAGAGATTACAACATCTTTGCCAATGAAGTCCCTATTTTCTGTGACAACAATAGTGCAATTGCTATTTCAGAAAATCCAGTTCTCCACACAAGATGCAAACATGTGGACATAAGGCATCATTTCATCAGAGATCATGTGGAGAAGAAGGACATCAAAATGCTCAAAATCCACACTGACAAACAGAAGGCAGATATCTTCACAAAACCTTTGGCTGAAGCAAGGTTCCAAGAGTTGTCAGTGGAGCTTGGACTCCTAGATCCAGGAGAGTAAAGATTTAATCTCAGAAGAGTTATCTTCAACTCAGTGGAGGTTCATATTCAGAAGAGGATCTTTCTCAGAAGAAGCTCCTCATCTCAGAAGAGGTCTGAATATCAGACGAGGTCGAACCTCAGTGGAGGTCAAAGTTTATACTTAGTGTTTTTCAAAGTTAAAGCCTCTTAGTTTTTTATATTATTTACTTGGTTTCAAAAACTTACTAGTGAGTGCTTTCTGGGAAAATATATCTTTTCCCACTGTTCCGAAGAGATTTTGGTATGGCAAGCATTTAATGCGCGTGGTACAAGTCAGACATGCTTTTTCAATTACCTATCTCACGCGCCCTAAAAGCCGGATGATGTGACCTTCCGGCTACCAACTTTTCCAATCCATGCCATCCATTGTTAGGCGGTTCTTTTCTAACCGTCAAGATTTCTTAAAAACTCCCCACTAAACCTTGCAACTACCCACGATCTCAAACCCTATCAATCTCAGACGTTGAATTCTTTGTTCAATCTCACCGTTCTTCACTCATATAAAAACCCCAAACGTTCGCTTGTAAACCTTTTCGAATACACTTCCATCTAAACACTTACTACCACTTCAACCTTTACTGCAAATTTTCTCAAAATCCCACGTACAAACATGACCAAAATTAATCCTTTTCAACAACCCAGAAATTGAATCAAGACCTGAGTTCTCTCACATTAAGGAGGCTTTGGAAATGGTCAAAGCTGCTGGGTTGGAGAAATTTCTATCAGTACATCCAGAGTACTGTTATGATAGGCAGGTTCTTGAATTTTTCTACAACATATCCAACTCAGACTCAAGAATCAAATCGTGTCTATTTGTACAAAGAAAGAAGAAGGTGATGAGAGACGATATGGAGGTTGTTGAGCACCAGAAAATAAGAAAGGAGATTTGGATAAGCGGAGATGATTTGAAGGAGTTATTTGAACTCCAATCTGAAGGCCCAAATCCAGATACTTTTATCTTGGATAAGGAGTAGGAATGGGTCTACACCATCATGGAGAAGAAGGTGAAATATAGTCCCACGATGAACAGAAGCCTACTATTGCCAGCATACAATGTCCTCTGCGAGATTGTTGGTAAATGTATCTTGGGAAACCAAGGAAGCACTGAACAAGTAAGCAAGCCAAAGCTCAGGTTGATGAAGGCAATAGTGGAGAGCAAGGAGAAGTCATACAATTGGCAGCAGTTCTTTTTTAGAGCCTTGAACAGGGAACACTCAAAATTCCAGGCTGACAAAACTCCCCAGTTGGCAAGTAAGCTAAATTTTGCCACTAAAATTTCTTAATTGAGAATGTGGATGTGGGAGTAGACTGGTTAAAGGATAGAAAGTGGAGTAACTTGAAGACCCTATTCAAGTCTGGAAAAACTCTGGAAACAAGGATGCTCAAGCCTGCTGAGGAGAGCCCAGAGGCAATCGAGGAAGAGGAAGCTAACCCTGCTGAAGGGAAGAAGACCAAATTGAAGAGAAGATTGGTCAAACTGAGTGACAAGATGGCCCAGCACAAAGAGGCCGAGGCAGTGAAATCCTCTAGGAAGGAAAGCAGGAGGTCCTCTGAGGCAGAGAAGGAGAGTGCCTCAAAGAAAGTCAGAGTCACGGACTCTACTGATGAATCTTCATCAGGTAACCCTGACTCATCTCCAAACATCATCTCAACTGAGTCTGACTCAGATGTCCCCGCACCCACCCCCATCAAACCTAAGACCACTAAACCTCGCACTCCTGCCAAAACCAAACGCATCTCCACATTACCCAAAACCCCCACTGATGGCTCTCAACAGCCAAAAAGTGGATCCCAAACAACCCCCACTGAACCCATCTCCACCCCTACTGAAACAACCCCATCAAACCCTTCTGAACACATCCCCTCAACCCCTTCTGAACCCATCCCCTCAACCCCTACTGACCAAAACCTAACCTCACCTGAAACTCAACCTCAAACCTCATCTGAACTGAACCCTCCTGATTTTCATTCAACTCAACTGGAGTCTATCCCAGAAGAGCCAACCGAAAGCAGATCCCCTACTCTTTCCCTTCCTTCAGACGATGAAGAAGAGTACTCTTTCCTTGATACTCTCAAGGATGAGGTAGCTTACTCTTTAGAGTCTAAATACCCTGACCTTGATCAATTCCCCACACTCAAAGCCGTGTTCTTAAGACTTAGACTCATTGTCCAACTCAAGGATAGAAGGCTTGGTGAAATACTTTTTGCTGTACGAGGCAGCAATGCAGAGGAGTGGAAGAAGGAGGAAGCTGAAGTGCTGCAATTCGCTGGGATGCACAAGACCAGACTTCTCTGTGATGAGAAGATCTTTGAAAGTTTGGTCTTGGAAAAGATTGCTGAGGCAAAGAAGGAAGTAGAGAAGGCTGCTGAGGTAGAAAAGACTGTTGATGGAGAAAAGCCAGCTGAAACCTTATTTGAGAAGGAGGTGGAGAAGGAGAAGAGAGCAGAGGAGAAAGCAGTGGAGTCTGAATTAGAAGGAGGTGCTTCACCTAAGCAAGGTGATGGTGAAGCAGCCAAGGATGTATCCATGGCAAGGGATACTGAGGCTCAAAACTTGCCACATGAGGGCTCAGTAGAGGTGTCTACTGAAGCTCTCCCACAACAGCCCTCAGTGGTGGCTTTAGAGTCAACTGAGGTGTCTGGAACTGGAGAAGTTGAAAAGCAGAGTGAAAAAGAAAAAGAGGTGAAAATAACTGCTATCAAGAGTGGAGAGATAAGAGCAATCATCCCTGTAAAGGGTGAATTGGCTGAAAAAATTACAGTTGAAAAAGAAAGTGAGGAAGAGAGAAGTAAGAAGAGTGAGGAGGAGGGAGCCCCCATGGAGATAGAGGCATCAGGAGATCTAGGTTGTGAGGTTGAGGGAGTTAGAACTAACACTGTTTGCAATGCAGGTACTCAAACCTTTGAAACTCCCCCAACTGTGGTCAACCTAACTCCACTGAGTGATGTTGTTCACTCTATCAAAGAAGACAGCCTTCCATCTCTTCAAACTCAGCTCAGAGAGGTCCAGGAGATTGTACAAGAGGAGGTGGATGAGATGGTTATTCTCTCAGACCACATTGATGAACTCATGGAGTCCACAACTACATCACTTCAAAATCTCACACTTAAAGTTGAAGACTCTCAGCAGATGGTGATTGATGTAGTTGAGGGACAAAGTGTGTTAATCATTGAAGCCCTGAAGAAGCTGGAGGAGACTGAAGAAGAGGCCAGAACCAAATTCCTCAAAGACTCAGTAGAGAACGTATCCATCAACCTAAAGTCATCAGTGGAGGCCTTCTCAGAAGACCTACTTGGAAAGGTTGAAGGATTATGGAACTCTAAGATGTCTGAATTCGAGGCCAAGCATGCTGAGCTAGGAGCCAACAATCTCCCACTTATACTTAAAGTCTGCTTTTTAGTATACATCATGCATGTCTAGTGTAGTAGCTCTACGTGACATCTCATGTCAACCTACACTAACCTAATAATTCCTCCCACTTATACTTAAAGCAGATTGGCAATAGTCTTGTCTCTCATTCCATCCACATGTCTCTCGAATGTACTCTGAGGCAGACCCCTTGTGAATGGATATACTAGGTTGTCCTCCGACGTTTATCTTTGCCACCTCTTTATCTCCTCTCTTAACGATTTCTCGTATAAGATGGTGTTTTCTTTCAATGTATTTGCTGGCCTTGTGGGCTCTCAGTTCCCATGAATTTGCAACTGCTCCGACATTATCACAATGGATAGTGATTATGCTGGGCAAATTCGGAACAACGTCCAAGTCCACTAAGAAGTACTTGAGCCAAACCGCTTCTTTCGGTGCTTCACAAGCAGTTACTTATTCAGCTTTCATGGTCGAATCGGCGATGTATTTCTGCTAATCGCTTCTCCATGTCATGGCTCCTTCTCCCATGCAAAACTCACTACCCGAGGTAGATATTCTGGATTCTATATCTGATTAGAAATTTGAGTCTGTGCATCCCATGGGAATTAGACTGTCTGACTGTTAAATCAGCATTCCATCACTAGTTCTTTTCAGAAACTACAGAATGCATTTAATTGCAGTCCAATAAGCTTTCCCGGGGTTACTTTGATATCTTGCCATCATGCCCGAGGCAAAAGCAAATATCCGATCTCGCACTCAGCATTGCATACATAAGGCTTCCTACGCCCGAAGCGTACGGAACGCCTTTCATGTCACCTATCTCCATGTGCGTCTTAGGGCCTATTTCTTTTGATAGATGGATTCCGTGCCTAAAAGGTACAAAACCTTTCTTGGAATCTTGCATGCTGGAACGCTTCAAAACAGTGGCTTTGTATTAAACTTGCGACATGCCCAACATCCTTCTCTTGCGATCTCGAGTGATCGTGATCCCAAGGATGTGACCGGCTTTTTCTAAGTTCTTCATATCAAACTGATTTGACAGTCATACCCTTATGTCTGACAATACCTTTACATTGTTTCCAATGAGCAGAATATCGTCTACGTATAATACTAAGAATACCACCGCAGTTCCGTCACACTTTTTATACACACAACTCTCGAACTCGTTTTGATCAATAACCCATAAGACTTAATAACTTGATCAAAACACTGGTTCCAAGTACTTGATGCTTGCTTAAGTCCATAGATGGACCGCTCGAGCTTGCACATGAGATGTTCTTGGCCTTTCGCAATGAAACCTTCGGGTTATCGCATATAGATATCTAAAGCGTCAAGACTTCCGTTAAGAAAATTTGTCTTAACATCCATGTGCCGTTTGCCAAGATCCCGCATCTTTGTCTTGGATTGGCTCGTTGTATGTCTATGGGTCCGATTCATCGCCGGGAATCAAATCTGAAGAATCTCCTATTCCCATGAATCTCTCGGGTTGTCTAACAAACCTCTCACTACGACGGGGTTCCGGTTGTGTAGGTGTGACCATTGGTATATCATCTTGTATACTTGGTATAGAAGTTTTCCCTCTTAATTCGTCTAAGGTAATCTCACTTCTGGACTTTTTTTTGTTCATATGGTCTTCCTTCAAGAATTTAAAGAGTGTGCAAAATACGGTCTTTTGATTTTTGGGACCATAGAAGATACACTCTTTCGTTCTCATGGGATATCCTTTAAACAGCCTTAATTCTAAACATGGATCCAATCTACTGCCTTCCTTGTCTAGCACGTATGCCGAACACCCCCAGATTCTCATGCATCTCAAACTGGGCTTCCGCCCGGTCCACAATTCTGTCGGGGTTTTAGGAATCGATTTGGATGACACCAAGTTTAGAATGTAAGCCGTTGTTTCTAAGGCGTTACCCCAAAACAATTTGGATAAATCTGAATAACTTATCATGGATCTGACCATTTCTAAAAGAGCCTGGTTCCTTCGTTCCGCTACACCGTTCTGTTGAGGGGTTCCCGGTGCGGTCAACTGGGATATGATCCCTTCGTCTGATAGTTAGTTCAAGAATTCATTGCTGAGGTATTCGCCTCCACGATCAGATCGCAGAAACTTGATACTTCTTTCCCTATGCAACATAAGGTAGATGTATCCATATCCCGAGTAATCGTCAACAAAAGTGACAAAATACTCATACCCCCTTCTTGCTATGATCGTCATTGAACCACACATATCGGTATGAACGAGTTCCAACACTTCTGTGACTCTAATCCCCTTGGCTCCAAATGCCCTCTTGGTCATCTTACCCTCTAAACAGAATTCACAAGTTTGAAACGGCTCAACTTGAAGAAACTTCAAGGATCCATCTTTCACCAATCTTTGTGTTCGCATTAGATTAATATGACCTAATCTAAGATGTCATAGAAGTGTTTCGTTCATATCAGAAAGAACGCTTCCTTTTATAACTTGAAATAGTCGATGTGTTATTAGATTCAATTTATGAGTGGTGTGCCCAATTAATGGTATAAAGATCATCCAACAATGTTCCGGAACAGATAAACTCATCATTTCAAGAAATGATAACATCCTTATTAAAAGAAACTGAGTATCTATTCAAAACAGTTTAGAAACTGAAGGTTGAGTTCTTTCTGAACTAGGAACATGAAGAACGCCTCTCAAGACCATAATTCTATCTTCACAAGATAGTCGCATTTCTCCCACTGCTTCAGCTGCCACTCTCGTAGCATTGCCCGATGTGATGGAGATCTCACTTTCTCTAAATCGTCGGGTTAGCTTGAACCCATGCAAAATGAAACAAATGTGATCATCGGCTCTCGTATCCACTATCCACGAATGGACAGCATACACCATTTCACAAGTTTCGACGGCTAAGACGTGTTAATTACCTAACTTTCCTAGCCTCTTTGGCTTGGAACAGGTAGACCTCCAATGTCCTCTCTTACCGCAGTTAAAACATTTTCCCTTTGATGTTAGCCTTGGCTTTGCCTTTCGCAACAATTGGATTTGCTTGGGTCCGGCCTTTAGTTCTCTTCCTCTTTTTTCCTCCCTTGGGACCAAAAGAGGTAGACGGACCATTAGCCACCATAGCACTAGATTGGTGCTCCATTATCACCTTCACCGAAACTAAAGCTTGCAAGAGCTCAGGCAAACGAATTGTCCGTTCATTCATCTGACAGTTCAGTTGAAACTGCTCAAAGCTTTTCGGAAGAGAATGGAGTATGAAATCGACCTGAGAAGGGACATCAAAATACGTACCAAGTACTTCCAACTTGTTAAGGTATGCCATAATCTCGAGAACGTGCTCCCTCACGGGCGTTCCCTCCACCATTTCCAACTTGACCGGGTCATGTTTAGTGAACTGATTAGTCATGGGTTTCTGATGTGAAGACATCTCTTCAAGGTTTTCCATGATTTCAAGAGTGGATACAATGTCTTCATGAATGCGCCTCAAATCCTCAGACAGAGATGTCAAGATGATGCACTTCATGTGTTCATTGTCACGCTTCCAATCATAAACTGTCTTTTCCCATTGCTTGACTTATCATTAGGCATACCGGGTATATTAACGTGAATAATCCAATTGTGTTTTTGTGCAGTAAGGACAAAATTATTATTACATTTTCAATCGATATAATTCTCTCCAGAAAGTTTGTTAACTTAAAGTATACTAAACAGTGGATTAAAAGGTTGCGACATGATGAAATAAGAATAAAACATACATTCATATTAATATCTAGAAAAATACGAAATTATCACATAATTCGATCACATCAATTATATTGAAACCTTAAAACAATATAATCATGCATCAGGCAACATCACAAAACAATTTAATTGCGCCACGAGGGATGGTCTATACATTTAAACACATTCAAGCGGATCACAAACTTAAAGTTACAAATCCTTAATTCAAAATTAATAGCTGACTCCCACTTTGACCACATAAAAACTGACAGGGACTCCGAGGGGAGTAAGTTAATATCAATTTCTTATGCCTAAGTAATAACCATAATTCAATACAGAATTATTATTTCGCTTTGAGCAAGCCACTCGTGGTGAGGGTCAATACCACCACTAGTAATAATCCACAATCATCCTTTCGGAATTTATTCATGTGAAATCCGTCTTTTTGGCCGATCCGAGGGGGAAATGTACTCCAAAAAGACTTCACAAATAAATAAATTATGGAGGTCAAAATAATCCAATTTTATTTTCCGGAATAAAATTGCGATTAAAGAAACATACTTAGTAATTTTCGAAAGTAAGGTTTTTCTTGGACAATTAAATAATCATGTGACTTGAAGCGATTATACTAGCTTCTACTAGTAGCTACCCCGCAAGAGAACGGGTTCACTGTAGTATGGGCAAGTATAGGGACCAAGTATTATCGAACCCAAGGGATGGTATATATGCGAATAGATCCCTGAAGATCTACGCGTCGTAGTTAATATGAGTGTAATGTTTTTGGATTTTTTGAAAAGAGAAAATAATCTAAACTAAATTACTCTACGAATGCAAAAGGAAAATTAAACTAAGTATCTAAGGTGTTTTTCAGATATGAGATGATGATGCTCAGGTTAGGAATCCCTACGTATACTAACGGAGCAGGTACATAATCAAAATAACCGTGACAAACAAGAATTAACCTAAGTAAAAGAATGCAAGGTGAAAGCTCAAGATTCTAAACCCTAATACTTTACCCTAACACTCGACTTCACTAATCCACTAACAAGTTAATGGATTGTGCTCAATTAATGAGACCCTAATTTAACTAAGGTGATGCGGTCGTCCTCCTTCGCTAAACCGGTAGATGAATTAACCTTTCCTAAACCTTCTCGTTAAGACTACTAATTGTTATCGAGTGATGCGGTCGTCCTCTCTCTAACACTTTCGTACGAAATTCAAAGGTAGAGTTAAGATTAATTATATGAATTCATTAATTAAGAGAATTAAAACTAACGTCACCAATTACCTTAATTACGTACCCACATCCTACTTCTACGAGTTCATCCTAACCTAAGCATGCAAGGGTTTTAGCCGGACATGGTTTTAACAAAACTAAAAGCAATTAAAGAAACAACGAACATAAACATATTTAATTGAACGAAGAAAATAAGAAACATTAACTAGGGTTTAAAAAGAAATAAATACGAAGAACTGAAATTGAATTGATAAAAACGATATTTAAACGTGTTCAAAGTAACGAACTAATGAAAAGAAACTAAGAATTGAAAAGAAACTAGAATTCGTATGAAAAACCTCAACAAAACGTAAAATAAAGCTTGCTCGTTCTTCTCCTCTTCAAAAACTAAGTCTAAAAGTATTTCTAAAAGTTGGGGATTCTCCAAAACGTGTTTGGACGATGTATATATAGGCACCGGGTCGAAACGGGAGTTAATGGGCCGAAAATACGAATCCGGAAGCAAAAGTATAGGGGCGCTCGAGCAAAACGCTCGAGCGGTCCCGCTCGAGCAGTGTAGCTCGAATGATGCATTCGCTCGAGCGGTCGCGCTCGAGCTGCTCGAGCGCTGAAATGACACTGTTACTCTTGGGCGCTCGAGTGATTCGCTCGAGCGGTGGCGCTCGAGCAATGCGCTCGAGTGACCTCTAATCCTTCCAAATGATACTTTTCCTCGTCCGCACTAATACCAATCGTATTTCTTCAATATCTTCTCATCCGGGCATCCGTTTGAGTCGATTCAAAGTCCTACGAACTCCGTTTTTCGTCCTCTCTTCACCTATGAGCATCAAAGAGACAAATTTATCAATGTATAGAAATAATGCTCAATTGACTCTAAATACTCTATAAACTCGACCAAAACTAGGGCGTTTCTAGCTACGAATCATGACAATTTCACGCCTAATCAACCCCCCCAAACTTACCATATTGCTTGTCCCCAAGCAATGAAATAATAAGTCAAGTGAAATTGTTAGGAATGAGTAGGAAAAATCAATCATGCAAACTAATGAATTCAAGCTTCAAAAGTCAATCACCCGTATACTCACTCAATTCCTTTTATCGTACTCATGCAACAATAATAAGAAGCACCAAGATCAAGCATGGATGTGCACTCAACGATGTGTTTAACTCCCTCACAAGTGTATAACAATGATAAAGGGACTCACTCAATCAATCAATCACACAAATTGGCAGCCATAGGCTTGTAAATGCTCTCAACTTCGACCATACTCTAGAAATCAATGCCGAATCAAAAAGGACTTTCAAAAGGTTGTTATGTAAGCTCTTTGGACAGGTGGGATAACAATATGGTAAAGTGACTCAAGTGAATGGAGAATAGAAATTCAAAACTTCGGTACTTCGAGATTAAGAACGATCTACTTCAAACATATTCAATCACTACACTCTCGCTTTCAATTCTCTCAACACTTCAATTTTTTTCTTTCTCACTTTTTCACTTTTTTAAACACTTCATCATTTTTTTTTTTTTTCGCACAAACACATGAGCTCATTTTTTTCTTTTGCTCATTCTCAAAATTTTTTTTCTTTTTGTTCTTTTTCCCACATCTCAAAACTTCATCACACCTTTTTTTTCTCATATTCACTCAACAAACAACCTTCTCCTTTTTTCACTCAATTCACTCCCTTCATATTCACACTTTCCTATTCTCCACTCAACTTGGGACAAAAAGGCTTAGGAATTTTGAATAGTGTTCATATGTGCTAGCAAATAAAATAGGCTTTAGGCTCAACGGGGCTAACAAGGGATCAATGTCATTGGTAAGGAAAATTTTGGCTAAGTGACTCAATTAAATCAAAGATGGCCTAAGATCACATTCGGCATATCAAACTAGACACAATCTAGAAACAAGAGCACATGCAAGTTCTAGCATCCTCTAAGGTGACGATCCACTCACAAACGAAGAGATTAAATCATGCATTTAAATCTCGTAAGGCTCAAATCTCACAGCTTTCACATCCAAGCTAGTCCTAGTGCATTCTCACTCTCATCACACAAGTACTCAAAAGAAAACTCATAAGCATACGGGTTCTCTCCCTAATCAGCTCAAACTCAAACACTCACACAAGAAAACTCCTAACTCATCCTCACAATTCACCCTACTCATCAAATCATACTCAAAGATAGCAATCAACAAGCATAAGGTGATTGATAGGCATAAAATGTTGAGTAACAAAACAAATTAATAATAGCCCAAGGAGCATCTCAAGGCACCAATAATCAATCAAACTCAACTCAAAGATAAGGGCGTGCATGCATGTGCAATGTAATCATAAAAAGAAACTCCACCCCCCCAAACTTCGACCTTGCTAGAGGTCTAAGTTTGGGGTTGTGGGTTACCTCAACCAAATAATTCAATTTCTCTCAATAGCTTTGCACATTCCCTTGTCTCAAGTTGGTTCCTTCAATCTCCACTTCTTTGGTACCTTTACTCCTTTAGAGACAAGCCTACAAAATAAAGCTCTCGAGTACGAGGTTAGACATACGACTCAACAACATCCTAGTAACATAAAAGGAAAATAACTAAAAAACACTCAAAAGCAAATAAAAATGGGTTGCCTCCCATTCAGCGCTATTTTTAAGGTCCTCATGCCGGACCAAGCTCAAAGGAGCTTATGGGACATCATACTCAAATTTACCTCCCTCACTCTCATAAGAGTGGTGTTTGAACTTCTTTCCTTGATGCCCCACCATCATGAGCCCCTTTGCTCTCTTCTCATCCCCAAGTGTTATGGGTCTCAACTCCTTCTTGCCTCTATCTGGAGGAGTCTTACTAAACAATTTCTTGAATTTGGAGTTTTTCTTCTTAACTCCTCCTTTCCCTTCTAACTGGACCACGTCCACTTTCTTCGCCTCTTCATCCTTCAACTTCTTCACTTTATCCCTATCAACATAATCAAGATCATAACGCTCATGGGTTAAATTATCAAGTGAAGAATTATAAAATTCATGAATATTAGAAGAGTTAGGGATATGAGGTGTGTCTTCAACACGAGGATCAATTGCATCCATGCAATACAAGCTCTCATCCTCCCTCGGGTGCTTCATGGCTTCATATAGGGAGATCTTCACTTCTTGATCATCAACCTTCAATGTGATCTTCCCATTTGCCACATCTAGCACCATCCCCGCCGTAGCTAAGAACGGTCTTCCCAAGATCAGGGGCACGTGCTCATCTTCCTCCATCTCTAGCACTACAAAGTCGGCTGGAAAGATGTGATCTCCAACTCTCACTAGGACGTCTTCAACAACACCTTGAGGTCGAGTAATAGACCGATCGGCAAGTTGAAGCGTCATCATTGTGGGTTGAAGTTCACCACCTTCCAACTTCTTGAAAAGCGACAAGGGCATGAGATTGATGCTCGCTCCGAGGTCGCACAACGCTCCCTTCTTGATCCCGTTCCCAATATCACATAGGATCGTGAAGCTCCCGGGATCCTTCAGCTTTGGTGGAAGCGCCTTGTGCACTAATGCACTCACCTCGTGGTTCAGCTGCACCAACTTCGGCTCATCCACTCGCCGTCTTTTTGCAATCAAGTCCTTCAAAAACTTCGCATAGTGCGGCATCTGTTCCAAAGCATCATAAAAAGGAATATTAATATGCAATTGTTTAAAAACATCAAGGAACTTAGCGAATTTCTCATCAAGCTTCTTTTTCATGAAGCGCTGTGGATATGGGACGGGTATCACAGATTTGGGTACCCCCCATTCATCTCTTTCTGTTTCTTTCACTTTCTCCCTTGCTTCCTTTGCCTTTTTCCACTTAGGAACTCTCTCACTCTTCTCAATTCCTTCACTTTCAATCCCCTTCTCAACTTCATCTCCTTTAGGCTCAATCTCTTCTTCGGGCGTCTCAGAATCAGCAGGCATCTGAGGACCTTCATAATTGGTTCCACTTCTCAGCTGGATCGCCTTGCACTGCTCTTTCGGATTCCCTTCCGGCATTCTATTCACTGATTTTGCAATTTGGCTCATCTGGAGCTCTAAAGAAGTGAACCTTCGATTGTTCTCTTGTTGAGTTCTAGTCCACTCAACGTTCATCTTTTGGAGCTCTTGATCACGATGATCACCCTTCTTGTGCAACTCCTTCACATCGTACTCCAAGGATGACAACCGCTTGCTCCCTTCCTCCACCTTCTGAAGGATCGCTCTCAACATTTCCTCGGTTGATGCACCGCCTTCTCCACCTGGAGGTTTAGACCCCGGATCAACACCTGCAGGAACAGTAACACCAGCTTTTGGGTTAGCATAAGAAAAATTATCATTTTTCCTCCATGTGTTTTGATGAGGCTGCTGGCCTCCTTGAACTCCTTGTGTGTTCCTCCATTGATTTTGAAGTGGCTGAGGGCCTGGAGGCACAAATGGTTGGCCATAAGAAGGCCTTCCATACTGGTTTCCACCTGGGTAGCCATGCTGATTGTAATACGGACCTCCCATGTAATTGGCTACCTCTGGCTGTCCACTGGGTTGGTCTACTCTCTCATTCTCTACTGCATGCTCTCCAACCAAACTCTTCCCCAACTCGAGGTTGTTGATCTTTTCCATCATGGCCATCAGCAGCCTTCTCGTTCCTTCTCCCTCCTCAACCTAATGCACTCTTTGCAAATCTGCATCCACACCCCAAGCACCGGCATTCGTGACAATGTTGTCCACGATCTCCCTACATCTCTCTATGCCTTGATTGAGGAATGCTCCACCCGCACAGGCGTCTAAATGGTCTTGCCCCGTCTTGTTGGCACCACTATAGAAGAACGCCATAATATCCCCCTCATTGTACCCGTGCTGCGGGCACTCAATCAGCATGTTTGAGTATCTCTCCCACGCTTGGCGTAAGTCCTCTCCTTGCTTCTGGCGGAAAGAAGATATCTCAATTCTTGCTTTTATTGTCCTTGATGGAGGGTAGAATCGCTCGAGGAACAGTCGCTCGAGCTCGGCCCAAGTGGTAATACCTCCCCGCGGGAGCGTATTATCGTACCACTCCTTAGCTATTCCCGTCAGTGAGAATGGGAACAGCCTAAGCCTCTTGGCATCTTCAGACATGCCATTATAATGAAATGTGGAGGCTATCATGAGAAAGCTCCTCAGATGTGTGTGAGGATTCTCCTTCCCGATCACTCCTTTGAACTGATTCTCAGTCAGCAGCTTTAAAATCCCCGGTGATATCGAGAAGTTGTTCGCCTCAACAGGAGGTAAAGCTACTCCGTCATAGTACCGCTGTGGCTGCGCTGCAAACCTCCCTCTAATCGACATATTATGATCTACGTTCTGAGGCACGTGTTGAGGATTAGCAGCTGGTACTGGTACTTGTTGGGGTGGTGGTTGGTAAACAGGTGGTTGGTTATAGACTGGGGGTGGATGATATGGGTATGGTGGGTAAGGATAAGGTGGGTATGGGTAATGTTGGTATACTGGGTTGTTAAAAAGGTTATTTGGGTTTTGTGGGTAAGCAGGATTTTGGTTCTGGTTTTGGGGTTGTTTTTGTGCAGAGTTGATTGTGTCTTGTGGGTTCGGGTGTGGGCTCTCAGTTCCCCCTATGGGTATCTGCTGATTACTGCTATTTCCATTGGCACCTTCTGCCCGTTCCACAAGAGCAGTATACTCTGCAGCTATCTTGTCTAACTCCCCAAGTTCATCAGAAATTTTGTCTTTGTTTCCCGCGGCAGTAGTCATTCTTCTCAAGAAGGCTCGGTTCCTTCTGGCTATTGTCTCAGGATCTGCAGGTAATCTCTCTTCGCTCGTGTTGCCTTGTGAGCGTGTTTTCATAAACCTGACACACTAGCAGAAGGATCAAAACGCAACTGCCGAATGGATAGAAAAATGAAAATAAAAACAGAAATTAAATCACCCACTACTAACTACTAAGCTATCTACAAGTCCTATTCAAAAGCATACAACGCCATCCCCGGCAACGGCGCCATTGACTTGAAGCGATTATACTAGCTTCTACTAGTAGCTACCCCGCAAGAGAACGGGTTCACTGTAGTATGGGCAAGTATAGGGACCAAGTATTATCGAACCCAAGGGATGGTATATATGCGAATAGATCCCTGAAGATCTACGCGTCGTAGTTAATATGAGTGTAATGTTTTTGGATTTTTTGAAAAGAGAAAATAATCTAAACTAAATTACTCTACGAATGCAAAAGGAAAATTAAACTAAGTATCTAAGGTGTTTTTCAGATATGAGATGATGATGCTCAGGTTAGGAATCCCTACGTATACTAACGGAGCAGGTACATAATCAAAATAACCGTGACAAACAAGAATTAACCTAAGTAAAAGAATGCAAGGTGAAAGCTCAAGATTCTAAACCCTAATACTTTACCCTAACACTCGACTTCACTAATCCACTAACAAGTTAATGGAATGTGCTCAATTAATGAGACCCTAATTTAACTAAGGTGATGCGGTCGTCCTCCTTCGCTAAACCGGTAGATGAATTAACCTTTCCTAAACCTTCTCGTTAAGACTACTAATTGTTATCGAGTGATGCGGTCGTCCTCTCTCTAACACTTTCGTACGAAATTCAAAGGTAGAGTTAAGATTAATTATATGAATTCATTAATTAAGAGAATTAAAACTAACGTCACCAATTACCTTAATTACGTACCCACATCCTACTTCTACGAGTTCATCCTAACCTAAGCATGCAAGGGTTTTAGCCGGACATGGTTTTAACAAAACTAAAAGCAATTAAAGAAACAACGAACATAAACATATTTAATTGAACGAAGAAAATAAGAAACATTAACTAGGGTTTAAAAAGAAATAAATACGAAGAACTGAAATTGAATTGATAAAAACGATATTTAAACGTGTTCAAAGTAACGAACTAATGAAAAGAAACTAAGAATTGAAAAGAAACTAGAATTCGTATGAAAAACCTCAACAAAACGTAAAATAAAGCTTGCTCGTTCTTCTCCTCTTCAAAAACTAAGTCTAAAAGTATTTCTAAAAGTTGGGGATTCTCCAAAACGTGTTTGGACGATGTATATATAGGCACCGGGTCGAAACGGGAGTTAATGGGCCGAAAATACGAATCCGGAAGCAAAAGTATAGGGGCGCTCGAGCAAAACGCTCGAGCGGTCCCGCTCGAGCAGTGTAGCTCGAATGATGCATTCGCTCGAGCGGTCGCGCTCGAGCTGCTCGAGCGCTGAAATGACACTGTTACTCTTGGGCGCTCGAGTGATTCGCTCGAGCGGTGGCGCTCGAGCAATGCGCTCGAGTGACCTCTAATCCTTCCAAATGATACTTTTCCTCGTCCGCACTAATACCAATCGTATTTCTTCAATATCTTCTCATCCGGGCATCCGTTTGAGTCGATTCAAAGTCCTACGAACTCCGTTTTTCGTCCTCTCTTCACCTATGAGCATCAAAGAGACAAATTTATCAATGTATAGAAATAATGCTCAATTGACTCTAAATACTCTATAAACTCGACCAAAACTAGGGCGTTTCTAGCTACGAATCATGACAATTTCACGCCTAATCATCATGCAAACACATATTAACAAATAATACATTCACGAACAAATTAAAACATCCATCAAAATAAAATTAAACAAATTGGAGCACTCGAATCCAATTGTCACGGTTTAATCTTCTTCACGTCTTGATACGAGAAATCGTCCTTGTTGCTTTCACCGTTCGTCTCGACAAGCTCCCACTCGAACAGCAACACTTCGTCAAAAACTTCGTTTGGGGTTCGGAACGATGTTTGGAATCACAAAAAAAATAAGAACTGAAAAAAAATTCATGGCCCGAGATCCGGTGCAAGTCGCCCCACGGAGGTGGGCTGCGCACCTCTTGGCCCACGACGGCCGAGCGCCGAGCACCGGGCGGCAGCGCCTTGGCACCCGTCGTGCGCCTTGCGCATGCCGTGCTCCGGGTTTCGTCGTTTGTCCTTATTTTTCACCCTATGCACGATCCACCCCCATGCACGTGTCACGCATGCATGCGTCGTCCGGGTACGTCGTCTTTAACTGTTCATTTCCATCTTCGTCTCGATCCGGTTACAATTTATTTACAAAAAAAAACCTAGATCTAGACTGGTCTACTACATTGATCAAATCAAAATAAAAACAACTAATCTACTCATGGATTTTCTCACGAGAAAAACAAATTCGAACGAATCGAATTAAAAACAAATAATTCACACGCATGAAAAAAAATATTAAAACCTTGACAATTGGATACCTGCAAAAAATATCTAGCAAATCTACTATCCAATTTCAATTTAATTAAACAATTTAAATTCCAATTTAAAGATTAGAGCCCGAAAACCATGGCTCTGATACCAGTTGTTGTGAAAATTCGGGGTGTCTGGATCTATTCGGGGTGAAATTTAAATTCGAACTTAAATACAATTATTACTAGCATGAATTAATCCTAATTAATTCAAATAATAATTCCAACAACAAATTTATCATCATGCATATAGAATTAATTCACATGAAAACCTAAAGCGGAATTACTAGGAGTTCACGTAATTCGTACCTCTTGTAGATATGGTCTTTGATAACAACGGTACTATCACGATCGTGCTATCAACCAAAAGACCTTCTCAAGTATGTCACTTTCGCCTTGCTTGTTCACCGGTGGTAAGTGCTCACAAGCAATTCAGAATAACAAGGAAGAAAGAAAAAATTATTGTTGCTGATTTTTTTTTCAACATTGTGAAACTGTAAACTGGAGATGAAATAGTCATCCCATATATATAGGAGGGGGAATTTCGAAATTTTAGCTTGGAATATGGGAGAGAAATTTTTTTTCTTGGCCTCCAAGAAATCTTGAATATATCCCATATATTCTTTTCTCCATAAGAAAATATTCCACAAAAATTTCACCTTCCAACTATATATGATTTTCAAAAAATATGGGGATTGAAATAGCTAGATTTGGATGTTCTTGAATTTATGAGATAATCTTGTATTCCTAGAATACATATCTTCCATAATATCTTTCCAAGAAAATCAACAAAATATTTTCTCTCTCCATATATGCCTTTTTCGAAAATTAAGGAAAACATCAGCAATAATATTTTTCTTTTATTTTAATCACCTTATTATTATTGAACTACTTAATGGGCTACTTGAGGGGCCTTTAGGAGAATTAAGATTGGACCTCCAATGGGCTTCTGAATTTCAATATTGAGCCCCAATATAATTCAGCCAATTAATATTAATTAGTACCACTAAAAAATCAATATTGCACTATCCATTTTAATCCATATTACGATAATATGGGCTTCCGGTTATTCTTTCCGTGTTTAAGATTATCTAGTCCATTAATTAATTAAGCTTCTGAATAGCTCTAAATTAATTAATATCTTTCACCTTGGAGTAAAGACAGCTCAACATTATTATCCGTACCGAAAAAACTAATTCTTCACTTGCAAGATTTGGTACGATAAAACTTCTGAGCCCACCAAGGGGACAAATCACACGAGCCGTACTCGCATGCGTTTCTCCATATTAAATCTTAGCAACCGTCGTATGATTAATATTACTTGCCCAAGACACAAAGATCGAAGTCACGATGATTCTCGCCCAACATGAATCAAAGCAGTAACCATTAAGCACACACGGTCCTATTTAAGTGACGGAGATTAAGAAATCAATAACCACTGAGGTCTAATTCTTCACATTTCATAACAGAAGAATTTATCCTCGTTGTAGGTCCTCTTCAACACATACTAAATGTGCTAGTGCAATCTCTTAGTCAAGACAGACCAATTTGAGATATACACATCGACCTTTTGCGGCGGATTGTTCAATTCCACCTGGGTCGTGAATTTGTACGTTTAGTTACAAGGAAAACTGTTAATGTGATCTTCCGTGATCGGGTATCAACACATTAACTACAATGTAACATGTACTATATATTGAACGGTTTGCAATAGATATTCAATATTCAATCATAACTAAAGCAAATACGATAAAAGATTTATTCTCATATATAAGTGTTTAATACATGAGTTATACAAAGTAAAAGCAAACTTTCACGTATAATTCCAACAAAAGCATATAGTCATAACATGCATAAAAAAATCACAAAAATAACACTATGTATCTTGACAACTCATAGTCTTTAATGTCATATCACTGACAATGTCCATATTTGCTTCAGGCAAATTGGTATGCTGAGGTTTGCTTGGGAATTTTCCATCTCGACCACCTCAACAATTATTTGGCATCAGCCATAATTCTGTGCTATCGATTTTATTCATTTTTGTCGATGAATATAATCCTTCAGGGATTTTTATAAACGACGATTTATTTTCAATAAGATATTCATTTTTGTTGATGAATACAATTCTTTAGGGATTTTTCATAAACAATTGATATCTTATTGAGATGGTATCGGAGAATTTAATCAGTGCATCTGCCTTTTGGGCAAAGATGTAGTCAAAATTTCATTACATTTGTCCAAAAAGAAGCAAGATGAATCTCAATACCCAAGTCAGGATACTAATAATGTCCAATTATGTAAATCACTATTTGTCTCCAAAATCTTCGAGCTCTAAGCTCAAAAGATCATCGTTGTCTATGTCAAAATCTTCTTCATGCTGACTGGCATGGTGAGATTCACCCTGAGGGGTCTTGCCCTTGTTGTCCTTTTGTATCTTTTGATTAGTCTCAACCAAGTGATTGGGGTTACGGATTTCCTCCCTTCCACGCTTACGCCCACTCAGGCTCCCTTGAGCTACAGCATGTGCTTCGGGCACCACTTGTGAGCCAACCAGTCTAGCATTGTGATTTTTCATCAGGGGTTAGTTGTGTTTTTCTGTCACTAAAAGTGCATAAATTAGCTCTGAGTGAGAGGTGTACTGTTGCTAGAGTACAAGGTTACTAGCATGGAATGTTGATAAGATTTTTTGTATCAACTCAGCCTCAGTAATTTGCTGCTGGCATAATTTTAACTGAGATACAATACGATACAAGGTAGAATTGTACTCCGTTATAGATTTAAATCTTGAAAATGGAGGTCCAGCTGATCGTATTGTGTCTGGGGGAGGATTATATCATTTTGTTAATAGAAACAATCCTTCAGAGATGTCCATAAAATACTAGGGTCCATCTCAGTAAGGTACTTATATTTCAAGTCCTGATTTAGGTGGTACTTGAGATAAATCAACGCTTTTGTCTTCTGGGCATCAGTGGATTTGGGACCATGGGCAATGATTCTGCTTAATTAGGATGAGGCTAGATGAATCTCAACATATATGACCCATATCACGTAGTTATTACCATCGAGAGCAAGCTCAGTAAATTCTCTCTTAGTAATACCAAATATTTTCACTACGTTTTAAATGGACATTGTAAGACATACGATTTGAACTTTTATTAACAAAGGAGAAAAATGATTTAATTATTTGAACATGCTCAATCACAAAAAAGTAAATATTGGGTGTCATCTACCCAAACATGATTTACGGTCCGATAAATACTGGGTGCCGCCTACCCAGATAATATATGCGGACTATAACTAATAATACAAATATTCAAGTTCAAATATTAGTCAATGCTCATGTTTACTTCAGCAAACCTGTATATGAATTGGGCATTGCTTGAGTGAATTAAATTAGCAGCAATGATAATAATAGGCACACAAGAATTTTCACATAAATCTTAATTTCTACAACAAATAATCCCAAGCCTATTCCGCGACAAGCAGTGTTATATGTTGAAATTTAAAAAGGGATTAAGCCACATTACCAGAGCGGAACCCAACAATAAGGGTTCTCAAACATCTATATTAATTAGATCTTAATCGATCTATCCTAAATAAGAAAAGTTCAGAAGAAAGATGAATTGAAGAGTCATCTATATAATATCTAAGCAATGCAATTTTTATCGGTTAGTTTTTAAGTTGGTATATTTTTATTGCATTGGTCATGATGAGTGCATGCTTAGTGGTCTCAACGAAATACGTATAGGCTATTGGGGCATACACGCATATATAAAAATCTGAGATTTCAAAACTAAGGAAGCGTACCTCAATCCATACCTCAATCCAAACCGAACGAATTAATGTGGATGTGTTCTAAATTGATTTTGGCGGAGAGAATTTAAGGAGGGAAAATGCTAAAATCGAATTGCGTAGAACACTCGTGCTGCCTAATTTCCGTTGAAAACGGTGCAGATCCACGAGTGCAGCAGAAAATACACAACAACCTTAATCCCAAAAGCTCACAGTACTATCAACTTTGAGGGGAAACTAAGCAAATATTTTTCAACCTTAATTTTCTGTAGAAACTTATTAGTAAAACTTTAAATAATAATAATTTAAAATTTACCAACAATAGAAACAAATAAGGAAAATGAAAAGGAAAAAGAACAGTGTCGGTCATGAAAACCACTTACAGGAGCAGGGATTGAACCAACTCTCACCTGACTTATGTCACGATCGGCGGACGTGCACGACTTTGGCGATGCGGCGCGGCGGCGTTGCTACGGCGGCAGAGGCGCGACTCCAGTCTCCGGCGAACAACAGCGAGCGCGACCAGCTAAGGACGGGTCTGCTAAAGATCGGTGATGACGCGGCGCTGGAACGGCCGACGTGAACTGCGACGGTTGGGCTTGCTCCGGCGAGGCGGCGGACAGAGTTTTCCACTATATTTTATGTGTATTTACATGTGTATCTTACAATATTGAGTATATATATATATATATATATATATATATATATATTTTACCCATAAGTAATGTCCACATCAAATCTTTTGTATTTAAAATAAATATATATTTTATGTGTATTTACATGTATGTCTTACAATATTAAGTATAGGGATATATATATATATATATATATATATATATATATATATATATATATATATATATATATAATATAAAAACCCTAAAGCCTATCAGACTACTTGGCCCATAAGTAATGTCTACATCAAATCTTTTGAATTTGGCATATCAAATCTTCTACCTTTACAACACTTTATATATAGATAAAAGGTGTATTTGTGTATATATAATATAAAAACCCTAAAGCCTATCAGACTACTTGACCCATAAGTAATGTCCACATCAAATCTTTTGAATTTGGCATATCAAATCTTCTACCTTTACAACACTTTATATATAGATAAAAGGTGTATTTGTGAAAAAATTAATTAGTTTACAATAAGTAGAATTAAATGAAAAGTATAAAATATATCTAAATAAAAAAATTGTGCTTAATTAATAAACCCCACGCACATATATATAACTTGTTAACTTATTTTTACTATAAATAATAGATTGAATATGCTAATCATGCATTTGCATTATTTAATCTATACTATATTAAAAAGTGACAAGAAGTTGAGAAACATTTTTGATAATTTTGTCCTTAGCATATTTTAATCTTTACTATTACATCCCAACTATCTATATTCATTTATAAATTTTGGAATTCTTACAATAAATTATCTATGATACTCCCTCATATTCACTTTTGATTATTCGTTTTACCATAAAAGGAAGATTTTTTTTCCACTTACCCAAAATAGCAAAAAACAAACACTACCCTTTTTAACTTACTCCTTAAAAATATCACTTATTTACACTCATGTCACTACTTTATTAACTTTATACCCACAAATAATAATAAACAATTCTTACCCATTTTTAAAAATCTATTTTATACCCACAAATACTAATAAACAACTCTTTTATTAAAATCCATGCCCTTTTCCAATGGACAATCAAAAATAAATCGGAGGGAGTATATTGTAATATTGACTCCTAACTATCTATTTTATTTGTTTTACAATCTTTGAAATTTTTACATTAAAAATTATAATTAGTACCCTTCCGTTCACCAAATTTTTACCCGCTTTCCTTTTTTGTCAGTCCATCAAATTTTTACTCATTCCTCTTTTGAAAATAAACTACACTAACAAAAAAATAAATGGATCCCACAATACTCTTACTTTATCCATTTTTTCAATAAAATATCAATTTTCATTAAAAATTGTGCCCAACAGTAAACGGGTAAAATTTTTGTGGACGGAGGGAGTATTATTTATGAAGTCAGCTCAATTTTTTTTCTTCTGTAATTATAATACAAATTTTGTTTATCTAATTTCATAGATTATCTATACTATAATAAAAAGTGACAATGACAAGAGGTTGAAAAATATTTTTGGATAATTTTGTCCTTAGCATATTTTAATCTTTACTATAACATCCCAACTACCTCTATTCATTTGTAACTTTTGGAATTCTTACAATAAATTATCTATGATATATTTTATTCTTGACTCCTAACTATCTATTTTATTTATTTTACAACCTTTGAAATTCTTACATTAAAAATTATAATTAGTATTATTTATGAAGTCGGCTCAAATTTTTTTTTCTGTAATTATAATACAAATTTTGCTTTTTAATTTCATAGATTATCGTAACAGCATGAGTGGTAGCAATTAACGATTCATAACTCAAATTTAATTTTTCTGACTCTGAGTTCGTTCATTCATATATTCAGAGACTGTAGCTCTCTCTATTTTCAATTGCAAAATATGTTGAATACTTCTCTTTGATTTGATTAGTTTCACAGTAAATGTTAATTTGTCATGAGTGGTAGCAATTAATGATTCAAAACTCGAATTTAATTTTTCTGAATCTGAGTTCGTTTCATTCATATATTCAGAGATTCTAGCTCTCTCTATTTTCAATTGCAAAATATGTCGTATAGTTCTCTTCAATTTGATTAATTTCACAGTAAATATTATTTCGTTATGTTCTCTGTTTTCCCATTGAAGTATTTGATTTTAAGTGCGACAACGTAAGGAGATGGACTAATGCTCGATGAAGGAACTCAGAAAGTTGCATAATGTGCTAAAAAAAGATAAAATGAAGACGTCTTCTGATACAAGGTGTCATAATAATTAAGCAACAATCATATCAGAAAGGTTAAGGGGGTCGGTGAGAGATGTAATAGAAACGAGGAGGTCGTACTTAATTAGTTGCGGGGTATATATTTATTAGTGGATTGTTATTGGCCTCAAGTTCAAAATTCAAATACACGTGTTTTCTATTAGTTAACAAAATCTTATTCTTCTTAATTTTGATGTTAACAGTCACATACACTTGACGAGAGCAATCTTCAAAGCAACTTATCTTATACATTCATAACAGAAGCTTGGAGAATGAAAGACGAGAGGAGAGCTTAAATTTGAAAATTATTAATTACAAATTTTAGATAGTTTTAACTATTAAAAATATATATAGAAAGGGTATTCTACAAATTGATTTATTCATATAGTGGTTTTAAAATTGACATTGCTATTGATGCTTATAAAACCTTTTTTTTCATCCAAGAAAAATATTATTAATCAACTATTCTATTTTTCAATTCTCCAACTTCTCATATATACTAACAAAGTTGACAAGATCAATCATAGATGTATTTAGGATGTTTGATTAAGAAACAAAGAAACTTGCTTAATTTCTTTAATCAAGAAAAGGATTTAATAAATTGTAATTTTGATAAATATGTTTAAATTTTAAAATTAAAAAAAAAATTTAAACCAGTATATTATAAAAATTAGAGCATTTTGTATTAAAAACTAAAAAAATCTAAACAAAATATTTATAATTCATAAATCGTTTAAAAAATTATCAAATAGAATTTAAGAACACACCTACATCAAATAAGATATCATGAAGAAATTGACAACCTAAAAATTATACTCGAATGTAGAAGATCATGTGGTAGCTAATTTTTAGATCTCTCTTAAAATTATTTTTATGTTAAATTCATTGAAAATCCTTGTGAATCACATATATGTGTATAAGTGGAGCCTCTACACAGTTTTCTTGAAAAATTAAATTATTGAAATCTTGATTTTATTTTTTCAACTAAATTACATACAACGTGCAACGCACGTGTATACAACTAGTTTCCCAAAAAGAGGGAAAAACATAAAACATGTCCCTTGAACACTACATTTTCTCACTTCACTAAAATGTTTATGGAGGAGTTGAATGTGTTTTAATTTGAATTAAGTATCTTCGCAAGTAAGAGTTAAAAATGCTGAAAGTTAACTCCAAGGGTTGACCTAGTGGCGGGACTTGAAATTTAGGAGTGTGATGTTTTATAGATCTTAGATTCAAAATTAAATAGTGCGATCAATTCCTAAAATGGTTCAGTCCATACAGAGCAAAACTTTGGTTTAAAATGGGACCCCACTGAAAAGTTAGATTAACTCGTGAAAATAAATATTTAACGAAGAATCTACCACGTACGGTTAATTACAGAAAAAAAAAAGGTTAGATTTTTAAATAACATTTTGTATTTATTAGGCATTTTAAGTAAAACCCTTTGATTTGTTATCATTTTTAAAATGAGCATTTGCCTTGTCGTCTACAATAAATTAAGTCACAAATTCTAACATACACTTGAATTTTAAGCTCTATTTTAACTTTAATTTTATTTTTGAAACACACACTAACACGCCGAACTGTGTAATTTTTTTTTTTTTTTTTTTTTTTTTTGCAATTGAGGTATTACTGATTACTTGGGGTATTTATTTTAAAATACTATGTATTCGAGTGCACACTAAAACTACTAAAATTAAATTGAGTTTCAAGTAATATCATTAAGTAAAACACGTAAAACAACATTAATTAATTGGTGTGCATTGTGTAATTGGTTTTCAGAATAGTATCATTCAATAAAATAATAATATTATTTAATGAAACAAGCTATATTATTCAAGGGAAAAAAATCAACAATGTAAAAAGTGTATAAAAAAATTGCCATAAATTAATGATTATACTTATAGCATATCAAGTTTCATTATCGAATAAAATTTATATATCCAGTCGATTTTCATAGTTAATGTATATTTATACACATCGATCGTAAATTAATCTTGAATTATTACATTACACCCAATTATAATATTAGATAAGACCTTAGTTAGAGACAAAATGATACATAAACTATTATTTACGTCGACTTTAAATCTCTTATGCATCAATCCTTTTTGTTACCTTTTCTAGATATGGTAAAAAATTAGATCCATATTGTCATGATTACTATAGTATTACTATTAGTATATATACAATATGTATTTTTTTACAACCATTCTTCGTCAATATTAAACTAAAGAATGATATGAACTATTTTCATAATTAACAACTAATTCAAAGGCAAGACAACACAATGATAGTGAATGTAAGAAACATGTTACAGGATAGATGGGCCTTAAACAAGACGCTACTCATACCCCAAACTTCCAATTGGCTTAACCAAAGAGAATGCCTTACCATCATCATGAAATTAGAATAATTCTACCACGTATTAAAGGAATTTAAAATTCATGCTATTTTATAGTAGATGACGCAAAATCTTGCATTCACATTTGTTTTTTTTTTTTTTTTTTTGAAATATACAATAATAAGAGGTATTAATTCATATAAAAAATATTAATTCATAAAAAGTTACTAGTTTGTAGATTGAAAGTACTTTTCAATATATATATATACACTACAAAAAAAAAATCTACGAAATTGCTATCGAAATTTCCAATAAAAAATTTCGTAGTGAAAATTGCCTACGACTTACCTACATATTTTTTTAATTATATAGACATTTTCATTCCTTAACTACAAATAATTGCCTAGGGAAATTATCGTAGGTAAATTGTTCATATGTAATTTTTTGTAGGCAAATGACTTGTAGGTAAATAATTACCTCGAAATTTTATTTCGTATGCAAATTGTGTCTATGTTGAGAAAATGTCCACATGATTAGAAAATTTCGTAGGCAAGTGTATGCAATCTCCACTACAAAATTTTTTGTTGGAACAATTCTAATTTCTTAGGCAATTCTTTATTTTGTTGTAGTGATATATAATGTATACTTTTTATCACATGAATTAATATTTTTCGACCATCTTGTTATAATTTGTGAAAAAAGTACAAAAAAAATAAAATAGTTTGGTTAAATTTTTTATATCAAAATTTTTTATTTCGTATGCAAATTTTTTATACCAAAGTTCTACTCTCTCAATAAAAATATATTTTGAACTTGTAATAATATAATACTAATAGACGAAGTGGAGTAACTCAGGTGGTTAAAACTCCACTACCATGGGTTCAAGTACATATAGATGGCAATTTGGGCAGCCTAGTCCAATCCGACCCTATCTAGGCCAATCCAACTCCCTTTTCTTTTCTTTTTTCTTTTTTTTAGTAAAATAATATTTATGCACTAAATTTAATTTTTTTAAAGATAAAAACTAAGCATAAAACACTAACTCATCGAATGCCCAAACAAAAAAGCTAGATCAATCATATTTTAAGTTAAAACAAATATTATAGGCTTTCGATGTCCTAAATAATAGAAGAAATTGAGTGTAAGTAATATTTTCTTTTCACAAACAAGAATTTGTTTTCAATCAAAATATATAAATTAAAAAAATCTCCATATTAATAATATATGCTTGAAAATATAAATTGATCATTAAAATTGCCAAAATTCTTTGCCGAGCATAAATTTATAAAATTCAAAGTCTCGGCCAATCGGCCCTTGTAAATATAAAAAATAAAATTAGAACATTCTGTCGACGAACCGTCCATTAGTCTACTGACCAAATTGGTCTAAACCCATTTGGTCCACGGATAACATGGGTCAAGATAAGCCAAGGTTTCTTGTGCCTATATTTTTATAACCCAATCTATACTTGCCTTCGGATTGGTTGAGCTAGTTCATCGGGTTGAGACGTTGAGTCCATTTTCTTCATGTGCATGAGTTATATGGTATTATTGGATACATAAAATAAATATGTAAATTAATATAATTAGAATGTGTATATATCAATATAATTGAAACGTGAAGATTAAATTTCACCGAATTGTGAAATAAAACGCACAAGTTACGAACTGTGCACCCTTGACAAAAAATATTAGATTGAAATTCGATATTAATAAATTATTTTTTAAACGAAATAAGTTAAAAGGCAATATATATATATATATATATTCCACTTGGCCCTAAACTATTAATTAAGTATTTATAAAGAAAGTAGTGTCTAGTCGGCACATAGTAATTGAACTTTTTTGAATTTGTTTTTTTATGAAACTAAAACTAAGTACAATGGGAAATGAATAATGATGAAGATAATGCCCAAAAATTGAAAAAGCTGCAAATACACGGTTATACCTAGCTAGTTCCAACAAATGTCTTAGCTTGGTCCATATGTCCTTTCTGCTTCCTCCTATAAATACACTCCCTAACCTTCTCATTTCTTCACCATCCTAATCCTAACGTGCTTTCCTTCAAACAACCAAAAAAAAAAAAGAGAAGGGAATTCTTCTGCCTTTGTTTTTGTAGTAGAGAGGAGGAACTGTTAAGCTCAGGAGGGATAGCGCCATATTATTGACGTAAACTCGTGTTTTGCAAATTGGTACGTAATGGCGCTATCCATCCTGAGTTTCATGGTAACTTCTAGCTCACAAGCTTCATAAGATTCAAGTTTTTTAGCCTCCATCTCATGAATCTTAATTAATTTGGTCTAATTAAAATTTTCTAGTTATTTTTTCGTGGCTTTCTTAATTAGTTTTGTTTGGATGATGATCACTATCTGCACGTTTTCCGTGCCCTGTTGATTTGCCTTTAAGAGTAACTTTATTTATTTTTATATTTTATTTGAGGGGAGTCGAAGATCGAGTGTCTATTAAGTATTCAATTGCAGAAAAATTACAAATATATATAGATACAAATGATGCTTCATGCTTTTCTATTCAGGCTTTTAGACTCCAAAAATGTAAAGTGTACGTAATCAGGGTTTTTCCAACATTTGGTACTGTTCATATGAGTTGGAAAATATGCTGTTTGACCTCCATTTGATATACATTGCTTGCTTAATTTGGAGTTTATATAAGAAAATGATGAGATACCATTCAGAATTTGCTACTGTTCATGATCTGCTTACTTTTTTTCTTTAGCTCTTTATACATTTGTTACTTCTGTAATAATTTCACGCAACATCGTCTAGACTAAAATATTGTGCTAATACCGTTGCTCATTCCACTTATACCCTGGGAAATAAGTGCACTGGGGCATAATTTGTTTTGAAGAAATTGGGTTTTACACAGGTCTCGCGCCATAATTTGTTTTCAAGAAACTGAGTTTTACATGAACAGGAGACCGTCTCATAGTATGAAACAATGTAATGCGGTATAATTTGGGTATTGACACATTAACAATATGGTAGGAATCGATGTGTGTTAATTTGTGTGGTCCCATGTCATAATACGGTCTCAAACATCGTTGCATAGATCTCTATTTCGAGTGCACTCTACTATCATGCATTTCTTGACGTTTTTGTGAACCTATTCACGCATTCTCTCTCTCTCTCCCACTCCATCCATCTAGTCTCTCTCTCTTTCGGATCCATCTGAGTTTTATGTTGTGTGGATTATGGGATTTGGTTGCATGATTAAAGTTACATTAGCTCATAGTATAACAAACACACAGAGGATTTGGTTCACAAGTGAATTAAATATGGTTGTATATATTTTGGTGGTAATTTGTAATTAATTTTTTAATTTCCATATATATAGTGCGTATGATGCCAATGGTGGTTATGCCTTTTGTAACAAGTACGATGTTGATGCTTAAGTTGAAAAGGCAGCACTGTAATATTGATGAATGCCAAATTAATTATGGCATCCAAGTGAAAATATATATAGTATCAACCAAATAAAAAATCATGATCACAATCTCTTATATATATACATTTACGTTACTTATTTCTATTCACATATAGCAAAAATTTCTCTGTCGTGTCCTTGTCTTGAAATTTTATCAGAGATATGCATGTTCATGATTGTTTATTTAATCATTAGACAAAAAAGTTGTTAGTTTTTTTTTTTTTCCTTTTTTTAATTTTTTTGACAAAGTATAGAATGAAAATGGTTCATAGATGAACCATTAAAGAGTATTACTCCCTCCATCCACAAAATTTATACCGCATTACTATTAAGTATAAGATTTAATGAAAATTAGTATTCTATTAAAAAAATTAGATAAAGTAAGGGTATTGTAAGTAGTATTGTTGGACTCATTTATTTGTTTGTGAGAATGAATAAAAATTTGGTGGACAACACAAAAAAGAAAGTGAGTAAAAAATTAGTGGACAGGGGGAGTAGTTTTCACCGATGAATATCACTTATATAATTAATTAAAACAAATTAATATTTTTCTGTGTAAACAATTAATATTTTTAATAAAAACAATTAATACTTTTTTATGATTAATGTATGAACTAATTACACTCTATATATATATATATATTGGGTGGGGGTGGTTAATTAATAATTTGCATCCAAAAATTAGAAGAATAAATATTTAATCGATGTGAAAAAGAGTTAGCTAGCAGGTGAGGCAATTGATGTATGTGGGGAAGAGAGGTTATTAATTCAGTCACTTTCTGTACAGAAAGGACTATAAACAAGAGTTATGGGCTAGGGTTTAATATTCTTTTTGCTTTTGACTTAAATTTTGTGCAGGCTTTTTAGTAATGGTCCATGAATATCTGTAGCTGTGTGGATGTTGACTCCTTTTCCAATTATTTTCAGTTTCACCATGCTTTATTAGTATTTTTTTTCTTCATAATTTCTTAAAATTAATGTACAGCAGTAGATCGATGTTGATCTTTCATCTACCATATTAATATGTAACAGTCTCTAAATTCTATCAATATTTTTGTAAAATAAATATTACTGATCATGATATAATAATAAGATGGAGTATTCCTTTTTAAGCTTCAAACTTTTACATTAGTTCATCGAGTCATTGACTCATCTTTACTTTGTTAATTAGTAATAGCCCATTTTGACTGAATTTATAAACTTCTTAAAATTGTTTATAATACTATTAAAGTATTTGGTAAGATAAAATATTTTACAATTTTTTTTTTTAGAATAAACTCCTTATGGTTGATATATTATAAAAAAAAAAAAATTCAACTTATTTATCTCACCACCTCCACCTCCACCCCCATCCACTCACCCACCACCTCATCCCGGGCCCTTGTCACCCCTTTCTCACCCACCTCTATCTCAATATTAAAAAATATTATATTAAAATTTAAAAATAATTACTATGAATTATTAAAAATCTTATAAATTTTATTCGTCACACACTTTAACAACTTATAAACTACTTATTATTTATTAATAACATCTTATAAGCTTTTAAAATATTTTATATAAGATTTTAGAGCTTATAAATTGTTTAAAATTAGCTTAGCCAAACGGGTCCTAAGTCGATGAACTCCACATCTTAATTATTTCATTGAGCCAGTCTCCAGTTAAATTTGTTCTATTATATGAAACGGGTATCATAACATTCATTCAATAATATCAATACATTTATAAACTAATACTAGTAACATTTATTCACATAGTTCAGAGTATTATGTCTGTAAAATATTATTATATTAGTTTATAAGAATGGTAGTACTATTGAATGAGTATAATTGCATTATTGAATTAATTCAAATTTTATAAGAGAGTTTGTGTTTGGCCTATGAATTTAATTACATTTTAGTTAATTTAATCTTTAAGATACATACAATGATATAATTATATGTGAGATAATTATATGTGAGAAAAAGAAAAGATTAAGTTACATTTACATACTTGAAACTTTTAAAGACAATGTCGTATCAAGACTTGATCACATTCGCTTATCCTCCTGTACTAACGTATAGTGCATTTTGGGGAGGCCAAATGGGGGTCTGGACATAGTGACACGTGTAACATCTGGATAGATCAGGAGCATATGTTTTTAGAGAGATGGCGCCACTTTTAGGGCACATCGTATCAAGTGTATGGGAACAAAGAAACCAAGGTTAGTATAACGAGATTCTGTAATCTGATATGTTTGGTGCCCAACAATGTGCTTCCACAGAGACCCCCACTACTAAAGGACTCTTTATCCTCATTAACTTATTTTTATTTTTTGGTGGACTTTTGCTTATTAAGATTTATACATACATATAGTCCCAATTTTTCGATTTTTTTTAAGAAAACAAAGTATTAACAAGAATCAAAATATATAATATAAATCTGTCCCCAAGGTTAAGTCTTCAAAAAAAAAAAAAAAAACTATTTCACTTCAATCATGACAAAGTTGAGAGTTTTTCCAAGAGGTGGACGGACGCGGACGTACAACTTTAAAGCTCTTTTGGCGAATAAAAAATACACTAGGGTATCTTTTACCATGTTTATCTAATCATGTCTAGCTCTTCTCTACATCTAATTGTAGAATGAGCTACCGTCGCCACGAGATCGGTGGAAAAAATTTACCCTTTGATCTAAACAAATAACAACATGAAAAAACTCTACAATAAATCAGAAGAAAGACTGTGGTGTTGAGGGGCGGCGTTGCGGTGACGGCAAGAGGCGGTAGCAACATTAATTGTAGATCTAGATTCTTTTGGGTCTTTCTAACAAAAGACGAGATCAGGGGATGACAGTGATGGACAGGGATGGCGGCGACAAGGTGATAGCGACGAGGGGTGACGCTAGGAAAAATGTCTGTTGTGGTGGTGATTTAGGGTTTTTTTTCAATAAGTGAATGGGTGTATATAAAGAGAGAGAGAATACAAAAAAAATGCAAAATTCAGAGGATTGTAATTGAGAGAAGATGAAATCTATTAAAAAAATGATGGATCTAGCCAAAAAAAAAATGGCTGGAGATTCACATGCCCATGGATGGCACATGAGAATTCACTAGAAACACTAGAGAGAAATAATTGATTCTGTAACAACTAATTTCATATTTAAAAATGAAATTGCAATACAAAGATAATTTTATTGCATCAAATGCGGTTATCGAGTACAATCTCTAGACTCTCTTATTCTTCTCTTTTTCTTCATATTTTTGTTGTTGTTCGAAGTGTGGAAGAAAACTCTATTTATAGGGGAGAGAATGAAGATCTTCCTTCTTCGATTTGCCACATGACATAATTTGATTGATCAGCGTTGATTTGATTGACTTGATTTGACAAATCAATCTGATTTGATTTAATCTTCTTTATTCTTTTCCAATTTGATGAGATATCAATCATATATGATTTGATCGTTTCTCTTGATTTTCCTCTATTTTGGAAGATATTAGTATTTAATATCTAAAAAATATGGTAAATCATAATTTTAATGTGCTTACAAATCCCCCCTCGTACTTTGTTCACATACCATTATGTCTTGGAGTGAATGACACACAAAAATATCTCGATACCGAATTTTCGAATTAAGGGACTTAGATAGTTTTCACTCATGTCAAGGAGTCTTGATTTGAAAGACTCAATTTAGGAGTTATAGATAGTTTAGTCTTGTATCGAGGAGATTTAATTTAAGTGACTTTAAATAGTTTATGCTAGTAGAAAGGAGCTTTGATTTGAATTTGATAGATAATTTATGAGATTTTTACACTTTTTGTCCCACAAGTCACGCTTGGCTGCGATTTTGGTCTCAATGCTAGCATTTTTTGTCCCGTTCGCACACTTTGTTGGACTTTTGGTCCCACCATTCTAACAGCGTTAACTTTTTGCAGTTTTAGTCCCAAACTTTTCAACAACCACAATTTTTTGTGCATTGGAGGCTCACCAATGTTTATCGAAGTTCTATTGCTCATATCCCATACCTCAAGATCATCAACCTCCTTATTATGCACCATACTTCATTCATTCCTTACATTATCCTCATCATACCACTCAACCCCTCCCTCTATTTCCTCATGCTCATTGAATATGTCATCTCTAAATGCATCTAAACCCACATGTGATTAGGCGTGAAATTGTTAGGTTTTATAGCTCGATTTGCCCGTGTTTTGATTGATTTCGATGAATATTTAGAGTCAATTGAGTACTATTTTCATGAACTAATAAATTTTCCTCTTTGATGCTCATAGATGGATAGAGGGTGAAAAATGGAGTTCGTAGGACTTTAAATCGACTCAAACGGATGCCCGGATGAGAAGATACAGAAGAAATACGAAAAGTATTAGTTCTAGGGAGCAAAAGTGTCAATGGAGTACTCAAGCAAGAAGTACTCGAGTACTTAGTACCCAAGCACTCGAGTGTAATGCTTGGTCGAGTACTCACTACTCAAGCACTCAAGTATAGTGCTCAAGCTGAAGGAGGTCGAGTACTCACTACTCAAGCACTCGAGTATAGTGCTCAAGCTGAAGGTGGTCGAGTACTCACTCTCAAGCACTCGAGTATAGTGCTCAAGCTAAAGGTGGTCGAGTACTCACTACTCGAGCTCGAGAGGTCGAGTACTTTTCACTCTCTTGAAGATTTTAGTGCTCGAGCTACATTGCTCGAGTACTATCTACTCGAGCTATACTTGAGCGAACGTGGATTTCAGCCCATGAATGCTCAATTTGACCCGTTGCCTAATATACCCATTCCAAACACGTTTTTGGACACCACTTGACGCATAGAGATAGTTTTTGGAGAGAGAAGAGCACCGAGAGTTTGAGCAAGCATATTTTACGTGAAATCGAGGTTTTAACATTACGAATTCATAGATTAGAGTTAGATTTTGATTTTCTTTCTTTTGTTCTTCAACACTTAGCACGTGAGACATTTGATTTCTTTATTTGATATTCGTTTTTAGATTAAACTTCTTTCTTCAAAACCCTAGTTTATGTTCTTGAGTTGTTCATGTCAATTCGTCATGTTTATGTTCGTTGCTTATTTAATTGCTATTATTTCACGTCAAAACCATGCTAGGCTAAAACCCTTGTATGCTTGGGGTAGGATGAACTCATAGAAGTAGGATGTTGGTACATAATTAGGATAGCTTGTGATGTTTAGTGCTAGTTCTCTTAATTATTGAATTCTTAAAATAAATTCTAGAATTATCTTGAAATTGAGTACGAAAATTATTACAGAGAGGACGATATTATCACTCTTTGATAACAAGTAGACTTAACGATAGGGTTATAGAAGGGGTTTATAATTTACCAGTTTATCTAGGGAGGACGACCATATCACCTTGGATAGATAAGGGTCTCATTAATTAAGCATAATCCATAAAACTTGTTTAGTGGGTTGTGAAGTAGGTTGATATGACGAAATATTAGGGTTAATTCTTGATCTTTTAGTTTTTCAATCTAGTACTAGATTAGGGAAGTAGATTGCCTAGTTTTAGTACACTTAGGATTAATACTTGCACATCACGGTTTTTTTAATTATCGTACTAGTTCCATTAGTATACGTAGGGATTCCTATCCTGAGCATTACCATTCCATATTTGAGTAAACTCTTAGTTCTTTATTAGATTTTATTATTTGCATTAATAGAAGTAGATTTTAGAGTAGTTTAATTACATTCATAAACTCAAACATACACTCATATTAACTACGATACGTAGATCTCTAGGGCTCTATTCGCATACTTACCTTCCCTTGGGTTCGATACTACTTGGTCCCTATACTTGCCCATACTGCTGTGATCCCATACTCTTGTGAGGTAACTACTAGTATAGCTAGTATTTTGCGAACAAGTCAATGGCGTCGTTGCCGGGGAAGGCGATGTATGTCCATTGAGTAGGACGTGGAGATAGCTTAGTAGTTAGTAGTGAGTGCTTTATTTTTCTGTTTAATTCTTACTTGTTCGGCAGTTGCATTTTGATTCTTCTTTTAGTGTTTTAGGTTTATGAAAACACGCTCGCAAGGAGATACGAGCGAGGAGAGAACACGGCTAGATCCTGAGACAATAGCAAGAAGAAACCGAGCCTTCTTAAGAAGGATGAATACTGCCGGTGGAGACAAAGACAACATGAATCTGGATGGAATTGGGGATGTAGACAAAGTTGTTGCAGAGTACAATGCTATAGTGGAATAGGTGGACGGAGTTGATGGAAACAACAGTAACCAGCAGATACACATAGGGGAAACACAGAACCAACGCCCGAACCCGCAAAACCAAAACAACTCTGCACAAACTCAAACCCAAAACCAAAGTCAGAGCAATAACCCAAACAACCCGTTCAACAACCCTGTCTACCAACATCACAACCCACACTATCCGCCATATCCATACCCACCACCATATCCTTATCCACCATACCCTTATCCTCCACCTCCTGCTTACAACCAACCTCCAGTTCTGCAGGTACCTCTACCACCCGTCTATCCTCAGCACGTTTCTCAGAACGTTGATCATGATATAGCAATCCGAGGAAGGTTTGCGGCACAGCCGCAACGGTATTACGGTGGAGTAGCATTGCCTCCAGTAGAGGCAAACAACTTCTCTATCTCCCCAGGAATCCTGAAGATACTTACTGAGAATCAATTCAAGGAGGAGGTCGGGAAGGATAATCCTCATACTCACTTGAGGAATTTTCTGATGATTGCCTCAACTTTCAACTATAACGGCATATTTGAAGATGCCAAGAGGCTCAGGTTATTCCAGTTCTCTTTAACTGGAATCGCGAAGGAGTGGTATGATAACACGCTCCCAAGGGGAGGTGTAACCACATGGGCCGAGCTCGAGCGTCTGTTCCTCGAGCGATTCTACCCTTCATCTAGAACGATCAAAGCAAGGCTTGAGATCTCGTCGTTCAAGCAGAAGCCAGGAGAGGACTTACGTCAGGCTTGGGAGAGATACTCCAATATGCTTATTGAATGCCCGCAGCACGGGTACAATAAAGGTGACATCATGGCTTATTTCTATTATGGAGCCAACAAGGCGGGTCAAGACCACCTTGATGCATGTGCTACTGGAGCATTCCTGAATAGTGGTGCAGCTTGGTGTAGGGAGATTGTTGATAACATAGTCAAGAATGCGGGGCAATGGAATGGGGCAATAGAAGTTCAGCGAGCTTATCAGATGGATGAGAGTGAGGGTATTAGAAAATTGTTGATGGCGATGATGGAGAAGATAAGTAACTTGGAGGTCGGCCAGAGTTTGAGTGGTCAGAATACTGCAGTGAGCGAGAAAGTGGACCACCCAGATAGCCAGCATGAGGAGGCCAACTATATGGGAGGGCCTCATTATAATCAGAATGGCTATCAAGGTGGAAATTATCAGGGGCGACCAACTTATGGTCAACCATTTGTACCACCGGGTCCACAGCCTCCTCAGAATCAATGGAGGAATACTTAGGGGTATCAAGGAGGCCAGCAGCCTCCTCAGAATCAATGGAGGAAGAATGAAAATTTCTCCTACAGTAATCCGAGAGCGGGGATAACTGTACCTCCAAATGTCGACCCTGGCTCAAAACTCCCTGGAGGAGAAGGAGGTGCTACTACTGATGAGATGTTACGTGTCATTCTGCACAAGGTGGAGGAAGGTAGTAAGTGGCTATCCTCTCTGGAGTATGATGTGAAGGAGATGAGTAAGAAGAATGATCAGCGTGATCAAGACCTCCAGAAGAGGGATATGGAGCTGAATAGAATTCAGCAAGAGAACAATAGGCGGTTCACTTCGATGGAGTATCAGATTAGCCAGATCCTAAAATCATTGGGTAGAGAACCCGGGAAATATCCTTCTATGCCGGAGGGGAACCTGATTAGGCATGAAATTGTTAGATTTTATAGCTCATTTTGCCCGGGTTTTGATTGATTTAGATGAGTATTTAGAGTCAATTGAGTACTATTTTTATGAACTAATGAATTTATCTTTTTTATGCTCATAGATGGATAGAGGGCGAAGAATGGAGTTCGTAGGACTTTGAATCGACTCAAACGGATTCCCGGATGAGAAGATATGGAAGAAATACGAGACGTACTAGTCCGAACGAGCAAAAATATCATTTGGCCCGAAGAAGGAGGACTCAAGCAAGAAGAGGTCGAGTACTAAGGACTCGACCATATTGAGCTCGAGTCCTAGTCAAATTCTGGAGGAATAAAGCACTCGACCAGGCCTTGCTCGAGTCCTTAGGACTCGAGCGGTCGAGTGCACACTCGATCAAGACACGGTCGAGTCCTTAGGACTCGAGCTCCTCCTGGTCGAGTCCTATTGGAGCGCTGGAAGAGGGAAGCACTCGACCCCCTAGAGCTTGAGTCCTAGGGACTCGACCTAGGGCAGCTCGAGTGCTATAAGGGCAATTTCGGCCCATGAGTGTGAAAATCAACCCGTTGCCTATATATACCCATCCCGAACACGCTTTTGGACACCACTTCACACATAGAGATAGTTTTTGGAGAGAGAAGAGCACCGAGAGTTCGAGCAAGCGTATTTTACTTTTAATTGAGGTTTTAACATTACGAATTCATAGTTAGAGTTTTATTTTGGATTTCTTTCTTTCTTCGATACTTGTTACATGAGACTTTGATTTCTTCGTAATTTAATTTTCGTTCTTAGACTTTAATTCTTTCTTAAACCCTTATTTATGTTCTTGAGTTTTTCTACTAGATTAATCACGTTTTTTATTCATTGCTTGTTTAATTGCTTTCGTTATCGTTAAAACCATGCTAGGCTAAAACCCTTGTATGCTTAGGGTAGGATGAACTCGTAGAAGTAGGACGTTGGTACGTAATTAGGGTAACTCGTGATGTTTAGTTTTAATTCTCTTAACTAATGAATGCTTAAAATAAATCCTAGAATTATCTTTGAGTTTAGTACGAACATTGTTAGAGAGAGGACGATCTTATCACTCTTTAATAACTAATAGGCTTAACGAGAGGGTTTAGAAGGGGTTTATTCATCTACAGGTTTATCTAGGGAGGACGACCGCATCACCTTAGTTGAATTAGTATCTCATTAATTAAGCACAATCCGTTAACTTGATTATTGGTTTAGTGAAGTCGATTGATAGGACAAAGTATTAGGGTATTAATTCTTGAGCTTTTAGTCTTTCAATCTTATACTTAGGATTATTTTTTCACATCACTGTTATTTTGATTATGTACCAGCTCTGTTAGTATACGTAGAAATTCCTATCTTGAGCATCACCTTCTTTTATTTGAAACCAAACCTTAGATAATTAATTTTATTCTTTCTTCTGCATACGTAGAATAATATAGTTTAGATTTAATAATTCTTAAAAAGCCGAAAACATCCACTCATATTAATTACGACGCATAGATCCCCAGGGCTCTATTCGCATACAACCCATCCCGAGGTACGATATACTTGGTCCCTATACTTGCCAATACTACAGTGAACCCATACTCTTGTGGGGTAACTTCTAGTAAAAGTTAGTAAAGTTTGGTTCAAGTCAGAACCCGAAAGAGAAATGCAAGGCGATCCAGCTAAGAAGTGGAACCAAATATGATGGTCCTCAAATGCCTACTGATCTTGAGGAGATACATATGGAGATTGAGATGGAGGGACAAGAACATAAGAAAGATGGAGGTGAGACAGTTGAGGTAGAAGTTGAGAAGGAGGGTGATATGGATGAGTCCCAGAAGGGCAAAGACCTTGAGGAGGAAAAGATTGAGGAGATTGAGAGAGTTTCAAAGTGGAAGAAGGCAAAGGAAGAACGTGAAAGAGATCGAGCGAGATTAATGAGGGGTACCCAAATCTGTGATACCCGTCCCATATCCGCAGCGTTTTATGAAAAAGAAATTAGATGAAAAATTCGCTAAATTCCTTGATGTGTTTAAAAAGCTACGTATTAACATACTTTTTTATGATGCTTTGGAACAGATGCCCAATTACGCCAAGTTCCTGAAGGACTTGATAGCGAAGAGACGGAGAGTTGATGAGCCCAAGTTGGTGCAACTGAACCATGAGGTGAGTGCATTAGTGCACAAAGCGCTTCCCCCGAAGTTGAAGGATCCCGGGAGTTTCACTATCTTATGTGATATCGGGAATGGAGTCAAGAAGGGAGCCTTATGTGATCTTGGAGCGAGCATCAATCTTATGCCCTTGTCATTATTCAAGAAGTTAGAAGGTGGAGAACTTCAGCCGATAATGATGACGCTTCAACTAGCCGACCGGTCTATTACTCGATCTCAAGGTGTTGTTGAAGACGTCCTTGTTAAAGTTGGAGATTATATTTTTCCAGTCGATTTTATGGTGCTCGACATGGAGGAAGATGAGCATGTATCTTTGATCTTGGAATGTCCGTTCTTAGCTACGGCTGGGATGGTGTTAGATGTGGCGAATGGGAAGATCACGTTGAAAGTTGATGATAAAGAGTTGAAAATTTCCCTATATGAGGCCATGAAACAACCAAAGGAAGATGGGAGCTGTCATTCCATTGATGCCATTGATCTTTGTGTTGAAGACACACCTCTTATCCCTAACCTTTTTTATATACGTGATTTTGATAGTCCTTCACTTGACGATATAATCCATGAACGTTATGATCTTGATTGTTTTGATAGGGACGAAGGCAAGGAGTTGAAGGATGGAGAGTTGGAAAGTGTGGATGTGGCCCAGTTGGAGAGGAAAGGAGGAGTTGATGTTAAGAAGAAAAAATCCAAGAAGTGGGTACCTCCGTGGAGAATGAAGAAGAAGAAGGAGGATGGGAAGCGAGCAAAAAACTTAGACATCTTCTCTTATGAGAGTAAGGGAGGTAAGTTTGAGTATCATGTCCCATAAGCTCTTTTGAGCTCGGTCCGGCATTAGGACCTTAAAAATAGCGCTGAGTGGGAGGCAATCCATTTTTATTTGCTTTTGAGTGTTTTTAGTTATTAGGTTGTTGTTTTGAGTCGTAAGTTCTAACCTCGTACTTGAGAGTTTTATTTTGTAGGCGTGCTTTGAGGGTGAAGGAATGCCCAAGAAGTGAAGATTGAAGGGACCAACTCGAGACAAGGGAGTGTGTCAAGTTGTTGAGAGAAATTAAATTATTTGGATGAGGTAACCCACAACCCCAAACTTAGACCGCTTCACAAGGTCGAAGTTTGGGGGGTGGAGTTTTTATATGCTTTATGGTTACATTGCACTGGCGCACACCCTCTCTTTGGGTTGAGTTTGGTTATATATTGAGCCTTGAAATGCTCCTTGAGTTGATATTGCTTTGAGGTGCTACTACATATTTCATGCTTACCAATCCTCCTATGCTTGTTGATTGCTTACTTTGAGTGTGAGTATGAGTAGTGATTTATGAAGTTGAGTTAGAGTCTGAATTGTGTGAGTGTAGGAGTTAGAGTTGATTTGAGAGGGAACTCGTATACTTAAAAAAAATTCTTTTGAGTACTTGTGTGATGAGAGTGAGGATTCACTAGGACTGGCATGGATGTGAAAACTGTGCGATTTGAGCCTTTTTTAGATTAAGATGTATGAATTGATCTCTTCGTTTGTGAGTGGATCGTCACCTTAGAGGATGCTAGAACTTGTGTGTGCTCTCGTTTCTTGATTGTCAGTGGCGGATGCACTCTTACGAAAGGGTATGCAAGTGCATACCCTGTTTTATCTCAAAAAACATTATATATATATTAGTCTATATAATAATTGGGTTAAATAAAAAATTAAATATATTAATACATTTGAGTAAATACTAAGTACCAGCCCAATAATACAGTACTCTGTTTCCTAAATTCACACGCCAACTAAAACCCTTCACATCCCCGCCTTCAAATCTCGACGGATCGCGACGACGCCCGCCCCTTCTCAACCTTATTTCTCACCGGCGCTGGCGGCCACCGCTAAATTCTTTCAACGACGGTTCACTTATTTTCGCCACGGTAGTTCTCTATTTCTCCTTCTTTGGATTAGATTTATCCCCAAACTCTCAAATCCAAAACCCACACTTATTAATTTTCTTCCACAGAGTATGAATGGGCGATTGATGCAGTAGAGATCAGATAATGAATTGGAATGATACAATTGCTAATTTTTAAATTAATAATCGAAATTAACTGAATAACTTTAGCTTTGCACCCATTTAGATTAGAAATTAGAATGCAGGCTTTATGATATAGAGTGGATGGTGATTTCTAAATGTATGGAATTATTTGTCTATTAATTAATTATTTTAAATAGACAGTAGTGGCAATGGCAACAAAAGTGCATATGATATAGTATATATATGAAAAATGGTCATTGAAGTAGTGGATGCTGACAATCAATTCAATGAGATTTGGATTAATTAATTTGAAGCAGTAGATGTTGACAACCAATTCAATGAGACATGAATTAATTTGAAGCAGTAGATGTTGATAATCCTGATTGGTTTGACAAGTACATATGGCTTGAGTATAGTATTGCAAAAGATGTTGTGTTTTGCTTTGTTTGTTATTTATTTAAAGATGATGTTGGTTTCATGGATGGTGATGGACATGATGCTTTTATTAGAAGCGGTTTTAGAGGTTGGAATAGACCATGTGCTTTTGCTAAGCATATTGGTAAGATTAAAAGTGTTCATAATCGATGTATGGAGAAGTTTGAGGCTTTAGTTGATCCAAAATTATTCATCAATAATTCCTTTTCTCGACAAACTTCACATGCTAGGAAAGAGTACCAGACTCGTTTGACTGCTTCACTTGAATGTTTGAAATTTCTATTGCTTCAAGGATTAGCAGTTCGTGGTCACGATGAGAGTGAAAAATCTTTTAATAGAGGGAATTTTCTTGAACTTTTGAAGTGGTATGCTAGTCAAAATGATGAAATTGAAAGAGTTGTGTTTAAAAATGCACCGGGCAACAGTCAAATGATAGCTCCTTCAATTCAAAAAGATCTCATCAGTTCTTGTTCAAAAGAAACGACTAGGGCCATTATAAGAGAGTTGGGTGAAGATCACTTTGCGATATTAGTAGATGAATCTCGCGATGTGTCTTGTAAAGAGCAGATGGCTTTTTGTTTGCGTTATGTTAATAAGGAAGGAGCAATAGTCGAACGATTTATTGGTGTTGTGCATGTTAAGGGTACTACTGCTTTGTCCCTTAGAGATGCAATTTATTCTATATTATCTGAGCATTCATTGAGTCCATCTAGAATTCGTGGGCAAGGTTATGACGGGGCTAGCAATATGAAGGGCGATAGTAATGGTCTCAAAACTTTGATAAGGAAAGATACTCAAGCAGCATATTATATTCATTGTTTTGCACATCAACTTCAGCTAACACTTGTTGCAATATCGAAAAGGAATGTTGAATGTGGTTGGTTATTTGAAATTCTTTCCAATATGTTGAACATTGTTGGAGGCTCTTGTAAGCGTCAAGAAATGCTTAAAGATGCTCAAGCTGAAATAGTTGCAAAAGCATTCGAAGATGGTGAACTTGAAAGTGGAAAAGGTTTGAATCGGGAGCTTGGATTGGGAAGGCCGGGTGATACTCGTTGGGGATCTCACTATAAATTGTTAGTGAATGTTATTGCTTTGTATTCTACAATTTGTAAGGTACTTGAAATGATTTATAACAATCCACAGACATCTGATGATCGTGCAAAAGCCGATGGTGTTAGTTATGCACTTGAGTCGTTCGACTTTATTCTTATGGTGCACTTGATGAAGACTGTATTTGGAGTAGCAAATCAATTGAATATGGCATTGCAAAAAAAAGATCAAGACATTGTTAATGCAATATCTCTTGTGAAGTTAACTAAAGAGCGGTTGAGACAAATGAGAGAAGATGGATGGGAATCTCTTTGGAATTCAGCCATATCTTTTTGTCATAAAAATGATATTGATGTTCCTAACATGAATGATGAGTATGTCCCTCGAGGAAGGAAGAATCGTAGGCGTGAAAAGCAAGACATTACATATTTTCATCACTATCGATATGATGTCTTTGGTGAAATAATTGATTTGCAACTCCAGGAGCTTGACAATCGATTTGATGAGGTAAGTACAGAGTTGCTCATTTGTATGACTTGCTTGAATCCCGTTAACGCCTTCTCTTCTTTTGACAAAGTAAAATTGCTTAGACTAGCTGAATTTTATCCTGATGAGTTTTCAAGTGTTGATTTGTTGTGTCTTGAGGATGAGCTTGATACTTTCATTTACGATATGAGAAGAGATGATAGATTTCAAGGTTTGAAAGATATTGGAGAACTCTCCATGAAACTTGTTGAGACAAATAAGCATGAAATATATTGTCTTGTCTACTTGCTTATAAAGATGGTGTTGATCCTTCTTGTGGCAACTGCAAGTGTGGAAAGAGCATTTTCTGCAATGACTTATGTGAAGAACAAGCTACGGAATAGCATCGGAGATCAATTTTTGAATGATTGCTTAGTTACTTATATAGAGCGAGATGTGTTCTTAAAAATAAGCAACGAAGACATTTTGAACCACTTTCAAAATATGAGAACTCGTCGAGAACGATTGTAATTTTTCTTTAGATGAAGAACCTTTTTGTTGTAATTCCTAATATTATATATGTTTCGAGGTTTTTAATTGCTTATATTTTGTCTACATAATTTTTTAATTATGCATACCCTGTTGTGATTTTCTGGATCCGCCACTGTTGATTGTGTCTAGTTTGATATGCCGAAAGTGATTTTAGGCCATCTTTGATTTGATTGAATCACTTAGCCTAAATTTTCCCTACCAATGATATTTATCCCTTGTTAGCCCGTTTAAGCCTTGGCCTATTTATTTGCTAGCATATTTTAACACTTATCCGAATTCCTAAATTCTTTTTGTCCCAATTTGAGTGGAGAATAGGAAAAGTGTGAATGAGAAGGGATCGAGTTGAGTTGAAAAAGGAGAATTATTAATGCTTGAGTGAAATTGAGAAGAAGGTGTAATGAGAATTTGAGTTGTGGGGAAGACCAAAAATTTGAGAATGAGTAAAAGAAAAATGAGCTCATATGTATGTGTGAAAGAGAAAAAAAAAAGGTGAAGTGATTGAAAAAGTGAAATGAGTTAGAGAAAAGAAAAATTGAAGTGTTGAAAGTAGTGGAATTGAAAGTGTATTGCATGAAGATGTTTGAAGTGTCCTGTTCCTAGTCTCAAAATATTGAGTTTGATTTTCTATTCTCCATTCACTTGAGTCACTTACCCCATATAGTTTCTCCACCTGTCCAAAGAGCCTACATTACAACCTTGAGAAAAGTCCTTTTTTATTCGGCATTGATTTCTAGAGTATGGTCGAAGTTGAGAGCGCTTACAAGCCTATGGCTGCTGATATGTGTGATTGATTGATTGAGTCCCTTATCATTGATATACACTTGTGAGGGAGTGAAACACATCGTTGAGTGCACATCCATGTTTGATCTTGGTGTTTCTTGTTGTTATTGCATGAGTATGATGAAGGGGATGAGTTTGTGTACGTGTGAACAATCGTTGAAGCTTGAAACTCAATTACTTGCATGATTTGATTCTTTGATTCAACCTAAACAATTTCACTTGGCTTATTATTTCGTTGCTTGAGGACAAGCAACATGGTAAGTTTGGGGGGGTTGATTAGGCGTGAAATTGTTAGGTTTTATAGCTCGATTTGCCCATGTTTTGATTGATTTCGATGAGTATTTAGTGTTAATTGAGTACTATTTTCATGAAATAATAAATTTTCCTCTTTGATGCTCATAGATAGATAGAGGGCGAAAAATGGAGTTCGTAGGACTTTGAATCGATGATTAGGCGTGAAATTATCATGATTCGTCGTTTGAAATACCCTAATTTTGGTCGGTTTTGTCGAGTATTTAGAGTCAATTGAGCATTATTTCTATACATTGATGAATTTATCTCTTTGATGCTCATAGGTGAATCGAGGACAAAAACGGAGTTCGTAGGACTTTGAATCGACTCAAACGGATGCCCGGATGAGAAGATATCGAAGAAATACGATTGGTATTAGTGCGGAAGAAGAAAAGTATTACTTGGGGAATTTCTGGAGTCACTCGAGTGGCTCAGGTCGAGCACTAGCACTCGAGCACGTTGCTCGAGCGCCAAAAATATACAGAAGATTTCTTGCGCTCGAGCAGCTCGAGCACCCCAAAATATACAGAGGAATTCGAGCGCTCGACCAGCTCGAGCGCCACCGCTCGAGCAGGTGTGCTCGAGCACTTCCAAATTTTGAGCGTCCGGATGCGTTTTTCGGTCCACGAGTTCCCGATTCGGCCCAATGCTTATATATACTCGTCCCGAGCTCGTTTTTACACACACCTTGACACCACTTGATACCTTATTACTTTTAGAATTAGTTTTTGGAGAGGAAGAGACGAGCAAGCTTTACTTTACGTTTAATCGAGGTTTTAGTACGAATTCTTAGTTTATTTTCATTTCTCAGTTTCTTTTCATTAGTTCGATTACGTTAAACACTTTAAACTTCGTTTTTATTAATTAAATTTCAGTTCTTTGCAAGTATTTCTTTAAACCCTAGTTTATGTTTGATCTTTTATTCGTTCAAATCATCATGTTTATGTTCGTCACTTCTTCTATTGCTTTTATTCTTGTCAAAACCATGTCTAGCTAAAACCCTTGCATGCTTAGGGTAGGATGAACTCGTAGAAGTAGGTTGTGGGTACGTAATTAGGGTAATTCGTGGCGTTAGGTTTTAATTCTCTTAATTAATGAATCCTTAAAATCAATCTTGACTTTACCTTTGAATTTTGTACGAAAAGTGTTCGAGAGAGGACGACCGTATCACTCTTTAACAATTAGTAGACTTAATGAGAGGGTTTAGAAAGGGTTAATTAATCTACCGGTTTATCTAAGGAGGACGACCGCATCACCTTAGTTTAAATTAGGGTCTCGTTAATTAAGCATTATCTATTAACTTGTTCGTAGATTAGTGAAGTCGATTGTTAGGATAAAGTATTAGGGTTTTAAATCTTGAGCTTTCGTCTTGAAATCTTTTACTTAGGTTATTTCTTGTGTGTCACGATTATCTTGATTATGTACCTTCTCCGTTAGTATACGTAGGAATTCCTATCCTGAGCATCATCATCACATACTTTGAAAACACACCTTAGTTTATTCGTTTCCTTCGTTCTTTAGTTTAATTAGTTTATTTTAGTTGTTTTTAATTAATTCTTTCAAAAATCCAAAAATATACACTAATATTAACTACGACGCGTAGATCTTCAGGGATCTATTCACATACATACCTTCCTTTGGGTTCGATAATACTTGGTCCCTATACTTGCCCATACTACAGTGAACCCGTACTCTTGCGGGAAAACTACTAGTAGAAAGCTGGAATATTCGGTTCAAGTCAATGGCGCCGTTACCGGGGATGGCGTTGTATGTCTTTTGAATAGGACTTGTAGATAGCTTAGTAGTTAGTAGTGAGTGATTTACTTTTCTGTTTTATTTCGTAGTATTTTCGGCAGTTGCATTTTTATTCTTTTGTTAGTGTTTCAGGTTTATGAAAACACGCTCACAAGGTGCTACGAGCGAAGAGAGATTACCGTTGGATCCTGAGACAATAGCAAGAAGAAACCGAGCCTTCTTAAGAAGGATGAACGCTGCCGGAGGGAAAGAACCAATGCACATTACTAATGAGTTGGATGAGGTCAAGAACGAGTTTAATCAGACATTGAACCGGGCTGACGGCACTGAAGGCAATTCCAGTAAGAACCAAGATCCGTCAGGGGACAGCCAGAGCCAAAACCCAGGTACACAGCACGTGAACAATCCAGCTCATAATCTTGTCCAACATCCTCAGAACAACCCTGCTTACCCACATCCTAACTTACCACAAAACAACTTACCTTACCCTTACCCATACCCACCTTATCCGAATCCACCATACCCGTATCCTCCACCGCCTGTTTACAACTAACCACCGACTTATCAACCACCACCACCCCAACAAGTACCCGTACTAGCTGCTAATCCTCAACACGTTCCTCAGAATGCAGATTAGAACATGGCTATTAGAGGGAGGTTCGTGGCTCAACCGCAGAGGTACTATGATGGAGTGGCATTGCCCCCTGTAGAGGCAAATAACTTCTCAATTTCCCCAGGAATTCTTAAGCTGCTTACCGAGAATCAATTCAAGGGGGAGGTTGGGAAGGAGAATCTTCATACTCATCTGAGGAGTTTTCTGATGATCGCATCCACGTTTAATTATAACAGCATGTCTGAAGATGCCAAGAGGCTCAGGCTGTTCTCATTCTCTTTAACGGGAATAGCAAAGGAGTGGTACGATAACACGCTCCCACGGAGAGGTGTAACCACATGGGCCAAGCTCGAGCGTCAGTTCCTCGAGCGATTCTACCTTCCATCTAGAACGATTAAAGTGAGGATAGAGATTTCTTCCTTCCGTCAGAAGCCAGGAGAGGATTTACGTCAGGCTTGGGAGAGATACTCGAATATGTTGATTGAGTGCCCGCAGCACGGGTATAATGAGGGAGATATCATGGCATTCTTCTATAGTGGAGCCAGCAAGGCTGGTCAAGCCCATCTCGATGCATGTGCCAGTGGAGCTTTTCTGAACCAAGGGATAGCGAGATGTAGAGAAATCGTCGACAACATTATCACGAATGTCGGGGTATGGAATGAGAATCCGGAATTTCAGAGAGCGTGCAAGTTGGAGGAGAATGAGGGTACGAGGAAGCTGTTGATGGCTATGATGGAAAAGATCAGCAACCTTGAGATGGGGCAGAATCTGGTTGGAGGGAATGTAACAGTGAATGAGAAAGTGGACCCACCCACGAGTCAGCAAGAAGAGGCCAACTTTATGGGAAGACCTAACTATCCACAAGGGGGTATCCACAAGGTGGAAATCAGTTTGGTAGACCTTCTTATGGCCAACCATTTGTACCTCCAGGTCCTCAGCCGCCTCAAAATCAATGGAGGAACACACAAGGATATCAAGGAGGCCAGCAGCCTCCTCAAAACACATGGAGGAAGAACGAATTTTTTTCATATGCTAATTCGAATACCGGAATTACAGTTCCTCCAGGTGTTGATCCAGGTTCTAAACTTCCGGGTGGAGAAGGCGGTGCCTCAACTGAGGAGATGTTGAGAGCTATCCTTCAGAAGGTGGAGGAAGGAAGCAGGAGGTTGTCATCTTTGGAGTATGACGTTAAAGAGTTGCATAAGAAAGGTGATCAGCGTGATCAAGAACTCCAGAAGAGAGATGTAGAGCTGAATCGAATTCAGTATGAGAACAATAGGAGGTTCACTTCGATAGAGTTTCAGATGAGTCAGATCGTAAAATCATTGGGAAGAGAGTCGGGGAAGTATCCTTCTATGCCGGAGGGAAACCCGAAAGAGCATTGCAAGGCGATCCAGCTTAGAAGTGGGACCAACTATGAGGGTCCTCAGATGCCTGCTGATTCTGAGACGCCCAAAGGAGAGATTGAGATTGAGGAGATGGAAGTTGAGAAAGGGGTTGAGGGTGAAGGCATTCAGAAGAGTAAAGATGTGGATGAGTCCCATGAGAGCAAAGAGCCTGAAGAGAAAGGCATTGAGAAGAGTGAAAGAGTTCCTAAGTGGAAGAAGGCAAAGGAAGCAAGGGAGAAAGTGAAAGAGACCGAGCGTGATGAATGGGGGGTACCCAAATCTGTGATACCAGTCCCGTATCCACAGCGCTTCATGAAAAATAAGCTTGATGAAAAATTCGCTAAATTCCTTGAGGTTTTTAAGAAATTGCATATTAACATTCCTTTTTATGATGCTTTGGAACAGATGCCGAATTATGCCAAGTTCCTGAAAGACTTGATAGCGAAGAGAAGAAGAGTAGATGAGCCCAAGTTGGTGCAGTTGAACCATGAGGTGAGTGCATTAGTGCACAAAGCGCTGCCTCCAAAGTTGAAGGATCCCGGGAGTTTCACGATCTTATGTAATATCGGGAATGGAGTTAAGAAGGGAGCGTTGTGCGACCTTGGGGCGAGCATCAACCTTATGCACTTGTCACTATTTAAGAAGTTGGAGGGTGGAGAACTTCAGCCGACAATGATGACGCTTCAACTAGCCGATCGGTCTATTACTCGACCTCAAGGTGCAGTTGAAGATGTCCTCGTGAAGGTTGGGGATCACATATTTCCAGCCAATTTTGTAGTGCTTGACATGGAGGAAGACGAGCACGTACCTTTGATCTTAGGAAGACCGTTCTTAGCTACGGCCGGGATGGTGTTAGATGTGGCAAATGGGAAGATCACGTTGAAAGTTAACGATCAAGAGATAAATATTTCCATATATGAGGCCATGAAACACCCGAAGGAGGATGAAAGCTGTTATTGCATGGATGCAATTGATCCTCGTGTTGAAGACACACCTCCTATCTCTAATCTTTCTTATATTCATGATTTCGTTAGTCCTTCACTTGATAATTTAACCCATGAGCATGATGATCTTGATTATTTTGATAGGGATAAAGGGAAGAAGTTGAAGGATGAAGAAGTGAAAAAGGTGGACGTGGTCCAGTTGGAAGGGAAAGGAGGAGTTAAGAAGAAAAAGTCCAAGCGCAAGAAATTTCTTAGTAAGACTCCTCCAGATAAAGGTGAGAAGAAGTTGAGACCCCCACCACTTGAGGTGGAGAAAGAAGCAAAGGAGCTCATGATGGAGGGGCATCAAGGAAAGAAATGCAAGCACCACTCTTATGAGAGTAAGGGAGGTAAATTTGAGTATCATGTCCCATAAGCTCCTTTGAGCTCGGTCCGGCATTAGGACCTTAAAAATAGCGCTGAATGGGAGGCAATCCATTTTTTATTTGTTTTTCAGTTTTTATATGTTATTAGGGTGTTTTTGAATCGTAAGTTTTAACCTCGTACTTGAGAGTTTATTTTGTAGGCTTGTCTCGAGAGAGTAGAGGAATCATAGAGTTATACAAAAGGGAGAAACTCAAGCAAGGGAGTGTGCTGCGTTGTTAAGAGAAATTGAACTATTTGGATGAGGTAACCCACAACCCCAAACTTAGACTTCTTCACAAGGTCGAAGTTTGGGGGTGGAGTTTTTATATGTTTTATTGTTACATTGCACCGGCGCCCACGTCTCTTTGAGTTGAGTTTGGTTATTTGAGTCTTGAGATGCTTCTTGAGCTGATAATGTTTTGAGATGCTCCTTGAGCTGTTATTGATTTGATTTGCTACTACATATTTCATGTCTATCAATCATCTTATGCTTATTGATTGCTATCTTTGAGTATGATTTGATGAGTAGGGTGAATTGTGAGGGTGAGTTAGGAAGTCTTTTGTGTGAGTGGTTGAGCTAGAGTTGATTTGAGAAAGAACTAATATGCTTGTGAATTTTTTTTTAAGTGCTTGTGTGATGAGAGTGAGAATTCACTAGGACTAGCATGGATGTGAAAGCCGTGAGATTTGAGCCTTATGAGATTTGATGCATAAATTAATCTCTTCGTTTGTGAGTGAGTCGTCACCTTAGAGGATGCTAGAACTTGTGTGTGCTCTTGCTTCTTGATTGTGTCTAGTTTGATATGCCAAAGGTGATCTTAGGCCATCTTTGTTTTGATTGAGTCACTTAGCCAAAAATTTTCCTTACCATTGATATTTGTCCCTTGTTAGCCCCTTTGAGCCTTAATCATATTTCATTGGCTAGCACATTTAAACACTACTCCAAGTTCCTAAGCCTTTTTGTCCCAATTTGAGTGGAGAATAGGAAAAGTGTGAATGTGAAGGGATTGAATTGAGTTGAAAAAGGAAAATGTTGTTTGTTGAGTGAGTGTGAGAAGAAGGTGTGATGAAGTTTTGAGTTGTGGGAAAAAGAAAAAAATTGAGAATGAGCAAAAGAAAAAAAAAGCTCATGTGTTTGTGAAAAAAAAAAAAGTAAAGTGATTGAGAAAAGTGAAAAAAGTGAGAAAGAAAAAAAAATTGAAGTGTTGAGAGTGTTGGAATTGAAAGTGTGTTTATTGAATATGTTTGAAGTAGTCTGTTCCTAATCTTGAAGTACCGAAGTGTGATTTTCTATTCTCCATTCACTTTAGTCACTTACCTATATTGTTATCCCACCTGTCCAAAGAGCCTACATTACAACCTTGAGAAAAGTCCTTTTTTATTCGGCATTGATTTCTAGAGTATGGTCGGAGTTGAGAGTGCTTACAAGCCTATGGCTGCCGATATGTGTGATTGATTGTTTGATTGAGTCCCTTTATCATTGATATACACTTGTGAGAGAGTGAAACACATCGTTGAGTGCACATCCATGTTTGATTTTGGTGATTCTTGTTGTTGTTGCATGAGTATGATGAGGGAAGGTGAGTGAGTATACTTGTTATTGATCTTTGAAGCTCGAGTTCATTTGCTTACATGATTTGATTCGTTGACTCATTCCTAACAATTTCACTTGACTTATTATTTCATTGCTTGAGGACAAGCAATATGGTAAGTTTAGGGGGTGGGGTTGATTAGGCGTGAAGTTGTCATGATTCGTTGTTTGAAATACCCTAATTTTGGTCGGTTTTGTCGAGTATTTAGAGTTAATTGAGCATTATTTCTATAAATTGATGAATTTGTCTCTTTGATGCTCATAGGTGAATCGAGGACGAAAAACGGAGTTCGTAGGACTTTGAATCGATTCAAACGGATGCCCGGATGAGAAGATATCGAAGAAATGCGATTGGTATTAGTGCGGAATAAGAAAAGTATTACTTGGGGAATTTCTGGAGTCACTCGAGTGGCTCAGGTCGAGCACTAGCGCTCGAGCACGTTGCTTGAGCGCCAAAAACATACAGAAGATTTTTTGCGCTCGAGCCTGTTGCTCAAGCGCCCCAAAACATACAGAGGAATTCGAGCGCTCGACCAGCTCGAGCGCCACCGCTCGAGCGATTGCACCATTCGAGCTACACTGCTCGAGCGCCACCGCTCGAGCAGGTGTGCTCGAGCACTTCCAAATTTTGAGCGTCCGGATGCGTTTTTCGGCCCACGAGTTCCCGATTCGGCCCAATGCTTATATATACTCGTCCCGAGCTCATTTTTACACACACCTTGACACCACTTGATACCTTATTACTTTTAGAATTAGTTTTTGGAGAGGAAGAGACGAGCAAGCTTTACTTTACGTTTAATCGAGGTTTTAGTACGAATTCTTAGTTTATTTTCGTTTCTCAGTTTCTTTTCATTAGTTTGATTACGTTAAACACTTTAAACTTCGTTTTTATTAATTAAATTTCAATTCTTTGCAAGTATTTCTTTAAACCCTAGTTTATGTTTGATCTTTTATTCGTTCAAATCATCATGTTTATGTTCGTCACTTCTTTTATTGCTTTTATTATTGTCAAAACCATGTCTAGGTAAAACCCTTGCATGCTTAGGGTAGGATGAACTCGTAGAAGTAGGTTGTGGGTACGTAATGAGGGTAATTCGTGACGTTAGGTTTTAATTCTCTTAATTAATAAATTCTTAAAATCAATCTTGACTTTACCTTTGAATTTCGTACGAAAAGTGTTCGAGAGAGGACGACCGTATCACACTTTAACAATTAGTAGACTTAATGGGAGGGTTTATAAAGGGTTAATTAATATACCTGTTTATCTAAGGAGGACGACCGCATCACCTTAGTTTAAATTAGGGTCTCGTTAATTAAGCACTATCTATTAACTTGTTCGTAGATTAGTGAATTCGATTGTTAGGATAAAGTATTAGGGTTTTAAATCTTGAGCTTTCGTCTTGAAATCTTTTACTTAGGTTATTTCTTGTGTGTCACGATTATCTTGATTATGTACCTTCTCCGTTGGTATACGTAGGAATTCCTATCCTGAGCATCATCATCACATACTTTGAAAACACACCTTAGTTTATTCGTTTCTTTCGTTCTTTAGTTTAATTAGTTTATTTTAGTTGCTTTTAATTAATTCTTTCAAAAATCCAAAAACATAAACCCATATTAACTACGACGCGTAGATCTTCAGGGATCTATTCGCATACATACCTTCCCTTGGGTTCGATAATACTTGGTCCCTATACTTGCTCATACTACAGTGAACCCGTACTCTTGCGGGGAAACTACTAGTAGAAAGTTGGTATATTCGGCTCAAGTCAATTGACTCAAACAGATGCCCGAATGAGAAGATACAAAAGAAACACAAAAAGTATTAGTTCTGGGGAGCAAAAGTGTCACTAGAGTACTCAAGCAAGAAGTACTCGAGTACTTAGTACCCAAGCACTCGGGTGTAGTGCTCGAGGAGTGCTTGGTCGAGTACTCACTACTCAAGCACTCGAGTATAGTGCTCAAGCTGAAGGTGGTCGAGTACTCACTACTCAAGCACTCGAGTATAGTGCTCAAGCTGAAGGTGGTCGAGTACTCACTACTCGAGCTCGAGAGGTCGAGTACTTTTCACTCTCTGGAAGATTTTAGTGCTCGAGCTACATTGCTCGAGTACTATCTACTCGAGCTATACTCGAGCGAACATGGATTTCGGCCCATGAACGCCCAATTCGATCTGTTGCCTATATATACCCATTCCAAACACATTTTTGGACACCATTTGACGCATAGAGATAGTTTTTGGAGAGAGAAGAGCACCGAGAGTTTGAGCAAGCATATTTTATGTGTAATCGAGGTTTTAACATTACGAATTCATAGATTAGAGTTAGATTTTGATTTTCTTTCTTTTGTTCTTCAACACTTAGCACGTGAGACATTTGATTTCTTTATTTGATATTCGTTTTTAGGTTAAACTTCTTTCTTCAAAATCCTAGTTTATGTTCTTGAGTTGTTCATGTCAATTCGTCATGTTTATATTCGTTGCTTATTTAATTGCTATTATTATCGTCAAAACCATGCTGGGCTAAAACCCTTGTATGCTTGGGGTAGGATGAACTCGTAGAAGTAGGATGTTGATACATAATTAGGATAGGTGATGTTTAGTGCTAGTTCTCTTAATTATTGAATTCTAAAAATAAACCCTAGAATTATCTTGGAATTGAGTACGAAAATTATTACAGAGAGGACGATCTTATCACTCTTTGATAACAAGTAGACTTAACGATAGGGTTATAGAAGGGGTTTATAATTTACCGGTTTATCTAGGGAGGACGCCCGTATCACCTTGGGTAGATAAGGGTCTTATTAATTAAGCATAATCCATAAAACTTGTTTAGTGGGTTGTGAAGTAGGTTGATATGACGAAGTATTAGGGTTAATTCTTGAGCTTTTAGTTTTTCAATCTGGTGCTAGATTAGGGAAGTTGATTGCCTAGTTTTAGTACACTTAGGATTAATACTTGCACATCACGGTTGTTTTAATTATCGTACTAGCTCCGTTAATATACGTAGGGATTCCTATCCTGAGCATTATCATTCCATATTTGAGTAAACCCTTAGTTCTTTATTAGATTTTATTATTTGCATTGATAGAAGTAGATTTTAGAGTAGTTTAATTACATTCATAAACCCAAACATACACTCATATTAACTACGACGCGTAGCTCTCCAGGGCTCTATTCGCATACTTACCTTCCCTTGGGTTCGATACTACTTGGTCCCTGTACTTGTCCATACTCTTGTGGGGTAACTACTAGTATAGCTAGTATTTTGCGAACAAGTCAACATGACATACCCTGTTTATATGATTATTGAAAATTCTACCAATATCAAATACCCCATCAACAACCATAATTTTCCCATTACTATTCTTGGAATAGAACACCGTATCACCAAGGTATCCTAGTTAACAATATAACCCATCTAAATACTTCATATCTGCCCTTGAAGTGTCAACAAAATCAAATGCACTAATTGTTCCTCCTCTGTATTCAAAGTTCTCATCTTCTTTCTCATACATTTCTCCCCCATGATGAATTTAAATAGTATAGATATCTCTACAATTATCTACAGTGGTACAGAAGAAAAGAACCCAATTACACAATGATTCACACTCACAAGTCAGAATAAACTCATACAAAATATAAAAAAAAATAGAGGTATGAATAATTAATTTCAAGAACAAACCCCTAACTTCTGTAGTAAAATTTAATTTCCAGTCAAGAACAATGCCTTAATTTCATTCAAATTCAATTCATTTAAAAACATCGCCCTAATTCCATATGATTTCAATTAATTTCAAAATCAACTCCTTAATTTCACTAATTTTACAAGTATTCAGTTAAATTTCAAGAAATATGCTAAGATGAATTCAATTAAATGTACTTACTGTAATTAGGAGCTTCATATCGAACCAGGTATTTTCTTCGGAACATGGCTCCAAATTCTGGTCTAGGTCCTTCATAAGAAATATATATATTTATCTTCATAGGTCTCCTTCCTTGGTTTGGGTTGTTGTCCATCACTTTCCTCATCGTCTTCAGCTATGGAGATGTCTGCGACGCTTGTTGTTCGGAGGGGAGATGACGACGAGACTTTCTTTAGGAAGGGGAGGCGATGCAGACGCTTGTTATAGGGAAGGAAGGTGATGGCAACGGTGGAGGGAGATTTTGGTAGTCGTTATGGGTGAGCGAGTGGGTTAGGTTAAGGCGAAATCAAGAATTGAGAATTTTTTGCCGATCTTTCGTTATTTGATTTTTTTTAATTGCACGAGGCTTGTACGTGACTTCTCCATCTAAACTTGATAGTTTTTTTTATGGTGGGACCAAAAGTGCAACAAATGTGCGAACGGGACCAAAAATGCGGCCAAGCGTGACCAATGTGTTGGTGATCGGTTCTAATCGCGTGGATTAGTGGTTGTTTTTAACCGGTTTTGGGATCACCAAACAAGATCGTGTGATTGATTACCACCGTAAATTGTAAATTCGATTGATCGGATAGTAAAATCGTAAATATGAGTATTGAATTCGTATTTATTTCGTGTGTGTGCATTTTTAGGTGTAAAAGTGTGTGTATTTGAGTATTTGTGAATTTAAACTTATTTTCATTGAAGGAGAGCAATTTATTTATACTAACCACCAAGTAGGTGTTGTACAAGACTCTTGGACTACCAAGCTTGCATGCTTGGCATGTGTCTTTTTTTACCTTATCTAAGCTAAAACTTAGTTACAAAGTCTTCTTTTTTTATCTTATCACGTCTTTGAAGTTGTTCGCTACTCATTAAAAGGCGGTTATATTCTGTCCTTTGTTCACTATTTGTTCGCTCGTGGGACTGAGAATCCATAAGTTGTTCGTCAATCATTTCTTTACATAATGGTTCTATTTGACCTTTGATCTCCTCAATAAGCTGCTCGGAGGGTGTTTGTTCGTTAGATAACCACTCGTCAAATGGGCAAATAGGGATCATACACTCCACAGATTAGTTAATACACCACCTTTGGTGATAGTTATTCGTCATCAATGACTTGGCACACTGTTCACATTCGGCCCCGAGCCCCGGACCTGTTCGCCCATAAGCTGTTCATCGTGTGATACACTACCCGATTTGATGTGTGCATCCTCCTTTGATTACTCTTTACTTAGGGTGTAATACATGTTCACCTAATCTTGGATGTTTCTCGCCTATCAACACAGTGGGACCAAAAGTGTAAAAATCTCGATAGTTTATACTCGTATCGGGAGTCTTCAATTTAAAATTTATAGATAGTTTGACTCGTATCAAGGAGCTTTGATTTGAATTTGATAGATAGTTTATACTCATATCAGGGAGTCTTCAATCTGATCTTTGGCTTGAGAGCTTCAGACAAATATTATTTGTAAAACTTTAGATAGTTTTGGCTCGTATCAAGGAGAATCATAGACAGTCTATGCTCTTGTCAAGTAGTTTTAATTTGGAAAGAGAAGAGATGTCCCGTTGGGCGTGCCAAATGTGTAACAACAAATTTTGTGAAATTAAGTATAAAAACAGGAAATGAGCAATACAAAGATAATTGTATTGCATCAAATGTGAATATTGAGTACAATCTCTAGAATTTCTTTGATTCTTCTTTTTTTTCTTCATGTTTTCGTTGTTGTTTGAAGTGTGGAAGAGAGTTCTATTTATAAAGGAGGGAACTGGGAATGAAGACATTTCTTCTTTGCATTGCCACATGGCATAATTTGATTGGTCAATAGCGATTTCATTGACTTGATTTAACAAATTAATCTGATTTGATTTGATCTTCTTCATTCTCTTCCAATTTGATGAGATATCAATCATATATGATTGGATTAGTCTCTTGATTATTTTTTTTAATTTTGTAAATATTATTTGATATCTCCAAAAATATGATAAGTCATAATTTTAATGGGCTTACAGATGCAAAATTTAATTTTATGTTACATAAATTTTTAAAAAAAATCTTGCGACCCCATTTTTTGAATTATTTCCATAATAAATTCATGAGAAGTGTTGATTGCTAGTAAGTTAATTAGAAGACCTGCCTATTTTTTAAATGAAAATATGTGTGGTACGTATGATTTTTTTTTATTAATCAAAGAAAACATTTATTAATTAATAGAATTAAGTTTAAGAGCTACTTTAACCCTTACACACAAAGGTGGAAATCTCCCATGAAACGTACAAAAATCAGTCCAAGAAATCAAAAATCTTTTAGGCACCCCAACAGATAAACTAGCTAGGATTAGAAAAGCATTTCGGAATGGAGTAATCTTCATGTTTGTGTCCTTTACCGCTAACCAAGAGCTCACAATCACACGTTCTAAATTTAATTCTCGTAGAAAATAATTTTATCCAAATTAAATTATGTGGTCATTGTGTTTGCTCCCCAAAAAATAGAAGTTGAGAATATGAGTAAAGAGAAAGTTGTTAGAGATATTGTTGTCAAGTCAAAAGATTTGAAGAAATCATCAAAAGATATAGTCAAGATTGTACATATTATTTCTAGATCATCTTGATAGTATTTTCATGTATGTAGAGATTTAGTTTGATTTGTAAACTACTTGTAGAGCACTCAAGGTTTGCTTGTAGAGCACTCAAATGTTACTTGTAGAACACTCAAAGTATTGTATATATACTCGTGTAAGTCAATCAATAAAATTGAGTAGCCACAGTTTCGTATTCTTAACATGGTATCAGAGCCTTTTGGCTCACGCCCATGCAAGTCCTGAGAATGTCTCTACTTTCTTCTTCTCGTTCTCATGTCCAATGTTTGTTTTAATTTCTTCTTTAGTTGCCCACAAATTCAATCATTTATTTTCTTCCCTCTTCTTTGTTTTTGTTTTCTTCATGTTCTAAAATCTTTATCAATCCATTTTATGTGTTTCCATCCCCTCTCTCGCTATAAATTTATATATGCATGCCGTGTGTTATTGTCTTCCCTTTCTTTATGCCCCAGAAATCGATGTTTCATATGGTGTAAACAAAATTTCATAAATTTGTAATTTCTTCTTTTCAAAATTCTTATTACCCACTATCTTGATGTCCACCGTCAAGTGTCGAAATCTATTTTCCTATCTCTGTCCATATCATCGTGGCTACTCCAAGTTTCTTCTCTATCTATCCTACTTATCCTATGTCTTTTGTGATAATCTTGTGTAATTATTTTGTCTTTTTCTTTTTGCCAGTCGTTTTTTGTCTGAGATCTTTACATTTTTCTTGCCCTTGTGTCTCCATGCATATTGTCATTATTGTGTCTCTCTATCACCCTCTCCTTTACGTCTGTCAATGTTTCTACATTCGTATTCTCACTCTCATATTCGTATTGTCTTTGAGTGTGATGGATTTCTTTCAAGAACTATATCGTTAAAAATAAAATCATTTTTGGTTATCCAAATAGTCAAAATGACTCTGGCCTAAAAAGGTAAAATTGATTTTCTATTGTTACGGTAACCAAAGATGTATGCAGAAGATGAATGAGGTTGATCTATCAAAATATTTAATCATTTGTTGCAATTGGTCCAACATTTTTGGGAGAAGTTGCAATAAAAAAATAGATGAGACGAATCCTCCACGTAGCTTGTTTGTTTGGATTATACATCTCTTTCTTTAGATTGATCTGCGTGGCACGTATGAAAGTGATAGCAATATAACGATTTAAAATAAGAAGATATATATTGCCATGATCAATATACATTTTGTAGTCGAGTGAATTGCACTTTTGGTCCCACAGGACACGGGCCTCTTGCGAAATGGTCCCAACTATTTCACTTTTAGTCCCAATCAGATTTTTTCTTGCAAAAGTGGTCTCACCGTCTCTCATCCGTTTGCAATCCGTCAAATTTGTTAGCACTTTTGGTCCCATAGGATCTTTTATTTTTATTTTGCACAATTGGTCCCAAAATTTTGGCGGGACTAGTAAAAAATGGAGGGAAATCCATATTTTTTTGAAGGGAATTGACACAGAATTGAGGGAAACTTGTATCCAAATTTGGAAGGCAAGATCATTATATAAACCACATTTCAACCTATTTTTACTCATTCTCACAACAAAAAAACATCAGCAAAACACACACATAAAAAAAATATCTTCATCAAACTCACAAACCTCACAACGATCCCGACGATATGTTGTTTGCTATTGCGGAAAGGCTGTTCGTACCTATGTTTCACAACAACAAAAAAGTAAGGGAAAACTATTTCACAACTGTCCGGAGTCCTTGAGCGAAGGAGGTGGCTGTGGTTTTTTTGTTTGGGCCGATGAAATTGAAACTGAAGTTTGAAGAAAAAATTAAGAGATGAACAAGTAGATAAGTTATATAATACAAGTAGTTAATAAGTAATATTTAAATGTATATGCCAAAACTTACAGCTATATCATTTCATATTGTGTCATAGGGGGGGTTCTCATTCACATCCTGTGTTCATACATAGCAGTATTCTTAAAGGCCCTGGTGGCCTTAAGTGGATCAGTTGTACTCTCTAGCATTTGACACATGATACAACCTAGCACAACTATGGGATGAGTTGTACTCTCTAATGTGTCAGGCTTCTTGGTCCTTCAGCTTCACAACATTTATATGCCAATCACACCCATCACTCTTACACCTTGCATATATTCTTCTACTATCATTTTTTGAAAGGTAAGACTTCTTCCAGTCTTCACACCATGGGTGTTCACTGCTTCTTTAAACAACAACTTACTGGCAAATGTCTGCTCTAAAAAGAAAATTGGATCCTTCAACTGTGGTGGACTAAATGTTAGTTATTTCTTGTCATCATGATCTTCATCTTCTGATGAGGCAACACTATCAGTCTCATGAACTTCTTCATCACTTTCACCATCTGATTCCTCACTTTCTTATTAATCCTCTCTTCTTGGAATGGAACTCATGCTTGTATATTCTACTTCTTGATCAACATTGTCTTCAAATATGATATCATCAAGTATGATATCTCCACTGGACTCTGAACCCTTGAAATCTTCATCATCAAATTCATCAGTTTCTACATCGGACTGATCATCTTGATCACTATCATCTTCATCAACCAACAATGAGTTTCCCTTTCTCATCTTCCTTGTAGTTGTTTCTTGAACTGTTTCTTGGACCTCCCCAGCTTCCACCAAATCATCTTCATCAATTAGCAGTGATTTCCCCTTCCTCTTTGTCAATCTAGTTGTTTGATGAACTGTTTTTTGGACCTCCTCAACTTCTACCAAATCAGCCTCTACCAAATCAGCCTCTACCAAATCATCTTCATCAACCTCCCTTTGATCTCTTTCAAACACATTTTCCTCATCATGCACATCTTCCCCAGCTTGCACATTTTTCTCATCTTTCATAGCTTCTTCATCTCGCACAACTTCCTCATCTTGGTCAGTTTCCTTATCACCCACCAACCACATTGTTATTTCATGCTCCTTATGACCTTTAAAACCCATTTCTATATCAAATTTTCCTTCAACAGTTTGAATTGACCCATTTCTCCACATACTAAAGTATTTTCTTTCCCCCTTATAACCCAATTGTGAAGTTAATTCATCAAGGTACTCCATTGTTGTCCTTTTGATTGGCACAAAATCAAACACTGAAACTGTACCTCCATGTACTTAAAATCATGCTTAATTTCCCCAAGAATCATCTTTTCACCATGATGCAATTTCAAGCTATAAAACAACTTGCATCATCTGTTTTAACACAACAGAAAACTAACATAAGAAATTGAGAAAAAACCTAAGCAGAAATCTAAGGGCATTCGCAACATATCAAAATCGAGCAAAAAGTGTCTAACATTGTTCCAAACAAAATTTAAAACAGAAACCCTAACATTTGCTTGAAATAAATCATTCGAATCCACCCATAAATACGAAAATAAAAGACAAACTCTAACATTTGCTTGAAATCGAAATTACCCATAAAAAATACGAAAATAAAATAGAAAAGAAACAATCGAGCATTCGCAACATATCAAAATCGAGCAAAAAGTGCCAAAGAACACGAACGTACCATATTCAGAGGGGAAATCTCCACGAAAGCCCTTTCCGCGCAACATTACCAGTGAATCGCCTTAACTTATGGTTGGATTTTGGATTTCGTCGATTGAATTTTGGATTTTGTTGATTGGGATTGTTAGTGTATCAAACTAGGGTTCTTCATCTCTCTCAATCTCCCCCTCTTTCGAATTTCGCCCGTTTTGATTTTTCTTAATCGATTTTTGGTTAATTCACGCTGGAAAATAGCCCACGTGCCAAGCACGTGCTTGTTCCGTTAATTTTTTAACGACGTGTGGTTAGTTAGGGGTAACTTTGCAACTACCAATACTTACGGGACCACTTTTGCAAGAAAAAATCTGATTTGAACTAAAAGTGAAATAGTTGGGACCATTTCGCAAGAGGCCCGTGTCATGTGGGACCAAAAGTGCAATTCGCTCTTTTGTAGTCGATTGATTAATTAAAAGAGTCATATCTTAATATGTTATAAACATTAAAATTAGCATCTAAAAAAGGAACAATTTTTTGAAAAAGACTTGTCATTTAACTATATATTCAACAAATTATTTTATTTAATTCCCAATATTGTCACTTTTTGATCTCTAGGACTCTATATATCAAGAGTCGTATATATAATGGTGAAATTGTTAACTGTACTATACTCATGTTGGCCAGCTCTCTTTAAGTTTATGATTAGGAAAAAAAAAAGAATTCTTTCAACTTTGAATTTAATTTAATTTTAGTCATTTTGTCCCAAATATGAGGTGAATCATTTGATGGTGCAAAAGTTAAAGTTTATTATGAAATAATTTTAAAATATCATATATATAATCAAGGGTGTCATTAATTTGGGTCAATAATATTATATGATATTGTTGTAGATTTTTTTGAACCCAAATTAATGATAATTCCAGATGAGCTTTTTGATACACCTGATCAAATATTCGATACCTTAAAACAGTTTCATAATAAGTTTATTATGAACCATTTTCATATAAAATCTACTCCTCTTGTACAACATGTGCACCGTACAATTCAAGTGAATTTTCAAACGTTTATGATTAATTTTATTGAGCAGTTATAATTAAATAGGTGTAATATTGTTCATTGAAAACACTTAATTGTTTAAAAATACATTTAAATTGCACGGTGCACCTGATGCATCATGCATACAATATTTTGATTTTTTTTAATTGCAAACTTTAATGATTATTTATGTGAATTTTCTTATATAATATCAAGAATATAGCTTAGATTTTTAGTTCCCTAAAAAAAGAATTGAATTTTTAAGGGTTGATCACACCAATTCATTCTGGAGAAAATTAAAAAATTTAAAACACACGCACACAACGGTCATCTATACTAGCGCTTGTCCAATCTTTCATCTCTCACTGTAATTAGTTTCTTGCGATATTCATTCATGGCTTCATCTTTACAGCAAAAAAATTAATTCTATACTCTAATCAATGGAAGAATAGTAAAGCGACAAACTTACACTTTTACCAGCAATGTTGAAGAAAGACCATGTTTATATATGTAGAAGTATAAAAAACGATCATTCCTTTGGTGTTTTTTATGGCGAAAATCCATTGAAGTTTTCTTTTCCCCTTCTTCTCTTGGAGTTATCATTTCTCATCGTCGTTACTCGCATTGTTCGGTTTGTCCTCAAGCCCCTGCGACAGCCTAAAGTTATCTCACAGATCATCGTGAGTTTTATTAGTTTGATTTGTTATTATATTATTGATTCATATGAAAGATTATTCGACTCTGCATTTGGGCTAGAAAGATTTTGTGTTTCATGCAATTAGATTTTTTGATTTTGGGGGTCATTTCCTTGCTCGCCATGTGTTTGTTGAATTGTCTCATAGAGCTAATGTTTTTTGTTTCCTTTGATTGATTTGTAGGGTGGAATTATTCTTGGGCCGTCTGTATTAAGTCGTAGTAAAAAGTTTCATGCATACCTGTTCCCTGATAATGCCCAATTTGTGGTGCAAAATCTTGGAGTAATAGGATTCCTGTATTTCCTATTCATAACCGGAGTGAAAATGGACGTTACTTCAATAAGGAAAGCGGATAGAAAACATTGGTGGATTGCACTAGTTGGCGTCTTTGTTCCTCTCTTTTGTAGTGTAGGAACTGCATTCCTGCTGAGAAAGTCGTTGGATAAGGAGCTCAGAAGAGGTTCTTCTATTTGGGGTATAACCTCCTCTTTATCGATGACAGCATTTCCTGTTCTGTATCCTATCATGAAGGAGCTCAACTTACTTAGCTCTGAAATAGGAAGGATAGCCTTGTCCACTGCATTAATCGGCGACGTAATAGGAATGAACGGAGTGACTATATTCGAGGCCTCCAAACAAGGGGAAGAGAGGACTATAGCTGCTTTATGGTACTTGATTTCATTGACGGTCGTTTTAGCATCGATCTTTGGTGCTGCTAGACAATTCATGATTTGGATTATTCGAACGACCCCAGTAGGAAAGCCGGTGGATCAAATATATGTTATTGCCATATTATTGGGAGTTATGGTCTCTGCATTTTTTGCAGATTTTTTAGGCTTAGCCATTGCCAACGCGCCGTTATGGCTAGGCTTGGCTGTACCGGAGGGCCCACCGTTAGGGGCCATTCTTGTGGAAAAAAGTGAGAGTATTTTAACGGACATTCTCATGCCGTTTTCTTTCATGTATGTGGGCATGGTTACCGATTTTTCCTCCATGAGTGGCCAATGGTCTCACTTGCAACCACTCCTTTTCATGGTTTTAGTTGGATACGCGATGAAACTGGTTTCCACACTCGCTGCTGCTCGTTTCTTTGACATGACCATTAGAGATAGCCTCACCCTAAGCCTAATAATGAGTTTAAGAGGCGAGGTGGAATTTTTGCTATTTATGCACTGGATGGATTTCCAGGTACTTTCTTGATTTTCAACCGGTGTTATAAACTCCTGGCTCAAGCTTTTCTATTCTTCTTTATGCATATAATTCCTCTTGTGAACTATGCAGATGATAGGGCAACCTCAGTTCACTATTCTAGTGATATCAACAATATTTATAACTGCTGTATGTACACCCTTAATCAGCATACTCCATGATCCTACAAGGCCTTATATGGTGAACAAACGACGAAATATTCAGCATGCCCCTGCTAACACAGAGCTCCATATTGTAGCTTGTATTCATGATGAAGAAAATCTATATGGACTCATGAAATTACTCGAACTCTCCAATCCAACTGTTGACAGTCCTTTCTGTGTCCACGCTTTATGCCTAATTGAGCTTGTTGGGCGTGCTAACCCGGTATTCATCGACCATGATAATGAAGACGAAGAAGGAGATAAGAATTGCAAATTCAGTTCTGTGCATACTGCTCTTAAGATTTTCCAGGAGTCCAGAGGTGAGTACATAAAGATGCACTCATATACTGCTATGGCGTATAAGAGAAGCATGTATCAGGATATTTGTGAGCTAGCTCTTTTGAAGCAAGCTTGTCTAATCATCCTACCACTTCGCAAAACAATGTCGGAGGGCCCCAATGGGACGAAAGAGAGTAAGCAAGCTTCACAATCCATCAGTTCTAATGTTTTAGCACACGCGCCTTGCTCCGTAGGAGTTCTAGTGGACAAGAGTCCATACCAAAGCCTCGTCCCTGGTGTTTTGAGAAGTTCAATGCATCACTTTGTTGTACTTTTCTTGGGTGGACCAGATTCAAGGGAGGCCCTATCTTATGCAGATCGTGCAGCTGGAAGTCCAGATATATCACTCACCGTAATTAGATTTCTTGCATACGAAAATGAGGGAGATATTCTATTGGAGAAGAAGCTCGATGATCAGTTGGTGACATGGTTTTGGGTGAAAAACGAAGGGAATAATCGTGTTGTTTATCGAGAGGCAGTGGTAAAGAATGGCGAAGAAACTATTGCTATTATTCAGGCAATGAATAAAGACAGCTATGACCTATGGATTGTCGGAAGAAACCAAACAGTAAATCACATTCTCCTGAAAGGGCTAACAAATTGGAGCGAGGACAATGAGCTTGGTGTTATAGGAGAGTTTGTTGCCTCTGATGATTTTGGCAGCAGGGGTTCTGTTCTAGTGGTGCAACAGCAAGTATTAAGAGGCCAAAGAAGGGTACAGGTAGTTTAGTTTAAGGGTTTTCGTTTCTTAGAAAGTGATAGAAGCTAATGCATGTGTAAAAGTAAATTGCTGTGCTAGGAAATCAGACTAGTTAACACCATTTGAGTAAGTAATTATGTGAAAATCTGTTCATATTAGTTCAGGGAAAATGTATATCTTTTCAAGAATCTCCTGTTACCTCGATTCCAGGCCTCCGAGCTGGACTGATACATAGTAATGGATACAATCAAATTTACTCATACTACAGAATGTTGTGAACACTATATTGAGATTTATTGCAACACAGATGATTTATCAGTTTGGATGCTATCTCATGATCTTTATCTTCTGACAATTTAGTTGATAAATCTTGTAATTGTCTGATGAAGATTCTCTGCTTCGCAATGATTTAAATCAACTCCATATAAACAGGCTTGGAAATAAAACAATGAAATCATGCATATCATTTGGTCGTGTTTACAATCATAACAAATATTTTCACTTGTTTCTGTCAGTGAAATAAATCTAATCAACAACAATAGAAGACGACAAACGATGACTAAATAAATCACAGATACAACAGGAGTTATGTGTTTCACTCTGGTCCTAATCCCTAACAAGGAGGCAGATCAGGTGGAGGAGCCTCCATAGACTGCAACTCCCCAGGCCCGTTCTCAACCACAAAGGCCATGCCAAGGCCCCAAGTCAGATGGGAGTCTATGTGACAGTGCATCAGCCAAACCCCTGCAAAAAACCAACGATTTCATCAACAATCAAGGTAAAAATCAGAAGAAACAGAGAAGTGCACAGATGTTAGATGCATTTATTACCTGGATTATCAGCAACGAACCGAATGACAGCCCACCCTCCAACGGGCACATTGATAGTGTTCCTCACAGGAGGATCAACAAGGTTGAATCTTGCGGTATCAATACTTGGGTTAAAGTTACCAAAACCTTGGCCCACAACATAGAAATGGTACCCATGAAGGTGGATAGGATGATCCTCTGTTGACACAATAGCAGTGTCCTGCAACACAATTTGTACGTTCGAACCGTACTTTAACTGGTACAGTTTAGTCCCAAAACGAGGCTGCCACAGTCCTCTGGGCACATTCCCCGTATAATCAAACATAACTGGAGGTACAGGTGGGAAGTCTGTGGTATACACTCCCTGTATATTTTGGTAATATGCTTGTAATAATGAGGTTGTTCTTGGGAGAACAAAGGATACGTTGTTCATGCTGGCTGCAAAGCGTGTGTTGTTCGGGCCCTGGCATCTAGGCCCGGGCGTGCAGTTCACGAGGCCTAATCCAACGGTGAAGAATAGATTATCATCAATGAAGATAGGGACTCTTGCATACAGGCTTCTGAGCTGGCTTGTGAATGCAGTCACGGTGTTTGTATCGTTGAATCTTGGGAGTGCGGGCATTAACGGGCTTGGTTTGGGTTGTCCTGTTTGGAAAGGAAAGTCATATTCCAAGATTGCTGTAGTGGTTGTGTTGTCGAACGCTGCATTTTGTGCTGTGGCGTACGGGCTTGCGGCCATGTAGTAACGGCCCCCGGGCTGATTGGCTGTGAGGAGTACATTGGTCGTTTGTCCGGGCCCGAGCATGATGACTTGGGTGACGAATGGCTTGTTGTAAGCGGCGTCGTTCCCAACTACAGTTAGCATGTGGTTTGCGACGGTGAAGAAGAGTTCTTGATTGAGTGCAGCATTGATGATCCTTAATAGAACTGTTTCCCCTGGTTTCACTTTGATCTTTGTTGTTTCTGAGTCACAAAAGGCAAGATTTTGATCAACATTTTGATGAAAGATCTAATTACATTTGATTTATGATTCTTTAGTAATTTGAACAAATCTCAATAGGGGATTATGTATTTTAACCCCATATATATAGACTTATAGTGGCTAACCTTTGCTTGAGCATCTGTAGAGATCTCCTGGTTGGCCATTAATGGTGTAAGCATCAGAAACATTGGGAGGGGCACCTGTAAACCTGGCCTGTCTCAACACACTAATGATGTCTCTATCCCACCATTCTCCTGATGAGGCAGATAGTTAATTAGTTATAACCAATAAGAGTAAACATGTTTGTCATTTGTGTGTGTTTTTCTTACCAAGAAGTATAGGGACCTCTTTGTAATTGGGAACTGGAAAGGGGTATGGAAGAGCAATGTTCTTGGGGTGGATAATGAGTGCTCCATACACTGTAGCTCTAAGCCATCTGCTATGTGCATGCCACCACAGAGTTCCTTCCTGATTCTCGATGGTGAATCGGTACGTGTAGCTCGACCCGGGCTGGATCGGGCACTGCGTCACGTACTCTGGACCATCAGCCCACGGCGTTCTCATCTGACGAATACCATGCCTGAGAAAGGGAGAAAATCGAAACTATTGTATTTAAGACAAACTTTGGTGAACTCAATAATATTGTTTAGTATGCAAAGTAATATTGTTAGCGTATGAAGTATCACAATATAGCCATTTTGAAAAGAATAACATATAAAATCAATCATTTTTCTTAATAAAAAAGTGATACTTTGTATACCATACAGTATCACTATAAAGAAGAGAGTTCGTGTGAACTTGGTTCACAGGAGATCTACACTTTAGTTAATTTAATGTGGAGAAACATGAGGCGAGAGAGAAAATTACCAGTGGAGAGTGACGTTGTAACGGGCAGCGTTGACGACGTTGATGACGAGTGTGTCGCCGTTTCGGACATGCAGAGTTGGGCCTGGGAACTGCCCATTCACTGTGATTATGTTGTGGTTTCTGCACAGCCTCTTCACTGTTGTTGCCTGAACCTGAAAAACACATGTATTTGCATAAATATTACTATAATTGATTGGGATGTCAAATGTCATTCCCAAATAATTTATCTAAACTTACATTGAATTGATGGAAATGAGTTTCTGCATTTGCTAATGTGAAAGAGATGATCATTGCAAGAAAAATGGGAATCTTGCATGGTTGCATGGTGGTAATAAGATTGAAAGCAGACATTTGTTTGTGATGATATTTGATTGTTTTGTTGGATGAGTGTACATGGACTACGGCTTGCCTTATATACTGCTCATGAGAATTTAGAAAAAAGATTAAAAATTAAAATCCTGGGGTGGGTTTGGGTCAAAATTAAAGGTACCAAAACTAGTCCAATAGTGAGGTTTTGGTGCAACTGCTAATTCTCTAATAATAAATTGAGGACCATGTCCTTTTTGTACCTCATAGTAACAATTTAATTAACAATGAATCATTGTTCCCAAGTTTGTGTATTATTTACGGGACTTGTTAATAATGTAATGAAGCGTTGAATAAAACAGAACTTTGAAATAAATATAATCCAATAATCCCTATATTCAAAGATTTATCCATGCTCATTGACAAAAGAAATATAAATCCGGAGATTACATTGATCATTATTCTGTTCAAAAAACGAGCTAGGTTATGTAATAAATCAAATTGTTTGTGGACTATTCGGAATTTTTGTTTGAGCTAAGCTCATCAAATACGCAAACTCTCAAGTTTAATGGTATTCTCAATTTGTCAGTTCATGACTAAGTTTGTTAGTAAACTCGTGAACTAGCTTGTATAAGTTATAATAAGAAGTTCGATTTTAATTTATAATTTTCACACTAAATATATGAATATAAGAAGGTGTAATTAAATTTATTTAATTAAATAAAACTATACAATTTAGTAGATATATATATATATATATGTGATTTTTAAAAATACATAATTAATTGCAGAATGATATTCTAATTTATGATTGATATTATAATCTCATTTAGACTTGACTAAATTAGAAATGCCCGTGAATGTTCGATTAATTGTTAAGCTCCAGCTTAATAAATATAATCAAATTAAATTCTACACTCTAAGTTTCGCCTCAACTTTGTTTAATTACATCACTAGTTATGTTACTGTATATAACTTTTTGTTTAAGTTATATAATTGAAGAGACTCAGATACGAGATCTTACCGCTATACTTAAGTTGAATTATAATGGGACAACTCTCTACTACATGAATAAGTAATCGATTAAAAAACAATAAAAGGAAAGAAATTTAATGTTTTGGTGAAATTTATAAAAAGATTTTCAATAATCCAAATGTAATGATGTTCTCCAACACATACATCGTATTTTTCCCAAAAATATTACTTTAAATTTGTTCTCCAAACCATGAAAGTATTTCTCAATTTCTTTTATTCTTTCTTAAAATTAATAATGCTACATGATTCGATTAAGAATCATGCTGCATGGGATTTGACAAAAGTGTTGGTTCATCCTCCAAACAACTACACAATTTATATCAACTAATAACTACTTCCTCCGTCCCAATTTTGTTTACCCAAAAGTCCCAAAAAGGAAGGGTTTTTTTTGTTTACCCATTTTCTAAAATGGCAAAAAGCAACACCACTTTTTCAAACTCAACCTTAAAAAAGTTACTTTATACTAAAAAATATTAATAAATAATTCCTAAAAAGCTACTTTATACTCAAAAGTATTAATAAACAACTATTTTCTTAAAAATCGTGTCATTTAGAAATGGGTAATCTAAATTGGGACGGAGGTAGTACTAATTAAATAAAACCCTAAATCAAGTACAAAAGAGGGAAATTAATTTGGGTTAGGTAGTTGCACGTTAGAAATCGATTATATTAGTACTATGGTCCAAATTTGTTGTAACAGAGGTTTAAGGATCTATAATGGGGCAGTTCGATGGCCCGCCCAAGTACCAAACCAATAATTATGAGTACCAAACACTTATGGAATTGGACAAGAATTTTGGTTTGGATTTCTGTAAGATTTAGTCATGTAACCATATAAATATCCAAATTATAAACTGACTGATTAGCTACAAACTGCGGATTTGACTTTACTTTTACCTTTAATCTCGAGACTAATTTGTTTTGTCGGACATGTATCAAATGAATTGTTAGATGGAAGGGCATAATTGACCAAATAATAGATTTTACGTGAGACCGTCTCACAATGAGATAAAACATAAGCTGGACACTAGTTAGCATTTTAATACTTTGGAAGAAATGAGTATTAATTTGAACGCTAATTTGTGAACCGTCTCACACACGTTTTTATTTTGATTAAATATATTTTTTGGATGTTTAATTTGTTCAAATTCTTATTTGACACAATGTTATGTGAAACGTGTTATAAGACATATTACAATTAAATACTACATTCGTCCACAAAAAGTATGGTTGTTTATTTTTAACATGTATTAAGAAAACATAGATAAAGTAAAAGTATTTTGAGGTATTGTGTTGTTCATTAATAGTTTAAGTGATTGTTTGTAAATGTAAAGTTAATTACATGCAAATGTAAGTGATGAGCAACACCTAATTATACAAGAATTTAGTAATGAGCAACATTTCGATGCACCATATATATCGTGCAACCAGTGCAATTTTGACCTAATTTAAAACTACAAAATTTTCGATCAAATAGGTTTTTTTTCATGGAAACTGTTTGTAAACTGAAATGTATTAACATTATTCATCATACAAATTAGTACACTATTTGAATTAATACTCTTCATTCAATTATTCTTGGAACCTATTAAAATGATTCAAAATTGCACCAATTATATGACGTAATTAATGCATATAATTTTTTGTCTTTATTATATATACATATATGAATATGTTTTTCTCCTCTATGTGTGTAGATATATAAAAAAAATGAGGTTAATATTAGGACTAGTTAGGAATTATACTAGAATATTTTTTGGCATAATATATCTAAAGATACATATATTTATTGTTGTAAAATAAAGAGTGCAAACAAGAACGCCGATTTGTTTACCCAGTTCATCATGAATGACTACATCTGGGGGCGTACCAAGCCAGGAGTTTTCCACTATATTATTTGTGTATTTGCATATGTATGTGTGCTACAATACTGACTACAGGGATACATATAATATCAAAACCCTAAAGTTTATCAGGCTACTTGGCCCACAAGTAATATCCACATCAAATCTTCTGGATTTGACATATCAAATCTTCTGGATTTACAACACTCCCCCTTAGACATTACGACGTGACGTCCATATCTCGTCAAAAACTCCATAGACTAGGTTGCCAGAATAAAATATTCGATTGGCGAAAGAGTACAACTATTAATCTTTCGAATTCAATCTTTAGGATTGTTTCGATGTTGTTACTCCCCTTGAAGACAACAACTTTCTAAGTCTTCACATCCAAATACCATAAACATACTTTTCAAAAGTAGAGGTAGGTAGGGACTTAGTGAACATATATGTTGGATTGTCACTAGATTGCACCTATTGTGTGGTAATTTCGTCACTCTTCTGGAGTTCGTATGGGAAGAAGAATTTCGGAAAATATATTTCGTTAAGTTCCTCTTAATGTACCCGTTGCCCATTTGTGCAACACAAATTGTGTTGTCTTCATAGATGGCGGTGGGGAATGTATCGTTTAATGGATCTCCATGAGATCACAATATAAACACAAAGAAAAATATAACCAATCTTAGATATCATTGAATGTGTTTAACACTATTCCAAGTGCTATATCTCGCAAGCAAATTTACCACAAATGCAATGTCCGGTCTAGTGCAGTTTGCGAGATAAAGTATGCACCAAATAGCACTTAGATAAGGAACTTCCGGTCCTAGAATATCCACCGTATCTTCTTTGGGCCTAAATGGGTCCTTATCCACTTCAAGGGATCGAACTACCATAGGTGTACTAAGTGGAAGAGATTTATCCATGTGGGATATCTCAAATAACCTTTTCAAGTAGGTTGTCTGGTGTATAAAATTCATTCGTCCTTCAGGGAGATATCATATTCATTTTTCTTTCAGGGAAATGCTCGAATTAATTTTTCTTCCGGGAAATACATAAATTTAATTTTCCTTCAGGGAAATGCTTGAATTAATTTTCTTTCAGGAAAATACTTAAATTTAATTTTCCTTTAGGGAAATACTTGAATTCATTTATCCTTTAGGGAAATTCTCGAATCAGCAGGTCGAGACTATACTTGGTTTTGTCCAAGATTTTCATTTCGAATTCAGCTTTCAAGATTGAACTGACTTCTTCAATCTTTTTGCATGTTCCGATTATGTTTAGGCCATCAACATAGACGGAGATGATGCAAGAACCACTTTGCGATTTCTTAATAAATATGCAAGGGAAAGCTATATTGTTTGTATATTCCTTCTTCGGGAGGAATTCACTAAGTCAGTCGTACCATATTTAATCCGACTATTTTTAGATCATGTAATGACCTTCGCAGTTTTGTATTATACATTCTGCGGTTTTCATCATTCCTCTTCTGGGGAATCTTAAATCCATCAGGGATATAAATATTGGCATGTAATAACCATATAATATGCGGTTTACAAGGTCCATTAATTGCATTTTATTTTGGCTGTCAGTAATTAGCGGAACTTTATTTGTTCATACCAGGAGAATATGTTTGATCACAAACAATCATGGGTCTCTATGAAAACCATGAGTTTCTGCGAAAATCCTAAAGCTATTAATCTCGCTCACCACCTTATTTTAGTTTTCGTGTAAACACTCATTATCCAATAGGGATAACTCTTCGAGTGTACGTATGATAGAACCAAACCTTATTTTTAGCTAGTTTAACTCTGCCACATTTTTTCTTTTTCCTTATTGCACCCGAATCAAAGTGCTTCGAGCACCCAATTTAGGTACTGGATCCAGATTTTAGAAAGAGCAATTGTGGACACAAATACATTGTCGACAATAAATTTATATTGTTTCTCCTGTATTTATTTATTGATCTCATATTAACCAAATTCACATTATTTCTCTTATGTATTTGATCTGATCGTTCCGCAATCCTAGTATTAGAACATTTTGTGCACGTGCTTTGTTACTAGGATTCTTCGTCTTCAGGACGAATCTCTTCTGGAGATTTCAAGTCTTCTGGAGATTTCAAGTTTGACTTATTAGTTTTGCTAGCTTTCATTCTAGGTGTGTTTGTTTCTTTTATAGGTCTTTTACGCTTCTGGCGTGTGGGGGCATGTATACTCATTTTCATTGGGACCTCTACCTTTTGGGATGCATTTACAGCAGGTATATGCAATTTAGTCACACATTTGTGGTCAGTAAACGTATCTGGCAGATTATTTGCTATATATTGCAAGTTACTTATCTTTTGAACTTCAAGTTCAGTTTAAATAGTGCATTAGCCTAAATATCGAAGACCTTTTTCCATCAGGGAAATTTCTTGGTCTTTATCCTTCAAGAAAAATATCTCAATCTGTTTCCTTCAAGGAAACTTCTCAGCATTCATTTAATTTTTGGATTCTAATCCCCCCCCCCTAATGGCTAGAATAGACTTTTCATCAATTATGCAGTCAGCCAACAGGGTTGTTGACGTGTTGTGGTGGTACATGTACTGCACAATAGAATGTTCGCAGATAGGAAATAATATATCATTTTATGCGCACTAGTTGTAGAGTGGAGTACTAATGATATGCAGTGGGTCGGATTTGAATTCGAGTAGCTGCATGTAAATTTCATGCCCCTAACATGTAGCTAAGTTGGAATTTTTGCAATAACAGTCTAGCGATTAGTTTGATGCATCATATTAGAGACTATGATGTGGACGTAAGGGACTTAATGCTTCACTTTAATTTCTCAATGACATATAATAAACATTGAATGTTGTCAATGCGAGCTCACTGGCATTATCCATTCAAATAGATTTAATTTGATAATTTGGGAAATGAGAACTAATCTCAATAGTTTTGCAATAGGCTTGACAAAAGCGTGATTGTAGGTGGATAACGAGCACACATAAGTCCACCATGTGAAAGCATTAATTATGGTCATTAACTATCAAAATCGTTCTCGTAATAGTATAATCAGTCTACAAATATCTCAATGAAACCATTCTAAAAATGGGAGATTTAAATCCAACTTTAGTACGATTCAGTTGTACTCTAAGTTCACCCGTTGTATATGCCATATAAATAAATTTATTTACGATAGGGTTTGACGTATTATAGTCAATGAACTTACACAAAATCCGACATATCACATTATTATTTTAGATAGACTAACCACTCATTCTATAATTTGTACGAATCTAAATTGGATTTTAAGACCACATCTACAACTCTTCAGGAGGTTGAATTTTATTATTGAGGTCTTCCACGCTTCAGACATATTTTAGATTCATTAGCATGTAATATTTTATCCTTCAAGTGTTGATTAGTGTGAATATTGCTTGAAATTTGTGCATTTAATTCGCCTAATTTTATAGAGTTTCTTGCATTTATTTACATTAATTTGATTTTTTTTGCGCTAAATTGTCGAGAAAGACATTTGTGTTTATTTTACAGGAAAATGAGATTATTTTGATCAAACACGAGCCTATTTTTATTTATTGGCATCGGTTGAATTGGATGAGAAAAGAAATGAGCTCACTTATTAATTTAGTGGCTCATTTGTTTGGGAGTTTCTTGGATTAATAGACGGCCCAAGAGAATATAATTTAAAGCCCAAAATAAAGGCCCACTTACTTGAAGATTTTGAAATGGGAATTGAAGTAAGGCTATGACCATTTAAAAGGTAATTCACGTGAATCAAATGTGGAAGCAAGCTGAACACAATTTTAAATGGGAATTAATCCAGAGTGGTGTAAGTTGATTATTGCTCTATGTTTTAAAAACCGGATCGGACCGACCGGTCCGACCGCTACTCGGCAAGCTTACCGGCCCGCTTTAAGGTATTGAACCGCTGGACGATTGACTCGGACACGAACCGCTAAAAGCGGTGAAAAGCGGTGCGAACCGGTAAACGGTGGTTCGACATTATTTTGGAAAAGAAAAACTCTAAAATTTGATTCATGACTTCAGACATTCCTCCTGCGACGGTGGAGTCTTCCCCCAACAATGGTGGACACCTTCCCAGCAATGGCAACACAACCCTCCATTCTCTCTCATCGTTGAGGAATGGTCTGTAAATATCTTTTGGGAAGAAAGGATAGGGGCCACGAGAAAGTGGGGTGCAGGAGCGGAAGTAATGGTTGGAGTAGGTAGGGTTTCTATTTCTAACTAAATTGATGGGCTTAGTTTTTTTATTTAGGTTTAGCCGGATAAGGCTAATGGGCTGTGGACTAAATTAATTAAATTTAACATGTAATTTGATTCAATAGTTTAATTATTAATATAAATATATATATATATATATATATATATATATAATTTATATATTTAATTATATATTATATAATTATGACAGCATACGGCTCAACCGCTTTAAAAACGGTTGGACCTGATTGGACCCGGTCCAACCAAAAATGTTAAGTCCACCGAGTCAACCTCCGCTTCCGCTTTTAAAACATAAGTTATTGCTCCGACTTTGACCGAGAAAGAGAAAAGAAAAGAAAAGGCGGGCCCCGCGTCCACTTTGAGAAAGAAGAAAACCAGCAGTCATTTTCATTCAAATATGAAGAGAGACAGCCACGCCGTCCAACACCGGAAAATCGTGCAACATCGCCGGAAGTCGAAGCTGGAAGCAGAGCACGATTCACGGCCACCTGACAACCGCCGCCGCACTGGTTCGCCGGAGAAGCTTCGACCGCCATGGAGAAAGCAAGCTTCGCACGATGCCGGAAAATTAAAACGGCAGAAGCTTTGGCCGGAAAAGCTTGAAGCCACGACGCCGGAAAAGCTCAAGCACACTATTAATGCAAGAATTGCGAGCTCACGCCAGATGGAAGCAGACCCACAGGAAAGCATTAACGCCGAAAGCTCCAGTCGCCGGAAAAGAAAGCTGCCACGTGCTATCCAAGAGAGAGAGAAAGATGCTCTGGGGCCCACCTCAAATTGTGTTGAGAGAAGGAATTAACACCTGTCAATTGTGGACCCACGGGAGGAAAGGAAGTGGAATTAATACTGGAGATTGCAACGATTTTGAAAAGCGCATTTCTCTTTTTTTCAATCGAGCAGCATAGCTCGACCAAATTATTCAACTCGTGCAACTCCAAATATTCCCAGCTTCGCAGAATTCTCAAAGTGACACGGTCGTGCAGATGTGCACGACCACGTGCACAGTCCGAATCATGTCCGTTTTTAAACCCATTTTCAACCCATTCCTCATCACACACTATATAAGACCCCAATTCTCAGATTTTATTACACACCACCATACACCCCTTTGGGGGCACACATCTCACACAATAAATTAGTTTTATTTCACCTTCATTTTTAGATTGTTATTTTATTTCAATCATTAGAGTAATTTAGCATAGAATTTCAAGATTCAAGTTCAATTTCAAGTATTGTAGCTAAATCTCTCCATAGAGGTGACTTCTTTCCATTTTAATGCAATTTTATTTTATTTAGCTATGAGTTTAATAGTTTGTTCTTGTTTAGCTATGGTTTTCCATTTTAAAACCATGAGCTAATTGTTTTGATGCTTGGGATGTTAGATACCATGTGAAATCTTGAGTTGGGATTGTTCTTTGTCTATTCTATGTTGATATTACGATTTTGCTTCTATTGATGGATTTGTATTGAGCTTTGATTGTTAATCTCTTGTAACTTATTTTTTTAGGCATGTTTAGCGTAGACGAGAGTTACATGGACATGATTAGATGAACGAGTGTGAGATTTATGATTGAATGCGTCTATTTTGTGTTTGATTCGTCGAGAGAGAGTTAATCGCAAAGAACCTTATCATTAGACATCAATTGTTTGGATGGTTGTTTAGGTAATTGGTGAGGTCTCCTAGTAAATCCAAATTGATGCATAGATTTGGCTTGACAATCCTACTTAAGTTTCACTAGGTTGAAGATATCCTAAGCATCACTACCTTCTTATGCCTTGAATAGTGGAAGTTATGTGAGAATTAGGTTTGGGTTGTTGATTTATGCCTAATTTTGATTGTTTGTGGAATTATATTCTTATTGATTGGAATTGAGCTTTGCTCTAAGCATGAATTGTTCATATTGATGTGTGAATTCATTTTAGTGTAGACGAGAGTTACATTGATTTGATGAAACCTTCGTGTATGAGTGAAGAGTGCTTAGATGCGTGTATCTCGTGCTAACTCGTCGAGAGAGAGTTAGAACGTAGGATACCGTCAATAAGCCATAAACGTTTGATAGTCTGTTAAATGTTTAGGTGAAGTGTTACTTGTTATAATCCATGAACAATTGAGATTTTGGGATAATTCAATGTTTGAATCTAAGGATCACATAACGGAAATCATTTAGGGCATATCTCCCCCCTTACACTTCGTCTCTTGAAGTTAGATAGTTTTTTTTATTGCTTTTCATTTCTTGCTCGTTTTAATTTCCTTGTTTAGTAGTATAATCACCCCGAGCTTGTCTTTTCATTTTCCTTGCATTCCAACGTGAATTGACTTAGCTAACCACTTGCTTCCCTAGGGTTCGATAATTTTATTACTTGGTCAATTGTCTTACTATAACAATGATCTCGTACACTTGCGAGTGAGTTCAAATTTGTGCTTTAACAAATTTGGCAATCAAAGGACATCAATTTTAACCGGGAATTTTCTATATAAATATGTGATTCGGTAACTCTGCTAAGTAGTTAAAGAGATCCGGTAATTGAGTTGTAATTTTTTACAAATATTAATTATGACAAAGCATATAGTCATAACATGCATAAAAAAATCACAAAATAATGACACTATGTATCTTGACAACACATAGTCTTTAATGTCATATCACTGACAATGTTCATGTTTACTTCAGGCAAACTGATATGCTGAGATTCGCTTGGGGAATCCTCAATCTCGACTACCTCAACAATTATTTGGCATCAGCCATAATTTTCATCTATCGATATTTTCTGTTATCGATTTTATTCATTTTTGTGTCGATGAATATAATCCTTCAGGTATTTTTTTTATAAACGACGATGAATATAATCCATCAGGAATTTTTCATAAACAATTGATATCTTATTGAGATGGTATCGGAGAATTTAATCAATGCATCTGCCTTCTGGGCAAAGATGGAGTCTAAATTTCATTACATTTGTCCCCAAATGAAGCAAGACGAATCTCAAAGCCCAAGTCAGGATACTAATAATGTCCAATTATGTAAATCACTCTTTGTCTCCAAAATCTTCGAGCTCTAAGCTCAAAAGATCACCGTTGTCTATGTCAAAATCTGCTTCAGGCAAACTGGCATGGTGAGATTCACCCTGAGAGGCCTTGCCCTTGTTGTCCTTTTATATCTTTCGATAAGCCTCAACCAAGTGCTTGGGGTTGTGGATTTCCTTCCTTCCACGCTTACTCCCACTCAGACTCTCTTGAGCTACAGCATGTGCTTCGGGCACTGCTTGTGAGCCAATCAGTCTAGCATTGTGATTTTTCATCAGTAGTTGGTTGTGTTTTTCTGCCACTAAAAGTGCATAAATTAGCTCTGAGTAAGAGGTGTACTGCTGCTGGAGTACAAGGTTACTAGCATGGAATGTTGATAAGATTTTCTGTATCAACCCGGCCTCAGTAATTTATTGTTGGCATAATTTTAACTGAGATACAATACGATGCAAGGTGGTATTATACTCCGTTATAGATTTAAACCTTGAAAACGGAGGTTCGGCTGATCATATTGTGCCTGATTTAGGTGGTACCTGAGATAAATTAACATTTTTTCCTTCTGAGCATCAGTGAATTTGAGACCGTGGACAATGATTCTGCTTAATTAGGACGAGGTTAGATGAATCTCAACATCTATTGCCTATGTCACGTAGTTATTATCATCGAGAGCAAGCTCAATTAATTCTTTCTTAGTAATACAAAGCATTTTCACTACGTTTGAAAAGGACATGGTAGGACATACGATTTAAATTTTTTTTAACAAAGGAGAAAGATGATTTAATTTACATGCTCAATCACAAAGGAGTAAATATTGGGTGTCATCTACCCAAACATGATTTACGGTCCGACAAATACTGGGTGCCGCCTACCCAGACAATATATTCAGACTATAACTAATAATGTAAATTTAATTCACATAAATAGTTATACAAGTAGGAGCAACTATTCAAGTTCAAATTTTAGTCAATGCTCATGTTTGCTTTTGACAAACTTGTATACGAAAAATTTGGGCATTTTTTGAGTGAATTAAATTAGCAGCAAAGGTAATAACAGGCACACAAGGATTTTTCACATAAATCCAAATTTCTACAATAAATAATTCGCAAGTCTATTGCGTGATAAACGGTTCTTAATGCTGAAATTTAAAAAGGGATTAAGTCACTTTACCGGAGCGGAACTCTATGGTAAGAATTCCTAAATATTTGTTTATGGATTCGGCTAGTATCGGACAGCCTTAGACACGTCTCAAGTGGGTGGAGCAATCATACAGGTATCGAGTCCAAAAAAAAGCTCAACACGAAATAGGTTAGTAAATTCCAAGAGACTATTTAAATTTAATGCGCATGAATAATTATACAAGTATGAGCAATATTTCAAGTTCTCATGTTTTATTAAAATTACACAAATAAAGCGTTTATAATTATTTAGCACGTAAAATTTATGTCTTATTTAATTTATTAAGAAAAGAATTTGGGCTAAGAATTTTTTTTCATCAAAATCGGTCCAGGCGTGTATATATACACACACACACAATCACGAAATCATGTTACCTGCAAACTGAGCCATATCTATCAAGGCCCAAATGAATTTGAAACAAAATTAAATCAATCAAGCAACAACATCTGTCTTCCGATTTAGGAAATCCCCATCGCTGAATTCACCCTCGCGAATCATCAAACTTTAACCAGCTCCATACCCTGAAGTCAACCCAGAAATTTTTTCTTAGGGTTGATTTCGGTAATTTCCAAAATAATCCCCTTTTTACTGTTGTTGGAGTGGATAAGAATCAGTCAACCCCAGCACCAAAGATCTTGATTTCACAAATAGTTTACAAGAATTTTTCTTGATGAACATAATCTAAAACATATTCACGTCCATGCATAGAAGAGTATAGTGGGAGCTTATTTACGTGTATTGATATATGTTGGTGGCTGCTCCTCACCGTCAAATTCTAAAACCTATCGAGTAGAATACTCGTGCTGATAATGTGTTGTAAAATAAAGAGTGCAAACAAGAACACCGATATGTTTACCCAATTCATCATGAATGACTACATCTGGGGACGTACCAAGCCATGAGTTTTCCACTATATTATCTGTGTATTTACATGTGTGTGTTACAATACTGAGTACATGGATATCAAAACCCTAAAGTCTATTAGGTTACTTGGCCTACAAGGTAATGTCCACATCAAATCTTCTGGATTTGGCATATCAAATCTTCTAGATTTACAATATTTATATTTTAAAAAACAGATCCTTGTCATCTCTATTAATGTTCGTCCCTATTCAAAGAATGGGTAGATTTGGGTTTTCAATTACCCGCCCATTACATTTAATGGGCTTCGAAAAAAGCGTATACAAGTGGGCTAGTCTAATATTTTTGCCCAAATTTGATGCTCTACCACAAATAAGTTAGGGAGAAATTCTTTTTTTTAGCCATGAGTATATGTAAAATATCAAAAATGTACTAACCATTTGAAAAAATTCCTTTTTAGCCATTTTATGGTTTTTAGGACCTTTTTACCCTCCAACTAACAATGTATTTCCGAATGCGTCCCCTGCTCTGAGCTGCCCCTATGGCTAAAAAAGAATTTCAGCTCCCCAATTTTTCCTTTTCATTTCCCCCCCTGAATTCTTGGCCAAATTCGTTCCAATCCATTTTCCCCCTCATTTTGTTATGTAAAGACCAATTTTATGAATTTCCTAAAACAAATCACAGAAAAAACGTGTGTCTTAAGCTTAAAGAACTGAGTTATAGAAGCATTCAATCGACTTGGAGTTGATTTTCTTGAACGTATTCACGAATTCTGAGGAAACATAATCAAGTTTTGCAATTTCAAAGTATGTACACGTTATTTCAACTCTCAAATTTCGTTCCTTAATTTTTTTGTCGATTCCATTGTTATTGAAATGGATAAGGTCCCTGTTTTTTGTGTTCTTGTTTGAATTCCTCGTAATTTGTGTTGTGTAGAATTGTATGGTAAAATATGTTGTGTTGTGTTGTGTTGTGTCTCCTAACTATATATGTGTTGTGTTGAATTAATTGTTGAATGCAGAAGTGTATGATAAAATGCCTAAGGAGAAGTTGTTCCCTAAGTTTCTGTTATTGTTATATCCATGTCCTAGGACTGTTATATTAATTTTCCATTGTACCATAATTAATCTTCATTGTTTTACATGAATAGATATGAAGACAAGGAAATTTTTGGGTGTACATTACAATGGTAATTTCGAAGAATCGATATATGTTGGTGGTAGTTTTGGGGCCTTAAGGATATTTGATCAGAACATGACCCTCACTAATTTTAGTAGATTTGTTCTTGAATTCTGTGGCACAAATACATGTGGCAAATTTTACAGATTTTACGAAGTTGCAAAATTTGGAAGTCCATGTAAAGGTAAAGATATTTTTGTTGAGATTAAGTACGATGATGACGTGGAGTCGTTTCTGTTGGGAAAATAGGGGTGCCCAGGAACTATTCGGGATGAAATTTAAATAAGAATTTAAATACAATTATTACAAGCATGAATTAATCCTAATTAATTCAAATAATAATTCCAACAACAATTTTATCATCATGCATGTTGCATTAATTCACATAAAATTTATGGCGGAATAAACTAAGAAGTTATGTGATTTACGTACCTCTCGTAAGATTGGCCTTTGAATAAAACGGGACAATCACGAATGCGCTTTATCAACCTAAAAACCTTCTCAAGTATTTCCCTTTCGCCTTACTTGATCACCGGTGGGAAGTGCTTTCAAGTAATTTAAATAACTAAGGAAAAAGAAAAATATATATATGCTCTTGATTTTTCCAACACATGGAATTATGTACTTGGGGATGAAATAATCACCCCCTATTTATAAAGAGGAGTGGCCGAATATTTAAGTGGTATTGGGCTTGGAAAAAATCTTTTCTTAGTCTCTAAGAAATCTTGAATATATCTCATATATTCTTTTCTCCATAATAAAATATTCCACAAAAATCTCACTCACCCTTTTAAACTTGTATTTCTCAAAAATAATAGGAGAAGAATCCAAGATTTGGATCTTCTTGAATATTTGAGATAATCTTGTATTCCAAGAATACTTATCTTCCATAATATCTTTCCAAGAAAATCAACAAAATCTTTTCTCTCCTAATATTGCAATTTTCGAAAAAATCATAGAAAAATCAGCAATATATTTTCTTTTTATTTTAATCACCTTATCATTATTGGGCTACTTAATGGGCTACTTGAGGGGCCTTTAAGGAGAATTAAGATTGGACCTCCTAATGGACTTCTGAATTTCAATATTGAGCCCCAATATAATTCAGCCCATTAATATTAATTATTACCACTAATAAATTAATCTTGCACTATCCATCTAAATCCATATTACTATAATATGGGCTCCCGGTTATTATTTCCCGCGTTTAAGATTATCAAGTCCATTAATTAATTAAGCTTCTGAATAGCTCTAAATTAATTAATAAATTTCACCTTGGAGTAAAGACAACTCAACATTATTATCAGTACCGAAGAAACTAATTCTTCACTTGCAAGATTTGGTACGATAAAACTTCTGAGCCCACCAAGGGACTAATCACACGAGCCGTACTCGCACGCGTTTCTCCGTATTAAATCTTAGCAACCATTGTATGATTAATATTACTGCCCAAAACACAAAGTTCGAATTCACGATAATTCTCACCCAACATGAATCAAAGCAGTAACCATTAAGAACACACGGTCCTATTTAAGTGACGGAGATTAAGAAATCAATAACTACTGAGGTCTAATTCTTCACATTTCAGAACAGAAGAATTTATCCTCGTTGTAGGTCCTCTTCAACACATTCTCCAATGTGCTAGTGCAATCTCTTAGTCAAGACAGACCAATTTGAGGCTTACACATCGACCTTTCACGGCAGATTGTTCAATTCCACCTAGGTCGTGAATTTGTACGTTTAGTTACAAGGAAACTGCTAATGTGATCTTCCGTGATCGGGTATCACCAAATTAACTACAATGTAACATGTATTATATATTGAACGGTTTGCAATAGATATTCAACATTCAATCATAACTAAAGCAAATGTGATAAAAGAATTATTCTCATATATAAGTGTTTAATACATGAGTTATACAAAGTAAAAGCATATTTTCACGTATAACTCCAACAATCTCCCACTTATACTTAAAGTCTGTTTTTTAGTATACATCATGCATGTCTTAGTGTAGTAGCTCTACGTGACATCTCATGTCAACCTACACTAACCTAATAATTCCTCCCACTTATACTTAAAGCAGATTGGCAATAGTCTTGACTCTCATTCCATCCACATGTCTCTCGAATGTACTCTGAGGCAGAACCTTTGTGAATGGATCAGCTAGGTTGTCTCCCGACGCTATCTTTGTCACCTCTATATCTCCTCTCTTAACGATTTCTCGTATAAATGGTATTTTCTTTCTATGTGTTTGCTGGCCTTGTGGGCTCTCGGTTCCCTTGAATTTGCAACTGCTCCGACATTATCACAATGGACAGTGATTATGATGGGCAAATTCGGAAGAACGTCCAAGTCCACTAAGAAGTACTTGAGCCAAACCGCTTATTTCGCTGCTTCACAAGCAGTTACTTATTCGGCTTTCATGGTCGAATCGGTGATGCATTTCTGCTTAACGCTTCTCCATGAAATGGCTCCTCCTCCCATGCAAAACACACTACCCGAGGTTGACTTTCTTGAGTCTATGTCTGATTGGAAATCCGAGTCCGTGTATCCCACGGGCATAAGACTATCTGACTGGTAAATCAGCATCCGCTCACGAGTTCTTTTCAGATACCTCAAGATGCACTTTACAGCAGTCCAATGGTCTTTCCCGGGATTACTTTGATATTTTTCCACCATGCCCACGGCAAAGCAGATATCCAGTCTCGTACACAACATTGCATACATAAGGCTTCCTACGGCCGAAGCGTACGGAACACCTTTCATGTCATCTATCTCCGCTTGCGTCTTAGGGCTCATTTCTTTCGATAGATGGATTCCGTGCCTAAAAGGTACAAAACCTTTCTTAGAATCTTGCATGCTGAAACGCTTCAAAACAGTGTCAATGTATGAAGCTTGCGATAAGCCCAACATCCTCTTCTTGCGATCACGAGTGATCTTGATCCCAAGGATGTGACCGACTTCCCCTAAGTCCTTCATATCAAATTGTTTTGACAGCCATACCTTTACGTCTGACAATACCTTTACATTGTTTCCAATGAGCAGAATATCGTCTACGTATAATACTAAGAATACCACCGCAGTTCCGTCACGCTTCTTATACACACAACTTTTGAACTCGTTTTGATCAAACCCATAAGACTTAATTACTTGATCAAAACACTGGTTCCAAGTACGCGATGCTTGCTTAAGTCCATAAATGGATCTCTTAAGCTTGCATACGAGGTGCTCTTGGCCTTTTACAATAAAGTCTTTGGGCTGTTGCATATAGATATCTATCCCGTCAAGACTTCCGTTAAGAAAAGTTGTCTTGACATCCATTTGTCAGATCTCGTAATCTAGGTGCGCAGCGATTGACAAGAGAATACAGATGGACTTAAGCATAGCTACAGGCGAAAAGGTTTCTTCATAATCGATCCCTTCTTTTTTAGTATACCCTTTGGCCACTAGCTTTGCTTTGAAGGTCTCAACCCTTCCGTCCGGTCCACTTTTCCTCTTGTACACCCACTTGCATCCAATGGGTTCTACCCCATTGGGTGGTTCGACCAACTCCCACACTTGATTATGATCCATCGAACCCATCTTGGTTTCCATTATTGTTTGCCACGACTCCGCGTCTTTATCTTGGATTGCCTCGTTGTATGTCCATGGGTCTGATTCATCACCGAGAATCAAATCCAAAGATTCTCCTATTCCCATGAATCTCTCGGGTTGCCTAGCAATCCTCCCACTGCGACGGGGTTCCGGTTGTGAAGGTGTGACGTGTGGTATATCATCTTGTATACTTGGTATCGAGGTTTGCCCTCTCAATTCTTCTAAGGTAATTTCACTTTTAGGCTTCCGATTGTTCATATAGTCTTCCTCCAAGAATTTAAAGTGTGTACTAATCACGGTCTTTTGATCCTTGGGACTATAGAACATACACCCTTTCGTTCCCGCAGGGTACCCTATAAACAGCCTTAATTCCGAACGTGGATCCAACTCACCGGCTTCCTTGTCTAGCACATATGTCGGACAACCCCAAATCCGCAAATGTCTTAGACTGGGCTTGCGCCCGGTCCACAATTCCATTGGGGTTTTAGGAACCGATTTGGATGGTACCAAGTTTAGAATGTAAGCCGTTGTTTCCAAGGCATTACCCCAAAATGACTTGGGTAAATCCGAATAACTCATCATGGATCTGACCATTTCTAAAAGAGTTTGGTTTTTTCGTTCCGCCACACCGTTCTATTGAGGGGTTCCCGGTACGGTTAACTGGGATACGATCCCTTCGTCCGATAAGTAGTTTAAGAATTCATCGCTGAGGTATTCGCCTCCACGATCTGATCGTAGAAACTTGATACTATTTTCCCTATATTTCTCGGTTTCGGCCTTAAACTCCTTGAACTTATCAAAAGTTTCAGACTTATGCCTCATAAGGTAAATGTACTCATATCTCGAGTAATCGTCAATGAAAGTGACAAAATACTCATACCCCATTCTCACTTTGATCGTCATTGGACCACACACATCGGTATGAACGAGTTCTAACACTTCTGTGGCTCTATTTTCCTTGGCTCCAAATGCCCTCTTGGTCATTTTACCCTCTAAACAGGATTCACAAGTTGGAAACGGTTTGACTTTGAATGATTCCAAGGATCCGTCTTTCACCAATCTCTCTATCCGCTTTAGATTAATATGACCTAGTCTAAGATGCCATAGAAGTGTTTCGTTCATCTCCGAAGAACGCTTTTTTTTATTACTCGAAATGATCGACGTGTTATTAGATTCATTATTTGAGTGGTGTGCACACTTAATCATATAGAGATTATTTACCAACGTTCCATGACAGATAGTATCATTCTTAAAAGAAACAGTAACAACTTTATTAAAAGTAACTGAATATCCATAAAAAAACAACTTAAAACTGAAATTAAATTCTTCCTAAAGTTCGGAACGTATAAAACATCTCTTAAAATTAAAACTCTATCTTCAAAAGACAGGTGCACGACTCCCACTTCTTCGGCTGCCACTCGCGTAGCATCGCCCAAAGTGATGAGGATCTCATTCTTGCTAAGTCGTCGGGTTAACTGGAACCCCTGAAGAGTGAAACAAATATGATCAGTTGCCCCGGTATCCACTACCCAAACGTGGGTAGCATACGCCGCAACATAAGTTTCAACGACTAAAGCATGAGACTTACCTTTCTTTACCGTCTTCTTAGGCTTAGAACAGGTTGACCTCCAATGTCCCTTCTCACCACAATTGAAGCACTTACCCTTAGCAGCTTTCTTTCCACCTCCTTCGCCCTTCGCCTTAGGTTTCGCAACAGTTGGATTTGCTTGGGTCTGGCCTTTCGTCCTCTTTCTCTTCTTCCCCTCCCTTGGGACCCGAAGAGGTAGACGGACCGTTTGCCACCATAGCAACAGTTTGATGTTCCATTATAGTCTCCGCCGATACCAAAGCTTGCAAGAGCTCGGGCAAACTATTTGCCTGATCATTCATTTGATAGTTCAACTGAAACTGCTCAAAGCTCTTCGACAGGGAATGGAGAATGAAATCGACCTTAGTAGGGAGATCAAATTCCACACCAAGTACTTCCAACTTGTTGAGATAACCCATCATCTCGATAACGTGATTCCTTACGGGCGTACCTTCCACCATTTTCAATGAAAGCATCTTTTGCATGGTGATTTGCCTAGTTGTACGGTTCTGATGTTTAAACATCGCTTCAAGATTGAGCATTATCTCAGAGGCGGTCTCCATGTATTAGTGTTGGTGTTGCAACACATCTGACATTGAAGCCAGAATAGTACACCTAGCCATCTCATCGGAGTCTAACCAACTCTTATGCTCTTTCTTGACTGACTTGCTCGCATCTTCGGTAGGCTCTTGGGGCTTAGGAGTAGTAAGTACCCATTTGTGGTGTTGAGCGGTTAGGACAATATCAAGATTATGTTTTCAATCAACATAATTCTCACCGACAAGTTTGTTATCTTTAAGTATACTAAACAGTGGATTAAAAGGTTGCGACATGATGAACTGAGAATAAAACATACATTCATATCAATATCTAGAAAAATACAAAATTATCACATAATTCGATCACATCAATTATATTGAAACCTTAAAACAATATAATCATGCATCAGCCAACATCTCGAAACAATTTAAATGCGCCACGAGGGGTGGTCTATACATTTAAACACATTCAAGCGGATCACAAACTTAAAAGTTATAAATCCTTAATTCAAAATTAATAGTTGGCTCCCACTTTGACCACATAAAAATTGACAGGGACTCCGAGGGGAGTAAGTTAATATCAATTTCTTATGCCTAAGTAATAACCATAATTAAATACAGGATTATTATTTCGCTTTGAGCAAGCCACTCGTGGTGAGGGTCAATACCGCCACTAGCAATAATCCACAATCATCCTTTCGGAATTTATTCATGTGAAATCCATCCTTTTGGCCGATCCGAGGGGGAAATGTATTTCAAAAAGACTTCACAAATAAATAAATTATGGAGGCCAAATTAATCCAATTTTAATATCCAGAAAAAAATTGCGATTAAATAAACATACTTAGTAATTTTCGAAAGTAAGGTTTTTCTTGGACAGTAAAATTCATGCAAACACATATTAACAAATAATAATAAGTGTACGGAATAAAACATCTATCAAAACAAAATTAAACACATTGGAGCACTCAAATCCAATTGTCACGGTTTAATTTCTTCACGTCTTGATGTGAATTATCGTCCTTGTTACTTTCCATCGTTCGTCTCGATACGCTCCCACTCGAACAGCAACACTTCATCAAAAACAACTTCGTTTGGGGTTCAGGACGACGTTTAAAATCATACAAAAAAACGAGAACAAAAATGAAATTTCACGGCCCGAGATACGACACGTGTCGGCCCACGAGGTGGGATGCGCTCCTCTCGGCACGACCGCCGAGCGCCGAGAGGCAGCGCCTCGCGCGCGTGTGCTCGTGCGCCTCGGCTTGCCCGTCGTGCACATCGCCGTGCGCCTCACGCACTCCGTGCACCAGGTTTCGTTGTTCGTTCTTGTTTTTCACCCCATGCATAATTTTATGTACATGCATGCGCCACGCATGCATGCGTCGTCTGGGTACGCCGTCTTGAATTCTTCGTTCTCCGTCTCGATCCGGTTACAATTTATTTACAAAAATAAATACTAGATCTAGACTAGTCTATTACAATGATCAAATCAAAATAAAACCAACTAATCTACTCGTGAATTTTCTCACGAGAAGAACAAATTCGAACGAATCGAATTAAAAACAATTAATTCACACGTATGAAAAAATAAACATTAAAACCATGACAATGGGATACCTGCAAAAAAGATCTAGCAAGTCTACTATCAAATTTCAATTTAATATCTAACAATTGAAATTCCAATTTAAAGATCAGAACCCAAAACCGTGGCTCTGATACCAGTTATTGGGAAAATAGGGGTGCCCGGGAACTATTCGGGATGAAATTTAAATACGAATTTAAATACAATTATTACTAGCATGAATTAATCCTAATTAATTCAAATAATAATTCCAACAACAATTTTATCATCATGCATGTTGAATTAATTCACATAAAATCTATGGCGGAATAAATTAAGAAGTTATGTGATTTACGTACCTCTCGTAGAATTGGTCTTTGAATAAAACGGGACAATCACGAACGCGCTTTATCAATCCAAAACCTTCTCAAGTATTTCCCTTTCACCTTACTTGATCGCCGGTGGGAAGTGCTTTCAAGTAATTTAAATAACTAAGGAAAAAGAAAAATATATATGCTCTTGATTTTTCCAACACATGGAATTATGTACTTGGGGATGAAATAATCACCCCCTATTTATAAAGAGGAGTGGCCGAAAATTTAAGTGGTATTGGGCTTGGAAAAAATCTTTTCTTAGTCTCTAAGAAATCTTGAATATATCTCATATATTCTTTTCTCCATAATAAAATATTCCACAAAAATCTCACCCACCCTTTTAAACTTGTATTTCTAAAAAATAATAGGAGAAGAATCCAAGATTTGAATCTTCTTGAATATATGAGATAATCTTGTATTCCAAGAATACTTATCTTCCATAATATCTTTCCAAGAAAATCAACAAAATCTTTTCTCTCCTAATATTGCAATTTTCGAAAAAATCATAGAAAAATCAGCAATATATTTTCTTTTTATTTTAATCACCTTATCATTATTGGGCTACTTAATGGGCTACTTGAGGGGCCTTTAAGAAGAATTAAGATTGGACCTCCTAATGGACTTCTGAATTTCAATATTGAGCCTCAATATAATTCAACCAATTAATATTAATTATTACCACTAATAAATTAATATTGCACTATCCATCTTAATCCATATTACGATAATATGGGCTCCCGATTATTATTTCCCGCGTTTAAGATTATCAAGTCCATTAATTAATTAAGCTTCTGAATAGCTCTAAATTAATTAATATATTTCACCTTGGAGTAAAGACAGCTCAACATTATTATCTGTACTGAAGAAACTAATTCTTCACTTGCAAGATTTGGAACGATAAAACTTTTGTGCCCACCAAGGGGACTAATCACACGAGTCGTACTCGCACGCGTTTCTCCGTATTAAATCTTAGCAACCGTCGTGTGATTAATATTACTGCCCAAAACACAAAGTTCGAAGTCACGATGATTCTCACCCAATATGAATCAAAGCAGTAACCATTAAGAACACACGGTCCTATTTAAGTGACGGAGATTAAGAAATCAATAACCACTGAGGTTTAATTCTTCACATTTCAGAACAGAAGAATTTATCCTCGCTATAGGTCCTCTTCAACACATTCTCCAATGTGCTAGTGCAATCTCTTAGTTAAGACAGACCAATCTGAGACTTACACATCGATCTTTCACGGCGGATTGTTGAATTCCACCTAGGTCGTAAATTTGTATATTTAGTTACAAGGACACTGTTAATGTGATCTTCCGTGATCGGGTATCACCACATTAACTACAATGTAACATGTACTATATATTGAACGGTTTGCAATAGATATTCAACATTCAATCATAACTAAAGCAAATGTGATAAAAGAATTATTCTCATAAACAAGTGCTTAATACATGAGTTATACAAAGTAAAAGCATACTTTCACGTATAACTCCAACAGTTTCCTACTTGTTCAGATGCCTCCGAGGTTTATGTTTCTAGTGAGTTATTTGAAATCCCTAATTGTGAAGATATAGGTCAGCAAGGTACGTCAAGTTCATATGTACAAAATAAAAATGTGAATGGTTTGGAGGATTTAGCTTCAAATAATTTTAGTTTTTCCCCAAATATTCCTGATCATGTAGTGTCTATAGATAGTGACAATGAGTCAAAGAGTCCCGATTGTACACATAATTCTGAGTCTTCATACTCCTCCTATGAATCAGATGATAAAGATGATCACCCACCTCCAGTACTCACACACCCAGTACACACTCCGTATATTCCCGATCCTTGGGTGCTCCCACGGATCCCTAAAACTTTACATCCCCAGGAAGTACATTCTCTAACACCCTACAAGAACCCCATTCCTGGGTTGTTATCAACAAACGATGTATTTTTATCCAAATTAGAAATGGTTCATTTAGTTGGACTCCACCATCTTGAGAATCACTTTGAGTATCGTGTGGCACGGTCTTCTACAGAGAGATGGGGTGCGGTATGTCCAAATCCGAACTGTTCTTTTGCAATCAATGCAAGGTCCACGAAAGGGGTTTGGGGGTTCAGCCTTTGTAAAAGTCACACTTGTTGTTTTGATCCCGAATGCAATCGACCACGAAAGCTCTCTTCAAAAGTGTTTGGTCCATATTTACTAACAAACAGAAGGATAGAGAGGATGCCTACACACTCAAGAGTATCCAAACTGAGTTGAGTAAATTCTACGGGATGGATGTGTTGTACGGCCAATCCTTTAGGTCGAAGCATCAGCATGGCGGACATAATATACGGAAATCAGATTGAATTCTTTAAGATGCTTCCTTCTTATTTGGAAATGCTACAATCTGCAAATCCCAGATCTCAAGTCAAGCTTCTAAGGGAAACTGATGGTAGCTTCAAATATGTTTTTATGCACTTCGTGCTTCAATTGAGGTTTTTAAACACGCAAGGCCTGTTATAGTAGTGGATGGAACGCACTTGAAGGGAAAATACAGGTGTATTGCATTTTTTGTTGTTACCCAAGATGTAAACCATCGATTGTTTCCCCTGACTATAGGCATTGGTGTTGTAGAAAACAATGATTCATGGATGTGGTTCTTTGATCGATTAAAAGAAGCCTTTGGTTCACCTCAAGGTCTTTTAATTATGTCCGACCAACCCTTAAGCATAATTAGCCCAGCTGAGATTGTGTTTCCCAGTGTAAATCATGATTTGTGTTTTTCCATCTAAGCAAGAATTATGCTCAATACGGGAGTGTTGTGGCACGGTGTTTCACGCAATCAGCGTATACCTATATTCCTGCTGAATTCAACAAGTAATTCTAAATTCTTTATCCTTTAGTAAATTTTATTTTTGAGTTCTTACTTGTGAGTTTTAATTATAATTTTTTGGATTCATATGTATGCATGAGTGTTCTTAATGGTGTTTTTGGAGGAAAACTGGGAAAATCTCTACGAAGTAAAGGGTTTGAGTGTTGGTCCCGAGTTCACTGCAAAACTCGGCGGTACGAGTTCTTGACGTCGAACTATGCAAAGTCATGGAACAATCAAATACTATGGGCACGTGATAAGCCAATTGTGTACGTTCCAGAAGCAATTAGACATGTTATGCAAGATTGGTTCAACGCAAGGAGTATTGAGCTAGCTTCAGAGTCTGGGTACATTTGCTCGCGTGTTGCTGATATCCTTTTTAACCAACAACTATCCGCCGATTCACACACAGTTGAGCAGTTGAGTGCATATCAGTTTACAGCATCTAAGGAAAAGAACAGTTACTTTGTCGACTTGGATAAGCGTACTTGCTCATGCTTTGAGTTTGAAAAAGAAGGTATTACATGCGTGCATGCACACGCTGCCATCAAGTACGATGTATATGTTTATTACAGTTTAATTTTATGGATTATTTGGAGTTTATAATTATTAGTTTTATTGTTTCGTTAATAATATTGACATGTGTTTAGGGTTTAGGAGTTTTCTTTTAGCTTCAAAAGGTGACCGAAGCAAGCAAGTTATAGGTCCGGATTTTAATTGTTGTTTGTGTTGTACATTGATTGGTTTATTTTTTTTTTCCTATTTTATTACAGGAAGCGTAGTTTGAGTAGATATGTTGATATTTGCTATACAGATGATAGTGTGCGACGTATGTGGTCGGGTTCAGTAATGCCACTATCCGACCCAAAAAACTGGTGTGTTTCTGAAAATACGAAAGATATTGTATGCAATCCACCACCTCCTCATCAGCAAGCAGGTCAACCAAGGATGAGTAGGAGGAAAGCCAAAATTGAATCGAAGCCTAAAAGGAAGAGCAAGAGACAACAATGTGCACGTTGTCATGCATTTGACCATAATCAAGCAACTTGCCATGTGTTTATTCCATTAAATTCTGGAAGCGGTTAATATTTATTGGACGAACCAGAGTCATCTTTTGGTCCTCCTCAAACGAGTCGTACCTAATGTACTCTAGTTGTGCTACACCTAAACAACCTGTTTTTAATCTTCAATTGGTACATTTGAATGCATTTGAATTTAAAACATTTTGAATATCTTGAAATGATTTGTATTATGTTATTTCCTGAGGGAATATTATGTTATTTGATACTAAACAAGTCATTTAATATTATATTTTCTGGTGAATGTGGTTGTAAATAATTTGTATTCTAGTTGAAGATTACATTTTGTCAATGAATTGTAATTTCACTTCGATTGGCCCCATATTTGTGGTCAAATATATGAAATTTGTACCCATTTTGCCCCTTCCATCCCCAATATGAATAAAGCGGAAAACATATAAGTTCATATTGAGGTAGTAGAAGCTATTTTAATTAAATGTCCCTTATTCTGAATGTTTTTAAAGTTGTGTAACCCAGCCAACTCATGTGGAGATTGGGTTGAATGAAGTGGAACATGGCATTTATCATGTTTTATTTCAATAATATTTAAGGTTTTAAGCCCATATTTGCCTTGCACCCCTACCCCCTTCGTATGACTTTATTAAGGACGGTATGAAATTTGGGTACATTTCCTCCCATGATTTCAATAAAGGGTATGGTTAATTTAACTTTGTTGTCCCATTTTGCATCTTGCTCTTAATTACCTTTATGTGCGTCACTTTTACAGCGGTGGAACCTACATACACAATTGATGTGGAGAAGGGTGGAGATTGTGTGGAAGCTAGTGGTGTGCATATAACTTGTTGCTCTTAATTACCTTATTATATGGGGAGTAGGGTGGATGTGTGTGGAGGCTAGTGGAATGTGGCATTTAACCGCTTTACTCTTAATTACCTTATTATGCGTGTCACTTTTACAGCGGTCTAACCTACATACACAATTGATGTGGAGAAGGGTGGAGATTGTGTGGAAGCTAGTGGAATGTGGCATCTAACCTGTTGCTCTTAATTATATCATAAAATATATATATTGTGGATTATAACATTTCAAATTTATGAAATTTTTTATCCTAAAAAAAATTCGAATGTATGAAAAAAATCTTGAACTCTTTGTTTGTTACAAATCCATGAAATTCTGCAAAGTCCACAAAATCCATTAAAATCCTTATTTATAAAGTTTTATAGAATTCTGCAAAATCTTAAAAGTCATAAAAATCCTACGAGATCTTTTAAATACGCATGACTTTTTCCATTTAAAAAGGTCCTTTAAAATCCTAATCCAATACACCCCCCTAAAAAAATTTCCACATTTTTTGGGTAAGTATTATACATCTTGGAGTATTAAATTTCCTAATTTATTATGTTATTGTTTTCTTTTAGTTGTTTGTTTTAATATTTTATAAGTCACAATTTTATTTGTACTTTGTGTGACTCGTAATTAATTAACACTACAAGAAAATTTGGTCTTTAGTGATAGCAATTCTGTCATGTCCTCTCATTATTGATTTCCTAGTTAAAAGATTTTAGTGACAGGAAACTATCTGTAATGACAGGGTCCTGACATTAAAGATTGTTTCCTGTTATTAAAGATTTTTAACTAGAGAAGCAATAATGACAGGATTACTGTCACTAAAAACTATTTTTCTTGTAGTGTAATTTGGATGCATTAATTAGTTAATTAATTTGGATGCATTAATTATATAATATATAAATAAATTATTATTGATATTGTTTAATTTAATGCTAAGGAAACAATTAAATAAGTAGATATTTTAATGATGTATTGTTGTAGATGATTTGTAAAATAGACTATGTATTGTTGGAGATGCATTAATTTTTTATTAATTAGAGGATACACTACTCTAAAATTAAGAGGCCAATCAATGGTTGGAGTGTTGGGAAAATAGGGGTGTCCGGATCTATTCGGGATGAAAGAAAAATACGGGACTATCACGAACGTGCTACCAACCAAAAGACCTTCTCAAGTATGTCCATTTCGCCTTGCTTGTTCACCGGTGGGAAGTGCTCACAAACAATCAGGAATAACAAGGGAGAAAGAAAAATATTTTTGCTCTTGATTTTTCCAACACATGGAATTGTGAAACTGTAAACTGGAAATGAAATAATCATCCCCTACTTATAGATGCAGGGTGGCCGATTTTCTAGGAATATTAGGGAGAAAAAAAATCTTTTTCTTGGCCCCCAAGAAATCTTGAATATATCTCATATATTTTTTCTCCATAATAAAATATTCCATAAAAATTTCACCCTCCTAATCTATTAGTAATTTTCGAAAATTATAGAGTAAGAATACAAGATTTGGATTTTCTTGAATTTATGAGATAATCTTGTATTCCAAGAATACATATCTTCCATAATATCTTTCCAAGAAAATCAACAAAATCTTTTCTTTCCCATATATGTTATTTTCTAAATTTAAGAAGAAAAAATCAGCAATAATATTTTCCTTTATTTTAATCATCTTATTATTATCGGGCTATTTATTTGGCTACCTGAGGACCTTTAGGAGAATTAAGATTGGACCTCCAATGGGCTTCTAAATTTTAATATTGAGCCTCAATATAATTCAGCCCATTAATATTAATTAGTATCACTAATAAATTAATATTGCACTATCCATCTTTATCCATATTACGATAATATGGGCTCCCGGTTATTATTTCCCGTGTTTAAGATTATCTAGTCCATTAATTAATTAAGCTTGTAAATAGCTCTAAATTAATTAATATCTTTCACCTTGGAGTAAAGACAGCTCAACATTATTATCCGTACCGAGGAAACTAATTCTTCACTTGCAAGATTTGGTATGATAAAACTTCTGAGCCCACCAAGGGGACAAATCACATGAGCAGTACTTGCACGCGTTTCTCTGTATTAAATCTTAGCATCGTCGTATTATTAATATTACTGCCCAAGACACAAAGTTCGAAGTCACGATGATTCTCACCCAACATGAATCAAAGCAGTAACAATTAAGCACACACAGTCCTATTTAAGTGACGGAGATTAAGAAATCAATAACCACTGAGGTCTATCTTCACATTTCAGAACGGAAGAATTTATCCTCGCTGTAGGTTGTAACGCCCCGAATCCGGAGCGTAGCCTCCCTTAGCTTTAACGCTTCAGATCGAGCCGTCATTTAGTAATGTAAGAAAACTGGGCCATTTTTTTTTAAAACAAATACTTTACTCAAGTTTATGAAATAACTAATTACGCGATTCGACCGATTGACAAATTTTGCAGCGGGGTTTAACTTCTAAGCATGCAAACCCTAAATAGTCATTTGAATAATCTAACATGCCAAGTCTAAATAGTTGCACAAATACGATAAGTTTCTAGTCAAAAGCATCGAGCGTGAAAAGAATAGTCGCCCGACTTAAAGTACATTCATCCCGAATAAGACATAAATATTAAGACGGTTATGAGTTTTAGACAGTGGTGGGGAGGTCTGCACTACAGCTGCTCCCATTCCTCCGCATCGATACCTGGAAATGTTTGTAAAAGCAGGGGATGAGATTTGAATTCTCAGTGTGGGTGATCTGTACGTGATTATACAAAACCGGTATAATTCGAGTATCTATTACACCTATCCTTCCGAACGTAACACAATTTGGCACGACTATTTCATCAATGCCTATGGGCAGTCTTAATTTCAACATACCCTATGAGCAGTCTTAATTTCAACATACCCTATGAGCAGTCTTAATTTCAACATACTCTACAGATATGTCTTAATTTCAACATATCCTGTGGATATATCTTAATTTCAATATACCCTGCGATGCATAGCACCGAGAAATCACATGTATAATTTCAACAAGAAAGCACACCAATTTGTACATAATTTCCAGGCAATACAGATATGAACCACCCACCTTTCAAGGAGCTTTTCGTAAAAATTGGGGACAGCGAGACTTCCGAACTCACAAACAAACCGCACTCAACCTAGCACGAATTATTAACCATGTTTTAGTCCATTATCTATTTATACAAGTTTTCTCGCATTCTCATACGTAACACGTTGGTCCTAAAAGGACTTTTGACATACTTAGTATTTCAGTTCCTTTAGTGCAAGTTTATAACTTTTAGTCTTAGTGAAATTTTCATTAAAGTTACACAATAACATATATCCAAGGAATTGATTTTTCGTCCTAGGATCAAAACACCAAATCATGAAATTTATTACTAAACTCCTATCCACATGATACTAATGTGTTCTAAGTCCTTATTCTATCATGCAAGACATGTATGAGCATTTAAACAAAAGTAAACACTTCAAGTCACTAAGTTGAAAATGATGCAGTTTGTTCTCCTAGGTCCTCTACTTATAACTTTGGGTATTTTTTCAAAAATACTTAAACACATTCAAAAATCATAAAATTTATACAGTACCTTCAACTTGAAATGAAGAATACACATAAAAATAGTTCTTATCCGTTTGGTGTGTCGAAAATAGGGATTTTGGTCCGTTTTCAAAACTAGTACAGAAACTTTTCATGTGTCACAGTAGGTTCACAGCAGTGCACCACTAACAAGAACATTTTGGTAAAATTAGTTAGACACCTCCTAAAATCGTGAAAAAATTTATAGACATAGCTAACAACCCATAGTATTTTAATATAATTTTTTAAAAAAACATTCTCTTGCCGATTAGTACCAGATTATTTCCAAACACGAAGGTAGTTGCAGATTGTCACGTTTTCTTTAAAAATTCATAGATTATTGAAGAAAATTCCAAATCACATGAGACCAGTGGAAAATGAAAGCCACTTTGACCTACTTTCCAAATATGTAAACAAAATTCGTAAATAACAAGTTTCACGAACGTCTTTTTATTCTTGAAAACACCATCAGTGTCAACTTCCTCATTTAGGCATGCTCACACACACATATCTTCCACCTCCACACTTATCATGCCATAAATATTTCCCTAAACATATATCTTAGCAAATAACACATTACTTAACACATACTCAAGCATTCAAAAGAAAATTTGAACCTAGATACCATGCCTTCTAAGAAAAACACTAAACATGCTCAAAAGACAAGATATTTAGAGTTTTGAGTTGTTGGTTGATAAACCTTTGTAGTTTCTTTCTTGTTAAGCTAGGGGGCCTTATAGCTCTTCAAGTTCTCTTCCTTTGAATGTTAGAAAGTGGTTCTTTGAATGGGAAGCTTTGTCTTGGAGCTTTAAGATGAAAAATACAAGACAAGTTAGAATATTGGTTTAGAAATGAAGCTTGTGAGGAAGTATAGAGGAAGTGGAGGTTTTCTCTTCATGAAAACCTTGAAACCTTTAAGACTTGTCCATGGATGGATGTTGGAAGGTGGGAGAGGGCCTTCTTCTTCAAGAGAATGGGGAGAAGAATTTCTTTCTCCCCAAGTTGTGGGGTGGCCGAAAATGGAGAGGGGAGGGGGAGAAGTGCTGATTTTTTTTTTTGTGTTTTTGGCTTGTGTTTGGTGCAAGACAAGGTCTTAAGTAGGGGGAGTGTGGTCTTTGAGGGAGAGGGATGTTGCACCAACATGGGTGGAAACAAGGTATTAAGGAAGGGAAAAAGGGGGCTTTGACCTTTCCTAACTTGGAGTGAGGGTGATGGATCATGGCTTGGGGTTGTGGGGAGAAGGTCTCCCCCCCCCCCCCCCCCCACACATGTGATCGCCCCTTTTGCAGAAATTTGGGTTTTGGGGGCTGCCATTTGGTGGCCCCCAGTGTTACGGGACACGGTTTGGTCGAAACTGTATTTTTCGGTGTTGATTTTGCGGCCCGAAAATTAGGGTTTTTATTTGATAATTATACCCGATTTTTGGACGTGTATATTATTCATTTGGATTGTATTTTACTTACTTTTGAACTCATTTCCATTTATTTGATTCGTATTTTAAGTGCTAGGAGTGCCTCCGGTTTGGTTTGTTCACCCGTCGTTTGAAAATTTTAAACTAGAGTACGAAGCCTTTAATTCGAAGGATTTAAAATTGAAAAGACGCATGAACATAATAATAAACACATTTATCCTACCACTTTGGGTCGGGGTATTACATAGGTCCTCTTCAACACATACTAAATGTGCTAGTGCAATCTCTTGGTCAAGACAGACCAATCTGAGAATTACACATTGACCTTTCACGGCGGATTGTTCAATTCCACCTGGATAGTGAATTTGTACGTTTGGTTACAAGTAACTGTCAATGTGATCTTCCGTGATTGGGTATCACCACATTAACTATAATGTAACACATACTACTTATAATGAACTGGTTGCAATAAATATTCAACATTCAATCATATCTACAGCAATGAGTTATACAAAGTAAAAGCATACTTTCACGTATAACTCCAACAATCTCCCACTTATACTTAAAATCTGCTTTTTAGTATACACTATGCATGTCTAGTGTAGTAGTTCTATGTGACATCTCATGTCAACCTACACTAACCTAACAATTCTTCCCACTTATACTTAAAGCAGATTGGTAATAGTCTTGACTCTCATTCCATCCACATGTCTCTCGAATGTACTCTCAGGCAGATCCTTTGTGAATGGATATACTAGGTTGTCCTCCGACGTTTATCTTTGCCACCTCTTTATCTCCTCTCTTAACGATTTCTCATATAAGACGGTGTTTTCTTTCAATGTGTTTGCTGACCTTTTGGGCTCTTGGTTCCCTTGAATTTGCAACTGCTCCGGTATTATCACAATAGACAGTGATTGTGCTGGGCAAATTCGGAACAACGTCCAAGTCCACTAAGAAGTACTTTAGCCAAACCGCTTCTTTCGCTGCTTCACAAACAGTTACTTAATTCGGCTTTTATGATCGAATTGGCGATGCATTTCTGCTAATCATTTCTCCATGTCATGGCTTCTTCTCCCATGCAAAACACACTACCCAAGGTAGATATTCTGGATTCTATATCTGATTGGATATTTGAGTCCTTGCATCCCATGGGAATTAGACTATCTGACTGTTAAATCAGTATTTCATCGCTAGTTCTTTTGAGAAACTACAGAATGCATTTAATTGCAGTCCAATGAGCTTTCCCGGGGTTATTTTGATATCTTGTCACTATGCCTATGACAAAGCAGATATTCGGTCTCGTACACAATATTGCATACATAAGGCTTCCTACGGCCGAAGCGTACAGAACACCTTTCATGTCATCTATCTCTGCAGGCGTCTTAGGGCACATTTCTTTTGATAGATGGATTCCGTGCCTAAAAGTTACAAAACCTTTCTTGGAATCTTGCATGCTGAAACGTTTCAAAACAGTGTCTTTGTATGAAACTTGCGATAAGTCCAACATCATTCTCTTGCGATCTCAAGTGATCTTGATCCCAAGGATGTGACCGGCTTTCCCTAAGTTCTTCATATCAAGCTGATTTGACAGTCATACCCTTACGCCTGACAATACCTTTACATTATTTCCAATGAGCAGAATATCGTCTACGTGTTGTACTAAGTATACCACCGCAGTTCCGTCACACTTTTTATACACACAACTTTTGAACTCGTTCTGATTAAACACATAAGACTTAATAACTTGATCAAAACACTGGTTCCAAGTACGAGATGCTTGCTTAAGTCCATAGATGGACCGCTTGAGCTTGCATATATATGATGCTCTTGGCCTTTCGTAATGAAACCTTCAGGTTGTCGCATATAGATATCTAACCCGTCAAGACTTTTGTTAAAGAAAACTGTCTTGACTTCCATTTGCCAGATCTAGTAATCTAGATGCGCAGTGATCGACAAAAGAATACGGATGGACTTAAGCATAGCTACAGGCGAAAAGGTTTCCTCATAATTGATCCCTTTTTTTAGTATTACCCTTTAGCTACTAGCCTTGCCTTGAAGGTCTCAACCCTTCCGTCCGGTCCTCTTTTCCTCTTGTATGCCCACTTGCATCCAATGGGTTCTACCCCATTGGGTGGTTCGACCAACTCCCACACTTGATTACGATCCATTGACCCCATCTCGGCTTCCATTGTCATTTGCCAAGATTCCACGTCTTTGTCTTGGATTGCCTCGTTGTATGTCCATGGGTCCAATTCATTACCGGGAATTAAATCTGAGAATTCTCATATTCCTATAAATCTCTCGGGTTGTCTGACAACCCTCCCACTACGACGGGGTTCCGGTTGTGTAGGTGTAACGATTGGTATATCATCTTGTACACTTGGTATAGGAGTTTGTCCTCTTAATTCGTCTAAGGTAACCTCACTTCTGGGCTTTCTATTGTTCATATAGTCTTCCTCCAAGAATTTAAAGAGTGTACAAAACACGGTCTTTTGATTCTTGGGACTATAGAACATACACCCTTGCGTTCCCATGGGATATCCTATAAACAGCCTTAATTCCGAACGTGGATCCAATTTATCGGCTTCCTGAGCTTTCACCTGGTCCACAATTCTGTTGGGGTTTTAGGAACCTATTTGGATGGAACCAAGTTTAGAATGTAAGCCGTCGTTTCTAAGGCATTACCCCAAAACGACTAGGGTAAATCTGAATAATTCATCATAGATCTGACCATTTCTAAAAGAGTCTGGTTCCTTTCTTCCAATACACCGTTCTGTTGGGGGGTTCCCAGTGCAGTCAACTGGGATATAATCCATTCGTCCGATAGGTAGTTCAAGAATTCATCACTGAGGTATTCGTCTCTACAATCAGATCGTAGAAACTTGATACTTCTTTCCCCTATGCATCATAAGATAGATGTATCCATATCTCGAGTAATCGTCAACGAAAGTGACAAAATACTCATACCCCTTCTAGATATGATCGTCATTGTACCACACATATCGGTATGAACGAGTTCCAACACTTCCGTGATTCTATTCCTCTTGGCTCCAAATCCCCTCTTGGTCATTTTACCCTCTAAACAGAATTCGCAAGTTGGAAACGGCTTAACTTGAAGAAACTCCAAGGATCCGTCTTTCACCAATCTTTGTATTCGCATTTAGATTAATATGATATAATCTAAGAAGTCATAGAAGTGTTTCGTTCGTATAAAAAAGAACGCATCCTTTTATAACTTGAAATAGTCGATGTTTTATTAGATTCAATTTATGAGTGGTGTGCCCAATTAAGGGTATAAAGATTATCCAACAATGTTCCGGAACAGATAAACTCATCGTTTCAAGAAATAATAACATCCTTATTAAAAGAAACTAAACAGTTTAGAAACTGAAGGTTGAGTTCTTTCTAAAACTAGGAACATGAAGAACATCTCTCAAGACCATAACTCTATCTTCAAAGATAGGCGCACTTCTCCCACTACTTCAGCTGCCACTCTCATAGCATTACCCGGTGTGATGGGGACCTCACTTCCACTAAGTCGTCGGGTTAGCTTGAACCCATACAAAATGAAATAAATGTGATCAATGGCTCTCGTATCCACTACCCACGAATGGACAGCATATGCCACTTCACAAGTTTCAACGACTAGGGCGTGTGAATTACCTAACTTTCCTAGCCTCTTAGGCTTGGAACAGGCAGACCTTCAATGTCCTCTCTTACCGCAGTTAAAACACTTCCCCTTCGATGCTAGTCTTGGCTTTGCCTTTCACAACAGTTGGATTTGCTTGGGTCCAGCCTTTGGTTCTCTTCCTCTTCTTCCCTCCCTTGGGACCAGAAGAGGTAGATGGACCATTAGCCACCATAGCAGTGGACTGGTGCTCCATTATTGCTTCCGTCGAAACTAAAGCTTACAAGAGCTCGAGCAAACGACTTATCCGTTCATTCATCTGGCAGTTCAGATGAAACTGCTCAAAGCTTTTCGGTAGAGTATGGAGTATGAAATCGACCTGAGAAGGGACATCAAAATCCGCACCAAGTACTTCCAACTTGTTAAGGTGTGCCATAATCTCAAGAACGTGCTCCCTCACGGGCGTTCCTTCCACCATTTCCAATTTGACCGAGTCATGTTAGGTGAACTAATTAGTCATGGGTTTTGATGTGAAAACATCTCTTCAAAGTTTTCCATGATTTCAACAGCGGATATAATGTCTTCATCAATGCGCCTCAAATCCTTAGATAAAGATGTCAAAATGATGCGCTTCATGTGTTCATTGTCACGCTTTCAATCATAAACTGGCTTTTTCCCATTGCTTGACTTATCATTAGGCTTGCCGGGTTTATTAACGTGAATAACCCAATTGTGTTTTTGTACAGTAAGGACAAATTTAAATTATATTTCCAATCGATATAATTCTCTCCAGAAAGTTTGTTAACTTAAAGTATACAAAACAGTGGATTAAAAGGTTGCGACATGATGAAATGAGAATAAAACATACATTCATATTAATATCTAGAAAAATACGAAATTATCACATAATTCGATCACATCAATAATATTGAAACCTTAAAACAATATAATTATGCATCAGTCAACATCTTGAAACAATTTAAATGTGCCACAAGGGATGGTCTATACATTTGAACACATTCAAGCGAATCACAAACTTAAAAGTTACAAATCCTTAATTCAAAATTAATAGTTGGCTCTCACTTTGACCACATAAAAATTGACAGGGACTCCGCGGGGAGTAAGTTAATATCAATTTCTTATGTCTAAGTAATAACCATAATTCAATACAGGATTGTTATTTCGCTTTGAGCAAGCCACTCGTGGTGAGGGTCAATACCGCCACTAGTAATAATCCACAATCATCCTTTCGGAATTTATTCATGTGAAATCCATCTTTTTGGCCGATCCGATGGGGAAATGTATTCCAAAAAGACTTCACAAATAAATAAATAAATTATGGAGGTCAAATTAATCCAATTTTATTATCCGAAATAAAATTGCGATTAAAGAAACATACTTAGTAATTTTCGAAAGTAAGGTTTTTCTTGGACAATTAAAATCATGCAAACACATATCAACAAATTATAGGTGCACGAAAAAAAATATCCATCAAAACAAAAATTAAAACACATTGGAGCACTCAAATCCAATTGTCACGGTTTAATTTTCTTCACGTCTTGATGCGAGAAATTGTCCTTGTTGCTTTCATCATTCGTCTCGACAAGCTCCTAGTCGAACAACAACACTTCATCAAAAAACTTTGTTTGGGGTTCGGTACGACGTTTGGCATCACAAAAAAAAACAAGCACGGAAACGCAATAGCGCGGGCCAAGACTCGGCGCACGTTAGCCCACGGCGGCGGGCAGTGCACCTCTCGGCGCCCCTACAAGGGCGAGCAGCGCCCACGGGCAACCGTGCCTCTTGGTGCGCCCTGGGCTGCTCGGCGCCCCGTCACGCACGGCTCCGTGCATTTCACGCACGTCGTGCATCGAGTTTCACTATTTGTGTTTGTTTTTCACCCCATGCAGGATCCACCTCCATGCACGCACCACGCATGCATGCGTCATCCGGTTATTTCGTCTTCAACTCTTCGTTTCCGTCTTCGTCTCGATCCGGTTATAATTTTATTTTAAAAAAATAAATAAACCTAGATTTAGACTAGTCTATTACATTGATCAAATCAAAATAAAACCAACTAATCTACTCGTGGATTTTCTCACGAGAAAAATTAATTTGAACGAATCGAATTAAAAATAAATAATTCACATGCATGAATAAAATAAACATTAAAACTATGACAATTGGATACCTGAAAAAAAGATCTAGCAATTATACTATCCAATTTCAATTTAATGTTAAACCATTTAAATTCCAATTTAAAGATCAGAGCCCGAAAATGTGGCTCTGATACCAGTTGTTGGGAAAATAGGGGTGCCCGAATCTATTCGGGATGAATTTAAATACGAATTTAAATACAATTATTACTAGCATGAATTAATCGTAATTAATTAAAATAATAATTCCAACAACAATTTTATCATCATGCATTCAGAATTAATTCACATAAAACCTATGGCTGAATAACTAGGAATTAATGTGATTACGTACATCTTGTAGATATATGGCCTTTTATAACAACGGGACTATCACTAACGTGCTACCAACCAAAAGACCTTCTCAAATATGTCTCTTTCACCTTGCTTGTTCACCGGTGGGAAGTGGTCACAAACAATCAGGAATAACAAGGGAGAAAGAAAAATATTTTTGCTCTTGATTTTTCAAACACATGGAATTGTGAAATTGTAAACTGGAGATGAAATAATCATCCCCTACTTATAGATGCAGGGTGACCGAATTTTCTAGGAATATTAAGGGGGCAAAAATCTTTTTCTTGATCTCCAAGAAATCTTGAATATATCCCATATATTCTTTTCTTCATAATAAAATATTCCATAAAAATCTCACCCTCCTAATCTATTAGTAATTTTCAAAAATTATAGAGTAAGAATACAAGATTTGGATTTTCTTGAATTTATGAGATAATCTTGTATTCCAAGAATACATATCTTCCATAATATCTTTCCAAGAAAATCAACAAAATCTTTTCTTTCCCATATATGCTATTTTAGAAATTTAAGAAGAAAAATCAGCAATAATATTTCCTTTTATTTTTATCACCTTATTATTATCGGGCTACTTGAGGGGCCTTTAGGAGAATTAAGATTGGACCTCCAATGGCTTCTGAATTTCAATATTGAGCTCCAATATAATTCAGCCCATTAATATTAATTAGTACCACTAATAAATTAATATTGCACTATCCATCTTAATCCATATTACGATAATATGGGCTCCCGATTGTTATTTCCCGCGTTTAAGATTATATAGTCCATTAATTAATTAAGCTTCTGAATAGCTCTAAATTAGTTGATATCTTTGACCTTGGAGTAAAGACAGCTCAACATTATTATCCCTACCGAAGAAACTAATTCTTCACTTGCAAGATTTGGTACGATAAAACTTCTGAGCCCATCAAGGGGACAAATCACACGAGCAGTACTCACACGTATTTTTTCATATTAAATCTTAGCAACCGTCGTATGATTAATATAACTGCACAAGACACAAAGTTCGAAGTCACAATGATTCTCACCCAACATGAATCAAAGTAGTAACCATTAAGCACACACGGTCCTATATAAGTAACGGAGATTAAGAAATCAATAACCACTGAGGTCTAATTCTTCACATTTCAGAACAGGAGAATTTATCCTCGTTGTAGGTCCTCTTCAACATATACTAAATGTGCTAGTGCAATCTCTTGGTCAAGACAGACCAATCTGAGAATTACACATCGATCTTTCACGGCGGATTGTTCAATTCCGCCTGGGTCGTGAATTTGTACGTTTGGTTACAAGTAACTGTCAATGTGATCTTCCATGACCGGGTATCACCACATTAACTATAATGTAACACGTACTACTTATAATGAACTGGTTGCAATAAATATTCAACATTCAATCATATCTAAAGCAAATGCGATAAAGACTTATTCTCATAAATAATTGTTTAATACATGAGTTATACAAAGTAAAAGCATACTTTCACGTATAACTCCAACATGGAGATATCCTCATACAAGTATTGTTCCTTTAAAAATAAAATTGATGTTTTAAGACAGCAATTGATTCACAATATATAAGAACATATGATTCAAAAGCAGTTGTTAAATTAGGCTAAAACTAGATAGCTAGAAATTAAACATCCCAAAACCCCATCCTTCAATTTTTTTAGTACCAACCCAGATCTTCGTCTTTGATGTATTATATGTTGAAAGGGATGTGATGGATCCACTGAAATTCCATGTACCTATCATCTGTAGAGCAATCTGCGGCAGAATCTAATAAAAAATAACAACCACAACCACCAAATCCAATTTAAGAAATTAGGAATAATGACAATAATTTTCAAATGTAACAATCACACCCTAAACTAAGAAAAAATAATTCTAAAATTAAAACCCCAAATAAAAATAAACATTTATTTAACAATCGATAGCCGATATCAGTTGTCCTACAGTTAACCCTGAAGAATCTGGTTTCAGGATTGCGGTATTCCCTCACACTGGCTTGATTAGGTAAATTTTATGAACCATCCCCCTAATGATAATTTTGGGCTCCGCGTTCTTTGGGTTTAGGGGAAAATTGGACATTGAGTAAAAGATTGGATAAAATCTCAAACCTAGATCCTATGACTGCTATGTCATCATGTTCACGTTCCACCAGTAATGATTTTAATTTTTTGGGAGAGGGGATTGTGTGGAATTGGGTGGAAAATAAGAACCATTACTCAATAAAAAGTTAATTAATTCTGTAAAACCTATATTTAATTAACAATTAATTCCATGCGTTCATTAATTAATTATTCGGACTAATTAATGTATAATTTTTTTTTTAAATCCAACTTACTAATTGTGGAATATTTCAAGTTACAGGATTTAGAAAGTGTTATACATTTTTTATTTACTGAAGGTGAGCATTTATTTCAAGTTAGAGAATTTCTTTAAAGAAGATGAGATTATTACAAATTAAGTGTGATTTTTATTTATTTTCAATAGCAGCATTTTTTTTTTTTTTGTTAATGAATATAAACTAACACTTTTCAGTTAAAATAACTAGTTCCTCCATTTTTTTTTCTCATTACTTAAGAGGACCACTAAAATGGAGGGAATAATAGTTTTTGTCATTGTAAAAAACTAATCATGTGATTAAAAATACAGCTCTTCCTTTCAATAATTATTAAATAAAGCAATTTAATTAATAAATTTATTCATTAAATATTTTAAAAAACTGACTGTTATTAACGCGGGTGGACATGTTGATTAGACGGTTAATCATGACTATTATGTAAGAAGTCATATTCTCAAGTTTCAAATGGAGACGACGCTTCGTATCCAGTGCAACCCATCATCAAAACCTTTCAGGCAATATATAATCCAACCCTTTTCAAGAAACTTACTCCTCCTCACTCAACACATTTCGAACAAAAATGTCTTCCTCTTTCTCAAATTCCCGCCATAAAAACCTATGTAACCATCTTCCTGATTGTGTCCTTCATAATATTTTCAATCGTCTTACATGTGAGAAAATTATGTATGGAGTGCGACGGTCATGTCATAGGTGGAGGGAAGTTGTCAACCACTTGACATTATGGAGAGACGTTTTTTTCAAGAATGTCACAAATTGGTCATTTGATATTAGGTACAACATAATGGCTCGAGAAGCTGCAGAGCTTTCAGCCAGTCAGATGAGGGAGTTCAAGATCGAAGGATTTGGGGACGATTCGTTGTTGGCCTATGTTTGGAAATGGTAATTTCTTCTGATTTCTTTATTTTCTCAATTTCATATCCAATGAAACATGTTTTATAAGTGTTTACTGTGTCGGTTGTTTGATTATGGCTCTTTAAGTTTATTTAGGGTTTAGATCATTATAAAATTAGCATTTGTTGTTGTGAAAATTAGGGGTGATGTGAAATATACCGTTCGTTTTGAGGATTGAATTTGAGGTAGACTCGAATATGCCCTGTTTTGATTTGGTTCATCCTGTTGATAATATCTTTGAAGTAAACATGCCTTGTCTCGATTTGGTGCATTTTTTTTATAATGTCTTTGTAAGTTAGGGCATTATGGTTATCATTATAGTTGTTAAATTTTTGTTGATGATGAAATATGCACTTCGTTTCGATGATTTAAATTGTATTAGACAAGAATGTGTCCTGTTTCGATTTGGGTTAAGTGTTGATTCTAAGTAAATTTATTGGGGTGATCAATATGCTCGTTCAATTTTTGTTGATGATGAAAAAAATATGCATTTCATTTTCATGATTTAAACTGTATTGTGTCCTGTTTCGATTTGAGTTAAGTGTTGATTATGCATTTATAAGTAAATTTATTAGAATGATCGTTATACATGTTCAATGAGATTGATCATGAAACTAATATGCCTTTCGTTTTCATGTTTTATTTGGTTTCTAAATTTTTATTCAAGTGTTGATTATGTCCTTCTAAGTTGTTGTTTCCTATGTTTCGATTGGTTTGCTAAATGAACATATTGTTTTTCATCGATTAGGGCTCCTAACCTTCAACGTCTTACACTCATAAATCCTTCATCCGAAGTGTCCCCTGGTGGATTGGTGAAAGCTCTTTAGAAAATGAAAGATCTAAAAGAGCTTGAAATGACCATTGATTGGGCTCCCAGTTCACTCCTGATGATGTCCGCGCCATTGGCATGGCTAGCCCAATGCTAAAGTCTTTCGCAATTGTGAGTTATTATGACGATCTTGAAGCTGAGGATTACGATGATGAAGATGACGGTTCTTTGTTTGTGGATGCGATTTTGGGGTCTATGCCAGGTGTTGAACACATACCATCAACGTTGAATGGTGTAGAAAGGGCATGTTGGAAAGACTATTCATGAATTTGCCGAATCTTAAAAGGTTGAAAATTTGTGGAAGCCTTTTCAAAAATGTTAATGATGTTGATCCGGATTAAGTTTACCATAAATATGGGTTTATGGCATCTAGATGTTTTGATAACAGGGTTGATAGCGTTTTATTCATCAAGAACTGAAGAATTTCCATTTTATTTTGTACTCAACCATCCTCTTAAAGACCAAATATTCTTGAACCACTCAGCGCTAAACAATCTTCGGTTATCGGGAAAAAGCAGGACAGTAAATGAAGGAGGGTTCTTCTTTATTCTAAGAAGAGCACCAAATTCCTTTACCTCCGGAGTTGGGTACGTGTAAAACGGACAATATTTTCCATTCTCTCAAATTTCTGAAATGATGTGTTCCATCCTATCCAACAATGTGGACACCTCTTGTGCGCTAGGCTAAGCGAACAAACAACAAAGAGTAAGAAATCAATTTTTAACACACTAAAAAAATTACCATAAACCAAAACTGGCAAAAAATATTAAAAGTACCTGTTGCGGGCAAGGAATCCTCCGCTTGGTCGGGTCTGTAAGGCAGCTTATTGCGAGGCGGTCGTATGGCAGTTTGTTTCTTTAAAAAATTCGATGTTGAGTGGAGGAGAGACATCATTTTCATCATGGCATATCTACAAATGAAGATATGTAAACATTTTGCTAATGTCAGTGAACATTAAGGTTTTAAACACCATACCTCTGTTCCGTCACCAGAACTATCCACCTCCAAATTACTAGCATTTGGTGCATACTCGAAAGTACTAGCATCCTCTCCATGCTCAACAACAGGACTCTCATGTGTTCCATTTTGGGGTTTGGAGGATGGTTGTACCATGTTCATAACAAATTGGAGTTTGCCTCAGATACAATTTATAATCAAAGTTCGCAAAATTTAGAAATTATCAAAACTCTGTTTCGTCGTTGCAAATACAAAGCTCTGATGAAATATTGTCTTGTGCAGTAGTGGTCCATGGGGAGAACAGTACTACTAATTTACATGTTTCCACCTGCACCAATTATTGAAAATTCAATACAAAATAAAAAAATTGAAGAGGTAAATTGAAACTTGATAACATTTACACTTACACTTGTTGATTCAGGCTCAGGGCCTGTGGCGGTGGCAGCATCTACCGGATGTCGAGTTTGATCATCGATTCCAAAGCAACCACTGGGTTCCCCAAATCCATCCTCTTTCGCATCTCCAGATTGTGGGGTATCATGGGAAACTGGTTATGGAGTTTGATGGTCATGTGATCCTTCATCCATTTTAAGGCACCCACTGGGTTCTGCAAATCCAGCCTCTTTGGCATCTCTGGATCCTAGGGTCTCATGGGAAACTGATTGAGGAGTTTGATATTCAGATGACCTTACTCCATCATCATGGGAATCTGACTTTCCCTTGTTGTTTCCAAAGAAGTTGCTGGGTTCCGCAAACTATACAAAATGTATTTAATTAAATAGTTACTATACAGAATTATATCAAAATACCAACAGATATTGTTAGTTACAGTAGAGAACTAAATCAACATTGTACCTTATCAGGTGTGGCTTCACTATATGTTCCCTCCGGAGGATTCAACGGAAACTGTTTTGTAAAACTTTTGTAAATGTGCATGATATGTTGTTGATTTCTTTTGACAGATTCAACTGCACTTTGAATATCCTTCATGGACTCCTTGAACTTATTTTCCATGTTAACTTGATATGTCTTCATCTTCTCCTGCATTTTCTTATTTTCAACACTGGCATTCTCCAGCTTCAACAACAAGACTCAAACCTTTTACCAACTTCACATCTAGGCTCAACCAACTTTTCGTCTTCTGACTCTGACTCAGAAACAACCAGTCTATCTACAGATGGTCCAACACTAACTACACAGTACTTTTGCTCCCACTCTAAAGCAGAAGTAAACTATGGGCTCAACTTCTCAATATCAGTAGGCATAAGCCTCTGATGTACAACCTATAATATGATCAGTAGCAGTAGGTTAAAATAAAATAGAGGAAATTATCAAGATATGACCAACAAGTAAATTTACATATTGCATACCTCTTCAGGAAACTTTGAACTAGCATCCAACCGATTACTCAACAGATTATACTTGGGGTTGCCAAAAGGAGACCAAAGTAGTGTCCTAGGTCGCAAATCGGTATCACGATGAACGAAACTATGATTAGCAACCCAGGGCATTGCTTCAAATGCCCAGTATTGAATTGCATGAACAAAACCATAACAACCTATTACACACACCCCACCTATATTTTTGTCACTTCTTTTTCTCTTCTTATCCAACTTCCTACTTCTATACTTATCAACCTTTACCTTTAAAGACAACCTAGTCCTAACATCTTCAACTAAAAATTTTAGGCTATCGTCCCCCATGGGAAATCATTAAACAGAGTGAGATCATCGACAACATGGAAAAATGACATGTCAACCTTAGAATTAGACCTATGTTTGACAAGGAGAAAATCGTACACAATCAATAGGTGAGCAACTTTCGAGGAATCTTCAGAAGTTAGGTCTACTTTTTGAACAAAAATTATTTTGATGGTACTAAGGAATACATTTGACTCATACTCACTAAAGTACTTGTCATACAGTCCAGACTGGCGTGGGAGGGATGTTGGCCTTACCCCAAATCCTAAACAAGTTACTAGAGCAAATTCAGGAGGTCCAAACTTAGACACTACCCCACCGACATTGAAATTTACATCATTTGTGGACATACAAGAAAAATCAACACACTTTAAAAGGTGCGTGATTAGATGACCATGGAAATTTTGCTTCTTCAAATGTAAGAAATGCCCAAAGCAACTTTGTTCAAACCTCCTAATGTTATCGCCCGATAAACGTCCTTTGATAACATCTATTAATGAGATATCAGCTCTACACTTAAAAAACAAGTTCAACATGATTTTATCTATAATATAAAAGAAAACACATTAAAATATGTCATAATCAAGAAATTCAAAAGAAAATCCAAGACAGAGTAAACTGATATTGAAAACTGATATTTAGCACTACATAATACAATTAGAGCAGTACAAAAATAAGAAACTGAAATTGAGCAGTACAGAGTAAAATTTGAATTGAGGTTACAACTAACCATGGACTTAATTGTGGATAAATACAGTAGAGATTACTTAAAACACAAATATAAAATCACACAATTGTGTAACCTAATTTCAGAGAGTTCCGGCAAAAATTCAAACGTAACCCTAGTTGAACAACAGACTAATGTGCATTCAAAGACAAATAATACCCATGAAGATATCAATCTCACAATACAAAAGACATTTAAAAAAACGCATAGAGGCAGGACGAAGAGACGTGCCTTGATATCAACTTGAGCAAAGAAACAAAAGATAATTATCGAACAGCTGTCGGAAGCTTTTGGGCGACTTCAATCAACTCGTCGGAGCCCGCACAGTAGTCGGAGATGGATTACACAGTGGAGGGAAGAAAGAGCAGTGAGCGAAGAAAATAAAATTCCCAGAATTTAAAAATTGTGGTCAACTTTGATTCTGTTTCGGACAGGGACGAATTTGATCTAAGTTAATTAGTTTAAGGGTCATTCGGTCTTTTTACGTGTAAAATAGTTATAAAAGAGTTTTTTCAAATGGTTAGGGAATATTCGACAGTTTACATATACACCCAGGCCATTTTTTATAATTCCTTGAATAAGTTACCCAGTCATTTAGAAGTATTTTTACTCAAAACTTATAAACAAATTTACTATGCATTCGTCTTAAACCTATTTAAAAGTTACACATTTATTTGTACACAAAAATTTGTGTAAACCCGAATTCACGTAAACTCGATTTTTTCTAATATCATTATTATATGTATGCACTACTGATGTTATGCATATGTACTATCATTGTTAATATGAATTATAGTAATAGTTTACATACATAACAATAATACTTAAAAAAAAAAAGTTCACGTGAACTCGGGTTCACAGGACACCCACTCTTATTTTTATCGGTCTCAATTCAGACTACTAACTGATGGAGATGAAGCTTTTTCGTGAATAGCAATAGCATGACCACCTGTTGATCGATAGGGCCCGGCCCAAGCCCATGGGTTTTAGTTTATGATTTGGGCTATAATTATGAGTGTGTTTATTTATTGTGTTGAGGGTTGTTTAGACAATTTGTGTGGAATCCCTTGGTGGTATTTCTTGTGGTTAAAAGTTTTATTATATAAGGATAGGGTTTAAGTTGTTTTCATTCATAAATTTGTGTAATAGTTGAGCTAATTGAAAGATTATCCATGATTAATTCGAGTTTTTATCCAGCTATATCTGGCGTTTTCTTTGTATAATTGAGTCTGAAAATGGACGGCAGGATTCAATTCCTGAGTTTTCCTTCACTAACCCACACCACCTATATTGCCTCCACAATTGGACTTCATTTCAATTGAGAATCAAAAGTCAATTTGGCAACATTAAAATCAATCTTGACAAATCTCATCAATCACTCAATCTGAACAACTTAAAAATAACTTGCCATACAATATTTAAACTTCAATCCCGTCCCTAAATGCAAACGGGCCCTATAAGAATGCCAAACTGCTTCCCTTCTTACGGAACAAGGAAAACAAACTAATATAAAACAACAGATCTAGCAACAACATCAACAAAACTCAAAATTAAATTCCTCAGCATTGTGGCAGATCACTTGGAGGTGGTTCAACGGTCTGTGATTTCCCTTTCCCATTTTCAACCAAGAACGACATTCCCAATCCCCACGTCAGATGCGAATCTATGTGACAATGGAACAACCAAACTCCTGCAAATAAATTAAATTATAAATTGTCAACAAAAGAATTGAATAATATTTTGAACGGTCTGTGATTTTACCTGGATTATCCGCGATGAAACGGATGACGGCCCACCCGCCAACTGGCACGTCGATAGTGTTCCTGACGGGCGGGTCAACCAGATTGAAGTTACCCGGGTCGGAATTCGGGTTGTAGTTTCCGAAACCCTGACCCACCACAAAGAAATGGTACCCGTGGAGATGGATCGGGTGATCCTCTGTAGTGAATATAGCCGTGTCCTGCAGCACTATCTGTACATGTGACCCGTATTTGAGCTTGTGCAGTTTGGTACCCTGTCTCGGTTGCCATAATGCCCTGCTAACGTTGCCCGTGTAGTCGAATTTCACAGGCGGGTTAGCAGGGAAATCGAGTGTGTAAACTCCGGGTATGTTGTTGTAATAAGCTTGCATCAACGAGGTCTTTCGGGGCAGGACAAAGGACACATTGTTCATGCTTGCCGCGAACCGCGTGTTGTTCGGGCCCTGGCAACGGGGCCCCGGATTGCAGTTCACGAGGCCTAATCCGACGGTGATGAATAAGTTTTCGTCGACTTTGGTGGAGACTTTGGCTATGGAGGGTATGCCCCTCAGTTGGGTGGTGAAGGCGGTGACGGTGGCCGTGTCGTTGAAGGCGGGCAGCTGGGGCAGCTGAGGGCGCGAAGATTGGGCTCGGGCCGTCTTGTATTGGAGAATGGCGGTGGTGGTTGTGTTGTCGAAGGGGGCGTTTTTGGGGGAGGCGTAGGCCCGTGCAGCCATGTAGTAACGGCCCGGGGTTTGGTCGGCTGTGATGAGGACGTTCGTGGTTTGGCCCGGCCCCACCATGATGACTCGGGTCGTGAAGGGCTTGTTGTAGGCGGCGTCCGCTCCGACCACGGTCAGTTGATGGTTTGCAACGGTGAAAAATAGTTGTTGATTGAGTGCAGCATTGATGACTCTAAGAAGCACTTTGTCCCCTGAGTTCACTGATATTTTGGTTGTACCTATATACAAATACATCCATCTTTGATTTAATCATCTAAATTTGGCTTGATTTAAATTTCTTCCTAGAAGAAGTCTCTGGTGTGAAATCATACGAATGGGATATGATATTTTTACTTGCGTCTCATATAAATTTTTTATTTCACCTTGGGTAGAGCATTTGTAGAGATCGCCAGGTTGACCGTTAATCGTGTAGGCATCCGAAACATTTGGAGCAGCACCGGAGAAAAGAGCCCGACTCATAACATTGATGATATTATCATCCCACCATTCTCCTGAAAAATATGATCGAGTATAGTATGATTTCATCACTACATTTTGCACAAATGTAGATATATATATGTAGTAGTGTTTACCAAGAATGATAGGGACGTCGATTTTGGGTGACGAGAAAGGAAATGAGGCGCCCGATTTTGGAAGGATGATGAGTGCTCCGTAGACGGTGGCTCTGAGCCAGCGGCTATGCGCATGCCACCACAATGTACCCTCCTGGTTTTCGATCTTGTAACGATATGTGTAGGTCCCGCCTGGCCTAATGGGGCATTGCGTCACGTATTCTGGTCCATCAGCCCATGGTGTTCTCATTTGGCGTATTCCATGCCTAATAGAACGGATGATTAAAACCAAATGTAAGTGAAAAATATAGTTGAGCAAGTTTTAGTTACCAATGGAGAGAAATGTTGTATTGAGCTTTGTTGGTGACACGGATGACTAGCGAATCGCCGTTTCTTGCAGTAATAGTAGGCCCCGGAAACTGCCCATTTACGGTGATTATGTTGCGACTTTTGCACAGCCTATTCACCGACGCTTGTTGAACCTGTCACATATGATCGTTGTGTTAATTGAAATCGAATTATAGGTAGGAAAAGGGAAAAGGAAAAGTATCGACTCGAATTCGTACGGTGAAGTCATGGAAGTGAGTTTCTGCATTTGTGACAGAGATCACAGCAGATAGTAAGCCTAATAGAAAGAACAAGGATGGCCTCATCGTGCACCTAAATTTAGCCTTCATTTTGCTTCTTTTATGGGGGGCTTTTGATTAGTGAACTTGAGTGGGAATGATTGAGTTTAAGCTTCATGCGTATCTATTTATACTAAAATAACAAGGGATTAAATTATAATTAACTAAATTTTTAAATATTGTTGCAATTGCAAAAACGTAGTCCAACTATAAATGGAGATTTGGTGCATCCACTAGATTTATTAGGTTATTATAAACTAAAGAATGTCCTTTTTAAGTGATGTGTGTGCATGTATGTTGGAATTTAGGTCTAGACAGTAGACACCCTCCCTGCCCTAGATGCCCCAAAAATTTAGTTACCAACATTTTCTGTTGGGCTTAAAGTCTTAAACATTGTCTATTAAAAAATTCTTCTCGCTACAAAATGTTGGACCCTAGACTTCTTCTTAGTATGACAATGTGGCGGGACTAGTAGAAATATCGGACCAGCTTCATTCTCTGAACGGGATAGGATGGGACTATCCTTGTCTAAATTAAGATTTTAGTATTACAATAATAATAATACATATTATATTTTGAAATATTTAACCTAAAATTAAGATTTTTATTTAAAATATTTAACATAATACTTGTTACTTACCACTAACTTGCTAGGCGGCTTTAAACTTGACTCGTTTACATTTCTACTAAAACAATATGTTTTTTTTTTGAAGTAGTTAATCTTATATCCACTGATCTAAACATATAGATCGTGCTTCAATTGTTTTTTTTTTTTTTTTTGGGAATGGATCTAATTCCGTGGAACATATATTATGAATCAAGTATTTATAAGCTTTTAGTGAACATGATTGTTAATAATGTACTACATGTGTGATATGTCCTACGTTATACAATAGTGTACTTGAATACTAATTAAGTAGTCCATGATCTATAATACCAATTGGTTTGAACCCGACCCGAAATATTTAGTCAGTCATGTATTATAAGTATATTCCTAAAAAGTAGAAGAAGCTTATTCAACTAAATATCCCAAATCAAATAAATTAAGTGAAACATCAGTAGTTGGTCATTTCTTTTACTAAACATGGAAACATATATAATTTGATTAAGTATAGTGAAGAAGAGTTAGTTAGCCAAACGTTGAAACCTACATACAAGCAGATTAAATAGGACAGTTGTTACCTAATACATATATGATTAGATAGTTATATATTAAGAAATTAATAAAATTCACTCACTTCTACTTTTAGCCTTAGCCGTTGAATTATATTGTGTGAAACAGATTTTTTTTTGCAGCAATGAAAAATTAAGGTTGAATTATAGGGTGTGTTCAGGTGAAGATTATTGTTTTCTCTCCTTTATTTGACTTAATTTACATGACATCTTTTGTTTTAAATAATAGTAGTATTTATTTTTTATTAGAGCCAATTGAAAGTATTTTAAAACGAAAAACTATTAGCAAAAAAAGAAATTAATCCAACTAAACTTTGACAAACTCTTGACGACAATTTCTTTGTTGACATATCCACACTCTTAAGTTATAACTTTACTTTGTAAGTTTGTTTGTTCAAATAGTTAAATGATGTTACAGAATATACTATAAAATGGAAGATTATACTTATACCAGCATAATTCGATGTACATAGTCGAATATATATTATTTGAATTAGATATAAATACCACATCAATCCATTGAAATAATCAATTTCAAGCAGGTCTATTGTGAAATCGAGTTTACGTGAACTCTCCTTTTTAAATATCATTGTTATGTATATATATTATCATTGTCATACATATCCACCGTCACTATTCAGAAAATGTGAGATTTTTAAACAGTGACAATATGTATACATAATATAGTATTAGTAGATATGCATAACTGTGATAGTGTACTTACATAACAGCGACACTTGGAGAAAACGTGAACTCGAATTTATAAAAGTTTTTGCAATCGAGTCAAATATAATTTACTAATAAATGATTTTTTATTTTTTATTTTACAATCGAACTGATCATAAATATATATTCACAGTTGCTTGTTGTTTACCAACTTAAATGAGATTTTAGGATTGAATCCGAGTAGATTGTTTTATCTTCTAACCCGGAGTTTACTTTATTCGATTATGGGACTACTCGTTTTCCCTTTTCCCTACCTTTTTTGAGGGGTGGGTTGAGGATCATGTCAGCCTTAGTAGGTGAAGTTTCATTCAACTTCACAATTACTTGAAACATTTCGTATATAAACATTGGTTTACATTTTGTTTCAAAATAAATAAAAAGAACAACATTAATCTAAAATGACTAGTTCTAGTGTGCACTTGAATTTTGAAATATATATTTTAAGCGTAAATCGGTAATACTCCAAGAAGTAGTCAACGATATCTCAAGAAGTAGTCAGTAATACTCAATTGAGAAAAACATACTATTCGATGTGTTTATGTGTGTTTTGAAAAAATTAAAATTAAAATCAAAATTAAGTTTAAAATTCAAAAGCATGTTATACACTTGGATGCATGCTATAATTAAAATTATGAACAAGTATCCTCTCTCATCTGAAAGTTTGTTTATACTTTAATTTTTTAAAGTAGAACAAGACCCTAGAGATTTTCAGAAACATTGAGTCAGAAGTGAACTCAAAATAAAATTAGCATTTGCTTACATTCCTAATAATCCTTTACACGACATTGTGGAAAATCACATTAACTCAATATTATATTGCAAATTGTAACGTCATATACAAGGAAAAAAAATAAAATTATGCTACTACATATATAGGATTTGTAAAAGGAATAAAAATAAAAACTCGTTAATTATGTATGCGACTACATTGGATTTGTAAAAGAACAAAAGAAAAAAAAAATCGTTCAATGAGATCCATTACAATTAAAGAATCCAATTTAAACTTGATAATATTCAATTTGTCTGAATTGGCAAGTTATGAAACTGTGTGAGCTAACTCGTAAATTTTGAATTTTAATACATGCAATGCATTGTATATATCAAATTAAATATAGTAAATAATATAAATTTAATTTTTATTTATTTAAATCAGACTTGGAACAAAAGGATTGCTTTCATTTTATTTTTTTCATGCAAGGGCCTTTCTTCAAAGTTGGAGGGAAAATCTTTTTGACTTTCTATTTTTTATACTATTCTATTGTATCATGTATACGTATATCCTGAGGGCAGTTGATTTCATCAATCAATTAAAGCAGTGATTTGCAATGAGATGAAAGGAGAAGGTGTTTGATTAATTAGTTAGTTAACTTTACCCTCAACTGCTTATTAAAGGCTAGTTATCGTACAGACCATATTTTATCGGTCAATGAGTTAGGCAACCACCCAACTAAAAATTTGCATTAACTTTTATTTTTTAGACACAAAAATTTATATGACACTATTTCATGTGTAAGATGGGCTTATTTCACATATATATTATGAAAATTTCAAGTGTACCATGTAACTCAAAATATTTTTAATAAGTTATCCGTATTATAATTATTTCTTATTAAATGCACTTTTCAATTATAGGATAGCAAAATATTTTTTTAGTAATAATAGAAGTAATTTTTCAATAATGCACCTGAATTGCATACTGCATAGAAGACAATGACATATATTATATGTATAATGCATTAAAAGATTCATAAACTATCAACTTTTGTTTTGAAAAGTCTCTTAACAATTTTTTATTTTATAAAATTCATAAACGATTAATTTTTGTTTTTACTAGGCTTTTGGTAACGAAAATTTACAAATTTTGTTGAGTCGGTACAGTGTTTTCTACTAAAAGATGATGTATCAACCAATTTCAATACCACGAAGAATGGAGATGAAATAAAATATGAGATGGGAAACTCAAAAAAAAAAGAACAAAAAAGAACAAAAAAGGCAGACTTTACCAATTCAAAAACATCACTTATTCCGATTTACAACACATAACAATAAAACCAATGGTACACTGAAAATTCAATGTTACAAAATAGTCATAGTGAACCCATTTCCTGTTTTTGTTTTTTATGAATAGTAAGTAAATAGGCCTAAAATAAATAAACCAAACTACAAAAATTGCAACACAAATTCACAACGATATCCGATAAATCGAAGTCATCACCTCAAAGTGATATTCCATTCCAGGTCGCTCATAAATTTAGATCTACAACTGGGATCTAAGTGACTGCAACAATTTGATTTTCGATTCACAAATCTTCAGAAACTCCGATAATAAACCATCTTGCCCCCCAACAATCTTCCTCACAACATCAGCAGGACTCCAAGACTGCAACGCCTCAAGAATCCGATCACCAACATCAGCATCCTTCATCACCGAAACGGAAGATTCCAGTACTTTGAATACTTTCCCAGGCCCATTTTGCGTCCCGTTTCTCCGAACAGAAGAATAGGCAGTTTCTAACTTTTCATCATTAGGAGTTTGAAGCTGTTCTTTCAACCATTTGGTGACAACTTCTATAGTCTCACAGAGAGACTGGATTGAATCCCGAATCTCTTGAGATAGCTGGGAATTCGATTGCTCTATGGACCCACCTTTCTTCTTCTTCTTTCCAGAAGGGAGCAAAGACCGAATGCAAGATTGGATTATCAGGCAATGCCAGGCTAAGGGTTCTGTTACCAGCTGTACCAGTAAATGAAGACTATTTCCTGGTGAAGAAATTATGGGACCTGAAGATTTTATAGTTTCCAGGATGTATTTCCTCAGCAAAGTGTTGACGAGATTCCAAGTACTACGGTCAGAATCACCTCCAATCTCGTGAGAACTTAGATTCCAGGCATTCAAGAAAACAGCAAAATTCATCCAATCAGTGATGTCCAAACTCAATGCCTGCACGACGGTACAACCATTAGGACAAAGTGTGTCTTTCTTCCAACAAAGTGGGGCATCTCAATATTGGAATAACAAGTACAGACAGATAAGTATAAGTCATTGGACAGGGAAGGATCCAGGTCACAGTACATTTGCTTTGGGATTTAGTGGATCTTGAAATCTGGACTTCATAATTTTGATAAATAATAGAATTGTGTGGCTGTGATTTAAACTGGGTTATGTCAAATAAATGTGTAAGAGTGTGTGATGTTGTATTATCATATTATTGTTGATTGAAATGGTTGAGTAATAATTAGCGTGTTCTATTGGAAGTTGCAAAAGTGAATAAAATGTGAGAAAAGTGATAACAAAAAAATTGGGTCATTGGAGAGAGTGGTGTAGAAAAAAATATTGCTAATTGGGTTTATAGGTATTTGTTGGGTGGATGTAGCAGGATTTTGGAAACCAGATTCTAAAATCCAAAAGTAGAACCGGAGTTAGATTTCAATATCTCCAATCCAGAATCCAAATATCAAATCAAACATACCTTAAGTTTTGCATTTAACTAGCACAATGCGTAAAATACTGCTATTGATTTTTTTTTTATGATATTAATTCGTTATTTTCTTTGTCAGTACTAATATTTCCTGCTTTGTTCGGGGGGGGGGGGAGTCTGACATGCATGACTAAGCAGTGTTTGGGTGAGAAGTATATATATACTTGAAATGGTGTTAAATGAAAAAGAACACACCTCTAAAGGCTTCTTGCCACTTGATACCCCAAAGACAAGTTCTACAGCATCATGTAAGGGAGACTCCAAGATCTTAGCATAACGCTCGAGTAAAATTTTCAGGTCCAATGAGAATTTTGTATCAGCAATCGACCCATTCGCCTCAATATTTTCCTTCACCGATGCTGAAGCAGAAGATATGGATAAATAGATCATCCGTGGAAGAAGAGATCTCTTTTCTATTGTTTTCAGAACATTGGCTTCTGATTGCTTGACCAGATTATGCTGCAAGAGATGCATACATATATTACAACTTGTATAGTTTTGGGAACAAAGAATGATCAAAATTGAAACTCTCACGAGTATCTGCCAGTGATGAGAAACAGGCACGGCAGTACAGAGAAGTGTTTGCTCAACAAAAGAAGATGACGAAAAGGAGAAAAACAGAGCAAAGGTTATAAATTAGTTAGCTACTTACTTTGGTTAGAAAACATTTAGGGCTAGAAAAGCAAGTGTTTATCCTACTGTGGGATTGGCTATATGGATCATATTTCTCCATCGTGCTCGGTCAAGTCACATATTTAAGATTGTTGGATCATATCACAAAATGTATTATTGGAAGATGGAGTAAAACATGAGAAATTTTAAATCATGTCAAGAATCCCATACCAATAACGCTTCACCAACTCTCCCAATATTGGTAAAATTTTATCAAGTACATGAAATAAGAGGACAAGGCTACCATCAAACTCCAAACCAGCTTTTACCGTGATAAAACATAGTTGACCAAAGTGGTGGAAATCTAGTTCTCTAAAACTTCAGAACATTGCTGAATCTCTGTCAACTTCACCAAATTGGCCATCCAGCAATACTTGAAGAATAGCAAGTCTAGATCATGTACTTTTGAATTCAACCAAAAGCTAATTAACTAATTACCATTCTAAGATGTCATTATTTCAAGAGCAAAATGCAAAAACTAGAACTACATTTTGGCCTATTTGCAGAAAAAACTCAATTATGTGTTCGAATTATAAATACTCCCTTGAAGTTTGTATTTTCTTGAAAGTAACACCCCCCCGCCCCTTTGAAAGAAGCTACATTAAGGGAGGTTTATGTAATTTAGAATCTTTACAGGGTTCCTTTTAAGCTTTAAATAGGTCAAATCTCAATGGTAGTTTTTTGTGATTATCCCTTATTTAAATAAAACCAATAAAACATGCATTCTCATGTTTTTGCTTTTTTTCAGCCGCAATATGAATATGCAATTGCAACTTTAAACCCAAAAAATGTATATACGTGAAGCTCATATGCGAAGTTTAAAGCTGTATATCCATACCATGTTTTGTTTGGGACAATATTGCGGTCCTTCAAAGGGTCCTGGAAACATTGAGAAGTAGTCATTAAATGATATGTATAATATATTAAAACCAACTATGATGAACAAGCCACAAGACTGCTTTACAACAAGATGGTTAAGGGATGCTTGATAAGCACCAACAGGAAAAGGAACATTTATAACTTAAGAAGGATTCTTATAAAGATGCAAAAAGGGAACAGACTAACCCAAGAGATAATTTTTATCATAAGTTGGCGTCCACCAGGGTCGTAAACTCAAGTCTTCATTAAAGGACAATGACTTGCTTTGGATCTCATTTGAGAGCTCAATTAAGGGAGTTCCACATCTCAAGCTCTCCAGGATAGACTGAGAAGTTCATGTCAGAAAATATTTCAGATAAAATATGAGTTAATATTGTCAATAAAAAATGGATAAGCACAGAGCACAACATACCTGCTCTTCGTCAAAATTATTTGAGTTCTGCTTTAGCTGTAAAACGGGTAATTCAATCTTCGCCATTAAATATTGGTTGGAACGTTGCAATTTTTCCTTAAATTGAATGAATTCAATTACCTAAAGACAGTAAAGAAGGTCATTACTAAAAGCTTTCAGCTAATTCAAATAATAGCTTAAACTTTTGGCCAAAGAATAACTAACTTCAATTATTACATTATCAAGCCTCACAATCAGAAACAATAACATTACCGAAAGCACATTATTTAAGTAACCACTGTGCTTTAGATAAAGATTTAGTTACTCTTTTCCATGGGAGAGAAGAGCCAAATAATTTGTTCGCATATAAAGCACTATCACCCACATGATCACATTTATACCTGTAAAGAGTGTATTAGATGGTGGTTTTCAGGATCAATAAATCCTTTTAGAGTTTTCTTTCCCAACTAATATGTCATCAAGTTTCTATTAATACCAATATATTTTGTTATCCAGTGATCATCCTTTCTTTTATAGGTGACAGACCTTACATAAGAACATGATAACATTGTCCTCTAAAAAACTTTTTTAAGTGTCAAATATCTGCATGGAGCCTTAACAGTATTTATTTTTAGGCAGGGCGTGCAATTCCAGCATTTAAATTTCAGCTTCCATAAACTGAGATAATGTATGTGCCAGACAATGGTGCCATATAGAAACTTCAATCAAATATCTCTGTAAATTGCACCCAAGGCAACGCTCTATCTAAACAGCAGTGCAGCAAATCCACTCAATACCAGTTGTACACCCAAGGTATTTTGGTAATAACCGTGACAATTTAATGAAGGCATTATACACATGAAGGCATGACAAAAAAAGGGATAAGGTACAATAACTAAACCCTTCAACTATGCCACAGGTTCAAATAAGCCCCTCAATTATTTTTTTTGTCCAATCATACACTTTAACATTCAATACGGAACAAATGAACATTTCTGTTAGTTGGAGTGTCTATTTGTTCAAAAAGAAAGTTAAAGCGTGATTGGGCTTACTTGAACCTAAGATATAATTGAGGGGTTTATTTGTAACTTATCCCCAAAAATAGAAAAGAGGACAGGGTTATGCTCTTATGTTGGAAGTGGGGCTTCCCGAAAATGAAACGACATCCCTGGGGCCTGGGCTGGTATCCAACTATGGGTATAAAACAAATAAAAAATAAATTCAAACTGTTCAGAAATGTTTATGTCATCTGACAATTGAAACCATGCAGGCACTAAGCTCAAGATCTCCTTAATTTTGTTTATTGCGTTAAAATAAATATATCACAGATGGAAACCTAAGGATGTTGCTAATCTTTCTTTTTTGCCAGTGGAAAAGAGAGCCCAAAGACAGCTGGATCCGACTTAAGGATTATCATACTTAAGAGAATGGTGAAGCCAATATGGAATATAATAAATGTTTGAATATGAAAAAATATATTTTAGTGCTTCCAACTTACTTTTGAGTAGTTCCTATGGCGATACGCAAGGAAGGTAAGATCTGCTGATTCTCTGAAGTGATCATCCATGAATTTCAAATACTCCCTCAAAAGACTATTTAAATCTGCCCACAGAGGAGATGCTAGCATCTGGGGTAAAATGTTGTGAGATACTGTCTCCAGCAGAATATTCTTCACGTCCAAGGATTTATAACTATATAGAGAGAGAAACTCAAAATCAGGCTATGGCAAAATAACAAACTCAATAAAGATCTTTAATGAATATTGATTAAACTAGAGAGACGGAGGGAGTGAGGAGATTAATTTATGCAGAACTATTGACATACCGTTCATAAGCTAATGGAAGGGAACTCCAATAAGAATAAAGATGCACCAATAAAATCTTATACTGCGACACATATCTGCAAAAATACCCAAAAGTAATTCAATGTTAGAAGTAAAGGTGTTGCACTGTAAAATGCATATTATGCGCAGTTTTCATACAAACTCTTGTAAAGTGTCCTTCATAATCTTTTGATTTACCAGAGTTTATTATTAGAAGGCTTTATCTTTACTGTCCAATTGCTTCTTACCCAGATCCTGAAAATGCCAATTGCCACTTGTACTTTATTATTTGTAGTAGTTTATTATCGTTTTACCACCATAACAAGGCTTGTATCTTTTTCATTCTAAGCAATTCTCTGGCCAACAACACCGAGACCACCTTTTCATGCTTTGCTAATAAACTAATGAGTGGCAGGCAAGAATCGAGAACATAAATAAGCTAAATTTCTAACCTTCGAATAGCCAAACCAAACTCCAGAATTATAACTGACTCCACCAAATAACCAAGGTCCCTTGTACGCCAGAAAAGCTTAGCCACGAGTTTGAAAAGATTGCAATTGAAACAACACAAATTAGTGAAGCTACAAATATGGCAAACAGAAAACATAACAGTAAGACAGAGCACATAATATGTTGCATTGATATTGCGCCAAGTCTTAGGAGAATGTGTATAGCAAGAAATAAATAAGGGGGTCAAGATTTAACAATTTGGGCAAAGTTTTCTAAATAGACAAATCATGACAAAAGATAGCCGGCGCCAACAGACTACCATTCTATATCAAGTTCTCAATAGGAAAAAACATAAATTTCCAGCTAATCATCACAGACACATGTGCATTACAAATTTCCAACAGACAACATCTGGAGCAAATATAAGGGGAACGAATACAAGTAGCAAACTAATACCTGAACCAAAATATTGCATGCCATTGACAAAAGCTCCTCGCCATGCATACTTTCCTGTGCATCCAAATCTTTTGACAGAGGAAGATTCTTACAGAACATCTCTGTCATCCGTACAGCTATATCCTCAAGTTCTGTCAAATAAATACAAGATAAATATTTAATTCTCAATAAAGTGCTTAAATAACAGGTTAATATGTCTGGTTTGCTACCTTAGAAATAAAAATAAATTACAAATATAGGTACTTGGTCTGCTAAAGCATTAAGTCATTTTGGGGGGGTGGGGTTGTCGGGGTGACGTTAGCAAAGAACTCATTACATGATCCACATACTATTCCAACATCAATAAGCTTCATCGAAGAAAGGTCCAAGTCCAACAATGTGTAAAGGTGCAAAAGAATATTATTTCGTGCTAGACAAAACAAATGCCACTATAATAAAATTGGTAAAAGAACCACAAGCCTGATAGAAAACAAACCATTGGACAGATAGATTTATCAAACGAATTGGCATAGGGCATACCGTCCACTGGCATAGCAAATACATCACCAATTAAGTTCTGGACTTTGAAAACAGTTATGGACTGCCCAAGAGCTTTAGTTGGCATGCTCGTGCTCACTTCATTTTCCTTCAATAGTTTCTTCAAAAACTCACTCTTCTTATTATTATCAAGAACTTTAAGAAACGTGTCAACGTCTGAAGTGAAACAAGCCAAGTGACCAAACCTGTTCACAGAAAATATAGCATTCAAGAGTATGATTATTATAGAAAAAGACAAATATGATAGGGTTGACACATCATCTTGTATATAAACATCAACGTTCAATACACTGGTCATCAAAAGACATCTAAAGCCCTCAGTTATTGTTGTGTCTTGCAATTCTGTTATTTTGGTAAAATGTAAATGCTGAAAGTTAACTCATCCAAGTTTGTGTTTTTAGCCATGTCATGACCTACGAATATAATAACTTTACAGAAGACAGGGCTCCTTTGAGACATTAAAGTCTCGATAACAACCAGAGCCAAAGGGTATTACAACAGAGGAGCTTAAAACATTCCTGGTAAAATAGTACTTCATGTTATGATATACCTAATAAAATATTGCATCAGATGCTCAACCAATTTCTCAGCATCACCTTTCCCAAACAAAAGCTTCCGTCTCTCAATTTCTAGATGTGCCAAGTAAGGACATCTTTCAGAATTATTACTGGCATCCATTAATTTCTGTACAAAGCCCACAGCTTTCGACATACGTAAATCAAACTGCATAAAGATTTTAAACAAGTCAAGTAGAGTAGAGTCATAGTCATGGCATGACATACTTCAAAAGGGAACTTCAAAATTTACATGTTCATCAGTAATACGCAAATTTTTGCAGTCAAATGATATTTGTGTGTGATTTGGATCAGTATCTTTGACCAAGACACTGTCATCCTCCAGCAGACAGCCAAGGAAATGAAGGAAACACTCCCAGTCATCAGGACTACAGGCAAAAAGAAAGCAAACCAAGTTTGTGAAAAATCAACACAAAATTCTGTCAGGTGCACCAAAAAAGATAATGCAAGATATGGATTTACAAAATGACAGTAGAAAAAGCTATAACTGTTGGCATAATATTATATATTCTCCTTCATATGATGAGGATTTGACAATAATTGTCTTTGAGTTTGCACAATGCCCAAGTGAAGACCACTGCAATCTTCTTAAAACAAGTTAAAAACAACATAACACAAAAGACAAGGGTCTGAAAAGTTTGTTACCAGGATTTACAAGTCAGTAGTTAAAAATCATGTTTCAGTTGTAGTCTAAAAGAGTATGAAACTACCAGAATTTCAATAAAGGTTTGTGGGGGAACACGGCTAAAGAAAATATAGGTTTCTTTTTAGTTTAGATCATTAAGATCATTTTCTATGTCTGATATTCAGTCATAAAAACATCTTCTTCAATTTTAATATCAATAAAAAGTACTAGGAAATAAGCAAAAAGAAATAAAATTACAGCAGCAGAGTTTGAGGAATGCTGATAAGATGAGGACAAAGTTATCTATGTACATCCTTTTTCGATTATATACATTTCATTTTCACCTGCTATTTCAATAAAGAAGTGTAATAAGAACTGGAGACGAGAAAAGTAGGCAAAAGAATTTTCCCACATTCACTTTTTAAAAGGCAAAGACAAATTTAACTCATTTGCCATGTCCCTTTGCTTTACTGAACAAAATAACATTAAAATCTTATATTTATTTTTTTTCAATTAATAAAAGCTCAAACTTTGTTGCTTAAAGGTAATATTTGAAAGATGTAGACTCAGGCATATATAACTTGTAACCAGCTTCCTGAGGAAAAAAGATTAAACATTCATACAACAAAACTGACCTGCAACAAAATTTATTCATTAAATTAAAATTATAAGCATACCATAGTTCTAAGACTTTCTGAAACACATCAGCTGCGGCAACATAGTCTCCTGCCCTAGCAAGAAGCCTTCCCTGTCAACTTACAGTTACAGGGGCCAGCTTAAATAAAGACACACAGAAACTACTAGAGAGCAGAATTGGAGATATAGAATCAACAATATAGAAAAATAGCCAAAAAAAATCCATTTTTGTTAGATTACAAGGTCATTTCAAAAACTTACCTCGTGTATTTCGGAGCAATTTGCAAGAAAAACTAGACACACATTCACAGAGAGACACAGGAGTTTATCAGCTTAAAAATGGGAAAGGGCAACAAAGCCAAGAGGCCCAAGACAAGTTAACTATGAACAGTGACTTAAAATGGTGAGTTAGTCAGAACCTTGTGTTCAAAACTTTCCTAGAATTAATTTACGACTAGCACATGCACAATTATATTATAGTTTTCATAATCTTTAATGTCAAATCACTACAGAGAACTTTAGCAAATAAAAATCAATTAACCCTACAAATCTATAAGTAGACATGCTCAAAAATAACCGGAACCGCCGGTTCCACGGTTCTACAGTTTCGGTTCCGGAACCGAACCGAAACCGGAAATAACACGGTTCGGTTCCGGTTTCGGAAAAATCGAAACCGAAACCGCCGGTTCCTAGGCGGTTCCGGGCGGTTCCAGGCGGTTCCACACTTAAATTTTTTAGTTTTTTTTTATATTTTGAGTTGTAAACTTAGAATTTTTAAGTTTATTTCTTAAAATTAAGCACAAGTCCAATTTCTTTAACCTCTCCCCCCCTCCCCAAATTTTATTTTGTATAATTTAAGATTTTAAATTGTAAATTAGTATTAGTAATAGTTCAATTACAAATTTGTAATAGTTCAATTACTAATGAAATTGTTTTTCCATTTAATTTGTCATCTACATTTAGATTAAAAAACCAAAAAATACAAGTAAAACCCCTAAATAAACTAAAAAGAACACTTAGAATTTTGAGTCTCAAACTTAGAATTTCTAAGTTTATTTCTTAAAATTAAGTTCAAGTCCAATTTCTTTAACCCACACCCCAAATTTATTTTGTATAATTTAAGATTTTAAGTTGTAAACTTGTAATTAGTAATTTGGAATAGTTCAATGTTTAATTTGTAAATTTCTAATATTTCAATTAGTTTTTAATAATAGATATTTGACACTTATTTTAAATTAGAATTATTAATTTGTAATAGTTCAATTATTTTGTAATAGTTCAATTACTAATGAATTTTTTTCCATTTAATTTGCCATCTACATTTAGATTAAGAAACAAAAATATACAAGTAAAACCCCTAAATAAACTAAAAAAAAACACTTAGAATTTTGAGTTTATTTCTTAATTTTGAATCTCAAACTTAGAATTTTTAAGTTTATTTCTTAAAATTAAGTTCAAGTCCAATTTCTTTAACCCCTCATCCCAAATTTATTTTGTATAATTTAAAATTTTAAGTTGTAAACTTGTAATTAGTAATTTGGAATAGTTCAATATTTAATTTGTAAATTTGTAATATTTTTGTAATAATAATTATTAGACACTTAGAATTACTAATTTGTAATAGTTCAATTACTAATGAAATCTTTTTCCATTTAATATGTCATCTACATTTAGATTAAAAACTCAAAAAATACAATTAAAAACTAAAAAAAAAAAATTAGAAAAACCGCCGGAACCGGCGGTTGGGAACCTGAACCGCCGGTTCGCGAACCAAACCGAAACCGGTTTTACCACGGTTCGGTTCCGGTTCCGCATATTGGACCTTTGGAACCGGCGGTTCCGGAACCGTGAGCATGTCTATCTATAAGTTCCAGTACAAACAAATTCTGGTCTTAACTATTATGGCCCAACTTAGTATCAGCCTCACCATAACTTCAGTTTATTATTTCTAAAGTTCCATTTAGTCTTTAATTCATATTTGACTTAAAAGCTGCAAATTACTAGCCCAGGGCAAAGAGAACCTTAAGCTGAATAACCATTTTTACCCTCGACCAAAAATAATTGACAGCAAAATGATGCAGCTGTGAGATGCATTGCTTCAGGAGAATATTCTACAAAGTACCTGTAATCGAAGTTTGTCTACTTCAATCATCATAAGAGATCCTAAATTTCCAGAAAGAATCTCTAATGCGTCAGAATACTTGCTTTGTTGCTCCAACAGAGAGACATAAACACTAAGAGCTGCATTGGGCAACAGTTGCTTCAGTAGCTAAACAATCCCACAAATATACGAAATGCATCTCCTTCAGATACATACAGAAAACAGTCAGAAGAAAAAGAAGCACCTTCGGGCTCATGCAAACCATGGGAAGCTATATGTTTCTTGAGCAAGCCTTCAGCTAAGAGGAAAAGCTTCTCTCCTCCATTGCCGCAACAAACCTTTGCAAGTGTTCAAACAACAAAAATTCGACAATGTAATTAGCAAACAGTAGATATATTGCGACAATGTTATAGAGTTTGCAAAAAGGAAACATAAGTAACTAAATTCATGTGATCAGAATGCAGATGAAAAAAACATGGCATCATTTTTTAGCAACTTATGGCCAACGTCCATCAAAATAACTTGCAACATTGGGTGTGGATGGACTACTTAGACAAATTTTGTGCATGCCACATGCACATAATCATATGTGAGGGCCAAGAAATATTTTACAAATACTTTTCATTACTTCAAACTATGTTAATCACATTCAAACTTAATTAGAAAAGTTCACAAATTAAATTTGTGGTTAACCTAACCATGCCAATAACCTGTATGAAAATGTTTTGTAGAGCAATTGCATTGGTCAAAGGGACAAAGATGCCAACTCATAGTATTGTAATAATATGGTCCAGGTTTGACAAAGAAACATTCTAAATAATATACAAAATTGTTATGTGCATCACCTTCAAGCGATATTTTATTCAGTTTTAACTATTTCAACTGAATAAAGAAAATGGAACAGATCACTGCAGTATTCATATAAATCCACACCATATGAAGTTTCAATAATTTTGTATCAGATGGTGATTCTCTACTGCGCAATATGCAGCAAATTTAATTTCTTTCTGCATTTAATACCACTTTCCAATTTGTTCATCGAGTCTTTAACGACTCAAAAACAAAGAAGAATTAAACAAACACAAAATATACTGAATTACTGATGTAACTTAGTAACCTCTTGCTACCATTTACTACTAGTTTTCGTGAGTTTTAACAGAATCCTTTCCTCGAGCACTACAGACTCAAAAATCAAATCTTCACGACTATCTATATATCATATAGCAAGAAGCCAAACCTGCAATTGTATGCTGCAAACAGCCCAAAGTAAGAACCTTTCTTCACCAGCAGTCTTGTACATTTTAATAGCTATCTACAAAAGGTTACATAAAGTTATATTAAATGGTTTTTAAAATTTCAGCTTAGGCATTAATAGTATACTACGACAAAGGCTATAACAAGATGCATCAAGCGAACCTGTTGCTGCTTGACAAATGAATATTCCCGCACATAACAGTTGAACAGGCCCATCATTAATTCCAAATTGTTGGGATATTTTGTACAAGCATGCTCGTAACAACTTGTTGCCATATCCACTGCCATATTTCAATGTAGATTCATCTAAGAACAAAACCCACAAAAATTAACTAAAGAAGAGAAGAAGAATTAGGACCGACAGTGATCAAGCCGCTGGAAAACAATCTGTAAAGTGCTCAGAGTGAGATCGTCCACATAAACATTGTTCTTATCGCTGCATAAAATCTCTTTGGCATTTAAACAAACAGTTAGCGCCTCCTCATTCTTTCCCATCCTTTCCAAAATCAGAGCCTTCAGCGCCTACACCATCGTCACGAACAATTAAAACAATAAATATTCAAACTTTTTGCTATACCCACAAAGGCCAAAGACAAAGCCAGAAAAGGGAAACACACACACGCACGCACACAAAAAAAAATAAAAATTGGAGGAGGAGGGGGGCTCACCAGGGCGTAAGGAGAGTTGGGATATTTGGATAGAAGGGCGGTGGAGAGCTTGAGAGCGTTCTTAAACTGGCGAGAGTCAACGGCGTCCCATATGGGTCGGACCCGCCGTTCTGGTATGCCACCCGCTAACCCGAATTTGGAAGCCATTCTACGAATCAAGATTTCTGGTCTGTGTTTTAGGGATGATAGAATTGAGATTTTAGTGTGGATTGAAGGGAGTGAGAGGGGGAGTGTTAACCTAAGGTGGGCGGAGTGTGGCGTCGCCGGGCTATACGCTGTGGGACTGGGGACTGGGGGGGATTTTATGTTGGGGTCATTTGCGGTAACTCCTGAAAATATATAAATAAGTAAATATTTATTAAACAAATCAAGATTATTTATAATTATAAATATACTCCATCGTCCCAATTTTATTTACCACCCAGTTCCTAAAATGGCAAAAAAACAATATTAATTTTTTTAACTCAACCCTCAAAAAACTGTTTTATACTAAAAAAATATTAATAAACAATTTCTAAAAAGCTACTTCCTCCGTCCCAGTCTAAGCGTCTCATTTCTTTTGGTTGAATAGTTTAAGAAAGTGTATTTGTTTATTAATATATGGTGGAAAAGTAATGAATGGTGTTGAAAAGTAATGAATAGTGTTTAATAAAATAATGAATTGTGTTGAAAAGTGGATTGAATGAGTGGCATTTTTTGTAATATTGTGTGAATTTTAAGGTTGAAGTTTATATGTAGTAGAGTGTTGCTTTTTCCATTTATGGAATGGGACACTTAGTGTGGGACAACCAAAAAAGAAAAGTAGGACACTTAGAGTGGGACGGGGGAAGTATTTTATACTCAAAAGTATTAATAAACAATTCATTTCTAAAAAATTGTGTCATTTTGAAATGGGTAATCAAAATTGGGACGGAGGGAGTACTTTTTTTCTTTTTTAAGAGCGATTCCACAAGTATTCATTTGAATTTTGAATTCAATTTCAAATTAATTATATTTCAAGAATTTTTTTAAAATAAATAAATAATTTAAGAATCTTTTAAAATAAAAATTATTAGTGTGTGGACCTTATAAAATATGAATCTGTAGTTCAAGGATTTTTTAAAAGCATAGTTTAAGAACCTTTTAAAACAAAAGTCACTATCTCCATTCCACAGGTGTTTGCACATTTTTCTTATTCGTCCGTCTCACAATTGTTTGCATACCAAAAAAATGGAAACACTTTTATAAACTTCACTCTCACAATATTCACATATTTATAGAAATTGCCATTACTTTTAAATTCAACCAATTTTTTCACTGTATACCCCATAAAATAATAATCATTACATTTTTTTCTTAAAAATTGTGTCCACCTCATGTGCAAACATTAGTGGGATAGAGAGAGTAATAATTAAGGAAGCTAAAGATGCATTCTGTCTTGTATCAACGATGTGATCATATTGGTATATAAATTCATCAAAACAATGATACATCATCATTACCAATAACTTTAAGCTTTCTAAGCTGTGAATGTTGAGAAATTTGTACTTCCTTCAAGCTTTCTAAGCTGTGAATGTTGAGAAATTTGTACTTCCTTCATCTGTCAAATTATGTTCCCACAAATTTTTATTATTGTCCACTAAATTTTTTTTTAACAGAAAAAGTTATATATTTCACTCCTCTTTGGCCAAAACTATAAGAAATAGTCCAGACCAACAAAATCGTTACAACAAGTGCTCCAAAGGAGAGTATGCTAAACAACGCACAGTACACCCTATTACATCTACCAGATTATCTATCCCTCCCCAACCAGAAACGCAGTTCAAACTAACTCCTAGCTGAAGGAGTACAAGAGATTGGATTATTCACCCACGTTCTAAATGAAACTGTTTGAGCTTGTTCGGAATTGACGGATATCCAAGACCAGCTCCGTGCACGAAATTCCTCCCAGATTTTATTAACATCTGGTACTGCGGAATTGAAGATGCAATCATTGCGGGCACTCCAAATTGACCACATGATACCAATCCATAGTGTGTCTGCATATTTTGACGCCTTCCCAGACCCGAACACCATACCGTGTTGTGCAAAATGGATGAGCGGGTTAATGTGAGCCACCATATGAACACCTACCCATTGATAGAATTTCTCCCAGATTGCAGTCGCAATCGTGCATTTAAAGAAGAGATGAGTTGTATTTTCCTCCTCTAGAGAACAGAGCTCGCAAGTCAGGTTACCTGGTGTTGGTAAGCTGTTACGCCTTTGTAAATTGTCCTTTGTTGCCACTTTTCCTTTGAGGATTTTCCACACTATTGTCTGGACTCGCCTTGGTGCGAAATTCTTCCACAGCCTAGAGTACATTTTCTTAGCAAACCCGTCTTCTTCGTCGCTAATTACCCCTTGCAGAAGGTGAGTATATGCCAGCTTTGTTGAGTACACCCATTTTCCGCTTTGCTCCACACCCATTTGTCCACCTCGTCTCTTTGAATCTGTAAGAATTTTAAGTTGAGTAGCCGACTTCATGTCCCTATTCCTAAGTACACGACTCCACTCAAACTCCCAAGCCCACCCCTCGTCGCTCCATCTCCCCATTTCCCGAATTGAATTCCCTTTTAGATTGCTCACTCTATACAACCTATGAAACTTCTCACACAATAAAGCATCATATATCCAACGCTCTTCCCAAAATAAGGTGTTGCTCCCATCCCCCACCACCCTTTTGAAGTCCTTGCACATTCCCCTTCCTTCCCCTAAATTATCATATAACCTGCACACCTCTCTCCACCACCCCGACCGGATAGATCTATGCCTACCCAAGACACCACTCTCCCCCCTTCTAAACGTAATGCCTCCCTCCCTAAACCCCCCCTATTTCGACTTAATCACCCTTGCCCACAGCCTATTAGGTTCACATAGGAACCTCCAAATCCACTTCCCCAAAAGAGCTTTGTTGAAAATCCCCAATTCCTTGATCTCCAAACCCCCACAGGATTTATCAGTGCACACCTCCTTCCATTTAACCCACGGAATTTTGCTTTTGTTCTCGCCCCCTCCCCACAGAAAGTTTCTTTGTAATCTCTCTATTTACCTAATGGTTTTTGCTGGAATTTTATAAAACGAAAGACAGTAGACCGGTATAGCAGACAGAACCGCCTGAACTAGCGTAATTCTTCCCCCGAAAGAAATTTGCTTGTCCTCCCATTTCGTGAGTCTCTTCTTTATCTCCTCCACCAAATTCACCCAAGCCGCCGACTTCTTATGTTTAATGCTAACATTAATTCCCAGGTAGCCTATACTTCCCGAACCAACCGGACAACCCAATGTCCTTGCCATTTCGGACAGAATTGTTTGTTCCGTATTAAACCCCCACAAGCTGTTTTTATAAAAATTAACACCGAGCCCAGAGAGAAGTTCGAATATCCGAAGAATATATTTGATCGCCTTGATATTGGACATTTTACTCAGGCACAGAAACAAGGTGTCGTCCGCATATTGAAGATGAGAAACAACTACCTTTTCTTTGCCGACTTCGATAGGCTCTAACAGATTTAAGTGGATATCTCTCTTAACCATTAGGCTCAGACCCTCCGCTATGATCAGATAAAGGAACGGGGAAAGGGGGTCCCCCTGTCTCAGTCCCTTTTCTAATTTGAATTCGCCGGACGGACTACCGTTGACTAGGATATTGGCAGTAGCGGACGAAATGCATTCCATTATCCACACTCTCCACTTTTCGTAGAAATTCATTCCAACCATCATATCGTGAAGAAATGCCCAGCTGATGGAGTCGTACGCCTTAGCAAAGTCGACTTTGAAGACAGACCACTTTTTTCTCTTTTCCTTGGCTTCATGAATCATCTTGTTAAGAACCACAATACTGTCGGAAATTTGCCTTCCGCCAATGAACGCCGATTGGTTTTCTGAGATGATCGGGTCCATTACTTTGCTCAATCTGATGGCAAGGATTTTTGCTATGATTTTGTACAGAGATCCCACAAGTGAGATAGGTCGAAATTCATCCAAGGACATGCTTCTCTCTTTTTCGGTAAAAGAACGATGAAAGAGGGGTTGAGACCTTTTACAATTCTGTCGAATTGATGGAATTCATCCATCATTCTGCATATATCCGATTTTATAATTCCCCAACTCTCATTGAAGAATGCGAATGAAAATCCGTCCGGGCCCGGGCTCTTTCCAGAATCGCAACTCCATATGGCATGTTTGATCTCGTCCTCCGTGAACTCCGCTGTGAGAATCTGTTATCACATTCATCCAACTTTCGCCCGAACAACTCCTCAGGAATCGAAAAACATGGGCTGGATTTCGCGCTGAAGTGGGTTCTGAAGTGATGGAGGACTCCATTCTTAACCTCTTCCACTGATTCAACCCATGTATTGTTAATTAAGAGGCCCACGATCTCATTTGTCTTGTTTCTTCGGTTGATCCATCCATAAAAATAAGTAGAGTTAACATCGCCTTCATTGATCCAGCGCACCTTAACTTTCTGATACAACATCTTATCTTGCCAAATGAGGGCTTTAATTAGTTCAGCCGAACACTGATTCCTCCTGATGATCTCTTGCTCTTCTAATCCCATAATATCGTCAATCTTGTCGAGGCATTCGATTTCCATCTTTCTCTCCTCAATCTTTGAACCCAGTTTTCCGAAAACTTCCTTATTCCAAATTTTGAAATCCGCTTTGAGCGACTTGAGTTTATCTTTCATAACGTAGCCACCCCATCCGTCTATCTTGTAGCTACCCCATTTTGATTGGACGAACTCTTTGAAACTCGGATGAGTACACCAGCTATTGAAAAATTTAAACGGCTTGGGCCCCCAGTCTTTTCTCGGAAAATCAAAATATATAGGACAGTGATCCGAGGATGTTCTTCTCAGTCCCTTCAACATCACGTTCGGCCATTTACTAAGCCAAAGATTGTTTACCAAAGCACGATCAAACCGGCTCTTACACGTGCCTTCCTTCCTGTAGTAAGTGAAAGCTCGGCCGCAGAGTGGTAATTCTATGAGTTGATTGTAGTTGATAAAATCATCGAACACCTTCATGACCCTTCTATCATGATACTCCCCGCTTCCAACCCTCTCACTTGGCCTACGAATCGCATTAAAATCACCAACGATGCAGAGGCATGTGTCGGCTTATTAACACACCACAGAGGAAATGGTATTCCACAATATGATCTTCTCAGAGTGTACACACGAGGCATAAACATTCACTATGCAGCAAGATGTACCATCGTATAATAACCATTAACAACAAGAAATCCATCTGCGAACCAAGAGCTAGTTCTACAAAATGCATTGCTATTCCAAATAGTAAGTATACCTCCAGATTGTCCTTCCGAATTTTTGCACGCCCAGTCGAATCCCGTTGAGCCCCAGATTGATTTGTAGACTTTGACTTTCATCTTCTCTTGTTTGTTCTCCTGTATACAACATATGTCTATGTGATATTTTCTGATCAATTCCTTTAGCTCCCTTCTCTTTTCTTTTCTTCCGATGCCCCTTACGTTTGAACTAAGAATCTTCATTAAATAACACCACTAGCACCCTTCTTCAATTTCTGTACTTTGCCCTTTTTGTTAGCCCTATCTCTTTTCTCCAATTGAATTAGTTGGCCTTTGATAACCTCCTCTGAATCCTTTTTTTTTATCCCCAATTTGTCCGCAAAAACTATCGGTTGGCATGCTTCATCCTCGATTTCTTCGTTCATCCGTGATTTCTCCAATCTAGCTTCCTCAAAGCATTTCTCTTCTGGCACCTTCTTTTTCTTTCTTCTCGCCTTGACCGACATTCTTTCTTTCTGTGGAGGATTTGCAGAGGAGATCCCGTCGTCCTCGACCGTATCACCGTTGACCAAAAAGGGGGATCTTGGAGAGGTATTGCTCGAAGCATCTATTTCGATAGACACCACTTGATGGGCTGAGTTCAGAGAGAACCCGGTTTCCTCATCAAATTGTTTTAAATTCTGTGGGACACAGTACTCTAGCCCATTATCTGGAGATGTTGTTTCAGTTCCGACGGGCCGAGGATCCGCGCTTACTTTGGATCTGTGAAATAATTCTGGATTTGGGCCTAAGAGTGCCAAGCCCATATCTAACCGATCTGAAAGTTGGGCCGCCCCGAGCATTGGGCTGCCATGACTTGACCCAGCCATCTTTTGAGTTTTATTGTGATCATATCTAAGGTTTGCATCTTCGATTGTGCGAATGTTCTCGGAATTAACACCAGTCGTCATCATCAAACCTTGTGGTCCCAACCCTTTCTCAAACCCGATGTCTTCGTAATGTGCCCCGTCGCCCATATTTTTGTGACTCCCAATGCTTACCCTAGGGTATCCATGCGAACCTTCACCTGGAGATTCCGCCCCTTCGTTTGTCTTCTCCCCGTCGGACTCACTTGCCGGCGAGTCAAAATCCGATTCCAAGAAGTCTTCACTGTCCGATTCCGTACTATCATAGTATAATTCATCATCGTCCCCCATATCCTCGTCCTCCTCTTTTATTCTGATATGGTAGTTTCTGCCATCAACGACCACTGCAATGGGGTGTCTTGGAATTTCTGGGAAGGATGTTCGAACTAAGATTCTTGCAAACTGGAGTTTTCTTTTAAGTCTCGTATCTTCATCTATCCTGACCAGGGAACCGAAGGATGTCGAAAGTAGGCTGAAGAACCGCCGGACCATGCATGAAGTGGTACCCCGTACCAATTTGTCCAGACCAATCTTCTATTACTCACTGTATCCTCGCTCCAAGGCTCTACGAAATCTATCCATTTGTTTACAATATCCCAATTGATGTCCTTACAATTTTCATCCAGGGGCTGTAGAAGAATCATGTCACCTCCAAGAAACTTGACCACCAAGGTATCTTCGACCGTCGTTTGCAAGTCATTGCCCACATCTATCCATGGTTTGTCATTCCTGAGTTTGCCAACCCACGCATTGGTAAGCCACCTTCTCTCTTCCTCTCTAGATGAAAAATGCATGCCCGAGTGCTTTGCAACTCTTTCCATTGGTTTGTTCTGGAAAGCCTCTTCCGTTGGTTCTGGACAATTATTATTTATACGTCCACCAGCCACCTCTGCATATGATATTGCTTCCCTCCTGTACGATGGACGAAAGACCTGATAGTGATCTTTTGGGATGTCTTTCTTAGTCACTGCTTCCGGTTCTCTTAAGAACTTGGATATGTTCGCTCTCAGTTTGTAGGAATCAAACCAGATATTGTTTAATTTCTCCTCCACCTCCTTTACATAGATATTTTTCCCGAATCTAACGAACCCATAGTGGCGTCCCTGTTTATCTCTTTTCTCAGGGATGAACAGGTCCCTGATTCTTTCCACCGTCGATATTTCGTCGAACAACCTTTTCCAAGAGCACGAGTCCGGGAAGTTCTGGAAGTAAAACGTAACAAATCTTTCGGGAAAGTTCCATACGCCAGACCAATTGTTTCCTAGCGACACCGATCTACCGCCATTCTGCCGGCTGGGGTTCCTAAGGTTAGGTATATGCCTCACCGGTTGCCACTCGGAATAAGGGTTGAAGAAGCGAGACCTACGAACTACCCCCCCCCCCCCCCCCCCCCCCCGCTCGCTCTTCTTCTCTCTCTCTCGCTTACTCTCTCGCTACCTCTCATCCTACTTTTTTGCTTGGATCTTTCACTTTGATATTGTCCACTAAATTTGTTCTTATTCCCATTTTTAAAATAAACACATTTTATAAACAATTACTCTCTCTGTCCTCAAACACTTTGCACACTTTTCTTTTTCATCCGTCCCCAAATGCTTTGCACACCTTATAAATGTAACATCTACTTAACTTTATCTTCACAATATTCACATATTTACACAAAATGTCATTACTTTTTACACTCACTCCAACCAATTTCATTATTTTGATAATAAAATTTTACACACCGCCCTTAATACTCTATTCATTACACATTTTTCTTAAAAAAAAAGTGTGTCCCCAAGAGAGTGAAGAGTTTTTTCGGAACAGAGGGAATACGTTTTTATAAATGAACCCCACAATACCACAAAATATCATTATTTTATTAATTTTTTCAATAAAATACTAATATTTATTAAAATTCGTGCCAAAAGTTTTTAGCACAACTACAATTATAGTGGGCATAGGGAATGGAGTATTAGTTTTGATGATTATATCATAGCACTATGTAATAGGATAAACTGAACTGTATAGACAGCTTTAATCATTATATACGTGGATTTTTTATTTTAAGGTATTCAATTGAGGGGGAACTTGTTTTGAAGATGGAAGATCAGTCGAGCCCTGAGACTTGAAGATCTAGAAGGTTGTCTTAAAGATTTTGACACTTGTTTTCCAAGCACAACTAACGAAGACTTGAACTTGATACTCTGCTCAATTGCAAAAGTATCAGACAAACTAACTAAACTATCAATTTATAAGTGTTACATTTGTCTTAAAGATCAGAAAAAAAAAACTTCAGTAAATGTCAGTGTATTTGAGGGCTTCAAGAGTGTCAAGACAAGTTCGTAGATGGAATGAAGTATCAACTGCTAAGACAAAAGCCAAGACATTAACTCAAAGTCAATTGAATAGATATGTGTCAACTCTGTTTACCCATCTAACGTAAACAAATCAGAAATCGCCAACAAAAGTACAGATCTGATAAAAAATTGAAGACTAACAATGTGATATCACAATCGTATAGGCATAGAGTAAAACTTACCTTGAATGGTAAAAGTCCACTAACAAGTAGATCTCATGATAATATTCAACTTATCACTGTAAATACAAACCAAATCATCATACTAAAGTTACAAGAATTATACCAAGTTAGTTATTGCAAGCAAAAATCTTCAAACATTTCTAAACTACAAACACGACATTCAGCTGAACAAGAATCCTCTATCATACTAGAATTTCCTATTATTTGGTTTAAGTGTTCTTAGATTGCGTTTTGAGCTTACTGTATATCCAAATTTTAGAGTGAATCTCCATCCATGGCATTGATTTGACAAGAAAGTCGGCCCTATGATCCGAAGGGCCGGGTGCAAAAAAATAAAATTAGGCCCTTAGTATCATTAATAAAAAAATTATGTTCAAGTTAATAAAAATGCAATATTTTTGTTCATATACAGTTAAACATATTAGAGATTTTGAAAAATAAAACAGTGGCATAAAATGATTGAAAAGGGGATTTTATTTATGTAATTATAAGAGAAAATGTTAAAAATAGTAGATTTTAAAAATAAAAAAGGTACAACAAATTTTGTTGTTAAAAAAAAAAGTAGTAGATACAGTTGACATTAAAAGGAATTTTGTTTTTTCATAAAATTTTTTTAAAATAAATATAAGAGAAAAGGTTAAAAACATTAATAGATTTTGAAAAACAAAAGGGTACAAGAGATTTTGTTGTAAAATGAGAAGGTAGTAGATATAGTTGACTTCAAAAGGAATTTCAGTTTAAATAAATATAAAAGATTTTGATTCTACTGAAAATATATAAGAGATTTAAAAAAGAAAAAGAAAAAGGATGTAAGAGATTTTTTTTTTAATTCATTTTAAATATATATAAGAGATTTTTTAAAAAGAAAAGGTACTCCATTAAATAAAAAGGGTCTCATCTTATTATACTATATTTCCAAATCTTTTGAAGATGATGTGTCAGCACCACTTTATTCTTAGGTTGGCGTGGCACTTCTCAAATCATTTCATTTCAAAATTATGCATTCTCCTTAAAAGTTATTTTAGGCATATTTTAAATTATATTAAGACTTAATTTACACCATAGATTTTACACTTTTAATCTCAACCATACATTTTATTTTTTAGTTTCTATAAATATCAAATCTCTCTTTCGTTTTCATTCAAATTCTCAACCCTAATCCTCATCTCTTCTCTTCATTTTCTCATTTGTTGTCTACTATGTGAAGAAAAATGATTTGATTTTTTGTTCATTTATTTGGATTATTTCTATTATTTTTTGTATAGATCATATCGCTCTTTTTTTGCAGGTAAACTAATTTATTATGTACATGGAGATGATTAGGCACACATTAAGAGAAAATTATACGTGCATCAATCCGAGTTGAAGATCATTCGAGCGTATCCAGAAATTATTCGTAAGTTTCTAAAGTATATTCATATTTCATATCTTTATATTCGTATTTTTTTAGAATCCATAACTTTTTTCTCTTCCAATAAGAAGATTCTCCCACCATACGCCTACGATTTTGATCCAACTATTATTCTTTTTTGAATAAGGTGTGCGTTATTGGTGAAATCTGATTAAATTTTATGTTTCTTCGTTTTGTATTGTAGGTAACCTAAAGGTGATGTAGAGACCTTTTTTTCATGGTTGAACAATTTGTCTTCTTAGATATTTTTGGAAGTTATTTTTGTAAAATATTGATATATATATGAAATTTATGTAGGATGGGATTGAATTTTCTTGGAAAAGATATTGTCACCAAAATAGTGTATTATATTAATATTTTTTATCATCAAATATAATATTTTGCCTTCAATAATAGATTGTAATACAAAAGTTTATTTTTGGATAAAATTATGCGGCCAAAATAGACTATTAAACTGCAAAGTACAAATATTCTTTTCTAAATTAGGATTTTAATTTTTCTTATATATTATTTTTTAACATACAAATATTAAAAGAGTATTGTAATTTATAAATAAGTAAAAAACTGGTGTATCTTATATAATTAATGTATATATTTTTTCTTAAAATATGTGGAATAATTTTTTTATGGATAGAAAATGATAGTGTTGGCAAAAAAAAGGACATTAAGTTTCTTTACTAACAATTTAAGTATTACAACTTTAAAAAATATCTTACTCTAACATATAATAAATCTAAATATATTTTAAGCAATGGAGAACAAAATATTTACGTAAAATATGGAATATTATATTAATGCAAGTAGATCTTTTTTCACGGTTGAACGATTTCTCTTCTAAGATATTTTTTAAAGTTATTTTTGCAAAATATTTATAGATGTTAAATTTGTAGGATGGAATTGAAATATTTAAGAAAAGATATTGTCACCGAAATAGTATATGATACAAAAAAATATTGCCATCAAATATAATATTTTGCCTTCAATAATAGATTATAATACAAAATTTTCTATTTGGATAAAATTATGTCGCCAAAATAGACTATTATACATGTAAAGTACATATATTTTTTTATAGACTAGAATTTTGATTTTTCTTTTATATTATTTTAACATACAAATATTAAAATAGTATTGTAAATGATAAATAAGTAAAAGGTTGTTATATGTTATATAATTTTATATATATATATATATATATATATATATATATATATATATATATATATTAATATGTGAAATTAGTTTTTTATGGATAAAACACTATAGTGTTGAGGAAGAAAAAGGACATTAAGTTTCTTTACTAACAACTTAAGTATTATAATTTTAAAAAATATCTTACTCTAAAATACAATAATTATGAATATATTTTAATCAATAGAAACATAATATTTACATATAATATGGAATATTATTTTAAATATTAAATTAATGCAAGATTTTAAACATTAAATTAATGCAAGCAGATCATTTTTCACGGTTGAACGATTTCTTTTCTTTGATATTTTTGGAATTTATTTTTGCTAAATATTGATAGATGTGAAATTTGTAGCAAGAAATTCAAATATTGTTTAAAAGATATTGTCATCGAAATAACATATGATTCCCAAAAAAAAAATTACCACCAAATATAATATATTATCATCAATAATAGATTGTAACACAATCTTTTCTTTTTTGGATAAAATTCTACTTACAAAATAGAATTTGAAAGTGTAAAATATAGATATTGTTTTGTAGAGTATATTCGGTATGTATAATAATATGAGCTATCTTTACTCCAAGGTAAAATATATTAATTAATTTGTTGTTATTCAAAGGCTTAATTAATTAATGGACTAGATAATCTTAAACATGGGAAATAATAACCGGGACTCCGGGAGCCCCATATTATCGTAATATGGATTAAGATGGATAGTGCAATATTAATTTATTAGTGGTATTAATTAATATTAATGGGCTGAATAACATTAGGGCTCAATATTGTAATTCAGAAGCCCATTGGAGGTCCAATCTTAATTCTCCTAAAGGCCCCTCAAGTAGTCCAATAAGTAGCCCGATAATAATAAGGTGATTTAAATAAAAGAAAATTATTATTGCTGATTTTTCTTCTTAATTTTCAAAAATTATGATATGGAGAGAGAAAAGATCTTGTTGATTTTCTTAGAAAGATATTATGGAAGATATGTATTCTAGGAATACAAGATTATCTCATAAATTTAAGAAGATCCAGATCTAGCTATTTCAATCCCCATATTTTCAAAAATTATATTTAGTTGGAAGGCGAGATTTTTGTGGAATATTTTATTATGGACAAAAGTATACATGAGATATATTAAAGATTTCTTGGAGGCCAAGAAAAAAAATTTCTCTCCCATATTCCAACCCAGAATTTCGAAATCACCTCTCCTATATATAGGGGATGATTATTTCATCTCCAGTTTACAGTTTCACAGTGTTAAAAAAAATCAGCAACAATATTTTTCTTTCTTCCTTGTTATTTTAAATTATTCGTGAGCGCTTCCCACCGGCGAACGAATAAGGCAAAAGGGAATACTTGAGAAGGTTTTTACGGTTGATAGCATCGTCTCGCTTGTCCCGTAGATCTCAATTGGACGTTGCTTCAAGAGGTACGTAAACGTGTAAATTCTTAGTTTTTCTGCCATATAATTTTACGTGAAAAAAATTTGTATGCATGATTAATTGTTGTTGGCATAATTATTATTTGAATTAATTTAGGATTAATTCATGCTAGTAATAATTAATTTAAATTCGTATTTGAATATCATCTCGAATCGATCCGGGCACCGCTAATATTCCCAACAACTGGTATCAGAGCCATGGTTTCGGGCTCTGATCTTTAAATTGGAATTTAAATTGTTAAACTTTAAATTCAAATTGGATAGTAGAATTGATAGATCTTTTTTTGCAGGTATCCAATTATCATGGTTTTTAATATTTTTTATTTTATTCATGCGTATGAGTTTTATTTGTGTTTTAATTCGATTCGTTTGAATTCGTTTTTCTCGTGAGAAAATCCACGAGTAGATTAGTAGTTTTATTTGTTTGATTTGATCAATGTAATAGACTAGTTTAGATCTAGTTTTTATTTATTTTTTGTAAATAAATTGTAACCGGATCAGAACGAAGACGATGAATTAAGACGGGGTACCCGGATGATGCATGCATGTGTGGCACATGTATGGACGTGAATTACGCATGGGGTGGAAAATAAGGACGAACGGCAAAACCCGACGCACGGCGTGCACTAGGCGCACGGCGCCGTGCACGATGGGTACCGGGCAGCACGAGGCGCGCTCGGCGGGCACCGTATCGCACGCACGTGCGGCGCGAGGCACAGTCCTTTTGGTTCTCAACTACGTGTGGCACCGAGAGGTGTGCGGCCTACCTCCATGGGCCGATGCGCGCCGGATCTCGGGCCGTGCAATTTTTCCGTTCGTGTTTTTGTGTGATTCTAAACGTCGTCCCGACCCCAAATGAAGGACATTTTGACAGATTGTTGTTGTTTGAGTGGGAGCTTATCGAGACGAACGATGAAAGCAATAAGGACGATTTCTCACATCAAGACGTGAAGAAGATTAAACCGTGACAATTAGATTCGAGTGCTCCAATTTGTTTAATTTTGTTTTGATGGATGTTTTAATTTTTCGTGCATTTATTATTTGTTAATATGTGTTTGCATGATTATTTAATTGTCCAAGAAAAACTTTACTTTCAAAAATTACTAAGTATATCTTTTAATCGCAATTTTATTCCTGATAATAAAATTGGATTAATTTGACCTCCATAATTTATTTATTTGTGAAGTATTTTTAAAATACATTTCCCCCTCGGATCGGCCAAAAAGACGAATTTCACATGAATAAATTTTGAAATGATGATTGTGAATTATTACTAGTGGCGGTATTGACCCTCACCACGAGTGGCTTGCTCAAAGCGAAATAATAATCATGTATTGAATTATGGTTATTACTTAGGCATAAGAAATTGATATTAACTTACTCCCCGCAGAGTCCCTGTCAATTTTTATGTGGTCAAAGTGGAAGCCGACTATTAATTTTGAATTAAGGATTTGTAACTTTAAAGTTTGTGATCCGCTTGAATGTGTTTAAATGTATAGACCATCCATCATGGCGCATTTAAATTGTTTCGAGATGTTGGCTAATGCATGATTATATTGTTTTAAGGTTTCAATATAATTGATGTGATCGAATTATGTGATAATTTTGTATTTTTCTAGATATTAATATGAATGTATGTTTTATTCTCAGTTCATCGTGTCGCAACCTTTTAATCCACTGTTTAGTATACTTTAAGTTAACAAACTTTTTGGAGAAGTATTATGTCGATTGGAAATGTAATTTAAATTTTGTCCTTACTATACAAAAACACAATTGGGTTATTCACGTTAATAAACCCGGCAAGCCTAATGATAAGTCAAGCAATGGGGAAAGACAGTTTATGATTGAAAACGTGACAATGAACACATGAAGCACATCATCTTGACATCTCTGTCTGAGGATTTGAGGTGCATTCATGAAGATATTGTATTCGTTGCAAACCTTGAAGAGATGTTTTCACATCAGAACCCCATGACTAATCAGTTCACCAAACATGACTCGGTCAAGTTGAAAATGGTGGAGGGAACACCCGTGAGGGAGCACGTTCTCGAAATAATGGCATACCTTAACAAGTTGGAAGTACTTGGTGCGGATTTTGATGTCTCTTCTCAGATTGATTTCATACACCATTCTCTACCGAAAGGCTTTGAGCAGTTTCAACTGAACTGTCAGATGAATGAACGGACAAGTCATTTGTCTGAGATCTTGCAAGCTTTAGTTTCAGTGGAGGCAATAATGGAGCATCATTCCACTACTATGGTGGCTAATGGTTCGTCTATCTCTTCTTGTTCCAAGGGAGGGAAGAAGAGGAAGAGAACCAAAGGCCGGACCCAAGCAAATTCAATTGTTGCGAAAGGCAAAACCAAGGCTAGCATCGAAGGGGAAGTGCTTTAACTGCGGTAAGAGAGGACATTGGAGGTCTGCCTATTCCAATCCTAAGAGTCTAGGAAAGTTAGGCAATTCACACGTCCTAGTCGTCAAAACTTGTGAAGTGGCGTATATTGTCTATTCATGGAAAGTGTATACGAGAGCTGCTGATCACATTTATTTTATATTGCATGGGTTCAAGCTAACCCGACAGCTTAGCGGAAGTGAGATCCCCATCACACCGGGCAATGCTACGAGAGTGGCAGCTGAAGCCGTGGGAGAAGTGCGCCTATCTTTTGAAGATAGAGTTATGGTCTTGAGTGACGTTTTTCATGATCCTAGTTTAGAAAGAACTCAACCTTCAGTTTCTAAACTGGTTTGAATAGATACCCAGTTTCTTTTAATAAGGATGTTATTATTTCTTGAAACAATGAGTTTCATCTGTTCCGGAACATTGTTGGATGATCATTATACCATTATTTGGGCACACCACTCACAAATTGAATCTAATAACACATCGACTATTTCAAGTTATAAAGGATAGTGTTCTTTTGACATGAACGAAACACTTCTATGGCATCTTAGATTAGGTCATATTAATCTAATGCGGATACAAAGGTTGGTGAAAAATGGATCCTTGAAGTCTCTTCAAGTTGAGCCATTTCCAACTTGTTTATCCAGTTTAGATGGTAAGATGTTCTAGAGGGCATTTGGAGCCAAGGGGAATAGAGCCACAAAAGTATTAGAACTCGTTCATACCGATATGTGTGGTACAATGACAATCATAGCTAGAAGGGGTATGAGTATTTTATCACTTTTGTTGACGATTACTCGAGATATGGATACATCTACCTTATGATGCATAGGGAAAGAAGTATCAAGTTTCTACGATCTGATCGTAGAGGCGAATATATCAGCGATGAATTCTTGAACTACCTATCGGACGAAGGGATTATATCCCAGTTGACCGCACCGAGAACCCCTCAACAGAACGGTGTATTGGAACAAAAGAACCGTACTCTTTTAAAAATGGTCAGATCCATGATGAATTATTCAGATTTACCCTAGTCGTTTTGGGGTAATGCCTTGGAAACGATGGCTTACATTCTAAACTTGGTGCCATCCAAATCGGTTCCTAAAACCCCGACAGAATTATGGACTGGGCGAAAGCTCAGTTTGAGACACATGAGAATCTGGGGGTGTCTGGCATGTGTGCTAGACAAGAAAGCGGGTAAATTGGATCCACGTTCGGAATTAAGGCTGTTTATAGGATATCCCATGGGAACGAAAGGGTGTATGTTCTATAGTCCCAAGAATCAAAAGACTGTATTTGTACACTCTTTAAATTCTTGAAGGAAGACTATATGAACAATAGAAAGCCCAGAAGTGGGATTACCTTCGACAAATTAAGAGGGTAAACTCCTATACCAAGTGTACAAGATGATATACCAATCGTTACACCTACACAACCGGAACCCCGTCGTAGTGGAAGGGTTGTCAGACAACCCGAGAGATTCATGGGAATAGAAGAATCCTCGGATTTGATTCCCGATGATGAATCGGACCCATGGATATACAACGAGGCAATCCAAGACAAAGGCGCGGAATCTTGGCAAACGGCAATGGAAGCCGAGATGGGTTCGATGGATCATAATCAAGTGTGGGAGCTAGTCGAACCACCCAATGGGATAGAACCCATTGGATGCAAGTGGGTATACAAGAGGAAAAGAGGATCAGACGGAAGGGTTGAGACCTTCAAGGTAAGGCCAGTGGCAAAAGGGTATACTAAAAAAGAAGGGATCGATTATGAGGAAACCTTTTCGCCTGTAGCTATGCTTAAGTCCATCCGTATTCTCTTGTCGATTGCTGCACATCTAGATTACGAGATTTGGCTAATGGATGTCAAGACGACTTTCCTTAACGGAAGTCTTGACGGGTTTAGATATCTATATGCGACAACCCGAAGGTTTTATTGCGAAAGGCCAAGAGCATCTCATATGCAAGCTCAAGCGGTCCATCTATGGACTTAAGCAAGCATCACGTACTTGGAACCAGTATTTTGATCAAGTTATTAAGTCTTATGGGTTTTGATCAAAACGAGTTCAAAAGTTGTGTGTATAAAAAGTATGACAGAACTGCGGTGGTATTCTTAGTATTATATTCTGCTCATTGGAAACAATGTAAAGGTATTGTCAGACGTAAGGGTATGGTTGTCAAATCAGTTTGATATGAAGGACTTGGTTGAAGAGTTACTTCCTAAGAGGTTTGGAACTCAGTAAATATTTAGTAAGTCGAATCATTTGGGAGGAGATAAGACAGAGTGTCACTTGACACTTTAAATCAAGATTATGGGTTAAGGAAGTATCTTAGGAACTCCAAACCACTATAAGTTGAATCATTTGGGAGGAGATAAGACAGAGTGTTAAATCAAGATTATGGGTTAAGGAAGTATTTTAGGAACTCCAAACCACTATAAGTTGAATCATTTGGGAGGAGATAAGACAGAGTGTCACTTGACACTTTAAATCAAGATTATGGGTTAAGGAAGTATCTCAGGAACTCCAAACCACTATAAAAACACATGTGTGTTCTACTGTTGTATTTTTTCAACTATCAAACATTTAACTTCGTAAAGCAAGCATACAAAGTTTTAAAGTCAATTAACACCAAGTTAGTTACCTCTACATTTATTGATTGCACTAATTTGTCCAATTTTTTATATAAATAAGTTAAAAGATTTTCACAAGTTAAAATGAGTACAAATTAGGGTTTACACACTTGTTGCACAATCTCACTTGAATAGTATTGTTGATAGGCGAGCAAGATCTGTTGGAGTTATACGTCACGATTAGGGCGAACAACTTTAGTGTGACTAATCTCAAGATAAAGAAGTAATGAAGGACTAATCTAGAGGTGACGAATAGCTACGTCATGACGACCTACTTCACCAGACGAACTACATCAAAAAAGGACAACACCTGAAGACCAATAAGACCCCGACGAGCTGCATTAGCAAAAGAGCCAAGCCTGAAGACTAACCGACAAAGAATCAAGCTAAAACTCCTCAAGGAAGAGTCTAAAAGTGACGAACAACTCATAAATGCGAGCTAAACCAGCTTAGAGGATAGAAATTAGCCTAGATAAGGTAAAATATTCAACACTCCCATGTTTCATGCATACACACATGGGAGAGCAAAAGTCACTCCACCTCTTACTTGGAGGAGTGTATAAAAACCCTTTAATGAATAAAAGTAAGTAAAAATTCACAAATACACATATATTCTTCGTACACACACTCATACACCACTTTCACACACATATACGAAATAAATATTTAATCAATACACGTATTTACCCAGTTTAATCCCGAAGACTCGAATTTACCATTTACGGTGGTAATCATTCACATGAAATTGTTTGATGATCACATGAATTAACTTAAAACCGCCACTAATCCTCTCGATTAAATTCACTAATCAACAAGTATTCCAAGTGATCATCTTGCTTAAACAGTATATATTAGAGATTAACACTTGCAACTTAAGCTTATCTGAGGTTGACTTGTCTAAGTCAGCTACACAGTTAAGTGCACAATTTTTATTTTTTTTGTAAAATGTTTATCCATCCTTCCTTTAGACTTTTACCATCACAAATTTAGCTAAGGACCTACCGTTAAAGTTCTTCACCCATTTGTTCTATCTCTTCTTCAAATATTTAGTAATTTTAGTTACATTTTTCTCCTTCCACAGTGAGTCTTTTTTCCTTCCGAGGCACATTTATGTTCTCAAATACTGAGGAATCGATTTTCCACATCACACCACAGAACATACCTTGTCCAACCACTTTATGTTCATTCGTCCACACAAAATAGTTGCACCAATTCTCTTGGAGTTGGCACAAGTATGGAACAATCTACTTTGTTTCCTGACCTTTGAGAAATATATGTGCCCATAACTTTTTCACAATAGCATACGAGTTCGTTGATGTTTTTGTAAGGATGAAGATGACTTAGACACAATCAATGTTGTTACGGCTATTTATGTGTTATGTTAGAAAAAATGAGGAGTTTAGTATTTGATCGGATATATATATATATATATATATATAGACGACAAGGATGTCAGTTCCCCCCATAAATGGTTCTACAATGACAAAAATTTAAGCACTAAAAGTTTAAGATAAAAAATGTTTGATGGATTAACGAAACTGTAACTTTATAGGACTAGCAATTCTTATGGGATCAAAATCATGAGGAGACGTAATGGGTGAGACAAAACTACAATTTACTTTCATAAGATAATAATTTGTGAATATATATATAAGTGTATATATATATATATATATATATACATACATACATATATTTTGAAGATGGAAATAAATATGGATACAATCAAGTTGAAGCGAGTCGAATATCAGACTCGAGTTTGACTCATTTGATTAATTTTAAGTTCCATAATCTATTTGAACTCTATTAGTAGAGCTCGAACTCTATTGAACATTTAACAAATACTACGAGTTTGACTCGCAAAAAGCTCGTTAGCAAGGTAAAACTAACATAGTTCAAGCTTTGGTAGTAAAAAGGTTTGAAAAAAGCTCGTTAGCATGTTAAACAAACCTAAGTCGAGTTTAACTCACAAAAAATAATTAACGAGGCGTTAATACATTTAAAAGAACTTAAAGATGTATATATATACAAACACACACACTTCACTTTTATTATCTAAAAAACAAAATTACTTTAAAAACTTAAGAGTAAAATAAAGAAGTATGTTGATAACTAACTAATTTATATAAGGGATTTAATATGGCTACTGGGTGATGATTATCAAACAAAAGGATTTTAGGGCTCAGAGATTATTAATGTGAATTTATTGCCTTGATTTAAAGACCGATATGTGAATAATTAATTCAAGAAAATAGTATATTGTTATAGGGATAGTTGAGTTTTTTTAGGCTTAACCTTAAGTTGTTTAATTATTTATCATGATCTCGAAATTCTATTTATAGTGTCATAAATGCATTGATTTTTACCAAAAATTTCTAAGGCTGACCCATGCATTAAATGCACCGCTCGCTTCTCTTACAAGATCATCCTTAAACGACTACGTTAGGAATTTTCTATTGATTCACTGACACATTCTCTAATAATAGATGTTGGGAAATTGTATAGACTTAAGTTTTGATTAAGGTGCCAAAATGTTCCTCCTAAGTTATTTGTAAGTAAAATGTTCAATAAAGTTAATAATTAGTTGATTCATTTCAAATGTTAAGGAACTGGAGTGCAGTTATAAAATTCTAGAGTGTATTGAAAAATGAAGTCCACTGAAGACAAGTGATCTGAGAATTAGTCTAAGTCTTGAATATGTTCAAAGTACATTCTAACTAAGACTAAAGCCATCAGGAGAGGACCAAGGTCCACTGATGAGAACTAACAAAGTACATTAAATACTAAACATATTAAAAGTTGTTAGTTAATCTGGTTGGAACAAGACAAAACGAATTTCAGTGAAGCTTACAATAAATGAAGGAATGAGAAGGTTCTCTCAGAGGAGTTCCACCTTAAAACAAGACAGGATTTTGAGCAAGCAGACTGAACGGCCCAATAAGAAGATGACACGTAGGTGTACTCTACTGACAGCCAACCTGTCCCAGACTGACAAGTACCAAAAGTCTTTCCCTAGCTTTCCCCAGAAAGTTGGTGAATAGGCATGGTCTTTCAGCCGTTTCTTGACAAGACTTAAAGCTTCAATAGAGTCGTTTGAACCAATCAGATACAAGAAGACTTACTTGAGAAGATTCAAATCCAACGGGAAGATTTTCAAGAAAGCCTATAAATACAGAATGACGTGCTCAGTTATATGCACGGGAAACTCACAAGATCAAAGCTATCTCTACATTCATAACCTTCAAGAAGCACTCGAAATTACCTTTGTTTCCCAAGTGTTTCAAATCAGTAGAGTGCATAACAAACCTTCCGTAACCAAGCTTAAAAGCTATATCCAAACCTTAGAAAGAGATAATCCATCCTAAGCCTTGAGCTAAACTGTAAGGATTATCTCACAACAGTTGGAACCAAAACCCTACTCAGTTGTTAGGTTGAGAGTTAGTGTTAAGTGGTGTTAGTAAGCTGATTATTTGTATCAGTCTGAAAGCTAGTTTGTTTTGGGAACTAGGACCTGGAATTATCCTAGTGATCAATCATCCTAAGAGAGGATTAATTGATCAGTGCACCTTGGCACTATAACACAAGGAATTCCTAGTGAAAGGAATTCTCCTGTTTAATCAGGATAGTGGACGTAGGAGATTCTTCTCTGAACCACTTTATATCTTGTGTATTTACTTTCTGTTATTCCCTAAGTGTGTGTTATCCACTCAAAGTTTATCAAGTAAAACGAGTCTCCTAAAGGGCTCACTAATCCGCAGTTGAAAGCTAATTAGATAGTAGTTCAACTGAAAGTCTTGAGCTTTCAGTGGAGGTATTATCTCAGTAAGCTTTCACGAGTAATTCTCAGCAGACCTAAAGTCCACTGACGAGTTACACTCTGAAGTAACCTGATAAGTTTAAAAGAAGTTTAAATTTGTGACCTCAGGTGTATTCCCCCCCCATACACCTGTTTACTCGTTTCGGGACCAACAATTGGTATCAGAGCAGTGGTTCAAAAGACCATTGTTCTAGGTATACCTTGTGCTAAAAAGGTATCTTCTTTTGGTCATCTGGACTGATCTTATTGATAAACTTGTTTAGATATTATGGCTGACAATGCAGCTAGGGTAGCACCACCAGCAGAGAACAATATGGGAGTTAATCCCTTGAACCACATGTCCCATCACAAACTTCCACAATTCTCAGTGGAAAATTATGACTTCTGGAAGATCAGAATAAGAGCTCATCTTGCCTGTGTACATGATGAAATGTTAAGGGTAATTACTAAAGGTCCCTAACCCTAGAACCACGATTGAGACTATTGCAGATCCAAGAGAAAAATGGCCCAAGGATGAAGATAACTTCACTGCAGATGAAAGGAGGAGAAACAACCTCAACTTCATAGCCATGAATATTCTCTACACCACCATTCCAGATTCTGTAATGGGAAGAGTGATCCACTGCAAGACCGCAAAGGAACTTTGGGACACTCTTGCTCTCATGTGTGAAGGAACTGACAAGATAAAGGAGAACAAGCTTTCTGTAGCTGTTCAAAAGTATGACCAATTCACCATGGAGCCCACTGAGACCATTGACCAGCTTGATGGGAGGTTCACTGACATCATGAATGAGATAAATTCTCTGGGAAAAGTATACACCAAAAGAGAAGTTGCCTTAAAGATCCTGAGAGGGTTAACCTCAAGATGGGATGTGTACTCTGTGATGATGCAGAATACCAAGGATTTGTCCAGCATGTCTATGCAACAGGTATTCTCAGAACTTAAGGCTTATGAGTTTGATCTTAACAGAAAAAGGGCTCCTGATGAGACCTCAGCTGAGAAGGGAGTTGTCTTCAAAGCTAAGGAGATTGAGCCAAAATCCCCAAAGCCACAGAAGAGTACAAAGGCAAGCAAATCTCAAAGCAAGGCTAAGATGCAGGAGGAACTCAGCCTGATGGCTAGAAGGTTTGAGAAACTTAACAGCCGTTTTGGCAAGTATAAAAGATTTTACAGGGATAACAGAGAAGGAAGAAGTTATCCACAAAAAGACACCAGAGAGGGAGAGAAAAGCTCAACTGAGCTGGAAAAGAAGAAGGATTACAAGAACTATACCAGAGGTGAAGGCTCATCATCAAAGACCAAGGAGTCCACTGAGGAAAAGAATGATGATGCCAATAGATGTTTCCAATGCAAGAAGGTTGGGCACTTTCAATATGATTGTCCTCAACTGAGCACCAAGGAAAGGAAGGAAAGGCAAGCAAAAAGAGACAGGAGATATGGAGAAAAAAAAGCTATGGTGGCTGAGGATGTTGATGAAGATCTGGAGTCATCTGACGGACTGTTCTCAGACAGCAGTGATGACGACATGTGCCTCATGGCAAGAGAAGAACCAGAGGTACAATCTAAACCATCTATTTCTCTAGAACACTCACCTGAGCTGAGCTCAGAGTCAACTGAGGAACTCAATCTTCAGTCCGCTTTGGAACAATTGATGATTGATTTCTCAAGGTTGCAAGAAGTAAGTTTTTGTCTCCAAGATGAAAACAAAAATCTCCTGAGAGAAAACTATAAGTTAATTGAGTCTGGAAATCAGGCAGATCTTAACTCAGCTCAGTCTACCATTGAATTGATAAAAGAGGTGGAAACCCTCAAGAGTCAAGGAAATGGCAAAGATCAACTGATAAAAGATCTTACTGAATCTAAGATAAAATTAACTGAAGAAAATTTAAAACTGGTAAGCCAAGTAAAGGATTCTCTCCTGAAAATTGATGTCTTACATAAATCTAAAGAAACCTTGTTAAAAAGGATTGATGCTCTTAACAAACCCTCTATTACCATAGAGGAGATTCAAAACTTTCAGATCAATCCAAATAACAAGTGTGGAATAGGCTTTATTCCAAAACCTTCAGAAGGTCCTCTGAGTGTTGCTTCTTCAAGTGGCACAAAGAGAGTTTTTGTTAAGTCTGTGACCTTTCAACCACAGATTTTAGATAAAGGTAAAAGACCAGCTGAGGTCCAACAAAAGAGAAGTCAAACTCAGCCAAAACCAAATAGAAAGACTCAGTTGACTAATCAGAATAGATCTCAGCAGAGGTACTATCAGCTGAGGTCTTCACAAATGAAGCAACCTCAACTGAAAGAACCCAGGCATGATCACTCCTCAAGGAATGACTCATACAGAAGACCTATTCCTTTTGTGCCTAAAGGAAAAGGCCCTTCATACCCTTATCAACAAAAACTTAGGCCAGGTGCACCCAAGCCTAAAAGAAAGAATGTAAAGAAGGTTCCTGTTCCTTCAAAGACTGACACCCATAGAAAGTTTACTCCCAAGGCACCTAGGGAGATAACAATCTATGTAGATATTTATGGAAGACAAATTAGCCATTCTAAAGTGATTAGAACTGTGAGGCAAATTTGGATTCCGAAAGGTACAGCTAACCTGGTAGGACCCAACACAAAATGGGTACCTAAAGCTTAATTTTGATTGCAGGGCTCAGTGGACCTCAACAAAGGAGAAACTCTAAAATCTTCAGTCTGGTACTTGGACAGTGGATGTTCCAGGCACATGACTGGCAACAAAGGTCTCCTGACAGAGTTTGTTGAGAGAGAAGGTCCACAAGTCACCTTTGGTGACAATTCACAAGGAGCCACTAAAGGTTATGGTATCTTACTAATTGGCTCAGTAAGAGTAAGCAATGTATCCTATGTCAGTGGACTTAAGCACAATCTTTTGTCCATAAGTCAGTTTTGTGATAAAGGATACAGTGTTGAATTTTCATGTAACCTGTGTTTTGTCAAGAATATATCTTCACAACAGGTACTACTAACTGGGTCAAGGAAAGGAAATGTATATCTTGCAGATTGGAAGTCTTGCACACCAAATGCATGTCTTATTGCAAAGAGCTCAACTGATACTAACTGGCTATGGCACAAGAGACTAAGTCATCTGAACTTCAAATGATGAACAGGATAACAAGACATGGACTGGTGGAAGGGATGCCAAATGAAGTATACAACAAAGAACATATCTGCAAAGCCTGTCAGGAGGGAAAACAAGTGAAAGTATCTTTCAAAAGCAAAGTAGCAACCTCTACTGACAGAGTACTTCAACTGTTACATATGGATCTTTTTGGTCCTGTAACCCCTGTAAGTATCAATGGGAGAAAATATACACTTGTTGTTGTTGATGATTTCTCCAGGTACACATGGATGGTATTCCTAGCAAGCAAAAAGGAAACTCAACTCAGGCTACCAGAGCTCCTGAAGAAAGTTAGCAATGAAAAGAGCCTGAACATTGTAAAGATAAGATCAGATAAGGGCACATAATTTATTAACTCTATTATATCCGATTTCTGCAAAGAGTTAGGTATTGCTAATGAGACCTCGGCTGCAAGAACTCCACAACAAAATGGAGTAGCTGAAAGAAGAATCATGACTCTTAAAGAGGCAGCAAGGACAATGCTTGCAGAAGCTCAAGTTCCTAAAAGATTTTGGGCTGAAGCTATTAATACTGCCTGCCACACTCAAAATAGATCCATGGTGACCAAGCATCAAGAAAAAACTCCATATGAGTTATGGAATGGCAGAAAGCCACAGGTATCTTACTTTCATATCTTTGGTTGTAAGTGTTTCATTCACAACAATGGGTAAACTCAACTGAAAGCTTTTGATAGCAAAGCTGATGAAGGAATATTCTTAGGATATTCCCAAACCAGTAGAGCTTTCAGAGTTTATAATTGTAGAACTCTTGTTGTGGAAGAAACACCTCATGTGGTTTTTGATGAATCTATTCTTGAGTCTAGGAGTAAGGAGAATGAGGAAGTGATAAGCAAAAGACTAACTAGATTGAGTATCAAGTCTAAAGGCTATCCTGAGAATTATGTTGATATATACATCCCAACCTGGGATAACTTCAATGATCCACAATTCAAAGAGGGCATTCAAAATCAAACCACTCCTCAAAGCTCACCTGAGAACTCTCCCGAACAAGTAACTGAACTGATGAACACAATCCCAGTTCAAGAGGTAAGTAATGTCAATGAAGATATGGTCACAGCTGAGACATCCACTGAGCCCATCATTCAAGGGGAAACCAATGATATTATCATTGAGAATGAGAATACCTTGAATGATGACTCAGGACTTCAACCCCCTGTCTTATTTCCTGAATTTGATTTCATTCCTATATCTAGTGACTCAACTTCAGAAGAGTTAAACTCTACTGAAGGACATCAGCCTAGGAGGACATGACTCTCAGACCATCCTGTTGAGCAAATCCTAGGTGATCCTACCTCAGGAGTCAAAACTAGAAGTTTTCATGGAGAAAGTGCTTTGTTTTGTTGTTTCTTATCTAACCAAGAACCAGGTTCCATTGGAGAAGCACTTCAAGATTCAAATTGGATCATTGCCATGCAAGAAGAGCTCAACCAATTTACAAGAAACCAAGTATGGGAGCTGGTTGACAGACCATATCACTGCAATGTGATAGGAACCAAGTGGGTATTCAAGAACAAGAAGGATGAAAATGATGTCATAGTCAGAAACAAGGCCAGGCTAATTGCAAAGGTCTATTCTCAAGTTGAAGGTTTTGACTATGATGAAACTTTTGCTCCAGTAGCCAGATTGGAGGCAATAAGGTTATTTCTTGCTTATGCTGCTCACAAGAAATTCAAGGTGTATCAAATGGATGTTAAGAGTGCATTCTTGAATGTAATACTCAATGAGGAAGTCTATGTGGAGCAACCCCCAGGCTTTGAAGAAAGTCACAAAGTATATAGACTGAGAAAAGCTCTATATGGACTGAAACAGGCTCCAAGAGCTTGGTATGATACTTTGTCACAATTCCTTTTGGATCATGGTTTTATCAAAGGAAGAGTAGATAGAACTCTCTTCAGGATCACAAAAGGAGAGGACACCTTGCTAGTTCAAATCTATGTGGATGATATCATTTTTGGTTGTCCTAACCAAGTCCTCTGTGAGAAATTTTCTCAGCTGATGAAAGGAAAGTTTGAGATGTCAATGATGAGAGAAACGAACTTCTTCTTAGGACTTCAAGTCAAGCAGTCTCCTGAAGGAATCTTCATCAACCAAGCCAAATACACAAGGGAGCTGATCAAAAAGTTTGGATGCCAGACTAGCAAAGTTGCAAGAGTTCCACTGAACACCAACACCAAGATGGAACCTGATGAAGATGGTGAATCAGTAGACCAGACTCGTTACAGAGCTATCATTGGATCTCTAATGTATCTCATAGCAAGCAGGCCTGATATTACTTTTGCAGTTGGGATATGTGCAAGATATCAAGCAAATCCCAAGAAAAGTCATCTGGAAGCTGCTAAGAGGATTTTTAAATATTTCAAGGGTACTGTGAATATGGGATTATGGTATCCCTCAGATGACAATCTGGAACTCACAGGATACTCAGATACTGACTATGGAGGATGTAGAATTGACAGGAAATCAACCTCAGGCACTTGTCAATTCTTGGGAAGTAAGTTGATCTCTTGGTTTTCCAAGAAACAAAATTCAGTAGCTACAAGCACTACTGAAGCTGAATATATGGCAGCTGGAAGTTGTTGTGCTCAAATTCTTTGGCTAAGACAACAACTGAGAGATTACAATATCTTTGCAAATGAAGTTCCTATTTTCTGTGACAACAATAGTGCAATTGCTATCTCAGAAAATCCAGTTCTCCACACAAGATGCAAACATGTGGATATAAGGCATCATTTCATCGGAGATCATGTGGAGAAGAAGGATATCAAAATGCTCAAAATTCATATTGACAAACAAAAGGCTGACATATTTACTAAACCCTTGGCTGAAACAAGGTTTCAAGAACTGTCAGTAGAGCTTGGACTTCTAGATCCAGGAGAGTAAAGGAGGGAGCCAATCTCAGATGAGTTGATTTCGAGTCAGTGGAGGCTCAACCTCAGAAGAGGATCAACCTCAGTAGAGTCACTGATCACAGAAGAGCTTATGTCTCTCAGAAGAGGTTCCACCTCAGTAGAGGTCAAAGTCAACTCTGCTATTTTTCCAAGTCTGAAGGCTATTAGTTTCATATTATAAAACTCTTATAAAAAATAGCTAATGAGTATTTTCTTGGAAATTAAATCTTTTTACTCTGTTTCAAAAAGATTTCATTATGGCAAGCATTTAATGCGCGTTGTACAAGTCAGTTTTGCTTTTTACAGTTACCTATCTCACGTGCCTTAAAAGCAGGATGATGTGACCTTCCGACTACCAACTCCTTTAATCATACCTTTCATTTTAGGAAGTTCTTTTCTAACCGTCAAGATCTCTCAAATACTCCCCACTAACCCTTTCAACTATCCACGGCCTTACATCCAATCAATCTCAGACGTTGATTGCGGGATTGGATCTCACCGTTCATTTCTCATATAAAACCCCCCAAAATCAGCCAAAGAACCTTTTCGAACACACTTTCAAGCAAACACCTACTATCCTTCTAAACACTCTCTGCAAACTTTCTCTTCATACTTTTTCAATGGCCAAAGTAAATCTTGGATTTTTGACAAACAAAGACAATTTCTGGTATGAACCCATAGTGGTTTTCGATAACCCAGAAATTGAATCAAGACCAGAGTTCGCACACATTAAAGAAGCTTTGGAGATGGTCAAAGCTGCTGGGTTGGAGAAGTTCTTATCAGTTCATCCTGAGAACTGTTTCGATAGGCAGGTTCTTGAGTTCTTCTACAATATATCCAACTCTGACTCCAGAATCAAGTCATGTCTATTCCTCCAAAGAAAGAAAAAAGTGGTAAGAGATGATATGGAAGTTGTTGAGCACCAAAAGACCAGAAAGGAGATTAGGATCAGTGGTGATAATTTGAAGGAACTATTTGACCTCCCCTCTGAAGGTCCAAACCCAGATACCTGCATTGCTGACAAAGAGGAGGACTGGGTGTACACTATTATGCAGAAGAAGATAAAGTACAGCCCCACCATGAACAGAAGTGTACTTCTTCCCGTATACAATATCCTGTGTGAGATTGTTGGGAAATATATATTGGGAAACCAGGGGAGCATGGAGCAAGTGAGCAAGCCCAAGCTGAGATTGATGAGGGCAATAGTTGAAAGCAAGGAGAAGACGTTCAACTGGCAACAATTCTTCCTAAGGGCTTTGAACAAAGAGCACTCAAAATTCCAGCCAGATAAGTCTCCCCAACTATCAAGCAAGTTGTGCTTTGCAACCAAGATTTCCTACTTGATAGAAAACGTGGATGTGGGAGTAGATTGGATAAGGGATAGGAAGTGGAGTAACTTGAAGGCCTTGTTCAAACCTGGAAAGGCCTTAGAAACGAGGATGATCAAGACAGCAGTAGAGAGCCCTGAAGCGGCAGAGGAGGAGGTGGAAGCTGGGTCTGCTGAGGGAAAGAATACCAAGCTAAAGAGGAGGCTGGTCAAGCTAAGTGATAAAATGGCCCTTCACAAGGAAGAGGAGGCTAAAAAAGCCTCAAAGAAAGAAAAGAAGAGGTCTACTGAGGCTGAGAAGGAGAGTGCCTCAAAGAAGGTCAGAGTCACAAACTCTACTGATGAGTCTTCATCAGGTAACCCTGACTCTTCTCCGAATGTGATTTCAACTGAGTCTGACTCAGATGTACCTGCCCCTACCCCCATCAAAACCAAAACCAAACCCAGAACCCACCCTTGTTAGAACGAAGAAAATCTCCAAAATTACCAAAACCACCACTGAAGGCTCTCAACAGCCTGAAAGTGGATCCCAAACTACTACCCCCTCTGAGGCATCTGCTGAGGCATCCTCAACCCCTTCTGAACCCATTCCCTCTAACCCTACTGAACAAACCCCATCTGAGCCCCAACCCCAAACCCCCTCTGAACCTAACCCTCCTGAGACCCATTCAACTCACCTGGAATCCATTCCAGAAGAACCTACCGATCTCAGATCCCCCACCCCTTCCCTACCCTCAGACGATGAGGAAGTATTCCTTCCTGGATACTCTGAAAGATGAGGTAGCCTATTCCTTGGAGTCTAAATATAGGCTAAGACTCCTTGTCCAGCTAAAAGACAGGAGATTAGGTGAAATCATGATGGCTGTCAGAGGCTGTAATGCTGATGAATGGAAGAAGGAGGAGGTGGAGGTGATGAAGTTTGCTGGAATGACCAAAACCAGACTTCTCTGTGATGAGAAGATATTTAAGAGTCTGGTTATGGACAAACTGGTTGAGGCCAAGAAGGGATCTGAGAAGGAGAAAGCTGCTGAAAAGGAGTCAGAGAAGGAGGGAGAGAAAGAAGGAGAGAAAGAAAAGGAGATGGGAGAAGGAGAAGGCACTTCACCAAAGCAAGGTGGTGGTGAAGTAGCCAAGGATGTATCTTTGGCAAGAGATACTGAGGCACAAAATTTGCCACAGGAGAGCTCAGTAGAGGTGTCTACTGAAGCTCTTCCACAATAGCCCCCAGTGGTGACTAAGGAGTCAACTGGGGTGTCTGGAAAAGAAGGAGTTGAAAATGAAAAGGAGGAGGAAACTTAGGTTGAAATAACTGATGTTGTAAGTGGTGAGATAAGAGCAATCATTCCTGTAAAGGATGAATTGGCTGAAAAGAAATCAGTTGAAAAGAATGAGGAGAGTGAGAAAAGTGAGAAAAGAGAGGAGGGGGGAGTTGCTATGGAGGTAGATGTGTCTGGAGAATTAGGTTGTGAGAAAGAGGGGGAAAAGACTAATATTGTTTGTCATGCAGGTGTACAAACTGATGAAGTTCCCCCAGTCCAAGTCAACCTAACTCCTCTGAAAGATGCTGTTCACTCACTCCAAGAGGAAAGTTTTTCTTCTCTTCAAGCTCAACTGAAGGATGTACAAGAAGAAGTGGATGAGATGGTCATCCTCTCAGACCATGTAGATGAGATGATGGAGTCCACAACCAAATCACTTCAGAACCTGACCTTAAAGATTGAAGACTCTCAGCAGATGGTGCTGGATGTGGTGGAAGGTCAAAGTGTGCTGGTTATTGAAGGCCTAAAGAAGCTGGAACAAAAAGAAGAAGAAGTCAGAGCTTAATTTCTGAAGGACTCTGTGGAGAACGTGTCCATTAACCTAAAGTCCTCTGTTGAGGCTTTCTCAGCTGACTTTATTGGGAAGGTTGAAGGGTTATGGAACCAGAAGATACAGGAGTTTGAAGAAAAGCATGAAGAGCTTGGAGCCAAGCTGGGTGAAGTCATAAAGAAGGCGGTAGAGGACTTCCCTACTCAGGAGAAGACCAATGTCTTGATTGAAGAAAAGCTGGCCCAGTTTGTGCACTTTGGGCAAACAACTGGAGCAACCCTGGAGAGGCTGGAGGATGAAGTTGACCATTGCTCCACTGAGTTGAAGGCCCTTGCCCATGATTAGATGAAGCTAAACATAACTGTGGCCGAATGCATGATTAATGCCGGAAAGGGGGAAAAGAGGGTAAGTGCTAAGGAAATGAAGCTGGACCCTAAGAACAAGATGAACATTATTCTTGAGACCCCTGAGTTTGAAAGAGGCCAACAAGTCAAAAGCACATTAAAGAAGGTAGATGCTGAGGCCCAGAAGATTGCTGAAGCCAAGAAAGGGAAAGAGACCCCATCTGAAGACTTATCAAAGTTCAAGGAAGCTCACCTGAAGGAGAAAGAAGGAAGAGCTGCTCAGAAGGGGGAATCTACCAAGAGGAAGGCAATTGATGTCCTCTCAGCAGAGGTACTTCCTATTCTGAATCCTGATCCTATCTCTTCTGAAACTCCAAAGTCTGCCCCCACCAGAGTTACAGAGCTCACTGAGCTAATCAAGGCGGCTGGGGGTATGAATGAAAGAGCCAAAAAGCCAACTGCGCAACAGCAAGAGAGGAGAGATAAGGTTGTAGGAAAGATGGGATCCATTGCTGAGTTGGCAGAAAGAAAGAGGCAGGAGAGGCTAGCTACTTTCGACAAGTCCACGCCAAAGAAATTCAGAAATGGCTTTCAAAGGTAGGCTGCAAAGTTGAAGAAGCAGAAGGTGGCACTTGTAAAGGCTCAGTTCCCTCATCTCGACACTTGGGTTCCCAAGAAGCTGAATGATGCTTGGGAAACTGCCAAGAGGGAATTCGTATACGCATACTATGTCAGTGGAGAATTGGGGAAAGAAAACGCACAGGACTTATTCAATGATTGGCTTTTTTAATCTTACCCAAAACTCTATCCTGACATATGTGAAGCCTGGAATGATAAATTCCCAGATCATGCCCTGAAGGCTCCTGAACCAATCATCTACTGGCCTCCTCAAGATGCAACTGAAGCTGTGGACAGAGAGCGGATTACAGAAGAGTGGGTATCCCTATGTGAGCATCTTGGTCTCAAAGGTCATGCAAAGGAAGTGATGGAGAGGAAGAATGAGCTGAAGATCAGAGTTTTCAAACAATATGGACTGGAACCTTTGTTTGAAACTATTTGAAGAAGTTAAGTGTTTTTCTGGGCATTTGTTTATAAGTCCCAGATGTTTTAAGTTTGAACTTTTTGATAGTAGATTTCATGTAACTGTACTTCTCATATTTCTCATGAAATGAAACTCTACTGATGTTTTGCCCAAGATAATATCTCATTATCATTTAGGCTTATGTACTTGAATATTATTTACTTACAAAATCCTTGAACTTTTTATGTCATCTGAAGAACCTCATCTGAAAGAAGATATGTAATAAGATGGGTCCGGGCATAATAAAAAAGGGGGAAATTATTGGGAAATTGTATAGACTTAAGTTTTGATTAAGGTGCCAAAATTTTCCTCCTAAGTTATTTGTAAGTAAAATGTTCAGTAGAGTTAATACTTAGTTGATTCAGTTCAAATGTTAAGGAACTGGAGTGCAGTTATAAAATTCTAGAGTGTATTGAAGAATGAAGTCCACTGAAGACAAGTGATCTGAGAATTAGTCTAAGTCTTGAATGTTTTCTAAGTACATTCTCACTAAGACTAAAACCATCAGGAGAGGACCAAGGTCCACTGATGAGAACTAACAAAGCACATTAAATACTAAACATATTAAAAGATGTTAGTTAATCTGGTTGGAACAAGACAAAACGAATGTCAGTGAAGCTTACAATAAATGAAGGAATAAGAAGGTTCTCTCAGAGGAGTTCCACCTTAAAGCAAGACAAGAATCTGGGCATGCAGACTAAAGGTCCAATGAGAAGATGACACGTAGGTGTACTCTACTGACAGCCAACCTGTCCCAGACTGACAAGTACCAAAAGTCTTTCCCTAGCTTTCCCCATAAAGTTGGTGAATAGGCATGGTCTTTCAGCCGTTTCTTGACAAGACTTAAAGCTTCAATAGAGTCGTTTGAACCAATCAGATACAAGAAGACTTACTTGAGAAGATTCAAATCCAACGGGAAGATTTTCAAGGAAGCCTATAAATACAGAAGGACGTGCTCAGTTATATGCACTGGAAACTCACAAGATCAAAGTTATCTCTACATTCATAACCTTCAAGAAGCACTCGAAATTACCTTTGTTTCCCAAGTGTTTCAAATCAGTAGAGAGCATAACAAACCTTCTGTAACCAAGCTTAAAAGCTATATCCAAACCTTAGAAAGGGATAATCCATCCTAAGCCTTGAGCTAAACTGTAAGGATTATCTCACAACAGTTGGAACCAAAACCCTACTCAGTTGTTAGGTTGAGAGTTAGTGTTAAGTGGTGTTAGTAAGCTGATTATTTGTATCAGTCTGAAAGCTGGTTTGTTTTGGGAACTAGGACCTGGAATTATCCTAGTGATCAATCATCCTAAGAGAGGATTAATTGATCAGTGCACATTGGCACTATAACACAAGGAATTCCTAGTGAAAGGAATTCTCCTGTTTAATCAGGACAGTGGACGTAGGAGATTCTTCTCTGAACCACTTTATATCATGTGTATTTACTTTCTTCTATTTCCTAAGTGTGTGTTATCCACTCAAAGTTTATCAAGTAAAACGAGTTTTCTAAAGGGCTCACTAATCCGCAGTTGAAAGCTAATTAGATAGTAGTTCAACTGAAAGTCTTGAGCTTTCAGTGGAGGTATTATCTCAGTAAGCTTTCACGAGTAATTCTCAGCAGACCTAAAGTCCACTGACGAGTTACACTCTGAAGTAACCTGATAAGTTTAAAAGAAGTTTAAATTTGTAACCTCAGGTGTATTCCCCCCCCATACACCTGTTTACTCGTTTCGGGACCAACAATTGAGAGAATATTTTATTAATGAAGATTTATTTCATTAAATGGGTGCCAAATTCGTCATATCACTTGAGTGTCTTGTGACTTGCCGCATTTGACGGTGCCCGAGGAGAGGGAGCTCGCCTAGCGAGTACACCCAAAAGCCTGAAAGGAGCCCGCTAGGTTGCTCGAGCTTGTTCATAAACTTCTATGGGATGAGCATCTTCCCTGTTAAGAGATTGGACTCCTGGTGGTCGTCCAATTCCGTAGCTTACTCGCCCTTTGATGGTGAGTAACCTGGTGTAGGTGGTTGCTCGTCCCCATCCTTAGATGAGTCATCTCTTAGGAGCGGTGACATGACAACAACAGTAATAATAGTGGTACAACAAATCATATATTCAAAAAGAGTATGTCTTGTGTGAGACTGTCTCATGCTATGAGACGGTTGGAAGAGGTATAAATTGGGCATAACACATGTTATGATAGAGGTGAGTGTTAATTTGTGTTGTCATGCCATGAGACAATCTCACACAGGTTTTTGCCATTAAAAACAACACTCTTTCCTATTTTTTATACATGTCTTTTTACATATTTATGTTATTTTTTAATTACTTGTCATTTTGGCTCTTTATACCCTATAATCCCATATTTACCCCTAATTACTCCAATTTTCATTTACGGTCATTTAATTTAGTACTCCTTCGAAAACATGCTTTCTCCTCCTTCCCAGAGATGGATCCTTCGTTCCTTCTACCCTATTATTTCCCCTTCACTTTTTCCCCAGTTAATATTTTCCTTTAGGAGATTCCTGAAAAGAACAAAATAGAACTTCAATGCAAATTGAAAAAATTATCCAAAAATTTGAAATTGGAACGAAAATGTATTTTGCCTCCTTGTATTGAAAGTTTGGCTCCAATTTTATTGATATGGTGGAAATTTTTGATTCACAACAGGAATTTTGAAGAAGACGAAGAAGCCATTTAGACCTTTGTTTTCTGTGCGGTGATAACTACTCTTACTGTACATTAGTAAATACCATTAATTAGGGTAAATGTCATTAATTAGGTTAATTTTAGAAATAAAACATCTTCTTAATTTGTGTTCTTAAATCTAGAACGACGTGTATGAAGGATAGGAGGGAGTAACACTTTGACGAACCAATTGCAACCACTATAATTTTGACTTAAAAGTTTCAATCAATCTGTTTTTTATATACTAGCGCAGTACCCGCGTATTACACGTTTTTCTTAATATCACATATAAAATTAATTTTTTTATAAGTTGAATTTTATTTTAAAATAAGTGTCATTTTAGCTTTTTTTCATATTTTTCCTAATTAACCATGAATTTACATTTAAATTATAATAAATCTTTTAGAAATTATTAAAATATAATTGATATTTTAGAGATTATTAGAATATTATAAAATCTTTTAGAGATATATATGAGGGTATATATGTCAAAATCTTATGATTCTTAATTTGACATAAAATCTCTAGAACAACACTCACAAACATATACACATATTTACCCATATGTCACTACTTTATTAAAAAAATACTCCTTAATTAAAAAATGTGTAACCCCTCAAGGTGCAAATTGATGTGGGGGGAGTGAGTATTATTTAACTATTTTAAAATTTAAATAATAAAGTGACTCTTAATTTAATAAAATACATACTTTATTATTAAAACTATATATATATATATATATATATATATATATATATATATATATATATATTTTATTTTAAAGGTACATTATTATTTAATACACAATAAAAATACATGTGTGTTATCGATAATTCATGCATCGGTGTTAATTTCTAGAAGAAGAAAAATAGAAAAAATATATATATATATTTGAAAAAGAAATTAAGATAAAACATAATTATTGAGTTCTTTTTACCATTGGGGAGGTGGTAGGTAAAATTGCAACAAAACATATATGAGTCCAGCTATATACCTCTCCATTAATAATAGATACACCTAATTTCATTATAAAATATCTATTATACCCCCTTTTAGAATACCATAAATTATTATTAATTTTCTTCTCCTTTTTTCTGTCTCTATCATCTCTGTGTCTCTTTTCCCTCACTCTCTCTCTCTAATCATCTTTGTGCCTTCCGACCACAACACCCATGTGGTGCCGCCCCGCCTCCACCCCCTAATGCCACCCACCACCGCCTCCTTATGCTGACGGGGTGTCCTCCCTCCACAAGTAAAATTTGGAAAGAAAAAAAATTGATAGATTAAAAAGGTAGATTAAATTTTTTTTCAATTTCGTCTTCCTTCTCCTTGAGATTTCTTTGGGAGTTATTTTCAAAAACGCTAGAGAAGAAGCATTATTGCTTAAATCAAAGTGTTAACCCCTTTTCATTTCCATTTGTTCTTGTTTTTTCATATCAATTTTAAATGAAAATTGTAGAATTGATCTTCTCTTCCTTGATTTGTATGTTTAATTAGGGCTGAGAGGGAAGTAAATCTATTATTTTGGGCATCGGTGATATGGACGGTTAGCGGCAGGCAATGGACTCTTGCTAGTATCAATTTTTTGAAGGGTTAAAGATGGAAGACGTATCTTCTAAATTAAAAATTCAAGGGTAGTTTAGGATTTTCATAATTTTTTTAATATTTTGGAGGTGTATCTCTATATGATAGAGGGGTATTTAGCCAGACCCAACATATATTATTTGCATATTTAAGTTAAGCGTTGTATTGGATTGGAAATCCGATGTTGGCAAACAGTTAATGTTTGATAAACTATTTTAGACAAATTCTTGTATGCACCAGTTGCACAACGTGCAAAAGTTGCATTTATGTGTACTTTTGTACAATATTAGTTAGTTTTATTGAACAATATTAGTTGATTTCACTTATAATATTAGTTATTTCTATTGAATAGTATTTGTTGCATCAATTGCACAACATGCAGTTAAATATTATAGTTTAACTTATTAGAGAATTTTAAATTTAATTAATTCATTGAATTTTTTTTAAATATACTTTATTCCCCCTTTTTACCCGAAAAAAAAAATGTATATGACTTCCTCAATAATGATAAAATCGAACCACCAAATACATGATGATATTTTTATAGGATGAAATGGTATTTTGATTTAATTGCAAAATTGAGTGAGATTAAAGAAAAAAATTGTACACATAATTAGAGGCCAATTCCTATTAGTAGACTAAGTTAAACAAATCAAGATTCTTTTATTGTGTCTTGAGACAATAAAAAACAAAGAATACATTATCTAAATAATAAAGTCCACATAATTATTCTTTTTAAATTTTGATCAATTATTTATAAATATATTAAATATTCTTAATTCACTTGTTTGAAATACTCACAAAATAATATATCATAAATATTGAACTTTCTCAAATATAATAAGATAAATAATTTAAATATAATGACAACGAAATATATACAATACTTTTATAGACTGAAATTATATATATATTTTTTTCAAGCATGTACATGTTTGTTGATCAGTCTAGTTGGTAAGTATTATAATTATTAACCAAGAGGTGCAGGGTTCAAAACTTTACATATTGATTTACAATTTGACGACACGTGGCAATAAAGATACAAAAATTCATAATTCGGCGAAACGCACCCGAAGTCGACACATCAACAAAAAAAAAAAAAAAACTCCCTATTAATATAATATACATTGAAAAGACTATTCTATTGTACATGCTATAATTTTCTTTGTTACTTTAAACTACTTTCTTCATATATGAACTAATACATTTTCAATATATATATATATATATATATATATATATATATATATATATATATATATATATTTAACACCAATCTACAATGCATCAACTAGAAGTAGAATCCAACATTTGCATAATTCAAAGCCTCGGTAGGCATTTCCTCAAAACACACAATGTGAAGATAAATGTGGCCAAAAAAATAAGTAGCCTAATTGGTCGTTCGACAAACCCATAGGTACTGCACTGACTTAAATGTTGCCACAATCACTATAATTTCTGTCAGTACTCCCCCAACATACGTCCTCAGTCGGTCACCTCGTTGCAATACCTGAATAATTACCTTAGAATCTGACTACATCACTGCTAGAACATAACCCCTCTCATGAGCACGAAAAGCTCCTCGTCATAGGGCCAGTGCCTCCAGAAGTTTGACATCTCCCCTCCACATTGAGTCTCTCCATAAAACCCCAGAACACCATTTCCCTATGATCTCTAATATATCCTCACTAAATGATGTGAAACATCCATTTTAATTTTCACCCCATCCACTTACTATTGCCACCAGGATTTGCCATCCCCACCTTAATTGTCACAACTACCTTATGATACTCCTCCATAAGCATCAATGTCTGTGAGAGTGCAAAAACCACATCCAACTTCTTCTTTTCAAACACCAACATATTCCTAGCATACCAAGTGATCCATAATAAGGCGCAAAACTTGCTATGTAATATCGGATCAATCTTTCCTTCATATGCATAATTCGCTCCTTAAAACTTCTTCCACCAGCCCTCTCCCATCTGCCTCATCCCAAGAAACTGATGGCCAAAGCTGTTTCGCTCACGGGCAATCCTGAAAATAATGGTCGAGAGTCTCTACCTCATATGTACAACGACTCATAGCTCCACATTTGTGGGCTATCGTCAACACATAAAATTAATATTAATTATCTTGACTAATCCACTAATATAGTAGGATGAGTAAGGGCCAAACCCTCGAGGAACAGTGTAATTTAATTTGATTAAATTCGTGTAGCAAAAATAATAAAAATGAAGGAGGGTTGATTTGTTGAATTATCACTAGAAAAAGTATGCAAAAATATTTAACAAGAAGTAATATTATGACAATAAAATGAAAGAAACATCTAGTTCTATGATGGTTTCACCCTGAATAAGTTAATTAGCTCAATAAAAAATATACGAGGTCCCTTATTCTACTCGAATCTTGTCCCTAAACCAGTGGTACAACCAAACTAGTTTGAATTATTTCTTAAGTTTAATTAATTAGTAGGTACGACCCCCAATTAATATATTTAAATAAATAACCCCAAAACATGTACTAGGTTCATTTTATTGAATGCATTAATGAACAAAATTAATAGGACAAACTAGACTATGAAACCGGAACATCCGAATCATACAATCTAGACTTTACTATCCCAAGGGTGGTCTGCCTTATTTGTTATTTCAATTACACGATTATAACAATTATAGAATATAACATTAATTTAATTAGAAACAAATAATTAACATACTCAGATGACCAAACCGAATAAGTAAATTAAAAGAACATGCATCACATACATTCAAATAGCGAAGAAATCAAATGAAAGCGGAAAATCATAACTTGATAAGAGTTAATTAAAATAATTCAGGGTTCCACAATCCTCGAATTAGAATAAAGAGAACTAGCCATTAAACATGATTATTCAACAACACTATAAAAACACAAATTTTAGCATGCACTCAAGTGCATAGTATGCACTTGGATTTTAAGCTCAATTTTGATTTTTTTTCAAAACACACACAAACAAACCGAAGTGTATATTTGTTTGCAATTGGGGTATTACTAGTGGCTTCTTGGGGTATTACTGATGTCTTCTTGGGGTATTTTTGATTTCTTCTTGGGGTATTGCTGATTTCTGCTTGAGGGTTTTTTTTTTTTTCAAAATCTAAGTGTATATCATGCACTCAAGTGCACACTAGAACTACTCAAACTATACTTAAAACTATAATTCTCATGTGATATTGATAGAAATCATCCACGTAACAAGGTTAAGTGCATGAAAATCTTATGCTTCCATCTTCAAATTCTTCATGCACGTATTTTCCCCATCCTTTTACGAATATGTCCTTTTTTCCATTCCAATAGGTTCAACTTTCCCTTATAGAGATCATTCTGTTGTAAATATATTATAATTATGGACATTACTTGGAGGATAAGATAATTAATAGGCCGAGATGCCTAATGGGCTTTTAGGGTTATATCCCTATCACTATTATAAATAGATCATTGATCATTGTATTGTACTAGTAATAGCCCCGCGAAATTTTGCGGGCTTAAATACAATTTCCTTTAATGAATATAATGTTTACATTTCTAGAAACAAATTGTATCAGAGCATCCAATTGTTAATCACAGTACATCCTCCGAATCATATATCCGAACAACAAATCCAATAAAATCTACAAAAAAAATGTATATAAATAACCAAGCACATCTAAAAACTTCGTATTAATAGATTTATATGAAAAAAAAACCCTAACCAATGAGTGTTTTTGACTCCTCATCATTACGCATCTTAATTTCATCAAATGGTATAAAATTAAAATGAGATTTGTTCAGGACAATAGGAGAACATCTACCAACATTAGTGTTAAAACCAAAATTCAATTTAAACGGGTGAGTCGTAGTCTGAACTTGACTATTGTTCATAACAATCCCAAAATTCGAAATTAAAAAAGGTGATCCCTCCGTCAGCACTTTCTCAAACTTACGAACCAAATGCTTTCTAATAGTTGCCTGAATCTTACTACCCCGAAACGAATAAAAAAGAATTATTGTGTAATACAAAAGTATTATACAATTAATACAAACACAACATTGATTGAAAATATGATGGGGTTAATTACCTTCTCGTCTATAAGGATCAGTTCTAAAAATATCTTCTCACGCTTAGAATCCCTACACAGAACAACCCATGACCTCAAAACCTTAACCATGATAGAATGAGTTGCCATGTTGGAAGAAATATCGGACACAGGAGAGACTAAAGTCGACATAATCTAACAAAAAAATATCGTAAGAAAAAAAAACAACGGTTCGGATGAAGACGCTAAATACCATAAAAAAATATACACGATATCGCCCAGTTCACGCGGTAATATTTCGGAAAAAAAAAATAGAGAAAGAAATGAAATAATCAAAATGCAACTATGAATAGTACCACAATCACGTAATATCCTTAGACAGAAAACTTACTACACCCACAGATGATAGCAACAATATATAACGGTAATTTGCCGAGTAGTGAACCAAGACAATTCCACTGATCATAAATTTATTAAAATAAATACGACAATCATTCGTGGAGTAATCTAAGCAATTAAATGTTGGAGTAATCAACCAGCAACACGTTTTTTATTTCACCAAAAAAATAATTATGAATACTACCTTAATTATATGACCTAATAAACCAATATCATGCCACCAATTAATTTCAATGCACAAACACACGTACATCCAATCAACTTTCTAACAATGCGACCCATGATACGATACACTTTCTAAAACTTACCATTACATACAATCTTTATATACACCAAGTATTAGCACTACTATCAACACCAAATATAGGCCATCGTATAGTGCCATATTACACACCAAGAAAAAATTAATCTATAAAAAACATATGGAAGGTACACAATACATTTTATGCAGAATTGATCTTCTATTCTCAAATTAATCCAAATGTTTCAATAAATTATGTAATGAAAACGGGACAAAGATTAAAACAAATATTATGGACCACCATCATGGACAATTAACGGTATCACAACCATCATGGACCATGCACTTGACAAAAAACCAATTAATTACACATGCCATAACTAAAAAATTTGCACAATAGTATTCATAGTAATTCCCAATACAATGACAATTCTAATAATAAGCCGGACACCACACAAACTCGAATGGCAGGTCTAATAATAATTGAACATTTTTTGAAAACAACCATCATGGACCATGCACTTGACATAAACCAATTAATTACACATGTCATAACTCAAAAGTTTGCACAATATTATTCATAGCAACTCTTAACACAATGGAAAGTCTAATAATAAGCCGGACACAACACAATCTCGAATGGCAATTCTACTAATAAGCATTCAAATTTAATCCATTAATTCCAATAAAACACACATTGGCACAACAAGACTAATACCATGGACAATTAATGGGAAGACAACTATCATGGACCAGATTATTGACAAAAACCAATTAACTACACATGGCAAAAGTAAAAAATTATTCGTAGTAACTCCCAACACAATGACAAGTCTAATAATAAGCATTCAAATTTAATCCATTAATTCCAATAAACCACACATTGGCACGGCAAGACTGCTCTCATGGAGAATTAATGGGAAGACAACTATCATGGACCATAATATTGACAAAAACCAATCAACTACACATGCCAAAAAAAAAAATTGTACAATAATATTCATAGCAATTCCCAACATGGCAAGTCCAAGAATAAGATGGACACCAACCAAACACGCATGGCAAGAATAATAATAAGCCGTCAAATCTAATCCTTTAATTTTAATAAAACTCAATTTAATCCATTAATTCCATTAAAACACACATTGGCACGGCAAGACTATTATCATGGACAATTAATGAGAAGACAACTATCATGGACCAGATTATTGACAAAAACCAATTAACTACACATGCCAAAACTAAAAAATTATTCATAGTAACTCCTAACACAATGGCAAGTCTAATAATAAGCCGGACACCACACAATCTCGAATGACAAGTCTAATAATAAGCATTCAAATTTAATCCATTAATTCCAATAAACCACACATTGACATGGCAAGACTACTATCATGGAGAATTAATGGGAAGACAACTATCATGGCAAGTAATTCCCAACACCATGACAAGTCCAATAATAAGATGGACACCAACCAAACACACATGACAAGTATAATAATAAGCAGTCAAATCTAATCCTTTAATTTTAATAAAACTCAAAATTTGTACATTAATATTCGTAATAACCCTATTATGTTCTAAAAACCTATCATGCCCAATATCATGGAATTACCACGAAAAAAATCACATAACAAAAACCAATTAATCTAATCAATTACACATGCTAAAACTCAAATTTTGTACATTAATATTCACAATAATGCTATTACGGAATCAAATTTAGTACATTATTTTTAATACATGAATCAAATTAAATACGAACTAACATCAAGAGCCGAATACCATGCAACATTACCACGCAAAAATACCTCAAAGCCAATACTATAAACACCACCAACCAAACAAAAGTATACCAACAAACTCATCCCATCACCATGCCCAATTTTTTTTAACATACACAGAGAAATAAATTAAAAATTCTTTAATAAACTAAAGCAGTAGCAATCAACCGAAGCAATAGCCATCAAACGAAGCCAAAACTGCTAGTCAGATGGGTTAATCCAAATTAAGAGAAATGCACAAAAAAAAAAAACGCAACACAACACAACATATTATTAAGAATAGAATGCATGATCTTATAAGAATCAATGAAGGCCATTTACCCAAATGTTTACATTGAACCATACATCAAGATTACATTGAAAAATACATGCTAAAAATTTACAACGGCTAGTATACAGGAATCATCTATGAAAACTATGGAAAAAAATTGGATTAATATACAAAGAGAAAATTTACAACAGCTAATATATAGGAATCAACTATGAACAATATGGAAAAAAATTGGACTAATATACAAAGAGAAACTACAAAACTACGAAACACATCTTCGAAATCAACAATCCGCACCAACGGACGCCCAAAATACACGCACAACGACGGAAAAACAATCCCCCAATTGAAATCCTGGAACGGCATAAATCTCCAAAAAATAAAATAAAAGAACAAACGACAGTGACGAAGGATAAAATTCTAGAGTTTGATCGGAAAAAAGAAAAGAAAAAAGGGTGAGGAAAATTGTGAACCAAAGATGAGAGATTTATAGGATAATTGGTACAAAACAAATGGATGAGATCGATCAAATAACAAAATAACGGTCCAGATAAAAAATGCAAACTTGAATCAAGGAGAGGAAAAGAATTCTATAATGTAGCAAAAGCACATGTGCCACATGTGCAAAGACTGCTTGCTCTATATTAAAATATAGATACACTCAGATATATAGTGAAACCCTCCTGGCTTGGTACGTCCCCAGATGTAGTTATTCATGATGAACTGGGTAAATAAATTTGTGTCTCCGCGTTCTTTATTTTACAACACGTTATCAGCACGAGTGCTCCGATTAGATTTTAGAATTTTTTATGAATCATGGCGATAGAGACACGGGTGATTGGCTTTGCCGTTCTTGGTTGCTAATTTATTAGTCGCATCAATCTAATTCATGTGTTCGCTCGCTAATCGTATAAGGTCCAAAGGAATATCTCTTGTTGATTCATGCGTTTAGAGTATATCCACAAAATTCATCCGACAAGAATTGAGGTATGTTGCTCAGTTTTTAAAATCTTAATTATTTCAATACGGGAGTTTATGTCTGTTCCAATTGATGAATTACAAAATCTGTTGTTGTCATTTCAATTGAAAATATTATTAGTGGTTATAGATTAATTTGTTCGGGTGATTTTATATTATTAACTACGTGGTTTACTACACCACAAATTGAAAGGAATTATTTTATACATCCATATGCATAACAGATAACGGTTGCGTGCTATGTATGATGGTTTGGATATTTAATTGAATCAATTGACAAAATTGATTTTCGATTTGGTTAATTAATCGGTCAGAAGGGAGGCTACATGTTTGGTTGGTTTGCTTATTTAATTTTACTCTTTAGCCGATCAATTTATGTTTATGGTCATCAACTTCATGATATTGATTTAGATTGTATACTTGTCAGTTTTAATGTCCATAATAATCAGAATTACGTATATCATTAGTGGTTAATCCTTAGAGCAGAAATTTATTTTGTTATAGAGTTAAATATGATGATATTCGTGTATACACTGAAAAAAAATTATGCATATATTAGATATAATTTTGATGTTTGATTAATCAAATTAAATCATAATAGATTTTTTTATTGATATAAAACCATTCCAGTAGTATTAGTATTTATTTATTTTTTACTAATCCATCTCTATGTTGAGTATATCTTTGGATTCGATATTGGTTATTGTACTTTATTTGGTTGCTCCACCTGTTTGAGATGTGCGTAAGGGCGAGTCGAGAAAGCAGCATTTAGGAACCCATACCATAGGGTTCCGCTCTGGAAAAGTGACTTAATCCCTGTTGGTCCCGGTACAAGACTGAGGAATACGTGTATGGGGGGGGGGGAATACACGTATACCAATTTTTCAAACTTAAAACTGACTGAGTCCCATTTACTTAGAGTGGTAAAGAACTAGAAGCTGATAACACACCTACTGACTACACTTGGTGCGGGTCAGTTGGCTAACTATCAGATCAAGTTCAGTGCGGAAATGTTTGAGCCCTGAAAGTTTAAAGTCTTGTTTAGTTTACTTTCTGAAAAACTTGTTTTACTCAATTCTGAATAGTGTTTAGTAGGGCAGTGTTCTTTTGAAGATCAGCCTGATTGATTCAGGTCTGATAAACTGAATGCAATGAATGAACAAGTAATATGGCAAGTATGCACAATATCAAAGCAGTAAGAACACAAGGAGTTTAACGTGGTTCAGAGTCTCAAGCTCCTACGTCCACGGCCTGACTTAACAGGAAATCCACTCAAGGGATTCTTATTTTTAACGTGCCAAGGTGCACCAAGACCAGCTATCCTCACTGATCTATACAACTCCACTTACTAACACACTAACTGACTTACTCCCAACAAACCTAACTTAGGGTTTTGGTTTCAGTTTGGATTCCAACTAAGTTGAGATTATCCTTACAAGGCAAAGCTATGCTAAGGATTGGATAATCTCTCTAAGCTTAAGATAATGCTATTTAGCTCTTGGAATACAGAATAACTCTCGGTTGCTAAGAAACACTTGGGAAATTTAGATGGTTTCGAGTGCTTCTTCTTAAGGGTTGAATGCTTTGAATGTTTGAGAGTTTGAGTAATTTATGGCTTGGAAATTTCCCGTAACCTTGAATGGGTTCAAGGTCTTCTGTATTTATAGGTGGTTTGAAAAACTATCCGTTGGAGAGATAGCCTTCGAGTCATCTATGTAGAGTGGCTTCAAACGGACATATCTTCATGCAGCAGCCGTCCTTGCATGGATTTGGTATTTGCATTAAATGCACATTGAATGCTTGCCCGTTGAACATGCAGTCTGAATTCAGCCAACTTGTCAGGTTCCGTACGTGCGTGTCCTTCCAGGATTGGTCCACGTCATCAGGTTGGTGAGAATGTCAGAACTTATTCCTGAGCTTCAGGCTTGTCTTATTAAGTTCATTTTGTCTTGGGCTCACCGGTCTTGTCCTGACGCTGAAATTCCTTTTGCATTGCTTGGCTCTACTCCAAGTCTTCCCATAAACTCAGTGACATCCTGTTCCCTTCAGGACTGAGTTAGTGATGACCTCAGGGTCATACTCTTCATCACTGACACTTACTCAGCCAGCTTAGAGGACTGCCATAAGTTCAGGATGGTGCTCTTCGTCTTCAGGCTCGGAGTCTTGATTGTCTCCAGTGAGTTCTCCTCTCACTGAGTACCTGTGAAGTGTAAAATGACTTACTAATCCTAATCAAGACTAGCCTGACAAAGACAGATTAAGGCAAACATCTTTTCAGGGGCTTTGAGATCTTAATCAAAACTGACAATGTCCCAACAATTTCCCCCTTTTTGATGATGCCAAAACACTGAAAAGATCCTCAAAACACTTAGAGGAAAATATGATTACCCTATCTATAAGATAAGACAGTGTTAGAGCAATTCTTGATAAAGTACAGAATTTAAACAACTGCCAAAAAGACAATGAGTTTTTGTCTGTGGGCAAAAGTAATAGATTTCATTGATAGATGTGGAAATGGTTACAATGAATCTAATCTATTACAAAGAAGCCTGTGAACACCTAAACTAATCTCATTTCAGGCTTGAGTCCATATCCTGCATAAACTCTTGCCTTCAGTTCGTCAAGTCTTCTAGGTTGGTTCACGTATCCTTCAGCTTTGGCTATCTTCAATACTTCCATCATGATGGCCTTTGTATCATGCTTTTGAGTTCCAGGAACCAAGAGAGGAGTTCGAATGGTGAACTCAGGAGCCTTCACTTGAACTTGAGCTGCATCAGCCTCCTCCAAGATCTTCTGGAATAGCTCAGGATGATTGTCCATCATGTAGTCAGTGAAGTGGGCATTGATATCGTCAGTGTCGCCCCACTTCTTCACAACATACCACAATCTGACAAATTCATCCCTTGCATCAGTCCAAAACTCCTTCAATGTCTCTGAGACGAACTCATCGACAAAAGCTTCCCTTACTCCTGATTCTGGCCTACTGACTTGAAGAATTGTTGATTTCCTAACTGTTGGCTTCTTCCTGTACTTTCTGGGCTTAGGCTTCGCCTTCTTCCTCCTTAGCAAGCTGATCACTGCATCATCCAGTTCTCGTTGTTGAAGCTCAGTGATATCAGTCAGCTTCTCAACCTTCTTTTCCAAGATGCGCATCTTCTCCTTCTGAGCAATTTCAGCTCTGCGCATAGCCTCAGATTTCTCAGAGTGATCTCTCCATACTTCAGCACATAGCTCCGCCACCAACTCCCCTGAGTAAGTGATGGGATTCTTCCTTGAGCTCATGGGAGACGATCTCTGAACTGGCTCAGGTTGTTGCTTGGAAGGTTCATTAGCCTTTGCCTTTGTTGCCTCCTCCCTCAGCCTGGCAACTACTTCCTCTCCTTCCTTCTCCACTGCCGCTAACCTAGCTGACTTCCTTACCCTTAGTATATTCCCTTCAGGATTGGCTTCAGGGTCAGCTAGAACGGTCTCACCTTGGTTGACTGCCTCAGATGCCTCAGGGCGGGATCTTTTCTTCTTCTTTTCCTCCTTTTTGGCATCATCATTGGCCTCGGATGGGAATGCGTCAGATCCGCTGTTGATTACGAAGGAGGCTAGGGAATGGACATCATTAATTCCCTCCTTCAATAGTTCAACTCCCATCGAAATTCCAGTCCCTGCAAATGATACTGAACTGATTGCAGCTTGGACCTTCTTCTCAAAGACCTCCATGGAGAGTTGGAGTCTTTGCTCAACCTTCTCTATCTTCCCCTCCACCAGAGCAGATCGCTCATCTGCTTGGGTCAGTCTCTCAGCAATGTCCTTTGAAGTCTGAGCAATGTGTTCTGACTCCAGCTCAAACTTTGACGCTGAGCCAGAAATGGCCTGAGTGAATAGTGCTCCAACCTGAGCTGCAAGCTTCTCCACAGCCTAATTAAGATCCTCCTTCCTTTGCTCATCCTTCTCAGCCAACTGCTTCAAGGTTTGCCTCAACATCTTTTTGGTGCGCTTTCGCTCATTTCTCACTGACTTGGCCGTGTCAGTCATCGTTCTCTTTAACAGAATCAGCTCCCTGTTAGCAATGGTGTTGTAAGCTGACTTTGTCCACTTGATGTGTTTCGCCAGGGCCTTGGAGTCTTCTTCTTTTTCGGCTCGTAGCTTCATTACTTCCTCCTGAAGTTCAGCTAGATTTTATGTGGTTTTCTCCTGCTTAACCTCCACTATGCTTGTGAATTCAGCACGGCCGACCCCAGTTATTATCACATCTTCATCATCAACGACCGCATCAGTGATTGGCTGCTTTCCCTTGTCAGCCCCTGCAGCTTCAGTCCCTTCGTCAAGGTGCACTGAAGGCAGTTGTGAAGTAGTCATAACCGCCTCCTCAGGCTCAGCTAAGCTATCTTGAACCTTAGGAGCAAGTCCCTCGGAACTGAGAGTCTCCTTGGATGCCTCAACATCTTCCTCTCTTGTCTCAGGGCAGGGAATCCCTTCATCGACAGATGTCTCATTGGCAGCTGAGATGTTCATAACATCCTCAGCCACTGGTCCACCCTTGGCACCAGTGTCCTTATCACCTTCCCCCTGAGCCCGAGGCTCAGAGATCATCTCATCAACCTCCTGTGCAGTCTCCTTCACTGCCTTCTCCAAGTCTCTACCCTGAGCTCCATCATCATCCTCATCCTCCTTCTCGTCACCAGACAGGATGTCAGCCTTGCTCTTGGACATCATATCAGCCACTAACTGCTTCAGGTTGTCAAAGTTCAGAAGTTGAAGCCAGCTAGTTAGTCCAAAGAAAGAGAAAATCTTGGCCTCCTCCGCCTCCCAGTGCTCCCAGCCACGAGCATCCACTAGCATATGTTGCTCCTGCATGTTTGATTGTTTGAAGTCCAACCAAACCTTGAGCTCGATCACATACGCTAGCAGCTCATTGTACTTGTACAACCCAGGCCAGCACTTTCCTGCCCATTCTGTGGCGTTCCCCCTGAGAGTGCTCTCCAGAATCCCTCCTGCCATGTGTTCGTCTAATTCCTCCTCCTCCACTTCAAGGAATTCATCCTCTTCAGCTGAAATGGATTTGGGACAATCCTTGGGATTGGGGTATGAGGGAAAGTCTGTGGGATTTGGAAGATTTGGCTCGGCTGACTGGTCAGGCTCATTCGTGGGTGAAGTTGATGGCGCTGACTCAGTAGGATGATTTGGCTCTGAGGTTTGGGGTGGTTGGGGGGTTTGAGGTGTGGGGTCAGGGATGGAAGGTGTTTGGGTTTCAGGGTGTGGGGGTGTTTGAGTGGGTACTATCTCAGGCTGCAACGACTCAGCCGTCTCGACAGTTTTTCTCACTTCCTCCAAGTCAGAGGCTCCAGGAGAGCTTGACTTCTCCCTCTCACTCACCTCAGGCAGCTTCTTAGCAGGGGATTTCCTGGATCCCTTCCTAAGCCTTTTTAGGGGCCTCTCTCCCTGAGCACCCTCCTTCCTGACGTCATCGTCAGTTCCCTCAGCCTCTGACCCGGCCTTCTTGGGATCAGACTCAGTCCCTGATTTCGTGCTCTTCCCTGACAGCACGACCCTTACCTTCTTCCTCTTCTCAGCCTTCTCCGCCTCAGGCTGCTCCACCTCTTCAGCTGCAATCTCCTCACCGTCCTTACTCCTCTCAAAGAGGTCATCTACCCGTTCAATGAGACTGGTTGCCACTCTCTTGGCCTTACCAGCTGGCTTTTTGGCCTGACCCTTTGCTTTCGCATTGGGATCAGTCAGCCCTAGCACTGAATAGGTATCACTCAGTGAGGAAAACATTACCTTCTTTAAGGAGAGACAATCCTCAAAGTCGAAGGTATACCCATGGCAGGCATGAGCAATCAGGATGGACATCCTCGTTCCGAATGGCAAGATGGCATTGACGGATATGTGCTTCTTCTCCTCATCTCGCTTAAGCTTGTCCAAACCAGCCTGATGGAGTTGATCAAAGAAGAACTGCTCCCAGTTCGCTTCCACTCCATCAGCAATTGCTCCCATGAGTCTCAGCTTGGGCAGACTCAACTGCTCGTGAGATCCAGTTGCACCCATCACTATCTTGGACACCAAATCCACTAGAGCTCTGTACTCAGGCTTTAACGTATTCTTGTTCTGACGAGCCTTGAACTCTGATGACCCTGACTTGGTCCATTTCCCAAGGAATTCTCCCTCCGAGTTTTCCTTGTACGTTCTTGGGTTGATGCCTATGAAAGGCAACTTGAAGACTTCTCGCACCGCCCTCCTAACGTCAATAGTGACCACCTCTGAGTTGTAAAGAGGTTCGTCGTCGCCGTCCTTCTCTCCTGTCGGCTTAAGCGCAGTCACCTTCGTATAAATCTCCCCCTTCCGTAAGAACATATTTAAATATGCTTCCACAACTGTTCTTGGGAGCACGGAAATGGGGCGGGTGGTGAAGTATGTTTCCAACCCAGCATCGGAAATCCACTTAAATACTGGTTTGATTTCCTCAACTGTGAGACAGATACCTTCCATGGAGATGACTTGCTCCATGTGTATCAGCTTGTTATCGACAACGTCCACGATCTTATCGGTTGTCCAGTTGGAATCAAGGAATGCCATTGTTTTGAAAGAAGAGATTTTTGAAATTTCTGTGTTTGAGCAAGAGAAAACTCAGTGTGCAGATTGTGCGTTGTGTTTGCGTAAAAACCTCAAATGACACTCTTGATTGATAAGACTAAGTCAGTTACTCAAACGTGGGGTTGAGATTGATCCCTGAATTCGAAAGGTTTTGAAATGAAGGGCCAGGATTAATCTCAGCTTCAATTAAACCCCATGTCAGTCATATTCCGTATAAAACGGTCACGTATATGAAAAAGTAACTGTAGCATTAAATGCTCCATGCGCGTGGGTTTTAAATATGAAAAGGTGCGCTTTTAATGAAAACGGAATGCATTTAATAAAGATTTTCAGGACGAATTACTCAGGGAGACGCTTGAAATTCACAAGAGTCAGGTTAGAACTCATACCTGTCAGGGAGACATTGTAGCACCCTGATACCTCGCTGAGTCGAGTCTGGCCTGAGTTCCCCCTAGAACCCTACACTGACTGCTCTACCGGATCTAAGAGTCCTAACTCCACTGACAGTTCCATAAACCTTGCTTCAGCCAAAGGCTTAGTCAAGATGTCAGCTCTTTGTCTGTCAGTGTGAATCTTCTCCATCCTAATATCTTTCTTCTCCACATGATCTCGAATGAAGTGATGTCTAATGTCCACATGCTTGCACCTTGTGTGAAGCACTGGGTTCTGAGTAATTGCTATAGCACTATTGTTATCACAATAGATTGGAACCTGATTAGCAAATACTTGGTAGTCCCTCAACTGTTGCCTCAACCACAAAATCTGAGCGCAACAACTACCTGCAGCCATATACTCAGCCTCAGTTGTGGATGTCGCCACTGAATCCTGCTTCTTACTAAACCACGAGATCAACTTACTTCCCAAAAACTGACATGTCCCTGAGGTTGATTTCCTATCAATCCTACAACCTCCATAATCTGCATCTGAATAACCTGTCAGTTCTAAGTTGTCATCTGAAGGATACCATAGTCCCATATTGACTGTCCTTTTCAAATACTTAAGTATCCTCTTAGCAGCCTCCAAATGACTCCTTTTGGGATCAGACTGATACCTAGCACACACACCAACTGCAAACGTAATGTCAGGCCTACTTGCAGTCAGGTATAACAACGAACCTATCAGCCCTCGATACTCAGTCTGATTTACTGAAGTTCCTTCAGTGTCAGGATCCATCTTCCAATTTGTGTTCATTGGGATCCTGGCTGGATTGCTGTTCCGAACACCAAACTTTTGAATCAAGTCTCTTGTATACTTGGCCTGATTTATGAAGATACCTTGATCAGTCTGCTTGACCTGCAATCCTAAGAAGAAGTTCATCTCTCCCATCATGGACATCTCAAATTTACCAGTCATCAACTTAGAGAATTTCTCACAGAGCTGATGATTTGGTGATCCAAATATTATGTCATCCACATAAATCTGGACCAAGAGAATGTCATCACCTTCAGTGATCCTGAAAAATGTCCTATCCACAGTTCCCTTCTTGAACCCATGGTCTGTCAGGAATTGAGAGAGGGTATCATACCAAGCTCTTGGTGCTTGCTTAGGTCCATAGAGTGCTTTCTTCAAATGGTATACTCTATCTCCAACCTCAAACCCGGGAGGTTGTTCAACATATACCTCTTCATTGAGTACACCATTCAGGAAGGCACTCTTGACATCCATTTGATACACCTTGAACTTCTTATATGTTGCATATGCAAGGAACAACCTGATAGCTTCCAACCTAGCCACTGGAGTAAAAGTCTCGTCATAGTCTATTCCTTCAGACTGACAATACCCTTTTGCAACCAGTCTAGCCTTGTTCCTTACCACAACACCATTCTCGTCCTTCTTGTTCTTGAAGACCCACTTGGTACCAATCACACCTTGATGCCTAGGTCTATCTACCAGTTCCCAAACCTGATTCCTTGTGAACTGATTCAACTCCTCTTGCATGGCAATGATCCAGTTCGAGTCAGTGAGAGCTTCTTCAATGTTCTGAGGCTCTTGCTCAGAGAGAAAGCAACAGAACAATGCACTCTCACCATGGAACCGTCTGGTCCTGACTCCCTCAGTTGGATCACCAATGATTTGATCAATGGGATGATCTTCTAACCATGTTCTTTTACCAGGAGTTGTTCCTGAAGTACCTGCAATGTTAGTGTCTACAGGCTCATAAAATTCAGGAAATTGAACAGAAGGGGATGATCCTGAGTCTATACCAAAGGGATTAACAAGCTCAATGTCAGGGACATTGATTCCCCCTTGATTAGGTGACTCAGGAACCGTCTCAGCTGTGACAGCATCTTCATAGACGGTGCTTACCTCAGGTTGAGCCTGTTCCTCAGTCTGAGGCTCAACAATCCCCGATGTGCTGGGCTTAGGAATGGCACCTGATTCATCATCTTGATCGTCATCATCATCCCATCTCGGAATTGGCACAATTTTGATCTTGGGATCAGGTTGATTCTTCAAGCTCAGCCTTGTCACACTCCTTGTGACCTCCTCAGTGTCAGGATTCAACACCTTTGCCCTAGACTCATTAGCAGATTCATCAAAGACAACATGAGGTGATTCTTCCACAACAAGGGTCCTACAATTGTAAACCCTGAAGGCTTTACTAACTTCAGAATATCCTAAGAATATTCCTTCACCAGATTTGCTATCAAAGGCTTTCAATTGGGTCTTCCCATTGTTGAGGATGAAGCACTTACACCCAAATACATGAAAATAAGAAATACGAGGTTTCCTTTTGTTCCATGTCTCATATGGGGTCTGAGCATGTTGTTTGTTCAACATGGATCTGTTCTGAGTGTAGCATGCAGTGTTGATTGCCTCAGCCCAGAATTTCTTGGGCAATCCTGACTCAGCCAGCATGGTCCTTGCAGCTTCCTTCAGTGTCCTGTTCCTCCTTTCAGCGACACCATTCTGTTGTGGGGTTCTAGCTGCAGAAGTCTCATGAGCTATACCAAGTTCATTACAAAAGTAAAAAATATATGAATTTATAAATTCAGTGCCCTTGTCAGATCTGATCTTAGTAATGGACTGATTCTTCTCATTGCTGAGTCTTCTGAGCAACTCTGGAAGCTTCACCTGTGTTTCCTTCTTATTTAACAAGAAAATAACCCAAGTATATCTAGAATAATCATCAATAACCACAAGGGTATACTTTCTACCATTCATACTCACAGGTGTTATGGGGCCAAACAAATCCATGTGCAAGAGCTGAAGTATCCTGTCAGTGGAATAAGAAGCTTTCTCTTTGAATGATGCTCTGACCTGCTTCACTTCCTGACAAGCTTTGCACACGTGATCTTTGCTAAAAACTTCATTAGGTAGACCATCAACAAGTGACTGTCTAGAAATTTTGTTAAGAATCTTGAAGTTCAGGTGGCTTAATCTTTTATGCCATAACCAACTGAGCTCTACCGAGCTTTTAGTAACTAGACAAGTATTAGGAATAGTGCTGCTCCAATCAGCGAGATAAACATTGCCTTTCCTTATACCTGATAGAAGCACCTGTGTTGATTTGTCCTTGACTGAACATATATTCGATGAGAACTCAACACTGAACCCTTTGTCACAGAATTGACTTACTGACAGTAGGTTATGCTTCAGTCCTTCCACAAAGGACACATTTTCCACTCTGACTGTACCTATAATTAGAACACCAAAACCTTTAGTAACACCTTTTGAGTTATCACCAAAGGTTACCTGTGGACCATCTTTCACTTGATATTCTTGGAGAAGACTCTTCATTCCAGTCATGTGCCTTGAGCAACCACTGTCTAGGTACCAAACAGCTTTGATTGAGTCTCCTCTTCTCTTGTTGTGATCCACAGCCGCCTGCAAGCAAATCAGGCTTTAGGTACCCATTGGGTGTTGGGTCCTATCGTGTCAGCTGTACCCTTCGGAATCCAGACTTGCTTCACAACCCTGATTGCCTCAGAGTGATAAATCTATCTCCCTGAAACATCAACATACACAACTTTCTTCTTCTTTGCCTGAGAGGAAGATGGTGTATGAGTGCTAGACTTAGGCTTCACAGGAGCCTGAGTGGGTGTCTTTTGGGCTGGCTTCCTGTTCTTCCTAGGTCTGGGTGCAGCAAGTCTTGGGCCTTGTTCTTGATAAGGACCCTGATTTCTATTCCCCCTAGGCAAGTGAGGGAATGGAAAACAGTTAAAGGCCTCAGGATGCCAAAACCATGGGGGTGTCATCATATTTGGCCTTCCCTGTTGGTATTGCCAAGCATGATGGTACCCTCGCTGGCCAATCTGAGGGCTCTTGGCCCGAGTCTTCCTCTGCTTTCGCTGAGGTTTTCCCTGACCTGAGCTCTCAGGGGCTTCCTTAGGTTGCTTCGCCTTTCCCTTGGGTTTTGGCTTAGCTACCTTAGGAGAAACCCTGACTGTGTCAACGGTTTCCTTGCCCTTATCAGTTTGACGGGCCTGGAGCACAACCTTAGGTGCACTCTGGCCTGTCTGAACAAATACCCTCTCAGTGTTGCTCCCTGAAGCAACATGAGACTGACCTTGTGAGGATTTCTCCGGAACATATCCAAGTCCCTTTTTCTTGTTCCCAAGTATCTGGCTGCTATTTATTTCCTCTCTTGTCACTGAGGATTTATTCATTGCTGCAACCTTTTTCTTGAGAGAGTCCTCACTCTTTTTCAGGATTTCATGTCTGGTAAAGAGGTCATCAAACTTACTCTTAAGTACTTTTAGTTCTTCCTTCCTGACCAGCTCTTCCTCAGCCAATTCCTTCAGAATCTTCTCTCTTGGGAGACGCTCAGTATTGATCATATCAATTTCCTGAGTTAGTCTCACAATCTGAGCTGATTCTTTAAGATCAGACTGAGTGAGTTGTTCATTCAGGTTTTGAACTTCAGTACTCAATTTCTTGTTCTCCTCTACCAAGAAGACATTAGTTTCCTGCAGTCTGGAGAAATCAACCATCAATTGATCAAGACAGATCTGAAGGTTCATTTCTCTAACTGACTCTGAGCTAAGCTCAGGATTTTGACCAGTGTAAGAAGCACAAACAGAATTTGATGTTACCTCAGGCTCATCCCTAGCCATCAGACAGACATCATCGTACTCGTCATCTGAGAAGAGTTCAAGTGACCTTTCAGCAGGACCGTCAGAATCTGTTGCATCTTCAACGACCATCACTCTCCAATCAGCAGATCTTAGATCCCTAGTGGCTCTCCTTTCCTCTCTCTCCCTCGCACTCAGCTCCGAGCAGTCGTACTGATAGTGACCAATCTTGTTATAGTTGTAACATGCTACCTGCTCACTTACTATTTCTTTTCTCGGTTCAGGGTTCCTTCTTGAGTCAGGTTCCCTGGTTCTTGGTGAGCTTTCAGCCTTGGTTGGATATCTATCATCGCGAGTACGTCTCTGTTCGTCTCTTCTTTCAGGTTTTGGTTCAGAATATCTCCTTTCATCACCACGTTCTCTCCTCTGGTCAGTGTTCCTTCGCTCCTCATATCTCCTCGAGCTTTGGTGGGTTCCTTCAGGTTTCCTATCACGTGAGTCCTGATAAAACTTTTTATAACGACCAAACCTGGAATTTAGCTTGTCAAATCGTCTGGCCATCAGGCTGTACTCCTCAGTAGTGCTGTTAAACGAAACGAGCTGCTCGTGAGCTCGGCTCGGCTTGTTAAGGCTCGACTCGGCTCGACTCGTAGGGTTAAACGAGCCAAGCTCGAGCTCGAAAATTGCTCGATTGCTTAACGAGCCGAGCTCGGCTCGGCTCGCGAGCTACTCGGTTAGGCTCGAAAAATAGGGGTATATATGTAAATTCCTCTATTAGGTCACACCACACATATATATTCTCATTTCTCTCTCCATGTCTTCACTCTCATTTCACCACATCCAGCGCCGCTCACCAAAAAGAACTCTCAAATCCCAATTTTCCGACCGCCACAACCGATCGGCGGCAGCCCAGCGCCACTAGTCGTCGCCCAATGCCGCTAGTCGTCGCCCAACGCCGCTAGTCGTCGCCCAACATCAACAACTCCGACTGCCCACCTCCGCTTCCAGATCGCCACCACCGACCGCTCTGTGCCCAACGCCGCCAGTCGCCGCCCGATGCCCAACACCCCCGCCGCCACTTCCATTTCTAGATCGCCTCTGACTCTTTCCCTACTATCACTTCAAGATTTTAGATCTGATAAGTTTTTAGTTTTTGTTCAACAATGTATACGAATGTTCTCTGGTTTATTGAAATGAAGAATGTGGTTTATTGAATTTGAATTGTATCAAATGACTTTTTTTGGGTGGTTTTATTAATAGGACCGTGAGTTTGATTTTGGATTTGTAGGCATATATCTGGGTTTTTTAATTTCTATTTTCGTTTGGATTTTTGTTGATTCTGGTTGGCTTGTTCAATTGATTCAACAATGCTCGAGTTGGGTTGTGAAATTTAGCAGTTCTGCTATTTGTGGAATTCTGAATTTTTCTGGATTTTGAGTTCGAGCTTGATCGAGCCGAGCTCATTTTGTTAAACGAGTCGAGCTCGAGCTCGAGCTCGAGTATAATAGTTTAATTTTCGAGCCGAGCCGAGCCTCATTTCGAGCTCGATAGCCTTATCGAGCGAGCTCGAGCCGAGCTCGATACATATACGAGCCGAGCTCGAGCTTCCGCTACTCGGGCTCGCTCGGCTCGTATAACAGGCCTACTCCTCAGCGAGTTCTTCCCTGCTTATCTCCATCAGTGACTTTGATGAAGAATTTGATGAGGGCTCAACAGGTTCAGACCTGGCCTTGAACGCCACACTTTTCTCAGGAGTTTTCTCCTTCACTTCCTCTTCTGACTGAACTTTCTTCTTTCTTTTGTTAAGATCGAATTCAAGCGCTTTGAGCTCTGAAAAAAGTAAAGCAGAAGTTATGTTACTCATATCCTGAGTGTTCTTAAGCATAATTACACTGTTGTCCCATCTCTCAGGAAGGGCATTCAGGATCTTTGAAGCAACATCTCTCCTTGGGACATTCTTGTCCAGCATCACCAACTCATTCATCAACTTGATGAATCTAGACTCCATTTGATCTATGCTTTCGTCAGGCAGCATCTCGAACGCCTCGAATTTCTGAATGGCAATGTTTCTCTTGTTCTCCTTGATCTTTTCAGATCCCTCACACATTCTTGTCAGCTCATCCCAAACCTCCTTTGTCGTCTTTAAGTTCATCAGCCTAGCTGACTCCTCGAAGGGCACCGTATGCAAGATGATGTTTCTGGCGACGTTGTCAAGCCCCATCATCTTGATCTCATCAGTGGTCATATCCTTCCTTTCCTTAGGAATAGGTACACTAATATCGAGATCATCATATCCTCTCCCTCTGGTGTTAGGGACAGTGATTTTGATCGGTCCTTCCCTGAGAACATGCGGCATCTGGTCATGGATGGCATCTAGATGTGCTTCTAATCTGAACTTCCAATAGACAAAGTTAGACACAGAGAATTCAGGTAACGAAGCTTCAAGTCTCCTCGAAGTCATGATGATGCAAGTTTTATGAAAAGCAAACTCAGATCTGTTCAGTGACCACCAACAGTTTCTCCTCTGAAACTATTAGTATTCAAAGTCAGTGGTCTTTCGAACCACTGCTCTGATACCACTTGTTCGTCCCGGTACAAGACTGAGGAATACGTGTATGGGGGGGAATACACGTATACCAATTTTTCAAACTTAAAACTGACTGAGTCCCATTTACTCAGAGTGGTAAAGAACTAGGAGCTGATAACACACCTACTGACTACACTTGGTGCGGGTCAGTTGGCTAACTATCAGATCAAGTTCAGTGCGGAAATGTTTGAGCCCTGAAAGTTTAAAGTCTTGTTTAGTTTGCTTTCTGAAAAACTTGTTTTACTCAATTCTGAATAGTGTTTAGTATGGCAGTGTTCTTTTGAAGATCAGCCTGATTGATTCAGGTCTGATAAATTGAATGCAATGAATGAACAAGTAATATGGCAAGTATGCACAATATCAAAGCAATAAGAACACAAGGAGTTTGACGTGGTTCAGAGTCTCAAGCTCTTACGTCCACGGCCTGACTTAACAGGAAATCCACTCAAGGGATTCTTGTTTTTAACGTGCCAAGGTGCACCAAGACCAGCTATCCTCACTGATCTATACAACTCCACTTACTAACACACTAACTGACTTACTCCCAACAAACCTAACTTAGGGTTTTGGTTTCAGTTTGGATTCCAACTAAGTTGAGATTATCCTTACAAGGCAAAGCTATGCTAAGGATTGGATAATCTCTCTAAGCTTAAGATAATGCTATTTAGCTCTTGGAATACAGAATAACTCTCGGTTGCTAAGAAACACTTGGGAAATTTAGATGGTTTCGAGTGCTTCTTCTTAAGGGTTGAATGCTTTGAATGTTTGAGAGTTTGAGTAATTTATGGCTTGGAAATTTCTCGTAACCTTGAATGGGTTCAAGGTCTTCTGTATTTATAGGTGGTTTGAAAAACTATCCGTTGGAGAGATAACCTTCGAGTCATCTATGTAGAGTGGCTTCAAACGGACATATCTTCATGCAGCAGCCGTCCTTGCATGGATTTGGTATTTGCATTAAATGTACATTGAATGCTTGCCCGTTGAATATGCAGTCTGAATTCAGTCAACTTGTCAGGTTCCGTACGTGCGTGTCCTTCCAGGATTGGTCCACGTCATCAGGTTGGTGAGAATGTCAGAACTTATTCCTGAGCTTCAGGCTTGTCTTATTAAGTTCATTTTGTCTTGGGCTCACCGGTCTTGTCCTGACGCTGAAATTCCTTTTGCATTGCTTGGCTCTACTCCAAGTCTTCCCATAAACTCAGTGACATCTTGTTCCCTTCAGGACTGAGTTAGTGATGACCTCAGGGTCATACTCTTCATCACTGACACTTACTCAGCCAGCTTAGAGGACTGCCATAAGTTCAGGATGGTGCTCTTCGTCTTCAGGCTCGGAGTCTTGATTGTCTCCAGTGAGTTCTCCTCTCACTGAGTACCCGTGAAGTGTAAAATGACTTACTAATCCTAATCAAGACTAGCCTGACAAAGAAAGATTAAGACAAACATCTTTTCAGGGGCTTTGGGATCTTAATCAAAACTGACAATGTCCCAACAATCCCTTTTAAATTTTAGCAAATAGAACTGCTTGCTGCGAATTAGACTTGAAAATTATTTGCTGTAAAATTTAGGATTTATGTGAAAAATCCTTGTGTGTCTGTTATTGATTTTTGCGGTTGATTTAGTTCACTCATACAATATCTGATATTACTCTGTGAAATAATAAATAATTAGTTGATTTGAAATTTCTACATTGAGATTCGTCATACTTCTTTGAACTAAGTGGAACAATTATAACAAAAGTTTGAATCCACCTTTGTCTAGAAGACAAAGAAACTTATTATTCTCCAACACCATATCGATATGAATATGAAATCCCTGAAGGAAAAATCGATAGCAGAAAATATCGATAGTGGAAAATATAAATATCAAAAGCTATTGATGACAAAAACCAATTTATGAAATTAGGGCTGATGCCACGATAATAGTTGAGATGGTCGAGGTCGGAGGTCCCTCAAGCGAATCTCATCATACTAGTTTGCTTGAAGCAAACATAGGCATTGTCAATGATGTTGAACTTGACAGTTCTTATGAAAGTGAGTAGTCAAAATATAAAATATTTATTATCGTTTTGTATTTTTGCTTTGTTTTAGTATTTCTCTTAGGTATATTGTGACTATATTTTTCATACTATTTTGAGAATTATATATTTGTAAAAACTTGTAAAGCAATTACCCGATGTATTTAATTACTCCAGAAGAGTTACCAAAATACATTTTATATAAAAAATGTTCCGGTTGAAATTGATGTCTCTGAAGGACAAAATAATAAAGTGCTAATGAATCTAAAGCACGCCAGAAGTGTATGAGACAGTTACAAAATTCAACCTCCTTAAGAGTTAAAGAGGCGGTCTCAAAATCTATTTTAGATTCATAACATAAGTGGTTAGTCCATCCAAAATAAAACACAATATGTCGGATTAGAGTATGTGTGAAGGATAAATTCATTGTACGGTTGTCTCGTACTAAAGTTGGAATTAATTCTCCTATTTTTATTGAATGTTTTCATGGAGATATTTGTGGACTGATTCATTTGGTATCGAAACTATTTAATAATTTATGACCATAATTGATGCTTCCACACGGTGGACTTGTGTGTGTTATCATCCACGTGTTATAATATTTTTGCCAAACTTATTGCAAAATTATTTGAGCTTAGGTCTCATTCCCAAATTATCTTATTAAATCCATTCGAATGTATAATGTCAGTGAGCTCACATTGAAGTCATTTAATGATATTGTATGATATTTGGAATTAAATTGAAGTATTCAGTCCCTCATGTCCACACCCAAAATGGTCTAGCTAAATCACTCATATGATGCATCAAATTAATTGCTAAGACCTTTACTATTAAATTCCAACTTAGATATTTCATGCTGGGGGCAAGAAATTTGTATGCAATTACTCTAATTAAAATTCGACCTACTGCGAATAATTATTACTCCCATTTACAACTAGTGCGTGTAAAATAGAAATCATTTCTCATCTGCTAATATTTAGTTGTGCAGTACTTGTATCACCACCATATAGTGAATTTTAAAGCCTGGCTTGTTGGGAAAATAGGGGTGCCCGGGAACTATTCGAGATGAAATTTAAATACGAATTTAAATATAATTATTACTAGCATGAATTAATCCTATTTAATTCAAATAATAATTCCAACAACAATTTTATCATCATGCAAGTTGAATTAATTCACATAAAATCTATGGCGGAAAAACTAAGAGATTATGTCACTACGTACCTCTCGTAGATATGGCCTTTGATTATCACGGGACAATAACGAACGCGCTACCAACCCAAAGACCTTCTCAAGTATTTCTCTTTCGCCTTACTTGATCACCAGTGGGAAGTGCTTTCAAGCAATTTAAAATAACAAGGAAGAAAGAAAAAAATAGTGTTGCTGATTTTTTTTCAACGCTGTGAAAAGTAAATTGGAGATGAAATAATCATCCTCTATATATAGGTGAGGGGTGAACGAAATTTAGGTGGAAAAAAGGGAAGAGAAAATCTTTTTCTTGGCCTCCAAGAAATCTTGAATATATCTCATATATTCTTTTCTTCATAAAAAAATATTCCACAAAAATCTCACCCTCCTAATATATGCAATTTTTGAATTTTAGGGAGATAGAATACTAGATTTAGATCTTCTTGAATTTATGAGATAATCTTGTATTCCAAGAATACATATCTTCCATAATATCTTTCCAAGAAAATCAACAAAATATTTTCTCTCTCTTAAACCTAATTTTCGAAAATTATTAATAAAAATCAGCAATAATAATTTTCTTTTATTTTAATCACCTTATTATTATCGGGCTACTTAATGGGCTACTTGAGGGGCCTTAAGGAGAATTAAGATTGGACCTCCTAATGGACTTCTGAATTTCAATATTGAGCCCCAATATAATTCAATCCATTAATATTAATTATTACCACTAATAAATTAATATTGCACTATCCATCTTAATCCATATTACGATAATATGGGCTCCCGGTTATTATTTTCCGCGTTTAAGATTATCAAGTCCATTAATTAATTAAGCTTCTGAATAGCTCTAAATTAATTAATATATTTCACCTTGGAGTAAAGACAGCTCAAAATTATTATCCGTACCGAAGAAACTAATTCTTCAGTTGCAAGATTTGGTACGATAAAACTTCTGAGCCCACCAAGGGGACTAATCACACGAGCCGTACTCGCACACGTTTCTCCGTATTAAATCTTAGCAACCGTCGTATGATTAATATTACTGCCCAAGATACAAAGTTCGAAGTCACAATGATTCTCACCCAACATGAATCAAAGCAGTAACCATTAAGCACACACGGTCCTATTTAAGTGACGGAGATTAAGAAATCAACAACCACTGAGGTCTAATTCTTCACATTTCAGAACATAAGAATTTATCCTCGCTGTAGGTCCTCTTCAACACGTACTAAATGTGCTAGTGCAATCTCTTAGTTAAGACAGACCAATCTGAGACTTACACATCGACCTTTCACGACGGATTGTTCAATTCCACCTAGGTCGTGAAAATGTACGTTTAGTTACAAGGAAACTGTTAATGTTATCTTCCGTGATCGGGTATCACCACATTAACTACAATGTAACTAGTACTATTATGAACTGTTTGCAATAAATATTCAACATTCAATCATATCTAAAGCATATGCGATAAAAGAATTATTCTCATAAACAAGTGTTTGATACACGAGTTATACAAAGTAAACGCATACTTTCACGTATAACTCCAACAATCTCCCACTTATACTTAAAGTCTGCTTTTTAGTATACATCATGCATGTCTTAGTGTAGTAGCTCTACGTGACATCTCATGTCAACCTACACTAACCTAATAATTCCTCCCACTTATACTTAAAACAGATTGGCAATAGTCTTGACTCCCATTCCATCCACATGTCTCTCGAATGTATTCAGAGGCAGACCCTTTGTGAATGGATTTGCTAGGTTGTCCCCGACGCATATCTTTGCCATCTCTTTATCTCCTCTCTTAACGATTTCTCGTATAAGATGGTATTTTCTTTCTATGTGTTTGCTGGCCTTGTGGGCTCTCGGTTCCCTTGAATTTGCAACTGCTCCGGCACAATGATTGTGATGGGCAAATTCGGAACAACGTCCAAGTCCACTAAGAAGTACTTGAGCCAAACCGCTTCTTTCGCTGCTTCATAAGCAATTACTTATTCGGTTTTCATGGTCGAATCGACGATGCATTTATGCAAATCGCTTCTCCACGTCATGGCTCCTTCTCCCATGCAAAATACACTACCCGAGGTAGTTATTCTGGAGTCTATGTCTGATTGGAAATTTGAGTCCGTGTATCCCATGGGAATTAGATTGTCTGATTGTTAAATCAGCATTCCATACCAAGTTCTTTTCAGAAACTAAAGAACGCATTTAATTGCAATCTAATGTGCTTTCCCGGGGTTACTTTGATATCTTTCCATCATGTCCACGACAAAACAGATATCCAGTCTCGTATACAACATTGCATACATAAGACTTCCTACGTCCGAAACGTACAGAACTTCTTTCATGTCATCTATCTCCACTTGCGTCTTAGGGCATATTTCTTTGGATAGATGGATTCCGTGCCTAAAAAGGTACAAAACCTTTCTTGGAATCTTGCATGTTGTATCGCTTCAAAACAATATCTTTGTATGAAGCTTGCGATAAGCCCAACATCCTCTTCTTGCGATCGCGAGTGAACTTGATCCCAAGGATGTGACCAGTTTTCCCTAAGTTCTTCATATCAAGCTGATTTGACAGCCATACCCTTTCGTCTGACAATACCTTTACATTGTTTCCAATGAGCAGAATATCGTCTACGTATAATACTAAGAATACCACCGCAGTTCCGTCACACTTTTTATACACACAACTTTTGAACTCGTTTTGATCAAACCCATACGACTTAATCACTTGATCAAAACACTGGTTCCAAGTACGCGATGCTTACTTAAGTCCATAAATAGATCACTTAAGCTTGCATACGAGGTGCTCTTAGCCTTTTTCAACGAAACCTTTGGGCTGTTGTATATGGATATCTAACCCGTCAAGACTTTCGTTAAGGAAAGCTATCTTGACATCTATTTGCCAGATCTCGTAATCTAGGTGCGCAGCGATCGACAAGAGAATACGGATGGACTTTAGCATAGCTACATGTGAAAAGGTTTCCTCATAATCGATCCCTTCTTTCTGAGTATACCCTTTGGCCACAAGTCTTGCTTTGAAGGTCTCTACCCTTCCGTCTGGTCCTCTTTTCCTCTTGTACACCCACTTGCATCCAATGGGTTCTACCCCATTGGATGGTTCAACCAACTCCCACACTTGATTATGATCCATCGAACCCATCTCGATTTCCATTGTCGTTTGCCATGACTCCGCGTCTTTGTCTTGGATTGCCTCGTCGTATGTCCATGGGTCTGATTCATCGCCGAGAACCAAATCCGAAGATTCTCCTATCCCCATGAATCTCTCGGGTTGCCTAGCAATCCTCCCACTGCGATGGGGTTCCGATTGTGAAGGTGTGACGTGTGGTACATCATCTTGTATACTTGGTATATGAGTTTGCCCTCTTAACTCGTCTAAGGTAATCTCACTTCTGGGCTTTCTTTTGTTCATATAGTCTTCCTCAAAGAATTTAAAGTGCGAACTAATCACAGTCTTTTGATCCTTGGGACTATAGAACATACACCCTTTCGTTCCCGCAGGGTATCCTATAAACAACCTTAATTCCGAACGTGGATCCAACTTACCGGCTTTCTTGTCTAGCACATATGCCGGACAACCCCAAATCTGCAAGTGTCTTAGACTGGGCTTGCGCCCGGTCCACAATTCCATTGGGGTTTTAAGAACCGATTTGGATGGCACCAAGTTTAGAATATAGGCCGTCGTTTTCAAGGCATTACCCCAAAACGACTTGGGTAAATCTGAATAACTCATCATGGATCTGACTATTTCTAAAAGAGTTTGGTTCTTTCGTTCCACCACACCGTTCTATTGAGGGGTTCCCGGTGCGGTCAACAGGGATACAATCCCTTTGTCCGATAGGTAGTTCAAGAATTCATCGCTAAGGTATTCGCCTCCACGAACAAATTGTAGAAACTTGATACTTCTTTCCCTATGCATCATAAGGTAGATGCATCCATATCTCGAGTAATCATCAAAATAACAAATTACTCATACCCCTTCTTGCTATGGTCGTCATTGAACCACACATATCGGTATGAACGAGTTCTAACACTTTGGTGGCTCTATTCCCCTTGGCTCCAAATGCCCTCTAGGTCATTTTACCCTCTAAACAGGATTCACAAGTTGGAAAATCCCCTATTTCTTTTCCCCGGGATTGTAGTTCAATCGGTTAGAGCACCGCTCTGTCAAGGCGGAAGCTGCGGGTTCGAGCCCCGCAAGTCCCGACGGATCAAAATCAAATAACTACATCAATTTTTTCCCTTCTATGAATTAATAAAATTCTGTATATGGAATTGGAATCGTTTAGTATACATAGAAATTCGAACAATCTAGAAATATCTTTCTTTTTCGCAATCTCAAGAACAAGATCTAAGAATGACTCAACTTGAAGTGACTCCAAGGATTCATTTTTCACCAAACTTTGTATCCGCATTAGATTAACATGACCTAATCTAAGATGCCATAGAAGTGTTTCGTTCATGTCCGAAGAATGCTTCCTTTTATTACTCGAAATAATCGTTGTGTTATTAGATTCAATTTTGTAAGTGGTGTGCCCAAATAATGGTATAAAGATCATCCATTGAAGTTCCGGAATAGATAAACTCATCGTTTCAAGAAATAATAACATCCTTATTAAAAGAAACTGAGTATTTATTCAAAACAGTTTAGAAACTGAAGGTTGAGTTCTTTCTAAACTAGGAACATGAAGAACGTCTCTCAAGACCATAACTCTATCTTCAAAAGATAGGCGCACTTCTCCCACTGTTTCAGCTGTCACTCTCGTAGCATTGCCCGATGTGATGGGGATCTCACTTCCATTAAGTCATCGGGTTAGCTTGAACCCATGAAACAAATGTGATCAGTAGCTCTCGTATCCACTATCCACGAATAGACAGCATACGCCACTTCACAAGTTTCGACGACTAGAGTGTGTGAATTACCTAACTTTCCTAGCCTCTTAGGCTTGGAACAGGCAGACCTCCATTGTCCTCTCTCACCGCAACTAAAACACTTCCCCTTCGATACTAGCCTTTGCAATTGCCTTTCGCAACAATTGGATTTGCTTGGATCCGGTCTTTGGTTCTCTTCCTCTTTTTCCCTCCCTTGGGACCAAAAGAGGTAGACGGACCATTAGCCACCATAACACTAGACTGGTGCTCCATTATCACTTCCACCGAAACTAAAGCTTGCAAGAGCTCGGGCAAACGACTTGTTTGTTCATTCATCTAACAGTTCAGATGAAACTGCTCAAAGCTTCTCGGTAGAGAATGGTATATGAAATCAACCTGAGAAGGCACATCAAAATCCGCACCAAGTACTTCCAACTTGTTAAGGTATGCCATTATCTCGAGAACGTGCTCCCTCACGGGCGTTCCTTTTACCATTTCCAACTTGACCGAGTCATGTTTGGTGAACTGATTAGTCATGGGATTCTGATGTGAAAACATCTCTTCAAGGCTTTCCATGATTTCAACAGCGGATACAATGTCTTCATGAATGCGCCTCAAATCCTTAGACTGAGATGTCAAGATGATGCACTTCATGTGTTCATTGTCACACTGTCAATCATAAACTGTCTTTTCCCATTGCTTGACTTATCATTAGGCTTGCCGGGTTTATTAACGTGAATAAACCAATTGTGTTTTCGTGCAGTATGGATAAATTTAATAAAAAAAATTCCAATTGACATAATTCTCTCCAAAAGGTTTATTAACTTTAAGTATATTAAACAGTGGATTAAAAGGTTGCGACATGATGAAATGAGAATAAAACATACATTCATATCAATATCTAGAAAAATACAAAATTATCACATAATTCGATCACATCAATTATATTGAAACCTTAAAACAATATAATCATGCATCAGCCAACATCTCGAAACAATTTAAATGCGCCACGAGGGGTGGTCTATACATTTAAACACATTCAAGCGGATCACAAACTTAAAAGTTACAAATCTTTAATTCAAAATTAATAGTTGGCTCCCACTTTGACCACATAAAAATTGACAGGGACTCCGAGGGGAGTAAGTTAATATCAATTTCTTATGCCTAAGTAATAACCATAATTAAATACAGGATTATTATTTCGCTTTGAGCAAGCCACTCGTGGTGAGGGTCAATACCGCCACTAGTTATAATCCACAATTATCCTTTCGGAATTTATTCATGTGAAATCCGTCCTTTTGGCCGATCCGAGGGGGAAATGTATTCCAAAAGAACTTCACAAATAAATAAATTATGGAGGCCAAATTAATCCAATTTTAATATCCGGAATAAAATTGCGATTAAATAAACATACTTAGTAATTTTCGAAAGTAAGGTTTTTCTTGGACAATAAAATTCATGCAAACACATATTAACAAATAATAATAAGTGCACGAAATAAAACATCCATCAAAACAAAATTAAACACATTGGGGCACTCAAATCCAATTGTCACGGTTTAATTTCTTCACGTCTTGATGCGAAAAATCATCCTTGTTGCATTCCATCGTTCGTCTCGATACGCTCCCACTTGAACAACAACACTTCATCAAAAACAACTTCATTTGGGGTTCGGGACGACGTTTAAAATCACACAAAAAACAAAAATTGAAATTAAAATTTCACGGCCCGAGATACGACGCGCGTCGGCCCACAGAGTGGGCCCGCACGTCACTCGGCACGGTGACTTGAAGCGAAAATACTAACTTCTACTAGTCGCTTACCCACAAGCGGACGAGTTCACTGCAGTATGAGTAAGTATAATGGCCAAGTATATCGAACCCACGAGTGGAGTGTATGCGAATAGATCCCTGAAGATCTACGCGTTGTAGCTAATATGAGTGTAATATTTTTGGGTTTTTTAAAAGATTAATTAAAAGACTAAAATAAACTAATTAATCTAGAATTCTAAAGAAGACAATTTAACTAAGGGTTGTTTTCAAATGAGAGATGGTGATGCTTAGGATAGGAATCCCTACGTATACTAACGGAGCGGGTACATAATCAAAATAACTGTGACGCACAAAAAATAACCTAAGTAAAAGAATGCAAGGTGAAAGCTCAAGATTCTAAACCCTAATACTTTACCCTAACACTCGACTTCACTAATCCACTAACAAGTTAATAGATTGTGCTTAATTAATGAGACCCTAATTTAACTAAGGTGATGCGGTCGTCCTCCTTCGCTAAACTGGTAGATGAATTAACCCTTTCTAAACCCTCTAGTTAAGTCTACTCGTTGTTAAAGAATGATACGGTCGTCCTCTCTCTAAAACTTTTCGAACGAAATTCAAAAGTAAAGTTAAGATTAATTTTAAGAATTCATTAATCAAGAGAATTAAAACCTAACGTCACAAGTTACCCTAATTACGTACCCACAACCTACTTCTACGAGTTCATCCTACCCCAAGCATGCAAGGGTTTTAGCTAGACATAGGTTTTACGTAAATAATAGCAATTAAATAAGTAACGAACATAAACATGATAATCAAGACGAAGAAGAGATCAAACATAAACTAGGGTTTAACGAAATAAAAGAATAACTGAAATTAACTCAAGAAAATAAGTCTCAACGTGTTCAAGAACAAAAATATAAAGAAACGAAACTAAAAAGTAAGATCGTAATTCGAATTCGTAACAAAAACCTCAAAAACATAAACGTAAGCTTGCTTCTCTCCTTCCTCTCCAAAAACGAACTCTAAAAATCTAAAAATATCAAGTAATGTGTGGTCTCTCTAAAAAAACGTGCTTGAGATGAGTATATATATGCAACGGGCCGAATCGTGAACTCGTGGGCCGAAAAACGCCTTTTAAAATGCGAAAAATGGAGGTGCTCGAGCAGGCCTGCTCGAGCGGTCGCGCTCGAGCATGTAGAGTTAGATACTAACTTCTACTAGTCGCTTACCCGCAAGCGGACGGGTTCACTGTAGTATGAGTAAGTATAATGGCCAAGTATATCGAACCCACAAGATGGAGTGTATGCGAATAGATCCCTGAAGATCTACGCGTCGTAGCTAATATGAGTGTAATGTTTTTGGGTTTTTTGAAAGATTAATTAAAGACTAAAATAAACTAATTAAACTAGAATCCTAAAGAAGACAATTTAACTAAGGGTTGTTTTCAAATGAGAGATGGTGATGCTTAGGATAGGAATCCCTACGTATACTAACGGAGCGGGTACATAATCAAAATAAGTGTGACGCGCAAGAAATAACCTAAGTAAAAGAATGCAAGGTGAAAGCTCAAGATTCTAAACCCTAATACTTTACCCTAACACTCGACTTCACTAATCCACTAACAAGTTAATAGATTGTGCTTAATTAATGAGACCCTAATTTAACTAAGGTGATGCGGTCGTCCTCATTCGCTAAACTGGTAGATGAATGAACCCTTTCTAAACCCTCTAGTTAAGTCTACTCGTTGTTAAAGAGTGATACGGTCGTCCTCTCTCTAACACTTTTCGAACGAAATTCAAAAGTAAAGTTAAGATTAATTTTAAGAATTCATTAATCAAGAGAATTAAAACCTAACGTCACAAGTTACCCTAATTACGTACCCACAACCTACTTCTATGAGTTCATCCTACCCTCTTCTAATCTAATCCTATGCATGCAAATCGAAGGGCTAATTCCCTTAATATCCGCGATCGACCATCCTATAGCAGATTTGTGCTTACGAAGCACCACTAAAAGTCTCTCTAGTTGATCATCAGATAAAAGGGCAAATACAATTACCGAATATTTGTCGGTCTCATCCAAGTAAGCGTACTTGAGGTGGTCGGGAAGTGGCTTCAACTCCTTTTTCGCCTCCAATGGTGGTGCTTTATCGAACATCTTCTCAAAGGTTGACTCCTCGGCTTCCAAGTCGTCCTCATCCTCTACTTTCTTCATCTCCAAGAACTTGACATCTTCATTGTCTTCCAAGCTGTCAAAATAATCAAGATCATAAGATAGATCGTCAAGGATAGGATAATCAAACTGATGCACATAGAAAGAGCAAGTGTCTAAAAGTGTGTCTTCAACACAAGTGTCCGTGATGTCAATGAAGTGGCAACTTTCATCTCCCATGGGGTATTTCATAGCTTCGTAAATAGCTATCTTCACTTCTTGATCATCAACTTTGACTGTGATCTTCCCATTTGCTACGTCAAGCACCATCCCGGTGGTAGCTAAAAATGGCCTCCCTAAAATCAGCGGGACATGCTCATCCTCTTCCATCTCGAGTACTACGAAGTCGGCGGGAAAAACGTGATTCTCCACCGTCACTAGAACATCCTCCACTACTCCTTGAGGTCTCGTGATGGACCTATCAGCAAGCTGGAGCGTCATCATCGTGGGTTGAAGTTCGCCCACCTCTAACTTCTTGAACAGCGAAAGAGGCATCAAATTAATGCTCGCCCCGAGATCACACAAGGCTCCTTTCTTGATCTCGTTCCCGATATCACAAAGAATGGTGAAGCTCCCGAGATCCTTTATCTTTGGAGGAAGCGCCTTGTGCACCATCGCACTCACCTCGTGGTTCAAGTGCACTAACTCAGGTCCGTCTACTCTCCGTCTCTTCGCTATCAAGTCCTTCAGGAACTTGGCGTAGTTAGGCATCTGTTCCAAAGCATCATAAAAAGGAATGTTAATATGTAGCTTTTTAAAAACATCAAGGAATTTAGCAAACTTTTCATCAAGCTTCTTTTTCATGAAGCGTTGTGGATACGGGGCGGGTATCACAGATTTGGGTACCCCCCATTCATCTTTCTCAGTCTCTTTTGCATTCTTCCTTGCTTCCTTTGCCTTCTTCCACTTTGGAATTCTCTCGATCTCCTCTATCTCCTCTTCAGGCTCTTTGCTCTCATGAGACTCATCCACATCTTTACTCTTCTCAATCCCTTCATTTTCAATCCCCTTCTCAACTCCTACCTCCTCAATCTCATCTCTAACTGCCTCAGGCTCTTTTCCTTCTATCTCAACCTCTCCTTTGGGCGTCTCAGAATTAGCAGGCATTTTAGGACCATCATACTTGGTCCCACTTCTCAACTCAATAGCCTTGCAATGTTCCTTTGGGTTATCCTCGGGCATTGAAGGATACTTGCCAGGCTCTCTCGGCTGAGACTTTGCAATTTGACTAATTTGATACTCGATAGAATTGAACCTTCTGTTGTTCTCTTGCTGAACTCGATTCCACTCTATGTCTCTCTTTTGGAGTTCTTGATCTCGATGATCGCCCTTCTTATGCAACTCCTTCACATCGTACTCCAAAGAGGACAATTGCTTGCTACCTTTCTCCACCTTCTGAAGGATAGCTCTCAACATCTCCTCGGTTGATGGCCTTCTCCACCAGGAGGATTAGAACCCGGATCAACACCTGGGGGAACTGTAATACCAGCTTTTGGATTAGCATATGAGAAATTCTCATTCTTCCTCCATGTGTTTTGAGGAGGCTGCTGGCCTCCTTGATACCCTTGTGTGTTCCTCCATTGATTTTGAGGTGGCTGTGGGCTTGGAGGTACAAATGGTTGGCCATAAGGAGGCCTTCCATACTGATTTCCACCTTGTGGATATCCGCCTTGTGGATAGTTAGGCCTTCCCATATAGTTGGCCTCTTCTTGCTGACTCGTGGGTGGGTCCATTTTCTCACTCACCGCTACATTCCCTCTAACCAGATTCTGCCCCATCTCAAGATTGCTGATCTTCTCCATCATTGCCATCAACAGCTTCCTAGTACCCTCATTCTCCTCCAACTTGCAAACTCTCTGAAACTCAGGATCCTCGTTCCATGCACCGGCATTCATGACAATATTGTCCACGATCTCTCTACATCTCGCTATCCCTTGGTTCAGAAAAGCTCCACTCGCACATGCATCTAAATGGGCTTGGCCAGCCTTGCTGGCGCCACTATAGAAGAACGCCATAATATCTCCCTCGTTGTACCTGTGCTGCGGGCACTCGATCAACATATTTGAGTATCTCTCCCACGCTTGGCGTAAATCCTCTCCTGACTTCTGGCGAAAGGAAGAGATCTCAATTCTTGCTTTAATAGTTCTCGATGGAGGGTAGAATCGCTCGAGGAACAGACGCTCGAGCTCGGCCCATGTGGTTACACCTCCCCGTGGGAGCGTGTTGTCATACCACTCCTTAGCTATTCCCGTCAATGAGAATGGGAACAGCCTAAGCCTCTTGGCATCTTCAGACATGCCGTTATAATTGAATGTAGAGGCTATCATGAGGAAACTCCTCAGGTGAGTACGAGGGTTCTCCTTCCCCTTTAAACTGATTCTCGGTAAGCAGATTAAGAATTCCCTGGGAAATCGAGAAGTTATTTACCTCAACAGGAGGCAATGCCACTCCATCATAGTACCGTTGTGGCTGCGCTGCAAACCTCCCTCGAATAACTATATTTTGATATGCGTTCTGAGGAACGTGTTGAAGATTAGCAGCTGGTACAGGTACTTGTTGGGGTGGTGGTGGTTGGTGAACATGTGGTTGATTGAAAACTGGAGGTGGAGGATACGGGTATGGTGGGTAAGGATACGGTGGGTATGGGTAGGGTGGATAAGGTAAGTTGTTTTGAGGTAAGTTAGGATGTGGGTAAGCAGGGTTGTTATGAGGATTTTGGACAATGTTATGAGCTGGGTTATTTTGGTTCTGAGTATCCGGGTTTTGGCTCTGGCTTTCTCCTAACGGATCTTGATTCTTACTGGTATTGCCATCAGTGCCGTCAACCCGGTTCAATGCCTGATTGAACTCATTCTCGACATCGTCCAACTCATTAGTGATGTCCATCGGTTCTTTCCCTCCGGCAGCATTCATCATTCTTAAGAAGGCTCAGTTTCTTCTTGCTATTGTCTAAGGATCTAACGGTAACCTCTCTTCGCTCGTATTACCTTGTGAGCGTGTTTTCATAAACCTGAAACACTAACAAAAGAATCAAAATGCAACTGCCGAATATATACGAAATAAAAAAATAAAAAGAAAATCACCCACTACTAACTACTAAGCTATCGACAAGTCCTATTCAAAAAGCATACAACGCCATCCCCGACAACGACGCCATTGACTTGAAGCGAAAATACTAACTTCTACTAGTTGCTTACCCGCAAGCGGACGGGTTCACTGTAGTACGAGTAAGTATAATGACCAAGTATATCGAACCCACGAGTGGAGTGTATGCGAATAGATCCCTGAAGATCTACGCGTCGTAGCTAATATGAGTGTAATGTTTTTGGGTTTTTTGAAAGATTAATTAAAAGACTAAAATAAACTAATTAAACTAGAATTCTAAAGAAGACAATTTAACTAAGGGTTGTTTTCAAATGAGAGATGGTGATGCTTAGGATAGGAATCCCTACGTATATTAACGGAGCGGGTACATAATCAAAATAACTGTGACGCGCAAGAAATAACCTAAGTAAAAGAATGCAAGGTGAAAGCTCAAGATTCTAAACCCTAATACTTTACCCTAACACTCGACTTCACTAATCCACTAACAAGTTAATAGATTGTGCTTAATTAATGAGACCCTAATTTAACTAAGGTGATGCGGTCGTCCTCCTTCGCTAAACTGGTAGATGAATTAACCCTTTCTAAACCCTCTAGTTAAGTCTACTCGTTGTTAAAGAGTGATACGGTCGTCCTCTCTCTAACACTTTTCGAACAAAATTCAAAAGTAAAGTTAAGATTAATTTTAAGAATTCATTAATCAAGAGAATAAAAACCTAACGTCACAAGTTACCCTAATTACGTACCCACAACCTACTTCTACGAGTTCATCCTACCCCAAGCATGCAAGGGTTTTAGCTAGACATAGATTTTACGTAAATAATAGCAATTAAATAAGTAACGAACATAAACATGATAATCAAGATGAAGAAGAGATCAAACATAAACTAGGGTTTAACGAAATAAAAGAATAACTGAAATTAACTCAAGAAAATAAGTCTCAACGTGTTCAAGAACAAAAATATAAAGAAACGAAACTAAAAAGTAAGATCGTAATTCGAATTCGTAACAAAAACCTCAAAATGTAAACGTAAACTTGCTTCTCTCCTTCCTCTCCAAAAACGAACTCTAAAAATCTAAAAATATCAAGTGATGTGTGGTCTCTCTAAAAAACGTGCTTGAGATGAGTATATATATGTAACGGGCCGAATCGTGAACTCGTGGGCCGAAAAACGCAAAAAATAGAGGTGCTCGAGCAGGCCTGCTCGAGCGATCGCGCTCGAGCATGTAGCTCGAATGACACAAGTGCTCGAGCGCTCGCACTCGAGCTGCTCGAGCAGTCAAAATCCTCTGCATGTTTTAGGGCGCTCGAGCAACACGCTCGAGCGCTCAAGCTTTTCTGTATGTATTGGGCGCTCGAGCAACGTGCTCGAGTGTTTTACTCGAATGCTCCCAAATTTTCACCAAGTAGTACTTTTCTTCTTCAACACTAACACCAATCGTATTTCTTCGATATCTTCTCATCCGGACATCCGTTTGAGTCGATTCAAAGTCCTACGAACTCCGTTCTTCGCCCTTGATTCACCTACGAGCATTAAAGAGACGAATTCATCAATTTATAGAAATAATACTCAATTGACTCCAAATACTCGATAAAATCGGCCAAAATTAGGGTATTTCGAGTGACGAATCATGACAATTTCACGCCTAATCACACGGCGCCGAGCAGCAGATGTCGAGCGCGCCTACGTGCGCGCGCGCTACCGCGCCCATCGTACGTGGGTCATGCACCTCGCGCACCCCGTGCACCGGGTTTCGCCGTTCGTTCTTGTTTTCCACCCCATGCATGATTTTACGCCCATGCTGCACTACGCATGCATACGTCGTCCGAGTACGCCGTCTTTAATTCTTCGTTCTTCGTCTCGATCCGGTTACAATTTATTTCAAAAAAATAAATACTAGATCTAGACTAGTCTATTACAATGATCAAATCAAAATAAAAACAACTAATCTACTCGTGGATTTTCTCATGAGAAAAATGAATTCGAACGAATCGAATTAAAAACAATTAATTCACACGCATGAAAAATTACCAACATTAAAACCATGACAATTGGATACCTGCAAAAAAGATCTAGCAATTCTACTATCCAATTTTAATTTAATGTTAAACAATTTAAATTCCAATCTAAAGATCAGAGCCCGAAACCGTGGCTCTGATACCAGTTGTTGGGAAAATAGGGGTGCCCGGGAATTATTCGGGATGAAATTTAAATATGAATTTAAATATAATTATTACTAGCATGAATTAATCCTATTTAATTCAAATAATAATTCCAACAACAATTTTATCATCATGCAAGTTGAATTAATTCACATAAAATCTATGGCGGAAAAACTAAGAGATTATGTGACTACGTACCTCTCGTAGATATGACCTTTGATTATCACGGGAAAATAACGAACGCGCTACCAACCCAAAGACCTTCTCAAGTATTTCCCTTTCGCCTTGCTTGATCACCGGTGGGAAGTGCTTTCAAGCAATTTAAAATAACAAGGAAGAAAGAAAAAAAATAGTGTTGCTGATTTTTTTTTTCAACGCTGTGAAAAGTAAATTGGAGATGAAATAATCATCCCCTATATATAGGTGAGGGGTGAACGAAATTTAGGTGGAAAAAAGGGAAGAGAATTTTTTTTTCTTGGCCTCCAAAAAATCTTGAATATATCTCATATATTCTTTTCTCCATAAAAAATATTCCACAAAAATCTCACCCTCCTAATATATGCAATTTTCAAATTTTAGGGAGATAGAATACTAGATTTGGATCTTCTTGAATTTATGAGATAATCTTGTATTCCAAGAATACATATCTTCCATAATATCTTTCCAAGAAAATCAACAAAATCTTTTCTCTCTCTTAAACCTTATTTTCGAAAATTATTAATAAAAATCAGCAATAATAATTTTCTTTTATTTTAATCACCTTATTATTATCGGGCTACTTAATGGGCTACTTGAGGGGCCTTAAGGAGAATTAAGATTGGACCTCCTAATGGACTTCTGAATTTCAATATTGAGCCTCAATATAATTCAATCCATTAATATTAATTATTACCACTAATAAATTAATATTGCACTATCCATCTTAATCCATATTACGATAATATGGGCTCCCGGTTATTATTTCCCGCGTTTAAGATTATCAAGTCCATTAATTAATTAAGCTTCTGAATAGCTCTAAATTAATTAATATATTTCACCTTGGAGTAAAGACAGTTCAACATTATTATCCGTACCGAAGAAACTAATTCTTCACTTGCAAGATTTGGTACGATAAAACTTCTGAGCCCACCAAGGGGACTAATCACACGAGCCGTACTCGCACGCGTTTCTCCGTATTAAATCTTAGCAACCGTCGTATGATTAATATTACTGCCCAAGACACAAAGTTCGAAGTCACAATGATTCTCACCCAACATGAATCAAAGCAGTAACCATTAAGCACACACGGTCCTATTTAAGTGACGGAGATTAAGAAATCAACAACCACTGAGGTCTAATTCTTCACATTTCAGAATAGAAGAATTTATCCTCGCTGTAGGTCCTCTTCAACACATACTAAATGTGCTAGTGCAATATCTTAGTTAAGACAGACCAATCTGAGACTTACATCGACCTTTCACGGTGGATTATTCAATTCCACCTAGGTCGTGAAAATGTACGTTTAGTTACAAGGAAATTGTTAATGTTATCTTCCGTGATCGGGTATCACCACATTAACTACAATGTAACTAATACTATTATGAACTGTTTGCAATAAATATTTAACATTCAATCACATCTAAAACATATGCGATAAAAGAATTATTCTCATAAACAAGTGTTTGATACACGAGTTATACAAAGTAAAAGCATACTTTCACGTATAACTCCAACATGGCTGGCTAACTGTGCACTTGATGAGAGTCATTTCTCGGCATTAGGGGGAGATAAGAAGGCAAAATTAAATGAATGCCTAAAAATTTCCCTAAAGGAAAAGAAGATCTTCCCTGAAGGAAATAAGATCTTTAGTATTTAGACTCAAGCACTAGTTAAAGTGAACTTGAAGTTCAAAAGATAATTAACTTGCAATATTTAGTAAGTTATCTGCCAAATGCATTTATTGAACGTAAAGAAGTGACAACGAATGATGAGGTTCCAATAAAACCAAGTATATATGTTAATACCCCATACACTATAAGCGCAAAGGACCTCCCAACATGAAAGATATAAATCCGCGGTAAATTAAAGCTAGTAAAATGTTATGTCACTCTCGAAATCTCCTGAAGAAGATTCGCCCGGAAGACGAAAATCTTAGTAAAGAAGCACGTGCACAAAATAATCAAAGTACTAGTGTTGATATGCGAACATCAATCACTGCTTGGCGAACAAGAGTTAGAGCCTAAATGAGGATAATGAACCAAAATACCCAAATCAAAGATGACTAACAAGGATAAACGAAATGGGGGTGCATAAATCAATTCTGGAAGTGTATCAAATGACAAGCAATTACCTTGACGAGCAGTTATTTGGCGAACAGGTCTAAGACCCGAGGTCGGGAATGATCATCAGGTCAAGTCCTAAGTGACGAACAACATCACTAGAAGATGGTGCACCTACCAGCTTATAGAGTATATGTCACTAATCGACCAATCAAGTCAACTAGATCATTGATGAACAAGAATTAAAGATCTAGAGGCGCATCAATGTGAAACACTCGGGCGAACAACTTCCAGACCGTATGATCAAGGAGCGAGCAACAAATGCCAAAGTCACAAGTAAAGCCTCCAAGAAAATGACAGCGAACAATAACAAATCCGTGATAATATCAAACCCAAGACTTTGTAACTAAGTTTTAGCTTAGATAAGGTCAAATGTGGTCAAAAGGACACATGTCAAGCATGCAAGTTTGGTAGTCCAAGAGTCATGTACACCTCCTACTTGGTGGTTAGTATAAATAAGTTGTTCTCCAGCTATAAAAATAAGTTCAAATTCACAAACACTCCATAGACACACACTTATACACCTAAACATGCGCACACACGAAATAAATTCAAATTCGATATTCATATTTGCGATCTCATAACCCGAACAATCGAATTTATCATTACGGTGGTAATCAATCACACGTTCTTGTTTGGTGACCCCAAAACCGGTTAAAAACAGCCACAAATCCTCACGATTAGAACCGATCACCAACAACTAGGATTGCAGAACGACCAGATCAAAATATTTTGGGAAATGATGAGGATCTGGTTGATATCAATTTTATAAATAATACAAGAGAAATTGAAATACCATCGTTGTCGACAACATATTCATGTTCACAGTTGCTCTTTTTTAAGATCTGGATACAGTACTCAAATTGGGTGCCGGAAGCACTTTGATTTGTGTGCGATGGAAAGAAGCAAAATGCGGCAGAGCTAAACTCGTTAAACGAAATAAAACTATTTGGCTCTATTGTACATACACTCGAAGTGTTACTCTACACCCGAAGTGTAATACCTGTTGGATATAAATGAGTATTTATACGAAAACCAAATGAGAATTACAAGGTGGTGAGTAAGATTAGTAGGTCAATGGGTTTCCGCAGAGACCCGATATTGATTTTGATAAAACATTCTCCTGATATGAACAATATAAAGTTCCGCTACTATATATTCCTGACAACAAATATGAATTTAAAATGCAGTTAATGGACTTTGTAACCGCATATTTATATGGATGATTGAATTCCCATATTGATATGAGAATCCCCAAAGGATTTAAGATTCCCTAGATGAGGAATAATGAAAATCGCATTATGTATAGTATAAAACTGCAGATATCATTATATGGCCTAATACAGTCGGGTCTAATGTGGTACAATTGACTTAGTGAGTTCCTCTTTAAACAATGATGTTTTTCCTGTAGAAAAAAATTAATTTGAGCATTTTCCCGAAGGAAAAATTAATTGAGTATTTTTCCGAAGGAAAAATGAATTTGATATCTCCCTGAAGGACACATGAATTTTATAAACAAGTTAACATACTTGAGAAGGTATTGTGAGAGAGTTTATATGTATAGATCTCATTCATAAGAATATTTGTTTGATCCATTTTAAATGAATTTATGGTAGGACCAGAAGTTCCTTAAGTGAGCACCAATAGTGAGCTATATGGATGTTAGTTATAAGTATGATCCTCATACTCTTATATTTTTGTTTGCTCTAGTGTTACAATATCATGGAGGTTTGTTAAATAATTTATTGTTACCACCCTCTCAAACCATTAAATGATTATTACTTCATATGAGGTTTCACGAGAATGTGTTTGGAAGTCGCTGGTAAAATACATTTGTGATTCATGTGGTATTACCAGAAGTAATGATAAAACACATACCCCAAAATTCTTTTATTCACATGAACTCCAGAAGAGTGGTGAAATCATTATACAAAAGGTATCTCGGTGACAAACTGGCAGAATTGTCTAGGAAATTCCTTCCTACATCTACTTTTGAAAAATATGTTCATGATATTGAAATGCATACACTTGGAAGACTGTTATCTTCAGGGGGAGTGACAAATTCAAAATAATCTTGAAGATTGGATCCTGAAGATCACAATGATTGTACTCTTTTCCCCTTTGCGTAAATTCCTCCTCCGAATTATTTAAGTTATAATGAGGCATGAACACCACCGTCGTAATGTCCAAAGGGAAGTGTTATAAATATATTATAATTATGGACATTACTTGGAGGATAAGATAATTAATAGGTCGAGATGCCTAATGGGCATTTAGGGTTATATCCCTATCACTATTATAAATAGATCATTTATCATTGTACTGTATACACTCAAATATATAGTGAACCCCTTCTGGCTTGGTACGCCCCCAGATGTAGCTATTCATGACGAATTGGGCAAACAAATTTGTGTCTCCGCGTTCTTTATTTTACAACACATTCAACTTAATTATCATTAAGTGCCATCAAATTTTAGCAAATTTTTGGGAATTAGTTGGCTTCTCTCCAACGCTCTTTCCAACAATTTTATCCTCATGTGTAACATGTGGTAAAAAGCAACATTAAAACCCCCATCTAGGAATTCACATCCACCTCAACCCGGTTCATTTATACTCACTCAAATATTCAAAATTGGTCCATCTCAAACTTTGTCAAAAAATGGCAAAATAACCCGAAAATTATAAAAAATATCAAATCAAAGCAAACGAGACCAAAAATTAAATTGGTCAGGTACGAGATAATAATAAAATAAAACACGCAATCACAATGAACACAAAGTTTATATGCTAAACTCGGCTTATCACACTTCAACAAAACTCTACCAACTGAATTGGCCACCACCTATATCACCTCCCAGGCATCTCCAAACAAAGACTCAAATCTTTAGAGCTACCTCATGTGTTCCAACTCCACATTCACAACTCCTCATCCTCCGCTTCCCTCATCCCCTCCCCTTTCCTCTGCACCCAAATACCCCGGCCTCGCCACGTACTCCCCATGATGAGTAAATATTCAATCCCTACTATCTCCTCTTTCAAAAGTACTAAGTGATAGACGTTTAATCTAATGGGCCTCCTACTGTGAAAACAATTCCTTAATCAACTCCACATTCCACTTTGAACAATCTTCATTCATAAGCTCACAAACATATGTGACTCCACTAGTCATTTTTTTTTTTACTATGATTGAGTTATATTTTGATAAAAAATTAATTAGAATTGTATCAATTACAACTGGTGCATAATTTTTTTTACTCCCCATTCTACATAAGTTTGCACACTTGCCTTATTATAAAGTTTCACAATAATTTGCACACCCCGAAAAAAGAAACATTAAATTGTGTGCACACTCACAAAATTATACACATATATCATTACTTTAATCATTTTTTTCTTAATACACAACTAGGTGTGCAAATTTATTCGGGATGGAGGGAGTATAATATTTATAAATCCAAAAAAAAATGTCCCTAGTCACTTTAATAAGATTGATTAAAATTTTAAAGAAATAAATGTATATAAATTTAAATATATATATATATATATATATATATATATATATATATATATATATATATATATAAAAGTAGAAGTGAGGAGAGAGAAAAAGTTGTTATTGTTGGAGCAAGTGAAATCCACTTACTTTGTAGTGCAATTGCAAGTCTCGCTCTCTATTAAAGTGAATTAACTTTACCATTTTCTTTTCTTTTTTATTTTGCACCAAAAATTTCAAAATTCTTTAAGCTATTAATTTTAAATATATATTTTCAACACACTATATATCAAATAAATTATTTTTTGAACATTTTTAATTTAACATATATACCGCACATATAAAAAGAAAAATCATATTTAAACTATTTATTTTATTATTTTTAAAGTGTTTTTTTATTGACTTTAACTATATATGATAGTTTGATTTTAAATAATTTTAATTTAGCCTATATAAGTTTTGTTAAATATCAAATTTATTTTATACATTTTAGTATTTATTGTGAATTTAATATATAATTGAAAATTGTATAATTAATTAAAGAATTGTAATACTCACATAATATACAATATAAATTTTACATATTAATTAATTTATAGATTAAATAAATTTAATTTAATTTTTCTATAATTTATTATGCAATTTCACATTTAAAATTTATAATATTAGGGAGAAATAAATACTAGTATTAATAATGAAAGTATATTATTGGAACAAATTTGTGAGTTGGATAATAATGAATAGTTTACTAATCAAATACAAAATTATCAAGTTGGAAACTGATAAAATTATGGATCTTCAAGTGAAATTTGATAAAATAAACTTAATTTGAATTGAAATCCAAAAATTTGTGAACGTGTTGGATTTATTTACAACCACGTGAATAAAACAAAATTTCATCACTGAACAGTGAATCCCTTTTCTTCTCCGTTAATCCTATTCTACTTTACTGCTTCACTTTGATCCTCCGCAAGCTCCAAATTCAGAGAAAAATGATGGATTCTCTTCGCGGTAAAGCTAATGGAGAAGGAGAAGGAGAAGAAGAAGGTCAACAATTTCTCCACCCCCTTTCCACAACAGATCAAATGCAAACCCTAACCCTCGACGATAACGACGCCAATTCCTCAAACGGCGAAGTCTCCACCTCCAAATCCTATTCCAATTACCGCAGCGCCATGTCCACCCTCGCCTCTTCCTCGCCGGAGCACCCCATCCTCTCGCCGCCGTCAATTGCATCCACTACCACAGTCTCCGATCCGCTTCTCTTCCCCCCTCACAATTCCTCTCTCGACTCGCCGTCCTACGCTGACGTCATGTTCAGCCCCTTCCACGACCGGTTCTCGGAAAACAACGGAAACGGAACCGGAGAGATCGCCGGCGAGGTGACGGTTTCGTCGCCCGGATCTCAGTCCTCCAGCTCGGAGTATCTGAGAATTAGCGTTTCGAATCCGCAGAAGGAGGTCGAGTCTTCGAATTCGATTGTTCCCGGCGGCAACACTTACATCAGTTATCTGATCACAACGAGCACGGATATTTCGGACTACGGAGGGTCGGATTTCGGCGTGCGTAGGCGGTTTAAGGACGTCGTTACTCTTTCGGATAGATTAAATGAAAGTTACAGGGGTTTTTTCGTTCCTCCAAGGCCGGATAAGAGTTTAGTGGAAAGTCAGGTGATGCAGAAGCAGGATTTTGTGGAGCAGAGGAGAGTGGAGCTGGAAAAGTACTTGAGGAGGCTTGCGAGGCATCCTGTGATAAGGAAAAGCGACGAATTGAGGGTGTTTTTGACCGTGAATGGGAGAATGCCGTTGCCTACCAGCATTGATGTAGCGTCTAGGATGCTTGATGGGGCTGTGAAGCTTCCGAAGCAGCTTTTGGGGGAGACGAGTAGCGTGATTGAGCCCCAAGATGTGGTGCACTCAGCTAAAGGTGGGAGGGATATTCTGAGGTTCTTTAAAGAATTGAAGCAATCTGTTGTGAATGATTGGGGTAATACGAGGTCGTCTGTGGAGGAGGAGGATAAGGAGTTCTTGGAGAAAAAGGAGAAGATGTGGGAGCTTGAGCAGCAGCTCACAAATGCGTCGAAACAGGTTTGAACATTTGAAGCCCTGTTTCCAGTTTTATTTATGTGTAATGTTCTTTTGATCCCAATAGATTTCAGCTTTGAATGCCATATTGTGATTTCGTTTCTCTTTACTTTTGTATTCTGAACTCATAGGCAGAATCCCTGGTGAAAGCACAGCAAGAAATGGGCGAGATAATGGGAGAATTAGGTTTAGCTTTTATCAAGTTGACGAAATTTGAGAATGAGCAGTCAACGGTGAACTCACAAAGAGTGAGATCTGCTGACATGAAAAATGTGGCTACTGCAGCTGTCAAAGCAAGCAGATTATATCGAGAATTAAATGCACAGACCGTGAAGCATTTTGTAAGTGTTGCATTCTTGTTATGGTGATTAGTTGACAATACTATGTTTCTGTCTATTGGCTCTATTTGGTTCTTTTTGTTTGCTGATTTTCATCCTTCTAGTCCTGACAACAATCATCTGTTGGACCTCATTTTGTTCAATCAAATAAATAGGTGAATGGGGAAATCAAATCAAGTTATATGTTGGAGTTACGTTATTGGCATCATTAGTACAAGGCTTAAATTTTAGTTCAATATTCTCCATTAATAGTCTACTTTTCTGAATTCTTAATCCGTATTGCAGGATTCGTTGCATGAACATATGGGAATGATGTTAGCTGTACACAGTGCATTCTCAGATCGATCTAGTGCATTATTGACAGTGCAAACTCTCATATCTGAAATATCTTCCTTGCATTCGAGAGCTGATAAACTCGAAGCTGCATCCTCCAAAGTTTTTGGCGGTGACAAGTCAAGGATTCGCAAGTTAGAGGACCTCAAAGATGCCATTAGGGTTGCGGAGGACGCTAAAAGTTGTGCAATCAAAGAATATGAAAGGATCAAGGTATGAACTAGCAGACTGATTCATGATCAAATTTCAGTCAGATTCTTTTTGGTTTTAGATTTTTGAACTTTCATAAGGACATTTATTTTCAGGTTTTGGGTTAGATTTTTCTGTTTGGTTTACCAACCATATTCTTCCTGATCTTTTTGCTTGAATTTTCCATTTGGTTCTATGCTTTACCCGTGTTAAGTTTTAATTGCCCCCATGTTATTCTCTTGGTCTTTTCTTGTAGATATGATGCCTCTCAATATGATTGTCTTTAGCATGCAACTATTATTGTGTGTGCTTTTGTTAACTTAATTGTTCAGCCTTTGTTTTTCTATTTATCCAATAACAGGCTCTTTATTCAAGATTATAGCATCATATCCAATTTGATCATGTCTATTACCATTTTCTTTGTTTGATGTTTGGCATCAAAATTATTGATCAGTTTCACTGTTACTACAAGTGGAACCATTTTCTAGGTATAACATGGAGTCGTCTTTGTTACGTTCTAATGCTTTTGTAGTTTGCCTAGAGAACGTGTTTCTTTAAATGGACCAAGGTCATCACATTTTTTCTCCTTCGCCTCTCCCTTAATTCAGTTTATCAGTTTAAGTACAAAAGTGAAATTCATTAGATGGATAAAGTGATTCTGAAGGATGGGATGATATTGTTGCAAGAAATGGTACTAATGATGCGTTAAATTATTCCGAGAAATCAGAAGTGCTGACTGGGGTGCTTCATGACTCATGAGAGTGTTGTCCTTAGCTATATGTCTCCGTGTTACATCAAGAAATTAAGATCTATTAAGAACGTGCAAAATGCTTTGTGGGAATATTTCAATGGCTGCAAATTCCTAAAATCTGGAACTACAAAGATCAATACCCCTTTGTACATGTTGGCTTATGTGCATTATGCATGTTTTCTTTTATTCCCAATATTAGAAATACAAGGAAAACTTTCTTGTTGCAGTTCAAAGGCTCTAGGGTCATATACTACTAAAATGGATGCTAATAGTTTGATCTTACTAATTTTCATGAAAAAAGCGATGAATTGTAAATTATTGCCTGTAGATAGAAAACATGAAGGCGGATACCGAGGTTGTGAATGTTATTCAGTATCACTCAATTACAAAGATTCAGTTGCAATTCAAGTCCTTTATGTTACCTAATTGTTTAGTTTTTTTTTACATCATATCATTTGTTGAATGATGAGTATTGTGAGAACTTTGAGTTGTTTTCTATTTTATACTTGACTGTTTCTTAGATATTCAATTTTTTTTATTAAAGGTCTAATGTTCTATTTTGTTAATTTGGTTTTGGTGCATCATTACAATTGCTTAGAGTGAAGATTGGTATATGTATTTAATACTGTATCCCTTATTGAGATGTCTTTTTGGCTCAGTTGAGAAGAGCATGATCATTATAATTTGTTGTTCAGCTTCTTGAGAGAGTGCTTTAATCAGAGAATATATTTCCTTGTATTTGTGTCGGAGTGGTGCAACTAGGGAACAAACTGCTCTTTACTATTTTACATTATATTGTAACTATTCTTTTATCTCCTTTTATTTCCCCAAGCAATTTAAATAGGATTGAGATTTTCTTGATGTTAAGAACGTGGAAATCATAGTGCTGAACTGTGCTTGTCTTTTTCATATTCAGTATTAATCAATAATCACTAATATGAAATGCTGATAATGTGACTGCAGGAAAATAACAAGTCTGAAATACAAAGACTAGATGAAGAAAGAAAGATCGACTTTGTCAAAATGTTGAAAGGATTTGTTGTTAATCAGGTACTTCTAGCGAATCCCGAATAACTACTAATGTCATTTGATGTTTCTGATTTCTAAATACCTACACTCCATCCCAACAATTTGTGTGATCTAATTACTTGCATCGATCATATCAAAGTTGGTCAATCAAAAAGTATTTGTAGACGCAGTCCATAATCCTTTTAGTTTCTTACACATTTCTTGGTATAAATCTCACATTTTTCACTCAATCGTCATTCAGGTTTCATTTAGTGAGAAAATTGGAAATGAGTGGAGTAAAGTGGCAGAGGAGACGAGCAAATATGCAAAAGAGAGACAATAGAAGACATTTGTAAATCTTCTTATTTTTCAACTTTTTTCTTCTCTGCTATGTTATGTGGTTCGACTCTAAACTCTAGCCACCTCGTTGAAGACATCTGTAAATTTTCAGTTTTTGAACTTTTTCTTCTGTTCTATTATGCTCGACCCCGGAATCAAGTGAAAAGGGAGGATTTTCCCCCAATTGTAATGGGTTTGAGTACCCTTGTACTTGATTTACTATAATAAAACTGATTTGACCTTTTTTTTTTTTTAATAAAAGAACATCACATTTGTATAACGTTTATTATTAGGACCCATTTGGTAGGGCTGATAAGCCCATGAAATAAACAATTTCGGCCCATTTATGTTTGGTAGATTAGATAATTTGTGTTAGGTGTCCGAACCTGTTCTTGGGTGTTGTGTGGTAGATTAGATAACTTGTGTTAGGTGTCCAAACCTGTTCTTGGGTGCCCGGATTTTTGCTGTAATCTATATAATTTGAACTACACCATTTAGAAACCATATGCGAGCCCCGGACATATTTGTCACTAAGAGAATAATTTTGTTGTAAAAAATGCCCCCATCTTTTCCATAATATTCAATTTTTTTTGAATGAGACGCCACTGTGTTCTCAAACTCAACGAATCGCGGCACCGCTGTGTTCCCGGCGTCCTCGTCACGACACCATTGTGTCTACGACATCCTCATCGCGATGCCGCTGTTGCTCCCGACGGAATTTGAAGGGTAGCGCACCATAAGCAACTACAAAGATGAGGTCCTCTTTGTGAATTCGGGTTGCAATTGAGAATTGTCAACTAGCAAAGGTTGCAGAAGTTCTATTGGCAATTTGGGTTCTAATTCAGAAAATAGAATTTGAGAATTTGGGTTGTTATTTCAGAAAATAGAACTTCTTCGAATTTGGGTTTACAATTGAGAATGAAAATTAACAAAAGTTGAAAAATTGGAAATTCTATTTTCTTATTTTGCATTTTCTGAAATTTGAGAATGAAAAATAGCAGAGGCAGAAGAATTGGGTATTTCATTTTCTAAAATTTTAGCAAGGTTGGAGAAGAAGGTTAGAGGGAAAAATACTATTTTCAACAAATTTCTATTGTTTTCTTATGAATTACCTTGTTCCACCAAACACAAAAATATATTTTACTCCTTAAAATATATCTCAATTTTTATCTTTACCCGTTATCTCTTCATTCCTACCAAATGGGTCCTTAAGGTATAAGAAAATATTTTCCTTCCACAGTTTGTTATTGATTTATCTCCCTCGGTCCCATTACAAAATGAAAGTCTAAGGTCTCAATTTCTAGGTGGATTCTGCATACCACCTTTCATGTGGTATTTGGGAAATGGATCTCATCCTGTACAACATGGTGCTGTGTATAATGAGAGCCATTGAATAACACATATCCACATGGGTGTGTATGTGTTTTTAGGTGATATAATGGTTACCTCCCACACAACACCATATTGTACAAGAGGAGACCGTCGTCTGTGGTATTTGTGACAAAATAAAATATTTTTTCAAATTCCTTTAAATTTATCACTTGATTTCATATCCCTCAAATTTAATACCATCAAATAAGCGGGTTCTCATATGCATTTGGTGCACGATATACTCACTCAATAGTTGAGATTGTTTACACTGAAAAGTGTGATTAGATTACATTGAAAATCAATTTTCAGTGTAATCGAATCATACTTTTGAGTGTAAATAGTCTCAACTATTGAATGAGTGCACCATAGACTAAGTGCACAAGAGAGTTACTCTTTAATTAAACAATTCATACTTTTCGTATCTTTTAACTCATAATATTTAGTGAAAATAACTTGTACCCTCAAAATTAATACCTTTCAGTGAAAACTATTAATATTTTTTAGTGATAATAATAATGTCCTTCAAATATTTTATGCATGAATCATCTTTACTCTATACTTTATGAATATCTTCTTCAATTCATGGCAGAGAACCGATTCTGAAAACTAATACAACCAATGAACCTGGACTCGTCCTTGCAAACCCAGCTTAAGTTTAAGTTTCGTTCAGATCTTCTAAATGACAAAAGTCTTGTTTTGAAGCTAAATAGGTATAGTGCTAATATTTTTCTTTATTTTTTGAAACAATTTCATAAAAAGTGATTCTCTCTATTTCTTTTGGGTTTCAAAACGCCACATAAGTCTTCTACTCGAATTAAGTTTCTGTATTACTAAAAAAAACATTCATGATAAATCATAACTTATTTACAAATTTAAAGTGCAAGTTAAAAAGTAAGAGAATTTGAGAATGACTTGTGGGATACTCAAATGCACATAGCTTATTTACAGATTTTATTTCTACTAAATACATAAACAGGTTTACCTCCTATGAAGAAATAGTGGAAATCGCTTTGATCTAGTGATAGTGCTCCATAATTTTCTATCTAAAAAGAAACAGAAAAGGTACACATCTAGACGAATTTGGTCATCGTTAGATCACTAACTCTTTATCTCCACAATTAGATAGAATGTTTTGTTACCTTATTTAAGTGGATGCATATTTATATGACTCAATAGCTAACTTCTAAAACATGTTAATTATTTAAAAAAAATAAAAAATCAAGTGACCAAATCCAATACATAAGTTTCCAAAATATGGTAATTACGTACGTCCACTATATATTGTTTACACGCGTGGCGGAGCATTTGGCTCCCTAAAATCATTTGAATTACTTTATCAAAAACATTATTATAAAAAAGTCAATCACATAAATTTAATTAATTAGTTACATTTTGATTAATTCGTGCTTTTGGGAGACTTGCTTAGAATCTTTAATTTGAAATATACATAAAGTAAACATGTTTATATTCCCCGACTTTGCCATTCCAGACATGGATGAAGACTTAATGGCCCCTTTAACACTTGAGAGACCATTTCGACATTTCTTGCTTTAGTAGAAGCGATGATCAACGTGGAATACAGAAAATCAAGGTTGAAGGTGAATAGAGAATGAAGAATCCTTCGCGCACCGTTTGACTAAACTTATTTAAAATATCTTATATGCTATCTTACGAGTGCTTTAAAAACTTATATGATGTAATTTTTAAATAGTTTATAAATTATTAAAATATTTGTCTAATACAACTTATAAGATTTTTCGAGGATTTATAATAAATTTTTAAAATTTTAATTTTAATATAAAATAATTTTATATTAGTTTTTATGTTGGGGTAGAGGCGTGTGGGGGGAAGGTGGGGTGGGTGGTTGACGATGGAGGTGGTTAGGAAAATAAGTTGGGAAATCCCAATTTATTTTTTTACAGCTTATAAGCTGTCAGAAACTTATTTTATGATTTCATCCTACGACGTGTAGGCAGGCGTGAGCCAATTGGCTTGATTCCAGGAATTTTTTTTTTGCCTCATCTAAAAGTCCGAACTTGTATAAGTGTGTAAAATTAATTAATTTATATAGTAGTCCCCAATAGATGACATGGAAGGAAACAAAGGAGGAAAATAATAAGTATTATCACTAGTACAAAAAAGGACTTAGAAAGCGGTTATTTCTGAGCTTAGAAAGCGGTTAGAAACGTTTTCTAAGAATCAGCTATCTAAGCTAAGAAAGCGGTTCGGAAACCGCTGTGCAAAATAAGCTCTTAGACAGCGGTTATAAACCGTTGTCTTCTAGGAAAGCGGTTTCGAACTTCTATCCAAGTGCACTTCTTAGACAACGGTTTTGAACCGATATCCCAGATCCTTACCTAGAAAGCGGTTTCGAACCGCTATCTTAGATCCTAACTTAGAAAGCGGTTCTTAACCGCTATCCAAGGCCAAATACGTTTTTTTTATTTAATTCACTAGGAAAGCGGGTTTTAACCGCTTTATTTGATTTATATTTTTTTTTGTATTTTCTATTTTATTTTAATAAACCTGTTTATATACAAATAAATATATTTATCCATACCATCAAATATTAATCCATAATATCAAATAAATATAATTAATTATACCAAAAAATTCATATGTAATAATATCATATCATCACAAATTAATATATAAGTTACATGCCAAAAGTTATATAGTAGTGTCTTACAAAAAGAAAATTACATTAAGAACCTATTGTATAAATACCCCATCCAATCCATTTTCCATTTGTCCATTCTAGCTTTGTTGTAAAAAGGGATTCGAGGATTATGCACAAACTGCAAATTACATTTAAAATTTAATTAATTAATACGAATATGTTATATCAATCAATAATAATTTAAATAAATCGATAAATCGACTTACTTCATCAGGAATAGTCGTTTAAGAAGTCAAGATTATATCTTCAATGTAGCAACACACAAAATGTCCACAGTGATTGCCATCTTGCTGCCTCAGAACCTATTGATTAGCAATTATAATCACGTACTATACCTATGATTATTTTTAATTGAATTGAAAAATTTATAAAGTAAGTTTACCGAAATATTTTTCCACAACACTTTACTAATGGTTTTTGAGCTTTGACCTGGAAGACTACTCCGAATCATTCTCATTACACTATAAAAAAATATTTAAAAAATAAAGCCCAGATTAGATATGCATACTTTTTAAAAGTAAAACAAATAATAATATGAGAATATTAAAAACTAACTTACCCGTCCATAAATGTCATGAGATTAGGACGATTTGTATACACTCCACCCTGAGCTGGATCCATATAATACACATAAAGTTCATTCATGTCTATGGCCACCAGCACCCAATGTTTACTACAATATTATATTAAGAATATTAAAAGATAACTACTTGTTTATATAAAAAAAATATTTTATGAAATATTAATTGTACTCACCCCACATTTGTCGGCCAGAAAATGAGATGATTTTTCCCAGTATATTTCAACATATGGTTAACAATATCCTCATTAACGGTGTCCTCTTACCAAACATGCAACACACTTGTGGGGAGACGAATGAATACTTTGCACTTGCCCCGATATCTAGGGTGAAATATACCTCACCCAAATATCTTAAACAAACATACGCTAATTAATATTTAATAAGAAAATTAAACTATATATGAAGTAAATATTGAGAATTAGTTAACACATACCTGAGGTAAAGAGTCATGGTAGTTGCACTCAACCACTTGTCATTCATTACTTCATTCACATAATCCGGTAGGCTGAACTCTTCATAACCAACCTGGTGAAAGTAAGAAGTAATGGGAACCACAACTGGATCGTAGGTGGGGGACGAAACCATCAAGTGCGTCGTTGACATTGTAGTGACGTCATGGGGTAAGTCACCGTGCACTGGATAACCTAATCGTCGTCTGCGAACACCAACAGTGTGTTCCCTCGGTCTCTCAATACCACTTGATCTTTGTGGAGCCTTTTGTGGAGTCGGCAGTATCTACAATCAATTTTTAATATAATTTAGAATAAATAAAATATTAAACTTAAATACCATGAATTTTACCTTCTTGGTGAGAGAGACCAAGTTCCTCGGCCATTCGAGAAAGTGTCCGACCGCTGTTCCGACTGTGGTGGCATCATCTTCTGGTCTTGGCACTGGTGAATTCTCTTCTCCAATTTCAGGTGACTCTCACAAAACCAAAAGCGTGGGGACGACCGTGAATGATTCCATTAGAGCTGTCGTGCAACATTCCAGTTGCCACCAACCGAAGAGGATGCTCCACATAAAGGAAACATTCCACTGGCTGTTCGAAGAAGATATTAAGTTTAGAAAATTATACTAGTCTTTAATTAAAACAAATATGAGATACATCTGATACGTGGGAGATGTTTTGAAGTGGATCGTCGAATTCGTTTCTAGCATCAGCGGAAAACATAGACGGGACACTGTTTTCACAACTAGCACCACTCGACGACATTCTTGTCTCAAATGTCTTTGATTCATGATCTCCATCTGTTTAGCCATTCCGGCAACCTACACAGAAAGCTTTTCCACCATATTCATAGTCGTAATACCGGGTGCCATCTCTAATGTTTTTTTCGTGACGCCATATCCAAAAGGTCGTAAGCATCCGGGATGCTCCTGACGATCTATTGCCCGTGCAAACAAATCATCAGGACCCACAATGCGGATGTCATCGGGCGTCATGCTCTGAGATATGCTCTCCTGAATAACAAAAAATATTATTAAATCATTTCAAATGAAGCAATTATTTTTAATATAAAAGATAAAATAATGGATGAATTACCACTTCTTCAAAGATACGCTGAGATCTGTTATTGGGAAAATTCCCATCTCGAGTCTTTCTTGTAGTCTGAAATAACTCGTAACAGGTAACAACAGGCGTACTCTCTCCAACTTTCTTTTTTTCTTCTTTCTACGATCCATGATAAACATGTCCCCAAATTATTAAAAGTGAATATATATTAAAAGTGAATGATCATAAAAAAAATTAAAAGTTAGTATTTTTATCTCACCAAATCTTCCCTAATATGTGCATAACCTTTGGAAGATCCACGATATCGCGCCTCCATATTCTTAGCTTGTACGCTATTTCTGTTACTTTTTTCCTACAGTTTATAAATACAATAAACACTTAAAAAATTGTGCATTAATAGGAATAGATGGAATGACATTGATCAAGCTTACCTTGAAATCATCAAGCATAGATCTACGCATGAATTCCTGCCAATATGGGGCCACCATAGGGGATTCCTCATAGTCCTTAGGTGGCCTAGACGAGTACAGACCAGTCTTCGGGTCTCGTGAACTTCTCCTCAGAAAAGACCAAAAATTCTTGGCCGCATTCCCAGCTTGCATAAGTATTTGATGCTTCCTTGTGTGATCAAGGCCGGTGAATGTTTGCTGCATACACATATAAAATATAACAATTTATATTTAGTAATTTCACAAGGTTATACATAAAAATAAGTCATGCAACAATGAAAATATGCATATAATTAATTTACATACCACGAGCTCATCCCATAACGCTTCTTTGTAAGGAATCATTTCAGGCTTACGCTAGTCATTGCATGGCAGCACGATAGGGACCACTCTCCTGACTGCAGACCCAATGTAGTGCGCCAACTTCGCACTCTCAGGTCCAATCGGCTGCTGTAATTCAATGATATCGTTAGGTCAATAAACAATTAATTAATATAATAAAAATTAAACTGTTCAGATGTAATAAAATTAATTACCTTCAGTAATTTTCCCTTGCTACGGTCTTTCTTCAATGAAGTCATCGTGACTATACCCCTCCTGCGCTTCTCTCCAGAGCTACTAGAGGTGTGAGCATCAGTGTTATCCTGTCCCAAGTCATCATGATCTCCCTCATCTCTATCATCTCCATCATCTCCATCATCCCTATCATCTCTATCATCTCTATCATAGGGAAAATAACCCCCATAATCTCCATCACCCCCATAATCTCCATAATCTCCATCATAGGCCAGTTGATCCATGATCCTGTGAAACGGAATAAAAAATATTAAATAAATAAACAACTACAACATTTAATAAAGCAGAAAAATAATATTTAATAAAGTCGTACATTTTTTTTAGCACTGGTTTTTCTTTTTCGTTTTTTGGTTGACTTTTCTTGTTCATGACCATGAATGTTAATGAGATCCGGATTGTTATATTCATCCTCGTTTCTAAGATTTCTCTGGTATGGGTGTGGATTTGCAAGATCATCGAAAGAGAGTACAGAATGTGTGAAGTTCTGAAAAGGATCATCAATCATGTCAACATCTTCATCGACTTGGTCGTTGATCTGGTAACTATGGTTAAATTTATTTGACAGAAACACAATTGACCATTTCTTGTTCACTTGGTCGGGGACATAGAAAATTTGTTGAGCTTGATTGACCATTATGTAAGAGTCATCTCTGTATCCCACATTCTTCAAATCAACGCGTACAAACCCAGAACATTCAACTTGGACCCCATTTGGGATCCTCACCCAACTACAATCGAAGATTGGTTCACGGTGACCAACATAGTCGAGTTCCCAAATATTGACAATCTGTCCAAAGTATGTGGTAATCGACTCATTCCATGCAGTTGCAGTAATAGACACCCCACTATTCTGCATTGTACTTTCGGCATCATGATCCCTGGTATAAAAAGTGTATCCGTTGATAAGATAACACTTGTATGAATACGCATGCCTATCAGGCAATCTGAATAGCCACTTAACTCTTTCTTTCACTGATTCTTTATTCTGTGACAACATATTTGCAACATAACCATTGAACCAGTCAACAAACGTGCGATTATGCTCAGCTTCAATCCATGGTCTATCTCTGGTGGGAAAGGACTTAGACAGTGCTTGCATGTGCAGGTCAATAAAAGGAAACACATCGACCGTGTTGTGAAGTACGCACAAGTGCATCCGTGTTAGCTCCTCCATACTAACACATACAAGTTGACCACCGGTAATGCTTTCACCATCCATCCTATTAGTGTATCGGGTACTTGGAAGTCCAATTGCATCAACATTTGGAATAAATTCAGACCAGTACTCAACTGCTTCTTCTACTAAATAGCGTTCTGCAATGCATCCCTCCGGCCTGAACATATTCATCACATACCCTTTCAGCACTTTCATATATCTCTCTACACCATACATCCATCGCATACGAGCAGGACCACACATTCTTGTCTCGTGTACCAAATGAACGGTTAGGTGAACCATTATATCAAAAAATGATGGAGGGAAATACATTTCAAGCTCACATAATGTCCCCACAATCTGTCTCTGAAAACCAAGCAATTTTTTAGGATCAATGACCTTGCTACTCATTGCCTTGAAGAACCAACAAAGCTTTGTTATGTTTATGCGCACATTTTCAGGCAAGATAGAACGTATTGCAATGGGCAAGAAATTGTCCATAATGACATGATAGTCATGCGATTTCAGATTCATCAATTTCACGCCATCATCTGAAACAAGTCTCTGTATGTTGGACGAATAACCCTCTAGTACTTTCACATCCTTTAGTGTTTGAAGAAACACTTTTCTTTCACTCTTGGACAAGGTGTGTGCAGCAGGAGGTAATTTCGGTGGTTTACCTTCTTCACACACAGGTGCCAATTCTGCTCTTATACCCATAACAACCATATCCATTCTTGCATTGTAACCATCCTTGGACTTGTTATCAGCTAGCAGAGTATTGAGCAAACTAGCACAAACATTCTTCTCAATGTGCATTAGATCAATAAAGTGTCTAACATACAACTCTTTCCAATAGGGCAATTGAAAGAAAATTGATTCCTTCTTCCAGCCTCTAGTTGGGAGACTCTTTGCAAAGTGTTTTCCATATTTTGTGTTGACATTCTTCATCTCGTACAATACATCTGTACCTGACAATAAACGTGGAGGTCCACGTTCCTCGATTGTGCCATCGAATGCATCAACCATTCTTCTATACTCATGTGTTGGCTCCAACCACCTTCTATGCCCCATATAAACAGTCTTCCTACAATGACATAAACGAATGTGATCTGTGTTCGTGGTACACTAAGGACATGCATCGGCTCCCTTCACACTATATCCAGATACATTCCCATAAGCGGGAAAGTCATTGATAGTTCCAAACAACATGGCCTTCAACTTGAAATTCTCCTTTCTATAAGCATCATACATATCGAAACCCTCATCCCACAGGAGCTTCAAGTCCTCTATCAAAGGAGCCAGATATACATCTATGTTGTTACCAGGTTGTTTGGGTCTTGATATCAATATAGACAACATCATATAAGTGCGCTTCATGCACAAGTCCTGTGAAAGATTATAAACCATCAGAATCACTGGCCAAGTACTGTGGTTGGTACTTTGCATACCAAACAGATTCATTCCGTCAGTTGAGAGTACAAGACGCAAATGTCGTGGTTCGTTCCCAAATTCTAGATGTCTGGCATCGAATATCTTCCATTGGGGTGAATCAACAGGGTGTCTTAGCATTCCATCCTTGATCCTATCATCATGATGCCAAGTCAAATTTCTGGCATCCACATCGCTACTATACATTCTTCTGAATCTTGGTATTATCGGGAAGTACCACATCACCTTCGCTGGAGATTTATTTTTCAGATATCTCTTCTTTCCACACTTGGGACATTCATCGAGGTCTTCATACTCCTTCCGAAATAAGATACAATCACCCGGGCAAGCATGAATTTTCTGATGTGTTAACCCAATGGACTTAAGCATTTGCTTAGCCTCATATGCTTTCGTAGGCAGTACATTTCCATCGGGCAATAGACCACTAACTGCTTCCAGCATGCTTGAGAAGCACGCATCGGTCAACTGGTGTGCTGCTTTTAGGTTGAACAATATCAAAACAACTGACACTTTTGTTGTCTTCTTACACCCGGGCCAAAGGGGTAATCCAGCGTCATCCCTTAATTTCTCTGACATATAAGGGTGATCTCGCAGATTTGTGTCATCCCCACTTGATGTATCAACATTCGGTACATCTCCAATACTATCCCCAACCACTGTATCTTCAAACCTAAAGTCAGTTCTTATGTTGCTTGAGCTACATCCATCTCTTCTCTCACCATGAAATATCCAAACGATATATATTTTATCAATACCGTGACACATCAAGTGGTCTAACAAACTTTCTCGACCACTAACAGTTTTTCCATTCATACATTTCCAACACGGACATAAAATGTATCGATGGTCGGTGTAGTGTCTAATTGCATGATTACAAAACTCTTCCACCCCATTTCTATACTCCTCTGATAATCTATTTGCTCGAATCCACTTTCGATCCATATAAAACTAGAGATGCCTATATACATTAATCGAAAAGCACACGAGTTGAGTCTATATAATTAGCAATCCAACTCTATCTACAACTACTACTATTTTGTAAAACTTTATAACCTTTAGCTAGGCATGCTATAGATCAAAGCCTAACTAAGTCCCAAGACATTCTAAAATTCTAACATGCATTCTAACAATTCCAACTAAAATTAATCCTAAAGCCTTCAATTAAGAATTCTAACCCTAACAAGGACATGATAACAATCTTATTATGAGTTGAATGCTAATAATAAGTTAGCTTTAATGTAATTATCACAAGGCAATTTAAGGTATCAATTGAAATCATATTGTGGTTAGTATCTCTTTTCTACCGTTTAGTCATGCATAACTAGAGTGAATCAATTTACGCAATCACACAATTTCAATAAATTTGGGCCCAAAAATCATTTTAATTAATTTCACCACCTCAATTAATGGAAGGCAAATTATATCACTAATAATTATTATTCATTTCCATTATCACCCTCATTGAAAAATTATGAAATATCACTGTATATAATTTCATTCACAATCATACAACATGAGATGCATATATAAATTAATTACCGAAATCAAGACTTAGAATCAATCGAGCAAAATTTCAAAAAACAAGAATACTCACAGCTCTAACACGTCCTAAAATGTTTGTTTCTATACCCAATTAAATATATATATATATTCATGAAATTAAAAATTTCTATATACCTAATTATATTATATATTCATCAAATTAACACTAATTAACTAGTATATAAATAAATTAGGTATATATATATACAGGGAAATTGGAGCAATTACCTGGCGGCGGAGGAGAGGCGGCGGGCTACGGCGGCGGCGGCAGCTGGGGCGATGTCGATCGGGAGGTGCGGCCTGGGGCATCGTCGGGAGAGGCGCAGCCTGGGACGGCGTCACGAGGCGCGGCGGGCAGGGTGCGCCGCAGGGGAGGGCTGGGCTACGAGGGCGGAGTGAGGCTGGAGTTACGGCGGCAGACTGGTGGCGCGCGTCGCAGGTGAGAGAGGAGGAGGAAAGTACTGTGCGTTGGCTGACTAAATTAGGGATTTGAAGATTTTAAATTGGGTCAAACACTTAGAGAGCGGTTTAGAACCGCTATGCAAGTCTGTAACTTAGAGAGCGGTTCTTAACCGCTATCCTAGTGTCACTTGGATAGCGGTTCTGAACCGCTATACAAGTTAGAACTTGGATAACGGTTTTGAACCACTATCTTGCAATTGAGAACTTACATAGCGGTTATTAATTGCTTTCTAAGGTTAAAACTTGGAAAGCGGTTTTGAACCGCTGTCTTACAATCTTTTTTTTAATATATTACTTTACATAACCGCTCTCCAAGTAGGTTCTTGGAGAGCGGTTTTTATAATAGCTATCCAAGTACAACTATCTAAATTCGAATTTATAGTAGTGTATATTTTTTATTTATAATTACTTAATTTATAAATGGACAACAAAATACTCCATAATACGCTCCAACATATGACTAAAAATAATAGTCCAAAAAATAGAATTAGTAAAATTGGATGAAGTGAATAGTATATTATATGACCCATGAACTTATGAAACAACCATGATATAATCATGTCTTTTTCAAAAAAATAAAAATAAAACCCAAATACCAAAGTGAAGCTTCACCCATACAAAACTCTATCTATGAATTATACCTTTTTTTTTTAAATCTTTACAAAGGTATGAAATTAACTCTTTTTTTTTTCAAAAATAAAAGAGGATCAAGCAATATTTTTAATTAAAGTTGCTATAATGATGTTTGTTTCAAATTCTCATTCCTAAATATTGAAACAAGCACCCCAATTTCTGAAAATTATAATAAAATAACAAAGCAATGGGAAAATTAATATCTTATTTTATTTGCATATGCTTAATTTTGGAAAATATTGTCAATTTACGAATTTCAATTACACCCGTTGATGAAATTAAGGATAAAAATGATAAGAATTTCAATTACACCCGTTGATGAAATTAAGGATAAAAATGATAAGACTTCACTATTACCCTTTCTCCACCGTCCCACACCACAATTTCACCTTGGTCGCATTCTTGCTTCGTTAACGCACCGCCCATCCAATTGCTTCAACGAAACTCTATTTCCACCATTGATCTTCATGTTATCGTGATGAAATTTTACTAGAACCCTATACGCAATCGTTATTCTCTAACATCGCCAGTGAATGAATCCTATTAGAAAATTTGTATTAGTTTTTATGATTATTCTAAACCACATAGGATCAACTGAATTGTTCTAGTATTAGATTTTTATTTAGAGATAATGAGTTGAGAGATGACCATGTTTTTAACTACAACTGATAAAGAGTTGAGAGCGGTTCTTAACCGCTATCCTAGTGTCACTTGGATAGCGGTTCTGAACCGCTATACAAGTTAGAACTTGGATAACGGTTTTGAACCACTATCTTGCAATTGAGAACTTACATAGCGGTTATTAATTGCTTTCTAAGGTTAAAACTTGGAAAGCGGTTTTGAACCGCTGTCTTACAATTTTTTTTTTAATATATTACTTTACATAACCGCTCTCCAAGTAGGTTCTTGGAGAGCGGTTTTTATAATAGCTATCCAAGTACAACTATCTAAATTCGAATTTATAGTAGTGTATATTTTTTATTTATAATTACTTAATTTATAAATGGACAACAAAATACTCCATAATACGCTCCAACATATGACTAAAAATAATAGTCCAAAAAATAGAATTAGTAAAATTGGATGAAGTGAATAGTATATTATATGACCCATGAACTTATGAAACAACCATGATATAATCATGTCTTTTTCAAAAAATAAAAATAAAACCCAAATACCAAAGTGAAGCTTCACCCATACAAAACTCTATCTATGAATTATACCTTTTTTTTTTAAATCTTTACAAAGGTATGAAATTAACTCTTTTTTTTTTTTCAAAAATAAAAGAGGATCAAGCAATATTTTTAATTAAAGTTGCTATAATGATGTTTGTTTCAAATTCTCATTCCTAAATATTGAAACAAGCACCCCAATTTCTGAAAATTATAATAAAATAACAAAGCAATGGGAAAATTAATATCTTATTTTATTTGCATATGCTTAATTTTGGAAAATATTGTTAATTTACGAATTTCAATTACACCCGTTGATGAAATTAAGGATAAAAATGATAAGAATTTCAATTACACCCGTTGATGAAATTAAGGATAAAAATGATAAGACTTCACTATTACCCTTTCTCCACCGTCCCACACCACAATTTCACCTTGGTCGCATTCTTGCTTCGTTAACGCACCGCCCATCCAATTGCTTCAACGAAACTCTATTTCAACCATTGATCTTCATGTTATCGTGATGAAATTTTACTAGAACCCTATACGCAATCGTTATTCTCTAACATCGCCAGTGAATGAATCCTTTTAGAAAATTTGTATTAGTTTTTATGATTATTCTAAACCACATAGGATCAACTGAATTGTTCTAGTATTAGATTTTTATTTAGAGATAATGAGTTGAGAGATGACCATGTTTTTAACTACAACTGATAAAGAGTTGAGAGTGGTTCTTAACCGCTATCCTAGTGTCACTTGGATAGCGGTTCTGAACCGCTATACAAGTTAGAACTTGGATAACGGTTTTGAACCACTATCTTGCAATTGAGAACTTACATAGCGGTTATTAATTGCTTTCTAAGGTTAAAACTTGGAAAGCGGTTTTGAACCGCTGTCTTACAATTTTTTTTTTAATATATTACTTTACATAACCGCTCTCCAAGTAGGTTCTTGGAGAGCGGTTTTTATAATAGCTATCCAAGTACAACTATCTAAATTCGAATTTATAGTAGTGTATATTTTTTATTTATAATTACTTAATTTATAAATGGACAACAAAATACTCCATAATACGCTCCAACATATGACTAAAAATAATAGTCCAAAAAATAGAATTAGTAAAATTGGATGAAGTGAATAGTATATTATATGACCCATGAACTTATGAAACAACCATGATATAATCATGTCTTTTTCAAAAAATAAAAATAAAACCCAAATACCAAAGTGAAGCTTCACCCATACAAAACTCTATCTATGAATTATACCTTTTTTTTTTTAATCTTTACAAAGGTATGAAATTAACTCTTTTTTTTTTCAAAAATAAAAGAGGATCAAGCAATATTTTTAATTAAAGTTGCTATAATGATGTTTGTTTCAAATTCTCATTCCTAAATATTGAAACAAGCACCCCAATTTCTGAAAATTATAATAAAATAACAAAGCAATGGGAAAATTAATATCTTATTTTATTTGCATATGCTTAATTTTGGAAAATATTGTCAATTTACGAATTTCAATTACACCCGTTGATGAAATTAAGGATAAAAATGATAAGAATTTCAATTACACCCGTTGATGAAATTAAGGATAAAAATGATAAGACTTCACTATTACCCTTTCTCCACCGTCCCACACCACAATTTCACCTTGGTCGCATTCTTGCTTCGTTAACGCACCGCCCATCCAATTGCTTCAACGAAACTCTATTTCCACCATTGATCTTCATGTTATCGTGATGAAATTTTACTAGAACCCTATACGCAATCGTTATTCTCTAACATCGCCAGTGAATGAATCCTATTAGAAAATTTGTATTAGTTTTTATGATTATTCTAAACCACATAGGATCAACTGAATTGTTCTAGTATTAGATTTTTATTTAGAGATAATGAGTTGAGAGATGACCATGTTTTTAACTACAACTGATAAAGAGTTGAGAGCGGTTCTTAACCGCTATCCTAGTGTCACTTGGATAGCGGTTCTGAACCGCTATACAAGTTAGAACTTGGATAACGGTTTTGAACCACTATCTTGCAATTGAGAACTTACATAGCGGTTATTAATTGCTTTCTAAGGTTAAAACTTGGAAAGCGGTTTTGAACCGCTGTCTTACAATTTTTTTTTTTAATATATTACTTTACATAACCGCTCTCCAAGTAGGTTCTTGGAGAGCGGTTTTTATAATAGCTATCCAAGTACAACTATCTAAATTCGAATTTATAGTAGTGTATATTTTTTATTTATAATTACTTAATTTATAAATGGACAACAAAATACTCCATAATACGCTCCAACATATGACTAAAAATAATAGTCCAAAAAATAGAATTAGTAAAATTGGATGAAGTGAATAGTATATTAGATGACCCATGAACTTATGAAACAACCATGATATAATCATGTCTTTTTCAAAAAATAAAAATAAAACCCAAATACCAAAGTGAAGCTTCACCCATACAAAACTCTATCTATGAATTATACTTTTTTTTTTTTAAATATTTACAAAGGTATGAAATTAACTCTTTTTGTTTTCAAAAATAAAAGAGGATCAAGCAATATTTTTACTTAAAGTTGCTATAATGATGTTTGTTTCAAATTCTCATTCCTAAATATTGAAACAAGCACCCCAATTTCTGAAAATTATAATAAAATAACAAAGCAATGGGAAAATTAATATCTTATTTTATTTGCATATGCTTAATTTTGGAAAATATTGTCAATTTACGAATTTCAATTACACCCGTTGATGAAATTAAGGATAAAAATGATAAGAATTTCAATTACACCCGTTGATGAAATTAAGGATAAAAATGATAAGACTTCACTATTACCCTTTCTCCACCGTCCCACACCACAATTTCACCTTGGTCGCATTCTTGCTTCGTTAACGCACCGCCCATCCAATTGCTTCAACGAAACTCTATTTCCACCATTGATCTTCATGTTATCGTGATGAAATTTTACTAGAACCCTATACGCAATCGTTATTCTCTAACATCGCCAGTGAATGAATCCTATTAGAAAATTTGTATTAGTTTTTATGATTATTCTAAACCACATAGGATCAACTGAATTGTTCTAGTATTAGATTTTTATTTAGAGATAATGAGTTGAGAGATGACCATGTTTTTAACTACAACTGATAAAGAGTTGAGAGCGGTTCTTAACCGCTATCCTAGTGTCACTTGGATAGCGGTTCTGAACCGCTATACAAGTTAGAACTTGGATAACGGTTTTGAACCACTATCTTGCAATTGAGAACTTACATAGCGGTTATTAATTGCTTTCTAAGGTTAAAACTTGGAAAGCGGTTTTGAACCGCTGTCTTACAATTTTTTTTTTAATATATTACTTTACATAACCGCTCTCCAAGTAGGTTCTTGGAGAGCGGTTTTTATAATAGCTATCCAAGTACAACTATCTAAATTCGAATTTATAGTAGTGTATATTTTTTATTTATAATTACTTAATTTATAAATGGACAACAAAATACTCCATAATACGCTCCAACATATGACTAAAAATAATAGTCCAAAAAATAGAATTAGTAAAATTGGATGAAGTGAATAGTATATTATATGACCCATGAACTTATGAAACAACCATGATATAATCATGTCTTTTTCAAAAAATAAAAATAAAACCCAAATACCAAAGTGAAGCTTCACCCATACAAAACTCTATCTATGAATTATACCTTTTTTTTTTAAATCTTTACAAAGGTATGAAATTAACTCTTTTTTTTTTCAAAAATAAAAGAGGATCAAGCAATATTTTTAATTAAAGTTGCTATAATGATGTTTGTTTCAAATTCTCATTCCTAAATATTGAAACAAGCACCCCAATTTCTGAAAATTATAATAAAATAACAAAGCAATGGGAAAATTAATATCTTATTTTATTTGCATATGCTTAATTTTGGAAAATATTGTCAATTTACGAATTTCAATTACACCCGTTGATGAAATTAAGGATAAAAATGATAAGAATTTCAATTACACCCGTTGATGAAATTAAGGATAAAAATGATAAGACTTCACTATTACCCTTTCTCCACCGTCCCACACCACAATTTCACCTTGGTCGCATTCTTGCTTCGTTAACGCACCGCCCATCCAATTGCTTCAACGAAACTCTATTTCCACCATTGATCTTCATGTTATCGTGATGAAATTTTACTAGAACCCTATACGCAATCGTTATTCTCTAACATCGCCAGTGAATGAATCCTATTAGAAAATTTGTATTAGTTTTTATGATTATTCTAAACCACATAGGATCAACTGAATTGTTCTAGTATTAGATTTTTATTTAGAGATAATGAGTTGAGAGATGACCATGTTTTTAACTACAACTGATAAAGAGTTGAGAGCGGTTCTTAACCGCTATCCTAGTGTCACTTGGATAGCGGTTCTGAACCGCTATACAAGTTAGAACTTGGATAACGGTTTTGAACCACTATCTTGCAATTGAGAACTTACATAGCGGTTATTAATTGCTTTCTAAGGTTAAAACTTGGAAAGCGGTTTTGAACCGCTGTCTTACAATTTTTTTTTTTAATATATTACTTTACATAACCGCTCTCCAAGTAGGTTCTTGGAGAGCGGTTTTTATAATAGCTATCCAAGTACAACTATCTAAATTCGAATTTATAGTAGTGTATATTTTTTATTTATAATTACTTAATTTATAAATGGACAACAAAATACTCCATAATACGCTCCAACATATGACTAAAAATAATAGTCCAAAAAATAGAATTAGTAAAATTGGATGAAGTGAATAGTATATTAGATGACCCATGAACTTATGAAACAACCATGATATAATCATGTCTTTTTCAAAAAATAAAAATAAAACCCAAATACCAAAGTGAAGCTTCACCCATACAAAACTCTATCTATGAATTATACTTTTTTTTTTTAAATATTTACAAAGGTATGAAATTAACTCTTTTTGTTTTCAAAAATAAAAGAGGATCAAGCAATATTTTTACTTAAAGTTGCTATAATGATGTTTGTTTCAAATTCTCATTCCTAAATATTGAAACAAGCACCCCAATTTCTGAAAATTATAATAAAATAACAAAGCAATGGGAAAATTAATATCTTATTTTATTTGCATATGCTTAATTTTGGAAAATATTGTCAATTTACGAATTTCAATTACACCCGTTGATGAAATTAAGGATAAAAATGATAAGAATTTCAATTACACCCGTTGATGAAATTAAGGATAAAAATGATAAGACTTCACTATTACCCTTTCTCCACCGTCCCACACCACAATTTCACCTTGGTCGCATTCTTGCTTCGTTAACGCACCGCCCATCCAATTGCTTCAACGAAACTCTATTTCCACCATTGATCTTCATGTTATCGTGATGAAATTTTACTAGAACCCTATACGCAATCGTTATTCTCTAACATCGCCAGTGAATGAATCCTATTAGAAAATTTGTATTAGTTTTTATGATTATTCTAAACCACATAGGATCAACTGAATTGTTCTAGTATTAGATTTTTATTTAGAGATAATGAGTTGAGAGATGACCATGTTTTTAACTACAACTGATAAAGAGTTGAGAGCGGTTCTTAACCGCTATCCTAGTGTCACTTGGATAGCGGTTCTGAACCGCTATACAAGTTAGAACTTGGATAACGGTTTTGAACCACTATCTTGCAATTGAGAACTTACATAGCGGTTATTAATTGCTTTCTAAGGTTAAAACTTGGAAAGCGGTTTTGAACCGCTGTCTTACAATTTTTTTTTTAATATATTACTTTACATAACCGCTCTCCAAGTAGGTTCTTGGAGAGCGGTTTTTATAATAGCTATCCAAGTACAACTATCTAAATTCGAATTTATAGTAGTGTATATTTTTTATTTATAATTACTTAATTTATAAATGGACAACAAAATACTCCATAATACGCTCCAACATATGACTAAAAATAATAGTCCAAAAAATAGAATTAGTAAAATTGGATGAAGTGAATAGTATATTATATGACCCATGAACTTATGAAACAACCATGATATAATCATGTCTTTTTCAAAAAATAAAAATAAAACCCAAATACCAAAGTGAAGCTTCACCCATACAAAACTCTATCTATGAATTATACCTTTTTTTTTTAAATCTTTACAAAGGTATGAAATTAACTCTTTTTTTTTTCAAAAATAAAAGAGGATCAAGCAATATTTTTAATTAAAGTTGCTATAATGATGTTTGTTTCAAATTCTCATTCCTAAATATTGAAACAAGCACCCCAATTTCTGAAAATTATAATAAAATAACAAAGCAATGGGAAAATTAATATCTTATTTTATTTGCATATGCTTAATTTTGGAAAATATTGTCAATTTACGAATTTCAATTACACCCGTTGATGAAATTAAGGATAAAAATGATAAGAATTTCAATTACACCCGTTGATGAAATTAAGGATAAAAATGATAAGACTTCACTATTACCCTTTCTCCACCGTCCCACACCACAATTTCACCTTGGTCGCATTCTTGCTTCGTTAACGCACCGCCCATCCAATTGCTTCAACGAAACTCTATTTCCACCATTGATCTTCATGTTATCGTGATGAAATTTTACTAGAACCCTATACGCAATCGTTATTCTCTAACATCGCCAGTGAATGAATCCTATTAGAAAATTTGTATTAGTTTTTATGATTATTCTAAACCACATAGGATCAACTGAATTGTTCTAGTATTAGATTTTTATTTAGAGATAATGAGTTGAGAGATGACCATGTTTTTAACTACAACTGATAAAGAGTTGAGAGCGGTTCTTAACCGCTATCCTAGTGTCACTTGGATAGCGGTTCTGAACCGCTATACAAGTTAGAACTTGGATAACGGTTTTGAACCACTATCTTGCAATTGAGAACTTACATAGCGGTTATTAATTGCTTTCTAAGGTTAAAACTTGGAAAGCGGTTTTGAACCGCTGTCTTACAATTTTTTTTTTTAATATATTACTTTACATAACCGCTCTCCAAGTAGGTTCTTGGAGAGCGGTTTTTATAATAGCTATCCAAGTACAACTATCTAAATTCGAATTTATAGTAGTGTATATTTTTTATTTATAATTACTTAATTTATAAATGGACAAAAAAATACTCCATAATACGCTCCAACATATGACTAAAAATAATAGTCCAAAAAATAGAATTAGTAAAATTGGATGAAGTGAATAGTATATTAGATGACCCATGAACTTATGAAACAACCATGATATAATCATGTCTTTTTCAAAAAATAAAAATAAAACCCAAATACCAAAGTGAAGCTTCACCCATACAAAACTCTATCTATGAATTATACTTTTTTTTTTAAATATTTACAAAGGTATGAAATTAACTCTTTTTGTTTTCAAAAATAAAAGAGGATCAAGCAATATTTTTACTTAAAGTTGCTATAATGATGTTTGTTTCAAATTCTCATTCCTAAATATTGAAACAAGCACCCCAATTTCTGAAAATTATAATAAAATAACAAAGCAATGGGAAAATTAATATCTTATTTTATTTGCATATGCTTAATTTTGGAAAATATTGTCAATTTACGAATTTCAATTACACCCGTTGATGAAATTAAGGATAAAAATGATAAGAATTTCAATTACACCCGTTGATGAAATTAAGGATAAAAATGATAAGACTTCACTATTACCCTTTCTCCACCGTCCCACACCACAATTTCACCTTGGTCGCATTCTTGCTTCGTTAACGCACCGCCCATCCAATTGCTTCAACGAAACTCTATTTCCACCATTGATCTTCATGTTATCGTGATGAAATTTTACTAGAACCCTATACACAATCGTTATTCTCTAACATCGCCAGTGAATGAATCCTATTAGAAAATTTGTATTAGTTTTTATGATTATTCTAAACCACATAGGATCAACTGAATTGTTCTAGTATTAGATTTTTATTTAGAGATAATGAGTTGAGAGATGACCATGTTTTTAACTACAACTGATAAAGAGTTGAGAGCGGTTCTTAACCGCTATCCTAGTGTCACTTGGATAGCGGTTCTGAACCGCTATACAAGTTAGAACTTGGATAACGGTTTTGAACCACTATCTTGCAATTGAGAACTTACATAGCGGTTATTAATTGCTTTCTAAGGTTAAAACTTGGAAAGCGGTTTTGAACCGCTGTCTTACAATTTTTTTTTTAATATATTACTTTACATAACCGCTCTCCAAGTAGGTTCTTGGAGAGCGGTTTTTATAATAGCTATCCAAGTACAACTATCTAAATTCGAATTTATAGTAGTGTATATTTTTTATTTATAATTACTTAATTTATAAATGGACAACAAAATACTCCATAATACGCTCCAACATATGACTAAAAATAATAGTCCAAAAAATAGAATTAGTAAAATTGGATGAAGTGAATAGTATATTATATGACCCATGAACTTATGAAACAACCATGATATAATCATGTCTTTTTCAAAAAATAAAAATAAAACCCAAATACCAAAGTGAAGCTTCACCCATACAAAACTCTATCTATGAATTATACCTTTTTTTTTTAAATCTTTACAAAGGTATGAAATTAACTCTTTTTTTTTTCAAAAATAAAAGAGGATCAAGCAATATTTTTAATTAAAGTTGCTATAATGATGTTTGTTTCAAATTCTCATTCCTAAATATTGAAACAAGCACCCCAATTTCTGAAAATTATAATAAAATAACAAAGCAATGGGAAAATTAATATCTTATTTTATTTGCATATGCTTAATTTTGGAAAATATTGTCAATTTACGAATTTCAATTACACCCGTTGATGAAATTAAGGATAAAAATGATAAGAATTTCAATTACACCCGTTGATGAAATTAAGGATAAAAATGATAAGACTTCACTATTACCCTTTCTCCACCGTCCCACACCACAATTTCACCTTGGTCGCATTCTTGCTTCGTTAACGCACCGCCCATCCAATTGCTTCAACGAAACTCTATTTCCACCATTGATCTTCATGTTATCGTGATGAAATTTTACTAGAACCCTATACGCAATCGTTATTCTCTAACATCGCCAGTGAATGAATCCTATTAGAAAATTTGTATTAGTTTTTATGATTATTCTAAACCACATATGATCAACTGAATTGTTCTAGTATTAGATTTTTATTTAGAGATAATGAGTTGAGAGATGACCATGTTTTTAACTACAACTGATAAAGATTAAAAGTTTAATACTAAAAAATATTCGTAAGTAGTTCAGTTGACTTGAGAATATATATAAGATATGTCAAAGTATTGTGTGTAATACACACCATTACAAATCCGTATATGACAATACTTTGAGGGTTTTTTTTTTGTGTTGGTCAGGAGCTTTTGAGTTAGAAGATAATATTTGTTTTACACGGATTCTTTTTCCGTGTGCATTACATAATACCCACTCATAAGATATGTATATATTTTTTTTTTGGAAAGATTAAATATTGTGCGAACTTGTAAATACAATATATAATAACTCCATTGATTATTAGAGTATTATAATTACTTGAAAAGAGAGCTAAGATAAACGGGTACACGATAAAGTGGAGTATTTTGACTAGTTTGTCCCTTTTTTGAATGCAGAATTTGCAGTCATACTATGCATGCGCCATTTTTTTTGTCATTTCATGATTGATAAATGAACTTTCGAGACTAACTAGGTTTTTTATAATGTATTTATCACACACCTTTATCATTAAAAAAACAAAATCCTACATGACTAATCGATCAATATTCTGCAAGAAGATACGGGATCATGGGTGCAGAGTGCTGCTAGATTGGTGTTGGGATTGGGATGTATTTTAGCCTAGAAGTACGATGAGAACTATGTTATTATTATTCCAACATTTAAAAAAAATTCTCGACAGTGATATTATTGACATTGGTTTGCCGAAATGTAGTTAGGGTTACGCAAAGAATTTGCCGAAATATACTCAACATTTTGAAAAAAAAAAATTAGCAGAACATTTTAGAAAAAAGTTTGTCGAAATAAGCATTTGATAAATTCTTCCAAAATCCTAACTATATTTCGACAAACCATGTCAAAAGCCCATGTAAGTGTCACCATTTCTTTTACCATTATCACTTAAGAATTCTAGTTTCAAATTTCAACCATGATCCAAAAACTATAAATCATCACACTAACTGGTGTCAGTTTTCACTTAGTCTATGTTAGTGTCTTCAACGGAGTGTTGTCCTCTCTGGTGTGAGTCGTCAACTCATGTCGCGTGCCATTGCAATGAAAAAATTTGGGGTGTTAAATTTTAAATTGTATGAGAATTGGAGTACAAGGAAGGAGTAAGAATAATTAAGATGGATTGAAGGTGTATTTAATAAGTTTTGAAAATAGGGTGAGATAAATTTAATAGGAGGAGATATTAATAAGTTTGTAGGAGAATATAGTCCAACCTTTTTAATATCATTTCATGGTTGTTAGTTGGACTTTCAAGAGCAATGTTGGTGCATGTTAGACTCGTGGTCTTTCTTTTTCTATCACATTATGATTTTTTTTTCAATTTTAATTTATATTATTACTTTAATTATACATTTATGCAACTTTATATGTTTATTTATAATGTGATGTTGCACGAAGTAATTAGATGTTGTAATCCTTTACTCTTACTGGACAAAGTGATGGATTTCAAATTCATTTATGTTAAAATTCATTCCAATAATGATCCAAACTACTTAATAAGTTTGTGTGTTATTAAGGTTGTATAAATCTTCCACTTGATTAAAATTTTTATATTACTATTGCGTGCAACTCAATCACTTATTACTCATTTACAATTGTGCTTATACTCCTAAATATGTATATACAAGTTTACTTCTATGGATTAAGAGTGGAAATTGCTTTAACTTAGTAAACAATGAGTTTACTAACTAATATATCCTCAACGTTTGATATTGGTCACTCGATATTTTTTTATAGCAATTCAAAAAGTTATAGGACAAAACTATAACATGCATAATATTTTCAATGAATATCGTTAAATTGCATCACACCATGAACATATAACTGGAAGTCCATATTGAATATGTTTGATATTGGTCCCTTAATATTTTTTTTCTAGCAATTTAAAAAGTCACAGGACAAAATAATAACATGCATAATATTTTCAATAAATATCGTTAAATTACATCACATGGTAAAAAATTCTTACACAGATACATTATAACAAATTCTTAAGTTGGTAAACATAAAAACCCGCATACTTTCGCATCCAACAAATAACACCAATTACGCCTATACTGTTATACACACTAATTACTGGGGGCATTGACCAAGTAAATTAAGCATATATACAACTAAAACTCGAAAAAGAACTGTATCCGAAATAAATTTGAAAGGATTAATAAAACCTATAGATAAAAGAAATTATCAACGGAAGGATTTAATAACAACACCACATAAAGGTTGAATGGAAATAGAGGATATTTAATAAATAATCATGAATTAGTAGAGGTCAAAAAGCAAAACTATTGCATAGTAATTATCAAATTTTGATTCCTGTCAAAAAAAATTATCAAATTTTGGTAGACGCAATATCACAGGGAGCATAAATTTACTCTAAATTATTGTCCATCTAAACCCTAACACCATAATTGTTGTCAATAATGTAAATTTTATTTTATCAATATGATTCAAGAATACTATAGTAATATCAATAAATTAAATACAAACAAATGCCAATTTTTCGTCAATATTTACAAATTAAATAAAAAATTAAATTTTGACAATTGTTTTGATAATAAATGAACATAAGATTAACACAATTATTGTACAAATATAAACTAAATACCAATAATTGAAAGTTAAAGACCTATATTTCATAGGGATAATTGTAAATCTATAAGTTTTTCAATACAATCTGAAGGTGTATTAAATGTAAAATAAATATCAATAGTTGATGTCAATTTTTTTTATTCCCCAATTGAAGTCAATTTAAGGTATATTTGCATGCACTAATAACATTTTAATAATGATTGAAATAAATAATTCTAAAATAGATTAAACTAAAAATAAATTAATATAATTAATTTGTCAAAATGCATTTAAATTAAGAATATCCAATTTATGGAAATTCCTTAAAACTGATCTAAATAAAAGCAAATGATTTTGAAATCTGTTTTGATTTGTTTGCAAGCAAACGTGTGAGAATTTAACCTAATTAACAACGATTTGAATTTGGCAAAAGCATAAAAATAGGTTAATTATATACTTACATGTCTATTAGATCCTGAATATGCAGAATTTTGATTAAATGAATATCAAAAGTATATGCATAAATTTAAAGTTGACCATTGTTTAAAATACTGAATCACATGTATCAATTTTAAGCATTAATTGTGTTCATAATTTTAATCAGCATTCAAGAGAACAAAAAGTATGGCACATTTGTTATTATTCTATTTTTTTTTTATAAATTTATGATTTTATTACAAATGGAAGATTGATTATTCCATTTAATTTGAATAATAATTGTTGAAAGCAATCAAAGGATTAATAATTTCTGAAAGCAATCAAAGGGAAATGAAAGATACAAAACATAACTAAGAAGTATTTCAAAAATATATATTAAAAATCATAACATATACGTATTAAGTTTTTATTAAAAGCAACACCATAATCATTAATTATGTTCGAATTACAATGAAACAAATGAGTTATTCACTTTCAATAATCCCAAGAGAAGGCTGATGGGAATTCCGATTTCGAAGCCGATTATCTGAGATTTACAATCTTCCCTCCTCTTAAAAAAAAAGATAAAATTCCATATCTGAGATTACACTATCAATGATACAGAGAAAATCGTCGGTACAAAACACGCGATAAAAACTTTTAGGCTATATAAAAAACTAGCCCGCAAAAATTCGTGGATTTAAAATATAAATTTTTTGTATCTATAAACCAAACACATCAACAGATACATCGTTAATAATAAACAAAATTTTATTTTTTCACACAAATAAAAAACAATTTATCAAATACCAAATTCACCATCATGGTCCAAAATAATGCCTCATAAATTCCTAAAAACCTCTCTGTAAACAACATTGGTTGTGTACTTTGATGTCTTTCCTTCTGAATCCAGGCTTAAGATCTTCAACCCATCCATCCTCTTAACCCTAGAGATCGCCACGTAAAGCTGACCGTGAGTAAAAACTGGTTTGGACAGATACAATCCAACGTTGGAAAGAGACTGACCCTGACTCTTGTTTATGGTCATTACAAAGCAAAGCAAAACAAGAAATTGTCTTCTAGTGAAATTCACTGGCATGGTTACATTCGAATTACTTAAAGTCACCCTGGGAATGAAAACCTTGTTTCCAATATTCCTTCCAGATATAATCTCAGCTTCAATTACGTGATTTCCAAGCCTAACGACTATTAATCTTGTACCATTACATAGACCAGACCTTTGATCGATGTTCCTGAGCAAAACAATCGGAATACCCTCCTTAAGAACTAGACGATGGCACGGCATTCCGGAGCACCTGAGAGAGTTTAAGAAATCTACTGAAACTAACTCCCCTTGACCCCTGGTCGAAACTCTGTCTTACACACGCTATCCGAACTCAATTAAACTCTTGATTCTCCGGGAATCATATCAATAGCCTTATCATTGATACAATACACATCCCTGTGTGTGGGTGCAAGAATAGCACTCTCATCAAAGAATTTACGTGTACGAATATTACGTTCTATCGAAGGATAGATACTCATAATGATTGCCGAAACTGGATCAACCTCATTTGTAATAAGATTGTTTGATGGAATCTCAATTTCTGAATAACCATCCATACCTTCCCCAAGCTTGCCATCACCTATCTTGAGAATCCAATCATAAAATTTTGCAATCTCCAAACCTCCGTCCGTACCATGCACATCAGAATCCAGTCGCATATTCCTGGTCAACTTCAACACCTGAAAAAAATACCGAAATAAAAATTCATCAGCCAATTACACGCGTTGTGTTTTTTTTCCGAAATCCAATTAGAAAAATTTGCATTTTAATTCACCTTGCAATATTGCCACAAGTGAGATGAATTAATCACAGAATGAACAACATCTTCCCTTGTACCCTTTGGTATAACTGGTAGAATCTGACGAAAATCTCCGCCGAGAACAACCGTCTTTCCTCCGAACAGTAGGTCATTCACTGATCCATCAGTCATCCTAACAATATCACGAAGAGTTCGATCCAAGGCCTCAAAGCAAAATTTGTTAACCATTGGGGCTTCGTCCCATATAATTAATTTTACCTTTATAAGCAACTCGGATAGTTCAGACCCAGGAGAAATATTACAGGTGGATGACTTATCGATGTTTATTGGGATAGCAAATCGAGAGCGCCGTACGCCCGCCTGGAAGAAGAAGCGCTGCAATCCCACTGGATACAACATTCAACACAACATGTCCCTCAGACCGTATAGAAGCAGACATCGTCCTCCAGATAAATATTTTTCCAGTACCACCATACCCGTAAAGGAAATAGATTCCACCTTGGTCTAGCAAAACTGCATCATTTATCTCATGAAATACGCCTCTCTGCTCAGGCGTAAGCATTGCACTTAATTGATTGAATTCATCCCTCAAGATCGCACGATCATATCAAAGTTCCTCATGCAATAATTTATTTACACCACTCGCCACCAAATGTTGAACCGGTTGAGGCATCGAAGGAAACATAGCCAAGGTGTTGCCATTCATCTGCAACAACTTTTCAATCTCAATCAAGGTACAGTTCATCAACTCCTCGATAGTTATTATCAAATCTGTTTTAGAACAATTTACAGTATCAGATGTAATTTAATAAAAGTTGAAAAAAAATTAGTTGGTTGTACTCAATATGAATACCTAGTTGGTTTAATAACTGTCGTTGTCTATACTGAATGTCATCCGACAAACAATCTAACGTCCTTTCAAATACGTGCTCAGGAGAACTCATAGACGACGACAACAAAAGAATTGAGAATAAATTTCGAACATAATGGGCCGATGCCCAGAAACTTGCCTCAACTATTCCATCAATGTATTCGCAATCGTCCTCTAATAACCCAAGTGAATAACAGGAATCCTTGAAAGTAGGATATACAACACCACCAATGGTCTTGATCTCCTCATGTGACTCAGCCCCGTTACTGTGTGGCAACAAAATCCCCAGATAAAATTTCTCACCGGCACTCGGTGGAACGTTATACAACCTTCCCAATGCAAATCTAGTATCCTTCCTCTCAACCCAAACATACTTCTTGTTGTCCCAAACATACTTAGAAGGGAACTCCATATATGTTAAACTCTTTGCAGTAGGATCAGTCCGATTGCGCTCCATCCAAGCCAAAAACTTCGACTTATATGAATTAGGTCTCTCCAGAACATCATCGATATAGTCATCATCATAAAAAATAACACTTTGTTCACCAGGAAGATGAAAATTCAAACGCACAACCGGTGGAAATCTATGATGTATATCAAACTGGAGAGTCCTCCATACAACCTCACATGGAGAAATGTACCTACAGTTAATGAAATTCTCAACCTCATCGTTCTCAAAAGATGTTTCTGCACCATTTTCTCCAGAAATAGTTGCTCTGTCGGGACCCTTATTAATATATTTGAACAAATACTTGATAGACTTGTGACGATTACACCACTCGACGTTTATATACCCTTGCTATCTCTTCAATAGAATAAGACTGTACGGTATAACAAATCTATTGTCCAAAGCAACGTTACTTTTAACAACAGTTCTACCGTCATTTCGTCTCATGTACAGTGGATATCCATCCTGATCAACTGATGTATTATCTATGTACCTCCTTGGGAATTTTTTCGAACAGTATTTTCCATTCATGCAAGGTGAATATAATCTAGCAAAACCACAAGGTACATGCATCATATATTCACTAACCAAATCGTACAACAAAGGATCATCATTTTTATCAGGGATCTCAGCCGATATGAATCGATCAACATCATCTGGATTTGGAATCTTGTTATCACGGTTCAAGAAAAGGAGAATATGAGCATGTGGAAATCCCCTCTTCTGAAACTCCACGGTGTACACAACTGTTACAAAAAATATTTAATTAAACAAAAAAAGAAGAAGTATATCAATAGTCATCCCACAAATTTAATCATGCAATTCCCATATACAGACAGATATATAGACATAAAGTTCTAACAGATCAGAGAGCAAGAATTACCTACATCAATTTTTCCAAATATTCGGAGATCTTTGAAATCAGAGATTATCTTGTCAAGTTCCATCTTAAACAAACGACACAGAATGTCTGGCCTATCAGCTGTCTCAAGTCCTCTCGAAGATAGAAATCTCGATATCTCTGGCCATTTAGGATTGCACATTATCGTAATGAACAGATCATGATAAGAGTAGTACTTACAAATTGCCATAACATCCTAAAAATTTTGAAACGTGTACTTTGTCCCACCAGTAAACGAAGACAACATTATTCTTTTACCAGTAGAAGACGGGTCCGTAAGACCTGATTGAACTGCACTCGACATGTCAGAAACTCTACCAGATCTTAACTTCACCTGATTAAACTTTAAATAATTCAACCTTTCTGCTTCTATCATCGTATAAGAATCCACCAAAAATTACTGAAACAGTCTACGGGATAAGAATAATGTATTCGGCTCGTTCAGGCGCTTGTGAATTCTGAACGCAAAGAACTCGCACATTGTCAGCCTAGTCCTCTTTCTTGAAGTAAAACCAGCATCGCTATGGTCAACATCAATACGGTATTCATCCTCACCATATGGGAACTACAAAGGATACTGCAATGGTATATATGACGGATGCATCTCACTTATCCTTAACAACTTTCCATCACATGTCTTCAGCAAAACATCTCTTCTATCAACAATTGCTTCAATATCTCCTGGAATCAGAGCAGCTACCTCAGATACAGTGGGGAGATTATGAGTCCTTCCATCTGTATTTCTTCTTTGAACCAAATTCAACCTCAATGAGGGATCACGACCAGACATAATTCCATATCTAGCAGTCCGGAATTGCATAGCAAATGGATTATGTCGGTCTACCATCGACCGCAACTCACACACAATAGCCTTGTCAAGACGTGTAGCCTTTTCCTTTTCACGAACACTACGAAAAAAAAGACTACCGTATTACAAAAACAAATGATAAACACTACGAAATGTTTTCATTTTCAAAACAAAAAACAACATACCTGAGAGCATTAATTCTATTATGTAACTCGTTATCAGTGTCATAGATATATAGCTGAGAAAACTTTGGCTGTTTTCCAGGGATATGCAACAAACTACCAATCCGATGATAGTTAGCACCATGAATTTTGTATACATAAGGTCCCCTGCCTTTATTCACCGAAGTATCAACCGTACCACCCATCGATGTAAAACTAAACATCATGTTATAAGCCCTAATGTTCTCCAGAAACTGCTTGCTCTTTGCTCCATTCGACGAAAATAGATTCACCAGTGTATCTGGAGGCGGCTTCATCAACGGAATACGTATCTTTCCATTGCTACAGCACAACGGGAATTTAGGTGGAACCTCATTCCATTTTTTCGATGTCCTCTCCTCATACCATATAGAAGCATTGCAATAAATTCACACGTACGTGGCATCACCAAAATCAAGATACTCTGAAATGTAATCAATAAGTCATCAAACATGCATACAAACGATCACACACACATACGTAAACACATGGAAATAATTAATAATTAACACCCATGAACGTACACAATTACACATACCTCCAACATGAACATATTTTTCTCTTAATTTTGACCCAGTTAGGACATCAATTGATATTCCCCTATCTGCACATTGATGCAACATAGTCAGCAATATACAATAGGGATAACACAATGGATGATAATCAAATTAGTAAAAAGATATTAATTCAAAATAAATATTGAATTAAAAATTCTGAAATGTAATAAACTCACTAATTCGAGCAGTTTGCCCATCTTGAATAGAATAATCACCACCCAAATTTATTATCCTTGAACCATAATTCTCGACATTCACGCGCACGTGGCGACCACTAAAAATTACATCGCCAACATCTCCAACAATAAGTGCCTTTCCCTTTTCTGCAAGATTAAAAGTATTATGAAAGAGAAAAGGACTATACAAAGATACATAAACGGATGAAAAAAAAAACTTTGGCGGTGAATCGTATATTTTCTGGACATGTGTTATCCGGCAAAACACTTGCACGAACAGCAGGCGCAGAACTCGACACTAAATATAGGTCCAAGAGAATAAATAAGGAACAAATATAAACCACAGCAAACTTAGCGACACAAAATATTAATATATGTATTTCCACTTGCCATCAAGTGACGGAACATTCGAACCAGCAACACCATCATGCAAAGGGTGATTGTCTGAATAAACAAAGTTGAGGAATTATAATTATCAGTTAAATATAAACAACAAACTATAAATATGACTTCAGCATGAACATACCAATTAAAACAGATAAACCTCTAGAACGTTTACCATAGATAATACGTCTCCTATGCAACCTTGCACTACGTTGCATGGATTTTTCCAAAACAGTATCTACATTATATTTAAAGAGCATAAATCAGATATAAAACAAATGAATAACAACATTCAAATTATCACATCACTGAATTAAATCCCAAGATTGCATAACACACAAAATTTACCCATTTCAAGTGTTCTACCACGCTTACCCAGGATAATTGATCTCCTCCTCATTCGAGCATGCCTTGCACAATTCCCTGTTATTAGCAAATAAAATAAAGTCCACAAAGACACAACATACTTAGCTTATAAAATGAGAATAAAAAATTATATGAAAAAAAAGAAAAAAAACTAATCAATCAGATAAATAAAAAACATTATCCAATCTACACTCACAGTAATGCAATATCCTCGCTGATCGAACATTACGGCAACCTGAACAACGCAAGTGTCCAAATTAGGCACACAACTCTAATACACTTAGCAAAAAATATAGTGCGAGTATTAGAGCAAATAAAATGTGATATCTAATTGTTTATATCACTGGTATTATGCTTTTGCTCATATTAACTGATCATTATTAAAATATTACTTCAAATTCCCAAAATAATTACGGATTTTATACAAAATCACAGCAAGATGGCCACAATAGACCGCAAGTCAAGCAGATTAAAAATTACCTGACGACGATATACTACCAGCAACATTTGTAAAATAATCATCACCCATTGTGCCATGCAACGAACACGTTGTACAAAATATTAATGAACCGCAACGAAACTGAAAAAAAATCAATTATATAAGAGAGAAAATATGGGCTAGCGTCTGTACTCAATATTAATGGTAGGATGTTTAGTTTTCCATACCAACATTGGTTCGATTGTTAGAACAGGTAATTAATGGTTAAGTGATCACACATCTTTTATACTCTACTCATCAATACTTACTTTTCATATGCACCAAGTGTTAGATTAGGAAGGCACTCTCTTCATGTTTCAGTTAAAACAAATATCACGCTTAACTAAAATTATTGTTCATTTGTGGTTAAATCTAATAACAAATTTTAATTATATTAATTTGCACGTTTCAATTAAAATTACTTCACATTTCACTGTTCTCATCATTAGACAGTTCGATTGTTGCATAAGAAATAGATTTTTCATTCAACATTTCATCTAAAAGCCCAATTTCATTACTCATCATATATATCCACATTGTCAAATCGATAACTATTCAATCATTTAAATGTCATGCAAATCTATATTTTTTTAGACACTACACATAAGTTGTCTTCGTAAGATAGAATTCATCCAAATCAAACATTAAACTATCTCGCCATCAAAATAAAGTTATATATATATATATTTGAGTAATATTGCCAAAATCGTTTTAAAAATTAAGGCTTGAACCTCTCATTTGTCTCACTGCAACCTCATATACTTCCATTCTCTACAATCATCTTTATTACTTCACAGAAGTTCACACATGCATTTTCACAAACACTTGGTGTGCAAATTTAAAACTGAAAGATGAGTTCCAACTGAAATTTTCTCCACTCTCCACCATTCGTTTTTACAGTTTGAGACCCAATTTTTCTAACGCCTTAGTAAATAAATTATGATCTGACCTTAATCCCCTGTTTCTTCCCAAGATTTCCAAATGGTGACAAACACATTGGTAGTAAAACTCGATAGGCCTGAGAATATTTCATTAATAGAATTTAATGATTCAAACCAGGAATCAATTTTCCAAGAAAAATAAAAATCCAAAAGGGCCAAGAAATTCACTTGGGTTGCTTGGCTCATACAAGGTATGAGAAAAAATATTAGTGATGTTTCATTGAATTTATTAATGATTGATACAATGCAACAAATATATATTTAAACTAAAATCAAATTAGTATAGGAGTTGTAAACATGGTTATCATCTACTTGTCGATGATCACATCCTTAGAACAACCATCATGCTTGATAGCCAATGTTATATATTACGTCATGGCAACTATATTTATATAGGTATTCCCTTAATGTATAATAATCAAAGTATAGAGAAAGAGATTGATGGAAACATAGTAAAACATATTCATTGCTCATAATAAATCTAATTAATTAGAATTAATGTTAATACAGTACCAAAAATAAAGTGACGTGGGCCAGTTTACTTAATTCATCATATGTACGACTTATACTTCTAATTTATTATTACTAAATATTCTTAATTAAATACTCTTTATAATAAGCAAGGTTGTAGAAGGCGGAAATCAATAGTCGGATGGATTTGAAACGCCTAGCGCCTAGGCCGCCTAGTCGGAGACTAGTCGGTAGGAATTATTTTATTTTATTTTTTGCTCTCTATATCTCACTAATATGGTCAAGATAATTTGATAACCTTCAACAAATAATAACCAATACATATATAAACTACAAATTGATAAAAAATATGAATGACAAACAAAAATACATAATAATTTACATCAAATTAAATGAAATATTCTAAACTGCGTCGTTTCAAAGCGGAAAAAGAATACAATAGACGTCTAGCTTGCCTAGGCGGATTATACTAAAATCGGATCGGCTGATGACTGCCTAGTGACTAGGCGCTGCCTAGGCGGGTGCCTAGAGAGATTTTTGCATCACTGATAATAAGTCCTCGAATTAAGTAACATAATTTCTATTGAAAATTCTACTAAACCTAATAGATAAATATTCTAATTTTTTAAACTCTAAATTTATCCGGCATTAAACCGAACCTAATGCCTAATGTCTAATGCCCCTTAACATCAACTTATCAAATAAATTTAATTATATTATATCTTATACCCTAAATTTCTCTTAAATTGGATTATTACTCACGCTATCCGAGGGATATATCAACAATCCCATATAAGTTCTTTCTGCAACTTATTACAAATTATTTATACTTAATGAATTTAGTATACATATATACACTGATAGAAAGCGAAGATGTCCAGTGTGATTAATCGGCATTAAAATAAATTAGAGAAAGTGATTGTGCTATATAGTGATTTAGATCGAAAGACAATAAGAAACAAAAATAAAGTATTACCGATGTCTGCCGTAAACGAATGTGTCGTGAGAGGAATTGAATTTTGTGCACACGAATGAGATTTTTTTAGGGTAAATCCTAGAATTAATTGTTGATTCACGGAAGTGTATTTCATTAATCAAACAATTGCATTAACTTTCCAAAAGCTACTATACCTAATCTAATTTAAAATTTATCTTTAAGAAATTAAAGAAAAGAATTAATCTAATTTGATCATAAGATGTATTTTAAGTTTAAAATAACATTATGAAAATGTAATCCAATTCAACTACCTTTTTCTAGATGGGTTTCATTTTTATAAAAAATATTTCAAGACAAATATATATTGAAAAACTCAAACCCCATGTTTTCACTAATTTTTTGCGCAAATGCATAATGTCAATTTATTCTGGTATATCCCAACAATTGTTTCAGATGAACAATGATGTGGTTCAATTTAATTTTTTTTTAATGCGACCAATTTGACAATTAACAAAGTTAAAGTACAATAACCAACTTTAACGAATTTATAAAATAATTTATAATCTTCCACCATACTTTTGACTAAAATTGATATTATTAAGTCATCATCAACCATTCATAAATATATATTATTTAACACGACTATATATTAACAAAATCTAACACGACTATATATTTGACCACAAATGTATCGCAAATAGCAATTCACATTAGGAAATAAAGAGAATACATATTATTATAGTCCAAAAACCTCAAAAACCAACATGCAACTTATTATCACAACACAAAAGTTGTCCCATTCTGCATAGAATACCCATGACTAAACTGGCCACATGTATTAAAAATGCATAATATAAATAATATTCGAAGACGAACATAACAATTATTCATTCTCAATTTTAACCGTGCGAGTCCTCTTCGAGCCAGGTGTATCGGAATTAGCAAGATCATTAACATATATAGGTGCTTCATGGTCATCAGACTTCCGCTTTAAATCGGAAATAATTTCTCCTCCCCAAAAATTATCAACTCCGTTGTCGCCACCTTTCGACGGACTAACACATGCATTAGCCGCCACATCCTTGTATAGGAAGGAAACCAAAAAAATTATTAGAGAAAATGGAGAGATTATGGATGAACTTAATCTATACAACATATGTCATTCATTATAAATATTTGATTGTTTTATATATCTTGAGACATCTCTATTTTATTGAATTTTATGAAATCCACGTGATTTTAAAATAAAAAAATAAAGAAATAAAAAGGATATAAAACCTGTACAGATGATGATGTCTCGTGCAATTTACAAATCAATGAAACATTGTCGGAGCACTTAAAGACAATATACACATTGTACTTGTTGACCAAGTTGAATTCAGAAATGAGCACACGGAAGATGAACTTTTTACCAACCAAATTACCCAATTCGATTGGAATATCATCACACACACCATCCTGCAAGATCAAGAATAAACTATCAAATATGGAAAAATTAAAGTAATATAGCTATACAAAAAAACATCTTAAAAGAATACCTTATCATCACCACTTATAATGTCATTACACGTTTTACCAATTAACTTAGAAACATCACGATTAAATAATATCAGAGACACAGAACCAGTTTGGTCGCTGACACGGATTACAACTTTGAACCTAAAGACATGCAAAAAAATTAATTAAAAAAAACGTATCATCTACAATAAAAAATAATATATATATATATATATATATATATATATATATATATATATATATATATATATATATATATATATATATATATATATATATTAACTTGAATTGAAGTGTGAACATACTTGGTGTCAACATCAGTCGAATTTGTCTCACATTTGATACAGTTCCACAATCCATCCACATAAATAACTTTCTTTGAACATGTTTTGCATGCGTGATAATACCAACACATTCTTGTACAGAATATTGATAACGAAAGTAAACATGCATGACAATAATCACAGCAATACTCATAAGACAAAACAATCACTGGTTATGCAAATTAAACACACTCCACCTGTAATACCCCGTCCCGTTTTATGCCTTTTATATTCCTAGAACCCTTATTTTATTTTATTATCTTTGATTCTTTTTATTTTATTATTTTGTGTGCTTTTGTGTAATTTAAATATATACTTTTTTTACAAATTCCTAAATTCGTAGAAAGAATCGAATCTTTCAAAGCGAATAAAGGACTACGAGAAATTAAATATTCAAAGATTAAAAATTAGGATTTCGATCCGTTTAATTTATTGAGAATAATTAAAATACTTTAAAATATTAATTGAGTCTCAAAACTGTATTAATTTTCAAATCGGGATTAAACTCGTGAATCGAACGATCCCTAACCGTATCAAGTGGGATCGAAAATATCATGTATTAGAGTGGATTATTTTCATCCACATAAATTATTTTTCCTTTTAAATTAATTTTTAATTAGAGCATTAATTTCCACCCACATATTAATTCATTCCTTTTAAATTAATTAATAAAGAAATTAAATTCTATCAATTATCCCTTCTCCCTCTCCAATTAAGCAAAACCGTATACTCCTTCTTTCAATTCCCAAATCAAAATTTCCCAATTTCACTCTCTCCTCTCGGCTCTCCCCTCCTTCAGCCGAAATCGCTACCGCCTCTTCTTTTCCGGCGGAAGACCGTCGCGCCTTAGCCCAGCCGCCGCCCTCTTCCTCCTCCCTGCCTCGCGAGCGCCGCCTTCGGCCTCCGTCGCGCTGCCGCCGTCCCCTGCCCTCCGCCGCGTCCCGCCTCCTCTTTCTTCCTTCTCCGGCGGATCGAGTACCGCCGCGGTCCCTCGCACCGTCGCCGCCCCTTCACGGCGACCATCGAAGCGCGCCGCCGCGCCTCTTACCCTCCGTCGTCGCTCACGCTACCAGACGCAATCGCCGCGCCTCCTCGCACCGATCGCCAGCGCTGCCGCGACCCCATCCTCTCCGTCGACGGAAGCAACCGCCGCTGCCTTCCAGCGCCGACGCTTCCCGCAGCCAAGCGCCGCTCATCGCCGATCGAAGCAACGACACTGCTTCCCGGTTCCAAACGAACATCAGCCGTTCGATTATTTTTTATGTGAGACCCATTATTGTACTTTTCCGAATTCTTTCAATTAATTTCTCTCTTGATTTAATCTCATGATTTTCATCCTCTTCGTGTCTTATCAAGACGTCGTCATCTCTTCGTGTTTTTCGATGATGCTCGAAGGACTAATTGCTGCCCGTCCGTTTTCGGAGACCTCGAACGACGCCGTTAGGCTGTTCGATTCTTTTTCCGAGTTCTCAATCGGCGTCGTTAGGCTGTCCAAATAATCCGACAAATGATCGAATCCTTTTACTACGCCGTTAGGCTGCCCGGTTTGGGACTCGTAAGAATCGCCAATCTCCTCTCTATTTCTTGTAATTGTTGGAATAGAAATTGAACCGTTTTAAGTGAGTTTGAGATGTTTTGGATTTGAGACTCTTAGAATTATAGGTGGGACTTTATTATTGTTAGAATTCTACTTACGAATGATTTTAAATTGTTAGTATAATGGTGGTGTTGAAATAGTTGTTTAGTGTTATTGAATGGATAGATTAGTATTGTTGTTTTAGCTAGTTGATATTATTAGATTGATGAATTTAGTATTGCTGTTTTAGTTGAAGAGTATTTTTGGATTAGTATTATTGAATTAGCTGAATGGTGGTGAAATTAGTTGTTAGTAAAATTAGTTGAGTTTTTGGAGACAAAGGGAAACTCGTCTTCCCCTTGTGCGACTGTTAGAAAATTTAGAAACGAAAAGATAAGTCGTTAAATATTCCAAAAATTATTAACAAATGAAAAAGAGTATTTTTGGGAAAATTAATATAATTCCTTTGTTTTAAGAAGTATTACAAATCAATTTTAGAAGTGTTACTAAAGTTAGAAAAGAAAAGTACTTTTTATAACTTCTTAGAAAGTCTAAGTTTATTAATAAGATTAATAAAGGGTTTTTATTTATAAAATATGATTAATTATATTCAAGAATCCTTTTAAAATGAGGAATATAATTCTTAAGAAAGAAAAATCTTTTCTTTATTTTATTTAATATTTTTCTAAGTAATTTCTTATTTTTCTAGGTAATTCCAAGGTTAATAAGTTTGTTTTGCCTTAAAGGGCCTTTATTAAGGACACCACTGAATTCAGTAAATACACCCCCCTGTTACACAACAGAAATTAGTAAATACACCCCCCTAATACAGTAAATACACCCCCTTAAAAAGGGGTGTACTTATCAAAAGATTGTTTTTGTAGTAATCGAAATAGTCATACCACAAGTATACTAGTAAATACACTCCCTCAATACACTCACCTTTCTAGAAGTGGTGTATTTACCAAAATAGAGTGTGACCCTTAAGCAAGTCCTTTTGAGTTTATAAGACCACAACTTTCTCGATTCTCGTATCACGAACTCTCATGTTTTCCTAAACGTTTTCAAAGGTCAACTTTTAATTAAATATCTTCCTATTAGGATTCTGTACTTTTCGGGACACGCACCGAGGACTCGACCCTCTGCCTACACATCATTCTCGGGACTCGAAACAATCAGGTGGATGATGATCCGTTGATTGATCTGCTATTAATAACGTCGTGCCGGTATTTTCTGAACTCGACTAAATCAAATCAAAAGTATCTAATCCAACATAAATGTAACACCTATCTATATAACTGTTTGGATTATGTGATATAACTACATATGTTATATATTAGCCTGTCGTTTTGTGAATCGATCACTACTGCATGAGTAAACACCTTACGTGAGCATGAATCAGTTCAGTTATCAGTCAAGTATTTTCTCAACGAAGTTGTTGTATCAGTTTTATGGAAAATCAGTAAGTACGGAGTTGTGATTTGGGTATTGATTTCCGACCTCCGGGGTCAGCTGTCGTTGGACGCCCTCGGAATCAAGGTCGTTGATTATTTTTCCGACCTCCGGGGTCAGCTGTCGTTGGACGCCCTCGGAATCAAGGTCGTTGATTATTTTTCCGGTCTCCGGGGTCAGCTGTCGTTGGACGCCCTCGGAATCAAGGCTGTTGATGGTTGGAGTTGAAAAGAGTAACTATGATGGAAGAGGAATGGTTGTACGTTTATGGTTTGATAGTTGTGATAATGTGTGATATGACTTTGGGCTTTGCCCTAATGTGAACCAACTTGTGCTATTTCAATTATATCATGCGAAATATGCTTAATCACCGTTTAAATCTTTATAATCTTTTATATACGACAAATGGTTAAATAAAATAAACACTTTATCAATGAGTATAACTTAATATATTTCGGATTTACCAATCCCATGATGTTGCAAATCACCCATAAGTGAGAATTCAATTCTCACGCCCCTTTTCCATAAACCCCTTGCAGATTATGATTTCGTGGAGCAAGGACAGTAATAGAGACGACACGGAGTTCCCCACTTAAATAAAACATCACTGTTAATACTATGTTTTTTGTACACATATATGTGTGTAAGATACTTATTAAAATTATTCTATTCATTTCTTCCGCTGCATAAAAACTCATCATCTCTCATTTCCGTTATATTTCCTTCAAAAATTTTATAGTTTGAACTTTTGATCACAATAACACTTCGAATCCGATATAATTAATATATATTGGGTTCGGGGCGTTACAGGTGGTATCAGAGCTTATGTTCAAAACTTTCGGACCAAAACCCAAATCATTGTTTTCATCAAACCAAAATTCTTTTTCTTTAATTAAATTTTCTTATCATGTAAGTATAGATCACTAATTAAATCACTTGAGGGGAAATGTGTCTCCTATTACCGTCAGAAGCTCCTCGAAGGTATGTTCTTATTTTATTGCCTTAAAGTTTGTGTTATTACGACAACTTGACTTTCATAACAAAACTCCAATCAAAAGATCGCGAACTCGAAACAACACCTTCGAGGTGCAGAAAGAACCACGAAATGTCGTTTATATTACTCTGGGAATGTAGATAATTAGTGAAAGATAGAAATAAATATATTTGTGTAAATTTATAAACTTCATAAATAATGTTATATGATTATTTGAACTATGTGCCTTAATTGTTTAAATTATATTTCTGCATAACTAAAATTTTGACTAGGAATTTCCTTCCCATATAAGAATCCACCTAAGATAGTTATATCCCGATAATTAGAAGACACTTAGCTAACCTTAGAATCTGTCAGTGTGTTTATAACCTAGTTCACGAGACTGCGTGCAAAGGCAAGAGCCACTCTAATATCCCACGAGGAGACTTATTTGACAGCCATGATTCTTTTTGCCAGAAGGGTTACTGAGTTGTTCTCCGTCCTATCACAGTAAGACTACTCGAACGGACGAGAATAGAAGACCCAGTTCAACGACCCCACATTCCACTTGGAGACATACCTAGAAAAGTTGACGATGGGTATTTCCGTATGATAGTAGTGATCAGTCAGAGTGATCAAATCCTTTTAAACAGTTACCCTTTTGATATAATCACAAATACGTACAACATAGATGTGCCACCCTTTCCTGACATATAGTAGTAGTCAGACATATGATCGTTTTACTTAGACCATAGCAGCGTAGCTCTAACCTGCTCCTTTTGTCGCTCGTGGTCCGAACTGATGTGAGGACACGATACTATAACATTACCTAGAACCCTTTTGCATTCTATGACGTAATGTAAAGAGACTGACCTCCGTAGGACCAAAACTTTTAGATATATATATACTTATTATGTGCTCACTACTTGTCAATGTGTTTTACTTGCTTTATATATTAAATGTCATATTTTATCTGATTATCACTTAATGACACATTACTAGTTCCTAGAATACTGTGCGAATGTGAGCACTGTACCATTGGGGCCCCAATGCGCAGCTGGTGAATTATGTACCACACGTGTTCTCAGTGAACGTTGTGTGTTAATTTTGGTTAGTCCGATTATGTTTTTATAACTTTCTCGCACCTATACATATCGTAAAAATATTATTCTTTTCCGATCAGAACCACCTTTAGAATGACACCAGAACGTAGACGTGGACGACCCCACGTTAACCCTATTACTATATCAGTGAATCCTATAGGACAGAACTCACCTTCTCAGGCTGAACCTAAGCCACCTCAGCAGGCCGCGCTAAGAAATGTCTGGAACTACTATGGAAATTAAGGACCGAATTTGAGGTTTACCCCTAACGCTAAGCGATCACTTAGTAGAGTCCGATCTTCACATCCTTAAGATGAAAGTCTTTGGTATAATCTTAGGCTTTGACTAGTTAACAAAGGACGAAGCGATAATAAAATGCAGAATGCGAGATCGACCTCGAAACCCATAATGGTCAACACTTCACATTTCATGAAATTAGGACCAAGAAGGAAACCCGAGTAATATCAGCAATCCAAGCTGCAACGATATTACGAAATGAGAAATGCCAAGCTTACCTCGTCCACATTCTCAGCAGGAGAGAAAGACGATAAGTTGCGCATCAAGGTTCCAATTGTGGATGGATATCTTGACGTGTTCCCCGAGGAATTAACCGGGTTACCTCCAGATCGTCAGATAGAGTTCCCCATCGACTTGATACCTGGGGCAGCACCAGTATCTAAAACACCTTATAGATTGGCTCCAAAGGAATTGGAAGAACTGAAGGAACAACTGCAATGCTTGCTTGAAAAGAAGTTCATCAGGCCTAGTGCATCACTATGGGGAGCACCCGTGTTGTTCGTAAAGAAGAAAGATGGAACTTTCCGTATGTGCATAGACTATCGAGGTCTCAATCAACTGATCATTAAGAACAAATATCCTTCTCCAAGGATAGAAGACTTGTTCGACCAGTTGAAGAATGCTACCGTATTCTCAAAGATCGATCTAATGTCTGGTTACCACCAGCTAAAGGTCAAAAGCGAGAATATTCCGAAGACAGCATTCCAGACTCGGTATGGACATTACGAGTTCACCGTGATACCTTTCAAAGTAACAAATGCTCCGACAATTTTCATGGATATGATAAATAGAGTGTTTCATCCGTACCTGGACCAATTCGTCATCATCTTGTGTACTCTAAGAGCAAAGAGCAACACGAAGAACATCTCAAAGCAGTCTTAAGGACAATAAGACGAGAGAAGTTTTATTCCGAATTCAGCAAGTGTGAATTTTGGATCAGCTGCTTATGTATCGATTAGTACTATAGCATCTCACTCCAATGTGCCTAAGAATTTAAGAAAATTTGGGGATATAGAGTATAGAAGAATAGACCTTAAGTGAAAGTGAACTTTTGAGGAATACAATGAGAACCTAAAGCCGAGTGAATTGATTGGAGATAGACTTGGATGAACATCAAAGAGAAACTGAACTACACGTTCTTAAGTTGAGTAGTTAGGCGTTATTGAGAACGAACTAGTTCTATTCATAAGAAGGAATATGAAACATGGACGTAGTTACTTTCTTTTGGGATAACATAAGATTTTAAGCTTAAGTAGAGCCTTTTTGTGGAATGAGTAAGCTAGATGTGATCTTAAGTCTTACGTGTTAAGAATTAACATTTATATGTTATGGGAATATTTTAGTTGAAAAAGAAAGGACAATTGATTTTTTTATCTATGGGATACATAGTAGACTTTGAAGTAGAGGAAAATTAGCAACTATGTAAGAAGAAAAGTTTGCATGTTTGAGGACTAGAAGACCTTCTAAGTCTTAGATCTGGTAGAGTGACAACAAGTTTAGTCGACCAAGAAAACCGAGAAGTTATTTTGGTTTTAACTAATGGAGGACCTTTCAGAAATCAAACCTCTCCACTAAGGTTTACCACCTCTTTTGAACCAGAAGTTTTAGAGTAATTAGTTAGACAAAACTATTTTGAGTGGAGTAAGATATAGTACCAATTTCATCCTAAACCTAGAATTTTTCCACGCAGTATTTGTGCAGATACCATGGTTTACGCGTTCACCCTATAACCGACCTTACGAGAAAGGATCCTAGCAGCGCAAAAGGACGATAAATTCTTGAGAGGAATGCGTAAGCGCGCTGAGAAAGGAACCATTCAGAGGTTCGTGTTGGGTACTGATGGAGCTTTGATGTTCGATAACAAAATCTGTATGCCTAAGGATGAAGGAATGAGGAATGAAATTCTGAAAGAGGCACATAACACTCCATACACCATTCACCCCGGAGAGACGATGATGTATCGGAGACTGGAAGGAAACTTTTGGTGAAGGGTATGAAGAGATCGATAGCTCAATTCGTCAGGAGCTGTTTAACCTGCCAATGAGTTAAAGCAGATCACCAATGACCTCTAGGGTTGTTGCATCCTTTGGAGATGCCAGAGTGGAAATGGAAGAACATCACTATGGATTTTGTCACCGGATTGCTGAAAACGGTGAAAAATCACGATGCCATTTAGGTTATCGTAGATAGACTTACGAAAACTGCCCACTCTATCCCTGTTATAATGACGTATACGTTGGACAAGCTCGCCTAACTATACATAGCTAAAATAATTAGACTGCACGGTGTACCAGTCTCGATAGTGTCCGATAGAGATCCCGTTTTACCTCTAAGTTCTGGGGAAGTCTGCAACGAGCCTTGGGTACTGAATTGAAGTTCAGCACCGCATACCCCCCGCAGACTAACGGAAAATCGGAAAGAACTATCCAGACACTCGAAAGTATGCTGAGAGCTTGCGCTCTAGATCTTGCAGGAAGTTGGAAGAGCCACCTGCCATTTGTAGAGTTCGCATATAACAATAGTTATCAGGCGACAATACAAACGACACCGTACGAAACACGTTACGGGAAAAGGTGTAGATCACCAGTTTGTTGGGATGAAGTTGGAATTCAAAAGATTCTCGAACCCGAACTAGTTGAAAGATCGGTTAAGATAGTCGCAAAGATTAAAGGAAGAATCAAAGCGGCTCAAGACCGTCAGAAGTCATATGTGGATGCTAGGAGAAGAGATTTACAATTCGACATTGGCGATAAAGTATTTATCCGAGTGGCACCAATGAAAGGCCTAATCCGTTTTGGTAAAAGAGGTAAGCTAAAGTCGCGATACAATGGGCCATTTGACATCCTGAATAGAATCGGGGATGTGGCTTATCGCTTAGCACTACCACCAGAGTTATCGCGAGTGCATAATGTGTTCCACACATCTACACCAGGGAGTAGATAAGCGATCCAAACCCTGTTTTTAGTCGTATAGATTTAGGTTTAAGTTGTGACCTGATTTATGAAGAAGTTCCAGTTACTATCCTAGGAAGGAAGTTACACTTATTAAGGAATCAAGGGATACCATTAGTTCTAGTCCAGTGGAGCCGACACGAGAAAGAAGAAACAACTTGAGAAATAGAGGATGAAGTCCTAACCAAATACCCTCAATGCTTAAGTAGTACCTAGGAGATGAATTTCGGGGACGAAATTCCTGTTAAGGGGGTGAGGATGTAATACCCCGTCCCGTTTTATGCCTTTTATATTCCTAGAACCCTTATTTTATTTTATTATCTTTGATTCTTTTTATTTTATTATTTTGTGTGCTTTTGTGTAATTTAAATATATACTTTTTTTACAAATTCCTAAATTCGTAGAAAGAATCGAATCTTTCAAAGCGAATAAAGGACTACGAGAAATTAAATATTCAAAGATTAAAAATTAGGATTTCGATCCGTTTAATTTATTGAGAATAATTAAAATACTTTAAAATATTAATTGAGTCTCAAAACTGTATTAATTTTCAAATCGGGATTAAACTCGTGAATCGAACGATCCCTAACCGTATCAAGTGGGATCGAAAATATCATGTATTAGAGTGGATTATTTTCATCCACATAAATTATTTTTCCTTTTAAATTAATTTTTAATTAGATCATTAATTTCCACCCACATATTAATTCATTCCTTTTAAATTAATTAATAAAGAAATTAAATTCTATCAATTATCCCTTCTCCCTCTCCAATTAAGCAAAACCGTATACTCCTTCTTTCAATTCCCAAATCAAAATTTCCCAATTTCACTCTCTCCTCTCGGCTCTCCCCTCCTTCAGCCGAAATTGCCACCGCCTCTTCTTTTCCGGCGGAAGACCGTCGCGCCTCAGCCCAGCCGCCGCCCTCTTTCTCCTCCTCCTCCTCCCTGCCTCGCGAGCGCCGCCTTCGGCCTCCGTCGCGCTGCCGCCGTCCCCAGCCCTCCGCCGCGTCCCGCCTCCTCTTTCTTCCTCCTCCGGCGGATCGAGCACCGCCGCGGTCCCTCGCACCGTCGCCGCCCCTTCACGGCGACCATCGAAGCGCGCCGCCGCGCCTCTTACCCTCCGTCGTCGCTCACGCTACCAGACGCAATCGCCGCGCCTCCTCGCGCCGATCGCCACCGCTGCCGCGACCCCATCCTCTCCGTCGACGGAAGCAACCGCCGCTGCCTTCCAGCGCCGATGCTTCCCGCAGCCAAGCGCCGCTCATCGCTGATCGAAGCAACGACACTGCTTCCCTGTTCCAAACGAACATCAGTCGTTCGATTATTTCTTATGTGAGACCCATTATTGTACTAATTACTGCCCGTCCGTTTTCGGAGACCTCGAACGACGCCGTTAGGCTGTTCGATTCTTTTTCCGAGTTCTCAATCGACGCCGTTAGGCTGTCCAAATAATCCGACAAATGATCGAATCCTTTTACTACGCCGTTAGGCTGCCCGGTTTGGGACTCGTAAGAATCGCCAATCTCCTCTCTATTTCTTGTAATTGTTGGAATAGAAATTGAACCGTTTTAAGTGAGTTTGAGATGTTTTGGATTTGAGACTCTTAGAATTATAGGTGGGACTTTATTATTGTTAGAATTCTACTTACGAATGATTTTAAATTGTTAGTATAATGGTGGTGTTGAAATAGTTGTTTAGTGTTATTGAATGGATAGATTAGTATTGTTGTTTTAGCTAGTTGATATTATTAGATTGATGAATTTAGTATTGCTGTTTTAGTTGAAGAGTATTTTTGGATTAGTATTATTGAATTAGCTGAATGGTGGTGAAATTAGTTGTTAGTAAAATTAGTTGAGTTTTTTGAGACAAAGGGAAACTCGTCTTCCCCTTGTGCGACTGTTAGAAAATTTAGAAACGAAAAGATAAGTCGTTAAATATTCCAAAAATTATTAACAAATAAAAAAGAGTATTTTTGGGAAAATTAATATAATTCCTTTGTTTTAAGAAGTATTACAAATCAATTTTAGAAGTGTTACTAAAGTTAGAAAATAAAAGTACTTTTTATAACTTCTTAGAAAGTCTAAGTTTATTAATAAGATTAATAAAGGGTTTTTATTTATAAAATATGATTAATTATATTCAAGAATCCTTTTAAAATGAGGAATTGAATTCTTAAGAAAGAAAAACCTTTTCTTTATTTTATTTAATATTTTTCTAAGTAATTTCTTATTTTTCTAGGTAATTCCAAGGTTAATAAGTTTGTTTTGCCTTAAAGGGCCTTTATTAAGGACACCACTGAATTCAGTAAATACACCCCCCTGTTACACAACAGAAATTAGTAAATACACCCCCCTAATACAGTAAATACACCCCCCTTAAAAAGGGGTGTACTTATCAAAAGATTGTTTTTGTAGTAATCGAAATAGTCATACCACAAGTATACTAGTAAATACACTCCCTCAATACACTCACCTTTCTAGAAGTGGTGTATTTACCAAAATAGAGTGTGACCCTTAAGCAAGTCCTTTTGAGTTTATAAGACCACAACTTTCTCGATTCTCGTATCACGAACTCTCAAGTTTTCCTAAACGTTTTCAAAGGTCAACTTTTAATTAAATATCTTCCTATTAGGATTCTGTACTTTTCGGGACACGCACCGAGGACTCGACCCTCTGCCTACACATCATTCTCGGGACTCGAAACAATCAGGTGGGTGATGATCCGTTGATTGATCTGCTATTAATAACGTCGTGCCGGTATTTTCTGAACTCGACTAAATCAAATCAAAAGTATCTAATCCAACATAAATGTAACACCTATCTATATAACTGTTTGGATTATGTGATATAACTACATATGTTATATATTAGCCTGTCGTTTTGTGAATCGATCACCACTGCATGAGTAAACACCTTACGTGAGCATGAATCAGTTCAGTTATCAGTCAAGTATTTTCTCAACGAAGTTGTTGTATCAGTTTTATAGAAAATCAGTAAGTACGGAGTTGTGATTTGGGTATTGATTTCCGACCTCCGGGGTCAGCTGTCGTTGGACGCCCTCAGAATCAAGGTCGTTGATTATTTTTCCGACCTCCGGGGTCAGCTGTCGTTGGACGCCCTCGGAATCAAGGTCGTTGATTATTTTTCCGGTCTCCGGGGTCAGCTGTCGTTGGACGCCCTCGGAATCAAGGCTGTTGATGGTTGGAGTTGAAAAGAGTAACTATGATGGAAGATGAATGGTTGTACGTTTATGGTTTGATAGTTGTGATAATGTGTGATATGACTTTGGGCTTTGCCCTAATGTGAACCAACTTGTGCTATTTCAATTATATCATGCGAAATATGCTTAATCACCGTTTAAATCTTTATAATCTTTTATATACGACAACTGGTTAAATAAAATAAACACTTTATCAATGAGTATAACTTAATATATTTCGGATTTACCAATCCCATGATGTTGCAAATCACCCATAAGTGAGAATTCAATTCTCACGCCCCTTTTCCCTAAACCCCTTGCAGATTATGATTTCGTGGAACAAGGACAGTAATAGAGACGACACGGAGTTCCCCACTTAAATAAAACATCACTGTTAATACTATGTTTTATGTACACATATATGTGTGTAAGATACTTATTAAAATTATTCTATTCATTTCTTCCGCTGCATAAAAACTCATCATCTCTCATTTCCGTTATATTTCCTTCAAAAATTTTATAGTTCGGACTTTTGATCACAATAACACTTCGAATCCGATATAATTAATATATATTGGGTTCGGGGCGTTACACCACCGATGATAAGGTTGTGAAATTTTGGATACAACCAATTTCGAAGACATACATTACAATTAGGATAATTAGGCTACATGGCAAATTTAGTCGGGATAGGATATTTAAACAACACTAATTACACATTTAATTAAATTAAATATCATATTAATTTATAATTAACAAATTGCATGAATGAGAGTACATTCATAGTTTAACATGAAGATTGCCGTGAACATTATCGACCAAGACATTGGCGCCAAGAGAGAAAAAAAGGACCAAATCTGTAAAATCATGAAAGGAATCAAAATCATCCAAAGGCATAGTTAGGATACATTAATATACGACATTTTCGAAAAAATTGGAAAGCAACCACATTCATGGCAAATTTGGTCGGGGCAGGATATTTAAACAACACTAATTACACATTTAATTAAATTAAATATCATATTAATTTATAATTAACAAAATCCATGAATTAGAGTACATGCATAGTTTAATCCCATTGATGTGAGATATGTGAATTATGAATTAACATCCCAATTAATAGAAATGCTTAAATTTTTGCATCATTACAATTAAATTCAATGAATAAAAAATATCAAATGGATAAATTATAACCATTATCATTCATGTTAATTGCATAATACATTGATACTAAATACCAATTACGCAAGTATGGACACGTACAAATATTGTCGGTCAAGTCCTTGATGACAGGAAAAAAAAATAGAGGACCAATTTCGCAAATTTTATGTAAAATTGATATTAACTCGAATTTAAAACCCCAAATAATAATAATTGTTAGTCTTTATAACAAAAATTGGATACCTTAATTGCTTAAATTAATTTAATGTATGTTATTTAATTAACATGAACACTGCCGTGAACATTATCGGCCAAGGCATTGGCGCCAGAAAAAAAAAGGACCAAATCTGCAAAATCATGAAAGAAATCAAATTAAAGGACCAATATCGAAAACATGAAATCAACCACATTCACTCAAAGACATACGTTACAATTAGGATAATTAGGCTACATGGCAAATTTAGTCGGGATAGGATATTTAAACAACACTAATTACACATTTAATTAAATTAAATATCATATTAATTTATAATTAACATATTCCATGAATTAGAGTACATTCATAGTTTAATCTCATTGATGTGAGATAGGTGAATTATAAATTATTATGTTACTTATGTATATTAAATGTGTAATTAAGTATGTTTAAATATTCTAATAAAGGTAGTTGAAGAAATCAATGTCATTGAATACAATTTATGCAGAATTATACTGAAATCAAATTTAAGACCATCTCAATAATATTTGTCGGCCAAGGCCTTGATGCCATAATTTAAAAAAAATAATAAAGGATCAATTTCGAAAATATGAAATCAACCACATTCACTCAAAGACATACGTTACAATTAGGATAATTAGGCTACATGGAAAATTTAGTCGGGATAGAATAATTAAACAACACTAATTACACATTTAATTAAATTAAATATCATATTAATTTTTAATTAACAAATTCTATGAATTAGTGTAGGTTCCTAGTTTAATCCCATTGATGTGAGATAGGTGAATTATAAATTATTATGAAACTTATGTATATTAAATGTGTAATTAAGTATGTTTAATATTCTAATAAAGATAGTTGAAGAAATCAATGTCATTGAATACAATTTATGTAAAATTATACTCAAATCGAATTTAAGACCATCTCAATAATATTTATATATCTTCAAAATGGATACATATACTGCTTAATCTAAGTTTGAGAATATAATCCGAGATCAAATCCGTGTGTAAGATCCGAAATTAAGTCCATTGTCGTGGACATTGTCGGCCAAGGCCTTGATGCCATCATTTAAAAAAAAGGACCAATCTCGAAAACATAAAAGCAACCACATTTATTCAAAGACATAATTAGAATAATTAGGTTACATGGCTAATTTAGCCAGAATAGGATATTTAAATAAAAATGATTACACATTTAATTAAATTAAATATCATATTAATTAATAATTAACAAATTCCATGAATTAAAGTATATTCCTAAATTAATCCTATCGATGTGAACATCGTGAGCCATTGATGCGCAGTCGGCCAACAGTTCGTAAGTCTCGGGCGACGGCTGCAGGAGTGGTATAAGAGCGGTTCCTTTGAGAATGTGGACACTTTGTCCCAATGAATCCACTATTTGGAACGTTGGGGAACTATCCAATCCTGTCGATATCTCGTCCATGAAAAGAGCATTAGATGGACCGACCAATATTTCACCTATCACCATAAAAAAATGTATCATAAATAAAATCGAGCCTTTATCATGACCTATTACTTCTTCCTTTCTAACTATGCATGCATGTTTCTACCTGTTGTAACGCATTTTTTCTGTCCCCCGGACATCCCCCGTACCAGCTCGTCTCCAACCATACTATCGACACAAATATCCAGGCCCAAAATCTGCAAAACATAGATGAAATTTCTTAATATTCTTACCAAAGGCTTACTCTTCTTAAACAATTGAAAGTTACTGGACTATTTTCAATTAAAAAAGAAATAGGGGATAACTTCAAGTTATTATACCTTAAGAATATAATCTGTGATCACGCTCGCTTCTTGTCCTTCCGTAGCAACGGCCTACAATAAAATCAAACACATATGCCTCATCAATCTTTGTACGACACATTTAGACCAAGTAGATAGGGCAATGCGGCAATGGACATAGATACGGCAAAATGAACCGGGGTAAAATATAAAGATACGATACACATCAACTTTGCAAAACAAAGACCGAAAATCAATATACATGGACAAAAATTAAATAAGAATATTTCATTAAAATTCGAATATAAATACAATATGTTAAATCCAAGTCCGACGGCAACATATGCACGATAAACGATCTCACGGTACAAAAGAATATGAACAATGAAGAAAAAAATGAAAACCAAAATGACATGATCAATCAACTAATCATCCGAAATCACCAAGACGGAACCACAATCGCACGGCAATGAGAAAAACGTAGATAAAAGAGGAGGATGGAGTCGACGATGAAAAATAGGAATGACAAATGAACAAATTTATAGGAAATAAATCCAATGATCTACGACCGAGATTAATCATGAAATGAATCAATGGCCACAAAACTTGGACACCTAAAATAAACATGAACCAAAGGATGTTGGAATGGGTGAATTTGAAGGATGTCACATAGGCAAATTATGCTTTGCAAATATAAAGGATTTGATGTTTAATCATCTATACCTAAAAATATACAATACTCCAAAAATACAACACCGAAAAAATTCTTCAGACCAATTCCTCGAGCGACGGGAGCACACGAACAACAAAATGGCAAAAATGAAAAAGGAGGGTAGAATATCAACCATTAGGATCGCAATAACAAAAACAAATATACACCAACATCATCGCATTCTATATCGCAATAGAAAAGCAAACAATTGAGGGACGAAATCTCATAATTGGGAAAATACCAAAAAATGAAAAGAAACCATCCGAATTAAAATTCGAGCGATCATGCATCATGAAAAAACGATGCAGAGAATAAGAGAAAACAAAGAAAAAAGAAAAGGAACACGAATGAAAAGAAGAGAACATGTCCCAATTTATTAGAAAAACCTGGACAATGATCAACATACATGATGAAATGTGGAAAAAAGCCAAATGCCACGATGAAAGAAACACCTTGACTCAATGAGAATACAAGGTTTGAGAAATGAGAAGAGAAGGGGAGTGCCACATAGGCAAAATTTGCTTCCCCTATATAAGGATATTGATGATTCTAGATAATACTTATGGTTAAATAATGGAATGACAAATTGTTATATGAGATATTCTACGGATATAGGATCCGAAGAATAACCCATATTTATTAGCCCAGGTTTTTACAGCGATCTCCTGAGATTCAGGGAGGCCGCGCCACAACAATGTTTGATTTTACCATCCAAATGTCGTCCATTGAGCAAATTGTGTGCATATGTTATACACTGGACAATCGACATTCAGAGGAAGGGTTAAATCAAATATAAGATAAAAAAAGTACCTTAAATCATTAATAATTTAAAGCAATTATGTGAAAAATCATCACGATTCCAAATCAATAGATTCAAAATTCATTGCCACAACAAAATACCTTTTGCTAACCTATTTTTCGTAGAGTGAAAACTCAAAAGCCCTTAAAAAATGACGAAATACTCAATAAATTCCAAGTGCGTCTCTTTTAAGTTAGAAGAAATGAGCCGAAAGGAGTAGGTGAACTGCCAAAGGGAGTGGGGAAAGTTTTTTGAGTGCGTATTTTAATTTACCCATCTTTTAATTACTCCCTCCTCTTTTGCTAACATAAAATTTTAGCAATTAAAATTAAATGATCAAGTTTTATATGAAAATGTGTGTTACCGGTAGACGAAATGTGTGTTGATGTTAGAGTAAATATGTGTTACTGTAAATGTGTGTTACTGTAAATGTGTGTTAATGTTAGAGTAAATTTGAGTGAATGTTAGAGCAAATGTATGTTAATGTTAAAGTAAATATATGTTACTGCAAATGTGAGTTAATGTTAGAGTAAATGTGTGTTACTACAAATATATGTTACTATTGGAGCAAATATGTGTTAATGTTATAGTAAATATGTGTTACTGCAAATGTGAGTTAATGTTAGAGTAAATGTGTGTTACTACAAATATATGTTACTATTGGAGCAAATATGTGTTAATGTTAAAGTAAATATGTGTTACTGCAAATGTGTGTTAATGTTAGAGTAAATGTGTGTTACAAACAAATATGTGTTACTATTGGAGCAAAATGTATGTAAATTTTAGAGTAAATATGTGTTACTGCAAATGTGTATTAATGTTTAGAGTAAATGTGTGTTAATGTTAGAGGAAATGTGTATTACTATTGGAGCAAAGTGTGTTAATGTTAGAGCAAATATTTGTTAATGTTACAGTAAATGTGTGTTATTGCAAATGTATGTTAATCTTGGAGCAAAAGTGTGTTAATATTAGAGCAAATGTATATTATTGTTGGAGCAAATGTATGTTAATGTATGAAACAATAAATTTAGATTTAAAGAGATGAAGAATAAATTAAAAAAACACATCTTTGTTCTTGTAAAAACATATATTTGTCCTTATTGTTATTTTAAAGTACAAAAATCTATTCTTTAAGGACTAGTAAAATACATTTTGCCCTTCAACAACATGCATCTGTCCATATAGTAACACAAACTGGGAGCGAAAATCCTGAAACTTGACTTGCACAAGATTTTGGAAAAAAAAATACCAAATTCGACCCAATCCTGTCAAGATCCACGAATTTTTACCTGAAGTTACCCTATCCACTTTTTTTTTTAATATTTATCTATATTACATATATTTTACATGTAAAATATTTTACAAGAGAGTTATTCTAATGGAATGGGTGTCTAACACTCTGCCGTCTTTTCTTCATAATCAATAACTAAAAATTAACATAAAATATAGAGGATAAACTTTTCTAGATTTTATTTTGCAAAAGGAAATGCACTAGATTATCTATTTAAGAGCTTTAATGTAACACATATAAAGTATGCATATTTATAACAACTAAATTTTAAAAATTAATAATCAAATGATTACACTTGAACAGATTCATCACCATCGTAGAAACAAAAGTCAACAACTTCCAGGTGTGTTTGTGGAATCTATAATAATATATAATAGGAGCTAAATTTCCAAATATGGATTTGGGCGGGAGTCAACCTTGGCCACACGATTGTTTTGCATCTTGATCGTCACCGTACGTTGTTTCTTTCTTCATGCCTTCTATTACGCTCAATTCCTGGGGCGGTTACATTTTTTGCAATTTATATATACAACTCCGTTTTAGTCCTTTGTTCGCATTCTGTCCTTCAATCGTTGTGGCTAGATTTCCGTCGTATTTTTTACGTCTTCGGGTGCCGATATCTCTGCGACTTGGAATCCTCTTATGAAGCTGATGTGGGATTTTTCCTAGACCACTGCAGTCATGTCTGTTTGAATTATCTTTTGGGTTTTTGATGTCGTCGTTAGATCTTCGTCTATTGGATTTTTTCTCCGGCGTTGATTTGGTATTTACAGTCGATTGTTCGTCCGGTGATTTTTCGTTGATGATCGTTTGTTTTTTTTGAAAATTATTTGGGCCGGATTTATGTATTCTGTTGAAATTATGGAGGTGTATGTATAATATTTGGCGTTGTTTTAGGGTTGGTTATTATACTGTGCCAGTCAGTGCAATATATTTGTATTGGTATTATACTGTGCCAGTCAATGTAATATTATTATAGTGTGCCAGTTTCAATTTTTTTAATGGTGTAACAAGCGTTTTCTGTATACATATGCAAGAATCCGACGGTTTTTTCACGGTTGCAATGACGGTCGGATGAATATCATTCAAGGTCAATCTGGGGATAGCAACATTAAATCTAATGATACCGATCACAATTATCCCTAATTATAATGGTCAAATATTCAAGATACATATTTACGCAGTAGTTTATCAACCCAGGGAAATTAATTTTGAAACAGCAGTGTAAAATTTTTGTGCTAAAATGTCTGTCATTTTTTATTTCGTTTTTTAATATAAGTAATGATCAATAACAGTGGTAATATTCATCTTGATGTTTCAAAGTAGGCACGTGTATATATTAATGGGTTTTATAGCATTGTTTGTTGATATTAATCGAGACAAATGATATCGACTGCAATATTTATATTTGTAAAATTTATTAGCTAAAATATTCATTGTTTTGAAAAGATATTGCATTTTATATCTTTTTATTTTCCATCTCTATTTTGTATGTATTTTTAAAATATCCGAGATTAAAAAGAGTTGATTTATGAATTAATTGATGTGTAACGTTTTTCCTTATTTTGTGGGAGGATATTTCACGTGTTCCCTACTTAACTTTATTAATTGTCCATAATATTTTTGAGATGTATGAAAAAGATAAATATTCAAATAATTTAGAGACACAATTAGTATACATTTAAATTAAATAATTATAATTTAGGTAATTATAGTGAAAGAAGGCTTGAAATTAAATTAAAATTTATCTATTTTTGGCTGGGATGTACAATACATTAGTAACCATGGCAATTATTCTTTATTGGTTAAAAGTTGCAGATTATTTAGGAAGAATGCCCTTTTGTTGGTATCATGAAATTATATTGTTGACTAGGTCTTGAGTTCAAGACATGGGGAGGGAATATTTTTCCTCTTGTGGTGGTTGCGGTTCCGGTTGCAGTGCAGTTGTGGTTTGGAGTTGCGGATACGGGTGGTTCCCCTCTTGTGGTGACTGCTCCGGTCTACAGCGAGATGAAAAGAAGTTGTCATGTATCCGGTAGTCGAAGGAACTATTGTAATTGATTACCTTTAAAAAAAAATTATAGTGTTGACTATGAATTTTTTTTTCCAATAAAAATATAAATTGTGTGGTAATTAAAGATTTTGCAATTTAACTAAATTTTGTTTTCAAAAACTTCCGTATAATACTTTTTTTTGAATATATTGTTGTCAATGTGAACGGAGTACATAATTATGCTTGTGATTCATTGGTTTACAAAATTAAATATTCTTTTTTCCTTTTTGGTGTGTATATATTTAGTCAGCGGTTTTATTTTTTTGTACTAGGGTTTCTAAGTTTCACAAGGAATACAAAAAGGTTTTTTTAGTACTATTATTATTTAATAGGAATATATTAGGATTAATGCATATAATATTAATTGATGTTTTTAGAATAACAATTAAAAAGTAGCAATATTTTGAATAAATTGATATTAAATAAAAAGTTAGAAGGAAGTAGTTGATGTTATATATAGTGTTCAATATGTAATAGTTTTTATTCACGCCCTTATATATACAATATAATTTATGTGTTGGTTTGTTCATAAAAAAAGTTGTGTAATTAAAAAATATATTACTAATGTTCTATTGAATAAATACTTATCAAGATTAAATTTTGAAATTTTAATGTATTTTTAACTCCAAATTTTTAAAGTTTAGCCAAGTGTTTATTATGCACTGAAATTTTAAAATTTCAATTATTTTTTCAATAAAAAATGTATTTTTAATAAAATTTTGAAGTATTATATATTATTAAGTATGATTTACCTGTGCTATAACTGGTATTTCTTAGTTACTCTTTTTGAAAAACTTTTCTCCCATCTCTCATTTATGCACCAATTTTGCAAATAAGATGGTGTAAAATAAAAATAATGGCTATTATCAATTTATCCAAGTGTTTATTATGCACTGAAATTTTAAAATTTCAATTATTTTTTCAATAAAAAATGTATTTTTAATAAAATATTGAAGTATTATATATTATTAAGTATGATTTACCTGTGTTATAACTGGTATTTCTTAGTTACTCTTTTTGGAAAACTTTTCTCACATCTCTTAGTTATGCACCAATTTTGCAGATAAGATGGTGTAAAAAAAAATCATGGGTATTATCAATTTATTATATGTCTTAATTGCACAATTACATAAATTTATTGTTACTTAAGAGTTAATTTTTTATATTATGTATTAAATAAACATATTAATTAAATTTTCTATCCACCACATGATATATCATTCAAAACAATTAAACAACAATTACTATTTTTTAGGTTTTAATAAGTGTTCTATTGAGTCCATCATATTTTATAATTTTATGTCATTGTTGTGTTGGGGAAATCGTATAACCCCAACATGTTAGTCTAATCTAATTTTTTTATTTTGTATTATATTTAATGTGTACACCAATTGGGGAATTGAGCATGTTAAAAAAATCTATTATTTATTACACATAATTATTGCTTTAAATATTATAGAATTGAAAATATTAATTGTAGTTATATAATATCACTAATTACTCCAAAATAACATACTAGCATTGTTATTTATATTCTATTTTGTAATGATGTCAATCCTTAATAAACTGGTTTCAATTTTTGTCTTAATGAGTTGATGGTCTCCACATTTTATTTATGTTCATGCCACTTACTACTATAGATTTAGAAGAATGGATTGAACATGTTTTGGATAATGTTGATGGAAACAAGGGTTGTGTGTTTGTTACTACACCGTGGTTCCTATGGTTTGTGAAAAATCATTTACTCTTTGCTAATAATGATTTTTATATTTCTTTGGATGCATTTTTTTTTTTTTTATTGAAACTGAAATTGTATATTTTTTTTAGCACACACCAATATTAGTGTAATTTTTTTTTTTTTTGATAATAATTGAGTTTTTATTATATTGAATCATGTTAGATTGAAAATCAAATTGATAATTTTGAAGTTTGTGTTGATAGAAAAGTTTAAACCAGGAAATGTTGGAGAGATAAATGAGCTTTCCGTGAAATGCAATAATGCTAAATTGAAGCAATGTATGATGAGATTTATATTGCTATATATATATATATTCTTCCAAAAACTGTAAATATAATACTTTTTTATTAGGTGCATACCAGTGTCGAGATAAAAAAAATTAAAAGAAAAATTAGGTTATATTTTATTGAGTTATATCATAACTGAATATGAGTTCCCTATTTATTATGAATTTAGGTTTATTGATGACACAAAATGTCGCATGGTTCGTCTCACTAAAGTTTAGTTTATATTTGTTAGAAATTTTTGATTGCGTAAAAATTCTTGTGGGTTATTCTAATTGATTTTAACAAATCCCACTTTTGACAATTATATCATCTTTTTTATAAAATTAAATAAATAAAATTATAACATTTTCTATTCTAATTCACGTTTACCGAACATCAAATTCTATGACTCCTTTTTTTTATAATTAAACTAGGAAAATTATGTCAAATTTTCAATCAAAAGTTAAATATGCAGGTAATGTTTGAATAGGGACTTTTGCAACCAGAGGAAAGAGGGAATATAAAGCAAGACATTTTTGTTAACCATACCACAAGCAACAACCATGGGATACACAAATGTTGAATAGACTGAGATTTACCATTAACATTACTTTTAGGTATTCTAAGAGCAAATGACACATTCAAATATGTTTTTTAGGAAAAGTGCATGGGGATTGATGGCCAAATAAATGGGTATTAATTTGGTAAGATTTCATTGAAAGATGTTAACGAATACTATTAGTTGATGGTAATATTGTTATTTAACATATGTGAATTTTAATATAAAAGTATTTTGGGATATGTTTAGGAATTTCAGGGGTTTATATTACTGCACCCTTTTTTAAAAATTCATACTAATTTGTAGATATTTATAGTAACAAAAATTAAGAGATGATTGTAAAGAACGTATCACGTATCTTTTTAACGTCATTAATATACTATTAATTATTTTATTTGGTATTCCTTAAAAATTACAAGTATGTTGAAAGTAATAACAATTTTAATGTAAGAAAATATAAGTTGTTCAAACATCATTATGTAAAAGATTTAAGATATCTATTTTGATGAAAAATGACCTTTTTTTTACACACACACACACACACACACATATATATATATATAGTTAAAAAAAATATTTTAATGTTAATGATTTTGTTATAAATAATTTTAGCATTTTAGTTATATGTTTAAAAAACAAATTGAAATTTTTTTAGCATTAAAATTTAATTTAGCTAATTATTGTAGTAAAAAAATTATAACAAAAGTCTTCCGTACGGAGCATGGGACGGGGCGACCCAAATGGTTCAGGCCAGGGTGGGTTAGGTCAAGTCGGGTTTGTATTGATAACCCTAGAACAAATTTGTTGGTCATGTGTGTATGCAAAAAATAACAAACCAAGCAAATGATATTAGAAACGTTTGTGGACACATGATAGAGTGTTGGGAAATTGATTTTTTTATTTTTAGGTATATCTCAAATTTTTTATTTATTTCGGCACACCTACTATTCCACTTCAAAAGTCCTTTAAACCCAAGGTAATGAATATTTAATTTACATTTTACCGTTTTAGAGCTATACAAGCACGGAGTATGCTCGAGGTGTACTTTCTATTCCATCTGAATTTTATTTGTTCATTTTTCAAAATAGAAATAATTTATGTTCCTTTTAATAAATTTACCTTTTAAAAAACTATTGTGTTCGCTCAAATACTACAATTCAACTTTTGCATTGTACTCCGTGTAAAGTTCAACGGGAAAATAACACTCGAATGAATAGAGTAGTAGATTTTAATGTCTAAATTGTAGAACATATAATATAAAATTATTGTATTAAATTATAGTGGTTAACATGATTGCCGTGCAACGCACGGACGGGTTTCGTGTAACGCCCCGAACCCAGAATATATTAATTATATCGGATTCGAAGTGTTATTGTGATCAAAAGTCCGAATTATAAAATTTTTGAAAGGAATAATACTGAATTCAGAGACAGAAGTTTACACAGCGGATAAGTGGGAAGGAATATTAGAATGTAAGTGTATTTGTATATATATATATAAAGATGGATAGAGGGTTCTGTATCTTCAGAATAATACATACTGAGTTTGGATAATTTAAAACACACGGAAAGAGTATCGTCTTGCATAGCAGTAGCGATAACATTTATTGGGAAATAGAAATGATAGGCATCATTGTATTAGTAATAATATATTTTAAGAATAGGGGAGACTTTGTGTCTTCTGTGTCACTGTTCTTGCTCCCCATAATTGTAATCTGCAAGGGGTTAAGAAAAAGGGGGCGTGAGAATTGAATTCTCACTTATGGGTGATTGCAACATCATGGGATTGGTAAATCCGAAATATATTAAATTATACTCATTAATAAAAAGTTTATTTTATTTAAACAGTTGACGTATATAAAAGATTATAAAAATTTAAACAGTACTTAAGCATATTTCACATGGTATAATTGAAATAGCACAAGTTGGTTCACATTAAGGCAAAGCCCAAAGTCATATCACACATTATCACAATTATCAAACCATAAATGTACAACCATTCCCCTTCCATCATAGTTATCCTTTTCAACTCCAACCATCAACAGTCTTGATTCCGAGGGCGTCAAACGACAGCTGTCCCCGGAGACCGGAAAAATAATCAACGACCTTGATTCCGAGGGCGTCCAACGACAGCTGTCCCCGGAGGCCGGAAAAATAATCAACGACCTTGATTCCGAGGGCGTCCAACGACAGCTGTCCCCGGAGGCCGGAAAAACAATCAACGACCTTGATTCCGAGGGCGTCAAACGACAGCTGTCCCCGGAGGCCGGAAAAACAATACCCAAATCACAACTCCGTACTTACTTATTTTCCATAAAACTGATACAACAACCTCACTGAGAAAATACTTGACTGATAATTGAACTGGTTCATGCTCACGTAAGGTGTTTACTCATGCAGTGGTGATCAATTCACAAAACAACAGGCTAAATATATAACACATATAGTTATATCACATAATCCAAATAGTTATATAGATAGGTGTTACATTTATGTTGGATTAGATACTTTTGATTTGATTTAGTCGAGTTCAGAAAATACCGGCACGACGTTATTAATAGCAGATCAATCAACGGATCATCACCCACCTGATTGTTCTGAGTTCCGGAAATATTGGTTAGGTAGACAGTCGAGTCCTTCGTGCGTATTCCGAAAAGTACAGAATCCTAATAAGGAGTATTTCGATTAAAAGATTGACTTTTGAATTTGAAAAGCTTAAGAGCGCGAAATTCAAGGATTGAGTAGGTCGTTGTCTTCAGAAAACTATTGAAAACTAAAGTTTTCAAAATGTTGATTTCAATTTGGTAAGTACACCTCTTTTAAAGGGAAGGTGTATTAAGGAGGTGTATTCACTAAATTCAGTGCTGCAACGGGGGTGTATTTACTGAATTTGGTGGTGTACACAGGGGGTGTATTTACTGAATTTGGTGTGTACACAGGGGGTGTATTTACCGAATCTGGTGGTGTACACAGGGGGTGTATTTACTGAATTGAAAGGTGTTCTCAAAAAGGCCTTTTTAAGGAAAAAAGATTATTGTTAAGCTTGGAAAAATACTTAGAAAAATAAGATTATTAATCAATGAAAAATTAAAGAAAAGGTTATTCTTTCTTACGAATCCTATTTCTCGTTTTTAGACGAAAACTTAATTATAAAACTTTTCTTTTCTAAACTTATTAAAGACTTTATTTTTGCGTTTTCTAAAATTCTAATAGGGTTACGAGGTGAAGACGAGTTTCCCTTTGATTACGAAATTTATTCAAACGTGTTTTTACTCTTGGAAAACGTCAAAACAAGGATACTATAGGATTTTGCTAATAACATCATAATACTAAAAACAATGATACTAAACATTCATAAGAATAATACTAGTCCTCTAAGTCATTTCTATCATTCATCTAAAATAATAATATTCCAACATTCAACTACTAATACTAAATACTAAACTAAAAATCCAATCTCATGGTTTGTGAAAGAAATAAAACAAAGAAACAATCTACCAAAAAACTCACTTCTAAAGAGTGATACAAGTGAAACAAAACAATAATACTAAATAAGTCCATAACTAATACTAATTCATCTAACCACTAACAATAAGTTTTCTTTCAATTCTTTTCTTGTTCTAAGCTTCTAACAACTAACAAAATAACCCAAAAATCTCCCCAAGATAAAAACGAAGATAGAAACCTTACGAGCTTCAGTTTGAGACGTTAAACGGGCGGCCTAACGGCGTCGTTTCGAAACTCGGAAATTGTTCACGAAATTTGGGCAGCCTTACGGCGTTGTTCGGGAATTCGGAAAAACGATTTGGGCAGCCTAACGGCGTGGGTTTGAAATTCCAGGAATTTTGCAAAAGCAACCGGTTCAACGGCGTCAAAATCGATCGGAAAATAACGAAAAGAAAGCTACGGTTAGAAATTGAAATAGTTCGGTAATCGGAATCGAATTAAACGGAAATAAATTCGAAGTAAGAAGGAAGAAATCCATCTTACTGGAGGTGGAGGAGGAGGCGGCGGCGAGGCGGCGGCGGCGCTTCTGCTGAGGCGCGACGGAAGCAGCGACGGCAGCAGGGGAGCTCGGAGCTCGGAGCGCGACGGCGGCGGCCTGGCTTCGTCGCGGCGGCGTGCTCGGCGAGGCGGAAGGAAGAGACGACGGCGCTGGGCTTCGGCGGCGCTCGTCGATCGCGGCGGTGGGAGCTCAGAGGAGAGGCGGAGCTCGGCGTTGGGTCGCGTCCGGCCTGGGTCCACGGTGGCGTCGGACTTCGGCGCGAGAGGCGTGAGGCGGTTGGGCGGAGCTCCGTCGCCGGAGGAGGAGAGGACGGCGGCAGCAGGCGGAGGAAGGAGGCGGAAGAAAGAAGAGAAAGGATTTTTTTTAGAGAGGGGAAGTTTTGTGTGCGTGAGAAAACGAAAGAAAGAAAATGAGAGAAAAATTTTGGCTTTTTCCTATTTATACTCCCTCTTTCCAAACTTATCCTTTTTCTAAAATCTTATCCAATATTTCGATATTTTCGTTCCCAAAAGATACGGTTCAGGGATCGTTTTGTTCACGAGTATAATTCCGATTCAGAAAATAATACAGTTTTTAAACTCAAGGAATATTTTATTGTATTTTGATTTTTCTCAATAAATTAAACGGATCGAAATCCTTGATTTAATTTGAATAATTAATTTCTCGTAGTCCTTTATTCGTTTGAAAGAATTCGTTTTCTTTCTTCGAATTCAGGAGTTTTATAAAAAGGGTTTGTATATTTAAATACACAAATAGCACGCAAAAATAATTAAAAATTAAAAGAAACAAAGGAGATAAAAATAAAATAAAATAAAAATAAAATAAAAAGGTTTCTAATTAAGAAAAGGGTACAGAACGGGACGGGGTATTACATTTCGTACTAGTAGTCTGATAGTACTTCTTGTTAAACTTCACCAACTTCGAAACATACCCAACATCATCATTAATCATCCAAAACAAACTCCCAGCATCTGACCCAACTCTCTTCATCTTTGAAACAATATACTTACTGGAATCTCCAAGTTCACCAGATTTTACAAAATCACCAACATTTTCTTCACTAGATTTATCCAAACAACTTTAATCCGCTCCAAGATCAACCGTAAACCCCTCCTTAAACCAATTTCTTCATCCCTAGACAATTTTTTTTTAAAAAATAGTGGGCTCAGGAGTTAGTAAATCAAACCTAGGAGCTTGGTCAGCCAACTCTTTCATCATTGTAACGTATTTCACCAACTTATCAACATCTCGGTGAAGCTTAGGGTTCATAAAGAACTTCTGGGTATTTGACAGATCAGATTCGGGAGTGGATTGTGAAGAAGCAGAGGATTGAATACCATCCATAAGTTTTTGAACCTTAACCATAAAAGCTCCAGAAAACTCCATTGCTTCTGACTGAATGCACAACAGAATGTTCTAGATCTCCTACAAAAAAAAAAAAAAAAAAAAAGAATAAAAATTGCATAAGTAAAAAAATAATAAGAAGTACTATGAAAAAAATTAAGAATCAATACAAAATTGTATACCTGATATTCATTATCTTCACTTTCTTTACCAGATTTTGACGACTTCAAAACACTATTGATAGCCAAAGGGTAAACATCATTAACCAACTCCCTAGAACCATATTGACCTGCACTAGACTCTTGGTAACACATATTCTTCATTTTTTCATCAGTCCAATGTTGAATAAAAAGAATCAAACTTGGCTCACAAACACCTTTCACTTCAGTCTATGCAAGTATAGTACTTGTAATAGAAGAACACAACCACTAACATTCTTCACCCCATCATTTTTATAAGCTAAAACAGACTCCGACAACTTACTTAAAACAAACGTACACCAATCCAACTTAGGTATGTCTTCTACAACCTCAAGAGCCTTAAAATAATTTGAATTAACATACTGATTCGATGAAAGACACATGAAGGAACATAAACAATACAACACAAAAGCCCGCTTAAAGTCATCACCCCCTTCACTTAACTTCTCAATCATCAAAACAAGCAACTTCCAAATAGGGGTCTTAACAACTATACCACACTTCTTACCAAAGGAATCAAATAACGAAGTGCCTTCAGAACGTGAATAACAAAGTACATCATTGCCCCATTCCGAGGCATCATAAAAATATCATCAAAAGTCACGGGAAATTGACGAAACCTATCTACAGACAACATATGACTACTCTCATTAAAGTGTTCAACCAACCACTTCAACATCTCTTGACTAAAACACTTACTTTTATTCAACTGTAAAAGACCACTAAATCCAATACTAGCAACATCTTCTTTTTGTTTAACATTTAATGACTTAAGTGTTGTGGCACAAATAATCCCATATTTGGCCTAAATACTATCTCAGAACCGGGGTATACCGGAACCGGGGTTTAGGCCCCGACAACAGAATTTCGGCATCAAATAGTCCGACAGAATCAAAGGTCAAACATCAGTAAAGATATCGAAGTACTGACAAGATATTGTAATAATAGATTTAATGTTTTTCATAATTGTTTATTAGATCTACGATTGTAATAAATACCCTAAAATAAAGGGTCAGGATGACTTCCTTAGTTAGAAGATTGGGGCTCTATAAATAGAGGCCCCAACCCATTGTAAAGGGAGCTCATAAGCTTTCTTCTCCCCACAAATTCTCCCCACATAAATAAAATGCTAGGCAAGGGAGACCCTCTTCAGGGACTCCCAAAGCCATCTTCAAGGGAAGAACCCATCGGTTCTTCCCCCATTCTTGTGTTCTTCGTGTTCGTTTTATTTTATATGTTTGTTATCGATTAATCGGGACTACCCATATAGCCACATAAACCCGTCACATAGATCCGGTGAAATCGGTAACAACATTAAGCAACTCAAACAAACCAAGAGGACGACACTGCATCAAAAAAGTGTTGCATATACAAAAAAAAATATAAATAAGAACAAGGATAAAAAAAATAAAAATTAAAAAACTGAACATAAACAATTAATCAATAATACACCAACAACTATTACTCACTAATACCTTAAGATATAATCACCAATACCCCACACAAATACCCACCAATACCCTAGGTTATAATAACCAATACTCCAAGATATAATCATCAATACCCCACACAAATACTCACCAATACCCCAAGTTACAATAACCAATACCCCAAGATATAATCATCAATACCCCATACAAATACTCACCAATACCCCAAGTTATAATAACCAATATCTCAAGATATTATCATCAATACCCCTAGGTATGTCAAAGGGACTGGACGGGTACTTGAAGATCCATACCCACCCCGTCCCTTGTGGCGGAGTGATCCACTGCAGATCGCGGGGCGGGGTGGGGCGACCCACTCGGGTAATAATAATTTACATTTTTTATAATGATACATAGTATATTTTAAGATATTTAACATAAAACTAACAAATACAAAAAATATAATACTTTGAAGTTGAATCATAACCATTTATACTACATAAAACTAATAAATATGAAAATATATAATAATATGTTATATTTCATATGTATATCATACGTGAAATATATTATATATTTATAAAATTTATATTATATGTGGGTCAGAACGGGGCGGGACAGAGGCGGGTTAGAAGTAGTACCCATACCTGCCCTGCTGCAGATCACAGGGCGGGGCGATCCAAATAGGTCAGGGCAGGGCGGGTCAGCTGCAGGGCGAGCCAAATTGCCATCCCTTATATCCCAAGTTAAAATCACCAATACCCCATACAAGTACTCAACAATACCCAAAGCATTGAACAGTAATACCCAAAGACTTAAAAAACAATACCCCAATAACTAAATTACCAATACCCCAATTTATAAGCAACAATCACAAAAAACACAAGAAAAATTAAAAAATAGTAAGAATACCTATTAGCATTCTCTTTCCTTCGAACACCTCTGTTCTTCTTAACACCAGATGATTTAGAATAATTTTTTTCTTAAAAACTCTTTCACCAAATCTACCAGCATCATCCTTCATCTTGACCTCATCATCTTCCTTAATTCCACCATCTCCAACATCAACATTAACATCTTCTTCTTCCTTACTTCCACCATCTCAAACATCAACAGGAACATCATTAACTTCAAAAACACACTGCCTCTTTGAAGGATTAACATCTATAGGAGCATTTGATCCCCTCCTCTTAGATCGACGATACACAACAATGAATTTAGATAAATTCTCACAATCATGGCTATCATTACTATCTACATTATCCGAAATTGTTGGCGAATCCACATGAGATTTTTTAGGCACATTCTTCCAAGATCTTTTAGTAGCATTTTCAAATCTTCTATTAACATTAGACCTTATCATATTGGAGACAAGTTCCTTCTTATTCGTAGGTCCACTACCTTTAGGAACTAAAATTTTAATCCTCACCATTTAGAATCAAACCTGAAAAAAAAAAACAAGTATCAAATGCTTAAGAAATTTAACATGCAAATCGAAAAACAAACCCTAAAACCCCAAAACCATGAAAACTATAACAGAAAAACAAATCAAAATCCAGAAACAAATAATGAAATAAAAATAAATCCAGAACAATTTTTAAGAAATACCTTCTTCAAATGTTGCGCTTATGGAAGAATTGAACAATTTCACCACACTAACTAGAGTAGCGTTAAAAATGAAGTCGAAGTACCACGACAATAAGCTTCGATTGTTCGACGAAGAATGAAATATTTCGAAGAAGACCAAACTTCGAAATTTTTTCAAAGAGCAAAATATAGAATTGAAAAAGACGGTTTACAATTTCAAAAAGAGAAAACTGCCTAAAACTGAACAAAAACTGATGAATTTCGAAGGGAAACTATTGAAAACTGATCAAAATCGAAGAGAAACGAGACAGGGGTATTGCTTAGAGAAGAAGAAGCGCGAAAAAGAGAGAGAATGAACAAAAAGCCTCTTGATATACTGGACCCGTATGTGGACTGTATTTGACCCGAACATAACCCGCCCATATTATTAACCGACCCAGTGACTGAATTTGGGCCAAGGTCAAAATTGATTTCAAATTGGGTGCAAAATTCAAGTGCATAATATGCACTTGGATGCACCCTACTAAATTAAAAAATTACAATATATATACATAATTAGCCCTAATTGACCCGACTCAATGTTAGTGTTAGTGTCCTAGAGACAATCCTATTGTGAGGATATAATACTAAGATAATATTCAGTTTTGGTTTAATATTATTGATTTAATATGAGATGTATGACATTACACTTGTTTGAATATTATGTTTGATTATTTGCATTTATTCTTATTTGTGTTCCCATGAATCACTACTGTCATTGAGTGAGTGAGAACTCTGATGACTTAAGTATGATTCTCAAATAGTCCCGATCAAGGATCATCAAGAATGAGATATTGATGATGCAATTGAGATTGGTGTGCGATCTGCATTATACTCTTAGGAGAGTGTAGTAAGATTTCACTTACTATGAGATACTAGGTATCTCATAATGGATGCACAAATACCTTAGAGGGTATTGGTATACCCATCCGAGAAATCGTTTGATGTAATCCACAATATGTGTCTACGAGTATCTCGATTAGTGGGAGCAATGTGATACTTCTTTGACTTGAGGCCAATACGCACGACATGTGTGGAGTAATGAATTTTGACCATGACCGACACTTGCACACTTTCACGGGTAGATATGACATGAATTGAGTTCATCACGAAGTACATGTGCGTGGTAGTTGAGCCAAGAATAGAATTCATTTCTCGAATGTGGATTTAGAGAGAATGCTCGTTTTCTCATCATAATTGGATCTAAGTCGTCGGCCGACACACATCAACTTAGACTTTGTGGCTAAGTGTGATATACTTGATCAATTAGTGATTAGAGATAATATGATTAAGTTTTTTGAATAGACACTTCATCATGTTCAAGACTTAATCGAGTTTTCGTGAATGAAAGGAAGATATCATAATAACTTACAATATTACAGGCAGTTGCAGATTTTCTCGCAACGTACCTCGTATATTGAGAATGTCTGATTTATTGTCTAGGATTCAATTAAGACCGTTAGTTTGACTAACCGCTCGATATACGAGGGCCTATGAGTCGCACAACAAGTAATGGTGATCTACCAACGATAGTTGGTTGATTAAATATTATATTAGATATAATATTTAATTTATAGAGAATATAATAATAATTATATTTAGAATTAATTATTATTATTATTTTATTTAATTGAATTTAATTAAATAGAAATTTCCAATAATAATATTTGAAATATTATTATGTAGGAAGTTATTCACAAAGAAATAATTCATAGGAAATTATTTACAAGGAAATAAAATCCGTAGAGGTTTTATTTAATGGGCTAGGACTTTTTATCTTGCTTGGAAATTAAGTCAGTTAATCCTTATAAATATAAGTCCTGCGGGAATTCCAAATACACAAGAAATTAATTCTCTCAATAAAATCTCTAGCTCGAATTTTTCTAGTAAATTCATCTCGAGATTCAATGCTGGCAGATCGGTGCAAGTTGGTAGAAAACTGTTATGTGGATACCATAGTTGAAGAATCCGTGTACGCATCGCTGTAAGGATTCTATTTACGTTTTCGAATATTTAATTATGCAACTACTTGTTCGTTGTTGGTGAACTGTTTAATTCCGCTGCGCATGTATTACGTGTTTACGTGCCTCTAAAACCTAACACTCAATACATAAGAAAATTTGAATTTGTGAAATTTGATTGTCACACCCACCAACTTTATCAATTTGGGTAAGAAACACTGCACAATCTTGCATTATTGAGGAGTTCAATATTAATCCTTCCCATTCTTTTAGGGTTTCTTTGCTTTGATGAATAATATTGATAAATAATTATTATTCGATCATGAAATAATTAGTCCAACATTTTTTATGTATCAATTATTTCTATGATTACTTATTCTGGATCATTATTACATAAATTAAATGAAATTAAAATATAGATTTTTTCTAATCCAACAAAGTAAATATACCTTTATTGTCTCACCTCGATAAAGAGAGAGAATTCTTATGAAAATAAAAGGGGAATTTAAGCCATACATGTAAGAATTAATACAAATTAAATATTCCACTAGCTAAAGTTGAAGCTATGATAACCTACTATATATTCAACTAGATGTGTAGCCTAGGACCACAACTTCTTTGATTAATTAGTTTGTTTTTTCTATGATATTCTCCAACAAACTTAGTCATGAGGTAACCAAAGAAAAGAAAAGGAGAAATAAAATAATTAATTTGGTTCATTCTTAGTGATGTGATTACAATTGACTTTTGGGTGTCATATTTTGTCCTTTCTTTAGGCAGTAGTTTCTATCTTGATTTTGTCACCATTCTTAAAATGTGATGAGCACTACAGACTATAGTATCATCATTTATACTTGGTGGGTCCAACCTGTGATAATTTTGCATTTGGTGGACCTGTTCTAACTTATCACCTATATTAATAATGAGTCGACTTGGTCTAAACTTGAAATTTAAACGAGAAAGCATTTTTCCTCCTTTTTCTTTTCAACTCCTTTCACATAAGAGCTCCCAAAAATCTCCTTTTCTTGCTAACGAGGGACAAAAAGTGTAATCCGAATCGGAATAAAATATAGTAGTGTTTTATTTCATTATAGCAATCTTCTAATAAATGTATACTTTAAGATATTAATATTGAGTATGTATAGAATGAAATTGGTTTATATATGAATCAATGAAGGGTATTCGTTGTTTTAATTGAAGATATTAGTTGTTTTCACTGAAAAGTATTACTGATTTACGCTGAAGAGTCTTAGTTAATTTTCACTGAACAACTAAGACTCTTTAGTGTAAATCAGTAATACTCTTCAGTAAATACAATTAACACTCTTCAATGAAAACAATTAATACCCTTCAATGATTCATGTATAAATCATTTTCACTCTATGCTTTGTCATTAATATTATTATACATAGTATGACATATGAAGCAATATATATATATAAAATACAAGATATGCATTTCCTTGGTAACTATTATCTTAACTATTTAATATTGACAAATTTTAAAGTGCATCAAAATGCATAGCATGCACTTGGATTTTAAGTTCAATTTTGACTTCAATTTTAATTTTTTCAAAATACACACAAATACACCGAACTATATTATTATTTTTTTTTTTTTTGTAATTGGGGTATTACTGATGCCTTCTTGGAATATTATTGATGTCTTCTTGAAGTATTACTGATGTTTTCTTGGGGTATTGTTGATTTCTGCTTGAGGTATTTTTTTTCAAAATTTAAGTGTATATCATGCACTCAAATGTACATTATAACGACACTTTAATTTTTTGGTGTCGTGTAAATTTAATTTGAATTACATGAAATATAAAAGGATAAAGTTAAGATGGACTTTTATGTATCTCGTTATATTGACGTTTAAGTTTAAGTTTAAGTTTAACACTCGTGCAAAGTGCATACCCAATTTTTGCCATTCAATTAACTATTAAGTTTATGTTTTGACATTTAGGTAATGAAAAAAGTATTTTAAAATGATAAATAACTTTTTAGGTTTTTTTACTGGCAGAAACGTATTGGAATTTAGGGCTATCGAAGATTCAATTTCACTATCATTTGCTAAAAAGTCATGGAAGAACAAGTGTAAGTACACTAAAATCAGCAAATGCTTCGACACCATGAGCAAAAAAATTAAAGAATCAAGAATCTAAAAAAAAAGGAGGCTTCAGATGATTCAAATCCAAAAAGGAGTGTTTTGGAAATTAACTTCTTGAAAAGGCTGAGTTTCAGAGAATAAAGATTCGATTTTTAAGCTATTTGGATCGTGAAATTTATTGCTTGTTTCGATTTAAATTTGGGAATGGGAGAGAAATGGAAGTGGAATATGAAGATGAAGTAGGGACAAAACGGGAAATTAGAGAAATAGGATGCAATCCTCAGTGGTGAAGAAATAGGTATGTTCAAAGGAAGACTTTGAATATTGAGAAACTTTTCAGTAGTCCAGTTCCACATTAGATGAACCAAAGGTCGAAGTTTAATAAGAAGAACCGATAGAGGAAAAAAAAAGAACGATAAGAAAAAGAAGAGAGAAAGGGTCGAAATTAATTTGGAGAGGAATATAATGAAAATTGTGTTTTCATTTGACTCCAAAATTTAAATGATTTTTAAAAACTCTATTTTTTTTTTTACTTAATATAAATAAGATATAAGGTTAACTTTTTTTTTTTAAATAAAAACACTATAAAGATATTTTTGTAATTTTATAAAAATATAATTATTTCATTCCGGACGAAGCTAGATCGCAAATAGCAAAATTAAATGACGTGTCAAATTCTTATTGATTTACTGACGTCAGGAAAGACGAAAGTCTTCCCGACCGTAGAAAAACTCAACTTTTTAATTTGAAATTTTTAATATAGTATATTTTCAAGTTCTACATGTCACTTCTTAATTTTAGGATTTGCATTATATTTGAATATAACTTAAAAAAATAGTATTCCCACAAGACAAAATCTTGCGTGAACATATTTTATCTTGATACTAATTTTAATAGTATTAGTTATTCCATAAAAAATATTAATTATTTATATTTGATGTAATACCTCCGTCTCGGAGAAATTTGCACACTAAAAATAAATTATTGTGTATGAACTAAAAAAAATATACACATATATACCTACATATCATTTTTTACTCAAAAAATAATTTTTTCTTAATTTGTGTGCATATATAGGTATGCAAGTTTCTCCATAATGGATGAAGTATTAGTTTTGAATGATATTTTTATTAAGGAAATGTTTGATTTGAGATTTTGAAGTCCAAATTTTAAAATCCAACGAATTTCAAAATTCAGTGTGCGTTTGTTTTGAGATATAAGTAGGGTACATTAAACTTTATATTCAATCAATTTTTTAAAAATTTATGTGTAAAAGTAAATGTTATTATATAATTATATTATTGTGAGAGAATGGTTGTAATAATAAGATAATTGTGTAACGATTAATGTGTTTATAAGTATTTATAGGGAAATATGTGAAAACTTTATATTAAAAATCTCAAATTAGAATAAAATTTTGATTTTGAAATCTCAAATTCGGTTATCACATACCAAACAAAATATCCCCTGAATGGTATTAATTATTTCATTAAAGAGTAATATTAATTGTTTAATTATAAGATATTAATAGTAAACTACCGTGTAAGATATATATATATATATATATATATATATATATATATATATATATTTGCAATAGAGGTACACATTTTGTTTAAAATTTCTAAACCAGCCAGCCACTATATACACCTAAAGCATATGAAGTTCAGTGTTATTCAAAATATATTAATTATATATTTTTTGAATATGTGAAATATATAGATATGTTCTTATGATCAATCATGTTATACACTATCTATATATTACCACAGTTCTTTCGAGGGCAACTACCATAAGAGGAGAACACCATCCTACCACAAAAAAAAAAAAATTTCCTCTCCATATCTCGAACCCGTCTTAGATGGTGGACTCAACCAACTGAACTATCAACTCTTGGCGAAAATGGAGCCATTACATCCTCTATTTCTATTGATTTCACAAGAATAAAAGGGAAGTGCACACATTACCACCGCCCACCGGCACCAGTGTCAATCAATGTTTCTTTTGCTACTTTTACTTTTCAACCAGCATTCACTTTTCCTTTTTCTTTTCCATGGTAAAATACATTTAAGCCCCTCCAACTTATCAAATTGTTATTATTTCGATCCTTAAATTTGGCTGTAAAATCAATTTGCCTACTAAACACCTTTTCATTGCTGAGTGCTGATAATTTACCAAGTTACATGCATTTCCGGAAGCGCAACATATTAAAGATGTTGTATTCTTATATACTGTACTAAACTGATATGTTTTTACGGAAATGTTATACTTAAGAGTAGGTCTTGTATGAGACCGTCTCATGACATGAGACAATGAGAATTGGTGTAACTAGGACATTGACTCATTAACACTTTGGTAAGGGTAGGTGTTAATTTGTGTGGTCTCATGCCATGAGACGGTCTCATACAAGTTTTTGCCTATACTTAATTAGAAGACAAAAACTTATATGAGACCGTTTCATTGTATGAGACAACACTATTTAACATTCACCAATACCAAAGTGTTAATGAGTCAATGCCCTAGTTAAACTAATTCTCATTGTCTTATGCCATGAGACGGTCTCATACGAGACCTACTCTAATTAGAAACATCCGATTTTACAAAATAATAAATTTAATAGGGGATTGAGGAAGTATATATCATAGTGTCAGCAAATAAAAATAATAGTATCAGCGAATAAATATTAGAGTACCAGTTTTTTAATATGAACAAATTTTACCAGGGACTCTCTTAATTATTTTGTTTAAATAATATATTTCCTATATAATACCAAGTGAGATTTTATTATAAAAATAATAGAAAACCTAGAATCATAAAATTACAATTTAAAATTGCTAGACTTTATGTTTTATAAATAAAAATCAATACGTCGTATACTTAAACATTATCAAATTCGCAATAAAACTTTTATGAATGTGACCATAGAAACATACATGCCATCATTTCGTCTCTAATGATAAAATTCGTTAAATTAATTAATTAATCAATACATTCTTGTGAGTATCATACCAATATTATCAAATTAAATTTAGATTTGATCACAAAAAATACTCTTAAGATTCCATTTCATTTTTTATGTAAAAATATATACCGCAAAAAATATATGTAAAACATAAAGACAGCTGTTGAGATGTTAAAAGGATTGCCCTTCTAATTTTCCATCACTGTATCTTACAAATGATGTTGTTTACGTAATTTCGAAAAATTCCTATGAAATGATTTAAGGGATAATTATTAGTTACTACTATTTTTTTATACAGTAATTGATTGATACTACTAAATTTTTTAGTTACTAATTGATTCAATTTGTATGGTTATTTTCCTCTTTTACCCTTATTTCTTTTTCTTGTAACGCCTTGTTAAAATGGAAATTCCATTTGTAACGTATACACAAATGAAATAACAGAACTCATGCCCAAATGAAAGCCTTCACATCCTCATATCTATAGCTATCAATATCATCATACAAAATAGAAATAAAGTTAACAATGGTCTATGAGTTCATGCATAACTTTTACTTTTCGTCAATTATGTTCGTGAAGAGAAATTTGGTGCACGGTTTGCAGCGCACCGCTACCCTCGGCGTCGTGGGCAGATTGTTGGCAATCTCTGCTTGAAAATTAATATGGGTTTGTCAGCCATCGACCGAAAATGACGCCAGGTATGTTCTATTTCTATATTGAATGACGTTAGTGTATTTTTTTCTATTTTTTTTTTTTGTAGGTGGATTACCTTTTATTAATTTGGGATGAGAATGATTTGCAGTGATAAGCTAGTGTAATTTGTTGTTGTCTTTTTTTTTTTTTTTTTTTTTTTTTTTTTTTTTTTAAGGTGGATTACCACATCCAATATCATGTGTGATTGAAAAGGTTTTGTTATTTTTTTTCATTTTGATATTTATTGGTAAGTTGCACGGGAGATTGTTGATATATATGGTGAACGTAATTATGTTTGTACATTGTGTAAAAATATATTCATGGCTGCAAATTATAAGAAAATATAATGTTTTTAGTTCTGAGACAATATTAATGTTTATGCACATTTGTTTGTTTAACTGAACATATGCAACTTTTTGTACAACAAAACTGCACATTAATTTGCTAATTGTCTTATTTGGCAGTAGCATTGTAATTTAAAAGGCCAAGTGTGTTGCTGAAGTTGCACATGTTGTGCATTTAGAGCTGTTACACGAAATGAGCTGCTTGTGAGCTCGGCTCGGCTCGACTCGTTAGGTTAAACGAGCTCAGCTCGAAAAATACTCGATTTCTTAACGAGCCGAACTGAGCTCGGCTCGATAACTATGATTTTTCGTAAAATTCCATTAGGCTCAATAGGCTCGGCTCGACTCAATGGACTCGATAGGCTCGTTACACTCGTTAACGAGTCGAGCCGAGCTCGAGCCGAGCTCGAGTATTAAGTACTCGAGCTCGCTCGGCTCGAATAACAGCACTATGTGCATTGCATGTTTGAGGTTTATTCCCTTACTTTTTTTCCCCATGGTTAAATGTTGTCCATGTGCATTTTTCTAGTTTGTTTAAACATGTATATGTACAACTTTTTAAAGGTGAATGTTGCACACAGTTATTCCAAATATATTTGTGTGTTGTGCGTTGGAGTTTTGTACTCTTTCCCCTCCCCATCTTTTAAATGTTGACTATGTGCATTTGCTAGATTTTTTTAAAGATGTATATGTGCAACTATTTAAGGGGGAAGGATGTGTATATTTATACAATTTTTTTTTTTGGGTAAATGCCGATTCTGTTTCAGTTGCAGATGTATCGTCGTCGACGAGATGAGTGGAGAGATATTGGGCATTCAATATCTCGTTGGGAGAGGGATGAGAGTTTAATTATATATCTCGTATGAGTTAATTTCATATTTCACACGTGATACTATTTTTTTGTCTGTTTATAAGTCATTTAATGTGTTGATTTGAATTATTTTAATGATAGGTATTTGAGTCTTTCTAGGTTTAATTTTCTAGGTTTAATTTTGTAGTTTTTACTAATACAGGTTTTTAGTGGAAGTAATGGGTAATTTGTGGTCTCATATTGTATCTTAAATTAATCCTCCAATGATTCAAATTGTAATCGAGGGGCACAAATAGTAAAACCTAATAAAGTTGGGGTCTAAACGTAAATTCTATCAATTCAATTTTACTCCGAGTCACAGAAACCGCGTGTCTCCGTCACTTTCCGTCGTGTCCCCATCTCCTCTTTCTCAATTTCTGCACTTTCCCCATCCAATTTCATGCCCATTTGTGCCCCATTTCGATTTCCGAGTTGAGATTGGGTCTTGGGCAGTTATCAGGGCACAACAATCGGTACCCTAATCAATAATTGGTAAACAACGCTCGATCCACTGCAATAATGGCGGAAAACGGCGAGGAGAAGCTTATAGCCGTCGCCCGCCACATCGCGAAGACCCTCGGCCACACCGACACCATGACCGATGATATTCTCAAGATCTTCTCCAACTTCGACGGAAGACTACGCGAAAAACTCACCGAGAAACTCTCGGACGACGGCGTCGAACAAACCCTAAGCTTGCTAGACCGTCAGATCTCCCGATTCATCACCGCCGACCACCCAATTTGGGCTAACTCCGCCGATGCCGCCGCTTTTATCGATGCCGTCGATCAATTGATCGCCTCCGTCCGAGATTGGACGCCATTAGCCGACGATAAGAAAATCTCCGCTTGTCTCGACCGCGCCGAGGATTTGCTCCAGCAGTCCATGTTCCGATTGGAGGACGAGTTCCGAACCCTCGTTGAACGCGGCGCCGAATCCTTCGACCTGACGCGGACCGAGTCAACTCACGCCCATCCGGATTTCTCAGACGACGATGACGACAACGATTTCGCTGACGAGGACGAGAATTTCATCCCCGTGGCGCAGCCGATAACAGATTATGACATCGTGATCGACGCTCTTCCGTCGGGGACCATCGCCGACTTGCACGAGATCGCGAAGCGAATGGTGGCCGCAGGGTATCTGAAAGAGTGTTCGCACGCGTACAGCACGTGCCGGAGGGAGTTCCTGGAGGAGAGCTTTTCCAGATTGGGGTTGCAGAAGCTTAGCATCGACGATGTACAAAAAATGCAGTGGACTCAGCTCGAGGACGAAATTGAGAAATGGATGAAGGCCATTAATGTTGCACTACGTATTCTTTTTCCGAGCGAACGACGTTTATGCGATCGCGTATTTCTCGGTCTCTCCTCAGCCGCTGACCTTTCTTTCATGGAGGTCTGCAGAGGTTCCACAATTCAGCTCTTGAATTTTGCGGATGCGGTGGCGATAGGGAGCCGAGCTCCTGAGCGATTATTCAAAGTGCTGGACGTCTACGAAACGGTAAGGGACTTGATGCCTGAATTTGAATTAATCTTTTCCGATCAGTACTGTGTGTCATTGAGAAATGAAGCCGTAACTATTTGGAAGAGATTAGGGGAAACAATTAGGGGGATATTTATGGAGTTAGAGAATTTGATCCGTAGAGACCCTGCTAAGGAAGCTGTTACGGGGGGTAGATTGCATCCAATCACTAGATATGTGATGAATTATCTACGAGCTGCTTGTAGGGCTAGACAAACCTTGGAACAGGTTTTCGAAGAGAGCTCGGGGAGTAACATCGATTATAGAAAAGGGGATGATCAGGCTTTGTCCTCATCTTCTTTAGGTGTGCAAATGGCGTGGATTATGGAGTTGTTGGAGAGTAATTTGGAGGCTAAGTCGAAGATTTATAAGGATTCTGCTCTGTGCTCTGTATTTATGATGAACAATGGGCGGTATATAGTGCAGAAGGTGAAAGATAACGAGTTGGGGACACTCTTAGGCGAGGATTGGATTAGGAAACACATAGCGAAAGTGAGGCAGTATCATGTGAATTATCAAAGAAGCTCATGGAGTAAGGTTTTGGGTGTTCTGAAGTTGGATAGTAACTCTACATCGCCTGGTAAAACACCAAAGAATCTGAAGGAAAAACTGAGGTCATTCAATTCATACTTTGATGAGATATGCAAGATTCAGACTTCATGGGTTATATTCGATGATCAGTTGAGAGATGAGGTTAGGGCTTCGATTTCAGGGACTCTAATCCCTGCTTATCGTAGTTTTGTTGGGAGATTGCAGAGTGCTCCAGATATTGGGAAGAATGCGGATAGGTATATCAGGTATAGTGTTGAGGACGTTGAGGCTCGGATCGGGCAGCTCTTTCAAGGGACGAGCAGTGGACGAAGGTGAGCTATATGAGATTTACTGTGTTGTATGATATACAAGATTGTAGCTTTTGAAAGGTTTAGTTGTTTATGTGTACGGTGACCTTTGATTGCTCTTTACACGAGTCGTATGTTAGAATCGGAATTATGGTATGTTGAGATGTATAATGTAGTACTCCAACATGCTCCATCCTTCTTCTTCTGAAGTTGCTCAGCATTTTCGTGTGTATTGTTTGCATTTATTTCTGCTAAAATTTGTTGATGATTTGCTGAATTGCTACTGGTGTAGAATTCTACGCTTAAATCGTAGATGTTGTCTTTGTGGGTTAGGGTGTTTTGGTGCATCTTGATTCGGAATTTATGTTGAAGTTTATTTGATCAAAGTTCATCTAGCTCTCATTTTGGTGCCTTGTATATGTATGTGCAAATGAAGGTTAGATAATTAAGTATATATTGCCTACATAACAAAATGTACTTCCATCTCCTTGCACTTTGCCATTTTGGGGTTTTGATAGTAACAAAATGCAATAGATTATTCAATATTTTATTGCAGGAGGAAATCTTGAGTGAGACGGTCTAATGTTTTAGATGGAGCTAGGGTCACAACTCTTGGATTATAAGATATAGAGTAGGTCTTGTATGAGACTGTTTCATGGCATGTGACAATGAGAATTAGTGTAATTAGGGTATTGACTCATTAACACTTTGATAGAGGTATGTGTTAATTTGTGTTGGCTCATGTCATGAGACTGTTTCATACAAGTTTTTGCCTAAATATATGTTTTGAGAATCCGTCTCAAACACGTTTTGCCTTACTGCTCTGCATGCAAAATGTAGGGATTAAAGTAATTTTCCACAAGGATGGGGAGAGTTAGGCCTGGTGTACAAAATCGGTTGCTCCACCCAAAGATGAAAATGGGCTGGGCTGGGCTGCCCCCATTTAGGAGGGCCGCAAAGCCCACTTCCAATATATACATTGGCCACTGTTATTTGCACTTATCTGTTTCATAAACATACTACCCGATGAATATACTACCTATTTTTCCGAAAATTTGAAGCATTTTCTATTTTTTTTCAAAACAAACATAAAAACCATTTTTATATGTTTGGAAAAAATGTTCGAAAAATTGAACCAATTTCGAATTTTTTTTTTGAACAAGAAGTAGTGTATTCATCCTCCTATGCAAATAACCTGAGCCATATACATTTAAGTGAGGATTACAAATGGCCCAGGTTAAATACAGTCCCATGTTTTGTAAATACACCACACTTAAAAAAATGTTCGGAATTTTTTTCGGAAAAATGTAACAATTTTCGGAATTTTTTTTCAAAAATTCATATGTTTAGTGTTTTTTCTTTTTTGCATTTTCAGATATATTTTTTCGAAAATTTTCAAAATTTTTGGATTGTTTTTCAAATGCTTTTTGGTGGGGTGTATTAACAAAAGATAGAACTGTATATAACCTTGACCTTACCCAGAATTGTTTTCCTTCAAATTTTAATTTCTTTCGAAAACGTCGGGAATATATTTGTAAAGTATCGAAAATGTGGTAATTTCACTACTTTAAGAAAAAAGTAACATCAATTAATGATATTATCATTTCAAATTTAAGAAAAGTATGATTATGACATGATTATTAATGTGCCAAGTGTATGTACTTTGTGATGAGGGCATTCTAGTGTTTGGAGCGTATTTATGTTGGTTTGAATTTTTTGCAAGGTGTATGTTAAGTCAAAGCATTTATTCGGTAATGATGTTAGGGGGCGCTTGGTTAGCAACCCTTCAATGGTAATGGGAATGAGATTGAAAATTAGTGTAATTATGATGGTTCATGTGAACAAAATCACCACCTCATTTTCTAAATAAGGTAATCACTACTCCATTTTGATTACCCTATTCTCTTCCTACAATCATCCTCCTCAATCACTCCCTCATTCCTCCATCAACAACCATTTGTTGTCTACTTTTATTCCAAAATTGGGGCATGCAAAAGTCATAATTATAACAAGTATTCCTCCAACACATCATTTTTATTGTGGGGGCATGGATGAAAAATAATTTTCATTCTCATTACCATTGAGGAATTGCCAACCAAACGCCTCCTTATATGTATAGATGAACCAATGGTTTCAGGTTGGTTTGATAAACTTAAAAATAATTTATGGGTGTTTGAGTTAAATTTTTCTTAATGAAAATTTATTTTTTATCTATGTTCTCCATATTTAAAAATGATTAAAAATGATTGGGGGAAGGATTGTCGTGGTTGCATTGTCATGTTTCAATTTTGGAATAAAAATGGATAATAAATGGCTGTTAGTTGGGGAATAAGGGAGTGATTGAGGATGGTTGTAGGAGAGAAATAAGGTAATCAAAATAAAATAGTGATTACTTTATTTAAAATAAGAAATAATTGTTTTTTCATAAATTATCATAATTACATTGACTTTCAATCTCATTCTCATTACCAATGACGAGTTGCTAAGCAAATGTACCCTTAATAGATGACAAAATTATGTGAACCAGATGTTTTAATTTCGTATTGCTAAATGACATTTCCTTTGTCACTAGATAATTTGCACATAATAGTGTACACACATTTTTAAAAAAAAAATATAGATGAAGTGAATATATAAGTTGGAGAAAGGGTATACATCAATGATATTTTATATAAAATTGTGGATATTATAATTTTATGAGTAAAGATACTACTTTTTTTATTGTGCAAATTGTGAGCGACATGCAAATAAGACAAATGTGAATAATTTTAGTATTGAGAGAACATTACTTTTTCATGTTAAAAAATATTACTTTGGAAATGAGAGTACATTCACAATACTTAATGGACAAATTCTTCGTGAAAACATATAAATATATAATAATTTCTTTTTATTATAGATCCTGTTATATCTTTTAGCATATAGAATAATATTTTATTAATATAAAATTTTCATTTGTTGATTTTGATATGAATTACGCATAATCAATTTTTTTTTTAAATGATATTCTGTATGCTATCACTATTACTTTAGAAAAAAATTAGTTTACATAAATTTGATTGATACGACACGGATACAAACTTAAAACAATACAATCTTAATAAATTTAACAATCCTTATTTTCTTCTTAATAAATATACACATAAATCAGATTGATTGAGTGGTTATAACTGTGTAAAATAAAGAACTTAAACAAGAATACTGATTTGTTTACGCAGTTCGTCATGAATGACTATATTGGGGGGCGTACAAAGCCAGGAGTTTTCCACTATATTTGTTGTTTCTGTGTTTGTTACAATACTAAGCACAGGGATATATTTATAATATCAAAAATCCTAAAGCCTATTAGGTTACTTGGTCCATAAGTAATGTCCACATCAAATCTTCTTGATTTACAACTTTTCCCCTTGGACATTATGATGCAACGTATATGTCTCGTCAGAAAACTCCACATGCTAAATAGCAAGAAAATGTTTAGCTAGGGAGGAGTGCAACTATTGATCTTTCGGATCCAATCTTCAGGATTATTTCGAGGTTGCTACTCCCCCTGAAGACAACAATCTTATAAGCCTTCGCATCTCGATACCATAAATATACTTTTCAAAAGTAGAGGTAGGTAGAGACTTAGTGAACAGATCTGCTAGATTGTCACTAGATCGCTCCTATTGTATAGTAATCACGCCACTCTTCTGGAGTTCGTATGGGTAGAAAAATTTTGGTGAAATATATTTCGTCAAGTTTCTCTTAACGTACCCATTACTCATTTGTGCGATGCAGACTATGTTGTCTTCAAATATAACAGTAGGGGATGTATCGTTTTTAGCAATACTACACGAGTCACCAATGTGTTTTACCAATGATTTCAACTAAACACATTCTCGTGAGGCTTCAAACAAAGCTATTATTTTTTAGTTGTTTGAAGATGTGGTAACCATAGTTTGTTTAACCGATCTCCATGAGATCACGGTACCACCACAGAGAAAAACGTAACCAGCCTGAGATATGGCATTGTGGGGATCAGACAAATAACCAGCATCTGCATAACCTACCAAGGTTTTATCTTGGTTTTTAGGGTAAAACAATTCAAGATCTTGAGATCCTTATAGATACCGTAGAATGTGCTTAACACCGTTCCAATGTCTCCTTGTAGGAGAAGCGCTATATCTCGCAAGCAAATTAACTGCAAATGCAATATCCGGTCTAGTGCAGTTTGCGAGATAAAGTAATGAACTAATATCGCTAAGATAAGGAGCTTCTGGTCCTAGAAATTCTTATGTATCTTCTTTTGGTCTAAATGAGTCCTTATCCACTTCGAGGGATCAGACAACCATGTGTGCTAAGTGAATGAGATCTATCCATATGAAATATCTCCAATACCTTTTTCACGTAGGTTGACTGGTGTATAAAAATTCCTTCAGGGAGATGCTCGATCTGCAGGCCGAGGCAATACTTGGTTTTGCCCAAGATTTTCATTTCGAATTCAACTTTCAAGATTGAACTGTCTTCTTCAATCTCTTTGCATGTTCCGATTATGTTTAGATTATCAACATATACGGATATGATGCAAAAACTACTTTGCGATTTCTTTATAAATACCCAAGGGAAAGCTATATTGTTTGTATATTCATTCTTCAGGAGGAATTAACTAAGTCGGTTGTACCACATTCAACCTGATTGTTTTAGGCCGTAAAACGACTTCTGCAGTTTTATGCTATACATATTGCGATGTTCATCATTCATCATCTGGAGAATCTTAAATCCATCAGTGATTTTCATATAGATGTTGGCATCTAATGATCCGTATAAATACGCGGTTACAACATCCATCAATCTCATCTAGAGATTTAATTTAACTACCAAAGATATCAAGTAGCGGAATGTTATTCCATCCATTACATGAGAATATGTTTGATCGAAATCAATGTCGGTCTCTGTGAAAAACCCTTGAGCTACTAGCCTCGCTTTGTATCTCTCCACAATATTGTTCTCATTTAATTTTCATACAAAAATACATTTATATCCTACAGGGATAGCGCGCGCAGGTGTACGAATGATAGAGCCAAATACTTTTATTTTATTTAGCAAGGCGAGCTCTACTTCAAGTGTCTCTTTCCATTTCACCCAATCTGAGCGCTTCCGACACTCAACTATTGATTTGGGTTTTGGATCCAAATCGTTATTTATAACGGAAAGAACAATTGTCGCTGCAAATGTGTCGTCGACGACAGTAATATTTCTATTATAAGTTTCTCCTTTATCTATGGAAATTCATAGAGACTTCAACGTTTATATCAATTAGACCTTCTTCATTTCCTAGTGTATTTAGATCTGGTCGTTCCACAGTCCTAGTACGTTGAATATTTTGCGCACCTGCTTCACTACTAGGACACTCGTCTTCTGGACGGATCTCTTCTGGAGATTTTAAGTCTCCTGGATGAATCTCTTCTGGAGATTTCAAATTTGACTGACCATTTTTTTTAGCTTTCATTCTAGGTGTGTTTGTTTCTTTCATAGGTCATTTACGCTTCTGGCGTGTGGGGGCATGTGTACTTATTTTTATTGAGACCTCTACCCTTTGAGGTGCATTTACAACAAGTATATGCGATTTAGTCACACCTCTATGGTCAGTAAATGAATCTAGCAGATTATTTGCTAAGTGTTGAAAGTTAATGATCTTCTGTACTTCCAGTTCAGATTGACTAGTGCGTGGATCTAGATACTGAAGATCTCTTACGTTCCACGTAAGTTCCCGATATTCATTCAATTTTGAATTCAAATCTCCCTCTAATGCCGGGAAGTGATCTTCATCAAATGTACAGTCAGTAAACCGGACCGTTAATTGATCCGCGGACAAAGGTTCTAGGTACTTCAAGATGGATGAAGAGTCAAATCAAATGTATATACCTAACTTCCTTTGTGGGCCCATGGAGGTACGCTTCGGTAATGTCATTGGAACATACACTGCACATCCAAATATACGCAGATGAGAAATGTTAGGTTCTTTTCCACGTACTAGCTGTAGAGAGAATGATCATTATATGCAGTTGGACGGATTTGTATCAGATGTGATGCATGTAGGACTGCATGCCCCCAACATGAGTTGGGTAAGTTTGAGTTCACCAATAATGATCTAGAGATTAATTTGATACGTTTTATTAGCGCCTCGGCTAGACCATTTTGGGTGTGGGCGTATGAGACCGAATGCTCCACTTTAATTCCCAGTGTTATACAGTAATCAGTAAAGACTTTTGAGGTAAATTCAGCAGCAATATCCATACGAATTGATTTTATTAGATAATCTGGGAACTGAGCTCGAAGCTCAATAGTTTTCGCAATAAGCTTGGCAAAGGCTTGATTGCGGGTGGATAGCTAACAGGCATAAGTCCACCGAGTGGAGGCATCAATTAAGATCATGCAATACCAAAATGGTTCTGATGCTGGGTGAATCGGTCCACAAATATCTCCATGAATCCGTTCAAGGAAAACTGGAGATTCAAGTCCCACCTTAGTGCGAGACAGCCGCACAATTAACTTAAACTTTGAACATGCATCACAGATAAATTCATCAACAAGGGGGATTCTATTATTCGATATATTATGACCAGTGGAATTAGATAGAATCCTACGTATCATTGTTTATCCTGGATGACCTAACCGCTGATGCCTTAATTTAAATGAGTTTGGGTCATGCAATTTCACACTCATGGCTATATGGAGGTTGAGGGCCGGATGTAAGTATAGTACAATCCGGAATCGAAGGAGGGAAGATTTTCAATAACTTATTTACACTACCTCAAGAATTATTCATCAAAAGGTATTCATTATTATTCTCAGTTTCAGTTTCAATATAATAACCATTAGTTCCTATGTCTTTAAAACTGAGAAGAGTACGCTTTGATTGTGGTTACAACAAAGCATTGTCAATTATGAGTTCAGTACCTATAGGGAGGATGATAGAGGCTCTTCTAGAGCATACTATCATAATATTGTCACTAGTTATCGTAGTTACACTCCCTTTCCTTTTTATTAAGTTATGAAAATACTTTCTATCTCTTAAAATTGTGTGTGTGATGGCGCTATCTACCAAACATAAATTACAATTTGTATCCATTATGCCAGAGGAAAATACCCAAACCTAATAACTGATATGTTTACGAGCCATGTGTCAGAATAACATTATCCACAAATATAACAGATATCATATATAAAGTAAACACATCAAAGTTAAACCACAAATGTCATACCAAAGGTAAAATAATGTATCTAAGATAGGATCCACAATAACAAAATGTCTCAATCAAAATAAAGTACTAAAAATGATCAAATATTCGAATAACTCATTATCTCCATAGTCTTGATGTCATATCACTGACAATGTCCATGTTTGCTTCAGGCAAACTGGTATGTTGAGATTCGCTTGGGGAATCCTCGATTTCGACCACCTGGACAATTATTTGGCATCAACCATAATTTTCATCTAGCGATATTTTCTGCTATCGATTTTATTCAATCTTTGTCGATGAATATAATCTTTCAGGAATTTTTATAAATGACGATTTCTTTTCAATAAGATTTTTTTTTTATGAATATAATCTTTTAGGGATTTTCCATAAATAATTGATATCTTATTGAGATGGTATCGAAGAATTTAAACAGTGCATTTGCCTTCTTGGAAAAGATGGAGTCTGGGCAAAGATGGAGTCAAAATTTCATTACATTTGTCTCAAATTTAAGCAAGACGAATCTCAATGCCCAAGTCAAGATAATAATAATGTCTAATTATGTAAATCAATATTTGTCTCCAAAATCTTCGAGCTCTAAGCTCAAAAGATCATCATTGTCTATGTCAAAATCTGCTTCAGACAGACCGACATGATGAGATTCACCCTGAGGGGTCTTGCCCTTGTTGTCCTTTTGTATCTTCAGATAAGCCTCAACCAAGTGCTTGAAGTTGCGGATTTCCTCCCTTCCACGCTTACGCCTACTCTGGCTCCCTTGAGCTACAACATGTGCTTCGGACACTGCCTGTGAGCCAACCGGTCTAGTATTGTGATTTCTTATCAGGAATTGGTTGTATTTTTCTGCCACTAAAAGTGCAGAAATTAGCTCTGAGTGAGAGGTGTACTGCTGCTGGAGTACAATGTTACTAGCATGGAATGTTGATAAGATTTTATGTATCAACTCGGCCTCAATAATTTGCTGCTGACATAATTTTAACTGAGATACAATACGATACAAGGAAAATTGTACTTCGTTACAAATTTAAATCTTGAAAACGGAGGTTCGTCCAATCGTATTGTGCCTGAGGGAGGATTATATCTTTTTGTTGATGGAAACAATCCTTCAGGGATGTCCATAAAATACTAGGGTCCATCTTAGTAAGGTACTCATATTTCAAATCCTGATTTAGGTGGTACGATAAATCAACGCTTTTGCCTTCTGGGAATCAGTGGATTTGGGACCATGGACAATGATTCCACTTAATTAGGATGAGGCTAGATGAATCTCAACATCTATGGCCCATGTCACGTAGTTATTAACATCGATAACAAACTCAGTAAATTCGCTCTTAGTAATACCAAACATTTTCACTACGTTTTAAATAGACATGGTAATACATACGATTTGAATTTTTATTAACAAAGGAGAAATATAGTTTAATTTATTTGAACATGCTCAATCACAAAAGAGCAAATATTGGGTGCCGTCTACCCAAACATGATTTATGGTCCGACAAATATTGGGTGCCGCCTACCCAGACAATATATGCGGACTATAACTAATAATGTAAATTTAATTCACATAAATAGTTATACAAGTAGGAACAACTATTCAAGTTCAAATTTTAGTCAATGTCCATGTTTGCTTCAGGCAAACCGGCATATGAAAATTTTGGGCATTGTTTGAGTGAATTAAATTAACAGCAAAGATAATAATAGAGACACAAGGATTTTCACATAAATCCTAATTTCTACATCAAATAATTCTCAAGCCTATTACGCAGTAAGCTGTTTTATTTGCTGGAATTTTAAAAGGGATTAAACAACTTTACCAGAGCGGAACCCTACAGTATGTGTTCCTAAATGCCGCTCTCTCGACTTGCCTTAAGGAGTATCTCAAACGGGTGGAGCAACCAAACATATATAGTAATCAATGTTGAGACAAAAATAAAACTCTAAAATACAAATAGGTTAGCCAAAAATAAGATGAAAAGGAAATTTAATACAATTCTCAACTAATGCTAAAGCTTAAAAAATACGAGTACAATCCGATTTAACATGTCAAAAATACCCATATCATGAACAAAATATATACATGTCAATGTGCTGCATGATTACGTGGAGCAATTTGAAATTTATTCTTTTGAAAGCAATTAAATATCTAAAAGAATTAAACAATAAATTCCCTTATGCATACACATATATATGTTATGCGCATGTACTTTACAAAATCTTATAAAATCAATTAACAAAATAATCTCTACGGGAGGTTTCATATACTGACCAGAAAGAAATTTTACCAACCGTAGGCTCTCAGTACTAAATACTAATATACCGACTCACATACACAACATCGCGCACAATAATCACAATTAAAGATATCATATATTTAAAATAAAAAAATTTGGGCTGACATACTTATCAATTCCGGCAAAAGAATTGTTAAGAAGCCTGATGATGTGAAACTTTATAGGTAGAGCATTCGCGCTAATAATGTATTATAAAATAAAGAGCGTAAACAAGAACACCGATTTGTTTACCGAGTTCATCATGAATGACTACATCTGGGAGCGTACCAACACTACAACATAACTGACTTTAAGTAACATCTTTTTGTAACAAATTTAGTTTATGTAACACATTATGGTAACACCTCTTTTAGTTTATATATTGCGTAACACTTTATGTAACACTTTGTTAATATGCAACACTTATATGTAACACTTTTAGGTAACACTTTATAGTAGGTAACCCTTTTTAGACAACACTTTTATATACTAGTGATTCATCACGTGCGCTGCATGTTATCGATAAATTCGCAAAAAAATTCACATGTTTTTTTAGTTGCATAATAACTTGCTTGTCAAAAGTACTTAGTAAATAATAATTGTAAAGTTTTTTTTTTTTTGGAACTTCTATATTTCCCTTAAATCTGTTTCAAAATATATTTAAAAAAAAAACCCCAAACCTTATTGCATGATTATGGTACCCAAAATCAAATTATTTTTATTAAGATTTTTGCATTCTTTAAAGCGACACACATTATATTCAAATATTCAATGACATTTTTTTATTACCAAAAAAATATAAAGCAGTGCATGAAAATATGACATACTTCAAGAAATTCATGTTTGGATGTCATAATTGTCATAATGCTACATAAAATGACCATTTTTTTTAAATAGCTCCACTAGCTAATTGTAGACAATTACCGAAAAGATTGTACAAATAAGCATTCATTTTTTGTCAATCAACCTCAATATATGTAATGCTCTTTTGCTCATCGATGGTGGGAGCAACATATGCATCAGCTTCTCCACTGGGTCACTTTTGCAATACCTGCTTTGTAGCCTAAAACAAACACAAAAAGATAGAGTAATCAAGAAAAGCGTTAAAAAATTACCAATTTTCAATTACCAAACAATTTTATACAAGTAACATGCATTAAAGTTATGAATTCCGAAATTTGTTTCATCAATCCATCCAAAGCCCAAACAAAGAACTTCAAATAAGATAAGTTTAAATCTAAAATATTCCAAATTCATCCATAAATTTGAATTCCTCTATCCAAATACAGCTTGAAATAATTTGATTTCTTTAGAAGATAAAATTGGAGGCACAACAGATGGATATTTACGTACAAGCAAAATCAGGTAGATAGAGTTTTAATTGATCTCTTATAAATAATATAGACAAAAAAAAAAAATTGAACCATACTACAAAAGCAATATCAAACGACTAACTTAAACATTAATTCATCAAATTTGTCATTTCACTCACAAAATACATTAAACACATGTATATCCTAACTTGGAGATCTTCCACAAACCACACATTTAACTCGACTCAATATAAAAATCAAACGCCTCAGTCACCCAGTGCTATTAGTTTCGGATTAAAAAAAGTTAAAGTTATGAATATACAGGCAATATAACTAAAAATATTCAACATAAAATTAATTTTTCTCATCCAACAGAATTCAAAATTGATTTCCCATAGAAACTTACTTTTTGACCGCCTAGCTCCAGCTTTGTCGTAGGCGGAGTCAGGAGCTTTCTCATCCTCTTCCTTATAGTTCAGAAAATCCTCCTTGTATACTTTGTCACACTTTACTTCACCCATTTTCCTATTGTGTTTAACTAAAAAAAAAATGCCTCTGAATTTCAGCACAAATATTGAACACTTGGTAAATTTTAATTCCTACAAAAATAAATGAAAAGTGAGAAAATTATAGGAGCAGTGTTTTGCAGCGTACCGTGAGCTATAATAATTTGTCATTCTAGCTAAGTATAGTCTTGTGAGAATTTACTTCCATCCCCGAGAACCTAGATTCCATGAAATTTGCTAATGAAAACCGAGGTTACACTGATTATTTTTCTTCAATGAAGATGAAGGTGATGTAATGGGATGCAACACTAAAGCAAAAACTACAAGGTAAAGAGAAGGAAAGAAAATGAAATAAAACGTAATATTAGTCACTACCTACTTGTTAGTGTAACCTTAGCCAATAATGAAGTTTTCCATTCTTAATACTTGTATTTGGACACACATGAAAAACACTTTCCAGCATTTATCATTTTTTAAACCGAGAAAAATTTACCTCAGCTCCTTAACATAATTCGACTCCTCATTACCCACCATTGATACTAATATTTGGTAATTCTAGTTAAAGAGAAAGCTTAAGTTATGGGGTTTAATTTGGTGCCTATCATGACAAACTCAATATTATGTTATAGTGGGTTTATGTCTTTTTTACAGCAACAACATAAAAAAAATATTTATAGGCATATAGAGACATAGTGCAGCTACCTGAAATTGACGAAGGGTGTTGTTGGGTTGTGTTACCGTTACCTCCATCTGCCCCCCATTAACAAAAATGCAATCAAGTTGCTGAAATAATATACACAAACATTGAAATAAGCAGCAGGGAAATTACTTACATGATATGCATTCACGCAAACAAACTCTTTTAATGACTTCTCTTCACCTTTAGGCATCGTCACTGAATATTAAATTAACCAGAAAATTGCAAATTTCTTAGGGATCGAATAACTTCCTTTTGCTCCCATTCACAAAAGATGTAATGAAGTTGCTAATATAATGCATGCAGAGATTGAAATAAGCAGAGGGGAAATTACTTACATGATATGCATTCTGGGAACCAATAGACATCTTCATTGAAGCCTAAAGTAGCAATAAAATTGCAAATAATCGAACAACCTCCATCTACCTCCATTCACGAAAATGCAATCAAATTGCAAAAATAATGCACTCACCTACAATTGCGGATTGATTATTGTCATGAGTTATGGCGTAATTTACACTTCCAGATGCAGAATGGTTGAGATAATTAATTGACGGGAAAAATTAGTTTAAAGTTACATCCAATAAGCCTATGCTTATGAAAAAAATAAAGTAGTGTGGGCGTGACCGCCATCATGTAATACCTAGTTCCATTATTTATGATTGTTGTTTCCATCTAGAGAAGAAATTAAAAGAGCAAACACGCCACGCTATAAGAATTATAATCAGAAAGCAGGAAAAGATTTTCAAAAGGAAGTGAGCACATATACATAACTTTTATGATTTCATGAGCAACACACCAATGCATCGGCATATTACCAGAAGCAAGAGCAAGTAGCACAAACATAAATCAATAACAATGATTAATCAAGTTTCTTTAATTCTTAATCAAATATTCTAGATACATCTATAATTGATTTTGCCAAGTTTGTTAGTATATATGAGAAGTCGGAGAATTGAAAAATAGAATAGTTGATTAATAATACTTTTCTTGGATTGAAAAAAAAGGTTTTATAAGCATCAATAACAATGTCAATTTTTAAAAACACTATATGAATAAATGCATTTGTAGAATACTCTTGCTATATAAATTAATAATAGTTAAAACTATCTAAAGTTTGTAATTAATAATTTTCAAATTTAAGGTCTCTTCTTGTCTTTCATTCTCCGAACAACATAAACACCGTTATACAAGAAATGGAATAACTTAATGAGCACAAGAAAAAATCTATTACCTGAAATAATTCACACCCCTAACCCTGAATGTCTCTAGGACCAAAGATAGAGAACTGTTTTCGGTTGGATTCTGGAGGCAAAAATCTCTGGGAATAGAACAGCTAGTACAGAACCGGTGCCAAGAGAGAACATTAATACATAACTTTATAATAAATATATAATAAAACCCACAATATTATCTTATAGAAAAAGTACATAAAAGTGGAAAACTATATCAGCAATAACATGTACATGATCTGTTGATGAAATCAAATACTTACAGAACTTAGGGGGCGCTTGGTTAGCAATTCTTCAATGGTAATGGGAATGAAAATTTATTTCCATCTATATCCTCATAAGAAAAATGATATGTTAGGAGAAGAAGTGTTCCAATAGTGACACCATTGCTAGTGTCATGCCCCAATTTTGGAATAAAAGTTGACAACAAATAGTTGTTGGTGGAGGAATGAGGGAGTGATTGAGGAGGATGATTGTAGGAAGAGAATAGGGTAATCAAAATGGAGTAGTGATTACCTTATTTAGGAGGAGAGGTAGTGATTTTATTCTCATGAACCATGCTAATTACACTAATTTTCAATCTCATTCCCATTACCATTGAAGAGTTATTAACCAAGCGCCCCCTTAATTACTTCCTATGAGTACTTTCTTGCAGATTGTTAGAAAAGGTTACTTTTAAATGAAATTCTTTAATTTGGTACCTCAAATTCTTATATATTGGATGATTAGTCGTTCTTCTTTCTCAAGGGCAGCGCTATAATGTGTGTGTCTCCGAGAAGAAGGGGTTTTCATAGCCAAGAACTTTCATGGGAGTAATTTAGCAGTTATCATTATTATTTGCCAGGTTCTGTGGTTCTGTTTCAGGGGAGGAAGAAAGCCTTTATGTGTGCATGATAGTACAAATGTGTGATCTAAGTGAAGATTTTTAAAGACATAAACAATGAATTTTAATTTTCTATTTATTGAGTTCGGTGTTGATTGCATTAACTAATTAGGTGATGGAGAGAATGAATTAGATTTTGTCTATTTGTCAAGATTTGAAAGTAGAAAACCAGAAAGGATAAGTATAGTATCATATTAAAACAAATGCTATTCATTCAGAAAGAAAAACAGGACTTCCAAGACAACCAAAAGTCTAAATTGCAAATTAGAGGACAAAATATAAGATTACAGTCAACATCTTACCTTCTGATCCTTGTCATTATAAGCTTTCAGCAGAGATCATAGAAAATTATTGCAAAAAATATTTTTTTCCCTGTCTCTACTTCATAAACGTCTTTCTTGATAGAATAACGAAGCAACTGCTCGATCCATTCGGCTTCAATGTCATCCTTTGTCTATAGGAAATTATTACTATTACATCAAATTGTACATGTAACAAGAAAAGTATATCATAGTAATTGATGCCACAATGTCAAGAACCTGAAAATGCAGCCGATAAACACATTCAGTGCCTGAAAATCTGATCTTGCGTGCTTCTTTAAATAAAATCACAAAACTTCATAAGCAAATCGAAAAAAAAATCTCCCTTTTAACTAACTGCTTCTACACCAGTAATGATTAGCGGGAACAACCAAATGAAATGGGTGAAAGATAGTTAATTTAACAAAATTATGCCGATGGATGCATAAGGGTTTTGGATTGGAGGAAGACAGGGGGTTAGATAGGGAGAGCGTTGAATATGGGTTAGACGAAGGGTTTCTTAGTTTGTATGGGGTGATTTGTCCGGGAGGAGAATTAGAAGGGGGCATTTTCGTCCAAAAATGTTTTTCCTTGACTTGTTACTTTTTAATATAGTATAGATTGTTACTTTTTAATATAATATAGATGTAACGTTTTTTTGGTAACGCTTTTACAAAGGTAACACTTTTTAGTAACACTTTAACATAAGTAACACATTCCAGGTAACACTTTTATATACGTAACATATTTTGGTAACACTTTATAATAAATATTTAAATTCAGCATATATATAATCATACATTATCTATAATACATATAATAATAATATTAGTTCGATATATATATATATATATATATATATATATATATATATATATAATATGCATATGATTTAAAAGAAAAATGATTTTTCATATGCATAAAATTTATTTAACATTTAAATCAATTTATTAATTAAAAAAATATGTTCATTATACGTACAAAATAATTTATATTTTTCATTTAAAATTATTAAATAATACAATTATACTATTTATGAATTTATATTATATGTATATACAAACACACACACAAATATATATATATATATATACATATATTATTTTATAAAATAGGTAGAAAATTGTTTGGTCCATTAAGAATTAGTAATTTTAATTATTAATGTGAGTTACCATTGTTCTGCTATAAAAAAAGAAGAAAGAAAAAGTTGTTAATAAGTTAAATAATATTAAAGTCCAAAATGTGTAAAATGTTATAAGTAGCCTAGATGGAAAGTACCAACTTTTCTATACAAGAGGTAATATTAAAGTAAAAAATGTGCAAAATGTTATAAGTAGCCTAGATGGAAAGTACCAACTTTTCTATACAAGAGGTCACTAGATGGAAAGTACCAACTTTTCTATACAAGAGGTCAAAGGTTCAATACCTAGAGACTACATTTTTTTGCCTTTGTTCATTATTTATTATTTATATACACAAGTGTTGTAACGCCCCGAATTCGAAACACATTAAATATCTCAGATTCGAGGTGCCACTTGTAGCTAAAATCCGAACTATAAATTTTTTTATATAAAAATGGATAATAAAATGAGAGATAATGAGTTTTATGCAGCGGAAGAATGAGTAGAATAATATTTATAATATATCTCTCACACATATATAAAGTTTAATATCAATAGTATCATTTTATTTAAGTGGGGAACTCCGTGTCGTCTCTATTACTGTCCTTGCTCCACGAAATCATAAACTGCAAGGGTTGTAAAAAGGGGGCGTGAGATTTGAATTCTCACGTATGGGTGATTTGCAACATCATGGGATTGGTAAATCCAAAGTATATTAAATTATACTCATTAATAAAGTATTTAATTCCATTAACCAGTTGACATATAAACACAAATATAATATATCACATAAGTAACAAGTTCACAATAATAATTAATTGGGCATAACAGGTTTCACGTTCACATAATTGATATATCACAAGTTAATTCACATTAAGGGGCAAAGCCCAAAACCATTTTCACGTATCGGCCCAAATCTGCCAAAACCATTTTCCACATATTGTAATTCTCTTCCAACATATCATAAATAATATCAGCGACCATGAATCTGATCTACTATCACTAATGGCCGTACGTGTCATTCCACAAAAATAGTTACCAGTGACCATGAATCTGACTTATTGTCACTCATGGCCATACGCGTCATTCCGCAAGAATAATTATCAGTGACCATGAATCTGACTTATTGTCACTCATGGCCATACGCGTCATTTCGCAAGAATAATTACCAGCTTTCCTTTTCTCACAAAAACTATCATTTCAAAACATGGGGAGAAAATACACATAATTCATACTCAAAAGATTCATGCTCACAAAGTGTCCTTATTACCATGCAGTCATAAACGATTTATATAATTAGATAAACACAACAATCCATATAAGGTATATATATAATAATATCATATAGTTCACACACTTATATAATAGGGTGTACATTTATGTTGGATAGGTTGTTTTAGATTTGATTTAATCGAGTTCAGGAAATACCGGCACGACGTTATTATTAGCAGATCAATCAACAGATCATCACCTACCTGATTGTTTCGAGTCCCGAGAATGATGTGTAGGCAGAGGGTCGAGTCCTAGGTGCGTGTCCCGAAAAGTACAGAATCCTAATAAGGAGTATTCTGATTAAAAGATTGACTTTTGAATTTGAAAAGCTTTAGAGTGTAAAACACGAGGATTGAGTAGATTGTTGTCTTTAGAAAACTATTGAAAACTAAAGTCTTCAAAGGTTGATTTCCAATTGATAAGTACACCCCTTTTAAAGAGGAGGTGTATTAGGGGGGTGTATTTACTAATTTCAGTGTTGTCCTTAACAAAAGCCTTTTATAAAATTAAAAGTATAAGAATTTATATTTTATAAAAACCTCTTATTAAAACTTATTAATAACTTGATTTTTCTAAGAAATTTATATTATAACTAATATAGTTCATAAAAAGTATTTTTCTTTTCTAACTTTAGTAACACTTCTAAAATTGATTAGTGACACTTTCTAAACAAAAGAATTATACTATTTTCCACCTTTTCATTTGTTTACTAAATTTTGAATATTAAACGACTTATCTTTTTGTTTCTAATTTTCTAACAGTCGCACAAGGGGAAGACGAGTTTCCCTTTGTCTCCAAAAACTCAACTAATATTACTAACAACTAATTTCATCACCATATCATCAGCTAACCAAACCAAACTAATTCATCAATCCAATAATACCATCCAACTAAACTAATAATACTAAACACATAAACCAACAATACTAAACAACTAATTCAACAATATTAATCAATAAACCCAATACTACCAAATCTAACAATATAATAATTTCAATAATACTAATACCAACAACATCAAAACTCCATCTACAAGCTCACAGGCTTCAAAACAATTATCTTAAAACTTACAACGACTCAACGGGGATTCAACTAAATTCCTAATCCAACTATTACGAGAAATAGAAAAGGTAGCAATTCTTACGAGTCCCAAATCGGGCGGCCTAACGGCGTCATTCCGATTTCTTCAAAATGGAACGGACAAAAAATTTATCCTTCGGCTTTGTCGGAAAGGGCGATGCCCGGTATCTCGATTACAAACGGAAAGAAACACGAAATTATAAGATTTTAAAAATTGAAGGGATTGTAAATCCGAAAATCTGGAAACGGAGGAATTTACTTAAGAAATTGTTAAATTAAACGAATTTGGAAACAAATCAACAGAAAGGACTCACTAAGGGAGAAAAGATGGACGGTGATTGCTTGGTGATGAGCAGCGGCGCGACGGTGAGGAAGGACGCGCAGCTTCGATCGGTGCTGAGGCAGAGGCGACGAGCTGCGCTTCTGGAAAAAGAGGGACGGCGGCGCTGCTTAACGAGGAGGGAGGCATCGTTGGCTTCCGTGCGACGGCGTTCGGCTGGAGCGAGATGGACGGTAGCTTCGCGGAATAGGAAGGAGGGAAGGAAGAGGGCGTCGGTCGGCGGCTGGGAACAGAGGCGGCGCGAGGCGACGGCGCAGGAGGTGGGACGGGCTGCGGCGGTGCCGATCGGCGTGGCCGATTGGTGGGGGCGCGGCAGGGAGATGGGCGAGAGAGACGAGAGGGAAAACGCGTGAGAGAGAGAAAGGGATTTGGGTTTTGATATTTAGGAACTGAAATGGGATATTTGTTTCCCTTCCTGCGTAAGTTTTGAGAAGGGAGTTTTTATAAAAAAAAACTTTAATTAATTAATTAATTTAAAAGGAGGAAAAACATGTGGATGAGATTAATTAATTAATTAATTCAAAAAGGAAAGTAATTTATGTGGGTAGGGATTAAGCCCCTTTAATTCTGATATTTTCGATCCCACTTGATACGGTTCAGGGATCGTTTGGTTCACGAGTTTAATCCCGATTTGAAAATTAATACAGTTTTAAGATTCAATTAATATTTTAAAGTATTTTAATTATTTTCAACAAATTATACGGATCGAAAACAAAATTTTAAACTTTGAGTATTTAATTTCTCGAAATCCCTTATCCGTTTGAAATGTTCGATTTCTTTCTTCGAACTTGAGAATTTGAATTAGGGTATATATTTAAATTACACAGTAGCACACAAAATAATAAAATTAAAAGAAACAAAGATAATAATATAAAATTAGGTTTCTAGCAAAATAAAAGGTATAAAACGGGACGGGGTATTACACCCTCACCCCCTTAACAAGAATTTCGTCCCCGAAATTCAGCTTCTAGGTATTGCTCGACTAAATCTCGTATGTTCATCTTCAAGTGGTTCCTTCATCTACATGTCAAAGTTATTGAACTAACACAAAGGGTGGTGAAACTTGAAATCGTATTAGGGTATGTAGAGTATGGCATAATTTTTTTTCTAACTATTTCAACTTTTGGAATTAGGTCCCATATTTTTTTTTTCTCATGAGGTTTAATGGTCCTATATTACCTAGTACGTGGGGTTTGTCTTGTTGTCATTCTATTGGTAGTCTAGAGAAAAGAATAATATTGTTACGATATGTATAGGCGTGAGAAAGTTATAAAAACATAATCGGATTAACAAAATTAACACAAAACGTTAACACTGAAAACACGTGTGGTACGTAATTCACAGCTTCGCATTGGGGCCCCAATGGTACAGTGCTCACATTCGCACAGTGTAATAGGAACCAGTAATGTGTCATTAAGTGATAATCAAATAAAATATGACAGTCAATATAGAGCAAGTAACACACATTGCCAAGTAGCAATTTCGTAACACATATAATTTTATATAAGAGTCTCGACTTCTATGTAGGTCAGTCTACTTACGTCATATCCGAAAATGAGAATAAGTCTTCTAGGTACCGAGCCACTACTATCTTAGGTGGATTCTAACATAGAAAGGAAATTTCTAGTCAAAATTTTAGTCATGCAAAAACATAATTTAAACATTTAAAGCATAAAGTTCAAATAGTCACATAATAACATTTATGAAATTTATAAGTCCATGCAATTCACAAAATATTGTATTTTAATAGTAACATAAACGATATTTCGTGGTTCTTTCTACACCACGTAGGTACTGTTTTGAGTTCTCGATCTTTTGATTGGAGTTTTGTTATGAAAGTCAACTTATCGCAAGTTTATAAACTTATAGGCACTTTTGATAATAAAACAAGAACATACCTTCGAGGAGCTTCAGACGGTAATAGGAGACACATTTCCCCTCAAGTGATTTAATTAGTGATCTATACTTACATGATAAGAAATTTTTAATTTATGAAAAGGATTTTGGCTTGATGAAAACAATGATTTTGAGTTTAGGTCCGAAAGTTTGAACCTAAGCTCTGATACCACCTGTAACGCCCCGAATCCGAAACACATTAAATATCTCAGATTCGAGGTGCCACTTGTAGCTAAAATCCGAACTAAAAAATTTTTGATATAAAAATGGATAATAAAATGAGAGATAATGAGTTTTATGCAGCGGAAGAATGAGTAGAATAATATTTATAATATATCTCTCACACATATATAAAGTTTAATATCAATAGTATTATTTTATTTAAGTGGGGAACTCCGTGTCGTCTCTATTACTGTCCTTGCTCCACGAAATCATAAACTGCAAGGGTTGTAAAAAGGGGGCGTGAGATTTGAATTCTCACGTATGGGTGATTTGCAACGTCATGGGATTGGTAAATCCGAAGTATATTAAATTATACTCATTAATAAAGTATTTAATTCCATTAACCAGTTGACATATAAACACAAATATAATATATCACATAAGTAACAAGTCCACAATAATAATTAATTGGGCATAACAGGTTTCACGTTCACATAATTGATATATCACAAGTTAATTCACATTAAGGGGCAAAACCCAAAACCATTTTCACGTATCGGCCCAAATCTGCCAAAACCATTTTCCACATATTGTAATTCTCTTCCAACATATCATAAATTATATCAGCGACCATGAACCTGATCTACTATCACTCATGGCCGTACGTGTCATTCCACAAAAATAGTTACCAGTGACCATGAATCTGACTTATTGTCACTCATGGCCATACGCGTCATTCCGCAAGAATAATTACCAGTGACCATGAATCTGACTTATTGTCACTCATGCCATACGCGTCATTCCGCAAGAATAATTACCAGCTTTTCTTTTCTCACAAAAACTATCATTTCAAAACATGGGGATAAAATACACATAATTCATACTCAAAAGATTCATGCTCACAAAGTGTCCTTATTACCATGCAGTCATAAACGATTTATATAATTAGATAAACACAATAATCCATATAAGGTATATATATAATAATATCATATAGTTCACACATTTATATAATAGGGTGTACATTTATGTTGGATAAGTTGTTTTAGATTTGATTTAATCGAGTTCAGGAAATACCGGCACGACGTTATTATTAGCAGATCAATCAACAGATCATCACCCACCTGATTGTTTCGAGTCCCGAGAATGATGTGTAGGCAGAGGGTTGAGTCCTCGGTGCGTGTCCCGAAAAGTACAGAATCCTAATAAGGAGTATTCTGATTAAAAGATTGACTTTTGAATTTGAAAAGCTTTAGAGTGTAAAACACGAGGATTGAGTAGATTGTTGTCTTTAGAAAACTATTGAAAACTAAAGTCTTCAAATGTTGATTTCCAATTGATAAGTACACCCCTTTTGAAGAGGAGGTGTATTGGGGGGGTGTATTTACTAATTTCAGTGTTGTCCTTAACAAAAGCCTTTTATAAAATTAAAAGTATAAGAATTTATATTTTATAAAAACCTCTTATTAAAACTTATTAATAACTTGATTTTTCTAAGAAATTTATATTATAACTAATATAGTTCATAAAAAGTATTTTTCTTTTCTAACTTTAGTAACACTTCTAAAATTGATTAGTGACACTTTCTAAACAAAAGAATTATACTATTTTCCACCTTTTCATTTGTTTACTAAATTTTGAATATTAAACGACTTATCTTTTTGTTTCTAATTTTCTAACAGTCGCACAAGGGGAAGACGAGTTTCCCTTTGTCTCAAAAAACTCAACTAATATTACTAACAACTAATTTCATCACCATATCATCAGCTAACCAAACCAAACTAATTCATCAATCCAATAATACCATCCAACTAAACTAATAATACTAAACACCTAAACCAACAATACTAAACAACTAATTCAACAATATTAATCAACAAACCCAATACTACCAAATCTAACAACTAACACTATATACCAATTTCAATAATACTAATACCAACAACATCAAAACTCCATCTACAAGCTCACAGGCTTCAAAACAATTATCTTAAAACTTACAACGACTCAACGGGGATTCAACTAAATTCCTAATCCAACTATTACGAGAAATAAAAAAGGTAGCAATTCTTACGAGTCCCAAATCGGGCGGCCTAACGGCGTCATTCCGATTTCTTCAAAATGGAACAGACAAAAAATTTATCCTTCGGCTTTGTCGGAAAGGGCGATGCCCGGTATCTCGATTACAAACGGAAAGAAACACGAAATTATAAGATTTTAAAAATTGAAGGGATTGTAAATCCGAAAATCTGGAAACGGAGGAATTTACTTAAGAAATTGTTAAATTAAACGAATTTGGAAACGAATCAACAGAAAGGACTCACTAAGGGAGAAAAGACGGACGGTGATTGCTTGGTGATGAGCAGCGGCGCGACGGTGAGGAAGGACGCGCAGCTTCGATCGGTGCTGAGGCAGAGGCGACGGGCGGCGCTTCTGGAAAAAGAGGGACGGCGGTGCTGCTTAACGAGGAGGGAGGCATCGTTGGCTTCCGTGCGACGGCGTTCGGCTGGAGCGAGATGGACGGCGGCTTCGCGGAATAGGAAGGAGGGAAGAAAGAGGGCGTCGGTCGGCGGCTGGGAACAGAGGCGGCGCGAGGCGACGGCGCAGGAGGTGGGACGGGCTGCGGCGGTGCCGATCGGCGCGGCCGATTGGTGGGGGCGCGGCAGGGAGATGAGCGAGAGAGACGAGAGGGAAAACGCGTGAGAGAGAGAAAGGGATTTGGGTTGTGATATTCAGGAACTGGAATGGGATATTTGTTTCCCTTCCTGCGTAAGTTTTGAGAAGGGAGTTTTTATAAAAAAAACTTTAATTAATTAATTAATTTAAAAGGAGGAAAAACATGTGGATGAGATTAATTAATTAATTAATTAATTCAAAAAGGAAAGTAATTTATGTGGGTAGGGATTAAGCCCCTTTAATTCTGATATTTTCGATCCCACTTGATACGGTTCAGGGATCGTTTGGTTCACGAGTTTAATCCCGATTTGAAAATTAATACAGTTTTAAGATTCAATTAATATTTTAAAGTATTTTAATTATTTTCAACAAATTATACAGATCGAAAACAAAATTTTAAACTTTGAGTATTTAATTTCTCGAAATCCCTTATCCGTTTGAAATGTTCGATTTCTTTCTTCGAACTTGGGAATTTGAATTAGGGTATATATTTAAATTACACAGTAGCACACAAAATAATAAAATTAAAAGAAACAAAGATAATAATATAAAATTAGGTTTCTAGCAAAATAAAAGGTATAAAACGGGACGGGGTATTACAAGTGTTACCTAAAGTTTTTATATAGGTGTTACATATATATGTAACATTTTTTTAAAGTGTTACATATATTATATAAAGTGTTGCATTAGACTTTAGGCTACGTCAGCAACTGCAACGCCCTTAAAAATGTTACTTATTGTACATAGGTAACACTTTATACATATTATGTAACATTTTTTTGGGTGTTACATAATATCACTTATGTTGTAGTGCAAGCCAATAATTTTTCACTATATTTGTTCTGTGTGTGTTACAAATTCTAAGTACTGGATATATTTATAATATCAAAAATCCTAAAGTTTATTAGGTTACTTGGCCATAAATAATGTTCACATCAAATCTTCTGAATTTAGCATATCAAATCTTCTGAATTTAGCATATCAAATCTTCTGAATTTACAACAATAACTATAATATATCTTGTTCAACTATATTTATATACAAATCTTGTGAAAACATAATATCAGGATTGAAAGAAATATTGTCAATTTAGGGTCTAAGAGTTATTAAAACTATCAATTTAGAAATTGAAAGATTTTTCATATTAATCTAGAACTCAATATAGAATCTAAAAGATAGAAACTAGCAATTGAAGACTAAAAATATTATGATCATATTTGACAGATTATAGTTTATATCCATATTGATTTTTTTCATTTCTACTTTCTTTCTTATTTTTCCATTCATTTAAAATTAATATATCTTTATTTTTTGTATTGTAATTTATAAAAAATATTTGGTTCACTATGAAATTTAAAATGTCAAATATTGTCTTTAATTATGAATTGGCAAATTCAATCTTTCAAGTTTCGAATTGATTTTTTTTCTTCTTTTAAATCCAAAATTGATATGAAAAATTCTTTCAGGTCCTAAATCGACAATTTTAGTAATTTTGAAGTTCTGACTTAAAAAAAAAAAAAAACTCCATATTTAAATGTCTACTGATACTAAATCTTAAATGAGTGCATAGTATAATTTATATATATTTTAAAATAATATTATCAATTTTATTAAAATATAGTATCAGTTGTTTTCAGTAAAAAAATATTATTTGTGTACCATTGCACCGTACAAATGTAACTAAAAAAGTATTTTATATTTTCTTTGAAGAGTTTTATTATGGTAAATACTTATATGCACTACGTACACCGCGCAACTAAAGTGTATTTATAAATGGTACTCCCTCCGTCCCAAACTTTTTTGCTATTTGCCGAAACTACCCCTAACCTAACTCAATCGATATTTCTATAAATGACCATAGAACAATTTTTTTTTCAATAATATCTTTCCTACATTAGTATACATGTTATTACTTTACACATACTAATTTACATTTATTAATTAATCTCAATTTAGTTTATGGTGGTAAACAGTAAAGTAACAAACAACTTTGGGACAGAGGGAGTATTACTTATTTTATTACAAAATATTACTCCCTTGTCTCCCTATAAGTTTCTCACTTTTTTTTTATGTCCCAATATAAGTTTTTCGTTCCTTATAAAGCAAAAACAACACTCCATATATTAATAAATAAATATTTTCTTTAACAACTATCCTTTACCTTTTCACAACTCCACATAATTTTACACGAAAGTTAACATGTGAGCCACCTTATATTATTAAACAATATACTCCCTCCGTCCATGAGTAAACTTCCCACTTTCCTTTTCGAGCCGTCCACGAGTAAGTTTCCCATTCCATAAATGGAAATAACAACACTCTATTATATATAAACTTTAACCTTCAAACTCATACAATATTACCAAAAATGTCACTCATTCACTTTACTTTTCAACACTATTCATTACTTTATCCCAAAAGCCAACATGTGGCCCACCATATATTAATAAACAAATACACTTTCTTAAACCATTCAACAAAAAGAAGTGGAAAACTTACTCATGGACGGAGGGAGTATTTTTTTAAACAAAACAACAACAAAAAAATGAGAAACTTATAGTGATACGGAGGGTGTAGATGATTAGTGTTAGTTATTTTTATTTAATAATATTAATTATTTTTATTGAATAATATTAGATGTTCACCAATGTCAGGATGTAATTGCTATTTTCAAATGTTACTCTTTTATTATTTCTTACACACTTGTATAAATTGTCAAAAGAAATGTATAAAACCATCTCTTACAGTTATAAATGAGACGAAATTGCAGTTGCCATATTAATGATTCATGAGCTTATGAAATCAAACTAATCGTAATAAAAGAAGATATTTTTCATAAATTTTGAATTCGTCCTGTTAACTTTCAATATTCAATTTTTTTAAGTATGTTGACTGGCTACATCGGGTGAGCAACTGACTTTAAGCTAATGTATTTTTTTTTATATATTTTTTAATTCTGTTATATTAATTTTTAAAATCAATTATGGACCCACTATAGCCGGTCAAAATGATTAAAAAATTAATGGGACAAAATTCAATTGTAAAAAGGTTAATCTCTTGAAAGCATATCTGGATATATTTATATAGCTTAAAAATTATTTTCTCTCATAAAATGTGGTCCAAATAACAAAATAAATCCCGTCTTAATCCCGATAAGGCATATGTTATTTATACATTTAAAAAAACTGCATTTCACAATGTAATATTTATAAAATCAGTATTATTCAAATATCTGAAAGCGACAAAAGATATCATCGATCAAAAAATCATAACTTTATAAGATATCATAAAAAACCTATCCAAGTTCCGATTTGCAGATTTTAAAATTGTAACCAAACGAGGCGTAGTGATTATGACGAGCTTTGCAGAATCATGCTTGAGATTTTGAAGCAAGACCCAAGATTCCAACTAATGCAAAAGTTCGTGGGTGAAATAAAATTCAATATATATAAATACATGGAATATCTCACAGCTTACCAACTCTAGATTTTTACATTTAAAAAAAAAGATCAAATTAATGATCAACATTACTGCTCATGGGTCTTACTAGTTATAGCATTAAGTCAGACTCATGTGCACCATAAGACTACACATATAAGTGAAACACACAGACTGAAACTTGTAAATTAGATTGGACTAAAAATGTGCAATAATATAATTGAAATATGAACGCTAATATAACTGAATGTGGCGAGCGCACCAAATGCACATGAGACTTGGTGTATAACATTCCATCTACATTACTTTTTCAATATTAATAATAAGTACTCCTTTGTATGAATATATTATTTATGATTATTATATAAACATGTTTTCTTCCAAATGTGTTTTAAAATACTAGAAACAACTTTTAAAATCACTTCTTACAAAACAATCTCCCACCCCCTTCTTTTTTTTTTTTTCTTTGAAAAAAAGTGATTCTACGGGCTGTTTGGTAGGGTTCAAAACACCCCTAGGGTAGTGAATTTTAAAAAGATTGATACGGCATGTCAATTAATTTTCTTTTGAATTTCTAATGATATATATATATTCAAAGTTGATAGTAAAAAAAGATTGAGTCTAAAAGGACACTTGGGATGGGGAGTAGTAATGGTTGAATTTATAGCCACTTAATTCAATCTCAAAATCTGGGAACCATAGAGAGTATTGCATTAATTAATTAAGGTAGATAGTTAATTAAGCCCTCGTTTGCAGCATCTTAAAATTTGTCCTTACGTGCACATGATTATCATCCCACGTTGTAAGCACTAACGACAAAATATACGTACGTAATGGACAACAAATACAAGATCTTCTAAATCAGGAATATTAATCACGTCTAATTATTTTTGGGAAAACAAAAAGACCATTTTTCCATTCTTTTATTTTATATCACATTCAATTTTAATCTTATTTTTATTAATATAATTATTTAAAAATAAAATATCACATATGATATTCATATTGACATTGAAACGCCAGATTAATTAACATATATAAATTGATATAGGCACACTCTTTGGCAAAACTTGTTCACCTAGATTTATTTAGTAATATCATCACATTCACATCATTTATTTAGTAATACCACAACTCTTAGCATTTTATATACACAAAAACACCGGATTGTGCATGTGAATAAATTAATGCTAATATTAATTTATAAGTGCAATAGTACTATTAAATGATGTTATGATATTATTGAATGAGTGTAATGATACCAATTTCATACTATGAATAAATTTAACTGGAGACCAACTTATAATTCATATGTTAAGTCATGCACATTAAATTATAAAACAGATTTTGCAGTTACCAAAAAGAAATAGAAAAATGTGCAATATCCACATGTCACGGTTCATGAATTCTATAAATTTAAAGGGGTGAAAACTATATATAAATCAGAGTTAAGTTAAATTCAAGCTAGAGATAGCAAACTCAAGTCCAAAAACTCATATGATCATATACTATATTAATTAATCCAAAATTAACCTACATGCATGCATGGTCCAGTACAGCTAGTTAACTATAGTGTAGTAATGTAGATACAATGCATGAAAAATACTAGCAGAATATACATGGACGGTGGCGATTAATTGCATAACTATATATTGAGTCTCATCGTCATCGTGCACTGGTGCAATTCTAATTCTAATTCTAATTCACGCCATGAAAGTATATATACTCATATGATGATTTTTTTTATTTTTTTTCTTGAAGAGATGAAAAATAATGAGAATGGTGTTAGTATTTTACGTTAATCTTGAAATAAATTGAGACAAAAAATTATTATTTGTTGAGGAATAATATAATAATATTTGAGGAAAAATAGTTATAGAAAGGGACACAGTTAATTAAAATGAGGGTACCTAGTATAATTTGTACAAAGTGTGATGAAGGAGCATTAATCATCTTCTATTCTGAGTAATTACCACAATAACCTCATGCTCATTCTCATTATATATATAATTCACATTGAATTTTTTTGTACGAAACTTCCCCTTGTAAATTGGAAAAGGTAGACTAATATTATTCAGTATAAAAATTATTAGTTTTCCTTCATATGAACTAATATTTCATCCATCTCTCTAAGTTTTTTATTATTCCATTTTGATCATGTCTCCACATCCATAAACAATTTTCCTTAAAGTTGGATTTTATTATAACATTTGGCACACAATTCTCCATAAAATTAGGGGCATTTATATATTTTAATACATATCAACTACCCACTATACATTCTATAATATACTTCTTAATCTCCGTGCAAAAAACAATTGAAAAGCTTTGAAAATGACAAAGGAAGTACTTTTCTTCATATGAATAATTCATATGCTTCTCATTATATATTCTAATTAGATCAAAATTGCATCATTTACATGATACAATTGGTGTGTAGTTTGTGGGTGTAGTATGTATAGCGTTGTTCTTCGAGTCGATTACTTGAAGTTCGAGTGGTCTAGTCGAGCCAAGCTCGATTCAACAACATAATAAATGAGAAAGCGTGTCCGACTCGATTCGTACGTAAACAAGTCTCACAAGCCTAGGGAACCTATCAAGTCGTCCTGAGCTAACGAGCCCAATGAAATTATAAAAAAAATTAGTTATCGAGCAACTCGTTAATAAATCGAGTATCCAACGAGCTCGAGCTCGACTCTTTTAGCTATGCGAGCCAAGCCTTAATGAGCCGAGCTCTCAAGCAGCTCAATTCGCATAACAACATTAAGTATGTGTGGTACTAAATTCTTGTTTTTTTAACAAGTGCTCCACTCTTTGACAAATGCAACATTTTTTTAACGTGGTAGTACCGTGAATTTTTATTAATAACAATTTAAGTCTCACTTTTTTTTTTCTTGTCCCATTTTTTATAAATTTGGTCCTTTTCATTAATTTTTGGACCAAAACTAGAGATGTTAATCCGGGCCGGGCTAATAGGGCTGACCCGTTTAACCCTAAAAAATGCAGGGTTAGGGCTATGGTTTAAGGGGCCCGTTTAAATTAGGGCCTTTTTGGCCCGGTCCTATTAGCCCGCGGGCTAATAGGGCTAGCCCGCCGGTTAACCGGGCTAGCCCGCCAGCCCGGGTTATATATATATTTTTTAATTATTTATATTATATAATAAGTGTATTAATTATTTATTACAATTAAAGTATTACTATATATATATACTCACACTTTTTCAATTCATCATCTAGCCCTAACTTCAGTAAAAGATGATGTACGAGAAATCTAATCCATCCATTTTAGTGTTATTTTATTTTTAGTTACTTTTTTAGGTTCTTCCATCCATGTACTAATTGTACTTAGATACACAAGTGCCCAATTAGATGAATATTTTAGCTAATTTGCAGCTAATATTGTATATTCTTTTGTTTCTTGGAGATTCAATTTATTAGTATCATTCCGATTACATTGTTTTTTTGGTATGATATGCATGGCAGTGAGCTGAATTATTACAAGTATGACTGGGTGAATTTTTTGTAATTATAATACTGTAATAAATCGAAAATTAACCGTGTTGATGTTTGAACTATTACGTGTTGGTGTTTTGTATTTTTTAAGTATTGATGTTTGAATTTTTATAATTACGTTGAATTGTTTTTATATAATTTTAATTAATTTATGAACAATATTTAAATTCATTAATATTTTATTGCCACTATTTTAAATTTTGTGTTGAATTTTATTTTTTCGACATAACCCGTTTGTGGCCCGTTTAGCCCGAAGCCCGCTAGGGTTAGTGTTAGGTCTTAATTATTAAAGGCCCGTTAAGAGTGAACCGGATAAGGCCCTAACCCGTTTAGCCCGAAGCCCGTTAGGGCCGGCCCTATAGAGTTAGGGCTAGCCCGTTTAACATCTCTAACCAAAACTATAATTTTTTATACTAAAACTGCAATTTATACATTTTTTTGGAACTAAATTGCACTTCTCTTGTGATCAACAATGTCAAATAAAACTACAGGACTAAAAATATTTAAAAAAAAATTATTTTTGCAAATCATCTATTTTCATTGGACAAAAATACAATTTATCCGTATAGACAATTTAAACTTTACACCGCTCTAGAAATAATTACACAAACGCACGTGAAAACTGTTTAGTATTCCTTTAAAAAAATGGATGCCAGTCTAATTGGCGATGATATTGGACTGCAGCGAGACAAACGGAATAAAGGACTTCTTAACATCACTTTATTATTGATAACTAGGATTAATTAGGACAATCCTTCTTAAACATGAAATCAGCTCGTGCAAATCCCTAGTTAATAACTTTTAGCATAAGATTTGATTATTTAATAGATAAAAATAAAGTTGCATTCATTGGCCGGTGTACATGCTCCACGAAGCTTCCCATGATCAAATAAAAAATAAAAATTAGAATACTTATTCATTAAATATTCTTATCTGGACAAGCAAAAAGGAATAAAACCCACCGTTGCTTTTGTTGTACACAACTCATATCTGAATTTTCATTTTTTTTTTTTTGAAATAGTTAATAAAAAAATAAAATGCACTATACGGATACGATAATACGGATAGTTATTAATCAAGTTTATGAGCCAGCAGTCTTATGTGCATTGTACATCTTTTTATTTTTTGAACGGTAGCTTTTTTTTTTTATAGAACTCCAATGAAGTACAATCCTTATACATATTTACAAAAGTACAATGAGTAAACTACACTTCACATTTTCAAGGCACATGAATGAAACATGCATATTAATTATTAAATAGATTAATATAGCCGAACTATTCTAATTTGTTTAGGGATTAAAAATAAAAATTAAGTACTTGGATCATAATTCATAATCAATATTCAACAATACAAAATAGGCAGATGTTAAGCATACTTTACAAATAAAAATATATTTGTAAATTATTATAATTTAAAGACAAAGTATAGAATAAAAATGATTCATAAATGAATCATTGAAGGGTATTATTTGTTTTCACTAAAGAGTATTAGTTGTTTTAATTGAAGTGTATTAGTTGTTTACACATAAGGGTCTGTTTACATTGAGGGTGAGGGATAACTTGGGTTAACTTAAATGATGTGATAACTAAGGGTTAACCTATAAACAACCCCTGTTTACTTCAAATCATATGTAATGGAAATGGGTCATCTTTCTAGACTTATCACTTGTTTACTAGAATAGGTTAGTGTAGGATTAAATGTGAAATTCCACTTTTGCCCTTGACTTATTCATATTCTTATTTTATAAAATAAAAAAGTCAGCAATCTTATTGAATCCAGGCATCGCGAATGAAGTTGAGAAAATAGTAGTTTTCCTTTTGAATTCTAGGGTTCTTTATTTTCAACTCACAAAATTGCATCTCATCCCGTGATATTACGCCGTAGTCGGTCGGAATTGTTAGTTCTCTTAAGTGGATTCACTTATATCTATGACATCGATTGACCAAGCATCGCTTTGATCTCGAAGAAGAACACGAATTGGGGGAATCTGCCTACATAATCGCATCGGTACAATATAGCAAGTAAGTTCTAATATTGGGATAACCAGAGTAAGAGCTATTCAATTTTCGTTTATTTGTATCTTATTGGGTCGAAATGCTAGCAAGAGTAAGAGTTGTTCAATTTTTGTTTATATGTATTTTTTTGGGGGTTCGGAATGCTAGCAAAAGTAATTGTTATTCAATTTTCGTATTTTTTTAGGGTCGAAATGCTAGCGAGAGTAAGAGTTGTTTAATTTTCGGTCATTTATATTTTTTCTGGGGGCCGGAATGCTAGCGAAAGTAATAATTGTTCATATCGTAAGATGCCTACATATCATAATGTTGTTCATAGATAATATAATATGCCTACATATCCTAATTCTAGCAGGAGCAAGAGTTGTTCAATTTTCATTTATTTGTAATTTTTTTGGGGGTCGGAAAATGCTAGCAAGAGTAAGAGTTGTTCAATTTTCGTTTATTTGTATTTTTTTGGGGATCGGAATGCTAGCAAGAGTAAGAGTTGTTCAATTTTAATTTATTTCTATTTTTTGGGGGTCGGAAAGCTAGAGGAGTATAAGAGTTGTTCATATCGTAAGATGCCTAAAGGAAATTTTTTGTTTATTTCGGAATCTTCGATTGGGAGAAGGAAATTTTTGCTAAACGTCTTCTTAGCTTTTTGTTAATTTCCAAAATATAAAGTGCTATGTCTAGTTCTTTTTGTTGTGGTAAAGTTCCAATATATGGTACTCATTGTGGTTATCTTCTAAAATTGTTTATGTTTAAATGTTATTAAAGTTCCACAAGAATGTAACATTTTATCTTGTATTAACATCAGTTTGTATCATGGATGGATACCATGTGCGTACGGGATTGGATGGTGGTTGGGATCCAGAAGTAGCAGATATGCTTCTCCAAGTACTTCTACAATTTAGCAACACTGTCAATTTTACTGACGAATGCGAGGCACAAATGTGTCTCCCGGACATTAAGACGTCACTAAAATCATGTATTCGATGCAAGTATTCTCTAAAAGATGTGGTTGAACAATATGCAAGAGTTGAGGAAAGACATGATACTTTTCAATGGTTACTACAACAACCAGGCGTGGTTCATGATAAGACAAGCAATCGTATGTTTGTACCGCCTGAAGTGCGAGTCCTAGCTAAAAATGTAAGTTTGAACATTTATACATTATTTACCATAATTCCTGCAGTGTCCATTTTAAAATATTGTGTGTAATTGTTCTAGTTATTTTTTTACAGACTCGTCCCAAAGCAACCAAATACTTCTACTATGGAGACGATCGTTGGGATACAATTAAAATGATTTTCAAAAATAAGACAGAAGTTTCGACTACACAATCGATAATTGAATCAAATCAATATGAGATCCAAGGTGGGTATAACAACCCAATTGAAATTTCAGACTCGGGACCATTGATAGGGACAGTGGTGCCCCACATCGGGTACTCCAATTCAAATGATCAGGGTTCTGCGATCAGCGACATTAGCTCATGGGAGGATGAGCATAGGCGCATTAGGATGAGACATCGTCGGGTAGGGAAAGGGAAATCCTCTGAAGTAAGCACTGCTGGCTCTAGGCCATTCGCCAATTGAGATTGGTTTCTCAATAATGTCTAATGCAAACTGTTGCTAAAAAATTGTTATCAAATTCTATGACATTAATATGTATGTGTATTTCTGGTGTAATTTAGTCAATTACTTATGCATTTCATTTGTACTTTGTAACTGAAGCATTGAAAACTAATGGTAATTTAGGACTTTTGGATTAATTATTTTGTATGATGGAGTTTTATTGATTTCAAAACTGGGGGTTGGAGGATATAACTTATACCACAACTTTAATAAATTCTAAGTAATTGAAGAAAATTACAATCTAAATTACATTGGAGGATTATCACAAACAGGGGTATATATTATTGAGAAATCTCAAGAACAATAAAAAAAATTAATAACGTGCCTTAATAACCATATTTGAATGACTTAAATAAACAACCATACTGTCATTCCATTAAACACTGCAACCATATTACAAAAATACTAAAAGCTAATACCATGCCAAGATGATCAGTCGAAACACATATGTTTAAATTCCAAAATAAAGTTAACAAAATAATCATGTCATAAATCATCCAAAATAATGACCAAAATATGTTTTGTTATCAACATTCCAACCCTGTTAAATGTCTCCTGTGAGCATCAAACATACCAACCGTGCTTTGTCTTCGGGCTTAGCGCTGAAGAAAAGCTCAAGATCGTTGTTATTGTTGGCTAGCTTTTTTGCTACAGTAATTCTTTGAATGGGATTCAAGCAGCTCAACTTTCCTAGCTCATCAAGTAATAATGCTCTTTTTTTAGACATCTTGTTGTCATAACCAAAGTTTTCCGACATCTCCCCTAGACGAATAGTAGTGGTCTCATAGAACTTACCCATCAAATTCACCATCTCCTCCCCTGTTGCGTCAACGCTCTTTCGTTTTTTACCCTTCCCTTTGCTAGATGGTGAGCATGCATCGGATCTTTGTGTGCTTGGTGAATCGTGTTCATCTACATTGTGAGTTGGTGTAACCGGAGGGACATTGCCATTTAGATCTTCCGGTAGCTGCTTGTCTGCTGCGATATTGAAGTCTTCAGCTTGAGCTCCTTTTGCCTTTTCATTTCCGAAAATCTCGGACCATTTTCTATAAAGTGGAAATTTTTTGTAACGCATTGGCTTGGCAGCTGGTTCGGACTGCACAAACAATCACACATAATTATAAATGAGTTAAAACTCGAAAACCCCAAAATATGTACACAAAAAAAAATAGGAATGAAAAAACAGCTAGATTTTAAGATATACCTTAACATATTCAGCCCACACGTCCTCATCTTCCACAATGATTTGATTCTTTTCATGGTCCCATGAAAATCCAGATGTATTTATCACCGCATGGAGGATGCCATGGCTCTTCTTCCACGAGTGTATTCTAGAGCCAATATGAGGCTCAGATCGTAGATCACAGTTAGGAATTAGTTTTTTCATTTCCTTCTCGAGTTGTTTAAGATATCCGCTACGGAAACCATTCTCACATTTCATACCCTGTTGGATAATGGACTCAAGGGCCCTAATTAACGCATGTTCCTCATCGATTGTCCAAGTTCTTCGACGACAAGTAATGTCCCCAGGCACATAACTTTCTCCACGACTGCTACTATCGACATACTCCATCACAACCTATTTGAATTAAGAATACATACCACATGTAATGTAAACATGAGTACACATTTGGAGCATGCAACAAGAGTATGTATTTTTCAATAGCAACACCAATAAAGGAAAACAGTCAAGGTTCTTGAATTAAAATGCAGTCAAATTTAATTTACAATGATACAATAGTAATACAAAATATAACACATGTTTTGCAGCAGATATTAAATTACAATTTATGTTGCATTTCCCCTCCATTCATTGTACATAGAAGTGGCTAATGCATCTCTCCAAGCATTCGACTGTTGAGTGCTCCCAATAGTGTCAACAAAGTCATCGGCATCATCATTGAATGCATCATTAGGCAAATCAAATTCTTCCGGGTCTATAATCATGTGACTACGTATGAAATTATGTAGTAAGCAACAAGAAAGGATGATGCGGTTTTGCACTCGGATTGGGTAGAACGAAGCACTACGTAAAATGGCCCAACGTTTTTTTAGGACCCCAAATGCTCTTTCTATTACATTTCTTGCCCTAGCATGCTTCATATTAAAGAACTCTTCCTTATTACGTGGGACTGAGGTACCAACTCCCCACTCATTTAGATGGTATCGGACACCCCGATAGGGTGCTAGAAAACCTTCACCATTGGGGTATCCACCATCACACAAGTAATACTTGCCTGCAATCATAAGTTGAAGAGTAGGCAATTACTTTTTTTTAATTCTTAATAATAGGTAAAAAAAGAAAAACTTGGATTTAAATAGACCCAAACCTCTAGGAATACGAAACCCGGGATTTTTGGTAATAGCATCACGTAGCACTCTAGAATCATTAGCACTACCTTCCCAACCAGTCAAGGCATAGACGAAATTCATGTTAATGTCACAAACAGCCAAGACATTAACCGAGATATGACCTTTCCTATTTCTGTAACGAGGTTGATCAACTCTAGGGACAGTGACATTGATGTATGATCCATCTAATGCACCTAGACAATTCTGCGTTTTGAAACAAGTGTAATATTTATTATAATTCTTTTATGTGTATAATGCTCATCAAGTTAACATGTGTTCATAAAAACTAACCTTGAAACATTTCCATTTATTTGTTGTGCACTGGTCGTCAATGGGTTCTGGTCGAACTAGCAACAATGGGTGCAATCTAATTATAGCATTTAAGACTCTGTGAAAGTGCTTGCTAATGGTTCTAGTAGATCTTGTGACATTGGTTCTAGCAATGCGATTTTTTGTGTGATGAGCAAGAATAGACAAAAAAACAGCAACTTGCTCAGCTATTGAACTATTACGACTGGTTCGTAGACCACCTGGATTTTCTAACATATGGCATAGCTGGGAGAAGGCAGCCCTATTCATCCTAAGATGAGTGATACACTCATCATCGGAAACACCAGTCACAAGTCGTAAATATCGAAGTTGTTTGGGTATTCTACTTATTAGGCTATATCGGATAACATTTGGTGTAAATTCCTCATTTTCTAAAATACGCTGTCTATGGAGGAAAAATACGCTGACAATCGTCATGAACCCCACAAACATATTAATAACTTCGTTTAAAACTATTAAAGCTTCTTCATCTTTAGATAGTTTGGCTCGCTGATCATCCATCCTACGACAATAAAGAACCAATTTCTCAAATTATCTATGAGTAGATATCTTATCAACAAAAACTGATCTATTTTATAAAAAGTTCACCTTCAACAATCAAAGTATACACAACATCCATATGACACATGTAAAATCATTCAAAATATTCATGTGTGCAATTTTACAACATATTCAAACTTAAAAATGCTTCTCACTAATGGCTGCAATTTCCATGTTTGCTTCTCAGTATTGTTAAACTAATATACCTATTAAAAATAATATTAACATAAACTCATACCTTGTAATTGACAGGCCAACTAAGAAGTCGGGGAGTTGGATATTGCAGTTCACACACTGATGAAAATTAAATTCAAGAACGAACAAGAACAAATAAACTAATTCACGTTGGATATCTTTTGAAATCAAGAGAAACACTGTCAAAATGAGTATAAACAACACAAGGTTAAGAAAATAGGTACAAAAATAAGTGATGTACTACAATTCCTGTACGCCTTATGCGACTGTGGAATTTATATTATGCTTTTAAATTTATAACATGATGTTAAACATGTCCTGCTATTATATCAAGGTAGAAAACAATACATAAAGAGGGTTTTCAACATTTTGGTCTAAATTTCAGACCATCTCCTGTCTTTATAATCCTCACAATATGACTGAAGACAGGAACTTTTTGTGTCTATCGACTCTCATTGTTAATCAGGCCAAGAAATATCTCACAAATATCTACATGAAATATCCATAAAAAAAAACAGAGTACAACTAATCTGGCCAAGAAATATATACCGAAACAAAGCAAAAAAAAATTGAATTTAAATAAACTGGTTCATGGAGAAATCGAAACAATTCAAATATCCTAATATTATTATTCTTAAATTTGTGAAAAAGTTAAAATACTAAATTTTTTATGAAATTCATAATTAAAATAGAACCAAGAAACCATTTCATCTTGAAAAACTCTTCTCGTAACTGGTTCGACAAAGAAAATCTTCAAATGAAATAGAAAAAAATACATGAGGAAATAAAAAAAATACCGTAAATTAATTCAAGAAAATATGCCGGTTTGATATGCTTCTCCAAGTAACGCACAGTGCTTGATGTAGAGAAATCTTGATTGAACAAACATTATGGATCAGAGCTCGCCAATTGCCAGAAGGAGAACATTAGGGTTTTCGCCATTCGCCAATTGCAAGGGAGGCGCGAGATGTTTTGATCGGGAATGAGGGATGCAATTCAAGATAGGGTTAAAATTTGAGGCTACATCTGTAATTTTGAATTTAAAATATCTGGATAGAAATAATCCTTGGGAAGGGGTGGGTTGAAATTTCCTAGGTTAAGGATGGTCAAACGGGTTTTATGACCGGGTCAATATGATATCCCGTTTATACCAAGTTGAAAAGTAAACATGCTGCACACCTGTATAGTAGTGGGTTATCATTCGTTAACTCGCAATGTAAACTGGCCCTAAGAGTATAAGTTATTTATTGAAAACAAAGACTCTTTAGTAAAATAATTAATACTATGCAATGAAAACAACTAATATCCTTCAATGGTTCATGTATAAACCAATTTCACTCTATACATTCTCTAATTTAAATTCTAAACCTATCAGAACTAAGCGACACTTCTTTGATTCAAACTTAGTGATTATAAAGTTAGTGAAGAATGTTTGATACAAATTTACAACTAACATGATTACAATAAATAATGGAGCATAAATTAATTTATAGAACATAGTTACACAAACACAAAAATTCGACCAGTTGGACAAATTTTATAGACCCTCGTTCCAAACAAAAAAATAAATAAACTAGGTATAAAACAAGATAATTGGAGAAACTATGCACAGTACGTTTAAACGAAAATTATCAACTACTTAATTCAACCTTACCCAAAATATAGAGTATTAAGAGATAAATTATTTTTTATCTATTGCGGGTTCTGTAAATTCTCAACGGATTTGATGTTCTAAAATCAAATTTTGTGAGGTGAAGGTAGATTAATAGAAAAGTTAGAACTCAACGCTAGCAAAAATTGATTTGAAATTAACTCGCAAATGTAACAAAGTTGTTGTCATATTGGGCAATAACCTTTCAAACATATTAATTAATATAATACAGAGGAAAAGTAATATGAAATGGTAATATATCTAAATAATATATATATAGTTGGATTTATTTTCGTTTGGGTGGCACAAGCCCCACAATGTTCCATGAAGCAGCATTCGTGACTAAACCGTACTAAGTTAGATTCGACTGAAATTGTGAAATGAAACATCTACATTAAAAGAATTTGGATCATGTGTTGTACAGGACTGTCCGGTGCAGCACAAATACATAGTTAGACCAACTGGTCTGACCCCATAAAATCAAATACATGGTCAGACCAGTTGGTCTAACTATGTATTTGTGCTGCACAGGACGCTCCTATACAGCACCGGATCCGAATCCCTACATTAAGAGTATGTATAAAGTGTAATTGGTTCATACATGAATTGTTGAAGGGTATTAGTTATTTTCATTAAAAAGTATAAATTGTTTTTGTTGAAGGGTATAAATTGTTTATACTGAAAAATATTAGTTTATTTTCACTAAACAACTAATACTCTTTAGTGAAAATAATTAATACTCTTCAGTAAAAATAACTAATACTATTTAGTGAAAACAACTAATGTCCTTTATTGATCCATGTATGAATCATTTTCGCTCTATATTTGATCATACATTAATATAACTGAATGTAAACTAAACGTAGCGAGTGCGTGAGTTTAAAATCTATGCACGGACTGATGCATGGGTCTTGGTGCAAGTATAAGTATATATGTGGATGAAGACAAATTAAATTATTATCAGTTGCTTAATCCGAATCAAATCCACCGTTCTTAAGATTTCATTGGATAAAAAATCAAATAAATATTTAAGCTACAATCTGTAAGATTCTGACGATCGAGAGATGTTAACCACAAAACATTTTTTTATCAACTCAGTTAACTGAAAATGGGTTTAATTAAGTTTGTTGGGAGACGAGAAACACGAATATGTGCTACATATGTTTAAAAATTTAAAATGGTAAGTACTATGTATATGTACATAGTACGTACAAAAATAATATTAACTAGTTATGCTTAGAATTATATAATAACAACAGCCAGATATATATATTTCTAAATTTATTTATAAATTATGTAAGGAAGAGTTTCTTGAGCACTTAATTTTGTTGCATTTAAAAACCACCTTAGATCAAAGACAGCTGGAAGATTTGGAACTATATGCAGATTAAAAGTGCAAAATCCAATAAAATTCTGGCCTTAAGCACCACCTCATATCATGGGTGCATATATCATACCTATTATTCAATTAAAATTGATCAATTGATCGTATGTATAGTAATATATGTAATTACGTGTGCAATTGTGCATATATGATATATGTACTCAGTGTTATATGTATCATTTTGGAGGATTTGTATAAAATTTAGGAACATAGAATTTTGATATATATTTCCTCTAAAATTAAGAAGAGAGGTATACTAAATGTGCATGTTGAGAGGGAAAGTATACTCTTAATCAAATAATTAGAAATCCTTTAGTGATATACATATATGTATATATGAAAGTAAATTAGAAAGAAATGAAGGAAAAATAAATAAAGTGAATCAATTAAAAATAAAATTTAACTTTAAAATAATAATTAATTAACAAAAGTATAAATGGAGTTCATGAATCTCACATCGGTAAATCAAGTTCATACAAGTTTTCTTTCATATATATATATATATATATATATATATGACAAAGTATAGAGTGAAACTAGTTTATACATAAATCCGTGAAGGGTATTAGTTGTTTTCACTGAAAAATATTAGTTGTTTTTACTGAAGAGTATTATTGATTTACACTAAAGAGTTTTAGTTGTTCGGTGAAAATGAACTAAAACCCTTTAGTGTAAACTAGTAATACTCTTCAGTAAAAACAACTAATACTTTTAAGTGAAAACAATTAATATCATTCAGTGATTCATATATAAACCAATTTCACTCTATACATACTCTATATATATTTATGTACATTACATATATATATCATCTAGTATGAGCTAGATATTCGAAATATGATTATTAATCTAATCATTGCACATAATAATCAATTAATAATTCGGTTGCAAAATTATTAATATTCCCTTTCCTTCCTTCCTTCCTTCCTATATAAACCCCATTTGCTTCCTTCCACCCAAACTCTTAGATTGGATACAATAACTAATCATCCATCAAATTCCAAAAACCCCCTACCTAGTTAATTAATCTCACAAATTAATTCAATCCATGGGGAACAGCCTAAGGTGTTGTTTGGCATGCGTTCTTCCATGCGGAGCTCTAGATTTGATCCGAGTCGTACACTTAAACGGGTGCGTGGACGAGTTAACGGGTCGGGTCACCGCGGGCGACTTCCTCCTAAATTACCCGGATCATGTTCTCACGGATCCCTGCTCCCACGGCATTTCGGGCCGGATCATAATCCTGTCGCCCGAATCCGACCTCAAACGGGGCTCCATTTACTTCTTGGTGCCTTCGTCTTCTTCGGTTTCTAATAATGGCAAAAGTAAGAAGCCGATGAACAAGTACAGATCTTTAAAGCCGGCGCCGGAGAAAAAATATTCGCCGGCGTCGCGCCGCCGAAAACTGGCAGCGGGAGTGTGGCGGCCGCAGCTGGACAGCATTTACGAGGAATTATGACAATTTTTTCCCGGTGGCTCAAAAATTGAGTATATATATATATGTACACGTCTGTTTCCCTATTAATTTTTGCATGGGGTCATTTTTAATTTGTGAATACTTGATTCTCAATTTTTTAGGCCTAGGTATCCATCTGCATCTGCATGTTTATAATTGCAGATGACGAATTTCTTCCTTCTATACTTTTTTTTTTTTAAAGGGTAATCTTTTTAAATGATATTTCCAGTCAATTTTTACGCAGGTAAATTTATACTTCTGAATTAATTTATTTCACGAAATTATGTTCCAGATAATCCCATTAAATAAAGAGTTGCATATAAAATTTATCAATATGGCTACCATTTTTAATGAGATCAATTATCTACAATTTGCCTACAACATTTCCTAATTACATAGAAATCTTCATTTCCCACCTACAAACAATCTACCTAAGAAAACTTTTATATACAATTTTTTTTTGTAGATAATTAATTACTACAAATTTCATTTCATAGGTACTATGCAATTACTAAGTTATGTATTAAATATTTATCAATAATAATATTAATTCTTTTTACTAATAGGAAACACTACAATAAAATAAAAAATTGCCTACATAATTAGAATTGTCTAAGGAATTTTTCAACAATTTTTTTATAGTAGGATTGCCTATGATTTACCTACAATTTCTTTTTAATCATTTAGACACCATCATTTCTCAATTTACAAGCAATTTGTCAATGGAATAAAATTATTAGGTCTTGATTACTTACAAGAAATTTGCCTACAAAAAATTATCCAAAAACTATTTGCCTACGAAAATTCCGTAGATTAATTATTTGTAGGTAAGAAATAAAAACGCCTATACAATTAGAATATTTTTTTAGGCAATATCGTAGGCAATCTTTACCATAATTTAATTTTTATTTTTGAAAATTTTGTAATCGTACTAATAATTTTAGGCAGTTTTACGTATTTTTCTTTTTCTTTTGGGGCAGTGGAATAAGCAATTTCATCTGAATTTCAATTTGATAGTTTGACAGGTTGAAGGTGGCATGCATCCAGTTGGCTAACTGCTATCTGTCTCAAGGGGAAAAATTAACTAATTAATTTAATTAGTTGCACCCATGGATATAAATTGCTCTAGCTAATGTTTTTAAAATAACAAATTAAATTAAAGACCTCAAATAATAAGCCAAATTATATAATTATATTATACATGTTCAACAAGTTCCCATAAACTATAAATTATTTGTATAGTTTTCGAGACATGAGAAACTTAATTGAAACTTTTGTTCTTTTGTTGGGAGCTCCGACTCATAAGTCATTAACATCTTTTATTATATACTCCCTTACTCCCTTCATCCCCGAAAACCTAAAAATTGGCCTTATTGTTTTTTACACGATTATTAAAATAATTGATATAATATATAAAAAATAAAAATATTATATCACATAAAATATAAAATAAATTGTTTTAAAATTATTATGTTTGTATATTGAAAAGCGTAGATAAAATTTATTATTTTTATTTTCTGCAACAGGACTATTTTTTTGGACGACCTAATAAGACAATCAAGACCATTTTTCAAGAACGGAGGGAATATATATTGTGCGCCAAGTGCATCCTTGCAATTCAAATGTGTTTTTAAAAAGTTACTCTTACTATTATTGAAAATCATCCCTTATTAACACTACAAGAAAATAAAAAATTACCTACGAAATTAAAATTGCCTACGGAATGTTTCTAAAAAAAAAAAAAATCATTGTGGAATTGCCTACAACTTGCTTACAAAATTTTATAATCATGTAGGCACCTTTAATCCTCAACCTACAAGCAATTTGCCTACGGAACCAATTTGCCTACGAAATGAAATCTCAAGGCACTAATTATCTACAATCAAATTGCCTACAAAAGTTTACCCATAAACAAATTTCCTACGAAAATTCCGTAGGCAAATTTTTTTGTAGGTAGAGAATGAAAATGTCTATATAATTAGAAATTTTTGTAGGCAATTTCGTAGGCAATCTCCACAACGAAATTTATTGTTGGAAATTTTGTAACTATGTTGACAATTTTTTGAGGCAATTTTATATTTTCTTGTAGTGTAATTACATTTTTCAGTAATAACAGAAATAACTTTTTAAATAAAGTAAACATAACTTTTCAAAAATATACCTAATATCACTTAAAAGTTAATTCCAGTGCATTTTTCTAAAATTATTCCTTACTAAATTCATTTTTCAATAATAGCAGAAATATTTTTTAGTAATTGTAAACATAACTCAAGTGTTTTTTTAGTTACTCCTACCATTACTGAAAAGTTATCCCTGCTATTACTAAAATATACATTTAATCCGAGGTAACTTTTCAGTAATAACAGGGATAATTTTTCAGTAACAGTACGAATAATTTTAAAAAATTATACTTAAATTGCATGATGCATCTAATGCATACAAAATTATGTAGTTGTAACAATAAATAACTTTTTTTGTTTAAAAATATATAACAGGTTATTTATATAAAAGTAAAATTGACAAGAGAGCAAATTATTGAAGAAATTTTAAGAAAATAGTCTCACTACTGAGACTAGGAGAAATTGAATCCACAATACTTGAAAGAAAAACATGGAAAATCTCCGCTGAGCCACATGTGCCAACTTTGATGAAGATAAACGTAAAAGCAGATCCGTTGATTATTTTGAACACTATAATTCTACTTGGGTACAAAAATTAACGAGGTCAAAATTTTGTACTGAATATGTTGAAAAAAAAAGAGGGCACAATTCTCACAGCATTTGGTGCACGGTGATTACATTGAAAAGTAAGGTTAGATTACACTGAAAATTGATTTTTAGTGTAAATTTTTCAGCTTTCAGTATAATCAAATCATATTTTTCTATGTAAACAACTTCAACTGTTGAATAAGTGCACAATTCAAACAAGTAGGTGTTGTGAATCAAAAAATTGCTTCCCTCTGTAATAATCACCATTCTGTATACTTCTTGTTACTACATAATTTAGAAGAGGCATATACTTGATGTAGAAAGAATTGTATTCTTGAATGTTGGAAAATTCATAAATATGTTATGATCCTAGTCCTACAACTTGATTTTTCTCAAATGTGTGGACTCCTCGGGGTCTTTGAGACCCCATAATCGAGTCTGCTGTTGTATCACCAAAACCGAAGCTCCGCCTTCAACTTCGAGGGCGGCAAAAATTTCCCCGATTGCTCCCAACTCGTCTCGTTTATTCAACTTTTCAATCTGATGTATGATTGGCGAATCACCGTGTCTTCTACCAACCATTACAAGATTATAATCATCTACAACAGATCTAGCTGCTGTAATGACATCACTTCCACAACTCACCGTCTCCTCTTTATACCTAATAACTTCATCTTTATTCTTCTTTCTCTGCTGCTTCAAGCTGCTCAAAATATCAGCATCCAGCATTTTGCTCCTCTCTGTTCCTGCAACAATTTGACGAGGCCCCTCAATTACAAACCGTATTACAGTTAGCCTAATGTTCGAATGCTCCGACATTCTTTTTGCATAAGCTAAAGCTTCCCGATCATCCGCCCCTCCAAAGAAGAGGACCACAACTCGGAATACTGAATCCTGAAAAGCCGATCTCAGCCCAGAATGGTCAATAAGAACCCCAACAGAACAAGGGGCCTTTTCAAATACGTACTTAGTGAGATGCCTATTCGAGAAAGAGGGTCCCACCATCTCCCTAGAGCTCTGAAAGGGAAGGATAATGAAAATGGTTCGGTTTTCTAAAGCTAAGGAACATACATCGTTATGCATTGTCCTGTAAGGGGCAATGCCCTTGTAGCAATGTACGGAGAAATAACCGGGATTTTGCTGCTCAAACTTTTTGAAAGCATTGAAAATCCTTTCGGATTTAGTGGGATGACGAGGAGGCTTGTCCCATTTTCTATAAGAAACGAGGAGAGAGGAGGAGCGGCCCATGAGCTCGATAAGGTGGAGAACTGCCAAGTTGATAGGTGAAGCGCTTGTGGTATTGGATAGTTGAAGAAGGCTGATAATAGAGTGAACATTTTCTTGCTGATGAATGCATGCAAGTATACTAAGTTCATCGTCGCCTCTGAGATGAAGAATGGTCCTCCTCTTGTAAGCAATAAACCGTTTCGAAGGATCATAGAGGAGCTTTACTATTGGTGAGATCAGTCCTGATAATGTAACCACGGAAATGACCATGATTGTGTAGATTTCGTCAGTGAAGCCCTGCAAATAAATGGAGAAAAAGAAAGAAGGATGAGATGATATCCATGATAATTAAACAGAAATACTGCATAAAGTGAGACTTACTTCACTGTTCTTGATGTCATTCAAGACGGCAAGTTCAACGACCCCTTTTGTGTTCATGATCAGCCCAAGAGAAAGAGCATCACGAAATGGCATTCTGTATATAACAAGAGGCAACATCGAGCCCACAATCTTCCCTACAAACGCAACCAAAACAACCAATTCAAGAACTACGTAATTCTTCAAGTTTTTTATGCAAAAGACATCCACTTTCAATCCAGCAACAGCAAAAAAGAGAGGCAGCAGCATCGATGAGACAAAGCAATCAAGTGTCTCCACCAATGCAGCTCCTAGTGGTGGTCCATCAGGTATAATCATGCCCAGAACTAGGGAGGCTGTAATTGCTTTAATCCCAATAACCTCACCAGCAAATCCACCAACCATCAATACAACGAGGGTTAGAACGATGTATCTCTCCTTCACAGGCCTTGTTTCGGGGGTATGTTGGATTACCCACAAAGCAGCAGGACGGACGACCAATACTACAACAACCACAAATAAAGCAACGGATACAGAAAATCCTATGATTACGATGAGGGGTTTTGTCCTGGCTAATTTTGCAGCAAAATTTATACAGGTGAAAGACCAGAAGCAGACATCACAGATAATCGAAGAAGAAGAGGCTAACCGTCCAATCTCTGAATTAAGAATCTTGAGCTCATCAAGGAAGCAAGCAACGACAGGAAAAGCAGTCATTGATAGCATAGTGGCCATATAAGGAAGTGCTCTTGCAACATCATTGTCCAAAGATAAATATTTGTCAAGGAGAAGAGCGGTTGAACCAGCAAGTCCATACGGTATGAGAAACGCTAAGATACCCACAGCCATAGCCTTTTTACCAGATTTCACAACCATGGATAGGTCCATTTTCACTCCAATCAGGAAAGCAAAGAGCATGAAACCGAAAACGGATATTGTATCTAGCACTATTCTAGATTTTCTTGGAAATACTCTGCTCAAGTATGACATATTCTGCCCCAACACTGATGGCCCTAATAATACACCAGCCTGATCAATGCAAATTATCCAAAATGATCAAATCCAACCTACTAATTAGTGACATTAACATGTTCAGTTTTTCAGATTATTTACATCAGCAACAGAAGCCCCTACTAATTTTTCATACTGTAACAAAGTCTCAACAGGGGATTACTATAATATTAACTAGTTCACAAGTGCAATTTAAAAATAAATTACAACAGCAGCAGCAAAATAACAAGGCCTAGCGATCAAACAGAACACCAAAAGGTCTTTAATACAAATTAATCATCCTACAGCTTAAATATAACGCAAATTCAAAATATTAGGGCACTTACGAGAATCTGAGCCACAATCAAGGGTTGTCCAACCGGCTTGATAAGGAAGTGAAGTAATCGAGTTACCAAAGATATAATCGAAAATTGGAGCAGAAAAGAAGGAAGAGAATAACCCAAAGGATTCTCTCCGAACGGTAAGCCTCGAGAGATAATCTGATTAAACTGGTAGCAAACGCGAGAGGGATCGGAACCCCCATTATTAGTGTCGTTCATCGCCCCAAAATTTCCGAAACAAAATTGTTAAACGTAGTGCAACATTATCACCGTTTTACGATCATTGGAAATGCTGTTGATTTTTTACGCAGATCTGAGAGAGAGAGAGGAAATGGTTGAGACTTGAGAGAGAGAAAATGGTGGAATCGCCGGTATTGGAGAGAGCATGCATGTTGTGGCACCAAATAAGGCCATGAGCAGTTTAATCGTTATTTGCATTGCAATAACTAAATAACTATCCATAACACTCTCAAAACATAATATATTTTGAGATAAATAATACTCAAAAAATAAAATGTTATGGTTAGTATTGTTACGTGAATATACATTTTACCCTTTAGTTCCAACTCGATTTCTAACCAACATTCATACCCGTCCCATCTTAAAAATCACCAAATTTAAGCTCCAAAAATGAATTTGCATCCAACTAGTATGAAGAACCCAGAAAAGTGAAAAATACTAGTAGTATCAAGCAAATATTACCAGTTATCACATGATAAAAAAAAATATTCAAATTCAACCAGAAAGCTGAAACTCAATTACAAAATATCGAATCAGTTCCAATCGCCAACTCTTCTCACCTATCAAACATATTGAGAAACCCCTCCAGAAGGGCAAAAAGGAAAAAGCAGACTCTTGGAATGCAAGATAAGTTGGAAATATTCAACAGAAGTTTGTACAACTAAAGTCATATAACAGATTTAAACATACAGCTAAATTTCATTCTCATCCTCTATGTCCACAGTATCTCTCCTCAGTCAACATACACACCAATTGAGTTCTGAAACTATAATAGGTACTCGACACAAAAACACCCTGATTCCTTATTTTTTGGCGTATGAGATGGCCATCGGATTCTGGGCAGTGATTTTGAAGCCTTGAAGATCCTGCATGGCAACTGAAGACTGGGAATCGTCATCAAATTCTACAAACGCAATACCAGGCTTTGCTTCAACCATTCGAACTTCTCTAAAGCCAGGGTATTGTTTGAAAAGCAATTCCAGCATCATGCTGTTGGTTTCATAAGGCAGGTTTTGTATGAAGAGTATGTTGTTGGGCTCAGCTGCCGTTTCGTGAGGGCCGGGCTTCCCTTGCCGAGAGGCAGCCTGAAATATAATAATCCATAATCATTTCTTTTTAACCAAAAAAGTGGCAGACACCAATGAAAAACTTAGCCTCCATCCCACTCCTACATTGTGAGACACTAACTAAACATTTGCCTTCAGAAAGGAACTAACGTATAACTTTGATAAAATCACATGTTTGCCCTCCATAGTCCATAATACACTATTTTCTAGACTAACATAACTGCAAACACAATGTGCAATGACCATGACCACACAATTTAGATAAATTGAATAAATTTAATGAATCTAATACATCACACAAAACTTGATTGCTTTTTTTTTTTTCCATGAGAAGCCATGCACGAATACTTGCATAACAAAGTCATTGCCATGTAAAACATCAGATTACTTTGACAGATATTTCGGTATGTAGAAAGTAATCAAAGTAAAACAAGCTTACAGTTGGGCCTCCACTAGTATCAGCTCTTGGACCATTAGCAGCGGCAGGTTGCTGACCTTCATCACCATATTTCTTTTTCTCAGCTGGAAACCAAAGAAATTTTTGTAAAAAATATATTATACAAAAGAATCCAGGCTATATTGAAAATAAAAGGGTTTACGGGATGACTTTCAATGCATAAAGAATTTTTTTTGTGGTGTACTTCATACATGAGAACGAAGTACAACACAAGCTAGGCATTATTTTGAAAGAGTGTCCAATTGTACACCCAACTTTTGAACAACGAAAGTTTTCATTTGACGAACAAGCTGACTTATTGTGATTTTTTCTGCACAAACCATATCTGCGGCACAGTTCCTCAATCATTTAAAAAAACTAAGATTAACAACAAAATCTTTATTGAAAGAAATCCATAAAGGTTCCATTAAAAAAAATAGAGATAGATAAAATTGAATGGCACATAAAGGTTGTGGAAATGGAGTAGAATTCACTTAAGCAAGATAAAGATTCACCTTTTTCCTCTTGTTTCTTTTTCTTGTCATAAGTGCCTTCTGCTTTAGCAATACAATCTGATTTTGCTTTAGCATATTGTATCCTCTGCATAGTAAGTAAACAGTTAGAAAGTCCGACCAAATATATTTCATAGGTAGTAGAATCAAGTTGATAAAGCAAACATACAACAATACAATGAAACAGCATACAAATTCCAAGCAACAACACAAAAGAAAACAGAAATGCAAAATTTTAAGTGAATAGAGCTTGCACCTCCATAGTAACATAAAATTAAATCAGCAGATAAATGGTGGCAATACCTCCATAATAACTAAGACTACAACGACTAACCCAAAAATTAAAATACAGAACAGTTAAACAAGGGGAACCAAAAAGAAAAATAAACTACGCACGAACTGAAGTATTTTACTTAAAAAGTTAAATCAGAGTAAAATACATTAGTCACCTACAAACATCATGCAGAACAGATACTTATAACGCACCAGAGGTTTGTCATAAAACGGAAAGTTTTGCATCTGCCGCACTGCATTGCTTGCAGCTGGCACTTCACTGAACACAACCCATGCTTGTCCTCGAAGCTTGGCAGTTTTCAATGCAACAATGTCCACAATTCTCCCATACTGCGAGAACAAGGTATAAAGAGATCTCTTCAACTCTGTCCAGAGTATTAAAGACAAAGAAAGGCATCAATATCAGCATCAAAATCTATAAACCTTGGAATTAATCGCTCATCGATAACCCAATGCTGAACCAATATAATATTAATAACAGAAGATCTATTCTCAAAGAACTGGGCAAAGCAATCATCACTCCAAGGATATAACTACTTCAGCCAGATTCAAATGAAAACTTTAATGTCCAGCGGAGAGGAAGAACTTTATTAATGTGGAGACCTTAAAGAAGATAATCACATATCAAGAGATGTGCTTACGAAAGGACTGATATAACTTGGTGATATTATCATCTATACAATCAAAGGTATATGAATATATTGGATTCTACCCTAAAAATGCCTAAAGGTACAAAGTTCATTAATGCATGAGCTCAAATTAGATTTAAAAAAAAAAAGGATTGAAACCATTACCAGCAAAGGATCAAATCCAACACAAAAAAGAAACAGCAAGAGAAGACTGCATAATAAGCAGCTCAAAGTTATAGTTCCTTCTACACTAATCTATTACTTTTTCAGGTCTTGATTGAGAAAAATATATGAAAACAATGAAGATTGTCTGCTAGAAACTTGATTGGGCTACATCAAAATATCGTGAATTTTCTTGAACAAGGCATTGCAACCACATTCGTCTTTCAAGTGAAAGCCATTTGTGCACCTAAACTAAACTCAAAGAACAGAGGACCCAGGGTATAGATTCAGTAAACGAGCAATTCAAATTTGAACTGTGAACGAAACACAAAGTGTAGATCGAATAACTCCAGCAACTTTAATTGTGCAAATAAAATATTTTTGTCAACCAGGGCAGAGCAGCGGCAGCAAAAGCAACCATACACATTTCAAATATTGTGAACGGTTTCACTCAAATCATAACCATGGCACATTCTACTACGCCACCACGCAAACTATAGAACAATACTCTCACAGCTGCAACGATGCGATATGTATGCTTCCCATTGAGCCAAAAATGCCTACTGAGACTTATCTACAGCTATTACAAGAAACATCATCCAAAACATACAGCTAAAGAGACACAAAAAGCAACAAATTCTTTCCCGGTTAAATAAACGAATCAAGATTAAAAAGAAAATGCGTTGAAACCCTAATTTTAGCTGAAAAGGAAGAGGGGAAAGAGACCTTCTTTCTTGATTTTCTCGTTGATATTCTTGATATAAATTGTCTGATTGGGAGGTATATCGGTCGTAAGCATCTTTGCCGCCGCAAACCACCACCGATTAACGTCACCGCCGCTGTGTGTGGGTGACCTACTGCAAGTGATGAAAATGGACGAAAACACTTTCGAGAGATTTTGGCGGTGTGGATGAATATATTATTTGGTGGGCCGAAAGAGTAACGGGCTCTCTAATTGGTAGGCTGGAAACGAATGGGCTCTTTAATGTTTAGTGGGCCTGTGCTCTTGCTTCCACTCGGTCAAATTTATAGAAGTACATTACAACCTCTTAAATTAATACCCAACAATTAATACTTCGTTGTTTACTAAAAGTATGCTCAGCCTAATTTTTACGATAATTTTCTTTCCTCACTTAATTATTTTACGTACCATTGATTTTACATTCACAAACAACCACTTAATTCATAAATGGATTACTAAAATACTTTTACTTTATACTAGTCTGTAAACACGTGCGCTGCACGTTATTTGTAAATAATTATTAAGTAATATTAGAATGATGGAATTTTCAGGTGTGTAAAACGTTCAAACGATGGGGAAGAACAAATGAGCTTTACATCTTGATAAACCGACAAAATACAATTAATTCTAAAACTAAAGATTAGTCGAAAGTCAACCACACCATCTTCACTTAACTTGAATCAAGTCGAGATGGTGACAGTATGGTACCCATTGAAATACTAAATTGCAAAGTGGTCTCTCTTGTGTCTCTTCCAAACCTTTTTCATATGAACTTTCTTTCTATTCATTATTGGTATATATGTTCCATACATGTCTTTTTTTTAACTTGACAATTCTACCTCTTCTGGCTTCCCTTCCAGCTCCACATAGAAATCCCTCAAGTTTCTTCCTGGTATTTTAAAAATAGAGAAAAAAAAAGTCCATTTAAATTGACAAAGGCATAAACAATAAAAATGTGTATCTCATGTATGGATTGTAAACTAAGAACACAATTAAACTACATGCACAAACCTGGATTACAGGATCATCAATAGGAGGAAGTCCACTTAAGCCAATAACCATTACAATTTCCACAATTATTGAAAGATTAGGGTCACCAACTGTATACATGTAACTAAAATCATTGTTACAAATATAACAAAAAAATGAATCATCTGGAATAGGAATTAAAAATCTTTTTAATGCAAAATACGTCATAGGAAATACAAACTCTTTTTCTTAGCAATTTAACATAGGTATCAAAGAATCTCAATCAAATACTTTATCAAATTAAACCCACATCGATAAATTTACAGAGTGTCCGTGCATCAAGTACGTCAGTAAGTTATACCATAGATTATTTACATTAAAAATGAAATTGTATTCTCTGGTTAATGTCACACACAAAAATTCAAATATCACTTATATGTTGGTCTCCACCGGATGGACCCCATTGGTATGATATTGTTCGCTTTGGGTCGAGTCCGCACGTATTTATTTTTTGGCTTTCTCCAGAAGGTCTCATACCAATGGAGATACTTGTCTATCCTTACTAAGAACATGATCCTCCCATATTTATTCGATGTGGGATATTGTTTGAACCCAATATTATAGACCTATTTACACTATTTTACTATTGTTATCAATCTATTGAAAAAAAAAAAACAATTGCAAAGATAAATGAGACTTTTCAACAAAATTGTATGTAAATGTACCTCATATTTCCCAGTAAATTATCATATTTTCGATCATAACTCTTTCAAACTTTTAGCTGTAATTTTAACTTATGAGTTGATATTAATATGCAAACTGTACACATTCACTAAACAACCAAGTCCATCAACAGCACTCCAAAAGATAATCAAAAAGAGATTTAAGATCTATTTTCTAAATTAGAAATTGGTCATACATATAGTTTTAAAGAGATGAATTATGAAAGGAAGTTCAATATCAATCTTCTTCAACTATTTCCCCTAAATAATAATAATGGACCGGAAACTTTCAACCTTCACTACTCATAATAACAATAATAATAATAAAGATCCATGAAAACTTTCTTTGTGAATCTCCTCTTTGCAACTAAAAATTATAGATTCTGGTGTGTCCTCTAAGTTCTATATTACTACAAAAAAGGAAAAAACCCTATAATGCTTTAGAAATCTCTCAACTCTGTAATGGCTTTCAAACCAATTCAGTATTCAAAACACATACTGGAAAACTTGCACTCATCAACAATCTTTCGGTCTTTACAATTTCCATAGAACAATGCAAAACAACTCACACGTCATTTAGGCAAATATGACCTACAACAGCTCATTTTCATATTAAATTTTTACAAAAACTTCATTTTGATGAAGTAATATCTTTCCAGGAATACTTCATCATCTTTAGCATACGTTTAAACAATGAGGAACAAACAGTCACCAATGTATGAGCACTCTCACTCTTAAATATATTCCTATACTTTTTCAAATCAAAAGTATGATCAATTGCTAATATTCAAACTTAATATCATTGATTTTGGGTTGCACAAAAATATTCTTTTAAGAGTTTACAAGACGAAAAAAAGGTAAGAGTTCAATAAATTGACATTCACAAAACCCCGAGGATTAGAGACCGTAATAGATGTAATTACTTGATTGACTTTGAAATTTTAACAAATATAAGTCAAGACGTATAACACAGGCATGCACTAATAAAACTCAATGTGCAACTTACAACCGTAATCCTTATTTATTTTTGTAACACTAATATTAATAGCTTCACATCCAAATGAGTAAATACAATTTGTACGACTAACTGATGAATTGGGCATCACCATTACTATGGAACGTTAACTATATATAAGTTTCACGATAATGATAAAAGCTTTCCTTCGCTTCTTGTTTGTATTAAAGAGATAGGATAAGAAATTAATACAAATTTATATGTCAAAGTTCCAAACACACAATTAATTCAAAGCATACACATAAATGATAATATATTCCAACAAAAATCTAAAATCACTTGTAACCAAAGCAACAAAAGAAGAATATGATTCTTGAGATGTATAAAAAAAGTTTGAATTCAAAACAGATGAAACATGTTCTAAATAGATGAGAGACGGATTGGATTACCTAAATGCACCCAAACTTTCCTCCAACATTCTTCTTACATCAGCTATAATATCTGACAAATCAATGCTAAAATCTAAATCTAATTTACAGCAGATCAGAACTACACACCATATACTTTTTTGCCTAATAATATCATGTTGCAGTCACCCTCAATTTGAATTTTGAGTCTTATAGCAAGATAAAACATAATAGTGTAATATTTTGGACCTTAAAACAAATTGCGGGTTTCAGCTCTATCCAAGAGAGCAGGATGATCACATAAAGTAAGGACCTGAAACATAATAGTGTAATATTTTGGAGAACATTTTACCTTAAAACAAATTGCGGGTTTCAGCTCTATCCAAGAGAGCAGGATGATCACATAAAGTATGGACCTGAAAGCGTGTTAGCATTAAAAATCATGGACATCATATCATTTTCTTGATATTTATGAATGCATCACACGAATCTCGTTAAGGAAGGTAAGTAACTTATGCCCAAGGAATTGAGAAATTTGGATATTGTAGTAGACAATCTACACAGACAATAAGCCACCTAAATAAGCCACTGAAAATCTCGAATTCTAAATCAATCGTCAAATGAAGAAAATTAGTTATACCAGTAAAAAAAACATTTGGAAGTTATAAAAAACCTGTGGAAATTCACCTGTCAATCCACCAATTTTTTCTAAGACGCCTGCATACGGTCATAATAAACAAAACAAAATTGGTAGGGTGAACTGTAATCTAAATACTAACATTTCTACAACAAGTACATATCCAGATAGAAAAAGAAAAATTGGTACTATATATTTTCAAAATCTTAAGTCCACTTTTAGCCAAAAGATATGCAGTCGTACTTTGTATCACAAAAGACCTTGATATAAATAAGCCTTCCACCAGATGATTCATTTGTCTTCTCCCGAGTATCACCCACTGTAAATTTTCTCGATTTCTCAGCATTACCTTACATTATCACTTCACAAAGTCAAATAAATGACATTGTCACCAACTTAACAATAACATTATCCTTTAAATAACAAAAACCAGACCCAATTCCATATATCTAAATTTGTGCAATGTTAAATTCAAAACAGAATTTAAATTAAACATTTACGCCAGAATCTGACATTTATAGATACATGAAAAAGAGTTAAATGTTCGTGAAAATATATAAAAGATAAACTCACCATCGATTATGTGATCATAGAAGCAGATAGCCTAATGATGGATCTTGTTTTTCTGCTAAATTTAGTGCCAAGAAAGCAGCGGCAGGGGCACCATCTTTTAAGAAAAGAATTGATGGGTAAGCATACAAACCAGTAGAAACCTTGAATTGAAGCCATCAACGCACATTACATGATCCACCCACTTAGACTCAAAATTGGTGGTCTCAATCAAAACAACATAGACATTCACTCAGATGTCTCTATCATTAATCACATTGTATTCTGATACATGAGAATCACATTGTACAATTATTTCCAAAAAAAAAAAAAAACCAATACGTATCTATGTGTTTTCAAATTTAATACACTGAAAATCTAGGAGTGATTAGCACATGATAGGCTTTAATGAAGACAAGCAATAATGCATTATAAAACCGAAAAATTCACAGAGGAGATCATACTTTCCAGAATAATTTTCAAGTCGGGTTAAAAGCTTCTTCATACAGAGTGTAAAATGTATTTTTCTTAATCAAGTCATGTACATTGTATTAATTTTCCGTGCAATTCTAAACTATGTGGTTTGATAAAGCAGAATCTGAATTCAATTAAAATGTACACAATACAATTCACGTACCTGATGGAGTGATGGATGGGTGAGGAAGGGATGCAGAAGAAAGCAGTGGCAGGGTTCTTCAATCGAGCGATGGACATCGAGGATGGAGTCTGAAGAAAGCAGGGCACCTGATAGATCGATGGCCGCGGGGAGATGCAGAAGAAAGCAGCGGCAACGGCGTGACGGTGGCCAACAATTTCCCATGGCTTTGTAGATTATTGATTCAATTGGAGAGGGCACCACAATGTAGACTGAGAAGAAGAGATGATTATGATCTAAAGAGGAAATGTAGCAAGTCCTTTGGAATGCCAAAACCTGTTGGAAAAAAAAAAATGAACCGTGCGTACGTGGATTAGAAGAAAGGGCGAGATTGTCAAAAACTGAAGAGGGCAGGGGTAGAAATGTCTAAAAAAGATTTATAAATCCTAGCCACTTTTATAAGTATTATAGATATTATATTTACGTTTTCTTAAAACCTACCAAAAATCAATGAGCATACTTTTAATGGACAAAGAGAGTAATTTTTAGGATGATAGTTTTCTCCTATCCCGATGTGAAATCTTTATTTAAATTAATAATTTCAATAAAATAATAAAATAATATTTATTTTATGTATATCAAGTATAGAGTGGAAATTTTTCATACATAAACCATTGAAGGTTATTAGTTTTTTATTCTAAATAGTATTAGTTGTTTTCACTTAAGGTTATTTGTTGTTTACTGAAAATAAACTAACTCTTCTGTGAAAACAACTAATATTTTTTAGTGAAAACAATTAATATCCTTCAATAATTTATGTATGAACCAATTTTGCTATATACATACTATTACGCATTATGGCCAGTTTGATTCCACTATTCCATTTTTTATATTTAACTCGGTGATCCACCTTCTAAATTTTGAACACATGAACTCATAGTGGTTCATTGGATAACTTTTTATATTTCACATGTCATACATCCATCCAACCTATGGTACACAAAGTGAAAATAAAAAATGATACAGATGATATCATGCGATCTATGGTCCCATCAACATAAAAGAAGTTTAATAATCTCCTAAATTATAAATAATATTAGAATAATTTAGTAAATTATGAATTTATTGTTTATTTATTTTTATTAAAATTTAAATCAAAGTGAATTTCATCTTTTTAATTTTTAGATGGAAAAGTCGTCGTACAGTTGGATATGATTTTTAAAACATTTGTTTTGTTAGTTCTTTCATCATCAATTTTACACTAAGCGTATTTAATTTCAGTACATATTGAATATAACTAAATTCTAGTATTCATCTTTTTATATAATAAAATTTAAGCTCACTGAATATAAAGACATCTTTTAATTAATAAACTATTAATTTACTCATTAATATTTCTCTAAATTAATAGGAGTAAATTTCAGAATCACAACAGTAAGGACCCGTTTAGTAGGGTGTATTAGTGAGTGTTAGATACACTAACACTCCTAATATGCAGTTTGGTATATTTTATGCATTAACACTTCGGCCCTTTATTAAACAAATGTCCGGTTTCCACTAAACTATATTCATATGATAGAACGTGTTATTAGTAAAACAGTGAATTCTTTAAATTTGATTTTCCAAAATTAACCTTATCCAAATTTAAAACTTCTGCAGTTTCTTTTTTTCGAAACCATCTTTCATTTATCGTGAAACTTCAACAAACGCACAAAATTTTGAATCAGAGAAACCAAATTCCATAACCATTGAATACTAAATTCAAACACGTGGAACCAAAACCCCATGAACCAAATCATGAATTAGAGAAACCAAATTTCAATTGTTTTTTATTTGAATTTGTTAAGATAATGGTGTATTGGGTGGCAGTTTTCTTGTGAAATATAGGATCAGTATCAATTTTCCTCCCTCTCACGATCAGTGAATCTCAATCTCTACCGTTTGCAAATTCTCTCTTTGCAGGCTATATTTAATCTCAATTACGCATCCTTCGTCTTTCTCTTATATATGAATTAGGAAATAAACTATATGATTTCGACATTCATTATTTTATTATTGAATCATATCACACATTGGGTAATATATGAGATGAACTTTGCTGTGATTTTTTAAAAATAATTTATTATAACTTCCACATAACTTAGAGCAGTGACGTGCGTACTGTGTAGGGGTTGCAGAGTTTCTAGGAGATGAGGAGAGGTTGAAAGGTATCTGAGAAGAATTTGGGTGAAGATGAGGATAATAATGTCAATTCCAAATTAATTCATAAAAACAAATAAAATATTACAAATAATACAACAAATTGCTTATGTGATTATTTTGTACCAAACTAAAGATATATAAATAAAACTGGTTTAATGAATTATTGTTTAAGCTATCTTGTTTTATCACATATATACTACCAAGCGAGCTGTAACAGTATTAATTAAAGAGTATTCCGACCATTCTCACACAGGGATTAAAATGAATGTACAGAAGCGTAGTCCGGAAGCGAGAAGTTTGGTGAAAACATGCAAGTCGATTTCTCTCAAGAGGAGAGAGTTAATCTTTGAGGAAAGTGAGATGTTTAAGATTTATTTTGAAAACGATGAGTCTTGGGAATTTGATGGTGAATTTTCATGATCATCTGAAATGCGAAATAAGAATGTTTTCAACATCCAACCTCCTGAAATGACCATATATAATTCCGTGTAGCCCGAAACTTGCCCCAGTTATATCCCTTGAACTTTGCATCATTGATCAGAAGGCTCAACCCACGTATAATGTGCAGGATACAAGAAGTAAGCAATCGAAAACCTTCCCTTCTCACCATTCACCACCACTCTCGTACTCCTCCTTGCTCGAAACCTACATCAACATCACATCTATGCAGAAATTATTATCAGCAGCAGTTGTCCCTGTATTCCTCTATTGAGGAAATGTGTGCGTTGTGTTTTCTTTATCTATCCAGTGCCGAGTCTGTTATATGTCCAACACCAAAATGATACAAAAACATACATAAACAATCATTTAAAATATAAGTGGATCTACAAGTTTGTGTATATTGTAAAATAAGCAAGAACGCCACATTGTTTCAAATTCCAGCTATAAACACAGTAACCATAAAAAATCTCTGATTTTTCAGAAATAAGAGCACTAACCAGAATTCAGGGGCCACTTCAATCAGCTCCTTATCATGAGGCTCGTGCGAAGCCGGAAAAACAATCGGATCCCGCACCTCCTTCCAATCCCTAACATTCTTAGTATCATAATCTCCAAAAGGATTCCTCTCATCTCTGCTCACTTTGCTCTTCTCCTCTTTCGGCAGCTCCAAGAATTTCCTCCACGCCGCATTTTGAAGGCACTCCATGATTGATAACCTGGAAAAATCCCCAATTCCGGCAAGCGTCGCCGATCTCCGCCACTAAATCGAACAGGGCGGCGGAGTCAGAAGAGATATTCAGCGGAGAGAGGTCGATCACTGGGATGTTTTCGGCTTCAATCGATTGGGGTTTCGCCCTGTGCTCGACGTCCTGAATGAAAGAAGGATCCACTTCCACCATGGCTGCGTGCTTAGACATTTAGTAAGATTTAGATGCGCTTCGTCGGTAACTCTTCAATACTAATGGGAATGAGATTGAAAATTAGTCTCCTAAATAAGATAATTACTGCTCCATTTTAATTATCTTATTATTTTCCTACAATCATTCTCGTCAACCAGTCCCTCATTCCTCCACCAACAACCATTTGTTGTCTACTTCTATTCCAAAATTGGGGCATGACACTAGCAATGGAGTCATAATTGTAACAAGTATTCCTCCAGCACATCATTTTTATTGTGGGGGCATGGATGAAAAATAATTTTCATTCTCATTACCATTAAGGAGTTGTAAACCAAGTGTCTCCTTAATTTACCATATGCATATCTGGGGTTATTGTATGTGTCATTTTTTTATTAGCCGTTTTAATTACGGATAAATATTCTTCCTAATAAGTAAGCTCAATTTTAAGACATGTTGCTGTTTTTTAAGAGAATATTTGAAAGTTGGAATTTGATCCCAACATTTTTGGGGTCAAGCTCGAGATCACTCAATAACATTAACAAATTGAAAATAGATTTTGCTTCAATTCGTAAACGAGCCTAATGAGTGGAACCGAGCGAGCCTAATTAAATTACAAAAAAAATTCAAATATTGATCTTAACTAGTCGAGCTTGAAATGACTCATTAGTAAATTAAGTATTGCACAAACTAGAATTCGACTTATTTATCAATTCAAAATCGAGCCAAAATCAAACTCGGAGTAATTTTTAACCGCTCAATCTTGTTAGAGCGACGGTGAGAGATATTCACATTGAATGTATCTATTAATGAGCATCTCTGCCTTAAATGTGAAAAAAAATGGAATAGGAAAGTGGCAAATTGAAGCTCATTAAATATACCACAATTCATAATCGAAATTGTGTTTCAATAGCCACCTATTTTGTTCAGGTTATCATCAAAATGAGTGTTACGATGGGAGGGCAGGAGACAGGGGTTGTTGTGCTGCGAAGATGAAGAGAATTAGTAGTTTATTAGCTAATGTGAAGAGTGTGTGTTTAGATTGTCATAGAATTGTTGCTTGTACTTAAAGAGTCGCATTAGCGACTTTACTATTCGGCTGGGTTGGGTTATAGATACCCAAATTGATCTAGAACCACTCATTATGTACGTGATTTTTTAATAATCAATATAACTCCCTTTTCCTCCTATAAATATCCCTCTTGCCAGCGGTTACGAAACCGCCATGGTCAATACTCAAGCTTGGTCTCTGTGTTTCAGTGGTATCAGAGCTATTTTGATCTTCACACTAAGTTGCGCATCACGCTACGAAGTCATGGTGAGCAATACTGACAGGATTAACTCACTTGAAAATCACTACTCCGCATTGGAAACATGTGTGGATGAAATGAAGAGCGGATAAAAACTGATGAAGGATGAATTACTTCAACAATTCGAACAACAATCAAAGGAGGCTAAAGCATTTCGTCAACAGATGCTGGAGATGGTGAGGCAATTAGGAGCGAGCAAAATAGACAAAGGAAAGGCTCCAGCTCAAGGTTGTGATTATGAACACCTTCGCTCAGCTAATGACATTGGTGATGATGTATTTAGAGGAGCTACGTGCAATTCTAGTGGTCGTAACGAAGCTAGAATCCTACCTACGCCTGAGCGAACTCCTGGAATGCCTCATAAACCACCATTTGGTACTCGATACATAGGGACGGGATTCTAAATTTAGCAGAGCCGTCACTTGAGTAACACCAAGGAGGAAACAACACTCACACATGTCCAAAGGAGGTTTCTATCCTCCTAAAGGTTCGAGGCATCACTCAAATGGAAGATTTGAACCGGATCTATATTCAGATCCGTATATAGATGAAGATATGGACAAGTATCCACCATCTAGGCACTATGATTATCCAAATAATGGAAGATATGGTGAGAAATATCTGTTATATAAGAAACTTAGGGTTAATTTCCCTACATTTAAATAAGACAGACCGAGAGCTTGGCTCAAAAAGTGTTATAAGTACTTCAAGTTCAATCCTCTACCTGATGAGGATAAGATCAATTTGGCAGCTAAGAACATGGAGGATGAGGCTAATATTTGGTATTTGGACCAATGTAGTAGAAGCCAGAAGTCGGAAATCGCCAGTCGGGCGGTTTCTGGCCACCTAGCGCCTAAGTTTTTTTTTTTTTTGAATTTTTTTTTTAATTTAAAAAAAAAATTAAACCAAAAAACATATGATATAAATTTAAATAGTCCAAGAATTCTCAGCACTTAAAATAAAAACACAAAAACAAACATACAAAGTCTAACAAATCAAATGTTTCACATCAAATTTCTTGTTGGGGAACTTCAGGAAATAGGGGTTGTTCATCTCCATATACTCGGTCTTCATCATCGGACTCAAACTCGACGTTGGCCTCTATATTTTCATCATCGGATGAGAAGTCATCTTCATCAATATCTCTAAGTTGAACACTTCTACGAGGACCATCTTCCGTCTCATCAAGAGGAGTTGAAGCAATGCCGGAGCCCGAACTAAGATCTCCCTCTACAACATCATCATCAACTGAGACAACCCCATCAACAATCCATTCTTGAGCAAAAGTCACATCTTCCTTTGCTAATAGAACTTCCATGTCCTTTTCTTTCAATTTTCTTTGCTTGTTCATCAATTTTGTATTGAAACTAACATACACAAGATTGTTCAACCTTTCGACTAGAAGCTTATTTCTTTTCTTTGTGTGAATCTAAAAATGTTATGAAGACAAATAATTAATAGCAAAAATAATAATCCCATCAACAATATTAAAAATTTAAAACTAAAGAAAAAAAAAGTAAGAAACACAAAGTAATTTAATTTAACACTAAGAAAGATTACTAAACCCTTCAAATGCGCTCCAATTTCTTTCACAACCCGATGAACTAGTAGTTAAACAAAGTATTCTCATGGCAAACCTTTGCAAATTAGGAGTAATTGCACCATAACTTGACCACCAAGTTACTACACCAAACATAATATAAAATATTAAAATTAATTACTCAAATTTAATTATACTCAAATTTAATTACACCAAATCTAGTCACTCCTGGCCTGACTATGTCCCTCTTCTTTGTGTAGGCCCTCATCATAGTTAAAGTTTTGTGATTGGGCACTGCTTTTATTTCATCCAAGGATTTCTCGAATATTCCACATACTGGTCAAGTAATCCACGACTACATTGAAGAGTGCATTAAAGAGGTTAGTGTTCAATATTCATTTTCTTTATTAAATTTCATCCTTATGTTTTATTTATTATGTGATATTCATTTCATCTTTTGATAAATAATAGGTTGGTCCATAAAATGTTGTTCAAGTAGTGACTGACAATGCGTCGAACAATATGGCAGCTACAAAGTTGTTAAAGGAGAATAGACCTCAAATCTTTTGGACCCCGTGTGTTGCTCACTCGATGAACCTTATGCTTGAAAGCATTGCAAATCTACCCAAGTTCAAGAAATTAGTTGATCAAGCTAAGGCATTGACATCAGTCATAATCGAACCATTAATTTTTCATTCTTCTTCTTGTGGTTTCAATGTTGCTTTAGTTCTTTCAACTTCTTTCTTAAAAAAAAAACACTCATTTCATACCTTGTAGGAGGCCTACACCCTACTTCATATTGTCCAATAGCCTCAAACATTTTCTTACAACTATCAAGCTCGAATACAACAAAAGGAATGTTTGCTTCATATGAAAATCTGCATACATACTATTTTACTTTATCAAGTCTTTCCTTGCAAATTGCCTCTTTGATGTTTTGCTGATGCATATTCTTTCCAAGGTTGAAAGCTTTTTCAGGGTTGATTTGATTAGCAAACCTATCTATAGGTCCGTGGGACTTAGACCCTATAGACTCTCCCAATGTCAAGTTCCCCTCAATGTCAATATCATGATCATCAACATCAATATTCACTTGTGATCTTATCTCTTCATCATTCTGTTTTTTGACACCCTTCTTCCTCTTTGCATCATTGATTGCATTTCTACACTTTGCTTGATCTTCTTTTGTTGAGATTGTACACGCAACAACGTTCCCCCTTATGCCCAAAATATGTTGCTTCATCCTATAAACTTCTCCCCTCATCGTGTGGTTACACAAAGTGCATTTCACTCTATCCAAATTTTTTGGATCTACCAACACGTTATACTCCCACCCCACATCATCCCATTTTCGTTTCAATGACTCATTAGTCACAAAAGTTGAAGAAGCCATCTCTTATCTATAAATAAAACCCCAAATCAATAACTCAATAATCAAGATATGAGCAATTAATAAACTCAACATAACAAATTCATAATTATTGCCTACCAATTTTGACCAATTTCATAAATTCATACAAAGAAAAACAGTATACAGTATGCATTAAGCCACTAAATCAAAAGGAAAACAATATGCACTCTAAACCACTAAATCCATAGTTATGTGCAGGAGAAGGCAATACATATTGTCATCTAAAAAATAAATCAACATAGGATTCAAAATTGCAAAAACACCATCATTGATTCACAAATTCTGAATAAAGCAAAAAAATTAAATAATGTTATACTTGGAATTTGCCAATTTGGAAATAATTTCATTAGTATAACTCTGCCACTGCCACAACTAATCTAATTCACATCACTTAATTAAAGGAAATCCACTAACAAGTAACAATTCGATCCTAATTCGGTAATTCATAAATGAATGTGTACAAAAAATTAATAATCTTATATATTAAAAGGAGGATGCACTCCACCATATGCTGCCACCTGTTACAAATGATACTCTCATTGTTCGCCACGTGTACAATTTTTTTTACGCTTTAAGTAATATAAACACCAATGCCACCTCATCTTCCAAAATTCTAACCGCCCGTATCATCACAAGAAATAAAGATCAATGCCACCTCCTCTTTTGAAATTCTAATGCCAAAAGGATTAACAAGTGTCTCTTCTTCTTCCTAGACACTCAAACGCCAAAATCATTACACGACATCTCCCTATATATTCACCAGCGCTGGAACCGCAGCATTCAACGCAATTAGCCAATCCTAAAGGCTGAAAAGGAACCTATTAATCCTAGGAAGGAAAGTGTTTATCATTCATGGTGGATTTAGCGTCAGTTCAGGTATGGGATGATGATTCTTGGTTGGTGAGTTACAACAAAAACTCAAACATGAGTTATACGTATTGCACTAAAAGTGTTCGATGAAATGTCTGTATTGTTTCTACGCAAATTAAATCGTTGGTCGAGAATCTCCAGAGATTGCATGTATAACCGCCGTCACGAGGGTTATGCACATTGTACTAAAGGTTACGATGATATTTCTGTATAATTTTTCCGCAGATTAAATTGCCCGCATAAGAGGCACCGTAGATTGCTGATTAAACGAATCAGGTGTGAAATCAGATACCACTACCATTGATGATTTTTACGCTATTTTATAGTGTTCTTCATGATTCTTTCATAAAATAAATGGAATTAGTTCTCATGGAAATCAGTTACCTATAATTTGGCATCCGGTTTTGCATATGATTGTAATTTCACTAACATCGTATTAGTTCTTTAGTTTTCTAATAGGTTTAGTGTCTCAGTAAGTTTAAAAAGACCAAATCTTGATCATCTAAGATTATGATTTGAAGAGGCAAAATGGATTATTCTAAGATGATAAGGATGAAGAAATGGATGGTGGTTTTAATTAGTGGCTTCATGGTTCTTTACACCGAAGATCAATACTTTCATCTGATTGTTTAAATTGTTCTTGAAAAATATCTTCATTGTCGATGATGCAGGGCAAATTTATATGGTGGAGATGCTAAACAAAAGCTGAATACATTGGATTCATTTATAATGTATGCAATTTTTTTTAAGAAGATAACTTAAAATGCCAGCCCTGATGATTTATTCAAGAACATTTGCAGGTTGAACTGCAAGTTTGTTTCAATTGAAATAGAGTTTTTTTCCTGTTCAGCTATTCTCTTTCAATTATTTTTCGTTTCAACACTTTTGTCAACGTTATCAACAAAAGACTAATATTTATTCTTATATTAGTTGTTTGTTAAAGCTGATATTATAGCCACTTAGCTTGCTCTGCTTCTCAACTACATCATACGTACATCCCCGTGAAGACTAGCATATATCCCTGGAAATAAATTTGTATTACAAGTATTAATAGAGTAGGTGTAAGTCTTCTGTACACCTTGTGCATGGTGCACTCACTCAACAGTTGAGGTTGTTTACACTAAAAAATGTGGTAGATTATACTGAAAATAGTGGGTTTGAGTATACTGAGTTCAATGTAATCATTCACACTTTTCAGTGATACACAACCTCAAAGGTTGAGGAAGACAAGAGCGATCTCTTTAATGTTTTTGAATAGCTAGAATTAAAGTTATTTTCTTACTTGTGGTCTAAAATAAATTAGTGTATGTGTATCCCTGGCAAGATTGGGGCGTTTGTTTTATGTCTTGCTACTAAAAGAATTTAAAGTTCAGGTGATTGAGATTTAGCTGAGACAATTGAGATGGCAGCTGGTGTTGACGTCGTTATTCTTTGGAATAAGACAGAATGTTCTCTTTTGCCGATCGTGGATACCTGTCACCGGTGAAATAAGGTATGTTTTCTTCATTTTGTTGATTCGATGCTAGCGTCACTGTGACTTGAGAACTTTTGGTTTTTGTTGTGTCACTCAATAGAATGTTTACTTCTCACTTCGGAACAAAAAAAAAAGTTTGTTCCCTCAAGACTATCCATTAATCTGATTATTTTGTAAATTTTAATAAGAATATTGTTTCGGTTAAATGAAGAATTAGAAAATCACATTTGGAATTAACTATTAAAGCCTGCAGCGGTGAATTTTGAAACTGACAGCCAAAGATTGAGCAGTTCCAATTGCAATTTAGGAAAATATAGTGTTGGAGCATTTGTTTTCAACATTATATTAATCATTTCTTTTGTGAAATTTTCCTAATGAGCAAGAATACTAATGTTCGATTCAAAATTATTGTCTACCTCACAAATATCAATGTATGAATACAGGAGGAGTTTTCGAAACATAATCAAATCATATAAAGAGGTTTTTTAAATTATTTGTGTCTCGATTCAAAAAATATTTGTTTAAGGTAAAAAAAACATTTTGAGTTTCGATTCAAAAATATTTGTAGCAAAAATTGTATGATTCCTCCTCATAACTTGCAGTTGATTGTAAAATTGATTATTTCAGCAACTTAGAATGTAAACCCAACAACAATCATAAACAAAAATTTGGTAATGTCTACTTTTAGAACCTGGTTGCGGGGAAAGACCTGTTTCTATTACATTTTTAGATATTGTTCAACAACCCATGAATAGTTTTCACATGGTTTAAGCATCAAGCAACTCTAATATCATGCTTTACACTATTTTACTTCTTTTATCCCCTAGCATATAAGCATGAGTTTGTTGGTGTTTGTCTTCCTTTAGCTTGCATTTACCATAATTAGCTGAAAACTTTTATCTTTTTCTCTCATATTAGGCTAAAGTCCATTGTAATGTTTGGAACATATTATACTATTTAAGTTGAAAGTCAGATTCTTATACTAATGACCTTTCTTCTAGACATAAGTTGTTTGTTAATAATTAAAGGACAACTCTGCATTTTCTTTCTTTTTAATTTTTCTCTCTACTTTCGCTTCAGTGATGGATGAAGTTTACTACATGTAGGAGCTTACGAGTTCAATATAGTTTTTGAGGTGATAGACTATCCACATTCAAAATTTGGATAATTTTCCAACTTTAAAGTGCAAGGGTGATATCTGGAACGTCTGTAAAGAAGTAAGCAAACACCCTAATGAAAACAATGAAATTGTTCATTTCCTGCATAATCGAAATTAATATTCCTAATTTCAGTATACATGTTAATTTTTTTCTTATATCAATGTTATTGCTTCTTTTATTCTAAAAAAAATTGAATAATTAAATTATGCAATCCTGCTACATATTAACTATATTTTCAAATTTATTAGATAAAACGTTGATGAATAGAGGCGTCCGAGTAAAAGGAGAGAGAAATTGTGTGCGATTATTTTGCTTGCATTTGATCTAAGATGAAGGAACCATAACATTTATTACAGTTTCAACCTTTGAAAAATTACTAATATTATTGTTGTGTTTGAACGTTTTAGATTCATAGTTTTAGAGTATTATTATAGTCATACCAATATAGCTGGTCTTTTTCGTATGAAGATTATAGTGTTACTCTGTGCAATAGGCAACAGAGAAGCAAATAATGTAATTGACAAGAAAATTGTGTGTGTTGAGAAATAGGAGGTGGAGGCAGAAGAGAGTGAGGTCAAGTTTAGAAGAAACCCCCACAAAAAGAAACTCAAGAGCTCTTTGGAAGATGACTCCACTAAGTTTGAGCAAATTCTTAATATTTAAAGCTAAATTGTGTGATTACTAAAAAATTTTGTTAGTTCTCCATTATCATCTTTATCTTTAACCAATTTTTAGCTGTGCAGAAAATTTTCTATCCACACTATTAAAAAAAAACACATGAATATAATTAAATTGCATTAATAAAAAAAAGAATTTCACAAAAATTTAAATACTTTTTCATCCATTTCTTTGGTCAAGCTCAATTATCTTTTTAATTATATAAGAAGTTATACGATTTATTCAACCTAAACATTATTATGCACATGGAGGCCTCTCTATATGTGTTTGTTATGCATTCGCCTATATTTTGGAAACTACAAAAATATATCATTAAAGCAGGCCCGTGCATTGCACGGGCAAAAATCTAGTTATAAGTAAAGGCGTAAAGCTTAACCTGAGATTTGACTTTGAGAAACAGCAAAGAATGGCGGTGGCGGAGTGGGCTTGGCTGCAAACGGCGGTGGAGGCGTGGCTGCGAACGGGCGGCGGCACGGCGGGCATAGGCTGCATGTTGGGAAAATAGTGGTGCCCGAAATCTATTCGGGATGAAATTTAAATACGAATTTAAATAAAATTATTACTAGCATGAGTTAATCCTAATTAATTCAAATAATAATTCCAACAACAATTTTATCATCATGCATGTTGAATTAATTCACATAAAATCTATGACGGAATAAACAAGAAATTATGTGACTTACGTACCTCTTGTAGAATTGGCCTTTGAATAGATGGGACAATCACAAACACGCTTTATCAACCCAAAAGCCTTCTCAAGTATTTCCCTTTCGCCTTACTCAATCACTGGTGGGAGATGCTTTCAAGTAATTTAAATAACTAAAGAAAAAGAAAAATATGTATGCTCTTGATTTTTCCAACACATGAAATTATGTTCTTGTAGATGAAGTAATCATCCTCTATTTATAATAGGAGGGGGCCGAAAATTAGAGTGTATTTGGGCTTGGAGAAAATCTTTTCTTAGTCTCTAAGAAATCTTGAATATATCTCATATATTCTTTTCTCCAAAATAAAATATTCCACAAAAATCTCACACTCCATATTAACTAGTAATTTTCGAAAACTTTAGGAGTAGAATCCAAGAGTTGGATCTTCTTGAATATATGAAAAAATCTTGTATTCCAAGAATACTTATCTTCCATAATATCTTTTCAAGAAAATCAACAAAATCTTTTCTCTCCTAATTAAACCAAATTTTCGAAAATCACAAGGAAAAAATCAGAATTATATTTTCTTTTTATTTTAATCACCTTATCATTATTGGGCTACTTGAGGGGCCTTTAAGGAGAATTAAGATTGGACCTCGTAATGGACTTCTGATTTCAATATTGAGCCCCAATATAATTCAATTCATTAATATTAATTATTATCACTAATAAATTAATATTGCACTATCCATCTTAATCCATATTACGTTAATATGGGCTCTCGGTTATTATTTCCCGCGTTTAAGATTATCAAGTCCATTAATTAATTAAGCTTCTGAATAGCTCTAAATTAATTAATATATTTCACCTTGGAGTAAAGACAACTCAACATTATTATCCGTACCGAAGAAACTAATTCTTCATTTGCAAGATTTGGTACGATAAAACTTCTGAGCCCACCAAGGGGACTAATCACACGAGCCGTACTCGCACGCGTTTCTCCGTATTAAATCTTAGCAACCTTCGTATGATTAATATTACTGCCCAAAGCACAAGGTTCGAAGTCACGATGGTTCTCACCCAACATGAATCAAAGCAGTAACCATTAAGCACACACGGTCCTATTTAAGTGACGGAGATTAAATAATCAATAACCACTGAGGTCTAATTCTTCACATTTCAAAACAGAAGAATTTATCCTCGTTGTAGGTCCTCTTCAACACATACTAAATGTGCTAGTGCAATCTCTTGGTCAAGACAAGCCAATCTGAGATATACACATCGACCTTTTATGGCGGATTGTTCAATTCCACCTGGTTCGTGAATTTGTACATTTAGTTACAAGGAAACCGTTAATGTGATATTCCGTGATCGGGTATCACCACATTAACTACAATTTAACAAGTACTATATATAATGAACTGGTTGCAATAAATATTCTACATTCAATCATATCTATAGCAAATGTGATAAAATAATTATTCTCGTAAACAAGTGTTTAATACATGAGTTATACAAAGTAAAAATATACTTTCACGTATAACTCCAACAATCTCCCACTTATACTTAAAGTCTGCTTTTTAGTATACATCATGCATGTCTTAGTGTAGTAGCTCTACGTGACATCTCATGTCAACCTACACTAACCTAATAATTCAAGACAATTGTTGGGAAAATAGGGGTGCCCGGAATCTATTCGGGATGAAATTTAAATACAAATTTAAATACAATTATTATTAACATAAGTTAATCCTAATTAATTCAAATAATAATTCCAACAACAATTTTATCATCATGCATGTTGAATTAATTCATATAAAATCTATGGCGGAATAAACAAGAATTTATGTGACTTACGTACCTCTTGTAGAATTGGTCTTTGAATAAACGAGACAATCACAAACACGCTTTATCAACCCAAAAGCCTTCTCAAGTATTTTCCTTTCGCCTTACTCGATCACCGGTGGGAGATGCTTTCAAGTAATATAAATAACTAAGGAAAAAGAAAAATATGTATGCTCTTGATTTTTTCAACACATGGAATTATGTTCTTGGAGATGAAATAATCATCCCCTATTTATAATGGAGGTGGCCGAAAATTTGGATGAATATAGGCTTGGAAAAAATCTTTTCTTAGTCTCTAAGAAATCTTGAATATATCTCATATATTCTTTTCTCCAAAATAAAATATTCCACAAAAATCTCACCCTCCATATAAACTTACAATTTTCGAAAATTTCAAGTAAAGATCCCAAGATTTTGATCTTCTTGAATATATGAGATAATCTTGTATTCCAAAAATACATATCCTCCATAATATCTTTCCAAGAAAATCAACAAAATCTTCTCTTTTCTTGACACCTTATTTTCGAAAATAAGGAGAAAAAATCAGCATTATATTTTCTTTTTATTTTAATCACCTTATCATTATTGGGCTACTTAATGGGCTACTTGAATGACCTTTAAGGAGAATTAAGATTGGACCTCCTAATTGACTTCTGAATTTCAATATTGTGCCCCAATATAATTCAATCCATTAATATTAATTATTACCACTAAAAAACTAATATTGCACTATCCATCTTAATCCATATTACGATAATATGGGCTCCCGGTTATTATTTCCCGCATTTAAGATTATCAAGTCCATTAATTAATTAAGCTTCTGAATAGCTCTAAACTAATTAATATATTTCACCTTGGAGTAAAGACAACTCAACATTATTATCCGTACCGAAGAAACTAATTCTTCACTTGCAAGATTTGGTACGATAAAACTTCAGAGCCCACCAAGGGGACTAATTACACGAGCCGTACTCGCATGCATTTTTCCGTATTAAATCTTAGCAACCATCGTATGATTAATATTATTGCCCAAAGCACAAGGTTCAAAGTCACGATGATTCTCACCCAACATGAATCAAAGCAGTAACCATTAAGCACACACGATCCTATTTAAGTGACGGAGATTAAGAAATCAATAATCACTGAGGTCTAATTCTTCACATTTCAGAACAGAAAGATTTATCCTCGCTGTAGGTCCTCTTCAACACATACTAAATATGCTAGTGCAATCTCTTCGTCAAGACAAGTCAATCTGTGATATACACATCGACCTTTCACGGTGAATTGTTCAATTCCACCTGGGTCGTGAATTTGTACGTTTAGTTACAAGGAAACCGTTAATGTGATCTTCCGTGATCGGGTATCACCACATTAACTACAATGTAACAAGTACTATATATAATGAACTGGTTGCAATAAATATTCAACATTCAATCATATCTAAAGCAAATGTGATTAAGGAATTATTCTCATAAACAAGTGTTTGATACATGAGTTATACAAAGTAAAAGCATACTTTCACGTATAACTCCAATGGATAGTGCAATCTCTTGGTCAAGATAAGCCAATCTGAGATATACACATCGACCTTTTACGGCGGATTGTTCAATTCCACCTGAGTCATAAATTTGTACGTTTAGTTACAAGGAAACCGTTAATGTGATCTTCCGTGATCGGGTATCACCACATTAACTACAATGTAACAAGTACTATATATAATGAATTGGTTGCAATAAATATTCAACATTCAATCATATCTAAAGCAAATGTGATAAAAGAATTATTCTCATAAACAAGTGTTTAATACATGAGTTATACAAAGTAAAAACATACTTTCACGTATAACTCCAACACTGCAAACGGTGGAGGGGGCGTAGCAGCGAACGGGCGGCGGCGCGGAGGGTCTGCTGCGAACGGCAGTGGGGACGTGGCAGCGAATGGGCGGCGGTGTGGCGGTCTGGGCTGTGAACGGCTGTGGGGACGTGGCTGCCAAACGGCGTGGGGGTGGGTTGAGGGCTTGAGTCTCCCCTGGTTTCATGAATCCCGTAAATATGGCTGCCTAGGTTTTCATTTAATTCAATTTTTAATTTTCCAAATATTAATAAAAAAAGAAGTAATGGCCGCCTAGGGCCGCCGAGGGCGCCTAGGCGGCGTCTAGTCGGGTCCCCTCCTAAAATGCCCGATTTGGCCAAAAGCGTGGCAGTTTAAGGCCGCCTAGGCGGACGTCTAGGCTGATTTCTACAACACTGATTTTGACTATGTAGATGGTATGAAAGATATAACCTGGGAAGAGTTTGCTGATATGGTACTTGAGAGGTTCACTAATGCAGATGATGACAACCTAATTGGCAAATTCAATAGGCTGAAACAAATCAACTCAGTGAAGGAATATGTGAAGGAGTTTGATGATTAAAGACATTTATGCTCACCAATAATCCACATCTTACTAAGTATTATTTCATCAAGAGTTTTATAAGTGGATTAAAGGATGAAATAAGTGATACTTTGCTGATCATGGCTCCAAATAAATTGTCTAAAGCTATACAACTAGCCATTAGACAAGAGCACTTAATACAGGGTAGAGATAAGGAGAAAAAGGCTAGATTCAAAGGGAAATGGAACTCTGAGAAAAACTCTTGGAATACTAATGACAAAAGTAAGGAAAAACCTATCACTAAGCTACATCCTCCAAAGAGATTAACACCAGCACAAATGGAAGTAAGGAAGAGTCAAAACCTATTATTCAATTGTGATGAGAAATATCATTCTGGTCACAAATGTAAAATATCTTTTGTTATATGGGTGGAGGATGATTCTGAAGAGGAAACATAACTCATGGTAGAGGAAGAACAAGGAGAGGTAAGGAAGCTCAACTCTCTTTCTGGTATTCAGAATCTTGACACTATTAAGGTTACTGTAAATGTAAAGAAACAGTTTATCTCCGTTCTTATTGATTCGGGCAGTACACATAGCTTCTTAGAAGCAAATACTGCTAAGAGGTTAGGGTGTACCATTGAGGATACTAATCCTTTGCTAGTTACTGTAGCAATGGGATTAAGAGGAATGCAATTCTAGGTGTCCAAACCTTGAGTGGGAAATGGGAAAATATAAGTTTGGAGCACCTATCATAATTCTTCAGTTAGGTGGATGTGATATAGTACTTGGAGTGGACTTACTGTGCCAACTAGGTCCTATGACCTTGGATTTCAAAACATACAACTTCATTTCAAAGAAAGGGGAAAACTGTTACTTTGCAAGGAAGTGGGGATGATGGCAAAATCAGTATGATTACTGATAAAAAACTGAAAATGATGATTAGAAAAGGGCCATGTGATGCGGAAGGATATTTGTGTATCTTCAAAGGAAGCTTTGAGCTAGATAAATGTGATGCAGTGCCAGAGCTTAAACCTTTACTCATAGAGTTTGACTCTATATTTCAAGTGCCAACTGAGTAACCTCCATCCAGAGCTTTGGATCATAAAATTCCAATTAAAGAGGGAGCTAAACCAGTTAAACAACAACTCTATAGATACCCTTATTTGCAGAGGCAAGAGATTGAAAAACTAGTGAAAGATATGTTAGAAAGTGGAGTGATTCAACCTAGTAACAACCCTTACTCCTCTCCAGTGTTACTTGTTATAAAGAAGGATGAAACTTGGAGATTTTGTGTGGATTATCGAAAGTTAAATGCTATTACTTTGAAGGATAGTTACCCGATTCCTCTGATTGATGATCTCTTAGATGAATTGGGAAAGGCAAAGGTGTTCTCTAAGATAGATCTCAGAGTTGGATACCATCAGATAAGAATTTATCCTAAAGATATACCCAAGGCAGCTTTTGTGACAGTGTCTAGATTGTATGAATTTGTAGTGATGCCCTTTAGCCTCACCAATGCACCATCAACATTTCAATCTATCATGAACAAAGTTTTTGCACCATTTTTAAGAGACTTTGTATTAGTCTTCTTTGATGATATATTGGTCTACAACACTACTATGGATGAACACAAAGAGCATTTGAAGACAGTATTTCAGACTTTAGTGGATCATAAACTCAAGGCCAAGGCTTCAAAGTGTGTATTTGGGAAGGCTCAAGTGGAGTACTTGGGACACATTATATTTGTTAATGGTGTTAGTGCAGACCCGGAGAAGATTAAAGTGATGCAGGAATGGCCTACACCAACATCAGTCAAGGCATTAAGAGGGTTCCTAGGACTGACTGGTTATTACAGGAAGTTTATTAGGCATTATGAGATCATTGACAAACCACTTACTTCCTTAACTAAGAAAGGTCAGTTTATTTGGAATGAATCGACCAATGAAGCTTTCCTGAAACTTAAAGAGGTAATGGTTGCTTCACCTATACTCTGTTTGCCTGATTTTTCAAATTTTTTTATAGTAGAAACAGATGCCTGTTACTCTGGATTGAGTGTTGTACAAATTCAAGATGGTCTCCCTTTGGCTTTTATTAGTAAAGCTTTGGGCCATAAGAATCTTAGGCTATCCATATATGAAAAGAAGTTCTTAGCAATAATTCAGGTTGTTGAAAAGTGGAGAAGTTACCTACTCCATTCCACTTTTACTATCAGGACTGATAAAAAAAGTCTTAAGTATTTGTTGGAACAGAAGATTTCCACCCCTCTCCAACACAAATACTTAACTAAGTTGTTGGGGTATGATTATATCATTGAGTATAGGAGTGGAAAAGAAAATGTGGTGGTTGATGCTCTATCTAGGAGGGAATTAGAGCAAGCAAGTGTGTCTGCTATTACTGTCCATAAACCTATTTGGTTGGAGGAGGTTCAGGATAGTTATGAAGGGGATGTTTTGGTTCCTCAAGTGAACACAGAGAGTTTAGCATACCCCTACAGCATGTCTGAGTATCACTAATCTGCTGGTGTGGTCATGTATTAGGGAAAGATTTATGTAGGGCCTAGTTCTGATCTTCGGCAGAAGATAGTCTTATACATACACAACTCTTCAATGGGGGGTCATTCTGGACAAGCTGCTACACTAAATAGACTTAAGCTATTATTCTGGTGACCTACATTAAAAGAGGATGTTCATCTACATGTTTCACAATGTCACATATGCCAATTGTGTAAGCATGAGTTACTGAAATCTCCAGGCCTTTTACAACCTCTCCCCATTCCTGAGCAAGCATGGACTGACATTACCATGGATTTCATTGAACAACTTCCTAAGTCTCGGGGTTATGACACTATTTGGGTAATTGTGGATAGGTTCACTAAATACAACCATTTTATACCTATTTTACACCCTTATACAGCCTCCCATTTTTGGCTCAAATTTTCTTGAATTCAGTCTATAAACTACACAGATTGCCTTCTACTATTGTCTCGGACAGGGATAAGATTTTCACTAGTAGTTTTTTGCAACAATTATTCAAGCTGATTGGAGTGCAGGAGTTAGGGGTGAGCAGAAAACCGAATAAACCGAAAAACCGGACCGAACCGAGGAAATTCGGTCTATTCGGTCCGGTCCAAAAAAATTCGGTTCGGTCCTCGGTCCAAAATTACAAAAAAATCGGTTTTCGGTTTTAGGTCCGGTCCAAAAGTTCTGGGACCGAATGGACCAAAAAAACCGAATGGACCGAAATATTAATCAAATAATTAAAAAATATATATATATATATATGTATGTATATATATATATATATATATATATATATATATGTATATAAAATCTCAGCCCTAAGTTAACCTTTAATGGTCCAAAACTTTATTTTATATTAATTGCAGGTTTGAATGATGTTGGAGGATTGAAGCCATGAAAGAAGAGATTTTACATTTAAATTAATGTTGTGTGATTTTAATTAAACTTTAGACTTTGGACTATGGTGTATTTGTGTGTTGGAAGATTTTCATTGAATTAAATTATGATGTATCGTTTAAATATTTAACATTCGACTCTCTTTCGTGTTGTATGGGTATCTCTTTAAATTGTTGGTATTGAAATAGATTTAATGATATTTAATTATTTATAATGCATAATATTTCATAGATTGAAATAAATAGTTTTTTTAATATAAAATAGTGTTTTGGACCGAATGGACCGAACCGAAAAAATTCGGTTCGGTTCGGTTCGGTCCTATCCCTAGTTCGGTCCGGTCCGGTCCACCAAAATAAAATTTCGGGTATTTCGGTCCGGTCCAAAATCTGGACCGAATGACCACCCCTAGCAGGAGTTACTCAGCACGGCTTACCATCCTCAAACAGATGGGCAAACTGAGAGAGTGAATCAGTGTCTGGAGTCTTATCTACGGTGTATGTGTGGGCTGTGTAAGTGGGCTAGTTGGTTACCATTAGCCAAATTCTGGTATAATACTAATTTCCATACAACTATCAACATTTCACCATTTGAGGCTCTATATGGATATAAGCCCACTATGTTGGCTTTTGGACCTCACCTACAGTGCTCAGTTTAGGGGGTTACTGAAACTATTGCCGAGAAACAACAAGTCCCAATAACTAAGGGTACGTTTGTTTTGGGATTTAAGTGTGCGGGGAAAGTCATGACTTTGAAATCTTAGGATGTAAAAATCTTGATGAATAATATGAGTATGTGTTTGTTTTGGGATTTTAGTAGGGTGAGATTTTACTTTATGTCAAATCAATGTTTATTAGTGATTGATGTTGTATTATTTTATTATATTGTGTAAATCGAAGTGAACGAGAATTTGTTGTGGGGGATTGGGTGTATGTCAAGCTCAAGCCTTATAAATAATTGACAATGCACAAAAGTCATGTTTGGAAGCGAAGCCCAAAATATGTTGGGCCATTTCAGATTGTGAAGAGAGTGGGTGCAGTGGCCTATACACTCACCAGCAGCTAAAATTTATTCTACATTTCACCTCTCTTTGCTTAAAAAGAAAATTGAGAATGTTCGAGAGGTTAGCCATAACTTACCGGAGTTTGACGATGAGGGTCGTGTGTTGTTGGTCCCCTTAAAAGTAATAGCTCGGCGAATGGTGAAACAAGGCAATGCGGCGACATCGGAGGTTCTTATTCGCTGGTCCCACCTTCCGGATGAAGAAGCTACTTAGGAGGATTATCATTTGATATCTCAGAAATATCCACACCTATTTGCTTGAGGACAAGCAAAATTTCATGGGGGAGACAATGTTACGATGGGAGGCAGGAGATAGGGGTTGTTGTGCTGCGAAGATGAAGAGAATTAGTAGTGGATTAGCTAATGCGAAAAGTGTGTGTTTAGACTGTCATAGAATTGTTATTTGTACTTCAAGAGTCGCATTAGCGACTTTATTATTCGGCTGAGTCGGGTTATAAATGCCCAAATTGATCTAGAACCACCCATTATGTACGTGATTTTTGAATAATCAATAAAACTCTCATTTCCTCCTATATCCCTCTCGTCGGCGGTTACGAAACCGCAATTGTCAATCCTCAAGCTCGGTCTCTGTGTTTCAATGAGTCCAAATTCAATAGTTCACAATTAAAATCCACGAGTTTACCTGAAGTAAAAAATAATACCTCCATCCCCGAAAAATAGTATTTATACGTGATTTAATGCGATATGTCGGAAAATATTAGAATTTTTTTTGAGATCCGTTTTTTAATAAAATGATCGTTTATGAAGAGTATGGGAAACGAACTTTCCATTAACGATCATTTTATTAAAAAATGAACCTCGGAAAACTCCTTAATACTCTATAACATATCGCTTTAAACCACATGAAAAAAAAAGACAATTTTTTAAAGACGGAGGGACTATCGTTTTAGAAATTAAATTTTATTTCAAAATAAGTATTGTATAGCTATTTTTTTTTAATTTTCTCCTAATCTATCCCAAATCTTAATTTAAAACATAAGAGATCTTTTAAAAATTATTAAAATATAATAGATCTTATATATATATATATATATATATGAGAGTATATATATCAAAATTTATAATTCTTATTTTGACACAAAATTTCTAAAAAAAAAAAAAAAATCAAATGCCAAACAATTAGTTATAAGTTGTTGAGCTAAATGTGCCTTGGTTCATATTTCAATCAATCAAGCTAATCTTATTTAATGTGTAATAGGGTATTCAGCTTAGTACTTTGAACGGATGATGCCTTAATGTGTAATGTGTGTATAAAATAACATCATTGACATTCACTTAACGAGTACAAATGGTGTTACATGTTAGAATACGAGATGAATCACTAGTTATGGAGAACCATTTAAGTTTGACCCTATTCATTTTGTAAAAAGCAGAGGTGTTATTAATTAAGGAAACAAATGTACAACTTTAACTCATATCCACAACTTTCTTCCATCAAAGTATACAGCAATGAGAGAAGCAACTAAACTGTGATCAGCGAATCCAGGGAAAATTGTTACTCGAAACCGGCTCCTAGGCACGAAAACAGTCCCCGTTCCAAGTTTGTACATGAGACTACTCTGCACCATGAACAAGGGAATACATATAATCAAAACTAACAGAACAGAACAAATCAACACATAAAAGGTGGGAGGGATGGTCATTTACGACTTAATGGCTGGATGATAACAAGCAAAGGAGACAAAAAAGAACCTATATACACACACGCGTGCATATATATAGTCATTGCTTAACAGAACTCTGAGTTAGACTTCCACGTTATGTAATTTATGGTAGAGATTCAAAGAATATACATGCATCGCTCGTCTCACTTGAAGAATAATTACAAACTAAAATTATGGTGTTACGAAAGTTCTAGTAATACCTGTGCAACAATTGAGTCGCTCTTATAAATGGTGCAGGATCTCTTGAAAGGGCTGCCTTTCATCAGTAACTCGGTCTTTGAGTCTTCGTTATTTTGGCCAACAAGTAGTATTTTGAACTCAGTTCTGCTGGACTCATCAACTGTCTTGTCTACTGTGAATATCAAGTTCTTATCTTCGTAATTTCCCCTAAACCCCTGCCACGATCCTTTCTGCAGGAAGAGTACTATGTGGATGTAATATACAACATATTTAAGAGTTTTTTTTAAGAAAAGAAAAACAACATTGAACAAATTCATTATAAGCTTTTGCCCCCAATATGTCAAATTCACTTTTTTTTTTAATCTCACCAAACGACTTGTAGATACGTGGACACACTTTACATGGTTTATACATGTGGATAAGATTAGACGTCCAATATGACTTGTAGAAAGTAAAAAGACATTTTATCAAATTAAAGGATGACCGGGAAAAATAAAAAAGAATAAAAACGAACTAGTAGAAGCGATATGTTTTGGTCAGATATAAGTGCCAAGATAGAATTAATTATAACCGAATGGGATAATGACTTAGATTGTTGTTATTGACTTGTGGAGAGTCTGGATTGCATATTTAAACTAGTTATGCTTAGTTATGTGGCAGTAGGACAGTCACAAAGCATCAATTATGATCATAGATGACCAAACTGCAATTTTTTCAGAAGTTTCACATGCCATATATCCAGGATATATATACGCTAAATCCTGATCTATGACACAACTCAGGAAACTTAAGTATTGACTGTGCATGCCAAAAGAAACCATTTGAATATCAGGACATCGATGAGATGAGATTAGATTTAAGCCAGGAACTTTCTAGTGGACTTGATGTCATAAGAATTTGAAGGGCAGCTGCCTTAAAATAAAAACCTCAAGGCGGCAATAATAATAATAATTCTTCAAATGGCCACAGTTCATAAATATATACAAATGAAGGTTTTTAAGTGTGATGTCCTAATGCAATGTTATTTGGTAATTCAACCTCCAGAATGCGAAAATACAAACTTAAACTTCCCTTATCCTCACTACACATCATTATCGCGGCAAATCCACTACTCAGTTTCTAGTGCTATTATTCTTTTCCATTCCTTAAGCTTTGTATGTTCTCCAAATCGACTTGTTTGTCCTATTCGGTTTCTAGTCTTTAGCATTTTTTCCATTCCTTAAGCTTTGTAAGATCTCAAGAAAGATCGACTTGTTGGCGAATTCCGTAGACCTCAAGACATTTCCAGCTCCAAAAATGTAAAGCTGTGAGAAATTAATTCTTAGAAAGATAACTATTTAATGTTTTTTACTAGCAATTACAACACCCTCAACAAATCAAACATCACAAAGCAGAATCCCAAATATTGATAAATCACAAGGCTGAAGCTGCACATAATTCAGCTCATCTACCTAATTTATTAGCAAGTATCCCTCAATTCCCCTGATATCCAAAATCCAACAAACATAAAAAAAACGTAAAGCATACGACAAATTAGAAAAGCACTCACGCTAACTCGGCTTATGGAGAAGAGAGTATTGCCAGATGAATCGCATAGCAGCTTTACGCAGTGGGGATCACGCCCAGCTGATTTCGGCGACGATTTCTTCACTGTGTACTCCAAATTACCAGCTGAATCAGTAAAACTCAGAAACCCTCGGGTCCCAAGTCTCTTATGTTGTTTGGACACAAAAAGATCAAATGGGATTTGGCCATCTGCCGTGGATCTGAATTCATCAAATGTGATTGTGGACTTCTCGTTCTCGTTCTCGTCCATTAAGATCACTCACCTTGAATATTATGGCCGGAAACTAGAGAATTTGATGGAATGAATTTTTTTAAAGAGGGCTTTTTCTTTTTTTTTTTTTCCCTTTCTTTGACTGAAAAGTAGTAATTATAAAGAGTGGAGAAAAATGCAGAGGAATATCTATCCAAGTAGAAAAGACGAATATGATCAAAGTTATGCTCACGGTCACCGGCAATGCATCCCGCGCCTTATTTCTTAGTAAAAAAAAAAAATTTGTTATTCCCTCCATTCATTTTACTGATCCTAATTTTTTTTTTTCCTTTGATTGTTTATAAAATTTATGGTGTTCATTCAATTTTATTGGACTTATTTGATTTGAAAAGAATTTTTTAAAAATGGTATATCGTGTGTAAAAGTAAAGTTGTAACTACAAATTTCGTGAAAACACGGAATAAAAATTACAATTTGAATTTCTTCGAATTTGATTTAAGAATTTATGTGGGTTTGACCAACACTAGATTTGATCCTCTGATTCATCTCTTCAAAGACTTTGACTCAGACGACTTTTGTCTGGAGTTGAAGTGAGAGACTTGAAAACGTTGATTCGAAGACTCTATGTCCTGTGTTGAATCAAATGTGGCTTTTGGACGAACTTCTTCGACAAGGATGAAGAACGCCTTGAATACTTGGTGAAGATCCTTGAATCTTCAACGGTAGAACGAGGAAGGCCTCGAGAGAGAAACGCTGAATCGGAGGGGCTTCGAGCCTTGATCTCGGACTTGGAACTGTTTCTGGGTGTGTTCTTCGGAGAACGTTCTTGAGTCAGCGAAGAACGGCTTGAATCTTCGAATGTCTTTAGGTATAAACGCCGAATCGGAGGGTTTTAGGACCTTGATTCCGGAACTAACGCTATTTCTGACGAACTTGCACGAAGAACGGTGAAAAGCACCTTTGAATCTTCAAAGTTCTTGAAGAACGTTCTTGGAGTTTCTTCAAATCTTCTTAGAGAAGCGTCGGATCGGAGGGGTTTTAAGCCTTAATCTCTGATTTGAAGCTATTTCTTGCGGGTTTGCACGAAGAACGGCGAAGAACGCTTTGAGTCTTCAAGAACGGTTGCAAAGGATTCGCTTGTTGATCGTCTGAATGCTCGTTCGCTTCGGTTGTGTGTATAAATGAATGAACAACATCCCTATTTATAGGGTCGAAGTTGAGAAACCTTCCTTTCCCGTCGTGGCACGTGGCACGTCCTGGTTGGCTAATGAAATTTGATTGGCGTGATTTGCGAATTAATTTAATTCGCTTCCCTTTTTGACGAGATGTCATTTAATTTTTGATTTTTTGGTAAATAAACTGTATTTATTATCTAATATGAGTATCGAGCACTCATTTAATTCAACCGACTTGTAGTGTGTACATTTAATATCAATTTAACTATTTAATTAAACTCTCGAAATAAAATAGTAAATTTAATTTGATATTAATATTTGATTTGTACATGTGTCACCATTTAATTGGGTGCAAATTTAATTTGCTTACAAATGCCCCATCGTGCTTTGTTCAAGGTAGTTTTTTGGACTTGATGTGAATGAAGCACGAAATTGATTTCTCCACATTTCTAATTTTGGAGAAGACTCAAATAATTTCATTTATTTGATTTGACCCAAAGAATTTTTTTAGGCTTTGTATAAGAGTCCAAAGAGTAAAGTCCTTTTATCTTAATGGGCCATAGAAGTGGGCTATTCTTTTAATTTCTTGGCCCAACAAATGTATTATGCCAATAATTAAATAGTCCAGCAAATTTTAGGCCCAATTCTTAATTTCTGTAAGGGTCCGACTATATATACCCCTCCAACTATAATAGCTACACCTCTATTTTTTTTATTGTATTTATAAAAATCCAAAATTACCCCTAGTATTCTAAAATTAAATAGTCAATTCCTAATCGTAATTTGAATCACCACCAACAGGTCACAACCACCACCCCTCCACCTCCCGCTGCCTCCCCCACCGCCCACACATGGCATATCATTTTTTTCTTCTTTCAATATCAATATGAAATAAAATCTCCTAAGTATATGTTTAAATACAACAATGAATGGCCTTCTTTCTTGTAAGTTGGCTAATTAGGAGTTCTCTTTGGAAAAAACTATGGAGGTGCAAAACTGTAGGACGGTTGCATCATAGAGATGAAGAAAGGGTTACGGAAAGTGGGACCCGCCGTATAATCTAAAGCCCTTTGATATGCCATGGATGTTTCCTTTTCTACAGTTCTTTATTTTTTTTCTTCTACTCCACCTACAAATTATAATACGAAATGCGAATCAGAATCTTCTATAAGCCGTGTAACACGATACTATTGTTAAAAATATTAAAAATCAAACTAGTAAACAATAATTTCTTTTTTCTGCTTTGCGGTGTATCGGAATGTTGAACGATTTTGGGTTTTGGCAGAATGGATTCATCTTCTGATTCTGTTCCAGAAGGTTCTGATTTTATTTCGAAATCAGGGTAATTAATCACAGAAGTGGTTCTATCAAAGATGAGAACATTGAACTCGGAATTTCCATTGTACTCAAACATTAAAAAGTGTCCAAAGCATAGAGAATAACACTCAGAGAATTCCTTCCATCCTTTTCTGCTTGCATTGGGAGTAATATGCGGCACCGCTCTACGCGCCGCCACCCATCTGTAGGGAAGAGACGAAATAAAATATAGAGAAAAGAGAGAAAAATAAGGTTGAAAGAGGGTATATTTGGTATTTCAATGTAAATGGGGGTGTATCTATTAGAGTTGGAGGGGTATATAGTCGGACCCTTTCTGTAATATTGGCCCAATAAAGAAAGCCCCCATGCATAATTTTTTTTTTCTTCACGACCTGGGAGTTTAGATCACATCCCTTTTCATTTTTTTTTTTTTACATTTAATTGGCCCAACTCTATTTTCTTTTCTGAGGCCCAATAAAGAAGGATTCTTTATTAATCATCAAATAGAGATTTGGCGCCTTTTTCTTGGCTGCAGATTTGCCCATACCAAATTAAAGGTAACAATCAGTATGGCAAACAGATTTGTAGTGCTTCTATTCAGCACATAGAGATCATTTTACTTCCAATAAATATGCCAATTTCTTTTCTTTCTTTCCATATCCGGCACTACGTTGTGCCTATACAAGGGTCATCTTCTTCATTCTCAATTCACGCAGCAAACAAGACAGCAACAAACAAGAGAAGAAACCAGAGGAAACCATTATAATTTGCAGAAGAAATTATATACGTACAATGCGCATTTCTACTTCGGCAAATTAATCATGACTTGCATTTCTCTTCGACAGATTTGGATGTTTCTTGATTGCCAATTGCAAGGACCTTTCATCAACAATCATCAAAGGTAATTTCTTGTGCCTCAATTTATTTTATCCACTGTTTTTTTCCTGTTTCGTGTATGGTACAGTGCGTTTTGAGGACACGAGAGACAAATCGGTCACCGTAAGTCCATAGAGTACTACCTTCATGCCTGCGTCCACCAGCATCCACCACAACCTTCATGCCGATAAAATCGATATTCAGTTCATTGCCAGATTAACTCATTCAAAGGGGCCACTACAACTACCATCACTCATCCATGTCACAGAACTCAGAATCTGATGGAATTTAAGGCGAGAATCAGACAATACCTCACTCAGGCATTCTGTCGAGCAGAATATGTCTGTGGTGCGATCTACCTGGACCACCCTTCCTTGCTTCAATCAATACGGGCTTCGTCCAATTTCCGGTGTGACAATCTTGATGGCTTAAATGCGACGATAACTCCGGGCAGTAGAAGCGCGGCGGCGCAATTTTCGACAGAGGCTTCAGGCGTGGCGGCGCGATGGTGGCTTGGTGCAAAGAGGCAGTGACTTGAACCAAACTTCACTAGCTTTTACTAGAAGTTACCCCGCAAGCGTACGAGTTCACTATAGTATCAGCAAGTATAGAAATTAAGTATATCGTACCTCGGGATGAGTTGTATACGAATAGAGCCATGGGGATCTACGCGTCCTAATTAATATGAGCAAATGTTTTTAGCTTTTTGAGAATTATTTAATCTAAACTATATTACTCTACGTATACAAAAGAAAAAATCAAATTAATTATCTAAGGTTTGATTTCAAATAAAAGAAGGTGATGCTCAAGATAGAAATTCCTATGTATACAAACGGAGTTGGTACATAATCAAAATAAAAGTGATGTGCAAGAAATAATTCTAAGTATAAGATTGAAAGACTAAAAGCTCAAGAATTAAACCCTAATACTTTGTCCTATCAATCGACTTCACTAAACTAATAATCAAGTTAATGGATTGTGCTTAATTAATGAGACCCTAATTCAACTAAGGTGATGCAGTCGTCTTCCCTAGATAAACCGGTTGATGAATAAACCCCTTCTAAACCCTCTCGTTAAGCCTATTAGTTCGTTCTCTCTCTAACAATGTTCGTACTAAATTCAAAGATAAATCTGGGATTTACTTTAAGTATTCATTAATTAAGAGAACTAAAACTAAACATCACAAGCTACCCTAATTATGTACCAACGTCCTACTTATACGAGTTCATCCTACCCTAAGCATACAAGGGTTTTAGCCTAGCATGGTTTTAACGATAGCAAAAATGATTAAACAAGCAACGAACATAAACATGACTATTTGAATTAAAAGATTATAAAGCATAAACTAGGGTATTGAAGAAAGAAATTAAATCTAAAAATAAAAATCTAATTAAGAAGAAATTCAGAAATCTCAAGTGTCAAATATCGAAGAACGAAAGATGAAAATAACAAAATCCAAATCTAAACTATGAATTCGTAATGTTAAAACCTCGATCAAAAGTAAAATATGCTTCCTCGAACTCTTGGTACTTCTCTCTCTCTAAAATCTATCTCTCTGTATGAAGTGGTCATCAAAAACGTGTTCAGAATGGGTATATATAGGCAACAGGTCGATTCGGGAACTCATGGGCCAGAAAATGGGTCAAAAGACCAAAGGCCATTGGGCGCTCGAGCTGTGGAGCTCGAATGGTTCTCACGGTCGAGCGCCCAAAGTTCTCTGTATGTTTCGGCGCTCGAACAAATACCTTACTCGAGCGGGGGCGCTCGAGCTCAGCCTGCTCGAGTGGCTCTCCTCTTCAACCAAGTGATACTTTTCTTCTCTCGAACTGATACTATTCATATTTCTTCAATATCTTCTCATTCGGGCATCCGTTTGAGTCGATTCAAAGTCCTACAACTCCATTGTTTGCCCTCTATCCATCTATAAGCATCAAAGAGGCAAATTCATCAATGTATGAAAATAATACTCATTTGACTCCAAATACTCATCAAATTCATTCAAACTCGGGCAAAACGAGCTACAAATCATGACAATTTCACGCCTAATCAGCCCCCCCAAACTTACCATATTGCTTGTCCTCAAGCAATGAAATAATAAGTCAAGTGAAATTGTTAGGAATGAGTCAAAGAACCAAATCATGCAAGTAATCGAACTCGAGTTTCAAAGATCGTTCACACGTACACGAACTCACCCCCTTCATTAGGGGTGTAAATGAGTCGAGTCGAGCCGAGTAGTGCTGAGCTCGAACTCGACTCGAATGCAATACTCGAAGCTCGAAACTCGACTCGAACTCGGTCGAGCCCAAATTTTTTAGCTCGAGCTCGACTCGTCCAAAAACTCGATAAACTCGAGCTCGACCCGACTGATTAGGCGTGAAATTGTCATGATTCGTAGCTAGAAACGCCCTAGTTTTGGTCGAGTTTATAGAGTATTTAGAGTCAATTGAGCATTATTTCTATACATTGATAAATTTGTCTCTTTGATGCTCATAGGTGAATAGAGGACGAAAAACGGAGTTCGTAGGACTTTGAATCGACTCAAACGGATGCCCGGATGAGAAGATATTGAAGAAATACGATTGGTATTAGTGCGGACGAGGAAAAGTATCATTTCGGAGGATTGGAGATCACTCGAGCGCATTACTCGAGCGCCACCGCTCGAGCGCCTTACTCGAGCGCGCAAACATACAGAATCATTCTCGCGCTCGAGCAGCTCGAGCGCCACCGCTCGAGCGAATCGCTCGAGCGCCCAAAACTTACAGAATGATTTCAGCGCTCGAGCAGCTCGAGCGCGACCGCTCGAGCGAATGCACCATTCGAGCTACACTGCTCGAGCGGGACCGCTCGAGCGTTTTGCTCGAGCGCCCCTATACTTTTGCCTCCGGATTCGTATTTTCGGCCCGTTAACTCCCGTTTCGACCCGTGCCTATATATATCTCGTCCAAACACGTTTTGAAGAATCCCCAACTTTTAGACATCACGTTTCATAGAGTTTTTAGAGCAAGAAGGAAGAGAAGAGACGAGCGAGGCTTAGATTTACGTTTTTAAGGTTTTTGATTACGAATTTACTCTACGATTTCACGTTTTAGCTTCGATTCTTAATAACTTTTGTTCTTAAATACGTTGAGACCTAGTTTTTGTTAATTAATTTCAGTTTAATCTTTTACATATTAAAACCTCAGTTTATGTTCGTTCTTTTCTTCGTTTTCATTATCATGTTCATGTTTGCTAATTATTTAATTGTTATTGTTTACGTTCAAACCATGTCTAGCTAAAACCCTTGCATGCTTAGGGTAGGATGAACTCGTAGAAGTAGGTTGTGGGTACGTAATTAGAGTAACTTGTGACGTTAGGTTTTAATTCTCTTAATTAATGAATGCTTAAAATTAATCTAGATTTTACTCTTGAGTTTCGTTCGAAAGGTGTTAGAGAGAGGACGACCGTATCACTCTTTAACAACGAGTAGGCTTAACGAGAGGGTTTAGGAAAGGTTAATTCATCTACCGGTTTAGCGAAGGAGGACGACCGCATCACCTTAGTTAAATTAGGGTCTCATTAATTAAGCACAATCTAATAACTTGTTAGTAGATTTGTGAAGTCGAGTGTTAGGGTAAAGTATTAGGGTTTAGAATCTTGAGCTTTCACCTTGCATTCTTAGACTTAGGTTAATTCTCGTTTGTCACAGTTATTTTGATTATGTACCTGCTCCGTTAGTATACGTAGGGATTCCTATCCTAAGCATCACCATCTCTTATTTGAATCCAACCCTTAGTTAATTCGTCTACTTTAGTATTTTAGTTTAGTTAGTTTATTTTAGTTTAATTAATCTTTCTTAAAAAAATCCAAAAACAAAACACTCATATTAACTACGACGCGTAGATCTTCAGGGATCTATTCGCATATACACCATCCCTTGGGTTCGATAATACTTGGTCCCTATACTTGCCCATACTACAGTGAACCCGTTCTCTTGCGGGGTAGCTACTAGTAGAAGCTAGTGTAGTCGCTTCAAGTCAATGGCGCCGTTGCCGGGGATGGCGTTGTATGTTTGAATAGGACTTGTCGATAGCTTAGTAGTTAGTAGTGGGTGATTTAATTTCTGTTTTTATTTTTATTTTTCTATCCATTCGGCAGTTGCGTTTTGATCCTTCTGCTAGTGTGTCAGGTTTATGAGAACACGCTCACAAGGGAATACGAGCGAAGAGAGATTACCTGCAGATCCTGAGACAATAGCTAGAAGGAACCGAGCCTTCTTGAGAAGGATGAACGCTGCTGACTTAGGGAAGGAACCAATGGATATAAGTAATGAGTTGGACGATGCTGCCAACGATTTCAATCAGGCAGTAGACCGAGTTGAAGGCACTGGAGTTAGTGGTAGCCAGAATCAAATTCCATTGGGGGATAGCCAGAGCCTAAACCCGGGTACACAAAACGTAGTGAACCCAGCTCAGAACCTTGTCCATAATCCTCATAACCAAAACCCTGCTTACCCACAAAACCCAAATAACCCTTTCCACAACCCAGCATACCAACATTACCCATACCCACCTTATCCTTACCCACCATATCCATATCATCCACCACCAGTCTATAACCAACCGCCTGTTTACCAACCACCACCCCAACAAGCACCCGCACCAGCTGCTAATCCTCAACACGTTCCTCAGAACATAGATAATAATATGGCGATTAGAGGGAGGTTTGCAGCGCAGCCACAGCGGTACTATGATGGAGTGGCTTTGCCTCCTGTTGAGGCGAACAACTTCTCGATATCACCGGGGATTTTAAAGCTGCTGACCGAGAATCAGTTCAAAGGGGTGATCGGGAAGGAGAATCCTCACACACATCTGAGGAGCTTTCTCATGATAGCCTCCACATTTCATTATAATGGCATGTCTGAAGATGCCAAGAGGCTTAGGCTGTTCCCATTCTCATTGACGGGAATAGCCAAGGAGTGGTACGATAATACGCTCCCGCGGGGAGGTATTACCACTTGGGCCGAGCTCGAGCGTCTGTTCCTCGAGCGATTCTACCCTCCATCTAGGACAATCAAGGCTCGAATTGAGATCTCGTCCTTTCGCCAGAAGTCTGGAGAGGATTTACGCCAAGCGTGGGAGAGATACTCAAACATGCTGATTGAGTGCCCGCAGCACGGGTACAATGAGGGGGATATTATGGCATTCTTCTACAGTGGTGCCAACAAGGCGGGGCAAGACCATTTAGACGCCTGTGCGGGTGGAGCATTTTTGAACCAAGGGATAGAGAGGTGTAGGGAGATCGTGGACAACATTGTCACGAATGCCGGTGCTTGGGGTGTGGATGCAGATTTGCAAAGAGTACATCAGGTTGAGGAGGGAGAAGGGACGAGAAGGCTGCTGATGGCCATGATGGAAAAGATCAACAACCTCGAGTTGGGGAAGAGTTTGGTTGGAGAGCATGCAGTAGAGAATGAGAGAGTAGACCAACCAAGTGGACAGCAAGAGGTAGCCAATTACATGGGAGGTCCGTATTACAATCAGAATGGCTACCAAGGTGGAAATCAGTATGGAAGGCCTTCTTATGGCCAACCATTTGTGCCTCCAGGCCCTCAGCCACTTCAAAATCAATGGAGGAACACACAAGGAGTTCAAGGAGGCCAGCAGCTTCCTCAAAACACATGGAGGAAAAATGATAATTTTTCTTATGCTAACCCAAAAGCTGGTGTCACTGTTCCTGCAGGTGTTGATCCGGGGTCTAAACCTCCTGGTGGAGAAGGCGGTGCATCAACCGAGGAGATGTTGAGAGCTATTCTTCAGAAGGTGGAGGAAGGTAGCAAGCGGTTGTCATCCTTGGAGTACGATGTGAAGGAGCTGCATAAGAAGGGTGATCAACGTGATCAAGAGCTCCAGAAGATGAATGTTGAGTGGACTAGAACTCAACAAGAGAACAATCGAAGGTTCACCTCTTTAGAGCTCCAGATGAGTCAAATTGCAAAGTCCGTGAATAGAATGCCGGAGGGGAACTCAAAAGAGCAGTGCAAGGCGATCCAGCTGAGAAGTGGAACCAACTACGAAGGTCCTCAGATGCCTGCTGATTCTGAGACGCCCCAAGAAGAGATTGAGCCTAAAGGAGATGAAGTTGAGAAGGGGATTGAAAGTGAAGGAATTGAGAAGAGTGAGAGAGTTCCTAAGTGGAAAAAGGCAAAGGAAGCAAGGGAGAAAGTGAAAGAAACAGAAAGAGATGAATGGGGGGTACCCAAATCTGTGATACCCGTCCCATATCCACAGCGCTTCATGAAAAAGAAGCTTGATGAGAAATTCGCTAAGTTCCTTGATGTTTTTAAACAATTGCATATTAATATTCCTTTTTATGATGCTTTGGAACAGATGCCGCACTATGCGAAGTTTTTGAAGGACTTGATCGCAAAAAGACGGCGAGTGGATGAGCCGAAGTTGGTGCAGCTGAACCACGAGGTGAGTGCATTAGTGCACAAGGCGCTTCCACCAAAGCTGAAGGATCCCGGGAGCTTCACGATCCTATGTGATATTGGGAACGAGATCAAAAAGGGAGCGTTGTGCGACCTCGGGGCGAGCATCAATCTCATGCCGCTGTCGCTTTTCAAGAAGTTGGAAGGTGGTGAACTTCAACCCACAATGATGACGCTTCAACTAGCCGATCGGTCTATTACTCGACCTCAAGGTGTTGTTGAAGACGTCCTAGTGAGAGTTGGAGATCACATTTTTCCAGCCGACTTTGTAGTGCTAGAGATGGAGGAAGATGAGCACGTTCCATTGATCTTGGGAAGACCGTTCTTAGCTACGGCGGGGATGGTGCTAGACGTGGCGAACGGGAAGATTACATTGAAGGTTGACGATCAAGAAGTGAAGATCTCCCTATATGAAGCCATGAAACACCCGAGGGAGGATGAGAGCTTGTATTGCATGGATGCAATTGATCCTCGTGTTGAAGACACGCCTTCGATCCCTAATCCATCTCATATTCATGATTTTGCTAGTCCTTCAAATGATAATTTAACCCATGAGCGTTATGATCTTGATTATGTTGATAGGGATAAAGTGAAGAAGTTGAAGGATGGAGAGGTGAAGAAAGTGGACGTGGTCCAGTTAGAAGGGAAAGGAGGAGTTAAGAAGAAGAAGTCCAAACTCAAGAAATTGTTTAGTAAGACTCCTCCAGATAGAGGCAAGAAGGAGTTGAGACCCATAACACTTGGGAATGAGAAAAGAGGAAAGGAACTCATGATGGAGGGACATCAAGGAGAGAAGTTCAAACACCACTCTTATGAGAGTGAGGGAGGTAAATTTGAGTATGATGTCCCATAAGCTCCTTTGAGCACGGTCCGGCATGAGGACCTTAAAAATAGCGCTGAATGGGAGGCAACCCATTTTTATTTGCTTTCATTTATTTTTAGTGTTTTTTTTATATTATTAGGGAGTATTTTGAGTCGTATGTTTAACCTCGTACTCGAGAGTTTTATTTTGTAGGCTTGTCTCTAAAGGAGTAAAGGTATCATGGAGTTACTCAGATTGAAGGAACCAACTTGAGACAAAGGAGTGTGCAAAGCTGTTGAGAGAAACTGAATTGTTCGGTTGAGGTAACCCACAACCCCAAACTTAGACCTCTAGCAAGGTCGAAGTTTGGGGGGGTGGAGTTTTTTATGTTTCTTGTTACATTGCACATGCATGCACCCCTTATCTTTGAGTTGAGTTAGTTATTTTGTGCCTTGAGATGCTCCTTGGGCTTTTATTAATTTGTTTTGTTACTCAATATTTTATGCCTATCAATCACCTTATGCTTGTTGATTGCTATCTTTGAGTATGATTTGATGAGTAGAGTGAGTTGTAAGGGTGAGTTAAAATTTTTTTTTGTGTGAGTGTTTGAGTTTGAGCTGATTAGGGAGAGAACCCGTATGCTTATGAGTTTTCTTTTGAGTACTTGTGTGATGAGAGTGAGAATGCACTAGGACTAGCATGGATGTGAAAGCTGTGAGATTTGAGCCTTACGAGATTTAAATGCATGATTTAATCTCTTCGTTTGTGAGTGGATCGTCACCTTAGAGGATGCTAGAACTTGCATGTGCTCTTGCTTCTAGATTGTGTCTAGTTTGATATGCCGAATGTGATCTTAGGCCATCATTGATTTTATTGAGTCACTTAGCCAAAATTTTCCTTACCAATGACATTGATCCCTTGTTAGCCCCGTTGAGCCTAAAGCCTATTTTATTTGCTAGCACATATGAACACTATTCCAATTCCTAAGCCTTTTTGTCCCAATTTGAGTGGAGAATAGGAAAGTGTGAATATGAAGGGAGTGAATTGAGTTGAAAAAAAGGAGAAGGTTGTTTGTTGAGTGAATATGAAAAAAAAGGTGTGATGAAGTTTTGAGATGTGGGAAAAAGAACAAAAAGAAAAAAAAAAAAATTTGAGAATGAGCAAAGGAAAAAATGAGCTCATGTGTTTGTGCGAAAAAGAAAAAAATGATGAAGTGTTTAAAAAAGTGAAAAAGTGAGAAAGAAAAAAATTGAAGTGTTGAGAGAATTGAAAGCGAAAGTGTAGTGATTGAATATGTTTGAAGTAGATTGTTTTTAATCTCGAAGTACCGAAGTTTTGAATTTCTATTCTCCATTCACTTGAGTCACTTTACCATATTGTTATCCCACCTGTCCAAAGAGCCTACATTACAACCTTTTGAAAGTCCTTTTTGATTCGGCATTGATTTCTAGAGTATGGTCGAAGTTGAGAGCATTTACAAGCCTATGGCTGCCAATTTGTGTGAGTGATTGATTGAGTGAGTCCCTTTATCATTGTTATACACTTGTGAGGGAGTTAAACACATCGTTGAGTGCACATCCATGCTTGATCTTGGTGCTTCTTATTATTGTTGCATGAGTACGATAAAAGGAATTGAGTGAGTATACGGGTGATTGACTTTTGAAGCTTGAATTCATTAGCTTGCATGATTGATTTTTCCTACTCATTCCTAACAATTTCACTTGACTTATTATTTCATTGCTTGGGGACAAGCAATATGGTAAGTTTGGGGGGGGTTGATTAGGCGTGAAATTGTCATGATTCGTAGCTAGAAACGCCCTAGTTTTGGTCGAGTTTATAGAGTATTTAGAGTCAATTGAGCATTATTTCTATACATTGATAAATTTGTCTCTTTGATGCTCATAGGTGAATAGAGGACGAAAAACGGAGTTCGTAGGACTTTGAATCGACTCAAACGGATGCCCGGATGAGAAGATATTGAAGAAATACGATTGGTATTAGTGCGGACGAGGAAAAGTATCATTTCGGAGGATTGGAGATCACTCGAGCGCATTACTCGAGCGCCACCGCTCGAGCGCCTTACTCGAGCGCGCAAACATACAGAATCATTCTCGCGCTCGAGCAGCTCGAGCGCCACCGCTCGAGCGAATCGCTCGAGCGCCCAAAACTTACAGAATGATTTCAGCGCTCGAGCAGCTCGAGCGCGACCGCTCGAGCGAATGCACCATTCGAGCTACACTGCTCGAGCGGGACCGCTCGAGCATTTTGCTCGAGCGCCCCTATACTTTTGCCTCCGGATTCGTATTTTCGGTCCGTTAACTCCCGTTTCGACCCGTGCCTATATATATCTCGTCCAAACACGTTTTGAAGAATCCCCAACTTTTAGACATCACGTTTCATAGAGTTTTTAGAGCAAGAAGGAAGAGAAGAGACGAGCGAGGCTTAGATTTACGTTTTTAAGGTTTTTGATTACGAATTTACTCTACGATTTCACGTTTTAGCTTCGATTCTTAATAACTTTTGTTCTTAAATACGTTGAGACCTAGTTTTTGTTAATTAATTTCAGTTTAATCTTTTACATATTAAAACCTCAGTTTATGTTCGTTCTTTTCTTCGTTTTCATTATCATGTTCACGTTTGCTAATTATTTAATTGTTATTGTTTACGTTCAAACCATGTCTAGCTAAAACCCTTGCATGCTTAGGGTAGGATGAACTCGTAGAAGTAGGTTGTGGGTACGTAATTAGAGTAACTTGTGACGTTAGGTTTTAATTCTCTTAATTAATGAATGCTTAAAATTAATCTAGATTTTACTCTTGAGTTTCGTTCGAAAGGTGTTAGAGAGAGGACGACCGTATCACTCTTTAACAACGAGTAGGCTTAACGAGAGGGTTTAGGAAAGGTTAATTCATCTACCGGTTTAGCGAAGGAGGACGACCGCATCACCTTAGTTAAATTAGGGTCTCATTAATTAAGCACAATCTAATAACTTGTTAGTAGATTTGTGAAGTCGAGTGTTAGGGTAAAGTATTAGGGTTTAGAATCTTGAGCTTTCACCTTGCATTCTTAGACTTAGGTTAATTCTCGTTTGTCACAGTTATTTTGATTATGTACCTGCTCCGTTAGTATACGTAGGGATTCCTATCCTAAGCATCACCATATCTTATTTGAATCCAACCCTTAGTTAATTCGTCTACTTTAGTATTTTAGTTTAGTTAGTTTATTTTAGTTTAATTAATCTTTCTTAAAAAAATCCAAAAACAAAACACTCATATTAACTACGACGCGTAGATCTTCAGGGATCTATTCGCATATACACCATCCCTTGGGTTCGATAATACTTGGTCCCTATACTTGCCCATACTACAGTGAACCCGTTCTCTTGCGGGGTAGCTACTAGTAGAAGCTAGTGTAGTCGCTTCAAGTCACCGACTCGACTCGATAACTTTACTATTTTACAAAAATAAAAAGAAAATATATTTTAGTCCATTTTTTTGTCATGAGACGTGATTTTCATTCGAAGTTATAAGAATGTAAGCGTACCATTTGTATATATTTTATTTTATTTAAAAATATTACTATATATAATATAATTAATAAATAAAATTAATGGCAAAATAGTAAATACTGTGCAAGCTCGATTAGGCTCGCGAGCCTCGCGAGCTGAGTATTTATAAGCTCGAACTCGAACTCGTGAGCTACTCGAGTAGCTCGAACTCGAGCTCGACTCGATTAGTTTCGAGTCGATTTCGATCTTTTTACGAGTCGAGCACGAGTAGCTCGCGAGTCGGCTCAACTCACTTACACCCCTACCCTTCATCATACTCATGCGATAACAATAAGAAACACCAAGATCAAACATGGATGTGCACTCAACGATGTGTTTCACTCCCTCACAAGTGTATATCAATGATAAGGGACTCACTCAATCAATCAATCACCCATATCAGCAGCCATAGGCTTGTAAGCACTCTCAACTTCGATTATGCTCTAGAAATCAATGCCGAATAAAAAAAGACTTTTCTCAAGGTTGTAATGTAGGCCCTTTGGATAGGTGGGGAAACTATATGGGGTAAGTGACTCAAGTGAATGGAGAATAGAAAATCAAACTTCAATATTTCGAGACGAGGAACAAAATACTTCAAACATCTTCATGCAATCCACTTTCCCATTCCTCTATTTTCAACACTTCAATTTTTTTTCTAACTCATTTCACTCTTTCATTCACCACACTTTTTCTTTTTCACACATACATATGAGCTCATTTTTCTTTTTGCTCATTCTCAAATTTTTTTATATCCCCACTCCTCAACAACTCATCACACCCTTTTTTTTATCACAACTCAACCATCATAATTCACCTTCTCAACTCAACTCAACTCAACTCAATCCCGTCTCATTCACACTTTTCCTATTCTCCACTCAAATTGGGACAAAAAGAATTTAGGAATTTGGATAAGTGTTAAAATGTGCTAGCAAATAAATAGGCCAAGGCTCAAACGGGCTAACAAGGGATAAATATCATTGGTAGGGAAAATTTAGGCTAAGTGACTCAATCAAATCAAAGATGACCTAAAATCACTTTTGGCATATCAAACTAGACACAATCAAGAAGTGAGAGCACACACAAGTTCTAGCATCCTCTAAGGTGATGATCCACTCACAAACGAAGAGATCAATTCATGCATCTTAATCTCCAAAAAGGCTCAAATCTCACAGCTTTCACATCCATGCTAGTCCGAGTAAATTCTCACTCTCATCATATAAATACTCAAAAGAACAATTTATAAGCATACATGTTTTCTCTCAAATCAACTCTAACTCCTACACTCACACAACATACTCCCTAACTCAACTTCACAACTCACCAACTCATACTCCACACTCAAAGATAGCAATCAACAAGCATAAGATGATTGATAGGCATGAAATATGTAGTAGCACATCAAAGCAATATCAGCTTAAGGAACATCTCAAGACTCAATATATAACCCAACTCAACTCAAAGAGAGGGTGTGCGCCTGTGCAATATAACCATAAAACATATAAAAACTCCACCCCCAAACTTCGACCTTGTGAAGCGGTCTAAGTTTGGGGTGGTGGTTACCTCATCCAAATAATTCAGTTTCTCTCAACAACTTGACACACTCCCTTGTCTCGAGTTGGTCCCCTCAATCTGAATAACTCCATGATGCGCCTTTACTCCCTCGAGACAATCCTATAAGCAACTCACTCAAATACGAGGTTAAAACATACGACTCAAAACAACACCCTAATAACATAAAACACTCAAAAGCAAATAAAAATGGGTTGCCTCCCACTCACTCTATTTTAAGGTCCTAATGCCGGACTGAGCTCAAAGGAGCTTATGGGACATGATACTTAAAGTTACCTCCCTTATTCTCATAAGAGAAGATGTCTAAGTTTTTCGCTCGATTCCCATCCTCCTTCTTCACCGCGGGCGGTGGTTTCACTTTCTTCTTTCTCGCTCTCCACGGATGTACCCACTTCTCGGACTTTTTCTTCTTAACCTCAACTACTCATTTCCTTTCCAACTGGGTCACGTCCACACTTTTCAGCTCTCCATCCCTCAACTCCTCTTTTCCTTTATCCCTATCAAAACAATCAAGATCATAATGCTCATGGGTTAAATCATTAAGTGAAGGACTATCAAAATCATGAATATAAGAAAGGTTAGAGATAGGAGGCGTGTCTTCAACACAAGGGTCAATGACATCGATGTAATAAAAGCTCTCATCCTCCTTCGGGTGTTTCATGGCCTCATATAGGGAAATTTTCACCTCTTGATCATCTACCTTTACCATGATCTTCTCATTTGCCACATCTAACACCACCCCGGCCGTCGATAAGAATGGTCTTCCCAAGATCAAAGGAACGTGCTCATCTTCCTCCATGTCGAGCACTACAAAATCGGCTGGAAAAATATGATCTCCAACTTTCACGAGGACGTCTTCAATCATACCTTGAGGTCGAGTAACAGACAGGTCGGGTAGTTGAAGCGTCATCATTGTCGGCTGAAGTTCTCCACATTCCATCTTCTTAAAGAGCGATAACTGCATCAGATTAATGCTCGCTCCAAGATCGCACAACACTCCCTTCTTGACTCCATTCCCGATATCACATAAGATTGTGAAACTCCCGGGATCTTTCAACTTCGGGGAAAGCACTTTGTGCACTAATGCACTCACCTCATGGTTCAACTGCACCAACTTGGGCTCATCAACTCTCCGTCTCTTCGCCATCAAGTCCTTCAGGAACTTGGCGTAATTGGACATCTGTTCAAAAGCATCATAAAAAGGTATGTTAATATGTAGCTTTTTAAACACATCAAGGAATTTAGCGAATTTTTCATCTAATTTCTTTTTCATAAAATGTTGCGGATATGGGACGGGTATCACAGATTTGGGTACCCCTCATTCATCTCTCTCAGTCTCTTTTACATTCTTCATTGCTTCCTTTGCCTTCTTCCACTTTGGAACTCTCTCAATCTCCTCAATGCCTTCCTCTTTAGGCTTTTTGCTCTATTGAGTGCCTTCACCCTCAACCCCTTTCTCAACTCCTATCTCCTCAATCTCATCTCTAACTTCCTCTGGCTCTTTTCCTTCTATCTCGACCTCTTCCTCGAGTGTCTCCGAGTCAGCAGGCATCTGAGGACCCTCATACTTGGTTCCACTTCTCAGCTGGATCGCCTTGCATTGCTCTTTCGGGTTTGTCTCGGGCATAGATGGGTATTTGCCCGGCTCTCTAACAAACGATTTTACAATGTGGCTTATCTGAAACTCTATGGAAGTTAACCGCCTATTGTTTTCTTGTTGGGTTCTATTGAGATCTACATCTCTCTTCTGGAGTTCTTGATCCCTCTGATCAATCTTTTTACTCATCTCCTTCATATCATACTCCAGTGAGGATAATCTCTTACTACCTTCCTCCACTTTCTAAAGGATCGCTCGCAACATCTCTTTAGTCGAGGCTCCTCCTTCACCACCTGGCGGTTTTGAACCTGGATTAACTCCGGGAGGTATAGTAATTCCTGCCTTAGGATTGGCAAACGAGAAATTCTCGTTCTTCCTCCATTGGTTCTGAGGAGGCTACTGGCCTCCTTGATAACCTTGGTTGTTTCTCTACTGCTTTTGAGGAGGTTGTGGACCGGGTGGTACCAATGGAGAGGTCTTCCCTGCTGGTTGCCACCTTGTTGGAATCCGCCTTAATTGTAATTAGGCCTTCCTATGTAGTTGGCCTCCTCTTGTTGGCTCGCCGGTTGGTCCACTCTCTCACTCATCACAATATTCTGTCCATTCAAACTCTGGCTGACCTCCAAGTTACTTGTCTTCTCCATCATCGCCATCAACAGCTTCCTAGTACCCTCACTCTCATCCATCTGGTAAGCTCGATGAGCTTCTTGTGCCTCATTCCATTGCCCCGCATTCTTGACAATATTATCAACAATCTCTCTACACCGAGTTGTACCACTGTTCAGGAATGCTCCACTAGCACATGCGTCAAGGTGATCTTGACCCGCCTTGTTGGCTCCACAGTAGAAGAAAGCCATGATGTTCCATTCGTTGTACCCGTGCTGCGGGCACTCAATGAGCATATTAGAGTATCTCTCCCAAGCCTGACGTAAGTCCTCTCCTGGCTTCTGCTGGAAAGATGAGATCTCTATCCTTGCTTTGATTGTTCTAGATGGAGGGTAAAATCGCTTGAGGAACAGACGCTCAAGCTCGGCCGATGTGGTTACACCTCCCCGTAGGAGCGTGTTATCATACCACTCTTTTCCGATTCCAGTTAAAGAGAACGGGAACAACCTGAACCTCTTGGCGTCTTCAGACATGCCGTTATAGTTGAAAGTTGAGACAATCATCAGAAAATTCCTCAAGTGAGTATGAGGATTATCCTTCCCGACCTCCCACTTGAATTGATTCTCAGTAAGTAGCTTCAGGATTCCTGGGGAGATAGAGAAGTTATTTGCCTCTACCGGAGGCAATGCCACTCCATCGTAATACCGTTGCGGCTGTGCCGCAAACCTTCCTCGGATTTCTATATCATGATCAGCATTCTGAGGAACGTGTTGAGGATAAACGGGTGGTAGAGGTACTTGCGGAACTGGAGGTTGGTTATAAGCATGAGGTGGAGGATAAGGGTATGGGTGATAAGGATATGGTGGGTATGGGTAAGGATAAAGTGAGTTGTTTTGTGGGTAGACATGGTTGTTGAACGAGATGTTCGGGTTATTGCTCTGGCTTTAGTTTTGGGTTTGAGTTTGTGCAGAGTTGTTTTGGTTTTGAGGGTTCGAGCGTTGGTTCTGAGTTTCCCCTATGAGTATCTACTGGTTACTGCTGTTTCCATCAACCCGTTCCACTATAGCATCGTACTCTGCAGTAGCTTTGTCTAAATCCCCAATTCCATCCAGATTCATGTTGTCTTTGTCTCCACCGGCGGTATTCATCCTTCTTAAGAAGGCTCGATTTCTTCTTGCTTTGTCTCAGGATCTAGCTATGTTCTCTCCTCACTTGTATCTCCTTGCGAGCGTGTTTTCATAAACCTGAAACACTAACAGAAGAATTAAAATGCAACTGCCGAACAAGTAAGAATTAAACGGAAAAATAAAGCACTCACTACTAACTACTAAGCTATCTCCAAGTCCTACTCAATGGACATACATTGCCATCCCCGACAACGGCGCCATTGACTTGAACCAAACTTTACTAGCGCAAGCGTACGGGTTCACTGTAGTATTAGCAAGTATAGAAACCAAGTATATCATACCTCGGGATGGGTTGTATGCGAATAGAGCCCTGTGGATTTACGCGTTATAATTAATATGAGTGGATGTTTTTGGCTTTTTGAGAATTATTTAATCTAAACTATATTACTCTACGTATGCAAAAGAAAGAATAAAATTAATTATCTAAGGTTTGGTTTCAAATAAAAGAAGGTGATGCTCAAGATAGGAATTCCTACGTATACTAACGGAGTTGGTACATAATCAAAATAAAAGTGATGTGCAAGAAATAATCCTAAGTATAAGATTGAAATACTAAAAGCTCAAGAATTAAACCCTAATACTTTGTCCTATCAATCGACTTCACTAAACCAATAATCAAGTTAATGGATTGTGCTTAATTAATGAGACCCTAATTCAACTAAGGTGATGCGGTCGTCCTCCCTAGATAAACCGGTTGATGAATAAACCCCTTCTAAACCCTCTCGTTAAGCCTATTAGTTATTAAAGAGTGATAAGATCGTCCTCTCTCTAACAATGTTTGTACTAAATTCAAAGATAAATCTGGGATTTACTTTAAGTATTCATTTATTAAGAGAATTAAAACTAAACATCACAAGTTACCCTAATTTTGTACCAACGTCCTACTTCTACGAGTTCATCCTACCCTAATCATACAAGGGTTTTAGCCTAGCATGGTTTTAACGATAGCAAAAACGATTAAACAAGCAACTAACATAAACATGACTATTTGAATTAAAAGATTATAAAGCATAAACTAGGTTATTGAAGAAAGAAATTAAATCTAAAAACAAAAATCTAATTAAGAAGAAATTCATAAATCTCAAGTGTCAAATATCGAAGAACGAAAGATGAAAATAACAAAATCCAAATCTAAACTATGAATTCGTAATATTAAAACCTCGATCAAAAGTAAAATATGCTTCCTCGAACTCTTGGTACTTCTTTCTCTATAAAATCTATCTCTCTGTATGAAGTGGTCGTCAAAATATGTTCAGAATAGGTATATATAGGTAACGGGTCGATTCGGAAACTCATGGGCCAGAAAACGGGTCAAAAGACCAAAGGGCATTGGGCGCTCGAGCGGTGGCACTCGAGCTGGACCCACTCGAGCGGTGGCACTCGAGCTGTGGAGCTTGAATGGTTCTCACGGTCGAGCGATGGCGCTCGAGCTGGTAGAGCGCCCATAGCTCTCTATATGTTTCGACGCTTAAGCAAATGCCTTGCTCGAGCGGGGGCGCTCGAGCTCATCCGGGCATCCATTTGAGTCGATTCAATGTCCTACGAACTCCATTTTTTGCCATCTATTCATCTATAAGCATCAAAGAGGCAAATTCATCAATGTATGAAAATAATACTCATTTGACTCCAAATACTCATCAAATTCATTCAAAACACGGGCAAAATGAGCTACAAATCATGACAATTTCACGCCTAATCAGGCAGTGACACTAAAAAGCTTAGACATCGGTAGCAATCGTGAAGGTAACGATGTGATGTCGGGTGTGGTGGCAACAGATTCGGCCTTCTTCCCTTGGCGGCACTCAGTTCAGGCGAGGCAGAGGCAGCGTGACGAGGGCCTCAACCGGACTACAGACGGCGGTCTTTCGCGTTCGCCGCGGCGGCACTGCACAACAGATCTGACGGTAGCGGCGCTCAATTCAGGCAAGGCGGGATAGCGGTAGAGGCATCATGCACGGCTTCAGGCGATGATGGTCCGATCTCCCTGCACGGTGGTTTCAGGAGAGAAGACGGTGGCAGGATTCACTGCCGTGAGACGGAAGTGGTGAATCGGTAGAAATAATTTAGGAATTTCTGTGTGAGAACTCTGTATTCTCGAAGAAGAGAGTATTGACCGTGGATATGAGCAAGTGGGCCTTAGGACTTCCTGAAATTGTTTTATTGGGCTTCTGAGATTAATGGGCTTCTGAAATTATTTGTTGGCCCAAAATATAAGAATATATATTGTTGGGTTTTCATTCAGACATCCAACAATTTTACTATTCTTATTGTTTAGGTTGGGCTTGACCTGACTTCCCCATAATTTCTTTTAAAATGGACTAAAAATCAGTCCATATAATTCACCTAAGTAAAATTCTTAGACTTAAAATTAAATTTCATGTCTAATCCAATTACTTAGTGTATTCTTTCCCCCAATGATTTTATTTTGCCTTTTTTTTAACCCATGTATAATTTGTTTTGCAGCTTCGTTTCTCCAACCTTCATCATGGTTTACTTTAAGAATATCACGACACCCGCTGAAAAATGTTACTTAGTGATTCTTCACGACGAGCACCAACATCTTGACAAGAGCATCCATTTGTGCATTGAGAAGTAGGTCCTTGGAAAGTACGCGGAGCCAATGACTCATATAAGCAATGAGTTCCGCATGGAGGAGTGGTCTAAGGAGGTTTCACCAAGCAAGATGTCTAAGACCTGGGTTTTAAAAGCAGCGAATCACGAGAAGCCTGCTCCGAACAAAGTCGACCCTTTACCTACTTTGGGATGTCGCATCATGGATCATCAGACAAGATGGAACGGTCCTTTGAAGTTCGCGAGTGAATTCCACTACACCAAAGAATACCAGGAGTGAACGGAAGACATTCTGAGCAAGTGTGAGAGAGCTCCTTGGAACATCCAGAGTTATGACGTTGTTTTCGCATTGCTCTTCACATATGACTGCAATTCAGAGATCATCAAGGCTTTCTGTGAAGCGTGGTGCCCATCCACCAATACTTTTCTTACAACTTTTGGAGAAATATCGATTTTGTTATGGGGTATACATAACTCGACATGACTTTCTTTGACAGGCCAAATCTTTGACGAAGTGCTGCCTATGCATTGGAGTTGTTTGATAGAACTGGCAATTTCTTCCTCCCGCAGAGGTGCAAGCATCTTCTTCACGCTTACCATCTACTATGCGGAGGCGAGAGTGAAGCCAAAGTGTCCATTACTCGGTGGATAAGCTTTTTGTCGGTTAAACCCATAAAATATCAACCACCCCTGACTCGTGTCGAGAAGAGGAAGACTACTCGTCCCAAGATTACTAACAATCCTTCTGGCGTGGTTCCCCCGCATAATCCATGGACCCCTGAGGAGTTAGCATCATTCAAGAGGTTGAGTATTGAACGACATGCTCAGGAAGAGACATATTTGGCCGTCTTTCTAGCATGTTGGCTAAGCACATTTGTTCTTCCCAATGAAGAAGAAGATTTGATAAGGTCGGGTACCTACAAGATGGCATGCTTAATAGCAAAAGGGAAAGAGGCCAGTCTCGTTATTCCAGTCTTGGCGAGCATTTACAGAGGCTTGAACAGTATCTCGAGCCGATCAGACATGTCTGAAGATCGAGTGGCCTTCCCAGTTCACTTTGTCTATACCTGGATTACCCAGTACTTTAAGACGCACTACATGGCCAGCCATAGATTGAGTAGGCCTCCCATGATACTTTACTCTGGCGAAAACGGTGCTCGTTACTACAAACCTGCAGATGCTCGTAAGCGGATCTATAAAAGGGACCAGATTGCATTGGCGTGCAATATTGGGAGTGACCAGTGCTTGTATGTAGACAATGGAGAAGGGCTATGGGGCACTTGGAGCTACTTCATAACTATGCGTTCCAACTTCCTTCCTAGGCGACAAGGCGATCATTTCATTATCGAGCCTTACAGTCCGCACCATTTTAGCCGTCAGTCTGGTTTCTATCAAGAAGTGCCGGGGATGTCGAAGATAGATGGTACCCACAAGTGTTCCTTGACAAGAGGCTTCTTTTGCTGGAAATGGTGTACTTCATGTGGTACCCGCTCCAGAGTGTATCTTCCACCTCCTCCTCAGACTGCAAGGAGTTTTTCTTCACCGGAGTATAAGAAATGGTGGCATCAAGTCCATGTGAATATTTAGACAAACATATGAAAGTTTTGACTAATCTAGAGCCCATTCCTGTGCAACAGAACGAAGTGGTTGATGCTGACGAAGTCAACTCACATGATAAACGCAAGACTTCTCCAGATCAAACGATTCCAGCCTCAACGTATGCTGCAACATTGCTTGCTTGGTCAAGCAAGAGGAATAGTGCTTCTCGACACTCAAGAGAAAGTCGAAGTGGTCAAGATATCAACTGGAAGCATGTGCAACGGACTTCTAAGTCCCCGAAACTTGCAATAGATCCTGACACATCTCTTCAGAAGAAGGTTTATTTTCATTTTCTCTTTCCCATTTCCTCGTTTACTTCATAGTCTCTTATCGTCTTATATTTTCTAATTCTTTTCAGACTAGACGAGAATTGTTCGGCACTGAGGACGAAGGACATAATTCAGATGAAGGGGGATCATCTTCCTCGGTAGCAGCTTTAGTAGCTCATGGTGGATTTTCCGCATTCAAGCCCATCAAGCCCATTAAGCCTATCAAGCCCGTCAAGCCCATGGCAGATGTTGTCTCCGTATTTAAAGGAGAATCCTTCATTGAGAAACACAAACGGTCTTACGTCTCAACCCTGTGGAAGGACTTCTTAGACAAATTATGAAAACTCCTATCGATTTTTTTATCTTCTATGAAGGACGAGGTATCTTACGTGATAGAAGAAATCAAGACATTCGACCGAATTGATTCTTCTATCCTGGAGGAGCATTTGACAGCTTTATTTGGCAAAGCTGATGACTACGATGCGGCAAGGTCCAAGTCTACCGAGGGAGTAACAAAAGAGACTCTTGCCCTACAGAAGGCCGAAGCAGTGATTAGGCTTGAAATTGTCATGATTCGTAGCTCGTTTTGCCCGTGTTTTGAGTGAATTCGATGAGTATTTGGAGTCAAATGAGTATTATTTTCATAAACTGATGAATTTACCTCATTGATGCTCATAGATGGATATAGGGTGAAAAATGGAGTTCGTAGGACTTTGAATCGACTCAAACAGATGTCCGAATGAGAAGATTTTGAAGAAATACGAATGGTATTAGTTCGTGCAAAGAAAAGTATCACTTTGTTGAAGAGGAGAAACCATTCGAGCAGTATAGCTCGAGCGCCCCCACTCGAGCAAGGCATTTACTCGAACGCTTAAAACTTACAAAAGATTTTGGGCGCTCGAGCGCCACCATTCGAGCAAGGGAACCGCTCGAGCAGTTGAGCTCGAGCGACCCCATTCGACCAACAACACCATTCGAGCAATTTCGCTCGAGTGCCACCGCTAGAGCAGTGGCAGCTCGAGTACCCAACACCCACTGAAAGGCCATACTGTTCGAGTAAAGTGGGGGTCAAGCGCCACCGCTCGACCACCATCCAGATATGTACGATTTTTGGCCTTTTTACCCATTTTCGGCCTTTTGCTTATATATACCCGATTCCAAGCTCGTTTTTGGACACCACTTAACAGATAGAGATAGTTTTTGGAGAGAGAAGAACACCGAGAGTTTGAGCAAGCTTATTTTACGTGTAATCGAGGTTTTGACATCAAGAATTCATAGTTTAGATTTTTATTTCGTTTTTCTTTCTTTCATTCTTCAACACTTGTTATGTGAGACCTTTGATTTCTTCTTTATTTAATATTCGTTCTTAGATTTAACTTCTTTCTTCAAAACCCTAGTTTATGTTCTTGAGTTTTTTAATTCAATTCATCATGTTTATGTTCGTTTCTTGTTTAATTATTTTTGTTATCGTTAAAACCGTGCTAGGCTAAAACCCTTGTATGCTTGGGGTAGGATGAACTCGTAGAAGTAGGATATTGGTACGTAATTAGGATAACTCGTGATGTGTAGTGCTAATTCTCTTAATTAATTAAATGCTTAAAATAAACCCTAGAATTATCTTGGAATTGAGTACGAAAATTATTAGAGAGAGGACGATCTTATCACTCTTTAATAACAAGTAGGCTTAACGATAGGGTTATAGAAGGGGTTTATAATCTACCGGTTTATCTAGGGAGGACGGCCGTATCACCTTGGGTAAATAAGGGTCTCATTAATTAAGCATAATCCATATAACTTGTTTAGTGGGTTGTGAAGTAGGTTGAATTGACGAAGTATTAGGGTAAATTCTTGAGCTTTTAGTCTTTCAATCTGGTGCTAGATTAGGGAAGTTGATTGCCTAGTTTTAGTACACTTAAAATTAATACTTGCACATCACAGTTGTTTTAATTATCGTACTAGCTCTGTTAGTATACGTAGGGATTCCTATCTTGAGCATCACCATTCTATATTTGATTAAACCCTTAGTATTAAGTTGATTTTATTATTTGCATTCATAGAAGTAGACTTTAGAATAGTTTAATTACATTCCTGCACCAGAACACACACTCATATTAACTACGACGCGTAGATCTTCAGGGCTCTATTCGCATAAATACCTTCCCTTGGGTTCGATATTACTTGGTCCATATACTTGCCCATACTACAGGGATCCCATACTCTTGTGGGGTAACTACTAGTATATCTAGTATTTTGCATTCAAGTCAATGGCGCTGTTGCCGGGGAAGGCGATGTATGTCCATTGAGTAGGACTTTGAGATAGTTTAGTAGTTAGTAGTGAGTGCTTTTATTTTTCTGTTTTATTAGTAGACATCAGGCAGTTGCATTTTGATATTTCTTTTATTTTTCTAGGTATATGAAAACTCGCTCACAAGGAGAATTAAGCGAAGACCGAACAAAGTTAGACCCTGAGACAATCGCAAGAAGAAACAAAGCCTTCAATAGAAGAATGAACACTGTCGGTGGTGAGAACGACAACATGAACATAAGTAATGAGTTGGATGCAAAGTACAATCAGGAAGTGGAACGGGATGAGGGAACATGAGGAAATGACAGTCAAAAGCAAGTCCCTTCAGGGGAAAGACAGAGCCAAAACCCGGTTCCACATAATCAAAACGATCCAGCTCAGAACTTAGTCCAACATCCTCTAAACAACCCTGTCTACCCACAAAACAACCCACCTTATCCTTACCAATACCCACCATATCCGTACCCACCATACTACCCTCCACCTCCTGCTTATAACCAACCTCCAGTTCCGCAAGTACCTCTACCACCAGTCTATCCTCAGCACGTTCCTCAGAATGCTAATCCAGGTATGACAATCCGAGGAAGGATTGCGGCACAGCCGCAACGGTACTATGATGGAGTAGCATTGCCTCCAGTAGAGGCAAACAACTTTTCTATCTCCCCAGGAATCCTGAAGATGCTAGTAGAGAATCAATTCAAGGGGGAGGTTGGAAAGGATAATCCTCATACTCACTTGAGGAATTTTCTGATGATTGCCTCAACTTTCAACCATAATGGCATGTCTGAGGATGCCAAGAGGCTCAGGTTGTTCCAGTTCTCTTTAATTAGAATCGCGAAGGAGTGGTATGATAACACGCTCCCAAGGAGAGGTGTAACCACATGGGCCAAGCTCGAACGTCTGTTCCTCGAGCGATTCTACCCTCCTTCTAGAACAATCAAAGCAAGGCTAGAGATCTCGTCTTTCAAGCAAAAGCCAGGAGAGGACTTACGTCAAGCTTGTGAGTGATACTATAATATGCTCATTAAGTGCCCGCAGCACGGGTACAATGAAGGTGACATCATGGCTTATTTCTACCGTGGAGCCAGCAAGGCAGGTCAAGAACACCTTGATGCATGTGCTAGTGGAGCATTCTTGAACTGTGGTGCAGCTCGGTGTAGAGAGATAGTTGACAACATTGTCAAGAATGCGGGACAATGGAATGAGGCACAAGAATTTCAGCGAGCTTATCAGATGGAGGAGAGTGAAGGTACTAGGAAGTTGTTGATGGCGATGATGGAGAAGATAAGTAACTTGGAGGTCGGCCAGAGTTTGAGTGGTCAAAATACTGTGGTGAGTGAGAAGGTGGACCAGCCCGCATGCCAGCAAGAGGAGGTCAACTATATGAGGAGGCCTAATTACAATCAAGGCGGATACCAACAAGGTGGCAACCAGTAGGGAAGACCTCTCTAGGTCAACCGTTTGTACCACCTGGTCCACAACCTTCTCAAAATTAGTGGAGAAACAACCAAGGCTATCAAGGAGTCCAGCAACCTCCTCAGAACCAATGGAGGAAGAATGAGAATTTCTCGTATGCCAATCCTAAGACAGGAATCACTGTACCTCCAGGTGTAGATCCAGGTTCGAAGCCCCCAGGTGGTGAAGGAGGTACCTCGACCGAAGAGATGTTGCGAGCAATCCTTCAGAAGGTGGAAGATGAGAGTAAGAGATTGTCTTCATTGGAGTATGATGTGAATGAGTTACACAAGAAAGGCAATCAGCGTGATCAAGAACTCTAAAAGATAGACATGGACCTGAATAGAGCTCAACAGGAAAATAATCGCAGGTTTACTTCCATCGAGTATCAAATTAGCCAGATTGCAAAGTCTCAAACGAGAGAGTCGGGTAAATATCCCTCAATACCCAAGATAAACCCGAAGGAGCAATGCAAAGCTATTGAGTTGAGAAGTGGGACTAAGTATGAGGGTCCTCAAATGCCTGCTGATTCAGAGAAGCTCGAGGGAGAGATTGAAACAGAATGGAAAGAGCATAAGGTAGATGTTGAGGAGTCCACTTTTGAGAAGATGTTCGATAAGGTGCCGCCATTGGAGGCGAAGAAGGAACTGAAACCACTCCTGGATCACCTCAAGTACGCTTACTTAGACGATAGTGAGAAGTACCCGATAATTGTATCTGTCATTTTATCTGATGATCATTTAGAGAGACTTTTAGTGGTACTTCGTAAGCACAAATCTTCTATAGGTTGGTCAATTGCGGATTTTAAGGGTATTAGTCCTTCCATTTGCATGCATAGTGTTGGTGAACGAATCTAATCGTAAGGATTAGTGGCTGTTTTAATCCGTTTTTACGTCACCAATCAATAACGTGTGATTGATTACCACCGTAAATGGTAAATCGGGGTTTTGGATTATCGAATTCGGGTAATATGAAGATTGAAATTATTTCGTGTATGTGTAAGTTTGGGTGTGTTTGTGTGTGTTTTGGGAGTGTTTATGAATTTGAACTTGTATTTCACAGCTGGAGAACAACTATTTATAGAGACTAGCAAGCATGAGGTGTCCAAGACTCTTGGTCTCCCTAGCCTGTATGCTTGACATGTGTCCCTTTGATCTTATCTAAGCTGAATCTTAGTTACAAGGTCTTCTTTGGTCTTATCTCGGACTCATTGTTGTTCGCCTAGGTCGGCTTGATTGATCTTGTTGATTCTACAACTGAAAGTTGTTCGCCTCTTGAGGTTGTACTTTGGAAGTTGCTCGCCTTATGGCTTTGTTCAGCTTGGCTTTGGGATCTTTATCCTTTGTTCACTTGTACACACCTCCTTGGCTGTTTGTTGTATCATAGTTTGACCAAGTTGTTCGTCATTGATGACTTCACAGTTGGCTCATTCTTGGTCTCGAGTCTTAATACCTGTTCGCCCATCAGCTGTTCGTCGGGGGAGTTGTTCGTCACTTTATACACCTCTCAGATTGGTAGATGCACCCCAATGTTGATTATCTTTGTTTAAGCCCGTAACTCTTGTTCTGGTCAAGACTTGGACGAACATCATCTTTGTGAAGAGCAACATCGGGATAACCGTTCCGTCTTCCCATGATCTGGGGAGATCACGAAGATGACGCCAGCGCAATGATTGCACGCCGTTCACGCGCGAACAACTCCGAGGCCACGCGCCCCTATAATTGTTTATAGGTCCTTCAACTTGTGGGTTAGCTAGGAGTTAACCCCGTTTTCTCTCCATTCGGCCCCTGAGTTTTCGAGAAATTATATCTGGGACCCCGTTTTTGCTTGGGGTATAAATAGTGGGAAAACTGAAATTTTTCCCACTTTTCCCCCTCTTGCAACAGTGCTCCGGCGAATCCTTCCTTCCTCCGGCGATTTCGAGCTTTCCGGCGTCCGTTCCACAGTATTTGGCCTCAAATTTCAACTCCCAGGTAGTTACTCTTCTTCTCCTATCTTCTTCTTTACTTTTTCTCTCGAAAACGCCATCGCCGCCGTGTGGGTTCGAGCTCCACCGTCTTCTCCGGGATAGCGCCGCCGTCTGCAACTCTTTCTACCACCGCTCGGATTTTTCTTCCTCTTCCATGTCTTCGCACTCGAGCAATAAGACTGAAGAGACCTTAGATCCACTTTTTCCAGTTGCGGTCCCCATCGATCAACCTCCCTTCGAGATTTCTTCGGCGTCGGATCTTCACGTGGATTCAGTTGTTCGCTCTGTGGAGGACACCGGTGCGGGCCCATCTGGGAGAGAATTAATAGTTGCGGCGAACAACAATTTGGACGTAAGCTCTTCGTCTTCTGCCGAATCTAGAGATCCAGACCTTAACGAACTCACTCGCGAGTTCCTGGAGAGTATTAACTTCCCATCCCCAAGGATGCGGGAAAATGAGATCCCAGCTGGGGTTGCTCGACTATTTGAATGGCGAGCATATACTGAAAGGTATGCGAACAGCTTTCCTCGTCCCCAGAGGGAAATAATGGATAAGGTGAAAACTGAGTACCAGGCGAGCAAGATAAAAAGCGTTGTTCGCGAAGATGAACTGGACTCTATCCGGAAGGACTACAAAATCCCATACGATATTCACCTGTGGGCCCCCCGGAGAAAGGAAAGAGCTGATCGCCCACCCCCCGGATGTACGGCAATCAACCTTCACACTTTGATTGCCGGATTAAAGCTGCCTCTTCCACCCGTTGTTGGTCGATTCTTGGAGGCGACCAACTTGGCCATCACCCAAATTACTCCAATTGGGTGGATGAACCTTCTAGGCTCTATGTGCCTGTTCGCCTTAGAGGGGTATGTTGATCGGATCACTGCGGAAGAGATCAACTACTTGATGACAATTACAAGCTGCCCCTTGGGAGAAGAAGGCTATCACTATCTCAAGGCAAGAACTGGGTTGAAAATGGTGGAAGAGGTGCCGAACAAGGTTCGTGACTGGAAGCAACACTTCTTCTGGATTGGGGGTGATTGGCGAGCATCTTCTGGTCCACACGGCGGCCCTGGACGAATAAATTCTCCAGCAGCCTATGGAAAACTGAAACGTAAGTTTGTTTCTTGCTCGCCTTTGGGCTAAGTAGTTCTAATTTAACTTTTCTTGTTTGTTCGCAGGCCCTCGTCTACCCAAGTGGAATTCGAAAGAGGAGGAGTTGAGCTCCGAGTTCTTGTTTACTTCGTGCTTGGTCGGCCTCCGCAATAGGGCAGATAGGACTATTGACTATCTTTGCCGAGCAAGGTGTCAAAGAGCTGCTCGTCTCTTGACTTACCCTCACCACCTGGAGGCTCAAGCTGAGGTGCCCCCAGGTATGAAAATTTCTAACTCTCGGTTCAAACTTTGTTCGTCATTATCCTGTTTAACTTGCTCGCCTAATTTTAATTAATTTTTTTTTTTTTTTTAGCCGAGCAAGTAACAGTTGCCGTTCCTCCAAGTTACACTCTCCTTGAGCAAAGGGTCCTTGTAATGGGGCCGCCAAAAGGGAAGAAAAGGAGAGGTGACCCTCCTCAAGCGGTGCTCGCCATGTAGAAAAACACTGAGGGGGCTAGAGTTCCGAGACAGGCTGCCCCCCCAGTCCAAATCCGGTCCCCTCCCGTTTCCCCTCCTCATGGGGGGAAACGTTTAAAGAAAGCTGACGGGACTCCCTTGTCCCACGATGTCCCTGGCAAGGGGAAGGAGAAGGTGGGTTCGAGCCATGCTCGCCCAGAAGGGGACGTTGTTCGCCGTTCATCTGTCGAGCTCACGGAGAGGTCCGGCAAGGCGAGCAAAGATATAGGTTCCCCCAGAGGCCCCGAGGACACCACATACTTAGGCCGGGATGAGCGAAAATTTTCTGAGTAAGTTTTTACTTTCTTGCCGAACAAGTTTTTTATTTGCCAAATCTTTCAAGTGTTGACCTTCTTTTTGTTCGCAGATACCGGCCCAACGATTATCCAGGGCGAGCAGATCTGATTCACCAGTTTGCCTGCTCTAGGACGCCGACGAGCTTCCGTGATATTACGGACGACCATGTTCGCCGAGCAACTAAAATTGTTGCTCGTGCCTGGTCACGGCCGTTGAACAAAGCGGTCCTCGCCCAGGGCCCCATTGATAATTTTCACTTATCAATGGTCCAAGCTGCAAACTCCCTTGTCTCAGCTCAAAGGGGAATGGCTCAAGTAGCCGAGCTAGAGGAGACTGCTCGTCATCATGCCGCCTCCATTCGCCAGCTCACTGAGGAAAAAGATAAAATGGCGAACAACTTTAATGGCCAGATTGCTCGCCTAAAGGATCAATTGAAGTTGGCTGATGACTTGGAGAAGAAGCGCATTGAGGACTATCAGCTTGTCTCCGGCGAGCTTAAGGATACAAAGGCCGAGCTGCTCTCCTCTAAGACTGCGCTGGATGAAGAGAGGAAGAGGAGAGAAGGAGCAGAAGAAGAAGTTGCTCGGCTAAAGAAGCAAATGTCTGAGATGCTCTCAAGGGAAGAAGCCGAGCAAGAATTTCAAGCTCGGAGTGGGCCCATCTCAAACTTGGGTTATATATGCGCCTATGCGGACAGCATTCGCACGGCGGATGCTTATGACTTCAAGGATTTAGTTGAAGAGATGAGCAAGGATCTGAATGAATTTCTGGAGAACTATCCTCCGCCGAACAATATCGAGATTCAGCTGGCGGATTTGGCAGTACTAGGGGTCAAACTTGACAAACTCGACCCTAGTATTTCCATTACTCATCCTTCTCTTCCAGTTGATGAAGGCGAAGAAGAGGAAGGGGTGGCCGCGGCTAATGAGCAGAATGCAAAAGAGGCCGAGGATAAAGCTGCTGAAGATCTGGCCCGTGAAATGATTGTTGAACCCCCTGTTGAGCAGGCTCAAGATCCTCCACCCGCCGAGCAACAATAGGCCTTAGACTTAATTTTTTTTTGTAATAGTTGTTCGCTCCTTTTTGTAGTACTTGTAATGGCTGCTTCCAACTTGTACTATTTTTTAGGCTTAATGCCTTTGATTAATGGAACGTCTTTCTCATGTTCGCTCATTTTCTTATATATGTTAATTGCCTTTACATTTCTGTCAATGCCTTTTCAATTATAACATATAGTGTTGGGCTTTTGTTCGAATTGAACTTGCCTTTAGTGGAATCAGGGTTCAGCCTTAGGTTCTGTTCATTTTAAAAAACGAACAACCTTTAAGTGGCTTTGGTCCTTAGGTTCTGTTCATTTGTAAAACGAACAACCTTTGAATGGACTTGTACCTCGAGCTTTTGGACTTTTCCTTTTTTGACGAACAACTATTATATTTACATTGCAAAATAATTACAAGTGTTGTAAGACTGTCCATCACTATCATATACAATCTGACGAACAGCTTTAAACACAAACTAAAACTTGCTCGCTTATAATATTTTTTGCCGAGCAACTCTATCTATAAAACCAAAAGCACTAGCACCAGACTATACAATGTGCCGAACAACTTTTGAATCTATACTTAAGAAAATTTAAAAAATTAGGCAAGTTTTTAGCCCTTTATAGCCTTCCTTCAGCTCATACGCATCCCTTGCCCCCCAAGACATTTGTTCGCCTAACTTTATTGATAGTACTTCTTTAGATGTACAGCATTCCAGGAGTATTGGGCCGGCTTGCCTTCCATGTCCTCAATATTGTATACGCCATTGACATATTTTTCTGTTATACGATACGGGCCCTCCCAAGTTGGTCCCAATGCACCTGGAGATTGGGCGAGCAACTTTCTTAGAACCAAATCTCCAACTCTGAATTCCTTAACTTTTACATGGGAATTATAGTAACGTTCTGCTCGCTGCTTGTATGTGGCATTTTTTAACTCCGCATTTAATCTTTTTTCTTCGAGCAAATCCATTTCTGCAGCCAAAGCAGAGTTGTTCGCCTGTTCATCAAAGTTGGTCGTCCTGTATGTAGTGGCCTTTAACTCGATTGGTATTACAGCCTCTGTTCCGAAAGCCATAGCAAAGGGTGTTTCTCCAGTGCTAGACCTGGGAGAAACTCTGTATGCCCACAAGACTTCCGGGAGTTCGATAGACCAACCACTTTTGCTCTCCGCCAGTCTTACTTTTAATGTATGCTTGATTATCTTGTTCACAGCTTCAACTTGTCCGTTTGACTGGGGATGATAAGGTGTGGAGTAATGTTTTTTGATCCCCCACTTCGCACAGAATTCTCTCAACTCTTGTCCATCAAACTGTGGACCATTGTCTGTCACAATTGCCTGTGGAACTCCGAAACGACAGACAATATTCTTCCAAATAAAGTTGATCATCTTCTGCTGCGTGATGTTCACCATGGCCTCTGCTTCTGCCAATTTAGTGTAATAATCGACTGCCACAACGGCAAATCGAACATTTCCTACTCCAGCCGGGAAAGGACCAATGATGTCCATCCCCCATTTTGCAAAAGGCCATGGGCTGTATACTGACACGAGCTCCTGGGCCGGGGTATGAATATTCGGGGCAAAAATCTGACACTGATGGCAAGTTTTTGCTTTCTTGATCGCATCCTGACGTAATGTCGGCCAATAATACCCTTGCCTGATGGTTTTGTATGCCAAGGCTTGCCCCCCAGTGTGATTTCCACATACTCCGGCGTGAATTTCTTCGAGTACTGCTTGTCCTTGCCCCCTAGGCAAACACTTGAGAAGTGATATTCCCCTTTTGAAGAGTTGCTCGCCCACCAGAGTATATCTGGCGGCTCGCTTTACTAGCTTGGCAGCTTCAAAAGGATTGTTTGGTTTTTCCCCACTTTTCAAGTATTTGACTATACTTGTTCTCCAGTCTTCTTCACTGGTTTGATCGTCGAGTTGGTTGACATTATAGCTTACTGTTGATGGATCTTTCATCTTTGTAACTATAATATCTGCCAACTCTACGGGGCCTTCACTTGTTGCCAGTCGAGCAAGCGCATCTGCCTGGGTGTTGCTCGTCCTTGGAATTTGCTGTATGAAAACTTGCTGCAACATGGACATTAGGTGAGCAACAATCCGTTGATACTCGATCATGTGATCATCCTTTGCCTCGTATTCACCTCGGACTTGGTTCATGATCAATTGTGAATCGCCAAATATTTGCAAGTGTCTGACACCAACTGCGAGAGATAAGTGGAGACCAGCAATAAGAGCTTTATACTCAGCTTCGTTGTTGGTTGCCATGAAACCAAATCTGATTGCCGAGGTGAATACTTGTCTATCTGGGCTGATTAAAACTTCTCCTGCCCCCGAGGCTATATTGGTTGATGATCCGTCCACATAGAGATGCCAAGGATGATCAAGTCCTCTCGTCGGATCTGGTGGGAAAGTTAGTTCGACTATAAAGTCGGCTAATGCTTGCCCTTTGATCGCTGTTCGAGGAGCATAGGTCACCCCGAATTGGCTAATCTCCAGTGACCATCTTAAGAGACGACCTGCAGTGTCGGGGCGATGGAGAATTTGCCTGAGCGGGAAAGTTGTTAGAACTTCGACTTGATGGTCAAAGAAGTATGGTCGTAACTTTCTCACGCTCATAACCAAAGCATACGCCAGCTTTTCGGTTGGAGCATATTTGATCTCTGCTTCATGCAAAGCCTGGCTGACGTAATATATAGGTTGGTGGAATTTGCCGTCTTCGCGTACCAAGACAGAGCTGATGGCAACTTCTGATGCGGCTAAGTATAGAAAGAGCTTTTCTCCTGGGATTGGTTTTGATAGGATTTTGACATCTCCCAGGTAGTCTTTAAGTTGATCGAAGGCCGCTTGGCAGTTGTTAGTCCATGCAAACTTTCCTTTTTTGACGGCCTCGAAGAATGGACGACACTTGTTCCCCGACCTGGATATGAACCGGTTCAATGCTGCTAGGCACCCGGTGAGTCTTTGCACTTCTTTCACCGAACGTGGTGGTTGCATATCCATGATGGCTTTAACTTTTGAAGGGTTGGCCTCAATTCCCCGCTGGCTAACAAGATGACCCAAGAATTTTCCTGAGTGAACTCCAAAGCTGCTTTTCTTTGGATTCAACTTCATGTTATAGTGTCGAAGAATTTCGAACACTTGAGTCAGATGTTGAAGATGGTCTTCCTTCTTGGGACTTTTGACTACGATATCGTCTACATAGACTTCAACCGTGTCTCCAATTTGTTGATCAAACATCTTGTTCACCAGTCTTTGATATGTTGCTCCAGCATTTATGAGGCCAAACGGCATTCTCTTCCAGCACAGCAAGTTTTTGTTAGTATAAAAAGCTGTGCTTTCTTGATCGTCAGGATGCATTGGGATTTGATGATACCCTGCAAAAGCATCCATGAATGTTAGCATTTCGTGACCCGCAGTGCTGTCCACCAATTGATCGATGTGCGGGAGAGGAAAGTTGTCCTTCGGGCATGCTGCATTCAGATCTGTAAAGTCTATGCATAGCCTCCAGGTTCCGTTCGATTTTCTCACCAGCACAGGGTTTGCTACCCATTGTGGACAAAGTGCTTGTCGAATGAGATCGTTGTCTAACAGCTTTTTAACTTCTTCATTCAACGCTTGATATTTGTCTGGGCCGTACTTCCTTCGCTTTTGATGGACGGGCTTTCTTGCTTGATTTATGTTCAGCTTGTGGCAAGCATGTTTCGGGTCTATCCCCACCATATCTGCGTGAGACCAAGCAAAAACATCTAGATTCTTGGTGAGGAACTCCTTCATTCGGGATCTGTAAGGCTCTGGGAGCTCAGATCCTACGAATAATTCAAGATCTTCGTTGTCGGGATTAACTTTGAACGCCTCCAGCTCTTCGACCGGAGTCGCTCGTCGTCTTTGTCCCTTCCAACGGGGATCAAGTACGGGTTCCTCAGGGTTGGAATCATTTTCGATGTCCATGGGCTCTGCCCCCAGGCGGGGTTCTAGATCATCAGTTGGCTCCGTCCCATTGTTGTTCGTTTGTACTTGGCCCTCCAAGTCCCCCACTGAGGGTTGTTCGTCATCACCCCTTTGTTGCTCGTCAGATGGAGGTTCCTCGCGGGTGGTAACGAGTTGCTCGTCCAACACTTGCTCGTCCAAGTGTTGTTCGTCCGTATCCATGTGGTCGTCCATGTCCATCATATTGTTCAGTATTGATGGTTCGTTGACGGGATAACTTGTTGCTTCCATCATGGATATTTGTACAAATTTTGCTCGTAGCTGTTGAATGCATTCTCGTGCTCTCCGTTGGTCTCCTTTAATTGTACCTGTTCCACTAGCTGTTGGAAATTTCAAACAATAATGGTAAGTGGAACACGCAGCTTTGAATTCATTGAGAAAAGGTCGGCCAAGAAACCCGTTATAGGTCGACTCCTGGTCTACAACCAAGAAATCTACCATTCTTGTTATATTTCTTTCGGGTTCATTGGCCGTTACAAGTTGTACAGCTAATGTTACAATTCCCAACGGTGTTGTCACAACATTCCCGAAGCCTATGATTCTATGTGTTGTATTCCGAACATAACCCGAATAATCTCCCAGATTATCGAGGGTCTTCTTGAATAAGATGTTGGTGTAGGCTCCGGTGTCCACCAACAGTCTGTGGACTCTGGTCCCCATAATCTTTGCGCAGATTACGAGCGAATCATTGTGTGGAGTTAAGACGCCTTCAAGGTCTTTTTCGGTGAAGGTCAATTCCGCCGTTTGCATGATGGACGGCTTAACTCCCATTTCTTGTACTTGGCCAATCGCTCGTAGCTCCGCTTTCCTCTTCCGATTAGAGTCGGGTGGTTGTCCATCAAAACACCCTCCCGCGGGACCTGCGGGTTCCATCATGAAAAGATCTTCTAAAGGTTGAGCTGGTATACTGGGAACTGGTCGCCCGGGTCTGTTGTTTCTCTGAGGTTGACCATCCTCTTCGTCTTCTGAGTTGTTCTCCCGGGTTCTCTTCCCAGGTTGCCTTTTAACGAAATCGGAGAGCTTTACCTCCTCATAAAATCGCCAGAGTTGCTTAAGCAAATCTCTACACTCACTTGTAAAATGCCCCACACTTTGATGGTAGGCACAATACTTGTTTGGGTTGAGTTTGCCAGTATCCTGGCGGATTTTACGTGGTGGGGAAAGCAACTCTTTCTCCTTTACGCTCTCATACACAGTATCAACTGATACTGTCAATACTTGGTTCAATTTTTCCTTCAAATCCGATCCTTCAGTGAATGCTTTCACGTTTTTCGGGACCCTGTAGCTTGTCCCGACGGGCTTTTTGTTATTCTCCTTAGGATCGGCTTTGTTCTCCCCTAAATTTGTTTGTAGGGCCTCGTGCATGGAAACGAAAATGCCAGCTTGGTTTCTGAACTCGGCATAAGTCTTTGGGCACTTCAGATGTACCTCCTTCCTTAACTTCGACCCTTTTTTCAATCCGGCCATCACAGCGACGATCTTTGTATCTTCACTCACCGGTTCTCCTTCTAGCAAAACTTTATCGAATCTTTCCATAAACGCCCGGTCAGTTTCATCATCATTTTGTCTCAAATCCGACAGCCGGTGTTTTTGGGAAAGATACGACCCCGCCGTTGAAAAGTGAGAAAGAAATTCTCGACTTAGTTGGACGAACGAGTGAATTGATGCCGGCGGCATTGATGAAAACCACTTGTGAACCCGATCGCCCAATGTTAACGGAAAATTCCGGCACTGGGTGGCATCGCTGGCCCCTACGGAGACCATGTAGTCCGTATACTTCGTTAAGTGGACCCGGGGGTCGGCGATGCCTTCATATTGAATGCTAGCCGGAAATTGAATCTTTTTCTGTATCGGGGCCTTCAAAATGTGAGCTGCCAAAGGTGAGGATGGCATGCTGGTCGTTCCCATCCCCCTCTGTTGGTCTAGTTGCCCCTGCATGTTCTCCACAGCCCTCCTTAGGCTTGATAATTCATCAAGAGGTGCCCCCTGACTTGGAGGCTGTTCGGCGAGCAAAGGCATTACCCTTTCTGCTCGTCACAGTCCCTCGCTTGGAGTGGGCACTTCCTGGGCTTGCCTCCTAATGTTGTTCGCCGCATTTGGCCCTAGGCGCCTGAAGGCTGACTGGAAGAGTCTTTCATGGACTGATGGGCGAGGCTGTTCAAAAGTTGCTCGCCCATCTTCTGCTCCCCGGCGAGCAGCTTCCTTTTGGGGTTGGCTAAGCCTGTCTTGGGCACTGGAACGTGTTGTTCCATGGCTAGACATAGTTGTTCGTCCGCGACCAGACTCAGCCTGTACTTCTCTTTGGTCGACCACATTGGCCTTTCCCTTATTTCGTCTGACTTGGGCACTATCAACCTCTCGCTGTTCGCCCCTGGTAGTCCTGGGCCTAACAACCTCTAGGGACTTGTCCCTTGGCCTTGCTTGTGTTGGCCTGGCCTGCTCTTGTTGTCTCTGGAGGGCCTGGAGAGCAGCTATGGTTTTAGCCAACTCGTTGGGGTTGTTCGCCAAAGCCTCCATCTCAGGGGGGAGGTTATGTGTTATGGTTGTATGCTATGACCTGTTCGCATGTCTCGGGTCACGGTCCTGGTGGTCGGCCGACGTGGCTCGGGTCTGAGATGCTTTTTTCGACAAACGTGATCCTAGGGTCTCCTTAGACTGAGGCATTTCAATTTAAATTATTTCTTAATTTTAAAATTGAAGAACACCAAGAACACCAAGAACACTTTTGTTTGTATCTTCAAATATTTCTTGAGATTTCTTATGAATCTTCAAGTTTTCAACTTGAAGTTCTTGTGTAATCACACTAAACCGAAGGTTCGAACCCTTCTTCTAGCGCCAAATTGTTGGTGAACGAATCTAATCGTAAGGATTAGTGGCTGTTTTAATCCGTTTTTTCGTCACCAATCAATAACGTGTGATTGATTACCACCGTAAATGGTAAATCAGGGTTTTGGATTATCGAATTCGGGTAATATGAAGATTGAAATTATTTCGTGTATGTGTAAGTTTGGGTGTGTTTGTGTGTGTTTTGGGAGTGTTTATGAATTTGAACTTGTATTTCACAGCTGGAGAACAACTATTTATAGAGACTAGCAAGCATGAGGTGTCCAAGACTCTTGGTCTCCCTAGCCTGTATGCTTGACATGTGTCCCTTTGATCTTATCTAAGCTGAATCTTAGTTACAAGGTCTTCTTTGGTCTTATCTCGGACTCATTGTTGTTCGCCTAGGTCGGCTTGATTGATCTTGTTGATTCTACAACTGAAAGTTGTTCGCCTCTTGAGGTTGTACTTTGGAAGTTGCTCGCCTTATGGCTTTGTTCAGCTTGGCTTTGGGATCTTTATCCTTTGTTCACTTGTACACACCTCCTTGGCTGTTTGTTGTATCATAGTTTGACCAAGTTGTTCGTCATTGATGACTTCACAGTTGGCTCATTCTTGGTCTCGAGTCTTAATACCTGTTCGCCCATCAGCTGTTCGTCGGGAGAGTTGTTCGTCACTTTATACACCTCTCAGATTGGTAGATGCACCCCAATGTTGATTATCTTTGTTTAAGCCCGTAACTCTTGTTCGCTTTATGCTGGATGATGTTCGCCTATCAACACATAGGATTAGATTAGAGGAGGGTACAAAGGCCATAGTGCAAAATCAGCGTAGAGTGAATCCGGTGATACAATAAGTGATACATAAGGAGATATTGAAGCTGTTAGATAGTGATATGATCTTTGGTATTTCTGATAGTCCATGGGTGAGTTCGTTACACGTAGTTGCTAAGAAGGGGGGGTACCACGGTAATTAAAATTGAATCTAATGAGTTGGTAGCCACTAGATTAGTGACGGGATGGCGTGTGTGTGTTGATTATAGAGAATTAAACAAGGCAACGTGCAAGGATCACCTTCCTTTGCTGTTCTTTGATCAAATGATTGATAAATTAGGTGGTTTTGAGTATTATTACTTTCTAGACGGGTATTCGGGATATAATCAGATTATGATAGCGCCCGAGGATCAGGAGAAAACCATTTTCACCTGCTATTATGGTACTTTTGCCTTTAGGAGAATGTCGTTTGGGTTGTGTAATGCACCCGCCACCTTTCAAAGGTGTATGATGACTATCTTCCATAGCTTGATTGAGAAGATTATGGAGGTTTTCATGGATGACTTCTCCATCTACGGGGAGTCGTTTGATAAGTGTCTAACCAATCTTGAAGTTGTCTTGAGCAGGTGTGAAGAGACGGACTTGGTACTCAATTGGGAGAAGTGTCACTTTATGGTGAAAGAGGGTATTGTTCTTGGATATCACGTGTCCTCGAAAGGTATCCAGGTGGACAAAGCGAAAGCGATTGCTATTGAGAAGCTTCCTCCACCTTCTACCGAGAAGGGAATTCGGTCATTTCTAGGCCATGCGGGGTTTTATAGACGCTTTATAAAAGACTTTTCACAAATTGCTAAACCCCTTTCGCGGCTTCTTGAAAAAAAGTCACCTTTAAGTTTACTAATGAGTGTTTAGTGGCTTTTTTAACAGGTTGAAAGCAGCGTTGGTGAATGTCCCCATTCTTGTCACTCCGGATTGGTCGAGTCCTTTTGTGCTGATGTGTGATGCTAGTGATTATGCTATGGGGGTTGCTTTGGGGTAAATACGAGATAAGCGATTTCACGCTATTTATTATGCCTCGAAGATGTTGAATTCTGCTCAAGTGAACTACACAACTACCGAAAAGGAGCTGTTGGCGGTTGTGTATGCTTTTGATAAATTTTGACCCTACCTCGTATCTCATGAGTAAGAAGGATGCAAAGCCCCATCTCATTCGATGTATCTTGTTACTCCAGGAATTTGATGTTGAGATCCGAGACAAGAAGGGGAGTGAGAATGTGATAGCCGATCATCTCTCGGGGATGGAGCTTACCAAGGAGAACACGGTGGAAGATCGAGAGGTGAACAATGAATTTTCGAACGAGAAGCTGTTTGGATTAGGAGATGTCCCGGTGTATCGAGTTGAAGAAAAGGCGTCGTGGTTTGCTGATTATGCTAATTATTTAGCAAGTGGAAAGTTACCGGCGGACATGGATGCATTGCACCGAAAGACATTCTTGAAGAAGGTTCGGGAATTTATTTGGGATGATCCATACTTGTTCAAGAGAGGGATTGATCATGTGCTTAGACGGTGTGTACCCGAGGAGGAGTGGAGTGATATCATAAGGCATTGTCACGCCCTACCATGTGTAGGACATTTGGGAGGAGAAAAGACCAGAAGGAAGGTGCTTCAAGCCGGTTTCTATTGACCTACTCTCTTGAAAGATTGCATGGAATGGGTGAAGAGATATGAGAAGTGCCAACGTTTTGGCTCTATTACCAAGAGGGACGAGATGTCGTTGCACGTGTTTATGGAGGTAGAGGTATTTGATGTATGAGGGATTGATTTCATGGGTCCATTTCCTCCTAGCAATGGATTCTTGTATATCCTTGTGTGCATTGACTACGTCTCTAAATGGATTGAAGCTATCCATACAAAAGTGAATGCTTCCCGTGTTGTGATCGACTTCTTGCGAAAGAATATTTTCTGTAGATATGGAGTCCCGAGAGCCTTGATTAGTGATGGTGGGAGTCACTTCGTGAACAAGTTGATGGAGAAGTTGCTGTCAAAGTATGAGGTAAGTCATCGAGTCTCTACTGCTTATCACCCTCAATCTAATGGTCTTGCAGAGGTGTCGAATCGTCAAATAAAGGAGATCCTTGAGAAGACAGTGAGTATTAGCAGAAAGGATTAGGCATTGAAGTTTGATGATGTGTTGTGGGCATATAGGACAGTTTTTAAGACCCCTCTTGGTATGTCTCCGTACCAATTAGTTTTTGGGAAGACTTGTCACCTGCCAATGGAGCTTGAGCACAAGGCGTATTGGGCAATCCAAAAGTTAAATTTTGATAGTGCCTTGGTGGGTGAGAAGAGACTACTTCAATTGCATGAGTTGGAGTAGTTTCGAGATAGTGCCTATGAGAGTGCCCAGATTTTCAAGGAGAAGAGTAAGAGATGGCATGATGCACGATTGAGAAAGAAGGAGTTCCAAGTTTGTGATCGAGTCCTAGTATTCAATTCGAGGATGAAGTTGTTTGGTGGAAAGCTTAAATCCAAGAGGAATGATCCTTATGTGGTAACAAAGGTCTACAAGAGTGGATATCTTGAAGTGGAGAAGGAGGACGGGAACATGTTCATGGTAAACGGGCATCGAGTAAAGAAACTCTACACCTTCTCTTATGAGAATAAGGGAGGTAACATTGAGTCTCAAGTCCCGTGAGCTCCTTTGAGCTCGGTCCGGCATTAGGACCTTAAAAATAACGCTAAGTGGGAGGCAACCCATTTTTACTTGCTTTTGTGTGTTTTTTTTTTTGTGTTTGTCGTTGTGTGAATCGTTAGTGTTAACCTCGTTTTCTAGATTTTTTTTTGTAGGCTTGGCTCGTGGTGTTAAAGTTTTCGTGTTAGAGCTTAACAAGAAGCAACTCTTGAAGAGGTAGTGTGCCTAGTGAAAGAACATCCGAAATTTCGAGTAAGAGGTAACCATGAACCCCAAACATAGACCGCTTGATAAAGTCAAAGTTTGGGGGGTGGAGTTTTTATTTGCTCGTTGATTTGCATTGATAATGATTGAAGTTCATGAGAATTTAGTACACGTACTCGTTCGTACTCATTCTTTTAAAACTTTATTATTGCGTAGCAGGAACAAAGTTGGGGGGGTGTATTCGTACTTTGAGTTTGTATACGAAATTCTAATGAAAAATTGGTCAAATTTTTCGAAAATATTAATGCATGAGGATTGTTGAATCGAATTGAGTGTGAGTTCATAAGTGTGAGTTAATTTGGCTTGATGAATTACACGTTGGGAAGAGACCCCAACTCCATGGTCGAATGAGCGACCTGGCTTAAATCGAGGAGTTCTCAGGTTAGTACATGTTTTAGAAGTGTTAGAATGAGGTTTCGTGCAAGTTCCGTTATGAATTTCGAGTTTTTAGGCCATTTTTCAACATTCTGGAGGTTAGGCCGCTCGAGCAAATTGAGCTCGAGCGCCCCCACTTTAACTAGGCATTTACTCGAGCACCTACTCTTACAGAAGGTTTTGGCCGCTCGTGATGTGTAGTGCTAGTTCTCTTAATTAATTGAATGCTTAAAATAAACCCTAGAATTATCTTGGAATTGAGTACGAAAATTATTAGAGAGAGGACGATCTTATCACTCTTTAATAACAAGTAGGCTTAACGATAGGGTTATGGAAGGGGTTTATAATCTACCGGTTTATCTAGGGAGGACGACCGTATCACCTTGGATAAATAAGGGTCTCATTAATTAAGCATAATCCATATAACTTGTTTAGTGGGTTGTGAAGTAGGTTTAATTGACGAAGTATTAGGGTAAATTCTTGAGCTTTTAGTCTTTCAATCTGGTGTTAGATTAGGGAAGTTGATTGCCTAGTTTTAGTACACTTAGGATTAATACTTGCACATCACGGTTGTTTTAATTATCGTACTAGCTCCGTTAGTATACGTAGGGATTCCTATCCTGAGCATCCCCATTCCATATTTGATTAAACCCTTAGTATTAAGTTGATTTTGTTAATTGCATTCATAGAAGTAGACTTTAGAATAGTTTAATTACATTCCTGCACCAGAACACACATTCATATTAACTACGACGCGTAGATCTTCAGGGCTCTATTCACATACATACCTTCCCTCGGGTTCGATATTACTTGGTCCCTATACTTGCCCATATTACAGGGATCTCATACTCTTGTGGGGTAACTACTAGTATATCTAGTATTTTGCATTCAAGTCAAGCAACAAGCGCTCTTGACGTTTGTGAGGCGAACGAGAAGGGCGAATCTAACAAGTTGGAGGCTTTTCAAGTAACATTGAAGCAGGTGGATAAAGAGCTTACTGAGTTATCCAAGAAGAGGAAGAGACTTGCTGAAGCAGCAACAACACCAAGAATCTCTTAAGAGTGCCAGAGTTAAAACTCAAGCTGCTAAGGATACCCTCCTTATTATTGACAACACCCCGATTTTGGAAGAGACTGTAGCTGAAGAAGTGGTGAAGTCAAAATTGAAGTTGGAAGCAGCCTTGGAGGAGTTGAAGGCTTGGATCCTTTTGCGTAGATTTTGTTTAGGATTCCCCTTGTACCATCCTCTTCTGCTTTATTGTATCAATTTCTTTTGTTCTCTTCAATAAAACTTGTTCAACTCTTGTCTTTACTTTCCATGCTGTTTTTTTTCAATACCTCATTTCAATATTTAAATTCAAATAAGATAACTGAAACATGGCTGAACTTAGAGAGTTTCTAATTTTCCTACGTACCCCTTTGGTTTAAGAGGATCAAGTCATAATTGTTGACGATCGTTTCTAATTTTGATGATTGATGGCTATTTTTGTTATTCAATTGATCACCAAACAATTACGTGTGATTGATCACTAATCGTAATTAGTGAATTCAAAATTTTAGGTTTAGGTTTGGTTTGAGACATTTATAAGCTTACGTGATAAATTCGATCGTAAGATAAACGAGCTGCTTTTGGTTCGTAGACAAAGTTTGGACGTATATAATAATTTGTGCTTGTTTTATTAGCTGAAAAAATCTAAGTATTTATAGACATTTGCCTAGCAGGAGGTGTCGTGACTTTTGGCCTACCAGGCCTGCATGCACGACACCTGGCCTTTGACTAAGTTGACCTTATCTAAACTAAATTCTATCCTTATCTTGTTGGACTTGTTCGCAGTCAAGAGCTGTTCGTCATATTGGACTTGTCCTGGAGGAGTCTTTAGTCTAATTCTGTTGGTATCTTGTCTTGGTGTAGCGTGCAGGTTCTGCTCGCCAGATATCTTGGGTTAATTTCGTTTTAATCTTTATGGGTTTTGTGCTAATCCTGGTCGCCCAACTGCTGATTCTGCTCGCCTATCAACAATTGCCCCCTTGCCGATCAATAAATTGTGAAGATGATGAACGAGCACTTTTTGGGTTGGCAACTTTTAAGTGTCATTGGTGCGAGTAGGAATGTCGAAGGGGCGAGCAAGTTTTCACGGGCGGACAACATTGGTCGAGCAGACTTGGGCTGGTGAGGGTTGGGATCCCAAGGCCGGGGTACGGCTCGAGGTGTGACGTGGGCGGAATGATTGCTGCCGCCCACGTGCACGTGATCCCGAGGTGATGCGCCTTCCCGCTTTGTCAGGCAGGTGCTGCACGCGCTCAAAAATTGCACTTCAGTCCTTCAACTCTTTAACTTGCTCGCCCGGAACCCCATTTTTCCAGAGAGTATTTAAGGAAAAAATTCGCGATTTTTTGTCATTTTCACTGTTTATCAAGCGCGAATTTCTCCTTCTTCCCCTTTCAAACTTCCGGCGTACGTTTCCAATTTCCGGCGACTTTCAAACGACTTCGAGGTAGTTTCTCCTTTGCTTTCTTCTTCTCTTTCTTCTTTTCTTGTGTTGTGTGCGTTCTAGTTCCACAAAAATCCCTACTCCACCGTGGAAAGTTCTAAACCGCCGAGTTCTCCATCGCCAAAATCTGTAAACATTCAAATTTTTTACCTTCACTTACTGGATGTCGTCGCATTCTGAGACCGGATCTTTCCCTCCCCGGAACCCCGAAAAACGGCCCATCGAAGAGAATCCTCTCATTGTAAACCTGGAGTCCGATCCCGAGGTGGCTTCGGTCGTACGCTCCGTTAACTCAAGAGCTCGTCCCTCTGGGGAAAGAGAAGAGCGAGCAAATCCTGCTCGCCAGCTCTTGGAGAAAATGAGCTCGGATCTTCATGAGGACGAGGACGAGGAGGTTGAGGTACTTCAGCCAGTGAACCTCGACGAACTAACCTGGGCATACCTTAAGGACATCCAATTCCCCATGCCCAGGCTGATTGAGCATCAAGTTCCGGTCGCAGTTCCTCGCCGTATAGAATGGGGCGAGTATGAAAGGGAGCACTCAGACCGGTTTGCTATTTCTGCTCGCGGGGTACGAAAGCTCAAGGCGACCGAGTTCGCTGCGAGTTGTATTGTGTCCGCAATTACTGAGGAGGACCTGCCCAAGATTCAGAGGGATTATAAGATTCCCTTCGACATCCCGATGTACGCTCCCTTGGTGGATGACAAAGTTGATCGCCCACCGCGCGGATTGACGGCGATCAACCTCGCTACCTTAAATGCCGGAGTTTCCCTGCCGCTACATCCTCTGGTCGGCCAATTCTTAAAAGATGTGAACCTGGTAATCACCCAACTTACCCCTGTTGGGTGGATAAATCTGATGGCTCTGATGGTCATGTTCGCCCTAGAAGGATACCCCAATAAACTATCCGCTGAGGAGGTTTGCTATCTGATGACGATCACGGGTTGCACCGGGGAAGAAGCGGGTTGGCATTATCTAAAGGCGCGACCAGGCCAGAAACTGGTGGAGGACATCCCCGGAAAGGTGCGGGATTGGAAGCATGACTGGTTTTGGATTGGAGGAGACTGGCGTGCTTCTGCTCGCCCTTCTGGGGGTCTTGTCCGGATTGAGACCCCGGTGGAGTTTAGGGAATTAAAGCGTGAGTCTTCCTCTTCTATAATTTTGAAGTGGTTTGACTAATTTTAATTCTCTTTTTGTTTTGTTTCAGGTCCCAAGAACTTGGGGTGGCGAATTGTCAAGAATAGCATCAGCGACCAATTTTTGTTCGTCGCGTGTCCGATCGCTCTTCGTCGCCGAGAAGATCGCAGCATTGGCCATCTCTTCTCCGAGGACACACTACGTGTTGCCCACCTTACAACTTATCCTCACCATCTTGAAGCTCTAGCTCCCATTCCGGAGGGTAAGTATTTTTTCTTGTTGGGCGAACAAATCTGTTCAAAATTATACTTGGAGTTATCTAACTTATTTTACACTTCTCTTGCAGACCAGCTTGTCACCGTCGCCGTTCATCCTTCCTTCTACGAGCTTGACAATTGTGTCTGGGAGATGCCGACAAAGAGAGGTCGCAAGAAGTCGGATCCCCTCTCCAAGATTATTGCCCTTGCGGCTCAAGGTGGAAAAGGCGACCCCAGACAAGCTGGGGGGTCGAGCTCGGCGCAGCCGCCTGCACCGGTTGCCAGTCCGCCCAAGAATTTAGCTCCGAGGGCGAAGAGGCTTCTTCGCGAAGATGGCACTCCCGTCTATGACTCTGAAAAGGCGGCTAAACGAGCAAAAACTGCTCAGGAAAAGGTGACCGTAGCTGTTCGGCCATCTGAGGGCGACAGCGAGCAAACTCCCTCCGTGGAGCGCCCCGCCGAGCAAGCTTTGGTTGCCACTGCTCGTGAAGGATCTGGTCCTTCATCCAACCCCACCTATCTCGGTTGGGACAAGGGTCGTCTTGACAGGTATGTCTCTCCTCGCCCAGGACACTAAGCATTTTTTTACTAACTGGGGATTTCTTTCCAGTTATTTACCCGAGCAGTACCCTGGGCGGTCTAACATGGTGCACCGGTTCGCCTGTTCGAAGGTGCCGACCAACCTCCGCGAGATCCCGGACTTCTTCATCCGCCGTGCTTCGGAAGTCGTTGCCCGCAACTGGACTAAGGAATTGACGAAACTGTCAAGGCACAGGCGCCTCGTGACAATGGCCGTCTGTGTCTTGTCGAGGCGGGCAACACCTTGGCGGCCGTGCAGCGTCTGGTCGACCAGGTTGAGGATCTCGAGAAGGATTCTCGTCAGCATGCGGCCACCGTCAGCCGTATTGCCAAAGAGCGAGACGACGCTAAGGCAATGGCGAAGAAAATGGTGGCCGACCTGGAAGACAAAGTCAGGGCGCACCAAACCAGTGAGCAAAGAGCTCTGGACTTGCATGTTAAGGTCTCAGAGGAGCTTAAGGTCAAAACTGCCGAGGTCGAGCAGATGCGAGCATAACTTGCCCGCGCTCAACAACAGAAGGAGGTCGCGGAGAAATTCGCAACCGAGGCAACGGTTAAAATTGCCGACCTCGAAGCCCAGCTCGCCAACTCCATTACTCAAGAGGAACTTATTCCAAAGATGGAGGTAAGCTCGATCCTGGGTTATGTGACAGGCTATGCTGAGAGCATTCGAATTGCTCACGAGTTTAAAGCTGCCTCCGTAGTTGAAGAGATCAGCAAGGAGCTCTGCAACTTTGTCGAATCGAACCCTCCAGCCCCGGGTACAACTCTCCAGATCGGCGACCTGCCCGATTATGGGGTCAAGCTTGACTTCATCGGTCCCGAGATCATTATCACAAGTCCTCCCGAAGACGAGGAAGAAGAGGAGGGCAATGTTGCCTTGGGCGAGCAGATCCAGCCCGCCGATCAAAGTTAGAGAGCTCTCCAAGAGCGAGCTGATGCCGAGGGGCTTATCGCCGAACTGACTCAAGTGGTCCCAGTTGACCCCGCTCTCGCTGGATCTCCTCTGGAAGATCCTAAAGATGATAACATTCCCCCTCCTACCGGGCAAGGATCTTAGCGAACAAGATTAGTTAGGGCCTTGTACTTTTTCTTTCTTTTTGTTGTTGTTGTTCGCTTTTCTTCTGTAATTTTTTGGGCGATCAAGCCTTGTCTTTAATGAGACTATTTTGCACATCTACTCGTCTTATTTACTTTACATTAATTGTTCTTTGCATTTTTATCTATGCTTCAACAATCTTAATGTAGTTGGGCCTTGTTCCTTAAGAACTTTTTGGCCTTAGAATTTGATGGGCTTTTGGCCTTAGGCTATGTTCATTTAAAAACGAACAACCTTTAATGGGCTTGGTTGTATAATCAACTTGCGCCTTGAGCTTGCATTTCTGCTTGAACGAACAACTTAACATTAAACAAACATTAAAAAATTACAAGTATTAAACGCGACCAAGAATGTAAACCTGTACTAACTAAGTTGGACCTGCTCGACAAAAACAATGTCAAACTTCCAACCATTAAAAAACATAATTTACATCAGGAGTCAAAGTTGCTCGACCACTAAACATCTTGTCAAGGCATCTTTAAACTCTCAAGAGGGAACTAAACTATACAAGAGGCTGGCGTTCTAGACCGCGACCAAAATTAACCTAATTCAACTCTGTTCGACCACTTATACTTGGTGAAAATTTCAAAAAATTAGGCAAGTTTTTGGATCCATCTTGTACCTCTGCCATTCTAGCTCGCCCAGTGGACTTAGTAGTTCGCCCATCTCAACTTCACTCTCTCATGAGGCAAGACTGCTCGCCTACTGAAAGTACTTCCTTAAGTTAGCTGCATTCCAGGAATATTGGGCCGGGTTGCCATCTAAATCTTCTATGTCATATGCTCCATTGGGTAACCTGTCTGTTACCCTGTATGGCCCCTCCCAAGTCGGGCCAAATATGCCTGGAGGTGGGGCAAGCTTCTTTCTTAAAACAAGGTCACCAACTTCGAACTTTCTTATCTTGACTTGGGAATTATAATAACACTCTGCTCTCTGTTTGTACGTGGCATTTTTTAGCTCGGCATGTAATCTTCTTTCTTCGAGCAAATCTATTTCTGTGGCTAGAGCAGAGTGATTTGCTTGTTCATCAAAGCTGGTCGTCCTGACTGTGTTGGTCTTTAACTCAACTGGTATTACAACCTCTGTTCCGAAAGCCATTGCAAAAGGTGTTTCTCCGGTGCTTGGCCTGGGAGAAACTCTATATGCCCACAGAACCTCCGGGAGTTCTTCTGACCAACTACTTTTACTTTCTGCCATGCGTATTTTCAATGTATGCTTGATGATCTTGTTTACAGCTTCAACTTGCCCGTTTGACTGGGGATGATAGGGAGTCGAATAGTGTTTCCTGATCCCCCACTTTGTACAGAAGTCTCTTAACTCCTTTCCATCGAACTGCGGGCCATTATCCGTCACAATTGTTCGTGGAATTCCAAAGCGACAGACAATGTTCTGCCATATGAAATTAATCATGTTTTGCTGTCTAATCTTTATCATGGCATTTGCTTCTGCCCACTTTGTATAATAATCTACTGCTATGACGGCAAATCGAATATTTCCAACTCCTGCCGGGAAGGGACCAATAACGTCTATTCCCCATCTTGCAAATGGCCATGGACTATAAACCGATACGAGCTCCTGGGCCGGGGCATGAATACTTGGAGCAAAAATTTGACACTGGTGGCAAGCTTTGGCTAACTGGATTGCATCTTTTCGTAAGGTTGGCCAATAATAACCTTGTCTTACAGTTTTGTAGGCCAAAGCTTGCCCCCCAGTGTGACTTCCACAAACTCCAGAATGTATATCCTCCAGGACTGTCCTTCCTTGCCCCCTAGATAAACACCTGAGTAGCGGGAGTGAAAAGCCTCTTTTGTAAAGTTGTTCATCTACCGGAGTATATCTGGTTGCTTGTTTCTTGATTCTTACAGCTTCAAATGAGTTGCTTGGCAACTCCCCGTTTTTCAAGTATTTGGCTATAGGAGTTCTCCAATCATCATCGTTGTTTTGTTCAACTACTTGGTTTACTTCGTAGTCCATTGTTGATGGTTGGACTTTTCTGGTAATGGCAATGTCCGTCATATCTGCTGGCCCATCGCTTGTTGCTAATCTTGCAAGGGCATCAGCTTGTGTGTTGCTCGTTCGAGGTATCTGCTGGATAAACACTTGGTCTAGCAGAGATACCAAATGAGCAACTATTCGTTGATACTCGATCATTTGCTCATCTCTGGCCTCATATTCACCTCGTACTTGGCTTACAATGGGTTGAGAGTCTCCGAAAATCTGTAGTCGTCTTACTCCGACAGCTAATGATAGGTGAAAACCTGCAATGAGGGCCTCATATTCAACTTCATTGTTGGTGGCCATGAACTCGAATCTGACTGCGGAAGTGAATACTTGCCGGTCGGGACTAATGAGCACTATTCCAGCACCCGAGGCCAGATTTGTTGACGAACCGTCCACATAAAGATATCATGGGTGATCCAGCCCTCTCGTTGGATTTTGAGGGAAGGTTAATTCGACTATAAAGTCGGCTAACTCTTGTCCCTTAATCGCGGTTCGAGGTGCATATGTCACGCCAAACTGACTTATCTCTATGGACCATTTCAAAAGACGGCCAGCGGTATCGGGTCGGTGTAGTATTTGTTTGAGTGTGAAGGTTGTCAATACTTCGACTTGATGATTAAAGAAGTATGGTCTTAACTTCCTGACACTCATGACGAGAGCATATGCTAGCTTTTCGGTTGGTGAGTATTTCACCTCATCATCATGCAAGGCCTGGCTGACATAGTAAATTGGCAGGTGAAACTTGCCTTCTGCTCGAACTAACACCGAACTTATGGCCGTGTTAGACGCTGCCAGGTATAAATATAACTTTTCGCCGGGAATTAGTTTTGACAGAATTTTTACATCTCCCAGATAATCTTTCAGTTGATCAAAGGCTTTCTGGCAGCTTCCCGTCTAGGCAAAGTTGCCCTTTTTGATGGCCTCAAAAAATGGACGGTACTTGTCTCCCGATCGTGATATGAACCTGTTTAAAGCGGCTAGGCAACCGGTTAACCTTTGCACTTCCTTAACAGAGCGTGGTGGTTCCATATCGACGATCGCTTTCACCTTTACTGGATTAGCTTCGATTCCTCGCTTACTGACCAGATGGCCTAAGAACTTCCCAGAATGTACTCCAAAACTGCTTTTCTTTGGATTTAACTTCATATTGTATTTCCGGAGTATGTCGAACACACCTGGGAGAGATGATGGAGGTGATCTTCCTTCTGTGTACTTTTCACGACTATGTCGTCGACATACACTTCCACCGTTTCCCCAATATGTTCGTCGAACATTTTGTTGACCAGCCTCTGGTAGGTTGCTCCAGCATTGATTAGACCAAACGGCATCCTCTTCCAGCATAGTAGATTTTTGTTAGTATAGAAAGCCGTGTTTTCTTGGTCATCTGGGTGCATTGGAATCTGGTGGTAACCTGCAAAAGCATCCATGAATGTGAACATTTCGTGCCCGGCAGTACTGTCCACCAGTTGATCGATGTATGGGAGCGGAAAGTTGTCCTTTGGGCATGCTGCATTTAGATCTGTAAAATCTATGCATAGCCTCCAGGTTCCGTTCGGCTTTCGTACCAAGACAGGATTTGCTACCCATTGTGGACACAACGCCTGTTTAATTAAGTCGTTGTCCAGTAACTTTTTGACCTCTTCGTTTAAAGCTTGATACTTGTCAGGTCCATATTTTCATCGTTTCTGGTGGACAGGTTTTTGGACTGGGTTGATATTCAACCTATGACAGGTATCTTTTGGGTCAATTCCCACCATGTCAGCATGGGACCATGCGAAGACGTCTAAGTTAGCCTTCAGGAATTCCGTCATGTGGGTTCTGTAAGGCTCGGGGAGTTCGGACCCGATGTAAAGTTTAAGGTCATCTCGTATGGGATCAATCTTAATGGCCTCCAATTCTTCGACCGGAGTTGCCCGTCGTTTTTGCCCCTTCCATCGAGGGTCAACTATTGGTCCTTCTGGACTTAGCTCATCCTCGATGTTCATGGGTTCAGCACCTAACCGGGGATCAAAATCTTCCGCGAGTTCCGGGTTGGGTTTGGTCGCCATGATTGGGCTCTCCTGGTTATTACTCGGACGTATACTGTCAGTTACGGGGGGTAACATTGCTTCTGGCAAGGTCTGCTCGCCGCCCTGCAGCATCTGCTCGCCCATGGGCGAGGGCTGGTCGTCTACGTCCATCTTATCGTTCTGGGCCCCGAGAATATCTTCCAAAATTGAGGGTTCATTCTCAAGTTGACTGGTTGACGCTTCCATCATAGATACTTGTCCTTGTCTTGACTGGATTTGTAGGAGACACTCTCGAGCTTTTCTTTGGTCTCCTTTTACTGTGCCAACTCCACTTGCTGTTGGGAATTTTATGCAATAATGGTAAGTTGAACACACAGCCCTGAATTCATTCAAGAAAGGTCGACCCAGGAACCCGTTGTAAGTTGACTCTTGATCGATGACCAAGAAATCCACCATTCTTACGATATTTTTCTCGGGCTCTTTGACCGTCACAAGTTGCATAGCCAAAGTTACTATTCCCAGTGGGACCGTCACAGCATTTCCGAATCCCTGAATACGATGATTTGTGTCTCTGATGTAGCCTGCACAATCTCCCATTTGATCAAGCGTCTTTTTAAAAAGGACATTTGTGTAGGCTCCAGTATCCACCAACAGTCTATGCACTCTAGTTTCCATGATCTTGGCACATATCACAAGCGAATCGTTGTGAGGGGTCAGTACTCCTTCCAAGTCTCTGTCGGTAAAAGTTAATTCTGATGTTTGCATGGCAGGCGGAATAACCCCCATTTCTTGTACATGACCGATCGCTCGTAATTCTGCTTTTCTTTTACGATTAGAAATTGGTGGTCGTCCATCAGAATAACCACCTATGGGTCCTGCAGGCTCCATCATCTGGATATCTGGAACTGGCCCTTCGGCAGGCACCTGAGCTGGTCGCCCAGCTCAATTTCGACGAGGTGCCTGTTCCTGGTCCTCCTCATCAGAATCTTCGTCTCTGTCTCTTTTGCCAGGTTGCCTTTTCACGAACTCGGATAGCTTTCCCTCCTCATAAAAACGTCATAACTCCTTCAGCAAGTCACGACATTCGCTCGTAAAGTGGTGTGAAAATTGCTTGAAATTCGTGTACTATTTTTGCCGAATTTAATTGGATTTCTTGCATTTATTTACATTAATTTGACCATTTGTGCTTAATTGTCGAGAAAGGCATTTTTGTTATTTTTGCAGGAAATTGAATGATTTTTAGAAGAAAATACGAGCCTATAATTTTGTGAGGTCGAGCGAGGAGAAAAATCGAGAAAGAAAGCGAATTGGGCTCCATTTTTAATCCAAAGTTTTCGGCCCAAATCAATTAAATTCAAGCCCATGTTTGGCAGCCCATTTGAAGGCTAATTGTTTTCGGCCCATTTACATTGAAGAGGCCCATTTATGTTATAAGTTGAAGTGAAGATAAAGAAGCAGCATCTCACGTGATATTGGAAAGCAAAGGGATGTCTTTATACATGCGGGTCCACCATTTCTAAGAAAGGAAAGGTCAAACATGGCTTTTAAAAATTGGAAACCCACGTCCTCTCCATTCCAAATCGAAGAGAGAAGGAAATATAGCAGCTAGGTCACGTTTTACTCCTCAAGCCAAACGCAGAAAACTCTCGCCAAAAGAAGTCACACTTCTTCGCCGGAAAACTGAATCGCAGCAGCGCCATCACTCGCGAATTTGCAGAAAAAGCATCGCTGCCTCACCGGAATTGAAGCTCGCCGGAAATGAAAAGAGAGAACCGTTACGTCGCCCGGAAAATCACGCCACCTTCCACCGGAAATTGTAGAGCGCCGCAACCTGTTCGTCGCCGGAGTTCACAGCACCACAAGAAGGCTTGGCCGGAATCAATGGAGTTCTCGCCGGAAAACTGAAGTTTGCAAGCACCGAAATCGGAAAACTCGCATCGGAGAAGCCATAGATGCCGGAAAGAAGCTCGTTGTACCCAGAAATTGTAAGCCACACCATAGCCGATTTGCGGATGAAGAAGGGAGAGAAATAGCACTCATGGGTCCCACGCATGAAAGAGTCGTGCAATTCACAGAAGCGTGTTTCCAAACTCGATCGAGTCATTCGACTCGCGCGAGCGGATGTCGGTTTATACAGAACGTTCGAAGCTATTTCGCCTTACTCGACCAAGAGGCCCGGTCGAGTTGGTCAACTCGCTCGAGTTGACCGAGTTGACCGGGTCAACTCAGCAGTTTTTGGTCCAAATTTCGAATTTTCACCATTTTTCAGGGATTTAATTGCAAATTCGTCTCAAGCCCTATTTCCACACTATATATTCTTCATTTCTCAGATTATAGGGGAGGAGAAACACAATACACACACACAAGAACCCTAATCCCCTAGATAGTTTTCTTTTCTTTTATTTTTTTTCTTTTAATTTCTAGATTAGATTAGATTAATATTTGATTAGTAGTATTTACATTTCAAGCAAGGATTGAAGCTATTGAAGATTTGTATTTCCATTTCATCACAAGAGGTGATATCTTTCTTTTAATTCAAGTTTTAATGAGTAATTTCATTTTTATTTGTTATTTTAGCTTGTTAGTCATGGGTGTCTCTTCTAGAACCATGGGCTAATTTTTGTTTGCTTTGAGTGTTGAATCAATGTATGAAATTAGTGTGTTGATGGATTTATAACTTTGATTATGTCTATTTCTTGATGTGAATGTTTTTATTGATGGGCTTTGTATGTCTCAATTAATTAGTTGATTTGATTAGCTTATGTATTTAATTTTGTGTATTGCAACGAGAGTTGGGTATGCATGACTGGTATTTAGGTGAAAGTTTTGATTAATTAATTTGAGTTAAATAGTAATCGGTTGCCCGAGAGGGGGTCGGTTGCTAGATCCCCCATCATTAGACATTAGGTATCTTAATTTGATAATTCGGGTACTTAGTGAAGGGGGAATTCTAGAGATGCATCGCGTGTTTTTAGATATTCACGATCTTAGGAGCTTTTGGGGCATAATTAGAAGTTGCTAGTTAGTCCACGTTGTTCACCTAGGCCTCAAAAGGGATTGGTCTACACACTTTTGTGATCGCTCTTAGCGAACATCTAGAAAAAGGCAATGATAGGTTATAGATTTGTCACACACACACTAGTGGATTATATTGTGAAGACACTCGAAACATTGTTCTCCCTTGCACTTCTTTAATCGGAAGTTAGTTTAATTGTTTAATTGCTTTTCTAGATTTAATTTTTGCATTAGTTTAATTTTCGAATGTCAACTTTCTCGTCACTATAGTACCATGCCGACGTACAACTTTGGGGCTCCACTGCACTCCTAAATCCTTTGGGTTCGATAACTACTTGGTCCTAGTCTACTTTCACTACTGCGACGATCCCGTACTCTTGCGGGGGAGTAGGAAAATATTTTTCGAAAACTCCGACCAAGTCAAAGTGCCCCACACTCTGGTGGTAGGCACAATACTTGTTCTGGTTTAACTTACTCGCATCCTGACGTATCCTACGGGGAGGTGTGAGCAATTCTTTGTCCCGGACATTATTGTAGACTGTATCAATTGATACAGTAAGAACATGGTTCAATTTATCTTTCAGCTCCGTTCCTTCAGTGAATGCTTTCATGTTCTTGGGAGTTCGATAACCAGCACCGGGCTTCTTTGCACCCTCTTTCTGCTCTCCTTTATCTCCCATGTCTTTTTGCAGTGCTTCGTGCATGGAGACAAAGACTCCTGCCTGATCTCGAAATTCAGCGTAAGTCTTCGGGCATCTAAGGTGTACGTCTTTCCAGAGTTTGGTGCCTTTCTTTAGTCCCGCTAGGACGACTACAATCTTGGTGTCCTCACTAACAGACTCCCCTTCTAATAGGACCTTGTCGAATCTTTCCAAGTACGATCGGTTCGACTCGTCATCAGTTTATTTCAAGTCGGATAACTGATGTCTTTGGGATAGATAAGACCCGGCTGTTGAGAAGTGGGATAAGAATTCTTTGCTCAGCTGAGCAAATGAGTGAATTGAAGCTGGTGGCAAAGCTGAAAACCACTTATGGACACGATCTCCCAGAGTTAAAGGAAACTCGCGACATTGTGTTGCGTCACTTGCCCCCATTGATACCATATAATTGGTATACTTCATCAGATGTACCCGGGGGTCCGCCGTGCCCTCATATTGGATACTCGCTGGGAACTGGATCTTTTGCTAAATCGGGGCTTTCAGAATCACCAAAGATAGAGGTGAGACTGGAAGAGTTGTGTTTCCATATCCTCTCTGTTGATCGAGCTGGCCTTGCATGCTCTCTATGGCCTTTCTCATGGAGGCGAGCTCTTCAAAGGATCCCCCCTGACTCTGAGGCTGTTCGGCGAGCAGAGGCGTGTAACCGTTTGTTCGCTCCAGTCCCTCATTGGGAGCGGGAACCCCCCTGGATTGGCCTCCTAGGATTGGGCTCTGCGTTTGGGCCAAGGTGACCAAAAGCTGACCTAGTCAGCCTGTCATGGACTGACTGGCGAGCAAGTGCAACAGCTGGGCGAGCTGCTCCTGCTGCGGGATGAACTTCCATGATTCCCCGGCCGTGACGACCTAATCTTTCTAGAGCACTTTGGCGTGTGCCTTGACTCACTGCCATGGTCGGATTCTGAGTTGAACCTTCCTGATTGGCGGCCTCAGCGTGCTGTTTATCTTTGCCTTTGGCTTTACGAGCTTGGGCACTGTCTGCTTCATTTAAATGATCCCCCCAGCCTTCTCATGTTCACGAGTCTTTGTGGGGCTATGCCTTGCTCGCACATAAGAAGGGCCAGGTTGGGCTTGCTGTCTTTGTAAAGCCTGGAGCATGGCAATGGTGCATGCCAATTCGTCTGCATTGTGAGCTAAGGCGTCTAACTCTGGTGGCATCAACTGACGAGCAACATTGGTTTGATTTTCCTGGTCGTTCCTGCTCGCCCCTGCTCGCCTACCAGCCTGGGACATCCGGGAGTGTGAATCCCTTGTTATATGTTGTGAACGTCGTGTCTCTCGTGATTGAGGCATGTTCACAGGAGGTATCGAGTATTGTTCTTGGTGTTCTTGAATTTTTCCTTCAAAAGCTCAAACTTGTTCCACAATCTTGGGGAGATCTTCCCGTATTCAATGATTCGGAGGTTCGAACCCTCCTTCTAGCGCCAATTTGTTGATGATCGTTTCTAATTTTGATGATTGATGGCTGTTTTTGTTATTCAATTGATCACCAAACAATTACGTGTGATTGATCACTAATCGTAATTAGTGAATTCAAAATTTTAGGTTTAGGTTTGGTTTGAGATGTTTATAAGCTTACGTGATAAATTCGATCGTAAGATAAACGAGCTGCTTTTGGTTCGTAGACAAAGTTTGGACGTATATAATAATTTGTGCTTGTTTTATTAGCTGAAAAAATCTAAGTATTTATAGACATTTGCCTAGCAGGAGGTGTCGTGACTTTTGGCCTACCAGGCCTACATGCACGACACCTGGCCTTTGACTAAGTTGACCTTATCTAAACTAAATTCTATCCTTATCTTGTTGGACTTGTTCGCAGTCAAGAGCTGTTCGTCATATTGGACTTGTCCTGGAGGAGTCTTTAGTCTGATTCTGTTGGTATCTTGTCTTGGTGTAGCGTGCAGGTTCTGCTCGCCAGATATCTTGGGTTAATTTCGTTTTAATCTTTACGGGTTTTGTGCTAATCCTGGTCGCCCAACTGCTGATTCTGCTCGCCTATCAACAATAACGTAGTTCAAAGAAGGGTATGATTTGATTTGTGGGAGGGTCGTACATAGTTTAACCTCATGTGGGCCAGGAGGGACTATTCTTTAACCACTGTAGACAGAGTAGGGTATTTGATTACTTAACCACTATAAACACCTTAATAGGGTGAATTAACAGTTTAACCACATGTAATTACCTTTGGTGGTTGTCTTTCACAATTTATCCTCATGCGGACCAGGAGCGACTGACAGTTTAGGCTCGTGCGTCATGGAGCTTGCTGCTTGGTTTATTTACGCGTAGTAGCATTTCAAGAATTTCCCATTTATGGGGCCAATGCTTACACCATCCTAAGAAATCAGCTTGTAAGCATCATTTGTATAAACTTCTGTCGCGACATAGGGGCCATCCCATTTGGGCAAGAATTTGTTTCCAACACGGTGAGTGATGACAATGGGTCTTCTTACTGCCAACACCAAGTCGCCAACTTTGAAAGACCGTGTCTTCACCTTTTTGTTAAAAGTTCTGGCAAGGCGAGACTGATAACACTCGAGGCTTTGTTGTGCTTCCAGCCTTTTCTCATCCAAGGCCTCTAACTCTTCGAGACGCAGACGTGTGTTCTCTTCTTCTGCCAGACCTTCCTGTATAGCCATCCTCAGAGAAGGAATTTATTTCTCAAGAGGTACCACTGCTTCAACACCATACACCAACAAATATGGAGTAGTTTGCATAGGCATCCTGTAAGTGGTGCGGTACGCCCATAGAGCTTCATTCATCCACTCGTGCCAATCCCGTTTGTACTTCGAAACAACTTTCTTCAGCAGACTACACAAAGTTTTGTTGAAAGCTTCAGCAAGCCCATTAGCAGCTGCATTATACATTGAAGACTTTCTTTGTTTGAAGTTGAACTTCTCACAGACTTTGTCAATGTGACTGTTGGAGAATAACCTTCCATTGTCAGTAATAATGTAGCGCGGGACTCCGTATCTGTAAATGATGTTGACACGGATGAAGTTGGCAAACTTCACTTCCCTCAAAGGCACCGCTTCCGCCCACTTGGAAAAGTAGTCGGTTGCAGCTAAGATGTAGAGATGACCACCAGAGGACTTTGTCAATGGCCCTACAACGTCCAGACCCCAAGCATCAAAGGGCCATGAGGCAACAGTTGGATGTAAAGGTTCAGGGGGTTGATGAATCAAGTTTGCATGAAACTGACATGCCTGACATCCATGCAGTCTTTCACCATTGTCGGCCAGTAGTAGCCCATCCTCTTTATCCGGAAATGTAATTTGGGTCCTGACTGGTGGGCACCACAAACTCCGGAGTGAGCTTCCTCCATAGCTTGAACAACTTCCTCATCTCCTAAACACCTTAAGAAGACACCATCAAATGATCTCCTATAAAGGGTTCCTTTGTAGTAGATGAATCGAGGTGCACGACGCCGAATGTCAACTCTTTGACGTGGATCATGGGGTAACTTCTCATGTTGTAGATAATCCATTGTGATTGACGCCAATCCTCATTTTCAATTTCAAAGACTTCTGTGGCATGATTTCCAGCTTCTTCATTGTCTTCTTCATCAAAGATTGAAGGTATAACCCAACTTCTGCATACAGGTATTCGTACGTGGGTTCCAGGCATAGCTATAATTGATGCTAACTGTAACACTCAGGAGTATTAATTTCCTTAGACTATAATACAATAAAATATGTGCATAAACTATTATTATTACTAATATTATTTATTTATTTATTTATTTATTTATTTATTATTATAATATTTTTCAAAAGTTATTATACAAGAAATATTTAATCCTCTTTCTAAAAGATTTGAATATGTTTATACGTGTATATCTAGTTGATATTTTGGATATTTATAAAATGAATTTTTTTAAGTACTAAAATAGATAAATCTAAAAATGTATATATACATATATATATAAATATAAGCACGTATATTCCAGTAACTTATTCCTAAATTTGCTACTAAAGTTGATTTTGAAATTCGGGATAAGAAGATCACGTACACATGATATATTTTTTATTCCAAAGATTTCTCAACAAACTCTCCTCTCCCCATTTTAAATACACGGCTTTCACTCTCAAAAAATTTAAATCCATATCGCAATCTTGAACGGTTTCCTCCGCAGCACTCACGGTGACCTTGAAATCAAGTTCTTCTTAATTTTTTACTAGAATATTTATGCTCCCTCGACATATAAAGATACAGATATTAAAATTATTAATATATAATATCATGTTTGTCTGTATGCATAAATAAGTACTATGTGTTGGGGGGTGTATATACAAGTTAGGAATTATAGGTCGAATCCACTGGTTTGACATTTTCATTGATTTATATTTAGGAGAGGTTGGGTCCAGAGAGGATAGCAGTGGACTTAATTGAATTTGTGGGCATGCGTTTGATAAGTGTTCATTAGGAGAATTTCATTTGGAGTAATAGATGCTTTATGATAGAAAATGAAGTGGAGGTTAATTAAGATGAAGAATATATACGATTCTTCTAATTATTTCATTAGAACAATTATGTTTCAGTAACAGAATTATGTTTCACGATATTCTGTAGAAATCATTTTGGGTTAGTAGATAACTACAATTTTGATTGGTTGCAAAATATAGAATACCAGTTATAGACCCGCGAGTCTCGCGGGCATAATTAAAATATATTTATTAAAATGTATTAGTGTTATTTTATAATTATTTACCATTAACGGATACACAATTGCATAACATTTGTTTTTTATTGCTTCATTAAGCACATTCGACACAAAGCAACACAATAATCACAAATTCCTAAAAACCTCCCTAAATACAACATTAGTCGTGTTCTTTGAAGGCTTACCTTCGGAGTCAAGACAAAGCATTTTCAAACCATCCTTACTCATAACCCTCAACACTGCAACATACAACTGCCCGTGTGTGAAAACTGGTTTTGGCAGGTACAGAACAACGGTCGAAAGAGATTGTCCCTGGCTTTTATTAATAGTCATAGCAAAACACAATAGTATGGGAAACTGCCTTCTTCTAAATTTTACCTGCATCGTTGCATCCGAGTTGCTCAAAGTCATTCTAGGGATGAAAACCTTATTTCCAATATTTTTTCCAAGAATTATCTCAGCTTCAATCACGTGGTTTCCCATCCTAGTAACAATAAGCCTTCGTCCCATTACACAAACCAGCTTTCTGATCAATATTTCTCATCTGAACAATAAGAACACCTTTCTTCAATACCAATATATGGCTAGGCATACCACTACACCTGACAGTGTTTAAAAAATCCACCGACACCAGCTCTCCATTACCACCAGGACGAAACTCATATTTACAAACACTATCGTAGCTCAAATAAGTCCTCGCTTCCCCATGAATAATAAATAACATCTTCTCATTGATACAATCAATATCTCGATGCGTAGGCGCAAGAATTGCTCTATCTTCAAAATATTTATGCATACCTAGATTACTTTGGATTGACGGATAGATACTTTGAATGATAGCCATAATAGGATCAATATCATCACAAATTAGATTTTTCGGTGGCATCTCAATATCCGCAAAACCATCTCTACCTTGACCGAGCTTACCATCACCAATTTTTAAAATACAATCCGAAAACTCAGCAATCCCACTGCTGCTTGAATCAGAAGACGTGCTTCCGGACTCCAACCTCATATTTTTTGTCAATGTAAGAACCTAATTATAGAACCACAAATGCAGACATAAATTACCAATAAATGAATAAATAGATAATATTAAATATAAATAATCGATGTTCTACTAAAATAATTAAGAATACCTTGCAGTAATCCCATGAATTAATGGTAGAATGGACAACATCTTCTCTGCTTCCATTTGGTATTACTGGAAGTATTTGCCGAAAATCCCCACCAAGAACAACAGTTTTTCCTCCAAATGGTAAATCACTTACCGATCCATCAGGATTTCTAACAATGTCTCGCAAAGTACGATCCAATGCTTCAAAACTAAATATGTTCACCATGGGCGCTTCATCCCAAATTATTAGCTTGGCCATTATGATTAATCCTGATAACTCTGATCCAGGAAGTACATGACATGTGGAAGACTCATCAATATTTATTGGAATTGCAAATCTTGAATGAGCAGTACGTCCACCAGGCAGAAGAAGAACTGCGATTCCAATCGAAGCAACATTCAACACAACATGGCCATCACTCCGTACAGCGGCATAAAGAGTCCTCCAAATATAAGTCTTTCCAGTCCTGTCATATCCATATAAAAAGAAAATACCACCTTTTCGACTCACAACATCATCGAGTATCTCGTAAAAATAGACCTCTGTTCAGAAGTGAGCATGGAACTCAACTTCGCATACTCATCCCGCAGGAGTGCACGATCATATTGCATCTCCTTGCGGATCATTTTGTTTGTTCCAGATGAAACCGATCGCTCCGTGGGCATAGGCATCGAAGGGAATCTGGATAAACAACTTCCATTCAATTCCAACAACTTCTCACAACAATGTTCCTGAACTCATAACCAACTAAGAATATTCTCCCGGCCAAATTTTCTCGCACTGCAATCATCTTGCTATCATCACCAAACAAAGTCCGCGCGGACGACGACAATTTCTTGGAAAGAGTGAAAATAATGAATTAGAATAAAAATTCTCAGAATTAAACATTAACAAAATTATAATTTATAAAAATAATTAAACATAAATAATATAAAATAATTTTACCAGTCGAGTACTCCACTCGGTAGAATCACAGCTGACTTGAATCGAATATACCAGCTACTACTAGTAGCTTCCCCGCAAGAGTACGGGTTCACTGTAGTATGGGCGAGTATAGGGACCAAGTAGTATCGAACCCAAGGGATGGAGTGTATGCGAATAGATCCCTGAAGATCTACGCGTCGTAGCTAATATGAGTGAATATTTTTGGATTTTTGGAAAAATTAATTAAAACTAAAATAAGCTAAGAAAACTAAAATACTAAAGAAGACGAATTAATTAAGGGTTGTGTTCAAGTAAGAGATGGTGATGCTTAGGATAGGAATTCCTACGTATACTAATGGAGCAGATACATAATCAGAATAACTGTGACACATAAGAAATAACCTAAGTCTAAGAATGCAAGGTGAAAGCTCAAGATTATAAACCCTAATACTTTACCCTAACACTCGACTTCACTAATCTACTAACACTTTAATAGATTGTGCTTAACTAATGAGACCCTAATTTAACTAAGGTGATGCGGTCGTCCTCCTTCGCTAAACCGGTAAATGAATTAACCCTTTCTAAACCTTCTCGTTAAGACTACTAATTGTTATTGAGTGATGCGGTCGTCCTCTCTCTAACACTTTCGTACTAAATTCAAAGGAAAAGTTAAGATTAATTATAAGAATTCATTAACTAAGAGAATTAAAACTAACGTCACGAATTACCCTAATTACGTACCCACATCCTACTTCTACGAGTTCATCCTACCCTAAGCATACAAGGGTTTTAGCCGGACATGGCTTTAACAAACATAAAAGCAATAGAGGAAACAACGAACATAGACATAATGAATTGAACGAAGAAAATAAGAAACATGAACTAGGGTTTTAAAAGAAAATAAATACTAAGAACTGAAATTTAATTAACTAAAACGAAGTTTCAAAGCGTTTAAAGTAACCAAACTAATGAAAAGAACTAAGAAACGAAAAGAAACTAAAAATTCGTACGAAAAACCTCAACAAAACGTAAGTAAAGCTTGCTCGTTCTTCTCCTCTTCCTCTCTCTAAAAATTAAGTCTAAAAGTGATCTCTAAAGTTCGGGGATTAGGTGGTTCTTTGAAACGAGTTTGGAAGAGGTATATATAGGCACCGGGTCGAAACGGGATCTCATGGGCCGAAAAACGAAATTTGGAAAAGAAGCCTCGGAAGCGCTCGAGCTGTCCAGGTCGAGCGGGGCGCTCGACCTGCTCTGGTCGAATGATTCATTAGCTCGAACGGGGCGCTCGAGCTGTGCTGCTCGAATGGTTCTATAGGTCGAATGAGGCGCTCGAGCTGTGCCCCTCGAGCGGTAAAAACACTCTGTAAGTCCGGAGCGCTCGACCTACGTTGCTCGAATGGCCCTTCCTTCCTTGCAACTAACACTTTTCTTCTCACGTACTAATACCAATCGTATTTCTTCGATATCTTCTCATCTGGGCATCCGTTTGAGTCGATTCAAAGTCCTACGAACTCCATTTTTCATCCTCGATTCACCTATGAGTATCAAAGAGACAAATTCATCAATGTATAGAAATAGTACTCATTTGGCTCTAAAAACTCAATAAAATCGACCAAAACTAGGGCGTTTCTAGCTACGAATCATGACAATTTCACGCCTAATCAACAGCACGTACGGACGGTAAATCCAACTGGGAGTTTTGCTAACTAAAACAAATAAAATATAAAATATACAACTAATCAAAACACACTGGGTAATAATAAGTTGTTCACATTTGCAATATTTAAACAAAACTATATCCAATTTATAACAAATGCACATCACCTCTAATTTACTTATCGAAGGCGGTGGAGGCAGCGATCGTGTGGTAATGTCCCAATGCAGATGGTAAGGTCGTCCATATTCATCTACAAAGAACATAAAAGGACTTGCAACTAAAAATAATAGATATTAAAGCAAAATTTTTAAATCAAATTATAGTATTAAAAAAACACCTCTGAAGCCCGGCTCGGTAGACAAAAATAAATTACACCGATCAACGTAATAGGCAGCAATACAGAAAGTATTCAAACCATCATACAAAATGGTCACACATTCAATAGAAGTCATTGTAATGCCCCGAAAGAACTTATCCCAATCACATGTGATTTTCCAATTCCCATCAAATATATAACATCTCGAATTGATATACCGACCAGTAGAAGACTTCATCAAGCATGTAGGTGGGAAGGTTCCAGCAAAATTCCATGCAAATTCATGAGGAATTTCCTGCAAGAAAAAATATATTTTATAAAAAAAAATATACAGCAAGGAATTGGAATATAAAATCCACATAATATAAATAATGAGATTCAGTTTTTGGAAATATGAGCTTACAATTGATTAAGCAAAATGAGCAAAAAATTCAGGAACATGAGACGCACTAATAACAGTACCTGCAGCCGATGAGAGCAAAGAGAGAAGGGACACAAATAAGTGAATACTTGTACAAACAAACTTATAAAAAAATCGAGAAAAAGGAAAAAAATAAATCACAGTACCATTGCCAATTTCCACCTCAGAATTATCGACGATTTCCCTAACCTGGTGCAACATCCCACCCACCCTAAATATTTTCATAAAAAAAGAAGATGACCCAGGAATCATTGAAAAAAAATAGTATCATCAACCTCTAAATGATAAAAATCCACCAAGTTATCCCACTGAACTCCACAGAACACACGAAAACAATCTCTCTCCAAACCAACATCAATACGCCACCCACGGGCCGAACTATCAAAAATGTCCACAGAAGAACATCCATGACCGCACGAAACGCCAATAGTCAATGAACTTAGCAGGAGTAGACTGAAAAAAAGTAAAAAAAATAAAAATCCATCACAGAAATAGAGAACAACACCAAATACAACCCAAGTCAAATCGCCAAATAAAATAAAAATAAGCTAATACATTGTACCATTTTTAAGAAATAGTCAATATGCCCAAATGGCAATTAATTAATGTAAAACGATCCTTCACCCAAATCATAGAGCCTCCTCTTCAACCTTGCAATAGCCGAGAAATCCATCGGTAGATTAGTGCCTATGAATACATTGGAAAAGAAACACACAACTAAACAAAAAATCACAAAAAATGAGCAATATAAAAAAATGCAAATAAAAATAACATGTAGTTGTGGACATTTTCAAGCTTTTAAAATGAAAAAAAAAAGAACAGTATGAAAAGATTTGAAAAATCTGGCAACAAAATGCCTATGCACTGAACACGAATCATAAACCTTATAAAGCAAAAGTTATTCATGCTTATGTGGCAAGACTGTAACGCCCCGAACCCAATATATATTAATTTTATCGGATTCGAAGTGTTATTGTGATCAAAAGTCCGAACTATAAAATTTTTGAAGGAAATATAACGGAAATGAGAGATGGTGAGTTTTTATGCAGCGGAAGAAATGGGTAGAATAATTTTAATAAGTATCTTACACACATATATGTGTACATAAAATATAGTATTATCAGTAATGTTTTATTTAAGTGGGGAACTCCGTGTCGTCTCTATTACTGTCCTTGCTCCACGAAATCATAATCTGCAAGGGGTTAGGAAAATGGGGCGTGAGAATTGAATTCTCACATATGGGTGATTTGCAACATCATGGGATTGGTAAATCCGAAATATATTAAATTATACTCATTGATAAAGAGTTTATTTTATTTAATCAGTTTCATATAAAATTTAAATGATATTTAAACATATTTCGCATAATATAATTGAAATAGCACAAGTTGGTTCACATTAAGGCAAAGCCCAAAGTTATATCACATATTATCACAAACTGACAAACCATAAACGTACAATTATTCCACTTCCAACAAAGTTACTCTTTTCAACTCCAACCAATCAACAAAGTTACTCTTTTCAACTCCAACCAAAACTTACTTCATCCAACCACACAAGCTCACATCATCCAACCTTATACATCCCTCAAAATAAGCAAGTATCAATGGCCTTCTTCCCAGTGCGTCAAACGACAGCTGACCGGGGACCAGATCTACTTGATCAACAACCTTGATTCCGAGGGCGTCCCCGACAGCAGCCCAGGAGGTCGGATTTAAAACTCGATCCCGACTCCGTACATACTGACCTTCCACAAAACTGACTCAATAACTTTACAAAGAATAATACTTGACTGATAACTGAACTGATTCATGCTCACGTAAGGTGTTTACTCATGCAGTGGTGATCGATTTACAAAACAACAGGCTAATATATAACATATATAGTTATATCACATAATCCAAACAGTTATATAGATAGGTGTTACATTTATGTTGGATTAGATATTTTTTATTTGATTTAATCGAGTTCAGGAAATACCGGCACGACGTTATTATTAGTAGATCAATCAACAGATCATCACCCACCTGATGGTTCTGAGTTCCGGGAATAATGTGTAGGCAGACAGTCGAGTCCTTCGTGCATGTCCCGAAAAGTACAGAATCCTAATAAAGAGTATTCCGATTAAAAGATTGACTTTTGAATTTGAAAAGCTTAAGAGTGTGAAACTCGAGGATTGAGTAGATTGTTGTCTTTAGAAAACTATTGAAAACTAAAGTTTTCAAAGGTTGATTTCCAATTGATAAGTACACCCCTTTTTAAGAGGAGGTGCATCAGGGGGGTGTATTTACTAAATTAATTGGTGTAACAGGGGGGTGTATTTACTAATTTCTGGTATGTCCTTAACAAAAGCCTTTTAAGAAATAATATAATTATTAACCTTGGAATTACTTAGATAAAAATAAGAAATTACTTAGAAAAAAATAATAATAAAATTAAAGAAAAGGTTTTTCTTTCTTAAGAATTTTATTTCTCATTTTAAAAGAAATCTTGAATATAATTAATCATATTTTATAAATAAAAACCCTTTATTAATCTTATTAATAAACTTTGACTTTCTAAGAAGTTTATAAAAAGTACTTTTCTTTTCTAATATTAGTGATACTTCTAAAGTTGGTTTGTAATACTTCTTAAACAAAGGATTATATTAATTTTTCCAAGAAACTATTTTGATATTAGCTTTGGATGTTTAAAGAACTTATCTCGTGTTTCCAATTTTTCTTAAAGTCGCACAAGGTAGAAGACGAATTTCCATTTGTCTACGGATTCAAAACAAATGTGTTAACAATTGAAAATCATCATCCAACAATAATACCAACCATTTAATTCAAAGATACTAAACATCTTAATTCACTAATATTCACCAACTAAGCCAACAACACTAATTCATCAATTCAATAACACTAGACAACTATTCCAGTGATACTTAAACAGCTAAACCAACAATACTAAACAACTAATTCATAGGAACTTAACCATGAACAAGAGTCCATTTATAAACTAACAGCTCCAATCCAAAAACAACTAGTATTTTATCTCCTTACAAGGCTCACAACAGTAGGGAAATTAAAACAGTTTGGTTCCCTATTTCAATTAGTACGAAAAATAGGAAGGAGGCTAGTAATTCTTACGAGCTCCGATTTGGGGTGGTAAACGAACGGCCTAACGTCGTCCTAAAAGAAATCGGTTATTCGTCGGATTATTTGGACAGCCTAACGGCGTTGTTTCGATTTTTCCAAAATTGAACGGGCAGCGGTTCGAATCAAAGGCGTCATCTCGATCGGAAATCAAACGGAGAAGGTTTATAGTTAGAAATCAGAATTTAAACGGGATCGAAATTGAAATAAAAAGGGAACCTAATAATTTCTTACTGGAAAAGAAAAGAGGCGGTGGCTTCGGCAGGGGCGGCGTCACAGCGGCGGCGGTTCGCTCCCGTGGTGGCGTCGCGACGGCGTAACGGTAAAGGGGAGCGCGGCCTGGCTTCGAACGGAGGAGGAGGCGCGTCGATCGATCGGAGCAGAGGAGCGGCGACGGGGCTCTAGCGAAGGACAGAGGCGGCAGCGCTGGTGGCTCTTCGCCGTGAGGGAAGGAGGAGAGGCAATTCGCGGCGGCGGAGGGCGGCGCGCTCACGACGGGCGGGCGTTTGGCGACGGCGCAGGAGGCGATGGCCGTGGCTCGCTACGGAAGAGGCGCGGCGGCCTGGGAGCGAGGCCAGGCGGCGCGCGGCGAAGGGAGGAGGAGACGGCCTCGCGTCGGCGGCTGAAAGAGTAAGAGATGGGCTGTGATTGTAGAGAGAGGCGAGAGAAAATTGGTAGAGAGAGAGAGCAACTGAGAGTGAAATTTGGAAAATGAATTGAGGATAAGTGTATGCGGTTTTTCTTTTGTGATTTGAGAGAGGAAAAGATATTTGATTGGAAATTAAATTCTTAATTAATTATTTTAATAGAAAGAAAAATAAACATGTGGGTGGAAATTAATACTCTAATTAATTTAATTCAAAAAAAAGAAATTAAAAATATGTGGATAGGGATCCCATTTGTTTTGAGATATTTTCGTTACCAATTGATACGGTTTAGGGATCGTTTGGTTCACGAGATTAATCCCGATTTGAAAATTAATACAGTTTTAAGATTCGAATAATATTTTAAAGTATTTTAATTATTCTCAATAATTTATACGGATCGAAATCCTAATTTCAAACTTGAATATTTAATTTCTCGTAGTCCTTTATTCGTTTGAAAGGTTCGATTCTTTCTACGAATTTAGGAATTTGTAAAAAGGGTATATATTTAAATTACACAAAAGCACACAAAATAATAAAATAAAAAGAAACAAAGATAAGGAAATAAATAAGGGTCCTAGGAATATAAAAGGTATAAAATGGGACGGGGTATTAAAAAGACTATGGTTGCTCTATTTCAAGAATTGACCCCTCTCATTCATGCACTTATTGCAAATTGATCTCGACCGTTGTTTTATTTCATATCGATCATGTTCGTCCGTTTTTGGTCATTTTTATCTATAAATTTGCACTTCACCTATCATCCTTTCATTTATTCCTTGTCCTATTCTCTGGTTCGTCACGTTTCTTCAGTCCGAGTTTGTGGTTACCGTTGGTTATCGATTGTTGACACATTTCGATTGTTAGGCCGACTTTCGTGGATAGTGTCTGTAGCCGCAGTTGATCATTTCATAGCATTCATCGTGATGAAGCGGTTTCAGTAACATTAGTGTTGCTATTATAGATCGTTAATGTATAGGTTGTTTCAGTTCAATTTTATCATTGAATGATCAATCCATTCGCTGATCAATGTTGTAATATCGTCGGGATGTTGTTTTCGTTCTTGATTCATTATTGAAAAAATAATATTATTTGGTTGTGTATTACCTCCTTCCCTTTTTTTGTTTATTGTCCTTTAGATTCTCGCGTTCGATGTATTTCCTGCCGGAAGATTTGTACTATCTTGCTGTTTAGTTTGCATCTTTGGATTTTTTTATTCTCTTCATTTATGTCTTGTCGAAGATTTTTATTTCCGTCCTCTAGATTTTGCCTATCGAGTGTTTTGTATTTTGGTTATGACTTGCCAGAATTTTTGTATGTTGCGATGGATATATTTTAACAATTAAATTCATGTGTATTCCCGACCATTTCAAAGATGTTGAATTGTCTTAAAAAAAATTCCTAATCATGGCAAATTAAAGGACTTGGTAAAAAATAATTAATGTCAATTTATAAATTAGTGTCATGATTAATGTCAAGTTTCAACATGGTGGCTTCTTGGATCAATTGTTTTGACTATTTTTTTTATTAGGATCCGAAAGTTAGATGATTTCCTATTTTAGTCCTCTTTGAATTGCCGGAATGTTTGTGTGTTGCCACGGATACATTTTAGCAAATAAATTCATGTGTAATCCCAATGAGTTCCGTGTGTTTCCATTTTTATTTTATTTGATTGACCTTGACTTGGCTCAAAAATTAGAATCCTAACCCTGCCTTATTAAAAGAATTGCGTACCTTGATTCCCCTATGTGTGTTTTTACTTTAGTTGGATTTGACTTGATTAAAATAGATATGGTAATTGTGTTAGTAATGACAATTTTCCTGTTATAACTCCAACGATTAAGGAGTGATCATTGTTAAGGGATGTTACATTTAACGATAAATTTAAAATATTTAAGGATGTTACATTTGATTTTTTACTGACTTTATACTGCATATTGACTTAAAAAAATATTGGTGTTATTCTATATGTAAAATTTATTTTGTACTGGATTTAAAAAAAATTAATTTGTACTCCTATAGTCAAATATATGTTCATTCGGTCAATAATTAATGATATGGTTATTTGGTAAATAATTAATAATTAGTAACCCAACAATGACAACACTGATGATTTATCGGATGTTGTAAACGTATTTGAGTTAGTGTGATTAAATTTTAATTATGTGGGTAAACTTAGTTAACATATATGCTTAACATATGTCCATGATTTGGTGAATAAAGTTGAAATCGTTACTCCTATAATTAAGTACCTATGGATTAGAGATTTCACATTTATCTATTGCTATGATTAAGTAAAGAAATTTCAATTCACATGAGTGATAAAAAAAGTAATTCAATTACTCAGGAGAAAATATATCACTACGTTAATATCCAATTAGTCACATTATAATTAATTATTATGGAATTTTTTAATTATGATATTAATGGTGACATAATATTTCCACCTTATATAAGTTTCCACTCACGCAGTTTCCGTCAAACAGATTTGTGCCAACTGTATAAAATAAACAAATTTGAACGTGTCAAATATTAATCCTTATGTCATAATTTCTACTATTAATGGGTGATCATTGTTAATTAATTATATACATTATTTCAATATTGCAAAAATCATTTAAACAAAGATAAAATTGGACGAATTTCGATTTGGATATAATAGGATTCATATTTTTCATATTTCTAAATTTTAACAAAGGTGTATAGGCAAAGTATTATATGAAAATAATTAATGATAAGGTTATCATGGAACAATTTTAAAGTATCAAATATTTAATCAGGAGTATCAATAATCTCAACAGGAGTATCATTAATTTGGTCAATGGTACAATATTGTAATTATTGTAAAAAAATTGAACCCAAATTAATGATACTCCTGATGACCTTTTTGATACTTCTGGTCAAATATTCGATACTTTAAAACAGTTCTATGATAAGATTATGATTAACCATTTTCATATAAAACCTACTCATGTGTATATACATGTTGATTAATTCAATTTTTATTCTTAGTTTTTGTTATATTAATTATATGGTTGTTACTTTTCCACAAAATAATTGTGCACTAAAAGGACTAATTTTAAAGTAGAAAAGTTAAGTGATTGAAACCAAAATTGGACAAAGATAAGGGACTAAATTTTTATTTTACCTTTAAAAAAAATTATTAACAACTACCAAGAGTAATTATAATTACAAAAAATTTGGAATTTTATTTGATAATTAGACAATTTGGAGCTTATTATAATGAGTATGTACAGAGTGAAATTATCTCTAAGTTATTAATTAAAGATATAATTATTATAGAACTTAATTAGTTATAATTATATCATTAATTATCTCTTAATGCGATAATATTTCTCTGAAGAAGCATTATTATAGGACTTTATTAGTTTTCTTTAAATCTTAGAATAATTTGTTTCTTTTAATGCACATACATATACTTTAAACATGTTACTCTAATACCATAATTTTTTTATATATATATATATATATATTTGATTGAGCAAGTTTAAAGAAACAATTCAATTGTGTATTATTTCCATTACTGAAAATTGTGATTTCATGATAGGCTTATCATAAAACTATTTTAAAATATCGAATATTAGACCAGGAGTATCATTAATTTGAGTTCAATTTTTTTTTTACAACCATTACAATATAATATCACCGGAAGATGTGGTCGTAAATAACAACTTCAACAATTACATAGATAGTTAACTTGAAGATAGTTTTTACATATTAAAAAGTTTATTAAAAAAAATGAATGATGCTATAATGTCTAATAGATTAGTTAATTATTATTTTGATTCTACAAGAAAACAACAATTAGAGATTGAATCAACTCTCTCAAATCTTCTCTACGATTTTCATAAGAATTTAATTTTTTTTAAAAAGTTCCATACTTTTCTTCATTAAAATTGACCTAATTTTTTTGGTTTCTCGATCTTTCTTTTCTTAAATTGGTTATAAATGAAAATGTGTTATTTTAGGACAGTGTCTTATGAGTGTTTGTACAATTAACACATTATTTTTACAGACTTGCAAAATTGAGACAATATATTTACGAACTTGCAAAATGGAAGTGTCTTGAACTATTTTCACTTTATACTTTGTCACGTTGAAACATGTTTTTATTTTTTAAAATAATTTTTATGCATGCGTTATTATTGAATAGGACGAAATATATTAGTTGTACATGTTTGTAATTGTTCTCAAAGATGTTAGTTGTTTAAAGGTAGTTGGACTTAGAAGTAGTATGTACTAATATTAAATGTATTGTTAACAATACTAATAAGTAGTGTATTATGTGAATAGTACTCACGACAAATAAAAACAATGTATCATTTTTTATTATTGCGGTTTAGTTAAACTATTAATACTTTTAGTTGAAATAAATAATATCAGTGGAATTGATGAATTTAGTGAAAATAATTAATACACTACAAATAAAAAATAGATGATATTAACATAAAATTTTAGCAATATAATTTTATTCCAACTTTCTTAATAAATTATGTATACATTACGTGTAGTATGTGGGAAGGTGTATTTCTATGTATAATATCTACAAAATCTACAAACTATTGATACAATAATAAATATAACAAAAATAAAATATTTCCCAATTATCGATAAATGAATCTCTCCACTTATTTTAGTATTATTTAACATATAATTGCTAAAGGATGTACTGTGTAAAGCTGTTAAACACTATTAAAAGGTATATAGTATAATTATGTCTCTGTCATCTTGCGATTTTTTGTAATGTCAACATATTCATTAGTTCACTGTCGTTTATGTTAGTATCCATATTTTCTCATTCTCTTCTAGATTTTTTTTCCATTACTCGAGACTTCACCAGTCCTTCAATGGATCTAAGTACATGTTATCAGATTTTTGCTTAAAAATATTTTTTATTGATGGGAAATTTTAATGTATTTATAATATGTTTATGTTAGGTATAGTTGAATTGAAGGTCTGAATCTCTCAAGTTTATTGAGTATTGTTTTATTTTTTTTTTATTATACATATTCTGCATGTAACATGTTTCCATTTTACTGTGTTTTGCAATGACTATTTATAAAAGTCAATGCCAATCTCTTTCAACCGTTGGTTTATACCTCTCAAAGCCAGTTTTCACTCACGAACAACTGTACATTGCAGTATCGAGGGTAAAGAGTAGAAATGAATTGAAAATTTTGTGTCTTGATTATGAAGGGGAACTGTCGAAGTACACGACAAATGTTGTTTACAGGGAAGTTTTTAGGAATTTGGACTATTGTATTGATGTTGAGTGTTTGATTTATTGAAAAATATATTTTATCAATTTAATGTATTTTTCAAAAATGAAAAATAAATAATTATATGATCAAATTAGTAAAAATATATTTATATGACGTTCTTAAAAAAAATAACAATTTTTTAAGCCCGTGACATTCGCGGGTATCATTTACCGTTTGGGGGAAAAATCGTTGTTCTTGGTGGAGATTTTCAGCAAATACTTCCAGTTATACTGAACAAAAGTAGGTAGGATGTTATTCATTCTACAATAAATTCATCATACTCTTGGGATTACTGTGAGGTATTTTTTATTTTTTCAGTTGAGCGGTAACCACTTATCGTTGATATTAAATATTTCACTATTAATTTGTTGATTGTTGTGGGTTTTTGTGGCCCTGTGGCTAGGTACTTACGTTGACAAAGAATATGAGGTTGGAGGTTGGAAGTTCTTCTATTAATTCCTGTAATAGTGAAATTGCTGGATTTTCAAATTGGATATTGAATGATGGGGATGACAAACTTGGTCACTATAGAGGTGGTTTTGCGGACGTTGAGATTCCACCAGAAAACCTCATCTATGATGAGGTTGATCCTATTATGGCTATTATTCAGAGTATCTATCCTTCCGTTGAGAACAATCTATGTACGCATAAATATTTCGAAGATAGAGCCATACTTGCTCCCACGCATCGAGATGTAGATTGTAACAATGAGAAGATTCTCTCAATTATTCCTGGGAAAACGAAGGTTTATTTGAGCTATGATAGTGTTTGTAAGTCAGAGCTCCGTCCTGGAGATAATGGAGAGTTGGTTTCCTTGGATTTTTTGAACTCTGTTAAGTGTTGTGGTATGCCTAGCCATCAATTGGTACTAAAGGAAGGTGTTCCTATTGTTCTTTTGAGAAACATTGATAAAAAAATTTGGGTTGTGTAATGGGACGAGGATGATTGTTACTGTACTGGAAAATCATGTGATTGAAGCTGAAATAATTTTTGGGAGAAATATTGAAAAAAAGGTTTCGTCCCAAGAATGACTTTGAGCAACTCGGACGTAACTATGCCCGTGAAATTTACGAGGAGGCAGTTTCCTATATTGTTGCGTTTTGCAATGACTATTAATAAAAGTTAGGGTCAATCCCTGTCGACCGTTGAACTATATTTGCCAAAGCCAGTTTTCACTCACAGACAACTATATGTTGCAGTATCGTGGGTTAAGAGCAAAGATGGTTTGAAAATCCAGTGTCTTGACTCCGAGGGAAAACCTTCAAAGTAAACAACAAATGTTGTTTATAGGGAGGTTTTGAGAAATTTATGATGAATTTGATGTATTTGATTGTTTGTTTTGAATGAATAAATATACTTTAACGGAGAAATTGTGCATTTCACGTGACTGAATAATTAAAAATAAAACTACATTCTCATAAACATATTTTTATCGTGTTATTGAACAAAAAAATCTAACAATATTTCTCAAAACCCGCGAATTTCGCGGGTCTACAACTAGTAAATAAACAATACACATGCGAAGGGCAGAAATGTAGTAGAATGCTTGAATTTATACATATACATTATTAAAATAGAATACCATTCAATGTTTCCAAAGAAGATAATGGAAAAATCCATAAGAAGATAGCGGACGAATTTGGAAAGAAGCACTGAATTTGGAATACCAAGTCAAACATGACTAAATTACAACAATTAAATTTTAGATATTCTTAATTAGCCTCTAAATGTGCATAATTGGTCAACTATCCTTCGATAGAAACTTATGTCGATTTAATCTTCAGTCAACAAAATTGAACTCAAAAACTTGTAGGACGAAATTAACTATCTCCATATTCGACAATGTTAAACATTTTTTAATGTTTCATATGAAGATAATAGACAATGCATAAGAAGATAGTGGACGAAATTGGAAAGAAGCACTGTGTTTGGAATACCAAGCCAAACATGGATAAATTACAACAATTAAATTTTAAATATCCAAATAATTAGCTTTAAATACGCATAAGTAGGCAACTATCTTTAAAAAGTAATTTATATAGATTCAATCTTCAATCACAAAAAATTGATCTAAAAAACTGTGGTATGAAATTCTTTAATTCCATATTTTTGGCCAATATTAACTTTTTAAAATCATCTTGAGCGTGACAATATTGTAGGTAAATAAGAGGACTTAAAAAAAAAGGCGTCCTTTCCAGGCTTATAATTTATATTGAACATGCAACCTAAAAAATTATGTTGACCTTCATCACTGACCAAAAATTAGGGAATTGAATTAATATTCTACAGAAAAAATGCCATATTATTACGCAAAAAATTAATTTATATAGATTAAATATTCAATCAAAAAAAATTGAACTCGAAAACTGTGGTATGAAATTCATTATTTCCATATTTTTTGACAATATTAACATTTTTTTAATCAATTTGAACATGGAAATATTATTAGTAAATAAGAGGACTTAAAAAAAAAGGTATATTGAAAATGCAACCTAAAAAATTATGTTGACCATCATCACTGACCAAAAATTAGCGAATTAATTTAATATTCTGAAGAAAAAATGCCATATTATTACGAAAAAATTTTATTTGACAAAATAAATTTAAGTTGAGTTAAAATGGACCAAATTTTTTCTAGTAATTTATATTTTTTATTTACCCCCAACCTGATTAGGCGTGAAATTGTCATGATTCGTAGCTAGAAACGCCCCAATCTTGGTCGAGTTTATAGAGTATTTAGAGTCAATTGAGCATTATTTCTACACGTTGATGAATTTGTCTCTTTGATGCTCATAGGTGAATAGAGGACGAAAAACGGAGTTCGTAGGACTTGGAATCGACTCAAACGGATGCCCGGATGAGAAGATATTGAAGAAATACGATTGGTATTAGTGCGGACGAGGAAAAGTATCAGTTGGGAGGAGTTAGAAGTCACTCGAGTGACTAGGTCGAGCGCCCCCGCTCGAGCGCATTGCTCAAGCGCTTAAACTTACAGAACTATTCTTGCGCTCGAGCAGCTCGAGCGCCACCGCTCGAGCGAATTGCTCGAGCGCCCAAAACATACAGTGAGATTTCATCGCTCGACCGGCTCGAGCGGAACCGTTCGAGCGATTGTGTCATTCGAGCTACACTGCTCGAGCGGGACCGCTCGAGCGATTGTGTCATTCGAGCTACACTACTCGAGCGGGACCGCTCGAGCGTTTTGCTCGAGCGCCCATGGATTTTTGCCTCCGGATGCGTATTTTCGGCCCATTAACTCCCGTTTCGACCCGTGCCTATATATACCTCTTCCAAACACGTTTTGAACATACCCCCGAACTTTAGAAATAATTTTAGACTTAGTTTTTGGAGAGGAAGAAGAGGAACAAGCTTTACTTTTACGTTGTTGAGGTTTTTCATACGAATTCTTAGTTTCTTTTCAATTCTTAGTTTCTTTTCATTAGTTCGTTACTTTGAACACGTTTAAATTTCGTTTTTATCAATTCAAATTTCAGTTCTTCGTATTTATTTTCTTTTTACACCCTAGTTCATGTTTCTTATTTTCTTCGTTCAATTCGTTATGTTTATGTTCGTTGTTTCTTCGTTTGCTTTTATGTTTGTTACAACCATGTCCGGCTAAAACCCTTGCATGCTTAGGTTAGGATGAACTCGTAGAAGTAGGATGTGGGTACATAATTAGGGTAGCTTGTGACGTTAGTTTTAATTCTCTTAGTTAATGAATTCTTATAATTAATCTGAACTTTACCTTTGAATTTAGTACGAAAGTGTTAGAGAGAGGACGACCGCATCACTCAATAACAACTAGTAGTCTTAACGAGAAGGTTTAGGAAAGGTTAATTCATCTACCGGTTTAGCGAAGGAGGACGACCGCATCACCTTAGTTAAATTAGGGTCTCATTAATTGAGCACAATCCATTAACTTGTTAGTGGATTAGTGAAGTCGAGTGTTAGGGTAAAGTATTAGGGTTTAGAATCTTGAGCTTTCACCTTGCATTCTTAGACTTAGGTTAATTCTTGTGTGTCACAGTTATTTTGATTATGTACCTGCTCCGTTAGTATACGTAGGGATTCCTATCCTAAGCATCACCATCTCTCATTAGAAAACAACCTTAGTTAATTCGTTTCTTTCGTTCTTTAGTTTAATTAGTTTACGTTAGTTGCTCTTAATTAATTCTTTCAAAAAACCCAAAAACATCACACTCATATTAATTACGATGCGTAGATCTTCAGTGATCTATTCGCATATACACCATCCCTTGGGTTCGATAATACTTGGTCCCTATACTTGCCCATACTACTGTGAACCCGTTCTCTTGCGGGGTAGCTACTAGTAGAAGCTAGTGTAGTTCGCTTCAAGTCAATGGCGCCGTTGCCGGGGATGGCGTTGTATGCTTTTGAATAGGACTTGTAGATAGCTTAGTAGTTAGTTGTGGGTGATTTATTTTCTGTTTTTATTTTTTATTTGTATTCAATCGGCAGTTGCGTTTTGACCCTTCTGCTAGTGTGTCAGGTTTATGAAAACACGCTCACAAGGCAATACGAGCGAAGAGAGAATACCGTTGGACCCTGAGACAATAGTCAGAAGGAACCGAGCCTTCTTGAGAAGGATGAATGCTGCCGACTTAGGAAAGGAACCAATGGATATCAATAATGAGTTGGACGATGCTGCCAACGATTTCAATCAGGCAGTAGACCGAGTTGAAGGCACTGGAGTTAGTGGTAGCCAGAATCAAATTCCATTAGGGGATAGCCAGAGCCTAAACCCGGATACACAAAACGTAGGGAATCCAGCTCAGAACCTTGTCCATAATCCTCATAACCAAAACCCTGCTTACCCACAAAACCCAAATAACCCTTTCAACAACCCAGTATACCAACATTACCCATACCCACCTTATCCTTACCCACCATATCCATATCATCCACCCCCAGTCTACAACCAACCACCTGTTTACCAACCACCACCCCAACAAGTACCCGTACCAGCTGCTAATCCTCAACACGTTCCTCAGAACGTAGATCACAATATGGCTATTCGAGGGAGGTTCGCAGCGCAGCCACAGCGGTACTATGATGGAGTGGCTTTGCCTCCTGTTGAGGTGAACAACTTCTCGATATCCCCAGGGATTTTAAAGCTGCTGACCGAGAATCAGTTCAAAGGGGTGATCGGGAAGGAGAATCCTCATACACATCTGAGGAGTTTTCTCATGATAGCCTCAACATTTAATTACAATGGCATGTCTGAAGATGCCAAGAGGCTTAGGCTGTTCCCATTCTCATTGACGGGAATAGCTAAGGAGTGGTACGATAATACGCTTCCACGGGGAGGTATTACCACTTGGGCCGAGCTCGAGCGTCTGTTCCTCGAGCGATTCTACCCTCCATCTAGGACGATCAAGGCTAGAATTGAGATCTCGTCCTTTCGCCAGAAGTCCGGAGAGGATTTACGCCAAGCGTGGGAGAGATACTCAAACATGCTGATTGAGTGCCCGCAGCACGGGTACAATGAGGGGGATATTATGGCATTCTTCTACAGTGGTGCCAACAAGGCGGGGCAAGACCATTTAGACGCCTGTGCGGGCGGAGCATTCTTGAACCAAGGCATAGAGAGGTGTAGAGAGATCGTTGACAACATTGTCACGAACGCCGGTGCTTGGAGTGGAGATGCAGATTTTCAGAGGGTGCATCAGGTTGAAGAGGGAGAAGGAACGAGAAGGCTATTGATGGCCATGATGGAGAAGATAAACAACCTCGAGTTGGGAAAGAGTTTGGGTGGAGAGCATGCACTAGAGAATGAGAGAGTAGACCAACCAAGTGGACAGCAAGAGGTAGCCAATTAAATGGGAGGTCCGTATTACAATCAGAATGGCTACCAAGGTGGTAATCAGTATGGAAGGCCTTCTTATGGCCAACCATTTGTACCTCCAGGCCCACAGCCACCTCAAAATCAATGGAGGAACACACAAGGAGTTCAAGGAGGCCAGCAGCTTCCTCAAAACACATGGAGGAAGAATGATAATTTTTCTTATGCTAACCCAAAAGCTGGTGTTACTGTTCCTGCAGGTGTTGATCCTGGGTCTAAGCCTCCTGGTGGAGAAGGCGGTGCATCAACCGAGGAGATGTTGAGAGCTATCCTTCAGAAAGTGGAAGAAGGAAGCAAGCGGTTGTCATCCTTGGAGTACGATGTGAAGGAGCTGCACAAGAAGGGTGATCATCGTGATCAAGAGCTCCAGAAGATGAATGTTGAGTGGACTAGAACTCAATAAGAGAACAATCGAAGGTTCACTTCTTTAGAGTTCCAGATGAGCCAGATTGCAAAGTCAGTGAATAGAATGCCGAAGGGGAACCCGAAAGAGCAGTGCAAGGCGATCCAGCTGAGAAGTGGAACCAACTATGAAGGTCCTCAGATGCCTGCTGATTCTGAGACGCCCCAAGTTGAGAAGGGGATTGAAAGTGAAGAGATTGAGAAGCATAAAGATATGGATGAGTCCCAGAAGGGCAAAGGCATTGAGGAGGGTGAGAGAGTTCCTAAGTGGAAAAAGGCAAAGGAAGCAAGGGAGAAAGTGAAAGAAACAGAAAGGGATGAATGGGGGGTACCCAAATCTGTGATACCCGTCCCATATCCACAGCGCTTCATGAAAAAGAAGCTTGATGAAAAATTTGCAAAATTTCTTGATGTTTTTAAACAACTTCATATTAATATTCCTTTTTATGATGCTTTGGAACAGATGCCAAATTATGCCAAGTTCCTGAAGGACTTGATTGCGAAAAGACGGCGAGTGGATGAGCCGAAGTTGGTGCAGCTGAACCACGAGGTGAGTGCATTAGTGCACAAGGCGCTTCCACCCAAGCTGAAGGATCCCGGGAGCTTCACGATCCTATGTGACATTGGGAACGGGATCAAGAAAGGAGCGCTATGTGATTTAGGGGCGAGCATCAATCTCATGCCATTGTCGCTTTTCAAGAAGTTGGAAGGTGGAGAACTTCAACCCACAATGATGACGCTTCAACTTGCCGATCGGTCTATTACGAGACCTCAAGGTGTTGTTGAAGACGTCCTAGTGAGAGTTGGAGATCACATTTTTCCAGCCGACTTTGTAGTGCTAGAGATGGAGGAAGATGAGCACGTGCCCCTGATCTTGGGAAGACCGTTCTTAGCTACGGCGGGGATGGTGCTAGACGTGGCAAACGGGAAGATTACGTTGAAGGTTGATGATCAAGAAGTGAAGATCTCCCTATATGAAGCCATGAAACACCCGAGGGAGGATGAGAGCTTGTATTGCATGGATGCAATTGATCCTCGTGTTGAAGACACGCCTTCTATCCCTAATCTTTCTGATACTCATGATTTTGTTAGTCCTTCACTCAATAATTTAACCCATGAGCGTTATGATCTTGATTATTTTGATAGGGATGAAGTGAAGAAGTTGAAGGATGAAGAGGTGAAAAGTGTGGACGTGGTCTAGTTAGAAGGGAAAGGAGGAGTTAAGAAGAAGAAGTCAAAATTCAAGAAATTGTTTAGTAAGACTCCTCCAGATAGAGGCAAGAAGGAGTTGAGACACATAACACTTGGGGATGAGAAGAGAGCAAAAGAGCTCATGATGGTGGGGCATCAAGGAAAGGAGTTCAAACACCACTCTTATGAGAGTGGGGGAGGTAAATTTGAGTATGATGTCCCATAAGCTCCTTTGAGCTTGGTCCGGCATGAGGACCTTAAAAATAGCGCTGAATGGGAGGCAACCCATTTTTATTTGCTTTTGAGTGTTTTTAGTTATTTTCCTTTTATGTTACTAGGATGTTGTTGAGTCGTATGTTTAACCTCGTATTTGAGTAAGTTGCTTGTAGGCTTGTCTCTAAAGGAGTAAAGGTATCATGGAGTTATTCAGATTGAAGGAACCAACTTGAGACAAGGAAGTGTGCAAAGCTATTGAGAGAAATTGAATTATTTGGTTGAGGTAACCCACAACCCCAAACTTAGACCTTTAGCAAGGTCGAAGTTTGGGGGGGTGGAGTTTTTTTGTTTTTATGTTTCTTGTTACATTGCACATGCATGCACGCCCTTATCTTTTGAGTTGAGTTTGATTGATTATTGATTTGTTGAGATACTCCTTGGGGTGAGTTTGATTTGACTCGCTAGTGCATATTTCATGCCTATCAATCATCTTATGCTTGTTGATTGCTATCTTTGAGTATGATTTGATGAGTAGGTTGAGTTGTAAGGGTGAGTTAGAAATTCTTTTGTGTGAGTGTTTGAGTTTGAGCTGATTTGAGAAAGAACTTGTATGCTTGTGAATTTTTTCTTTTGAGTACTTGTGTGATGAGAGTGAGAATTCACTAGGACTAGCATGGATGTGAAAGCCGTGAGCTTTTGAGCCTTAGGAGATTTTAATGCATGATTTAATCTCTTCATTTGTGAGTGAATCATCACCTTAGAGGATGCTAGAACTTGCATGTGCTCTTGCTTCTAGATTGTGTCTAGTTTGATATGCCGAAAAGGATCTGAGGCCATCTTTGATTTGATTAAGTCACTTAGCCAAAATTTTCCTTACCAATGACATTGATCCCTTGTTAGCCCCTTTGAGCCTAAAGCCTATTTTATTTGCTAACACATATGAACACTATTCCAATTCCTAAGCCTTTTTGTCCAAATTTGAGTGGAGAATAGGAAAGTGTGAATGTGAAGGGAGTGAATTGAGTGAAAAAGGAAAAGGTTGTTTGTTGAGTGAATATGAGAAGAAGGTGTGATGAAGTTATGAGATGTGGGAAAAAGAGAAAGAAAATTGAGAATGAGCGAAAAAGAAAAAAAAAAGTGATTGAAAAAAAAAGTGAAAAGAGCAAGAAAAAAAATTGAAGTGATGAGAGAAGTGGAATTGAAAGAGTGTTGATTGAATATGTTTGAAGTAGTCTGTTCCTAATCTCGAAGTGCCAAAGTTTGATTTTCTATTCTCCATTCACTTGAGTCACTTTACCATATTGTTATCCCACCTGTCCAAAGAGCCTACATTACAACCTTGAGAAAAGTCCTTTTTGATTCGGCATTGATTTCTAGAGTATGGTCGGAGTTGAGAGTGCTTACAAGCCTATGGTTGCCGATATGAGTGATTGATTGTTTGAGTGAGTCCCTTAATCATTGATATACACTTGTGAGGGAGTGAAACACATCGTTGAGTGCACATCCATGCTTGATCTTGGTGTTTCTTGTCATTGTTGCATGAGTACGATAAAAGAAAGTGAGTGAGTATACGGGTGGTTGACTTTTGAAGCTTGAGTTCATTAGCTTGCATGATTGATTTTTTGACTCATTCCTAACAATTTCACTTGACTTATTATTTCATTGCTTGAGGACAAGCAATATGGTAAGTTTGGGGGGGTTGATTAGGCGTGAAATTGTCATGATTCGTAGCTAGAAACGCCCCAATCTTGGTCGAGTTTATAGAGTATTTAGAGTCAATTGAGCATTATTTCTACACGTTGATGAATTTGTCTCTTTGATGCTCATAGGTGAATAGAGGACGAAAAACGGAGTTCGTAGGACTTGGAATCGACTCAAACGGATGCCCGGATGAGAAGATATTGAAGAAATACGATTGGTATTAGTGCGGACGAGGAAAAGTATCAGTTGGGAGGAGTTAGAAGTCACTCGAGTGACTAGGTCGAGCGCCCCCGCTCGAGCGCATTGCTCGAGCGCTTAAACTTACAGAACTATTCTTGCGCTCGAGCAGCTCGAGAGCCACCGCTCGAGCGAATTGCTCGAGCGCCCAAAACATACAGTGAGATTTCATCGCTCGAGCGATTGTGTCATTCGAGCTACACTGCTCGAGCGGGACCGCTCGAGCATTTTGCTCGAGCGCCCATGGATTTTTGCCTCCGGATGCGTATTTTCGGCCCATTAACTCCCGTTTCGACCCGTGCCTATATATACCTCTTCCAAACACGTTTTGAACATACCCCCGAACTTTAGAAATAATTTTAGACTTAGTTTTTGGAGAGGAAGAAGAGGAACAAGCTTTACTTTTACGTTGTTGAGGTTTTTCATACGAATTCTTAGTTTCTTTTCAATTCTTAGTTTCTTTTCATTAGTTCGTTACTTTGAACACGTTTAAATTTCGTTTTTATCAATTCAAATTTCAGTTCTTCGTATTTATTTTCTTTTTACACCCTAGTTCATGTTTCTTATTTTCTTCGTTCAATTCGTTATGTTTATGTTCGTTGTTTCTTCGTTTGCTTTTATGTTTGTTACAACCATGTCCGGCTAAAACCCTTGCATGCTTAGGTTAGGATGAACTCGTAGAAGTAGGATGTGGGTACATAATTAGGGTAGCTTGTGACGTTAGTTTTAATTCTCTTAGTTAATGAATTCTTATAATTAATCTGAACTTTACCTTTGAATTTAGTACGAAAGTGTTAGAGAGAGGACGACCGCATCACTCAATAACAACTAGTAGTCTTAACGAGAAGGTTTAGGAAAGATTAATTCATCTACCGGTTTAGCGAAGGAGGACGACCGCATCACCTTAGTTAAATTAGGGTCTCATTAATTGAGCACAATCCATTAACTTGTTAGTGGATTAGTGAAGTCGAGTGTTAGGGTAAAGTATTAGGGTCTAGAATCTTGAGCTTTCACCTTGCATTCTTAGACTTAGGTTAATTCTTGTGTGTCACAGTTATTTTGATTATGTACCTGCTCCGTTAGTATACGTAGGGATTCCTATCCTAAGCATCACCATCTCTCATTAGAAAACAACCTTAGTTAATTCGTTTCTTTCGTTCTTTAGTTTAATTAGTTTACGTTAGTTGCTCTTAATTAATTCTTTCAAAAAACCCAAAAACATCACACTCATATTAATTACGACGCGTAGATCTTCAGGGATCTATTCGCATATACACCATCCCTTGGGTTCGATAATACTTGGTCCCTATACTTGCCCATACTACTGTGAACCCGTTCTCTTGCGGGGTAGCTACTAGTAGAAGCTAGTGTAGTTCGCTTCAAGTCAACCCAACCCTCGACAGTGCAACAAAAAAACATTCGTATGTAAAGTTATGAATGGATGGATTAGTAGAGAAGATAATAAAACAATATCTCATTGTATTGATAATTAAAATAGATGATAATACATCTTAATGTTCACCAAAAAAAAAAAGAAACACAACCAATGGATATAATATCCATTGTTATTCCAAACCAATAAGCTAATGCATTTATAATTCAATAATAGTTATAGTCCTCGATCCGAATCTGGTATAAGTCTCTCAAATACCTAATTGCACGAAAAGCAGCAACATTGCAAGATTCCTCAGAAGTACCGCATAAATCAACGTGCACAACATGAACATCGTCATCAGCGTTAAGGTAACAAATAGTCTCAAAAATAGGAAAATCGTCTGTACCAGATTTTTTAGTCTCATACGAAACTGATGAGAAACCAATTAGCAAAAGCAAGTCAGAGAGTGCAACTTTATAATTGATTGTAAAAACAATGCGAGACATGTCTACAAAAAATGTAATAAAAATTGTCAATATTGAAAACAACTTTACGGTACAAAAAAATGAGTCAAATAGAGAAATTTATAAACAGGGTTTTTTTTATTCTAAATTGAATTTATTTAATAAATGAGATACTAATTTTATTAATAAGTAATAACACATAAAATGGGCAGTCAATTAATATCATGGATAATATTCAAGGGAAATTGAGATTAGACGACATTCTATGTACAAACAATCATTCCTACTATACTAGCAACAAAAAAAGGACTAAAACAGGAAATCTACTTCGATTTGGTTCCTACCTAAAAAATACCTAAACACTTGCCACGAAAAAAGGAAAACTAACAATTCTATAATAAAAAGGAAAAATAATTAATCCTCTACCAATTTCAGGTGATTAATCAGTTCCACATAGGATTTGTAACAAAAAAAGGACTAAAACAGGAAATCTTCTTCGATTCGGTTCCTACCTAAAAATACCGAAACAATTGCCACGAAAAAAGGAAAACTAAAAATTCTCCAATAAAAATGAAAAATAATTAATCTTCTACAAATTTCAAGAGATAAATCAGTTTCCAAGACAATGTCCGCAAACAATGCAAGGAGAAAAATAGAGGCATAACTTAAAATACTAAATTAAGGACCCATGCATGGTAAATTATTTATTGTGGACCTAAATACTGCAGCATATATTAGGAAATTATTTCCTATTATATTGTCAACTAAAAAAGGACCAAAACAGGAATTCTACTTCTATTTGGTTTATTACCAAAAAAAAAATGAAAAATTTGTCACGAAAAAAGGTAAACTAAAATTTCTCCAATAAAAAGGAAAATTAATTAATCTTCTACCAATTTCTAGGGATAAATTAGTCCCCAAGATTTGGACAAAATCGAAGAAACAATGCAAGATTTGGTCAAAATACTCCAAATATAGGTTGAATTGGGCCTCAAATTAAGGGGAGAAATAGAGCAAGACATAACTTAAAATATTAAATTAAGGACCAACGTATGGGAAATTTTGTATTATGGACCGAAATAAAACAACACATATTAGGGAATCCTAATTTTGACCAAATAATCCGTTAACAAAAGGTGAGCATATTAAATACGGGACAACCAAAGAGTATTGGTAAATCGGGAAGGACTAAATTAGGAAATAAACTACTCTTCGGATAATAATAAGAAAATTCCAAAAATTATCTACTCTTCGGATAATAGTAAGAAAATTCCAAAAACTATCAACAAATTTAGTCCATAGACATTGAAAGGGAAAAATAACAAATATAAAAATGGTTCTCTTTGTTTTAATTGGTTAAAAACTGGCTAAACATAATTTATGCGATAATTTTGATTGCAATTTTAGTAGGAATACTGACATTAGACGATAAAGCAACATTTACGACCAAACTTTATGATTTTTAGAAGATAAAGCAACATTTACGGTTAGAATTTTTATTGTTAATTAATTCGATACCAAGAAAAGAATACATGTAGAATAACAACGAATCTATCCGACAGAAAAATACATCCATGAGATATAAGCATTAGTATACAATCTATAACAAAACAATAAAAAACAACAAAAGGGATTGAGGTAATACACATCAAATATATTATTAATATATTACCAAAGAATCAAGATGAACTACAAACTTGCGACGATACTACACAATCCATCAGCGTATGGCGTGACATTCAAGTGAGAAGATACAACAGCAAAATATATATTACAAAGGAGGAAGAACCTATACAATAAGAACTAAAACAATACTACACGAATAGGTCAAAAACAACATCTGCGATGGAGGAAAAACTTGGAGAATCGTGCATAACAAACGAACTCGGACCAAAAATACCAACGATCATTGCAAACGTAACGATGGTAAAACACAAAACTTAGACCGAACATACCGGTCGGCGATGAGTGAACGAATGAATGAAAGGATGAGACATGGAGAACAAATAAATAGATAAAATTGACGAAAATGGACGAACACGATAAAAAAAAAAAGAATGGCCAGGATCATTTTGCAATTAATGATCGAATGAGAGGGGGCCATTTTTGAAATAGAGAATTAGGAGAGATGCCACATAGGATTGGCTAACTTTTGCTATATAGAGTTTATGACTAGTTGACATATTTTATTAATCAGGAATATGTGTTCAAAGTTCAATTGGGATAAGATAATTAATATTGAATATACGCATACTGGGTAATACTTTTAAGTTAGATTAGGATGTATATTACTTTACATGTTCGTGGAATTAGTTTAAGATATTGTAATTAGGAGTAATTTTTTAAGGATTTATTTATATTACCTTCTAAATAGATTTAATTATTTATAATAGGTGACAGTACATGCGAGGCGTAGGCTATTGAGTTATTGCATTCATTCACATCCACGATATTATTTTCAGGTGGGGTTTCTATTTAAAATTATCTCTATAGTGGTTAGTAGAGCTTGTTGTTCACTGTTAAATATTTTACGTGATGTTGAACTTGTCTGCTACATGTTATATTCCATGTATGAAATGTTATGAAATTTAGCTAGGGACTAGTTCACGGGTCCGGGACCATATAAGTTGTCCTCGGGATTATCGGGTCATTAAATTAGCTTTGTGAAGGAAAGTGCTCATTGAAATTTACGTGTGGGAATACCTTAGTCATTGAAACGGCTTTGGGACGGCCCACAAACACAGTACGAGGCAATGTATGGTTACGTATTCATGTTTGCATTGATGTGTTTGACAATATGTTTGAGATTTAACTTTGAACAGCTTAACCCCACTGAGTGTGCTTGCATACTCACCCCATCATTTTAACATTTTCAGATTGAGGAGCTGGTGGCGAGGAGGAGCGGTGGATGCCTTTCTACTATTTTTTTAGTATCATGCAAAACAATTTATTTTTGGGCATATTTTTACTTTGTGGAGTTTTCCACCATTTAGACAACCTTTTGGTACATTGATTTAGAGGATTAAATTGCCTTTGAGAGTTTGATTTAATTTTCAAGCCTTTCGTTGCTTATTAAATAATTTTACATATTCAAAAATTAGTTCACGCCATTTTACTTGTATTTAATAAGTGTTTTTAGTAAAAATTATTTGTATAAAATTGGGGCGTAATAGTTTTGTATCAGAGCAGGTCTACATTCTTGTAGACTTGAAAAAAAATCTTCTTTCTTTAAGGGTCAAAATTACTTAATAAATTTAACTGATGAAAATTTATAAAAAAATAAATAAATAAAATAAAGGTCATCTACCACCGCCTCCCGCTTCAGCTACACAAGGTACGCGCATTATACATTTCATTCATGTTACATATATCATTTTATGATACACAGAAAGTTATGTTAAAGATTATGTCACCAAGTGACATACAAGGACATTAATATGTTTCAAGTTCATCATTTACATGAAAGTTTATGATTTTACCACATGGAAAAAAAATTATTTTTCACAAATATTCACATTACATGCATATCATATTTTATAGAACCTCGCTATAGGATGCACAAGTGTGATGGTATAACTTTAGTTATTATATTATAGCATAAGATATTTAGGAATAGTATACAATTATACTTCGTGATAGCTCACGCTTGGCATGTCAGATGGCTCGGCGATATGCTAGAGGAAATGCTCGAGCGGGCACGTCACGAAATGCCCCTGTTGCCCCTGTTCATGCTGGTGCAGCAGATAATGCTCCTGCTAATGTTGGCGCAGTTCATAATGCCCCCGTTCAAGCTGGCGCGGGACATAATGCTCAAGTTAATGATAACACCGCTCAAGTAGTAGAACAGTTTCGTCGCTACAAACCTACGAGATGGACCGGAAGCGGTTGAGCAGTGGTTCCGCTCAATGGAACGTATTTTTGAGCTTATTGGGTGCACAGAAGCTCAAAGACTCAGGTGTGTTGCCTTCTAGCTGGTGGAGGATGCGGACCATTGGTGGGAGAGTTACTGGTGGATCCGGCCTGCTGAGGAATTTGAGGCCTTGACGTGGGACAGATTCAGAGAGATTGTGATGAACAGATACTTTCCCAAGTCCTACCGGGATAAAAAAGAGACAGAATTTCTTGATTTGAAATAAGGAGGAATGACAGTAGCACAATACGAGATAAAGTTCAGCCAGCTAGCACGTTTTGCTCAACATCTAGTGGACTCAGAGGAAAAGAGGGTTTACAGGTTCACGAAAGGGTTGCGGCCTGAGATTCAGAGTATTCTCGCTAGCCACGGGGATCTCACTTTCTGTCAGACATTTGAAAGAACAGAAAAGATAACATCATGTATGAGGGATAATACGAGTAGGAGGCCTTCTGAGAATTATGGCAAGAGAAGGTAGGAAGGTCCTAGCAGAGGCGGAAACCAGAACAAACAAATGAAGGCTCCAGGAAACACAAGTCAAAGTAACCCCACTAGCAGACCAGTATGTTCGAAATGCGGAAAGGGTCACTATGGAGAGTGCCTCAGAGGGCAAGGCAGATGTTACCGATGTAAGCAGATTGGTCATGAGGCTTATGATTGCCCTAACAACCAACATAGGGATTCAGCGCCAAAGGGAAAAGCACGAGTATTTTGCACTTTCAGAGAATAATGATGAGCGTGGAGCAGACACTATGACAGGTATGGTGTCGATATTTGGTGTACCTGTTCTTACGTTATTTGATACTGGCGCATTACATTCTTTTATTTCTGCCAAGTATTGTCCTAAGTTTGGTTGTGAGAAAATAAGTACCACTGAAACCCTTGAAGTTAGTATACCATCGGATAGGACGATCATGATAGATAGAATAGTCAAGGGTGTTATATTAGATATTAATGGGTATAACATGTGTGCGGATTTGCATGTTATTGATATGAGGGACTTTGACATAATTTTGGGTATGGATTGGTTAACTAAGAACCAAGCTAGCATTAACTGTCGAATAAGGGAAGTGGTCTTGTATACGTCCAAGGGTGATGAGTTCACATTCTTCGGGACGAAGATGGGCGCAAAACCTCAGATAATTTCAGCAATGAAGGCATTGAAGATGTTGCGGAAGGAGGGATGTCAGGGATATCTTGTTAATGTGATGGGGACTCAAGCACCGGAGTTAACTATTGAGGACGTTCCAGTGGTTCGTGAATATCAAGATGTTTTTCCTGAAGATTTGCCAGGTATTCCGCCGGATAGGCAAGTGGAGTTTACCATAGATTTGGTACCCGGATCAACACCGGTATCCAAAGCACCGTATAGAATGGCGCCAAAGGAGTTGGAGGAACTCAAGGTACAATTGCAAGAGTTGTTGGATAAGAAATTCATCCAACCTAGTGTATCCCCTTGGGGTGCACCAGTCCTGTTCGTGAAGAAGAAGGATGGGTCCATGAGAATGTGCATTGATTATAGAGAGTTGAATTGACTCACGATTAAGAATAAGTATCCATTGCCAAGGATTGACGATCTTTTTGATCAGTTGAAGGGAGCGAGTGACTTGAAGCGAATATACTAGCTTCTACTAGTAGCTTCCCCGCAAGAGTACGGGTTCACTGTAGTATGGGCAAGTATAGGGACCAAGTAGTATCGAACCCAAGGGAAAGTGTGTATGCAAATAGATCCTTGAAGATCTACGCGTCGTAGTTAATATGAGTGAAATGTTTTTGGATTTTTGAAAGATTAATTGAAACTAAAATAAACTAATTAAACTAAAATACTGAAAAAGACGAATTAACTAAGGTTTGTGTTCAAGTAAGAGATGGTGATGCTCAGGATAGGAATCCCTACGTATACTAACGGAGCAGGTACATAATCAAAATAACCGTGACGCGCAAGAATTAACCTAAGTAAAAGAATGCAAGGTGAAAGCTCAAGATTCTAAACCCTAATACTTTACCCTAACACTCGACTTCACTAATCCACTAACAAGTTAATAGATTGTGCTTAATTAATGAGACCCTAATTTAACTAAGGTGATGCGGTCGCCCTCTCTAAACCCTCTCGTTAAGTCTACTCGTTGTTAAGGAGTGATACGGTCGTCCTCTCTCTAACACTTTTCGAACGAAATTCAAAAGTAAAGTTAAGATTGATTTTAAGAATTCATTAATTAAGAGAATTAAAACCTAACGTCACGAATTACCCTAATTACGTACCCACAACCTACTTCTACGAGTTCATCCTATCCCAAGCATGCAAGGGTTTTAGCTAGACATGGGTTTTACGTAAACAAGAATAATTGAATAAGTAACAAACATGAACATGATGATTTGAACAAAGAAAATACGAAACATAAACTAGGGTATAAAGAAATATGTGCTAAGAATCTGAAATTTAATTAATAAAAACGAAGTATGAATTGTTTAACGTAGTCGAATTACTGAAAAGAAACTAAGAAACGAAAAGAAACTAAGAATTCGTAAGAAAACCTCAACAAATCGTAAACGTAAAGCTTGCTTCTCTCCTTCCTCTCCAAAAACGAACTCTAAAAGTCAAAATCTATCAAGTGATATATGGTGGTCCGTAAAAACGAGCTCGGGACGAGTATATATGAGCTTTGGGCCGAATCGGGAACTCGTGGGCCGGAAAAACGAACTTGGAAACTTAAGTCTTGAGGCACTCGAGCTGGGCTAGCTCGAGCGCAGGTGCTCGAGCAATGGTGGTCGAGCGGATGCATAGGTCGAGCGGAGGCGCACGAGGGGTTGTGGTCGAGCGAAGCAGGTGGTCGAGCGGAGGCGCTCGAGTGCTCTCGCTCGAGCACTTTTCAGCAGCAGTACACTCGTTCGTAAAATCTTCATATCTCCTCAACCGGGAGTCCGTTTTGACCGATTCAAAGTCCTACGAACTCCTATTTTCGCCCTCTATCCATCTATGAGCATCAAAGAGACAAATTCATTAGTTTATGAAAATGATACTCAAATGACTCTAAATACTCATATAAATCAATCAAAACAAGGGCATTTCGAGTGACGAATCATGACAATTTCACGCCTAATCAACCCCCCCAAACTTACCATGTTGCTTGTCCTCAAGCAACGAAATAATAAGTCAAGTGAAATTGTTAGGAATGAGTCAACGAATCAAATTGTGCAAGTAAATGAATTCGAGCTTCAAAGATCAATCACACGTATGCTCACTCATCTTCCAACATCATACTCATGCAACACCAGCGAGAATCACCAAAATCAAACATGGATGTGCACTCAACGATGTGTTTCACTCCCTCACAAGTGTATATCAATGATAAAGGGACTCACTCAAACAATCAATCACACATGTTGGCAGTCATAGGCTTGTAAGTGCTCTTAACTCCGACCATACTCTAGAAATCAATGCCGAATCAAAAAAGACTTTTCTCAAGGTTGTAATGTAGGCTCTTTGGACATGTGGGAATCAATATGGTAAAGTGACTCAAGTGAATGGAGAATAGAAAATCAAACTTTTGCACTTCGAGATTAGGAACAGAATACTTCAAATATTTTCAATTAACACATTTTCAATTCCACTACTCTCAACACTTCAAATTTTTTCTTTTCTTTCTCTCTCTTTTCACTTTTTTTTTCAATCACTCTTTTTTTTTCTTTTTTTTTCTTTTCCGCGCAAACACATGAGCTCATTTTTTTTTCTTTTTGTTTTTGCTCATTCTCATTTTTTTCTTTTTCCCACAACTCATAACTTCATCACACCTTCTTCTCATACTCACTCAACAAATAACATTTTCCTTTTTCAACTCAATTCAATCCCTTCACATTTACACTTTTCCTATTCTCCACTCAAATTGGGACAAAAAGGCTTAGGAATTGGAATAGTGTTCATATGTGCTAGCAAATAAAATAGGCTTAAAGCTCAGAGGGGCTAACAAGGGGTCAATGTCATTGGTAAGGAAAATTTTGGCTAAGTGACTCAATCAAATCAAAGATGGCCTAAGATCCTATTCGGCATATCAAACTAGACACAATCAAGAAGCAAGAGCACACACAAGTTCTAGCATCCTCTAAGGTGACAATCCACTCACAAACGAAGAGATCAAATCATATATCAAAATCTCATAAGGCTCAAGTCTCACAGGTTTCACATCCATGCTAGTCCTAGTGCATTCTCATTCTCATCACACAAGCACTCCAAAGAAAAACTTGCAAGCATACTAGTTCTCTCTCAAATCCACTCTAACTCAAACACTCACACAAAAGAATTCCTAACTCAACCTCACAATTCACCCTACTCATCAAGTCATACTCAAAGATAGCAATCAACAAGCATAAGATGATTGATAGGCATGAAATATGCAATAGCGACTCAGATCAAAATCACCTCAAGGAGCATCTCAAGGTACCCAATAACCAAACACACTCAAAGATAAGGGGTGCTCCGGTGCAATGTAACAAGAAACATAAAAAACTCCACCCCCCCAAACTTCGACCTTGCGAAGAGGTCTAAGTTTGGGGTTGTGGGTTACCTCAACCAAACAATTCAGTTTCTCTCGACAATGTTGCACCTTCCCTTGCTTGAGTTCCTCTCTTTTGGATAGCTCCATGATTCCTCTACTCTATCGAGACAAGCCTACAAAATAAAAATCTCAAGTACGAGGTTAAAACTTACGATTCAAAACAACACCCAAATAACATAAAACTCAAATAACTAAAAACACTCAAAAAACAAATAAAAATGGGTTGCCTCCCATTCAGCGCTATTTTTAAGGTCCTCATGCCGGACCAAGCTCAAGGAGCTTATGGGACATCATACTCAAATTTACCTCCCTTACTCTCATAAGAGTGGTACTTGCATGTCTTTCCTTGATGCCCTTCCATCATGAACTCTTTTGCTTCCTTCTCATCCCCAAGTGTTATGGGTCTCAACTCCTTCCCACCTTTATCTGGAGGGGTCTTACCAAACAGTTTCTTGAATTTGGACTTTTTCTTCTTATCTCCTCATTTCCCTTCCAACTGGATCACGTCCACACTTTTCACTTCTTCATCCTTCAACTTCTTCACTTTATCCCTATCAAAAGAATCAAGATCATAACGCTCATGGGTTAAATTATCAAGTGAAGGATTATCAAAATCATGAACATGAGAAAGTTTAGGAGATTTGTCTTCAACACGCGGATCAATTGCATCCATGCAATACAAGCTCTCATCCTCCTTCGGGTGCTTCATGGCCTCATATAGGGAAATCTTCACTTCTTGATCATCAACTTTCAACATAATCTTCCCATTTGCCACGTCTAGCACCATCCCCGCCGTAGCTAAGAACGGTCTTCCCAAGATCAGGGGCACGTGCTCATCTTCCTCCATCTCTAGGACCACAAAATCGGCTGGAAAAATATGATCTCCAACTCTTACGAGGACGTCTTCAACCACACCTTGAGGTCGAGTAATAGACCGGTCGGCTAGTTGAAGCGTCATCATTGTCGGCTGAAGTTCTCCACCCTCCAACTTCTTGAAGAGCGACAACGGCATCAAATTAATGCTCGCTCTGAGGTCGTACAACGCTCATTTCTTGATCCCGTTTCCAATATCACAAAGAATGGTGAAGCTCCCGGGATCCTTCAGCTTTGGAGGAAGCGCCTTGTGCACTAATGCACTCACCTCATGGTTCAACTGCACCAACTTCGGCTCATCCACTCGCCGTCTTTTCGCGATCAGGTCCTTCAGAAACTTTGCATAATTGGGCATCTGTTCCAAGGCATCATAAAAAGGAATGTTAATATGCAATTGTTTAAACACATCAAGGAATTTAGCGAATTTCTCATCAAGCTTCTTTTTCATGAAGCGTTGTGGATATGGGACGGGTATCACAGATTTGGGTACCCCCCATTCATCTTTCTCGGTCTCTTTCACTTTCTCCCTTTCTTCCTTTGCCTTCTTCCACTTAGGAACTCTCTCAACCTTCTCAATGCCTTCCTCTTCAAGCTCTTTGCTCGCTTGAGTGCTTTCACCCTCAACCTTCTTCTCAACTCCTATCTCTTCAATCTCATCTCTATCTTGGGGCGTCTTAGAATCAGCAGGCATCTGAGGACCTTCATAGTTGGTTCCACTTCTTAACTGGATAGCCTTGCAATGCTCTTTCGGGTTCCCCTCCGGCATGGAAGGATACTTACCCGGCTCCCTATTCAATGATTTTGCAATTTGGCTTATCTGGAACTCTATTGAGGTGAACCGCCTATTGTTCTCTTGCTGAATTCGATTCAGCTCTACATCTCTCCTCTGGAGTTCTTGATCACGCTGATCACCTTTCTTATGCAACTCCTTCGCATCATACTCCAAAGAGGATAATCTCTTGCTTCCTTCCTCCACCTTCTGTAGGATAGCTCTCAACATCTCCTCGGTTGAGGAACCACCTTCTCCACCAGGAGGTTTCGAACCTGGATCAACACCTGGAGGAACTGTAATACCCGTCTTCGGGTTAGCATATGAAAAATTTTCGTTCTTCCTCCATTGGTTTTGAGGAAGCTGCTGGCCTCCTTGGTACCCTTATGTGTTCCTCCATTGATTTTGAGGTGGTTGTGGACCTGGAGGTACAAATGGTTGGCCATAAGAAGACCTTCCTTGAAAATTTCCACCTTGTGGATACCCATTCTGATTGTAATAAGGACCTCCCATATAGTTGGCTACTTCTTGCTGAATTGTGGGCTTGTCCTCTTGCTCATTCACCGCTACATTCCCTCCAACCAGATTCTTCCCCATCTCAAGGTTGCTGATCTTTTCCATCATAGCCATCAATAGCTTCCTTGTACCCTCATTCTCCTCCAATTTGCAAACTCTCTGAAACTCTGGATCCTCGTTCCATGCACCGGCATTCGTAACAATGTTGTCCACGATATCTCTACACCTCACTATTCCTTGATTCAGAAAAGCTCCACTCGCACATGCATCTAAATGGGCTTGGCCAGCCTTGCTGGCTCCACTATAGAAGAACGCCATGATATCTTCCTCATTGTACCCGTGCTGCGGGCACTCGATCAACATATTTGAGTATTTCTCCCACGCTTGGCGTAAATCCTCTCCTGACTTCTGGCGAAAGGAAGAGATCTCAATCCTTGCTTTAATAGTTCTCGATGGAGGGTAGAATCGCTCGAGGAACAGACGCTCGAGCTCGGCCCATGTGGTTACACCTCCCCGTGGGAGCGTGTTATCATACCACTCTTTTGCTATTCCCGTCAACGAGAATGGGAACAACCTAAGCCTCTTGGCATCTTCAGACATGCCGTTATAATTGAATGTGGAGGCTATCATGAGGAAACTCCTCAGGTGAGTATGAGGATTCTCCTTCCCAACTTCCCCTTTGAACTGGTTCTCGGTAAGCAGCTTAAGAATTCCCAGGGAAATCGAGAAGTTATTTGCCTCAACAGGAGGCAATGCCACTCCATCGTAGTACCGTTGTGGCTACGCTGCAAACCTCCCTCGAATCGCCATATTTTGATCTGCGTTCTGAGCAACGTGTTGAGGATTAGCAGCTGGTACAGGTACTTGTTGGGGTGGTGGTTGGTAAACAGGTGGTTGATTGTAAACTGGAGGTGGAGGATACGGGTATGGTGGATAAGGATAAGGTGTGTATGGGTAAGGTGGGTAAGGCAAGTTGTTTTGTGGTAAGTTAGGATGTGGGTAAGCAGGGTTGTTATGAGGATTTTGGACAATGTTATGAGCTGGATTGCCTACGTTTTGTGTATCCTGGTTTAGGCTATGGCTATCCCCTAACGGAACTTAATTCTGGCTACCACTAACTCCAGTGCCTTCAACTCGGCCCAATTCCTGATTGAACTCATTCGCAGCATCATCCAACTCATTAGAGATGTCCATGGGTTCTTTCCCTCCTCCGGCAGTATTCATTCTCCTCAAGAAAGCTCGGTTCCTTCTAGCTATCGTCTCAGGGTCCAACGGTATTCTCTCTTCGCTCGTATTGCCTTGTGAACGTGTTTTCATATACCTGACACACTAGCAGAAGGATCAAAACGCAACTGCCGAATGAATAAAAATAAAAATAAACAGAAAATAACGCACTTACTACCAACTACTAAGCTATCTACAAGTCCTATTCAAAAGACATACAACGCAATCCCCGGCAACGGCGCCATTGACTTGAAGCGAATATACTAGCTTCTACTAGTAGCTTCCCCGCAAGAGTACGGGTTCACTGTAGTATGGGCAAGTATAGGGACCAAGTAGTATCGAACCCAAGGGAAAGTGTGTATGCAAATAGATCCTTGAAGATCTACGCGTCGTAGTTAATATGAGTGAAATGTTTTTGGATTTTTGAAAGATTAATTGAAACTAAAATAAACTAATTAAACTAAAATACTAAAAAAGACGAATTAACTAAGGTTTGTGTTCAAGTAAGAGATGGTGATGCTCAGGATAGGAATCCCTACGTATACTAACGGGGCAGGTACATAATCAAAATAACCGTGACGCGCAGGAATTAACCTAAGTAAAAGAATGCAAGGTGAAAGCTCAAGATCTAAACCCTAATACTTTACCCTAACACGCGACTTCACTAATCCACTAACAATTTAATAGATTGTGCTTAATTAATGAGACCCTAATTTAACTAAGGTGATACGGTCGTCCTCCTTCGCTAATTAAGATTGATTTTAAGAATTCAAAAGTAAAACCTAACGTCACGAATTACCCTAATTACATACCCACAACCTACTTCTACGAGTTCATCCTATCCCAAACATGCAAGGGTTTTAGCTAGACATGGGTTTTACGTAAACAAGAATAATTGAATAAGTAACGAACATGAACATGATGATTTAAATGAAGAAAATACGAAACATAAACTAGGGTATAAAGAAATATGTGCTAAGAATCTGAAATTTAATTAATAAAAACAAAGTATGAAGTGTTTAACGTAGTCGAATTACTGAAAATAAACTAAGAAACGAATAGAAACTAAGAATTCGTAAGAAAACCTCAACAAAACGTAAACGTAAAGCTTGCTTATCTCCTTCCTCTCCAAAAACGAACTCTAAAAGTTAAAATCTATCAAGTGATATCTGGTGGTCCATAAAAACGAGCTCGGGATGAGTATATATGAGCTTTGGGCCGAATCGGGAACTCGTGGGCCGGAAAAACGAACTTGGAAACTTAAGTCTTGAGGCGCTCGAGCTGGGCTAGCTCGAGCGGAGGCGCTCGAGCAATGGTGGTCGAGCGGATGCATAGGTTGAGCGGAGGCGCACGAGGGGTTATGGTCGAGCGAAGCAGGTGGTCGAGCGGAGGCGCTCGAGTGCTCTCGCTCGAGCACTTTTCAGCAGCGGTACACTCGTTCGTAAAATCTTCATATCTCCTCAACCGGGAGTCCGTTTTGACCGATTCAAAGTCCTACGAACTCCTCTTTTTGCCCTCTATCCATCTATGAGCATCAAAGAGACAAATTCATTAGTTTATGAAAATAATACTCAAATGACTCTAAATACTCATATAAATCAATCAAAATAAGGGCATTTCGAGTGACGAATCATGACAATTTCACGCCTAATCAGCGAGCATTTTCTCCAAGATCGATTTGAGGTCTGGTTATCATCGGCTGAAGATCAAAGAAGGGGATATACCAAAGACTGCATTTAGGACTCGATATGGTCACTATGAGTTTATAGTGATGCCTTTTGGGCTAAGCAATGCACCTGCAGTATTCATGGATTTAATGAATCGAGTTTTTCATCCATTCTTGGATCAATTCGTCATTATTTTTATTGATGACATATTGATCTATTCAAAGGATAAGAAACAACATGAGGAACACTTGAGTACAATACTCGAGGTACTTCGCAAGGAGAAGTTGTATGCAAAGTTTAAGAAATGTGAATTCTGTCTAGATCGAGGTGCCTTCCTCGGTCATGTGATTCACTGCACATGGAATAGAGGTTGATCCTTCTAAAGTCGAGGCAATCAGCGAGTGGAAGACACCCACAAACGTTAATGAAGTTCGAAGTTTCCTTAGATTGGCTGGGTATTATAGAATATTTATAGAAGGTTTTTCAAAACTTGCATCGCCCATGACTCGTTTGACGAGAAAATGAGTAACATTTGATTGGTCGAAGAAGTGTGAGGAAAGCTTTCAAGAGTTGAAGAGGAGACTCGTTTCAGCACCTGAATTAATAATTCCAGATGTATCTGAGGGATTTGTTATTTACAGTGATGCATCGAAACAAGGTTAGGGATGTATTTTGATGCAACATGGTAAAGTGGTTGCCTATACCTCGAGATAGCTAAAGTCTCATGGGTTGAACTACCCCACTCATGACTTGGAGCTTGCTGCCGTAGTACATGCTTTGAAGATTTGGAGGCATTACTTGTATGGGACGAGATGTGAGATTTATACATACCATAAAAGTCTGAAGCACTTTTTCACGCAAAAGGAACTGAATATGAGGCAAAGGAGATGGTTGGAGTTAGTCAAGGACTATGATTGCACTATCAATTATCACCCCGGCAAGGCCAATGTGGTAGCTGATGCATTGAGCCGAAAGAGTAGAGGTGAATTGACCTTTCTGTTGACGAAGCAAGAGCAGTTAATAGAGGATTTTGCCAAATTGAAGATAGAAGTTTTGGAACCGCCGAAGAATGCTGCAGCGGTGGTGTCTGCAATGATGGTTCGACCCTCTTTGAGAGAGAGAATCATAGGAGCTCAAAAGAGAGAATTTTTTAGCAGGATGGAAGAAGCGAGTAGAAGAAGGAAATGCAAAAGGTTTTGGGATTGCATCTGATGGTGCACTTATCTATGATGGGAGGTTATGCGTACCAAAGGATGAAGATTTAAGAAGGGAGATTTAGAGGAAGCTCACTGTACCCCATACACTAAAACACCCTGGAGGAACAAAGATGTACCGAGATTTAAAGGCAATATTTTGGTGGAGGAATATGAAGGGTAGTATTGGTGCTTTTGTGGAAAGATGTTTGGCGTGTCAACAAGTGAAATTTGAGCATCAACGACCGTCGGGATTACTAAAGCCACTTGAGATTCCAAAATGGTAATGGGAGCACATCACAATGGATTTTATGGTGGGATTGCCAAGATCAGCTAAAGGAAACCATGCAATATGGGTCATTGTTGATAGATTGACGAAGTCTGCACACTTTCTGCCAGTTAAGATAACTTTTGAGATGGATCAATACGCGCGGTTGTATATTCGGGAAGTTGTGAGGCTCTATGAAGTACCACTTTCGATAGTTTCAGATAGAGACACCCAATTCACTTCACAGTTTTGGAGGAGTTTGCATGCAACCATGGGAACAAAATTGAGTTTTAGTACGGCATACCATCCACAGACAGATGGTCAGTCTGAGAGGACGATTCAGACTTTGGAAGACATGTTGAGAGCATGTGTTTTGGATTTTAGTGGAAGTTGGGAGAACTATTTGTCACTAATGGAGTTTGCCTATAACAACAGTTATCAGACAACCATTGGAATGGCTCCGTATGACACTTTGTATGATAGAAGGTGTAGATCACCGATCTATTGGGATGAAGTTGGTGAAAAGAAGATTCTAGGGCCGGAGATCATTGAAAAGACTGTTGATGTGATAAGGAAAATCAGGGAAAGAATTGCAGTGGCTCAAGATAGACAGAAGTCCTATGCTGATAAAAGAAGAAAGCAGTTGCAGTTTGAACAAGGTGAAAAGGTGTTCTTGAGAGTCTCACCAATGAAAGGGGTTATAAGATTTAGTCGAAAAGGAAGACATGACTTATGAGGAAATGCCAGTGGAAGTGTTGGAGCGAAAAGTTCACAAATTAAGAAATAGATAAGTTGTGCTTATTAAAGTTCAGTGGAGTCAACATAGAAAAGATGAAGTCACATGGGAACGTGAGGACGAGATAAAAGCAAAGTACCCAGACCTTCTAAATAATGGTACGTTTTAAATTTCGAGGACGAAATTTTTCTTTAAGGAGATAGGATGTAACACCCAGGAGTATTAATTTCCTTAGACTATAATAAAATAAAATATGTGCATAAACTATTATTATTACTAATATTATTTATTTATTTATTTATTATTATAATTATTTTTCAAAAGTTATTATATAAGAAATATTTAATCCTCTTTCTAAAATATTTGAATATGTTTATACGTGTATATCTAGTTGATATTTTGTAGTTGATATTTTGGATATTTATAAAATGAATTTTTTTAAGTACTAAAATAGATAAATCTAAAAATGTATATATACATATATATATATAAATATAAGCACGTATATTCCAGTAACTTATTCCTAAATTTGCTACTAAAGTTGATTTTGAAATTCGGGATAAGAAGATCACGTACACATGATATATTTTTTATTCCAAAGATTTCTCAACAAACTCTCCTCTCCCCATTTTAAATACACGGCTTTCACTCTCAAAAAATTTAAATCCATATCGCAATCTTGAACGGTTTCCTCCGCAGCACTCACGGTGACCTTGAAATCAAGTTCTTCTTAATTTTTTACTAGAATATTTATGCTCCCTCGACATATAAAGATACAGATATTAAAATTATTAATATATAATATCATGTTTGTCTGTATGCATAAATAAGTACTATGTGTTGGGGGGTGTATATACAAGTTAGGAATTATAGGTCGAATCCACTGGTTTGACATTTTCATTGATTTATATTTAGGAGAGGTTGGGTCCAGAGAGGATAGCAGTGGACTTAATTGAATTTGTGGGCATGCGTTTGATAAGTGTTCATTAGGAGAATTTCATTTGGAGTAATAGATGCTTTATGATAGAAAATGAAGTGGAGGTTAATTAAGATGAAGAATATATACGATTCTTCTAATTATTTCATTAGAACAATTATGTTTCAGTAACAGAATTATGTTTCACGATATTCTGTAGAAATCATTTTGGGTTAGTAGATAACTACAATTTTGATTGGTTGCAAAATATAGAATACTAGTTGACATATTTTATTAATTAGGAATATGTGTTCAAAGTTCAATTGGGATAAGATAATTAATATTGAATATACGCATACTGGGTAATACTTTTAAGTTAGATTAGGATGTATATTACTTTAAATGTTCGTGGAATTAGTTTAAGATATTGTAATTAGGAGTAATTTTTTTAAGGATTTATTTATATTACCTTCTAAATAGATTTAATTATTTATAATAGGTGACAGTAAATGCGAGGCGTAGGCTATTGAGTTATTGCATTTATTCCCATCCACGACATTATTTTTAGGTGGGGGTTCTATTTAAAATTATCTCTACAGTGGTTAGTAAAGCTTGTTGTTCACTGTTAAATGTTTTACGTGATGTTGAACTTGTCTGCTACATGTTATATTCCATGTATGAAATGTTATGAAATTTAGTCAGGGACTAGTTCACGGGTCCGGGACCATATAAGTTGTCCTCGGGATTATCGGGTCATTAAATTGACTTTGAGAAGGCCCGCAGTGCTCATTGAAATTTACGTGTGGGAATACCTTAGTCATTGAAACGGCTTTGGGACGGCCCACAAACACAGTACGAGGTAATGTATGCTTACGTATTCATGTTTGCATTGATGTGTTTGACAATATGTTTGATATTTAACTTTGAACAGCTTAAACCCACTGAGTGTGCTTGCATACTCACCCCATCATTTTAACATTTTCAGATTGAGGAGCTGGTGGCGAGGAGGAGCGGTTGGGCATATTTTTACTTTGTGGAGTTTTCCACCATTTAGAAAACCTTTTGGTACATTGATTTAGAGGATTAAATTGCCTTTGAGAGTTTGATTTAATTTTCAAGCCTTTCGTTGCTTATTAAATTATTTTACATTTTAAAAAATTAGTTCACGCCATTTTACTTGTATTTAATAAGTGTTTTTAGTAAAAAAATATTTGTATAAAATTGGGGCGTAACACTAACTTAGCTAAGGCATCGACCTGCTTGTTCTCACTTCTTGGCACATGCTCGACTTCCACATCTCCAAGCCATTCTATCATCCTTCGGGCATAATTGTAGTATGGAAGCAATTCGGGCTTCTTGACTTCATATAATTCACGGAGTTGATTTACAATCAGCCAGGAATCTCCATACACATTGAGATGCAACTGGTTTATATCCACTGCCATCTCTAACCCAAGTATGAGTGTTTGATACTCAACTACATTGTTGGAGCAATTCTTAGGCAAGACTTCATCTTCAGATGTGATGAAAACCACTCCGGCACCAGCTCCTTCCCTATTGGAGGCCCCATCAAAATACATTTTTCAAGGAGGAGAAACTTCCACCGCTGAGATATCTTCATCTGGGAGATCATCAGATAACTCCTATTCAGCAGGAATCGGGTGATCTGCTAAGAAATCCGCCAACACTTGCCCCTTTACAGCTTTCTGCGGGACGTATATGATCTCGAACTGCTGTAGCTGAAGATACCACCTTGCAAGTCGGTCAGAAAGAATTGGCTTTGACATGACAAACTTTAGTGGATTTGCCTTCGAGATAAGACGAACTGTTTGAGCCTGGAAATAGTGCTTCAACTTCTGAATTACGAAGATAGTGCCAAACATATCTTCTCAATTGGGGAGTAATTCAGTTCATTCGGAACCATCATCCTACTCAAATAGTAAAGAGCATTTTCTTTACCCTCGTCATTTTTTTGTGCCAACAGGGTTCCAACAGACCGCTCCTGAGCAACTATATAAAGTATCAACGATATTCCGGGTACTGGAGCGACTAGCACATACTATGTTTAATACGGTCTTTATTTTCTCAAATAATACTCAATATTTCAGCTTTTATTGTGCACACTAGTACTATCTCCCGCAATTTTCGCGGACTGAAATAATCATTTTTATGTATAATAAATAATTTTGATGTATTTTCTTATTTAAATATTTTTAAGAAAAAAATTTATAATATGTGATTCAATTTAAATTATAATGTAATCCAAATATTAAAAAAAGTGAAATTAAATATTCATTACCCTATATAAAACATAAATGAATAAACAAATTAAATTTTCACTGCAAAAAAAAAATTATACTCTCCCTGTCATAGATTTTTTGTTGAATGATTTAAAAAAAATTATTTATTAATATATGGTGGACCACATGTTGACTTTTGAGGTAAAGTAATAAATAATTTTGAAAAGTGAATGGAATGAGTGACACTTTTGAAAATATTGTGTGAATTTGAAGGTTAAAGATTATATATATTGGAGTGTTATTTTTGTCATTTATAGAATGAGAAACTTAGTGTGGAACGGCCCGAAAAAAAAAAGTGAGAAGTTTACTCTGGGACAGGGGAATACTTAAAATTACAAATTTTAGAAAATTTCTTTGTAAATAATATGGGGTCATAACTCTCCACCACATTGTACATTTTAATGACTGTATGTACAACTATTATATACAATTTTTAATTGTATGTACAATATTTTTATGTAGTGGAGAGTAATATTTTATTATTTCATATACTACACACTGTTGGCGATCGAATTTAATCGGGTGGATTTGCGACTAGTTCGGTTTAGGACCACCAAACAAGAACGTGTGATTGATTACCACCGTAAATGGTAAATCGAGGGTTCGGGTTATGAAATCGTAAATACGAAAGTCGAAATCGTATTAATTTCGTATATGTGCACGTTTAGGTGTGTTAGTGTGTGTTTTGGAAGTATTTGTAAATTTGAACTTGTATTTCTTAGCTGGAGAACAACTATTTATAGAGACTAGCAAGCATGAGGTGTCCAAGACTCTTAGACTTCCTAGCTTGCATGCTAGACATGTGTCCTTTGACCTTTGTTTGACCTTATCTAAGCTGAATCTTAGTTACAAAGTCTTCTTTGGTCTTATCTCGGACTCATTGTTGTTCGTCCAGGTCGGTTTGATTCGCCCAGAGGGATCTTTCAGTAAAAGTTGTTCGCCTTTTGAGGATATGGCTTCAAAGTTATTCGCCTATATTTCTTGTTGAGCTGAGCTTTGGAATCTTGGTTCCTTGTTCGTCTACATACACCTCTCAGACTGGTAGATACACCATCTTTTATCAATGTTGTTCATCATTTATGACTTAGTGGGGGGTCCATATTCGGCTTCAGGCCTCTGTACCTGTTCGTCAGTATGTTGTTCGTTGGTAGAGTTGTTCGTCATTTCGTACACCTCTTGGATTGATTTATGCACCTCAACTTGGTTTTCTTTATTAATCATCTTTGATTTGAGGTTGATTCTTTGTAATTTTTAGTACGGTCTTAATCCTTGTTCGCCCATCTTTAATTGATGTTTGTTCGCCTATCAACACACACTGATTATCCCAAACAATATTTATTATATAATTATACTAGTACAGTACCCGCGAATTTCGTGGACTTTTCATAACATATTTGGCCAATCCTTTAGAAAATATTACAGGCGTTCGGAATAATTGTATAACATTTTACGAATGTTTCATGGCTCTCATTTTTTTAATTTTATTTTCATGTATACATAACTCTCACCATGATTGCAAACCTGATCCATACAACTAAGTACATCACTCAAGAAATATACAATGAAAAATTAGATAATTTTTTTAAAACACTTTCAACTAATAGAAAATAAATACTTAATTTTATTCGAACGATATTATAGATTTCTAAAAATTTCTCTGTACACAATATTCGTTGTATACTCTGACGACTTAATAAGCCAATTATTTGGCAAAACACCAAAATATCTGACATAATATTTGTTGCCCTCTAAAACAAATTCATTGAATCCCCCAACCAAATCACACGGAACATAGCAAAAGATCCCCGTTCCCTGAACTCAACATAAATTGAAATTTTTTTTAATAATACCATAATAAATACAAACAAACTCCATGAAAATATTTAACACATTACTATCAACAATAAAAGCTCAATACCAAAATCAAGAGCACAAATAACCTGAGAATCTACCATCAATATATTCATGCTTTCACAACCATTTGTCACCCATGTTTGCAGAATTCTCACATGGACGACCAAAGAACACATGTCAAAAAGAAATAACATAAGCAATGGTGTGAACATGTTGCCAAAACACAAGTGTATGGTAATAGACAACTAATCTTGAAACCAACTAAAAATGCATAGTCATATATATATATATATATATATATATATATATATATATATATATATAGTGACAAAAAATAAGTAATGGGGGGAACATAATAAAAAATAATACATTCCAATTAAAGAGAATAATAAATAAATACAATAATGTATAAATTATATATAGTAGATAATCAATGTATCATCAAAGGCAAAAAAATAGTCACACATTGAATACATGGCAAAAATTATTAATGCATAGCAACGATGATAAAGAGCAATTATTTAAATATAAAAAAATTACATAGTCAAATTAGTTCACTAATCAAGACATATCAATTTAGAACAATTTGGTATTATAAATCTTTGCGAACCAATACCTATATAATTTGCCATGAACTAAAATAGTTATACTACTAACATAAATGAGTCCATTTAAAAATAATCTCTTATACGACAAATTGAATACTTAACTTTTCCAAGACCTTTGATAAAAAGAGATTTTAATTTGTTGGCCCGAGAGAAAGAAGGGTCCAATATCGGGTGAAAAAAGGACAACTTTTACACGCATGCATTCAAAATAATTAACACTAAGTACCATAATACATGATAATAGGACTATTATCAAAATAATAATAATAATAATAATAAATAGACTATTTTTTTAGACATAGCCCATTTTCGTCATATTATTAAGTGATTAAAAAAATTAGTTGATCACATAGAATATTTTAGAACCTAACTAATACTAAGGTAAAATTTAATATCAACAAACACTAAATAAGCAAGAGACATTATATTATAATTACACATTTGTCGCATGGACACTAAATTATACTAAAGGGGTAGATACCTCTTACAAAGTCAATTATAATTTTATAAAATTGGTCCAATAAAAAATGACCCCATTAAAAAATAATCCCCTAAACAACACATATAGTCCCATAATTTTTCAAGATCTTTGACCAAAAAATAATTTAATTTTTTGGCACAAGAGGAATAAATAAGGTTGAACACATGATCCCAGAAGAATGGGTAAATTTGTATTTTAAACAGATTGACCAGGCAATGAATAGTAGTAATTAAACTAATTACGTGGTCATAGTAAATTGAATAATTAATTTTTCAAGACCGTTTATAAAAAGAGAATTTAATTTTTAATGATTATCATTCCTTATCATGGTAACATTGCAACACAAATCACCACAACAAAACTTAATAGGACCATTCTCGAATTATTAAAAAAAATTATATTTTTTAAAAGATTAACCATTTTAGACATATAATATTTTAGGACCTAACCAATAATAAGGATAATTTAATATCAAGGAACACTAAATTAGCAAGGAACATTATATTTATAATCATACATTTGTCATATGGAATATAAATTATATTAAAGGGATAATAAATTGTCAAGAGGAATTAAATCATAATCACACACTTCTCACAGCACCCATCACGCTCCTACCGCCCATGCCATGGACTAAAATTGATGCATTCTTAATACATGGCTACATCCCTAATTTTACAATATTGGTCCAATAAAAATAATTCCATTAAAAAATAATCCCATTAAACGGCACATCAAGTCCCACAATTTTCCAAGATTTTTATCAAAAGATAGATGAAATATGAAGATGAATAATTAAATTTGTACTAAAAATGATTAGCATTAATTAACATAGAAACATTGCAACACAAATCACCAATACAGAAGTTAAAAGGACCATTTTCGAATTATTTAAAAAAGAAAAGAAAAAGGAAACGATTAAATTTTTAAAAGATTAACCATTTTAAACATGAAATATTTCAGGGTCTAACTAATACTAAGGAGAATTTAATATCAAGGAACACTAAATTAGCAAGAGACGTTATATTATAATTATACATTTGTCATATGGACACTAAATTATATTAAAGGGACACTAAGTTATCAAAAGACATTAATCATAATCACACACTTGCCACAACACCCATCACGCTCCTGCCATACATGACATGGACTAAAATTGTTGCATTCCTAATACACGACTACATCCTTAATTTTACAACATTGATCCAATATAAATAAATCCATTTAAAAATAATCCCTCAAACGACACATAAAGTCACATAATTTTCCAAGATTTTTATCAACAGATAAACGAAATATTTGGACGCAGAGAAATAAATAAATTTGTACAAAAATAATTAGCATTAATTATCATGAAAACATTGCAACACAAATCACCAAGACAAAAGTTAATAGGACCATTTTCAAATTATTATTTTTAAATAAAAAAAAGGGAAAAAATTATAATTTTAAAAGATTAACCATTCTAGACATAGAATATTTTAGGACCTAACTAATACTAAGGAGAATTTAATATTAGAGGGACACTAAATTAGCAAGAGGCATTATGTTATAATTATACATTTGTCATGTGGACACTAAATTATATTAAAGTGACACTAAATTATAAAGAGGTATTAAATCATATCCCATTCTAGGAACATTTTTTACATAGGTTATTTCAAGACCTAACCAATACCATACCCCTACCATTCTTTCATGGACTAAAATTGCTGTCTCACTAAAACATGGTTACATAGACCATATAATGCAAATTTGAATTTTATATTTATACCATTTATCCAATATAAACGATTCCATTAAAAATAATAAACACTAATCATCTTGGAAAAATTGTAACACAAATACCGCAACATGCGACAATAGGACTACTTCTGGAAAAAAAAACAAAGGAATTTTTTTTTTAAAATTATTAAGGTAATGAATATAAGTGATTAGACCCGCGTGTTTCGCGGGTTTATATACTACCGTAAAATGTTTACACCGTTCCACACTAAGTAAACAAATTGATATAGATTGAGAAATAGAGCGACTACGTGATTTGAAAACTTCGTAGGCAGGTCGGAGGCAATTTCAAAATGAAAACTCTTTGTACAAAAATTTACTAATATACATGCATTTTCATTCCGCACATATCAACAATTTTAATCACGGAAGTTAAATGGGGAAATTATTAGTGGACATTCTTTTCTAGACAAATTGTTTCGTATATAAATTGATTATAGACATGTCGGAGGGAATTTCAAAATGAATACTGTTTGTATAAAAATTTAATAGGAAATTATAGATTTGTAGAAGATCTTTAATTTTCTTATAGTGATAAACCATCAACCCAAAAAAATAAAAGGACTAAACATACATCACTTTCAAATATCACAGAATGACTTAACAGCCTAGAAGAACCAAATCAAACAACCAAACAAAGACACCAAATTGGACCAATCTGAAAAAAAAAGTAAAAAATTCAATAATGCATAGACGCAACATGCACGAATAGCATACCAACAAAAATGGACGGCAACTCAAGACACTGGATGACATGGATCAATGCTCTAGCAGTGCAAAAACCCCAATTTAAAAAACTGAATCAGAGTTAATGCTGGAAGAAGTAAAGCCAGAATCAAGGTAGAAACAAATGACAACCAAGAGATAAATCTGAAAATTTTAATTACCTCAGTTCAATATTTTCATTAAAGATCTGTGAATACGTGTAGAAATTATTTAGATAGACACCCACTTATTATAATACATTTTAACTTCTAATAATTAGCAAATGGAACTCATTAGAAATGACCATTTGAAAGAATTCTGCCTCATCTAAAAGTCCGAACTTGTAGAAGGGTGTGAAATTAATTCATTTAATTACTTCCCTTAACACTCCCCCTCACTCATGGGCCGAACTCAATTTTCCCTCTTTGGGGAGGCCCAATGAGTGGTCAATTTAATAGGGTGGAGTTGCTTTCAACGGGAATCGAACCTAGGATCTTTGTCCGGGCGTGAGCCTATTGGCTCTGATACCATGAAAGAACTCCGCCTCATCTAAAAGTCTGAACTTGTAGAAGGATGTAAAATTAATTCATTTAATTACTTCCCTTAACACTATTATTAGAATTCATTAGGAATGACCAATGCTTTTTTAATTTCTTCCACCAATAAATGGGTGTAGTTTTTTTGGACATCAATACATATGACAATAATATATATCCACCAATAAATGGGCGTATTTTTTTTTATAATAACATTATCTCATCTCATTCTCCATAAGGCAGTCCTACAAGCTGAAGGAGTTCGAAAGTAATTAGAATAAGAAAATCGGCTAAATTTGATCCACAAATATCCAAAAGAAGAATTGAAATAATAAAATATTGCAAGGACCAAACTCATAAGTGGCTAAAACTTAAACAACTCATTTCATGGCTTATTAGGACCAAAATCAAAATAGTTTAAAATTAATAAATTATGAAATTTTAATCCCATTTAATTAGTTAGTTAAATATGGCATAAAAGCTTATAAGGGATGGTGGATAAAATTAATCACACAATAAATATATATTTAATTAATTAGATAAATATGGGATAAAAACCTATAAGAAAGAGTGGACAAAATTAATTGTATAATAAATACACTTGCATGCAACATGCAACTCCCATAAAATAACTACCATAAAATTTAACACAATTTATAAAAAGTCCAACAATAAATAGGCTTAATTTTCTTGACTAATTACGTATGGCAAGAAAATTTAACACAATTTATGAAATTTTAACACAATTTAATATTATACCATCTTTGATTCTTTTACAAAAAGTGTCATTATCCACAAATCAAGTAGGCGTAAAAACTGTTAGGTTACTAAAACACAAATTTTGGCCAACTAATAAAATGTGTCAAATAAAATGTTTAACTTGGTAATTTCGTACACACCAAATTATAATTGTGATTCTAACATTTCTTTCAAAACCAAACACATTTAACTTGAATATTGTGCCTATATAATTATACAATAAATACACTTGCATGCAACATGCAACTCCCATACAAATAAAGTTGACTTATGGGATCAAATTAAAAATATTTAAGAATTAACAACTAATTAAAATTTAATACAATTAAATATCATACCATATATGAATTTTTTTCCAAAATTCTGTTGTTAATGATGGGTGAGTCATAGAGTACAACTTATAATCATGCAGGTGACAAGTAAAATTATTAATGGTAATCAGAGTTAAGTATGGTAAATTAAAATCAACAATCCTCCACCCACGTTTACATATATTACCAAACCCAAAATTATTATAAAAAAATAATTAATCATATATGCTAAAACTTAGTAATTTGTTAATTAATAATAAATTAATACTCTTGTTATCATTACAATCCATCACACACCCAATTCCCACATAATATAGGGCCAGTTTCAAAATCCTGCAAAGTTGCCCCACTAAAAAAAAAAATAGAAAGATATTATTACATACCAACATAGAGAATTATTCTAATACAATAACTAATCTCATATGTTGATATTGTTTATTTTGTTAATTAATAATAACGCAAAGATAATTCTCATATAATATAGGGCCAGACTGAAAATCTAGCAAAGTTACTCCAAGCCTGCAAGCGGGCCATCCTGCAATATAGGACCAAATTCAATATCTTGCAAAAGTGATCCAATTAAAAAAATAGAAAGATACTACAAAATTAAATAGGCACACTATCATAGGTAAATTTTAAGAGAGTCACTGTTAATGATGGGTAAGCTATACCCAGAACAACTTTGTAAGGCGAAATCATAGAGAACAACTTTAAATCATGCAGGTGACAAGTACAATTATTAATGGAGAATAGATTTTACGTTTGGTAAATTAAAATAAAAAATCCTCCACCCACGTTTACACATATTACCAAACCCACAATATTATTCTAATAAAATAATTAATCATATATGTTGATATTTATTAATTTGTTAATTAATAATAACTTAATACTCTTGTTATCATTACAATACATCACCTATAGCCAATTCCCATACAATATAGGACCAATTTCAAAATTCTGCAAAGTTGCCCAAAAAAAAATGGAAAGATATTACTACATACCAACATAGAAAATTATTCTAATAAAATAACTAATCTCATATCTTGATATTGTTTATTTTGTTAATTTAATAATAACCCAAAGCCAATTTCCATACAATATAGGGCCAGATCATCTACGAATTAGATAGACACGCTAACATGGGCTAATATGAAACAATAACTCAAACCAAAACCCCATTACAAGGTTATGTCAAATTTTAATTAGAATACAATGGAGCACTAATATTTCCATTGTTTAATTCAAAATTAGAACACAATTCAGCTTATCAAATAGGCATGATTTCCCTTAATTTGACTACCAATCCCCCCTCTTTTTATTAATCAACAAAAGAAAAGCATCCACAAAATAATCAGCCTACAATGACGGGAAATGGACTGGAATTGACGGGAAATGGATTTCTTGAAATTCTGCATGCGTTGTAATTGTATTTTGTATACAATTGCAACTTATTAGGATTGTATTAATAATAAAAAATTAATGGTACCTATGACAATTAAACACAATAAACAACATTCCTATCATATAGACAAACAAAATAATTGGAGGAAATTTTGCATGCGTTGTAATTGTAATTTGTATACAATTGCAAATTATTAGAATTGTATTAATAATTGGCTAAAACTTATGATAATTATGTCAATTAAACACAATAAACAACATTAATTAGGGAGCGGTCAAATGAACGATAATACCGAACAAAAAATTGAACGAACCTTTTGCAAGTTAGGAGAATCAGGGTAATACAAAATCCAAAAACACAAACCATATCATAACAAAACCTCGAATGCAACAAACTTATAAAGAACAATGGAAAGTATTGATATAATGGGTGGAATATTATTCAAAACAATATAAGAACGATACAGTGAAAATCGAAACTACATTCCGTGCGACGAAAACCGATATCATATACAAACTAAAACAAAAATGGAGAAACCAAAATTGCCCGAATCCGAATCACTACTCGACCACAAAGGTACTGGAATCACATGAGAACATCGGCCGGAAAAAATGCCAAACGACGATTAATCCAACAACGGGAGCACTACGACGAAAAAATGGAAAAAGACGAACAAAACCTGCAAAAAGAAATAACAATCGTCAAATATCAAGGACGAAGATGAATACGAATGAAAAAATGAGGATGAAAGATCCATATTTATAGGAAAATAGGAAACTTTTGAACGGTCAAGATGAAACTAATAAATATCAAATTGATGGTCAAGATTGCCTGCACACCCTCACTCAAAGAGAAGGCAAGGAGTGGGAAATGGGAGTGGATGGGAGGTGCCACATAGGCATTTTCTGCTTCCACTATATAAGGGTATTGATGGTTTCATTAATAAAATAATCACATATTCTCTGCAAATCTTCAAAAATTATTTAAATATAAACTAAATGTATATCGTTCTTCAATTTAACTGGCCCCGCGAATTTCACGACTAACAATAAAATAGTTTTTATTTCAAATAATATTTTTTTATTTTAAATATCTTGTAATTTCAATGTAATTGCAATTCAACGAACAACGACAATATTAAACATGAATAAGAGGGTGTTTGTCTGAGCTTATAAGCTCTTTGAAATAATTTATAAGTTGTTTAAGAGCTTATAAGCATAATTAATATATTTGCAAAATAAGATGTTTAATGGTTTATAATCATAAAATAAGCTCCTAACAACTTATAAGCTGTAAAAAAAATTGAGATTTTCCAACTTATTTTCCTAACAAATGTCATCCACATTCTCCAACCACCCACCCTACCCGTCCCCTGCCCCACCCACCTCTATCTCAACATAAAATATAAAAAAAAATACTCCCTCCGTCCCATATAGGTGGGGTGACACAGATTTTAAGAAAAACTATTTTATTGACTTTTTAAACCAATGAATGAAGAGTATTTTGAAATAAAGTAGGTATTGTGAGAATGTTTTATTTTCATATTTGGGGTGTGAGATTATTGTGGGACGTCTCAAAAAAAGTGCGAAAGTTATTAGGGGAAGGAGAGAGTATTATTTTATATTAAAATTAAAATGTAAAAAATATTTATTATAAATTTTCAAAAATATTATAACTTGTATTAGTCAAGCACTTTAGCAACATATAAACTACTTAAAAATTAAATTGTATAAGCTCTTAAAACAACTTATAAGATATATTAAATAAGTTGTGCCAAACGGGCTTTAAGTAAACAAATTTGAAAATTATTAAAGAATTCATACATTAAATCTTATAGTCAGATAAAATGATAGTACTTCAAATTACAAATTTCTAAAAACTCCCAGGTACACAACATTCATTATATTACTTGTCTAGTCTTCTATTGGAATCAACGCAAAACATATAAGAATGTATTGTACAATTGCAAATGAATAAAATTAATGTCCTCTTTTTGTAAACTTCTATAAGATAATGTCCAAAAAAATTAATTTACATTGTCAAATATATTTAGGATTAGTTTAAATTGATAATTATATTGAAAATACAACCGAGGGGAATTTTTTTTATTATTTTGTTTACTACTTTTATGCATGTGCCTATTGTTTAAAATAAAAAAATATATATATAAATCAAATTATCTGAAAAATTGATTCACTACATTTGTATAAAATAAGAATATACTATAAAACAATGAATAAACAGTGGAATATAAGATGAAATAGGTGTCGCAAATTATAATCAGCATGCGACGGCGGCATTCAAGAACACGTTGAAGACTTCTACTCTTTATTGTGTGAAAAATATATTGTGAAATAGTGTATACATGTACAATGGGGCATCCTACGTTAAGTTGCAAAAATTATAAGAATGTGACCTTAAATTGCAAGTCCGTAAAATTAATGTCATTTTTGTGATTTTTTTTAACTGCATAAGTTTACTACATTAATACATGTGACTAATTTTTAAAATAACATAACATTCATATAAATTAAATTGTCTCAAAGATTGATCAATTAAATTTTAATAAGAACGTATTACATAAAATTAATTTCTCTGTTTGCAAGTGTTCAAAAAAATCCTGAACTCATGTGATGTTTACTATGGAAAATATATTGTGAAATCATCTCTATATGTGCAGTGATGCCTCCAATGTGGAGCTGCAAAACATAATATATTGTGAAATCATTTCTATATTGTACAGTGATGCCTCCAGTATGGAGCTGCAATACATATAAGAATGTGTCCTACAATTGCATGTGCATAAAATTAATGTCCTATTTTTATAAATTTTTATATGATAATGTGTGAGTGGAGTGACAAAACACACTCTCAAATATTGTGTTCTGCATTGCAGTCACTTTTTGAGCATGATTAAAAATATGACAAATTGTTACAATTCCAATGATAGTAATATAAAATATGCTTGATCTGGAATTTTGTTGAACAAATAAAATGTAAATTACTTCTTATTTAATTAATAAAATTATAACAAAGAAAATACAAACAATGAAAAAATATTGAAAATTTGACATTTCCTTAATTTTTCATTATGTTGTGCTCTCTTTCTTTCAAAGTTGAAGACACCTATAAGAAAACCAACATTCAATTTAAACTTGAAAGTCACACCACTACCTACGACCAAAAGGTCACAGGTAAAAAAAATTCTAATAGAAAGAGTGTCAAAACTTATAAACAATTTAAAGAACAGGACAGATTATTCTCAGAGACAATAAACGTACAAATTTACATTAAAAAGAAATAAACAGGGAATATACAGTTTTACCTATTTGTGGAAATTGATGGTAGAAAATTGAGGTTTGGGGTCTAGCAGCGCACCTTGTCATGGGGAAGCACTTCTCAGGCTTAAGATAGAGGATCCGAAATTTACGTTGCTCAATTATCTGCAAATATAGTTAGCTAAGTAGTCTGTTGACTGTGCATATATATTAACTTAAGAGCAAAGCATGAAATAGAGTCACTGAAAGCCTTTACCGCTAAAAATTCTCATTCACAGCAACAATTTTTCAGTATGAAGCAAAAGTTTCTACGCCTCATACTTGTGCAGTAAAATTAGACTAAATTACTAACTTCATTCCTTGACATGTCATGCACTTCAAACAAACATTTCACAACTTGAGCCCTTAGTTCCTCTGTACCCATCAGACCATCAGGCTTTGGTGTTTCTTTCTAGGTTCCTATTTGCGTGATATGTTGTTTTAAATAAAAGACTACACAATCCAAATATTTATCAATAGAAAATGTAAATGTCTATGTTAGTTCAAGTCATTTCTAAGACCATTAAACAAAGATGGATTAAAGAACAAAATGAATATATATGTCAACTTCAGCCTCTTATTAACTCTCATGTTGCTATCATTAGCATATCTAAATTGTAAAAGGTTATGTTGACAATTAATAATGGATGTTTGGTAGGAGATTGAGCTAGGAAGTTGCAGCAATAATTTCAATATTAATGTGTTACCTCCAATCCTAGTAGTGAAATACAAAATTGAACTATAAACATGTTTCAAAAAATATATTTTCTGCTCATACATGGATGTTGTGCGCCATCCAACTGGCTTGAAAAAATAAATCATAATCAAATTCACCACAAAGAAGCATTCCAAAACTTTTCACATGTGGCACAACCTCTATTAAAAAAAGCATTAATTCAAAAATATTTCTTCTTCAGTTTCGTTTTTAAAATAGGCATCTTACCAACAATCCCAGATGCAAGACCCGCCTATTCGCGTTAAGCTCGCTGGTTCTCAGAGAATTTGAGCATGCTACATATCAAGAGTAAGTATTGTAATTAAAAAATAATATACAGGCACATTAGATTATCAATAGAAACTAATAGAAGGTAAAATGAAAAGATGAAAAAAAAAGTCATCGAATGAACCTCAAAGTAAGAAATTTAGAATGCTTGGAACCGCAAGGAGACACCATACTGGGAAAAGATGGGAAAAAATAACTTCTGGAATAAAGACTTGTTGATCAGATAGTAAAAAGAAAAACATATTTTAAAAATTTACACATGTTTATTAAAAAATAAGCCAAAATTTTCATTCATCCCCCAACAATCTTCAACTTCAACCACAGAGCAAATCTCAAATCTAATCCCACTATTTTTTTCTTTCCTTTTTCTTCTCCAAGAAACCACTAAAAGCTTAAAACCGGACCATGGAAGATGTCCTCATTCGACAATCTCTTACAATGCTCATACATAATGATTAAACAGCAAACTACAGATGCATTTGGTAAAAACCTGAACCAATTGAAAAGAAAGAACAAATGCGCCGTGCAAGTAGTAACTTTACAATTGACATTTCCTGATAATATATTTAGAACTGACCACTTCGATAAATTATTTGAAACATTGGACTAAACTAAGACCATCATTTCTAGGAAATTTAGAAAGAAAGAAAAAAATATCCTAGTGAACAACAAATCTTTCCTAAATTCATAATATGTAGCAGAGATCAGTACATGTGCTTACCTCACAGTCATGTTGTTCTTTCTAGATACGCGCACTCCATTCTGGTTGTTGCAATAGCCTACATTTTATGCCGATTAAATAATCAAAATAAGGCATACAAACAAAAACAATAAAGGGCGTTAACTGCCAAAGATATACTCCCTCCGTCCTGGTATTATTCGCATACAAAAATGGGCACACATATTAAAAAAGGTTACTTTTTGAGTAAAGTAGTAGCATATGGGTAAATATGTGTATATTATTGTGAGTGTGCACGCTAATCAATGTTTTCCTTTTTAGAGTGTGCAAATAATCTTGGGACAGACGAAAAAGGAAAGTGTGCAAATAATGGTGGGACGGAGGGAGTATAACATTTTGATGAGAAAAAAGGAATCAATGACAAACCTGTTAGAATCACCTCCATATGCAATAATTTTATTGCACACAAATTTGCAAGCACAGATAATTCAATGACCCAATTGAACGAACACAAATTATGTGAACCTGATTGCCATTGATGAACTATACAATATTAATTTTCAAATTGATCAAAATAAAACAGAAGAAATAAAAATTAGAGAGAAGAGCCGCAAACTTGAATAACAAAATAAATATAACCCTAATCATGTAAGCAATTGTGAAAAAGTTAACCAATTAAACTTAAACTTACAGATTGACGAGAGGGGCACGACGGCCAAATTTTAAGAAGCCGCGGCAGAAGGCCAAACCTGCGACGACAACGGGATCTGTGAAAGGCCACGACGGCCAGATGAAAAGGGCGATATGACATCTGACTTTGCCACGCCTTCAGTGTCTCGCCAACAAATTTTGAGACGGCTAGGGTTTCAATACAGGGAGGTCGCGGTGCAATAGTGGTGGCGATCGCGGTACAATAGAAGCGACGATGATGGTCGGTGCAACAATAATTTTCCATTTGAGAGACAGAATGAGAGGAGATGAGGCGGCGTGATTTCTGCATCCGATTGGAGAAGAGGAGGAAGCATGAAATATATCGAAGAGGAGCGTGAAGAGAGATCTAATAAGAGAGAGACGTCTGAGAAATTTTAATTGTGATGAGTGAAAATGATTAAACAATTATACTAACCCTAAATATAAATGAATGGTATAGGTTTAATGATATAGAACGAACAATTGAGATTTAAATTTAAACCAACTTTTAATGAGAGTGCAGTATTTCGAAATGGAGAGATTTGAGACATGCCACCTCATTCTAAGAATAAGGTGGTGTTGACACATCATCTTGGAGAGGTTTGTAAATATATTATAATAAGATTATTGCTCCAAATCCATTTTTAGTAAAGAAGAAAAAAATTTAATCTTAATAACTGCAAATGAAGTTAGAATATACACGATTATTGCCAAGAAATAACATATAAGTCAAGATTATTGGTAATCGTTCAAATTGACTGTGCACAAAATTGATCCGCGATATTTATGTATATTTAAATATAGTAAGGAGATTTAACTCATATTAATTAAGAGCCAAAGCATAATAATTTCGGTTAATTCTATATGATGTATTTAAATTATGACTCTTAATTGCTTAAAATTAGCAATTTGGAGTTTGTAATATTTGATTTCATTATTTCTTTCTTTTTGCAATAAAAGATCATTTTACACTCTTTAAAGTTAATTATAATTGTAGGGAGTGAAATTAATTTTGGGGTTCGTCGAGCTTTCATTATTGACAATAATTATTTCATCTATCGATATCGAAGAATTTATTTGAATGTGTCACTAATGTGAATTAACTAAATTTAAGTCATAGGTATGCATATATGGAAAAGGAAAATGAATCCCACATAAAAAAAATTAAAAAAAAAACAACTTTTATTTCTAATAGAATGTTCAATTCTTTAATGTATGGTGGATACATATTTATGATAAACATATTAAATTCACATATATCATCCTCAAGGAAGATATAATCAATATACAATTAGTACTCATAATTTCGTCTAATTTAATGAATAGTTAAATTAAAATTTTAAATAATTAAAATTTTATTTCATAAATTAATATAATCAATTTTAACCGTATATTCCTTTTATTTTAAATAAGGACATTATTCCTATAACATCTATATTGAAAATAATTACGATATCTAAATAATCAATAATTTAAAATTTATTTTGGAGTCAAATACTTATATAGATGATGAAATATTTATCATATTAATTACATATTTAAATTTCAATAAATGATGAAATGATGTTTATATCATTATACTTTTATATATATATATATATATATATATATATATATATATATATATATATATATACGGTGAAATTAATATTTGTAATATATTTTTTTACGGACTAATTGTGACTCAAATCCATGACGTAGAGCTCTAACCAGTTGAGGTGTTTCACTTCATCAATTGATAACCATTAAATATATTTAAACAACTAAACTTTAAATTATGACTCTTAATTGCTTAAAATTAGCTCATAAAATTTATTTCTTAATTCTTGATATATGGTCAAACGTGTATATTGCTTAAATTGTAGAGAATATTTTGATCTCCAATGTGTGATCCAATTGCATCTATAATACAAAGTATTTATATAGATCACTTGCATACTAATAATTTTTTTGAAGATAGAGCAATACTTGTACCCGCACATCACAACGTAGAATGTATCAATGAGAAGATTCTTGAAATGGTTTCAAGATAGAGCAATACTTGAGACTGAAATAATTATTGGAAGAAATATTAAGAATAAAGTTTATATCCCAAGAATGTAATTATGCCCGCAAATTTTTGTAGGCATCAATTTCCAATATTACAATGCATCAATTTTCAGTATTAACTAATTATTTATTGTACGTACAAATATTATTTCAGTTCCCGAATTCCGCAGGTTTCATATATAGAGTAACAATATAAGGGAAAAGATGTAGAGAAATGAAAATAAAGAAATAAAACATGACGTTAATTAATTAAGTATAATGTATATATCGTATACATATTAATGAATGGATGTCATATTGTAGTGGCTTCCAGAAACCGAAACCTAATTCATACAACTACGTATAACAATAATGTTTGCTAGCTGTGCATGGTTGTTAGTTAATCGTACTCGCCATAAAAAAAAAACTTCATAGTTCTTGTCAATTAGGTTTGTATAAAAGCTATATGGACATAAACCTTGGAAGAATTTATAAGCTCACCTTATCCCAGTGGACATGTGAATTAAGCTACCTAGTTTCAAGCTCAAGTAAATTTATAAGTATTTTAATTTAAGGTTCAATTTTTTTTTTCTCAATTTAACATATGAATAAAAAAATTTGTTTGATCGTTTTTTCTTGTTACACAAACTAGTTTGATTAATTAGTTTGAGAATGTAATTATTGATTAATAGCTTTAGTAATTATGATTAGATTAAGAGTACAATTTGTTTTCTAATTAAGCAACACGAGATTGGTAAATTAATTGATGATTGATCGAGAACTTCTAGTACACATCAAGTCGCACCGTGCAATTAATTCAAACAATATTAATTATTTTTACTAAATATTATTTGTTGCTTTTCTGAATAATATTAGTTGTTTTATTGAAAAATATTAATTGACCAGTATTAATTGTTTCACTAAACAATATTAATTTATATATTGAATAATATTAGTTGTACATTCAACTGGTGCACACAAATGTTGCTTGACGTAATTAGTTTATTCAAGCTTGATATAATTGGGTCCAATTAGACCTACTCTATTATGGATTTGTTGTAGAATTTAGTTCCATCTGTGGGTACAATGTTAGGGTGTGTTTTGAAACTCTATTGTAAAATCAAAAGTGATTTAAATCAAACACTACAAAAAACTCGCGTTTTAGCGACCAAAATTAGCGACCGCCTCAAAGTCGGTCTCTAGATATTGTATTAGCGACTGTAGTAGAAAACCGGTCTCAAATTAAAAATATTTGTGACCGCCTATATATCAGTCGCTAATTCGTAAGATTAGCAACCGCCACCGACCGATCAAACGGTCGCTAAAACTCAAAAGACGGTCAACGATGACCAATACTTTGTACCGCCTGATTAGCGACCGCTTTGTCGGTCGCTGATTTCAAAATTGAACTTAGCGACCGCCTTGGGGCGGTTGCAGACTTGTAACGTTTGACCCGAGTTGATAACGGTTGAGGGTCATTAATGCGGGTGGTTTAGTGACCGCCCCGAGGCGGTTGCAAATTCTAAATGGTCAAACTGAACAGTCCGATTCGGTCATAAAGTCCAAATTTCGAGTAATAGCGACCGCCTCTGGCGGTCGCTAATCTATAATACTATTAAAAGTGGCTATGAGATGTGTTACACCCGATATTCGCTACCCGACCTATCGGGTATCAGACACAGACCCACTACTGTAGCGGGCTCGGATGAGGGCCTCCCTCCGTCCGGGCCTACGGACGGGCGGGGACCCTGAGGCTGCCCGACGAGAGCCTCTGGGATCTGTCGGGAAAGATACTTATAATCCACATGCCCGGATATCGGGCGGCCAGCGACGAGCCCCTGTGCAGGTACTCTACCCGCCCGCCCGCAAATGGCCAACCGTGGCATTTTCGTCCGGACTCGCTTCCCGGTACCCGAGTACCCGTCTACCCGACCCCAGGCCGCGCCAGCTGTGAGAGGACGTCGAGTGCCATCAATTCAGAGGATGTGACAGGGTCAAAGGGGGCCGTTGGGGCCAAGTCCAATCACCTCAGGGGTGGCAGTGCCACGTGGCGTCTCCTCATTGGCTCGTAGGGGAGGCTGTAGCCACTTATTACCTTTCAGCTAGGAGTAGGGGGGGACCCACGAGTCCACCTACCAAGCATGGGGAACCCCCACCTTGTACACTATAAATAGGGCTTTAAATGCCCATTTGTAACACACATCACATTTATTGCAAATACATACTTGAGAGCTCATTTACTCTCACACTTATTACTCCTTGTCATCATTAATATCGAATCCTACCCGCTAGGAACCCGGCATCGAGACCCGTCATAAATCGCTGTCAACATTTTGGCGCTAGAAGGAGGGTGACTAATATCGAAGTACACTCGGTTTCATTTATCTAGTCACCCCGAACGAATCCCCATCCACTTTCATTCAAAAATGACCACTTCGAAGGCCACACGAACCCAGCAGCAAGTCGAGGACATCGGCGAAACCTCCACTCCGGCTCCGGCCACGGCGGAAACCCTTCAGGGTCCTTTCGAGTTCTTGTCGGCCATAAGAACTCCAGAGGATCTCCAGGCCGCAAGGGCCATGATCGAACGCCGTCAGGCCGAGATCGACGCCGCTCCTATCCGCACTCACCGACCTGGAAAGGAGCCAGCCCGGAGCAGGGCCACCTGCCAGCCCCGGCAGGAGCAAGAGGCGGCCAGGAGGGCCGCCAGCAACCCCCGGCCTCAGAATCTAAAGAGGCGCCTCGATGAGGAGGCCGACTCACGGCGGGTTTCTCGCCGACCTGCGGGATCGGTTTTCTCCCGGTTAGGATCCCAGGCTCGGGGAGCTGCCCGACCTTGTGAGTCCAACGCCAGCTCCAGGCCCCGGGAGCGAGAGCAGGCACGATCTCCCGGGCGTCACAACGACGCGGCCCCGAGGCCGTCGGTCCGTGATCGCTTGAGAGACAACCCTCGTCCCCGTTCTCCCCCCGCGGCCGACAACGCCATGGCCGCCATCCTAAAGAAGGTCTCGGACCTTGAGGCCAAGCTCGAGAGGCGGGACGGACAACTTCATGTCCCCTACATGCCCAACTCACCCCTCGCAGACATCTTGGTACGGGCCCCGGCCCAACCAAAGATCAACGTGGCCGCCATGGGCCAATATGACGGGGAGACAGACCCCGTCACCCATCTCAGCAAATACTCCACCTACATGATCTCCATGGGGGCAACAGATGCCACCCAGTGCAGGATGTTCCCGTTAACCTTGGGGGACAGGGCTCACCGATGGTACTCCTCGCTCCCCGCGGGGAAGGTGGTATCATTCCACCAGCTAGGGGAACTGTTCTTGGAACACTTCTCCTCGATGGCGCCACGAATGGCCGGCGCCAACCGCATGGCCAACCTGGCCCAAGGAAAAGACGAGACGGACCGGGCATACATCGACCGGGTAGATCGCATCATTATGGAGGGCGAACCCGTCGGGGACGAGGTCAAGCTCGTCGGGATCATAGGCGGGCTCCGCCTAAGAACCAAACTATGGAAGTCAATGAACAAGGACTATCCCAAGTCCTACGCGGAGTTCCGGCTGCGAGCCGGAAAAATCATCTACAATGCGGACATCCTGGCACAGCGGCTGGGCGAGAGCACCCCTACCGAGAAGGAGAAACCACGCGCCTCGGTGGGCACCACTTCAAACCGGAGGAACTTTTCCTACCGGGCTCCCCAGCCTTTCAAGCCCTTCGATTCCGTCGAGGTAAAGCTGGCCGAAAAATTGTCGGCCACCCCGGAGTACGTCTATGTGCAGATCCGGGACAAAAATATGATGCCCAAGGCGCGGCCATGGGTCCACAAACCGGGGGTGCAGCTCAACCCCAACAAATACTGCCACTACCATCAAACCGTCGGGCACAACACAAGTGAATGCCGCGATCTCCTGAAACAACTCTGGCGACTCTTCGAGGAGGGGAAGCTGGAGGAGTTCGTGAAGCGGCCGGCGGCCAGACCGGAATCCCAAGCCGCTGCCCGCCCCACAGAGCCGAACCGGGAGGCAGCCCTCATATGCCCACCGATGCCGGAACATCAAGCCCGTCGGGCAGTTAACATGCTCTCCCCGGTGGGTGGCTTTGCACCCGCCACCTCGCTGTCCAACCGCAGGCAGAAGAGCGAGCTCCGGGCAATGGACAACGTCCACCAGATCACCATGCCGGTCAACATGACGGCAAGAGAGACGGACCTCCTCGCCTTCAAGGAGAAAGATCGCACCGGGGTCATCTACCCGAACCACGACGCCCTGGTCGTATCCGTCAACATCATAGGCGTCACCGTCCATCGCATACTTGTCGACAACGGAGCCTACTGCAACATTTTCTTCAAAACCGCGTTCGACCAGCTGGACAGCTCCTTTGAGAAGTATGTGGAGCCATGCGACCAGGTCATCAAAGGCCTCGGCGACGCCACAGTGAAACCCTACGGAATAGTTAGGCTAGCCGTAGAATTAGTTTCTAGCATAGACGTTGAGGTTAAGGCTTCGAAACAGCTCGACTTTATCATTGTCGACCAGCCGTCAACCTATAACGGGTTTCTCGGCAGGCCATTCGAGCACGAGTTCGAAGCCGCCGCCTCAGCATTCTATTATTGTATCAAATTCCCAACCCCCTCCGGGAAGGTTGGGACTCTTAAGGGAAATCAAAGAATGGCACGCGGATGTTTGGCGTATATCGATGTTATTTCAAATTGTGTAAATCTAGATTATGTATGCACAGTCGGGGAGGGAGACATGGAAACAGACGAAGAAATCCCACCCACTGCCCACCCAATGGAAGAAGATTCGTAAACTTTTGAGAACATCCAAGTCGACCTGGAGCCAAGGCTCGGGTACGAACCCATGGAGATTGACAAAACCCTAACAGGGCAGATCGACGATCCACGCTACGGCGAACGTGGAGCCAGTCCGATCGAAGAATTAATTTCGGCCACAATGAAGAATCGGCCAGAAGTAAGTGTCCAACTCGGTTCGTCAATGTCCGGCGAGTTGCGGGCAAAGATGACCGCATTTTTAGAGGAGAACTTAGACGTGTTCGCCTGGTCCCATGAGGACATGGTCGGGATCGATCCAACCGTATGTTCACACCAACTGCACATCGATCCATCCCGCAAGCCGATCTCACAGAAAAGAAGAAAATTCGGCCCAGACAAATACGCGGTCATTGCCACCGAAGTCAAAAAGCTACTCGACAACAAACTCATCGGGATGGTCGAACCCGACGACAAGCCTCAATGGGTATCCAACGCTGTACTCGTCAAGAAGAGCAACAACACATGGCGACTGTGCATCGACTTCACGGATCTAAACAAAGCTTGCCCAAAAGATCACTTCCCGATGCCGCACATCGACCACCTGGTGGACAGCACGGCCGGGCACGAGATGCTCACTTTCATGGACGCATTTGCCGGCTATCACCAGATCCCGATGGCCGCAGACGACCAGAAACACACAACTTTCCTCACCGAGAAAAACATGTATTTTTGGAAGCGGATGCCATTCGGGCTCATGAACGCTGGGGCAACCTACCAGAGGCTAGTCAACCACATGTTCCACGATCAAATCGGGGCGACCATGGAGGTATATATCGACGACATCGTCATCAAGAGCGAGAAGAAAGAAGACCACCTCACACACCTAGCCGAAACATTCGAGATCTTGAGAAAGTATCGGATGAGGCTCAACCCGAAAAAGTGTAGTTTCGGCATCGAGTCGGGCAAATTCTTGGGGCACATGGTCAGCCAGCGGAGAATCGAGGCAAACCCGACCAAGGTACAGGCGATCCTCGACATGAGCCCTCCCCGCACGGTAAAAGAGGTGCAGAGAGTGACGGGCAGCCTGGCCGCTCTCAGCCGTTTCATCTCCCGCATGGGGGACCGATGCAAGCCTTTATTCGACAGCATGCGGAAGGGGAAACTAAACTGGACTCCCCAGAGTCAGCTCGCTTTCGATAACTTGAAAGCATACCTGTTAAACGCCCAGGTGTTGGCCAAACCCGTCCCCGGCGAGAAGCTTTTCTTATACTTGGCGGCGTCGGACTCAGCTCTCAGCGCCGTGCTAGTGCGGGCTGATGGGCAGGCACATCTGCCAATCTACTATGTCAGCCAGACACTTCACGACGCCGAGCTACGGTACCCACCCCTGGAAAAGTTAGCATACGCCCTAGTAATGAGTGTACGCAAGTTACGCCCATACTTTTTTTATCACCAAGTAGAAGTACTGACAACAATGCCACTTCGCCAAGTACTACATCGGCCAGACACGGCGGACAGGTGCCTCAAGTGGGCTGTTGAGATAGGGCAATTCGGAGTCACATACGCTCCCCGAACATCCATCAAAGGCCAGGCCATGGCCGACTTCATAGTCGAGCTCACTTACCCGGAGGCGATGTCCAAGATCGAGCAGCCACCTTGGAAAATGTACGTTGACGGATCCTCCACAACTACGCGGGCAGGCGCGGGAATTGTCCTTCTCAGCCCGTCCGGCCAGTCGTTCACGACAGCCATAAGATTCGGTTTCCACACGACCAACAATGAGGCCGAGTACGAAGCATTAATTAACGGCCTGGAAATGGCCATGGCCATGGGAGTGGAGAGACTCCAGGTCTACAGCGACTCACAGCTCGTTACATGTCAAATCTCAGGAGAATACGAGGCGCGCAGCGATAGGATGTTGGCCTACCAGGGATTAGCCAAGAACCTGCTCGAAAAATTCGATCAAGTTTGCATAGATGTGGTACCCCGACTCGACAATACTCAAGCAGACGCACTTGCCCGCCTCGCAACATCCGAGGGGGCAGCCGACATGACCCAGATCACAGTCACTTACCTGACCGCCCCTACGAGCTCGAACCAGCGGGTGACCAACCTGGGACAGGAGGAGGACAGCTGGATGACCCCCATCCTGAAGTATCTCCGTGACGGCCAACTCCCTGTCGATCGGGTAGCGGCAAGACAGTTGCAGCTCCGGGCGGCCCGATACACGATTGTCGGGGACCAGTTGTACAAGCGAGGCTTCGCCCTGCCCCTCCTAAAGTGCGTAACGCCGGGGCAGGGAAGGAAGATCTTGATCGAAGTCCACGAAGAACGCTGCGGGAACCACGCCGGCGGCCAGGTGCTCGCCCAGAAGGTTATCCGGCAGGGATATTTCTGGCCCACCCTAAAAAAGGACGCAATCAACTACGCACGGGCATGCCACAAGTGTCAAATCTATTCGCCGGCAATCCACCAGGCCCCAACCGAGCTCACCTCAATCCTGAGCCCGTGGCCGTTCGCAAAGTGGGGGATCGATCTCATTGGCCCTTTGCCTACGGCCCCGGGCAGCGTCAAGTACGCAATTGTCGCCGTGGATTACTTCACCAAATGGGCGGAGACGGAATCACTGAAAACGATCGACCAGGAACACGTGATCAGGTTCATCTGGCGCAACATAATATGTCGATTCGGCCTCCCACAGATAATCATTTCGGACAACGGGAAGCAATTCGACGGGCTAGAGATGGAAAGATTCTGCCAAAAGCACAAGATCAAGAGGTTATTCTCGTCGCCCTACCACCCCCAGTCGAACGGACAGGTCGAGGCGGTAAACAAGATAATCAAACACACGTTGAAGACAAGGTTGGAGGAGAGCAAGGGAACATGGGCGAGCAAGCTACCCGAAGTGTTATGGTCGTATAGAACGACATGTCGTACCGCAACCGGGGAGACTCCTTTTGCTCTAGCCTTCGGAACAGAGGCAGTCATCCCGGCGGAAGTCGTCATCCCGAGCCTCCGCACCTCACAACCCGTGGGGACCGAGAACGACCAGGCCATGCTAAACGAGTTGGACCTGCTGGAGGAGAGAAGGCTGTCCGCAGAACAAAGAAACATAGCTTACAAACGCCGGGCTGAAAAATACTTCAACTCGAAAATCAAGATCAGGGAGTTCGAAACCGGGGACCTGGTGCTCCGACGGACGGTCGGGCAGCCCAAGGGGGCATTTGGTCCGAATTGGGAGGGACCCCTAAAGGTCTCCAGCCGCCTCGCCAACGGAGCCTACGAGCTAGAAAGCCTTGAGGGCAACCCGGCCCAATACCCTTGGAACGCCTCCCTACTAAAAAAATACTACCAGTAGGAGCTCATTGTAATCGCTACTCGAAGCGCAAACTTGTAAAAATCAATAAGCGGTTGTTAAATCAATCCCATCTTCGTAAAGTCGCTGCCCGACATTCGGCCATAGCACTTCATTAATTAATCTGTTGGTTAATTCTTTAAGCGGTTGTTAAATCAATCCCATCTTCGTGAAGTCGCTGCCCGATATTCGGCTATAGCACTTCATTAATTAATCTGTTGGTTAATTCTTTAAGCGGTTGTTAAATCAATCCCATCTTCGTGAAGTCGCTGCCCGATATTCGGCTATAGCACTTCATTAATTAATCTGTTGGTTAAATCTTTTGGGCGATTGTTAAAAGTCACTACCCGACATTCGGCCAGAACACTTCACCGTTTATTATTTATTATCCGATTACGTTATTTACCCGACCGATAAAACTAAAAGTTCAAGGAGACAAAGCGAAATGAAGAGCAAAAGTGATTTCATTAAGGAGGTCCGGGAAAGAAAAATTACAAAGCGACCAACAAACTTAACAAAACAACAAAGGAAAAGAAAAATCACGGGTGCGCCTCATCCACCACTCCCGGGTCCTCATTCGCCTCCTCGTCGGCTAGCGGGTAGACGAAGGTCGCCGGGTCGCCAAGAAACGACAGGTCCAGCCCGCGATCGACCAAGTCCTTCAGGGTGATATCATAGTCCGGGGAGGGAGGATTGGACTCGACATAACTCCTCAGATCGGCCAGAGGCCCGGAGTAGTCGGCCTGGGGATTCTGACGGAGTAGGGAGCGAATCGAGTTGGCGTAAGCATTAATGTACACCATGGATCCAGCCGACTCGTTCTCAGCGGTCAATCGGGCACGCTCGGACTCCAGGCGCCTTTCCGCCTCCGCCGCGAGAGCCTCCTTGGCTTGGCGGACTTCTTCAGCCGTCCTCGCCTCGGCCTCGGCGCGCGCCCTCCTCTCCTCCTCGAGGACCCCCTCTAGTTCAGCCCGACCCGCTCGGCCGGCCTCCAGCTCCTCCCGGAGCTTTTTGTTCTCCTCTTCCAGGCGGGTAGCTTCGTCCCGCTTCGTTTGGAAGGCTGCCCTGTAGGAGGAGGCAGTCCGCATTTCCCGCTCGAATTCGAGCATAATGCCCTCCATGGCAATAGCGTTGCGGGAGGTACGGATGGCCGCCGCCCTCATCCGGTCGGCGAGCGAGACGGTTCTCGTGGCCTTCTGGCAGTTGAGGGTCCAGGACCGGGGAAGATTCAGCACGGCGCAGCGTAGGTCTTCCGGCCAAGACTCCAGCACGGCCTCCGAGTACGGAGGATCCTGCGAACGCAGGAACTGAAGGACCTCGGGCGGGGGCAGAGGCTCAGGTCTGCATGACCACGGGAAGAAAAGTTGTGTTAAAAATCCTACATCGCAAATTCGACTAGAAGACTTAGAAAAGAAAACGAAATACTTACGTGAGGTGATTGCCCCAACCCAAGAAGAAGAAGTGTCGATGAAAAAAGCAAGAAATTACCTTGGGACTCGAGAAAGATCGCCGGAATCTGGGAAATTCACCGGAAAATTTGAATCTCCTTAAGGGGGGCACGAGTTTGCAAGGGAGTGAAAATGAGAAAATGGGCTGGAAGCCCCTATTTATAGAAGAAGTAGGAGGGACTAAACTGCAAAAAACGGGGTCAAAAAAGGAATAAAACAAAGTTCAGGGGGGCGCGTGGAGGCCACGCGCGCCGCGGTTGGGGAGCAGGTTCGGCGGACGTGACCCCTGGACTTCTGCGCATCAGTCACGCCATCCCGTGACGTCAGCAGGCGCGGGAGACGAGGCGTCGTCTCGGAAACCGAAACGTCGCACCCAAAATTCAAATTCGGAATGGTCTGCGGAACGACCAGCCCGCCACCCGACGACTCCGACCCCCGATGTCGGGCTGGTGGGGCAATTGTTACACCCGATATTCGCTACCCGACCTATCGGGTATCAGACACAGGCCCACTACTGTAGCGGGCTCGGATGAGGGCCTCCCTCCGTCTGGGCCTACGGACGGGCGGGGACCCTGAGGCTGCCCGACGAGAGCCTCTGGGATCTGTCGGGAAAGATACTTATAATCCACATGCCCGGATATCGGGCGGCCAGCGACGAGCCCCTGTGCAGGTACTCTACCCGCCCGCCCGCAAATGGCCAACCGTGGCATTTTCGTCCGGACTCGCTTCCCGGTACCCGAGTACCCGTCTACCCGACCCCAGGCCGCGCCAGCTGTGAGAGGACGTCGAGTGCCATCAATTCAGAGGATGTGACAGGGTCAAAGGGGGCCGTTGGGGCCAAGTCCAATCACCTCAGGGGTGGCAGTGCCACGTGGCGTCTCCTCATTGGCTCGTAGGGGAGGCTGTAGCCACTTATTACCTTTCAGCTAGGAGTAGGGGGGGACCCACGAGTCCACCTACCAAGCATGGGGAACCCCCACCTTGTACACTATAAATAAGGCTTTAAATGCCCATTTGTAACACACATCACATTTATTGCAAATACATACTTGAGAACTCATTTACTCTCACACTTATTACTCCTTGTCATCATTAATATCGAATCCTACCCGCTAGGAACCCGGCAGCGAGACCCGTCATAAATCGTTGTCAACAAGATGTAAATCATTTTTAGCCGATTTTACCCTTGGCATATTTTATTTTGTACAATTTGACTCTCCCATAAAACCATTAATCCACGGTATACGAACGGACTATTCTTTTTTTTCCTCTTCTTCTTCGGTTCTTGTACAGTTCCTTTTTCTCCGCCATACTCATCAGTCATTTACTACCCGTTGTATATTCTTGTGCCCCCTTCTTTTTTCTGAGAAAAGCATTTTATCATTGCCGCATCTCCACCACACCAGTTATTGGGCATCACTGTGCGATTTGACCTACATCTATTGTAGGATTTTTCAATCCCGATCTACCAGTAATGGTTTGCAGGTTTGTTTTGTATTGTGCTTTTGGAAATTAAAAAAAAAATATCAGAAATCCTCTGTTCTTTGTCCATTATTGTACCCATAGTGGTTTTCTTTTGCTTGATGATACACAATTCTTTCCCCCTCCGTGTTTTCATTGTTTAATGGGGGCTGATGGATATGGCCGTCTCAAGGGATTGACGGTTCCAAAAAGGATTGTTCCTAGAAATTACATTGTGATTTTTCACTGCCAAGTCTTGACTGTTGGGTGTATCATAGTGATTTCTATATATATAAGCAATTTTTTAATTGTATTATATGTTGTTTCATGTCATTATCTGATGAGTGATAACAAGCCCAGGTGTCTTTAACTTTTACATCAGTTCATATTCAAATAGAAACTCCTTGGCACCTTAATATGAGGATGATCTCAATCTGTTTACTCTTTTTCTCTTGTAGAGTACTTTGAATTAGTTAGCTTGGTAGAAAAAATATAAAAGTATGCACATCTGTATCGGCTTCCCTTGATATCTCAACATTAACAGATAATATATTGTCTTTATTTGATAGACAGGCATCAGGAGTGAGTTCATCTTATGATTCAAAGACAGTGCTAAGTTTCTGGCCTCCTATTGCTCAAGGGTGAGTTCGAGGAAGCAGGAATATGGTGAGTTTCTTAGCTTAATGTTGAATATATGGTTTCATCAGTAATTATTTAACAAATGTGATGCTATGCGTTTAGGTATGAGCACCGTCTCATTGATGATATGGTTGCACATGCTCTAAAGAGTGAAGGAGGTTACATGTGGGCTTGCAAGAACTATGATGGAGACGTGCAGAGTGACTTCTTAGCACAAGGTATGGGAAATTTATCTTTTAAAAAAATTTCCCCTGCTTCAAATCTCAAGATTGGCTTTTGAGTTCTGACACTATGCAAAATGGTAATGGAATTACAGTTTAATTTTAAAGGCTAGAAAGTTACAGTTTAATTTATCGGACATGTATTTTATTGTAATTTTGGACATAAATTAATCAAAGGTTTAGGTTATTTGTCTTTCTTTTACTATATAGATCTAAATTAAAAAGATCTATCCATTCACATGCTCCTTCTTATGGTTTCTATGAATTGTGCTGGGTCTCTTTCACCATTTATAAACCTTCTATTATTCTAACTAAAACCTTGAATTATTGTCACTATTATATATGAGTTCATTCATTTGGTTAATCAAAAGATATGACATTTAAGGGCTAATTGGTCTCAGTACGCTCGAAGTGTAAAGAATGTATCTTACCCCTAGGGCAATTATCACATTGAATTTGTACACATAATGCGGTATTTCAACGTGTCCCCGTTATACATCCCTTAGTGCTTATAGTCGTTGGTACCTTCATTCTTTTTACTTATGTGCTATGAAAGGATAACATTGAGTTTTCTACCTGCATTGCATATCTTGTAGCAGTGGATGGCTTGGGTGTTGTCTCTTGCATCCTTCTTTGTCTATCTAATTGCTTGCAGCTCTTAAATTATCGGATTAAAGATGATATCTACATATAACTTTTATGAAGTTTTGTGTACTGATGCTATTAGAGATTGAAGATTATTATATAAATTGAGATAATTCTTTTAATAATTGGTTGATTATTTGAAGATGCTAAAAATTGAAGATTTTGGGAATTGAAGATATTTCCTTGCTTAATGATTTAGGTTCTTTTTAGTATAATTTTTCTCTTTGTTCCGTCTTTTATGAAAGCTTTGTAAGTAGGACTTGTTGTGGTCTAGAGTAGTCCTCATGCTTCCCTATTTTTATTGTACTATTTGTTTTCTAAACTTGTTCTTATCTTTTTGGCAAATTCATCGTTTCTTAGGGTTTCTGAACTTTATATGTTATGGTCAGTTGACGAAGAGTGCTTCCAAATTTTTTCCCCCAGTTTTTTAGAAGGTAGAAAGAATTAATCTAGAGTGAATTTTAATTTCGGCAGATTTTTATAATTAAGAAAGGTTTCGGCATGATTATGTTTATTGTTCCAATTTGCGAAGAGTAACATTTCCTCCTCTGTAATTTCCCTGGCCAAACCTTTGTGTATTTAATATGGATTATTTTTTAAATTTTGGACAATTGAGAAATTTAGTCCTTTATCTACTTTTAAATTCTTTGATATTTAATGCCTAAATTTAGATTCTCTATTTCTTTTTTCATATTTGTAACCCATATATCTCAAATATTCAAATTTATTCAGTAGTGTTAATTTTAAATGATAAAAAGAAATACCTGATTTGTGCTTTTAATTGTGGAAATGGCCTTAGGGGTCTTTGCTAGATGAAAGTTGCTTCTGTATTTGACTGTATTTTGATATTACTACACAAAATAAGTAGTTGATCAAGTATTTTCAAATAGGGTAGTCACAGGCATTCTCATTATCTTAGCCCAATTATTATTTCTCAATGATGTATAATCTTTCTTCCTCTTGCTTCATTTTCTTGATTATACTCTGTCTTTTGTGTGTGTTTTAGGCAATAGCAGGAATTATGGAGTTGTATTTCTTGCCCATCAAGCCAGTGGAGAAGAGTTGTCCTTTTGAGCTCACTGTTGCCCTCTATTCAAGTGAGTGTCATCAACCAATCATTCATCTTTCCATGATCAAGAAATTGGCCTGTCAAAGAATTAATTTATTTCCTTTTTAATTTTTTAGTAACATATCTTACTCTTTGGTAGATTACATTGATACTACTTATTGTCATTTCTATATTTAGAATACTATTTTATGATTCTTATTTCAAGAAGGTGTTTGATTTTTTATTTCTTTTGGTTAAATACTTGGTAATATGTTGACAAGGATTGACGTTTTTATGCATGAGCTTGTATATTTAGTTTATTGATTGATATAAATCTCATTCAGAGTTTGGTGAATTTGCTGACTAGCTGATTCTACTTCTGATGAAGCTTACAAGACGAAGGTGTCACGCAATGAAAACTTGGCTAAACTTCAAGTTGGTTACCTCTTTCCAGAGGTCTTTTAAGGACTTTTCTCTTTCATATTTGTTTGGTGACACTGGTGTTATTTGTTGCATCTTTTAGTTAATAGTGTAGTTACTGCCATATTTACAGTGGGCACATACACATGAATTCACAAGTACATACGACACTAAAAAAAATTGGGATTCTGCGAAGGGACTTTTCTTTTAGATTCTTGAAAAATAGAACCATCCTTTTATGGTTAGATGAGTATTCAATATTCTAAGCAATAAAAGAGGACATGTTATTCTTAATTACATACATTTGATAAGTGGAATCTCTATATATTATTTTTTTTAGAAAAATTGGAGCATTGGTGTTATGGTTATCTAAAATTATTATTTTATTTTTGTACTATGACATTTTACTAACTACTTTGCAAATGGTGGAGGAAAGGAATGAACGCCTAAACACTTTCTGTGTAAGCCTTTTTTTTTTTACGTCTATCTATGCTATGCAGCCTGTTATCACATAATACGTAATCAAAATGAATTATATTTGGTTGTCCACTCAATTTTTGTGCAAGCCTATAAGATGGTGCTCTCAGAATAGATTTTATTCTTGCAATGTATTATCATAATGGTTATTTTTCGGCCTTGACATTGAATTTATGTAATCTCAATAATCTTTATCGAATTAATTTTTTATGTTGTTATGGAGACAGATGAATTTGGGTCTGTTTAAGTTTCTCCTCTCTTTGTGAACACAGTTCTCTTCTTCTCATACTCATTTACTGCAAAATGTTGCATGAAGAGCAGTTCCAAGAATTGAAAATGGGATCCTTTACCTGTGTTGCTGCAGCTTCCGCTAATCCTCACAATGGAGTGGTCAAAACCAAGCTGGGCTAATTTGGAAAAGGTTTGACTTTTGACAGGTGCGTGTTTTTTTTCCAGGCTGCAAAAAATTATTTTGACATTATCTTCTTCAACTGTGGAGAAGGGACATCTTTTTATTTACCCATTAGCTCTCTATGTCATAAAAAGTCTTAAAAAAATCAGTGGAGGCTACAATATCAAGACAAAACCAGGCTATTTGATTGAACTCATGAAATTTAATATAAGGGCCTCAGCAGCAGTACTCGGTGCAGGCTGCAGCAAAAACTCTACGCCAAATCAAGCCTACTAGAGTAGAGGTTAATTTCATCTGTTAATTTTGTTGCCTTTGGTCCTTTTTTATTGTGTTTACAAATTATTTTTTCTTTTTTTCAAAAGGATTAGACTACAGATTAAAATACAATGCTGATTGATTACGGATATGCAGGTTCACTTCATAATCGCAGCGTGTGAGAATATGATAATGGAACTGCTATGCATCCTGGGGACATCCTTACAACTTCAAATGGTAAGACAATCCATGTAGTTTTCCCTTTTTAGGCTATGTTTACTTTATGAGATAAACACCCGGATAGGACAATATTATTTGGATGTATTCCTTATTTACTTCCTAAGTTTTTAAAGTAGCGATATCCCGTACGCTCGTAATGATGTGAAAAATTAACTTTTGCGTAGCTGAGAACTAAAGCCATGCCTCCCCCAATGACAATGAGAAATACCTCATTTATCCTTACCAAGCTCATGTGAAGTTACTGTCGTTTGGTTTTTAAGTTGGGAACAGTTTTGTAAATGGTGTCCTGATTATAAACATAATTACTTCTAATCCAACTCTCTGTTGAATCATGTTTGTAGTCCATTTTAGGCTTCCCCACACCCACTTTGTCGGAGGAGTCTTTTCATCATTATCATTGTTCTCTAAATATTGTTAGGACACTATTTCATTTGTTAGGTCAAACATATTTATTTGAAATTGAATCTAATTAGTTCCATAATGTAGGATCAAAGTCATAATTTCATTACTCGGTGTTGCCCGTACATGTTACATGATAGGCCTCTATTTTCCCCGCTTTGCATCATCTTCAGATTCTTACCCTGTTTCTCGAGGGATATATTTATTTTACCTTATTGGGTTTTCTCCCTCTTCTTTCTGGATTGGATGGACTCATTGTAATGCTACTTTTAAATCATGAAGTTTTCCCCTATTTTATGACAAGGAAATACAACATTATTTATTTTTCTTCAATAAAGGAATAGTTCCATGATATTGTTTATGAGTGCGCTTCTAAATGTGACATTTGCTAATCTAATTGTAGGTAAACAACATAAATGCTGAAAGAAAGTTTACACTTGCTGATTCTTTGACTTATGCTTGTAATCAAGGTGCATAAAAGGTATATATGAAGAGGCATTTGTTTGCATTCCAGTGATATAATTCATGTAATATTTTATACGAGATGGTTAGATTTTTCATACCTATTAAAGATTCCAAATAGAAAAATGTTTAATAATTCACTTATTTGGAACTGTTTAATTGTATAGATTTTGGATTTGGCTATGCTTACTGGGGCTTGTGTAATAGCTCACGGACCCACTATTACAGGTACAATAACAAGTCTTCATTTTAAAGAAATTAATTATAAATATCAGTGCATGTTCTTGGAGCAATTAGTCTATAAAGTAGTTTGCAAATAAGTTTTCTTAAGTATGTGCTATTAAAAGTCCTCTTTAAGAGTAAAAAAAAATAAAAAATTAATTTGGTTGTCTTTCCAATTCAGTTGTTCATAGGTTACTTGATTGTTATATATTTCACTTTTTCATTTAACTATTTTGATTTGCTTTTCTATTTTGTCAGAGTATCATTAATTGTGCAATGATAAGTATATGTGACAAATGAAAGTCGTGCCTAAGTTTTATTGGATTTTTAACGATGGAATGACGATATAGTTTTGAAAGTTGCAATTGAATATGGAGCAGTAGAGATATGGTCCATATGGATGAACGAGCATGAGTGAAGGCATGTACAAATAGTTGTGTTAATTTTCTCTACAACTGTTCTTGAGGTTTGCCATGACATTTTAATAGTGCCATTATCTTACAAATGTAGTGTTTCTCCTCATAATTTTCCGGATGATTTGTTTAAAAATTGTACTCCCTCCGTCCCGGAGGAACTTGCACACTACCTTTATTTTCGTGTTTTAGCGAGCAAGTTGTTTATTAATATTTGAAATGATAAAGTGATTTTTAAGGTAGGGTATGATAGATCTATATCTACTCTATTGTAAAGTAACTTTAAAATTACTTTATCATTTTAAATACTAATAAAAAACTCGCTCGCTAAAACACGTGAAAATAGTAACTGGGCAAGTTCCTCCGGGACGGAGGTAGTATAATTTTGTGGGCAGATCATGGACCTGTATATAAGCTAATATGGAAATTTGAGAGGGAAGCTACACTTGAAAAGTTTTATCCAAATTAATTGCCTCTTATTTCTTTTTAATCATATCTGTGTAAGGACCTTGGGTTTTACTATTCTTTGTCCATTCACACCATTTGATTTTCTTTTTTATCAATTAGATATTTATTTTCAAGTTGAAGGTTTTGGATCACAAGGCTCATGATATACACCCTTTAGTTCCAATACCAATATTTATAACTTTTGAAGTTGTTGGGTGAAAATTACGTTTTTTATGTAGTTATGTGGAGTTTACAAAGACCTTTATATTACTATCTTTACCAACGTGCAACGCACGTGGTACCCAACTAGTCCTTTTAAAAAAAATTATAAATACCTTCTCTTCCGTAAGTCATTTTACATACTCGTAAAAATTCTTCCTCCTACTCCGCCCGCGCTGCTGCCGCCGCCGTTTAACCGTGAGTTACTAAATTAATTTAACTGTTTAAGTTTTTTTATAATTATATTTTAAGAATTATATATAGTGAATGAGTAAGTAAATTATGTGTATATGTATAGATTTTATGCGTATGTCAAATTATGTGTATGTGAATTATGTGTAGATTTTAGTTATAAATATGATCATATGATGCTTTTCTGATCTCATATTTTAAATTTTAACAATTTAATGTACATGTCATTTAATTTAGGGTGTATGTAAATTATGTGTATGTGAATTATGTGTATGTAAATTATGTGTAGATTTTAGTTACAAATATGACCATATGATGCTTTTCTGATCTTATATTTTAAATTTTAACAATTTAATGTACATGTCATTTAATTTAGGGTGTATGTGAATTATGTGTATGTGAATTATGTGTATGTAAATTATGTGTAGATTTTAGTTACAAATATGACCATAGGATGCTTTTCTGATCTCATATTTTAAATTTTAACAATTTAATGTATATGTCATTTAATTTAGGTTGTATGTGTAATATGTGTATGTGTAATATGTGTATGTGAATTATGTGTATGTGAATTATGTGTAAATTTTAGTTACAAATATGACCATATTTACAAATTATGTGTTGATTTTTGTGCATGTTTGTATTTATATATTATATTTGGGAAATGATTATATTTATATATTATAATTTTGAGATAATATTACATATGTTTGTATAGGATAGTTATATTATAGTTACGTTGATGTTTAATTAGTTGAATTTATAATTATTTCAGATGAACCCAGTTCAAGATAATCGTCTCAGTGTCATCATAGTCGACAATAAGTAAGTATTTTTTTAATGAATTATGTATACTTTTATTTATATATATATATATATATATATATATATATATATATATATATATATATTAATATTATTAACTTGATTTTTTAACAGGATGCTTCCAGCCCGTGAGACTAGCTCAATCGTCTCACAGGTCATTAAGATGACCACGTTTGAGTATGGTGCCCACTCGTGGAGCCAAGTGTCCGAGCAAAAGAGGATGGAGTACTTTGATGAGTTCAAGGTATACAAAATTTATTTATTATAATTTTAATTTTAAATTTTTTTAATTCATTTGTTAATATTTTATTTTTAATTTATATGCAGAGGCGGTGCGTTTGGGACCCTGCCCACGATAGTGTTATGTACCTATTGTTCTGTGTGAAAGCGCAAGAACGGTACAAAAACATTATTTACGACCTGAAGAAGCGGTACTGGGACCGTGGGGATCGGATGGAGTTGGGCCGAGCACCAGACGGACGATCGATATGGGATGGTTTTGTGTATCACTGGAACAGTGAACCATCATTCAAAAGAAGATCATGAAGAGAGAGAGAGAGAGAGAGAGAGAATTTGAACAATTTTTTTATGTTTTTTTTTTGACAATTTATTTATGTTTTTTCACAATTTATTTACTATTTTTGAACAATTTATTTATATTTTTTTTTTGAAGAATTTTAAATAATATTTCATTTTAATTAGTAAATATATATATATAAACAAATTAGAAAAAAAAAGAATTAATTTGATGAATTTAAAAAAAAAACGGGAGTCATTTTCGAATTATATACAATTAAATGTATAAAAACGAATGAATTAGTAATTTAGAATAGTCTAAAATATTACATTTATAAAATTAATAAAAAAAGTTAGTAAATAAATATATATAAACGAATTACAAGAAAAATGAATTAATTTGATGAATTTAAGAAAAATGGGAGTCAATTTGGAATTATATAAAATTAAATGAATAAAAACTAATGAATTAATAATTTATAATAGAGTATGTATAGAGTGAAATTGGTTTATATATGAATTACTGAAGGATATTAGTTGTTTTAACTGAAGAGTATTAGTTGTTTTACAAAGAGTATTACTAGTTTACACTGAAGAGTCTTAGTTTATTTTCACTAAACAACTAAGACTCTTTAGTGTAAATCAGTAATACTCTTCAGTAAATATAACTGATAATCTTCAATAAAAACAACTAATACCCTTCAGCGATTCATGTATAAACCAGTTTTACTCTATATTTTGTTTTTATAATAGTATAAAATATTAAATTTATAAAATTAATAAAAAAAGGTTAGTAAATACATAAATATAAACGAATTAGAAATAAAAAGGATTGAATTTGATGAATTTTTTTTTTTAAAAAAGGGAGTCAATTTGAGGTTATATACAATTATTTGCAAATAAACAAACAAGAATAGCATGTGTCATAGTGGTTCACTACTCTTCCGCTCTACCCGAAGGTCGTGGGTTCGATTCCCCTTGGGGGCATATTTGCCCTTGATTCCCCTTGGGGGCATATTTGCCCATTTATTATTTCTACAAGTCTCACAAGAGCTTATATACTACATGGGTCGTCTAATATGAGATAGTGGGTCAGTGGTTCGCACCCCGCCCAAACCCTAATGGGTGCGGGTTCGAACCCAAAGAGCCACTTTTCTTTTTATGCTAGATCGCTGATTAGCGACCGACCTGTTGTCGGTCGCAAAAACTTGATCCGACCGGGTCGGACCCGATTGATTCAGCGACTGACAATAGGCGGTCGCAGATTAGCGACCGATTTCAAAAAACGGTCGCTAATATTAGCTACCCGTTTTTTAACGACCAATTTTTTCGGTCAGAAATCGGTCGCTAATCACGTTTTGCGACCGAAAATCGGTCACTAATACCCATTTTTTTTTAGTGAAAAGTTGTGTGTGTTTTAAAATAAAATGATTTTAAAAAATGGAGCGTTGTATAAATAATTAATTTGGGGTTTGGTGAACTAACTTCTAACTACTAACAATATTTACTGATAAAAAAAAAAAAAATTTGAAGGGACATAATTTTTGCCCATTACTCATGCGCAGTCAATTCTTAAAATTCAAAAGAAAAAATAAATTCTTAAAACATAGAATTGATTTTAAAAAAAAAATTATTCTACCCACAAAATAACGATGACAAACAATTACTTAGTATAACATTCCCATCTCCAACCACAAAAAAATAACACAACTTCAATTTTAAACTCTTGCAGTTAATAATATAAATTTCCTGCGATTAAACTTTTGTTGATCATCAATGTGTTTCCAATGGCTAAACCGGTGGCAATCATATGGCTCCAAGTCACCAACGGAACCAACCCCAATTTCCCCACCTATTCCAAAAAAAAAAAAAAAAATATATATATATATATATATATATATATATATACATACTAGGTTTGGGTAGCTCAATTCTTGAGTTGTCTACCCAGGATTTTTGTTAATGATATTGACATCAAGGTTCATCTTGTTCAAGTGGTTGTTCTTTTTAATATTTTTTTAACTTGTCAAATATAAAAATTTTATTTTTAACATTTGATATATATCATCCAAAAATTTATAAATAGTATTCTTGTATACTTGCATTTACATAACAAATTAAAGATCAAAGGCAAAGTATTATATGAAAATAGTTCATGATAAGTTTATTATGAAACAATTCAAGAAATTTGTTTTAAATTTCTTGAACTCAGACTAATGATACCCCTGACAGGTTTAATGATACTCCCGATGAGATTAATGATGCTCTAAAACTATTTCATGTTAAGCTTATTATGAAGCGTTTTCATATAAAACCTACTCAAGATCAAAATACAATAAAAGAAAGTGATACCATAATGAAATACAGTTCAAAATTTCAAATATATTGAACTCCTGATCAATCATTATTATGGATTTGAAATGAACCATATTTAGTCATATGAGATTCTTAATATCAATTATGTGTTCAATAATCATAACAACCCCCTTACTTCGACCTTGTTTACAAAGAAATTAAGAATACACAATATAACCTCATTAATACTTTGACAAAAGAAATAACACCACCCATGACCTTCGTCAATTTTTTTCGACCTAATCTAACAAAGAATTAAGTGTTTTTTAACTCATTAAAAAATACAATCATGGAATTCATTGTTTAATTCAACCTCATGATATCAATATGACATTCATGTATCACTGAGAAGAGAGGAGATATTAATGATCATAATGCATGCAATGAAAAATATTAGGAAATTTACATGCAAACATGTTTTTTTTTTCTTTATGAATCTAAATACTTTTATTCACCAACTAAAGCAAAAGTTGTAAAAAAAATGACATTGAAAAGATTTTTCCATGTAATCCTAAAGAAATGATTGAATTAATACCAAATCGAAAAGAGAGCGATTCCAATTCATATTAAGAACATTTCGTAAGTTGTCCATTAGCTCTTTAGCTTCCCTTTGAAACATATAAGTTTCTTGTCCACCACTCTATAGCGTTGACCTGCCATACATTTAATTCAAATTAATTTAATAAGAATAATGAGATTAAAAGAATTGGACAAAGTATAGAGTGAAATTGGTTCATACATGAATCATTGAAGAGTATTAGTTGTTTCCACTTAAAAGTATTAGTTGTTTTCACTAAAAAATTTGAAGATCGTCTTTTTTTTTTTACAGGAATTAGAAGATCACCGTTGACCTAACTAATTTAGACCATTAATTTCATTTAACAACAATATGGATTTTTCTTTTTTTCTTTTTAGATAAATAATATTGGAGTATTCTAATGCCTAAAACAAAATATCTTTTAACAAAATTTTGGCATGAAAATTGATGTACACTTATATACGTGTTTGTGCAGGTATTTTGGATATAAAGGTTATGCTTTTAATGTAATATACATAAAAATTATGATCTAATTACATTATTATGCTGGTAAGAGATGGACTAATTGATGTGGATGAATACATTTTAGCAGAACAACACAAGACATATTGAAGGAAATATGGTAACAAAATAAAACACTTAGTCCACATTAGGTCTGAAGATTTTAAGTGCTTGCTATCAAATAGAATAATTGGAGGTCACTATTCAATTACGAGGATGTTTGACTGAGTTTATAAGCTCTTTAAAATAATTTATAAGTTGATTGAGAGCTTAAATACTATTGATATATTTGACGAAATAAAATAAACTCATTTTACGAAATAAAATAAGCTCATAACAGCCTATAAGTTGTAAAACAAATAAGTTGGAATTTTCCAACTTATTTTTCTAACCACTTTCACCCCAACCATCCATCTCATCCTGAAACCTCTTCAGTCCCTACCCCCCCCTCTCACCCATCTCTATCTCAACATAAAAAATAAAGTAAAATTTATTTTATATTAAAATTAAAATTTAAAAAATACTTATTAAAAATTCTTAAAGATTTTATAAGTTGTATACACTTTAACAACTTATAAAGTACTTAAAAATTGCATCTTATAAGCTCTTAAAACAACTTATAAAATATTATTTATAAAATATTAGAACTTACATTTTAAATAAACTTAAATCACAGACGTAGACAAATAATCACAATAAAAATTAAAACATGAATGCAAAAACAAACATATTAAGATAATACCAATAAAATAAGTCCTTTAATATAATTTTGATTCCTTTTAATACTAATAGAATAAATCCTTTAATATAGTTTTGATTCCATCAACTGAAAATTGCGGCTGAAAATCACAACGTATTTATGGGTGTTACCGGGCACCGGCTACAAACTGGCCGCCCCAACGTTTTTGCCTCTTTTAAGAAGTATAGATATATATTGAAGGAATCTTCCAAAAAATAAAATATTAAAATTATAACCCATTTCGACATTGTATTAAACTTAAAAAGAGACGGAAGGAGTATATATATTTTTTTTAAATGATAAAATTCATTTAACATAAAAAATTTATCTTAAACTTATGTATTACACATTATTTAAAAAAAAATACAAATCATTTAATGTAAAACATACTATCACTTAATTTCAAAATCTTATCTTAAGATTACATTTTACATATCTTTTTAATTTTTGAGTGATACAATTTATTAATGTGTGTCATACAGTGGATAATAATTAATTCAACTAAAATAACTATGATTAGAGAAAATTTCCATCATCTCTCAATCAAAATTTTCCAATCTTCTCAATTTCAAACAAATATTATTAATTACCTTTAAATTAATTTTTGAAGAATTTTATTTTTAAATAATCAAAATTTCTTATTATAATTTCGTAAAAAAAAAAAAAAATTAACGACTAAAAGGTTGTACTTATGTACACGTTACACCTAAAACTTTCTTTTATATCATTTTAAATTTATTTTTAAATGGTCTGTTATGTTCTTTTTAACTTATTTGCAAATATATTTAGATCTTTCGTATCTAAAAATAAATTTAAATTGTATATTGTTCTTATACATCAATTACACGACACCAAATTAATTAATTACGTTATAATAATTAAGCATAAAAAACATATGAAAATTTGTATACAGTTCAAAAATGAAAATTTCAATATACATATTTATTTTGGAAGGGGAAAAATAAAAATGAATTTAGTAGTTCTTGATAACATGAATAAAATTATTTTATAATATTATACGTTAAATATATTTATAGTGATTTGTTGTAGTCTATTAATTAGTTTCATGCTAAAAAAAAAAATCATTTTACAGAACATATATTTTTAATTTGATTTAAGATTTTGAAGAAAATAATAGTTAGGATTTTTTTTAAAATTTATTTTCTTTTTACAATTTTCAGCTTAGTTGTTAGTATGGTGTACGCTCAGTGTTAATTTATTTCTAAATATATTTTAACTTTTTTATTTGGTATATGTATAATTTATTTCTAAATATAATGTAAAATTTTAAATTTGAAATTATATATTTTAGTTTAGATTGTATATAGTTTTAATTTAGTGAGTAGTTGTTGTAAAAGCACAACATAAAATTTTAATTTATTTTTAGATAAGATATTTTAAAATATATCCGCAAATAAATTAAAAATAATATAATACAGTACCATTTGAAAATAAATTTATAATGATATAAAAGAATGTTTTTGGTGTAGCGTGCACACAAAGTACAACTTCTTAGTTGTTAAATTGTTTTAGAAAATTATAATAAGAAATCCTAATTATTTTAAAAAAATAATCCAAAGTAATATAATATTTATTTGGATAGAAGAAGAATTGGTAATATTTGATTGAGAGATGATAAGAGATTTTCTCTAATTATAGTTATTTTGATTGAGTTAATTTTTATCTACTATATAACTCATATCATAATCTAACTGTGTAATAGGAGATGTTGCACCATTATGTAACAGGAGATCCTGTTCGCATTAATGTTAAGCGTATTACATAAAAAAAAAAATTAAAAGTAATACTCCCTCGATCCATGAAATTTATTCCCAAACTTTGTGGCACGAAGTTTAATAAAGATTAGTATTTTAATAAAAAAAATAGATAAAGTAAGGATATTATAGAGTATTTGTGGAGTTTATTTATGTATAATTAATTGTTGTATAGAGTAAAACCAACGACAATTGAGTTATAATAATTAAATAAAAAGTAAAAATAAAGTAATTATTTCCCTAGAATTATTTTTGGGTAAATTTAAAAAAGAAAAGTGGAAATAGTACTTTTTAAAAAGTTATTCATTTGAAAATTTACCACTTTTCAAATCTTTACCTTAAAACCATACATTTAACATATAACGTGACAGATTTCTTCATATATATGCCACTGCAATGTTATTATAACATAAAAAATACAACACACAACTTCAATTCTAAACTCCTGCAGATGAAAGTCTAATAACATAATCTTGCTGCACATTAATGTTGTGTTTCCAATGGCTAAGCCTTGTAGCAATCATATGGCTCCAAGCCATCAACGGTACAAACTCCAATTTCCCCGCCTACTCCTCCCACCTCAAATCCCTCCTCTCCGGCCTCGCTGCTGCCCACCTCCTCCTCATTGGCTCCCTCCTCGGCTACGGCCTCCAGTTCCTCCTCATCAACCATAATCCTCCACCAATCTTGTACTGCCACGTCTTCATTCTCACGTTTGCGGTGGTTACGAGTTTGATTAGGGTTTGGCCGTTGGTTGTGGTCGTTGGGATAGGAGCGTTGATGTTGTTGCCTGTGATGGTTCCGGTGGTGGAAAGAGTCAAGTGCTGGATTGTTGATTGTGAAGTGAAGGTTTTTGATTTAGGTGGGAGAGGTGGAAAATGGGGCGGGATTGATGCTGAGGAAATTGGATTTTTGGTTTATTTGTTAGGGGCAACGGTTGGGTTGGTTTACTTGAATAATCTGGGCCAAATTGCGGAATCGAGAGGGTGTTTGAGGATTTCTTCCTTGGTTTCATTGGCATCTGCATTTGGTTGTTTTGGACGTCTCTTCCCATCTCTTGTTGATTACTTTTTCCCAAAGTAAGTCTCTCAAATTTTGTCTTTCTTAGTCGGGAGAATTCATTCACTAATTGCATGCACCATATGCAATTGGTTTAATACCAGTACGTTTATAATGTAATACCAGAACATTTTTGGCACAATTCAATGGGGTGTAAATGTAAAAATATAGTGGTATTATTTTATAAGCGTAATGGTATTACAAATTGAAAAGAATTGTATCGTACAATTGGTGCAATGTGCAAAAGTGGTGGAGGTGTCCTGTAAAACAGCAGTGTTGTAGGAATAAGCACTGTAAACGAAGAATCGATGCTCGTGTTGCACATGATTTCCTTAAAACAAATTATGTCTTCCATTCTCGGTGCTGGAGAATCATAAGACACTTATTTCCCAAAATACAACGATATCAATATTGTATCTCGTTCAAGGCGAATTGAGATATTATCTGAAAAGTATCACCAGAATAAACAAAAGTATTAGCTAAAACAATTGCGGAAAGGAATTTAGGCAATTGCCAGCACGGTATCCGTTCTCTTTTCCATTAACATCATCAAATTAATTGCTGGAGAGTTGTTTTAAATAGCCACTAATGACCATTATACCATAATTGAAACCTGGTCAATTCAGGTTTTTTACACAAGTTTGTATTTCGTAAGCCAATTATAACACCTAACAAGCCTTAAGTGAGTTCCTCCTTATATACACACTTCCTCATTTCTACTTTTTCTATGTGGTACAAAATCTTTTGTTTTTCCCTTTCGCTTACAACAATTTGAGAATTAATTTTTTATTCACATTTTCTAACAGGTGTAACATAATATAGGAAACTTGCCTACTTGGTTAGACCACATAAGACAACTTAGAATTCATCATCCCAACTACGTACCCTTAATGAATTACTCCCTCGTTCCAGGGATATTTGCACTTTAGGATTGCATGTGAAATAAGAAAAGGAGTAAAGCAATGACATATGGATAAATATGTGTATTTTTTGTGAGTGTGCACACAAATCAATATTTTTTTTAGGTAGTGTGCAAATTAATGTGGGACATCCAAATAAGTAAAGTATGCAAATTTCTCTGGAACTGAGGGAGTATATAATAATGTAACTAATGTTGTAAATGAGACTGTCCCATATATGATATATGTGTAAGATATGATTTTTTGTCATTCTAATATATTTATATAAATGGTGCATTTTTATGTGGTTACCAGGATGAAGAACATGATTCCAAGTGCAACGGCGATGGGAGTGATGACGAGTCCAATGTGTGTAGCATTTATCATATTAGCAGTAACCAAACACGACGTTGTGTTGTATGCAAGCACGGCAATTATAGGCATTTGCACGGGCGCGATTACTTCAATATCAGTATCCGCAACTACGGAGTTGTTTGGGACAAAGAACTTTGGGTTGAATCACAATATTCTGATCTCCAATATACCAATTGGGTCTTTCTTGTTTGGATATTTTGCAGCACTTCTGTACAATAAAGAGAAAGTTCATGGACAAGAGGTTTGTATGGGAGATAAATGCTACAAAACTACTTTCTTGATCTGGGCTTCTTTTTGTGCTGTTGCAATTTTGCTGGCTTTTCTGCTTCATCTAAGAACCAAGAAAGCACACTCATAACATAATGATTTGTCTGGCAAGAAACCGTCTCACGGTGAGATGGAACATAAATTGGGCATATGACTCATTAACATTTTGGAAATGATGAGTGTTATTTTGTGGACCGTCTCACCGTGAGGCCATTTCATACAAGTTTTTCCCAAAGATAATTGATTATAAATACCAGCTAGTTATTTCTTTCATTGTTTCAGTTGTTTGCACACATATATATATATGAGGCCATGGGAATATTATTCTCAAAATATTTCTTTTTTAACAAATTCTGCCATTCATAAAGTTGACTCATGATCGACTCTTTCTTGACCTGATTATGTCATTCTAGTGCACAACTAATACTGTTTCGGTGAAAACGACCAATACTAATCAAATTAATACCTTTTAGTAAAACAACAAATACCATTTAAAAATGCACTTGAGTTGACCGGCGCAACTGGTGCACAAAAGTATTTGTAAATGCCGTATTAGAATGATGATTGGACATACCATTGATAGTTACACCGCCATCTTTTTTTTCGACCTCTCAAATGTCTCTTTCCACGACTTATAAGCAATCCGTACTTGCTCTAATTGAGATTCAGGGATACCAGTGTTGGCATCCAATAGTGGTACCCATGTTTTCCAGGGAGACTCGGAAGGGTCTAAAAACTTAGATAACTGAGGCAACATCACCGAATGATAAAAATCATCAGCCCGCTTCAGGATCTCTTCCGATTCCACCAATGTCACCATTTCTGGCCTCGTTATCCCAGGTCGTTTTCTGATAACAAAATTGTTGCCCCTTAGAATCAGAACTTCAGATGGAGCACGAGGTACAACAATCCGGGAAAACTTGGACAGCGAAAGCTCCAAAATATCCCTCGGAAGTAGGTTCCTTTTTATGGCAATAGCAGTTCCAATCATTTTGCGTATCTGATGCAACATGAAAGACTCTCCACAAATCGATATTTCTACGTAATTAACACCACACAACCGCTCTAATTTACCGCAACGACACTGAAAAATCTTTCTGAAATGTGCAGCACCAACCCTGTCCTTTTCATCAGGTTCGTCTAGCCACCGAGCTAGTACAGGTAAAACGAGTTCCTTTTGGTCCTTCAAACTGTCTCCATCTGATATGGTCTCGGATTCTGTAGCAAAAGATGCATTAGCTTCAGGAGTATCTTCATCATCACTTCCCTCTGATTCAGAGCAACTTTGCACATGTGACGACTTTGTCCACTTTGATACAGGGCCCTTCGCAGACTTGCTTCTGTTAGGAAATTGCGCCCTATATTGTGATCGAACTGTATAATTGTGAAATGGATGATCTCCCTGAAACACAATCATGCACAAACAGTTGTTTCTCTCTTTAGAGAATAGAGCATCCAAATATTAGTTCCTACGCACCAGTTGCAATATACAACTAATACAATTTTGAGTTTTTTTTATCAAAGTTTGACTTATCCACCAGAAAAAAAAAATATTGGGATATATAACAAGAGGTATTAGTTCATATCAAAAAAAGTATTAGTTCGTATAAAAGAAAGTATTGGTTTGTAATATTGTACTTTTCAAAATGCAACTAATACTTATCATCACTGATACTTTTCACCAAATGAACTAATACATTTCAATCGTTTTTGCCTATGATTCACGAAAATATACAAAAAACAGCTTGGTTGAAATTTTTCTAGTTAAAATTGGGTCAAAATGTGCAACTGGTGCGCTGGAGTGTTACTCAATTTCCTTAACACATAAGCTTTTTTCCCTTTTCCTTTTTTAGAATATCCAAATAACACTATGAGCATTAACCAAAACACCTACTAGAGATTGCAAAGGCCATTCTATGCAGTAGTCATACCTCAAAAGCGTTCAGTATATCATTAAAATCTGATAAATGATGATCAACTTCAAAAGCCGTGAGATTATCTTTAATTCCAATTACTTCTGCAGGAAGAAGATATGAATACTTGCGGACGTTACATTCCCTTCGGACATCAAAACTCCTGATAAAAAGGTAACCAAGCATTAACAATGTGAGAAAACGAATCAAAACAAGAAGGAACATATGAATCTCTCAAATGTAATGTAGGAAAAGATGCACTCGCACTCATAGCATATGTAAGGGGATATGGAAGCACATAGCAAATTGGCACTCCATGCTATGATAGAATTGGTTGGGTTTCAAATAAAACCTCTAATATAGTCTTCATTATTCACTTCTTCTAGTGTTCTCTTTCCACAAAATTTGGGACCACTAGAATATTTATACGCCAATTTTATATGATTTAACTTTCTAAGTATCGAAAAAAAAAACATGATAAAATAACTAAAGCCAGCATGTGAAAAGCAATCACAGTTCCTGATACTTAGATTACTATATAGCACGCAAATCCTTGCAGAAAACTCTACCTTTGTGAAGGTAAGATACTGAAAACTCTTATGTTATCAGGAAGATAAGAATTAACATAACTGGCAAGAGCAAAGCCATTCGGATCATTGTTCCAGCCAAACTCCGGGATCTCCATTTTTAAAGATATCATAGTTGCCAGTGAATGAACCTGAACGCACAATGGTTATGGAGTCTGATGAACAAAGTTACATAAAGAATGACCTGCAGTAGTGACTTCGTAGCTTACCCCTTTATCAGTCCGACTACTCCTTGCCCAACCAATTTTGTTCAAGTCCCCAAAATTGCTCTCTCTAATCCCACCAGCTTTAAAAATAGCCTTTTCGAGTTCACCTTCAATGGCTACACAAGATAATGACGCTTTAATAGAACCTTGTTTAATCCACCTCAATCATGTAAACAATTCATTATAGTGATACTTCTGTGGGTGATGGAGAGGCAGAAAATACGAAACAATATTTGCACCTCTGCATGCTAATAGATTAAATCAAATTTGATGCTCTAATTTTCGAACAAAGTTCAATTACTCATCAAATATTGTAGCGCAAAGGCCATCAAGCTAACATGCCGGTAATAAACAAAAACTAAGAAACCAAGTCATATCTCTCATTAGCCAAAGAGGATTCCATAAGTGAAAACTATGATAATTGAACAACTCAGCAAACAATTCAGAGTAACCAAGAAGTCGAATTAAAACAAGAAAATAAGTCGATAAATGAGCTATGTTTCATCGAGATACAAAGACCGAATATAATCAATGTTTATAAAGTGAAACAATTCTACTCTATATTACTTGATCTTTGTTCCAAGTTATTGAACAAAAAAGAGCATTATACAATCAACTTCTTCCATTCTTAGTCTCCTTTCATAATATAAACAATTACTGTAATAAATAATAAAATATTTCCACAAATTACTTCTTAGAAAAGTAAGGTAATGAAAAGAAATGTTACTGGAAAATTCAGGTTGATCTCTCTGAATTTGCAAACCTGCCAACCATCAGAACAGTTCCCATCAATAGAAAAACTATATACAACACACGGAGCAGAAAATCAAACTCTACAGAAATGAATGAAACAGAAAATAAATAAAACACACATGTGCGTGTAGCAAGAGCAGAAACCTCTGTAATCGGAGCCAACGTAACCGACACGCATTACGACTTTCTTCTTGCGTAAAGGTTCCCACTTAAGTCCTGTTTCCTCAGGACCAACCTGCGCGGTGGTGACGACGGCGGAGCAGGAGAACCGGTGAATACTTAGCTTGAAATTGTTGGGGTTCTTTAACCCGCGGCTCGTTGTTAATGGAGTAGCCAACCATGGGTAAAACGTTACTCGTAGAAAGGAAACCGCCATGGCTGCTCAATTTGAAGTTGAAGATGAGAGTGAGCTTCAAGGCCGCATAGTTGTTTGATTCAATCAAAGCTTACCTGAGCAAGTTTCCAGATACTGAAATTAGCGCTATTATCGTGGGCCGCATCTTGGGCTACATTTGTTGGGCTAATCGCTGCTTTTCTTAAAGGCCAGTTCCATCTTTTGTTAACACACCCTTCTAAAGATATATTCAAAAAAATAATTGGAAATTTTGAAAAACTGCTGAAAAAATTCCTGAAAATTAAAAGAAAGACAAAAAATGGTCAAGTTTTTAGGATTTTTTTTTTCAAATATTTTTTTGAATGGAGTGTATTAACAAAAAATAACACGAGCCTTATAATCTAGGTAGTGGGCCTTAACGCACACAGTTTGCCTTTTCCAATGGGGCCCAGTTGTCTAGACCCAATAATATGAAAGTACACCCACCCTATTAGGGTACCGTTATTAAGAACTTTTATCTGAACCGAATTGAGTCGAGTACATAAAGTTCGAATTTGACTCAACTTGTCAAGTCTGAGCTCGGCTCGATAATTTTAACGAGTGAAAAAACGAGTTTGTCTCGATTCATAAACAAGCTTACAAACCTAGCAAACCTAATAAAATTATGAAAAAAATCAGTTATTGAGCCTAACAAATCGAGTTCGAGTGAGTTTGTTATTTGTTAACAAATCGAGTTCGAGCGAGTTTGTTATTTGTTAACAAATCGAGTTCGAGCGAGTTTATTATTTGTTAACAAATCGAGTATAACTATATGAGTCAAGTCTTAATAACTCTTATGGTTTGTTTGTTTCGGGATTTACCCGAATAGAACTAGGAATTTTCGGCCCCCGTCTCATTCTAGTTAGAGATGTTACATCCAGTTTTTACATCTCATTCTTCATCCACATCTATAAATACCTACAAAACCCATCATTACCCACATATTACTTTTCTCTCACTCAATCATTACCCACATATTACTTTTCAGTTTTCTCTCACTCACTCTCTTTTCCACTTTTCTCTTAGACATCATAATTTACTCTTACACATGATTTGACATAAAGTAAAATCTCACTCTACTAAAATTTCAAAACAAACACATACTTTTATTATCATCAGACCATCTTTTTCCATGCCCGGCCACAACCGGGTCATCAAATATAAAATTCATTTCTCACTCCTCCACCTATACATTTTACACCACAACCCAAACTCATCTTTTTTCATACTTTATCCATAACCACCACAACCACAACCAACATTTAATAAATTATTTTTTTTATAATTTAATAATTATATCTATTATTAATTTTTTATAATATTTACACAATATTAAAAAAATTAATAACTATAATAAAAAATTATCATACACTTAAAAAAATTACAACATTCAATAATAAAATTAAAATTACAAAAATTGAAATACAACTGAAAATAAATAAACCGAATTACAAATAAATGCATAAATTACAACAAAGCAAAAGATGCAAATTACATATTTAATTAGCAGCACCGATTTTTTGCCATATATGCTCAATCAAGTCGTTCTTAAGAGCGGCATGGACTTCTCTATTACGAAGTTGTTCCCTACTAGTCATATAGGAGGATAAACTTGCAATGCGTTCAGTAGAGTACTGAAATGACTGGTCATCATTTACGGGGCCATCCACTAAAAAATCAGTGGGATCATAATAATTTTGGTATGTGTCTCGTTCATCCTCCACTATCATATTATGCATGATGATACAAGTCATCATTATTTTTCCCATCAAAATTTTATCCCATACAAGACATGGGCGTTTAAGAAATGCAAAACGAGCTTGTAGAACTCCAAATGTTCGCTCAACATCTTTTCGTACAGCCTCTTGGTGTTGAGCGAATAATTTGTGTTTTTGATTTACCGGGGGATGTAATTGACTTAACAAATACAGCCCATAAAGGATATATGTCATCAGTTAGATAATAAGCTCTATTATTTTCCCGACCATTAACGACATAACTAACCTTTGGAGCTCGACCTTGCAAGACATCTGTAAAAACTGGAGATCGTTGGAGCACATTGATATCATTGCACGTGCCTGGAGTTCCAAATAAAGCATGTCATATCCATAAGTCACATGATGCAATAACTTCCAAAATGATGGTTGGTTTTCCACTTCTCCCTGCATATTGCCCAGCCCACGCAGTAGGATAGTTTTTCCATTGCCAATGCATACAATCAATGCTTCCTATCATACCCGAAAATCCACGTTGATCGCCGACATTAAATAGTCTTGCCAAATCTTGTTCATTAGGCTTTCTGAGGTACTCTTCACCGAAGCAGGAAATGATGCCTTCAACAAAATGCTGGAGAGATTATCTTGTTGTTGATGAACTCATGCGTAAATATTCATCAACGACATCAGTGGATGTTCCATACGCCAACACCCTCATAGCACCAGTACATTTCTGTAATGGTGAAAGACTTAGTCGACCCGTTGCATCAGGTCTTTGTTGAAAATATTCGTTATTGGCAGTAACGACCTCCACTATACGAAGGAATACAGATTTTCTCATGCGAAGTCTGCATCGAAAGATCTCGGGAGTATACGTCGGCCTATCGACGAAATAGTCATTCATCAAGCGTTCATCACCAAGCTCGCGTTCCCTCTCATAATGCCTTCTTCTTGATCTAGGAGTGGAATCTCTTCTGGTCATATTGAGATTGCTTAACACTATATCCTCGATCATGCGATTATACTCAGCATTCCGTTCTTGCCATTCACCAAGATCATTCATATTTGAATAATCAGAACTTGAATTTGAATTTGAATCTGAATCTGCCGAGGAATTTTCTTGAGAGACATTTGTAAAATTGGAATAGGTAAGAAATAGATAGTAATTTTATTTGAGAGGAATCTAAAGAGTAAAGATTAGGATTTTGGTGTAGGTATGATGTTGTTTGAAGTGTGATTTATAGTAGCCTCAAGAGTGGTAAGATAAGTAGTGGTGTGAGTTGTCATGATGATTGACAACCCACTTGGTCTTGCATGTGAACAAATTTTACTTTAGTCATGGGGTTTCCCAACCATTCACATGGTAAGATAAGTAGTGGTGTGAGTTGTCATGATGATTGACAGCCCACTTGGTCTTGCATGTGAATGAATTTTACTTTAGTCATGGAGTTTTCCAACCATTCACATGGTAAGATAAGTAGTGGTGTGAGTTGTCATGATGACAGACAACCCACTTGGTCTTGCATGTGAACAAATTTTACTTTAGTCATGGGGTTTCCCAACCATTCACATGGTAAGATAAGTAGTGGTGTGAATTGTCATGATGATTGACAGCCCACTTGATGATTGACAGCCCAAACTTGAAAATTTACAACAAGTTGATTTCATAATTAAGATAATTAATTGAGACTACATGAAAAACACCACACAAATTTAAAAAACAACAACAAAAACATAAGGTAAAAGTACTTGAAAATAAATGACATTGGTTACTGGAACAACCTCCATAGATACTCTTTCCTCGCTTCATCTTCTGGTGTTAAGTGAGTTTTTGCCATCAATGCATGTAAAAGAGACAGTTGACACTCCATTTTCTTCTCCATTTTCTTCATTTCTTCTCTTTCTTTCTACAATTCGAGACGACGATTAACAAATACAAGTTCATTTTCTCTAGTGATTCTCATTGCACGAATTTCTTCAACAACTCCATCTGAGACCACCCTTCCTTTTCCTTTTTTCGCCTTGTCTCTACCTATAGGACGCTGAATAGTTGAACTGCTACTGATTGGTGTTTCTGGATCAATTGGGTTGAAAACTGCCCTTCTTCACTAGCCTTTGATCTCTTTGAGCTGCCACCACTTTCTTCAGTTTTCTCTTCATCTTCAGCACGAGGACGTGTTGGAGCACGATGTATTTGCCACTTGGGATGTTTACTCAAAACTTCATTAAAAACAACCTCTTCGGTAAACTTCTGTTTATTTTTCAAGGACTGACAAAAAATTTCATGAGCTTCTTTTTCTATGTCACTTTGGCTCATTCCGCTTCTGTACATCGTATTTGCATCCTTCAATGCTTCCAACCACCTCCTGCAATTTTCATTGATGCGTTTATAGCGACTTCGCATCATCTCTATATTTCTTTCGTTTAGCTCCTCCGGGTTTTCCATCCGAGCTTGCTCGTACAGATCATGTACTCGTCCCTATATTTCTCAATCGCGCCATCTTCACTGATGAAATAATAAGATGACATTAATGCAACATCTTCCTTAACAGACCACCCTGTTTTTTGCACCGTTTTCTTTTGTTTTCCAAACAAATTGCGAGGAAGACTATCCGAAATTTGATCTGGTTCAGAGATAGGAACTTGCTTCAAATTCGAAGAAAACTGGGAGTTTTGATAATACTGAGTAAATTGAGAATTATCAGTATTAAGTAACGATTGAAAATTTTGTGAACTTGACTGGTTTTGGGTGTAGTGATGATAATTAGGATTATTTGGATCCATGTTAGAAGAGAAAATGAGGATAATTAACACAATTTAGAAGAGAAAAAAAATAGGAGAAGAGAAAAGGGAGTGTATGAAATTGTGATCCAAAACATATCAAGATTGGTCTCTATTTATAGAGAATTTAATTTCATGAATTTTGGTATATATGTGTATATATATATATATATTTTTAAGTAGATAAGTGAAAATCGGAAATTATCTAAATAAAATATGACCGACTAATAACAATTTGACATGTGACATACATATATTTTTTGGGATAAAAGAAATCCTCCACATCCACTTGGTTGTTCTCTGTCATGCCATGCTCATGGTCATGGACTTTTATTTAATTTTTTTTTTTTTTTTGTCCTCATGCTCCACGCCCTGGGCGTCCGGGAGCCGTTAAACGTGGTCTCAAAGACTTTACATCTTGTGGATCTTCACAGGCACGCTTAAATCTCGAAACAAACAAGCCCTTAGGTTCCGTTTACTTCCTAAGTTAGTCCAAGAATACCTTCTGTTTACTTTGGTTCTTTAAGAAAGCGGGTAATCTGCTCAACCCGGGAATAAGGGGCCTTAACCTATCTTAATAATCCCTCCATATTGGGGGTTTATTAATTCAGCTTCTTGTAAAATTTCTGACTCTATAGTTGCATTATTTTAATTTTAATCATATCCATAGGAAGCCTAGAATTTGAACATCCCATTACTAAGAACCTGTTTTTGGGTGCAAATTTGAACTAAATCCGCAACCCAGTCGAAATACCGCAGTCTTCTGCAATCTCCTAAAGAAACCGATGAATCGAGATAGAGTAGTCGCTAGAAAGGTGCTTCACAATCGATATCTTCAGTATGAGCATGTATGGTAATTCCGAACGAAATCTATTTTAATATGAGCGTGGTTGATAATCCCCGAGAAATCTTTAGACCATCATTCCATTTGAGTGAGGTTTGTGCTTTAAAATTAAAATAATGCAACTATAGAGTCAGAATGAAGGATCTTATGCATTTTACAAGAAGCTGAATTAATAAACCCCCAATATGGAGGGATTATTAAGATAGGTTAAGGCCCCTTATTCCCGGGTTGAGCAGATTAGGTGCCGATTGAGATTTATGTAGTCTGGATTTTCGACCATTTATTTCTATGAATATTTTCAATTTTGGTGCTTTGTTTCTGGTTCGGGTTGTGACCCTTGTTATAAATACTAGAACAGATTCGAGAACATGTGCTTGAGTCTGCCCTATTTTTTTGAAACAATCTGTTGGTATTCCGTCGGATTGGTGATTTGCAATCAGGATAACAAAAAAATTGTTTATGAAACGTAAGATTGAAAGAGAGACTTTGAGGTTGAGGATAAATTGGTAATTCCACTAAATTAGCTTGAATTCTTTTGTAAAGAGCACTAGCTTAGCTACTATCTATATATATATATATATATATATATATATATGATATATATATATATATATATATATATGGAACTTCCCTCCGTTCTGGCCTTCTCACCATTTGAATCTTGCATACCCATGGCGGCTACCATTTGAATCCTCTTTCTATGATGAGCTCTTCCACCACTTTTTATCTAATTATAAAATTCAAGATTAAATGGGCAGCGCTGTACTGAGCATGCCTTTCCTCAGCCCGAAATCGCTGGCGTCGCTGGTGGAATCCGCCGTGTCGGCCCGCTCCCCTCTTCTGGGCCGGGCCGCTCATGCCCACATCATCAAGACTTTCGGCCTGGCCCTCGAGGCCTTCCTCTCCAACCATCTCATCAACATGTACTCTAAACTCGACCGCCCCGACTCCGCCCGAGCGGTTCTCTCCCTCACTCCGGCTCAATTCCGCTCCGTCGTCACCTGGACCGCCTTGATCGCCGGCAATGTCCAGAACGGTCATTTCGCCTCCGCGCTCTCCTGCTTCTCCGCCATGCGCCGAGAATACATTCAGCCTAATGATTTCACGTTCCCTTGTCTGTTCAAAGCTGCGGCGGCGCTTCAGTCTCCGATTCTCGGAAAGCAGTTTCACGGGCTTTCTATCAAACTCATGTTGATCGACGACGTGTTCGTTGCCTGCAGCGCGTTTGATATGTATTCCAAGACCGGGTTTTTGAGTGATGCAGACAAAGTGTTCGACAAAATGTCGCACAGAAATATAGCCACATGGAATGCGTGCATTTCCAACGCGGTCCTGAATGGGAAACCCCGCGATGCGATTTCCAAGTTTGTTCACCTTTTAGGCAGCGGTGAGGCGGCTCCGAATTCGATTTCCTTCTGTGCTTTCTTGAATGCGTGTTCTGATGGTAGATTCTTTAAGCAGGGGCAGCAGTTACATGGATATTTGGTCAAAGGAGGGCATGAGGGTGACATCTCAGTCTCAAACGGATTGATCGATTTCTACGGCAAGTGTCACCAAATTTGTTTTTCGGAGCAAATCTTTGAGAAGATGAGTGAGAAAAATAGTGTTTCGTGGTGTTCAATGCTGGCGGTATATGAACAAAATGATATGGGGGAGATGGCCTGTAACTTGTTTTTGAAGATAAGAAGAGCTGGAATCGAGCCTACAGATTTCATGGTCTCGAGTGTTCTCAGCGCGTGTGCAGGATTAGCTGCACTCGAATCGGGGAGAGTGATTCACTGCCTAGCAGTGAAGGCGTGTATTGACGAGAACATATTCGTAGGGAGTTCGCTCGTTGACATGTATGGAAAATGCGGAAGCATCGAAGATTGTGAGCGAGTTTTCTTTTCAATGCCTAGGAGAAACTTGATAAGTTGGAATGCTATTATTGGTGGATATGCTCATCAAGGGCATGCTGAAATGGCTCTTGATTTGTTTAAGGAGATGACTGAAAGGAGAAGTAGTGAAAGATTGGTCCCTAACTATGTGACTTTTGTTTGTGTGTTATCAGCTTGTAGTAGGGGTGGTATGGTGAAGGTGGGAATGGATATATTCAAGGTGATGAGGGCAGAATACGGGATTAATCCCGGGCAAGAGCATTACGCGTGTGTTGTGGACATGTTAGGACGAGCAGGGCAGGTGGAACGCGCTTATGATATCATACAACGAATGGGGGTTCGCCCCACGATTTCAATATGGGGGGCTTTACTAAATGCTTGTAAAATGCACAGAAAACCGGAACTGGGGAAGATTGCGGCGGAGAAGCTGTTCGAACTTGATCCACAAGATTCGGGGAATCATGTTCTACTTTCGAATATGTTTGCTGCTGAGGGGAGATGGGACGAAGCGAATATTGTGAGGAAGGAGATGAAGAGTGTGGGGATCAAGAAAGGGGCTGGATACAGCTGGATATCGGTTAAGAATAAGGTCCATGTTTTTCAGGCGAAAGATACGTCACATAGTAGGAATAGTGAGATTCAGACAATGCTAGCTAGGTTAAGGAAAGAGATGTTGGGAGCTGGATATGTGCCTGATACCGGATTGGCGCTCTTTGATTTGGAGGATGAAGAGAAAGAGTCGGAAGTTTGGTGCCATAGTGAGAAGATTGCGCTTGCGTTTGGGCTTATTGCGCTCCCGCCTGGAGTCCCTATACGAATAACGAAGAATCTGAGAATCTGTGTGGATTGTCATAGCGCGATAAAGTTCATATCTGGAATTGTTGGAAGAGAGATCATAGTTAGAGACAACAATCGCTTTCATCGCTTTGTTAACAATGTTTGCTCTTGTGGTGATTATTGGTGAACATGTGGACGCCTTCTTTGGTATCAGGCTTATACTTACACTGTTCTTATTTAAGCCGATTAATTTCGTAGTAAGTTTTCTTGGAAAGTGGGTGGAATTATGGATTTGATGGCAGAAACTAGAGAAGGGTCTTGCTAGATCAATCCTTTTCTGACCTTCATATTTGATGATATCTGTTTGTTGTTTGCAGCTGCTCGGAAAAATATAACTAATTTGCAGCAACTTTATGGACAGGTCTGAGGACAGTGCATTAATCCATCTAAGTGAAGTGTCATGCTCCAATCTATGTGAAGGGATCTTCCCCATGTCTCGGCGATCTTTAAAGGAGCTCCGCTTTTAAACCCATTGTGGACTTGGTTCTTGGGGACTGATAGCTAAGAAGGGAATTGGAATACCCATTGAACTAAGAACATTCCCCCATGTCGTTCTACAGTTATTTGGAAGGCCCCTCACGGCAAACTTCTTACATGGGACACATCGGCAAGGGTGTATTCTTTGCAAAACACAGATGGAATCTTGTTGTCCTTATTCATCTTAATAAAATTAAGTCTACTTTTCCAACCCAAAATTGTACTACTGATGGGTTTTTTAGTCTTTATTCAGCGCAGATTCATGCTTTATGGAGATAAATAAGAATTGAAATGGTTCATGAGGATAAAAATTCTACATAAAAGGTTGCCCGAAGAAAGCACCCAAGGTTCAGTCTGTTTGCTGGTGTCGTCTAGATGCCGACTGACTCTTCATTACTTCTCAAAAGGCCAGAGACTAGCTTGCATTCAGATTTTATAGATTTTGTTAGCCTAAGCTAGTTCTGATTGTATCTAATATTTTGGGGGTTTTGGTTACTCTTTAGAAGGGTTTCAACGAGGCCCTCTTTGGAATCGTCTTCTTATTCATCTTTTGTTCATTTTATTTGGAAAACACACACACACTTGGGTAATGCGAGTATCATAAACAAATAAATATTTCTCAAGCTATGTAAAATTCTGAGAGTTTCAGGACAATTACAATCATCTGTATGTGCTGTACCAGTACCACTGGATTAGTTTTGTGTGAAAAAGAGGAAAGTAGACTTCTAAATATTCAGAATCAGCTAAAATGCTGTCAATAATCTCTGAAACCAAAGAAGGTAACAGCAACCAAACTTTTAATTCTCTTATCTTCCCTGCCTTGGATTGAGGTACAACAAACTTTTATAGGCTCCATGTACGAGCACCACTTGCTAGCCGTAATTTTCAAGGCAACACCTGAGGTTCAATGAATTTACAAAAGATTTCATTTCAATTTCTGTCACTAGTAAACATATACTGATATACAAATTGTACGAATGAAACGAAATATGCAAGTTAAGAAATCAACATCTCTTGCCTTATTAGGTTATGTTTGGTGGATGTTACAGATGGCAGCACTAATGCTTTTACAATCAAGCTCCATCGTCTTCATCCAGTTCTCAAAATCTCCAATTTCCTGTGCCAGGTACGCATAAAGGGCTCTCAGCAAATGGATTTTCAGTTTTCCATTTTACATCAGAACATTCAAGAAAATAAACCCAAGATATAGTAGTTCTTATTCTTGCCAACTTCCAACATACCATCAGTGTTGGTGTATGTTAAGTGTCTGTCTGTCTGTCTGTGTTTCCAACTAAAAAAATATTTGATTGCTCAGGTAGCTACTAGTACAATATTATCTGGTTTTACCAAAGTACCAATGCTTGTATGAATAGCTATTCCCATTTACATACTGAGAACTCAAGAAAAGAAAACCATAAAATCACAATGAATAAAATGCTTTAACCATTGATCTCAGTGAGTTGTAACTTGTTAAAAACCAAGTCCATCAATAACAGAAGCCTGTGGAAAAAAAATGTGTAATTTAAGTTCACAATTCTTGCTCTTGACAACAGGCAAGTGTTAGGCCAAGCAAGACATGATACATAAATAAGTAAATTACAAAACCAACAATCCTGAAAATTTCATTCTATACTCATGCCAAACGATATCCTACTCTTCACACTAAATGTGAGTATTAGCGGTAAGCTGAGAACCTTGGCAATACACACGATACCATTTATTCTAGACCATAAACTAAGTCGAAGCAAGAAAAACAAGAGCTCATTTCTTCTTGCATAATATTTATGAAAAAAAATATATAACGGCATTGCACATGTAGACCTGGGGATTAATTTTCTCCTTAGAAATTTCAGTTCGGAGGTCCATATTCCACATTACAGAGTAGGATAGGTATTTAAAGATCACTCTTAACCATTACAAGGTTCAAATAAAGATAGATATTGAAACGCAATACAACAATCCAACAATCAAATTTATAAGTCAGCTACTAACCTTGACAGCATTATTGATAGCATGAGAAGCCGCAAGCCACTGATCAGTCTGCTTGGAGAATCGAATAATAGTTGCAGTGAGAGCTCGAACTTCCATTTCAACTCGTTTCTCGTTTATGAAGATTTGTTGGACACCCCCATTAACTGTATTCACTAACAAATCCGACACACGCATTGCATTTCGGATAGCTTCTTTCTTCGCTTTCTCTGATTTTATCAACGAATTTATAAATCAAAGACGGGAAGGCAAAATCAAAATCGAAAAATCGCCATACTTCAATGCATCATATTAAGATAAAAAAAAAAAAAAGGTATAAGCAAAACTGACCAGTATTTTCGCGCTGCAAAATAGAAGCAAGTGTGTGATCATTGATCATTTGAAGCAGCGAAGCTTCGAGACTCCCCGCCTCCACATGATGTGACCGATCCATTCACGAAGCTTCATATACAGCAATAATCAACTCCAGTAAAAAGGAAAATACCTAAACAGCGGGAGCAGGGGCGGCTCCGGGGAAACGAAAGCGGCAGTCGGAATCAACTGGTGCAGAGGTCGGTATGCTGGGTAATCGGGTCAACTAAGGCTTACTACTGCCCGCTGGTGGAGGCGAACGACGCAAGACCGATCGATTTTGTTGGTGGGGAAGAAAAGTTTTCGTCGATTTTGTTAGCTAGGTAAACTCAGCGCGATCGATTTGGGGGTTAAGAGAAGGAAAAAAAAAAAAATAGTAAAAGTTAATTTAATTTAAAAAAAAAATTACGAACCTTTTGACTTTTCTTAATTACAATGAAAAATGTGCATATAATATAATAAAATAATACAATATTAAGCACTATTAAATATTGGTTTGATATAAAACAAAATTTAATCCTACAAAAATTTAAAACAAATATATGCTTTACCTATTCTTCAAGAATTTCACATCTAATAATTTGAAAGTTATGACTTTTTTCTCACACCTAAATCCCAAAACAAACATAGTCTTAATATTTTATTTTGAGCATGTATAGACTGAAATTGGTTCGTATATGAATTATTGAAGGATATTATTTATTTTCAGTAAAAAGTATTAGTCGTTCTCACTGAAGAGTACTAGTTATTTTCACCGAAGAGTATTAGTTTGTTTTCACTATACAACTAATTTTCTTAAATGAAAACAACTAATACCCTTCAGTGAAAACAACTAATACTCTTTAGTAAAAATAATTAATACATTTTAATGATTAATGCATAAACCATTTTCAAACTATACTTTGTGTTTATTTTTTAGGTGCAAATAAACCCTTTAATTTTAGTTGGAACAAATATGTCGTTCCGTTTGAATTTTTAACAAAATGGCATATATATATTCCAATTATTAGAGTTAAAAAATTTATTTGCACTTAAAACGTATTAAGGGCATATATGCACCTTAGCAATACTTTAGGGTCCTATATGTACGTGTTTCCTAATTACAATATACTAGATGAGTACCCCGCATAAAAATGCGGGGTTGTTCGCAAAATTAAATTTTATATTTTATTAACACATCATTACATTATTAATTCAATCTATTTTAATACACGTATATATTGTACGTTTAATTTTAATTACATATGCATTATATATACTTAAATAAATTTGATCATCGTAAAATAATATAATTATATTATACAATAAAAAATCAATAATTATGGCTAAACTGGTAAACATCATAACAATTGTTCATGAGGTGTAGGGTTCAAATCATTTGCATGCCCATTTTTTATTATTATTATTAGATTCTTTATTATATAAGGTCACATAAATGACATATAAGCGACACATAGATGAAGTAGATGACACGTAAGCATTCGACACGTAGACGAAATTAACCTCAGTACGACACATAGGCGAAATTAAGCTAAAAACGACACATAAAGTTGTCAAACCCCCTATTAGTATAATAGAGGATTTTTATTAAACACTACCAAACATCAATAAATATTTTCACATTTAGAAGAAAGATATATATATTTTTAATTCAAGTTATGTATAATACATATTCAAATTTTATAACGATTCATAGTTAGTTTAATTGGTAAATATAATAACAAATCCTCATGAGGTCCTTGGTTCAATTTCAACTAAAATCAATTTTCTTATTAGACTTCTTCTTATGAAAGATCACAATGCCACATGAATGACACGTAGGATAAAGTGACACACAATCATGCCACGTAAGACTTGACACATAAGCGAAATGCACCAGAAGTCGACACATAAACGAAATGCACCAGAAATTGACACATCAGCAAAAAAAAACTCCCTATTAGTATAATGGGGGATATTTCCTTGGTCTCATTATATACTTCATATAGATTTTTGTGACATGGATTAAAACAAGTAAAAAATTGAAAAAAAATCATAGATGGTCATGTAACTTTGTTCGAGTCCATAAATAGTTATGTAAGTTTTTACTTTATAAATTTTATTCATTTGGGTGTCAATTTTGGTTATTTTCACCGAAAAATTTAATTGATAGCTGTTGTAGCATGCATAAATATTACACACACAAAAAATATCAAAATGACGAGCTTAACGAAAGGAATAGAATAATATATACCTTAACCCTCATCTCACCTTAAACCACTCGAAATTAGTCATGGGAATGGACAAAATTCACGATTTTGAAGTCACGAATCTTTGGCATAAGTGTATACATGAAATTGCTTGAGAGTTTTGATTTCGGGATGAGAGACGATTCAAATAAGAATCGTGACGACTATCAAAGTGACCAAAATAAAAATAGGGCAATTTTTCAATCAAAATTTAAATTTTCTGATGAAAAGTACTAAAATTGGTACTCAAAGGACCAAAATTAATAAAATAAAAAATTACAGGACTATTTATAGGCTCTGGTAAAATTACGCGATCATCTGTAATATTTTCCCATTAAAATAGTAGTTGTAATGCAGATGATGAATGGTGTGATAGGAGGAGAGAAAAATTAAGGTATTAATGCAATAAGTAATGAGAATGGAATAAAAAGTATGTTTTCAAAAAGGGAATGAAATGTACACATAGTCTCCTATAAAAAAAAATTAATTATATGAAATTTATATTATTATATATATTCACTGATACCATTACATGCAATTCGCAGATATTATTATATATACTCAATGATACTATAACATTTGTAAAATATTATGGTAAAATATTATGATATCATTGAATGCATATAATTTTATCAATGCTTGTGATAAGTCGGGTATAGCATGTAATTTATGTGCTTATTTTAATTATCTTACATATTTTATTTCGCCATTATCTTATAATTACCCGACTTATATTATTTGGACCTGTTTGCTTTGATTTTATATATTTTTTTATGAGTTTCAGGTTGTTTTCCAACCTTTTAATTAAACTTGAGACAGACCAAATTTGGAGATGCGAGTGAGTACAAATGGATCGAGTTAAAGATAAATATGTAATGCAACACGGGGTTCAATGTAGCATTCCAGCACATGTTTCATATGATATGAATATTGCATAATATAAGTTGTACATTCAAGACGTAGTTAGTGCTCATTTATCAAGACTTAAAAGTTACCTATAATAAAGCCTTGAAAATTCCCACATGTTGATTTAATCCTCAATTTGGCTCAAAGACTTTAATGACATTAAAAGTAGCTCAACTATATAAAGTCATCATGTGGACTTGTGGAGGAGAGCAACCTCTGGAGAGAGAAACACACAATAATCGTAGTTTTGTTTAACTATATTTCTTTGTTATTTCACTTAGCCATGTTTAGTGGCTAAGTTTACTTTCTAATTCTTGAATTTGTAAAACCCTAAAATGATTTAATTACTTTTAGCTAGTTATAATTTTCCTACTTTATTTCGATTTCTTCGCTATTTGATATAATGTTATGCATGTTCAATTAATTTATTTATTTGATTTCGCCACCCGAGTTTGTTAGTTAATTGATTCTAGCTAAATTACTGTTATAATCCATAATTATTATAATTGTGTAATTGGAGCAGCAAATAGGGCAGAACACCATAGGGATAGCGAAGTCTAAATTGTATGATTCGGACGTTCCACTTTAATAGTCTAGTTTGCCCTATTATTTTGGTTCGTTAATGCATTCAATAAATTGAACCTTGAATACATGTTCTGGGGTTATTTATTTGAATAAGTTAATTGGGGGTCATACCTACTGATTAATTAAACTTAAGAAATAATTCGAACTAGTTTGGTCGTACCACTGGGTTAGAGACAAGATTCGAGTAGTGGTATTAATTAATATTAATGGGCTGAATTATATTGTGGCTCAATATTGAAAGTTCAGTATACTCAACTTAATCAAAAGTACATGAAATTCCAAACTCTACTCGAATCTTGTCCCTAAACCAGTGGTACGACCAAACTATTTCGAATTATTTATGAAGTTTAATTAATCAGTAGGTACGACCCCCAATTAACTTATTCAAATAAATAACCCCAAAACATGTATTCAAGGTTCAATTTATTGAATGCATTAATGATTAGGCGTGAAATTGTTAGGTTTTATAGCTTGATTTACCCCTGTTTTGATGGATTTCGATGAGTATTTAGAGTCAATTGAGTACTATTTTCATGAACTAATGAATTTGCCTCTTTGATGCTCATAGATGGATAGAGGGCGAAAAACGGAGTTCGTAGGACTTTGAATCGACTCAAACGGATGCCCGGATGAGAAGATATGGAAGAAATACGAAATGTCTTAGTTCGTGCGAGCAAAAGTATCACTTGAATACTCAAGTAAGAAGTGCTCAAGTACTTACTACTCAAGCACTCGAGTAGTGCACTCGAGCAGGAGGCGGTCGAGTAGTCACTACTCGAGCTGAGGAGCTCGAGTACTTTTCATGTTCTGGACAAATTTGATACTCGAGTTGCCCTTGCTCGAGTACTCTCTACTCGAGCTCTACTCGAGAAAGTCGTGGATTTCGGCTCATGAATGCCCAATTCAACCCGTTACCTATATATACCCATTCCGAGTTTGTTTTTTAGAACCACTTCACGCATAGAGATAGTTGTCGGAGAGAGAAGCACACCAAGAGTTTGAGCAAGTTTGTTTTACGTTTGATCGAGGTTTTTACGTTACAAATTCGTAGTTAGAGTTTGATTTTGATTTTCTTTTCTTTCTTTCTTCGATACTTGACACTTGAAACCTTCGATTTCGTATTTATTGGATTTTCGTACTTAGATTTAATTTCTTTCTAATAAACCCTTGTTTATGTTTTTTAGTTATTTAATTCAAATCGTCATGTTTACGTTCGTTGTCTGTTTAATTGATCTAGCTATCGTTAAAACCATGTTAGGCTAAAACTCTTGCATGGTTGGGGTAGGACGAACTCGTAGAAGTAGGACGTTGGTACATAATTAGGGTAACATGTGATGTTTAGTTTTAATTCACTTACTTAATGAACGCGTAAAATAAATTCGGGATTCACCTTTGAATTTCGTACGCAAATTATTAGAGAGAGGACGACCTTATCACTCTTTAACAACTAGTAGGCTTAAGGAGAGGGTTTAGAAGGGGTTAATTCATCTACCGGTTTATCTAAGGAGGACGTGTAATACCCCGTCCCGTTTTGTACCTTTTATTTTGCTAGAAACCTTAATTATATAATTTTATATTATTGTTTCTTTTAATTTTATTAATTTAATTTTGTGTGCTAACGTGTAATTTAAATATATACTCTATTTTAAATTTCCAAGTTCGAAGAAAGAAATAGAATATTTCAAACGGATAAGGGACTACGAGAAATTAAATATTCAAAGTTTAAAATTATGTTTTCGATTCGTATAATTTATTGAGAATAATTAAAATGCAATAAAATATTAATTAAGTTTTAAAACTGTATTAATTTGCAATTCGGAATTAAACTCGTGAACCAAACGATCCCTAACCGTATCAAACAGGAACAAAAAAATATCAGAATTAAAGGGAATTAAACACTAACCACATGAATTACTATCCTTTTTTAATTAAATTAATTAGAGAATTAATCACACCCACAAATATTAACTCATTCCTTTCTCTTTTAATTTAATTAATTAATTGAAGATAATTCCTATAAAACATCCCTTCCCAAACCGTGTACACAGTATATCCCAAGTTAGTTTCCCCAATTCACTCATCTGTCTCTCTCTCTCTCTCTCTCTCAAAACAATTTTCACTCAAGCCCGCCTCTCCTTTCCTATTCCTTTGGCCGCCGTTCGCCGCTCACAACCGCCGCCGTCCTCCTCCTCCAGTAGCAGCCTCCGCAGCCGCGCCCTGCTTCGACTCCTCGACCGCCGCCCCCAGCCGCCGTGCGCCGTCCTCCAGCCGTCGCCTCCTCTCCAGCCCGATTGGCCACAACCTTGCACCGTCGTGCCTCACGCCCCCTACGCCGTCGTACAGCGCCGTCCGCATGGAGCCGATAGACCGCCGCTCACCTCCAAGCCAGGTGTCGCCGTCCTACCCTTGAGCGACGCCCGTCGCCGTTGCGCCACCAGCCTCGAAGCGCCACCGCCGTCCGCCTCTGTTCTTAGTGAGTCCCGTTGTTCGTCTTCTCAATTTCTTTTCAATTTCAGTTTCGCCAAATAAATATCCTTTCGATTCAACTGTTATTTAATTAACATCGATTTTGTTTCCTTTGGTGTATGATCGAGACGTCGAATAACTGCTTATTTTGTTTTCGGAAAATCCAGAATCACGCCGTCATGCTGCTGAACGAATCATCGAACGACGCCGTTAGACCGTCTGTTTACCAACACGAATCGAACAGGAACTCGTAATATTTCTACCCTCCTTCTCCCTATTCTCTTCTAGCTTCCGGAATATGGGATGAGGCTTAAACTTTGTAAATTTTAGAAAGAGGAAAAGAGTACTAATTAGTTTGAATCGAATTAGTTTAGATGGAATTGTGGTGTTGATGATTTTTCCTTACTGGTGTTATTGGAATAGTTGTTTAGTATTGTTGATTTAGTTGTTTAGTATTGTTGATATAGTTGTCTAATATTGTTGGTTTAGCCGTTAAGTATTACTGGTTTAGTTGATTGATATTATTGGATGAATGAATTAGTTTGGTTCCTCTTGCCGGTTCGAATTAGGGACTAAAAGGAAAACTTTATTTTCTTTAAATCCTTGTTCCTGTTTTTGGAAAAGAATAATACCGTTGGTTTTTAAAAGTAGTACTTTGGGTTATCAAAATTATTATATTGATCGAGTTTGGAAAAAGGATCGACAAAGATAAAAGTTGTTTATATCCAATTTTAGTAACAAATGAAAAGGATCAGTTTTTAGAAAAAGTTATACTATTCATTGGTTTTGAAAGTGACACAAGTCAATTTGATTAGTAATACTAATGATAAGGAAAATATATATATTATGTTATTTTTAGTAATTATTATGTAAAATTCTTTAAGCAAAATATTTATTAATAAAAGGAGTTTATTTATAAAATATAATCTATATTCAAAGTTCTTTTAAAATAAGAAATGATAATTTAGAAAGTAAAATATTAAATTGAGATTTTAATTATATTAATATTATTTATATAACTTTCTTTTTCTTTTAATTATTTTTGAGAAAATTACTAGATAGATATACTTTTAATTTATAAAAGCATTTTAGTTATGAAAAAATAAGAATATCAAATAGATTGTTTTGTAGAGATCGAAATAGTATTACACAAGGAATTTAGTAAGTACACCCCCAATACACCAACCCTTTTAGAAGTGGTGTATTTCCAAGATAGTGTGTGTTTTTAAGTAGGTCTATTTTCAATAGGTCTTTAAGATAACAACTTTCTCGTTTTCATAACACAAACTTTTAGGCCTTTCGATAATCTAAGAACCAATTGTTAATCAAATGACTTCGTACTAGGACTCTGTGCTAAGCGGGATATGCACGAGGGGTCTGTTAACGTATCACTCTCGGGACGTCTCTACAATGCAAGTTATCTTCCAGAGGAATTTCAAGACAATTGTAACTTAGCTATAAAGTTAAAAGGTGGGTGATGATCTGTTGATTGATCTGCTAATAATACGTTGTGCTGGTATACTCTGAACTCGACTAAATCAATCTAAAACACCTTATCCAACATAAATGTACACCTATATTATAACTGTTTGAATTACGTGATATAATTATATATGATGCATAATGTCTATTGTTTTTATTCAAATAAATCACAGCTGCATGATTAAGGGCATTATCTGAGCATGAACCAATTTAAGTATGAATTAAGTGAATTCTCCCCACAATTTGAAATGACAGTTTTTATGAGAAAGAGGAACGCGAGTAATCATTGATCTAATGCGTAGTTATTTTGATTGTGGATTGACACGTATGGTCATGAGTGATAATAGGTCAGGTTCATGGTCACTGATATTATTTGTGGTTACCATGAGTGATAATAACTCAGATTCATGGTCACATGAATGAATGGTTTGTGAGAAATGGTTTGGGGGAGATTCACAATGTGTTAAAAATAATTTTGGCAGATTAGGCCGTTACTTGAAAATGATTTTGGGCTTTGCCCCTTATTGTGAATCAACTTGTGATATTTCAATTATATGATGTGAAACTTGTTGTTCCCAACTGATTATTATGTGAACTTGTTATTTATATGATATTTGATATTCATGTTTATTTGTCATTTGATTAATGAAATTGATATGCTTTATTAATGAGTACAATTTTAATATACTTCGGATTTACCAATCCCATGACGTTGCAAATCACTCATACGTGAGAATTCAAATCTCATGCCCCCTTTTTTACAACCCTTGCAGATTATGATTTCGTGGAGCAAAGACAGTAATAGAGACGACACGGAGTTCCCCGCTTAAATAAAATGTTACTATTGATATTAAGCTTTATATATGTGTGTGAGATATATTATAATAATTATTCTACTCATTCTACCGCTGCATAAAACTTATCTCTCATTTTGTTATCCCTTTTTATATCAAAAATTTTATAGTTCGGATTTTAGTTACAAGTAGCACCTCGAATCTGAGATAATTAATGTGTTTCGGACTCGGGGCGTTACAGGTGGTATCAGAGCTTATGTTCAAAACTTTCGGACCTAAAACAAAATTATTATTTTCATCAAACCAAAAATCCTTTTCTTTATTTAAAATTTTATTATCATTTAAGTATAGATCACTAATTTAATCACTTGAGGGGAAATGTGTCTCCTATTACCGTCAACAGCTCCTCGAAGGTATGTTCTTATTTTATTTTAAAAGTGCCTAAAAGCTTATGACATTGTGACAAATTAACTTTCATAATAAAACTCCAATCAAAAGATCGAGAACTCAAAACAACACCTACGTGGTGTGGAAGGAACTACGAAATGCCGTTTATATTCAATTAAAATACAATATTTTGTGAATTGCATAAATGAATATATTTGTTTAAAGTTTATAAATTTCATAAATATTGTTATATGACTATTTGAACTATGTGTTTTAATTGTTTAAATTACATGCTTTAATTGTTTAAAATTATGTGATTTAATTGTTTAAATTATGTTTCTTCATAACTAAAATTTTGACTAGAAATTTCCTTTTTATGTTAGAATCCACCTAAGATAGTAGTAGCTCGGTACCTAGCAAACTTATTTTCAGATATGACGTAAGTAGACTGACCTCCATAGAAGTCGAGACTTTTATATAATATATATATGTGTTATGAAATTGCTACTTGGTAATATGTGTTATTTGCTCTTTATTAACTGTTATATTTTATCTGATTATTGTTAAATGACATGTCACTAGTTTCTATTATACGGTGCGAATGTAATCAATGTACCATTGGTGGCCACAGTGTGTTGCGGTGAACTACGTACTCACGTGTATCTCAGTACTAGTGTTGTGTTGATTACGTAATTCGATTCTGCTTTTATAATTTTTCATACCTATATGACGTAGCAATATTATTCTTTTCGCTTTAGAACCTCCAATAGAATGACAATTAGACGAACACCACGTACTAGATAATGTAGGACCATTAAATGAAAAAAAAAATTAGGACCTAATTCCAAAAGTTGAAATAGTTAGGAAATTCTACCATACTCTACATACCCTAATACGATTTCAAGTTTCACCGCCCATTGTGTTAGTTCAATAACTTTGATATGTAGAGGAAGGAACCACTTGAAGATGAACATATGAGATTTAGTCGAGCAATACCTAGAAGCTGAATTTCGGGGACGAAATTCCTGTTAAGGGGGTGAGGATGTAATACCCCGTCCCGTCTTGTACCTTTTATTTTGCTAGAAACCTTAATTATATAATTTTATATTATTATCCTTGTTTCTTTTAATTTTATTAATTTAATTTTGTGTGCTAACGTGTAATTTAAATATATACTCTATTTTAAATGCCCAAGTTCGAAGAAAGAAATAGAATATTTCAAACGGATAAGGGACTACGAAAAATTAAATATTCAAAGTTTAAAATTATGTTTTCGAATCGTATAATTTATTGAGAATAATTAAAATGCAATAAAATATTAATTTAGTATTAAAACTGTATTAATTGCAATTCGAAATTAAACTCATGAACCAAACGATCCCTAACCGTATCAAACAGGAACTAAAATATCATAATTAAAGGGGATTAAACCCTAACCACATGAATTACTATCCTTTTTTAATTAAATTAATTAGAGAATTAATCACACCCACAAATATTAACTCCTTCCTTTCTCTTTTAATTTAATTAATTAATTGAAGATAATTCCTATAAAATATCCCTTCCCAAACCGCGTACACAGTATATCCCAAGTCAGTTTCCCCAATTCACTCATCTCTCTCTCTCTCTCTCTCTCTCTCTCAAAACAATTTTCACTCAAGCCCACCTCACCTTTCCTATTCCTTTGGCCGCCGTTCACCGCTCGCAACCGCCGCCGTCCTCCTCCTCCAGTAGCAGCCTCGGCCGCCGCACCCTGCTTCGACTCCTCGACCGCCGCCCCCAGCCGCCGTGCCCCGTCCTCCAGCCCGATCGGCCACAGCCTTGTGACGTCGCGCCTCACGCCTCACGCCCCCTGCGCCGTCGCACAACACCGCCCACACGAAGCCGATCGACCGCCGCTCACCTCCAAGCCAGGCGCCGCCGTCCTCCCCTTGAGCGACACCCGTCGCCGTCGCGCCACCAGCCTCGAAGCGCCGCCGCCGTCCGCCTCTGTTCTTAGTGAGTCCCATTGTTCGTCTTCTCAATTTCTTTTCAATTTCAGTTTTGCCAAATAAATATCCTTTCGATTCAACTGTTATTTAATTAACATCGATTTTGTTTCCTTTGGTGTATGATCGAGACGTCGAATAGCTGCTTATTTTATTTTCGGAAAATCCAGAATCACGCCGTCATGCTGCTGAACGAATCATCGAACGACGCCGTTAGGCCGTCCGTTTACCAACACGAATCGAACCAGAACTCGTAATATTTCTAGCCTCCTTCTCCCTATTCTCTTCTAGCTTCCAGAATATGGGATGAAGCTTAAACTTTGTAAATTTTAGAAAGAGGAAAAAAGTACTGATTAGTTTGAATCGAATCAGTTTAGATGGAATTGTGGTGTTGATGATTTTTCCTTACTGGTGTTATTGGAATAATTATTTAGTATTGTTGATTTATTTGTTTAGTATTGTTGATATAGTTGTCTAGTATTATTGGTTTAGTCGTTAAGTATTATTGGTTTAGTTGATTGATATTATTGGATGAATGAATTAGTTTGGTTCCTCTTGCCAGTTCAAATTAGGGACTAAAAGGAAAACTTTATTTTCTTTAAATCCTTGTTCCTATTTTTAGAAAAGAATAATACCGTTGGTTTTTAAAAGTAGTTCTTTGGGTTATCAAAATTATTATATTGATCGAGTTTGGAAAAAGGATCGAAAAAGACAAAAGTTGTTTATATCCAATTTTAGTAACAAATGAAAAGGATCAGTTTTTAGAAAAAGTTATACTATTCTTTGGTTTTGAAAGTGACACAAGTCAATTTGGTTAGTAATACTAATGATAAGGAAAATATATATATTATGTTATTTTTAGTAATTATTATATAAAATTCTTTAAGCAAAATATTTATTAATAAAAGGAGTTTTATTTATAAAATATAATCTATATTCAAAGTTCTTTTAAAATAAGAAATGAGAATTTAGAAAGTAAAATATTAAATTGAGATTTTAATTATATTAATATTATTTATATAACTTTCTTTTTCTTTTAATTATTTTTGAGAAAAATATTAGATAGATATACTTTTAATTTATAAAAGCATTTTAGTTATGAAAAAATAAGAATATCAAATAGATTGTTTTGTAGAGATCGAAATAGTATTACACAAGGAATTTAGTAAGTACACCCCCAATACACCAACCCTTTTAGAAGTTGTATATTTACCAAGATATTATGTGTTTTAAGTAGGTCTATAAGATAACAACTTTCTTGTTTCCATAACACAAACTTCTAGGCCTTTCGATTATCCAAGAACTAATTGTTAATCAAATGACTTCGTACTAGGACTCTGTGCTAAGCGGGATACGCATGAGGGGTCTGTTAACGTATCACTCTCGGGACGTCTCTACAACGCAAGTTATCTTCCAGAGGAATTTCAAGACAGTTGTAACTTAGCTATAAAGTTAAAAGGTGGGTGATGATCTGTTGATTGATCTGCTAATAATAAGTTGTGCTGGTATACTCTGAACTCGACTAAATCAATCTAAAACACCTTATCCAACATAAATGTACACCTATATTATAACTGTTTGAATTACGTGATATAATTATATATGATGCATAATGTCTATTATTTTTATTCAATAAATCACGACTGCATGATTAAGGGCATTATCTAAGCATAAACCAATTTAAGTATGAATCAAGTGAACTCTCCCCACAATTTGAAATGACAGTTTTTATGAGAAAGAGGAAAGCGAGTAATCATTGATATAATGCGTAGTTGTTTATTGTGGATTGACACGTATGACCATGAGTGACAATAGGTCAGATTCATGGTCACTGATATTATTTGTGGTGACATGAGTGATAATAACTCAGATTCATGGTCACATGAATGAATGGTTTGTGAGAAATGGTTTGAGGGAGATTCACAATGTGATGAAAATGATTTTGGCAGATTAGGCCGTTACTTGAAAATGACTTTGGGCTTTGCCCCTGATTAGGCGTGAAATTGTCATGATTCGTAGCTAGAAACGCCCTAGTTTTGGTCGATTTTATTGAGTTTTTAGAGCCAAATGAGTACTATTTCTATACATTGATGAATTGGTCTCTTTGATACTCATAGGTGAATCGAGGACGAAAAACGGAGTTCGTAGGACTTTGAATCAACTCAAACGGATGCCCGGATGAGAAGATATCGAAGAAATACGATTGGTATTAGTACGTGAGAAGAAAAGTGTTAGTTGCAAGGAAGGAAGGCCATTCGAGCACCATCACTCGAGCACCTCGCTCGAGCAAAAAGGGTCGAGCGCTCCGAACTTACAGAACATTTTTGCCGCTCGAGGGGCACAGCTCGAGCGCATCATTCGACCTCTGGAACCATTCGACCAAACAAGGTCGAGCGCCTCATTCGACCTACTGATTCATTCGACCACCAAGGCTCGAGCGCCCCGCTCGACCGGGACAGCTCGAGCGCCTCCGAGGCTTATATGCCAAATTTCGTTTTTCGGCCTACGAGATCCCGTTTCGACCCGGTGCCTATATATACCTCTTCCAAACTCGTTTTAAAAAAAAACACACACACGAGATTTAGACTTAGTTTTTGGAGAGGAAGGAGAAAAGCAAGTTTACTTACGTTTTGTTGAGGTTTTTCATACGAATTCTTAGTTTCTTTTCATTAGCTTGGTTACTTAAACGCTTTTAACTTCATTTTAGTTAATTAAATTTCAGTTCTTAGAATTATTTTCTTTTAAAACCCTAGTTCATGTTTCTTATTTTCTTCGTTCAATTCATTATGTCTATGTTCGTTGTTTCTTCTATTGCTTTTATTTTTGTTAAAGCCATGTCCGGCTAAAACCCTTGTATGCTTGGGGTAGGATGAACTCGTAGAAGTAGGATGTGGGTACGTAATTAGGGTAATTCGTGACGTTAGTTTTAATTCTCTTGATTAATGAATTCTTATAATTAACCTTAACTTTACCTTTGAATTTCGTATGAAAGTGTTAGAGAGAGGACGACCGCATCACTCAATAACAATTAGTAGTCTTAACGAGAAGGTTTAGAAAGGGTTAATTCATTTACCGGTTTAGCGAAGGAGGACGACCGCATCACCTTAGTTAAATTAGGGTCTCATTAATTAAGCACAATCTATTAACTTGTTAGTATATTAGTGAAGTCGAGTGTTAGGGTAAAGTATTAGGGTTTAGAATCTTGAGCTTTCACCTTGCATTCTTAGACTTAGGTTATTTCTTGTGTGTCACAATTATTCTGATTATGTACCTGCTCCGTTAGTATACGTAGGGATTCCTATCCTGAGCATCACCATCTCTCATTAGAACACAACCCTTAGTTAATTTGATTTCATCAGTATTTAATTTTACTTAGTTTATTTTAGTCTTTTAATTAATCTTTCCAAAAATCCAAAAACAATACACTCATATTAACTACGACGCGTAGATCTTCATGGATCTATTCGCATACACTCCATCCCTTGGGTTCGATACTACTTGGTCATTATACGTACTTATACTACAGTGAACCCGTCCGCTTGCGGGTAAGCGATTAGTAGAAGTTAGTTTATTCGCTTCAAGTCAGCCCCTTATTGTGAATCAACTTGTGATATTTCAATTATATGATGTGAAACTTGTTGTGCCCAACTGATTATTATGTGAACTTGTTATTTATATGATATTTGATATTCATGTTTATTTGTCATTTGATTAATGAAATTGATATGCTTTATTAATGAGTACAATTTTAATATACTTCGAATTTACCAATCCCATGACGTTGCAAATCACCCATACGTGAGAATTCAAATCTCACACCCCCTTTTTTACAACCCTTGCAGATTATGATTTCGTGGAGCAAAGACAGTAATAGAGACGACACAGAGTTCCCCGCTTAAATAAAATGTTACTATTGATATTAAGCTTTATATATGTGTGTGAGATATATTATAATAATTATTCTACCCATTCTTCCGCTGCATAAAACTTATCTCTCATTTTGTTATCCCTTTTTATATAAAAATTTTTATAGTTCGGATTTTAGTTACAAGTGGCACCTCGAGTCTGAGATAATTAATGTGTTTCGGATTCGGGGCGTTACAGGACGACCGCATCACCTTAGTTAAATTAGGGTATCTTTAATTAAGCACAATCTATTAACTTGTTTAGTGGATTTGTAAAGTCGATTGATAGGATAAAGTATTAGGGTTTAATTCTTGAGCTTTTCATCTTACAATCATATACTTAGGTTATTTCTTGCACTTCACAATAATTTTGATTATGTACCGACTCCGTTAGTATACGTAGGAATTCCTATCCCGGGCATCACCATCTCATATTTGCATACACTTAGTTATTTATTCCGTTTAATTCAGTTATTAGAATATAGAGTAGTTTATTATAATTTTCAATCCCCAAACATACACTCATATTAACTACGACGCGTAGATCTTCAGGGATTTATTCGCATACATTCCTTCCATTGGGTTCGATAATACTTGGTCCCTATACTTGCCAATACTACAGTGAACCCATACTCTTGTGGGGTAACTTCTAGTATAGCTAGTAAAGTTCGGTACAAGTCAATTAACGAACCAAAATTATAGGATAAACTAGACTATGAAAGTGGAACATCCGAATCATACAATCTAGACTTCAATCCCTAGGGTGTTCTGCCCTATTTGCTACTCCAATTACACAATTATAACAATTACGGAATATAACAATAATTTAGCTATAACCAATTAACTAACAAACTCGGGTGACCAAACCAAATAAATTAAATAATTGAACATGCATAACATTATATCAAATAGCAAAGAAATCGAGATAACGTAGGAAAATCATAACTAGATAAAAGTAATTAAATCATTTTAAGGTTCCACAAATCCAAGAACTAGAAGCAAACTTAGCCACTAAACATGGCTAAGTGAAATAACAAAGAAATATAGGTAAACATAGTTACGATTATTGTGTGTTTCTCTCTCCCAAAGGTTGCTCTTTTCCATAAGTCCACATGATGGCTTTATATAGTGGAGCTACCTTTAATTCCATTAAATTCTATGAGCCAAATTGAGGATTAAATCAACATGTGGGAATTTCCAAGGCTTGATCGTAGGTAACTTTTAAGTCTTGATAAATGAGAACTAACTGTCGTTTGAATGTACAACTTATTGCATGCAATATTCATATCATATGAAACATGCATGTGCTGGAATTCTACATTGGACCCCGTGTTGTTTTACATATTTATCTTTGACTCGATCCATTTGCACCCACTCGCATCTCCAAATTTGGTCTGTCTCAAGTTTAATTAAAAGGTTGGAAAACAACCCGAAACTCATAAAAAAAATTAAGCAAACAGGACCAGATAATATAAGTCGGGTAATCACAAGATAATATCAAAATAAAATACGTAAGATAATTAAAATAAGCACATAAGTTACACGCTAGACCGACCTATCAAATTGCCCCACACCTGAACCATGTTTGTCCTCAAGTATGCACTAGAGAAAAACGCAACAAGTAGTTTCAATTCTAGCACAGTCCAAGAGAATTAATTCAAAATCACCATGCAATGAAGAATTTAATCCTATAACATTCCAAGAAGTGATCATAACACTATTTTTAAGATATAATATAAGTATTTCATCAATACTCAATAACATCACAAAATCCAACATGTCAAGATTCAATACCTCACATGGATATCACTCAATTCCCTCAAGTGTTGTAAAGGAACAAAAAAAAAAAAAAAACCCCACTCAATATTAAAACAAACCATGTCATTACCATAAGCTTGCTTATATATCAATTATTCACCACTAATTCATGAATGTCATGCAAAAATTAAAGAGTCTTTACAAGGACTAGTAATTCTCCCGTGCGATGCACGGTTAGAATATTAATAAAATTTTAATGTAAAATCATCTCGTGTAAGATAAAATATTATAAATTTTTTTAAATCACATCTATTTTGTCTATTTACATAATGATCTCATTAAATTTATTTATTAATAGTTTTAATTAATATATGTGAGCGACTTTCAATTAGTTGATTATATTATACCTCCAAACTCAAATCTATTTTTATCCCCTGTTTAGAAATTATTATTTTATCATCGCCCTTATATATAAATAATTATTTTATTTATAAATTATTTTTCTTAAAACTTGTGTCAATTCCAATGTGAATAAATTTGGGAGATAGAGAGAATATAATATTTTTAATTATACACTAAATTCATTATAAATACAAAAAGTTATAGAAGGATATTAAAATTTTATAAAATTTATACAATATAATAAACTTCTAAATTCAACTCATATAATAAAAAATACTTAAAAATAATAAAATTCATATTTTGACATTTTAGATATGTAATATGAATGTCAAAATATAGGTTGCAAAAATTGATTTTTATTTTTATATATAGTGCGTTAAATATTAAATAAAAATTGTGATTAATAAATAACAAATAAAAATAAGAGAAATTTTTTTTTGATCTCAATTGCTCAAATAAAGTCAATAAATTTTAACTTCATTTTTCATTTACTTCTCTATTTATATGGATATAGATAATATTTAGGTGCTTGGTAAAATGGTAAGGAATGAAATGTGTATAGGAATGAAATGGGTATGAAATCATACCCATACCTCACATATTTGAGAGGTATGGTGAATTTCTCATTTTAAGGAAACAAAGTCATAGTAGTGTAATTCCAAACACACACTATGACTTTGATTCCATTTTATACCCCTCCAAACCTTCCAACCAAACATTCCCTTAATGATTAAGAAACACCTTACTTTTATTATTTTTTATCAAATCTATCGCATCCCTTTTTTTATACATAAAATCAAATTAGTTAAAAAAATTACTTCTTCAAATGGTCAAATTCTAAAAAAAGATTTATAGATTTTAAATTGAGTTTATTAAATATATTTACAAATTTTTTTCTTATTATTAATTATTAGACATTTCTCATTATTTAATATAATTCTTTTAATCTTTTGGTATTTTAAATTAATTGATAAAAAATAAGTTCTAAAATTAGTTAAATATTTCTATTTAAGGATATTTATTTAATAGAATATGTTGAGATTCTTAAAAAAAAATATCATATCTTTCAAAACAAAAGGATTTAAATAAAAAAATAATTAACTAATCTGATTATCTTTATAAAAAAAATATGGGTATAATTTAGTTAAGCAAAAAAAATGTACTATGTTTAATAAAAATAAAAATATGGGTATGATTTGGTTAAGAGCAATATGTGTTCAATTTGATTTATTTTTTAAAAGCATAAAGTAAGGATATAATTTGGTTGAGAGAAAAATATATGGTCTTAATTTGATAAATTATGAAAAAATTACAAATTAGAGAGAGAAATCTATCACAATTACTCAAATAAAGTTTCACTAAATTTTAACCTCGTTTTTCTTTTTACTTTCTATTTATATATATTGATATATGTATAATATTCAATGATTAAAGGTAAAAAGTACTACCTCCGCCCCAATTTTGTTTACCCATTTGACTTTTGTTGACTTTTTTGTGAGACTTAATTTGTAGTATTTAAATGGATAAAATGATTTTTTTATGATTGCGTATTATTCAATTGAAGTGCATGAAACAAAATAAAGATGTTTTTCTACGTAATTATTAGTGGAATGCGGTGTAATTTAGAAGTGTTTGAAGGGGGTACATAATGAAATGGGTAAACAAAATTGGGACGGAGGGAGTAACAAATACACCACAAAAAGGCTAATAAAATTTTTTTTTTTTTGTAACAAATCAAAGCCCCAAAGGGCTAAAAATTAATCATATTAGATTTATAAATACCTAAATATACAATGAATAAATGCATAGAGAGGTGTAGTTAAAAAATTAAAAAATAAGAAATATTGTTCATATAAAATGAAGTACAATACATGTAAAAGTACTTGTGGTCCATACATATAAAAGTACTTGGGGTCCACACAAAATTTAGGCGAAAACTTACTCAAGAAGTCACTATTGTGTTTATATATATATATATATATATATATATATATATATATATATATATTGTAATTGGGCTTTGGTCAGGGGTAGGATAGGGAGTAGAATGTGGGTTTGTATTAAATCAAGAAGGTATGAAATCAATGCACAAGTATCAAATCCACCATTCACTTCAATTTTCAATGTATATCACCCCTACTCATGTCATTTTTTACTTAACTGGCTTTTTTTTTTTTTTTTTTTTTTTCAAATACATCAAAAATCAACATACAAAGTAGTTGTCAAATTGGCTTCCCCCAACAAAATAAAATCCCCCATTATAATTTTCTTCCAAACAAAACATACTAAGGAACACCATGCTTTCTCATTCTTTTTATTTCAACTCTCCCCGCAGTGACCCTTTTTTTTTTTCTTTTATCAGTGCTTGCATGTAAGTGTATCAAGTTTATACTATAAAAAAGTTTCACAAATACCTGCTTTGGAAAATATATTATGGGACATACCAAAATGGAAAATGAGAAGTATATAGTGGGACGAAGGGAGTATATATCTTTAAAATTTGCATTTCGATACATATTTTTTTGAATTATTGTAATACTATCATATAATTATTTTCCGATAGGTTGTGATAAGTTGAAAAAATAATAAAAAAATGTAATTCAATTAAACTAATAATAAAAGATTGTGATTTTATTTAATTTTTTTTTTTTAAATTATGTCCATCTCATCAACATAAGTTGCTGGAAAATAGACATACAAAATTAATTACAAATATTGTAAAGCTCGTGTATTACAAATTTTAAAAACTATGTATTGTAATTAACAAAAAGCGCGAAATTGTGGTGATTTTCTACGAAATTACCCCCCCCCCCCACCCCATAATAATTATTAATAGAATAAAAATAAAAACATAATTAAAATAGAAAACAACAATGACGAGCGGGCACTTAAATTTGTTGTTGTCACGTAGGCTTTTTTTGGTTCTATTTTACGTATTCTTTATAAGCGTCTGTTCTCTCTGACGAATTTTTATTAGGAATTGTAAGTAGGTGTTTGGGTTATCTTAACGAACAAATATATTGTTAATTACTCCCCAGCAAATATATATGAACGAATTTTAAATTTAATATCTGAGTAGGCTAGTACAAATGAGTCTCAAAACCATATATTGACGTGTCATTATAGAAGCTAGTCATGATTTGTTTTTTATTTTAAAGTTAAATATAAATATAAACAAGAATGAAACAGAACATTAATCCCAACTGTCTTTGAATGTGCAAGAGGTACTACAGGTGTTTCCCTTATGTTTTCCACTAAGAATGACCAAATTCACAATCGATCAATTATTTTTTCCTAAAGTTGTACATATCTAAATAGCATTAACTTTTATGCTATAATTATGATTGATCATTTTCATTTTTAACTCTTTCAGGAGGTGGCATCCTTATCAAGGAAAACAAAAGGGCAAATTAATTTAATTTGCAAGGATATTTTGGATGTGGAAAAGTCTAAGTGGAACACGTGCATGTTAGACTTTTCAAATTCTAATTCCTTTTCTTTTCTCCAAATGTTGTATTCAGAGAGCAAAGCAATAAATCCAGAAACAACAAGAAATTAAGATTTTATGGACTAAGATGACCGTGGTCTAAATCTGTTTGCTACATTACATCAGACCTAACTTCACTGTTTTTAGTCTCAATATTAATATATCGTCACATGCATTGAACTAGTTTTAACATGTTCAGTATTAAATGTATTGTACAACTGTATAATTTAGTTATGCTATGTAGCAAGCAATTTGAGTTAAAATTGAACCCAAAATTACATTATGTAACTTGAATTTTAAAAAATCCAGTAAACAAATATTTCATGACTGTATCAAAGTGAGACACAATCACACCACACACTAAAATCTTAAATCAATGAGGCTTTTAATTCTTATATTGTAGTTTTTTTTGGATGTCTAGAAAAACTAAACGAACAAGCAAATAAAACTATTGTTATTCTCTACTTTTTCTCGTATTGGTGCTTTTGATTTGCTATTTTTCAAAATTTTAGGTCGATAAATCGAACGACTTAACTCTACGTTTGAGTGTTAGTAATAAGTAGCACTGTTATTCTAGTCAAGTTGAATCGATTATTGAAAGTTTAAACTCGAAGCGAGTTCGACTTGGTTCGTAAACGATTCGAGTTGGACCTACAAACCTAATGTAATTATATAAAAAATCTCTATTATTGAACCTAATGAGGTGAACTCGAGTTAGTTCATTAATAAATCAAGTATCTAACGAGTTCGAGCTCGATTCATTTAGATGTACAAGTCGAGCCGTGCCCAGCACTGTTAAAAAGAGAGACTTTTCAAAATTTTATCAACGAAACCAAAAGACACGTTTACATATTTATTTGTCTAATTTAAAAGATAAAAAATTAAATATAAATTATATAACTTGACAGATTAAAAACAAATTTTGCCGAAAAAATTTTAGTTTCTAGCATATATTTTAGCATAAGGTTTTATTTATATATATATATACATATATAAATGCACCTTTTTAGAAGCTAAAACTGCTTTATTTTTAAAAATTGCTTATTTATTATTTTACCATAAAAATCAATTAGATCTCTTTCTAAAAAGTACAACTATTAGAAAATTAATTTTACACCGCTATAAGAGTTCGGACTTTTAGATAAGATGAATTTTTTTCATTGTGTTGTGTTAGAGAATTAATATAAATGGATTAATTACACATCTTTCTATAAATTCTAACTTTTAAATGAGATGAATTATTTTTACAGTATTAGAGCCTTTGACTCGCGCTCACATTTTAGATTTCAAATATCGATGAAAGCAACTGTACCTCTTCTTAGAGGGTAGATGTTAATAATTTGGCTAACTGAATGAGGGGAATGTAAAGTTTTAAGGAATTGATGTAAATTTATTAATTTTACATATTTTTAAAAATTAAAACTTTTGGATGAAATGAAATTCTTTCGTATGTATCATAAACCTTAGGCTTACGCCTTCGTTTTGAATTTCAAGATCTTGTTTGAAGACAAATTTAATTGTCTATTCAATAAGTAAAGGTTAAAATACGTCCTACCAGTAAGATTGTTACAAAAGTAATACTCCCTCTGTCCCGGGGGAGCTTGTCCACTTTCCTTTTTAGTCCGTCCCAAAGGAACTTGTACACTCTTTAAAAGAAAACATTGATTTTTGTGCACACTCTAAAAAATATATACATATTTACCCATATGTCACTACTTTATTAAAAAAAAATGTCTTTTTCTTAAAAATTGTGCCCCGGAGGTGTGCAAGTTCCTCCGGGACTGAGGTAGTATAAATTTAGGGGGTGTTTCGTAAAATGGTAAGGAATGGAATGTGTATAAGAATGTAATGGGTACAGAACCATACCCATACCTCACATATTTGAGAGGTATGGTGGATTTCTCAATTTTAAGGAATCAAAGTTATAGTAGTGTAATTCCAAACACACACTATAACTTTGATTTCATTCCACACTCCTCCGAACCTTCCAACCAAACATCAACTTAATTATTATAAATGAAATTAATTTCATGTTCTTTTATAAAAATTTTAGTCCGAGAGGGAAAAAATGAGATGGAAATCTTTCAACCACCACCTAGGAACACCGTTAGTATTTTGGGGTCGGAGATGTGGGACTGCTTTTACGAAAATAACTTTAAGAGTGATTGAGATCTCAATAATGCAATGGGTGTGACATCTAAAAAAATATGTCAACTTGCATGTTTAGTATGATTTAATAGGCCGCTGAATAGTAAAAGCTTTGAATAAACAACGAACCACAAACCAATTAATTTGATTATATATATTAATTAATCTATGTCCCTTTCGCGTACTTCTATTTTTGCTTTTCAAATAAAGACTTTATCTCCAGTAATGCCATCAACACATATAGTTTAAACTAATAATGTAATTTTAATAAATGCTAGTATAACAAATTTAGTATATTTAATGATTGGCGTATAATGTATAAATTTCGATTTCTCTCTATCTCTTAATTTTAAAATAATTTCATTCCATCCAAAAGCTGAAACTTTGTCATGCTTTTTTAATTCTAATATATATTCTTTTAATCAAACTCACAAATTCTTTCATATTTTTTAAAATCACCAAAATTTTATATGAAATGGTGTAATACATGAGAAGCGTGATACTTTAACAAGAAATATGTGTACTTTAAAAACTTGAAAATATATCAAGTCTTTATGTATAAAATGATTTCATATAAAATTTGCGATATTGAAGATTTCGTTGATACAATATATATCTTATACTACTAATTAATTTTACAAACTAGTGCAACGAGGAATACTATATTTGAGTACTATATTTTAATTATCATATTTGTAAACTATATGCATGTAATGATGGTAATCAACATGGTTATATAATGAAATTGTTAAAATAAAAGAAGAAAAAATATTCTCCGACCACAATTATTTTAATATTTTTTTAACATTTCACATTTATTTTTACATTCTAAAAAAATTATTTTTCACAAAAAATTAATAAAATATAAAATTATTATTATTTTATTCAACTTCAGACTTATACCCTTTTAAAAAAAATTATCAGTTTTAAGTGTGTAAAAAAAAGGGATGGAGAAACATTAATAAATGTCACTATAATTAAGTAAACTGCTTTCGGAGTGTCGGTCCGTCGGCTGTTATCTTGTTAGACGTCACACCTCCTTGACATTAATTGTATTGCACAAAATTACTTCATTTTCCAATTAATTTCTCTCTTAAGAGATCTTTATGATAAAGATAAACACTAACTTTTTTAAGTGTTGAGTTTTTTTTTCTTTTTTTTTTACACCGTCGAAACAAGTAATTTATTTTGGTTGTCTTATATAATGCACTAGCTAGGTTAATATTTTAATTTTATTTTTAGAAAAATGCCCTATTTAATATTATCCGGGATTATCTTCCCACTTAAAATTTTCCTGTTGTCATTCAATAAATAAGGGTAAATCAATGGCCTTATGCATAAATAAATTTCAGAATTTCAAACAAAATAAATTATATCTTTATTGGTTTGTATAAATAACATGTACACTATTTTTACGTATTAGTACTATGTAATAGGGCATTCGAAATTAATGACATTAAAGACTCATCCTCCCCAGAGTGATTAGTTAAAAAAATAAATTGTTTGTTATCAAGCGCATGCATGTAAAAAATTTGTTTGTTATCAAGTGCATGCATGTAAAAAAAATTGTCATTTAGGCAACTTGTAAAAATAGTAAGGATAGAGTATAATATAAAATTTATACTTATTATATATATTCACTGATCCTATTATATGCATTTAATAATATTATATGGATTTATTGATATTCTATCATTTTATAGTGTAAAATGTTACGTTATCAGTTAATGCATATAACTATATTGGTTATTGTATGTAATGATATCAATTTCATGAATAAGTTTCTCTGAAGACCTATCAAATAGTAAAATTATGACAAGTTTAACATTTTGTCAAATAGGGAGTCCCAAAATAAATTTAATATTTCCATTTTAATTAGAGTAAGTTTTGAAAATCTATTGTAAAATCAGAAGTAATTTTAAGTGATTTTTGTAGTAAAATTAAAAGTTGAGATGGTTTTAAAATAAAATGATTTTAAAAGAGTGGGAGTGTTTGGAAAAAAAAAATCAATTAATGAATACATATTTACAAAAAAGTCAATTCTAATCATTCAAAAGCAGTTTTTTTCTATTTCTCAAAAATAAATTCTAATGTAGTTATATAGTGATTGCAAATATTATATATATATATATATATATAAATTTTCTTGTAGCAAAAGGCGAAACTCTTGCCCCCAGAGCTCCCATCCCTGACCCGACAAGATTGGGTATATATATAAATTCCGCTTACCTGTAGTGCTTGTAAACAAAGTTTATCACCACACAAAACTTAACAATTATCCGTACTTTTTACCCTCTATCCCCGCACAAGATTAAACTTACATCGAAGTAGAGTACAATAATTAATGTTTTTTGAAATTTCCACACACGTCTTTGTTCCACGATTGTGATGCCCATCAAAGTTACGTCCAATCCTGCATGAAAATCGTGTCAGCATGACCAGTTCGCTCTAACATCTCTCCACCTGTTCTTGATTAATTATTCGAAATAGTTTCAACCTTTTTTCTTAAAATTTCAATTACTTTGTCACTCGGTCGATGAATAGATTGAAATTAATCCTCTTAAGTTAAGTGGTTCAGACAGTCGAATATATGGAAAATTAGCATGACTTACTAAATCGAGCACTCGAAACTTGATCTATTCATTTGGGTAGGTACTTCTGAATCCGAGTTCAAGTGATTTTTTTTTTCAAATGTTATTATTGTATAAATAAAATGTTACCGTAATAATATACTATATATGCATACAAGTGGTACTGAATTTTTTGTCCTTCAAACTATTAATTACTTGAAAACTAATTTATTAAATTGAGGATCGAAAATTTTAATCTGAGCTCTAAGCCTCTAATTAATATTAGTATATTTTACAGTACTAAACAGTAAAGACTAGCTAGTTTGACTCTTCTCGACCTCATCCAAAAATAATATAAGTAATTAATCTCATCTTATTATCTTATATATAGGGGCCTCGAGAGCATGCATTAATGCAAAATTCAAGTATAATTTCTTTTTAAGTGGAAATTAAGAAAATGAGAGAATTTCCATATTCATCATCTTCAAAATCAGCAATGATTTTGAGCATAATAGTAATGTCCACCGTAATTATGATGGGGAGCACTTGTGGTCATTACTTGAAGCCCGATTATTATGCGACCACATGCCCCAAAGTATTTAGTACAGTGTATTCTGGTATTAAGTCTGCAATCGATAATGAGAAACGCATAGGCGCTTCCATCCTACGACTCCATTTCCATGATTGTTTTGTTCAAGTATATTTCTCACTCCACGCTTTATATTTGTTTGTTTTCAAAGCTTTATAAAAATTATAAACCACGTTCACATGCACTCTTTTTTTTTTTTTCCTTTCAAATATAGTCGTGCATATAAAATATACTATTGCATGAGCAACACACAAAATCAATGACATTTTATATGCACAATAGTGACACTCGAAAAAAAAGAGTTCATGTGATTAAAAATTCATAGGACCTGCTGTGTAAACTTTGGTAAATAAACACTATCACTATCAAATATCGTTATTATACATATTCACTATCACTATTATGTATATCAATTATCCTTGTTTAAAATTCAAACTTATTTTTAAATTAAATAGTGACAGCGTGCATATATAAAAGTGATAATTTGTATACATAATAGTATGCTCCAATTTTGTGTGCTTTATACAGGGGTGCGACGCATCTGTACTTCTAGACAATACACCTACTTTCACGGGGGAGCAAGGAGCGTTGCCCAATGGTGGAATTAGGGGCCTTGATATCATCGATAATATTAAGTCCAAGGTGGAAGCTGTATGTCCTGGCGTGGTTTCTTGTGCCGATATTTTAACCATTGCTGCTCGTGATTCTGTTGCTATTGTGAGTTTTCTTTTCTTTTAATTATTTCAAAATAATATGGAGAAGTTGATATTAATTGTGGATCAAAAATGTTTATAATTTATCCTATAAAAATTTAATGACCAGGTTCTATATTAAAATCACATAAATTAGAAAAAATGTTGCATTAACCAAAAAAGAGTAAAATATGTGGTATTAACTAATTGTAGCTTGGAGGTCCGAGCTGGCAAGTGAAGGTTGGGAGAAGGGATTCGAGGACAGCCAGTTTGAGTATTGCAAATGCTACGATTCCACTTGGTTCGTCGGATCTTCCCAACCTTATCAGAAGGTTCCGGGACGTTGGTCTTTCCACCAAGGACATGGTTGTCTTATCAGGTACCAATACGGTATAGGGAGTCACAAGGTTTCGGTCTCTCTGTTGTCCGTGAAAAAATGTCGTGTTTTTTTTTAAAACAATTTTTCTTTGATATGTTTGGTATTATGAGGTTAAAGTGATTCTATATAAATAATATATGTAGCATGAACTTCACAATATCTTATAATATTCTCCAACATATTAAAAAAAAAAAAAAACAGGATCATTTTTTACGGATCGAAGCAGTAGCAATTTTTTTTTTAATAATTGATTAAACATTTAACAATTGTATAGCATTATATATATATATATATATATATATATATATATATTGAGTGAAATAGGGTAGTGAACCTATACATGTGCCTTTAAAAAAAAAGAACCTATACATGTACACTTTTATGATGACAAATTAAAACTCAATTCCGTTCTTTTTGTATTAATTATATATGTCGAAAATAATATTATGAGGTCAAATTTGTAATTCATTATATGTGTGGACAATAATATTATGAGACATTGAGATACAATTTGTAATTAAATTTTTTGGCTCCTTCACGATGTATCCAATGACACAATAATTGGGTGTAGGCTTGAGACTTGGTATCGAGCATGTTTAATTAATGTTGGCTCAGTCATACAAGACTTTAATTGAGCCCCAAATAGAAATGACCCTTGTTAATATTTAAACATGGTATATTAGTGTTGTTCATATATAAATATATATATGCTCTTTGTCATGAAATAATTTATGCATATGTGATATAGGAGCACACACCATAGGACAAGCAAGGTGTGCAACCTTCAGAGCTCGAATATACAACGAGACCAACATTGACCCTTCCTTTGCCCGGACACGTCAAGCCAACTGCCCTAGAACCGGAGGAGCCGGTAACTTGGCCCCTCTGGACCTCCAAACTCCCACTCAATGGGACAACAATTACTATATTAACCTCCTTGCTAGAAAGGGTCTCCTTCATTCCGACCAGGTGCTCTACAATGGTGCCTCCACGGATTCCCTGGTCAAACTCTACAGCAAAAATCGAAAGGCTTTCAACGCCGACTTTGTGGCTGCCATGATCAGGATGGGCGACATTTCGCCGCTGGTGGGGTCTAGACGCGGTGAGATTCGGAAGAATTGTGGGAGGGTCAATTAAGTCAATTGAGTCATGCATATGTTGTTGCAGTGATAAAATGTTGTGTTGTATCATATATACTAGTGTTTCATTTCCTCAAATATTGTAGATGTAACAGTTTAATGAAGTTAAGAGTATCATTGCATGTGTTGATGGGAACTAATAAAAGAAAGAAGCACAAGAAAATTAAGGGCTTCTATATATATCTCCAGTTGGATATATTGTGTATATTGTGTCTCATCTTTTATTTCAATAGTGTGCAATATATGTGTGTATTTATGTCGTCATTTAAAGCAAGAAATGTGGGTTTGAATTTATTTATTTTTTAAGGTAAATGTGATATTCATCGGGAGTACTAGAATACTATCTAGGGTACTCAAAACCCAAAAAAGTATATATGAGTATATATGTGAATATTTTTATAAATGTGTATACATATTAATGTTTTTTTTAAAATGTACAAATTAGTATTGTTGTGAGCACATTAGTCCAACTTTGGGACGAGACGAGAAGGCAAGATTGGCCTCGGCGGAGCAAGGGAAACCTCTTCGCGAAGGAAAACAAGATGACCTCGCGCACAGATGACGAGGCGCCGCCGAGGCCACATAAGCTCAGATGAGCAGTTGGCATTCAGGATTTACTGAAGGCGTCGACCTCGGCATAAACGGGAGGCGCCGACGTGCGACCCGAAAGAGCAAGGAATGCACCCTCCGAAGTCAATGTCATGAAGAACGGGTGCAGTCTCGACAAGGACGAGACGAGACGAAGGTCCGTACACCCCTTTAAAGGCGGTGTCAGATGCTATCAGAGACAATCATACCTTAAAAATGATAAGGAACAGTGTATCTCTACCAAACCCAGAGGGACAGATCAAGCTTAAGGAAATATTCCTATCAGTGGCAGAGAAAAGGACATGCACTTTCCACGTGTCCGCCTCACATTGGGACGAGGCCATGACCTCGGAGGGCCTCGGCCCATACTCGAAACTAGGGCCAACCCAAACATTTAATGCTGGGCTGCCCGTATAGCTTTAGGGCTGCCCAAGGATATACCTTTGGGCTAAATACATGCTCATTAGCATTTAATAAAGGATCCAACTACTTCAAGCTCAAGTCTTTATAAAGACTTGACAAATATCTTTGTATTTATTGCTTATTGTTCATTATTTATTATCTTCAAGCCTTAAGCAATCGATGCCCCATTAATCTCATATCGTTTAGTTAGTTACTCACTCAAAGCCACATAAATTGTATTAAGATATATATTTTGGGTAATAACAATTGGCGCTAGAAGGAGGGTCGTCAGCCCAGAAATCTCAAATAAAAAACTCGAAGAACACTCACTGTTCGACGTTAAAAAACATCCAAATCTTCATATATTCAAAGATTCCCGAAAATCTTAAGATATGTCCGATCACAACGCTGGGGAGGGCACCTCCAACCCGGCTCCCGAGACCGCGGCCACCATCACGCCAGTCAGGCATACGAGGAATATCCCTACTATCCCCGCCAATTTCTAAACTCCTGAGCAAGTGGAGTTTGTCATCGAACAACTCCAGCGGAAGGCAAGCGAGATGAGGAGGGACCTCGGCATCCAGGCCACCCCTCCCACGAAAAAGAGAAAAAATCCTCCTCGGTCCACTCGGCTGCCGAGAGAGACGTTCGTGGTTCCCTCCGAGGACCACGACGCAACCTCCCGATCATCGAGATCTGGGGGGTTCGGACACACGGTCCGTATTCAATCGCCTAGGAGGCGAATCTTGGGTGCAATCTGCCCCGGAGTCGGAGATGGAGACCTACACAAGGTCTTCGAGATACCCCGACCCTCTAAAAGCTGCACCTACCGAGGGGCAGGAGAAATGCGACCCTCCCGCACGGAGACAGCTCGAGGGGGCTCAAAGCTTCCCTGCCGCAAACTTCGAACGTCGTGTCTCGGTACACGAGCGCCTCGGACCCGAGGTCACCCTCCAGGCCGAGGGTAGCCAAGGGGCCCTCATTGTCGCTGTCCAATAACGCCTTAGCGAAATGGAGAACAAGATGTAGGCCAAAGACTCTCCTTCAAAATATTCCAACCTCGGCACAGAGCCTTTGTCCCTAGAGATTGAAGGTGCCTAAGCCAAGACGAAGGTTACACCCCCTCAAACCCCTCTATACGAGGGAAGGACCAATCCGGAGACTTATCTAAGAAAATATCGGATCTATATGATGGGCCGAGATGCAACTGATGATACAAAGTGTCGCCTATTCCCCCTCACCTTGGGAGAACTGGCGCACAAGTGGTACGTCAACCTACCCTCGCGCTCAATCACGAGCTTCGTCGGCTTGAGCAAAAAATTTATCACCTACTTTGCGGCCAAGATCACCAGGCCCGAAGGATGCCATAGGCTGATGAATATCAAGCAAGTGGACAACGAGTCCGGTGAGGTATACGTCGACCGGGTCGACGAGATCATCCTCACCAGGGAGCCCATTAGTGACGAGCTCTCCCTCCACTCAACTCTCAACGGCTTTGCCGCCCTCTCCCCCATGTTCAGACATCTCTCTAAGCGCCTCCCCACGATATATACCGAGTTCAAGGGGAGGGCCGGGGAGATGATAACTCGCAAGAAATATCTGGCTCAAAGGATGGAGACTCCAAAGGCCGAGGCCAAGGTCACGGCCGCAAAGGCTGGAGTAGGGGAAAAGCCATAATCCTCCCCCAAACAAAGGAAGAACCTATCGGCACCTTGTCAGGTGGGAAATAGGGTGCCTGACACATTCAAGAAATGGGCCAACGAGATGGACGAGCAGCTGCTCCAAGTCCTAGCTCAGACCCCGACATACGTATACAACGCCATCCAGCATGATAACATGCTGGAGAAGCCAAGGTACGTCCAAAAACAAAGGGCGCGTGGACAGGGCAAAATGGTGCACTTACCATGATGCCACGGGGCACAACACTAGCGAATACCGAGATCTCCTCCGACAACTTTGGAAGTTATTCAAGGATGGCAAGCTCAACAACTTTGTTAAGAAGACTGTATATCCTGCCCCCCCATGAGCCAGAATAGACCAGAGGGCAGCCCCGTGACCAAAGGCCGTAGGTGCCGAGACCAGCTTCCCCTGTGCACTCGTCGAGGACGAGGACGAGGAGGACGAAGAAGATGATGTCCCCCCCAACATGGGCAGGGGGCACGTGAACACTCTCCAGGGGGAGGAACCCTTGGTGGCCTTATCCCCGTCTCGACTATGTCAAACTACAAGAGGAAGACCGAGATAAGAGCATTCGAGAATGTCCACGCTATCTCCCCTCCGGAGCCAACCATCTCCAAAACTTTCATGATCACCTTTACTAACGCTGATCGGGAAGGGGCTCTTTGCCCAAAAAGAATAACACCCTCGTCATCTCCATCAAGATTCTCGGCATCACCATTGATTGTCTGTTGGTGGACAATGGTTACTTCTACAACATCATCTTCAAGTCGGTCCTCGACAAGATGGGGAGCTTTGCGGCATACATCAAGCCGTTCGACACCGTCCTTTGAAGCTTCGGAGATACTGCCGTCAAGCCTATGGAAGAATCAAGCTTTTTGTGGAGCTCATCGACCACGAGAAGGAAGAAACAAAGATAACTAGGCAGTTAGACTTTGTAATAGTTGACCAGCCAAACATCTATAATGGCTTTCTAGGTCGTCCCTTTCTTGAAACTTTTAAGGCAGTCGCCTCATCCTACTTTTACTGTGTCAAGTTCCCCACTATGAAGGGCCTGGTTGGCACGGTAAAAGGGGATAAAAAAATGACTAGAAAATGTTTGAACTACTCTTGCTTTCTTTTAAATTATGTACCTAGTCTTAACATTAATGTAGTTTCGGGCCTCGACCCAATGCAAATCAAAGAGGCCGAGGCACCAATGGAAATCGAGCAAGATCTGGTCCAAGTCCTTAACGATCCCATTAACCCAGAATTGGCTTCGAGCCAATAGTTGTCGAGTTCGACCCACGAGGCGAATATCTAGATCCTAGAGAGACCGCTCCCATAGAGGAACTGGAAAGAGTCTTCATGGACCCGGCTCAACCCAGCCTCAAAGTTATAATTGGGACAAACATCCCGATGGATTTAAGGATCGAGATCCTCGAATTCATGAAGAAGAGTAGTGACGTGTTCGCATGGGATCATCGCGATATGGTCGACATCGACCCAAAGCATGCTTGCCACCCCTTAAAGATTGATCCTAATCAAAAACCCGTCGCACAAAAAGGAAGAAAATTTGGACTAGAGGAATACGAAGCCCTAGATGTCGAGGACAGAAAACTCCTCGAGAACAAACTGATCGAACCTGCATAGGACGAGCTACCATGGGTCTCAAACCCCGTCAAGAAAGTGAACGACACCTGGAGAAGTTGCATTGACTTCATAGATCTGAACTCGACATGCCCCAAGGATCACTTCCCTATGCCGCACATCGATCATCTTGTAGACAGCGCGATGGGCCAAGAGATGATTGTTAGGATAAAAGTTATTAGTTTTGATGAGTTAGAAACAAACCAGAAGATGTAATAGAACCATCTAGAACTGTTAGCCAGATGAGGATCTAGATTAGAACTTAGTCTAGTGGGAACTGCTAGACCAGAAGAGTCACCAGAGGACTCCACCAGAAGACTTCATCAGAGAAGATCAGATCAGATGCAGAGAAGTATCCCCAGAACCAGACGAGTCCATAAGACCAGACGAGTCTGGTGAAATAAAAGTATCTTAGAATCATCTCCTGAATCTAAGGAACTGACTGTTTCACAATCGACTCTGGACCAGAGGACCTCTGGGTCATCTGGTACCTGGTATGTCTACTCTAGAAGAATCAGAGTATTGACCAAGGAAGTTTTCCAACCATTGGTGTAATTAATGCTGATTGAAGATCGGATTGGAAAGTCAATGAAGAATCAATCCAAAGGATCTCACCAACCCCAATCAATCAATTAGGGAATTGATTGATTAAAACTTTCATTTATAGGGATCTGATTGGATTAGCTTTCCAACGGCTATATCCCTAATCCTCCCTATAAATACAAGAGTACTGCTATGAAGAAAGGTCTACACGCGCGAAGAACATTCAAGCTTTACAATTCTCTAAGCAATCTAGTACTCTTACGCATTTATTCATATATACTCTTAAGGAGTTTGTAGTTGGATTTGATAAACTCAACCTGTTCATCTCTATAGATAAGGTTGGAGTTGTTGGTGCTTGAGATCGAAGTTAGATCTAAAGGTTGTATCAAGGTGCTGGTACTTGTCAATTCCAGTGATCTTTGTTAGTAAGGCCCCTTGTTGAAGGGACAGTGGACGTAGGATTTTAACATCCGAACCACTATACATATTGTCTTATTTACTATTTTGTTTACTTTGTGCATTGTGTTTTGAAGGCATATAAAGTTTTCTAAAAAGTTATTTTTAAGTTAAGCTTCCGCATCTCATTTAGATTTGACTAGTGGGACCAACAAGTGGTATCAGAGCAGTGTGTCCTAGACCACTGCTTTGAGGAGCTTTTGGTGGTCACCAGGGCATATCTACTGCTTATTTCTTATTTGCTTAAAAACCTTTTCATTTCTATAAAAAATGTCTTCAAAATCTTTTTCTAAGAGTTGTAAGTTGCCTTAGTTCTCCTTTGATGACTACAATCACTTGAGCTTCATGATGATTAATCATCTTGGAGCTATTCACCACAGCATGCTTGATGTGGTAGAGAGTGGTCCGATCAAATTTTACTGGACTCCTATTGATGATGGCAGGTCTGAGACCAGAGAGGAGACCAGCAGAGATGGTGAAAGAGCCATTGAGGAAAGAACTCCTGAAAGAACTGCTCATAGGAGAATCCTCAAGACTAAGGAGGACCTGAATAATGATGAAAGAAAGTTGCACAACCTGGACCAGGTAGCCAGAACAGAGATCATCAACACTTTTACTAAGGAGGTGATAGAAAAGATCAGAACCTGTACTACTGCAAAGGAGATGTGGGACAAGTTGGCTCTGCTCTGTGAAGGAACAAAGAAGATTAAAGACAACAAGCTGCAGGCTGTTCAACACTCATTTGATACCTTCAAGATGAAGCCAGATGAGACCATTGACCAGCTTGACATGCGTCTCACAAACCTCCTCAACAAGGCTAGTGCCTTAGGTAAGAATTACTCTGAGAAAGAAATTAATAATAAAATTTTAAGATCACTAACAAGCAGTTGGAGGATAAAAGTCACAATCATCAAGGATCTTAATACTCTGGATCATCATTTGCTTTTCTCTTGGTGAGTAGTTGATTGCAAATCTCATTGTCGCACTATTTTTCCCAAACTTTTAATTGCTTAGCAATGAAAAAGTTTGGAGGTGTATGTTCGTTTTGTAATTCCATTTGCACCAACTTACTTCGCTCAATTTTGAAAAATTCAAAAACTTAATTTTGCCAAATTCGTTAAAGCACAAATTCGACTCACTCGCAAGTGTACGAGATTGTTGTTATAGTAAGGCAATTGACCAAGTAATAAAATTATCGAACCCTAGGGAAGCAAGTGGTTAGCTAAGTCGATTCAAGTTGATATGCAAGGAAAATTAAAGGAAAAGACGGGGTTGATTACGCTACTAAACAAGGAAATTAAACAAGCGAACTAACAAATAATAAAAGAAATCCAACTAACTTCGAGACGAAGTGCGAAGGGAGAGATATGCCCTAAATGGTTTCCGTTATGTGATCCTTAGGTTCAAACATTGAATTATGCCAAAATCTCAATTGTTCATGGATTATAACAAGTAACACTTCACCTAAACATTCAACAGACTATCAAACATTTAAGGCTTATTGACGGTATCCTACGTTCTAACCCTCTCTCGACGAGTTAGCACGAGATATACACATCTAAGCACTCTTCACTCATACACGAAGGTTTCATCAAATCAATGTAACTCTCATCTACAATAAGATGAATTCACACATCAATATGAACAATTCATGCTTAGAGCAAAGCTCAATTCCAATCAATAAGGATATAATTCCACAAACAATCAAAATTCGGCATAAATCAACAACCCAAACCTAATTCTCACATAACTTCCACTATTCAAGGCATAAGAAAGTTGCGATGCTTAGGATATTTTCAACCTAGTGAAACTCAAGTAGGATTGTCAAGCCAATTCTACGCATCAATTTGGATTTACTAGTGTTGATAGGCGACCAGCAGGGACATAATATTAACATATAGAAAAAATTATTAATCTAATAAGATTGAGAAGTCATCAAAAGTGATAATGTGGAAGAGGACGAGCAACATGGACTATGTGCCCTAAGAGGCGAGCAGCAGGGACTGTTGACCAAATAGAAGAGGACGAGCAACAGGGACAAGTATCCATATGAAGGCGGCGAGCAACTGGTCATAAAGGCCATTACGAGGTAGTGAACAACAAGAGCAAGAAGACCCCAAAATATTCAACAAGAGGCGAGCAGGCGAGCAACTTGGATTATAAGGGTTTCCAACACCCAACGAAGACATACAGACGAGTAGCTGGGCACCAAGGAGAGTAGCTGAGTGGTTTCAAAGACCAAATACAACATTGGGAATGTCAAGAGTCACTAACTTTAGAAATAGTCAATGTTTCTTTACACTTGGCACCCATTCATTGGGCAATAGATTAGTTGTTGTACAAAAGTCATAACACTTGGCAAAATCCCAATGGCTAAGCCATCAAGATGGTGACACCTAGCCTCTTTGTATGCCTATAAATACCCCTTCATTTGCATGAAGGGGAAGAGGTTTTTTTCCCATAATAAAAAAGTTGCCAAACTCTTGTAAATTTATTTCTTACACTATATTCAACTATATATCATGATCTTAGTATTTGTTTGATGATCTTAACTTGAGAAAACAGCAACTAATCATCATAGATTAGAAAAAGGTCATCAACAATTGGCGCTAGAAGGAGGGTCCGAACCTTCGTTTCACAAAAAAGTCGAAGGAAGGTTGAAGAACTCCACCGGAATCTGCAAAATCCGGCCGGAATCCGGGAGGAAGCCATCGGAAATCAAGTGTACACATTATTTGAAGCAAAATCATCCATCTATACATTACTTTGAGAGTTTAAATGCATGTGTGTATGAACTAGGGTTTTCAAACCACCATATTCATACAAACAAAGCTAGTAACTCTTACGAAAGGTGTTTGTTGGAGATAAAGTCACCCCATTCATTTGCTTACCACTTGTACTTCGGTAACCAAAATGGTTCGATCACAAGAAGAACGACATTTGAGCACGTCTCCAAGTCGTAGGTCAAAAACTAGGGTTTCGTCTACTGAAGGACATGCACGTACAGTAAAAGCAACTTCGCAAAGAAACGTCCAAGTTACCATTGATACAATCCCGCCGGAAGTGGAAGCTCTTGCTCAAAATCCCGAAAAGCTAGCAAAAACGATTGCTGTTTTACAAGCATTGCAAAGGCGACAAATGGTCGGGCCATCAGGGACGCAGGCGGCGACCAACAGGGCGAGCGAGCAGCGAAGCGAAAGAAGAAAAGACACACGAAATGACGAGATTGACAGCGAAGAAATCCGTAGGAATAAAGGGAAAGCTCCTTTAAGTGAGAGACTTGGAAGTCGAGGAGAGTCCACTCCGGGGACAGGTGAGGAGTCGAGCAGCGGGGACACAAGGAGTATAAGCCACTATCACACAAGAAGAGCAAGTTATCGAGGAACACAGAGGGAGGATCAACTGAGAGGCGAGGAGCGAGCACCGGGACAAACACGCCCTGCTGCTCGCCGCTCAGTGCATGAAAGGCTAAGAAGATCAGCCTTTGGGCGATTAGGTCCCAATGGAGCCAGTAATATCGCTAGGCACGCCACTCAAGAGAAATGTCCCGTTAGCAAGGGACTGCGTCATGAAGAGGTCATTGAACCCAATCATGACGAACAACCTTCTAGCGGAAAAACGTCTCCAGATGAGTGGCAAGCTTTGAAGAAAGCGGTGGAAGAGATGCAAAAACAGTTGGAGGAAAAGAAAGGCGACGGATCGACGATGTTGCCATCATCACCCTTGTCCCCGGATATCCTTAATGCGCCGGTACAAAAGAAAGTACAATTCCCAGCCATTAATTTGTACGAAGGAAATTCAGACCCGTAAGTACACCTGTCCAAGTATACCGATTACATGATATCGGTAAAGGCATCTGACGCAACTCAATGTCGGAATTTTCCGTTGACTCTTGGTGACGGCCCTCACAGATGGTTTTCTGCACTAGCTCCAGGCTCCATCAGTTCGTTCATGCAACTCAGCAAGGAATTCCTCTCGCACTTCTCCATGGTCGGATCTTACCTCACGCAGAGACATAGGTTAGCAGATCTGAGGCAAGGAGACGAGGAGTCTGATAGAGTCTTCCTTGAGAGATTTGACAAAGTCCTACTGGAAGGAGAACCAGTAAGTGAGGATACTAAGATAGTGGCAGTTATGGCAGGGCTTAGGAAAGGGACAGACATGTGGAAGGAAATGCACCTCGCTTTCCCTAAAACTTATTCCGAATTCAGGCACAAGGCTGGAGTGTACATTTCGATGCAAGAAACTCTACAGAGAGAACTAGGAGACAAGGCTGATACCAAGAAATCAGGAAAGAAGTCAGGAGGGGAATACAAGGCCCCTAGGAACATGAAAGCTTTTAGTGAAGGGTCCGAATTGAAGGAGAAATTGAACCATGTCTTATCCACATCAATTGAGGCTGTGTACAACAACGTGAAAGATAAGGATATGCTGTCCGAACCCCGCAAGATACGACAAGAACGAGGAAAGATGAACCCCAACAAATTCTGTGCATACCATCAGACTATAGGTCACTTCACGAGCGAATGCCGAGATCTCTTGAAACAGTTATGGAGATTTTACGAAGAAGGAAAATTGTCAGAATTTGTGAAGCGACAGCCGGGAAAGAAACCAAGGGTGGCGATATCCTCCGGCTCGGAAGATGATGAGAGCGACGAACAGCCGAGCAGGAGGGATCAAAAAAGAAAGAAAATGATGACAGCCCCAGCCGAACCCGTCCGAGAAATCCTAATGCTTGAACCATCCGGACCGGTAGGGGGCTGTTCTGATGGTAGGCCACCGATGTCTAAGAGAAAAAGGAAAGCAGAGCTGAGGGCGGTAGCTCAAATCAGGGAAGTTGGGGTAAACCAAGCTACTACAAAGACAGACGAGTTGGTGTTTTCTGAGAAGGACTTGGACGGGATACTTACCCCACACAATGACTCACTAATCATCTGTGCTAATATCATGGGAGCCCGAGTTCACCGTTTGCTTGTGGACACAGGCTCCTACACAAACATCTTGTTCAAAAGCACACTAGATCAGATAGATGATTGTGAGGGGTATATTAGAGAATGTGATCATAAAATAGTAGGATTTGGGGATGCTGTAACCGTTCCTTTAGGACTAGTTACGTTGGCGGTCGAACTTGTATCGACCGAGAATCCCGAAAGGAGACTGACTAGAATGGTAGATTTCTTAGTTGTAAATCAGCAGTCTGCCTACAACGGGTTTCTTGGTCGACCTTTCATAAATGAATTCAAAGCGGCCGTTTCGACGTACTACTACTGTCTTAAATTTCCAACTCCAAAAGGGTCAGGTACGGTTAAAGGTGATCAAAGGAAAGCCCGAGAATGCCTCCTGCAACTTCAACCAACTGACAACAGAATGTCCATGATGGACGAGCAGCCGAGCAGCAGGGACGAAGGTGAACCATCCATCCTAGATGAAGTCATGGAGTCCGTCGACACTGAAATGATGGAGGTGGACGACCAGCAGGGCGTGGACGAGCAGGAGGGCATGGGCGAGCAACAGGGAAGAGAGGCCGTACCCGAACTAAATCAGGCTGAAGACTTGGAGCCAAGACTGGGGGCAGAACCAATGATCAAGGATGAGATCAACCTTGAAGGTCCCATTATCGATCCTCGATGGAAAGACCAAAAAAGGAGAGCAACCCCGGTAGAGGAGTTGGAGGCAATAAGAGTTGACCATAATCGAGAAGACTTAGAATTATTCATTGGATCTGAGCTCCCTGAGCCATACAGATCCAGAATGGAAGAGTTCCTCAAGTCCAATCTCGATGTATTCGCATGGTCACACGCTGATATGGTAGGCATCAGCCCTGAGCATACCTGTCATAAGCTAAATATTTGTCCAACTAAGAAACCGGTGAGGCAAAAGAGAAGAAAGTTTGGACCCGATAAATATGAAGCATTGGACATAGAAGTGAAGAAGTTACTTGATAATGATCTTATCAAAGAAGCCTTATGTCCTAGATGGGTAGCAAACCCGGTGTTAGTGAAAAAATCAAATGGTACATGGAGACTATGTATCGACTTCACTGATTTGAATGCCGCTTGCCCTAAAGATAACTTCCCATTGCCTCATATTGACCAGTTGGTGGACAACACGGCAGGACATGAGCTCCTTACCTTCATGGACGCATTTGCCGGATACCATCAAATACCAATGCACCCAGATGACCAGGAGCACACAGCGTTCTATACCAACAAAAACTTGTTATGTTGGAAAAGGATGCCGTTCGGGTTGATTAACGCAGGAGCCACGTACCAAAGACTCGTTAACAAAATGTTCGATGAGCACATCGGCAAGACAATGGAAGTGTACGTGGACGACATAGTCGTGAAAAGCCCGAGAAAAGAAGATCATTTGGAACACCTCGCACAAACATTTGAGATACTTCGAGCGTACAACATGAAGCTAAACCCAAAGAAAAGTAGCTTCGGGGTACACTCGGGAAAATTTCTTGGGCACCTGGTCAGTCAACGGGGTATTGAGGCGAATCCATCAAAAGTCAAAGCAATTATGGATATGCAGCCGCCAAGGTCTGTTAAAGAAGTTCAACGACTAACCGGATGTCTAGCAGCCCTAAACAGGTTCATTTCCAGGTCCGGAGACAAATGCCGACCTTTCTTTGATGCCATTAAGAAAGGACAGTTCCAGTGGACGGATAATTGCCAACAAGCGTTTGAGCAGTTGAAGGAGTATCTGAGTGATACTAAAATTCTATCAAAACCCGTCTCCGGAGAAAAACTGTACTTGTATATAGCAGCATCAGAGGTGGCCATCAGCTCAGTTTTAGTTCGAGCAGAAGGGAAATTTCACTTGCCAATTTACTACGTGAGTTAGGCCTTGCATGAAGCAGAGATTAAGTATTCGCCCATGGAAAAGTTAGCCTACGCACTGGTGATGAGTGTGAGAAAGCTAAGGCCGTACTTCTTCGATCATCAGGTGGAGGTCTTAACAACTTTTCCATTAAGGCAAATCTTACAAAGGCCTGACACAGCTGGTCGCCTCCTCAAGTGGTCGCTTGAAGAAAGCCGATTTGGAATAACTTATGCACCTCGAACAGCGATCAAGGGACAAGCGTTAGCCGACTTTATTGTCGAATTAACATTCCCTCAAGATCCGACGAGAGGTCATAATCATCCATGGCACATGTATGTAGACGGATCATCAAATAACACAGCGGCAGGGGCTGGGATAGTGTTGATCAGCCCAGATGAACAAGTATTCATCTCAGCAGTAAGGTTCGAGTTCATGGCAACAAACAACGAGGCTGAGTACGAAGCATTGATAGCTGGGTTACGACTAGCCTTGGCTGTAGGGGTTCGAAAAGTTCAAATTTATGGAGATTCCCAGCTGATAGTCAACCAAGTCCGTGGGGAATACGAAGCCAAGGATGAAAACATGGCCTTGTACCAAAAAATTGTTGCTCACTTGGCTTCGCTTTTCGAGCAAATTTACATCAAGCAAGTGCCAAGGGACAATAATGCGCAAGCAGATGCACTTGCCCGTTTGGCTACTAGTACAGGACCAGCAAAGCTTTCAGAAGTCACCATCACAAGAATTTCTAACCCATCTACCGGTGACTATAAGATCAATCAGATTGAAGAAGAATTGACAGATGATGATTGGAGGACACCGATATATAGATACCTCAAAGATAACACAGTACCTGAAGATTCCCAAGAAGCAGCAAAGGTAGCCAAGCGAGCAGCAAGGTTCACAATCATGGATAACCAACTCTACAAGAGAGGATTTTCACTGCCCCTATTAAAATGCCTAGCAAGGGGGCAGGGTCAGGAAGTTCTGAAAGAAATACACGAAGGAGTATGCGGAAATCACGCAGGGGGGTGGGCACTGGCATACAAAACAGTAAGGCAAGGTTACTACTGGCCAACTCTGTTACAAGACGCAATCAGAATTGCAAAAACATGTCACAGGTGCCAGCTGTTCGCTCCCAACATCCATAAGCCGCCAACGGAGCTGATTTCGGTAAATAGTCCATGGGCGTTCGCAAAGTGGGGAATAGACATCATAGGACCTTTCCCAACGGGAAAAGGGAATGTCAGATTTGCAGTGGTAGCCGTGGACTATTACACGAAATGGGCCGAAGCTGAAGCATTAGTAACGATAACACAAGAGAAAATGATCAATTTTATCTGGAAAAATATAGTTTGCCGGTTCGGAGTCCCACAAGCAATAGTGACAGACAATGGAAAGCAATTCGAAGGAAAGAAGATAAGAGATTTCTGCAAAAAGTGGGGTATCAAGAAGCATTTTTCAACACCATATCATCCTCAGTCTAACGGTCAAGTCGAAGCAGTTAACAAGATAATCAAGCATATCCTCAAAATCCGTCTGGTAGATAAGAAAGGCAAGTGGTCGGAAGAACTGCCCGAGGTACTTTGGGCATATAGGGTATCACATAGAACAAGCACTGGAGAAACACCATTTGCTATGGCATTCGGTACAGAAGCAGTCATACCTATAGAGCTCAAAATACCGACTGAGAGGGTAGCCGAGTTCAATGAACAGGAAAACAACAAGGCACTAGCTGCAGAGATGGATTTGATCGACGAAAAAAGAATCTCAGCAGAAATAAAAAAACGAGATATACAAAAGAAGGATTGCAAGGTACTACAACTCACAAGTAAAAGTCAGGGAATTTGAAGTCGGGGATCTGGTGCTCCGAAAAATCTTAGCAACACCTCCAGGTGTATTTGGACCGACTTGGGAGGGCCCATTCAAGATAACTCAAAAGTGGCACAACGGCACATATGATCTCGAAGACATGGAAGGCAACTCGGCCCAATACACCTGGAACGCGGCTTTGTTGAAGAAGTATTATCAATAATTAGGAAACCAATGTAAAGGTTTTTATAGACTATCGTGTCGTTTATATTTTTGTAAGGTGTGAGATCGATGAAATCTTCACACTTTCTTGGCAAAATTTGTATGTGGATAAATGATGGTTCAGTGAATTATGTACATAAGAAAGCAAAAGGTGTTAAAACCCAACTGTTCGCCAAACAGAAAAGCTGCTCGCCGAAGATACTATATGCATAAAAGCACAAGTACAGTGGAGGCGAGCAGCAGGGTCCATGAGACCAAAAGGCCCACCTGATCGCCCCCTCACAAGAAAGTTGCTCGCCAAAGATACTAAGTGCATAAAGCACAAGTATGGTGGAGGCGAGCAACAGGGCACATGTCAACGCATAGTTGCTCGTCCCGAAGCTGAATGCACTTAAGTACAGACACAGCAAGTGGCGAGCAACAAGGCATGAAAAGAAGCATGATAAAGGGTTAAGTTCTTAAAGAACAAAATAAACCCATACATAAACAACATATATAAATTTGCAAAGAAAAGTATTTTACTTTCAACTTAAGAAAGAAATACTTAAGCAAAAAAAAAAAAAAGTAAGTAAAGGGCAAATAAGAGGCGAACAACAAAATAAAAGTGCAATTCTCATTCATTAGCACCAAAAATTACAAGAGATGAACACACAACCATCATCCTACTACATCAGCTAGACAAAAAAGAAACTAAGCCTAAGTCTCGGGAGCTGGCGGAGCAGGTGGCACCGAAGGATCTTGGGAAGAAGGAGGAGGTGGAACATCTTGCACAGTGACCCCGGGGGCCTGCTGTTCGCCTACTGCTGCAGAAGAGCTTGTTTCACCAAGAGGATTAGGGAGAAGGGGACCCAGAGCTTCAAAGATATTCATGTCCCTGTCCGCCTCCACTCTCTCCCTGGGGGCCACAACACGAACATCGTCTTTGAAGATGTCTAAGTTAACCCCCATCTCTCCTAGGTCGGCTACCGGGATCTCAAAGCCGGGTGCTGGAGGGTTTTCAGTGATGTAATCTGTGAAGTCCTTTATGGTCGAAGTCATCACGTCTAGACCGTTATCCAAAGCGTACTTCACGTTCCTTACACTATCAGCATACGCACAGATATACCCAAGATTGGTATTATCGGTAACGTCCTGCACATAAGTGGTGTAAGAAATGGCACGCTTGTTCTTCTTTTCCAGTTGGTCGACATGGACCTTCAACGACTCCACTCTTTCCACCAGACCCACCCACTCGGTCTCCAGGACTTGTAAACGATCAGTGGCGACACCTAAATCCAGTCTAAGCTTCTCTGAAGCATTAGACGCTACCATCTCCCGGTCCTCAGCAGCCTTTACCTCCCGCGTCCATGTGAGCTTGGCTCTCTCGAAGTCAGCCTTCATCTTAGCCAACTCCTCATCTTTCTTCTTCAGCTCCTCGTCCTTCTTCTTCAATTGAACAAGTTGAGCATCACGATCTGCTTCAACTTGCTCAATCCGTCGCCCTAAACCGCGATTTGTTCGCTCCAACTCGATGGCTTGATCCAAGACTCGTTGAGCTGAGATTGATTGATGGCTCGCGTTATAGCTCAATAAACGAGCGTTGTCGCTAAGGCTCTGGCTCTGAATGATTTCCTCGCCAGTCTTGGTCCACGAGCGGGGAACATATTCCATGGCTCTGCGGACGTGGGAGTCCTTAATCTCGTGGGGTGCCGGAGGGGACTTCACACAGCTAAACTGGTGAAGTACTTTTGAACGACCAGGATAGTCGTTTTTCCGGTACCTGTTTGAAGAAAAAAGCTGTCAAAAAACTAAGTCAAAGGAATAAACAATTGAACTGAATAAGAAGATACTCACTCCCGCATTTTCACGGGGTCGTAGCCCAGGTACGAGTTGTCAGGGGATGAACTCCTGCCCTGACCGGCGATCATCGCACCGATAACTTGTTGCTCAGTCACCTCCTCCACCGGCGAGGAGCGAGCAGTAGATCTACCCACTTGGGAGGAGTCTTGCCCTTTTGTCCGCTTAGCACGGTCATCTCCCTTGCGAGGAGCAGTTTCCTTGGCAAGTCGTTTCTTGCCCCTCGTGTCTTGGGGAGGCGGTGAAGAGCGAGCAGGAGGGCGGGGAACGGGAGCAGGAGCCTGAGGAACTGGGGGAGGAGCCTGAGGAGCTTCTTCTTCCTCCTCGTCTGCTTCAGCTCTAAGTCTGATCAAGGAAGTACAAGGATCAAACTTTTTCTTCCTTGAAGGTTGATTGGCTGCCATTTGCTTAACCCGACGTGCGAGTAAATGATAGCTTTCGGGAATGGGAGGAACAGCGACCGTTACCCTTTGAGCTGAAGACAACACAAAAATTATCAGTAAAATTGGCAAGTAGAACTTATCCTAGACGATCAGCAGGGCCTAGGCGACCATCAAGACCTAGGCGACCAGCAAGACCTAGGCGACCAGCAGGGCCTAGGCGAACAACAGAGCAAGAGTGAATAATAGGAGATATGGGAAAAGTAATAAGTAATGCTTACCCTCAGGGACCTCTGCTTGTGCTTCCAAATGGTGAGCACTAGTGATAAACTGAGCGTGCTTGCGGAGATGTGCTTGAGAGAGATGTTCGACACTCCGATCTTTAGCGTCCCGAAGAGAAATCAACGCAAGGACGTATAAAAACTCTTCACTCAAATCCGGATGCCCCCACCTCAGGATACGCGGACCTGCAAAAACAAAGAAAAAGATTAAAATTAGTTCACCTGAAAGTTCGATGAACTGAGATTTAAAACCTACGCCGAATTTCGCCGAAATGCGTAGGAGAGTCTATACGCCCCGGTCCTCCCGAAAAATCGGAGGACGCCCGCCAATCGCCGCCAATATAAAAGAATTGCCTGTGCCAACCCTTGACCTTGTTGGGCACTCCTTCAATTAGCTTAACGCCACTACGGGCTTTGAGGTAATACCAACCAAGCCCTTCTTCATGAACAGCCGAGGAGATAGTCAGTGCGTAGTGTATCTCTGTCGTGCTGATCTTATTCCGGTACCCCTCCAACCCGAAAAGGGTAATAAAAGACAGCAAAGTACTCCAACCGTTAGGAGTAATCTGAGTGATTGCCAGGTTTATATCCTTCAGGAACTGCCCGATCACAGGATGTAGAGGGAGAGGGAACCCCGAGTTAAGTATGTCGAGGTTGATAGCAGTGCAACCTGGAGGCGGATCGTCAGCTCTCTCTCCTGGTTGGGGGGCGTACAAATGGATGTCGTACGGAATACGATAGTGAGACCGTATCCGAACTAAATCCTCCTCTAGAACTGCACTGGCTACCTTACTCGCTGTATACGTTGATGGACGAGTTTCCATAATAGGTCGAGCGGGAGTAGGGAAAGCCTTGTGGTACTTATTCGCGTAGTCGATCCAATCTTGTCTTCGGATTACGGCTTTAGGAATAAGAGATTCGGGCATTGGCCTTGAAACAGGAAAGTTTATCTCTCGTAGAAATTCCCATGTAACTCCCACCTGCTCGCCCCCTGATCTAGCTGCTCGCTGCTCGCCCTTTACTTGTCCGCTGCTCGCTCCCAAGTCTACTGGGATACTCATCTCCTCTATTTCAGCAGCAACTTCAGAAGAATCTTCACCCAAATCCGAGTTGGTCCCCTCCCGAGCCGAGGAGCGAGCAACGGGGCCTTGGACGTCCTGCTCGCCCGAGCTTTCCACAGCATAGAAAGAGTCAACGGAGCGAGCAACGGAGCTCGCCTCAGAGCCCGTCTCTTCGTCAACGAGCAAAGTTCTTGGGTTTTGGCCAGTTGTTCGCCGGAGCGAGCGGCGAGGAGGAAGGACTGTCGGTTCGTCTTCCATGGGCCTTTTTCCCAGATTTCGTCCAACAAATTCAACAGATGGCGTATTGCTTGAGGATGGTGACGTCATCTTTGAAAATTTTTGAAAATTTTCGAAAATTCCTCGTACAAATCAAACGATGAAATCAGACGAAGGAGGGAGCAATTACGATGGCGACACGACGGCGACACGGCGGCGGCGATGGCGGATAAGGAAAATAAAAAATGAAAATGGCGAAATTGAAAGAAAAATGCAAGCAATAACAAGAACAAACAAGAAAAATCAAAGGATTCACCTTTGATTTGGATAAAATCGGCTGTAGAATCGAAGAAAACAACGAAAAGAAAAGCTCAAGAACTCTTCAATGGCGGTTTGCTTGTGAGAAATCGAAAAAAGAAATGAAATGGAAGAAGGGGGCTATTTATAGATATGGATTCGGGGGCGAAATTAAGGAAATCGAAAAGTTGAGGCCCCTAAATGCAATTTTAGGGGCACACGCGTGGACAGCCACGTCGCTTCGTGTTTCGTGCCTCGGGAAGCGAAACGACGTGAGTCCAAGAGTCGCTCCCCACTGGTCGCCTCCCAAGATTCCCGCCTAAAAGAAATTCAAAACCCAGTTGCTCGCTCCGTACAAAATGGAAAAAGGTCGATTTCCCTGTTGCTCGCCTCCTACCGCAAAACGTATCTTACCTTATAGTTTGACATAAAGGAATAAAAATTCAACCTTATATGCCAAACTAGGGGGCATTGTTGATAGGCGACCAGCAGGGACATAATATTAACATATAGAAAAAATTATTAATCTATTAAGATTGAGAAGTCATCAAAAGTGATAATGTGGAAGAGGACGAGCAACATGGACTATGTGCCCTAAGAGGCGAGCAGCAGGGACTGTTGACCAAATAGAAGAGGACGAGCAACAGGGACAAGTATCCATATGAAGGCGGCGAGCAACTGGTCATAAAGGCCATTACGAGGTAGTGAACAACAAGAGCAAGAAGACCCCAAAATATTCAACAAGAGGCGAGCAGGCGAGCAACTTGGATTATAAGGGTTTCCAACACCCAACGAAGACATACAGACGAGTAGCTGGGCACCAAGGAGAGTAGCTGAGTGGTTTCAAAGACCAAATACAACATTGGGAATGTCAAGAGTCACTAACTTTAGAAATAGTCAATGTTTCTTTACACTTGGCACCCATTCATTGGGCAATAGATTAGTTGTTGTACAAAAGTCATAACACTTGGCAAAATCCCAATGGCTAAGCCATCAAGATGGTGACACCTTGCCTCTTTGTATGCCTATAAATACCCCTTCATTTGCATGAAGGGGAAGAGGTTTTTTTCCCATAATAAAAAAGTTGCCAAACTCTTGTAAATTTATTTCTTACACTATATTCAACTATATATCATGATCTTAGTATTTGTTTGATGATCTTAACTTGAGAAAACAGCCACTAATCATCATAGATTAGAAAAAGGTCATCAACAACTAGGAGACCTCACCAATTACCTAAACAACCATCCAAGCAATTGATGTCTAATGATGGGGTTCTTTGCGATTAACTCTCTCTCGACGAATCAAATGCAAAATAGACGCATTCAATCACAAATCTCACTCATTCATCTAATCATGTTCATGTAACTCTCGTCTACGCTAAACATGCCTCAACAAACAAGCTACAAGAGATCAACAATCAAAGCTCAATACAAATCCATCAATAGAAGCAAAATTCAAATATCAACATAGAATAGACAAAGAGCAATCCCAACTCAAGATTTCACATGGTATCTAACATCCCAAGCATCAAAACAATTAGCTCATGGTTTTACAAGCAAAAACCATAGTTAAACAAGAACAAAACAATAAACACATAACTAAATGAAAAAGAAATTGCATTAAAATGGAAAGAAGTCACCTCTATGGAGAGATTTAGCTACAATACTTGAAATTGAACTTGAATCTTGAAATGATAAACTAAATTACTCTAAAACTTGAAAGAAAATAACAATCTAAAAATGAAGGTGAAATTAAACTAAATTGGTGTGTGAAGTGTGTGCCTCCAAAGGGGTGTATGAAATGTGTGTTTTCCCCTGTGTGTAGCATACCCTAAAAAAATCTGAGAATGTGGGTATTTATAGTGTGAAATGAGGCTTGAGACGAGTGGGTCGAAAATGGGTCGAAAAATACCAAAAATAGGGCAAATTTCGGATCCTGCACGACCGTGCACCTTTGATAAAAGTGCGAAGCTAAGGAAATTTGGTGTTGCACGTGTTGGCTCATATTGGTCGAGCTGGGTTGCTCGATCAAAGAAGCACGCCTTTCTTAAATGGACAAAGATGCTGGCACTTTTTCTCTTTAAAAAGCAACTCTTCCAAGTAGTGGGTCCCGCAGACATCTTTATCTCTCAGAAGCACGTGGTATCGGTCCAGGAAATGACTCACTTTCCTCTCTCTCCTTCCGGCAACCATTTTCGGCGAGCGGTGCAAAAAATTCCGGCTTCAAGCTTCGATTTTCGACATGAATTCTGGCGTTGGAAATGGCGTGAGAGGATTGTTTTCTTTCTTTCTTGATTTCACGTGACCACAACTGCCTCTTTTCTTCATTTCTCCAATTAATTAGCAGCAAATGGGCTTCTTTATGGGCCTTTGGAATTGTTTTCTTTATGGGCTGCTCTTTGAATTTTTTCATTTGCTTGGTTCGAATTAATGCATTGGGCTCAAATAAATAATAGCTACAAATATTAAATTGAGCTCAATTAATTCCTCCTCGATTTCTTTTCTCGATCGACCTCAATTAGCACGTGTTTGCTTCTAAATATACTCAATTTCCTGCAAAAACAGCAAAACACACCTTTCTCGATAATTAAGTACAAATGGTCTAATTAATGCAAATAATCACACAAAACTTTATAAAATAGTCAAATTAAATGCACGAATTTCAAGCAATATTCACACTAATCAAAAGCCTATGAATATGATCTACAAGAGGAAGATCATTCAGATGAGATCTCTACCTCGTCTGGTCAGAAAAGAGTTGCATTTTCTTCTACCATCAAGGCTGAAGAGCCAGTGAAGGAACCTGTAGCAGATGACTTGAGCCTCAAGGAGCAGGTAGCACTCTTAACTAGAAAACTTGATAAAATGAGTACTAAGTATGGCAGGTACAAAAAAACATTGGAAGAACTCTACTAGAGACAGAAGAAGTTCCTTCAAGCCTGCAGAGAAGGAAAGGTCATCTGGAGACTCAATGGAGACCAGGTTCCAGTCACCAGAGAAGAGAAGAGATTTCAGCCCCAGAAGGAGAGATAGCAGCTCTGACAGATTAGATTATAAGAGAAGAGAAAGCAGCCCAGGCAGACCAGACCACAACTCCAGAAACAGAGACACAACTCCAAATCCCAGAGCAGGAGACAACACTTGTTACACCTGTAACAAGCCAGGTCACTACAACGTTAATTGTCCTCAACTCACTCCCAGAGAACGAGAAGAGAAAAGACTCAAGAGAGATATAAGATATGCAGACAAAAGAGCATTGCTGGCATAAGCAGAAGAGGAGGACACTAGTTCGAGTTCATCATCTTCTTCTTCTTCTTCTGACTTTGGATCAAATGATGATGTTTTCCTTATGGCTGACATCACCGAGGTACAAGAATCTACCTTATGTCTTTTTAATTCCAAATTTACTCAATCCTCTCTCTTATCTGGTGCTTCTAGAGAGTCTGATATGCAGCAAATGCTATCAGATCTCCAAAATTGTGTTCAACTTTGCCAGAAACTTGAGAAAGAGAACGGTAGGCTCAGAGTATAAGTTCAATCTTTATCTCATGAGCAAAAGTCTACCAGAGAACTTATATGTGATCATTCCAAAGAAGTTTCTACATTTCAGGATAAGGTCACAGAAAGAGATGCTCTGGTGGATCAACTCATGAGAGAAAGAGACTCTCAGAAGAAAGAGTTCAATGAACTTAGAGCCAAATACCAAACTCTCCTCAAGGGAAAGAAAGTTGTGCAAACTATTGAGGAAGTACCTATGCCCAGAGAAGCTCCAAAGATACCAAATATTGTATCTATTATAACAGAGTCTTCTTAGCGCATTCATGAAAAGTGTGGTTTAGGATATTCTAGAATTACTACAAGATCTCAAAAATATGCTTATACCAAAGACAAGTCTGTAAGAGGTGGTGAAGTGGTAGAAATCTGGGATGAAAAAAACCCTAATGGGAATGGTTACAGAGTAGTCCATAATCCTAGTTGGAACAAAGACTGTTCTGCTGACCATGTTGACTATGCTCCAGAAGAGTTAACTGAACTGGAAGAGAAAATCCTAGAGAATAAACTTCTAGCTGGGGAACCAATGAAGATTGATGGTTCTGTTCAGGTTAAACCTCAAAGAGTAAGACCTAACCAGATTGGAGGACCTCAGAGGAATCCTCAAAGAGTGGAACCTAGGCAAATTAGGGGACCTCAGAGGAGACACCCAAGAAGGGGGAACTTCAATCAGAATAGGGATTCTCAGAGGAGAAACAATGGACAAAAGAACTTCAATCAGAACCAGGGACCCCAAAAGAGGTTTACTCAGAGGAGACCATTCCTGAACAGATACACTAAGAGGAATCATAATCCCCAGAGAAGGTCTAATTTTCATCAGAACCAGAAACCCGTCTACAGAAGGCCAGTTGATCTTGGTGACTATAACAACAGAGATGGTTCTTCTAGGATGTACCCTTATAACCAGACCTTTAAGACCATGTCCTTGAGGCAGGCCATTCCTAAGGCCAGATGTGAGAAAAGATATACCAGACCAATCTATAGGAAGGGTATATGCATTAGCCCAGCAGTTCAATATGTTATTGTCAGAGGACATGTGCTGGTAGATAGATTTGAAAGAAAGATAAGATCTTCTCATCCAGCAAGGGATGGTCTTTATCTATGGATTACTACAAAGAAAGTAACTAACCAATCAGGAACCATCACTAGTAGGGGACCTAATTGATCTCTCTGCAGGAGGACAAGAGCCCATTGGAGAAAGGATATTCAAGCAATGGTGTTTGGTACATTGATAGTGGATGCTCCAAGCACATGACATTTGTGAAAGATCATCTCCAGGATTTCAAGCCATTGAATGGGCCAAGAGTGATGTTTGGTGACAACAACTTTGGAGTCACCAGAGGAGTTGGAAAGTTGATCATCAATAACGTATCTGTAGATGAAGTCTACTATGTGGAAGAACTCAAGCATAATCTGCTTTCAGTATCCCAATTCTGTGACAAGGGATACTCAGTGAAGTTCTCTAGTGATTCTTGCACTGTATTTTCCTCTAATTATGATGATATTTTGCCTGTTGGCTTGAGGAAAGGTAATATTTATCTTGAAGATTTTAATAGCTGTCCAAGAAACACTTTCCTGGTAGCAAAGGGATCTGCAGAGAACAGCTGGCTTTAGCACAAAAGATTGAGTCATCTGAACTTCAAGGCACTCAACAAGATTGCCAGAAAGGGTCTAGTTCGTGGTCTTCCAAATGAAGTGTTTAAGAAGAATCAGACGTGTGGTTCCTGCCAGAAGGGTAAGCAACCTAAGACCTCTTTTAAAAATGTCCAGAGCACAACCACAACCAGAGTTCTTCAGCTACTTCACATGGACCTGTTTCACCACTTAGTTTTAGTGGAAGGAAGTACCCTTGGTGATATTAGATGACTTTTCAAGATACACTTGGGTAGCGTTCTTGTTTAAGAAAAATGAAACTATCACTAAGTTGCCAGAGTTCTTCAAGCAGATTCAGAATGAGCAGAACCAGAGCATAGTGAGGATCAGAAGTGATAAAGGGGTGGAATTTCTGAATTCACACATTGCAGAGTATTGTAAGGACAAGGGCATTTTTCATGAGACCTCTTCTACCAGAACACCTCAACAGAATGGAGTGGCAGAAAGGAGGAACAGAACACTCAAAGAAGCTGCCATAACTCTTCTAGCAGAGTACAACACACCTCAAAGGTTTTGGACAGAAGCCATCAACACAGCTTGTTTCGCCCAGAACAGATGCCTCATTGCCCAGAGACATGGTAAGACACCATATGAGGTATGGAAAGGTAAAACTCCATCTGTTTCATTCTTCATATTTTTGGATGTAAGTGTTTCATCCATGATAATGGGAAGTCTAAATTAAAAACTTTTGATGCTAAAGTGGTAGATGGAATATATTTAGGATATTCCACCACCAGTAAGGCATACAGAGACTTTAATAGGAATTATCTTTGTGTGGAAGAAACTCCTCATGTTGCTTTTTATGAATCTAATCTTGAGTGCAAGGTGGACTTAAGGAATCTGTCTCTAGAAGAGACACAGAGTCAGAATACTTCCAAAGTCATCAAAATCACACCACCTATTGTTGATTTAGAGTTAAATTCAGATTCAGATGGTGACCTATCTTCTGGTTCTCTGGAGCAGAAGCCACCACAAGGAGCAGAACCAGAAGAGGTTGGAACTACTGTATGGGGAAGCTCTCCTGCAGTTGGTGATAATCACCAAGGTACTATAGAAGATGGTCAATCAGGCAAGTCCAAGGGAAGGAAAAGTCTGGTTGATCACCCCAAAGAGTTGATTATAGGTGATCCAACTAAGGGTGTCCAGACGAAGAGAACCATTACCTTAGCTGCCTTATTCAGTTGCTATGTATCCTTGATTGAGCCCAAGAACATCAAGGAGGCACTGACAGATTCAAATTGGATAATTGCTATACAAGAAGAGTTGAATCAATTCACCAAACATGATGTTTGGGAGCTGGTAGACAGACCAAGACATCAAAAGGTGATAGGCACTAAGTGGGTTTTCAAGAACAAGAAAGATGAGAATGATGTCCTTACTAGAAACAAGGCAAGGCTAGTGGCTCAAGGCTATTCTCAGTCTGAAGGAATAGACTATGATGAGACATTTGCTCCTGTTACCAGACTAGAAGCCATTAGATTGTTTCTAGCATATGCAGCTCACATGAAGTTCAAAGTTTACCAGATGGATGTGAAATCTGACTTTCTTAATGGGATTCTTATTGAGGAAGTGTATGTGGAACAGCCTCCTGGCTTTGAACAAGGTGATAAGGTGTATAAGCTTAAAAAGGCTCTTTATGGGCTTAAGCAGGCACCAAGAGCATGGTATGACACTCTATCTCAATTTCTTCTGGATAATAGTTTTACTAAGGGCAAGATAGACAGGACCTTGTTTAGGAAAGAAGAAGGAAAGGACATCCTTCTGGTCCATATATATGTAGATTACATCATATTTGGATCCCCTAACAAGAAGATGCGTGAGAAATTTGGAAATCTAATGCAGAGTCAGTTTGAGATGTCCATGATGGGTGAGATGAATTATTTCTTAGGTTTGCAGGTGAAGCAATCAGAGAAGGGAATCTTCTTCAATCAAGCAAAGTACATCAGAAACATGTTAGAAAAATTTGGAGTAGGATCTAGCAAAGTTGCCAAGATTCCTATGATGACAAATTTTAACATGGATCCAGATGAGTCTGGAAAGAGTGTGGACCAGAATCAGTGTGCGATCCAATCTCCCTGACTCCAGCTCCAGTTTGGACGCTGAGTCCTTCATAGCCTGAGTGACAATAGCTCCAGTCTGAACTGCAAGCCTGTCCACTGCCTGATTCATCTTTTCGTCCCTGATCGCATCCATCTCCTCAAGCTTTCTGAGAGTGTTCCTAAGCATTTTCTTGGTGCGCTTCCTCTCATTCCTCACTGACTTGGCCGTGTCAGTTATCGTTTTCTTTAACAAAATCAGCTCCCTGTTAGCAAGGGTGTTGTAAGCTGACTTTGTCCACCTGATGTGCTTCGCCAGGGCCTTGGAGTCTTCTTCCTTCTCAGCTCGTAGCCTCATTACCTCCTCCTGAAGTTCAGCTAGATTTTCTGAGGTTTTCTCCTGCTTGACCTCCACTATGCTTGTGAATTCAGCACGTCCGACCCCGGTTATGATCACATCCTCATCATCAGCGGCCGCATCAGTGATTGGCTGCTTTCCCTTGTCAGCCCCTGCAGCATCAGTCCCTTCTTCAAGGTGCACTGAAGGCAGTTGTGAAGTAGTCATAGCCGCCTCCTCAGGCTCAGCTAAGCTAACTTGAACCTTAGGAGCAAGTCCCTCGGAACTGAAAGTCTCCTTGGATGCCTCAACATCTTCCTCTCTTGTCTCAGGGCAGAGAATCCCTTCATCGACGGATGTCTCATTGGCAGCTGAGATGTTCACAACATCCTCAGCCACTGGTCCACCCTTGGCACCAGTGTCTTTTCCACCTTCCCCCTGAGCCTGAGACTCAGAGTTTATCTCATCAACTTCCTGTGCAGTTTCCTCCACTGCCTTCTCCAGGTCTCCACCCTGAGCTCCTTCATCATCCTCATCACCATCCTTCTCGTCATCAGATAGGAGGTCAGCCTTGCTCTTGGACATCATATCCGCCACTAGCTGCTTCAGGTTATCAAAGTTCAAGAGTTGAAGCCAGCTAGTTAATCCAAAGAAAGAGCAGATCTTGGCCTCTTCCGCCTCCCAGTGCTCCCAGCCACGTGCATCCACCAGCATATGTTGCTCCTGCATGTTTGATTGTTTGAAGTCCAACCAAACTTTGAGCTCTATCACATACGCCAGCAGCTCAGTATACTTGGATAGTCCAGGCCAGCACTTCCCTGCCCATTCTGTGGCGTTCCCCCTGAGAGTGTTCTCCAGAATCCCTCCTGCCATGTGTTCATCTAACTCCTCCTCCTCCTCCAATTCAAGGAACTCATCCTCCTCTGCTGAAATGGATTTGGGACAGTCTTTGGGATTGGGGTATGATGGAAAGTCTGCGGGGTTTGGAAGATTCGGCTCTGCTGACTGGTCAGGCTCATTCGTGTGTGAAGTTGATGGCGCTGACTCAGTAGGCTGATTTGGCTATGAGGTTTGGGGTGGTTGGGGAGTTTGAGGTGTGGGGTCAGGGATGGAAGGTGTTTGGGTTTCAGGGTGTGGGGGTGTTTGAGTGGGTACTGTCTCAGGCTGCAACGACTCAGCCGTCTCGACAGTTTTTCTCACTTCCTCCAAGTCAGAGGCTCCAGGAGAGCTTGACTTCTCCCTCTCACTCACCTCAGGTAGCTTCTTAGTAGGGGATTTTCTGGTCCCCTTCCTAAGCCTCTTCAGGGGCCTCTCTCCCTGAGCACCCTCCTTTCTGACGTCATCGTCAGTTCCCTCAGCCTCAGACCCGGCCTTCTTGGGATCAGACTCAGTCCCAGATTTCGTGCTCTTCCCTGACAGCACTATCTTCACCCTCTTCTTCTTCTCAGCCGCGGTCACCTCCGGCTGCTCCATCTCCTCAGCTGCAACCTCCTCATCCCCCTTACTCCTCTCAAGGAGCTCATCTACCCGTTCAATGAGACTGGTTGCCACTCTCTTGGCCTTACCAGCTGGCTTTTTACCCTGACCCTTTGCTTTCGCATTGGGATCAGTCAGCCCTAGCACTGAATAGGTATCACTCAGTGAGGAAAACATTACCTTATTTGAGGAGAGACTGTCCTCAAAGTCGAAGGTATACCCATGGCAAGCATGAGCAATTAGGATGGACATCCTCGTGCCGAATGGCAAGATGGCACTGACGGAAATGTGCTTCTCCTCCTCGTCCCGCGTAAGCTTGTCCAATCCTGCCTGATGGAGTTGATCGAGGAAGAACTACTCCCAGTTCGCTTCCACTCCATCAGCAATTGCCCCCATGAGCCTCAGCTTGGGCAGACTCAACTGCTCGTGAGAGCCAGTTGCTCCCATCACTATCTTGGACACCAAGTCCACCAGCGCTCTGTACTCAGGCTTCAGAGTATTCTTGTTCTGACGAGCCTTGAACTCCGATGACCCTGACTTGGTCCATTTCCCAAGAAGCTCTCCCTCTGAGTTCTCCTTGTAGGTTCTTGGGTTGATGCCTGAGAATGGCAATTTAAAGACTTCCCTCACCGCCTGCCTAAAGTTGATAGTGACCACCTCTGTGTTGTAAAGAGGTTCGCCGTCGCCGTCCTTCTCTCCCGTCGGCTTCAGTGCAGTTACCTTCGTGAAAACTTCCCCTTTTCGTAAGAACATATTTAAATAGGCTTCCACCACTGTTCTTGGGAGCAAGGAAATGGGGCGGGTGGTGAAGTATGTTTCCAACCCGGCATCGGAAATCCATTTAAATACGGGTTTAATTTCCTCAACCGTAAGACAGATACCTTCCATGGAGATGACTTGCTCCATGTGTACCAGTTTCTTTTCAACAACATCTACGATCTTGTCGGTTGTCCAGTTGGAATCGAGGAATGCCATTGTTTTGAAAAGAAGAGATTTTTCGAAAGAATTATCTGTGTTTGAGCAAGAGAAAACTCAGTGTGCAGATTGTGCGTTGTGTTTGCGTAAAAACCTCAAATGGCACTCTTGATTGATAAGACTAAGTCAGTTACTCAAACGTGGGGTTGAGATTGATCCCTGAATTCAAAAGGTTTTGAAATGAGGGGCCAGGATTAATCTCAGCTTCAATTAAACCCCATGTCAGTCATATTCCGTATAAAACAGACACGTATATGAAAAAGTAACTGTAGCATTAAATGCTCCGTGCGCGTGGGTTTAAATATGAAAAGGCGCGCTTTTAATGAGAACGGAATGCATTTAATAAAGATTTTCAGGACGAAGGACTCAGAGAGACGCTTGAAATTCACAAGAGTCAGGTTAGAACTCATACCTGTCAGGGAGACATTGTAGCACCCTGATACCTCGCTGAGTCGAGTCTGGCCTGAGTTCCCCCTAGAACCCTACACTGACTGCTCTCCCGGATCTAAGAGTCCTAACTCCACTGACAGTTCCATAAACCTTGCTTCAGCCAGAGGCTTAGTCAAGATGTCAGCTCTTTGCCTGTCAGTGTGAATCTTCTCCATCCTAATGTTTTTCTTCTCCATATGATCTCGAATGAAGTGGTGTCTAATATCCACATGCTTGCACCTTGTGTGAAGCACTGGGTTCTGAGTAATTGCTATAGCACTATTGTTATCACAATAGATTGGAACCTGATTAGCAAACACTTGGTAGTCCCCCAACTGTTGCCTCAACCATAAAATCTGAGCACAACAACTACATGCAGCCATATACTCAGCCTCAGTCATGGATGTAGCCACTGAATTCTGCTTCTTACTAAACCACGAGATCAACTTACTTCCCAAAAACTGACATGTCCCTGAGGTTGATTTCCTATCAATCCTACAACCTCCATAATCTGCATCTGAATAACCTGTCAGTTCTAAGTTGTCATCTGAAGGATACCATAGTCCCATATTGACTGTCCTTTTCAAATACTTAAGTATCCTCTTAGCAGCCTCCAAATGACTTCTCTTGGGATCAGACTGATACCTAGCACACACACCAACTGCAAACGTAATGTCAGGCCTACTTGCAGTCAGGTACAATAAAGAACCTATCAGCCCACGATACTCAGTCTGATTTACTGAAGTCCCTTCAGTGTCAGGATCCATCTTCCAATTTGTGTTCATTGGGATCCTGGCTGGATTGCTGTTCTGAACACCAAACTTATGAATTAAGTCTCTTGTATACTTGGCCTGATTAATGAATATACCTTGATCAGTCTGCTTGACCTGCAATCCTAAGAAGAAGTTCATCTCTCCCATCATGGACATCTCAAATTTACCAGTCATCAACTTAGAGAATTTCTCACAGAGCTGATGATTTGGTGATCCAAATATTATGTCATCCACATAAATCTGGACCAAGAGAATGTCATCACCTTCAGTGATCCTGAACAATGTCCTATCCACAGTTCCCTTCTTGAACCCATGGTCTGTCAGGAATTGAAAGAGGGTATCATACCAAGCTCTTGGTGCTTGCTTAAGTCCATAGAGTGCTTTCTTCAAATGGTATACTCTATCTCCAACCTCAAACCCGGGAGGTTGTTCAACATATACCTCTTCATTGAGTACACCATTCAGGAAGGCACTCTTGACATCCATTTGATACACCTTGAACTTCTTGTATGTTGCATATGCAAGGAACAACCTGATAGCTTCCAACCTAGCCACTGGAGCAAAAGTCTCATCATAGTCTATTCCTTCAGACTGACAATACCCTTTTGCAACCAGTCTAGCCTTGTTCCTTACCACAACACCATTCTCATCCTTCTTGTTCTTAAAGACCCACTTGGTACCAATCACACCTTGATGCCTAGGTCTATCCACCAGTTCCCAAACCTGATTCCTTGTGAACTGATTCAACTCCTCTTGCATGGCAATGATCCAGTTCGAGTCAGTGAGAGCTTCTTCAATGTTCTGAGGCTCTTGCTCAGAGAGAAAGCAAAAGAACAATGCACTCTCACCATGGAACCGTCTGGTCCTGACTCCCTCAGTTGGATCACCAATGATTTGATCAATGGGATGATCTTCTAACCATGTTCTCTTGCCAGGAGTTGTTCCTGAAGTACCTGCAATGTTAGCGTCTACAGGCTCATAAAATTCAGGAAATTGAACAGAAGGGGATGATCCTGAGTCTATGCCAAAGGGATTAACTAGCTCAATGTCAGGGACATTGATTCCCCCTTGATTAGGTGACTCAGGAACCGTCTCAGCTGCAACAGCATCTTTATAGACGGTGCTTACCTCAGGTTGAGCCTGTTTCTCAGTCTGAGGCTCAACAATCCCTGATGTGCTGGGCTTATGAGTGGCACCTGATTCATCATCCTGATCGTCATCATCATCCCATCTCGGAATTGGCACAGTCTTGACCTTGGGATCAGGTTGATTCTTCAAGCTCAGCCTTGTCACACTCCTTGTGATCTCCTCAGTGTCAGGATTCAACACCTTTGCCCTAGACTCATTAGCAGATTCATCAAAGACAACATGAGGTGATTCTTCAACAACAAGGGTCCTACAATTGTAAACCCTGAAGGCTTTACTAACTTCAGAATATCCTAAGAATATTCCTTCATCAGATTTGCTATCAAAGGCTTTCAACTGGGTCTTCCCATTGTTGAGGATGAAGCACTTACAACCAAATACATGAAAATAAGAAATACGAGGTTTCCTTTTGTTCCATGTCTCATATGGGGTCTGAGCATGTTGTTTGTTCAGCATGGATCTGTTCTGAGTGTAGCATGCAGTGTTGATTGCCTCGGCCCAGAATTTCTTGGGCAATCCTGACTCAGCCAGCATGGTCCTTGCAGCCTCCTTCAGTGTCCTGTTCCTTCTTTCAGCGACACCATTCTGTTGTGGGGTTCTAGCTGCAGAAGTCTCATGAGCTATACCAAGTTCATTACAGAAGTCAGAAATATATGAATTTATAAATTCAGTGCCCTTGTCAGATCTGATCTTAGTAATGGACTGATTCTTCTCATTGCTGAGTCTCCTGAGCAACTCTGGAAGCTTCACCTGTGTTTCCTTCTTATTTAACAAGAAAATAACCCAAGTATATCTAGAATAATCATCAATAACCACAAGGGTATACTTTCTACCATTCATACTCACAGGTGTTATGGGACCAAATAAATCCATGTGCAAGAGCTGAAGTATCCTATCAGTGGAATAAGAGGCTTTCTCTTTGAATGACGCTCTGACCTGCTTCCCTTCCTGATAGGCTTTGCACACGTGATCTTTGCTAAAAACTTCATTAGGTAGACCATCAACAAGTGACTGTCTAGAAATTTTGTTAAGAATCTTGAAGTTCAGGTGGCTTAATCTTTTATGCCATAACCAACTGAGCTCTAGAGAGCTTTTAGCAACAAGACAAGTATTAGGAATAGTGCTGCTCCAATCAGCGAGATAAACATTACCTTTCCTTATACCTGATAGAAGCACCTGTGTTGATTTGTCCTTGACTGAACATGTATTCGATGAGAACTCAACACTGAATCCTTTGTCACAGAATTGACTTACTGACAGCAGGTTATGCTTCAGTCCTTCCACAAAGGACACATTTTCCACTCTGACTGTACCTATAATTAGAACACCGAAACCTTTAGTAACACCTTTTGAGTTATCACCAAAGGTTACCTGTGGACCATCTTTAGCTTGATACTCTTGGAGAAGACTCTTCATTCCAGTCATGTGCCTTGAGCAACCACTGTCTAGGTACCAAACAGCTTTGATTGAGTCTCCTCTCCTCTTGTTGTGATCCACAGCCGCCTGCAAGCAAATCAGGCTTTAGGTACCCATTTGGTGTTGGGTCCTATCGTGTCAGCTGTACCCTTCGGGATCCAGACTTGCTTCACAACCCTGATTGCCTCAGAGTGGTAAATCTGTCTTCCTGAAATATCGACATACACAACTTTCTTCTTATTTGCCTTAGAGGAAGATGGTGTATGAGTGTTAGAATTAGGCTTCACAGGAGCCTGAGTGGGTGCCTTTTGGGCTGGCTTCCTATTCTTCCTAGGTCTGGGTGCAGCGGGTCTTGGGCCTTGTTCTTGATAAGGACCCTGATTTCTATTCCCCCTAGGCAAGTGAGGGAATGGAAAGCAGTTAAAGGCCTCATGATGCCAAAACCACGGGGGTGCCATCATATTTGGCCTTCCCTGTTGGTATTGCCAAGCATGAAGGTACCCTCGCTGACCAGTCTGAGGGCTCTTGGCCTGAGTCTTCCTCTGCTTTCGCTGAGGTTTTCCCTGGCCTGAGCTCTCAGGGGCTTCCGTAGGTTGCTTTGCCTTTCCCTTGGGTTTTGGCTTAGCTACCTTAGGAGCAACCCTGACTGTGTCAACGGTTTCCTTGCCCTTATCAGTTTGACGGGCCTGGAGCACAACCTTAGGTGCACTCTGGCCTGTCTGAACAAATACCCTCTCAGTGTTGCTCCCTGAAGCAACATGAGACTGACCTTGTGAGGATTTCTCAGGAACATATCCAAGTCCCTTTTTCTTGTTCCCAAGTATCTGGTTGCTATTTATTTCCTCTCTAGCCACTGAGGATTTATTCATTGCTGCAACCTTTTTCTTGAGAGAGTCCTCACTCTTTTTCAGGATTTCATGTCTGGTAAAGAGGTCATCAAACTTACTCTTAAGTACTTTCAGTTCTTCCTTCCTGACCAGCTCTTCCTCAGCCAGTTCCTTCAGAATCTTCTCTCTTGGAAGACGCTCAGCATTGATTAAATCAATCTCCTGAGTTAGTCTCACAATTTGAGCTGATTCTTTAAGATCAGACTGAGTGAGTTGTTCATTCAGGTTTTGAACTTCAGTACTCAATTTCTTGTTCTCCTCAACCAAGAAGACATTAGTTTCCTGCAGTCTGGAGAAATCAACCATCAATTGATCAAGACAGATCTGAAGGTTCATTTCTCTAACTGACTCTGAGCTAAGCTCAGGATTTTGACCAGTGTAAGAAGCGCAAACCGAATTTGATGTTACCTCAGGCTCATCCCTAGCCATTAGACAGACATCATCGTACTCGTCATCTGAGAAGAGTTCAGGTGACCTTTCAGCAGGACCGTCAGAATCTGTTGCATCTTCAGTGACCATCGCTCTCCGATCAGCAGATCTTAGATCCCTAGTGGCTCTCCTTTCCCCTCTCTCCCTTGCACTCAGCTCCGGGCAGTCGTACTGATAGTGACCAATCTTGTTACAGTTGTAACATGCTACCTGCTCACTTACTCTTTCTTTTCTTGGTTCAGGGTTCCTCCTTGAGTCAGGTTCCCTGGTTCTTGGTGAGCTTTCAGTCTTTGTTGGATATCTATCATCGCGAGTACGTCTCTGTTCGTCTCTTCTTTCAGGTTTTGGTTCAGAATATCTGCTTTCATCACCACGTTCTCTCCTCTGGTCAGTATTCCTTCGCTCCTCATATCTCCTTGAGCTTTGGTGGGTTCCTTCAGGTTTCCTGTCACGTGAGTCCTGATAAAACTTTTTATAACGACCAAACCTGGAATTGAGCTTGTCAAATCGTCTGGCCATCAGGCTGTACTCCTCAGCGAGTTCTTCCCTGCTCATCTCCATCAGTGACTTTGATGAAGAGTTTGATGAGGGCTCAACAGGTTCAGACCTGGCCTTGAACGCCACACTTTTCTCAGGAGTTTTCTCCTTCACTTCCTCTTCTGACTGAACTTTCTTCTTTCTTTTGTTAAGATCGAATTCAAGCGCTTTGAGCTCTGAAAAAAGTAAAGCAGAAGTTATGTTACTCATATCCTGAGTGTTATTAAGCATAATTACACTGTTGTCCCATCTCTCAGGAAGGGCATTCAGGATCTTTGAAGCAACATCTCTCCTTGGGACATCCTTGTCCAGCATCACCAACTCATTCATCAACTTGATGAATCTAGACTCCATTTGATCTATGCTCTCGTCAGGCAGCATCTCGAACGCCTCGAATTTCTGAATGGCAATGTTTCTCTTGTTCTTCTTGATCTTTTCAGATCCCTCACACATCCTTGTCAGCTCATCCCAGACCTCCTTTGCCGTCTTTAAGTTCATCAGCCTAGCTGACTCCTCGAAGGGCACCGTGTGCAAGATGATGTTTCTGGCGACGTTGTCAAGTCCCACCATCTTGATTTCATCATTGGTCATGTCTTTTCTTTCTTTAGGAACCTGCACGCCAATCGCAAGATCCTCATATCCCAGTCCTCTGACGTTAGGAATAGTGATCTTGATCGGTCCCTCCCTGAGTACACGCGGCATCTGGTCATGGATGGCATCTAGATGTGCTTCTAATCTGAACTTCCAATAGACAAAGTTAGACACAGAGAATTCAGGTAACGAAGCTTCAAGTCTCCTCGAAGTCATGATGATGCAAGTTTTATGAAAAGCAAACTCAGATCTGTTCAGTGACCACCAACAGTTTCTCCTCTGAAACTATTAGTATTCAAAGTCAGCGGTCTTTCGAACCACTGCTCTGATACCACTTGTTGGTCCTGGTACAAGACTGAGGAATACGTGTATGGGGGGGGGGGGGAATACACGTATACCAATTTTTCAACCTTAAGACTGACTGAGTCCCCTTTACTCAGAGTGGTAAAGAACTAGGAGCTGATAACACACCTACTGACTACACTTGGTGCTGGTCAGTTGGCTAACTATCAGTTCAAGTTCAGTGCGAAAATGTTTGAGCCCTGAAAGTTTAAAGTCTTGTTTAGTTTGCTTTCTGAAAAACTTGTTTTACTCAAATCTGAAGAGTGTTTAGTAGGGCAGTGCTCTTTTGAAGATCAGCCTGATTGATTCAGGCCTGATAAACTTGAATGCAATGAATGAACAAGTAATATAGCAAGTATGCACAATATCAAAGCAGTAAGAACACAAGGAGTTTAACGTGGTTCAGAGTCTCAAGCTCCTACGTCCACGGCCTGACTTAACAGGAAATCCACTCAAGGGATTCTTGTTTTTAACGTGCCAAGGTGCACCAAGACCAGCTATCCTCACTGATCTATACAACTCCACTTACTAACACTCTAACTGACTTACTCCCAACAAGCCTAACTTAGGGTTTTGGTTTCAGTTTGGATTCCAACTAAGTTGAGATTATCCTTACAAGGCAAAGCTATGCTAAGGATTGGATAATCTCTCTAAGCTTTAGATAATTCTAATTAGCTCTTGGAATACAGAATAACTCTCAATTGCTGAGAAACACTTGGGAAATTTAGAAGGTTTCGAGTGCTTCTCTTAAGGGTTGAATGCTTTGAATGCTTGAGAGTTTGAGTAATTTCTGGCTTGGAAATTTCCCGTAACCTTGAATGGGTTCAAGGTCTTCTGTATTTATAGGTAATTTGAAAAACTATCCGTTGGAGAGATAGCCTTCGAGTCATCTATGTAGAGTGGCTTCAAACGGACATATCTTCATGCAGCAGCCGTCCTTGCATGGATTTGGTATTTGCATTAAATGTATATTGAATGCTTGCCCGTTGAATATGCAGTCTGAATTCAGTCTTCATGTCAGGTTCCGTACGTGCGTGTCCTTCTCGGATTGGTCCACGTCATCAGGTTGGTGAGAATGTCAGAACTTATTCCTGAGCTTCAGGCTTGTCTTATTAAGTTCATTTTGTCTTGAGCCCACCAGTCTTGTCCTGACGCTGAAATTCCTTTTGCATTGCTTGGCTCTACTCCAAGTCTTCCCATTAACTCAGTGACATCATGTTCCCTTCAGGACTGAGTTAGTAATGACCTCAGGGTCATACTCTTCATCACTGACACTTACTCAGCCAGCTTAGAGGACTGCCATAAGTTCAGGATGGTGCTCTTCGTCTTCAGGCTCTGAGTCTTGATTGTCTCCAGTGAGTTCTCCTCTCACTGAGTACCTGTGAAGTGTAAAATGACTAAGTACTAATCCTAACCAAGACTAGCCTGACAAAGACAGATTAAGGCAATCATCTTTTCAGGAGCTTTGGGATCTTAATCAAAACTGACAATGTCCCAACAAGAAATCAGGCCGGCATATTCGTTTCTATGCACGAGGCCCTGCAGTCAAACTTGGGAGAGAACAAAGTCGATCCCAAGGAGAACAACAAGAAATCTGGCGCAACGAGTTATCGAGTCCCTAAAAACAATAAGGCATTCACTGAAGGGACAGAACTCAAAGAAAAGCTGAACCAAGTGCTAACAGTATCAGTTGATACTGTTTATGAGAATGTGAAGGATAAGGAGTTGCTCTCCCCTCCCCGAAAAATTCGCCAAGATACTGGCAAACTCAACCCTAACAAGTATTGTGCCTACCATCAAAGCGTGGGGCACTTTATGAGTGAATGTAGAGATTTACTCAAACAACTCTGGCGTTTCTACAAAGACGGAAAGCTCTCCGACTTTGTCAAAAGACAACCCGGAAAAAGAACCCGGGAGAACAACTCTGAGGATGAGGATGATCAACCCCAGAAGAACAATAAGCCGGCACGGCCAGTTCCTGCCATTCCTACTCATCCATTGGAAGATTTGTATATGATGGAACCTGCAGGTCCTGCAGGAGGATGTTCTGATGGACGACCACCAATCTCCAACCGAAAAAGAAAGGTTGAATTACGAGCAATCGATCAAGTGCAAGAAATGGGGGTCAAGCCAACTATCATGCAAACAGCGGAGTTGACTTTTACTGAAAAAGATCTTGAAGGAGTTTTGACCCCTCACAATGATTCGCTTGTAATTTGTGCAAAGATCATGGGGACTCGAGTCCATAGATTGTTGGTAGACACCGGAGCCTATACCAACATCTTGTTCAAAAGTACACTCGATAAACTTGGAGACTTTTCAGCCCACATCCGGGACTCAAACCATAGAATCCTAGGCTTCGGAAATGCAGTAACAGTCCCATTGGGAGAAATTTCTTTGCTTGTACAACTTGTAACGATCGAGGAACCCGAAAAAAATATTACAAGAATGGTAGATTTTTTGGTCGTAGACCAAGAATCGACCTATAATGGGTTCCTTGGTCGACCTTTTTTGAATGAATTTAAAGCTGCCTGTTCAACTTACCATTATTGCTTGAAGTTTCCAACAGCAAGTGGAGCGGGCACAGTTAAAGGAGATCAAAGAAAGGCTCGGGAATGCCTCTTACAACTACAAGCAAAACATGCACAAGTATCCATGATGGAAGCCACCACCAGCTATCCGGTTGATGAACCATCAATATTGGAGAACATGATGGACTTAGAAGATGACCACATGGATACAGATGAACAACATCATGACGAGCAGGTGTTGGACGAACAACTCCTCACCATCCATGAGGAACATCATCCTGACGAACAACTAAGGGATGGTGACGAGCAACATTCATATAATGACCTGGAGGGCCAGGTGTTGACTAACAATAATGAATCTGGGCCAACAGATGATCTAGATCCCCGCCTGGGGGCAGAGCCAATGAACATCGAAAATGATTTCAACTCTGAGGGACCAATACTTGATCCTCGGTGGAAAGGACAAAAACGACGAGCAACTCCAGTTGAAGAGCTGGAGGCATTCAAAGTTAATCCTGAAAACCCAGATCTCGAGTTATACATAGGATCTGAGCTTCCTGAGCCTTACAGATCCCGAATGAAAGAGTTCCTCAGCAAAAATCTAGATGTTTTTGCTTGGTCTCATGCAGACATGGTGGGGATAGATCCAAAACATGCTTGTCACAAGCTCAATATCAATCAAGCAAAAAGGCCAATCCATCAAAAATGAAGAAAATATGGCCCAGATAAATATCAAGCTTTGAACGAAGAAGTAAAGAAGTTGTTAGATAACGACCTAATCCGACAAGCACTCTGCCCACAATGGGTAGCAAACCCAGTCCTTGTGAGGAAACCAAACGGGACCTGGAGGCTATGCATAGACTTTACAGATCTGAATGCAGCATGCCCAAAGGACAACTTTCCTCTTCCTCACATTGACCAATTGGTGGACAGCACTGCAGGTCATGAAATACTAACATTTATGGATGCCTTTGCCGGATACCATCAAATTCCGATGCATCCAGATGATCAAGAGAACACAGCATTTTATACTAACAAAAACTTGTTGTGTTGGAAGAGAATGCCCTTTGGCCTCATCAACGCCGGAGCAACTTATCAAAGGCTGGTGAACAAAATGTTCGACCAGCAAATTGGAGATACAGTAGAAGTCTATGTTGATGACATCGTAGTCAAAAGTCCCCATAAAGAAGATCATCCCCAACACTTGACCCAAGTGTTCGAAATTCTTCGACATTACAACATGAAGCTGAATCCAAAGAAGAGCAGCTTTGGAGTTCATTCAGGCAAATTCTTGGGTCATCTTGTTAGTCAATGGGGAATTGAGGCTAATCCAACGAAAGTTAAAGCCATAGTGGATATGCAACCACCACGTTCAATAAAAGAAGTGCAAAGACTCACGGGATGTCTAGCAGCACTAAACCGGTTCATATCCAGATCAGGAGACAAATGCCGTCCATTTTTTGAAGCCATCAAGAAAGGACAGTTCACATGGACTAACAACTGTCAAAAGGCATTCGACCAACTCAAAGACTACCTGGAAGATGTAAAAATCCTATCAAAACCCGTCCCAGGAGAAAAGCTATATTTATACTTGGCGGCGTCGGAAGTGGCCATCAGCTCCGTCCCGGTACGGGAAGACGGCAAATTCCATCAACCTATCTACTACGTCAGCCAAGCTTTGCATGAGGCGGAGATCAAATACTCCCCAACCGAAAAGCTGGCATATGCACTAGTCATGAGTGTAAGGAAGTTACGGCCCTACTTTTTTTATCATCAAGTTGAAGTGCTAACAACTTTCCCACTCAGACAAATTCTCCATCGCCCCGACACAGCTGGTCGTCTATTAAAATGGTCACTGGAGATTAGCCAATTTGGGGTGACTTATGCTCCTCGAACAGTGATCAAAGGGCAAGCGTTAGCCGACTTTATAGTCGAACTGACCTTCCCACCAGATCCGACGAGAGGACTTGATCACCCCTGGCATCTTTATGTTGACGGATCTTCGACTAACGTAGCCTCGGGGGCAGGAGTGGTTCTAATTAGTCCAGGCAGACAAGTATTCACTTCGGCAATCAGATTTGGCTTTATGGCAACCAACAACGAAGCCGAGTATGAAGCTCTCATTGCTGGTCTTCATCTATCCCTGGCAGTAGGTGTCAGACGTTTACAAATATTCGGCGATTCACAATTGATTGTGAACCAGGTCCGAGGTGAATATGAGGCGAAGGACGGCCATGTGATCGAATATCAACGAATTGTTGCTCACCTGATGTCCTTGTTAGACCAAGTATTCATTGAACAACTCCCAAGGACGAGCAACACTCAAGCAGATGCGTTGGCCCGACTAGCAACAAGCGAAGGGCCTGCAGAGTTGGCAGACATTATAATTACAAAGATGAATGACCCATCAACAACGAGTTATAATGTCAACCAACTTAACGATCAAACCAGTGAAGAAGAAGACTGGAGAACAAGTATAGTCAAATACTTGAAAAGTGGAGAAAAACCAAACAACTCTTTTGAAGCTGCCAAGCTAATTAAGCAAGCCGCCAGATATACTCTGGTAGGTGAGCAACTTTACAAAAGAGGAATATCACTTCCATTTCTCAAATGTTTGCCTAGGGGGCAAGGACGAGCAATACTCGAAGAAATACATGCCGAAGTATGTGGAAATCACACTGGGGGGCAAGCCTTGGCGTACAAAACTATCAGACAAGGCTATTACTGGCCGACCTTACGCCAGGATGCAATAAAAAAAACAAAGACTTGCCACCAATGTCAAATTTTTGCACCAAACATTCATACCCCGGCTCAACAGCTCGTATCGATTTATAGCCCGTGGCCTTTTGCTAGATGGGGAATGGACATTATTGGTCCCTTCCCAGCAGGAGTTGGAGGAGTTCGATTTGCCGTTGTAGCAGTCGACTATTATACAAAATGGGCAGAAGCAGAGGCCATGTTGAAAATCACGCACCAGAAAATGATCAACTTCATTTGGAAAAACATTGTCTGTCGTTTTGGAGTTCCACAAACCATCGTGACAGACAATGGTCCACAGTTTGATGGGAAGGAGTTGAGAGATTTCTGTACTAAATGGGGGATCAAGAAACATTACTCTACACCCTATCATCCCCAATCAAATGGACAAGTTGAAGCCGTAAACAAAATTATCAAGCATACGTTAAAGGTACGGCTAGCAGAAAGCAAAAATAGTTGGTCTACAGAACTTCCGGAAGTCCTATGGGCATACAGAGTTTCTCCCAGGTCAAGCACCGGAGAAACACCTTTTGCAATGGCTTTCGGGACAGAGGCTGTAATACCAATTGAGTTAAAGACCAATACATTCAGGACGACCAACTTTGATGAGCAGGCGAACAACTCTGCTCTAGCTACAGAAATGGATTTGCTCGAGGAAAAAAGACTGAATGCCGAGCTAAAAAATGCTACCTACAAGCAGCGAGCAGAACGCTATTATAATTCCCATGTTAAAATCAGGGAATTCAGAGTTGGAGATATGGTTCTAAGAAAGTTGCTCGCCCAACCTCCAGGTGTATTGGGACCAACTTGGGAGGGCCCGTATCGTATAAAGGAAAAATTCGTTAATGGTGCATACGATATCGAAGATATGGAAGGCAAGCCGGCCTAGTACTCCTGGAATGTTGTACATCTGAAGAAGTACTATCAATGAGACGAACAAGTTCTTAATTGGGCGAACAAATGTCTCGAAGGGCCAGTGAATCAAGTAAGGCAAACCAAAAACTTGCCTATTTTTTTGAAAATTTTGCTAAGTATAGAATTTAAAGTTGTTCGGCACATTGTATAGTTTGGTGTTGTTTCATCTTTTATATAGACAGAGTTGCTCGGCAAAAATTTTATAAGCGAGCATGTTTTAATTAGTGTTCAAAGTTGTTCGTCGATTTGTATATATTAGTGACGAGCAGTCTTTCAACACTTGTAAATTGTTCATTATGTGAATATAATAGTTGTTCGTCAAAGAGGAAAAATCCAAAGCTCGAGGTACAAGTCCATTTAAAGGTTGTTCGTTTTTAAAATGAACAGAACCTAAGGACCAAAGCCATTTAAAGGTTGTGCGTTTTTTAAAATGAACAGAACCTAAGGCTGAACCCTAATTCCACTAAAGGCAAAGTTCAATTCGAACAAAAGCCCAACACTATATGTTATAATTGCAAAGACATTGATAAAAATGTAAAGGCAATTAACATATAAAGAAAATGAGCGAACATGAGAAAGACATTCCATTAATCAAAAAGGCATTAAGCCTAAAAAATAGTACAATGATCCTAGAGGTCAAGTACTACAAAATGAGCGACCAACTATTACAAAGAAGGTGAAAAGAAAAAAGCTAAGTCCTAAAGAACTATTGTTGCTCGGCGGGGGGAGGATCTTGAGCCTACTCGGCGGGAGGTTCAACGATCATTTCTCGAGCCAAATCTTCAGCAGCCTTATCCTCAGCCTCTTTTGCATTTTGCTCGTCAGCCACGGCCACCCCTTCCTCTTGTTCGCCTTCATCAGTTGGGGGCGGAGGATGAGTAATGGAAATACTAGGGTCGAGTTTGTCAAGTTTAACCCCTAGTACTGCCAGATCCGCCAGCTGAATTTCGATATTATTCGGCGGTGGATAGTGCTCCATGAATTCATTCAAATCCTTGCTCATTTCTTCCACCAAATCCTTGAAGTCATAAGCATCGGCCGTGCGGATGCTGTCCGCATAGGCACAGATATATCCAAGGTTTGAGATGGGAGCCGTTTGAGCCTGAACTTCGGCTTCGAGTTGCTCGCTTGTGTAGAGGTTGGTTTCCGTCTCCCGAAGACGAGCAATTTCTGCTTTCAGTTTGGCGTTCTCTTGTTCAGCTGCGGACAACTTTTTCTCCCCCTCGCCGAGCAAGGCCTCCTTATCCTTGAGCTGGGCCTCTTTGTCCTTTAGCTCTTTGGACAGGCCTTGAATTTCTTCAAGGCGCTTGTGCTCAGCATCAATGTAAACATTGATCTGGTTGTTGAGGCGAGCAATTTTAGCCTCGTATTGGCCGACCAGGCCGTCTTTCTCTTCAGTGAGTTGCTGAGCAGTGCTGGCATAATGACGAGCAGACTCTTCTTGCTCGACAACTTGGGCAATTGTCCTTTGGGCCATGACGAGGCCGTTGGCGTGGAGCATCATAGAGAGATGGAGGTTGTCCACTAGCCCCTGTTGGAGGATGGCTTTGTCCAAGGGACGCGGCCAGGCTCGGGCGACCAACTCCGTCGCCTTACGAACATGTTCGCCAGGAATCTCCCTTATGTTAACGGGAGTCTTCGAGCAAGCGTACTGATGTACAACACTTGCTCGACCGGGTTAATCGTCAGTACGATATCTGCGAACAAGAAAGAAAAGGATACTTAGAAAAATAAAAAATAAAAAATGAATCTTGCTCGGCAGAGGCAGGGGTAGACTTACTCCTTAAATTTCCGGTCATCCCAACCCAAATGGGTGAGGTCCTCGGGGCCGCGGCCAGAAGTGGAATCCTTGCTCGCTTTGCCTGTTCTTTCCGCAGGCTCGGTGGAGCGGCGAACAGCATCCCCCTCAGGATGAGGATGACTGTGGCCTACTTTCTCCTTCCCCTTACCAACAATGGGGACATCATGGGCCAACGGAGTCCCATCCGCCTTCTTTAAGCGCTTCCCCGCGCGAGGGGGAGAAATTGGAGAAGATGGCTGAGCAGGACCAGGGGGAGCAGCTGGTCGCGGAACCTTGGCCCCCTCGGTTTTTGTTGGTCCCACTCGATAGATTAATTGCGGAAGCTTATGTAAAAATGTCTTTCCAAAATCTTTTATAAGAGATCAATAAACAATATTTAAAATAAAGCGATAAAAGACACAAGATATATAGTGGTTCGGATAAATATCCTACGTCCACTCTCCCTTATCACCAAGGGGTCTTACTAACAACCAACTCACAAACTTACTCACTGGAATTTCTGAAGTACCAGCACCTTCTTACAAACTCTTTAGATCTAACTTCGATCTAAAGATAAACTCACTCCAACCTTATCTTAACAAGATGAACAGGTTGAGTGTATAAACTCCTTACGAGTAGATAAGTAATTAAGAACAAAGTGTGAGTGCAATATGCGTAGTGATCACAAGCTTAGTATGGCTATATGCGCGTGAATACTTCTAGAGCTTTTTCTTGATCTACACTCAAATATATATAGAGGGGATTAGGGACATAGCCGTTGGGAGGCTAATCCAATCAGATCCTCTATATATGGAAGCTTCAATCAATCAATTCCCTAATTGATTGATTGGGTTGGTGAGATCTTGATTGATTGTCTTCATATCTTCTCAATCCAATCTTGTTTGACTTGATTTGAATCACCAACGGTCAATGCTTCCAATTGCCTAACTCTGATTCTCTCCAGAGAAGGCAGGACCAGACACCAGGCAACCTCGATGTCTTCTGGTCCTTATCTGGTGAACAACCAGAATACTCAGTAGAATAAGAGGATCAAACTGAGCATCTTTTGTTCCACCAGACTCGTCTGGTCCGGACTCGTCTGGTCTGGGGAAGGTCCTCTGCCTCTGGTCTGATCTCCTCTGGTGAAGTCCTCTGGTGACTCTTCTGGTGAGGTCTTCTGGTCTGGCAGTTTCCCCTAGACTAAGTCCTAAACTAGATCATCATCTGGCTAACAGGTCCAGATGGTCCTATTACATCTTCTGGTTTGTTTTAACTCATCAAAACTAACAAATTTTTATCCTAACAATTTCCCCCTTTTTGATGGAGTTAAAACACTACCAGAACTGATCAAAAGTAAACTTAAGCAAGAAAACAATAAAGGGATGAGACCTTAGAATAGATCTCATCAGGCAAATAATAAGACAACAAGGAGTTGTCTTTAGAACAGAGAAGATATGTATTTTTCATTAATAATCAGAGGACAAAATAATTACAGATTACATTGAAGTTCATTGTCCTATTCTAGGCATATCTCCTGTTCTCTTTAGGGACAAGAAACCAGTCAAGGAACCTATCCTGGACGGCCTTCAACTCTGCAGAAGATGTTGGGGTGAAATTCACCAACACCTTGGTCTTGTAAAGCTTCTTCAGTTCTGCCCAATCCACCTGGTTCCCAATCATGGGAGTGTTAAGGTAAGTAAATTCAGGAGCAGTCACCTCCAGGTTGAACTCAATGGTTGAATCCATCAGCTGCTTGTACAAGTCTGCATCATAGGCTTGCATCCAAGAATGGAAGGTTCTGTTGATTAGCTCATCATCTTCTGGTGCTGGCCTCTGGATATAATGCTGAATGAACCAGAGGGTCTTGGCTTCTCTCCATCTCTCAATCAGAGGATAAGGCACAGTAGAGTCAAAAGACCCTTCTGTCCTTAGTGGCAAGATGTTCATAACCTCCACAGGAGCTTTCCTCTTCTGTCCTGAGCCACCTGCACCAGAAGGAATACCAGCTTCTCTGGCCTTCTTGTTCTGTCTCCTAACATATCTGAGCCTCTGCTCTTCATCTATGTTCTTCCTGATTCTGGCTTGCCTCTCCTCTGGAGTCTCTTCCTTGTATCTCTTCTCTGCTTCTTCGACAACAGATTCAAGGAAACTCTTCTTTACTTTTCTAATCTTCCTCTTAGCAGGACCAGGAATGGTAGAAGGATCCTGCTCAGCTTCAGATGACTCTTCTTCTGCAGCAAGTTGTTTAGCCATAGATAGAGATTTCAACTCTTCTTTCTTCTTCTTCTGCAACTCAGCCTGGGCCAGAGTGTTCTCCAACAGGTCCAGACGAGCTCCATGGCTAAACAGAGTCTCATTGGTGGTCTTCGCCAGATCAGTTCTGGCCTTCTCTTCCCCCTTTTTAACTTCATCAAGGAGGGGCTCTACTACCTGCCTTATGAGATCAGGCAAGGCAGTGTTGGAGGAAGAGTGAAGATCACGAAGCTGCTTGGCCTCCTCCAGGTAAGCCTTAGACTCTGCAACAAGTCTCTCTTGCTTCTCCAACATCTCCTGGAGGGAGTCCTTCAGTCTAGCAGTCTGAATCATCTGGCTGACCATTTCCACTTTGAGTACAGAAACTGGCCTCATCTGCTCCATCACATGCTCTTGGAGCTGCTTCTGGCTGTGCATAACATCTAGCTTGACAAACAAGCCATTAGCCTTGAACGAAGCTTTAACCTCTGCCAGAGAGGACTTGAGCTGCTTCATGAAGATTCTCCTCTCTTGCTTAATCTGGTGCTCGATCATAGCAGGGGCCATATGTTGGATTGCTTTGGAAAAGCGCCCTATCTGCATGATCTGCTCGTTGAAGAAGACCTTCATCTTCTGGAGCACAGCAGGAGACATCTCAAAGTCCTCCTCGTCTGAATAAAGCTCTGGAGGGAAGACAAAGTGAGGACCAAACTTGTAAGTGGGGCCCTCTGGAGTGAGCATGACTCCTCTTTGGATGAGCAAGGTGCGAATCAAGACTTTGGCTGCACCAGGAGTCTCCAACTCTGCTGGGTTCTGAATGTTCATCTTCTGCTTCAGCTCAATCTCCCAAGCAGTGAAGTTGGAGGCACCCATTTCCTCAAGCAATAGCACCAGGTCCTCCACATCTTCAAGTCTGGCCTTGCTCCAGACCTTGGCATCAGTAAGCTCTGCCAGAAGTGGTAAGTGCTCCAGAAGAACTGGAAAATGCTCTCTTAGCCAGAGCTGAGCACTTACACTCATACTCTGCCTAATGGGACCCATTTCTGCAGATGAGAAAGTGAAGGGTTTGGGCCCAGAGGCAGAGAAGGAAGGGGCTAAGTCAGCAGGCTCAAGTGAAGCTTCCTCATCTTCACTATCATCGCTGGATAAACAGGTTGGAGAGGGGGGAGGGCCAACGAATCCCAGAGCCATAGAAATGGTTGGGTCCTGGTCTGTATGGGTTTGGGGAGGGTTTGGATTTTGTGAAGTAGAGGTGGTGGGGATTGGTTGCTCTGCACCAGAAGAGGAAGGGATATCTGGTACAGAATGTGTAGGAGGGATTTGGAAGGTGGAAGTGTTTAAAGGGGGGACTTCTGCACCAGAGGAGGTTGAGGGTACCTCTGATACAGAAGGTGGGGAAGAGGGGTTAGTGGGGATATGTGTTTGGAAATTTGGGGGAGAAGGTGTTTGTGTAGGAATGGTAGAGGGAGTATAGACGGGTGTATCTGGAATAGTCTGCTCTGGTGGAAGAATGGGGTTACCAGAGGCAGATGGGGTTTGGGGAATGTTATCTGGGGGAGAGGTAGAAGGGGAAACAAGATTTATGGGGGAGGAAGAGGGAAAGGAAGGGTTTACCTCTGCTGGGTCAACACCAGCAGGCAAAATAAGCTCTGGAGCATCCTCCATCATCTGGGTGGCATCCTCAATGGCCTTCTCCAAGGCCTCTCCAAGATCAGATCCAGAGTCTGAATCTTGAAGAAGGGCTCTCTTGGCCTTGGATTTCCTCACAAGAGGCACTTCATCTTCTTCCTCTTCCTCTTCTGAAGGCTCATCCACCAGAAGGGTTTTCTTTGCCTTTCTGCTAGTCCTCCTCTTCTTAGCAGAACCTCTCCTGGCCTCGTCTGGCTGCTTCCTCTTGGCTGCTCCAGCCTTCTTAACAGCTTTATCATCATCAGCCTTCTTCTTAAGCACATCAAGAAGGGGAATCTGGTCCTCCTCTGAGGAACCAGAAAAGGCAACGGTTGAAGAACCAGTTGCTTCAGCAGTTTTCTTCTGAGCCTTCTGCTTCTGCTGCTGCCTTCTCTGCCCCTTAGGAGGAGAGGGAATAGATTGAATAGGAGGGGCAGGGATGGCTTGCTCTCCATCAGAGTCAGGATGGCCATGGAGAGGACCATCCTTGGAGAACATAATCTTGGACTTATGAAAGCCCTTACACCAGGATTGTCTCCATTTCTTCTCTGGAAGAATCGAATCCAGAATTAGAGTGAGTTTTGTGCCCAATGAAACATTAGCATTGAACACAAATTGTTGCTCTCCTGGCAACTGGGGGCATTCTTCCTTCTGTATTTTCACCTTGTTCTTCCTCAGCACCCCCCAGAAGAACTCAGCCCAGTTACATTGAACACCATCCAGAATGGCCCTCATAACACAGAGCCTGCCAACGAAGATGGCATCTGTGCTATGGCTCTCACACATGAGAATCTTCACCACAATGTCAAATAACACTTTATACTTCTGCCTAAGATGCTTGTCCAAGAAACCCTTGGTAATATTTTGGCATGAATTTCTGGCAAACATCTTGAAGGATTCCAACGCCTCTCCTTCTCTGTACTTCAGTGGGTCCACTCCTTCCGCAGAAAGATTACCAAAAAGACCACAGAAGTCTGCCTTAGAGAAAACAAGATCTTCTGAATCAATCTTGGAAGAAACATAGTCTTCATGGATCTTCATCCGGATAAGAAACTGTGCAGCATATCCATCCAAGGTACGCAGATCCTTGGGAACCTTTGAGATCAACTCCTCCAGCCCAGAACGTCGGAGAAGTTCCAAAATCTCCAAAGCGGCCGGATTCTTAGTGGAATAGAAGTCCACCACCATTTCTGACTTGAGTTTCTTGCAGACATAGTCTGGATCAAAATTGCACTTGGGTGCCATAACTGTGAGAGAGAGAGAGAGAAAAAAAATGCTTCGCAGAGAGAGGTTAGGGTTTGAATAGTATGGAAACGTGAAAGGACAGATTGAAAACAAAAGTGATTTAAATAGAGTAATACGCGTGGCTTGAAAATTAAATGAAGAGTGAACGCGTGTTGTTTCAAATTCAATTTAGGAAACAAAATCAATTTTAGAATTGATTGACATTTTGCACAGTGATTAAATCCGATGGCCATGATGAAAGGCGAAATACAGATTTAATCTGGTGCGTTGGCACAGTCATTGGGACTGGGTATAAAGGGGTTTTGTGGCAGTCAAGAGAAAAAGCGAAATGATTGCCTAGGCCCTATACCCTAGTCTTAAATACACTCCGAAGGTGAAAGGTTTTGAGTGTACTTATTAATTTGAAAAGTGTATCCCAATGATCAGAGGCCAGAGTAGAAAAGACATACCTGTCACCTGATATTGTAACCAGATGATACCACAACTAGTCTGGTGAAACTTCTCCTCTGATGGAACTTATCTGGACCTGGTCAATAAAGACTTTGGACATATCTCTGACTCAGCACCTCATCTGGGATTAGTGTCACCTGGTGTATACCTCATCTGGAAGTATACCCTCTCTGATATATCTAATCTGCAGGTATGTTAGCATAAAGAAAATTTATGAAGAGAATTAATAAAGTAAGGATACTTCTCTGATGATCCCCCTAAATCAAATCTGTCTCTGGATCCAACAATCCTAACTCAAAAGCTAACTCTCTGAATCTGGTCTCAGCCAAAGGCTTGGTTAAAATATCTGCTCTCTGCCTCTCTGTTGCAATCTTTTCCATCCTTATATCTCCCTTCTCAACATGATCTCTGATAAAATGATGCCTTATATCAACATGTTTGCATCTGGTATGAAGAACTGGATTCTGGGTGATTGCAATGGCACTATTACTATCACAGAAAATAGGAATATCCTTAGCTCTAATCTGGTAATCCCTAAGCTGTTGACTAATCCAAAGAAGTTGAGAACAACAACTCCCTGCAGCCATGTACTCTGCTTCTGTTGTTGATGTAGCAACTGAAGTCTGCTTCTTGGAAAACCAGGATACCAATTTGTTCCCTAAAAATTGGCATGTACCACTTGTAGATTTCCTATCTATTCTGCACCCACCATAGTCTGAATCTGAATAACCACTTAATTCTAAATTGTCATCTGCAGGATACCATAATCCTAAATTCACAGTTCCCTTGAGATATTTCAATATTTTCTTAGCTGCTTCCAAGTGACTCTTCTTGGGGTTAGCTTGAAATCTGGCACAAACTCCTACAGCAAAGGTAATATCTGGTCTGCTTGCAGTCAGATACAAAAGAGAACCAATAAGTGCTCTGTACTGAGTCTGGTCCACACTCTCTCCAGACTCATCTGGATCCATGTTGAAATTTGTCATCATAGGGATCTTGGTTGCTCTGCTAGATCCTATTCCAAATTTCTCCAACATGTTTCTGGTGTACTTAGCTTGATTAATAAAAATTCCCTTCTCTGATTGCTTAACCTGCAAACCCAAAAAGTAATTTAATTCTCCCATCATGGACATCTCAAACTGTCCCTGCATGAGTTCACCAAACTTCTCACACAGCTTCTTGTTAGGGGATCCAAATATGATGTCATCAACATATATTTGGACCAGAAGGATGTCCTTTCCTTCTTCTTTCCTAAACAAGGTCCTATCAATCTTACCTTTAGTAAAACCATTGTCCAGAAGAAATTGAGATAGAGTGTCATACCATGCTCTGGGTGCCTGCTTCAGCCCATAAAGAGCTTTCTTAAGCTTAAACACCTTGTCACCTTGTTCAAAACCAGGAGGTTGTTCAACATACACTTCCTCAATGAGAATCACATTAAGAAAGGCAGATTTCACATCCATCTGGTATACTTTGAACTTCATGTGAGCAGCATATGCTAAGAACAATCTGATGGCTTCTAGTCTGGCAACAGGAGCAAAAGTCTCATCATAGTCTATTCCTTCAGACTGAGAATAGCCCTGGGCCACTAGCCTTGCCTTGTTCCTAGTAATGACATCATTCTCATCTTTCTTATTTTTGAAAACCCACTTAGTGCCTATCACCTTTTGATGTCTTGGTCTGTCTACCAGCTCCCAAACATCCTGTCTGGTGAATTGATTCAATTCCTCCTGCATAGCCACAATCCAATTTGAATCTTTCAGTGCCTCCTTGATGTTCTTGGGCTCAATCAAGGACACATAGCAACTGAATAAGGCAGCTAAGTTAATAGTTCTCCTAGTCTGGACACCCTTAGTTGGATCTCCTAAGATCAGGTCATTGGGGTGATCAACCAGGGTCCTCCTTCCCGTGGTCTTGCCTGGGTGATCATCTTCTGCAGTACCTTGGTGATTATTACCACCTGCAGAAGAGCTTCCCCCTACAGGAGTTCCAACCTCTTCTGGTTCTGCTCCTTGTGAAGGCTGCTGCTTCAGAGAACCAGGAGATGGGTCCTCATCTGAATCTGAATCTGAATCAAGAATAGGTGGATTGACCTTGATAACTCTGGGTGTAGCCTGATTCTGGGTCTCATCTGAAGACTTAGAATCCACCTTGTACTCAAAAGCAGATTCATCAAAAACAACATGAGGTGTTTCCTCCACACAAAGTGAATTCTTATTAAAAACTCTAAAAGCTTTACTGGTGCTGGAATATCCCAAAAATATTCCATCAGCCACTTTAGCATCAAAGGTTCTTAATTTAGATTTCCCATTGTCATGGATGAAACACTTACATCCAAAAACATGAAAATATGAAACAGATGGGGTTTTACCTTTCCATACCTCATATGGGGTCTTATTGTGTCTCTGGGCAATCAGGCACCTGTTCTGAGTGTAACAAGCTGTATTGATGGCCTCTGCCCAAAATCTCTGTGGAGTGTTGTATTCTGCCAGAAGTGTTCTTGCAGCTTCTTTGAGAGTCCTATTCCTCCTTTCTGCAACTCCATTTTGTTGAGGTGTTCTGGCAGCAGATGTCTCATGAAAAATCCCATGATCCTTGCAATAGTCTGCAATATGTGAATTCAAAAACTCTGTTCCTTTGTCACTCCTGATCCTGACAATGCTCTGGTTCTGCTCATTCTGAATCTGCTTGAAGAACTCTGGCAGCTTAGTTATAGTTTCATTTTTCTTAAACAAGAACACTACCCAAGTGTATCTTGAAAAGTCATCTACTATTACTAAGGTGTACTTCCTTCCACTGAAACTAAGAGGAGAAACAGGTCCAAACAGGTCCATGTGAAGTAGTTGAAGTACTCTGGTTGTGGTTGTGCTCTGGACATCCTTAAAGGAAGTCTTGGGTTGTTTACCCTTCTGGCATGACCCACAAACCTGATCCTTCTTAAACACTTCATTTGGAAGACCTCGAATGAGACCCTTTCTAGCAATCTTGTTCAATGTTTTGAAGTTAAGATGACACAATCTCTTGTGCCAAATCCAGCTGTTCTCTGCAGATCCTTTAGCAACCAGGCAAGCATTCCTCGGGCAACTGCTAAAATCTGCAAGATAAATGTTACCCTTCCTCAAGCCTATTAGCAAGATATCATTATAATCAGAAGAGAAAACAGTGCATGAATCACTAGAAAACTTCACTGAGTATCCCTTGTCACAGAATTGGGATACTGAAAGCAGATTATGCTTGAGTCCTTCTACGTAGTAGACTTCATCTACAGATACACCATTGAAGGTCAACTTTCCAACTCCTCTGGTGACTCCATAGTTGTTGTCACCAAACATCACTCTTGGTCCATTCAATGGCTTGAAATCTTGGAGATTATCCTTCTGGAATGTCATGTGCTTGGAACATCCACTATCAATGTACCAGACATGGTTGCTTGAAAATCCTTTCTCCAATGGACTCTTATCTACCTGCAGAGAGATTAATTAGGTCCCCTACTAGTGCTGGGTCCTGATTGGTTAGTTGCAGGTTTTGTAGGAATCCATAGATAAAGATCATCTCTTGATGGATGAGGAGATCTTATCTTCCTTCCAAATCTATCTACCAGTACATGTCCTCTTACTATGACATATTGAGCTACTGGTCTGATAAGGACACCTTTCCTATAAACAGGTCTGGTGTACCTTTTCTCAAATCTGGCCTTTGGAATGGCCTGCCTCAAAGACATGGTCTTAAAGGTCTGGTTGTAAGGGTACATCCTAGAAGAACCATCTCTGGTGTCATAACTTCCCAGATCAGTTGGTTTTCTATAGATGGGTCTGGAAGACCTCCTCTGGTTCTGATAATTAGACCTGTTCTGGTGATTATAGTTCCTTTGAGTATACCTATTCTGGAATTGATTTTTCTGAGAAAATTATCTCTGGGGTACCTGGTTCTGTTGAACATTGTTCCTTCTCTGGTAGTTATTACTCTGATTGGTATTCCCCCTTTTTGAGTGTTTCCTTTGAGGTCCCCTAATCTGTTTAGGTTCCCTTTGAGGATTTCTCTGGGGTCCTCCAATTTGAGTAATTCCTACTCCTTGGGACTCATTGTTCACAGAACCATTAATCTTTAATGGTTCCCCTTTTTGACACTTATTCTCAAGCATCTTCTCTTCCAGAGTAGTCAACTCTTCTGGACCATTAGTTAAGTGATTAACAGAGTGATTCCTTTTCCAATCAGGATTGTGAACCACCTTGTAACCATTACCAGTTAAGTCTTTATCATTCCAGATTTCTACCACTTTACCAGCTCTTACAGACTTGTCTTTGTTATAAAAGTACTTGTGAGTTTTAGTGGTAATTCCAGAATATCCTAAACCACTCTTATCACAAATGCGCTGAGAAGACTCTGATATGATAGATACAACAGATGGTATCTTAGGAGCTTCTCTGGGCATAGGTATCTCCTCTATGTTGTGGACAACTTGTTTTCCCTTGATAAGAGTTTGGTATTTGGCTCTGAGTTCAGTGATCTCATCCTCTTGAGAATTCCTTTCTTTCATGAGTTGATCTACCAGAGTATCTCTTTCTGTGATCTTATCCTGAAGTTCAGAGACTTCTTTGGAATGATCTTTCATGAGTTCTCTGGTGGATTTGTGCTCATGAGAGAGAGATTGAACTTCTGCTCTGAGCCTACCATTCTCTTTCTCAAGTTTTTGACAGAGTTGGACACAATTTTGGAGATCTGATAGCATTTGTTGCATATCAGACTCTCTGGAGTTACCAGATGAATTAGAGGATTCAGTACATTTGGAATTAGATAAAACAAGAGTAGTTTCATTTACCTCAGTGATGTCTGCCATGAGACACACATCATCATCTGATCCAAAGTCAGAAGAAGAAGAACTGGAACTAGTATCCTCCTCCTCTGCTTCTGCCAGCAGTGCTCTCTTATCTGCATATCTCCTATCTCTCTTGATTCTTTTCTCTTCTCTTTCCCTAGGAGTAAGCTGAGGACAATCATAACTGTAGTGACCAGTCTTGTTGCATGTGTAGCAGGCATTGTCTCCTCTGGGACTAGGACTTGGCTCTCTCCTCCTCTGGTTGTAGTCTGATCTGGCAGGGCTACTTTCTCTCCTCTGGTAGTCAGGTCTGCCAGAGCTACCATCCCTCCTCTGATGATCTGATCTCCCAGAGCTGCCAGGGTTGTCATCTCTCCTCCTCTCTGGAGTTCTGAATCTGGTCTCCCTTGAGTCTCCAGATGTCTTCTCCTTCTCTGCAGGCTTGAAAGAACTCTTCCTGTTTCTGGTAGACTCCTTCCAATGCCTTTTGTACCTGCCATATTTTGAACTCATTTTGTCTAATTTATGAGTTAGAAGTGCTACCTGCTCCTTGAGGCTCAAGTCATCTGCAGTAGACTCCTTTGGCATGGCATCAGATTTGAGAGTTGAAGAGAATGCAACTCCTTTCTGGCCAGAAGAGGAAACCTCTTCTGTTTGATCCTCCTCTTGAAGATCATATTCGTAAGCCTTGAGATCAGACAACAGAAGATGGTGATCCAGAGTGTTGAGATCCTTGTTGTCCTTGATCACAGTGACTTTAATTCTCCACCTGCTTGTTAGTGAACGTAATATTTTACTATTAATCTCTTTTTCAGAATAGGTCTTACCTAAGGCACTAGCCTTGTTCAAGAGATTCGTGAGACGCATGTCCAGCTGGTCAATGGTCTCGTCTGGTTTCATCTTAAATGTGTCAAAAGAGTGTTGAACAGCTTGGAGCTTGTTATCTTTAATCTTCTCTGTTCCTTCACAGAGCAAAGCTAACTTGTCCCACATCTCTTTTGCAGTGGTGCACGTCCTGACCTTTTCAATGACTTCTTTAGTAAGAGTGTTGATAATCTCAGTCCTCGCCACCTGGTCCAGGTTATGTAGCTTTCTCTCATCGTTGTCAAGTTCGTCTTTCTTTTTGAGGATTCGTTGTCTGGGAACTCTATCCTCTGCAGCGTCGCTAGTTTCTTCTCTGGACTCAGACCTGCCACTATCAATAGGAGTCCAATAAAATTTAATGGGGCCACTTTCAACCACATCTAACATGCGGTGATGAATAGCTCCAAGATGATTACTCATCATGAAGCTCCAGTGGCTATAATCCTCAAAAGAGAATTCTGGCAATTTGCGACTCTTATAAGAAGATTTCGAAGACATATTGATAAGAAATTTTAGGGAAATAACAAGAACTTGAATAAGATCACTAAAGAGCAATGGATCTGCCCGGTGACCACCAAAAGCTTTTCAAAGCAGTGGTCGTGGACACACTGCTCTGATACCACTTGTTGGTCCCACTCGATAGATTAATTGCGGAAGCTTATGTAAAAATGTCTTTCCAAAATCTTTTATAAGAGATCAATAAACAATATTTAAAATAAAGCGATAAAAGACACAAGATATATAGTGGTTCGGATAAATATCCTACGTCCACTCTCCCTTATCACCAAGGGGTCTTACTAACAACCAACTCACAAACTTACTCACTGGAATTTCTGAAGTACCAGCACCTTCTTACAAACTCTTTAGATCTAACTTCGATCTAAAGATAAACTCACTCCAACCTTATCTTAACAAGATGAACAGGTTGAGTGTATAAACTCCTTACGAGTAGATAAGTAATTAAGAACAAAGTGTGAGTGCAATATGCGTAGTGATCACAAGCTTAGTATGGCTATATGCGCGTGAATACTTCTAGAGCTTTTTCTTGATCTGCACTCAAATATATATAGAGGGGATTAGGGACATAGCCGTTGGGAGGCTAATCCAATCAGATCCTCTATATATGGAAGCTTCAATCAATCAATTTCCTAATTGATTGATTGGGTTGGTGAGATCTTGATTGATTGTCTTCATATCTTCTCAATCCAATCTTGTTTGACTTGATTTGAATCACCAACGGTCAATGCTTCCAATTGCCTAACTCTGATTCTCTCCAGAGAAGGCAGGACCAGACACCAGGTAACCTCGATGTCTTCTGGTCCTTATCTGGTGAACAACCAGAATACTCAGTAGAATAAGAGGATCAAACTGAGCATCTTTTGTTCCACCAGACTCGTCTGGTCCGGACTCGTCTGGTCTGGGGAAGGTCCTCTGCCTCTGGTCTGATCTCCTCTGGTGAAGTCCTCTGGTGACTCTTCTGGTGAGGTCTTCTGGTCTGGCAGTTTCCCCTAGACTAAGTCCTAAACTAGATCATCATCTGGCTAACAGGTCCAGATGGTCCTATTACATCTTCTGGTTTGTTTTAACTCATCAAAACTAACAAATTTTTATCCTAACAGTTTTGTTCGTCATCGCCAGGATCTTGGTAGGCGGGTCACCTCTCCTTTTTCGTCCTTTTGGAGGTGCCATCTCGAAAACTCTTTGTTCGAGAAGGGCAAAACTGGGAGAACCGCAACGGTGACTTGCTCGGCTAAAAAAAAAGGAGTTAGACGAGCAAGTTGTAAAAGTAAAATGACGAGCAAAGTTGGTATTAGAAGTTGGAAGCTTTTCATACCTGGGGGCACCTCCGCTTGTGCTTTCAAATGATGAGGGTAGGGAAACAATCGAGCAGCTCTTAAGCACTTTCCCTCACGTAAATACTCGGTGGTCCTATCTGCTTTGTTGCGAAGGCCGACCAAGTAGGAGGTGAATAGAAACTCTGAGCCGATCTCCTCTTCCTCCGAGTTCCACTTGGGCAAACGAGGGCCTACGAACAAAAAAGAAAAGTTAAATTAGAACAGTACAGTTCGAAGACGAATAAGAAAATAGTCTTACGTTTAAATTTCCCATAAGAAGCAGGGGAATTAATTCGTCCATCACCACCGTGTGGACCAGAAGATGCTCGCCAATCACCCCCGATGAAGAAGAAGTGTTGTTTCCAATCGCGAATTTTGTTCGGCACTCCCTCCACCATCTTCAGTCCAGTCCTTGCCTTAAGATAAAAATAACCTTCCTCTCCAGGGGGACATCTCGTGATCGTCATGAGGTAGTTGATCTCATCTGCAGTTATGCGGTCGACATACCCCTCTAGTGCGAACAAACACATCGTCCCCAATAAGTTCATCCATCCAATTGGGGTGATTTGGGTGATAGCAAGGTTAGTCGCCTCTAAGAAGCGACCAACAATAGGTGGAAGGGGCAATCTCAATCCAGTGATTAGAGTATGAATGTTGATCGCCGTGCATCCTGGAGGTGGGCGATCAGCTCTCTCTTTTCTCTTGGGAGCCCACATATGAATATCGTAGGGAATCTTTTAGGTCTCCCGGATCGAATCCAACTCATACTCGCGAACAACGCTTTTAATCTTGCTCGCCTGGTACTCAGTTTTCACCAGATCCAATACTTCTCTCTGAGGGCGAGCAAAGTTGTCCGCATGTTCTTCAGCATATGCTCGCCAATCAAAAGGCCGAGCAACTCCGGTTGGGATCTCATTTTCCATCATTCTTGGTGATGGGAACCCTATTCCTTCTAGAAATTTGTGAGTCAGCTCGTCAAATAATGGATCTTCTAATTCAGCGCTGGATGAAGAATCGTTCTCCGAATTTCTGCTCGCCGCGACCACTATTTCTCTCCCAGATGGGCGGGCACCGGTATCCTCAACTGAACGAACCACCAAATCCACGTGAGGATCCGACGCCGAAGAAATCTCGAAGGGAGGCTGATCGACGGGGACCGCGATTGGGAAAAGTGGGTCAAGAGTTTCTTCAGATTTGTTACTTGAATGCGAAGACATGAGAGGAGAAAAGCAAAAATCCAGATGACGACGGATGAAGTTGCAGACGGCGGCGCTTCACCGGAGAAGATGGGGGCACAAGGTCCCTCACGGTGGCGATGGAGAAATATGGAAGAAAAAGAGAAATAGAAGAAGAGATAAGAAAATAACTACCTTGGGAATGGAATTTGAGGCCGAATGCAATAGAAACGAACGCTGAAAAGCTCGAGATCGCCGGAGAAGGAAGAAATCGCCGGAGATACTGTAGCAAGAAGTGAAAAAGTGGGAAAAATTTGTTTATCCTTTCTATTTATACTCCAAACAAAAAACGGGGTGCAGAACGTAATTCCCAGCAAAATGTGGGCCAAATTGAAGAAAAACGGGGTCAAACCCGAGCAAGATTGAAAATCAGAGGGCCTAGTTGCAAATATAGGGGCGTGTCGCCTCGGGGCTGCTCGCGCGTGAGCGGTGCGCAATCATGACGCTCACGTCATCTTCGTACAACCCCCAGACCTTGGGGAGACGGAACGACGTACCATTTGTTGCTCGCCAAGACCAATGATGTTCGTCCAAATCCACGCCAGTATAATATCCTAACTATAGTTGCTCGCCACAAAGTTGCTCGTCTGGGGCAACATATAGCCAGGATAGGGGGCAATTGTTGACAGGCGAACATAAATCAATAATAGGCGAATAAGAATTAAAGCCTTATCAAGGATTATGAAGAGCCAACCTCAAATCAAGGATGATCAACAAAGAAAAGCAAGTCGGGGTGCATAAACCAATCTGGGGAGTACACAAACTGACGAACAACTATACGACGAACAAGATATTGGCGAACAAGTTTAAAAACTAAAGACCGAATATGGACCCACCACCAAGCCAATAATGACGAACAACACTGGTAAAAGTGTTACAGTTATCAGCCTAAGAGGTGTATGCTGACGAACAAAGGACAAAGATCCCAAAGCCAATCTGTGCAAGACACAAAGGCGAACAACTTCTGAGCCATACACCCAAACGGCGAACAACTTCTATGAAAGAACCATCCTGGATCGATTTAAACCGACATGGACGAACAACAATGAAGTCCGAGATAAGACCAAAGAAGACTTTGTAACTAAGATTTAGCTTAGATAAGGTCAAACTAGAGTCAAAGGACACATGTCAAGCATGCAGGCTAGGGACACATGTCAAACACTCCCAAAAACACACACTATCATACTTAAACATGCACATATACGAAATTAATTCAATTTCGACTTTCGTATATCCGATTTTATAACCCGAACCTCGATTTACCATTTACGGTGGTAGCCAATCACACGTAATTGATTGATGATCTTTAAACCAAACCTAAACAGTCATTAATCCACTCGATAAAAATTGATCACCAACAGAGTGCTGACCAGAAGAGTGTGACGGATTAGTTCACTCACCCAGAGGCTTCGTAGTAATCTGGAGGCAAGGAGATCTTGGAGTTCAATGATTGAGAAAAGGCAATCTGGAAGTCAACTGATTGAGGATATGATTGATTGCTTGATTGAAGATTGATTATATCCCTCAAATTATGTTTGTTTGAATTGCTAGCTTTTCAACGGCTAGTTAATTCTCACAACTATAAATAGGAGTGTTTTGGGTGGTTAATTGATCATCAAACAATTACGTGTGATTGATCACTAACGTAATTAGTGAATACGAATTTTCGGGTTTAGATGGGATAGAATCGTATGAAAGCTTACGTGTTTAAGTTCGATTGTAAGTTAATCGAGCTGCTTTAGATTCGTAATCGAAGTTTGGACGTGTATAATAATTTGTGCTTGTTTATTAGCTGAAAAAATCTAAGTATTTATAGACATTTGCCTAGCAGGAGGTGTCGTGACTTTTGGCCTACCAGGCCTGCATGCACGACACCTGGGCTTTGACCAAGTTGATCTTATCTAAACTAAATTCTATCCTTATCTGTTGGACTTGCTCGCAGTCAAGAGCTGCTCGTCATGTTAGACTTGTCCATGAGGAGTCTTTAGTCTGATTCTGATGGTCTTTTGTCTTGCTTAATTGTTATTTTGGCACTGTGGTTGGATCTGGTCGGCAGGATGCCAATTGAGCTCGTCATGTGGCTTTTGATCTGGTTTTGTTCGCCCATCCGCCTTGGTGCAGCACGCAGGTTTTGGTCGTCCAATATCTTGTTAAGTGAATCTTGAGTTGATTTTGTCTTAATCCTTGGGTGTGTTGTGCTAATCCTGGTCGCCCAAATGCTGATTCTGCTTGCCTGGTTAATCTTGCTCGGCGTGCGGGTTCTGCTCACCTGGTTAATCTTGCTCGGCGTGCAGGTTCTGCTCGCCTGGTTAATCTTGCTCGGCGTGCAGGTTCTGCTCGCCTGGTTAATCTTGCTCGGCGTGCAGGTTCTGCTCGCCTGGTTAATCTTGCTCGGCGTGCAGGTTCTGCTCGCCTGGTTAGTCTTGCTCGGCGTGCAGGTTCTGCTCGCCAGATACCTTGTTTAATCTTGACTTAACTTCGTCTTAACCTCGGGTATTTTGAGCTAATCCTAATCGTCCAGACGACGATTCTGCTCGCCTATCAACAGTTGGTACTTTGGGTTATTCTGTTCGCCTAATGGCTAGACCTGCCTGCCCGGATGTCATGTGGGCCCACATGGCCTTTGGGTTAAAGTTGCTCGCCTGGTCATTGTAGTTCGCCAACTTTGGGTAATCCTGTTCGCCCAAGAGTTATTTCTGATCGCCTATCAACAATTGCCCCCTTGCCAGTCATTATGTGGTGACGGAGTGAAGCGGACTACTTATGGGCTGGCAACTACCCGGTGTTATGAAGGCGAGCTGATCTTGCTTGGAGCGGACTACCTCAGATGGGCGGACTATCACGGTCGAGCTGACTTGGATGGGTGAACAATCCAACACTTGGTAAATTATGCTTCACAATGATAGGAAGAGCCGACAGTCTGTGGTTGTTCGTCCATTGTAGGGTTTTTAATACCTTTGAGGTGATCAACTTCATTTGTTGATTGCTCTGTTCATATATAACTCTACCTTTATTTGGGCTCTGTTCGTATAGAACTCTGCCTTTATTTTGGCTCTGTCCGTATAGAACTCTGCCTTTATTTGAGCTCTGTTCGTATAGAACTTTGCCTTTATTTGGGCTCTGTTCGTATAGAACTCTGCCTTTATTTGGGCTCTGTTCGTATAGAACTCTGCCTTTATTTGGGCTCTGTTCGTATAGAACTCTGCCTTTATTTGGGCTCTGTTCGTATAGAACTCTGCCTTTATTTGGACTCTGTTCGTATAGAAATCTGCCTATATTTGGGCTCTTTGGCTAGAGTAGCTCGCCATGGTCTTGTTCCTCTTTGAGAGTTACCCACTTTATTATTGCTCGTCAGTCAAAGTAGTTTGCCTAGCAACAATAGTAGCTCGTCAAGAGGACAGTTGCTCGTCAAGAAAAAAACAGCTCTTCCATGTAGAAGCTGCTCGTCAAGAGGAAGCAGCCCGTCCATGTGGAAGTTGCTCGTCATGGGGGCAGCTGCTCGTCAAGAGGACAACTTCTCGTCAAGAGAAAGTAACTCGTCCATGTAGAAGCAGCTCGTCCACCCTGATAGGTCCTCCAAGTCATTCATCTTCATCTGAACTTGAAAGGATGCTCTCCCGAGGTCTTTTTACAGGTGTTTGTTTCACAAATTTGGACAACCTGCCCTCTTCATTGCTCTCCAGATCCTTGTGTAGGGCTTCTTGCATAGAGACAAAGACACCTGCCCGATCACGAAATTCAGCATAAGTTTTTGGGCATCTAAGATGTACGTCTTTCCAGAGTTCGCTGCCCTTCTTTAGTCCAGCTAAGACGGCTACAATTTTTGTATCCTCGCTTACTGACTCCCCTTCTAGCAGGACCTTGTCAAATCTTTCCAAGTACGATCGGTCCAATTCATCATTAATTTGCTTCAAGTCGGATAACCGATGCCTTTGGGACAGATAAGACCCAGCTGTGGAGAAGTGGGACAAGAATTCTTTGCCTAGCTGGATAAATGAATGAATTGAAGCTGGTGGTAGGGCCGAAAACCATTTGTGGACACGATCCCCCAGAGTCAAAGGAAAATTACGGCACTGGGTTGCATCACTTGACCCCATTGATATCATGTAGTCAGAATATTTCATCAGATGCACTTGGGGGTCCGTCGTACCCTCATATTGTATGCTAGCGGGAAATTGGATTTTCGTCTGAATTGGGGCTTTTAGAATCACCGAAGATAGAGGGGAGGTTGGTAGAGTAGTACTCCCATATCCTCTCTGCTGGTCGAGCTGGCCCTGCATGCTTTCAATTACCTTTCTCATGGAGGCGAGCTCTTCAAAGGATCCCCCCTGACTTGGAAACTGTTCGGCGAGCAGAGGTGCGTGACCATCTGTTCGCCGCAGTCCCTCACTTGGTATAGGAACCCCCGGGGCTGGCCTCCTTGGATTGGGCTCTGCATCTGGGCCTAGGCGACCAAAGGCTGACCTGGTCAGCCTTTCGTGGACTGACTGGCGAGCAGGTACTGCGTTTGGGCGAGCTACTCCAACTGTTGGACGTATCTCGGCTGCTCCCCGACCGCGGCTACCTAATCTATCCAGGACACTTTGTCGTGTGCCTTGACTCACCCCTACAACCGGATTCTGGGTTGAACCCCCTTGGCTAGCAGCCTCAGCGAGCTGCTTATCTTTGCCCTTCGCCCTACGAGCTTGGGCGCTGTCCGCCTCGTTTAAATGATCCCCTCTGGCCTTCTCATGTTCACGAGTCCTTGTGGGGCTATGCCTTGCTCGTACATAAGAAGGGCCAGGTTGAGCTTGTTGTCTTTGTAGAGCCTGGAGTATGGCTATTGTCCGTGCCAATTCGTCTGGGTTGCGAGCAAAAGCGTCCAACTCAGGGGGCATCAATTGATGAGCAACAGTGGTTCGATTCTCTTGGTCGTTTCTGCTCGCCCCTGCTCGCCTACCACTCCCGGACTGGTCGTTTCTGCTCGCCCCTGCTCGCCTACCAGCCTGAGACATTCGGGAGTGCGAATCCCTTGTTATATGTTGGAAACATTGTGTTTCTCGTGATTGAGGTATGTTTACAAGATGTGTCAAGTATTGTTCCTTAATTCTTTGATGAAGAACACCAAGAACACTTTTCTTCAACGATTCAAACTTGTTCTACAGTCCTTGGATAATCTTTCAGTGTTCAATGAACCGGAGGTTCGAACCCTTCTTCTAGCGCCAATTTGTTGATGACCGTTTCTAATTTCGAAGATTAATGGCTGTTTTTGGTGGTTAATTGATCATCAAACAATTACGTGTGATTGATCACTAACGTAATTAGTGAATACGAATTTTCGGGTTTAGATGGGATAGAATCGTATGAAAGCTTACGTGTTTAAGTTCGATTGTAAGTTAATCGAGCTGCTTTAGATTCGTAATCGAAGTTTGGACGTGTATAATAATTTGTGCTTGTTTATTAGTTGAAAAAATCTAAGTATTTATAGACATTTGCCTAGCAGGAGGTGTCGTGACTTTTGGCCTACCAGGCCTGCATGCACGACACCTGGGCTTTGACCAAGTTGATCTTATCTAAACTAAATTCTATCCTTATCTGTTGGACTTGCTTGCAGTCAAGAGCTACTCGTCATGTTGGACTTATCCATGAGGAGTCTTTAGTCGGATTCTGATGGTCTTTTGTCTTGCTTAATTGTTATTTTGGCACTATGGTTGGATCTGGTAGGTAGGATGCCAATTGAGCTCGTCATGTGGCTTTTGATCTGGTTTTGTTCGCCCATCCGCCTTGTTGCAGCACGCAGGTTTTGCTCGTCCAATATCTTGTTAAGTGAATCTTGAGTTGATTTTGTCTTAATCCTTGGGTGTGTTGTGCTAATCCTGGTCGCCCAAATGCTGATTCTGCTCGCCTGGTTAATCTTGCTCGGCGTGCGGGTTCTGCTCACCTGGTTAATCTTGCTCGGCGTGCAGGTTCTGCTCGCCTGGTTAATCTTGCTCAGCGTGCAGGTTCTGCTCGCCTGGTTAATCTTGCTCGGCGTGCAGGTTCTGCTCACCTGGTTAATCTTGCTCGGCGTGCAGGTTCTGCTCGCCTGGTTAATCTTGCTCGGCGTGCAGGTTCTGCTCGCCAGAAACCTTGTTTAATCTTGACTTAACTTCGTCTTAACCGCGGGTATTTTGAGCTAATCCTGATCGTCCAGACGACGATTCTGCTTGCCTATCAACAGTTGGTACTTTGGATTATTCTGTTCGCCTAATGGCTAGATCTGGCCGCCCGGATGTCATGTGGGCCCACATGGCCTTTGGGTTAAAGTTGCTCGCCTGGTCATTGTAGCTCGCCAACTTTGGGTAATCCTGTTCGCCCAAGAGTTATTTCTGATCGCCTATCAACATTAGATAGAGAGATTGAAGTTGTATAAAGGATCTGGTACTTTCCAATTCCAGATAGTAGGTTGGTTGGAGAGAGAGACCCCTTTGATAAGGGAGAGTGGACGTAGGACTTGTTATCCGAACCACTATAAATCTGGTGTTCTTTATTAACTGCACTTTAAGTTTTCTGCATTTTGTTTTAGCACTTTCTTTAAAGGGTTTTCATTAAAAATATTTCAAAACGTTTCCGCTGGATAACCTTTTTAGGACCAACAAGTGGTATCAAAGCAGTGTGTCCTACATACCACTATTTTGAAATTATCTCGGTGGTCACCAGGGCAGATCCATTTTTTTGAAAATCCAAATATGTGTTGTGCTAACAATTTTTGCAGAAATAGGCTCGAAGAGAAGTAGTAAAAGAGACACTAGGAGTTACTCCAAAAGAAGCTTCGCAGATGAGGAAGAAGAGGTATCCACTTCTAGTTCATCATCTAATTTTGGACCAAACGAAGAGTTATGTCTAGTGACAGATGAGGTATGTATTCGAACTTCCTCTTCTTTTTTATCTTCTTCCTTTTCTGGACAATCAGAGGAGTCTTATATGCAGAAAATGCTATTAGATCTCCAATCTTCTGTACAACTTTGTCAAAAGTTGGAAGATGAGAACACAAAGCTGAAAGCAGAAAATCAGAAGCTTTCACAATGTCTAGGCAACCCAGCTAATCTACCAGCTGAACAAGATCATTCACTAGTTGAAGAGTCTAGTGACTTGAAAACCAGGTGTACTGAACAAGTTAAGCTAATAGAAAGGCTGGTTGTTGAAAATGTTGAGAAAGATAATGAATATAATCTGCTTAAAGCTAAGTTTGATGAACTCTTCCATCAAAACAAAATTGTAAAAAAAAGTGAGGACAAGCCCAAGCTGAGACTGGAGCAGCTGACTACAACAAACAATGTTGTGTCACACATAGCTGCCTCATCTCAAAGAGAGCATGATAAGACAGGTCTTGGTTATACCAAACCTGAATCCTCACATGTTCAGAAAGAAGTACAACCTAGTAATTTTATTGATAAGGGTAAGAGGTCAACTGACCTAGAAACTCTACCTAATGAGCAGATGAGTTCTAAAACTCAAAAACCCAAAAGACAGAGGAGGAATTTTAAAAGACCTCGGCAAGGTTAGGAGAGTAGAAGACAGTCTGGATCTTCTAAAAAGAGGCAGAACCAGATGACTCCTACTCACCTGCAGAAGACTTTCAAGTCATCTGCCAGACCAGCTGGAACCTTTGATGGTTCTAGAAAGACTTATCCATATCAAAAGAATTTCAAGACTATTGCTTTAAGACAAGTTACTTCTTCAACTTGACAAGCTCATAAGAGAAGAAGAGTCTGTAAAAGAAATAACCATGTCGAAGCTTCTTGTGTTCAGTGTATTTTTGTGGATATGTATGGAAGGAAGATAAGATCGCCTGATTCAAAAAGGGATGATCTATTTTTGTGGCTCCTAAATATTATCCTAACCTCCCTGGACCCAGAAGGGTACCACAAACTTGATTACCTGCAGATACACAAGAAGACTAGCTGATGTTTTGCCCCAATATCAGCTGAGCATATTTTGAGGGGGAAGATCAGTTAACCCAGCCTGCTAGAATCTCTATTTAGATATTTCAAATTTTCTTGTCTTATTTTATTTAAGTTCTTCAAGTTTTAACATCATCAAAAAGAGGGAAATTGTTGGGATATAGGTTAGATGTTTTGAAGATGTTAAAACAGAGAACTTGTAATAGGACTAGCTGAACCTGTTAGTCAGCTACAGATTAGTCTAGAATAGGTCTTTGGTTAAGGGGGAAGAAATCTGAGGTGACTTGACCAGAGCAGATGAGCTCTGACCAGAGAAGTCTGCTAGAGGAGTCTGCCAGAGGAGCCTAACCAGAGGAGTCTGCCTGAAGACCTCTCCTAGATGAGGTTCAGAGCAGATATGTCACCAGACCAGACTAGAAGACGCCGGACCAGACGAGTGCTGACCAGAAGAGTGTGACAGATTAGTTCACTCACCCAGAGGCTTCATAGTAATCTGGAGACAGGGAGATCTTGGAGTTCAATGATTGAGAAGAGGCAATCTGGAAGTCAACTGATGGAGGATATGATTGATTGCTTGATTGAAGTCAACTAATCAATCATATAATCAATCTTTGATTGATTAAATCCCTCCAATTATGGTTGTTTGAATTGCTAGCTTTCCAACGGCTAGTTAATTCTCACAACTATAAATAGGAGTGTTTTGGTTGAGTTCATTCACAAGAGTCAGGCATGTTGGGAAAATAGGGGTGCCCGAAATCTATTCGGGATGAAATTTAAATATGAATTTAAATTTAAATTATTACTAGCATGAATTAATCCTAATTAATTCAAATAATAATTCCAACAACAAATTTAACATCATGCATGTTGAATTAATTCACATAAAATTTAGGCGGAATAAACAAGAATTTATGTGACTTACGTACCTCTTGTAGAATTGGCCTTTGAATAAACGGGACAATCACGATCACGCTTTATCAACCCAAAAACCTTCTCAAGTATTTCCCTTTCGCCTTACTTGATCACCGATGGGAGATGCTTTCAAGTAATTTAAATAACTAAGGAAAAAGAAAAATATATATGCTCTTGATTTTTCCAACACATGGAATTATGTACTTGGGGATGAAATAATCACCCCCTATTTATAATAGTAGTGGCCGAAAATTGTAGTATTTTATGGGCCTGGAGAAAATCTTTTCTTAGTCTCTAAGAAATCTTGAATATATATCATATATTCTTTTCTCCATAATAAACTATTCCACAAAAATCTCACACTCCTTATTATAGGGTAGTATTCGAAAATTATAGGATCAAGACACAAGATTTGGATCTTCTTGAATATATGAGATAATCTTGTATTCCAAGAATACTTATCTTCCATAATATCATTCTAAGAAAATCAACAAAATCTTTTCTCTCCTAAATATCATATTTTTGAAAATTAAGAGAAAAAATCAGCATTTTATTTTCTTTTTATTTTAATCACCTTATCATTATTGGACTACTTAATGAGCTACTTGAGGGGCCTTTAAGGAGAATTAAGATTGGACCTCCAATGAGCTTCTGAATTTCAATATTGAGCCCCAATATAATTCAACCCATTAATATTAATTAGTACCACTAATAAATTAATATTGCACTATCCATCTTAATCCATATTACGATAATATGGGCTCCCGATTATTATTTCCCGTGTTTAAGATTATCAAGTCCATTAATTAATTAAGCTTCTGAATAGCTCTAAATTAATTAATATATTTCACCTTGGGGTAAAGACAGCTTAACATTATTAACCGTACCGAAGAAACTGATTCTTCACTTGCAAGATTTGGTACGATAAAACTTCTGAGCCCACCAAGGGGACTAATCACACGAGTCGTACTCGCATGCATTTCTCCGTATTAAATCTTAGCAACCGTCGTATGATTAATATTACTGCCCAAAGCACAAGGTTCGAAGTCATGATGATTCTTACCCAACATGAATCAAAGCAGTAACCATTAAGCACACACGGACCTATTTAAGTGACGGAGATTAAAAAATCAATAACCACTGAGGTTTAATTCTTCACATTTCAGAACAGAAGAATTTATCCTCGCTGTAGGTCCTCTTCAACACATACTAGATGTGCTAGTGCAATCTCTTAGTCAAGACAGACCAATTTGAGACTTATACATCGACCTTTCACGGCAGATTGTTCAATTCCACCTAGGTCGTGAATTTGTACGTTTAGTTACAAGAAAACTGTTAATGTGATCTTCCGTGATCGGGTATCACCACATTAACTACAATGTAACATGTACCATATATTGAACGGTTTGCAATAGATATTCAACATTCAGTCATAACTAAAGTAAATGTGATAAAAGAATTATTCTCATAAACAAGTGTTTAATACATGAGTTATACAAAGTAAAAGCATACTTTCACGTATAACTCCAACAATCTCCCACTTATACTTAAAGTCTGCTTTTTAGTATACATCATGCATGTCTTAGTGTTGTAGCTCTATGTGACATCTCATGTCAACCTACACTAACCTAATAATTCCTCCCACTTATACTTAAAGCAGATTGGCAATAGTCTTGACTCCCATTCCATCCACATGTCCCTCGAATGTACTCTGAGGCAGACCCTTTGTGAATGGATCAGCTAGGTTGTCTCCCGACGCTATCTTTGCCACCTCTATATCTCCTCTCTTAATGATTTCTCGTATAAAATGGTGTTTTCTTTCTATGTGTTTGCTGGCCTTGTGGGCTCTCGGTTCCTTTGAATTTGCAACTGCTCCGACATTGTCACAAAAGACAGTTATCATGTCAGGCAAATTTGGAACAACGTCCAAGTCCACTAAGAAGTTCTTGAGCCAAACTATCTCTTTCGCTGCTTCACAAGCAGCTACATACTCGGCTTCCATGGTCGAATCGGCGATGCATTTCTGCTTAACACTTGTCCATGAAATGGCTCCTCCTCCAATGCAAAACACACTACCCGAGGTTGACTTTCTTGAGTCTATGTCTGATTGGAAATCTGAGTCCGTGTATCCCACGGGCACAAGACTATCTGACTGGTAAATCAGCATCCGCTCACGAGTTCTTTTCAGATACCTCAAGATGCACTTTACAGCAGTCCAATGGTCTTTCCCGGGATTACTTTGATATCTTGCCACCATGCCCACGGCTAAGCAGATATCCGGTCTCGTACACAGCATTGCATACATAAGGCTTCCTACGGCTGAAGCGTACGGAACACCTTTCATGTCATCTATCTCCGCTTGTATCTTAGGGCTCATTTCTTTCGATAGATGGATTCCGTGCCTAAAAGGTACAAAACCTTTCTTGGAATCTTGCATGCTGAAACACTTCAAAACAGTGTCAATGTATGAAGCTTGCGATAAGCCCAACATCCTCTTCTTGCGATCTCGAGTGATCTTGATCCCAAGGATGTGACCGGCTTCCCCTAAGTCCTTCATATCAAATTGTTTTGACAGCCATACCTTTACGTCTGACAATACCTTTACATTGTTTCCAATGAGCAGAATATCGTCTACGTATAATACTAAGAATACCACCGCAGTTCCGTCACGCTTCTTATACACACAACTTTCGAACTCATTTTGATCAAACCCATAAGACTTAATCACTTGATCAAAATACTGGTTCCAAGTACGCGATGCTTGCTTAAGTCCATAAATGGATCTCTTAAGCTTGCATACGAGGTGCTCTTGGCCTTTTTCAATAAAACCTTTAGGAGTTTAGTTGGATTATTACTCAACCTGTTCATCTTGTTAGATAAGGTTGTTGTAAGTTGTAAGAAGGAGCTGGTACTTCCGAAATTCCAGTAGTAAGTAAGTTGGTTGGAGAGTGAGAAAGACCCCTTTGGAGAAAGGGAGAGTGGACGTAGGACAAGTTGGTCCGAACCACTATAAATCCTTGTGTTCTTTATTTTCTGCACTTTAAATTTCTGCAATTTCTTTTAGCATTTCTTTAAAGGGTTTTCTTAAAAATAAACTTAAAAACGCTTTCCTCTGGATATTTTTGGGACCAACATGTTGCATATAGATATCTATCCGTCAAGACTTCCGTTAAGGAAAGCTGTCTTGACATCCATTTGCCAGATCTCATAATCTAGGTGCGCAGCGATCGACAAGAGAATACAGATGGACTTAAGCATAGCTACAGACGAAAAGGTCTCCTCATAATCGATCCCTTCTTTTTTAGTATACCCTTTGGCCACTAGCCTTGCTTTGAAGGTCTCAACCCTTCCGTCCGGTCCTCTTTTCCTCTTGTACACCCACTTGCATCCAATGGGTTCTACCCCATTGGGTGGTTCGACCAACTCCCACACTTGATTATGATCCATTGAACCCATCTCGGTTTCCATTGTCGTTTGCCATGACTCTGCGTCTTTGTCTTGGATTGCCTCGTCGTATGTCCATGGGTTTGATTCATCACCGGGAATCAAATCCGAAGATTCTCCTATTCCCATAAATCTCTCGGGTTGCCTAACAATCCTCCCACTGCGACAGGGTTCTGGTTGTGAAGATGTGACGTGTGGTACATCATCTTATATACTTGGTATCGAGGTTTGACCTCTCAATTCTTCTAAGGTAATTTCACTTTTAGGCTTCCGATTGTTCATATAATCTTCCTCCAAGAATTTAAAGTGTGTACTAATCACGGTCTTTTGATCCTTGGGACTGTAGAATATACACCCTTTCGTTCCCGCAGGGTATCCTATAAACAGCCTTAATTCCGAACGTGGACCCAAATTACCGACTTTCTTGTCTAGCACGTATGCCGGATAACCCCAAATCCACAAATGTCTTAGACTGGGCTTGCGCCCGGTCCACAATTCCATTGGGGTTTTAGGAACTGATTTGGATGGCACCAAGTTTAGAATGTAAGCCGCCGTTTTCCAAGGCATTACCCCAAAACGACTTGGGTAAATCCGAATAACTCATCATGGATCTGACCATCTCTAAAAGAGTCCGGTTTTTTCATTCCGCCACACCGTTCTGTTGAGGGGTTCCCAGTGCGGTTAACTGGGATACGATCCCTTCGTCCGATAAGTAGTTCAAGAATTTATGCATGAGGTATTCGCCCCCACGATCTGATCGTAGGAACTTGATACTCTTTTCCCTATGTTTCTCGGCTTCGGCCTTAAACTCCTTGAACTTATCAAAAGTTTCAGACTTATGCCTCATAAGGTAAATGTACCCATATCTCGAGTAATCGTCAATGAAGGTGACGAAATACTCATATCCCATTCTCGCTTTGATCGTCATTGGACCATACACATCGGTATGAACGATTTCTAACACTTCCGTAGCTCTATTCCCCTTGGCTCCAAATGCCCTCTTGGTCATTTTACCCTCTAAACAGGATTCACAAGTTGGAAACGGTTCGACTTGGAATGATTCCAAGGATCCATCGTTCACCAATCTCTCTATCCGATTTAGATTAATATGACCTAGTCTAAGATGCCATAGAAGTGTTTCGTTCATCTCCGAAGAATGCCTTTTTTTATTACTCGAAATGATCGACGTGTTATTAGATTCATTATTTGAGTGGTGTGCACACTTAATCGTATAGAGATTGTTTACCAACGTTCTATGACAGATAGTATCATTCTTAAAAGAAACAGTAACAACTTTATTAAAAGTAATTGAATATCCATCAAAAAACAACTTAGAAACCGAAATTAAATTCTTCCTAAAGTTCGGAACGTATAAAACATCTCTTAAAATTAAAACTCTATCTTCAAAAGATAGGTGCACGACTCCCATTGCTTCGGCTACCACTCTCGTAGCATCGCCCAAAGTGATGAGGATCTAATTCTTGCTAAGTCGTCGGGTTAGCTGGAACCCCTGAAGAGTGAAATAAATATGATCAGTTGCCCCGGTATCCACTACCCAAACGTGGGCAGCATACGCCGCAACATAAGTTTCAACGACTAAAGCATGAGACTTACCTTTCTTTACCGCCTTCTTAGGCTTAGAACAGGTCGCCCTCCAATGTCCCTTCTCACCACAGTTGAAGCACTTACCCTTAGCAGCTTTCTTTCCACCTCCTTCTCACTTTGCCTTAGGTTTCGCAACGGTTGGATTTACTTGGGTCTGGTCTTTCGTCCTCTTTCTCTTCTTCCCTCCCTTGGGACCCAAAGAGGCAGACAGACCGTTTGCCACCATTGCAACAGTTTGATGATCCATTAAAGTCTCCGCTGATACCAAAGCTTGCAAGAGCTCGGGCAAACTATTTGCCCGGTCATTCATTTGATAGTTCAACTGAAAACTGCTCAAAGCTCTTCGGCTGAGAATGGGGAACGAAATCGACCTTAGTAGGGAGGTCAAATTCTGTACCAAGTACTTCCAACTTGTTGAGATAAACCATCATCTCGATAACGCGATCCCTTACGGGCGTACCTTCCACCATCTTCAACGAAAGCATCTTTCGTATGGTGATTTGCCTAGTTGTACGGTTCTGATGTTTAAACATCGCTTCAAGATTGAGCATTATCTCAGAGGCGGTCTCTATGTGTTGGTGTTGGTGTTGCAACACATCTGATATTGAAGCCAGAATAGTACACCTAGCCATCTCATCAGAGTCAAACCAACTCTTATGCTCTTTCTTGACCGCCTTGCTCGCATCTTCGGCAGGCTCTTGGGGCTTAGGAGTAGTAAGTACCCATTTGTGGTGTTGAGCGGTTAGGACAATATCAAGATTACGTTTCCAATCAACATAATTCTCACCAACAAGTTTGTTATCTTTAAGTATACTAAACAGTGGATTAAAAGGTTGCGACATGATGAACTGAGAATAAAACATACATTCATATCATATCTAGAAAAATAAAATTATCACATAATTCGATCACATCAATTATATTGAAACCTTAAAATAATATAATCATGCATCAGCCAACATCTCGAAATAATTTAAATGCGCCACGAGGGGTGGTCTATACATTTAAACACATTCAAGCGGATCACAAATTTAAAAGTTACAAATCCATAATTCAAAATTAATATTTGGCTCCCACTTTGACCACATAAAAATTGACAGGGACTTCGAGGAGAGTAAGTTAATATCAATTTCTTATGCCTAAGTAATAACCATAATTAAATACAGGATTATTATTTCGCTTTGAGCAAGCCACTCGTGGTGAGGGTCAATACCGCCACTAGTAATAATCCACAATCATCCTTTCGGAATTTATTCATGTGAAATCCGTCTTTTTGGCCGATCCGGGGGGGGGGGGGGGGGGAATGTATTCCAAAAGAACTTCACAAATAAATAAATTATGGAGGCCAAATTAATCCAATTTTAATATCCAGAATAAAATTGCGATTAAATAAACATACTTAGTAATTTTCGAAAGTAAGGTTTTTCTTGGACAATAAAATTCATGCAAACACATATTAACTATAATAAGTGCACGAAATAAAATATCCATCAAAACAAATTAAACACATTGGAGCACTCAAATCCAATTATCACGGTTTAATTTCTTCACGTCTTGATACGAACTATCGTCCTTGTTGATTTCCATCGTTCGTCTCGACACGCTCCCACTCGAACAGCAACACTTCATCAAAAATAACTTCGTTTGGGGTTCAGGACGATGTTTAAAATCACACAAAAAAAAAACAAAAACTGAAATTTAAAATTTCACGGCCCGAGATACGACGCGCGTCGGCCCACGGAGTGTGCCTGCACGTCTCTCGGCACGGCACCGAGTAGCTGGCCGCCCAGCGCCGCCTACGTGTAAGCGCGCTCGCGCCCTGCCGCGCCCCTCGTGCGCGGGTCGTGCGCCTCGCGCACCCCGTGCACAGGGTTTCGCCGTTCGTTCTCGTTTTTCACCCCGTGCATAACTTTACACCCATGAATTCGCCACGCATGCATACGTTATCCGGGTACACCGTCTTTAATTCTTCGTTCTTCGTCTCGATCCGGTTATAATTTATTTTTAAAAAAAATAAATACTAGATCTAGACTAGTCTATTACAATGATCAAATCAAAATAAAAACAACTAATCTACTCGTGGATTTTATCACGAGAAAAACGAATTCGAACGAATTGAATTAAAATCAATTAATTCACACGCATGAAAAAAATAAACATTAAAACCATGACAATTGGATACTTGCAAAAAAGATCTAGCAATTCTACTATCCAATTTCAATTTAATGTCTAACAACTTAAATTCCAATTTAAACCCTGGCTCTGATACCAGTTGTTGGGAAAATAGGGGTGCCCGGAATCTATTCGGGATGAAATTTAAATACGAATTTAAATTATTACTAGCATGAAATTAATCCTAATTAATTCAAATAATAATTCCAACAATAAATTTAACATCATGCATGTTGAATTAATTCACATAAAATCTAGGCGGAATAAATAAGAATTTATGTGACTCACGTACCTCTTGTAGAATTGACCTTTGAATAAACGGGTCAATCACGATCACACTTTATCAACCCAAAAGCCTTCTCAAGTATTTCCCTTTCGCCTTACTTGAACACCGGTGGGAGATGCTTTCAAGTAATTTAAATAACTAAGGAAAAAGTAAAATATATATGCTCTTGATTTTTCCAACACATGGAATTATGTACTTGGGGATGAAATAATCACCCCTTATTTATAATAGTAGTGGCCGAAAATTGTAGTATTTTATGGGCCTGGAGAAAATCTTTTCTTAGTCTCTAAGAAATCTTGAATATATCTCATATATTCGTTTCTCCATAATAAAATATTCCACAAAAATCTCACACTCCTTATTATAGGGTAGTTTTCGAAAATTATAGGATCAAGACACAAGATTTGGATCTTCTTGAATATATGAGATAATCTTGTATTCCAAGAATACTTATCTTCCATAATATCTTTCCAAGAAAATCAACAAAATCTTTTCTCTCATAAATATTATATTTTCGAAAATTAAGAGAAAAAATCAGCATTTTATTTTCTTTTTATTTTAATCACCTTATCATTATTGGGCTACTTAATGGGCTACTTGAGGGGCCTTTATGGAGAATTAAGATTGGACCTCCTAATGGACTTCTGAATTTCAATATTGAGCCCCAATATAATTCAATCCATTAATATTAATTATTACCACTAATAAATTAATATTGCACTATCCATCTTAATCCATATTACGATAATATGGGCTCCCGGTTATTATTTCCCGCGTTTAAGATTATCAAGTCCATTAATTAATTAAGCTTCTGAATAGCTCTAAATTAATTAATATATTTCACCTTGGAGTAAAGACATCTCAACATTATTATCCGTACCGAAGAAACTAATTCTTCACTTGCAAGATTTGGTACAATAAAACTTCTGAGCCCACCAAGGGGACTAATCACACGAGCCGTACTCGCACGCGTTTCTCCGTATTAAATCTTAGCAACCGTCGTATGATTAATATTACTGCCCAAAGCACAAGGTTCAAAGTCACGACGATTCTCACCCAACATGAATTAAAGCAGTAACCATTAAGCATACACGGTCCTATTTAAGTGACGGAGATTAAGAAATCAATAACCACTGAGGGACCTCCAATGGGCTTCTGAATTTCAATATTGAGCCCCAATATAATTCAGCCCATTAATATTAATTAGTACCACTAATAAATTAATATTGCACTATCCATCTTAATCCATATTACGATAATATGGGCTCCCGGTTATTATTTCCCGCGTTTAAGATTATCAAGTTCATTAATTAATTAAGCTTCTGAATAGCTCTAAATTAATTAATATATTTCACCTTGTAGTAAAGACAGCTTAACATTATTATCCGTACCGAAGAAACTGATTCTTCACTTGCAAGATTTGGTACGATAAAACTTCTGAGCCCACCAAGGGGACTAATCACACGAGCCGTACTTGCATGCGTTTCTCCGTATTAAATCTTAGCAACCGTCGTATGATTAATATTACTGCCCAAAGCACAAGGTTCAAAGTCACGATGATTCTCACCCAACATGAATCAAAGCAGTAACCATTAAGCACACACGCTCCTATTTAAGTGACGGAGATTAAGAAATCAATAACCACTGAGGTCTAATTCTTCACATTTCAGAACAGAAGAATTTATCCTCGTTGTAGGTCCTCTTCAACACATACTAAATGTGCTAGTGCAATCTCTTAGTCAAGACAGACCAATATGAGACTTACACATCGACCTTTCACGGCGGATTGTTCAATTCCACCTAGGTCATGAATTTGTACGTTTAGTTATAAGGAAACTATTAATGTGATCTTCCGTGATCGGGTATCACCACATTAACTACAATGTAACATGTACCATATATTGAACGGTTTGTAATAGATATTCAACATTCAATCATAACTAAAGCAAATGTGATAAAAGAATTATTCTTATAAACAAGTGTTTAATACATGAGTTATACAAAGTAAAAGCATACTTTCACGTATAACTCCAACAGGGCAAGAGCACAAGAAAGCACACACGAACTCTCCACTCACTCACATTTGTCCTTTCACGATTATATACTCTTTAGGAGTTATTAGTTGGGCACTTTACACAATTCTTATCTTCCTAGATAGATTGGTGTAAGAGTTAGATAGAGAGATTGAAGTTGTATAAAGGATCTGGAACTTCCCAATTCCAGATAGTAAGTTGGTTGGAGAGAGAGACCCCTTTGATATGGGAGAGTGGACGTAGGACCTGTTGTCCGAACCACTATAAATCTGGTGTTCTTTATTAACTGCACTTTAAGTTTTCTGCATTTTCTTTTAGCACTTTCTTTAAAGGGTTTTCATTAAAAATATTTCAAAATGTTTCCGCTGGATAACCTTTTTGGGACCAACATCATTAATCAGAGGGGCATCGAGGCCAACCCGACCAAAATCAAAGCCATCATCGACATGATAGAGCCGAGGACGGTTCGCCAAGTGCAAGTGCTAACTGGACGATTTGACCGCACTAAACAGATTAATCTCAAGGCTAGGTGATAAAAGTAAGTAATTCTTCTCCACCAGCAAAGACAAAAAATTCTCTTAGAACAGAGAAAGTTAGTTAGCATTTCTCAAGCTAAAGGAGTACCTAGCCAACCCCAAGATCCTGGCCAAACCAATCCCAAGCGAGAAGCTCTACCTCTACTTAGCCGCTTCTGACAGCGCTCTAAGCGCGGTGTTGGTGAGGGCCGAGGGGCAAGACCACTTACCAATCTACTACGTGAGCCAGATCCTACACGAATTTGAGGTTAGGTACTCTCCCCTGGAAAAGATAGCCTACGCTTTGGTCATGAGTGTCAGAAAGTTGAGACCATACTTTTTTTACCATCAAGTCGAGGTCTTAACAACTCTACCTCTCCGCCAAGTTTTGCATCGTCCCGACACTAGTGGACGTTTGATCAAATGGTCTTTGGAAGTCTCTCAATACAGGGTCACTTATGCCCCGAGGACCGCCATCAAAGGCCAGGCACTTGCCGACTTCGTCATAGAGCTCACTTATCCCCCACACCCTTCCAAGGTAAATCACCCAGCCTGGAAGCTGTACGTGGATGGCTCCTCGACAAGCACATGTGCTGGGGTCGGGATAATCTTGACGGGACCAAATGGTCAATGCTTCACCAATGCCATCAGGTTCTCTTTCCATGCTACCAATACCGAGGCGGAGTACGAGTCACTCATTGGCGGCCTCGACTTAGCCATCGCTATCGGGGCCCGAAGGCTAAACATTTTTATGGACTCACTTTTGGTGGTAAATCAGTTGACGGGAGAGTACGAGGCGTGGGGTGAGAAAATGACCAAGTATCATGAGCACGCGGTCGAGTTATGCAAAAATTTCCACCAGGTCTACATTGAACAGATTCTGAGAGAACAAAAATTGCAAACCGACACCCTATCCAAACTCACCGCCTCGGAAGGCACCACCGACCTCTCCAATATCAACTTAACCAAGCTCCAGGCTCCATGTATCAGCCAATAATTAGTTGCACCAGTTACCGACGAGGTGCCAAGTTGGATGACTCCGATCCTCGCATACCTAAAGGACGACACCTTGCCGGAAGACCGGGTCCAGTCTCGTCAAATGGAGCAAAGAGCGATGAGGTACACAATTATCAATGATCAACATTACAAGAGAAGTTTCACCCTACCCCTTCTCAAATGTATCACTCCAGAGCAAGGGAGGCTCATCTTCGATGTAATCCACAACGGAGTCTGTAGAAATTACGGTGGGGGACAGTCTCTCTACCATAATACTTTGAGACAGGGGTACTTTTGGATCAGCATACGCCGAGACGCAATCGCTTATGCCAAATCTTGCCACCGATGTCAAATGATGGCCCCAAACATCAAGGTGGCACCGGAGAACCTAATATCGATGTACAGCCCATGGCCGTTCGCGCAATGGGGCATATATCTCATAGGTCCAATGCATACGGCCCCTGGAGGAAGAAGATTCACCCTGATCGCAGTCGACTACTTCACCAAATGGGCTGAGGCCGAGGCATTAACCACCATCGACCAAGCCCAGATTATCAAATTATTTGAAGGAACATCATATGCCACTTTGGTCTTCCCCAAGCAATCATCTCCGACAACGGGAAGCAATTCAACGGCCTAGAAGTGATGGAGTATGTGAAAAATAGAACATCAAGAAGAAACTTTCCACCCCGTATCATCCACAATCAAATGGTCAAGTCGAGGCAGTGAACAAAATCCTCAAACATACGATCAAGGAAAAGTTAGATAAGGCCAAGGGCAGATGAGCCGCCGACCTCCCCGAGGTTCTCTAGTCCTACAGGACGACGTCCAGGAACTCAATAGACGAATCCCCTTTTACCCTAGCATTCGGGACCGAGGCCATCATCCATTCCGAGATCATAGTGCCAAGCCACCGAACGTCACAGGCCATCACCGAAGAAAACAATGAGGCCAGAAGAGCCGATTTTGACGTATTAGAAAAAAAAAGGCTCTTGTCCGCTTTGAAGAACGAGGACTATAAGAGAAAGTCGGAGAAGTTTTTCAACTCCAAAGGGAAGGTCAGACAATTCTCCGTCGGCCCGTCCTAAAGAAAGTCCAAGCCTTCTCAAAAGGCCCCCTCGGCCCAAACTAGGAAGGTCCATTCCGAGTCGCAAAGTTTTTAGCAAATGGGGCATACGAGCTAGAACGCCTCGACGGCGTCCCCGACCAATACCCCTGGAATGCTATCAACCTCAAGAAATATTATCAATAAATCCTTTGTAACTTTCAAATTTGATGAAATAAAGTTTACTTTTACCATCCGATTCGATGAGTCACACTCCAATCAAAGCCTTTGGACGAGGCCGGGCCTCAACCAAAGCAACACAAAGTCCAAAGTCTAGGACATACCTGGAATAGGGCACAAAGTTGAGGTCCAAGGCAAGTTCTTGACCAAAGCAAAAAAAGCCTCCATCCAAGGACATACCTCGGGTGGGGCACAGAGTCCTGAAACGAGACCCGTGCTCGTCCAGGATTTAACCCCGTCCAAGGGCATACCTTGGGGGATGAAAGACCCTCGTCGAGGACCCACCTCAGAGGGCATAAGCCATTAGTTGAACAAGATCTCAACCAAGACTCTTTAAGAGGCCAAACCTCCCTAGAGCATAAGACCAATCACAAGGACATGTGTCATAATGACATAAAGTCCCCGGACGAGACGAGATCTCAAAGGGGCAAAAGTCTCATAGAGCAGAAGTCTCCCGAGGACCATAGAGATCCGAGGCGAGCATTAACAGCGAGACCTTTTAAGACGGTCATGTTACACCCAGGCTCTTTAAGAGGCCAAGCCTCCCTAGAGCACTAAGACCAATTACGCGGGCATGCTCCATAATGGCATAAAAGCCCTCGAACGAGACGAGATCTCAAAGGGGTGAAAGCCTCCCGACGAGTTTAAACTCGCAGGCGAGCGTTAACATATAAGCTTTTTAAGGCGGTATAGTTAAAACCCAACCTAAGAGACAAGTCTCGAAGTGCGGACATAGTTAAGATTCGTACTTAGAGCCCCGTCTCAAAGTACGAGCACAGTTAAGATTCGTACCTAGAGCCTCGTCTCGAACTACAAGCATAGTTAAGACTCGTAGCTAGAGCTTCATCTCGAAGTACGAGCACAGTTTGACTAGTACCTAAAGCCTCGTCTCGAAGTACGAGCACAATTATGACTCATACCTAGAGCCTCATCTCGAAGTACGAGCACAGTTAAGACTTGTACCTAGAGCCTCGTCTCGAAGTACGAGCACCAGATAAACTCGTACTCAGAGCCTCATCTCGAAATACGATCACAGATGACCAGATTCTAGACGAGGTCCAACCTCACAAAGTGCCAAGACCCTTGACGAGGCAAGACCTAGGGGGCAGTAAGCCGGGGTGAATTCATTACAACTCAGCCTCAATGGTTTTAGAGAAATTTTATGAGTTAGATTTCTCAGTCTTTCATAAAAAAGAAGTCCTAAGCTTGTCAAGGCTAAAAGATCACAAAATACAAGTACAAGAGTAAAAAATGAGAAGCAAAGAGGAAGGTTCATTAATTTTGGAGAAAGTACACGAGGAGGCCACTACGGACAGTCATATCATCCAACAAAATAAATGTAAAAGCATATCCTACTCGACAATGGGGGCAATTTTGTCAGCGGCGGCGGCAGTCTCGACGGCGGCCGGAGCAGTCTCAGTTGTGGTGGGGGCAGTCTCATTAGCAGGGGCTGCCCCGTCTTCATCCTTGGCCTTGTCTTTGGGAGACTCGGGAGGACCCTCCCCCAGCATAAGCAGCCGGCTCCAGTCTGGCCACCAAGAGAGATCAACGCTGTGCTCGACCGCAAGATCCTTGATGGCCACGTAGAAGGTAGGATCGAGGGGGTAGCTAAAGACGAAGTTCTTGAAGAACTTCTCCGGTTCGGCCTTCGAATCGTCAGCCTTCTTAGCTATCTTTAGAGAATCTGAGATAGCCAAGTAATAGGCGTAGTTGGAGAGTTGACGGGTGTCTTTGGTCGGCTCATAAACTGGAGGAGTCGAGGATGTCCACCCGAGCCTTCAGGTCCGTGAGGACCACATCCGCCTTATTGGGACAGTATCAGTTTTGATTAGATCCCAAAGACCCTGAAAAGATGAGTGGCCTTAATGTTGTAATAGTCAGGCTAGTCTTTGTTAGGTTTGTAAGTTTATTTTACTTTCACAGGTACACAATGAGAGGAGAACTCATTGTTGTCAATCAAGACTGTAGCTTGAAGACACAAGAGCACCATCCTGAGCTTATGACAATTCTTCTAAGCTGACTGAGTAAGTGTCAGGATGAAGAGCATGATCTTGAGATCATTGCTAACTCAGCCTGTAGGGAACAAGATCACACTGAGTATTTGGGAAAAGACTTGGAGTAGGATCCAAGCAAGTCAAAAGGAATATCAGCACAGGGAAATGTACGTAGATAAGGACAAACCTGAACTCAGTAAAGACAAGACTAAACTAAAGAATGAGTTCTGACATTCTCACCTACCTGATGACGTGGACCAATCCGAGAGCGCTAAGTCATGTACGGACACTGACCTGAACCTGACATCCCTGCACAATTCAACGGGCATTCATTTAATGCAATTACCACATACATGCAAGGACGACTGTTGCATGGAGATTGTATCCGTTGAAGTATCCTACAAGAAAGACAACCTAGAAGGCTATCTCCTCCAACGGATAGTTTTAAAAGTTGCCTATAAATACAGAAGACCTTGGACCTAATCAAGGTTACTGGAAATTTTGAAGCCAGAAATTACTCAAACTCTCAGCATTCAAAGAATTTGTAGCATTCAAAGAAGCACTCGAAAAAAACCTAGCATTTCTCAAGTGTTTCTTGAGAAGAGAGTTATATTGTATTCCACTGAGCGTAGCATACATATCTTAAGCTTAGAGTGATTATCCAATCCTTAGCATAGCTTTGCCTTGTAAGGATAATCACAAATAGTTGGAATCCAAATTAAAACCAAAACCCTCTTAGTTAGGTTTGTTGGTTGAGGTTAGTTAGTTGGTTGGAAGGAAGAAGGGTCAGTGAGACTGATCTTGGTGCACCTTGGCATGTTAAAAACAAGCCAATCCATTAGTGGATTCTCCTGTTGAATCAGGACTGTGGACGTAGGAGCTTGAGTCTCTGAACCACATTATCTCTCTGAGTTTTTACTGCTTTGATTATTGCTTAATATTGTTATATTGCTAAGTCATTCTTTGCATATCTTGTTAGTGCTAAATCAATTAGTCTGACTCATTAACTCAGTGCACAGCCCTTCTAACCAAGGCTTCTTAAGAGAAAAACAAGTTTTCTAAAGGCAAACATAAAACAAGTCTATAAACTTTCATGGCTCACACATTCCACACTGAACATAAGTAGATAGTTTGCCAACTGACCGCCTCAGTGCAGTTAGTAGGTTTGTTATCTACACTGTGTTCATTATCACTCTGAGTAAGGGGACTCAGTAAGGTTTAAGTTCAGAAAAATTTATATACGTGTATCCCCCCCTCCATACACGTATCACTCAGACTTGTACCGGGACCAACAAGTGGTATCAGAGTGGTGGTTCAAAAGACCACTGACTTTGAATACTAATAATTTTAGAGGAGAAACTGTTGGTGGTCACTGAACAGATCTGTGTTTGTTTTTTCATTTGAAAACTTGCATCATCATGACTTCGAGGAGACTTGAAGCTTCATTACCTGAATTCTTTGTGTCTAACTTTGTCTATTAGAAGTTCAGACTTGAGGCACATCTAGATGCCATCCATGACCAAATGTCACGAGTCATCAAGGACGGACCAATTAAGATCACCATCCCAAATGTCAGAGGACTGGGATATGATCATCTCAACATTGGTGTACAGGTTCCTAAGGAGAGGAAGGATATGACCAATGATGAGATCAAGATGGTGGGACTGGACAATGTGGCCAGGAACATCATTCTTCACAGGGTGCCTTTCGAGGAGTCATCTAGGTTGATGAACCTAAAGACGGCGAAGAAGGTCTGGGATGAGCTGACCAGTATGTGCGAAGGCTCAGAAAAGATAAAGGAGAACAAGAGAAATATTGTCATTCAGAAGTTTGAAGCATTCAAGATGCTGCCTGATGAAACTATTAATCAGTTGGAGTCAAGATTCATCAAGATGATGAATGAGTTGGTGATGTTGGGAAAAGAAGTTCCCAAAATATAAGTTGCTTCAAAAATCCTGAATGTTCTTTCTAAGAGATGGGATAACAGTGTTATTATGTTGAAAAACACTCAGGATATGAGTAATATAACTTCAGCTTTACTTTTTTCAGAGCTCAAAGCGTTGGAGTACGATCTGAACAAGAGAAAGAAGAAAGTACAGCCTGAAGAGGAAGAGAAAGCACCTGAGAAAAGTGTGGCATTTAAAGCCAAGTCAGAACCTGTCGAGTCTTCATCAAAGTCACTGATGGAGATGAACAAGGAAGAGCTCGCTGAAGAATATAGCATGATGGCCAGACGCTTTGAAAAGCTAAATTCCAGGTTTGGTCGTTATAAGAAATATTATCAGGATACTCATGACAGGAAACTTGAAGGAAGCCACCAAAGTTCCCGGAGATATGAAGAATGGAGGAACACTGACCAAAGACGTGATCGCGATGATGAAAGAAGACACTCAGACCCAAAGCCCGATCGTTGAGATGTTGAACAGAGACATACTCGTGATGAAAAGTACCCAACCAAGAATGACTCATCAAGAACCAGGGAACCTGACTCAAGAATGAACCCTGACCAAAGAAAAGATCGAGGAGATGAGCAAGCAACATGTTACAACTGTAACAAGAGTGGGCACTATCAGTATGACTGCTCTGAGCTGAGTGCACGGGAGAGAGAGGACATGAGGGCAAAGAGAGACCAGAGGTATGCTGACCGAAGAGCCATGCTCGCTGAGGACGCTACTGACTCGGATGGTCCTGAGGAGAGGTCGCTTGAACTCTTTTCCGATGATGAGTACGATGATCTGTGCCTTTTGGCAAGGGAGGAGCCTGAGGTAACATCTAATTCTATGTGTGGTTCACATAGTGGTCGAATCCTGAGCTAAGCTCAGAGCCAGTCAAAGAAATGAACCTTCAGATCTGCTTGGATCAATTGATGGTTGATTTCTCCAGATTGCAGGAGACTAATATTTTTTTGGCTGAGGAGAACCAGAAACTGAGTACAAAAGTTCAAAACCTGAATGATCAGTTAACTCAGTTAGATCTTTAGGAGTCAGCTCAAATTGTGAGACTAACTCAGAAAATTGACATGATCAATGCTGAGCGTCTCCCAAGAGAGAAGATTCTGAAAGAACTGGCTGATGAGGAGCTGGTCAGGAAGGAAGAGCTGAAAGTACTCAAGAGTAAGTTTGATGACCTCTTTACCAGACATGAAATCCTGAAAAAGAGTGAGGACTCTCTTGAGCAGAAGGTTGCAGCAATGAATTAATCCTCAGTGGCTAGCTATAGAGGAAATAAATAGCAGCCAGATGCTTGGGAATAAGAAAAAGGGGCTTGGATATGTCCCTAAGAAATCCTCACAAGGTCAATCTCATGTTGCTTCAGGGAGCAACACTGAGAGGGTGTTTGTTCAGGCAGGCCAGAATACCAAGAAGGTTGTATTCAAGGCCCGTCAAACTGATAAGGGCAAATAAATTGTTGATACAGTCAGGGTTGCCCCCAAGGTTGTGAAGCCAAAACCAAAGGGAAAGGCCAAACAACCAAGGGAGGTCCCTGAGAGCTCAGGCCACCCCCATGATTTTGGCATCCTAAGGCCTTTAACTGTTTTCCATTCCCTCACTTGACTAGGAGGAACAGAAAATAGGGCTCTTATCAAGAACAAGCCCCAAGACCAGCTGCACCAAGGCCTAGGAAGAACAGGAAGCCAGCCAAGAAGGCACCCACTCAGGCCCCTATGACTCCTAAGCCTGACACTCATACACCATCTTCTTCTCAGGCTAAGAAGAAGAAAGTTGTATATGTGGATGTTTCAGGGAGACAGATTTACCACTCTGAGGAAATCAGGGTAGTGAAGCAAGTCTGGATCCCGAAAGGTACAACTGACACCATAGGACCCAACACCCAATGGGTACCTAAAGCCTGATTTGTTTGCAGGCGACTGTGGATCACAACAAGACGAGAGGAGACTCAATCAAATTTGTTTGGTACCTAGACAGTGGTTTCTCAAGGCACATGACCGGAATGAAGAGTCTTCTCCAAGAATTTCAAGCTAAGGATGGTCCACAGGTAACCTTTGGTGATAACTCAAAAAAGTTTTAATAAAGGGTTTGGTGTTTTGAAAATAGGTACAGTCAAGTGGAGAATGTGTCCTTTGTTGAAGGACTGAAGCATAACCTATTGTCAGTGAGGTCAGTTCTGTGACAAAGGTTTTAGTGTTGAGTTCTCATCGAATATATGTTCAGTCAAGGACAAATCAACACAAGTGTTTCTATCAGGTATTAGGAAAGGTAATGTCTATTTAGCTGATTGAAGCAGCACTATTCCTAATACTTGTTTTGTTGCTAAAAGCTCTTCAGAGCTCAATTGGTTATGGCATGAAAGATTAAACCATCTGAACTACAAGATTCTTAACAAAATTTCTAGACTTTCTCTCGTAGAAGGTTTACCTAATGAAGTTTTTAGCAAGGATCATATGTGCAAGGTTTGTCAAGAAGGAAAGCAGGTCAGAGCTACATTCAAAGAGAAAACTACCTTCTCAAGTGACAGGGTTCTTCAGCTCTTGCACGTGGATTTATTTGGCCATGTAACACCTGTGAGTATGAATGGTAGGAAATATACCCTTGTGGTTATTGATGATTATTCTAGATATACTTGGGTTATTTTCTTGTTGAATAAGAAGGAAACACATGTGAAGCTTCCAGAGTTGCTCAGGAGACTCAGCAATGAGAAGAATCAGTCCATTACTAAGATTAGATCTGACAAGGGCACTGAATTTATGAATTCATATATTTCTGACTTTTGTAATGAACTTGGTATAGGTCATGAGGCTTTTGCAGCTAGAACCCCACAACAAAACGGTGTAGCTGAAAGGAAGAACAAGACACTGAAGGAAGCTGCCAGGACCATGCTGGCTGAGTCAGGATTGCCCAAGAAGTTCTGGGCTGAGGCGATCAACACTGCATACTACACTTAGAATAGATCCATGCTGAACCAACAACATGCACAGACCCCATATGAGAATGAAATAAGAGGAAGCCTCGTATATCTTATTTTCATATATTTGATTGCAAGTGCTTCATCCTCAACAATGGAAAGACCCAATTGAAATCCTTTGATAGCAAATCCGATGAAGGAATATTTTTGGGATATTCTGAAGTCACTAAAGCTTTCAGGGTTACAATTGCAGGACCCTTGTTGTGGAAGAATCACCACATGTTATGTTTGATGAATCTGTCACTGAGTCTAGGGTAAGAGTATTGGATCCTGACTCTGAGGAGGTCACAAGGAGAGTGACAAGGCTGAGCTTGAAGAATCAACCTGATCCCAAGGTCAAGGTAGTGTCAATTCCATGTTGGGATGATGACGAAGATCAGGATGATAATATAATCGAAGGCACATGATCTAATCCACAATCACAGCCGAACGGATGATCTGATCCACAATCGTACCCGAACGGGCCTCGGCCTCTACCTTCAATCGCTTAGCCTCGGCCAGCTGAGTCTTCATCCTCTCCACCTCGGCCAAAGCCGACTCAGCCTCGGCCTTCTCGACACTCATCTCCTCTCGGGCATCTTTTAGCTCCCGGATCTTGGTAGTCAAGTCGGCAACCAAGCCCGTCCTCTCCCTTTCCTCGGTGTTCCATTGAGTGAAGACGTGAGACATGCAAGAGGCCCCCTTGAGGAAAAAAGACTGAGACAGGAACAAGTTCCCATCCAATGAGTTCTAGGACACCGTCTCCTCGGAAGCTAATGTCCAAGCCCGGGGCACATTGATTAGGCGTGAAATTATCATGATTCGTCACTCGAAATGCCCTAGTTTTGGTTGATTTTGTTGAGTATTTAGAGTCATTTGCGTATCATTTTCATAAACTAATGAATTTATCTCTTAGATGCTCATACATGAATAGAGGGCAAAAAGAGGAGTTCGTAGGACTTTGAATCGACTCAAACGGACGCCCGGATGAGAAGATATCGAAGAAATACGAAAAGTATTAGTTCGAGGGAGCAAAAGTGTCATTAGAGTGCACAAGCTAGAGGAGCTCGAGCACTAGCGCTCAAGCAGTCGTGTATAGCGCACGAGGGAACGTTGGTCGAGCACCCCTGCACGAGTGCTCGTGCAGGGCGCTCGAGCAAGGCAGGTGCTCGTGCACTAGTGCACGAGCGCGAGTGGTCGTGCAGTTTCTTGGCCCTGGAAGAATGAAGTGCTCGAGTTGAAGGAGCTCGTGCACTAGTGCACGAGCAGTGCACGAGCAAGCATGGAAATTCGCCCATACGATCCCGACTCGACCCGTTTCTTATATATACCTCCCCGAACACGTTTTGAAGAGATTATTCATGAACCACTTGATAGATTTTTACTCATAGACTAGTTTTTAGAGAGAGAAGGAGGAGCAAGCTTTAATTTTACATTTCGAGGTTTTCCTTTACGAATTCACATAACGGTTTTACTTTTTAGTGTAGTTTCTTCATACCTTTGTTATTGAACACGTTTAAATTTCGTCTTAGTAATTTAATTTCAGTTCTTAACTTTATTTTCTTTCAAAACCCTAGTTCATGTTTTCTAATTTTTCAATTCAATTCATCATGTTTATGTTCGTTACTTATTTAATTATTCTTGTTTACGTAAAACCCATGTCTAGCTAAAACCCTTGCATGCTTGGGGTAGGATGAACTCGTAGAAGTAGGTTGTGGTACGTAATTAGGGTAACTCGTGACGTTAGGTTTTAATTCTCTTAATTAATGAATTCTTAAAATTAATCTTAACTTTACTTTTGGATTTTGTTCGAAAAGTGTTAGAGAGTGGACAACCTTATCACTCTTTAATAACGAGTAGACTTAACGAGAGGGTTTAGAAAGGGTTAATTCATCTACCAGTTTAGCGAAGGAGGACGACCGCATCACCTTAGTTAAATTAGGGTCTCATTAATTAAGCACAATCTATTAACTTGTTAGTGGATTAGTGAAGTCGAGTGTTAAGGTAAAGTATTAGGGTTTAGAATCTTGAGCTTTCATCTTGCATTCTTTTACTTAGGTTATTTCTTGCACGTCACGGTTATTTTGATTATATATCTGCTCCGTTAGTATACGTAGGGATTCCTATCCTGAGCATCACCAACTCTTACTTGAACACAAACCTTAGTTAATTCGTCTTCTTTAGTATTTTAGTTTAATTAGTTTATTTTAGTTTCAATTAATCTTTCAAAAAATCCAAAAACATTTCACTCATATTAACTACGACGCGTAGATCTTCAGGGATCTATTTGCATACACTTCATCCCTTGGGTTCGATATACTTGGTCATTATACTTACTCATACTACAGTGAACTCGTACGCTTGCGAGGAATCTACTAGTAGAAGTTAGTATTTTCGCTTTAAGTCACACATCTCGGATGGTGCGTTTAAGATGCGCCGGGAGCGTATCCATTTTAATCTCGCACCGGGAGGCAAGAAAGTCCACAACCTGCCTAGATGGCAGGGGTTCCTCGAAGAGCCTGCATAACAAGTCAAATATGTGAGCACGTTTCTCTTTAGGAAAAATACTAAGGAAAAATGTTTTAAGGTATTAAGGCAAACACGTCGGAAGACTTACAAAGGGAGGTCCTCGCCCACTTCGGCTCCCGTCCTAAGAAGGACCAATCCTCAGGATCCCTCTCTATTAGCGGTGGAGTCTGCGTGTCTACCATGTAGTCATCGACACTTATGTCGGCCTCAGTCCGAGACCTTTTCTTCCTCGGCATCAAAACCGGCTCGTCCAAAAGCTCGTCCTGATTCCTGGAAGGAGGGGTGGAGCTCAAAGTTATCACCGGGGACTCCACCTCGGCGACTCATTTTCCTTTGTCTGTGGCTGCCGCCACGGTAACTTGATGGATTACCTCTGGGATCGGCACCACAACCGACTTTGGTTAGAAGACGGGGAGAACAATCTTCTTCTTTTTCTTTGAAGACTTGGACACCATACGAGCAAATACATCTGGCATATCCATGACGGTATCTCGAGAGCAAGCGGGATATGTCGGGAAGTCGGCTGCAATGAGATGGAAGTTCATATGTTAGGGAAAGGATTTCTTCCTAAAACAAACGAAGATACGGAAGAAGAAGCTTACGATGCGAGATGCCTAGGTGGTGGGGAAAGCAGAAGAAGCGAGACAAGAGCCTATTCTTGTCGGAGATAGTTTCCTTTGGAGTCCTCGTTTCCTCGGGTAGCTGATCGATCTTCCGTAAGATGAGGTTGAAGTCGAAGAAGAACTCGTCCCGGGTAATGGCATTGTAATCTGCAGAAAGAAACAAGTTAGATCAGTATCCAGGGTGAGAAATATCGATAAGTCGATTTACTGGCATTTTTCTCCTTGAACTCGACAGGGATGCTGAGCTCGACCCCCCTCTGGTTGGTGCCGGTTTTCCACCTCCCCGATACCCAAAACTAATGGTCCACGCGGGTATGTACCTTTCTTGGCAAGCAGGTAAGGATTCACTCATACTTCATATTTACGTGATACTCCCTATTTTTCCTCGGCTTGCGAGCTACTTGAAAGAGATAATTCATTTCCCCCGGCATCGGCATCCGATGGAGACGGTGAAGCCCAAAGAGAAAGAAGCAGCCTACAAGAGACATCCAAGAGTTCAGACTCAGTTGAAGAGGAGCCAATCCCCAAGCATTCAGCAAATGATTGACGGCAAGGTGATGAGGAAATCGGAGGCCGACCTCAAGAATGCCATACGACACAGCCACCATTCCAAGCAGAGGGCAATCAGCTCTTTTGTGCTCGGAGGGTTGATAGAAATGCACATCATTCAGAACCTTAAACTTTTGATGCCAATTAGCCAGCTCCTGTTTCGAGATAGAGCTCCTCACCGTTTTGTAGGAGAACCTCGTCACAGAGTATCGACGGAACTGGGTCTTATCACGAGGCGGGCGATTATAAGGATTAATATTGAGGTAGGCGAAATAATTGAACGAAGGGGCGGCCCGGCGAGAGAATCCATGAACCTGACCCACAACTCATAGCCGTCATCGACCTCTTTCATGCGAAGGTTGTGCAGACAGGCTACCTCGACTCTCACTCTCTCTATCTCGGCCAATGCTCTCTCGTTGGCGAGGGTGACGTCCAATTCTTGCAAAATGGGGTCGGCCGCCCCCTCCGCATATACGGCAGATGGTTCCCCAGCGCCGCCATCGCACATCTTGGCAGGGAGGGAATAATGGATCCCCCCGCCGATAGAAGTCTACATCGCCGGCGCTCCGCCAGGACTAGAGGAATGGGTAGGGAAGAGATGCTCCATCCTGACTTGAACACAAAATACTAGCTATTCTAGTAGTTACCCCACAAGAGTATGGGATCCATGTAGTATTGGCAAGTATAGGGACAAAGTAGTATCGAACCCAAGGGAAAATCTGTATACGAACAGATCCCTGGAGATGTACGTCTCGTAGCTAATATGAATGTATGTTTGGTTTTAAAAGAATTCTAAACTATATTATACTATCTATATGCTAATAATAAAAGTAAACTGAATAACTTAGTTTTAATGCAAATATGGGATGATGATGCTCGGTATAGGAATTCCTACGTATACTAACGGAGTTGGTACAATAACTAAAATAATCGTGATGTGCAAGTAATAATTCTAAGCGTATGAGATTGAAAGACTAAAAGCTCAAGAATTAACTCTAATACTTCGTTCTATCAACCTACTTCAAATCCACTAAACAGGATATATGGATTGTGCTTAATTAATGAGAATCTAATTTAACTAAGGTGATGCGGTCGTCCTTCCTAGATAAATCAGTAGATGATAAACCCCTTCTAAAACTCTTTCCTTAAGCCTATTTGTTATTAAAGAGTGATACGGTCGTCTTCTCTCTAACAATTTTCGTACTCAATTCCAAGATAATTCTAGAGTTTATTTTAAGAATTCAATAATTAAGAGAATCAAAACTAAACATCACGAATTATCCTAATTACGTACCAATATCCTACTTCTACGAGTTCATCCTATCCTAAGCATACAAGGGTTCTAGTCTAACATGGTTAATTGAATAACGAAAACAGTAACAAGAATAATAAATATATGCATAATTGAATTAACAAAAGAATTGAAAAGCATAAACAAAAGAATAACTCAAAATCTCAATATAAATCTGGAAAAACTAGGGTTTATAAGTCTAAAAGATTCAAGAAAGAAAGAATTAAACTAAAAGGTTCAAAAGAAATAATTAAACTATGAATTTGTAAGCTAAAACCCCGATTACAAAGTGTAAAACTCTTCAATCCTCCCTCTCTCCTTCGAAAAACAAGTGTAAATATGTGTTAATATGTAAAAATATGCTTGGAAGGGGTATTTATAGGCAACGGGCCGTTTTGGGGTGATTTGGGTCTTGCGTCAAAATAGGGGTCAAGCTCCACAAGGTCGAGTCCCTAGGACTCGAGCAAGCGTCACTTGAGTCCCCTCTTCTTTCCAGCGCAAAATAGGGTCTCGAGTTGTCCAGGTCGAGTGCATAGGACTCGACCACCCCTTGGTCGAGTGCCTCTCTCGCTGTTGTACACCTGTTCGTAAAATCTTCATATCTTCTCGACCGGGAGTCCGTTTTGGTCGATCCGAAGTTCTACGAACTCCTCTTTTCACCCTTTATCTGAATATAAACACCAAAGAGATAAATTGATGATTTTATGAAAATGATACTCAAATGACTATTAACACTCATAAAAAACACTCAAAACATGGGCAAATCGGGCTCCAGATCATAACAATTTCACGCCTAATCACATCTCATCCTCGTTGGTGAGGGAATAGGAGCCCAGAATCTTACGGGGAGGTATGCGCCCCACAGTACGACCACCGGAGGAACTACTAGCACCAGAGGGGGCTTTTTCTTCGGAAGTCGAGCCATTGGATTCAGGTTCAAAGGAGAAAGATAAAGGGTAAAGGGAGGATGTCTTTATCTCAATCGGTCGTCGGAATCTGGAAAGAAAGATCGCCGAAGTATGAATTTGAATCTTAGGGTTTTTCCACAAAAATGGGAAAGGAAATCCGTTTGCAAGCTCAATACTGCCTTTTATAGTGAAGGTGGAGGCCTTTTTTGCAAATTTCTCCCAAAGCCTCGGGGGTCCGGATGCAATTTCCTCAAAAGTGCAACCCCTTACGCGAAATAGTGATGTCCACTCACGCGAGTGAGGCCCAGTCGCAATGATTCACCTGCACGAGTAGGCCTCACCCTCTCCATTTTCCCATGACACCAATGATTACGCCTCAAAAAACAAGGGGATGCCAAGCATCACGGGAAAGCCAAGTCGGAAGAACATTTCAGATACGCTTAGGACCTCGTCCCATCCACGAGGCTCGACCCCGGCATTCGCCACCACGACAAAAGAACCTGATCCCCCATTATACTCCGGGGGGCAATTGTTGTGAGCACATTAGCCCACCTTCGGGACGAGACGAGAAGGCAAGATTGGCCCTGGCGGAGCAAAGGGAAACCTCGTCGCGAAGGAAAACAAGATAACCTTAGCGCACAGATGACGAGGCACCGCCGAGGCCACATAAGCTCAGATGAGCAGTCGACATTCGGGATTTACTGAAGGCATCGGCCTCGGGATAAATGGGAGGCACCGACGTGCGACCCGAAAGAGCAAGAAGTGCACCCTTCGAAGCCGATGTCATGAAGAACGGCCGCAGTCTCTGCCAGGATGAGACGATGCGAAGGTCCGTACACCCCTTTAAAGGCGGTGTCAGACGCTATCAAAGATAATCATACCTTAAAAAGGACAATGAACAGTGTATCTCTACCTAACTCGGAGGGACCGATCAAGCTTAAGAAAATATTCCCATCAGTGACAGAGAAAAGGACATGCACTTTCCACGTGTCCACCTCACATTGGGACGAGGCCACGACCTCAGAGGGCCTCGGCCCATAATCGAAACTAGGCCAGCCCAAACATTTAATGTTGGGCTGCCCGGATAGCTTTAGGGCTGCCCAAGGGTATACCTTTGGGCTATAAATACATGCTCATTAGCATTTAATAAATGATCCAACTACTTCAAGCCCAAGTCTTCATAAAGACTTGACAAATCTCTTTGCATTTATTGCTTATTGTTCATCATTTATTATCTTCAAGCCTTAAGCAATCGATGCCCCACTAATCTCATATCGTTTAGTTAGTTACTCACTCAAAGCCACATATATTGTATTAAGATACATATTTTGGGTAACAACAAGTATAATACGTTCAAATAAGATATGTGTGCAAATTTCGTTGGTACAGAGGGAGTAAGTTATTTTGTACTATCTTAGTCGGATCTGTAAAACAAAGAAAAAAATTGTAATGGGGCAAAAAAGATAATATATAAAGTGGTCCTCATACTCATTGGGCCGTTTTTCAATTCCTGGCAACTTAATACTAATTATTTTATTTATATTTTATTTTTTAAAATGAAATAAATTATTATATTAAACATTATAAGGAATATATAGTGTACCCGACTAGGGTTGTTCACGGTACGGACCAAAATGGATATTTGAAAATATCCATGTCCGTACCAAAGTTCGGTTATTTTAAAATTTGAGTGTCCGTGTCCGTACCGAAATTTTGGTATGCTACGGTACTGATATTTTATTTTTCAGTACTGAACGGATTGGATTTTCATTACAAATTGACCAGATCGGATCGGTACAGAGCGGAGAAACATATTTTTTACCCTTTTTTATCATTCTCCTTTTTTAATCATTTAAAAAAATATTTCAATGCATTCACACTCACACGAATACTACACAACTTCAACCACGATCAAACATATATTATTATAAGCTCAAATATAACACATTATATGATAATGGATGGTTAAAAAAACTCACGTAAATCTCCACAAGTAGAGTATTTAAAATGCAGTATATATATTTAAATATCTTGTGATTGGAAAATGCAATATTAAAATCACATTGATCGCAATTTATGAAACAAGACACACCATATCCAAATTTTTGTAAGAAATGAATATACATGAACGATTAAATTAAAAGAAGGGTTAATTGCATATAAATACACCACCTTTTTTCCAACTTTCAATTTAATCCTGAACTTCACGATTAAATTATAAAAACCCAACCTTTTAACGAATTTAAATCCGATACATGTTTTTGTGTCTCCGCCCGTTTCCGACCGATATCTGGTGACGTGTCTCGCCTTTTTATGTCTCCGTCCATCTCCGACTAATAGCTGGTGATGTGTCTCGGCGAGACATGTCACCAAATACCGGTCAAAAACGAGCGGAGACACAAAAATATGTATCAGATTTAAATTCGTTAAAAGGTTGAGTTTTTATAATTTAATCGTGAAGTTCGGGATTAAATTGAAAGTTGAAAAAAAGGTGGTGTATTTATATGCAATTAACCCTTAAAAGAATAAGAAATTAAGGGTGTTTGATTGAAGGATATGGGGATAAAGGAATGAGAATGAAAGTTGAATAGGTATTTGGTACACAACTTTCATTCCGTGAACAGTGATTTAATTCCTTAGTATTAAAGAATCCTCATTCCTCATGTTTCTGTGAGGAATGCCTTTGATTTCTCTCAACTTTCATTCTCAATCCCTTTTTCATTTCAAATTTAAATCATTTTGATATACACCTATACATAAGAAAATATTTTATCTACTTAATGAGACAAATAATATAGTGTTTGTATTCTGAAAATGAAGAGAAATTATGATATTGTTTAATTGTACTTGAATTCAATAATGTTTGATAAATAAAAAATAAATAATAATTAAAACTTAATACATATTTAATTCGGTTATTCGGTTCGGTTCGGTTCGGTACGGTACGGTCACTTTCGGTTTTCCGGTACGGTTAATTTGGTAATATCCAGATCCATACAAAAAAAATATTCGGTTCAGTTTCGGTATAGTTAAAATAAAAAATTCCAAAAAAAAATTCGGTACGGTTCTTTTTTGCTGCGGATTCGGTAATCTCCAAACTCCGTGAACAGCCATGTACCCGACCATGTGAATATTTGAAGATAACGTGATTGAGGTATGTTATATTCATAGGATAACATTGGACTCTGTAGAATTTAAAATACAAAAACATTTTTGGAGCCCATCATAAAAGAAAGGTTATACGAATTATATCTTGGGCAGTCGCCTCACACGCCCATAAGCTAAAGTCCAAACCGACCACCAGACACTTCTCGTAGTCTCTCCCATATAATCCGATTGCTAATTTCTGGTAGTGGTTATTAAGCATCAAATTCTAATTTCCAATTTCTCTCTAGCGGGAACTACTATACAAATAAATAAATTTCACATATTTTCACAAATTTAAACTTTTAAATGAGAATGAATTCTTTCATAGAATCAGAGTCAATAGACTCACGCCCGCCCACAAGCTCAGAGGATAACCAAGTCCACAAGTCGGGGGTAACCAAGCCCTCAAGTAAGAGAATATTGTGAACTATTATACAAATGAATTAATTTCACATTTTTTTACAAATTTAAATTTTAGATGAGGCGGAATTCTTTCGCTCTAAAAAAAATTAATTACGAAGCTTAAAGAATAATTTTATCTTAAAAGAATCAGAGCCCATTAATACATTTCGGACTTCCGAATTAAATTAATATGGAAAATTTTATAATCCATTTTAAAACTATAAAGTCAACTCATAATTATGCATTGGAACCATGTTTTATGTTCAATTTGACAGCGAGGACCTTGAGATTGAAGAAATACTATATTGCATACATCTTCTCACACACCGATGCTTATAAAATTCTTTTCAATTTAATATTTTTATAAATCGAAGGTTTCTTTATACCCTTGTGGCAACAAATCCTTCCATGGATGTCAAACTATGCCTCATTAATATATGTTGTGTTCATTTTCTATTTATTAACAATAAAATTTGCAGCTGCTATTCGAAAACAGAATTATGTCATGAGTCGTGTAATAATCGACGAATCATGTGTGATATATTCTGTCTTTTAAATTTTCGAATCATTAAGAATTATGTAATCATCCCTATGGCTATTAGTCGTTACTGTTGGGCTTGGCCCGGTTTTGTGTCGGTCATTGGGCCTTTGTAATTGGTTCAATCCATTTTTTCCTACAAATATTAATGGCCCAGGTGAAATGCACCTACATTTATCAGTAGTACGTCCACCGGATAAGTACAAACACCCATAAAATAAGTACACCTACCAATAACTCTCTAAACTACCCTTCTACTTTAAAAAAAAAAAAACACCCTAATTTTTCACTTCCCTCCCCCTTGTACCGCTACGCGCAACACCGCCCCCTTCCCCTCCATTTTCTTCTTCTCCCAATACAAAGTAGGTATCACTGGAATTTTTTTTTGATAAGGGCTGTGATGAAAACCAACTGTGTACCACACCACCAAGTCCTTATTTACAATTCTCCCCTGATTAGACGTGAAATTGTGATGTTTTGATGCTCATTTAGGCCACAATATGAGTGCTTTTGGTGAGATTTTAGAGTTGTTCGTGTACTATTTTCACAAACTCATTAATTTGCCTCTTTGGTGTGCATGATAGAAAAGAGGGCGAAAAATGGAGTTAGTAGGACTTTGAATCGACTGAAACGGACTCCCGCTTGAGAACATATGAAGGTTTTTAGAACAAGTATAAATTTAAGCCGAAAGCGCTCAACTAGAGCTCTTGGTCGAGCGGAACCTGCTCGATCAAAAGTGGTCGAGTGCCTCTGGAGTGCTGGAGAAAAAGGGCGCACGACCAGAGGAGCTGGTCGAGCGCCTGGTGCTCGACCAAGTAGAGTGGTCAAGCGCCTCTGGGAGAAAATCTGCGAAACCATGTAATTTTTAAAGAGGAGAACACGAATTTTCAGATGGGAGAAGTTTAAAATATATCTAGGGCACTTTTGAAGGGTTACGAGAGAAGATTAGACGATTTACAAGACCACGAGAAACACTAGAAGATTATTACTTTCACGGTTTATTTTTGTTCTTCGTTATTTAATTATTCCAAGATTGTGAGATTGATTTTACCAGATTATTTACATACTTTGAGTACTACTTTTGGATTCTTAATTGAGATTAATTTAGATTGTTTGTTATATGTCCTTGAATTTCTTGATGATTGTGATTATGTCTTTGATTATTGCATCTATTACTTTTGAATTAGTTATAAAAACATGCTTGGTAAAATTCGTGTATGCTTAGGATAGGATGAACTCGTAGAAATTAGGGTTTTGGTAGGCGATTAGGATAATCCGTGGTGTGATGAGTTTTATTTCTTTTAATTATTGAATAATTCTAACAAACTCTAGAATAATCATAGAATTAAGTACGAAAATTGTTAATAAGAGGACGATCGAATCATTATTTCTCAACGAATAGGCTTAAGGAGAGAGTTTTTTAAGGGGTTTGTAATTAACCGGTTTATCTAGGGAGGACGGCCGAATCACCCTAGTTGAATTAGGGCCTTAGTAATTAAGCACAATTCATATAATGGGTTAGTGAGGTTAAGTTTCGTAAGAGTCAAGTATTGGAGTAATATCTGAACTTTTACTTTTACAATTCTTAGTGTTGGATTAGGGAAGTTGATTGCCTAGTTTTAAGCACACTTAGGATTTTACTTTGATCACCACGATTATTTTAGTTATCGTACCAATTTCGTTAGTATACATAGAGATTCCTATCCAAAGCATCATTCCTCTTAATTGCACTTCAATCGAAGTTAGTACTATAGTTTTGTTCTTTGTTTGCTAGATAATAGTATTTGTGAATTGATCTTTTAAATATTCATCATTTTGCCCAAATCGCATTCATATTAGCTACGACACATAAATTTCCAGGGATTTACGCGCATACTAATCCTCTTACTGATTCGATACTACTTGGTCCTAATACTTGCATATATTACAGTGATCTCATACTCTTGTGGGGTAACTGATAGTTAAAAGCTAGTATTTTACGACAAAGTCATCCCCCAGCCCTCTCCAGTGACAGCCACCTGACTTGAACGCAAAATGCTAGCTTTTACTAGTAATTACCCCACAAAAGTATGTGATCCCTGTAGTATTGGCAAGTATAGGGACCAAGTAGTATCGTACCCATGGGAGGGTATGTATGCGAATAAAGCCCTGGAGATCTACGCATCGTAGTTAATATGAATGGATGTTCTAGATTTAAGAATTATATTAAACTACTCTATATTCTATCACTATTAATGCAAATAATTAAACTAAACTAACAACTTGGGTTTAAGATTCAAATATGGATGATTATGCTCAAGATAGGAATCCCTACGTATACTAACGGAGTTGGTACGATAACTAAAATAATCTTGACGTGCAACTAATAATCCTAAGTGTACTAAAACTAGGCAATCAACTTTCCTAATCTAGCACAAGATTGAAAAACTAAAAGCTCAAGAATTAACCCTAATACTTCGTCCTATCAACCAACTTCACGAACCCACTAAACAAGTTATATGGATTGTGCTTAATTAATTAGACCCTAATTTAACTAAGGTGATGCGGTCGTCCTCCCTAGATAAACCGGCAGATGATAAACCCCTTCTAAAACCCTTTCGTTAAGCCTAATCGTTATTAAAGAGTGATAAGGTCGTCCTCTCTCTAACAATTTTCGTACTCAATTTCAAGATAATTCTAGGGTTTATTTTAAGAATTCAATTAATTAAGAGAACTAACAATAAACATCACCAATTATCCTAATTATGTACCAACATCCTATGTCTACGAGTTCATCCTACACTAAGCATGCAAGGGTTCTAGCCTAACATGGTGGTTTCAATAATAAAAATAATAACAAAATTAACAATCATTAACATAATTGAAAGTATGAACAAAATCAAGAAATTCAAGAACATAAATTATCTATGAAAGCAATTGAATAAAATTTGGAAAATAATCTCTAAAATCTAAAATTAAGGTCTAAGTATCAAATAATTCAATAAACGAAAAGAGAAATCAAAACCGTGCAAAGTATTGACTTGGAACGAAAAATACTAACTTGACTAGTATGGGCAAGTATAGGGACCAAGTAGTATCGAACCCAAGGAAAAGTGTGTATGCAAATAGATCTCTGAAGATCTACGCGTTGTAATTAATATGAGTGTGTGTTTTTTTGGGTTTTTAAAGAATTATTATAAACTAAAACTAAACTAATTATGCTAAAGAATTGAATTAAACTAATTAACTAAGGGTTGTGTGCAAATATGAATGGGTGATGCTCAGAATAGGAATCCCTACGTATACTAACGTAGCCGGTACATAATCAAAATAACCGTGATGTGCAAGAAATAACCTAAGTATAAGATTGTAAGATGAAAAGCTAAAGAATTAAACCATAATATTTTATCCTATCAATCGACTTCACTAATCCACTAAACAAGTTAATAGATTGTGCTTAATTAAAGAGACTCTCATTTAACTAAGGTGATGCGGTCGTCCTCCCTAGATAAACCGGTAGATGAATAAATCCTTTCTAAACCCTCTCCTTAAGCCTACTAGTTATCAATATCTTCTCATCCGGGCATCCGTTTGAGTCGATTCAAAGTCCTACAAACTCCATTTTTTGTCCTCAATTCATCTATGAGCATTAAAGAGATAAATTCATTAGTTCATGAAAATAGTACTCAATTGACTCTAAATACTCCTCGAAATCAAACAAAACATGGGCATTTTGAGCTCTAAAATCTAACAATTTCACGCCTAATCAACCCTCCCAAACTTACCATGTTGCTTGTCCTCAAGAAACGACATAATAAGTCAAGTGAAATTGTTAGGAATAAATCAAGAATCAAATCATGCAAGTAATCGAGCTCAAGTTTCAAAGATCGTTCACATGTATACTAACTCACCCCCTTCATCATACTCATGCAATAACAACAAGAAATACCAAGATCAAACATGGATGTACACTCGACGATGTGTTTCACTCCCTCACAAGTGTATATCAATAATAAGGGACTCACTCAAGCAATCAATTACACTTATCGGCAGCCATAAGCTTGTAAGCACTCTCAACTTCGACCATACTCTAGAAATCAATGTCGAATCAAAAAGGACTTTATCAAGGTTGTAATGTAGGCTCTTTGGACAGGTGGGATAACTATATGGGATAAGTGACTCAAGTGAATGGAGAACAGAAAATCAAATTTCAATACTTCAAGACGAGGAACAAAATACTTCAAACATCTTCATTCAATACACTTTTCAATTCCTCTACTTTCAACACTTCCATTTTTTCCTTTTCTCTAACTCATTTCACTTTTTACTCACCACACTTTTCTTTTTCTCACATACATATGAGCTCATTTTTTTCTTTTGCTCATTCTCAATTTTTTTCTTGCCCACAGCTCAAAACTTCATCACACCCTTCTTTTATCACAACTCAACCAAAATAATTCATTTTTTCAACTCAACGCAATCCCTCCTTATTCACACTTTTCCTATTCTCCACTCAAATTGGGACAAAAAGGTTTAGAAAATTGGAATAGTGTTAAAATGTGCTAGCAAATAAAATAGGTTTAAGGCTTAAACTGGCTAACAAGGGATCAATGTTATTGGTAGGGAAATTTTTGGCTAAGTGACTCAACAAATCAAAGATGGCCTAAGAACACATTTGGCATATCAAACTAGACACAATCAAGAAGTGAGAGTACCCACAAGTTCTAGCATCCTCTAAGGTGATGATCCACTCACAAACGAAGAGATCAATTTATGCATTTTAATCTCAAAAGGCTCAAATCTCACAGCTTTCACATCCATGCTAGTCCTAGTGAATTCTCACTTTTTATCACACGAATATTCAAAAGGAAATTTTGTAGGTATACGAGTTCCCTCTCAAATCAACTTTAACCACTACACTCACACAATATAGTCCCTAACTCAACTCCACAAATCACCAACTCATAAAATCACACTCAAAATCAACAATCAATAAGTAGGGTGAGTCAATAAGCATGAAATACACAGTAGCACCCAATAAGTTCACAATAAGGCAACTCAAGGAGTATCTCAAGGCACAATACATAACCTAACTCAACTCAAAGAGAGGGTGTGCGCCTGTGAAATGTAACCATAAAACATATATAAAAACTCCACCCCCCGAACTTCGACCTTGTGAAGTGGTCTAAGTTTGGGGTGATGGTTACCTCATCCAAGTAATTCAGTTTCTCTCAACAACGTAGCACACTCCCTTGCTTGAGTTCCTTCCTTTTGAATAACTCCATGATACCTCTACTCCCTCGAGACAATCCTACAAGCAACTCACTCAACTACGAGGTTAAAACATATGACTCAAAACAACACCCTAATAACATAAAACACTCAAAAGCAAATAAAAATGGGTTGCCTCTCATTCAGTGCTATTTTTAAGGTCCTCATGCCGGACCGAGCTCAAAGGAGCTTATGGGACATGATACTCAAAATTACCTCACTTACTCTCATAAGAGTGGTGGTTGAATTTCTTTCCTTGATGCCCCTTCATCATGAGTTCCTTTGCTTACTTCTCATCCCCAAGTGGTGGGGGTCTCAACTTCTTCTCACCTTTATCTGGAGGAGTCTTACTAAGCAATTTCTTGAGTTTGGACTTTTTTTCTCAACTCCTCCTTTCTCTTCTCCTTTGGCCACATCTACCCTTTTCAATTCCGAACTGACTTCCTCCATAGGGTACTTCATGGCCTCGTATAGGGAAATCTTCACCTCTTGATCATCAACTTTCAACGTGATCTTTCTATTCACCACATCTAACACCATCCCGGCCGTAGCTAAGAAAGGCCTTCCCAAAATCAGAGGTACATGCTCATCTTCCTCCATGTCTAGCACCACAAAATCGGTTGGGAAGATATGATCTCCAACTTTAACAAGAACGTCTTCAACCACACCTTGAGGTCGAGTAATAGACCGGTCAGCGAGTTGAAGCATCATCATTATCGGCTGAAGTTCTTCGCCATCCAACTTCTTGAATAACGACAAGGGCATAAGATTGATGCTCGCTCCAAGATTGCACAATGCTCCCTTCTTGACTACATTCCCAATATCACATAAGATTGTGAAACTCCCGGGATCCTTCAACTTCGGGGGAAGCGCCTTGTGCACTAATGCGCTCACCTCATGGTTCAGCTGCACCAACTTGGGCTCCTCTACTCGTTGTCTCTTAGCTATCAAGTCCTTCAGGAACTTGACGTAATTGGGCATCTGTTCCAAAGCATCATAAAAAGGAATGTTAATATATAGCTTTTTAATCACATCAAGGAATTTAGCAAATTTCTCATCAAGCTTCTTTTTCATAAAGCGCTGCGGATATGGGACGTGTATCACCGATTTGGGTACCCCTTATACATCTCGCTTGGTCTCTTTCACATTCTTCCTTGCTTCCTTTGCCTTCTTCCACTTTGGGACTCTCTCAATCTCCTCAATGACTTCCTCTTCCGGCTCTTTGCTCTTTTGAGTGTCTTCACCCTCAACCCCTTTATCAACTTCTACCTCCTCAATCTCATCTCTATCCTCCTTATGCTTTTTCTCTTCTATCTCAATCTCTCCTTGGAACGTCTCCAAGTCAGCAGGCATCTGAGGACCATCATATTTGGTTCCACTTCTTAGCTGGATCACCTTACATTGTTCTTTCGGGTTCCCCTCTGGCATAGAAGGATATTTACCCGGCTCTCTACCCAATGATTTTGCGATTTGACTAATTTGATACTCCATCGAAGTGAACCGCCTATTGTTCTCTTGCTGAATTCTATTCAGCTCCACATCTCTCTTCTGGAGTTCTTGATCACGCTAATCGCCTTTCTTGTGTAACTCCTTCACATCATACTCCAATGAAGACAATCTCTTGCTTCCTTCCTCCACCTTCTGGAGGATCGCTCGCAATATCTCTTCGGTCGAGGACCCGTCTTCACCATCTGGGGGCTTTGAACCTGGATTAACACCTAAAGGAACTGTGATTCCGGCCTTCGGATTGGCATATGAGAAATTCTCGTTCTTCCTCCATTGGTTCTGAGGAGGCTGTTGGCCTCCTTGATAGCCTTGGTTGTTTCTCCACTGATTCTGAGGAGGCTGTGGTCCTGGTGGTACAAACGGTTGCCATAAGTTGGTCGCCCTTGATAATTTCCACCTTGGTAGCCATTCTGATTGTAATAAAGGCCTCCCATATAGTTGGCTACCTCTTGCTGACCTGTGGGCTGGTCCACTTTCTCACTCACTACCGTATTCCCTCCAACCAAATTTTGCCCAATCTCAATGTTGTTTATCTTTTCCATCATCGTCATCTACAACTTCATCGTTCCCTCACTCTCCTCCAACTGATATGCTCTCTAAAATTCTGGGTCCTCGTTCCATTGCCCGACATTCTTGACAATGTTATCAATGATCTCTCTACACCTAGCTATACCATAATTCAAGAATGCTCCACTATCACATGCATCAAGGTGAGCTTGACCTGCCTTGCTGGCTCCACAGTAGAAGAAAGCCATGATATCCCCCTCGTTGTACCCGTGATGTGGGCACTCAATGAGCATGTTGGAGTATTTCTCCCAAGCCTGACGTAAGTCCTCTTCTGGCTTCTGCTGGAAAGACGAGATCTCTATCCTTGCTCTCATCGTTCTAGATAGAGGGTAGAATCGCTCGAGGAACAGACGCTCGAGCTCGGCTTATGTGGTTACACCTCTCTGTGGGAGCGTGTTGTCATACCACTCCTTTGCTATTCCAGTTAAAGAGAACGGGAACAGCCTGAGCCTCTTGGCATCTTCAGACATGCCATTATGGCTGAAAGTTGAGGCAATCATCAGAAAAATCCTCAAGTGAGTATGAGGATTATCCTTTCCGACCTCCCCCTTGAATTGAATCTCTACTAGCATCTTCAGGATCCCTGGGGAGATAGAAAAGTTGTTTGCCTCTACTGGAGGCAATGCTACTCCATCGTAATACCGTTGTGGCTGTGCCACAAACCTTCCTCTGATTGCCATACCCGGATCAGTGTTCCGATGAACATGCTGAGGATAAACTGGTGGTGGAGGTATATGCAGAATAGGTGGTTGGTTATAATTAGTTTGTGGGGGATAGTATGGTGGATAATGGTATGGTGGGTATGGGTATGGGTATGGGTGGTATGGGTTATTGTGTTGGTAGACAGGGTTGTTAAATGGGTTGTTTGGGTTTTGGTGGATGACTTGATTTTGGTTTTCAGCGGGATTGCTCTGGTTATATGGGTTTGGGTTTGGGTTTTGGTTGGTTATTTCCCCTTGGGGTTCTAGCTTTGAATTATTGACTCCCTCAGTTCCCTCAACCCTCTTCACATTCTGATTAAGCCCTTCTGTCTCAAGACCCAAATCTCCGCCTAAATCCAAATTCATGTCATCACCTCCTGCGGTATTCATCCTTCTCTGGAAAGCTCAATTCCTTCTGGCTATAGTCTCAGGGTCTAACTTTGTTCGATCTTCGCTCGTTTCTCCCTTCGAGCGTGTTTTTATATACCTAAGTACTCAACAAGAAAGATCAAACGCACCAGACTACAATAGAGAAATACTAAACTCAAAATAAAAATAAAAACACTCACTACTAACTACTAAACTATCTCCAAGTCCTACTCAATGAACATACATTGCCTTCCCCGGCAACGACGCCATTGACTTGGATCGAAAAATACTAGTTTGACTAGTAGTTACCCCACAAGAGTATGAGATCACAGTAGTATAGGCAAGTATAGGGACCAAGTAGTATCGAACCCAAGGGAAAGTGTGTATGCGAATAGATCCCTGAAGATCTACGCGTCGTAATTAATATGAGTGTGTGTTTTTTGGTTTTTAAAGAATTATTGTAAACTAAAACTAAACTAATTATGCTAAAGAATTGAATTAAACTAATTAACTAAGGGTTGTGTGCAAATATGAATGGGTGATGCTCAGGATAGGAATCCCTACGTATACTAACGGAGCCGGTACATAATCAAAATAACCGTGATGTGCAAAAAATAACCTAAGTATAAGATTGTAAGATAAAAATCTCAAGAATTAAACCCTAATACTTTATCCTATCAATCGATTTTACTAATCCACTAAACAAGTTAATAGATTGTGCTTAATTAAAGAGACCCTCATTTAACTAAGGTGATGTGGTCGTCCTCCCTACATAAACAGGTAGATGAATAAATCCCTTCTAAACCCTCTCGTTAAGCCTACTAATTATCAAAGAGTGATAAGGTCGTCCTCTCTCTAACAATTTTCGTACGAAATTCAAATGTAAATCTGGAATTTATTTTAAGTGTTCATTAATTAAGAGAATTAAAACTAAACATCACGTGTTACCCTAAATATGTACCCACATCCTACTTCTACGAGTTCATCCTCCCCTAAGCATACAAGGGTTTTAGCCGGACATGGTTTTACCGATAACAAAAATAATTAAACAAGTAACGAATGAGAACATAATTAATTGAAGTAAAAAACTAAAAAGCATAAACTAGGGTTTTGAAAGAAAGAAATTTAATCTAAGAAAGAATATTACTTAAAGATAGAATCAAAAGTCTCACGTAACACGTGTTGCAAAATGAAAGACAGAAATCCAAAAACCTAAGTCTCAACAATGAATTCTTAATGTAGAAACCTCGATTACACGTAAAATAAGCTTGTTCGACTCTCGGTGCTCTTCTCTCTCCAAAAACGAACTCTAAGTGTCAAGTCCTCCCCAAAAATGTGTTCGGAATAAGTATATATATGCATCGGGTCGATTCGGAAACTCATGGGCTGGAAAAACGGGTCGGAAGGTCAAAGACCTAGGGCGCTCGAGCGGGTCACGCTTGAGCGGTGGCGTTCAACCTCAACAGCTCGAATGAAACACGGGCTCGACCGGAAGCGCTCGAGTTGCTCGAGCGGCCAAAATTTTCTGTAAGTTTGGGCATTCGAGCCCTGCACTCGCTCGAGCGGTGGCGCTCGAGTAGCTGCGCTCGAGTGGTTCTTTTCTTCAAATAAAGTGATACTTTTCTTCTTTCGAACTAATATCATTCGTATTTTTTCAATATCTTCTCATCCGGGCATCCGTTTTAGTCTATTCAAAGTCCTACAAACTCCATTTTTTACCCTTAATTCATCTATGAGCATCAAAGAGACAAATTCATTAGTTCATGAAAATAGTACTCAATTGACTCTAAATACTCCTCGAAATCAAACAAAACACGGGCATTTCGAGCTCTAAAATCTAACAATTTCACGCCTAATCAAGTATTAATTGTTCTAACAAATCCATATGATAAAAACCTCGATTACAAAGTATGAAACTCTTCCAATCTCTCTTCTTGCTCCAAGTATGTAAAAAATATGAATAATGATCAAAGGGTGTCTAAAAACGAGCTTAGTATCGGGAATTTATAAACAACGGGCCTAAAACGGGTGAAAAAGACTAAAATCGCACGTGCTCAAGTATTGGTTGAGCGCTAGACGCTCGACCTAAGTGTGGTCTAGTGGTCTGACTTACAGCGCCTTCAGGGCGCTCGACCTCAACTGGTCGAATGGTGCATGTGGTCGAGCACTATGTTGATAAGCGAACATCAATCATGAATAAGCGAACAAGATTTAAGTCATAAATGAAGATTATGAAGCAAAATACCCAAACCAGAGATGACTAACAAAGATAATCAAAGGGGAGTGTATAAATCAATTCGAGAAGTGCATTCTGTGACGAGCAACATCCTCGACGAACAACTTTCTTGCGAACAAGTCCTAAGACCCGAGGCCGGATATGAACCCTACACCAGGTCATAAATGACGAACAACATAACCAACAGGTGGTGTACTTACCAGCTTATGAAGTGTATGACATCAATTAGCCTACCAGGTCAGCCCAGCTCTTGACAAACAAATATAAAAGATCCATAGGCTCACCCACCTTGAATACCCGAGCAAACAACTTTTAAACCGTGTAATCAGAGAGCAAATAATTTTTTACAGAAGAACTATAAGTAATGATTTACCAAGCAAGCAATGGCGAACAACAAAGGATCCAGGATAAGACCAAATACAAGACTTTGTAATTAAGTTTCAGCCTAGATAAGGTCAAACATGGTCAAAAGGACACTTGTCAAGCATGCAAGCTTGGTAGTCCAAGAGTCATGTACACCACCTATTTGGTGGTTAGACCATCTTTATCCATGCCCGGCCACAACCGAGTCATCAAATATAAAATTCATTTCTCACTCCTCCACCTATACATTTTACACTACAACCCAAACTCATCTTTTTTCATATTTTATCCATAACCACCACAACCACAACCAATATTTAATAAATTATTTCTTTTATAATTTAATAATTATATCTATTATTAATTTTTTATAATATTTACACAATATTATAAATATTAATAACTATAATAAAAAATTACCATACACTTATAAAAATTATAAATTCAATAATAAAATTAAAATTACAAAAATTGAAATTACAACGGAAAATAAATAAACCGAATTACAAATAAATACATAAATTACAACAAAGCAAAAGATGTAAATTTTGTGAACTTGACTGGTTTTGGTTGTAGTGATGATAATTAGGATCATTTGGATCCATGTTAGAAGAGAAAATGAGGATTATTAACACAATTTAAAAGAGAAAAAAATTAGGAGAAGAGAAAATAGAGTATATAAATTGTGATCCAAAATATATCAAGATTGGTCTCTGTTTATAGAGAATTTAATTTCATGAATTTTGGTATATATATATATATATATATATATATATATATATATTTTAAGTAGATAAGTGAAAATCAGAAATTATCTAAATAAAATATGACCGACGAATAAAATTTTGACATGTGGCATTCATATATTTTTGGGGATAAAATATACCCACTAAAGTATTGGTTATTCTCGGTTGTGTAACACCCATGGTCATGGGATTATATTCATTTTTTTTTTGTCTTTTTGCTCCACGCCCAGGGCGTTTTGGAGCCGATAAACATGGTCTTAGTATAAATAAGTTGTTCTCCAGCTATAAAAATAAGTTCAACTTCACAAATACTCTAATTACACACACTCATACACCTAAACGTGCACACACACGAAATAAATACGAATTCGATACTCATATTTACGATTTTATAATCCGAATAATCGAATTTACCTTTTACGGTGGTAATCAATCACAAGTTCTTATTTGGTGATCCCAAAACCAGTTAAAAACAGCCACTAATCCATGCGATTAGAACCGATTACCAACAAATTGGTGCTAGAAGGAGGGTTCGAACCTTCGATTTAAGTGTGATTATCAAGAACTTCAAGTTTAAAAATTGATGATTTGAAGGAATCCTCAAGAAATCCTTGAAGATTCAAACAAAAGTGTTCTTGGTGTTCTTCAATTTCAAATTTGAAGATTCAAAGATTGAGAAGATAATTCAAATCAGGATGCCTCAATCCAAAGAAACTAGGATTTCACATCCCTCGATGGGAGTTTCCCCGACCCGGGTCTCATCCACTGATCGTCAAGATCGTGATCCACGCCATGCGAACAAAGTTCAACCTTCGGTAGCAGCTCACATAATGCCTCCAGATTTAGAGGCATTGGCTAGAAACTCCCAAGAATTGGCCAAAACGATAACTGCTCTCCAGGCAATCCAGAAGCAACAAGAACAACATAGACTTTCACAAGTAAGGTCTAGGTCTCGACAACTAGAAGTAGTAAGAGCAAGGTCTGCTCGTACCGAGCAACATGAGGTCAACAGTGTCCAAAATCAAGGGGACAAAGGCAAAGCTAAAATGGTGGACCAAACGGAAGGCCAAGCTGAATTTGCCCATGGGCGAACAACAATGTCTAGCCATGGAACATCTCGTTCCAGCACACAGGACAGATTAGGTCGACCACAACCCCAGCCAGGAGTTGCTCGCCCAGAGCAAGGGCAGGGGCGAGCAACTTGCGAGCAAGCGCGCCCGTCAGTACATGAAAGGTTGACAAGATCTGTCTTTGGGTGCCTTGGGCCACATGCGGCGAGCAATCCAAGGAGGCAGCCTCAAGAGATTCCCCCATAAGTGAGGGACTGTGACGAGCAAAAGGACATGGATCCTTGCTCGCCGAACAGCCTCCAAGTCAGGGGGCATCTCTTGAAGAGTTGTCCAGTCTGAGGAAAGCCGTGGAGAGCATGCAAGGATAACTCGACCAGCAAAGAGAGATTGGGACGACCAGCATGCCATCCTCACCATTATCTTCAATCATTTTGAAGGCCCTAATCCAGAAAAAGATACAATTTCCGGCAAGCTTACAATATGAAGGCATTGTCGATCCCCATGTTCATCTAACGAAGTATTCAGATTTCATGATCTCCGTTGGAGCAAGTGATGCCACACAATGCCGGAATTTTCCCTTAACCTTGGGGGACAGAGTACATAAGTGTTTTCAGCAATGCCACCAGCATCCATCCACTCATTTGCTCAGTTAAGCCGAGAGGTCCTCTCTCACTTTTCAACTGCAGGATTGTACCTTTCCCAGAAGCACCGACTATCAGATTTAAAATAAAACGATGACGAATCAAATCAGGCTTTCATGGAAAGATTCGATAAAGTATTATTGGAAGGGGAACCGGTTAGTGAAGATACAAAGATTGTAGCCATCATGGCCGGTTTGAAGAAAGGATCAGACTTATGGAAGGAGGTACGTCTGAAGTGCCCAAAGAGCTATGCCGAGTTTAGAAATTAAGCCGGTATATTAGTCTCCATGGATGAAGCTTTACAAGCAAATTTGGGGGACAACAAGGCTGATCCAAAGGAGAACAACAAGAAGCCCGGTGGAACAGGCTATCGAGTCCCTAAAAATATGAAGGCATTCACCAAAGGGACAGAGCTGAAGGAAAAATTAAACCAGGTGCTAACAGTATCCATCGATACTGTGTACAACAATGTGAAAGAGAAAGAGTTGTTCTCCCCTCCCCGCAAAATTCGCCAGGAGACTGGCAAACTCAACCCAAACAAGTATTATGATTACCATCAAAGCGTGGGGCATTTTACAAGTGAGTGTAGAGATTTGCTCAAGCAATTATGTCGATTCTACGAGGAGGGAAAGCTCTCCAACTTCGTCAAAAGGCAACCTGGGAAAAGAGGCCGGGAGAGCAGCTCAGGAGATGAAATAGATGACCAACCTCCAAGGAACAATAGAGCCGGGCGACCAGTTCCCGCCGTTGCTGCTCGTCCAGTGGAAGATGTATACATGATGGAACCCTCAGGACCTGCCGGAGGGTGTTCTGATGGACGACCACCAATGTCTAATCGTAAGATAAAGACGGAATTACAAGCAATCGATCATGTACAAGAAATGGGGGTTAATCCATCCGTCCTACAAACATCGAAATTAACCTTTACTGAGAAAGACTTAGAAGGAATATTGACCCCCCATAATGACTCTCTCATAATTTGTGCCAAGATTATGGGACCCAGGGTGCATCAATTGTTGGTGGACACCGGGGCTTACACTAATATCCTTTTCAAAAAGACGCTCGGTCAACTGGGAGATTATTCAAGCTGTATCCAAGACTCAAATCATCGTATCCTAGGCGTTGGAAATGCTGTAACAATCCTTCTGGGAATAATTAGGTTGTCTGTGCAACTTGAAACAACCGAGGAACCCGAGAAAAATATCACAAGAATGGTAGATTTCTTGGTCGTAGATCAAGAGTCGACTTATAACGGGTTTCTTGGTTGACCCTTTTTTAATAAATTCAAAGCCGCATGGTCAACCACTATTATTGCATAAAATTTCCAACAGCAAGTGGGGCTGGATCAATAAAGAGAGACCAAAGAAAAGCTCGCGAGTGTCTCCTACAAATGTAATCAAAGAAAGGACAAGTTTCCATGATGGAAGCCACCACCAGCTACCCAGTTGATGAACCATCAGTACTGGAAGACGTGATGGAGGCAGAAGAGGATCGTATGGATCTGGACGAGCAACTCTTACCTGCTGACGAACAACTTTTGGGCGAGCAGCTCATTGCCACCAGGAGGCACCTTCACCTGACGAACAACATTTGGGTGGCGACGAGCAACTTACTACCAATGACTTGGAGGGCCACAATCTAGCAAACAATAATGAGCCACGGCAAGCAGATGATCTTGTACCCCATCTGGATGCAGACCCAATGAACATCGAAAATGATTTCGACCTAGAGGGACCAATAATAGATCCTCGTTGGAAAGGGCAAAAACGACGAGCAACTCCGGTTGAAGAACTGGAGGTCATTAAAGTTAGCCCTAAAAACAAGGACCTAGAATTGTACATAGGATCTGAGCTCCCTGAGCCATACAGATCTCGAATAGAAGAGTTCCTAAAAAAGAATCTAGATGCTTTCGCATGGTCTCATGCGGATATGGTGGGAATAGATCCGAAACATGCTTGCCACAAACTCAATATCAACCAAGCAAGAAGGTCAGTCCATCAAAAAAGAAGGAAATACGGCCCAGACAAGTATCAAGTTCTAAACGAAGAGGTGAAGAAGTTGCTAGACAATGATCTAATTCGGCAAGCACTCTGTCCACAGTGGGTAGCAAACCCGGTCCTTGTGCGGAAACCGAATGGAACCTGGAAGCTATGCATAGATTTCACATAGTTGAATGCAGCATGCCCGAAGGATAATTTTTCTCTCCCACACATTGATCAATTAGTGGACAGCACTGCGGGGTACGAGATGCTAACATTCATGGACGTGTTTGCTGGATACCATCAAATCCCGATGCATCCCGACGACCAAGAAAATACAGCCTTTTATACAAAAATAAATCTGTTGTGATGGAAAAAAATATCATTTGGTCTAATCAATGCAGGAGCAACATATCAAAGACTAGTGAATAAGATGTTCGACGAAAAAATTAGGGACACAGTTGAGGTCTACGTTGATGATATCGTGGTCAAAAGTCCCCAGAAAGAAGATCATATCCAACACTTGGCCCGAGTGTTTGATATCCTCCGACATTATAATATTAAGCTAAATCCGAAGAAGAGCAGCTTTGGAGTACATTCGGGGAAGTTCCTAGGCCATCTTGTTAGCCAACGGGGGATTGAAGCCAACCCAACAAAAGTAAAGGCTATCGTGGATATGCAACCTCCTCGTTCAGTAAAGGAAGTTCAAAGGCTAACAGGCTGCCTAGCAGCTCTGAACAGGTTCATATCCCGATCAGGAGGTAAATGTCATCCGTTCTTTGAGGCCATTAAAAAAGAAAAGTTCACATGGACGAACAACTGCCAGAGAGCATTTGAACAACTCAAGGACTACCTGAGAGATGTGAAGATACTATCAAAACCCGTCCCAGAAGAAAAGCTCTATTTGTACCTAGCAGCATCTGAAGTGGCGATCAGCTCTGTCTTGGTGCACGAAGATGGTAAATTCCATCAACCAATTTACTATGTCAGCCAAGCTCTACATGAGGTAGAGATCAAATATTCACCAACTGAAAAGCTAGCATATGCCCTTGTCATGAGTGTGAGAAAGTTAAGACCATACTTTTTCGACCACCAAGTCGAAGTGCTAACAACTTTTCCACTCAAACAAATTCTTCATCGCCCAGACACAGCTGGACATCTATTAAGATGGTCACTAGAGATCAACCAATTCGAGGTAACTTATGCTCCTCGAACAGCGATCAAGGGACAAGCATTAGCCGAATTTATCGTCGAGCTAACTTTCCCCCAAGATCCAATGAGAGGACTTGATCACCCATGGCATCTCTATGTTAACGGAGCATCCACCAATAGGGCCTTGGCAGCAGGTGTGGTGCTCATTAGCCCCAATAGACAAGTTTTCACCTCGGCTATAAGATTTGACTTCATGGCTACCAACAATGAAGCTGAATATGAAGCTCTAATTGCTGGTCTCCACTTATCACTTGCAGTAGGTGTTAAAAGACTACAAATATTCGGTGATTCATGACTGATCGTGAATCAAGTCTGAGGTGAATACGAAGCAAAAGATGACCATATGATCGAGTATCAGAGAATAGTTGCTCACCTGATATCCTTGTTGGATCAAGTCTTCATTGAACAAATACCAAGGACAAGCAACACTCAAGCGGATGCATTAGCTCGACTAGCAACAAGCGAAGGACCAGCTGAATTGGCAGACATTGTCATAACCAAGATGAACAACCCATCAAAAATAAGTTATAATGTTAACCAGCTAGACGAGCAAACTAATGAAAATGAAGATTGGAGAACAGAAATAGTCAAATACTTGAAGAGTGGGGAAAAACTAAACAACTCTTTTGAAGCGGCCAAGTTAATTAAACGAGCCGCCATATACACTCTGGTGGGAGAACAACTCTTCAAAAGAGGAATATCAATCCCACTCCTCAAATGTTTGCCTTGGGGGCAAGGGCGAGCAATACTTGAAGAAATACATGCCGGAGTGTGCAAAAATCATACTGGGGGGCAAGCCTTGGCATACAAAACTATCAGACAAGGTTATTATAGGCCGACTTTATGTCAGGATGCAATCAAGAAAGCAAAAACTTGTCACCAATGCTAGATTTTTGCCCCAAACATTCACACCCCAGCTCAGGGGCTCGTGTCAGTTACAGCCCGTGGCCATTTGCAAGATGGGGGGTGGACATTATTGGTCCCTTCCCGACAGAAGTTAGAAATGTTCGATTTGTCGTCGTGGCAGTTGATTATTATACAAAATGGGCAGAAGCAAAAGCCATGGTGAAAATCACGCAACAGAAGATGATCAACTTTATATGGAAGAACATTGTCTATCGTTTTGGAGTTCCACAAACAATTGTGATAGACAATGGTCCGCAGTTCGACGGGAAAGAGTTGAGAGACTTTTGCACAAAGTGGGGGATCAAAAAGAATTATTCTACTCCCTATCATCCCCAGTCTAATGGACAAGTCGAAGCCGTTAATAAGATTATCAAGCATACATTAAAAGAACGATTGGCGGAAAGCAAAGGCAATTGGTCTGAAGAACTTCCGGAAGTCTTGTGGGCATACAAAGTTTCTACCAGGTCTAGCACCGGAGAGACACCTTTTTCAATGGCTTTCGGAACAGAAGTTGTTATACCAATCGAGTTAAAGACTAACACAATAAGGACGAACAACTTTGATGAACAAGCGAACAACTCTGCTTTAGCTACTGAAATGGACTTGCTCGAAGAAAAAAGATTAAATATCGAGCTAAAAAATGCTACATACAAGCAGCGAGTAAAACGTTATTAATATTTGGTTCTAATAAAGTTGCTCGCCCAACCTCCAGGTGTATTGGGACCAACTTGAGAGGGTTCGTATTGTATAACAGACAAATTCCTTAATGATGTATACGATATCAAAGACATGGAAGGCAAACCGGCCCAATACTCCTGGAATGATGTACATCTGAAGAAGTACTATCAATAGGCCGACCAAGTTCAGCTCTTGGGCGAGCAAATATCTTTGGGGGCAAGTAGACCAGATGAGCCAAAAACTTGCCTAATTTTTAGTAAATTTTGTTAAGTATAGAATGAAAAGTTGTTCGGCACATTGTATAGTTTGGTGTTGTTCAAATTTTTTTTGTTTTAGATAGAATTGCTCGGCAAAAGTATTATAAGCGAGCAAAAGTTTTTTTTTTAGTGTTCAAAGTTGTTCGTCAGATTGTATATATTAATAATGAACAATTTTAAAACACTTGTAAATCTTCATGATGTAAATATAGTTATTCGTTGGAAGATAAGTCTAAAGCTCAAGGTATAAGTCCAATTTTAAGGATCAAGGCCACTTAAAGGTTGTTCGTCTTTTAAGATGAATAGAACCTAAGGCTAAACTCGTATTCCATTATTAAGGAAAAGTTCAAATCGAACAAAGCCCAACAATGTATGTTATAATTGCAAAAGCATTAGACAAAAATGTAAAGGCAATTAACATATAAAAAAGAAGATGAGCGAACAGAAGATATTTTCATTAATAAAAAAGGCTTGAAGCCTAAAAAATAGTACAAAAAAGGGCAGCTACGATTAAAGATAACGAACAACTATTACAAGAGAAATACATGAAGAAATTCTAAGTCCTATTCTTGTTGTTGTTCGTTTAGAGGAGGATCATGGGTCTGATCAGCTGGAGGATCAACAATCATATCACTAACCATATCCTCGGCTGTTTTCTTTGCTTGCTCGGCAACATCCTGCTCGGCATCTGTTGTTTGCTCATCTTCAACAGGGGCTGGAGGACGGGTAATGATAATGCTGGGATCAAGTTTATCAATCTTGATCCCATAATCTTCCATATCTCCCAGCTGGAGTTCTATCCCGTTAGGGGGAGGATAATGTTCGACAAATTCAGTAAGGTCCTTCCCAATGTCCTCAACAATGTCGGGCCTATCATAGCAACTAACTACATGAATGCAGTCACATTAAGCACAGATGTACCCCAAGTTTGAGGAGGGACCAGTGCGAACTTGTAGTTCAGCCTCGAGCTGCTCAGAAGTGTAAATTCCCCCCATCACCTCCTTAAGACGAGCAATCTCTGCTTCAGCCTCAGTCAGTTTTTGCTCGGCAGCACTTTCGTTCTTCTTCTTCTCTTCGAGCTCAACGTCCTTACTTTTAAGCTCAGCGGAAAGCAATTGATAGTCTTCAATGTGTTTTTTCTCAATGTTATCGGCAAGCTTAAGTTGGTTGTTGAGACGAGCAACTTTGGCCTCATATTGGCTGACCAAGCCATCCTTCTCTTCGGTAAGCTGCCGAGCAGTATTGTAGTAGCGGCGAGCAGGTTCTTCTAGCTCGGTCAGTTGGGTCATCCCTTTATTAGCAGTCACAAGGGAGTTGGCGGCTTGCATCATTGAAAAATGGAAGTTGTCCGCCACTTCTTGTAGAGAGATGGATTTGTCCAATGGCTTCGTCCAGGCTCGGGCGACCATCTCTATGGCTCGGCGAACATGGTCACCAGGGATCTCCCTTATGTTTACCGGGGTTTTTGAGCAGGCATATTGATGCACAGGATTTGCTCTCCCTGGATGATCGTCACCCCGGTATCTGTGAACAAAAGTCCAGATGATACTTAGAAATTTGTTGAAAGAATAAAATTGTAAAGACCAGAGAGTTAAGCCATAATTTAAGCTTAGTCGGCATATTTCCTGGAGTCCCAGCCGAGGTAGGTGATGTCTTCTGGACCTCGAGGAGGGGATTGGCATCCTTCCCCCCTTTGCCCGTCCGCTCCACTGGTTCTCTTGAAGCGCGGCGAAAAACTTCTATCTGTTGGGCGTGGGAAGAGCCTTTGCCTACTTTTTCCTTCCCCTTGTCACCAGTAGGGGCAGCCTGGGCAACAGGGGTCCCGTCTTCCCTTTTTAATCGTTTGGCCCCGTGGGGGGATGGTGGTGTGGCACTTGGGAGAGGGGCAGATTGCCGAACAACAGAGGCCCCTGAGGGCTTGTTCGTCATCACCAGGACTTTAGAGGGTGGGTCTCCTTTAACTTTTCTTCCCTTAGGGGGCGGTATTTTGTGGACTCTCTGCTCCAGAAGACCAAAGCAGGGAGGAACTGCTACAGTGACTTGCTCAGCTAAAAAAAAGGAAGAAGAGCATGTTAGACGAGCAAGTATTAAAAAAAATTACTGACAAACAAGTTCACTTTAAAGAGTTAGAATTTTTGTGTACCTGGGGGTACCTCGACTTGGGCCTCAAGATGGTGAGGATAAGTAAAGAGGCGAGTAGCTTTTTGACACTTCTCCTTGTTCACGTGCTCAATGGTCCTATTTGCCTTGTCTCGCAGGGCGACCAAACACGAGGTGAAGATGAACTCTGAGCCAATCTCTTCCTCTTCCGTATTCCACCTGAGCAACCGAGGACTTGCGAGCAAACAAGAAGAGTTAAATTAGAACAACTTAGTTCAAAGACGAACAAAAGCAAGCTTACGTCTAATCTTTCCGTAAGTAGTGGGAGAATATATGCACCCAGCACCACCGTGTGAACTGGAAGATGCTCGCCAATCACCACCGATGAAGAAAAAGTGCTCTTTCCAGTTTTTGATTTTATTCGGCACTCCTTCAACAATTTAAGTCCAGTCCGGGCCTTCAAATAATAGTACCCCTCTTCACCCACTGAACATTTGGTGATCGTCATTAGGTAGTTGACCTCTTCAGCAGTAATACGGTCAATGTACCCTTCCAGGGCAAACAAACCCATGACGCCGAGCAAGTTCATCCACCCAATTGGTGTAATTTGGGTGATGGCAAGGTTGATCGCCTCCAAAAAGCGACCAACAACCGAGGGCAGTGGCAACCTTAATCCGGCGATGAGGGTGTCGATATTGATCGTCGTACATCCTGGTGGAGGTCGATCAGCTCTTTCCTTTCTCTTCGTGGCCCACATATGGATATCGTACGAAATTTGGTACGCCTCCCAGATTAAGTTAAGTTCGTCTTTGTGAACAACACTCCGAATCCTGCTCGCCTGATAGTCGGTTCTCACCAGGTCTAAAACTTGTCGTTGAGGGCGAGGAAAGTTGTTCGCAAATTCGGCTACATATGCTCGCCATTCAAATGGGCGAGCAACTCCAGAGGGAATTTCATTTTCAAGCATCCTAGGGTTTGGGAATTCTATCCCCTCCAGAAATTCACGGGTAAGCTCGTCAAATTCCGGATCTACTTTCTCGGATTCTAAGCTCGATGAAGACTCCTCGTCTGAATTTCTACTCGTGGCTGCTACGGTTTCTTCGCCGGATTTGCGAACAACATTGTCTTCCACTGATCGGACCACAGAATCAACATCGGGGTGCATCTCCGATGAGATTTCTAACGGCCCCTCAAATGATACTATTGGAAAAAGAGGGTCCAGATCTTCCTCAGATTTTTGGTTACTTGAGTGAGAGGACATGGGTTCCGAGTATAATAAGGATCGAAATTGAAGAGTTTATGAAGAATTTGTTAATAGCAGTTTCCGGTGGGAGATTGATGAAGAATGGTGGTGATATTTGCAGAAGACGGCGGCGCTAATTTCACACGGTGGTGGTGCAATTTCGAAATGAAAAGAATGAAAGAACAAGAAAAGAAAGTAAAATTGAGGTGTGAAATAATTTAAAATACCTTGAAATACGCCGGAAAAGCTTGAAGAACGCCGGAGATGGAGAATTTTCGCCGGAGTTTCTGTAGCAAGAAGTGGAAAGTGGGAAAATTTTGATTTCTCACTCGTTTTTATACCAAGAAGAAAAATAGGATAAAATCCATAATAATCCAATTATTGTGGGGCAAAATGGCAAAAAATGGGGTACCATTCGAGCAAGAATAAAATTCGAAGGGCTTATATGCAATTTTAGGGCGCGTGGCCTCGATCTTGCCTGTGCGTGGGCGGCATGATTTTTGAACAACTCCCCACATCTTGGGAGGTGAAACGGCGTTTCCAAAGCTGTTCGACCAGAGAAGGAGTTGTTCGTCGATTTAATCTCCTAGACAATATCCCAACCATAGTTGCTCGGTGTAAAGTTGCTCTACTAAAGCAACATCTGGTCAGGATAGGGGGCAATTGTTGATAGGCGAACATCAATCATGAATAAGTGAACAAGATTTAAGCCATAAATGAAGATTATGAAGCAAAATACCCAAACCAGAGATGACTAACAAAGATAATCAAAGGGGAGTGTATAAATCAATTCGAGAAGTGCATTCTGTGACAAACAACATCCTCGACGAACAACTTTCTTGCAAACAAGTCCTAAGACCTGAGACCGGATGTGAACCCTACACCAGGTCATAAATGACGAACAACATAACCAATAGGTGGTGTACTTACCAGCTTATGAAGTGTATGACATCAATCAGCCTGCCAGGTCAGCCCAGCTCTTGACGAATAAATATAAAAGATCCAAAGGCTCACCCACCTTGAATACCTAGGTGAACAACTTTTAAACTGTGTAATCAGAGAGCGAACAATTTTTTACAGGAGAACTATAAGTAATGATTTAGCAGTCACTGTTCCTGTCTTAAATCGGGCGTAGATTCTGTTTCCAAGGATCCTCTCCAAATATCGCAGCACCGGATTTCTGATCGCTGAGGCTCGTGCAATCTGCCCCTTATATCTCATGTCATCCCTCCTGTTATCTCCTTCCAAAAATCGTTGGCCACGAACGACTTAGATTGTCGGTTCAGCTTTTTCAAAGCTGGGAGCATGAGGGCCGTGTTGATAGATCCTACAGCACAAGTGTACCACCCGTTCCTGATGTTGAATCTGAACGAATTATCATCCCTCCTTTCCACCGAGACCAAGAACTGCTCTACCAAGTCAGCGTGTGTCTCCATCGTGAGGAGTAGCTTGTAAAATTCCTCCATCTTGTTCTTCATAAAAATCCTCTTAATCTCCTCTTCGATCCCAATGTCTTTCCTGAACTAGACGCTGGGGTGTCGGGTTTTCTCCACTCTCCTGACCACGAGGTTCCACCTGTATGCAAAACGACACCAATCTTCTTTGTAGTCTAAGTTGTCCCACCTCGAGGGCATTAATCTCTTTCGAGTGAGCTCGGTGGTCAACTCCTCCAGTTTATCTCCCTTGACCATACGATCCTCGAACTTCTTTGGAGGGGCCATTGAACCTATCTCACACAAACATGAAAACAATTAAAGATAATTTACTACTCAAGAATATCATAGACAATACAAATCAACTCAAGTAGTCAATCAATCTCACATTCATTCCCTTTGTGTACAAGAGCTCACATAGAGGTATTATTCCTATCTCAAAACACAATCATCTAACTCACATCATCCAAATAAGCAACAATATTCTCAAAGAGTTATTACGCCTATCTTAAAACAAATTCAACCAACTCAATATTCTCAACATTCATCAATAAAGCCCCAAGTATAAGTCTATCATGAAGTAACATTATAAAAATTTGCAATTTACTTGCTCAAGACTTAATTCATGTCCATCTAATCACTCAATACATTCCAAATCACACAAATATTCACTCAACAAGCAATACCCATATCAATTCTTAACATTCATACTTTCTCACTCTAGAAGTTCACCAATTCTTCTCATGCAATCTTCAAATTGAAACTCAAATTCGTGAACCCATAGACAGAAGAAGAAGAAGAAGAAGAAGAAGAAGAAGAAGAAGAAGAAGAAGAAGAAGAAGAAGAAGAAGAAGAAGAAGAAGAAGAAGAAGAAGAAGAAGAAGAAGAAGAAGAAGAAGAAGAAGAAGAAGAAGAAGAAGAAGAAGAAGAAGAAGAAGAAGAAGAAGAAGAAGAAGAAGAAGAAGAAGAAGAAGAAGAAGAAGAAGAAGAAGAAGAAGAAGAAGAAGAAGAAGAAGAAGAAGAAGAAGAAGAAGAAGAAGAAGAAGAAGAAGAAGAAGAAGAAGAAGAAGAAGAAGAAGAAGAAGAAGAAGAAGAAGAAGAAGAAGAAGAAGAAGAAGAAGAAGAAGAAGAAGAAGAAGAAGAAGAAGAAGAAGAAGAAGAAGAAGAAGAAGAAGAAGAAGAAGAAGAAGAAGAAGAAGAAGAAGAAGAAGAAGAAGAATGAAATAGGTGTGTGTGTTCAACAATGGCAGAAATTGCCCCTTCTAGTGTGTGAAAGTGTGTGTTATGAGTGTGGAAGGGGTATTTATAGATGTGGGGCACGAACTAGGGCTTTCTGAGCCGGACCCGCTCGAGCGCTCCTCTTGGTCGAGCGCTAGGCGCTCGACCTCAAGGTGGTCGAGCGGTATTTTGTCACTGGAAGAAGGGGCGCTCGACCGAGCAGTGGTTGAACGCTAGGCACTCAACCTTGCACCAATCGAGTACTACCCTTATAGAACATTCAAGGCGCTCGACCTAGGGGGTGCTCGACCCAGAAGTGCTCGAGCACTACTCATAAATGCCCAAAACACAAAATTTTCAAGTAAAACCACCCGAAACTTCACTAAATCAATTCCAAAACATGTACTAACCTGAAAACTCCTCGATTTAAGCCAGATCGCTCATTCAACCGAGGAGTTGGGGTCTCTTCCCAATGTGCAATTCACCGAGCCAAATCACCACACAATGATATACTCACACTCAATTCAATTCAAACCCACTTCATGCATCAATATTTTTTAAAATTTTGACTATTTTTCATACGAATTTCGTGTACAACACGCGAAGTATGAATACACCCTCCCCCCCCCCCCAAAATTTTTTCTTGCTACGCAATAAAAAGTTTGAAAAGATGAGTATGAACGAGTATGTGCACTCAATTCACAATGAACCTCAATCACTCCCAATGCACAAGATGTAAAGCATATAAAAACTCCACCCCCCCCCCAAATTTCGACTTTACGAAGCGGTCTATGTTTGGGCTTTGGGGTTCGGGGTTACCTCATACTCCAAATTCCGGTTGCTCTTTTACTAGGTATCCATCCCTCCATGAGTGGCTCCCTTCAAGCCTCTACTTCGGAAAACTCTTGCACCATAAGACAAGCCTACACAAAAGCACTCAATAACGAGGTTAAAAATTACGATTCACACAAAAACAAACACGAAAAACAAAACACTTAAAAGCAAGTAAAAGTGGGTTGCCTCACACGCAGTGCTATTTTTAAGGTCCTAATACCGAACCGCGCTCGAAGGAGCTCACAGGTCATGAGACTCTAAGTTACCTCTCTTATTCTCATAAGAGAAGTTGTAGAATTTCTTCACTCGATGCCCGTTCACCAAGAACACGTTCACATCCTCTTTCTCTACTTCAAGAAATCCACTCTTGTAGACCTTTCTCACCACATAAGGACCATTCCACTTGGATTTGAGCTTTCCACCAAATAACTTCATCCTCGAATTAAACACTAGGACTTGATCACCAACTTGAAACTCCTACTTCCTCAAACGTGCATCATGCCATCTTTTAGTCTTCTCCTTGAAAATTCGGGCACTCTCATATGCACTATCTCGAAACTCCTCCAACTCATGTAATGGAAGTAGTCTTTTTTCACCCACCATAGCACTATCGAAATTCAGCTTCTTGATTGCCCAATACGCCTTATGCTCAAGCTCAACCGGCAAGAGACACGCCTTCCCAAAAATGCGTTGGTACGGAGAGATACCAAAAGGGGTCTTAAAAGTTGTCCTATACGCCCAAAGTGCATCATCAAGCTTCAAAGCCCAATCCTTCCTATTAACACTCACCTTCTTCTCAAGAATCTCCTTAATTTGCCGATTAGACACCTCAGCAAGACCATTCGATTTAGGGTGATAGGCCGTAGAGACCCGATGATTAACTTCATACTTTGACAGCAGCTTCTCCATCAACTTGTTCATAAAATGAATCCCCCCATCACTAATCAAAGCTCTTGGGACTCCATATCTAGAGAAAATATTCTTCCTCAAGAAGTCAATCACAACACGGGAGTCGTTCACTCGAGTAGGGGTAGCTTTAATCCACTTCGAGACGTAATCAACACACACGAGGATGTACAAGAATCCATTACTCAAAGGAAACGGACCCATGAAATCAATCCCCCATACGTCAAATACCTCTACTTCCATAAACACGTGCAGCGGCATCTCGTCCCTCTTAGTAATAGAGTTGAAACGTTGGCACTTGTCACATCTCTTCACGCATTCCAGGCAATCCTTCAATATAGTAGGCCAATAGAAACCGGCTTGAAGCACATTCATACCGGTTTTCTCTCCACCCAAATGTCCTCCACATGGTAAGGCGTGACAATGCCTTATGATGTCACTCCACTCCTCCTCGGGCACGCACCTTCTAAGCACAAGATATATCCTTCTCTTGAACAAGTATGGGTCACCCCAAATAAATTCCCAGATTTTCTTCAAGAACGCCTTTCGGTGCAACGGATCCATATCCACCGGCAGCTCTCCACTTGCTAAATAATTAACATAATCAGCGAACCACGTGGCCTTCCTTTCAACTTGATACACCAGGACATCTTCTAAACCAAACAGCTTCTCATCCGGAAACTCATCATTCGCCTCTCGCTCTTCTACCGTGTTCTCTTTGGTAGGAACCATCCTTGAGAGGTGATCGGCTATCACATTCTCACTCTCCTTCCTGTCTCGAATCTCAACATCAAATTCCTGGAGTAAAAGGTGTTGGGAAAATAGGGGTGCCCGGAATCTATTCGGGATGAAATTTAAATACGAATTTAAATAAAATTATTACTAGCATGAATTAATCCTAATTAATTCAAATAATAATTTCAACAACCAATTTAACATCATGCATGTTGAATTAATTCACATATAATCTATGGCGGAATAAACAAGAAAATATGTGACTTACGTACCTCTTGTAGAACTTGGCCTTTGAATAAAATGGGACAAACACGTACGAGCTTTATCAACCCAAAATCCTTCTCAAGTATTTCCCTTTCGCCTTATTCGATCACCGGTGGGAGATGCTTTCGAATAATTTAAATAACTAAGGAAAAAGAAAAATATCTATGCTCTTGATTTTTCCAACACATGGAATTATGTACTTGGGGATTAAATGATCATCCCCTATTTATAGAGTAGGGTGGCCGAAATTTTGGTGGTATATGGGCTTTGGAAAAAATCTTTTCTTAGACTCTAAGAAATCTTGAATATATCTCATATATTCTTTTCTCCAAAATAAAATATTCCACAAAAATCTCACACTTCTCACAAAGAGGTAAATTTCGAAAATCATAGGGTAGAAATACAAGATTTGGATCTTCTTGAATATATGAGATAATCTTGTATTCCAAGAATACTTATCTTCCATAATATCTTTCCAAGAAAATCAACAAAATCTTTTCTTCCCTAATATTCTAATTTTCGAAAAAAAATCAGCATAATATTATCTTTTTATTTTAATCACCTTATCATTATTGGGCTACTTAATGGGCTACTTGAGGGGCCTTTAAGGAGAATTAAGATTGGACCTCCTAATGGACTTATGAATTTCAATATTGAGCCCCAATATAATTCAATCCATTAATATTAATTATTACCACTAATAAATTAATATTGCACTATCCATCTTAATCCATATTACGATAATATGGGCTCCCGGTTATTATTTCCCGCGTTTAAGATTATCAAGTCCATTAACTAATTAAGCTTCTGAATAGCTCTAAATTAATTAATATATTTCACCTTGGAGTAAAGACAGCTCAACATTATTATCCGTACCGAAGAAACTAATTCTTCACTTGCAAGATTTGGTACGATAAAACTTCTGAACCCACCAAGGGGACTAATCACACGAGTCGTACTCGCACGCGTTTCTCCGTATTAAATCTTAGCAACCGTAGTATGATTAATATTACTGCCCAAGACACAAAGTTCGAAGTCACAATGATTCTCACCCAACATGAATCAAAGGAGTAACCGTTAAGCACACACGGTCCTATTTAAATGACGGAGATTAAGAAATCAACAACCACTGAGTTCTAATTCTTCACATTTTAGAATAGAAGAATTAATCCTCGTTGTAGGTCCTCTTCAACATATACTAAATGTGCTAGTGCAATCTCTTAGTCAAGACAGACCAATCTGAGACTTACACATCGACCTTTCACGGCGGATTGTTCAATTCCACCTAGGTCGTGAAAATGTACGTTTAGTTACAAGGAGACTGTTAATGTTGTCTTCTGTGATCGGGTATCACCACATTAACTACAATGCAACTAGTACCATATATTGAATTGTTTGCAATAAATATTCAACATTCAATCATATCTAAAGCATATGCGATAAAAGAATTATTCTCATAAAACAAGTGTTTGATACACGAGTTATACAAAGTAAAAGCATACTTTCACGTATAACTCCAACAATCTCCCACTTATACTTAAAGTCTGCTTTTTGGTATACATCACGCATGTCTTAGTGTAGTAGCTCTACGTGACATCTCATGTCAACCTACACTAACCTAATAATTCCTCCCACTTATACTTAAAGCAGATTGGCAATAGTCTTGACTCTCATTCCATCCACATGTCTCTCGAATGTACTCTTAGGCAGACCCTTTGTGAATGGATCAGCTAGGTTGTCACCCGACGCTATCTTTGCCACCTCTATATCTCCTCTCTTAACGATTTCTCGTATAAGATGGTATTTTCTTTCTATGTGTTTGCTGGCCTTGTGGGCTCTCGGTTCCTTTGAATTTGCAACTGCTCCGGCATTGTCACAAAAGATAGTTATCTTGTCGGGAAAATTCGGAACAATGTCCAAGTCCACTAAGAAGTTCTTGAGCCAAACTGCCTCTTTCGCTGCTTCACAAGCAGCTACATACTCGGCTTCCATGGTCGAATCGGCGATGCATTTCTGCTTAACGCTTCTCCATGAAATGGCTCCTCCTCCCACACAAAACACATTACCCGAGGTTGACTTTCTTGAGTCTATGTCTGATTGGAAATCCGAGTTCGTGTATCCCAAGGGAACTAGACTATCTGTCTAGTAAATCAGCATCCGCTCACGAGTTCTTTTCAGATACCTCAAGATGCACTTTACGGCAGTCCAATGGTCTTTCCCGGGATTACTTTGATATCTTGCTACCATGCCCACGACAAAGCAGATATCTGGTCTCGTAAACAGCATTGCATACATAAGGCTTCCTACGGCCGAAGCGTACGGAACACCTTTCATGTCATCTATCTCCGCTTGCGTCTTAGGGCTTATTTCTTTCGATAGATGGATTTCCTGCCTAAAAGGTACAAAACCTTTCTTGGAATCTTGCATGCTGAAACGCTTCAAAACAGTGTCAATGTATGAAGCTTGCGATAAGCCCAACATCCTCTTCTTGCGATCGCGAGTGATCTTGATCCCAAGGATGTGAGCGGCTTCCCCTAAGTGTTGGAAAAATCGGGGTGCCCGGAATCTATTCGGGATGAAATTTAAATACGAATTTAAATACAATTATTACTAGCATGAATTAATCCTAATTAATTCAAATAATAATTCCAACAACTAATTATCATCATGCATGTTAAATTAATTTCACATATTAACTAGGCGGAATAAACAAGTAAATATGCGATTACTGTACCTCTTGTAGAATTGGCCTTTGGATATACGGGACAATTATAATCTCGCTCTATCAACCCAAAGCCTTCTCAAGTATTTCCCTTTTCACCTCACTTGATCGCCGGTGGGAGAAGCTTTCAAGTAATTTAATAAACTAAGGAAAAAGAAAAATATCTATGCTTCTTGAGTTTTCCAACACATGGAATTATGTACTTGGGGATGAAATAATCATCCCCTATTTATAACTATGAGTGGCCGAAAATTAGTGGGTTATTGGGCTTTAGAGGAAATCTTTTCTTAGACTCTAAGAAATCTTGAATATATCTCATATATTCTTTTCTCCAAAATAAAATATTCCACAAAAATCTCACTCACCTTGTTATTGGGTGTTTTTCGAAAAATTCAATAAGAAATCCAAAGATTTGGATCTTCTTGAATATATGAGATATTTTTGTACTCCTAGAATACATATCTTCCATAATATCTTTCCAAGAAAATCAACAAAATCTTATTTCTTTTGATTCTCTTATTTTCGAAAAAAAATGATGAAAAATCAGCATTAATATTATCTTTTTATTTTAATCACCTTATCATTATTGGGCTACTTGAGGGGCCTTAAGGAGAATTAAGATTGGACCTCCTAATGGACTTCTGAATTTCAATATTGAGCCCCAATATAATTCAGCACATTAATATTAATTATTACCACTAATAAATTAATATTGCACTATCCATCTTAATCCATATTACGATAATATGGGCTCCCGGTTATTATTTCCCGCGTTTAAGATTATCAAGTCCATTAATTAATTAAGCTTCTGAATAGCTCTAAATTAATTAACATCTTTCACCTTGGAGTAAAGACAGCTCAACATTATTATTCGTACCGAAGAAACTAATTCTTCACTTGCAAGATTTGGTACAATAAAACTTCTGAGCCCACCAAGGGGACTAATCACACGAGCCGTACTCGCACGCGTTTCTCCGTATTAAATCTTAGCAACCGTCGTATGATTAATATTACTGCCCAAGACACAAAGTTCGAAGTCGCAATGATTCTCACCCAACATGAATCAAAGCAGTAACTATTAAGCACACACGGTCCTATTTAAGTGACGGAGATTAAGAAATCAACAACCACTGAGGTCTAATTCTTCACCTTTCAGAACAGAAGAATTTCTCCTCGCTGTAGGACCTCTTCAACACATACTAAATGTGCTAGTGCAATCTCTTAGTCAAGACAGACCAATCTGAGCCTTACACATCGACCTTTCACGGCGGATTGTTCAATTCCACCTAGGTCGTGAAAATGTATGTTTAGTTACAAGTAAACTGTTAATGTTGTCTTCCGTGATCGGGTATCACCACATTAACTACAATGTAACATGTACTATATATTGAACGATTTGCAATAGAAATTCAACATTCAATCATAACTAAAGCAAATGTGATAAAAGAATTATTCTCATAAAACGAGTGTTTGATACACGAGTTATACAAAGTAAAAGCATACTTTCACGTATAAATCCAACACTAAGTCCTTCATATCAAATTATTTTGACAGCCATACCTTTACGTCTGACAATACCTTTACATTGTTTCCAATGAGCAGAATATCGTCTACGTATAATACTAAGAATACCACCGCAGTTCCGTCACGCTTCTTATACACACAACTTTCGAACTCGCTTTGATCAAACCCATAAGACTTAATCACTTGATCAAAACACTGGTTCCAAGTACGCGATGCTTGCTTAAGTCCATAAATGGATCTCTTAAGCTTGCATACGAGATTCTCTTGGCCTTTTTCAATGAAACCTTTGGGCTGTTGCATATAGATATCTATCCTGTCAAGACTTCCGTTAAGGAAAGCTGTCTTAACATCCATTTGCCAGATCTCGTAATCTAGGTATGCAGCGATCGACAAGAGAATACAGATGGACTTAAGCATAGCTATAGGCAAAAAGGTTTCCTCATAATCGATCCCTTCTTTCTGAGTATACCCTTTGGCCACAAGCCTTGCTTTGAAGGTCTCAACCCTTCCGTCCGGTCCTCTTTTCCTCTTGTACACCCATTTGCATCCAATGGGTTCTACCCCATTGGGTGGTTCGACCAACTCCCACACTTGATTATGATCCATCGAACCCATCTCGGTTTCCATTGCCGTTTGCCACGACTCCGCGTCTTTGTCTTGGATTGCCTCGTCGTACGTCCATGGGTCTGATTCATCACCGGGAACCAAATCCGAAGATTCTCCTATCCCCGTGAATCTCTCGGGTTGCCTAGCAATCCTCCCACTACGACGGGGTTCTGGTTGTGAAGATGTGACGTGTGGTACATCATCTTGTATACTTGGTATCGAGGTTTGACCTCTCAATTCTTCTAAGGTAATTTCACTTTTAGGTTTCTGATTGTTCATATAGTCTTCCTCAAAGAATTTAAAGTGTGTACTGATCGCGGTCTTTTGATCCTTGGGACTATAAAACATACACCCTTTCGTTCCCGCAGGGTATCCTATAAACAGCCTTAATTCCGAACGTGGATCCAACTTACCGGCTTCCTTGTCTAGCACGTATGCCGGACAACCCCAAATCCACAAATGTCTTGGACTGGGCTTGCACCCGGTCTACAATTCCATTGGGGTTTTAGGAACCGATTTGGATGGCACCAAGTTTAGAATGTAAGCCGTCGTTTCCAAGGCATTACCCCAAAACGACTTGGGTAAATCCGAATAACTCATCATGGATCTGACCATCTCTAAAAGAGTCTGGTTTCTTCATTCCGCCACACCGTTCTGTTGAGGGGTTCCTGGTGCGGTTAACTGGGATACGATCCCTTCGTCCGATAAGTAGTTCAAGAATTCATCGCTGAGGTATTCACCTCCACGATCTGATCGTAGAAACTTGATACTCTTTTCCCTATGTTTCTCGGCTTCGGCCTTAAACTCCTTGAACTTATCAAAAGTTTTAGACTTATGCCTCATAAGGTAAATGTACCTATATCTCGAGTAATCGTCAATGAAGGTGACGAAATACTCATACCCCATTCTTGCTTTGATCTTCATTGGACCACACACATTGGTATGAATGAGTTCTAACACTTCCGTGGCTCTATTCCCCTTGGCTCCAAATGCCCTCTTGGTCATCTTACCCTCTAAACAGGATTCACAAGTTGGAAACGGTTCGACTTGGAATGATTCCAAGGATCCATCTTTCACCAATCTCTATATCCGCTTTAGATTAATATGACCTAGTCTAAGATGCCATAGAAGTGTTTCGTTCATCTCCGAAGAACGCTTTCTTTTATTTCTTGAAATGATCGACGTGTTATTAGATTCATTATTTGAGTGGTGTGCACACTTAATCGTATAGAGATTATTTACCAACGTTCCATGACAGATAGTATCATTCTTAAAAGAAATAGTAACAACTTTATTAAAAGTAACTGAATATCCATAAAAAAATAACTTAGAAACCGAAATTGAATTCTTCCTAAAGTTCGAAACGTATAAAACATCTCTTAAAATTAAAACTCTATCTTCAAAAGATAGGTGCACGACTCACACTGCTTCGGATGCCACTCTTGTAGCATCGCCCAAAGTGATGGTGATCTCATTCTTGCTAAGTCGCCGGGTTAGCTGGAACCCCTGAAGAGTGAAACAAATATGATTAGTTGCCCCGGTATCCACTACCCAAACGTGGGCAGCATACGCCGCAACATATGTTTCAACGACTAAAGCATGAGACTTACCTTTCTTTACCGCCTTCTTAGGCTTAGAACAGGTCGCCCTCCAATGTCTATTTTCACCACAATTGAAGCACTTACCCTTAGCAGCTTTCTTTCCACCTCCTTCTCCCTTTGCCTTCGGTTTCACAACGGTTGGATTTGCTTGGGTCTGGTCTTTCGTCCTCTTTCTCTTCTTCCCTCCCTTGGGACCCGAAGAGGCAGACGGACTGTTTGCCACCATAGCAATAGTTTGATGATCCATTAACGTCTCTGCCGATACCAAAGCTTGCAAGAGCTCGGGCAAACTATTTGCCCGGTCATTCATTTGATAGTTCAACTGAAACTGCTCAAAGCTCGTCGGCAGAGAATGGAGAACGAAATCGACCTTAGCAGGGAGATCAAATTCCGCACCAAGTACTTCCAACTTGTTGAGATAACCCATCATCTCGATAACGTGATCCCTTACGGGCGTACCTTCCACCATCTTCAACGAAAGCATCTTTCGCATGGTGATTTGCCTAGCTGTACGGTTCTGATGTTTAAACATCACTTCAAGATTGAGCATTATCTCAGAGGCGGTCTCCATGTGTTGGTGTTGGTGTTGCAACACATCTGACATTGAAGCCAGAATAGTACACCTAGCCATCTCATCGGAGTCAAACCAACTCTTATGCTCTTTCTTGACCGCCTTGGTTGCATCTTCGGCAGGCTCTTGGGGCTTAGGAGTAGTAAGTACCCATTTGTGGTGTTGAGCGGTTAGGACAATATCGAGATTACGTTTCCAATCAACATAGTTCTCACCAACAAGTTTGTTATCTTTAAGTATACTAAACAGTGGATTAAAAGGTAGCGACATGATGAACTGAGAATAAAACATACATTCATATCAATATCTAGAAAAATATGAAATTATCACATAATTCGATCACATCAATTATATTGAAACCTTAAAACAATATAATCATGCATCAGCCAACATCTCAAAATAATTTAAATGCACCACGAGGGGTGGTCTATATATTTAAATACATTCAAGCGGATTACAAACTTAAAAGTTACAAATCCTTAATTCAAAATTAATAGTTGGCTCCCACTTTGACCACATAGAAATTGACAGTGACTCCGAGGGGAGTAAGTTAATATCAATTTCCTATGCCTAAGTAATAACCATAATTAAATACAGGATTATTATTTCGCTTTGAGCAAGCCACTCGTGGTGAGGGTCAATACCGCCACTAGTAATAATCCACAATCATCCTTTCGGAATTTATTCATGTGAAATCCGTTCTTTTGGCCGATCCGAGGGGGAAATGTATTCCAAAAGAACTTCACAAATAAATAAATTATGGAGGCCAAATTAATCCAATTTTAATATCCGGAATAAAATTGCGATTAAATAAACATACTTAGTAATTTTTCTTGGACAATAACATTCATGCAAACACATATTAACAAATAATAATAAGTGCACGAAATAAAACATCCATCAAAACAAAATTAAACACATTGGAGCACTCAAATCCAATTGTCACGGTTTAATTTCTTCACGTCTTGATACGAAATATCGTCCTTGTTGCTTTCCGCCGTTCGTCTCGACATGCTCCCACTCGAACAGCAACACTCTTCAAAAAATAGCATCGTTTGGGGTTCAGGACGACGTTTAAGATCACACAAAAAAATACAGAACTAGAATTAATTTAAAAAAAATTCCACGGCCCGAGATACGCCGCGCGTCGGCCCACAGAGTGGGCCCGCGCGCCACTCAGTGTGATGCCGAGCAGCGGCCGCACGGGCGCCGGCGCTAGGTGCCCGCGTCCATGCGTCGTCGGGCACCCGTCGTGCGCGGGTCGTGCGCCTCGCGCACCCCGTGCACCGGGTTTCGCCGTTCGTTCTCGTTTTCCACCCCATGCATGATTTTACATCCATGCATGCGCCGCGCATGCATGCGTCGTCCAGGTACGCCGTCTTTAATTCTTCGTTCTTCGTCACGATCCGGTTACAATTTATTTTTCAAAAAAATAAATACTAGATCTAGACTAGTCTATTACAATGATCGAATCAAAATAAAAACAACTAATCTACTCGTGGATTTTCTCATGAGAAAAACGAATTCGAACGAATCGAATTAAAAACAATTAATTCACAAGCATGAAAAAATAACAACATTAAAACCATGACAATTGGATACCTGCAAAAAAGATCTAGCAATTCTACTATCCAATTTCAATTTAATGTTAAACAATTTAAATTCCAATTTAAAGATCAGAGCCCGAAACCGTGGCTCTGATACCAGTTGTTGGGAAAATAGGGGTGCCCGGAATCTATTCGGGATGAAATTTAAATACGAATTTAAATACAATTATTACTAGCATGAATTAATCCTAATTAATTCAAATAATAATTCCAACAACCAATTTAACATCATGCATGTTGAATTAATTCACATATAATCTATGGCGGAATAAACAAGAAAATATGTGACTTACATACCTCTCGTAGAACTTGGCCTTTGAATAAAACGGGACAAACACGTACGCGCTTTATCAACCCAAAAGCCTTCTCAAGTATTTCCCTTTCGCCTTATTCGATCACCGGTGGGAGATGCTTTCGAATAATTTAAATAACTAAGGAAAAAGAAAAATATTTATGCTCTTGATTTTTCCAACACATGGAATTATGTACTTGGGGATGGAATAATCATCCCCTATTTATAGAGTAGGGTGGCTGAAATTTTGGTGGTATATGGGCTTTGGAAAAAAAAAATTCTTAGACTCTAAGAAATCTTGAATATATCTCATATATTCTTTTCTCCAAAATAAAATATTCCACAAAAATCTCACACTCCTCACAAAGAGGTAAATTTCAAAAATCATAGGGTAGAAATACAAGATTTGGATCTTCTTGAATATATGAGATAATCTTGTATTCCAAGAATACTTATCTTCCATAATATCTTTCCAAGAAAATCAACAAAATCTTTTCTTCCCTAATATTCTAATTTTCGAAAATTTCAAAGAAAAATCAGCATAATATTATCTTTTTATTTTAATTACCTTATCATTATTGGGCTACTTAATGGGCTACTTGAGGGGCCTTTAAGGAGAATTAAGATTGGACCTCCTAATGGACTTCTGAATTTGAATATTGAGCCCCAATATAATTCAATCCATTAATATTAATTATTACCACTAATAAATTAATATTGCACTATCCATCTTAATTCATATTACGATAATATGGGCTCCCGGTTATTATTTCCCGCATTTAAGATTATCAAGTCCATTAATTAATTAAGTTTTTGAATAGCTCTAAATTAATTAATATATTTCACCTTGGAATAAAGACAGCTCAACATTATTATCCGTACCGAAGAAACTAATTCTTCACTTACAAGATTTGGTACGATAAAACTTCTGAGCCCACCAAGGGGATTAATCACACGAGCCGTATTCGCACGCGTTTCTCCGTATTAAATCTTAGCAACTGTCGTATGATTAATATTACTGCCCAAGACACAAAGTTCGAAGTCACAATGATTCTCACCCAACATGAATCAAAGCAGTAACCATTAAGCACACACGGTCCTATTTAAGTGACGGAGATTAAGAAATCAACAACCACTGAGGTCTAATTCTTTACATTTCAGAACAGAAGAATTTATCCTCGTTGTAGGTCCTCTTCAACACATACTAAATGTGCTAGTGCAATCTCTTAGTCAAGACAGACCAATCTGAGACTTACACATCGACCTTTCACGGCGGATTGTTCAATTCCACCTAGGTCGTGAAAATGTACGTTTAGTTACAAGGAGACTATTAATGTTGTCTTCCGTGATCGGGTATCACCACATTAACTACAATGCAACTAGTACCATATATTGAACTGTTTGCAATAAATATTCAACATTCAATCATATCTAAAGCATATGCGATAAAAGAATTATTCTCATAAAACAAGTGTTTGATACACGAGTTATACAAAGTAAACGCATACTTTCACGTATAACTCCAACAAAAGGATCCAACAAATGAGACGGGGCTTGGCATCCTTCTTGCTCATGAGATATCGAATCGCTGCTTGGTCCGTATATACGATTGTTTTCGTGCCTACTAGGTAGGGTCTATAGAAGTGAACCGTCTATTGTTTTCTTGCTGAGCTCTATTGAGATCCATGTCTCTCCTTTGGAGTTCTTGATCTCTTTGATCACTCTTCTTGTTCAACTCTTTAACATTATACTCCAAAGAGGACAACCTCTTACTACCTTCTTCTACCTTCTGAAGACTAGCACGTAACATCTCTTCGGTGGAGGCACCGTCTTCTCCACCTGAGGGTTTTGAAACTGGATTTACTCCGGGAGGTACAGTTATTCCGGCCTTAGGATTGACATAAGAGAAATTTTTGTTCTTCCTCCATTGATTTTGAGGAAGCTGCTGGCCTCCTTGATATCCCTGAGTATTCCTCCATTGATTCTGAGGAGACTGTGGACCTGGTGGTACTAACGGTTGACCATAAGTTGGTCGCCCCTGATAATTGTCACCTTGCTAGTATCCATCTTGGTTGTAATTAGGCCTCCCCATATAGTTGGCCTCCTTTTGATGGCTTGCTTGTTGGTCCACTTTCTCACTCATTGCAGTATTCCCTCCACTCAGATTTTTCCCAACCTCTAAATTGCTGATCTTCTCCATCATCACCATCAGCAGCTTTCTAGTTCCCTCACTCTCTTCCATTTGATAAGCCCGCTGAAATTCTTGATTCTCATTCCATTGCCCCACATTCTTGACAATGTTTTCAACTATCTTTCTGCACCGAGCTGCACTACAATTCAGGAATGCTCCACTAGCACATGCATCGAGGTGGTCTTGAGCTGCCTTGCTGGCTCCACAGTAGAAATAGGCCATTATATCACCCTCGTTGTACCCGTGTTGCGGGCACTCAATGAGCATATTAGAGAACCTTTCCCAAGCCTGACTTAATTCCTCTCCTGGCTTCTGCTTGAAAGATGAGATCTCTTTCCTTGCTTTGATCGTTCTAGATGGAGGATAGAATCGCTCGAGGAACAAACGCTCGAGATCGGCCCATGTGGTTACACTTCCCCTTGGGAGCGTGTTATCATACCACTCATTTGCTATTCTAGTTAGAGAGAACTGGAACAACCTGAGCCTCTTGGCATCTTCAGACATGCCATTATGGTTGAAAGTTGAGGCTATCATTATAAAATTCCTCAAGTGAGTGTGAGGATTATCCTTTCCAACCTCCCCTTTAAATTGGTTCTCGACAAGCATCTTCAGGATCCCTGGGGAGATAGAAAAATTGTTGGCTTCCACTTGTGGCATAGCTAAACCATCATAATACCGTTGAGGCTGGGCCTCAAACCTTCCTCTGATTGTCATACCAGGATTAGCGTTCTGAGGAATGTGCTGAGGATACACTGGTGGTAGAGGTACTTGTGGAATAGGAGGTTGGTTATAAGTAGGAGGTGGAGGGTAGTATGGTGGATAAGGGTATGGAGGATATGGGAATGGGTAAGGTTGGTTAGGTTGGTAGACAGGGTTGTTGAAAGGGTTATTGGGGTTATGGTTTTAATTTTGGTTAGGAGCAGAGTTGTTCATATTCTGTGGAATCGGGTTTTGGTTTTGATTTTCCCCTGTGGGTACTTGCTTATTACTGCTTTCAACTCCTTCAACCCGTTCCACGATCTCATTGAATTTAGCTGCATCACCATCCAACTCATTACCTAAATCCATGTTTTCGTTCTCACCACCGGCAGTGTTCATCCTTCTAAGGAATGCTCTGTTTCTTCTGGCGATTGTCTCAGGATCTGACTTTGTTCTATCTTCGCTTGTTTCTCCCTTCGAGCGTGTTTTCATATACCTGAAACACCAAAAGAAATATCAAAATGCAATTGCCTAATGAATACTAATAAACAGAAAAGAAAAAGGCACTCACTACTAACTACTAAACTATCTCTATGTTCTACTCAATGGACATACATCGCCTTTCCCGGCAACAGCGCCATTGACTTGAACGCAAAATACTAGCTTTTACAAGTAGTTACCCCACAAGAGTATGAGATCCCTGTAGTATTGGCAAGTATATGAACCAAGTAGTATCGTACCCAAGGGAGGGTATGTATGCGAATAGAGCCCTGGAGATCTATGCGTCGTAGTTAATATGAATGGATGTTCTAGATTTAAGAATTGTATTAAACTACTCTATATTCTATCACTATTAATGCAAATAATTAAACTAAACTAACAACTTGGGTTTAAGATTCAAATATGGATGATGATGCTCAGGATAGGAATCCCTGCGTATACTAACGGAGTTGGTACGATAACTAAAATAATAACGTGCAAGTAATAATCCTAAGTGTGCTAAAACTAGGCAATCAACTTCTCTAATCTAGCACAAGATTGAAAGACTAAAAGCTCAAAAACCCTAATACTTCGTCCTATCAACCAACTTCACGAACCCGCTAAACAAGTTATATGGATTATGCTTAATTAATTAGACTATAATTTAACTAAGGTGATGTGGTCGTCCTCTCTAGATAAACCGGCATATGATAAACCCCTTCTAAAACCCTTTCGTTAAGCCTAATCGTTATTAAAAAGTGATAAGATCATCCTCTCTCTAATAATTTTCGTACTCAATTCCAAGATAATTATAGGGTTTATTTTAATAATTCAATTAATTAAGAGAACTAACACTAAACATCACGAATTATCCTAATTATGTACCAACATCCTATGTCTACGAGTTCATCCTACCCTAAGCATGCAAGGGTTCTAGCCTAACATGGTGGTTTCAAGAATAAAAATAATAACGAAATTAACTATCATAAACATAATTGAAAGTATGAACGAAATCAAGAAATTCAAGAACATAAATTATCTATGAAAGCAATTGAATAAAATCTGGAAAATAATCTCTAAAATTTGAAATTAAGGTCTAAGTATCAAAGAATTCAAGAAACGAAAAGAGAAATCAAAACCATGCAAAATATTAATTGTTCTAACGAATCCGTATGATAAAAACCTCGATTACAAAGTATGAAACTCTTCCAGTCTCTCTTCTTGCTCCAAGTACGTAAAAAAATATGAATAATGATCAAAGGGTGTCTAAAAATGAGCTTAAGATCGGGTATTTATAAACAACGGGCCTAAAATGGGTGAAAAAGAATAAAATCGTGCGTGCTCAAGTGTTGGTCGAGCGCTAGGCGCTCAACCCGAGTGTGGTCGAGTGGTCTGACTTACAGCGCCTTCAGGGCGCTCGACCTCTAACTGGTTGAGCGCTAGGCGCTCGACCTCAACTAGTCGAATGGTGCATGTGGTCGAGCACTAGGCGCTCGACCACTGCTTGGTCGAGTGCCCTAGCCTTCCAGAACCTTGTAAACGCTCGACCTCCCTTTGCTCGAGCGCCTAGGCGCTCGAGCATCTCATTCCTTGAGCCAAGTGATACTTTTTCTTGCACGAACTAACACTTTTCGTATTTCTTCAATATCTTCTCATCCGGGCATCCGTTTGAGTCGATTCAAAGTCCTACGAACTCTATTTTTTGCTCGATATCCATCTATGAGCATCAAAGAGGTAAATTCATTAGTTTATGAAAATAGTACTCAATTGACTCTAAATACTCATCGAATTCACTCAAAACATGGGCAAAATGAGCTACAAATCATAGTAATTTCACGCATAATCACCACCCTCACCCCTCTTTCTTTTTCCCCTATGAGGCTACGACCTTCCTTTGCGTGCACAGTGCACCCTTCTCCCTCCTTTCTCTAACTTCTTTTCTTCACGCCCCCACCATTTCTCTTTTCTTCCTTCAACTCTTCTTCCAACGACGCGGCAAAAAAATTAGTTTTATTTTTTTCTCTATTTTTTCTTCATCTATTTTTTGATTTAATTTTTTTAAATATATTGAATTTTTGTATATTTTTTCGAAAATTGTACTTCCTTTGTCTCAAATTTGTTTGCTACTTGTCGAAACTACCTCTACCCTTACTCAATCGATATTTCTATAAATGACAATACAACAATATTATTTTTGCAATAATATCTTTCCTACACTAGTATACTTACATCTCATGTTATTACTTTGCACATACTTATTTATATTTATTAATTAAACTCAATTTATTTTAGGGTGGTAGATAGTAAAGTAGCAAAAAACTTTGGGACGGATGGAGTATATTATTTCGAAAAATTGTGCTAAAAATTGATTTTCAATTTCTTTCATGGATTATATATTTTTTTTCGAAAAAACTTCACAAATTCTTATGTTTTCTCTAAAATAATATTCGAAAAAAATTATTTTCTTGGGACTAGTTTTTAGAAAAAAAATGTAGAAGGTTTTTTTTAAGAATTTTTTTGGATTAATTTGTTAATTATTTTTGCATTGTCAATGTATAGTGGTATTATTTAATCTACCTTATTTTTCTTTTCTTTTTTTCTATTAATTTCTTAAAGTTTTAGAAGTTTCATTGCAAAATGAGAAGTTTTTTTTTCTTTTTAAAATAGCGGGTGGGTGCACATGTTTTGTAAGGGAAAATAATGAAGATATTTTTGGCATTTTATTTGTTTTTAAATCTAATAAAATTACAGTGTGGGTGTACTACCTACAAAAGTAGGGGCATATAACCTGGGCCGATATCAATTGACACCCCTTCCAAGTAGTGGCGAATTTAGGGGTACATGGGGTTACACCTGTACCCAAAAAAATTTCCTTTTAGTTTTCCATGTAAAAAATATATATTTATACTCCCATTATTCAGAAAATAGACTTAAAAATGTATTAATTATATTTTGTACCCCTAAATTTAAATATTTGGATCTGTCACTGTTTTCAAGAGAATGAATCTTTTCATTCCTAAAATTTGATTATTCACCACACAGTCCAGTCACCACCCAAATTTTCAGTTCACCCCATAAAAATGTCTAAAGCTAAATAATGTTCTAACAGTTTTATCAAACAAATGATAAATATTCTTAAAAAAATTCATGAACAAGAATTGGGAAAGTACTGAATTGGTGGTGAGAATATGAGTAATCCCCTTTCAATGGATTGCATATGTAATATGTCTTCTCTCCCGGAATGAGAATCCTGATTTATGCCTAGTTTAGTTAGTAAGGGCATCGATCTGCACATACTAGTGCTAATTTTTTATTTATAAAATTGAATATAATTAATTAACTGATAATAAAAAAAAATATAGAACAGAATAAGCGTTCATTGTTGCATTAATAATGTCGTACATACATAAAATTAGATCCACACGCCAACATAAATTGAACTCCCCTACAACGAATTGAAGTGTGAGGCATAGTACCTAATTTTACTATTTATTCCATGCAACACGAAATCGTTATCTTTTTTCTTTTCTTAGGAGGACAGATCACGTGTGCAAATCCATGTTTTGCAAAAAAAATCGCTCTTTCATTTTGACTAATTTTCAGGTTAATTTGCAGTTCTTTAATTCAATTATTATATACTTAATTTTGAGGTTTAATTTTGTTTGGTTATTTAAAAATATATTACTAATAATTTCAAATTTTATTTCGCAATTTTTATTTTACTTGTTTATTTCCAAGTTCATTTGTTCAATTTTGAATTGTATCCCTTGTTTAACCAATTAGCTATGTATCTTACCCACGCACCAATCCTGATTTTACACGCAAAGCAAATAAGGTTGCATTTGGTTCAAGTATTTCAAAGACAATTTATAATGAAAATACATACTCTCTCTATCCAATTTTACTAGTCCTGTTTTTTTGCCTGTTACATTTTATCATATGCCGGAAAGTATTATGGAGTATTGTGAGGTCAGTTTATAAATAAAGTAATTGTTTTTTATTAAAAATATAAGTATCAAATTTTTCATAAGCAACCACTTTATTCATAAATGAGTCTCACAATATTCATAATATCGTCCAAGATATGACAAAAAAAAAAAAAAACAGGACTAGTAAAATTGAACGGAGGGAGTAGTACTTAGTTTCCCTAAACATTCCCGGATATGTGGAGGAATTGTCTTCACAATGGGTTATACCATCAGTGATGTGCACTAATTTTGATATAAAAAAAAAAAATTTTGATTGTTGATTGCGGCATAGGAGAATAATTGATGATAAATCATTTTAGAAGGAAAAAATAGTCAATCAAAATGAGTAAGAATATCAGTTTATTTAAGAGGGAACGTAGTATCATTGATCATATACATTAATTTTCAAACATTCCCTTTCATTTGGTTACATTTTGTTGAGTGAACAATTTAATATGAGAGGAATTATTTTTACGGAGATTTAAACTAAAGACATGGTCGTAAGCCAAAAGTTTTGATAGTACGAAAGAATTTTATTTCGTTTAAAAGTTCAAACTTGTAGGTGATATTCTTTTTGGATTTTAAGTAATTTTTTAAAATCGATTTTTGAAAATTAGTGATTTTTAAAATTCAAATATTTTTTAAAATATTTTTTTTTTCGTTTTTGAGTAAGATAGATTTAAATTTTATGATATAAAAGTAAATGATGTTGTTAAGATTCTTTATATGATTATAGAATTATGATTTCAAAAATCTAATTCAAAATTTAAAATAAAATGAGTTTTAAAATGCAAAATCTAAAATTCGAGTTTTTAAAATTCAATAACATACCCTACATTGAATAAATTAATTCCTTAAGCAAATATTAATTATTGTAGCATTAGGTTTCGCGTACACACGCAGAATTTGACTATCATCATGTTAGTTAATGCAGTTACGAAAGGAAATTGGCACCTACCTACAAGCACCTACTAATTTTGACTCCTAAATCATTTTTTTTAGTATTCACCATAGCCATGTAAATTGCAAACGCCAAAACCTAAATATATTGCAATAAGCAATACAATAACGTGATTTTTATAGAGGGGGGTTCTTTTATAATTAAAAAAAATAGTAAAATTATCTCGCGAATTTCATCATTATATAATTTTGTTAGACAAACACAATTTTCATAATTAAGATCAAATTAAATGGGCTGATATTTGTAAGTGAAAATTAATTAGTGGTGTTGATTAAAGTTCTACCTCACAAAATGCACACTATATACTTCCCATAAAAAAACAATTATGGTTAATTTGTCTCATTTTATGACGGTGTAACTTTGCAACAAATGTGGACTTATTGGCGAGCATGGTGCATTGATTGCTCCCAATAAATTAACAATCGGAAATTTTAAAATTTATGGGGAAGGATTTGGTTATACAGTATATTCTAACAGATGTTTGAAATTCATCCTAGCTAGATTCTAGCCCAACTAATTTTAAAAGATGACAATCATAATTTTTTTTTTTTTTTTTTTGTATAGTCGATCTTTTTAAGCAAATTGAAATGGCTAATATATAGATATACTTTTAATTTACTTGACAGGGGCTTTGGAGTACACAACCACTTGACCGATGGCTATTAAACATTTTAATGCTTGAGCTTTTCAAATTAATTTTCATTTTGAGTCATATATATTGATATTTATATATTCATCTGTCCCCTAATAAACTTCACACTTTCTTTTTCGCAACTCATATTATTCTAAAATATTTTTCAGTTATTGGTTCAAAAAGTCAATAAAATATTTTTTCTTAAAATATGTATCATCTCACGTATAAAAATTAATAGAGGATGGAAAAAAGTATAATTCTTGAAAAATATATAGTTAAATTTCAAGACACATTCAGTCTTCAAATTCATTAAATTCATCAAGGCATTCATTGATTTTAACCGAATTCCTAGCTAGAACGGTGACATTAGTTAAATACTCTACTCTGTATATCTATTATCAAACATGTGGCGCTTGATTGTGGGTGCTTTGAAATTCACAATCAACATATATAAAGATGTGTTTAATTTGAGATGTGAAAATTGAATTTGAAATTTTATATTTTAAATATTGTCCAATTTTGACAAATAGAGTATAGTTCTGTTATTATTTCTCTCATAGAAAAATGCATAAAATAAAAAAATACGGAGTCGTAGAGCATTGGGCAGCACATTACAATACCTTTTGTCTTGTCTTCAATTTCCATAAAATTAAATTAATTTAATAGCACTGACTAATATGAGTTCACAGACTTTATTGCTCAGTCAACACTTTGCCCCCACCCCACCCCCACACGTGCAACATTAATTAAGTTGTGTTTGGACGCACGGCCAAAAAACAAAGCAACAACATTTTAAAGATCATGCCCTAGCTAGGTCAACCGATCGTTAAATGCATTAATAAGGAACGTGAAGAATCCAACTATACATTTCGAACAATAATATTTGCATTGCCTTATTCTATTTTTGCTTCGTATCTAAGCATTTCTAGGAGAAAAAGGTATTTTAAAGACCGTGATTTTTCGAACTCACACAAATAAAGGATATTAACTCTTAGAAGTTATTAATCAAAGTCAAATTAATTCAAATTGGGATAATTAGCTCAATTTTGGTTGATTCAAAATCACAATATTAAAAAAATTATAATCCTTGAATTGGTAGCCAGAAAAGTTGTAGTTTCTATATTGTCAATTCAAAAAGTTACCTTCTTAATTTTGTCTTTGCATTATCGTTGTTATGCATATCAACTAGTTTTAAAAATACATAATTTTTTTAGACAATGATAATAGATATGCATATAACAATAACATTTGAAACATTCGAATTTATTAGATTCGGGCTCATACAAGTTTTTACCAAAAAAAAAACTCGCATTTTTAGTAGAGCGAAGTTTGATTGAAATGATGTTCAAAAATCAAGAATTTGTCAACATCTTTGCTTAGGCGAGAGCCTTTTGACTATGATATTATGGAAGAATTTTATCATTTAAAAGTTTAGAGAGACGTGGAATTTAACCATTTATGTTGTTTCCCTATCAACATTAAGCTAATAAGCTCTCTAAAAATGTTTAGTAAAAAAAGTGTTAATAACTTAGAAAATCTAGTTAAAATAAGTTATTTACTAATTAAATTCAGCAACCCCCAACATATTTTTTGTTTATAGAATTGAATGAATGGTGGACAATGTAATACATGATTTTCCAAAGAGATGCATCCAAAATAAAATATTCAATGCAGTACATACAAGATATATATATATATATATAACAGTTAAATACGAAGGTGGAAAAATAAAAATGAAAGTCCGACAAGGATATGTTGTTCACTGTAGCTCCTAGTATTGAAAGGAAAAAAAATGCATGAGTAGATTAATCAAAGAAAGGTATATGATTATTGGAAATACTGTTGTAGCTAGGCGTGCTAGAAGGGGATGTGTAGAGAGACGGAGCCGAAGAGGTCGAGGAGACAACGATGGGCTCGGCCAAGGCGGCATTAGTGGAAGCAATGATGGAATTTGCAGCTTCTCTGTACTTGTACCTTAATATCTCCGCTCTGGCAGCGTTGACTTCAGCTTGGAGAGCTTGGATCTGCTGTTGCAGGCCCAATATTGCACCCATGCACCCGTACACCGGGTCTCGTAGCCTCACATTTGCTTCGTACACCAAACTGTTTGCAGCATCGGCTCTTTGGGGTTCTGCCACCTCCTACGGATCAGTTATTGCAACAAAGTTGAAAATTATACAACTATTTTCAATTTGTGCTAAGTTGACAGGAATGAAAACGTAACAGGACAAAAAACACGTTAGCTGTCAAAAAACGACGTCTTTTCCTAATAATTATATGGCAAATTTACAAGTATAATTCAATCGAAGGCCAGGTTCCATTAATTTGAAATTCATGTTTTAAGTTTGATCGATTTTATGTTTGCAGCAATACAATCTAATGATTATTTCAAATTAATATTGAAATTATTTGAGATCTTGAGTTCAAACTCGCCTATATTATATTTTCTTAATTTCTCATGTTTAATTTGTTAATTATATACAAGTAGTAAATTAACACTTTGACAAAGTACATGGTTAACTAGCTTTGCCATGAAACTGGTATACAGTATTAATTGTTTCTTAGTTTTATAATAATACCCATAAGTCATAACAGGTTGTGAAACCCTTGGTTTAATTAGGTCGAAGGCAAGATGTATGCAGACAAAGTCTCTCGATCTCTCTTAATTTCCAAATCCGTTTTTCAATCTCGTAAATAAAATAAAATGTATGCGTACCATGAGAAGCTTGGAAACGTTGCTAGCGCCGAAGACTTTGTGAACAGCTGCAAATTTGTGGGGTTCGTGTGGCGAGAAATAAGGAGAGAAAGGGCATTCCTCCGCGCATCTTCTTCTCAAAAGCTTACACGCAGCACACGGTGTTACTGTGTTTATTGTCCCTGGTGGCCCCAACATGTGTCTTCTTCCCATATTATTCACCCTCGATGATGATGATGATGATGATGAACAACCATCGATCTCCGTCTTCAACTTCTTTACAATCTCATCAACCCCTTCCCTATATAATTAACTTCACCAACATTAATTAATTCCCCATAAATAAATATATATATTTGTAAAAATGAATTAATAGAACAAGAATAGGGTTTGTGGTTTACTTTTACCTGTCTCTGGACATTCAAGATTAATGATAGTATATTGTTTGGAGGAATTCAGAGAGATAAATTGATTGTTTGTGAAAAAAAAGAAAAGAAAAAAGGTTGCTTAAAAGTGGAGATCTCTCACATCACATTCACATTCACATAAGTAAGGTCAATGTTGTGTTTTTGGAAGATATCTTAAATGTTGAAATTGGTGAAGTAAAAACTATTCAGGACGGCTTAAAAACATGAGAGAGAGAGAGAATGCCAGCTCTTTGAAGGAAGGGTTTGGGCATGTGAGAGATCTCATAGATTTGACTTTGGGACAGCAACATCCTGACTTTGCTTAACACGTTCAACAATATTATTTTTTAATCAAATTGGAGGTGTCTCGAAGTTTTCAAGCAACCAAATTTACAAGTGTTAAATTAAAGAGGGGGAGGACATGTACCTTTGTGAACTCATTATTGTAGCTGTAACATCATGAATTGATGATAGACTGATTTTTGGGTGAGCAAGAAGGTGTGGTTTTAATATTTAGCGATTTTTTTATCTGTACACATTACATTTAGGATATCATAGTATATATTATGTTAGAGGTTAATGAAGATATCGAAAATCACCAAAAGATCTGCGTCAAATTTAATAAGATATGAGTTTTTTCTAATAAGATTTGTTATTGATTATCTTCTTTTATATGAATTATTTTCCTTTTATTGTAGAGTATATTATGTACATTAAAATTGTAATCTACATTAATTAATACTATAATTTACACGTGAGATACAAAATTTGTAAATATATTGTACACGGTCACGGGTGTGCAACGGTCGGTTTGGTCACCAAACCGAACCGTATTAGTCAAACCGAACACCAAACCAAATTATTTTTACAAACCAAAAACCGAACCATATTTTAAAAAACCGTTTGATCCCAAACCGAAATATTTCGGTTCGGTTCGGTCCCAAACCGTACAAACCGTATTTTTTTTAAACTTTTCTTTTTTAAAATCAGTTTAATTTTTTTTAGCATCAACACACATGTTTCATTCAATTATTTGCAACATGTCAACATCTAAATACTAATATAAGCAAAGATGCATCAATAAACCTATTACATAATCCAATAAAAACATCAACATAATAGTTTTCAAAAGCTAAGCAACAATTTGAAAAAAATATACAACACAAAACACCATTCCTCAAGTATTTTATGCAAAACACAAATCAACTCAAATCTTTTATACGTGAATCTAAATTATCTAATATTAATATTGTTATATTATATTAGTATATAAGCTATTAAATATTAATTTAGTGAATATTAATATAAATATAATATATTATTATTATTACTAAAAATATTTCGGTTCGGTTTGGTTTATATGGTTTTTAATTCGTAAAAACCGTAAACCGAACCAAAATAAAAAAAATTAAATTTCAAAACCGAAAACCGAACCAAAATTTATATTTCGGTTTGGTTTGATCGGTTTTTTCGGTTCAAACCGTATTTTGCACACCCCTATACACGGTCAATTGTGTCGTATTATATGTTCATATTATCAATGTTCAATATAAACATTGTGTATAAAAGTAAATAATAAGAGATTTACCACACATATATGTATATAATAAGACAAAGTATTATGTTCACTCTAAGCACTAATATTATTGCTATAAGAAATAATACTATTATTCATAAAGATATAATAATACAAGAAAAACAATTTATTTTACCACATTTGTATACTTATTAAGTTATAAAAAAAAATTACTTATCCCAATACATTTCTTTTAAGTTGGAATATGTGTTATTCTTATAAACTATGTTCATAGTAAAAAACAATAGACAAAGTTTTATATAAAAACGGTTTCTGATAAATTTATCATGATATTATTTTAAAGTATCAAATATTTGACCAAGAGTATAAAAAATCTCACCAGGACTGTCAACAATCAAGTTAGTGGTATTATATTGTAGTTGTTGATTTTTTTGACTCAAACCTTTGATATTTTTTATGAGATTTTTTATACTCTTGATCAAATATTTGGTATTTTATAACAGTTTCATGATAAATTTATCATGGATCGTTTTTCATATAAAACCTACTCAAAACAATATTGGTCGTATTGTACAATATATCCGGGGTAGTGATGTTGATTCGTACATGAACTGTAGGCGATCACAGATTTCTCTTATAAAGATTGATGTTAATTCTTAATGTTAGAAGACGCTTGGTTGACAACTCCTCAATGATAATGGGAATGAAAATTATTTTTCATCTATGCCCCCACAATAAAAGTGATGTGTTGGAGGAATACACTACAAAAAAAACACTGTTTTGCGACGGAATTAGCGACGGAAAATCCGTCGCAAACAGTGTTTTGCGACGGGATCTGCGACGAACACGTATCCGTACCTAAAACAGCCGTAGCAAATTTTTGCGACGGATTCGGCCATCCGTCGCAAATTAACGACGGAAAAATCCATCGCAAAATCGGCGGGTCAGATCCGGCCGGGTCACACAGAATTTGCGACGGACAGTTGTAACGCCCCGAACCCAATATATATTAATTATATCGAATTCGAAGTGTTATTGTGATCAAAAGTCCGAACTATAAAATTTTTGAAGGAATATAACGGAAATGAGAGATGATGAGTTTTTATGCAGCGGAAGAAATGAATAGAATAATTTTAATGTGTATCTCTCACACATATATGTGTACATAAAACATAGTATCAACAGTAATATTTTATTTAAGTGGGGAACTCCGTGTCGTCTCTATTACTGTCCTTACTCCACGAAATCATAACCTGCAAGGGGTTAGGAAAATGGGGCGTGAGAATTGAATTCTCACATATGGGTGATTTGTAACATCATGGGATTGGTAAATCCGAAATATATTAAATTATACTCATTGATAAAGTGTTTATTTTATTTAATCAGTTGACATATAATATTTAAACGGCATTTAAACATATTTCGCATAATATAATTGAAATAGCACAAGTTGGTTCACATTAGGGCAAAGCCCAAAGTCATATCACGTATTATCACAAACTGACAAACCATAAACGTACAATCATTCCACTTCCAACAAAGTTACTCTTTTCAACTCCAACAAATCAACAAAGTTACTCTTTTCAACTCCAACCAGAACTTACTTCATACAACCACACAAGCTCACATCATCCAACCTTATAACATCCCTCAAAATAAGCAAGTATCAATGGCCTTCTTCCCAGTGCGTCAAACGACAGCTGACCGGGGACCAGATCTACTTGATCAACAACCTTGATTCCGAGGGCGTCCCCGACAGCAGCCCCGGAGGTCGGATTTAAAACTCGATCCCGACTCCGTACATACTGACCTTCCACAAAACTGACTCAATAAACTTTACAAAGAAATAAAATACTTGACTGATAACTTAACTGATTCATGCTCACGTAAGGTGTTTACTCATGCAGTGGGGATTGACTTACAAAACAACAGGCATTATATAACATATGTAGTTATATCACATAATCCAAACAGTTATATAGATAGGTGTTACATTTATGTTGGATTAGATATTTTTGATTTGATTTAATCGAGTTCAGGAAATACCGGCATGACGTTATTAATAGCAGATCAATCAACAGATCATCACCCACCTGATTGTTTCGAGTCCCGAGAATGATGTGTAGGCAGAGGGTCGAGTCCTCGGTGCGTGTCCCGAAAAGTACAGAATCCTAATAGGAAGATATTTAATTAAAAGTTGACCTTTGAAAACGTTTAGGAAAACTTGAGAGTTTGTGTTACGAGAATCGAGAAAGTTGTGGTCTTATAAACTCAAAAAGGACTTGCTTAAGGGTCACATCCTATTTTGGTAAGTACACTACTTCTAAAAAGGTGAGTGTATTTACTAGTATACTTGTGGTATGACTATCTCGATTACTACAAAAACAATATTTTGATAAGTACACCCCTTTTTAAGAGGAGGTGTATTAGGGGGGTGTATTTACTAAAAGCAGTAGTGTATTAGGGGGTGTATTTACTGAAAGCAGTGTGTAACAGGACGGTGTATTTACTGATTTCTGTGGTGTAACAGGGGGGGTGTATTTACTGAATTTAGGGGTGTCCTTAATAAAGGCCCTTTAAGGAAGAAAATATAAGAATTCATCTTGGAATTACTTAGAAAAATAAGAAATTACTTAGAAAAATATTAATAAAATTAAAGAAAAGATTTTTCTTTCTTAAGAATTCTATTCCTCATTTTAAAAGGATTCTTTGAATATAATTAATCATATTTTATAAATAAAAACCCTTTATTAAAACTTATTAATAAACTTAGACTTTCTAAGAAGTTTATAAAAAGTAATTTTCTTTTCTAATATTAATAACACCTCTAAAATTGATTTGTAATACTTCTAAAACAAAAGAATTATACTATTTTCCACTTTCTTCATTTGTTTACTAAATTGGGTATTAAACGACTTATCTTTTCGTTCCAAAATTTCTAACAGTCGCACAAAGGGAAGACGAGTTTCCCTTTGCTTCCAAAAACTCAACTAACAATAAAACAAACTAATTTCGGCACCACATCATCAGCTAACCAAACCAAACTAATTCATCCATCTAATAATATTATCCAACTAAATAATACTAAATACACAAGCTAAGAATACTAGACAATTAATCCAAAAATACTAAACATCTTAATTCACTAATATTCACCAACTAAGCCAACAACACTAATTTGTCAAAACAATAACACCAACCAACTTAACCAATAGCACCAAACAACTAATTCAATAATACTAAACAACAAAATACCAACAGTCCATCTACAAGTTTCAAATTCAAAACAAAACAAATATTCTTAAATTTACAAAGTCTCAACAGGGGGGCTAAAAGTGATAAATTCATATCTCAACTATTACGAGAATTAGAGAGGAGATAGCAAGTCTTACGAGTCCGGTTCGGGGTGGTAAACGAACGGCCTAACGGCGTCCTAAAAGAAATCGGTTATTCGTCGGATTATTTGGGCAGCATAACGACGTCGTTCGGGGATTCGGGAAAATGAATCGAACAGCCTAACGGCGTCGTTCGAGGTCTCCAACGGTTTAACGGCGTCAAATAACACGAAAGAACGAATTCGTGAGTTTCAACGAAGAATCAAATAGAGAAATTGAAGTTAAGAAAATTGGGAAAAATATTGAAATCGAATTCAAATTAACGAATTTCAATCGGAGATATTGAAATGAAATTGGGACTCACTTGAGAATCAAGAGGCGGCAACGCTCGACGGAGAAAGGGGCAGCGTGGCGGTGGAGTTTCGCAACTCGGAGCAGGGGAGGCCACGGTGGTGAGCGTCGCGACGGCTGGAGACGTCGCTGGTCCGAAAGAGGCGACGCGATTGGAGCTGGGACAGAGGGGATTGGCGTCGGCTTCGATTAGAGGGCAAGAGGACAGAGGCGCGACGGGCGGCGCTCGTGCGAAGGAGGGCAGCGGCGCTGGAGGGCGAAGGCGGCGCTCGCGACGCTGCGTCCGGAGGGGTCGCGACGGCTGGGCGCTGGAGTACGGCGGTCGAAGCGCGATGAGGAGAAGGAAGAGAGAAGGAAGAGGCGTGATGCTTCGCTGAGGTGCGACGGCGCTGGGACCGCGGCGGTCTTCCGCCGAAAAAGAAAAGAGGAAGAGAGGATTTGGTTTCTCTCCTCTAGAGAGAAGGCAGAGTGAATTTGGGAAACTGAATGAGAGAGAAACGTGAATTCTGATATGTGAGAAAAGCAAGTAGGAGAGAGAAACTTTCCCCTTTTATAGGAAAATATCTCTAGTTAAAATAAATTAATATTAAAAAAGAAAAGGAAAGGATAAATGAGAGAGAGAGGAATTTGTGTATGCGGCTTCGATAAAGGAGATTATATATATATATACGAATTTTACTTCTAGCTATTAACTGATCTTTGAATTCTTTAAGTCCGGATCTTGTGGGATTTTTATTATTTAATTAATTAATTTAAGTTAAATTAAAAGAAGGAATAATCTTGTGGTTGAGATTCATCCTTTTAATTCTAGATATTTTCGTTCCCAATTGATACGGTTTAGGGATCGTTCGATTCACGAGTTTAATCCCGATTTGAAAATTAATACAGTTTTGAGACTCAATTAATATTTTAAAGTATTTTAATTATTCTCAATAAATTATACGGATCGAAATTCTAATTTCGAACTTGAATATTTAATTTCTCGTAGTCCTTTATTCGCCTTGAAAGATTTAATTCTTTCGACGAATTTAGGAATTTGTAAAAAAAGGTATATATTTAAATTACACAAATAACACACAAAATAATAAAATAAAAAGAAACAAAGATAAGAAAATAAAATAAGGCTTCTAAGAAAATAAAAGGTATAAAACGGGACGGGGTATTACAACAGTAATCCGTCGCAAACTTTTCGGATCAGACCCGATCGGGTCAACAACATTTGCGACGGCTAAATTCCGTCGCAAATATTTTTATATATTTTTTATACTTTTTTGTGTTATAATTTGCGACGGGCTGTTTTCCGTCGCAAAATTCAATATTTGCGACGGAATATGGCCGTCGCAAATTACCGAGCCTATACAAAAAAAAAAAGTGGCTCGCGTGGTTCGAGCCCGGGCACCCGAGGCGGCCGGGGCGGGCGCGGACCACTGGGTCAACCGGCCCATTCCTTATTATATGCAGTCCACCTTCTATATTAGTCTTATTAGGCCTGGAACAATTAATCCATTTTTTGCGTCCAAGGGGAATCGAACACGGGACCTTTTGTGCAAGAGGAGAGGGCGCGCGCCACTAGGGCACAAGCTACTTTCGTTTATTTTTTTGCAATTAATTGTATATGTATTCAAATTAAGTCATTTTTTTTATAATTCACCAAATTAATTTCTTTTCGTATCTAAGTTGTTTATTAAAATATTTTGCCCAACTATTTTTTTTATTTTGTAAAATTATTTATTTCGACTCCCGCTTAAATTTATAATTTGTTCATTTGTACGCAATTAATTGTATATGTATCCAAATTGACTCTTTTTTTTTCTACAATTCACCAAATTAATTCATTTTCGTTTCTAACTTGTTTTTATAAATATGGGGGCCATTTAATTTTTATTATTTCTGTAAAACTATTTATTTCGACTCCCGCTTAAATTTATAATTCGTTCATTTGTACGCAATTAATTGTATATGTATCCAAATTGACTCTTTTTTTTTTCTACAATTCACCAAATTAATTCATTTTCGTTTCTAACTTGTTTTTATAAATATTGGGGCCATTTAATTATTATTATTTCTGTAAAACTATTTATTTCGACTCCCGCTTAAATTTATAATTCGTTCATTTGTACGCAATTAATTGTATATGTATCCAAATTGACTCTTTTTTTTTTCTACAATTCACCAAATTAATTCATTTTCATTTCTAACTTGTTTTTATAAATATTGGGACCATTTAATTTTTATTATTTCTGTAAAACTATTTATTTCGACTCCCGCTTAAATTTATAATTCGTTCATTTGTACGCAATTAATTGTATATGTATCCAAATTGACTCATTTTTTTTTCTACAATTCACCAAATTAATTCATTTTCGTTTCTAACTTGTTTTTATAAATATTGGGGCCATTTAATTTTTATTATTTCTGTAAAACTATTTATTTCGACTCCCGCTTAAATTTATAATTCGTTCATTTGTACGCAATTAATTGTATATGTATCCAAATTGACTCATTTTTTTTCTACAATTCACCAAATTAATTCATTTTCGTTTCTAACTTGTTTTTATAAATATTGGGGCCATTTAATTTTTATTATTTCTGTAAAACTATTTATTTCGACTCCCGCTTAAATTTATAATTCGTTCATTTGTACGCAATTAATTGTATATGTATCCAAATTGACTCATTTTTTTTTCTACAATTCACCAAATTAATTCATTTTCGTTTCTAACTTGTTTTTATAAATATTGGGGCCATTTAATTTTTATTATTTCTGTAAAACTATTTATTTCGACTCCGGCTTAAATTTATAATTCGTTCATTTGTACGCAATTAATTGTATATGTATCCAAATTGACTCTTTTTTTTTTCTACAATTCACCAAATTAATTCATTTTCGTTTCTAACTTATTTTTATAAATATTGGGGCCATTTAATTTTTATTATTTCTGTAAAACTATTTATTTCGACTCCCGCTTAAATTTATAATTCGTTCATTTGTACGCAATTAATTGTATATGTATCCAAATTGACTCTTTTTTTTCTACAATTCACCAAATTAATTCATTTTCGTTTCTAACTTGTTTTTATAAATATTGGGGCCATTTAATTTATATTATTTCTGTAAAACTATTTATTTCGACTCCCGCTTAAATTTATAATTCGTTCATTTGTACGCAATTAATTGTATATGTATCCAAATTGACTCATTTTTTTTCTACAATTCACCAAATTAATTCATTTTCGTTTCTAACTTGTTTTTATAAATATTGGGGCCATTTAATTTTTATTATTTCTGTAAAACTATTTATTTCGACTCCCGCTTAAATTTATAATTCGTTCATTTGTACGCAATTAATTGTATATGTATCCAAATTGACTCATTTTTTTTTTCTACAATTCACCAAATTAATTCATTTTCGTTTCTAACTTGTTTTTATAAATATTGGGGCCATTTAATTTTTATTATTTCTGTAAATTTATTTATTTCGACTCCCGCTTAAATTTATAATTCGTTCATTTGTACGCAATTAATTGTGTATGTATCTAAATTGACTCATTTTTTTTTCTACAATTCACCAAATTAATTCATTTTCGTTTCTAACTTGTTTTTATAAATATTGGGGCCATTTAATTTTTATTATTTCTGTAAATTTATTTATTTCGACTCCCGCTTAAATTTATAATTCGTTCATTTGTACGCAATTAATTGTGTATGTATCCAAATTGACTCATTTTTTTTTCATAATTCACCAAATTAATTCATTTTCGTTTTTCACTTGTTATATATACAATAATTTAGTAATTCTAATCGTCGTCTTCTTCCTCGTCATCCTCATCATCATCTTCATCCTCTTCCTCATCTTCATCCTCTTCCTCTTCCTCTTCCTCTTCCTCTTCCTCTTCCTCTTCCTCTTCCTCTTCCTCTTCCTCTTCCTCTTCCTCTTCCTCTTCCTCTTCTTCTTCTTCCTCCCCACCGCGCTCTTGTCCATCACCCTCATGATCACTTTCAATCATTATCATTTCTGGATTTGCAGCAAGTAAGTCGACAAAAATATTCACACCTGCTTGATCAACCTCTGTTTGAGCCTCTTGTATCTCTGTTTGAAATGGATCTGTTGGTTCTACACCGTCTTTGTTTGACGGATTAGAAACTTCAACCAATGATCTTGTCTTTACTTTGCAAATTGTCCTCAAGTTGGGCCTACTTGATCCGGGGTATTTGCAATAATATACCTGAGATGCTTGCGTTGCAAAAATATAAGGATTGTATGCCGCCGGAAACTTCTTTCCGGTGTTGATATCAACAATCTTGTAGTTTTTGTCGACTCTTGTTCCTTGGTTCCCTGGATCATACCATTCACACAAGAACAACACTATCGTCCTGCTCGGCCAACCCGGATATTCTATTTCAACTACTTCTTGCAGCACTCCATAGTAATCGATGGGTTCTTCGTTGTAGTTTGCACCGATAACGCAAACATCACTGTTTGTAGTCGATTTCGTTGAAGCATACACTTCAGTATGAAATTTGTATCCATTTGCGTAATATCCGTGGTATGATACCACACTACGTAGTGGTCTTTTGCTCAGAGCTTCAAGATGTGGGTTGTTATTAAGTAGGCCATTTTGTCCCTGTAAATATTAAATTATCATGTATAAAAATAATAACATATTTGTTATAAGGTAAAAATCATATAATTATGTGGTACTCACGTAACGTTGGAACCAAAACATAAAATCATTGCGGATGGATTGAAAAACTGTTGCATCTGTGATGTCTGGTTCTACTTGACGCTTATACTCACAGAACATGCTTATATATCAGAAAAAAGAAATTAATTACTTTTCAGATATCAACAGTATACATATTGTAAAAAACTCAACTATAAAATTAAATTACTTACTCTATATACGGTTGGACTTCAGGACAATTCATCAAAACATATGAATGTATTGTTTCCTCTTCAATACTGCCCCTGAACGGTCGTTTGGTGCCCTTACCCATTGGTCGACCCGGATGCAAAAATACAGATAACATACCTTCAACATCACGAAGGGGATGGTCTACTCCACGACCATCGTAGTTGCGAGGCACATTTCTGATTCTGGTTTGAACTTGATCGCCGAAGTAGTAAGAACAAAATGCTCCAACCTCTTCAGTAAGGTATGCATTAACAATTGATGCTTCGATGTGGGCCGCATTTCCAATATTGAGCTTTAAATTGTGCAAATACCTAAAACATTCTTGTGTTAGAAAATTTATTCAGTATTGATCTTAAAAGTCGATTTAAAAAATGGTATAGAATTACCTCTCAAAAGGGTACATCCATCGATACTGTACGGGACCAGCAATTGAGGCTTCATACGCTAAGTGTACGGGTAAGTGCTCCATCGAGTCGAAGAAGCTGGGTGGAAAAATCCGCTCAAGTTTGCATAGAATAACAGGGATCTCCTCATCCAAACGCCTCATGTCCTCAACTGTAATCGTTGATGCCGTTAAGTGTCTGAAAAAGAGACTTAATTCCGTGATGACACTCCATACATTCTTGGGAAGTGAGTACCGAAATGCAATAGGTAAGAGTCGTTGCATGAACACGTGACAATCATGACTCTTCATTCCAGACACCTTTCCGGTTTCCGTGTCAACTCTGTCTCCCAAATTCGACACATAATTGTCAGGGAAGCTCAACTCTTTCACCCACTTACACAAATTCTTCCTTTCTGCTTTACTAATTGTGTAAGAGGCCTGGGGATATGTTCTTGTCTGCTCATCCTTGTGTAGGAAAGCACGAGAACAGAAGAGCCTCAACTCATCTCTGGATTTTGAAGTGTCTTTGGTCTTCCCTTCAGTACCCACGACCGTATGAAACAAGTTGTCGAAAACATTCTTCTCTATATGCATCACATCCAAATTGTGTCGAATCAACAACTTGCTCCATAAGGTAAGTCCCAAAAGATACTTCTCTTCTTCCAACCACCCTGGATACGTTTATTGTGCTCCATTGCACCCGCCTCAGTTGTCTTCATCAAATCAGTGACTGTAACCTCATACAACAACGAATCGCCTGAAATAATTAATTTATATATGGTTAACTTATATATATGAGACACATAGACATCAGTAGTGATTCAGTACCCAGACACATACCTGATCGAATTCGTGGTCTTGGGCGGCCTACTGCATTTTTACCCTTTAGAAAGTCTGTTTTGTTCCTCCGAAAGGGATGATCAGGAGGAAGAAACTTGCGATGGTTGTCGAACCATGACACTTTTCTACTCAACGGAAGATAGAATGCATCAGAACCGTCCATGCAATACGGGCATGCTAGTTTTCCTGTTGTTGACCACCCAGACAACATAGAAAATGCTGGAAAGTCACTAATGGTCTACAAAAGTGCAGCTCGCATCGTGAAGTTCTGCTTCCTATGAACGTCGTAGGCCTCCACCCCCGTAGACCACAAAGATTTCAACTCTTTAATCAATGGCTGGAGATATACATCCAATTTATGCTTGGGGTTGTGTGGTCCAGGCACCAAGATACTAAGAAATATATGTTGAGGCTTCATGCACAACCAAGGAGGTAGATTGTACGGGGTCAACAGCACAGGCCATAATGAATATTTTTTTCCGTGCATTCCAAATGGGGCAAAACCATCCGTGCACAAGCCTAACCTCACATTTCTCGTCTCCCTTGCAAAATCTGGGAACTCCCTATCAACATGTTTCCATGCCTCCGAGTCTGCAGGATGCCGCATCTCTCCAGAATTCTCACCAGAACACTCCTCAGCATGCCATGTCATGTCTTTAGCCGTGGCACTGGACTGATACAACCTCTCTAGACGAGGAGTGATGGGAAGGTAATACATTGCCTTATAAGCCTTCAACTGCACTTTCTTCTTACTTTTTGTACGACCAGATGGTTTGTACCGTGGGTGACCACACATCTTGCAATGATCCTGATCCTCATCCTCATCCCAAAACAACATGCAACCGTTTGTACAACAATCAATCTTCTCAAAGGGTAGACCCATATGTTTCAAGAGCCTCTTGCTCTGATAGAAATTATCAGGCGCCGTGTTGTCTTCAGGTAGAGCTCGTTTGAACAATTTAGCAAATTGATTGAACACTTTTTGACTGACCTTGCCTTCAGTTTTGATGTTCAACATTTGAGCATTGAATGACAATTGCGTCTCAGTCTCACAACCAGGAAACAACTTTTGATCAACGGTTTTAAGCATATCAAAAAACTTCTTTGACCGATGATTTGGTTCCTCCTCCATAGGTGTTTCATTGAATTGTGGTTGACCACCCAAAACAGATTCTGCAATCATCATCCGATATCTATCAGGTTCATCCTCTATTTGGGGTTCAAATTGAGTATACGGAACATAACTTGAACCACCAACATCAGAACTTCCACCACCGCTCCACCCAGTATACCAGTATTCTACGGTTTCGATGTCAACATTCCACCGTTGTTCACCGTGACTGGTCCAGTTGTAATAACGGGGAACAAAACCGGAAATCACAAGATGAGTTCTAACCTCATCAACACTCAAGAATCTCATATTTCTGCATCTTCTGTCTTTACACGGACACCTAATATTACCCATACAATCCATATTGCATGGATGTTGTAGTGCAAACTCAATAAACTCATCAATTTTATTGCAAAAGACAGAGTTAATGCCTCCTCCTATCATTCTAGGTATTGAGTACATCCAACCACGATCTGGAAATTGCATCTGTTACAAATTAAAAGTAAATATCACATGAGTTGTAAAAAATTGGGCAGAGTTTGCCTAAAAATAAGGATATACACAATTTTTCTTCACAAAAATCAATCCAACGCAACCATATATATCAATCATAGTAAACCAATCAAATAAACAAACATCACACAATTTATCTAATAGTGTACAGAAAAATTGAGCAGAGTTTCGACTAAAAATAGGTATAAAATATCACACAAACTAAAATTAACCTAAACCCATCAAATAAACATATAGCATCAATCATACTAAAACCCATCAAATAAACATATATCATGTTCATTACCTAATAGTGTACTAAAAAATTGAAACAATAAAAATATGACAATTAAACGGTTAAAAATGTGAAAACGTACGGTGAAGTTGAAGGCAATGACAAATACGTACGCTGAGGTTGAAGGCAATGACAAATACACCAATTATACGTGAAGAACATATTAAAACCGTATCATTTCTTATTTTTTTTCGTGAGTGAAAGTGAAAGGGAAGGAAAAGGAAGGAGACTGGTATAAAACTGCGTAAATTTGCGACGGCCTAAATTTCCGTCGCAAATTGCAAAATTTGCGACGGCTATTCCGTCGCAGAGCTCTTTTGCGACGACACGGGTCAATTATTGGCCACCAACCCGCCTGACAAATTTCAACCGCTCACATTTGCGACGGCTTTAGTCCGTCGCAATTACAAAGTTTAAAATTGCGACGGCCTCTTCCGTCGCAAATCAGTCAAACGGGTCGCTTCCCGAACGGTCACCTTTAAACGGGTATGTTTTGCGACGGAATTGACCGTCGCAAACTCAAAATTGAAATTTGCGACGACATTTCCGTCGCAAATGTAGCCGGTTCAAGACGAAGTCGGTGGGCCCTAGATTTTGCGACGGCTTATCCGTCGCAAATTACTATTTTTGGCAACGGACTTCCTAAGCCGTCGCAAATTGTCATTTTTTGCGACGGCTTACAAAAATCCGTCGCAAATTCAGGAATTTGCGACGGATATTCTTGCCGTCGCAAATCTCCATCTTTTTTGTAGTGATACTTGTTACAATTATGACTCCATTGCTAGTGTCATGCCCCAATTTTGGAATAGAAGTGACAACAAATGGTTGTTGGTTGAGGAATGAGGGAGTGATTGAGGAGGATGACTGTAGGAACTAGGAAAAGAATGGGGTAATCAAAATGAAGTAGTGATTGTCTTAATTAGGAGAGGAGACGGTGATTTTATTCTCATAAACCATCATAATTATACTAATTTTCAATCTCATTACCATTATTATTGAAGACTTGCTAACCAAGCACTCCTTAATGTTTTAGTATGACTAAAGTTATTTATAGCGGTGAGTCTTCGTCTAAAATAATTAATATTCATGAATAAATTATAGAAAAAAATGTTGTGAAGAGTAGCATGCTGTTATGGGCTTTCTGAACTGATATACTCTGTTTGCTTGTAAAGTAGGTATTGCTTATACCTCTTTGCCTTAAGCAATAAAATTTCGCTTTTTCAAAAAAAAAATGTAATCGTGCCATTCAGTGTAGTTAATCTAATGACATTGACATGGTTAACTAAGAGCAGTAATTAAAGACAAACCCTATAATTAATATCATAGTTATACGTGTGGTGTGAATAAGTGAAATAAATATGCAACACAAATTTAAAAATAAAAATAATTACTAATAGTTAATTCTTTTTATTTTGACTTTATTTTAGATGAATCCACCTAATATACTTTTCATAAGCTACATTTTAATGACATGGGTTGTACTTCTCGATCGTTTGCACCCATAAATATAATTTTGTTTATTTTTCAATTATCTCGTTTAAAATGAGAATGCATATATATTTATTTTTTATTTTTTGAAAGTATATAATTATTAATAATTATTCTATACAAATGAGACAAATCAAAAACACGCTCACGGTAGAAATGGTGAAAACGTGAAATGAGAATTTTGTGTATGAATATATATATAATATAGGTTTAAGATTAAAGTACATTTTTCACTCTACATTATTCTATAGAAATTAGAAACACTAGTATAACAAAAAAAAAGAAAAAAAGAATATGTTTATATTATCATCATAGTAAAAAAAGAAAAAAAGAAAGATGAGTCATGAATATAAATTTGCATCATGTCGTCAAATTCAACACAATAAGTTGATATGTTAAGTGGGCCAATGAAGAATCTTGCGGTATTGCCATCAACCGTCAATATATTAAGTGGGCCAATGAAACAGTCCATATGTTTAGTGCGCCGATATAGCACAATTATTATGCGGCCACAGTTATTCGGAATAGCCCTTTTATTAAATACACTACCCTCGACTTTTTTTCTGAAAATTTGTAAAATTTTCGAAAAAAATTCTGATTTTTGTTTCAATTTCACTGTGTTCGATTTTTTTTTTTTTACCAAAAAAGTAAAAAAAAAATATTCGAAATTGTTTTCTGAACACCTAATAGTATATTCATTTTGGTAGTGTATTTATCTGAGAGGGTAATGCAAATAACTTGTGCCTTATTATGCACATTAGGCCCATACAGAAATGAGAAATAAGTCGTGGTAAAAGACTTGTTGGACCAAATTTTCTTTACAAAATTGTATTTTGTCTAATTTTGCTCGATTTAGAGCCCGTTTGACTAAACTTATTTAAAATATGCTCTAACATTTTATATGTTGTTTTAAGAGTTTACAAAAAATAATTTTAAGTAATTTATAAATTGTTAAAGTGTTTTACTAATACAACTTATAAATTTTTTAAAATTTTATAATAAATATTTTTTAGTTTTTAATTTTAATATAAAAGAATATTTTATTTAATGGGTGGGAGCAGAAGAGGGAGGGTAGGGTAGGGTGGGGTGGCGTGGGTGGTTGGAAGTGAAAGTGATTAGGAAATAAGTTGGGAAAGTTCAACTTTTCTTTTTATTGCTTATAAGCTGTTAGGAGCTTATTTTATAATCTTGTAAATCGTTAAATATCTTATTTTATTAAACACATTGATAGTGTTTATAAGTTATAAGCTCTTTAAGAGCTTATAAGCTCAGTCAACACTCTCTTAATATATTTTTATATTTTCCATTAATTTAATGGGTTAATTGCAAAAAAAATAATGAACTTTATAGTCTTTATCAATTACAACATAAACTTTTAAAGTTTACAATTCAATACACGAACTAATTTATTATTGCAATTTGATACATGGTGTAAATTTTTTGGGTTACTCTATACATGGTGTAAATTTTTTGTGATATTAACACTACGTAGCAGCCGTAGAAGCCACCAAAAACACATCACACTATATATTAAATGTCAAATCTAGAAGAAAAAACTTAGTTTTTTAATTTCAAAATATTTTTTTATAAAACATTTCTCAAACACGGTTTAATAATAGTGAAAGATAGTAAAAACAAATATATATTGTTTTTTAATATTTGTACAAATTTATATGTTATGAAACATTTTTTCTACATAAACTAGAAAACACCAACATTTATGATTCACTATTAAACGTGTTTGAGTAATAATTTATAAAAGAATTTTTTGAAATATTAAAAATAATAAAATTTTGCAGATTTGACATTTACATGGCGTGTGTCGCGTCTTTGGTGTTGGCTCCGGCTGCCACGTGTGCTTACATATCACCGAAAATTCACACAATGTATTGAATTGCAATAATAAATTAGCTCGTACATCGAATTGCAAACTTTAAAAGTTAATGTTGTAATTGATAAAGACTGTAAAGTTCATGATTTTTTTTTGCAATTAACCCTAATTTAATTATAAACTTTCTGGTTTTCATGCATTATAACTTTCAGTTGCCGGTGAGTTAGCAACTTAGCTGCAACCATTTCCCTACTGCAGTTTATTTTAATCTTGAAACAATAAAAAGAACTAAAACTTACGCTCACCGTTTCGAGTAAATTTCCTCCACCCTTCTCTTTTTTTTTTTTTTTTTTAAGTGTAAAATAATGTGTAGTGATAAAAATTAAAAAGTGAGTATGAGTGTTATTTTCTGAAAATATTGTGTGAATTTGAAGGTTAAAATTATATGTAGGGGAGTGATGTTTATGAAATGAAAAACTTATTGTGAGACGGATCGAAAAGGAAAATGAGAAGTTTGCTCTAAGAACATGTTATAATTTTAATTTCTTGTGCAAATATATTATTATAACGAGATGCAAAAAAGAATCATAAACGCAAAAGAAAAATGATACAGACTTACGTGGTTCACCAATATTGGGTTGACTACGTTCACAGCCAGAAGAGAGGGTCCATATATTATTATGAGATCTCAGCATTTTTATAGTACCTAATGATTTAGGTCAAATAATAAGGATATTTATAAATCTTAACGGATTCTCGAAAACAAATCCAAAATTCTAAACGAGTCCAAATATAATATACGTCGTGAAAATCGACGCAGGGGTTCAAGACAACCCAACATATATAAAATAGATGAATAATATATTTTAATCAGAACTAGTAGTACATGGATATCACAAAAAGTATATCTCCAGCCGATTGAAGTCCCTTTTTTTTTAATCGTCAATTCACCTCATTTTTAATTCAATTTTAAAAAATGTCGGTGATATTGACTGAATAATAGATGCGTTCGCTTGATTTTATTATAAAAGAAAGTGTTATTAATGAACGAAACAAGTGGGTGCTTGTTAGGTGGGGTTAGGGGAGGATAGGTGTCTTACGTGTGCAAGTCAATTTGTTGCAAGTAGAGCTGTCGAAATGGATCTATGAGTGAAACAGATAAAAAATTTGGCTGGCTACTGACTTGAAGCGAAGACACTAACTTCTACTAATCGCTCACCCGCAAGCGGACGGGTTCACTGTAGTAAGAGTAAGTATAACGGCCAAGTATATCGAACCCACGAGATGGAGTGTATGCGAACAGATCCCTGAAGATCTACGCGTCGTAGCTAATATGAGTGTAATGTTTTTGGGTTTTTTAAATATTAATTGAAAGACTAAAATAAACTAATTAAACTAAGAACGAAAGAGAACGAATTAACTACGGGTTGTTTTCAAGTAAGAGGTGGTGATGCTTAGGATAAGAATCCCTACGTATACTAACGGAGCAAGTACATAATCAAAATAACTGTGACGCGCAAGAAATAACCTAAGTAAGAGAATGCAAGGTGAAAGCTCAAGATTCTAAACCCTAATACTTTACCCTAACACTCGACTTCACTAATCCACTAACAAGTTAATGAATTGCGCTTAATTAATGAGACCCTAATTTAACTAAGGTGATGCGGTCGTCCTCCTTCGCTAAACTGGTAGATGAATTAACCCTTTCTAAACGCTCTAGTTAAGTCTACTCGTTGTTAAAGAGTGATACGGTCGTCCTCTCTCTAACACTTTTCGAACAAAATTCAAAAGCAAAGTTAAGATAAATTTTAAGCATTCATTAATCAAGAGAATTAAAACCTAACGTCACAAGTTACCCTAATTACGTACCCACAACCTACTTCTACGAGTTCATCCTACCCCAAGCATGCGAGGGTTTTAGCTAGACATGGTTTCAACGTAAACAAAAGCAGTAGAAGAAACAACGAACATAAACATGATTAATTCAACAAAGAAAATATGAAACATGAACTAGGGTTTTAAAGAATTAAAAATACTAAGAACTGAAATTTAATTGATAAAAACGAAGTTTAAAGCGTTAAAAGTTACCAAGCTAACGAAAAGAAACTAAGAAACGAAAATAAACGAAGAATTCGTATGAAAAACCTCAACCAAACGTAAAGTAAACTTGCTTGTTCCTTCTCCTCTTCCACTCTCTAAAAACTAAGTCTCAATCTCGTGGGTGTCCAGTGGTCGTCTAAAACGAGTTTGGAAATAGTATATATAAAGATCGGGCCGAATCGGGATCTCATGGGCCGAAAAACGAAATTTGGAAAATAAGCCTCGGAAGCGCTCGAGCCGTCCCGGTCGAGCGGAGGCGCTCGACCCTGTTGGTCGAATGAACGAGTACTCGAGCGAAGGCGCTCAAGCCTTTGAGCTCGAGCGGCGGAAACACTCTGTAAGTCCGGAGCGCTCGACCTACGTTGAATGAGCGATGGTGCTCGAGTGATGGTGCTCGAATGGGCCTTCCTTCCTTGCAACTAACACTTTTCTTCTCACGTACTAATACCAATCGTATTTCTTCGATATCTTCTCATCCGGGCATCTGTTTGAGTCGATTCAAAGTCCTACGAACTCCGTTTTTTGTCCTCGATTCACCTATGAGTATCAAAGAGACAAATTTATCAATGTATAGAAATAGTACTCATTTGGCTCTAAAAACTCAATAAAATCGACCAAAACTAGGGCATTTCTAGCTACGAATCATGACAATTTCACGCCTAATCAGCTACAAAATTCTCAACCCAACTTACTTATTGGAAGGCCATGAGTTCAGATGGACCATCTCACCTTTAATTTTTTTTTAAATGTAATTTAAGAGTTTAACGCATAAAAAATAAATCTAAATCAAATGTAATCAAACAATTTATTTTGATAACTATCACTATAAAAAAAATTAAAACGAAATCTATGTTACATATAAAGTTCATAATTCATTAATCAGAAATATAATTTTCTACAAATTAAAGTTCACAATATATTTACTATAATAATTCATAAAAATAGTCTCCTACAATTTAGATTCATCATCTATGAACATAACTTTACAAAATAGTTTTTAAATGATATTATAATGGTAAAAAATGTAAAAAAAAAAAGGTGAAAAAAATTGAAGTAAAAAAACCTTTTTTGGAGGCGAGCACTCCGCCATAATCCACGACCCAAACGAGTCAGTCCATTTATGCCCGTCTAGAGAAATGTTTGGCCCAGCCATCATTTTATGTATGGAGGAACGGACCGACCCAACAAGCCCAATTTGTTTGGACAGTTTTACAGGGAGATGATTCACAACTAATACAAATTAATACCCATTATTTTCAAAGTGTTAAATTGACATTTTCTAATTATGCTCTATCTCATTATGAAGTCGTCTCACGTAAAGCCTACTTGGTGTGCAAACACATATGATTCCATGTTTGATTTTATTTTTCTTAAATTTTTAGATTCAATTTAAAATCTTGACGTAGAATTTTACACCACATCTTGTGGATTCTGAGAACACACTATCCCTAGATTGAGTAACTGAATAACCGATTCGAACTGATAATAAAAAAAGTACTAATAATAAATTAAAATCCAACAACACATGACTTTAAAAATTGATCTTAACCGAATAGAAAGATTCGGTTTGGTTTCAGTAAAAAACCGAAAAAATAAAATTATGTGACATTTTAATTTTAACCATTTTTTAAAGCATCAGATAATTTTTACAGCATAAATTTAAAAATTAAATATCACAACACAAAGTTTAGTGAATAAATGAATAAAAATGAACTAGGGTTAGGAATTATAGTTATATGGTAAATGAATAAATGAACTATGGTTGGAATTTATAGTTAATTAGTTATATATAAATTCTTGTTTGGGGTTTTAGTAATTTTACCTTAGAAATCCAAATCAAAAATCAAATAATATAAAACTAAAAATTGAAATTGAACCTAAGACCAAATTAATCGAACAAAATTTATATTTTGATTTGGTTTGACTCGATTTTTTTAACTTTTACTGGACCATGTGTTGACGATCAAATCTAATCGAAAAGATTAGTGGTTGTTTAAACTAATTTTAAGTGATCATCAATAAATAACGTGTGATTGATTACTACCGTAAATAGTAAATACGGATTTTGGGGGTAAAAATGTAAATAAGTGTATGGATTACGTATTTATTTCTTATGTATGTGTAGATTGAGGTATTTGAGTGTGTGTAGAAAGAGTTTGGATGTATTTGTGAATTTGTACCTTTTTTATACAAGTCCTCCAAGTAGGAGGTGGATTGACTCTTACTCTTCCATTTGTGCATGCTTGACACATGGAGAGTTGACTATTTGACCTTATCTAAGTTAATTTTTATCCTCTAAGCTGGATTATCTCGTATCAAGGAGCTGCTCGTCTCTTTTGGACTTGTCCTTGAGGAGTTCTTAGCTTGATTTGTTGGTCGGTTTGCTGTCTATCTTGGCTCTTTGGCTGGAGAAGCTCGCCATGATCTTATTTACCTTTAGAAGGTCCTTACTCCGCATTAGCTCGTCTTGCCAAAGTAGGTCGCCTAGCAATAGTAGCTCGTCTGACTATTTCTGTTCGATTGGGCCTGATTTGACTTGTTTGATCTCTCTTCTTCTGAGATTAATTAGCTTAATTCCGCTCGTCCTAATTGTAATGTAGTTCGCCTATCAACACCATGTCCACCCTAACCCACGACCAAAATTAAAAATTAACCCTTCCAAACGAAAAGAATCCTAGCCCGTTATTTTTCACTTCAGGATTTAAATTTGGGGATGGAGGAGGAAGAGCACCGAAATGCAACCGTCATTTACTCTCTAAATTGTCTACATCTTTTTTTACTCGGATCTCTCTCAAAGATAATTTTTATGGAGTGACGCAGTGAATGACCATTTTGTAGCAAGTGGTCTTGATTTATTTTTTTACTTTTTCAATTTTGTTGAAGTTACTGATTGAGAAATAGTTTGGTGCAATTATTTTGTCGATGTGTTTCTGCAATTTTATCTCGTTGATGCTACACTAGGTGATACACAAGGTTAGGTATCCATTGTGAACTTTGGAAAAAATAGCACAAATAGTTATATAACTTTGTTTGAGTTTAGATTTGATCTATTATTTTTTTAATTTCACAATTACAATTCTTTTGGATGAAATCTAAACACAAACAAAGTTGCAAGAACATTTGTGATTTTTTTTTTCCTGAATTCATGTATATAGTGTGGATATGCGTAATTGTAAATCTGCGATGAAGGGGTATTTTTCATCATGTGAAGCACCGACAAAAACTAAATAGATTCCATAATGTGAATCACAATAATAATTATGTATTTGCTATGTTACATTTGTTTTAATATGAATTAGAATCAGTAAGTTAAAAAGACTTTATCTAAAAATCTTAACTTATAATAAAAATGTTAAATAAAAATCTAAAAACTTATGAAGAGATGTTAAATAAATTCATTTGTAATATTTTCCTAACATGTATTATCAATTTTGAAAAAATGTTTTATCCACCCTGTTGATAGTGATTTTGGGATGAGATCACTAAAAGTTCCTAACGTGCAGGAATAATAAAAGCTAAAAACTGAATGCAATAAGTGTGGTAATAAATGAGCTCTCTTGTGTAGTCTTTTCTAATAAATGTGTTGTGTCCTTACAGTGAGCTTTTAAGACTCTATTTATAGGTTACAAAGCTAGAGTGCCCACTGGGCCTGGCCTCCCCGCTGGCCCCACGAGATCCTAGTTGTGTAGTTATGATTGGCTATGACCCCCTCTATGGGCCAATGAGGGTTTGCCACATGTTTCTGTTGACCTCTGCTGATATGACCTCTCTCTCTCTCTGGCCCTGCTCTGCCCCAGTCACATCCGCACGTTCGATGGGACAACAATGGTCTAGTGGCTGACCTCACCTAGACGACCAGGCGCGTGGCCGGGTAGTGGCCAAAGGACCCCAGACTTTTGCCGCCAAGTTAGTCCGGGTAGTGAGTAAGGACGGTCAGAGAAATTTCTCCGCGGTGCCCGCTCTTTGTCAACTCCCAAGCCGATCTGGCGACTCTACCCGTTGGCCTTCCCATGTCGTGCCGGCCATTTTCTCTACTTAGTACTCGGCTATCTACTCGGTCGGGCTCCGCCGGTCATGAGACCGCTGCTGGGGTGGCCGTTCCTCGTGAAGCCACGTGGCAACATTCATAACCAGGTGTCACCCCATACTAATGGCATATTTAAAAAATTATATATTATTAACATATGTCGATGTAGAATTAGTACACATTACCTATTGATTAATTTTTCACTCTTAACGTGTCATTTATTTACACTATAAAATATAAAATAGAACATCTACACTAATATAATAATAAAATCTTATACTAAAAATAGAAAGAAAATTTTGACACAAAAAAACTACTACTATTTTTATCATGATATTTAATAAATTACTTATTAATAAATATAATAAATATCATTTAACACATACTAGAAAAATAAATGTGATGATTTTTAAAGACTTTTCATTTGAAAATGTAAAACTTTTAATCTTCTATTTATCGTTTTATAAAAAAAATTAAGCTACTAATTCTAATTATTTACTTTCTCAAAATATTTAAGAAAAATAAGGTTAAAAAACTTTTAAAAAATATGTATTCTTAACGTTTGAGTTGTTGAGTTATTCACGTGGATGATGTGCATATTATACAAATGTACACATATATAATTAACTTTGCCTAAAGTAAATTTTCGACTTCAATGATCTTTATTTTAATTGGTATATATATATATATATATATACTCAATTTTATTAAACTAATTCCAATAGCCTGAAATTATTAAAATGAACATAATGAAACAAAGTGATACTCTCTTACGGAAATTTCTATCATGAGTGGAATAAAATTTATACACAAATCAAAAAGAAAAAAATGGATAAAAATTATTTAATTTTAATACAACTCAAAATTGCTAATATACTTATCACACAAAACTTTGTCTTAGAAAATCAGGAGGTTAACTTTTTTGTCATGGGTAATTACATGTTACGACGTACATCCACAAAACCAAGAGAAAATATTTGAAAATTTTGATATTTGATGAAGAAGACGATGTAAAAACAACAACAATCAATATGATTATAACAAAAGTATTTTAAAAGTTGTAAGCAAGCATAATATCTTTTCAAAATTAGTTTACTTAACAATGTAGGCGTTTTCTACATTTTAAGCGTAAAATATTTTATATGTTTGACTTGAAAAGAAAAAAAAATTGAGCATCACATCAAAAAGAAAAAATAATAATAGTGATATATATATACAAAAAATTCCAAACTGAAAAATAAATAATACATAGAGTGTAATAGTTCTTTCTACTTTATTTAATACAAAAAATAAGCATATAATTTTCTCAATTGAGATAACTATAAACAAAAATATCATTATATTTATTTTATACTTACAAACTGTGGAAACGCACGGGGTGATATACTTAGTTATACTTATATATAATACAGATGATTTCAATTGCTCACATTATGGTAGTTCTGCGCATTATATTGGTCATTTACCCATTAACCGATCAAGAATTACGACCAGAAGTCCTTGATTAAAAGTTTATTAGAGAGATTTTATTCGTAAATCAAGTAAGATGCAATGAAAGCCTCACTTTTCTTATTTTCTTTCAATTTCCATGTTTTTCGACCCAACTTGTGAGAAACCACAATTCTATTCTTTTTCATTTCTCCTTTTTTGGGGCAATATTATTGGTGATTAATAAAGAATTAAATTGGTGAAGTAGAATAGATCAAGCGATTAAAACACTAGTATTAACTATGGAAACTTGGAATGAGTTGGGATTTTTTTTTTTTATATAAAAATGCATTAGTTATATATTTTTCAGAAATAAAATTTCCAAACTCATGATGCCAGCTTCAAATTGTGGGACAAAGAATTCAAATCTTAATTTGTTTCTAGAATATTGTAAAGTCGCATGCATGATCATGCTTCCACTATCTTTCTTTTTTTCAAAAGCTTTATTATATTGATTTTTCTTTGTATATTTATTTCCATTTATTCAAATTCCAAGCATTATTAACTATTTCATCAGCCGACCATTAACATCACACACACACACAAAAAAAAAAAAAAAATTTGCAGCTACCTAATTTAGTAGTTGAGTATTTGTGTGGTTGAAAACCGGTTCAAATACTTGATTTGACGTTGTCAATTAAAAAAAATTCATGTAAGCTCGTTTTAATAAGAAAATATTAAAAGAAATTTAAATATATAGTAGTCTTATAAGCAGTCAAGATCGATTCAAGCTCAATTTTAATAAGTTATACCATCATAAATTAAAATAAATTTGATTAAAGAAAGTAGATTATGGGTATCCAAATTAGTCGGTCAATGAATCGAATATAAAAAAAAATTAAGAAAGCGGGTAACGGAAATATGCTTGTCGACTTTAGAGTTTAGACTCATTGACATGACAAATACATTGTAGAGAATTACTTATCATTATGCTACAACAATAAACATTTTTTTAAGATTTACAATAATGTATTTTTCATGTCAAATTAATTGGAACAAAAATTTCTAGAAATTAATATTGTTTTTTTTTTTCTCACAAAATTTAAGCAAATTCGGATCTTTAAGGGGAATGTAAGTTATCACTGTTACTTGTTTATCTATGCAATATTAGTACATATATAACATTTAAAAGTATTGTTTTACTTATGAAGTAACACCACTTAGTATACATATTTAGTTATACGTTCAATAGTAATCTTTGAATACTTTTTAAATTATGCAATAATGTTGTTTATAATTCAAAATATTACGGTTTAGAGATAAATACAATACAATATTAGGATTAATTCTACATCTTATAATAATAATATTGAGGGGATATTAATTCTATTGCAAAGGAAAAAAAAAATCACTAAAGTTAAATAAAATCTATAATACTCCGTGAAATTAATGATACTCCTTATCAAATATTCAATACTTTAAAACAGTTTCATGATAATTTAAAATAGTTTCATGATAAGTTTATCATAAACTATTTTTTATATAAAACTTACTCCTCATAAAGCAAAGTATTAGTTTATAATAAGCTTATTATGAAAATAGTAATCTCATCAGGTGTGTCATTAATCTAAGTTAATAATATTATATTGTAATTGTTGAAAAATTTCTTAAATTTAAATTAATAATATTCCTAATCAAATATTCAATATTTTTAAACAGTTTCCTGATGATTATTTTTCATATAAAACCGTAAAAGCAGTTGCCATTAAAGTATCAACTTGTTTGAATTTGATTTCTGCTCGGCTAGTTTTCTTACCCTACCAAACAATTGTATTTTGGAGTATACCGTATCGTAATCAAATATTCCATCTCACCATCTCTATTGTTCAAAATCGATCTGGCCTACATGCCTTTAACTTTATGGGCATAGATATTTTTTTAAATCAACCCCAGCATTCTTTCAAGAAAAATGTAATTGCTATTCTGACCTCGTCATCTCGAAATTGTGTACGTGTTAAAAACATGTTTGAACTCTATTCAATGTATATAAGAAGCGAACTCGAATAATTCAACATATATACAAAGAATATTCTTAAATAGCTATAATGCTTTGTTTCCATTCAATCTGGGTAAACAACCATATATTGCTCACTTTAGAAAAGAAAAGGAAAAAAACATTATTCCAAAATTTATTAAATGTTGTTTTTCAAATCTATTATTTTCATAATTTTTGTGATAATAGAGATGATATATTAATCGTTTTGAACAAATAATCATTAGTAATAAATCACTTTGTTAATGTTCAAAAGCGAACATTAAAATAAATAAATAGACGGATCAGTTAACGATAACCAAGGAAACAAAACAAAGGAAAACACAATTAAATTTGAAATTGAATCAACACAAATATACAATAACAAAGGACATCGTTGTTCAGAACGATTAGTCCACTCTCTCACACATATTTCTCGAATGCATTTACAATTCGGGCCGAGAATTTGAAAACCCCGGGCCTGCATTCATGCTCCTAAACTATATTTTTTTCTTTTCTTTTTTTCATTTGAACAGCACATCACAATGGTTTATACAGGCACACGTATAATAAAATAAAATAAAAAAATCTCCTACATACAAAGACGAAAATACCCCAGCAACCGCCGTGGCCACGGTTTTAACGGAAGTCCTAGTTTCCAATAACCTGTTGCACAGGCTGCCGGAGAATTACCGGCCTAATTTTGTCTTTCCACAGCTCAGAAAACGCGGCGGCGTCTCCGGCCTTCCTTTTCAACTCCACTACCACCAACTTCTCCGTCAGCCGGTAAACGTCCAACGCCACAACGAAATTACCGTTTTGTCCCTCTATCTCCACCCCGCATTCCTTTATTCTCCTTATTTGCACTCCGCCGCTCTCCGCCTTCACTGCCTCCTCCACCTTCTCCATCACTTTCTCCGGCGGCTCCTCTGCCGTGAACCGATCAACGTCGTCGGCCGTGATGTTCTTCGTATCGAACAATCCAGAGAGATCGAGACCTCGCGAGAAGGAAATTATGTCAAATGCGTTCAAATCCTGCAATTTCCTCTCTTCCTCCCGCACAACACCAACAGAAACAGAAACTTCGTTGCTCGCCTCGATATAACCCTTTCTGAACCAGACATCCTGCTTGATTTCATCAATTGAGATCCTGGTCTCGGGATTTGTATCCAAAAGTCGAGACAGAAACCGTTTCAGATCCGGCGACATCCACTTAGGGCACCGAAATTCCCCCTTGTAGATCTTTTTATACATATTCATCAAATTAGGATCGTTGAATGGCAAATACCCTGCAACGAGGACGAACAAAACGACGCCGCACGACCAGACGTCGATCTTCGCCCCGTCGTACCCTTTCTTCGCGAGAATCTCCGGCGCAACGTACGCCGGGGTTCCGCAGAGCGTGTGCAACAGCCCATCCCCCCGGACGTGATCCGCCAACGCGCTGAGGCCGAAATCCGACACTTTCAGATCCGCATTTTCATCGAGCAACAGGTTTTCCGGCTTCAGATCGCGGTGGTAAACGCCGCGTGAATGGCAGTAACCGACGGCGGAGATAAGCTGCTGGAAATACTTCCGCCCCAAATCTTCGCTAAACCGGCCTTTCGCCACTTTAGCAAACAATTCCCCACCCTTGACGAATTCCAGAACAATATAGATCTTACTCTTGGTCGCCATAACTTCGGAAAGCCTCACAATGTGTGGGTGCCGCAACCGACTCATTATCGAGATCTCGCGCTTGATATTATTCATCAGATTTGCGTTATCCTTCAATCTGCTCTTGTTGATAATTTTAATCGCAACGCTCTGTCCCGTAACGACGTCTCTGGCGTGATAAACTTTAGCAAAAGCGCCGCATCCGAGAAGCTTTCCGACCTCGTACTTGTTAAACAAGGCGTTCTCCGGCGACAAAGCCATGGTTGAAGATCCGGCCACCAACGGAGGCGTGGGACGACCGGAATTCGAGGTCCCTGGCATTTGCGGGGAGTCCAGAGACCGACAAAGGAGCAAAATTCTAGCGAGGAAAATCAAATGTGAAATTCAGGTGAAAATAAGGACGGTTATAAGAAAAATTAAGCTAAATATAGATTTGGTGAACTACTGGTTTTCTTTTTTATTGGTTTTTCTTTTTCCTAGAGAGTTGTTGAGAATGAAGGACAAAATAATGGTGTTATCAGCTGTTTCTGCACATTTTTATATCGCTTTTTTAGCTGCCTCCAACTTTTTCTTGACTTATTGTAACGCGTGTATAGAGGTGGGAAAAGGACTCGTCCAGCTTCTATATTCAAACAAAAAAAAAAAAAGCTTATAATAATAATTTTGAATTTATTTTTTGACTTTAAATTTTTTTTTTATACTATTTTGTTTTAGGCAAATTTATGTATATATGGTGAATAGTAAGTGGGATTGTTAATATAGAGTGGTTGTGAGTTTGTTAATGAAATTAGAGTATATCGCCTTTGGGAGGGGCGAGTTTCCCTTTTTTTTTTTTTTTTTTTTTATCTCGCCTTTGGGAAGGGCGAGTTTCCTTTTCTTTTTTTTTTTTTTTTATCTCGCCTTTGGGAAGGGCGAGTTTCCCTTTTTTTTTTTTTTTTTTTTATCTCGCCTTTGGGAGGGGCGAGTTTGTCTTTTTTTTTTTTTCGTCGTTAGTTATGATTGTTCAATGATGAAGTGGGTTAAAATAGGGTGGATTTGAGTTGATTTTAGTAATTATTGTTCAATGATTATGTGATGATTATTCAATGATATATTATAACTAAACCCAAATTGCTATTGAGATGGTGTAAAACCCTAATTGTTAGTGGAGATAAATATAATTGTGTATTGAAATTGGTTTATATTTATACTATCTTAAAAAAAAAATTTATTTTATTGGTTCAAAAGAAACTATAAACTATTTCATAAAAATTGAAAATTATTTCAAACACTAAATAATATTTTTAAGTAATAAATGTAAAATGTAAAAAAAAATGACATTTATAATAATAGTACCAATACAATTAGCGATGGCCCAATCGACCACCCGTTCCACATTGCGGCGGACGTCTTTCACGATAATTACGACGAGGTTGTTGTTCATGTTGGCTTGGTCCAGGCTCCTCTCCGTATGTGTCCGCATATGGTATAGGCGTTGAACTGTAAACTGGGCGTTGTGCGAATTGAGGTCGATGTTGATAATAGGTACTCATATTAATACCCGTATTTAATATGTCAGTAAATGAACCAGGCCATGATGTAAGAAGATCTGTCACAGATTTAGTTAATTTAGATCAATAATATATATTAAAATATATACTATTTATAAGTTGATATTACATACCTGGTTCATTATAAGGTGTCTGAAAACTGGGTTGAGGTATCTCATGTTGCAACGTCGATGTAGAAGCAGGCTGGGGTACCCCCTCAACGCTATCCCAACCAACTATCAAGTTAACAATAACATATCATAAGTAAATAAACATAATCTTAAAAAAAATATTATTTACTAAGGGTTATGTGTAACTTCCATACCATTTCCAGCAGGATGTGTGTAAGAAGCTCCAAGTCCAAATGAGGGCAACTCATAACTTGTGTGAGGCGTAGGCTGAGGTGGCCACTCATTTGATTGCCGAGCATCTATCAAATTAATAGAAATATACATAAACAAGTAAATATAATTTTTTGAATAATTTTAATTTATTATTGTAACTTTGATAATATTGAATTACACACCGTATGCAGTTGGTGTGTTGCCCAAAATTCGAGACGCTCCATACTGTTGGCCCATCGATGTAGAAGCATCTGTAACATGTTATAAAAATATTTAATAATTAAATAAATATAAACCCAAGGAATATCATATTTACAAGTGTAATTCCGTAAATTGCATACCATTTCCAGCAGTATGTTGTGTGCGGGGCGCAGATTGAGGTACTCGATATTGAGTACCTTGTCGGGGAAAAGGGGAATCTGATGGCACTGCCGAGGAATGTCTTCTTCGACTCGCAGACGTTGAAGGACCTTCATCGCCGTCACGCTCTACAAACCTCCTTCTTGTTTGTCCTCTACTTGTTGCCCCGACTTCTACGTTTTCAACTGAGGCTCGTGGATGTTCAAGATAAGTAGGAGATTTAATAATAGGCTCCACTTCAGTGATGAAATTCTCAGCTGTTTCTAAAAATTCCTCCATTGATGGTCTATTATCAATGTGAGCCCGTCGTTTACTGATTTTAAATTTTCGAAACCAGCTTACCTGTAACAAAAAAAAATAGAATGTTATTCATATTTCAAACATAAAAAATCAATATATAATAAAATTTGTGATATATAATTTACCAAAACATCACTGGCAGACGTTTTTGGTGGTTGGAAGCCTCGGACCGGTGCTGCAGTATACTCCACTGGTGAAATCAATCGTCGTGTAATGTCATAGTACCACTGCATATAGTCATTCGTGACCGGATCACCCCCGTTGATAGGCGTGCAAGGCATGAATGGTTGTTTGCTTCTCCAATATCTAATCCATTTGTCATGCTTGGTCGTCCAATCAAAGTCGGTTCTTCCCTGGCGGTTATACTCATGCAAGCTCTGGTCCCTTTCCTCTACATGACTTGGAATGTTTTGGACCATTCCAAATTGTCTGAGCACCCTATTCGGATAGTGAAGCTCCACTATCCAAATATTGATCAATGGACATTGCGACCTCCAATTTAAGGTCCAACAACGAGGTTCGAGATTCCTGATCTCCTCAGCGTCCACATCATAGGGATCCCAAATAAACTGTAAAGACACACACAAAACATTAATATCAATATTCTCAAAAAATAATTTATATTAGTTTGAATCATTATAATAATAACTTACTTGACCATTAGACAAACGCTCAAATATGTCGCGATATACACGAATTGAAAACCTCGTGCTGTCAATATGACTGTGATAATGTATCCACCTATAGTAGGTAAAAAAATAAGTATGTATATCCAAACGAATTATAGATAAATGTGTCTAGAGAAAAATACCTAGCTCCATACGGTGGAGGCCCCAAATTACGACCATCTACACTTATCTGCCCTTGTTGGAGCATCGGATGTGCGTTCGATGGTTGGATCGTTATTATCCTTGACCATGCCCATATCTGTTGTTCAATGATAAATTTATTTCAATGTACAATTAATCAACGAAATATTTAAAAGTAATTTACATTAACCAAGAATTACCTGCAACAAGCATAATGGTCCAGCGATGCCCTTGCATTTATAGTTGCAAGCCATACAGAGTTCGCGATATAAACTCGCTAACACAGCACTTCCCCAGCTGTATTCCCCGACTGTATTCACGTCCCGCAGAAAATACAGATAGACTAATGGGACAGAATTTCGAGAATGGTCGGGCATCATTAATGTTCCCAGGAGTAAAAGTGCACACCCCCGTGCATATTGATTTTTAATACCCTAATATATATAGTCTTATTGTTACATTTAATATTCTTAATTCCATTTCTTAATTTTTAACAAATAAAAAGTATTTAATATTCTTAATTCCATTTCTTAATATTTCACAAATTAAAATTTTCTAAATAGAAAATTCTCAAATACATTGAGAATATAAAATTATTTCGTTTTTTTATTTTAATTAGTTTTATTTTATTTTATTTCGTTTATTTTATTTTATGTAATTTCGTTTATTTTACTTTATTTTATTTTATTTTATTTTAATTTTGTTTTTTTATTTTAATTAGTTTTATTTTATTTTATTTCGTTTAATTCATTTAATTTTATTTTATTTTTTTAATTTATTTTATTTCGTTTATTTTATTTATTTTAATTTTTTTTTTATTTTATTTTTTTTTATTTCGTTTTTAATATTTTATTTAATTTCATTTATTTCATTTTATTTTATTTTATCTCTTAATCTCTTATTATAGTTAAATAAAATTATCTTATGATTGCAAAAATTAAATTTTAAAATGATGATCAATATTTTCATTAAGTAAGTTAGTTATATTAAAATTTAAAATGATGATCAATATTTTTATCAAGTAAGTAATCTAGAGTTTTTTAATACACTATATATATATTAAATCTAGATTTTTTAAAACACTAAAAACACTAGAATTTTATAAAAATAAAACTTACATTGTATACATAATGGTTATTAACATCACGTTAAAAAAAAGTCAAATTTTACTTTAATAACTTTGATTGATAAAATGTCTAATTTACTCTTCGATTCTTCAAATGTATAAAAGTTATGCATCACCAAAACATTCAAAAAATTAAATAAGTGTATCATTTTTTATTAAATAAAATTCTACATATATTTGATTAAATAAATTGAAGCTCAATTAAATAAATAACACACTATGAGCTTATTAATGGAATTTTAAATCAAAATAAACCAAAAGAAACAACACTACTACCAATTTTAAATCAAAATAACAACACTATGACCTTATTAATGTTATTTTAAATCGAAATAGCAACACTACTACCAATTTTAAATCAATAAATCAAAAGTAACATGCTAAAACATGTAATTTCTCTAACATATATATATATATATATATCGACATTATATATATACTATATATACACTATTTCAAAAAAATTACATGCAAAATAATTCTAAAAATATAAAAAAAATATTGAAATATTTACCACTTAATTGTAGTGTCTGTACTCCTCAGGTAGATAGCAAAATATCAATTCCTCAAGTATGTGAGACTGCAAGTTTGTATTTTGGAGGGCAAATTTTATTTTTCTTATGGACTAGCCTCGTTTTTTTTAAACTGAAAGTAGGGAGTTCATTTGAAGAAGAAGAAGAGAGGAAGGAAGGAGTACGAAGAAGAAGTATAATGAGGAGAGGAGTAAGGTAGGAAGGAGTAAGAACTAAGAACTATATATTACTGGGGGAGGAAGGAGTATTCCCACGCCAAACATAAAATGCCAAAGGGGGAGGAAGGAGTATCTTACGCCAAACAGAAAATGTCAAAGCATGACTGGCAGGCGCGCCTCTGGTAGGAGCGAGTTTACTCCACGACAAACGCCACGTCGGAACTCGCCTCTGGTAGGCGCGAGAACATAAAATGCCATCTGACACGGGCATGTGGGACTGGCAGGCGCGCCTCTGGTAGGGGCGTGACACGTCGGAAATCGCCTCTGCCAGAGGCGAGTTTACCCGACAAAATCTGGTACACCAAAGTCGCTTCTGGTAGGCGCGATTCCCTTTATTTTGGACGTCCAAAAGCTTATATCGCCTCTGGTAGGCGCGATTCCCTTTATTTTCATAAACACCATCCATTCCACCCTATTTTCACCACCCCCTTTCAAATATACCCCAAATAAAAAAATTTGCCTTTGTTTTAGAAGGACAGGTGAGTTGCCGAACTTGAGGGACCCGCTATACTTGTTTAGCGGTTAAAGGTAGGTGGTAATGAGCAGGTTTACCCCGGAACTGGGCCACACTCCATCATAAAGCACTTGGTTTATATCAAATTAACACAATGTAACAAGTTGAATATATTCTGCATTAAATTTATTTGGACTACAAATTCTTTGCTTGGTATTTTTTTTTTTTAAGAATGAGAAGTGAATGGTAATGACACTTGTGATGAATGATAATGAGAATGTTTTTTATTATTGAATTGTTTGATTATTATTAAAAATAATTATTGTTATCATAAATTTTGTTTGGTTATCAAATTATTTAGAAATGGAATCAACTTATTTTTTTCTAATTCCTTTTCTTATTATAGAAAAACATTACCTGGATGGTTTTTTATTTGAATAATAAAAAAATTATAAAAATTGATTTAAAGAAATAAATTAAAAATAAAATTTTAGTGCAATTTTTGGGTGGAATGATAGTCATACCAACCAAAATGTTGAGGTATCATAGTCTCGTTTTTTTTTTTTAATATCAAATCACTGTAGGAATTAAATGTTCTACCTAATATTCTCTCTCTGTCTTGAAAGACATTGCACACTTTCTATTTTGATTGGCAAAGTCTCATATGCACCAAGTCCACGGTGCACTCACTCAACAGTTGATATTGTATACACTAAAAAGTTAGTCTCAATTATACTGAAAAGTTTACATTGAAAACTGATTTTCAGTGTAAACTTTTCAGTGTAATTGAGACTAACTTTTCAGTGTGATTGAGAGTAACTCTTCAGTGTATACATTATCAACTATTGAGTGAGTGCATCATACACCAAATGCACAAGAGACTTACTCATTTTGATTTGTTCCATAAAAAATTTGCATGCCTAAAATTGAAATTTATTTATTAAACTCACTCTCATAATATACATATAATATACATATAATATTCATAAAAGTGTACATACTACACCTTTTTCTTAAACTATGTGTCAAAAAGTCCTTGCAATGTCTTTCGAGATGGAGGGAGTAATACTTTCCCATTCCATTTCTATTCCCCACATATAAATCTCCAACCAAGCAAGCATTAAATCAAATTAAGATTTCATGATTCAGACTATTTGATTTTTCATGTTAAATGTAATTGCATTAAGATATTTTGAAGATTTAATTGGATGAGAAATTATGTTCTATTTTAATTTGATATGACTGTAAATTTGAGCCGAGTTAGAGCTTATGAGTTATGATTAGAGATGTTAAAGAGGTCATGACCCAGACGGTTGATCTGTGTAAATTAGTAAAATCAAGATTTATGGCTAGCCTTTCTCAGGCCTGTTTAAATAAGAGTCATTTTGGCCCTAGACCGTTTAGCCTGAAGTTCTATAGGGCTGAACTCAGTAGGGTTAGGGTCTGCCTGCCAGCCCATTTAATATTTTTAAATTTAATTTTAATATAATTTTGCTAATCATTTAACTTTATTGTTGTACATATTTTAGATGAATTGAGTTAAAAAAAAAAACATTTTATTCAAATACGATTAAAAATGTAAAGTAATAAAAAAGTTTATTATTATATAGTGTTATTTTTTCAATAATATTTTTTTTTTTCACATTTGGTTGTATTATAATATATACATGTTTTTTCATAAATACTTTTAAATTTAAATTGAATATAACTTTTTCATTCTGTAGCCCATTAGTGACATTATTAACCCACATACTGCTAGAGTTAGAGTTAAGTCTCAATTATTAGCAACCCATTAAAAACAAACCACTAAGATCTTGAATTGTTTAAGTCCATAGTCATGTAAAAGTGACCCTACGCGTTTAACACCTCTAGTTATAATTAATAATTTATTTTTAAAAAATCAATATAATTTTCAACCATTAGTAATGACATCTAATAGTGTGATTAATTTTTACTTTGTTCATTTTTTCTTCGATAAAAGCTTGGCCTATCTATTAACCTAATTTATATTATGTAATGCTCGAAGAATAGAGGGTTAAGGTTGCTTGTGCAATGCTATAAGGTTTGCATGGCAAACTATACTTTCTTTCATCTCATAATTTATAATAATATTAATTATATCATTAAAATGTATTTCTTTCATCTTATAATTATTTATACACTTATTTTATTTGTCCATCTCATAATTGTTTGTACACCAAAAAATATATTTGTTTACAAAAAAATTACAATATTCACAAATTTACAGAAACTGTCACTACTATCTTGTTTTTGAGCTCACAATGCACCCAATTCAATTAATTTATTTACTTTATACTCATCAAAAGCTTGTCCACTTCATGGTGCAAACACTGATGTGACCCTATTTGGGTTCAGGATGGGGCCATCCGAATGCGGATGGATCATCCTCCATCCCATACGATCTTGAATGAAGATATATCATTCCAATTCAAATATTTATTCATCCCTATTATATATACCTAGTTACATATCCATCTATTTTCACTTTACTTTATACAATAACGTTATTTTTTCTCACTTACTCATTTTCTCAACTACTTTACTCCCGCCTATTTATTGTATGTCCTACTTTTTCTTACACATTCATTTTCTCTCATATTTTTTGAGACATTTACATTTTGGTCCAAAAAAAGAACACTAAATACACATTGGTTCAAAATTTTGAACCAGTTTACACAGACACATAAAAATATTTGCACACAAGTACAATTATTTTCTTTTATTTTTTCCACATAAGCATAAAAAATTTGAACCAATTTATAATTATGATCTATTTTTTGAACCATTTTGTATTTTTTTTTCAGAGTTTCTCTTAATCACAACTCTTATTTTTCTCTCACCCAATCATTATTACGCTAATTAACAATATTAAAAAATTACAATATCAATCTTGATTTGACATAAAGTTTCATCCAACTCTATTTTTCTATTCTAACCAAACACAAATTTACTATTCGTTGGATTACGCTCATCCTCTTTTTTCCATCTTCATCTCCATCTCATCCACTATCATTCCTAACTGAACACAAATTAAGACTATCTTTTGTTAAGGATGTGGTTATCCGGAAGGGAATGAGACATTTGTCATCACATTCAATTTTGAATGAGCACATCTCATTCTCATACAAATACTTATTCATCCTTATTATACACACATCCACTTATTTTCACTCTACTTTATGCAATCATATCACTTTTTTTCATTTATCTCCTCTTCTACTTTTTTTCATCCACTTATTATCTCTCCTACTTTTTTTTCCCTTAAACATTCATTTGTCTTTCATGTTTTTTCTTATGACCTCTCTTATTTTTCTTTCACCCTATCATTATTACACTAACTAACAAGAATAAAATATTACAACGCCAATTTTGGTTTGACATAAAACTTTATACAGCTATATTTTCTTATCCCTAGTCAAAGACATATTTACTATTTATTGGATTACCCTCATTCTTTTTTTTTCCATCTCCATCGCATTCACCACCTTCTCTAACCATTATGGGATAGACTAATGACGGATTCAAAAAATTTTAATGGCGAGTGCACCAAAAAAATATATAAATATAATACATTAAGAAGTTCTTCCTACGTATAACACAAGTCTATTACTCCCTTCGTCCCAATATTTTACATGTTTGCCCCTTAATTGACACTATTTTAAAAAAAAGATGTATCGAGAGTAAATTATTAAGGGGTAAGTTTCATAAATATCTATTTATAAAGTATATAAATTGGTTGGATTGGGTGAATGAGTGGAGAAACTACCATTGAAACCTACGAATTTTAATAGATCAAAAATTTTGGATTGATTGATTATGAGCACTTTTTAATATACACACATAATATTTTTAAAATAAATTATTGTTTACTTGATTTGATACAGTATTCATACTTTATACATATTATATTATTTTTATCAAGAATCGTGAAAAAGTAACTGGACTAGAACTATACCTTGGAAACAGAGGGCGTATATTAATATAACTCAATATCCGTTTTAAATGTGCCGTAATATATAACCCAACCCAGTATTCGTCATGTAAGTCAGCCGAATCCATGATCTTAGGTCATGCATTCATGTTTTCGTCCAAACACGTGTCCCAAAGGTCACCAGTCACCACAACCACAAAATGCAAATAACCTGTTAAGCGAGTCTGACTTTTTATTTTTTATATTTTGAATCAGCCGACTTTTTATTTGAAGGAGACGTAGGGCGGCGGCGATCGGCTGAGAAGCGCCTTGGTCGGTGCTCCGTCAATTCCATTAACTACATATTAATAAAGTATTTATATTCTGCTGGGAGTTTAAAATTAATGCAGCCGGAGATGACACAAAATTAAATTAAGAGGGGAATTTTTTAGACTTTTAAAATTTGGAGTTATTCCATCTGAATTTTCAAATTTTTTTAAAAATTTTGAGGTATTCAATACGGATTTTAAAAAGTCTAAAAAAATCTTCAGGTATTTAACAGTCTATGAATTTTAATACTCCATGGATTTTCTTTAATTCTCTTCCAAAATATAAATAGATTTCACTCTCTAAAATCTCTTCTAATAACCAGAGATTTTTACCGATTTTAAAAAGTCATAAAAAATCTTTAGGCATTCAACAGTTTATGGACTTTCTTTAATTCTCTTCCATTGGGATGTCAGCGGAGCGGAGCGGGGACGGGGGACCATTCTCCATCCCTGTCCCCGCGAAATAAATGGGGAAAATTTTCCCCCATCCCTGTCTCGCTGGGGATCCCCGTCTTGCGGGGATTCCCCGTTCCCCGCCTAATTATTTATTTATGTCATTTTTAAAATATAAAATAATGTGTAAATTAAAAAATTTAATCAGGCACAACAATTACTTTGAATTGGTGTTAAAAAATACTAATAATTTAAACAATTTGAAAAACCTCTAATTCTAATATTTTTAATTAACATATATACCAAAGTGAAAATTATATAATATGAAACTAATAACATAATATTAAATAAAATATAGATGTAATTTTTAATAAATAGTTAATTGAGTAAGAAACTATGAAATATTTATTTATAATTTACTTTAAAATTATATATATATATATATATATATATATTAATTATATAAAAAAATAATGCGGCTCCCGCGGAGAACGAGACGGGGATCCCCCGGGCTGGGAATACTATTCCTGTCCCCGCCTACGGGGCAAAAAAAAATTCCGTCCCTGTTTGCTTTGGGGATTTCCCGCCCCGTCTACTCTTCAAAAATATAAATAAATTTTACTCTTTAAAATCTCTCCTAATAACCAGAGGCTTCTAATGAGGGCAAGGTATAACGGTGATGGAAATGAAGATGAGAATAATAATGTATTTTTTTAACTAACATATTTTTTTTCTAAACAATTTGGATAACTTTTTTTTATATAAAAGTGTGTTCCGTATACATTTCAATCAATGATTCCAATGCCGGAGTCTATGGAAATCCATGTAAATCAATAATAAAAAATGTATTTCACAATCCTGTAAAATCTATGAAAATCTAAGGAAATCAATAAAAAAAGTCAGTCAAACTCTGCATGGAGTCTATAGATTTTCTAAATCCACATACTTTTTAAAGTCTAAAAAAATCCAATAAAATCTCAATTGAATACACCCCTCTAAGTTTACAGGTCCTGAAACTGAAAAGAAAAATGACCTGGTCTTTAATTGTTGGAAAGGTGTTATAAATAAATAAATAAATAATAGGTGTGAGGAAGTATTATAAGTTAGACGTAATGTATTAATATAAATAAATTTTAATTTGGACTAATTTTAAATTATTTCGCAGAAAAATCGTCTCATATCTAATTCAGTGAATATACATCGTTGACGATAATTGTAAGAGTATGTATAGAGTGAAATTGGTTTATATACACTGAAAAATATTAGTTGTTTTTTTTGAAGAGTATTAGTTATTTTTACTGAAGAGTTTTAGTTCATTTTCACAGAACAACTAAGACTCTTTAGTGTAAATCAATAATACTCTTTAGTAAATATAAATAATACTCTTCAATAAAAACAACTAATACCCATCGATGATTCATGTATAAATCAGTTTCACTCTATACTTTGTCTAATTGTTTATGATATATATCGTTATTTACTCTATAATGAGTACTAATATTAACGTAACGCATAAAACAAGATAAAATTAAAGTAGGACTAGAATCAATGTCCACAATAAATCGACGGGGGTATTTAATTTAAGTATATAAAAGTTTGTATACAACTATTGCACAGTTTAATTTGTATACATGTAGAAGTAGTTTTAGTGTGCACTTCAATGTATGATATGCATTTAAATTTAAAAAAAATATACTTTAATTTAGAAATTAATAATACCCCAAGAAATAATTAGTAATACGCCAAATAATAATCCGTAATACCCAAGAAGTAATCAGCAATACTTCAATTGTAAAAAAAAAACATTGTTTGACATGTTAGTATGTGTTTTGAAAAAATCAAAATTGAAGTAAAAATTAAACTTAAAATTTAAGCATTTAAGTGCATGCTAGAATTTGTATACATTAAAATATTTGTTTTTATTAAAAAAATTAATTTGTGAATATTGATAATAATTATTTTAGAAAACAGTGATAATCGTGACCGAAAAAGTGGTGCCTACCCATTTTACTATTTTAGTCAAAATAATGTTATAACTTATAAATCGCCGAATTTGTCTCCACGGAAAACTTCGTGTCGCCCAAATTAAATTAAGCAAAAAATTGACACAAAGTATAAGAACAATTTGCTCTATTATAAAGCAAATAGTTACAATATTACAGAATAGAACCCGGAGCAAATCAAAATACAATCTCTTTCAGTTTGTGCTACTCTGTACATCGTTAATTTTTATTTTTATTTTTGGGACAGAAAAAATTACTTTTATTACTCAATACACATGGTATAAGAAATGTCTATAATATTTGAGTATCCCAATACAATGTGTATATTTATCGATCAATCACCCAACTAGGGGAACCCAATACAATGTGTATATTTATCGATCAATCACCCAACTAGGGGAAACTAGCGTATGTGTCCATTGGTGGACACTCTGTACATCGTTAATATTTTTCTAATCGTTAAATTTTGAATTAGTTCATACAAAAATAATCATATGTCAATTGGTGGACATAAATTTATGTGTCCACCACGAATGTTTTAATAACACATAAGGACTAATAAACAATCAACTTAAATAATAATAGACTCTTTACTTATATGTAATTAATATAGACAAAATTGCATAGAGCCACACTTTATAAGACCAAATTGCATAGCATCGCTCAAATTTTCCCCATTTCAATACAAATAACCCCAATATGTGGGGCCTACCTACTCCACTCACACATGTCTATAATCAGCACCCCCACCCCTCACCTCCTCAGTATTCACGCTCTCTCTTTCTCTCTCCCTTCAAAATTCTCTCACCTCTCTCATCTGTTCCACTGCCTCACCATTCTCTCACCGCATTAAATCCGGCCACCATCGACTAGGGGTGGCAAACGGGCCGGGCTCGGTCCGGTTGCAACCGAGCCTCTATTTTAAAGGCACAGCCTGGCCATAGGCGGGCCGGGCCAAAATGGCCCGTCTTTTAAAAAAATTAAATTTGTCAAATAAATCATTTATATTCAATAAAATAATTTTATTTTAAAACAAATCTTATAGTCCTATTTTTGTGGTCAATATATTAATTATAATGACCATTAATATTAGTTTATGATATGATTTGACTATCCATTTTCAATAAATAACTTATATTAATCTCTAGAAAAAGTTATTACACAAGAAAATAGTAATATTAAGTCAACAGACACTTTTAAACATCACATGAAATTATTTTCATGTTAATTGGTACACTTGACATATTAGACCAAACTACATTTGATATACAAATTAAAAAAAAATGGGCCAACTAAAAGTTCCGGGCCGGCCCGACCTAGAGCTGTCAAATGGGCCGGGCCGGCCCAGGCCCACTGGGCTTTGAATTTTTACCGGCCCGGCCCGCCAATTTCCAAGCCCGTCCTAGCCCATGTCGGGCTGCCGGGCCACCGGGCCAAACCGGCCCAATTTTTTATTTTTTAAATATTATTATTGTACTTGATTTATATATTTACCTCATTAATTTATAATTTAGCATACAAATTATACTCATATAGTTATAAAAATTATTTAGTTTGTCAACAACAATTCAATAATTAAATTAAAACTCAAATTCCTAAATAAATTTTAAGAATAATAATTCAACAAATCCTAATAGAATGTAAAGTGCTATTTTTTATTTCAACAATAATTCAATAATAAAAATTCAACAATTCAATAGGAAAATGTTATTTTTTATTTTGATAAGATAAGGATATTATAGGAATAAAATGGGGTATGTTTAGTAATGCATGTTAATTTTTAAATTTTATTGGGATTTGTTTAATAAGTGGGGTGAGTTTAGAGGATTTTGGGGTTTGAGTAGTGATACTCTTAAATAAAATCTTATCCCTCAATTCATTTGTCTTAATTGTACAAGTGTGTTATGTGTACCACCAATTTGTGGTTGTTCATAAGAATTCGTTCATTACCCTAGATGAAAATTCAACCAATAAATTATAATTATTTTATTTTAAAAAATGAGGTATGATCATAAATAATGTGGTACATATATATAAGGATGAGGAAATTAAGACCATGGTGAGTATAGGGATGGATGACCTATGGCAACTATTACCAACCTTGGCCAAATCACTAATCTCGCTTACTGCTACTTTTTTTCTTATCTCTAGGTTTTCAATATTATTCAAATAAAATAAAATAAAAAAAAACCAAACCGGGCCGGCCCAAGCCCAGAGGCCCGTCGGGCCTACTGGGCTGGGCCAAAAAGCCCGTTTCTTTTCGGGCCTATATTTTTAGGGCCCAGCCCGCCCTTAAAACCAGGCTTTTCGGGCCGGCCTCGTTTTGACAGCTCTGGCCCAACCCAAGCCTGGTCGGCCCGCCGGGCCTATCGGGCCGGGCCAAATCTGCCCGGCTCTTTTCGGGCCACTATTTTTTAGGCCCAGCCTGGCCTTAAAGGCGGGTCGGGCTCATTTTGCCACCCCTACCATCGACCACCATCGGGAAGCGCTGCCAATCTATTCGTCGGGCCATGGCCGATCAGTTCGGGATGAAACTGTTGCCAGCCACCTCCGGTCAATCTATTCGTCGCGCAATGAAGGCTTGCGCTTTGATCTAGTGTCAAGCGGCCGGATCGAGGGCCACTGTCACCGTCAAGCGTTTCAACCGCCACTGTTAAGTGGTCGGATTGAGTGCGGCAATGGAGAAATGGCGTTGGATCTGGTGTCTTCCGCCGTCGAACGACGTCTTTCAATACCACCATCGATCTTGGTTCGCGGCGACGAGACCGGACGGACGCACCCTCCCCCGCTACGCCATGGCCTGTTGGGAAAATAGGGGTGCCCGGAATCTATTCGGGATGAATTTTAAATACGAATTTAAATACAATTATTACTAGAATGAATTAATCCTAATTAATTCAAATAATAATTCCAACAACTAATTATCATCATGCATGTTGAATTAATTTCACATATTTAACTAGGCGGAATAAACAATTAAATATGCGATTAACGTACCTCTTGTAGAATTGGCCTTTGAATATACGGGACAATTATAATCTCGCTTTATCAACCCAAAGCCTTCTCAAGTATTTCCCTTTTCACCTCACTTGATCGCCGGTGGGAGACGCTTTCAAGCAATTTAATAAACTAAGGAAAAAGAAAAATATCTATGCTTCTTGATTTTTCCAACACATGGAATTATGTTCTTGGGGATGAAATAATCATCCCCTATTTATAATATAGAGTGGCCGAAAATTATATGGTTTATGGGCTTGGAAAAAATCTTTTCTTAGACTCTAAGAAATCTTGAATATATCTCATATATTCTTTTCTCCAAAATAAAATATTCCACAAAAATCTCACACTCCATATTACTTTGCAATTTTCGAAATTATCAATTAGAAATTCCAAGATTTGGATCTTCTTGAATATATGAGATATTCTTGTATTCCAAGAATACATATCTTCCATAATATCTTTCCAAGAAAATCAACAAAATCTTATTTCTTCTTGACTTCATATTTTCGAAAAAAATAGGAAAAAATCAGCATGATATAATCTTTTTATTTTAATCACCTTATCATTATTGGGCTACTTGAGGGGCCTTAAGGAGAATTAAGATTGGACCTCCTAATGGACTTCTGAATTTAAATATTGAGCCCCAATATAATTCAGCTCATTAATATTAATTATTACCACTAATAAATTAATATTGCACTATCCATCTTAATCCATATTACGATAATATGGTCTCCCGGTTATTATTTCCCGCGTTTAAGATTATCAAGTCCATTAATTAATTGAGCTTCTGAATAGCTCTAAATTAATTAATATATTTCACCTTGGAGTAAAGACAGCTCAACATTATTATTCGTACCGAAGAAACTAATTCTTCACTTGCAAGATTTGGTACAATAAAACTTCTGAGCCCACCAAGGGAACTAATCACACGAGCCGTACTCGCACGCGTTTCTCCGTATTAAATCTTAGCAACCGTCGTATGATTAATATTACTGCCCAAGACACAAAGTTCGAAGTCGCAATGATTCTCACCCAACATGAATCAAAGCAGTAACTATTAAGCACACACGGTCCTATTTAAGTGACGGAGATTAAGAAATCAACAACCACTGAGGTCTAATTCTTCACCTTTCAGAACAGAAGAATTTATCCTCGCTGTAGGACCTCTTCAACACATACTAAATGTGCTAGTGCAATCTCTTAGTCAAGACAGACCAATCTGAGCCTTACACATCGACCTTTCACGGCGGATTGTTCAATTCCACCTAGGCCGTGAAAATGTACGTTTAGTTACAAGTAAACTGTTAATGTTGTCTTCCGTGATCGGGTATCACCACATTAACTACAATGTAACATGTACTATATATTGAACGGTTTGCAATAGAAATTCAACATTCAATCATAACTAAAGCAAATGCGATAAAAGAATTATTCTCATAAAACGAGTGTTTGATACACGAGTTATACAAAGTAAAAGCATACTTTCACGTATAACTCCAACATGGCCGCCACACGCCAGATATGTGCGTGAGTGGCGACGACTGGACGGCACCATCAAAGCGCTTCTGATTCAGTCGAACTTAAAAAATGAGAGAGTAACAAATGAAGGTAAACCCTAAGTATTCAATCTATAATTTTTAAATGGTTGATTATTTATGGGGATTTTTTTTTTTTTTTACAGTGATTGTGGTGGTTTAATTTAGGGTAAAGTTTTCTGGATTGATTTTTGCTGATTTGTCTGATTTGTTGATTTTTTGGCGATTTTACATTTAGTTACAGTGATTTTTTGTTGATTTAACATTTGATTGTGCGGATTTGTGCAATTTTGGATTGATTTTTGTTGAAATTATGTTTAGAACAAAATTCGGCTAAAAAAATCTTGTATATTCATGTCTTTATGATTTTTTATGTCTTTATTGTTGATGTTCTTGAATTTTATTGTATAACTTTTCTCTAATATTGAACCGTTGTTTGCATGTTGAGAAGTTCGACAAAAATGGTGGAGCGAAGAGAAGAGGGCATACTGGGGAAATTGTGTTTGCATTTTATGCAAATAATTTGTTGCATTATTCAAAAAAAAAAATTGCAATATGCAAATAAATTGTTTTGTTATGCATAATAGTTCTCCGAGTATGCAAATTTTATTTAGGGACTAGAAGAGTCTTTAATGTTTGTTTTTCAATATAATTTTAGAATTTTTAGATGTATTTTTACATTTAAATGTAATTTTTTAATTTTATATATGCAAAATGCTTATTGATAATGAGGCTGTGTATTTGTTTTTTTTTTAATTGTGTAAATTCATACTAAAAAAATGAGTCTCTAAAATATGAAGGAAAAAATGGCTTGAAAATTAATAGCCTAAAGTTAGATAAAAATGGTTGAATTCTTTTTTTTTTTATGCAAAAAGTGGTTGTATTACCGGGAACGAAAATTGAGAAGAAAAAAAAAGGAATTTTGGAGAAAGTGAATTTAAAAAAAAAAGTGATTGCATTAATTAAAAGGAATGAAAAATCCGGCCCAAAAAAAGAATATATTTGGGGGGATATAAAATTTAAAAACAAAAAAAAATTAAATTTAAATATATAGGAACAAAAACTGACAGCCTGCAAAAAACAGAAAGTGGGCAGGTGATTTTGAACTATGAACCCCCCAAAATGGGGTTCTTTGTAATGTAGGGAAAAGTGTCTCTAGGTAATTTTATGTGATTATTTGCAATCACTATTTCGCAGTTAGAACTTAGAATTGATTCTTTCTTGAAAAAAATCAATTTTATATTGTTGGTAACCAATAATTTGTAAACTTAGAATTTATTTTGGAGAAGTTAAAAAAAATCTGCTTTTGGATTCTTAGAATTAATTCTTTTGGTAAATTGTATAAATTAATTAATTTTTTTTTTCAAACACTTCACTCTTAAAATAATTTTATTTCAAAACTTACACCACTTTTAATTTTATTACAAAAATCAATTAAATTCACTCTTGATTTTGCAGCAAAGTTTTAAAACATACCCCCTTAAGATTGTGCCCCTAGTAACATGTGATAATGTTCTCTCAGCGTCCTCGTCTTATGCTTGAGACTTCTAGGCTATGTTGCACAGGTGCGGGTGCGGGAGCGCGGGGGCGATACGATACGGGTACGGGGATACGATTTTTCAAAAAACTTAGGATGCGATTCGTCAAGGATACGTCTGTTTATTTATATTTTATTATATATAATACTTAAAAAATTAAATATATTTTGAAATTTTGTAAATTGAATGTGTATAATTCATATTATCTCTGATCTAACACTTAAACATATTCAATAATTTAATATAATTAAATAACCAAAAATCAATTAAAGTTCCATTAGCCTAATTTATACGTCATAAGAGTGATTTCAATATAAAACAAGTGTCACATTGTCAATTTAAATTATATTATATAATAAATTTCAATTGAAAAATGCTTAATAAATAGGATTCGCGAGAAGGATTCGAGTATCCGTTAGTGGATTCGCCACGTGGCAGCTGAATTCGCCACGTGGAGAATCCGATTCGCGGATTCAAGAATCGCACCCCTTTTAGGGGGCGGGTGTGAATCCGATACTGCATAGTTATATTTTTAGAAGAATCCGTGCATCATAGCTTCTAGGCAATTGAGACATCTCTTTTAGTGTGTAATCAAACTGCCTCAAAAGAAAGGAAGGAAAATAAAAGGGCGTGTCAAACTTTTTCAAATCACAGCCAACTAGCCCAAATATTATGGGCCTTTTGTTTGTTTGATGGCAATGGCAATTGAAACCAAGAAAGGGTTATTCATAACCATAAAATCGCTAAATCGTCTCATTTATTTATTTTATACAAAAACACCTTTAATGTAAAATAATATAACTAAAAAAAAATCTCAATACATAGTGAAAATGGTTCATACATGAATCAATGAATGGTGTTAGTTATTTTTACTAAAAAGTAGTGAAAACAAACTAATACTCTTCAATGTTTACAACTCATACCCTTTAATAAAAACAATGAATATCCTTCAACGACGTGTATGGAGCAATCTCACTCTATACATTCTCCATTTCAAATTATCTTGCAAAAAAATTACGTCATTTTTCATCTTTTTGTACGCCACACAATAAAGGAGCCATAAATTTTAAGATTTTTCCAAAATCCAACATGCAAGACAAGGAAATATAGGACATTAGGAGACGGTCTGCAAAACCTGCGATTTATCATATCCTCATGCTTGATCTAATATATTTTTTTGGTAAAGAATGGAAGAATGCAAAGCGTACGTGTGAATACTCTTTGGTTGATACGTAAGAGAGTTTAAATTGGACATTGTTGGGCTTTCCCTAATTGTGAGTTTTATTACCTTAATCTGCAAACCTTTTTGTTTTATACTATAATTTTATTGTGAGACAATTGCCGCTTTAATTTTATTGTAAACTATATATTTTGTTGGTGTTTATTGAACAAATAAAACAATAACACATTGATAATGGAGTGTGGTCATGGAAGAAATTAATAACAACGTCATTTTGTTGTGACGGTGGAGGACATATTTATATTATTGAAAAAAAACAAAAAGTAAAAAAACCCTCATAAAATGTCAAATGGGCCGGCCCATTACTAGGCCACTGGGTCGTTAGTTTTTCTCGGGCAACCGAGACTCGAAAGGTTGAAACCGTTTGAGGAAGAGTTTGAAAGACGGATCAATCGGAATAGACATGCAGAAAGCCATCCAAATAATATTTTGAATCTCGTCTTGGCTTTAGGCGTGCCATCGAACCAAACCGGCCCACCCGATTTTATTTTTTACTATTGCAATTAATTTTTATATTAACCTCATTAATTAATAGTTTGTTATAAAATACAATTTATATAGACATGCAATTTTATTTAATTTGTCAATAACAATTTGACAATTAAATTAAAACCCAAATTTCTAAATTAGATGCAAACAACAATAATTCAATAATCCTTAATAAACTCAAATTCACCAAAATAAATTCAAACAACAATAATCCAACAATACTTAATAGACTCAAATTCACAAAATCTACTCAAAACAATATCGGTATTTAATACACTCAACATATAATGATTGATTTGAGAAAATATCTTTGTGTCTTTCTTTCAACCCATGTAAATATAAAATAATTAAATGCAAAAGATCATTGACAAGAATAAATGTGTTATATATCACTCATTTCTTTTGTAATCAAATTTTTACAACTACTTTAAGTCAAGAGACAGAGATGTTTTTTCTCCAATTAAAACTAAATGTGTACGACTTTAGGTAAGTAAAATTATATAAAAAAAATAAAAAATCTGGGTCGGCCTGAGCCCAATCGGCCCAACAGGCCAACTGGGTCAGACCAAAAAGCCCGGTTCATTTCAGGCCTTTAATTTTGAGGCCCAGTCCATTTTTAAAATTGGGCTTTATGGGTTGGCCCAATGAGTCGGGCTCATTTTGACAGTTCTATTTGTAAGAGTATTAATGTGGTGGGTGTGTATATTGTATTAGGATTATAATTATAAATTTGAAGGGTGTATTAAAAAACAACTAAAATGTATAGTGGGTGACTTAGTAATCTGTGGGCTAAATAATGGGACCAATATAGTTCCAGGCTTCCAACTTGAACAATCAACGTCTCACCTCTTGAGGAGGAGGGGACAAAGTTCGAGTTTGAGAATCTAAAAAGAAAAAAGAAAAAGACAAGACCACCTCCAAGAACTAAAAATGGCCCTAGCTAGCTTGTACTATATTCTGCATTGTGGACTAATTGTAATGAGATGCTTATATAATACAGGGGTCGCACTGATATGTACCGGAAACACTGGTGCACCCATTTTTACAACCACTAGATCTGATTTTTTTTTATAAATGTAGATTCTTGAATCATCCATGTCAAATATCCAATCATCACCTTTTTTTTCTATACTTACTAAACCAGTTAAAAGTGATTTTTTTTTGTTATTCGTGCCCATGTCAGGAATATCTTTTTTTTTTTTTCAAATTCTTTATCTTCAAAATATTTATCTAGCTTCGCTCTCTTCTACCTCTCTCCCCTTCTTCTTCTTTTGGCATTTCTTCTCTACTGATTTTCTTCTCTTTTAATTTTTTTTATTCTTTTGATTTATGGTTTATTGCGGCAACATCTTATATGGATTTTGGATTTTTATTCTACTTTTTTAATTCCAGAGTATCCAACTATTTTGTGAGCTGCTATCTCTGGCGAGCTTGCGTTTTTTCTTTCCATTTCTGGTGCCGGAATTTTCAGGCGATACAGCTGCCCAACGACGCGCTTTCCTCTTCGGCAAATTTTAGGCGTCAATTGCTTCAAGTGCGAGCTCCAATTTCAACCCAAGCTCTTGGGCATTGTGGCTTTCATGGTCAAAGCTTTTTCAACATTTCTTCTTCATTTCTGACGCTGCAATTTCTGGTCATGGCAACTCTCGGACGAATTTCTCCATTGTGATTCCAGTAAGATTCGAGCCATGGACGGCGAGTTCCATCATCCCAAGGGTCGTGCTCTATTTTTAATTTTATATCTATTAAAATTTGAAATTGACAACCAATAGGACATTGGAGAGAATAATTAATTTGGGGGAAATGTTTTCGAATCCAAAACGAAGCAATTAAGATTGTTCTCACCGCCACGTCGCCATCACTTGCATTTTCACCATGACCACTGCTGAAAAAAAATTAATTGAGAAAGATACATTGGGTTGGGGAGAGATTTGTATGGATGGGAAGATAATGATGTGGGTGGATCTAACACTATATTCCCCAAGGTTTTGGCGAAAGTTTTGGGGGCGACGGGAATTTGGGAAAGAACACGGAAAGATTGGGTTGCGTGGGGAAGACGATGGAAATGGATTCTCTGTTGGGCATGAAAACCAGCAAATGGTGCTGAACACCTGAAACGGTGTCGTTTAGGATGTTTTAAGCATAAAAGTTGATAGAAAAATATAATATGGTCTATTGAATAATTGGCTATCAGGTTTTTTTTTTCATTGTCGTTGGCTCGAAGCTTAATTAAAAAATATAAACATAAAAAATGAATGAATACTATACAAGCGTAAGTTTTCATGCTTAATTTTTTTAATAAATTATGTAGATGGATACAAGTACCACTACAACATAATTAGCTTTATGTAATACTTTATTGTGACATTTCTATTATATGTAACACATTTTGGTAATATTTTTTCAATTTATAAATTATGTAACATTTTCAGTAACACTTTGTTAATATGTAACACTTACATGTAACACTTTAAATAAGTAACACTTCATAGGTAACACTTCATATGTAACACTTTTACATTGGTAACACTTCATAGGTAACACATTTTTACATAAGCAACACTCTTAGGTAACAGTATAACATAAGTAACACTTTTTTTGTATCACTTTTACATATGTAACATATTTTAGTAACACATTATAATAACTATATTAAATAAGTATACATACTTTATTAATACATACTCCCTCCAATTCAAAATGTTTGATGTTTTAGGGTGTTTTTTTTGTTTCAAAATATTTGATGTTTTAGGGTATTTTACACCTTATTTTCCTATTATGCCCCTATTTAAATTCCCCTAAAATATCACTCATATTTTCTCCTTACCTTTTAATAATTTTACACCATAAATAAATTAGTTGAACTTCCATCAATCTCTATTCAATCAATATATCATAAGGGTATAATAGTCACTATACACCACTTTTTAATTCCCACAACAAATCCTAAAACATCAAACATTTTGAATCGGAGAGAGTATAAAATAATTATATATATTAGTTATGTATTGCACAATACATTTAATATGCATGCCCTTTATACTTTTACTTTTTATTTTTGTAAATAATTTTACATTATGCACTAAGTTATCTAAATAAATATTATATTTAATAAATATATAAATATGTTAAATATATATTATATTTATTTAAATTACTACATCAAAAAATTTATATGATTATTTTTAGGTCATTATATGTACAAATATATAATTTATAATATCTTTTAAATAACAATTATATTATTTATGGATTTTTTTAGATAAAAAAATAGTACAAAGTTGTTTGGCTCATTTAAAAAATTGTAGAGAATAATGCGTATTAATATTTGTTTCTAGGTATTGTTTCATCATCATTAATATGTGCATTAGATTTAAATAATATTGACGTTTAAAAATTATAAAGCATCATAGTGTAGTCTAGTTGGTATGAGTTAGAGACTTTAACTCTATAGTACATGGTTTGAACTCCAAAAGACACATTTTTTTCCTTCCTTCCATTTTTTATTTACTTAAATAAAGTGTTACATAAAGTTCATATGTAACATTAAGAAAATGTTACTTAAGGTATTACAAAATGTAATGCTTTTTGTAAAGTGATACAATAAGTGTTACCTTGGATTTTAGGTTACACGGGCAACTGCAATGCACCAAAAAGTGTTACCTATTTGCTATGGTAACACTTTATAGACATTAAGTAACATTTTTTAGGTGTTACACATAATGTCATTTATGTTGTAGTATGAATTTCTTTAGTAAGCTTTATTTTTTATTTTTTAGAATGAATTTCTTTAGTAAGCTTTATTTTTTTCATTTTTTAGAATGAATTTCTTTAGTAAGCTTTATTTTTTATTTTTTGGTTCTAAATGTAAATATTTCAATTTCAAATATTCCATTTTCTACAATTTTTTACTACTTCCTCCGTGCGATTATTCACATATTTGTTTTATTTGCCTCAAAATTATTTGCACACTAAAAAAAATATCACATTTATACATATACCACTACTTAAATAAAAAAATGTAATTTTTTTAAAATGTGTGTCCTATTTAGAGTGTAGAAAATCCCAAAACTGGAGGGAGTACTGATTTTCTATTAAACAAATTCAACTATTTAATCTTTATATAATATATTTTTAACTTTTTATTATATTATGTATTCTTTCTATTCACTAAAAATATGCACATTCCCAAAAGCATTTGTTCCAATTGATTCCATATTCCTTCCTAAATAAATTACCTAATTCCACATATTTTTTAGGTTCCCCAAAATAAATGAATTAGAAAAATAGACGATGGTCATTTTCTTTTTTTGGATCCATGTCGACATTAGATTTGTGCAACTTATATTTTTTTTTAAGGGAAAAATATACAACTTGTCTTTAATCCCGCATTATACATGAGTTTTCCACTAGTTAACTATACGTAAAACTGTAATTGAATTATTTATTAGGATTAAATTTAGGGAACTTAAGTTAATATGTATAACTTAAAATTGAAATTCTCCTAACTTAATTACTTTTTTTAAAATAAAATGGTGTGTTTGTCCCCAAAAATATAGTTTAAGGGTCTATTTGAGAAAAAAAAAGTTTAAGGGCCTATTTGAGTAAGAGTGGTTCTATGTTGACCCAAGTGTCTCCGTTCCAATTGATTCCATATTCATTCCTAAAGGAATTACCTAATTCCACACATTTTTTAGATTTTTCAAAACGAATGAATTAGAAAATAGACGAGGATCATTTTTTTGGGTTGGATCCATGTAGACTTAGATTTGTGTAAGAGTGGTTCTCCCTTAACGCAAGTGCCCCTGTTCCAATTGATTTCATATTCATTCCTATAAAAATTACCTAATTTCAAACATTTTTTAGGTTCCCAAAACAAATGAATTAGTAAATAGACGCGTGTCTTTATTTTTTTTAGTTTATTCAAGTTAACTTAGATTTGTGCAAGAGTGGTTCTTTATTGACCTAAGTGTCTCCGTTCCAATTGATTCTATATTCATTCCTAAAGAATTTACCCAATTCAACATATTTTTTAGGTTCCCCAAAATGAATGAATTAGAAAATAGACGAGGATCCTTTTTTTATCCATGTCGACTTAGAACTGTACAACTTATATTTTTTAAGGGATAAATGTACAACTTCTCTTTAATCCCGCATTATACGTGAGTTTTTCACTAGTTAAGTATAATTAAAATTGTGATTTTTTTTATTAGGATTAATCAAGGAATTTAGGGAACTTAAGTTAATATGTACAACTAATAGACTAATACTCTTCAATAATAACTACTACTATTCAACGAAAACAACTAATACTCTTTAGTGAAAACAAGTAACACCCTTCAATGATTTATATATAAATCAATTGCATTCTATACATACTCTTATTAGAATATATGATGTGGAATAATGAGTTTTCTAAAAAATAGTAGATGTCAATTGTGCAACCATAATTACATTCTACATTAGAACATTGATATTATTTTGTATAATACACTATTTCTCACTAAAATAAATTAATATATTTTAAAATCGAAAATAATACTACATAGTGCAACCATTAGTACATACTACATTCGAACATTTATATTATTTTGCATAATACACCATTTCTCACTAAATTGAATTAAAATATTTCACAATCGCAAATAATAGTTTTAGTGCAACCATTAGTACATAATACATTAGAACATTGATATTATCTTACATAATACACTATTTCTCACTAAAATGAATTAAAATATTTTACAATTGCAAATAATACTATTTAATATAACCATCAATACATACTACATTAGAACATTAATATTATCTTGCATAACACACCATTTCTCACTAAAATAAATTAAAATATTTCACAATTGCAAGTAATACTCCCCCCGTCCCAAGATTTTGTTCACACTTACCTTAAATGGGCGTCCCAAGATTTTGTTCACACCCCAAAAAAGGAAATAACTATCTCTTACAAAAGTCGATAAAGCATAAAGTTATCATTATTTTATTCAATTCCACACTCACATACGCTCATTTTTCTTAAAAAATGTGTCAAACCTAAGTGTGAACAACATCCTGGGACGGAGGGAGTACTATTTAATACAATCATTATTACATACAACATTAAAACATTGATATTATCTTGCACAATACATCATTTCTCACTAAAATGAATTAAAACATTTTAAACAAACGGAAGTAATACTATTTAGTGCAACCATTAGTTCATACTTCATTAGAACATTGATATTATCTTTCATAATACATAATTTTTCACTAAAATCATACATTTAATGTTTCACAAATTAAAGTAATACTATTTAGTGCAACAATTAGTACATAACACATTTGAACATTGATATTATCTTGTACGATACACTATTTCTCACTAAAATAAATTAAAATGTTTCAAAATTACAAGTAATACTATTTAGTACAACCATTATTACATTCAACATTAGAACATTGATTTTATTTTGTATTATACATCATTTCTCACTAAATGAATTATAATATTCCACAAACGAAAATAATACTATTTAGTGCAACCATTAGTACAACTGCATTGGAACATTGATATTGTTTTGCATAATAAACCATTTCTCACTAAAATGATTTAAAATGTTTCACAATTGCAAGTAATACTATTTAGTGCAATCATTAGTGCAAAATACATTGGAACTTTGATATTATCTTGCATAATTCACCATTTCTCATTAAAATGAATTAAAATATTTTACAATCGCAAGCACTACTATTTAGTGCAATTATTATTACATATTACATTAGAACATTGTTATTACCTTGCATAATACACCATTTCTTACTAAAATGATACATCTAATGTTTCACAATTGCAAGTATTACTATTTAGTGCAACCATTAGTACAAAATACATTGGAACATTGATATTATCTTGCATAATACACCATTTCTCACTAAAATGTATTAATATGTTTCACAATCGCAAATAATACTATTTAGTGCAACCATTAATGCATACTACATTAGAATATGTATATTATCTTGCATAATACACCATTTCTAATAACATCAATTAATTCAAATGTTACTTTCGGAGAGTCCCACTATCAAATCACTAATTTTAATTCATTTATTCTTTCTTTATATTAGTATGTGCAACATACTTGAAGAATTAATTAAATTAATTCAAACTTCAAAATAAATATAAAATAAAAGGTTAAAATAAAATATTTAATATTGCTTATTCACTGATACCTCTAGTGCAATTCACTAATACGGTTTAAGCAAGTTTCACCGTAAATATCATACACATAATACCTTCCCTTTGAAATTAATATTTTTTCAATATATCTTACAAATTACAATATACTATTGTATAACCATATCTTTTAAATATTTTTTTTTTTTAAAATTTTATTATTTTAAATTTAACAATATTTTAAATTTTAAAATTCAACAATTCTGTATTCGAATCATATATTTTGTATTCCATAGAATTGAATTTGAATACTAAAATCCACTTTATATTATTTATTTACTTTATTTAGATATATTCTTCAGAGATACATTTAATTATTTATTTATATATATATGAACACCTAATTAGGAATATTCTTGATATTTAACTATAAAATATAATCAAAGGTAATATTCTTTATTTAACATTTCATATAAAAATAATTACTATAAGCGATATTGTTGTATCAATTAATATACATTATTAATAATCAAAACATTACAAATACATAATTAATAATATAAAATAATTCAAAAAAAATATTGACACTGAATTATTGAATTTTATTTTTTTATTTTTTCTATGATTTTAAAGTATTGTGATGTAAAATATGTATATCAAATCCTAATTTATTTTTAATAATTAAATTGTTGTTAATTATTGTAAATTAAATTATATGCATTATTAAATTACTTACATAAAGATGCATGAAAAGAAATATACATACATACATACATACATACATACATACATACATACATATATATATATATATAAGCTAAATGGGGAATGGAGAATCCCCATGGGGGTGGGGATGGGGGGAAAATTCCCCGATTGCTTCGTGGGGATGGGGATTCCCCGACTTAGCGGGGACGGGGATTGGCCTCCCCGGCCCCGCCCCATCGCTTTGACATCCCTACCACTCATGTCGTTTGAATCCCCAAATTTCATACAAGAAATCCCAAAAAAATCATCATCTGAAACCAACAAAATAAAAATAAAATTAATTAATCAAAGTTATGGAATAACAATTAAAATTGTATCAATAACGAGGAGTTTGATATTATAATTAATTTTTTTATTGAGAAAATGTTATTTTAATTAATTATAATGAAAGTGTTAGGTAAATAATAAAAGAATAAAACATTTGAGTAATGGGCCAAAATAATATGTTTAAACCATAAATTATAAATAATATATTTAATAATAATTATGTGCCTACATAATTAAATAATTATTGTCTAAGAATTATAAATAAGAGAAATGAGCCAAAATAATTTAAACCGTAATGGCCCAAAATTAAAAAACATAATGACCCGACTTTAGTAACGAAAAAAAATCTAGGCCCACCAAGACTTTGAAAATAAAGTTTGCAACATTTGAAATAAAGTGTGAAGAGGATGTGCTTCAAACCAATCATCATCATTCCTTGAAATTCGTGCAACAAAAAAAAGTACTCTAACCGGCTACTTGATGACTGGACCGGGTGCATTAGTGCACCCGATACACAATAAAATTTTCCTTAATATATACGGGTTTATTATTTCACCCACATTTTATAACACTAGCAAATTTTTGGTACTAGAATATATGAATTGATGTTTTAATATAAAATTGTGGGCTAATTAATGATGTGGTTGATTATTTCACACACATTTTATAACATTTGCAATATTTTGATATTAGAATATATGAATTGGTGTTTGAATATAAAGTGATGGACTAATTAATGATTAATCTACATGTGATTATGTGCACTAAATACACTGTGTAATTTAAGTGTATTTTTAAATAGTGACCTTTATTTTTAATGAAAAGATCATTAAATTGTAATTGTTTTTACCTATTCAGTGAAAAATGAGTAACACTTTAAAAAACACATTTGAGTTGCACGATACATCCTGTGCATACATGACTAAGACAATAATCAAATATATCAATTTAGGTGGTGTTTGGTTTATTAATTCTTCAATTGTAATGATAAGGTATAAATGTAGGGTTAAGAGAACAAAAGATGATACACAACACTATTTTTTCTTCTAAATAAGGCAATCATTACCCTAGCTATTTTTTTTTTTTTTATCTTTTTAGAATCATCATCCTCAGTCATGTATTCATGCCACAACCAACAACTTTTTTTTAATATTATTGCACAACACTAGTGATGTAACTACTATGGAGACAATCATCCATCCAATATATTCAAAAACGAAGAGAAAAAATAATTTTTTATTCTGATTCCCATTAAAAAAATTGAAACAAGCAACTCTCATGTACGTGCTAACATTTATATTAGTATAATTGATTTGATTGTGATTTCCTCATAGGTATATAATGGTAATTTTTTTAAAAATATATTATCTGTGATTAGGGATGGTATATAATAGTAATTTTTGTAAAATATTATCCGTAATTAGGGGAGGGAATAGACCAGGCTATCCGAATGAGGTCTATGGCTCGACCTACTAAAGCCCAACTCGGCTCGACTCGACTCGTTTAATAAAAGAGTTAGGCTGAGATTTTTTTTAAAGTATATTTATTTAAATAGGCCAGGATTGAGCTTTTTGGTAAGTTTTTTAAGCCCAACAGGCTAACCTATTTAATTTAACTATATATATATACACACACACACACACATAGGGATGTTAAATGGGTTGGCCCTAACCCTATATGGTCAGCCCATAGGGCTGCGGGCCTAAACGGTCTCGGGCCTTATCGGTTCATTTTTATTGGTCCACTAACACTCAAAATCTAACCCTAACCCTAGCGGTCCGCGGGCTAAATAGGCTACTAACGGGCTTTGGAATTTTTTTTTAATATAAAATATAGATTTGTAATTGTAATACTCTACCATTTAAACTAAAAAATTCAAATATTGTTAAAAATTTGTTCATAAAGTTTGAGGGCGGCGGTCGGCGAGGTATTAGAGTGTGGGTTGAGGGCGGCGACTGGAGGGTGTTGACTATTGGGACTTGGCAGTGAAACCCTAATTGGAAAGAGAATTAATGAAGTTATTTTTAAATTTTGAGTACTGAGTTTACTGACTAACTTAAGACTAAGACATAAATTAAAAAAAAGGGTAGGGTTAATGGGTTAGCCCGGTAAACCGGCGGGCTAGCCCATTTAGCCCGTGGGCTAACCGGTCCGGACAAAAAAAAACCAAGTTTTTAAACGATCCACTATACGCATCGAACCTAACCTTATACTGTTCAGGGCTAATGGGTTGGCCCGCCAGCCCGCAGCCTTTTTAACATCCCTAACAATACATATATAATATAATATAATAAATATTTAATATATATATATATATGCAAGAATATAACTAAATATAAATTAAAATATTATTTGAATTTGTTATTATGCTATTATTTGATAATCCTTTGGTAATTTTCTTTTATTCTTCATTTTAAGATTTAAAGAGTTAATTGTTATGATTTAATAATAATATAATTATTGAATATAAATTTGTAAAAATGATTAAAAAAACCCATAAAAGGCTTTCAGGTTAGACCTATTTATTAAAGAGGTCAGATCTGTTGGATTTTAGAGGCACGAACACCATGTTCGGCGCAGCGGAAAAATACGATTCACCAACAATGAATCTGAAACACGATTGTATAACGTAAACATAAAGGATAAATAACACGTATATAAATCCTTACAGCGATTTGTACGCGGAATCCTCAACTATGGTATCCACGTAACGACTTTCTACCAACCCGCACCGATATGTCAGCGTTGAATCTCGAGACGAATTTGCTACAAAAATTCCGACTAGAGATTTTATGGAGAGATTATATTTCTTGTATCACTTTCTGAATTCCCATAAGACTCATATTTATAGGGATTAACTTGGCTTAATTCCTAAGCAAGATATCGGGCCTAACCCGTAATATAATCTCTACGGATTATATTTCTCTAGATATGTTCCTACGAATAATATCTTTACCATATCTATTATTCTTGTATAATAATATTCTAAATATTATTATTGGGATTTCATATTTAATTAAATCTAATTTAATTAAATAATAATAATAATTAATTCCAAATATAATTATTATTATATTCTCCATAAATTAAATATTATATCCAATATAATATTTAATCAACCAACTATAATTGGTAAATTGTCATTACTTGTTGTGTGACCCATAGGCCCTCGTATATCGAGCGATTAGTCAAACTAATGGTCTTAATTGAACCCTAGACAATAAATCAGACATTCTCAATATACGAGGTACGTTGCAAGGAAATCTGCAACTACCTGTAATACTGTAGGCTATTGTGATATCTTCCTTTCATTCACGAATACCCGATTAAGTCTTGAACATGATGAAGTGTCTATTCAAATAACTTAATCATATTATCTCAAATCACTAATTGATCAAGTATATCACACTTAGCCACAAAGTCTAGGTTGATGTGCGTCGGCCGACATCTTAGATCCAATTATGATGAGAAGACGAGTATTCTCTCTAAATCGACATTGAGGAATGAATCCTATTCTTGGCTCAACTACCACACACATGCATTTCGTGATGAACCCAATCCATGACATATCTACCCGTGGAAGGGTGCAAGCGTCGGTCATGGTCAAAGTTCACCACTCCACACATGTCGTGCGTATTGACCTCAAGTCAGAGGAGTATCACATCGCTCCCACTAACCAAGACACCCGTAGACACATTATGTGGAATTACATCAAACGGTTTCTCGGATGAGTATACCACCAATACCCTCTAAGGTATCTGTGCATCCATCATGAGATACCCGGTATCTCGTAGTAAGTGAGATCTTACTACATTCTCTAAGAGTATGATGCAGACCACACACCAATCTCAATTGCATCATTAATATCCCATTCTTGATGATCCTTGATCGGGCTATTTGAGAATCATACTTAAGTCATCTGAGTTCTCACTCACTCAATGACAGTAGTGATTCATGGGAACACAAATAAGAATATATGCAAACAATCAAACATCATATTTAGATAAGTGTAACGCCATATATTTAATATTAAACCAATAATAATATTAAACTAAATCTGAATATTATCTTAGTATTATGTCCTTTCGATGGATTGTCTCTAGGACACTAACACTAACAAGATCAAGGCCCTGAAAAAGCCTACGATAGTTAATAGGCTGGTTTAGGCCCAAAGATTAAATAGCAGACTCAGGTCGTCCAACGAGAAGCCTAGCTCACCTCGGCCTATTTCCACCCCTATTCGTGATCGATGAAAATGAATAAGATTGACTTAGTTGACCATCTAAGAAATCCTTTTAATTTGCTTTAAAAATACGCGACGTAGTGTCATATTTAAAAAAAATTATTTAATAATATTCTTGTTAAAATTAGAACTTCCTCTCCATTTAGGAATGACAATGGGGTGGGGCGGGTACTAAAGGTCCATGTCCACCCCTTATATAGAGCAGTGCGGAAAGACTCACTCGAATCATGATATTTTTTTATAATAATAATAATACATAATATATTTTAAGATATTTAACACTAAACTAGCATTTCAGTTGGAAAAATAAATGAGTGACATTAATTAGAACATTTTTAAGAAATTTTAACTACCATCATATTAAATTTTATAAATATATATATTAACCTAAAATATATTTTCGAAGTTGAATTATTATTATTTATGTTAAATATACTAATAAAAATAAAAAATATAATAGTATATTATATTCTATGTGTATATCATACATGTTAGATATAATACATACTTATAAATTCATAATATATGTGGGTTAGAATGGATCGGGGTAGGGCGGGGAATGTTAGAAGTGGCCTCGCTGCGGGTCACGGGGCGAGACAACCCAAGCAGGTGGGGTCAGCTGCAGCGTGGATCAGATTTTTATCCCTACTATTGGGGTTGTTGGAGTTATACGTGAAAGTATGCTTTTACTTTGTATAACTTATGTATTAAACATTTTTTTTATGAGAATAATTCTTTTATCACATTTGTTTTAAATATGAATTAATGTTAAATGTTTATTGCAGCCCGTTCTATTTATAGTACGAGTTACATTGTAGTTAATGTGGTGATACCAGATCATGGAAGATCACATTAACGAGTTCCTTGTAACTAGATGTACAAATTCACGACCCAGGTGGAATTGAACAATCCGCCGTGAAAGGTCGATGTGTATATCTCAGATTGGCCTGTCTTGACCAAGAGATTGCACTAGCACATTTAGTATGTGTTGAAGAGGACCTACAACGAAGATAAATTCTTCTGTTCTGAAATGTGAAGAATTAGACCTCAGTGGTTATTGATTTCTTAATCTTCGTCACTTAAATAGGATCGTGTGTGGTTAATAGTTATTGCTTTGATTCATGTTGGGTGAGAATCATCATGACTTCAAACCTTGTGCTTTGGGTAATAATATTAATCATATGACGGTTGCTAAGGATTAATACGGAGAAACGTATGCGAGTACGGCTCGTATGATTTGTCCCCTTGGTGGGCTCAGAAGTTTTATCGAACCAAATCTTGCAAGTGAAGAATTAGTTTCTTCGGTACGGATAATAATATCGAGCTGTCTTTACTGCAAGGTTAATATATTAATTAATTTAGAGCTATTCAGAGGCTCACTTAATTAATGGACTAGAAAATCTTAAACACGGGAAATAATAACCGGGAGCCCATATTATCGTAATATGATTTAAGATGGATAGTGCAATATTAATTTATTAGTTGTACTAATTAATATTAATGGGCTGAATAATATTGAGGCTCAATATTGTAATTCAGTTGCCCATTGAAGGTCCAATCTTAATTTTCCTAAAGGCCCCTCAAGTAGCCCGATAATAATAAGGTGATTAAAAAAATATATATATATATAATTGCTGTTTTTCATGTATATTTTTTAAAATAAGATGTAAGAGAGAAAATATTTTGTTGATTTTCTTGGAAAGATATTATGGAAGATATGTATTCTTGGAATACAAGATTATCTCATAAATTCAAGAAGATCAAAATCTTATATTCTTTAGCCTACAATTTTCAAAAATTCCCCTATAATGAGGAAGGTGAGATTTGTGTGGAATATTTTATCATGGAGAAAAAAATATATGAGATATATTCAAGATTTTTTGGAGGCCAAGAAAAAGACCTTCTCTCCCTAACATTTCTTGTAAATTTCGGCCACTGCCTCTTTATAAATAGGGGATGATTATTTCATCCCCTTGTAGATAATTACATGAGTTGGAAAAATCAAGAGCAAAAATATTTTCTTTCTTCCTTATTATATTAAAATTGTTCGTGAACGCTTCCCACCGGCGAATGAATAAGACGAAAGGGAATACTTGAGAAGATTTTTACAGTTATAGGATCGTTACGCTTGTCCCGTAGATCTTAGTTGTACGTCGCTTCGAGATGTACATTTTACGTGAAATTCTTAGTTTTTCCGCCGTAGAATTTTACGTGTTTATATTCATATGCATGTTAATTTATTGTTGTCATAGTTTTTATATGAATTAATTTAGAATTAATTAATGCTAGTAATAATTAGATTTAAATTCGTATTTAAATTTCATCCCGAATAGATCCGAGCACCCCGAATTTCCCCAACAACTGGTATCAGAGCCACGGTTTTGGGCTCTGATCTTTAAATTGGAATTTAAATCGTTTAATATTAAATTGAAATTGGATAGTAGAATTGCTAGATCTTTTTTGCAGGTATCCAATTGTCATGGTTAATATTTTTTATTTTCATGCGTATGAATGTTTGTCATTTTTAATTCGATTCGTTCAAATTCATTTTTCTCGTGAGAAAATCCAAAAGTAGATTAGTTTTTTTTATTAGTTTGATTTGACCAATGTAATAGACTAGCCTACATCTAGATTTCTTTATTTTTTGTAAATAAATTATAATCGCATCAAGACATGAAGAAAATTAAATCGTGACAATTGGATTTGAGTGCTCCAATGCATTTTAATTTTTTTTATGGATGTTTTTATTTTTGTGCATTTATTATTTGATAATATGTGTTTGCATGAATTTTAATTGTCCAAGAAATATCTTACTTTTGAAAATTACTAAGTATGTTTTATTATTAATTCCAATTTTATTCCGGATAATAAAATTGGATTAATTTTGACCTCCATAATTTATTTATTTGTGAAGTCCTTTTGGAATACATTTTCCCCTCGAATCGGCCAAAAGGACGGATTTCACATGAATAAATTTCGAAAGGATGATTGTGGATTATTACTAGTGGCGGTATTGACCCTCACCATGAGTGGCTTGCTCAAAGCGAAATAATTATCTTGTATTGAATTATGGTTATTACTTGTTACACCCGATATTTATTACCCGACCCATCGGGTATCGGGCATGAACCCACTTACTATGGCAGGCTCGGATAAGACTAATCCGCTGCCTGGTCGAGCATACGGGCGGGAAACTAGAGGCTACCCGACGCGGACCTCTGGGAACTGCCGGGCAGGGTACTTAGAACCCACGGGCCCGAGTATCGGGCGGCCAGCGATGAGCTCCGGGGCTGACGCTCTACCCGCCTACCCGTAAATGAACCACCAAGGTACTCGCGTCCGGACTCGTCTCCCGGTTATCCGAGTACCCGTCTGCCCGACCCCAGGCTGCGCCAGCTGTGAGAGGACGTCGGGTGCCATCAGTCCAGAGGATGTGACAGGGTCAAAGAGGGCAGTTGGGGCTAAGTTCAATCATCTCAGGGGAGACAGTGCCATGTGGCGTCTTCTCATTGGCTCATATGGGAGGCTGTAGCCACTCATTACCTTCCAGCTAGGAGTAGGGGGGGTCCACAGGCCTACCAACCAAGTATGGGAAAACCCACCTTGTACACTATAAATAGGGCTTTAAATGCCCAAATGTAACACATCTCATTTATTATAAACCTACCCTTGAGAGCTCATTTACTCTCATTTATTACTTCTTGTTATCATAAATATCGAATCATACCCGCTAGGAACCCGGCAGCGAGATCCGATATAAATCGCTGTCAAAATTTTGGCGCTAGAAGAAGGGTGACTAATATCGAAGTACACTCGGTTTCGTTCATCTAGTCACCTCGAACAAAACCCCATCCGTTTTCATTCCAAAAATGACCACTTCGAAGGCCACACGAACCCAGCAGCAAGTCGAGGACGTCGGCGAAACCGCCACTCTGGCTCCGGCCACGGCAGAAACTCTCCAAGGCCCTTTCGAGTTCTTGTCGGCAATAAGAACTCCGGAAGACCTCCAGGCTGCGAGGGCAATGATCGAGCGCCGCCAGGCCGAGATCGACGCCGCCCCTATCCGCACTCATTGACCTGGAAAGGAGCCGGCCAGGACCAGGGCCACCAGCCAGCCACGGCAGGAGCAAGAGGCGGCCAGGAGGGCCGCCAGTAACCCACGGCCTCAGAATCTAAAGAGGCTTCTCAACGAGGAGGCCGACTCACAACGGGCTTCTCGCCGCCTTGCAGGATCGGTCTTCTCCAGACTGGGGTCCCAGACTCGGGGAACCGCCCGTCCTTGCGAGTCCAACGCCAGCTCCAGACCCCGGGAGCGAGAACGGGCACGATCTCCCAGGCGTCACAACGACGCGGCCCCGAGGCCGTCGGTCCGTGACGGCTTGGGGGACAACCCTCGTCCCCGTTCTCCACCCGCGGCCGACAGCGCTATGGCCGCTATCTTGAAGAAGGTCTCGGACCTCGAGGCCAAACTCGAGAGACGGGATGGGCAACACCATGTCGCCCACATGCCTAACTCCCCTCTCGCCGACATACTGGTACGGGCCCCCGCCCAACCAAAAATCAACGTGGCCACCGTGGGCCAATATGACGGGGAGACAGACCCCGTCACCCATCTTAGCAAATACTTCACCTATATGATCTCCATGGGGGCGACAGATGCCACCCAGTGCAGGATGTTCCCATTAACCTTAGGCGACAGGGCTCACCGATGGTACTCCTCGTTTCCCACGGGGAAGGTGGTTTCGTTCCACCAGCTAGGGGAACTGTTCTTGGAACACTTCTCCTCGATGGCGCCACGTCTGGCCGGCGCCAATCGCATGGCCAACTTGGCCCAGGGAAAAGACGAGACGGACCGGGCGTACATCGACCGGGTAGACTGCATTATCATGGAAGGCGAGCCCGTCGGGGACCAGGTCAAGCTCGTCGGGATCATAGGCGGGCTCCGCCTAAAAACAAAACTGTGGAAATCAATGAATAAGGACTACCCCAAGTCCTACGCGGAGTTCCGGCAGCGAGCCGGGAAGATCGTCTATAACGCGGACATCCTGGCACAGCGGCTGGGTGAAAGTGTCCCTGCCGAAAAGGAGAAACCACGCGCCCAGGCAGGCACCACATCGAGCCGGAGGAACTTTTCCTACCGAGCTCCCCAGCCTTTCAAACCCTTCGATTCCGTCGAGGTGAAGCTGGCTGAGAAATTATCGGCCACCCCGGAGTACGTCTATGTGCAAATCCGGGACAAGAATATGGTGCTCAAGGCACGGCCATGGGTCCACAAGCCGGGGGTGCAGCTCAACCCCAACAAGTACTGCCACTACCACCAAACCGTCGGGCACAACACAAGTGAGTGCCGCGACCTCCTGAAGCAGCTCTGGCGACTTTTCGAGGAAGGGAAACTGGAGGAATTCGTGAAGAGGCCTGCGGCTAGGCCTGAAGCTCAGGCTGCTGCCCACCCCGTGGAGCCGAACCGGGAGGCAGCCCTCATATGCCCGCCGATGCCAGAGCATCAGGCCCGACGGGCGGTCAACATGCTCTCCCCGGTGGGAGGCTTCGTACCCACCACCTCGCTGTCCAACCGCAGGCAGAAGAGCGAGCTGCGGGCAATGGACAACGTCCACCAAATCACCACGCCGGTCAACATGACGGCAAGAGAGACAGACCTCCTCGCCTTCAAGGAGGAAGATCGCACTGGGGTCATCTACCCGAACCACGACGCCCTGGTCGTGTCCGTCAACATCATGGGCATCACCGTCCATCGCATGCTCGTCGACAACGGGGCCTACTGCAACATCCTCTTCAAGACCGCGTTCGACCAGCTGGACAGCTCCTTTGAGAAGTATGTAGAGCCATGCGACCAGGTCATCAAGGGCTTCGGCGACGCCACAGTGAAACCCTACGGGATAGTTAGGCTAGCCGTAGAATTAGTTTCTAGTATAGACGCTGAGGTTAAGGCTTCGAAACAGCTCGACTTTATTATTGTCGACCAGCCGTCAACCTATAACGGGATTCTCGGTAGGCCATTCGAGCACGAGTTCGAAGCCGCCGCCTCAGCATTCTATTATTGTATCAAGTTCCCAACCCCCTCCGGGAAGGTTGGGACTCTTAAGGGTAATCAGAAAATGGCACGCGGATGTTTGGCGTATATCGATGTTATTTCAAATTCTGCAAATCTAGATTATGTCTGCACAATCGGGGAAGGAGACATGGAAATAGACGAAGAAAACCCACCCACTGCCCGCCCAATGGAAGAAGATTCACAAAATTTTGAAAACATCCAAGTCGACCTGGAGCCAAGACTCGGGTACGAACCCATGGAAATCGACAACACCCTAACCGGGCAGATCGACGATCCACGCTACGGCGAGCGGGGAGCCAGTCCGATCGAGAAATTGATTTCGATCATAATAAAGAATCGGCCGGAAGTAAGTGTTCAACTCAGTTCATCGATGTCCGACGAGATGCGGGCAACGATGACCGCATTTTTGGAAGAGAATCTAGACGTGTTCGCATGGTCCCACGAAGATATGGTCGGGATCGATCCAGTAGTATGTTCACACCAATTGCATATTGACCCTTCCCGCAAGCCAATCTCACAGAAAAGAAGAAAATTCGGCCCAGACAAATACACGGTCATTGCCACTGAAGTCAAAAAGCTGCTCGACAACAAGCTCATCGGGATTGTCGACCCCGACGACAAGCCCCAATGGGTATCCAACGATGTCCTCGTCAAGAAGAGCAACAACACCTGGCGGTTGTGCATCGATTTCACGGACCTGAACAAAGCTTGCCCAAAAGATCACTTCCCGATGCCACACATCGACCATCTGGTGGACAGCACGGCCGGGCACGAGATGCTCACTTTCATGGATGCATTTACCGGCTACCACCAGATCCCGATGGCCGCAGACAACCAGAAACACACCACTTTCCTCATCGAGAAAAACATGTACTTCTGGAAGCGGATGCCGTTCGGGCTCATGAACGCAGGGGCAACCTACCAAAGGCTGGTCAACCACATGTTTCACGACCAAATCGGGATGACCATGGAGGTATATATCGACGACATCGTCGTCAAGAGCGAGAAGAAAGAAGACCACCTCACACACCTAGCCGAAACGTTCGAAATCTTGAGGAAGTATCGGATGCGGCTCAACCCGAAAAAGTGCAATTTCGGCGTCGAGTCGGGCAAGTTCTTGGGGCACATGGTTAGCCAGCGAGGAATCGAGGCAAACCCGACCAAGGTTAATGCGATCCTCGACATGAGCCCTCCCCGCATGGTGAAGGAGGTGCAGAGGGTGACGGGCAGCTTGGCCGCTCTCAGCCGTTTCATCTCTCGCATGGGGGACCGATGCAAGCCTTTATTCGACAGCATGCGGAAGGGGAAACTAAACTGGATACCCCAGAGTCAGCTCGTTTTCGATAACTTGAAAGCATACCTGTCAAACGCCCAGGTGCTGGCCAAACCCATCCCCGGCGAGAAGCTTTTCCTATACTTGGCGGCCTCAGACTCAGCTCTCAGCGCCGTGCTAGTGCGGGCAGAGGGGCAGCTGTTCTCATCACCCTACCACCCCCAGTCGAACGGGCAGGTCGAGGCAGTAAACAAGATAATCAAACACACGTTGAAGACAAGGTTGGAGGAGAGAAAGGGAACATGGGCGAGCAAGCTACCCGAAGTGTTATGGTCATACAGAACCACCTGTCGCACCGCAACCGGGGAGACTCCTTTCGCTCTAGCCTTCGGAACGGAGGCAGTCATCCCGGCCGAGGTCATCATCCCAAGCCTCCGCACCTCACAACCCGTGGGGACCGAGAACGACCAAGCCATGCTAAACGAGTTGGACCTGCTGGAGGAGAGAAGGCTGTCCGCCGAACAAAGAAACATAGCTTACAAACACCGGGCTGAAAACTACCTCAACTCGAAAATCAAAATTAGAGAGTTAGAAACCGGGGACTTGGTGCTCCGACGGACGGTCGGGCAACCCAAGGGGGCATTTGGTCCAAATTGGGAGGGACCCCTAAAGATCTCCAGGCGCCTAGCCAATGGAGCCTACGAGCTGGAAAGCCTTGAGGGCAACCCGGCCCAATACCCTTGGAACGCCTCCCTACTCAAAAAATACTACCAGTGACGGCGAAGTAGTTTAGCCTAAGTCATCATGACGAGCAACCTCAATGTAATCGCTCTTCGAGCGCAAAGTTGTAATGAATGAAAGCGGTTGTTAATTCAATCCCATCTTCGTGAAGTCGTTGCCCGACATTCGGCTAAAGCACTTCATTAATTAATCTATTGGTTAATTCTTTAAGCGGTTGTTAATTCAATCCCATCTTCGTGAAGTCGCTGCCCGACAATCGGCTAAAGCGCTTCATTAATTAATCTGTTGGTTAATTGTTTAAATGATGGTTAAATCAATCCCATCTTCGTGAAGTCGCTGCCCGCCAATCGGCTAAAGCACTTCACTCGTTAATCTTATGATTAAAGTTATTTAAGCGGTTGCGAACTCAATTCCGTTATTATTTCATTTATCAAACCAAGATTCAGGAAAACAAGGACGAAAAGTGACGATAAAGAGCAAATGAGATTTCATTTAAAAGGTTCGCGAAAGGGAAAGTACAAAAGGCCCGCGGCCAGCAAACTTAACAAAACAAAAGAAAAAACAAGAGAGTTCACGGGGCCGCCGCGTCCACCACGCCCGGATCCTCGGTCGCCTCCTCGTCGGCCAGAGGGTAGATGAAGGTCGCCGGGTCTCCGAGGAACGAAAGGTCCAGCCCGCGATCGACCAGGTCCTTCAAGGTAATGTCGTAGTCCGGGGAGGGAGGATTGGACTCGACGTAACTCTTCAAGTCCTCCAAGGGCCCGGAGTAGTCGGCCTCGGGATTTCGACGGAGCAGGGAGCAGATCGAGTCGGCGTAGGCATTGATGTACACCATGGATCCGGCAGACTCGCTCTCGGCGGCCAGACGGGCACGCTCAGCCTCCAGGCACATTTCAGCCTCGGCCGTAAGAGCCTCCTTGGCTTGGCGGACTTCTTCAGCCATCCTCGCCTCAGCTTCGACGAGCAACCTCTTCTTCTCCTCCTCCAGCTCCGCCCGGCTCTTGCGGGCAACCTCCAGCTCCTCCCGGAGCTTCTGGCTCTCTTCATCCAACCGAGCGGCCTCATCGTGCTTGGCCTGGAAGTTGGCTTTGTAAGCGGCCAAAGTCCGCACATCCCGCTCATAGTCGAGCATGATGCCCTCCAAAGCGATGGCATCGCGGGAAGCTCTGATGGCGGCAGAACGGAGGCGGTCGGGCACGGAGACAGTCCGGGAGGCCTTCTGGCAGTTAATCGTCCAGGAGCGAGGCAAGTTCACCACTGCCCGGCGAATCTCCTCCGACCAAGATTCCGGGACGGCCTCCGCATAAGGAGGATCCTGCGAGCGCAGGAACTGGAGAACCTCAGGAGGGGGCAGGGGGTCAGGCCTACAGAATGCCGGGAAGATAAGTTAGGAGAAGTGAAATACACGAAAAACATGAGGCGACGCGGGCAAAACACTTACGTGAGGTGGTTGCCCCAGCTGAGGAAGGAGAAGTCGCTTCGATCGCGAGAGGCCGAGGCCGATCCTCCAAGGGTCGCCTCGGTGGTACCTGCTATCAGCCCGCCGCTAGCCGGATCCACGTCCACGGTCACCATAGCCGGGTCGACCGAAGTTTGACCCTCCACCCGGGCCTATTTCAATGGTCGTTGGCTGTCCGTCGGGGAGGAGGTTGTCGGGGGCACCGGGGTCGCGGGTGGACTGCAAATAACCACCCCAGTGGCGCGAACGTCTCCCCGCTTCGCTAACTTCGCCAGGGTGCTCTTTTTAGGAGCCATATCAACGGTCTCCTCGGAGGATTCTACGTTGACGACCGGGATGGCTGCCTGACCGGCTTCGAGTACTGCCCTCGGGGAGGCTGCCGGGGAAGTAGACGGTGTGGAGGATTCGGCCGGGAAGCGCTGCGCTACAAGAGGAGTAACGTGTTAGAAATTGAGAAGGCTAGAGCGAGCATGAAAAAGAATCAGGCGGGAAGAGCCTTACCACCAAAATCCAAATGGCGCGGGAAGGTTTGGAGCCCGGACAGCCTGCGGAAGTCGTTGCTGTTGAGAAGGTCGACGTCGCGATTATCCAAGCTCTCAGACTTCACCAAGGCAAGTGCCTGCCTGAAATCGTCGGTCAGGTCGGCCTGGTTTGGGACCGCGCAGCCTGTACAGTGAAAGAAGAATTAGATCAGTACTAAGGGATGAGAAAGAGATTTAATGTTTACCTCGACGGTTGCGATCCCGATACTCCCGGGGAACCGGGATGATTTGCCCATCGACGCTGATGCTCTCCCAAGCGCCGCCGACCCACCACCACTTTTCCTGCCAATGTGTCACTTTCGACGAAATGCCGAAGACAATGGCGTCACCACCCCAGGGCTTCACGGAGTAGTATCCGTGGTTCATCCAACCCACCGAAGCCACAATGTAGTACAAGTAGTTGATCTCGGACGGAGTCGGCATCCGGTGCAGCCCGCGACGGCCGAGAGCAACCATCGCTCCCAAAATGTAGCTCCACCCGTTTGGAGTGATCTGGGTGATCGACAAGTTCCATGCAGCGAGCAACTTGGAGATGGCCGGGTGAAGCGGGAAGCGGAGCCCGGCATGGAGTGTGTCCGAGTTAATGGCGATTAGGCCTTCCGGAGGTTGGTCGGCCCGTTCGTCCTCCCGGAGAGCGTAGAAGAAGACGTCGGAGGGCGCCTGGAAAGTCCAATAAAGCTCCTTTAGATCGGCATCCGGGGGGAGGCAGCTGGGGCGGCGAGAGGCCCCAAATTCGGTGTCCCGGGCCTCGAGGTATGCGCGGGCAGAGCGCCTTCGCAAAAACCGGCTCATATACTTTGAGTAATCGAACCCGATTAATCGGCTGTCCGCGTAGTCTATTCGGTCAGGCATGGCTTCCTGCTCGAACAAAAAATCTTCGGCCCTGGGCGGGTAGGCTGAGACCGGGGAAACACTTAGGGCCTCCCCCTCTCGTTGGGGGCTCATTCCCTCCAAATCTTCAGCGAAGGCATCCACATCCGTGGAATTGCCCTCGCCCTCTCTGGCGGCGGCGGTGCGGGACGTTCCCTCCCCTGCCGGATGGAGAGGCCTCTCGGCGTCGGCGGCGGCGCGGCGGCGGAAGTGAAAAGCATCGAAGGCCCCAATGCTTTCAGCGGATTCACTCATGGCGAAGGGAGAGTAGAAAGAAGAGAGTTTTGAAGAAGAAAACAAGAAATTACCTCGGGATTCGAAAAAGATCGCCGGATTCTGGGAAACTCGCCGGAAAACTTGAATCTTCCTAAGGGGGGCACGAGTTTGCAAGAGAGCGAAAATGGGAGAATGGGCTGAGAGCCCCTATTTATAGAAGAAATAGGAGGGACTGAATTGCAAAAAAATGGGGTAAAAAATGAAATAAAGCAAAACTCAGGGGGGCGCGTGGGGGCCACGCGCGCAATGGTAGGGAGGCAGGTTCGGCGGATGTGACCCCTGGATTTCTGCGCATCAGTCACACCATCTCATGATGTCATCAGGCGCGGCATACGAAGCGTCACCTCGGAAGCCAAAACGTCACCCCAAAATTCAAATTCAAATTCGAAATAGTCTGCAGTTCGACCAGCCCGCCACCCGATGACTGTGGCCCCCCGATGTCGGGCTGGTGGGGCAATTGTTACACCCGATATTTATTACCCGACCCATCAGGTATCGGGAATGAACCCACTTACTATGGCAGGCTCGGATAAGACTAATCTGCCGCCTGGTCGAGCATACGGGCGGGAAACTAGAGGCTACCCGACGCGGACCTCTGGGAACTGCTTGGCAGAGTACTTAGAACCCACGGGCCCGAGTATCGGGCGGCCAGCGACGAGCTCTGGGGCTGACGCTCTACCCGCCTACCCATAAATGAACCACCAAGGTACTCGCGTTCGGACTCGTCTCCCGGTTATCCGAGTACCCGTCTGCCCGACCCCAGGCTGCGCCAGCTGTGAGAGGACGTCGGGTGCCATCAGTCCAGAGGATGTGACAGGGTCAAAGAGGGCAGTTGGGGCTAAGTCCCATCATCTCAGGGGAGACAGTGCCATGTGGCGTCTTCTCATTGGCTCATAGGGGAGGCTGTAGCCACTCATTACCTTCCAGCTAGGAGTAGGGGGGTCCATAGGCCCACCAACCAAGTATGGGGAAACCCACCTTGTACACTATAAATAGGGCTTTAAATGCCCAAATGTAACACATCTCATTTATTATAAACCTACCCTTGAGAGCCCATGTACTCTCATTTATTACTTCTTGTTATCATAAATATCGAATCCTACCCGCTAGGAACTCGGCAGCGAGATCCGATATAAATCGCTGTCAATATTACTTAGGCATAAGAAATTAATATTAACTTACTTCCCGCGGAGTCCCTGTCAATTTTTATGTAGTCAAAATGAGAGCCAACTATTAATTTTTGAATAAGGTTTGTAACTATTAATGTTTGTGACCTGCTTGAATGCGTTTAAATGTATAGACCGCCCCTCGTGGCGCATTTAAATTGTTTCGAGATGTCGCCTAATACATGATTATATTGTTTTAAGGTTTCAATATAATTGACGTGATCGAATTATTTGATAATTTTGTATTTTTCTAGATATTAATATGAATATATGTTTTATTCTCAATTCATCATGTCGCAACCCTTTAATCCATTATTTAGTATACTTAAAGATAATTAACTTGTCGGTGAGAATTGCGTCGATTGAAAACATAACCTTGATATTGTCATAACCACACAACACCATAAATGGGTGCTTACTACTCCTAAGCCCGATGAGCTTGCCGAAGATGCGAGCAAGGCGGTCAAGAAAGAGCATAAGAATTGGAAGGACTCGAATGAGATGGCTAGGTGTACCATCTTGGCTTCAATTTCGGATGTGTTGCAACACCAACACATGGAGACCACCTCTGATATTAAGCACAACCTTGAAGTGATGTTTAAACATCATAACTGTACCGCTAGGCAAATCATCATGCGAAAGATGCTTTCGCAGAAAATGGTGGAGGGAAGGCCCGTGAGGGATCACGTTCTCGAGATGATGGCTCACCTCAACAAGTTGCAGGTACTCGGTGCTGAGTTTGATCTCCCTACTAAGGTTGATTTCATTCTATATTTTCTGCCGAAAAGCTTTGAGCAGTTTCAATTGAACTATCAAATGAATAAACGGGCAAGTAAGTTACCCGAGCTCTTGCAAGCTTTAGTGTCAGCGGAAGCGATATTGGGGCACAGTCTGTTGCTATGGTAACTAATGGTCCGTCTACCTCTTCCGGTCCTAAGGGAGGGAAGAAGAGGAAGAGAACCAAGAGTCAAACTCAAGCAAACCCAATTGTTGCGAAAGGGATAGCCAAGGTTAAGGGGGTGAAAAGAAGTCTGCTAAGGGTAAGTGTTTTAATTGCGGTGAGAAAGGACATTGGAGGTCTGTCTGTTCCAAGCCTAAGAAGACGGGAAATTAAGGTAACTCCCATGCTTTAGTCGTTGAAACTTATGTTATGGCGTATGTTACCCACGTTTGGGTAATGGATACCGGGGCAACTGATTATATTTGTTTAACTCTTCAGGGGTTCCAACCAACCCGACGACTTAGCGAGAATGAGATCCTCATCACCTTGGACGATGCTACGAGAGTGGCAGCTGAAGCAGTGGGAGACATGCACCTATCTTTTGAAGATGGAGTTTTAGTTTTAAGAGATATTTTATACGTTCCAAACTTTAGAAAGAATTTAATTTCGGTTTCTAAGTTATTTTTTTACGGATATTCAGTAACTTTTAATAAAGTTGTTACTATTTCTTTTAAGAATGATCTTATATATCGTGGAATGTTGGTAAACAATTTCTATATGATTAAATATGCACACCACTCGCAAATTGAATCTAATAACACGTCGACTATTTCGAGTAATAAAAGGAAGCGTTCTTCAGACATGAATAAAACACTTCTATGGCATCTTAGACTAGGTCCTATTAATCTAAAGTGGATACAAAGGATGGTGAAAGACGGATTCTTGGAGTATCTCCAAGTTGAGCCGTTTTCAACTTGCGAATCCTGTTTAGAGGGTAAAATGACCAAGAGGGCATTTTGAGCCAAGGGGAATAGAGCCACGAAAGTGTTAGAACTCATTCATACCAATGTGTGTGGTCCAATATTGATCAAAGCAAGAATATGGTATAAGTATTTTGTCACTTTTATTGACGATTACTCGAGATATGGGTACATCTACCTTATGAGGCATAAGTCTGAAACTTTTGACAAGTTCAAGGAGTTTAAGGCCGAAGCAGAGAAACATAGGGAAAAGAGTATCAAGTTTCTACGATCAGATCATGGAGGCAAATACATCAGCGAAAGATTCTTGAACTACCTATCGGACGAAGGGATCGTATCCCAGTTGTCCGCACCGGGAACCCCTCAACAGAATGGTGTGGCAGAACGAAGGAACCAAACTCTTTTAGAAATGGTCAGATCCATGATGAGTTATTCAGATCTACCCAAATCGTTTTGGGGTAATGCCTTGGAAACGACGGCTTACATTCTAAACTTGATGTCATCCAAATCGATTCCTAAAACCCCGGTAGAATTGTGGACTGGGCGGAAGCCTAGTTTGAAACACATGAGGATATGGGGGTGTCTGACATACGTGCTAGACAAGGAAACCGATAAATTGGATCCACGTTCGGAATTGAGGCTGTTTATAGGATACCCCACGGGAACGAAAGGGTGTATGTTCTATAGTCCCAAGGATCAAAAGACTGTGATTAGCACATACTTTAAATTCTTATAAGAAAAATATATGAACAATCGAAAGTCTAAAAGTGAAATTACCTTAGAAGAATTAAGAGGGCAAACTCCGATACCAAGTATACAAGATGATATACCAATTGTCACACCTACACAACTGGAACCCCGTCGTAGTGGGAGGTTTGTTAGACAACCCGAGAGATTCATGGGAATAGGAGAATCTTCGAATTTGATTCTCAGAGATGAATCAGACCCATGGACATACAACGAGGCAATCCAAAATAAAGACGTGGAATCTTGGCAAATGACTTTGGAAGCGGAGATGGGTTCAATGGATCATAATTTAGTGTCGGAGCTGGTCGAACCACCCAGTGGGTTAGAACCCATTGGATGCAAGTGGGTATACAAGAGGAAAAAAGGATCGGACAGAAGGGTTGAGACCTTCAAGGCTAGGCTAGTGGCAAAAGGATATACTAAAAAATAAGGGATAGATTATGAGGAAACCTTTTAGCCTGTAGTTATGCTTAAGTCCATCTGCATTCTCTTATCGATCACTGCGCATCTAGATTACGAGATCTGACAAATGGATGTCAAGACAGCTTTCCTTAATCGAAGTCTTGACGGTTTAGATATCTATATGCGACAACCCGAAGGTTTTATTGCGAAAGGCCAAGAGCATCTTATATGCAAGCTCAAGTGGTCCATCTATGGACTTAAGCATGCATCACGTACTTGAAACCAGTGTTTTGATCAAGTTATTAAATCTTATGGGTTTGATCAAAACGAATTTGAAAGTTGTGTGTATAAAAAGTGTGACAGAACTACGGTGATATTCTTAGTATTATACGTAGACGATATTCTGCTCATTGGAAACAATGTAAAGGTATTGCCAGACGTAAAGGTATGGCTATCAAAACAACTTGATATGAAGGACTTAGGGAAAGCCGGTCACATCCTTGGGATCAAAATCACTCGTGATCGCAAGAAAAAGATGTTGGGCTTATCGCAAGCATCATACATTGACACTGTTTTGAAGCGTTTCAGCATGCAAGATTCCAAGAAAGGTTTTGTACCTTTCAGGCACGGAATTCATCTATAAAAAGAAATGTGCCCTAAGATGTTTGCGGAAATAGATGACATGAAAGACGTTCCGTACGCTTCGGCTGTAGGAAGCCTTATGTATGCAATCCTGTGTACGAGATCGGATATTTGCTATACCGTGGACATGGTGGCGAGGTATCAATGTAATCCCAGGAAAGACCATTGGACTGACGTATTCTGAGGTATCTGAAAAGAACTCGTGATAGAATGCTAGTTTACCAGTCAGATAGTCTAATTCCCGTGGGATACAAGGACTCGAATTTCCAATCAGACCTAGACTCCAGAAAGTCTACCTCGGATAGTGTGTTTTGTATGGGAGGAGGAGTCGTTTCATGGAGAAGCGTTAAGCAAAAATGCATCGCCGATTCAACCATGGAAGCTGAATATGTAGCTGCTTGTGAAGCAGCAAAAGAGGCAGTATGGCTGAAGAGGCGTTGTTTCAAATTTGCCCAGCACAATCACTATCTATTGTGATAATGTCGGAGTAGTTGTAAATTCAAAGGAACCGAGAGCCCACAAGGCCAGCAAACACATAGAAAGAAAGTACCATCTTATACGAGAAATCGTTAAGAGAGGAGATATAGCGGTGGTAAAGTTCGCGTCGGAGGACAACCTAGCGGATCCATTCACTAAGGGTCTACCTCAGAGTACATTCGAGAGACATGTGGATGAAATAGATGTCAAGACAATTGTCAATCTGCTTTAAGTATAAGTGGGAGGAATTATTAGGTTAGTGTAGGATGACATTAGATGTCACGTAGAGCTACACTAGACATGTATGGTGTATACTAAAAAACGGACTTTAAGTATAAGTGGGAGATTGTTGGAGTTATATGTGAAAGTATGTTTTTACTTTGTATAACTCATGTATTAAACACTTTATTTTATGAGAATAATTATTTTATCACATTTGCTTTAAATATGAATGAATGTTAAATGTTTATTGCAACCCGTTCTATTTATAGTACGAGTTACATTGTAGTTAATATGGTGATACCAGATCACGGAAGATCACATTAACGAGTTTCTTGTAACTAAACGTACACATTCACGACCCAGGTGGAATTGAATAATCCGTCGTGAAAGGTCGATGTGTATGTCTCAGATTGGCCTGTCTTGACCAAGAGATTGCACTAGCACATTTAGTATGTGTTGAAGAGGACCTACAACGAGGATAAATTCTTCTGTTCTGAAATGTGAAGAATTAGACCTCAGTGGTTATTGATTTCTTAATCTCTGTCACTTAAATAGGACTGTGTGTGGTTAATAGTTATTGCTTTGATTCATGTTGGGTGAGAATCATCGTGACTTTGAACCTTGTATTTTGGGCAATAATATTAATCATACGACAGTTGCTAAGGTTTAATACGGAGAAATGTGTGCGAGTACGGCTCGTGTAATTTTTCCCCTTGGTGGACTCAGAATTTTTATCGTACCAAATCTTGCAAGTGAAGAATTAGTTTCTTCGGTATGGATAATAATGTTGAGCTGTCTTTACTCCAAGGTAAAAGATATTAATTATTTTAGAGCTATTCAGAAGCTCAATTAATTAATGGACTAGATAATCTTAAACATGGGAAATAATAACCGGGAGCCCATATTATCGTAATATGGATTAAAATGGATAGTGCAATATTAATTTGTTAGTGGTACTAATTAATATTAATGGGCTGAATAATATTGAGGCTCAATATTGTAATTCAGTAGCCCATTGGAGGCCTAATCTTAATTCCCCTAAATGTGATTAAAATAAAAGAAAATATAATTCCTGTTTTTCATGTATATTTTTTAAAATAAGATGTAAGAGAGAGAAAAGATTTTGTTGATTTTCTTAGAAAGATATTATGGAAGATATGTATTCTTGGAATACAAGATTATCTCATAAATTCAAGAAGATCAAAATCTTGTATTCTTTAGCCTACAATTTTTGAAAATTCCCCTATAATGAGGAAGGTGAGATTTGTGTGGAATATTTTATCATGGAGAAAAAAATATATGAGATATATTAAAGATTTTTTGGAGGCCAAGAAAAAGACCTTCTCTCCCTAATATTTCTTGTAAATTTCAGCCACTACCTCTTTATAAATAGGGGATGATTATTTCATCCCCTTGTAGACAATTCCATGAGTTGGAAAAATCAAGAGCAAAAATATTTTCTTTCTTCCTTATTATATTAAAATTGTTCGTGAACGCTCCCCACCGGCGAATGAATAAGACGAAAGAGAATACTTGAGAAGATTTTTAGAGTTGATAGGATCGTTACGCTTGTCCCGTAGATCTCAATTGTACGTCGCTTCGAGATGTACGATTTACGTGAAATTCTTAGTTTTTCTGCCGTAGAATTTTACGTGTTTATATTCATATGCATGTTAATTTATTGTTGTCATAGTTTTTATATGAATTAATTTAGGATTAATTCATGATAGTAATAATTAGATTTAAATTCGTATTTAAATTTCATCCCGAATAGATCCGAGCACCCCCGAATTTTCCCAACAACTGCTATCAGAGCCACGATTTTGGGCTCTGATCTTTAAATTGAAATTTAAATCGTTTAACATTAAATTGAAATTGGATAGTAGAATTGCTAGATCTTTTTTTGCAGGTATCCAATTGTCATGGTTAATATTTTTTTATTTTCATGCGTATGAATGTTTATTGTTTTTAATTCGATTAGTTCGAATTCGTTTTTTTCGTGAGAAAATCCACGAGTAGAATTTTTTTATTTGTTTGATTTGATCAATGTAATGGACTAGTCTAGATCTAGATTTATTTATTTTTTATAAAAAATTGTAACCGGATCGAAACGAAGACGAAGGCGGTGAATTAAGAACGGTGTACCCGGACGACACATGCGTGCGTGGTGCGTGCATGGGGGTTAAAATAGGCACTGACAAAATACCGAGATGCACGGCACAAGCGGCTCGTGCGCGACGGGCGCCGGACGCCTCGGTGGGCGCCGCACGCCCGTGCCGGGCACCAAGCGCCGAGTGCCACGCAACCCACTTGGTGAGTTGCCTCGCGCCGGGCCTTCAGCCCATCCCACCGTGCTTTCGTGCCTATTTTTTATGTACGATGCCAAACGTCGTCCCGATCCCAATCGAAGGATGTTTTTTACGAACTGTTGTTGTTCGAGTGGGAGCTTTTCGAGACGAATGATGAAAACAACGAGGACGATTTCTCGCATCAAGACGTGAAGAAAATTAAATCGTGACAATTGGATTTAAGTGCTCCAATGCTTTTTAATTTTTATTTTGATGGATGTTTTAATTTTTGTGCATTTATTATTTGATAATATGTGTTTGCATGAATTTAAATTGTCCAAGAAAAATCTTACTTTCGAAAATTACTAAGTGTATTTTTTTATTAATCCCAATTTTATTCCAGATAATAAAATTGGATTAATTTTGACCTCCATAATTTATTTATTTGTGCAGTTCTTTTGGAATATATTTTCCCCTCGGATCGGCCAAAAGGACAGATTTCACATGAATAAATTGTGAAATGATGATTGTGGATTTTTACTAGTGGCGGTATTGATCCTCACCACGAGTAGCTTGCTCAAGCGAAATAATAATCTTGTATTGAATTATGGTTATTACATAGGCATAAAAAATTGATATTAACTTACTCCCCGCAGAGTCCTTGTCAATTTTTATGTGGTCAAAGTGTCGACTATTAATTTTTGAATTAAAGGTTTGTAACTATTAATGTTTGTGACCTGCTTGAATGTATTTAAATGTATAGACCACCCCTCGTAGTGCATTTAAATTGTTTTGAGATGTCGGCTGATACACGATTATATTGTTTTAAGGTTTCAATATAATTGATGTGATTGAATTATGTGATAATTTTGTATTTTTCTAGATATTAATATGAATGTATGTTTTATTCTCAGTTCATCATGTCATAACCCTTTAATCCACTGTTTAGTATACTTAAAGATAATAAATTTGACGGTGAGAACTACGTTGATTGGAAATATAACCTTGATGTTATCCTAACCGCACAACACCACAAATGGGTGCTTACTATTTCTAAGCTCGATGAGCCTGCCGAAGATGCGAGCAAGGCGGTAAAAAAAGAGCATAAGAATTGGAAGGACTCCGATGAGATGGCTAGGTGTACCATCACGGAAGATCACATTAACAGTTCCTTGTAAACAAATGTACAAATTCACGACCTAGATGAAATTGAATAATCCACCGTGAAAGGTTGAGGTGTAGTTCCCAGATTGGCCTGTCTTGACCAAAAGATTGCACTAACGCATTTTGTATGTGCTGAAGAGGACCTACAGAGAGGATAAATTCTTATGTTCTGAACGAAGAAGAATTAGACCTCAATAGTTGTTGATTTCTTAATCTCCGTCACTTAAATAGGATTGTGTGTGGTTAATACTTATTGCTTTGATACATGTTGGGTGAGAATCATCGTGACTTCGATACCTTATGTTTTGGACAATAATATTAATCATACGACAATTGCTAAGATTTAATACGGAGAAACGTGTGCAAGTACGGCTTGTGTGATTTGTCCCCTTGGTGGGCTCAGGAGTCTTACAAGTGGAAATTAGTTTTCCGATACGGATAATAATGTTGAGTTGTCTTTACTCCAAGACACAAGATATTATTTAATTTAGAGATATTCAGAAACTCAATTAATTAATGGACTAGATAATCTTAAACACGTAAAATAATAATCGGGAGACCATATTATCGTAATATGGATTAAAATGGATAGTGCAATATTAATTTGATAGCGGTATTAATTAATCGGTTGAATTATATTGCGGCTCAATATTGAAATTCAGAAGAGGTCCAATCTTAATTCTCCTAAAGGCCCCTAGGGGTGAGCACTAATCGGTTAAAACCGAATTAACCGACCGAACCGAACCAAAATTTACAATTCGATTTGATTATTCGGTTTTGTTACGTGTTTTAAAATTTAAAATTTCGGTATTACGGTTCGATTTTGGTTTTTGTATGAAAATAATCGAAATAACCGAAAACCGAATTTAATTAATAATTATTATAATAATATATTTAAAATTAAAATAAATATTATCAATTCAGTTTATCAATCACATATTATTAATCTATTTTGGAGTATGGACATTGGACTATTATGTTATTTTTGTATTTGACTTATTCTTGGACGTTATTTTTAATTTTTTATGGACTTTTAATTTATTAGGATGTTAATATACTTTTGTAAATGATTTATGAATAGTTATTGTTGTTTTATGGAATTTTATCAGATTTTTTTATTATTATTTGGGCTCAAAATGTCTAAAAATACAAAAAAGTAGCACATAGTATATTTCAGTTATTTCGGTTAATAATTGGACCGAACCGAAATATTTCAATTCGGTTGAAATTCAGTTTTAGTGTTATTCGGTTCGGTTTTGGTTATCGGCTAAGGGCTTTTCGGTTAATTCAGTTTTTACTATTCGGTTCGGTTCGATGACCGAATAACCGAATGCTCACCCCTAAAGGCCCCTGAAGTAGCCCAATAATAATAAGGTGATTAAAATAAAATATAAAATTTTGCTGATTTTTCCTATTTATTTTCGAAAATATTGATGTAGTGAGAGAAAAGATTTTGTTAATTTTTTTGAAAAGATATTATGGAAGATATATATTTTTGGAATACAAGATTATCTCATAAATTCAAGAAGATCCAAATCTTGTATTCTTATCCTATAATTTTCGAAAATTATATAATAATAAGAGGGTGTGATTTTTGTGGAATATTTTATTATGGAGAAAAGAATATATGTGATATATTCAAGATTTCTTGGAGATCAAGAATAGATTTTTTCCTCCCTAATTCCATGGTCAAAATCGGCCCACCATTATTATAAATAGGGGATGATTATTTCATCCCCAGTTTACAAGTTCCATGAGTTGGAAAAATTAAGAGCAACATATATGTTTCTTCTTCTTTCGTATTATAAATTGTTCGTTAAGTACTTCCCACCGGTGGACGAATAAGGCTAAAGGGAATACTTGAGAAGGTCTTTCGGTTGATTGCGTCGTCGAAGCGTGTCTCGTTATTCTCAAAGGTCATATCTGTTGGGAAAATAGGGGTGCCCGGAATCTATTCGGGATGAAATTTAAATACGAATTTAAATTCAATTATTACTAGCATGAATTAATCCTAATTAATTCAAATAATAATTCCAACAACAAATTTAACATCATGCATGTTGAATTAATTTATATAAAGTCTAGGCGGAATAAACAAGAATTTATGTGACTTACGTACCTCTTGTAGAATTGGCCTTTGAATAAACGGGACAATCACGATCACGCTTTATCAACCCAAAAACCTTCTCAAGTATTTTCCTTTCGCCTTACTTGATCACCGGTGGGAGATGCTTTCAAGTAATTTAAATAACTAAGGAAAAAGAAAAAATATATGCTCTTGATTTTTTCAACACATGGAATTATGTACTTGGGGATGAAATAATCATCCCCTATTTATAGAGAAGTGGCCGAAATTTTTAATATTTTATGTGCCTGGAGAAAATCTTTTCTTAGTCTCTAAGAAATCTTGAATATATCTCATATATTCTTTTCTCCATAATAAAATATTCCACAAAAATCTCACTCTCCTAAATAGACTTGTAATTTTCGAAAATAACAAGAAAATAATCCAAGATTTGGATCTTCTTGAATATATGAGATAATCTTGTATTCCAAGAATACTTATCTTCCATAATATCTTTCCAAGAAAATCAACAAAATATTTTCTCTCTAAAAAACCATATTTTCGAAAATAAGAGGAAAAAATCAGCATTATTATTTTCTTTTTATTTTAATCACCTTATCATTATTGGACTACTTAATGGGCTACCTGAGGGGCCTTTAAGGAGAATTAAAATTGGACCTCCTAATGGACTTCTGAATTTCAATATTGAGCCCCAATATAATTCAATCCATTAATATTAATTATTACCACTAATAAATTAATATTGCACTATCCATCTTAATCCATATTACGATAATATGGGCTCCCGGTTATTATTTCCCGCGTTTAAGATTATCAAGTCCATTAATTAATTAAGCTTCTGAATAGCTCTAAATTAATTAATATATTTCACCTTGGAGTAAAGACAGCTCAACATTATTATCCGTACCGAAGAAACTAATTCTTCACTTGCAAGATTTGGTACGATAAAACTTATGAGCCCACCAAGGGGACTAATCACACTAGTCGTACTCGCACGCGTTTCTCCGTATTAAATCTTAGCAACCGTCGTATGATTAATATTACTGCCCAAAGCACAAGGTTCGAAGTCACAATGATTCTCACCCAACATGAATCAAAGCAGAAACCATTAAGCACACACGGTCCTATTTAAGTGACTGAGATTAAGAAATCAACAACCACTGAGGTCTAATTCTTCACATTTCAGAACATAAGAATTTATCCTCGCTGCAGGTCCTCTTCAACACATACTAAATGTGCTAGTGCAATCTCTTAGTCAAGATAGACCAATCTGAGACTTACACATCGACCTTTCACGGCGGATTGTTCAATTCCAACTAGGTCGTGAAAATGTACGTTTAGTTACAAGGAAACTGTTAATGTTATCTTCCGTGATCGGGTATCACCATATTTTCTACAATGTAACTAGTACTATTATGAACTGTTTGCAATAAATATTCAACATTCAATCATATCTAAAGCAACTGCGATAAAAGAATTATTCTAATAAACAAGTGTTTGATACACGAGTTATACAAAGTAAAAGCATACTTTCACGTATAACTCCAACAATCTCCCACTTATACTTAAAGTCTGCTTTTTAGTATACATCATGCATGTCTTAGTGTAGTAGCTCTACGTGACATCTCATGTCAACCTACACTAACCTAATAATTCCTCCCACTTATACTTAAAGCAGATTGGCAATAGTCTTGACTCTCATTCCATCCACATGTCTCTCGAATGTACTCTGAGGCAGACCCTTTGTGAATGGATGTACTAGGTTGTCCTCCGACATTTATCTTTGCCACCTCTTTATCTCCTCTCTTAACTATTTCTCGTATAAGATAGTGTTTTCTTTCAATGTGTTTGTTGGCCTTGTGGGCTTTCGATTCCCTTGAATTTGCAATTGCTCCACCACAATGATTGTGATGGGAAAATTCGGAACAACGTCCAAGTCCACTAAGAAGTACTTGAGCCAAACCGCTTCTTTCGCTACTTCATAAGTAGTTACTTATTCAGTATTCATGGTCGAATCGGCGATGCATTTCTGCTAATCGCTTCTCCATGTCATGACTCCTTCTCCCATGTAAAACACACTACCCGCGGTAGTTATTCTGGAGTCTATGTCTGATTGGAAATTTGAGTCCGTGTATCCCATGGGAATTAGATTGTCTGACTGTTAAATCAGCATTCCATCACAAGTTCTTTTCAGAAACTACAGAACGCATTTAATTGCAATCTAATGTGCTTTCCCGGGGTTACTTTGATATCTTGCCATCATGCCCACGACAAAGCATATATTCGGTCTCGTACACAACATTGCATACATAAGACTTCCTACGTCCGAAACGTACGGAACGTCTTTCATGTCATCTATCTCCACTTGCGTCTTAGGGCATATTTCTTTGGATAGATGGATTCTACAAAACCTTTCTTGGAATGTTGCATGTTGTATCGCTTTAAAACAGTATCTTTGTATGAAGCTTGCGATAAGCCCAATATCCTCTTCTTGCGATCGCGAGTGAACTTGATCCCAAGGATGTGACCAGCTTTCCCTAAGTCCTTCATATCAAAATATTTTGACAGTCATACCTTTACTTCTGACAATACCTTTACATTGTTTCCAATGAGCAGAATATCGTCTACGTATAATACTAAGAATACCACCGCAGTTCCGTCATGCTTCTTATACACACAACTTTCGAACTCGTTTTGATCAAACCCATAAGACTTAATCACTTGATCAAAACACTGGTTCCAAGTACACGATGCTTGCTTAAGTCCATAAATGGATCTCTTGAGCTTACATACGAGGTGCTCTTGGCCTTTTTCAATAAAACCTTTGGGCTGTTGCATATAGATATCTATCCCGTCAAGACTTCCGTTAAGGAAAGCTGTCTTGACATCCATTTGCCAGATCTCGTAATCTAGGTGCGCAGCGATCGACAAGAGAATACGGATGGACTTAAGCATAGCTACAGGTGAAAAGGTTTCCTCATAATCAATCCCTTCTTTTTTAGTATACCCTTTGGCCACTAGCCTTGCTTTGAAGGTCTCAACCCTTCCGTCCGGTCCTCTTTTCCTCTTGTACACCCACTTGCATCCAATGGGGTTCTACCCCATTGGGTGTGTTAGTAGGCGAGTAGCTAAGCAAAGGGTTAGTAAGATAATTAAGGCATTAAGCCTAGTGACGAACAACAGAGCGAAAAGTATAGGCTAGCAGCCGTGCGAGAGGTCAAGGCGAGCAGCTAAGTAAGAAGCTTAGGCTAGCAGCTGTGCAAAAGGCCAAGGCGAACAGCTTTGTAAAGTTCAAACCAAGAATGACTTAGGCGAGCAGCTTCGCAATGAAGCGAGCAACTATGCAACGACCACGAGCAAAAGACGAGCAACTTGAAGTATAAAGGTTTTCAACCCCCAACGAAGATGTACAAACGAGCAGCTGGTCACCATGGAAAGCAGCTAAGTGGCTCCAAAGACCAAGTACAACATTGGGAACTCCAACAGTCACTAATTTAGATATAGTCCAAGTGTCTCAACATTTGGCACCCATCCAATGGACAATAGTCTAGATGTTATACAAGTGTCCTAACACTTGGCAAAGATCCAATGACTAAGTCATTAAGATGGTGACATATGGCCTCTTTGTATATCTATAAATACTCCCTCATTTGCATGAGAAAGGGGGATTTTTTTCCATAATAAGAAAGATAGCCCAAGTTCTTGCAAATTTATTTTGTGAACATTACTTAGCTATATTCCATGATCTTTGTTCTTGTTTGATGATCTTGCTTAGCAAAAACAACCATTAATCATCATCGATTAGAAAAGATCATCAACAAATTGGTGCTAGAGGAAGTGGACGAACCTCCGTTTATGAAAAATTCGAAGAAAGTGTGAAGACTCCCACCGGAATCTGCAAAATCTCATCGGAATCCGGGAAGAAACCACTGGAGATCAAATATTTGCACTCTTTTGTGCAAGATTGCTCATATACATACTATTCTAAGGGTTTAAATGCATGTGTGTGTGAACTAGGGTCTATGAACCTTCTTCATAGTTATACATCCAAGGCTAGTAACTCTTAAGAGAAGTGTTTGTTGGAAACAAGATCACCCCACTCCTTTACTTATTACTCATACCTTGGCAACCAAAATGATTAGATCACAAGAAGAACGACATTTGAGTGCATCCCCGAGTCGTAGATCGAGAACTAGGGTTTCGTCTACCGAAGGACATACAAGGACGGTTAGAATGACCTCTCGGAGGAATATCCAAGTTACAATTGACATAATTCCACCGGAAGTAGAAGCTCTTGCTCAAAATCCCGTAGAACTAGCAAAAACAATTGTCGTTCTTCAATCATTGCAAAATCGACAAGCAGCTGGTCCATCAAGAGCCCCGGAGGCGACCAATCGAGCAGGCGAGCATGGGCGAGCAGGCGAGCAGCGAAGCAAAATGAGGGAAGATGCGCGTCGTGACGAGGCTGACAGCGAGTAAGTCCGTAGAAATAAAGAGAAAGCCCCCTGAGCGAGCGTTTGGGGAGTCGAGGAGAATCATCACCGAGTCGAGCAGATTAGTCAAGCAAAAGTACCTCCCGAACAAGTGCTTTGGAAAGGCTAGGAACGAGGAACTTGACTAGGAGGGAACCATCCAGGAGGAACGAGGAACAACCACGCCCAGCTGCTCGCCCATCAGTACATGACCGGATCAGGAGATCAGCTTTCGGCCGATTAGGGCCAAACGGAGCTAGAAATGCTGCTAGGAGAACAACTCAGGAGAAACGTTCCGTCGGTGAGGGACTGCATCGTGAGGGAATCATCAAACTCAATCATGATGAACAATCTTCCAACGGGAGGACTCCCCCGAGTGAATTGCAAGAAATGAGAAAAGCAATCGAGGAAATGCAAAAGCAGTTGGAATCTCAGAGAGGTGCCGGATCAACCGTTCTCCCATCCCCACCACTATCTCCGTCAATCCTCAATGCACCAATCCAAAAAAAGATACAGTTTCCAGCCATCAGTTTGTACGAAGGAACGTCGGACCCCCGCATTCATGTGACGAAGTATTCGGACTTCATGATCTCAATGAGGGCAACTGACACCATACAATGTCAAAATTTCCCACTCACCCTTGGAGATGGCCCGCACAGGTGGTTTTCAGCATTGGCTCCCGGCTCCATCAGCTCCTTCGCCCAACTGAGCAAGGAGTTTCTATCTTATTTCTCAACTGTCGGGTCTTACTTGACCCATAGACACCGGTTGACAGACATCAGGCAAGGAGACGAGGAGTCAGATAAACAGTTCCTGGAAAGATTCGATAAAGTTCTACTAGAGGGCGAGACGGTGAGTGAGGATACGAAGATAGTAGCAGTAATGGCTGGATTGAAGAAAGGAACTGATCTATGGAAAGAGATGCATCTGACTTGTCCAAAGACGTATGTGGAATTCAGACACAAGGCAGGGATCCACGTATCAATGCAAGAAGCCCTACACAAAGAAATGGGAGATAAAGCCGACCCGAAGAAGTTTGGAGGAAATGACTACAAGGCTCCAAAGAACATGAAGTCGTTCAACGGGGGAGCTGAGTTAAAGGAGAAATTAAATCAAGTCCTTACCATGTCCGTGGACGCTGTGTACAACAACGTTAAAGACAAGGAGATGTTGTCGGAACCACGAAAGATAAGACAGGAAAGAGGAAAATTGAACCCGAACAAATACTGTGCGTATCATCAGAATATCGGCCACTTCACGAGTGAATGCCAAAATTTGTTAAAGCAGTTGTGGAGGTTCTATGAGGAAGGAAAGCTATCTGAGTTCGTGAAGAGGGAACCAGGTAAGAGGCCTAGAACAGCAGTACCGTCTAGCTCAGACGACGATAACAACGACGAACAACCGAGTAGGACAGGTAAGAAAGGAAGAAAGGTCCCCACAACCCCAGCAAGACCAGTCCCGGAGATCCTAATGCTAGAACCAACTGGGCCAGTAGGTGGTTGCTCTGATGGGAGACCACCCATGTTAAAAAGAAAAAAGAAAGCAGAGTTGAGAGCAGTAGCACAAGTGATGGAGGTCGGTGTGAATCCATCAACCAAGCGAACCGGAGAACTAACCTTTTCAGAAAAAGACTTAGATGGAGTGCTCACCTCCCATAATGACTCACTAGTCATTTGCACTAACATCATGGGAACGAAAGTACACCGTCTGTTTGTCGACACTGGCTCTTACACAAACATCCTATTCAAAAGCACGGTGGATCAGCTAGGAGAATGCACCGAATACATAAAAGATTGTGATCATAGAATTTTGGGATTCGGAGATGCTGTGACCGTCCCTCTAGGAATAATTACATTAGCAGTCGAACTTGTATCGGTCGAGGACCCTGAAAGGAAACTGAATAGGATGGTATATTTCCTAGTCGTAGATCAACAGTCTTCCTATAATGGATTCCTCGGCCGTCCTTTTTTACATGAATTTAAGGCTGCTGTTTCAACGTACTATTACTGCGTGAAATTTCCTACGTCAAAAGGTGCAGGCACAGTCAAGGGAGATCAAAAGAAAGCTCGTGCATGCCTTTTACAAGTACAACCAAAGGATCATAGAGTTAGCATGATAGACGAACAGCCAAGCAGATGTGATGAAAACAAACCATCTACTCCCAACGAAACCATGGACTCTATTGATACAGAGATGATGGAAGTAGATGAGCAGTTATGCAATAACGAACAGCCGTGCAGTGATGAACAACTATGCAGAGACGAGCAAACAAGCAAGGAGAGAAATGTAGTCACATCGGCTAACAACAGAGTAAAACATGTAGCTCCGACCAACAGTGAGATGGAAGATATTGAACCACGGCTGGGTCCAAAACCAATGGAAGTTGAGGATAAATTGAACATAGAAGGGCCCATCATCGACCCTCGTTGGAAAAACCAGAAGCGGAGGGCTACCCCGGTTGAAGAGTTAGAAGCAGTAAAGGTCGACCCAAACCAAGAGAGCTTAGAACTCTTCATAGGATCTGAGCTCCCGGAGCTATATAGATCCAAAATGACGGAGTTTCTTAAAGCAAATCTCGATGTGTTCGCATGGTCACATGCAGACATGGTAGGCATTAGCCCTGAGCATGCCTGCCACAGACTCAACATCGACCCGAGGAAAAAGCCGATCCATCAAAAGAGGAGGAAGTTTGGGCCCGACAAGTATGAAGCGCTTAACGTGGAGGTTAAGAAGTTGTTGGACAATGATCTGATCAGACAGGTCATCTGCCCACAATGGGTGGCAAACCCAGTGTTAGTAAAAAAAGCAAGCGGAGCGTGGAGATTGTGTATTAATTTTACTGACCTAAATGCCGCCTGCCCAAAGGACAATTTCCCGTTACCACATATCGACCAACTGGTCGATAGCACAGCAGGACATGAACTCCTCACATTCATGGATGCATTTGCAGGATATCACCAGATTGCAATGCATCCAGACGATCAAGAGCACACAGCGTTTTACACCAATAAAAATTTGTTATGCTGGAAGAGAATGCCATTCGGACTGATCAATGTCGGAGCCACGTACCAGAGGTTGGTCAACAAGATGTTCGATGACCACATCGGAAAGACAATGGAAGTGTATGTGGATGATATTATTGTTAAGAGCTCAAAAAAGGAAGACCACTTGCAACACCTGGCCCAGATGTTCGAAATACTCCGAACCTACAACATGAAGCTAAATCCCAAGAAAAGCAGTTTCGGAGTCCACTCCGGGAAATTCCTGGGACATCTAGTCAGCCAACGAGGAATTGAAGCAAATCCAGTAAAGGTGAAAGCAATCATGGAAATGCAGCCACCCAGATCAGTAAAAGAAGTCCAACGGCTGACGAGGTGTCTGGCAGCGTTGAATAGGTTCGTCTCAAGATCTGGGGACAAATGGAGACCATTCTTTGAAGCAATCAAGAAAGGGAAATTTTAATGGACGGATGCTTGTCAACAAGCATTCGAACAACTGAAAGAGTACCTCAGTGATACAAAGATTCTTGCCAAGCCGATCCCAGGGGAGAAGTTATACTTGTACCTGGCAGCCTCAGAAGTCGCAATCAGCTCAGTACTCGTCCGAGCAGAAGGAAAGTTCCACCTACCCATCTACTACGTGAGTCAGGCTTTACACGAAGTAGAGCTTAGATATTCGCCAACAGAAAAGCTAGCATACGCACTGGTGATGAGTGTCAGAAAGCTTCGTCCATATTTTTTTGACCACCAAGTGGAGGTATTGACAACGTATCCGCTCAAACAAATACTACACAGGCCCGATACAGCTGGTCGCCTCCTAAAGTGGTCCTTAGAAATTAGCCAGTTTGGGATTTCATATGCTCCTCGAACAGCGATCAAAGGGCAAGCCTTAGCCGACTTAATAGTCGAACTGACTTTCCCCCAAGATCCGACGAGAGGACATAATCATCCCTGGCACATGTATGTTGACGGATCATCTACCAATATAGCATCGGGGGCAGGAATAGTTTTGATAAGTCCAGATAGACAAGTCTTCACTTCAGCTATTCGTTTTGAGTTCATGGCAACGAACAACGAGGCAGAATACGAGGCACTGATCGCTAGGTTGCGGCTAGCATTAGCAGTTGGAGTAAGAAAATTACAGATTTTTGGAGATTCACAGCTGATTGTCAACCAAGTTCGGGGAGAGTACGAGGCGAAGGACGAAAACATGGCTTTGTATCAAAAGATTGTTGCTCACCTAGCTTCCATGTTCGAACAAATATACATCGAACAGGTGTCGAGAGACAACAATGCACAAGCAGACGCTCTCGCTCGACTAGCAACTAGCACCGGACCCGCGGAGTTATCCGAGGTTACATTAATAAGGATATTCAACCCATCAACCAATGATTACAAAATCTGTCAGGTTGGCGAAGACTTACATGAGGATGACTGGAGAACACCGATCATCAAATATCTGCAAAATGATGAAAAGCCAGACAACCCGTTGGAGGCTAACAAATTAGTCAGGAGAGCAGCAAGGTACACCATGATGGATGGACAGTTGTACAAAAGAGGGTTTTCTCTCCCACTCCTGAAATGTTTGGCTAGGGGGCAAGGGCAAACAGTACTTAAAGAAATACACGAAGGCGTATGCGGAAATCACGCTGGAGGACGGGCATTAGCGTACAAGACCGTAAGACAGGGATATTACTGGCCGACCCTCCTCCAGGATGCAATCAAAATTGCCCGTACTTGTCACAGATGTCAGTTGTTCGCCCCAAACATCCACCAGCCCCCGCACGAACTAATTTCCGTCAATGGCCCGTGGCCGTTTGCGAAATGGGGAATTGATCTCATCAGACCTTTTCCACCAGGAAAAGGGAGTGTTCGATTCGCAGTAGTGGCAGTGGACTATTACACAAAATGGGCTGAGGCAGAAGCACTTGTGCGAATTACACAAGTAAAAATGATTAACTTCATATGGAGAAACATTGTTTGCCGCTTTGGGATACCTCAGGCAATAGTGACAGACAACGGAAAGCAGTTTGAGGGAAAAAAGATAAGAGATTTTTGTAAAAAGTGGGGAATGAAGAAACATTTTTCAACACCATATCACCCCCAGTCGAATGGCCAAGTAGAAGCGGTGAACAAAATAATCAAACATATTTTGAAGATCTGTTTAGCCGACAAACAGGGAAAATGGTCCGAAGAATTATCGGAGGTTTTATGGGCATATCGAGTGTCCCACAGAACGAGCACGGGTGAAACACCATTCACAATGGCTTTCGGAACAGAAGCGGTAATACCGGTTGAGCTAAAAGTCCCAACAGAACGAACAACTACGTTCGACAAAGAAACGAACAACTCTGCACTAGCGACAGAGTTGGACTTGCTTGAAGAAAAGGGAATAACAGCAGAAATGAAAAATGCAATATATAAGAAAAGAGCGGCGAAGTACTATAATTCTCAAGTGAAAGCAAGGGAATTTGAAATCGGAGATTTGGTACTTCGAAAAGTTTTGGCTCCACCACCAGGAGTATTCGGCCCGACTTGGGAGGGCCCATACAAGGTGACAAATAAGTGGCACAACGACACGTACGACCTAGAAGACATGGAAGGCAAGTCGTCCCAATACTCCTGGAATGCAACTTTACTCAAGAAGTACTATCAATAAAGTCCTTGGCACAACGGCACGTACGACCTTGAAGACATGGAAGGCAAGTCGTCCCAATACTCCTGGAATGCAACTTTACTCAAGAAGTACTATCAATAAAGTCCTGTAAGTTAGAAATTTTACCATGTAAATCTTTTGTAAATCCCTTGTAAATTTATATAAATTTAAAATTTTTGGGTAAGGTTGTATATATTTAGGCGAGCAGTTATGCATTTTGGAGTGTCTTTATTAGCCGAACAGTCGTGCATGTTTCAATAAACCACTTAGTTGCTCGCCTAGAACTTGCAAAGCACATCAATTATAAGACGAACAGCTGAGCGTAGTAAGCACCAAAAATAAGGCCAAGTCCAAAAGCGACCAAAAAGGCCCAAACAATTAAAAGTCAAGTTCTATGAGAACCAAATGACCAACTTAAAAATTTCACTAAGTGTGTACCTTTAGGATAGAAGGAACACTTGTTAATTATAAAGGTGCAAAACAATAGGCGAGCAACTAGGTAAAATAGAAAAGTGAAAGCACATTCATAAACTAGCAAAAGTTTTCATTTCATCAAAAAGGTTACAATAGAAAGGATAAAGTTACAGAAGGTAAAGCACAAGTCCTATTGTAAATATAAAAAAAAAAAGTCTTCAAGATGGAGGAGGAGCATCAGCAGCACTGGTCGCCACGGTGCTCGGTTGCTCGCCCGGAATAGTTGAGGTGCCAGCACCATCAATCGGTGTCAATGGAAGCGAAGGCAACCCCTCAAAAACATCATTGGTTACCGCGGGGGATGCCTCTGGCTGGCCGCCGTAAGTAGGGGGCACGATATTGACCTCCTCGCAAAAAATGTCCAGAGGGAAGCCCAGGGTGGCCAGGTCAGCAACGAACAAAGTCGGAGCGATCAAGAGCGCTCTTCTCACTAGCCAAGGTGGCCTCCATCTTCTGCTCCATCAGAGCCATCTCTTGGGCATGATCAGCTTTGCATTGCTTAATAGCAATGGCTCTCTCCTCATCCATCATCTCCACACGACGCCCCAATTCGCGATTTGTTCGCTCGAGCTCAGTAATCTGGTCGAGCAGCATTTGGGATTAGACCAATTGATGGCTAGCATTATATGCCATCAGACGAGCATTGTCACTCGACGTTGGGCCAGCGACGAGAGTATTAGCCGATTTGGTCCAAGCTCTTGGAACTGTCTCAATAGCCCGACGCACATGAACGTCAGGAATATCGTGGAGCGATGAGGGTGCATTTTTCACAACGGAAAAATGATGAAGTGTCGTCCCTCGGCCAGGGTAAAGAGCTGGATTGTACCTGTATGGCAAAAAGGATCACAAACGTTAACACGCGAACAAGAATGTGACATAAGCGAACAAAATATAAGAAGAAGGCTTACTCTTTGATCTTAACTGGGTCCCAGCCCAAGTAAGAGGTGTCTTTGGGATTATCTCCCCTCTTGGTCGCCATCAAGCTGGCGACCACTTGTTGCTCGTCCACAATTTCCAAGGATGCGGACTTGGAGGCAGGAGACCTTGGCGCGATGTTGCTTGCCTCACCACCAGTTTTCGAGCTCTTTGAGGCGCGATCATCATCACGGCTGTCGCGAGCACCGTCTCCCCGTGGCGCCTTCTTCCTCTCCCTCTCCCACTCTTTTTCTCTCTCTCTTTCTCCCTCCTTGTATCTCGGGGAGAGGAGGAAGCTTTGGTTACTCGCTTGCCGCGAGCAGCTCCGGAGCGGGGACAAGCAGTAGGATCCTCTCCTGCTCGAAGACGGAGAATCACGAGTGGAGGGTCCATCTTTCTCCTCGATGCATCCGCCATTTGTTTAACGCGATCAGCAAGCAAGTAGTACGATTCAGGGACAGATGGGACGGCAACAGTAACTTGTTGCTCTAAAAGAAAGGAAACAAAGTTAGGCGAACATGAAAGATAAGTAGCGAACAAAAATAAGAGTAGATAAAACTACCTTCTGGAATGGCAGCCTGAGCCTCAAGATGGTGGGGACTTGTAATCAAACCAGCGAGCTTGCGACAATGGCCTTTGGAGAGGTGAGCTAAGTCGCGACTAGCAGCGTCGCGAAGAGAAATGACAGCAAGTGTGAAGAGGTACTCGTCGCTGAGAGTAGGATGTCCCCACTTCAAAATTCTTGGACCTGCAAAACAATAAGGAAGAGATTAAAATTAGTCCTACTTATGATACAGTAAGACAAAACTAGGCCTACGTTTAATATTTCCAAAGCTTTCAGGCGACATGATGCGCGCCCGACCACCGGCAAAGCCCTCGGTTGCTCGCCAGTCCCCACCAATAAAGAAAAATTGGCCGTGCCAACCCCTAACTTTGTTCGGAACCCCTTCAATGAGCTTCACTCCACTCCTCGCTTTGACGTAATACCATCCAATACCATCCTCGTTCTGGGCTGCGATAGACAGGGCGTAGTGAAGCTCCACCGTGCTTATTTTGTTCTTATAACCTCCAAGACCAAAGAGGGTCATGAAGGCTAAAAGATTGCTCCAACCGTTCGGCGTGATTTGAGTGATCGCCAAGTTCACATCAGCCAAGAAGCGACCAATTAATGGGTGCACAGGAAGTGGGAAGCCCGTATTAAGAACATCTAGATTAATCGTCGTGCAGTCGGGAGGTGGGCGATCAGCAGTCTCTCCTTTCTTCGGCGCATACATAAAAATATCATAAGGGATTTTGTATGTTGCACGGATGCTCGCCAAGTCATCCTCGGTAACGACGCTAGCAATTCTGCTCGCCACAAACTTACTCTCGCTCTCGCGTGCCCTCATTATCACCCTTGACGGAATGGGGAAAGTTTCTGAGTAGCGAGCAGCGTAATCCGACCATTTATTATCGCGAGCAACTCCATCAGGAATCCGAGATTCTGGTGCAGATTCAGGCATGGGGAAGTTAATCTCCCTAAAAAATTCCCAAGTAAGAGTAGGTCCTCGTTGCTCGCTAATGACATCGGGCTGCTCGCCTTCGTGGCTATGGGAACCCTCTATTTCTGCGGCCACTTCCGAGGAATCTTTTCTAAGATTGGAGGACATGCTGGGCTCGCGAGCAGTTGGGTAAATCTCTTCTTGGTCACCAGAGCGATCAACGGCATGCTCTACAACTGAGCGAACAACGGAGCGAGCATCAGAGTCCGTGTTCTCATCCACTAGCAATGTATGCGGGTTGTTCGCCAAAGCCTGGCGAACAGATCTACGAGGAGAAACCGGATTTATGGGTCTTTTTCCCGGGTTTCGCCCGGGTTCGGATCGAGAGGAGTTTGAGGAGGGAGAATCCATTCAAAATGATACAGAGAAAAATTGAATGATTTCAAAAAAGGCACAGTGACGCCGGCGGCGAAATCACAATGGCGACGTTATCACAGGGCGGCGGCGCGGCGGCGATTCACGGCCGGAATAACGACGGTGGTTACAGAAAATGAAAAGAAGAAAGTTCGCGAAATTGAAGAAAAGGAACAAGAAATTAGGAAGAATAAAGGATGTATTACCTTAAAAAACTAGGATCTGTCGACGCAAGGAAAGGTTTGAGTACAGAAATCACAAGAAAGAAAGCTTGAAAGTTGATCAATGGCAGAAATCTCAGAATTTTCGAAAAAGAAAAATGAGGAAGAAGCTGGCCTATTTATAAGAGTAAAAACGGAGGCGAGATTGCAATTTCCCGAAAATATATAGGCCCTTATATGCAAAAAGAGGGACGCGCGTGTCTGACGCGACGCCTCACGTCCCGTGCCTCAGGAAGCCAACCGTCGCCATCCGTAGAGGCGCACCCAATTGCTCGCCCAAAATTCTCGTTTCGAAGAAAACTAAAACACAGCTGCTCGGTTGCTCGCCCATCTCGAAAGAGGCTTCTGATTGTAGCTTGGTCTCAGTTGATTAATTTGTTTCCTAACATGAGATCAAGTTAGGGGGCAATTGTTAGTAGGCGAGCAGCTAAGCAAAGGGTTAGTAAGATAATTAAGGCATTAAGTCTAGTGACGAACAACAGAGCGAAAAGTATAGGCTAGCAGTCGTGCGAGAGGTCAAGGCGAGCAGCTAAGCAAGAAGCTTAGGCTAGCAGCTGTGCAAAAGGCCAAGGCGAACAGCTTTGTAAAGTTCAAACCAAGAATGACTTAGGCGAGCAGCTTCGCAATGAAGCGAGCAACTGTGCAACGACCACGAGCAAAAGACGAGCAACTTGAAGTATAAAGATTTTCAACCCCCAACGAAGATATACAAGCGAGCAGCTGGTTACCATGGAAAGCAGCTAAGTGGCTCCAAAGACCAAGTACAACATTGGGAACTCCAACATTCACTAATTTAGATATAGTCCAAGTGTCTCAACATTTGGCACCCATCCAATGGACAATAGTCTAGATGTTATACAAGTGTCCTAACACTTGGCAAAGATCCAATGGCTAAGTCATTAAGATTGTGACATATGGCATCTTTGTATATCTATAAATACTCCCTCATTTGCATGAGAAAGGGGGATTTTTTCCATAATAAGAAAGATAGCCCAAGTTCTTGCAAATTTATTTTGTGAACATTACTTAAGCTATATTCCATGATCTTTGTTCTTGTTTGATGATCTTGCTTAGCAAAAAACAACCATTAATCATCATCGATTAGAAAAGATCATTAACAGGGTGGTTCGACCAACTCCCACACTTGATTATGATCCATCGAACCTATCTCGGTTTCCATTGCCGTTTGCCACGACTCCGCGTCTTTGTCTTGGATTGCCTCGTTGTATGTCTATGGGTCTGATTCATCTCCGGGAACCAAATCCGAAGATTCTCCTATCCCCATGAATCTCTCGGGTTGCCTAGCAATCCTCCCACTGCAACGGGGTTCTGGTTGTGAAGATGTGACGTGTGGTACATCATCTTGTATACTTGGTATCGAGGTTTGACCTCTCAATTCTTCTAAGGTAATTTCACTTTTAGGCTTCCGATTGTTCATATAGACTTTCTCCAAGAATTTAAAGTGTGTACTAATCACGGTCTTTTGATCCTTGGGACTATAGAACATACACCTTTTCGTTCCCGCAGGGTATCATATAAACAGCCTTAATTCCGAACGTGGATCCAACTTACCGGCTTCCTTGTCTAGCACGTATGACGGACAACCCTAAATCCGCAAATGTCTTAGACTGGGCTTGCGCCCGGTCCACAATTCCATTGGGGTTTTAGGAACCGATTTGGATGGCACCAAGTTTAGAATATAAGCCGCCGTTTCCAAGGCATTACCCCAAAACGACTTGGGTAAATCTGAATAACTCATCATGGATCTGACCATCTCTAAAAGAGTCCGATTTTTTCGTTCCGCCACACCGTTCTATTGAGGGGTTCCCGGTGCGGTTAACTGGGATACGATCCCTTCGTCCGATAAGTAGTTCAAGAATTCATCGCTGAGGTATTCGCCTCCACGATCTGATCGTAGAAACTTGATACTCTTTTCCCTATGTTTCTCGGCTTCGGCCTTAAACTCCTTGAACTTATCAAAAGTTTCAGACTTATGCCTCATAAGGTAAATGTACCCATATCTCGAGTAATCGTCAATGAAGGTGACGAAATACTCATACCCCATTCTCGCTTTGATCGTCATTGGACCACACACATTGGTATGAACGAGTTCTAATACTTCCGTGGCTCTATTCCCTTTGGCCCCAAATGCCCTCTTGGTCATTTTACCCTCTAAACAGGATTCACAAGTTGGAAACGGCTCGACTTGGAATAATTCCAAGGATCCGTCTTTCACCAATCTCTCTATCCGCTTTAGATTAATATGACCTAGTCTAAGATGCCATAGAAGTGTTTCGTTCATCTCCGAAGAACACTTTCTTTTATTACTCGAAATGATCAAGGTGTTATTAGATTCATTATTTGAGTGGTGTGCACACTTAATCGTATAGAGATTGTTTACCAACGTTCCATGACATATAATATCATTCTTAAAAGAAACAGTAACAACTTTATTAAAAGTAACTGAATATCCATCAAAAAACAACTTAGAAACCGAAATTAAATTCTTCCTAAAGTTCGGAACGTATAAAATATCTCTTAAAATTAAAACTCTATCTTCAAAAGATAGGTGCACGACTCCCACTGCTTCGGCTGCCACTCTCGTAGCATCGCCCAAAGTGACGAGGATCTCATTCTTGCTAAGTCGCCGGGTTAGCTGGAACCCCTGAAGAGTGAAACAAATATGATCAGTTGCCCCGATATCTACCACCCAAACGTGGGCAGCATACGCCGCAACATAAGTTTCAACGACTAAAGCATGAGACTTACCTTTCTTTACCGCCTTCTTAGGCTTAGAACAGGTAGACCTCCAATGTCCTTTCTCCCCGCAATTGAAGCCCTTACTCTTACCGGATATCTTCACGTTGTACGGCTTGAATGCTCTTTCTTTGCCACCAAGAGTGAGTCTGCTGGTTTGGTTCCGATCAATCTCCTTCTTCTCAATCTTACCTTCCATTGGCCTAGATTTCGAGAAAAAACTCTTGATCAACAAAGCCTCATCCTTACTCCCTAAGTATGACTCTACCGTTATCAGAGCTTTGAGCAGGGTATCTAAAGTGAACTTGTGTTCTGATAACACGTATTCCCAAAAGAACCCATCAAAACTGCTCGATAGCTTTAGGAGTATGGAATCGATTTGACTTTCTTCACTTTGTCCGGCACCAAGAAACTCGAGTTTTTTAAACTCACGCCTAAATTTGAGAACATGATCCCTTACAGGTGTTCCCTTCACCATTTCCTTCGTGAGCTTCTCACGAATGGTGAACAGATTCGCCATGGGGTTCTGATGTTGAAACATCTCTTCAAGGCTATTCATGATATCAACAGCCGCTTCAATGCCTTCATGAATGCGTTTCAAATCTTCAGACATAAATGTCAAGATGATGCGCTTCATGTGCTCATTGGAATGCTTCCAATCATCGAATACCGCCCTCTCCCCATTACTTGACTTATCATTAGGTTTCTTGGGTACGTCAATGCTAAATATCCAATAGTGTTCTTGCGCAGGTAGGACCATATTCATGTTACATTTCCAATCGATATAATTATCTCCAAAAAGTTTATTAACTTAAAGCATATTAAACAGTGGATTAAAAAGTTGCAACATGATGAAATGAAAATAAAACATACATTCATATTAATATCTAGAAAAATACTAAATTATCACATAATTCGATCACATCAATTATATTGAAACCTTAAAACAATATAATCATGTATCAGCCAACATCTCGAAACAATTTAAATGCACCACGAGGGGTGGTCTACATTTAAACACATTCAAGCGGATCACAAACTTAAAAGTTACAAATCCTTAATTCAAAATTAATAGTTGGCTCCCACTTTGACCACATAAAAATTGACAGGGACTCCGAGGGGAGTAAGTTAATATCATTTTCTTATGCCTAAGTAATAACCATAATTAAATACAGGATTATTATTTCGCTTTGAGCAAGCCACTCGTGGTGAGGGTCAATAGTACCGTCACTAGTAATAATCCACAATCATCCTTTCAAAATTTATTCATGTGAAATCCGTCCTTTTGGCCGATCCGAGGGGGAAATGTATTCCAAAAGAACTTCACAAATAAATAAATTATGGAGGCCAAATTAATCCAATTTTAATATCCGGAATAAAATTGCGATTAAATAAACATACTTAGTAATTTTCGAAAGTAAGATTTTTATTGGACAATAAAATTCATGCAAACACATATTAACAAATAATAATAAGTGCACGAAATAAAATATCCATCAAAACAAAATTAAACACATTGGAACACTCAAATCCAATTTTCACGGTTTAATTTCTTCACGTCTTGATACGAAATATCGTCCTTGTTGCTTTCCATCGTTCGTCTCGACACGCTCCCACTCGAACAACAACACTTCATAAAAAACAACTTCGTTTGGAGTTCGGGACGACGTTTAAAATCACACAAAAAAAATGAAAACTGAAATTTAAAATTTCACGGCTCGAGATACGGCGCGCGTCGGCCCACGGAGTGAGCCCGCGCGTCTCTCGACACGGCGCCGAGCGGCTGGCCGCCGAGCGCCGCCTACGTGCATGTGCGCTCGTGCCTTGCTGCACCCGTCGTACGCGGGTCGTGCGCCTCGCGCACTTCGTGCATCGGGTTTCACCGTTCGTTCTCGTTTTTCACCCCATGCATGAATTTACGCCCATGCATGCACCACGCATGCATACGTCGTCCGGGTACGCCGTCTTTAATTCTTCGTTCTTCGTCTCGATCCGGTTACAATTTATTTTAAAAAAAAATACTAGATCTAGACTAGTATATTACAATGATCAAATCAAAATAAAACAACTAATCTACTCGTGGATTTTCTCACGAGAAAAATGAATTCGAACGAATCGAATTAAAAACAATTAATTCACACGCATGAAAAATAATAAACATTAAAATCATGACAATTGGATACCTGCAAAAAAGATCTAGCAATTCTACTATCCAATTTAAATTTAATATTAAACAATTTAAATTCCAATTTAAAGATCAGAGCGCGAAACCGTGGCTCTGATATCAGTTGTTGGGAAAATAGGGGTGCCCGGAATCTATTCGGGATGAAATTTAAATACGAATTTAAATTCAATTATTACTAGCATGAATTAATCCTAATTAATTTAAATAATAATTCCAACAACAAATTTAACATCATGCATGTTGAATTAATTCACATAAAATCTAGGCGGAATAAACAAGAATTTATGTGACTTACGTACCTCTTGTAGAATTGACCTTTGAATAAACGGGACAATCACGATCACGCTTTATCAACCCAAAAACCTTCTCAAGTATTTCCCTTTCGCCTTACTTGATCACCGGTGGGAGATGCTTTCAAGTAATTTAAATAACTAAGGAAAAAGAAAAATATATATGCTATTGATTTTTCCAACACATGGAATTATGTACTTGGGGATGAAATAATCATCCCCTATTTATAGAGAAGTGGCCGAAATTTTTAATATTTTATGTGCCTGGAGAAAATCTTTTCTTAGTCTCTAAGAAATCTTGAATATATCTCATATATTTTTTTCTCCATAATAAAATATTCCACAAAAATCTCACTCTCCTAAATAGGCTTGTAGTTTTCGAAAATAACAAGAAAAGAATCCAAGATTTGGATCTTCTTGAATATATGAGATAATCTTGTATTCCAAAAATACTTATCTTCCATAATATCTTGCATTATTATTTTCTTTTTATTTTAACCACCTTATCATTATTGGGCTACTTGAGGGGCCTTTAAGGAGAATTAAGATTGGACCTCCTAATGGATTTCTGAATTTCAATACTGAGCCCCAATATAATTCAATCCATTAATATTAATTATTACCACTAATAGGTTAATATTGCACTATCCATCTTAATCCATATTACGATAATATGGGCTCCCGGTTATTATTTCCCGCATTTAAGATTATCAAGTCCATTAATTAATTAAGCTTCTGAATAGCTCTAAATTAATTAATATATTTCACCTTGGAGTAAAGACAACTCAACATTATTATCCGTACCGAAAAAACTAATTCTTCACTTGCAAGATTTGGTATGATAAAATTTCTGAGGCCACCAAGGGGACTAATCACACGAGCCGTACTCGCACGCGTTTCTCCGTATTAAAATTTAGCATCCGTTGTATGATTAATATTACTGCCCAAAGCACAAGGTTCGAAGTCACAATGATTCTCACCAACATGAATCAAAGCAGAAACCATTAAGCACACACGGTCCTATTTAAGTGACGGAGATTAAGAAATCAACAACCACTGAGGTCTAATTCTTCACATTTCAGAACAGAAGAATTTATCCTCGCTGCAGGTCCTCTTCAATACATACTAAATGTGCTAGTGCAATCTCTTAGTTAAGATAGACCAATCTGAGACTTACACATCGACCTTTCACGACGGATTGTTCAATTCCACCTAGGTCGTGAAAATGTACGTTTAGTTACAAGAAAACTGTTAATGTTATCTTCCGTGATCGGGTATCAGCACATTAACTGCAATGTAACTAGTACTATTATGAACTGTTTGCAATAAATATGCAACATTCAATCATATCTAAAGCATATGCGATAAAAGAATTATTCTCATAAACAAGTGTTTGATACAAGAGTTATACAAAGTAAAAGTATATTTTCACGTATAACTCCAACAATATCTACAAGAAGTACGTAATCGCATAAATTTCTAGATTTTTCACTATAGGATTTTATGTGAATTTAATTCATGTGCATGATGAAAAACGTGTTGTTGGAATTATTATTTGAATTAATTGGATTAATTTATGCTAGTAATAATTAATTTTAAATTCGTATTTAAATATCATCTCGAATAGATCCGGGCACCCCAATTTCCCCAACACCTACCTCCATCCAATTTTACTAGACCTATTTGTATTTGTACGAGTTTTAAGAAAGTGAGTATATTGTGTATAAATGTAAAGTGAGTTGTAAGTTGAGAGTGTAAAATATTTCCTTTAGGAAACAAGACTAATTTTATTGGACATACCAAAATAAAAAGTAGGGCTAGTAAAATTGGATTGAACACGATTTACAATTTTTTTTTTTTATCTGGTCCAAAGACCGTAGGGACTCATTATTCACCATTCACTAATGGAAACCCATTTCAAGACAGAGCACAAAATTTTTCTTATTATTTTTCTATTTGTGTTGGGTTTCCTTATACACCCCTCTGCCCCATTATTTCTTCCGTAGACACAAAATAAAAGAAAAATAAATTAATGAGTAAACAATTTAAGGGGTAATATTGATATTTTTTTTTACTATAAAGCATTTTTTTAAAGTGTGTATGTGTGAACAAAAAAAAATAATGATACTTTGTGTAAATTGAAATGGTAAAATTTATGAAAAGTTTTTCATTTTCGGGGTGTAGAAATTGAGCAGGTCTCTTCTGAAACTTGTTTATAGTATGCAATTGATATCATTACATGTATTCACTAATATTATTGGATGCATTTACTGATACCATAATATTTTATACAATAATTTCAGTTTATAAGTCTAATAGTATCAGTACATGTATGTAATGATATCAGTTAAGGTATAAATTTCATTAATTAAACTTGTTCATATGAGATTTTGTGGTAGAAATTATTTTGGGACGAATGAGAAAAGAAAGTGTAAAAATAATTGAGAGACGTATAGAGTATTAGATTAGTGGAAAAGAAAACATAATATTTATACCAAGATAAAAAAAATGTGGTTAATTGCAAAAAAAAAAAAAAAAAAAAAAATTATGGTCCTTATTAATTACTAACATTTTTTAAAATTCAATACAACACCTTTTAAAGAGTTATAATATTATTTCATCCAACAACTTGGGGTTGGGGTTAAAAAAGGAAAAATATAATACCGCAGGTTTTAAAAGTTACAAATTGAGGCTAAAATTGGTCCGAATTAGCTCTAATTGGGTCCAAATTGCACGTGCTCGGCATATGATCCCGATTTCATGCTATTTTATATATGTGGAGCCCGTCCGATACAAATTTGAGATATAACTATTTTGTTTCTAAATATAAATATATATATTCAAGTAAAAATATATAAATAACAAAAAATAAATAAAAATCCCTTCCCACCACCCCACCACACCACTCACTCCCCAATCATCTTCTCTAATTAATTCTACCCAATCCCAATAATTTTACCCAATTAATTTGGTCATTTTTCCACCTCTGGTTCCGACCACCGCCCGTCCCACCCCAAGTTCCTGGTCGTTGCCTCTCCATACCCCAAGTTTTGGTCGTCGCCCCAACTTAGGTTGGGGAGAGGCGATTGTAGGCAAATTAATTTTTTGCACCTGATTAGTGTGATTTTTGCTATAAATTTGTGTAGTATTTTTGCTAAATTTAATTGGTTTTCTTGCATTTATTTACATTAAATTGATTGAATATGCTTAATTGTAAAGATATTTGTGTTTATTTTACAGGAAAACATAAATTTTTAGAAGCAAAATACGTGCCTTTAATTTACAGGTCGATCGAAGAAATAATTCGAGAGGAAGATGAGAGGTTGGGCTCTCTAATTTTAGGCCAAGGTTAAATACAGTCCCATGTTTGGTGAATACAACCCCACCTAAGAAATTGTTCGGAATTTTTTTTCGAAAAATGTAACAATTTTCGAATTTTTTTTCCGAAAAATCATAAGGTGTTATTTTTTTTTAGTTTGGTTTCAAAATGAGCAGAAACCCACGTCTTCCATTTCAAGAGAGAGAGAAAAAGCTTGAGAAAAAAAAGGCAAAATGGGTTTGAAAGAAAATGTGATCCAACGCCGCCGTGAAAGCTTGCATTGATCGGAAATTTCCGGAGACAGGGCACGATTCACGGCCACCACTCACAGCCGCGCCAGAAATTCAAGCTGCCATTAATGGAGAAATTAGTGGGATTCAAAGAGCAGCGCCACCACCAAGCTTAGTTGTCGGAAATCGACGCCGGAAAATTGCAGAAGCCACTGCTTCACGTCTTGTCGCCGGAAAGCTTCGTGCCGCCATCAATGGAGGACACCCGAGCTTCGCAACCGCGTTCGAAGCCCACACCAAAGCCACCGTGCCTCGCCGGAACTCGAAGCTCGGAAATTGCTCAAGAGGAATTGAAGCTTCAAACGTCGCCGTTTCGAAACCAGAATCGCACGATCAAGCCGAGCCACGCACGGCCATGCCATTTGGCTACGGCTCGTGCGAAAAAATCTGCGCACGAGTTGGGATTGGAAAGCACGATCGTGCGTGTTGATATGGAGAAACCGTGCACGAGTTGCACGACTTGCCGAGCATGGCACGACCGTGACAAATGGCTACGGATCGTGCCATTTAAATAGCGCACGGGCAAGAATGAGCTGCACGACCGTGCCAACAGAGAGCAAGTCGTGCAAGTCCTCTTATTTTGGGGCAATTTTGCAGTTTTCAAATTTCTCAAATACTCCTTTGCAAATTTGTCTCAATACCCTCTTCCCATACTTTAAATACCCACTTTTCTCAGATTTTTAGGGTATGCTACACAACACCATACACCCCCTTAGGGGACACACACCCCACACACCAATTTAGTTTTATTTCACCTTTATTCTTAGATTTTTATTTTCTATGATGATTTCCATGAGTTTATTGCTTTCTTTAGTTTGTTTATACTTGAGTTTTGTTAGATTAGCCATGGGCTAATCCCCAAATGCTTTGGGTGTTTGAATTATGATGGAATTATTGTTATGATGTTAATTTAGCTTGAATTGTGCTATTGAGTTGGTTCGATTGCTTTTATTGATGTGTTTATCTTGATTAGATTAATTGATTAGGTTTAGTAACTCTTGTTAGGTTGATTCGTGCTACAACGAGATTTGGGTGTGGGTTAATCGAACTTGTAGTGAGGAATTTGATTAGTTAATTGGATTCAATTAGTAGTCTATTACATCTAGAGAGGGTAGACGGCTAGACCACCATCACTAGACACTAGATGCTTAAATCCAAGGGTTTAGGTGTTTAGTGAAGGGGGAATACTTGGAGAACATCGTGTGCTTCAAGTCATTCACTATCTTAGGTGCTTTAGGTAGCTAATTAGGTGCTAGTTAGCTCAATTGATCACTCAAGCCTCAAAAGGGATCGATATTCAATACAATAGTGATAACTCTTAGTTAGAACCAACAAAATATCATAAGAAAAACAAGATTAACGTAAGTAGCCTTAATTCCGTCATAAGGAAGACACTCGAAGCATTTCTCTCTCTTACATTTTCTTAATTGGAAGTTAGTTTAATTGTTTAATTGTTTTTTAGATTTAATTTTTGCATTAGTTTAATTTTCAAATGCCAACTTTCTCGTCATTATAGTACCATGCCGACGCACAACTTTGGGGCTCCACTGCATTTCTAAATCATTTGGGTTTGATAACTACTTGGTCCAAGTCTACTTTCACTACTACGACGATCCCGTACTCTTACGGGGGAGTAGGAAAATATTTTTCGAAAAACTACGACCAAGTCAATGGCGCCGTTGCCGAGGATTTAGTTGAGTGCCTTAAGTGGGACTTAGGGTTAGATGAATGGTACTACTAGTGACACTTTATTGCTTTGTTTTTGTTTTATTTTTGTTTGAATTTGATACTTCTCATTCTTGTAGGTGTGTTTTGAATTGAGAAGATGGAGGATATATATCTTTGGAAGACAAGCCATTACCATTCTAACACGGTTTATCCTCCGGATCCTCCTCCACACCCTTACCCATATCCCTACTCATACTCGTATCCACCACAACAACCCTACCAACAATCTTCTCCATATCATCAATATCCACAATACCCATATTACCCTCCTCCACAATACCCAAACTCATATCCCTGTCTTTATTCACCACAACAACAAGAAGGTGGCTATGATAATAAGAAGAGCTTTGAGTACAATTCTCAAATGCAACAAGCTCCATCTCATTATCAAGAATGAGGAAGCAATGAAGATTCTTCGTATGCCTATCAAAGCAATGACTTTCAACCTCAACAAGTGTATGATCCACTCACCTTTCTATACCCAAAGCAAATGAGATCCGAACCAATGAGACTTGTCCAAATTACCAAGTGGAGAAGAAAGATTGACCTCGGATGAGATGTATCAATTGTTGGTAAGAAGGACCGAAAAATGTGATACATTGAAGGTAACATTGGAGGAGCTCGCAAAAGTAGTAGCTCTAACAAATGCTACTATAGCTCAACAAAATGTTCAATTGAGTGCTCAATTCAAAAGCCTCGAGTTTCAATTTGGGGAATTAGTTTCATGTGTGGAAAATCTACAACAAGAAGAGGAAGAAGAAGAAAAGGAGGAAGTTGAAGAAAACGAATTGGAAGAAGAAGGTGAAAATGATTGTGAAGAGCAAAATGATGATGTGAGATTTCAAGAAGAAGAGGAGTTAGAATTGGAGAATGAGTTTGATCGAGGAGATGAGGATGAAGGGGAGAGAATAGAAGAAGATGTGGATGGTGAATATCAAGAAGGAGAGGAGTTAGAAGTGGAGAATGATCGAAGAGATGAGGATGAAGAAGAAAAAATGGAAGAAGAGGTGGAAAACGAGTTTGACCCAAGTGAGGAGAAGAATGAAGGCAACAATTCCATTGTCGAAAGTGATCAAGAGAAATGTCCATTGATGGACCTGAGCAACCTTGAGCAAAAAAATCACGAAACATCGAAAGAAGAGTTGAAGAGTGAAATGAGCATTTCTGAACCTTTAAACTTTTCAATTTGCATTTTACATGATAGTAATGTTTCTATTGATTTCGTTTTACCTCTTGAGACTTTTAATCATAGGAAAGAAGTTGAGAAAAACTTGGGCATCTTTGGAAAAAGAAGAAAAGAGTGGAATGAGAATATGGAAAACTTCATTGTAGAAAAGTCTTGCAAGAAGGATGTGGGTGATGAGTCCACTTTTCATGAGAGACTCCTTGATCTTGAAGCTCAAAGATTGAGATACAATGGAAAGAATGACAAATATCCATGGCCATTTCGATGGGAAGAAGTTAGAATTTCGTTAATAAGTCCGGCATAGGACATTAAACCTAGCGCTTGATAGGAGGCAACCCATCATTTTTGCTTGTTTTCTTTAGTTTTTGCATTGTTTAGTTTAATTGCTTTTGCTTTTATTTTGTCTAGGTGTTGGAGTCGTGTGTTGAGGCTCGGTGAGGATTTCGAGCTCTATGGAAAGACACGTGCTTGAGGGAAACTTTAGGTACAAACATCTCTTCCTAAACTTAGACATTGCTATGCAAAGTCTAAGTTTGGGGGGGGTGTTCATTTTTTTTATGCATAATTTTTAATTGCACCATACATCCCCATTTGATTAGAGCTTATTGATGATCATTTTTGTTGAGAGTTTTGGATTTAATTGATAACATATACTTGCACATGAGTTTTGTCTTGACATACGAAGATTTGAGGGTGTGATATTTTTCAAGAGACGTGATTGATAGGAAAATGTGAGCACACTCAAGGACCTTAACGTGAGGTGATCGTGACTTGAAGAAGAAGATTGTGCTTGGTGCAAATTGGAGGTAGTATGCCCCAAACTTAGAATTGCTTAGGAATGTCTAAGTTTGGGGGGTATTTATTTTGGTTTTTCATATTCTACATTGCACCGGCGCACTTGAGGCTTCACTTGTACATTGCACAGGCACACGCCTCATTTTTGTAGAGTTTTGCTTATTCGAGTATTTGATATACGTGTTGAGATTTGAGGGTGAAATGCTTTACAAAAGGTTTTGTGAGTTTAATTGTCGAATTTTTGAGTGACTTGCTTAATATGGTGAATTGCTTGGTGAGTAGTTGGTTGCAAATCTCATTGTTGCACTACTTTTCCAAACTTTTAATTGCTTAGCAATGAAAAAGTTTGGGCGGGTATGTTCGTTCTTCATCAAACTCGAAGAAATTCATCTTACATTTAAAATATAATAGCTAGAGAGAGAAAAATAGAGAGAGAGTGGAGAGGGTGAGATTTTGGGTAGATCATAGGTTAACCTATTCCGAGAGAAATCCGGTGAGGCAGAAATTTAACCCGTCTAGGTTTCCCGGTAGGTGGATCAGTGGAGGAAAGGATAGAAAGACAGGTTTTTGTGGTAACTAGAAGTCTGGTTTTCCAGAAAATAAAGTATGTCAATCGTTCTTTTCTCGCAACTTTCCTAAGAATTATGAAAAGAAGATTTTAAAAGGAAAGTTCATGGAGGTGGGAGAGGTAGTAGATGTTTTTTGCCCAAAGAAAAGAGATAAATCGGGTAAGAGATTTGGTTTTGTGAGATTTAAACAGGATCATTTTCGGAGTATCAATTCAGCACTGTAAATTTTGAACAATATTTGGATCGACACCTTTAAACTGAGAGTTATTGGCCCAAGTTTAAGAGGAATGAAATGAGTAAAAAAATCTTGTACCTCAGACTTTTACGGTAAATATGGGCAAGAGAACCGCAGATAAATCTTATAGTGATGCAGTGGGTACAAAGAATCAAGAACCTAATAGGGAGACAGAGGGAAAAACACCGATCAAGATGCAGACAGTAGCTAATAAACATGATAACGACGAGGTCTCTAGAATGGGTAAGGATCTCCAGCAATGTCATTTAGAGAAGTCTTTGGATCCAACCTTTTCTTTTGCATCATTTTCGGAGGAGAATGAATGGTTGAGTAATTGTTGGGTGGCTCTTATCAAGAAGGATTTTTCATGTGAGGAGAATGGAGAGAAAATTCAAAGTGAATGCAGGATTAAATTACAAATTAGGTTTGTTGGGGATGATACTGTCATCATTTAAAACCGAAGTAATTTATCCTTATCTGAATTGGAATCGGAGTTAGAAGAATGGCTCCAATACTGGTTTGAGTGGCATCGTTCTTGGGAAGCGAGAGTTGTATGTCACAGATGGAGAATTTGGACGAGATGGGTGGGAGTACCATTCCATGCATGGAATCTGAGATTTTTCAAACTTGCTAGTCCTATTATTGGAAATTTCATTAAACTGGACCCTGTTTCGGAGAATAAAATGAGACTAGATTACGCTCGTGTTCTTTTATCAGTGCCATTCCCGATTGATGTAAATCTGTCGTTTAGTGTAATGTTTGATGGTATCAAGTTCTGGATTAAAATTACGGAGGAACCCCCATTCATTAAAGAGGCGTCGTTTAGCAACGCAGGAGAAAGATGTGATACATCGGAATCATCTTTGGGATTAAGTGGATTTTTTCCATCGCCGAAAAAGGGATCGGTTAATGCCTCTATTCATGGTGTTAGCGACTGGTCGAATATTTATAATGGGGGATGGGAAACGACATGGTGAAAGACGATTCTGACTGTGATTCCCGAGGAGGGGGGAGGTATTGAGTTGAATAACCAATTTCAAATTCTTGGAGATAGCAATAATTATTCGGTTATGGCGGCAGATGTGGGTACAACAATAATGTTGATAGGCGAACATCATCCAGCATGGAGCGAACAAAAATTAAGGACTTGAACAAAGAAAATCAAGATTGGGGTGCATCTACCAATCCGGGAGGTGTATAAAATGACGAACAACTCTATCAACGAACAATTAATAGGCGAGCAGATATTAAGACCCGAGACCAAGAATGAGCCAACTGTGAGGTCGCCAATGACGAACAAACTTGGTCAAACTATTATACAACACAGTTTAGATATGTACCAGTGAACAAAGGACTAAAATCCCAAAGCCAAGCTAAATAAAGCCAAAAGGCGAACAACTTCCGAAATACAATCTCCAGAGGCGAACAACTTTCAGTTGAAAAATCATCAAGATCCGTCAAGCCGACCTAGGCGAACAACAATGAGTCCGAGATAAAACCAAAGAAGACTTTGTAACTAAGATTCAGCTTAGATAAGGTCAAAAGGACACATGTCAAGCATGCATGCTAGGGAGACCAAGAGTCAGGAACACCTCATGCTTGCTAGTCTCTATAAATAGTTGTTCTCCAGCTTATGAAATACAAGTTCAAATTCATAAACACTCCCAAAACACACACTAACACACCTAAACGTGCACACATACGAAATTATTTCGATTTCGACTTTCGTATATCCGATTTCATAACCCGAACCTCGATTTATCATTTACGGTGGTAACCAATCACACGTAATTGATTGATGATCTTTAAACCAAAATTAAACAGTCACTAATCCACTCGATAAATATTGATCACCAACAATTTTGGCGCTAGAAGGAGGGTTCGAACCTCCTGTTAGTGTAATTACTCAAGAACTTCAAGTTGAAAACTTGAAGATTCAAAGAAAAACCTCAAGAAATATTTGAAGATTCAAGCAAAGGTGTTCTTGGTGTTCTTCAATATTAAAATTAAAGAAACAATTTATATTGAAATGCCTCAATCAAAGGAAACCCAAGCATCACGTTTGTCAAGAAGAGCATCTCCCACCCGAGTCTCGTCGGCCGATCACCAGGATCGAAATCCTAGACATGTGAACAGGTCGCAGCATACAACCATAACACATAATCTCCCCCCTGAAATGGAGGCCTTGGCGAACAACCCTAACGAATTATCAAAGACCATATCTGCTCTCCAAGCTCTCCAGAGACAGCAAGAACAAAATAAGTCTTCACAGGCAAGGCCTAGAGATAGACCCTTGGAGGTTGTTAGGGCCAGGTCAACAAGGGGCGAGCAACGTAAGGTGAACAGCGCCCAGATCAGGCGGGACAAGGGCAAGGCTAAGATGGACGAGCCAAGGGAGGGCCAAGCAGAGTCTGCTCGCGGGCGAACAGCAATGTCGAGCCACGGAACAACACGCTCCAGTGCCCAGGACAGACTTGGCCAACCCCAGCAATGGGAGAAAGTTGCTCGCCAGGAAGAGGGACATGGGCGAGCAACATTTGAACAGCCTCGCCCTTCGGTCCATGAAAGACTTTCTCAATCTGCCTTCAGGCGTTTGGGACCTAATGCGGCGAGCAACCCTAAAAAGCAGCTCCAGGATTTGCCTTCTCCAAGCGAGGGACTGCGACGAACAGAAAGGTTTGTACCTTTGTTCGCCGAACAGCCTCCAAGTCAGGGGGCATCTCTGGATGAGCTATCAAGCTTAAGGAGGGCGATAGAAAGTATGCAGGGACAATTGGACCAGCAAAGAGGTGTAGGGACGACCAGCTTGCCAACTTCACCATTATCAACCTACATTCCGAAAGCCCCGATTCAGAAGAAAGTCCAATTCCCTGCAAGCATACAATATGACGGCCTTGCTGATCCCCGAGTTCACCTAACAAAATACTCAGATTATATGGTCTCGGTGGGAGCTAGCGATACCACTCAATGCCGAAACTTCCTGTTAACCTTGGGAGATCGGGTGCACAAATGGTTCTCAGCATTGCCACCAGCATCCATCCATTCATTCACTCAGCTGAGTCGGGAGTTCCTGTCTCATTTCTCAACGGCGGGATCATACTTGTCCCAGAAACACCAGTTGTCAGACCTAAAATAAAATGATGACGAGTCAGATCGAGCATTCATGGAAAGGTTTGACAAAGTGCTATTGGAGGGTGAGCCCGTCAGCGAAGACACAAAAATTGTTGCTATAATGGCAGGACTGAAGAAAGGGTCAAAGTTATGGAAAGAGGTACATCTGAAGTGCCCAAGAAGTTACGCCGAGTTCAGAAATCAGGCCGGCATATTCGTTTCTATGCATGAAGCCCTGCAGTCAAACTTGGGGGAGAACAAAGTCGACCCCAAGGAGAACAACAAAAAACCTGGTGCAACAAGCTATCTAGTCCCTAAAAACATGAAGGCATTCACTGAAGGGACGGAACTCAAAGAAAAGTTGAATCAGGTGCTAACAGTGTCAGTCGATACTGTTTATGAGAATGTGAATGATAAGGAGTTGCTCTCCCCTTCCCGGAAAATTCGCCAAGACACTGGCAAACTCAATCCTAAAAAGTATTGTGCCTACCATCAAAGCGTGGGGCACTTTACAAGTGAATGTAGAGATTTGCTCAGACAGCTCTGGCGTTTCTACGAGGACGGAAAGCTCTCCGATTTTGTCAAAAGACAACCCGGGAAGAGAATCTGGGAGAACAACTCTGAGGACGAAGATGATCAACCTCAGAACAATAAACCGGCGCGACCAGTTCCTGCCATCCCTACTCGTCCGTTGGAAGATTTATACATGATGGAACCTGCAGGTCTCGTAGGAGGATGTTCAGATGGACGACCGCCAATCTCCAACCGGAAAAAAAGGCTGAATTACGAGCGATCGACCAAGTCCAGGAAATGGGAGTCAAACCATCTATCATGCAGACAGCAGAACTGACCTTCACCGAAAAGGACTTAGAAGGAATTTTGACTCTGCATAACGATTCGCTCGTAATCTGTGCAAAGATTATGGGAACACGAGTCCACAGATTGTTGGTGGACACCTGAGCCTATACCAACATCTTGTTCAAGAGCACGCTTGATAAACTTGGGGACTTTTCAGCCCATATCCGGGACTCAAACCATCGAATCCTAGGCTTCGGAAACGCAGTAACCGTCCCGTTGGGAGAAATTTCTTTGCTTATACAACTTGTAACGATCGAGGAACCCGAAAAGAATATTACAAGAATGGTAGATTTCTTGGTCGTAGACCAGGAATCGACCTATAATGGGTTCCTTGGTCGACCTTTTTTGAATGAATTTAAAGCTGCCTGTTCAACTTACCATTATTGCTTGAAGTTTCCAACAGCAAGTGGAGCAGGCACAGTTAAAGGAGATCAAAGAAAGGCTCGGGAATGCCTCTTACAAATGCAAGCAAAACATGCGCAAGTATCCATGATGGAGGCCACAACAAGCTATCCTGCTGAAGAATCATCAATACTGAAAAACATGATGGACATAGAGGAAGACCACATGGATACTGACGAGCAACATCATGACGAACAGGTGTTGGACGAACAACTCCTTACCACCCATAAGGAACATCATCCTGACGAACAACACATGGATGGTGACGAGCAACGTCCAATGAGTGACTTGGAGGGCCAGGTTTTGACTAACAACAATGGGTCGGAACCAGCAGACGATCTAGAACCCCGCCTGGGAGCAGAGCCCATGAACATCGAAAATGATTTCAATCCAGAGGGACCAATACTTGACCCTCGTTGGAAAGGACAAAAACGACGAGCAACTCCAGTTGAAGAACTGGAAATGTTCAAAGTTAATCCTGAAAATGAGGATCTTGAATTATACATAGGATCTGAGCTCCCTGAGCCTTATAGATCCCGAATGAAAGAATTCCTCTGTAAAAATCTAGATGTCTTCGCCTGGTCTCATGCAGACATGGTGGGAATAGATCCGAAGCATGCTTGCCATAAGCTAAACATTAACCATGCAAAGAGGCCCGTCCATCAAAATTGACGGAAATACGGCCCGGACAAGTATCAGGCTTTAAATGAAGAAGTAAAGAAGTTGTTAGACAACGACCTAATTCGACAAGCACTCTGTCCACAATGGGTAGCAAACCCAGTCCTTGTGAAGAAACCAAACGGGACTTGGAGGCTATGTATAGACTTTACAGATCTGAATCCAGCATGCCCGAAGGACAACTTTCCACTCCCTCACATTGATCAGTTGGTGGACAGCACTGTAGGTCATGAAATGCTAACATTCATGGATGTCTTTGCCGGGTACCATCAAATTCCAATGCATCCAGACGATCAAGAGAACACAACATTTTATACAAACAAAAACTTGTTGTGTTGGAAGAGAATGCCCTTTGGCCTCATCAACGCCGGAGCAACTTATCAAAGGCTGGTGAACAAAATGTTCGACCAGCAAATTGGAGATACAGTGGAAGTCTACATCGATGACATCGTAGTCAAAAGTCCCCGTAAAGAAGACCATCTCCAACACTTGAACCAAGTGTTCGAAATTCTTCGACACTACAACATGAAGCTGAATCCAAAGAAGAGCAGCTTTGGAGTTCATTCAGGCAAGTTCTTGGGTCATCTTGTTAGTCAACGGGGAATTGAGGCTAACCCAACAAAAGTTAAAGCCATTGTGGATATGCAACCGCCACGTTCAATAAAAGAGGTGCAAAGACTCACGGGATGTCTAGCAGCATTGAATCGGTTCATATCCAGGTCGGGGGACAAATGCCGTCCATTCTTTGAAGCCATCAAAAAAGGACAGTTCACATGGACTAACAACTGTCAGAAGGCGTTCGACCAACTCAAAGAGTATCTGGGAGATGTAAAAATCCTATCAAAACCCATCTCAGGAGAAAAGCTATATTTATACTTGGCAGCGTCAGAAGTGGCCATCAGCTCCGTTCTGGTATGGGAGGACGGCAAATTCCACCAACCTATCTACTACGTCAGCCAAGCTTTGCATGAGGCGGAGATCAAATACTCCCCAACTGAGAAGTTGGCGTACGCACTTGTCATGAGTGTAAGGAAGTTACGGCCATACTTTTTTTATCATCAAGTTGAAGTGCTAACAACTTTCCCTCTCAGAAAAATTCTCCATCGCCCCGACACAACTGGTCGTCTATTAAAGTGGTCACTGGAGATTAGCCAATTCGGGGTGACCTATGCTCCTCGAACAGCGATCAAAGGGCAAGCGTTAGCCGACTTTATAGTCGAACTAACCTTCCCACCAGATCCGACGAGAGGACTTGATCACCCCTGGCATCTTTATGTTGACGGATCTTCGACTAACATAGCTTCGGGGGCAGGAGTGGTTCTAATTAGTCTAGGCAGACAAGTATTCACTTCGGCAATCAGATTTGGCTTTATGGCAACCAACAACGAAGCCGAGTATGAAGCTCTCATTGCTGGTCTCCATCTATCCCTTGCAGTAGGTGTCAGACGATTGCAAATATTCATCGACTCACAATTGATTGTGAATCAAGTCCGAGGTGAATACGAGGCGAAGGACGGCCATATGATCGAATATCAACGGATTGTTGCTCACCTGATGTCCTTGTTAGATCAAGTATTCATTGAACAAATTCCAAGGGCGAGTAACACTCAAGCAGATGCATTGGCCCGACTAGCAACAAGCGAAGGACCTGCAGAGTTGGCAGACATTATAATTACGAAGATGAATGACCCATCAACAACAAGTTATAATGTCAACCAACTAGATGATCGAGCCAGTGAAGAAGAAGACTGGAGAACAAGTATAGTCAAATACTTGAAAAGTGGGGAAAGACCAAACAACTCTTTTGAAGCTGCCAAGCTAATTAAGCAAGCCGCCAGATATACTCTGGTAGGCGAGCAACTTTACAAAAGAGGAATATCACTCCCACTTCTCAAATGTTTGCCTAGGGGGCAAGGACGAGCAATACTCGAAGAAATACATGCCGGAGTATGTGGAAATCACACTGGGGGGCAAGCCTTGGCGTACAAAACTATCAGACAAGGCTATTACTGGCCGACTTTACGCCAGGATGCAATCAAAAAAGCAAAGACTTGCCACCAATGCCAAATTTTTGCACCAAACATTCATACCCCGGCTCAACAGCTCGTATCGGTTTATAGCCCATGGCCTTTTGCTAGATGGGGAATGGACATTATTGGTCCCTTCCCAGCAGGAGTTGGAGGAGTTCGATTTGCCGTTGTGGCAGTCGACTATTACACAAAATGGGCAGAAGCAGAGGCCATGTTGAAAATCACGCAACAGAAAATGATCAACTTCATTTGGAAGAACATTGCCTGTCGTTTTGGAATTCCGCAAACCATCGTGACAGACAATGGTCCGCAGTTCGATGGAAAAGAGTTGAGAGATTTCTGTACAAAGTGAGGGATCAAGGAACATTACTCTACGCCCTATCATCCCCAGTCAAATGGACAAGTCGAAGCCGTAAACAAAATCATCAAGCATACGTTAAAAGTACGGCTAGCAGAAAGCAAAAGCAGTTGGTCAACAGAGCTTCCGGAAGTCCTATGGGCATACAGAGTTTCTCCCAGGTCAAGCACCGGAGAGACACCTTTTGCAATGGCTTTCGGAACAGAAGCTGTAATACCCATCGAGTTAAAGACCAATACATTCCGGACGACCAACTTTGATGAGCAAGCGAACAACTATGCTCTGGCTGCTGAAATAGATTTGCTCGAGGAAAAAAAACTGAGTGCCGAGATAAAAAATGCTACCTATAAGCAGCGAGCAGAACGCTACTATAATTCCCATGTTAAACTTAGGGAATTCAGAGTTGGAGATTTGGTTCTAAGAAAGTTGCTCGCCCAACCTCCAGGTGTATTGGGACCAACTTGGGAGGGCCCGTATCGTATAACGGAAAAATTTGTTAATGGCGTATACGATATCGAAGATATGGAAGGCAAGCCGGCCCAATACTCCTGGAACGCCGTACATCTAAAGAAGTACTATCAATAAGGCGAACAATGTCTTGGGGGCCAGTGAACCAAGTAACCAAGTAAGATGAATAAAAAACTTGCCTAATTTTTTGAAATTTTTGCCAAGTATAGAATGTAAAGTTGTTCGGCACATTGTATAGTCTGGTGCTGTTTCATCTTTTGTTTTTTAGAATAAGTTGCTCGGCAAAAATATTACAAGCGAGCATATTTTGATTAATGTTTAAAGTTGTTCGTCGATTTGTATATGGTAGTGACGAGCAGTCTTACAACACTTGTAATTTTTTATGAATGTAAATATAATAGTTGTTCGTCAAAGAGGAAAAGTCTAAAGCTCGAGGTACAAGTCCACCTAAAGGTTGTTCGTTTTCTACAATGAACAGAACCTAAGGACCAAAGCCACCTAAAGGTTGTTCGTTTTTTAAAATGAACAGAACCTAAGGCTGAACCCTGATTCCACTAAAGGCAAAGTTCAATTCGAACAAAAGCCCAATACTATATGTTATAATTGCAAAGGCATTGATAAAAATGTAAAGGCAATTAATATATAAAGAAAATGAGCGAATATGTGAAAGACATTCCATTAATCAAAAGGCATTGAGCCTAAAAAATAGTACAATGATTCAAGAAGTCAAGTACTACAAAAGAAACGAACAACTATTACAGAAAAGAAGGTGAAGAAAAAAGCTAAGTCCTAAGAACTATTGTTGCTCGGCGGGGGGAGGATCTTGAGCCTGCTCGGCGGGAGGTTCAACGATCATGTCTCGGGCCAAATCTTCAGCAGCCTTATCCTCAGCCTCTTTCGCATTCTGCTCGTCAACCACGGCCACCCCTTCCTCTTGTTCGCCTTCATCAGTTGGGGGCGGAGGGTGAGTGATGGAAATACTAGGGTCGAGTTTGTCAAGTTTGACCCCTAGTACTGCCAGATCCGCCAGCTGAATTTCGATATTATTCGGCGGAGGATAGTGCTCCAGGAATTCATTCAGATCCTTGACCATTTCTTCCATTAAATCCTTGAAGTCATAAGCATCGGCCGTGCGGATGCTATCTGCATAGGCGCAAATGTAGCCCAAATTTGAGATAGGCCCACTCCGAGCTCGAAATTCTTGCTCGACTTCTTCCTTAGAGAGCATCTCAGACATTTGCTCCTTCAGGCGAGCAAGTTCTTCTTCGGCCTTTTCCCTTTTCCTCCTCTCTTCGTCCAGCGCAGCTTTAGAGGAAAGTAGCTCGGCCTTTGTATCCCTAAGCTCACCAGAGACAAGCTGATAGTCCTCGATGCGCTTCTTCTCTAGGTCGTCGGCCAGCTTTAATTGATCCTTTAAGCGAGCAATTTGGCCATTGAAATTGTTCGCCATTTTCTCCTTCTCTTCAGCAAGCTGGCGAATGGAGGCGGCGTGATGACGAGCAGTCTCCTCTAGCTCGGCAACTTGAGCCATTCCCCTTTGAGCGGAAACCATGGAGTTGGCGGCTTGGACCATTGATAGGTGAAAATTATCAATGGGACCCTGGGCAAGGACGACTTTGTTCAGCGGCCGCGACCAGGCGCGAGCAATGACTTCAGCTGCTCGACGAACGTGTTCATCCGGAATGTCACGGAAGCTCGCCGGGGTCTTAGAGCAGGCAAACTGGTGAACCAGATCTGCTCGCCCTGGGTAATCGTTGGGCCGATATCTGCGAACAAAAAGAAGGTCAACACTTGAAAAATTTGGCAAGAAAGGAACTTGTTCGGCAAGAAAATAAGAACTTACTCAGAGAATTTTCGCTCATCCCGGCCTAGGTATGTAATGTCCTCTGGGCCTCTGGGGGAGCCTATGTCCTTGCTCGCCTTGCCAGACCTCTCTGTGAGCTCGACAGATGAGCGGCGTACAACATCCCTTTCAGGGCGAACATGGCTCGAGCCCACCTTCTCCTTCCCCTTATCAGGGACGTCATGGGACAATGGAGTCCCGTCTGTCTTCTTTAAACGTTTCCCCCCACGAGGAGGGGAAATGGGAGGAGAATGGATTTGAATTTGGGGGGCAGTCTGTCTTGAAACTTTGGCCCCCTCGGGCTTGTTCGTCATGGCGAGCACCTTTTGTGGGGGGTCACCTCTCCTTTTCTTCCCTTTTGGCGGCGCCATTTCGAGAACCCTTTGCTCAAGGAGGGCGTATGAGGGAGGAACGGCAACTGTCACCTGCTCAGCTAAAAAAAAAAAAAAAGTTAGACGAGCAAGTTAGGAAACTCAATGACGAACAAGGTTTAAACCCAAAATTTAGAAATTCATACCTGGGGGCACCTCGACCTGGGCCTCCAAGTGGTGTGGGTATGTCAAAAGGCGAGCAGCTCTTAGACACCTTGTTCGGCAAAGGTAGTCAATAGTCCTATCTGCCCTATTACGGAGGCCAACCAAGCACGAAGTAAATAGAAACTCGGAGCTCAACTCCTCCTCTTCCGAATCCCACTTGGGTAGACGAGGGCATGCGAACAAACAAGAAAAGTTAAATTAGAACAACTTAGCCCAAAGGCGAGCAAGAAAAGAACTTACGTTTCAGTTTTCCATAAACTGCTGGAGAATTTATTCGTCCAGGGTCGCCGTGTGGACCGGAAGATGCTCGCCAATCACCCCCAATGAAGAAGAAGTGTTGCTTCCAGTTGTAAACCTTGTTCGGCACGTCTTCCACCATTTTTAACCCGGTTCTGGCCTTGAGATAGTGGTAACCTTCTTCTCCTAGGGGGCATTTTGTAATTGTCATCAGGTAGTTGATCTCTTCCGCAGTAAGCCGATCAACGTACCCCTCCAAGGCGAACAAGCACATGGAGCCTAGGAGATTCATCCACCCAATTGGAGTAATTTGGGTAATGGCCAAGTTGGTCGCCTCCAGGAATCGACCAACAATGGGTGGAAGAGGCAGCTTTAATCCAGCGATCAAGGTATGAATATTGATCGCCGTGCATCCTGGGGGTGGGCGATCAGCTCTTTCCTTTCTTCGAGGGGCCCACATTTGAATATCAAATGGGATTTTGTAGTCCCTACGGATAGAGTCCAGATCATCTTCACGAACAACACTTTTGATCTTGCTCGCCTGGTACCCAGTTTTCACCTTGTCCATAATTTGCCTCTGTGGGCGAGGAAAGCTGTTCGCATACTCCTCAGCGTGTGCTTGCCATTCGAATGGCCGAGCAACTCCTGTTGGAATCTCGTTTTCCAACATCTTTGGGGATGGGAAGTTAATACCCTCCAAGAACTCGCGGGTGAGTTCGTCAAGATCTGGATCTTCAGATTCAGCGGAAGACGAAGAGTCGTTGTTCAAATTGTTGTTCGCCGCAACTGTCAGTTCTCTCCCAGAAGGGCCCACACCAGTGTTTTCCATAGAGCGAACAACTGAGTCCACGTGAGCGTTCGACGCTGAGGAAACTTCAACTGGTTCTAGATCGTGAGCAACAGTGGGAAAAAGGGGATCTAAGGTCTCCTCGGTTTTATTGCTCGAATGCGAAGACATAGGAGGAAGAGAAAAATCAAAGCGGCGGCGGAGAGTGTTGCAGACGGCGGCGCTGTTCCGGAGAAGACGGTGGCGCTCGGATCCACACGGCGGCAGAAAAAATTTCGAAAGAAAAAGATAGAGAGAAAAAAGAGTAACTACCTGGGAATTGAAATTTGAAACCAAATGCGGGAAGGCGGACGTCGGAAAGCTTGGAATTGCCGGAGGGAGGAGGAAATTGCCGGAGCACTGTAGTTGGAGAAGGAAAAGTGGGAAAAATTTCAGTTTTCCCACTATTTATACCCCAAGCAAAAACGGGGTCCAAGGCATAATTTCCTAAAAATTCAGGGACTGGATTATGAGAAAAAGGGGTCAATTCCGAGTCAAACTAAAAGTCGAAGGACCTATGGACAATTATAGGGGCGCGTGGCCTCAGGACTGTTTGCGCGTGAATGACTTGAAGCGATTTTACTAACTTCTACTAGTCGTTCACCCACAAGCGGACGGGTTCACTGTAGTATAAGTACGTATAATGACCAAGTATTATCGAACCCAAGGGATGGTGTATATGCGAATAGATCCCTGAAGATGTACGCGTCGTAGTTAATATGAGTAACGTGTTTTTGGATTTTTTGAAAATTATTAATTTGAAACTAAATTAAACTACTTAATCTAAAGAACAAATTAAACGAATTAACTAAGGGTGTTTTTCTAATGATGAGTGATGATGCTTAGGATAAGAATCCCTACGTATACTAACGGAGCAGGTACATAATCAAAGTAATCGTGACAAACAAGAATTAACCTAAGTAAAAGCTTGTAGGATTAAAGCTCAAGATTCTAAACCTTAATTCTTTATCCTAACAAACGACCTCACTAATCCACTAACAAGTTAATAGACCGTGCTTAATTAATGAGACCCTAATTTAACTATTGGTGATGCGGTCGTCCTCCATAGCTAAACTGGCAAGTGAATTAACCTTTTCTAAACCCTCTTGTTAAGACTACTAATTGTTATCGAGTGATGCGGTCGTCCTCTCTCTAACACTTTCGTACGAAATTTAAAGGTAGAGTTAAGATTAATTATATGAATTCATTAATTAAGAGAATTAAAACTAACGTCACAAATTACCCTAATTACGTACCCACATCCTACTTCTACGAGTTCATCCTACCCTAAGCATGCAAGGGTTTTAGCCGGACATGGTTTTAACAAAAATAAAAGCAATAGAAGAAACAACGAACATAAACATAATGAATTGAACGAAGAAAATAAGAAACATGAACTAGGGTTTTAAAAGAAAATAATTCTAAGAACTGAAATTTAATTAACTAAAACGACGTTCAAAGCGTTTAAAGTAATCAAGCTAATGAAAAGAAACTAAGAAACGAAAAGAAACTAAGAATTCGTATGAAAAACCTCAACAACGTAAAAGTAAAGCTTGCTCCTTCTTCTCCTCTTCCTCTCTCTAAAAACTAAGTCTAAAGTGATTTCTAAAAGTCCGGGTATCCTTCAAAACGTGTTTGGAAGAGGTATATATAGGCACCGGGTCGAAACGGGAGTTAATGGGCGAAAAAACGCATCCGGAGGCCAAAATATGGAAGTGCTCGAGCAAAAACACGCTCGAGCGGTCCCATTCGAGCATACAGGTCGAATGAAACAGGTGCTCGAGCGCTCCCGCTTGAGCCGGTCGAATGGCGAAATTTTTCTGCAAGTTTTCGGTCATTCGAGCAACACGCTCGAGCGCTGGCGCTCGAGCTGCTCGAGTGGTTTCGGCTGCTGTACACTTGTTCGTAAAATCTTCATATCTCCTCAACCGGGAGTCCGTTTTGGCCGATTCAAAGTCCTACGAACTCCTCTTTTCGTCCTCTATCCATCTATGAAAACCAAAGAGACAAATTACTGATTTTATAAAAATGAAACTCATTTGACTCCAAACACTAATCGAAAACACTCAAAACATGAGTAAATCGGGCACCAAAACATAACAATTTCACACCTAATCAACCCCCCCAAACTTACCATGTTGCTTGTCCTCAAGCAACGAAATAATAAGTCAAGTGAAATTGTTAGGAATGAATCAAGAATCAAATCATGCAAGTAATTGAACTCGAGCTTCAAAGATCGATCACACGTATACTAACTCACCCCCTTCATCATACTCATGCAACAACAACAAGACCCACCAAGATCAAACATGGATGTGCACTCAACGATGTGTTTCACTCCCTCATAAGTGTATATCAATGATAAAGGACTCACTCAACAATCAATCACACATATCGGCAGCCATAGGCTTGTAAGCACTCTCAACTCCGACCATACTCTAGAAATCAATGCCGAATCAAAAAGGACTTTTCTCAAGGTTGTAATGTAGGCTCTTTGGACAGGTGGGATAACAATATAAGGTAAAGTGACTAAAGTGAATGGAGAATAGAAAATCAAACTTTGGCACTTCGAGATTAGGAACAGACTACTTCAAACATTTTCAATCAACACCCTTTCAACTCCATACTCTCAACACTTCAAATTTTTTCTTTCTCACTCTTTCACTTTTTTTTTCTCTTTTTTTTTTTCGCACAAACACATGAGCTCATTTTCTTCTTTTTGCTCATTCTCAATTTTCTTTCTCTTTTTCCCACATCTCAAAACTTCATCACACCTTCTTCTCATATTCACTCAACAAACAACCTTTTCCTTTTTCAACTCAATTCACTCCCTTCATATTCACACTTTCCTATTCTCCACTCAAATTGGGACAAAAAGGCTTAGGAATTGGAATAGTGTTCATATGTGCTAGCAAATAAAATAGGCTTTAGGCTCAAAGGGGCTAACAAGGGATTCAATGTCATTGGTAAGGAAAATTTTTGGCTAAGTGACTCAATAAAAACAAAGATGGCCTAAGATCACATTCGGCATTTCAAACTAGACACAATCAAGAAGCAAGAGCACACACAAGTTCTGGCATCCTCTAAGGTGACGATTCACTCACAAACGAAGAGATTAAATCATGCATTTAAATCTCGTAAGGCTCAACTCTCACGGCTTTCACATCCATGCTAGTCCTAGTGCATTCTCACTCTCATCACACGAATACACAAAAGAAAAATTCACAAGCATACAAGTTCTTTCTCAAATCAGCTCAAACTCAAACACTCACACCAAAGAATTTCTAACTCACCCTTACTACTCACTCTACTCATCAAATCATACTCAAAGATAGCAATCAACAAGCATAAGATGATTGATAGGCATGAAATATGCAATCGCGAGTCAAATCAAAATCACCCCAAGGAGTATCTCAACAATCTAATAATCAATCAAACTCAACTCAAAGATAAGGGCGTGCATGCATGTGCAATGTAATCATAAAACAAATAAAAAACTCCACCCCCCAAACTTCGACCTTGCTAGAGGTCTAAGTTTGGGGTTGTGGGTTACCTCAACCAAATAATTCAATTTCTCTCAATAGCTTTGCACATTCCCTTGTCTCAAGTTGGTTCCTTCAATCTCCACTTCTTTGATACCTTTACTCCTTTAGAGACAAGCCTACAAGCAACTTACTCAAATACGAGGTTAAACATACGACTCAACAACATCCTAGTAACATAAAAGGAAAATAACTAAAAACACTCAAAAGCAAATAAAAAATGGATTGCCTCCCATTCAGCGCTATTTTTAAGGTCCTCATGCCGGACCTAGCTTAGTGGGTAGTGGGCCGGAGGAATTAAATTTGAATGGAAAGAAAGAGACCCAAAGAATTAATGGGGTATTTGGGCCGAACATAGAGGACCTGAAAAATAAGAAAAAACCCAGGTCTAGGCCATCTTCTTCACGTGAGATGCTGAGGTAGAAAGGGGAGGAAGACGTGAATTATTTGGAAGAAGGTCAGAGAGGGTTGAACAACGGGGATCACATCGTTACGGCGAATCAGATTGGAAATATTGAAGGCACTAGGAAAAGCTACTCGGGCGAGAAATCAGAACAGATGAGGGCTACAAGGGATTACAGACATCTTCAATGGAAGAAGAAGAATTTGGAACAGTCTAAGAGGGCCATGAAGAAGGCAGAGATGTCCCAATTGAAGGTGTTTTTATCAGATACGGTTTCTTCTGAAGATATGGAAGCAGCAATTAGAGAAGGTAAAAGAGATAGGGATAGCAGAATTCATAGGATTTGGGCAAAAAATGCAGCAGAAGAAGCGAGGAAATGCTGGGAAATTGGAAAATTGATGGGGCTTGAAGCAGAAGGTAACGAGGAAGGTATTCTAAATAGATTGGAGACATTGGAAGTGAGGCATAGATCCGAAAATTCAAAGGGCGAGGAGTTATGCAGGGAAGATCAATAATGAGAGTCCTCAGTTACAATTGCAGAGGCTTGGGGTGTCTTGCAAAAAATAAAGAGATCTGAGATCTGATAAAAAGCCAAAAAAATGATTTTGCTTGTATCCGGGAAACAAAAAAGAGGTAATTGATGCTTCCCTTGTTAATTTTTTTGGATAGGGAGGGGGGGAGTAATTGTGGATGGGCCTTTAAAGAATCCGAGAGGAGATCTGGGGGAATTTTATCTATGTGGAATGTTGATTTATTTAGTGCGAGTAGTTGCTGGCATATGGGGGGCAATAATTGTTAATGGTGTGTGGGGAGGTGATAAAATGGAATGTTGTTTGATTAATATCTATGTACCATGCCCTTAGAGAAAAGAACCCTGGTATAGAATGCAGCTGGTATTAGATCAAAATCATTCTAAAAACATCTGTATCATAGGCGATTTTAATTCGATTAGAGGAGGGACAGAAAGAACGGGTCGGCGAGCAGATTATAATAGCAGTGACTTGCGAGCATTTGATGATTTTATAAGAGATTCGGGACTCATTGATTTATCACTTCATGGCAGATTTTTACATGGTATAAGCCCGACGATAAGTGCAAAAGCAGGCTGGACAAAGCCCTCGTGAACAATAATTGGATCTCTCCTTGGCCGAATACACTGCAAAAGGGGTTAAGAAGATCTCTGTCGGATCATTGCCCAGTTATTTTGGAAATTAAAGTTAAAGATTGGGGCCCTAAACCTTTTCGTTTATTGAATGCTTGGCGATCTCATCCGGGATTCCGTAAGTTTGTGGTTGAAAAATAGAGAAGCTATGAGGTGGAAGGTTGGGGCAGCTTTTGTAGTAAAAGAGAAGTTTAAAAAACTGAAGTTGTGGTTGAAAAATAGGGAAGCTATGCGGTGGAAGGTTGGGGCAGCTTTTGTAGTAAAAGAGAAGTTAAAAAAACTGAAGATGGATTTGAAACAGTAGAATAGAGATGTTTTTGGTCATCTGGACAGCGTGATTGAAACTAGAAGACAAGACATACACCATTTAGACGAGTTATTTGGTCTTGAAGAAAATGAGGTAGTGAGAAGGAATGAACAAAGAGCGAAGCTGCTGAAGGAAGAGATGCTTAGGCAAAAAAAAAAATGCAAATGGTTGAGAGAAGGGGATGCAAACACCAGTTTCGTCCACAAGTGGATTAACAGGAGATGTAAATGCAATGAAATCTCAAGTGTCAGGATCAATGGGGAATGGAAAAAGGAGGTGGAAGAAGTTAAAAGAGGGGTATATGATGTTTTCAGTCAACACTTCAGAAAGGCGCAAGAGGTGAGACCAACACTGGCGGAGAATCTTGCTACACGAAAAATTTATAATGAGGTAAATATGGAACTTACTGCAGTGTTTCAGAAGAAGAAATCCGAGAAGCTATAAATTCGTGTGAGAGCTCAAAAAGTCCAGGTGTGGGTGGGTTCAACTTCGGATTCTTAAAAGAATTTTGGGATGAATTCAAAAGCAATTTCATAAGGAATAATGACTGATTTTCATCAGCAAGGGAAGTATGTTAAAGGGCTCAACTCGTCGTTCATTGTCTTGATTCCGAAGAAAGAGGAGGCGCAAAGTCTTTCAGATTTCAGGCCCATAGCTTTGATAAATGGTATTTATAAAATCATCTCAAAGATTTTAGCTAAATTCCTAAGCAAAGTATTGGGGTCGATCATATTCGATTAGCAAAGTGCCTTTATTGAGGGAAGGCAAATTCTTGACAGCGTGGTGGTGTTGAACGAAGTGATTAAAGATGCAAAAAAGAGGAAGGATGATTGTTTGTTATTCAAAATTGATTTTGAAAAGGCATATGACTTGGTGGATTAGGCGTACCTCATGAATATTATGAAAAGTTTCAACTTCTCTCCTAAATGGTCCAGTGGATTATGAAATGTGCTATGTCAGCGCTGCTGTGACCATTTCGGACCATGCGTTGGGTCCGGCCGGAAGAAAGCCGGAAAAGGGCACAAGGACGCCCAGAGGATGGGACCGACCTGGCCGGTCTATGTCCGACATCAGCGGGCTCCGACCACGGGTTTCCGACCTCGAAAATGAGGCCGGAAGCCCGCCTGGGGCACTCGTCCACGTTCATCGCGGCCACCTTGAAGTCCGGCCGTGGCCGGACCGGCCCGGCCAAGATCCGAAAAGTCCAGCAGAGGTCGCCCAGACGCGACCAACCGGCTGGAAGAATCTCCGACCTCATTGTCCGCCAGGAGGCCGGCCTCCGATCACTCAAGGCCCCCGGCCGGGAAGAGAGATCTGGAGCACGTGATAGAATCAAGCAAGATCCTCTCCCAAGAGGGAAAAATGCCATCTCCGTACTCAGAGATACAGAGAATATTCCATCCAAATGAGGAAATATGCCAGAGAATCGTCCTTTTTGGACACGCGTCAACACCCTAGTGGCCGGACACCTGCGGGTTCTGACATTCCAGTGCCCGCGCGTCCTCAGAGGCAGGAGGCATTTAATGCAACTGTCCCCCAAGAGGCCGGAAATGACCAGAATACCCCTATAGTGAGAAAACTATAAATACCCCCACATTTGTAATGTAGAAAAAAGTTCAATCTCTCTCTCAGTATAATCAATACACATACTCATTCAAGCCCAGGGACTCACAACCCCTGGCAATTCTTGGTGTTCTTAGTGTTCTTATGCATTTATTGCTTTTCTTCATTCAAGCGCTCATTCTAGCATTTAAGAACCCAATCATTTGATGTTTTTACCAAAGCTTCCATAAATAGCCATCCGATCCCAGCAAAATATATTTGGTAAACAACATTTGGCGCTAGAAGGAGGGTGCTCTAACCCATCAAACGCATATTTTCTTCACCTCTCTTTGAAGAACACTCACTGTTCTTCAAAGCTTCACATCCTCAAACCTTCAAATCTTCAAACCTCAAACTCCTCCTCTCCTGAAAGCAATGGATCCCCAGAGATCATCCCATGCTCACGGGAAAGCCACACGTGTGGCCTCCCCGATTCGTTTTCCGGAGGAACCCCTCCCATCCGGGGGTCGAGGTTTCTTTACTCCTGACCAGGCCGGGTCAGGGAGACGCCGCCAGGCGGAAGAGGCGAGGGGGTGCCGGAGCACCACCTCCGCCTCCAAGAAGAAGGCCCAAGCTCGCGCTCTCAAGGGTAAGGCGAAAGCCAGGGAGCACCAGGGTGAAAGCCAGTGTCGGGCAAACTCCATCTCCACCCGTTCTCGAGGTTCTGCCCATCCGGTTTTCAACCGTTTGGGCACGACCGACCCGTCGTGGTATCCGAGCCGCGTTCCCAGTTACGACACTGGGTACGGAGACACTGAGTCCGTCTCCAACTCTGGGAGCACGGCCCAAATGCCCCACAAGAGGGCAGCCGAGGTTAGCCTGACCCCGGCAAACTCCGCTAGGCGCAAGCTAAGCTTCGCCCAAAGCGGGCTTTTGGGACGCGGAGTCCCCCGTGCGGCCGTTTTCGACTGAATCGGCCCCCTAGCCGACGGAGGCGACCAGCTGGTCGAAGCCCCCAATCCTGAATTCGCCAAGATGCAAAAGCAACTTGACGAAATGAAGGCGCTCCTCGAAGCGCAAGGCCAAACTAAGGTCCGGCCAGTCGCCAGCGAGCCTCTGGCGGTCGATATTGAGCTCGCGCCGATCCAGCTCAAAATCATCCCCCCGCCGGCCCCTCTCTACGAGGGGAAAACAGATCCGGAGACTCACCTGAGCAAGTTCCGGACCTACATGACCGGACGTGGCGCTACCGACGCCACAAAGTGCAGGCTCTTCCCACTCACCCTGGGCGACCTCGCCCACAGATGGTACGTATCTCTCCCGGCACGGTCCATTGACTCATTCGCCACTTTAAGCGCCCAATTCTCATCATACTTTGTGGCCAAAATTGCCCGGCCGGAAAGCTGGCATCGCCTGATGCGAATCCGCCAAGAGAAAGAAGAGTCCGACGAGGACTACGTGGCTAGAGTGGACGAGGTCATGCTGACCGGCGAGGCGGTAAGCGATCAACTGGCTTTGCACGCAACTCTTGGGGGTTTCCACGTCCGGTCTTCTATGTTCAAGCACCTCCCCAAGGACTTCCCTAAAACCTACGCCGAATTCCGCGCCCGAGCCGGTGACTACCTGGCTCGGAGGAAACTTCTGGCACTAAGGCTGGGGGAGACCGAGCCAGCCCCAAAGGAGACGGAGGCCGTAGCCCAAACCTCCCCCAAGAGCGGCCCTAAGGCCAGAAGAGTGGCCAAACCGCCCGGTAACTTCAAGTCCTTCGAGGACGTTGAGGTTCACCTAACCCAGGCCATGAGGCAGTCCCCCGCGCATATCTTCAATGCGATTCAGCACCGGGACGTGCTTCCCAGGCCAAGGCCCTATTCTGGAGACCGGTCCCGGCTGGACCCTAAAAAGTTTTGCGCCTATCACGACTCTATTGGCCACAATACGAGCCAGTGTCGTGATCTCCTCAAGCAGCTTTGGAAGCTGTTTGACGAAGGGCGTCTGAAATACCTCCTTCAGAGGCCAGCCGGCCGGTAGGACCAATAGCAGCAGCAGCAGCCCCAGTGCCACCCTCGGAGAAACGAGGAAGGCGGCCGGCCTCTCAGGCCGGTCGCTGCTTTGGAGGAGGATGATGACGAGGAGGACCTCCTCCCACCCATGAATCCCGGCGGTCGGGTCAACATGATCCAGGCCAGCGGGGAGAACCTAGGCGGCCTCACCCCCATCTCGACGCAGTCCAACCGGAAGCGGAAAGCAGAGGTCCGGGCGGTGACCAACGTCAACTTGGTCACGCCCCCAGAACCAAAGATTCACAAGAGCTTGGAGATAACTTTCTCCAACCAGGATAGGACCGGGGTGCTGTTCCCGAAGGGCGATGCGTTGGTGATTGCCGCCCGGATCCTGGGCAAAGAGGTTCAGCGCATTTTGGTCGACAATGGGTGTTTTTGCAATATCATCTTCAAAACAGCCCTAGACCAGCTCGGAGACCTCGTCAACTTCATCAGGTCAATCGACCTTCAACTGAAGGGATTTGGGGACGCAACGGTCGCTGCGTACGGGAGGATAAAGCTCTCCGTAGAACTCATCTGCTGCTACAACGAGGAAGTCAGGATAACTAGGCCGTTAGATTTTATAATTGTAGATCAGCCAAGCTCGTATAATGGCTTTCTGGGTAGGCCCTTTTTAGAAGTTTTTGAAGCTGTTGCTTCTTCCTACTATTACTGTATCAAATTTCCCACCCCCGATGGGGTGGTCGGCACCGTTAGGGGTGACCAGGCAATGGCTAGAAGGTGTTTGAACTATTCTTACTCTCATTTATTTTCAATTAGCAACGACCAAACACCAGACGGGCCACACCCCGACTCTGAAACGGCCACTCCGGCCGCAGAACCCATAGCAGAGGTCGGATCCACATCCGCCGACCCCCGGCCTATGCAGATCGACGATCCCGAGCCAAAGATCGGTTTCGAACCATCCGAGCTCGATCTCGATCCCAGATTCGATTCTTCCGACCGACGGAGATATGAACAAGCTACGGCTTTGGAGGAATTGGAGCACATTCCAGTCGACCCCTCGAGGCCATAATTGGAAGTTCTGATCGGCTCTCGCATACCGACCGAAATGCGGGGGGAGGTGATCGAATTCCTCAAAGCCAACGTTGGAGTCTTTGCCTGGTCTCACCAAGACATGGTCGGGATAGACCCAAAACACGCATGCCATCGTTTAAAGATTGACTCCAACAAGAGGCCGGTCCATCAAAAAAGAAGGAAGTTCGGCCCGGATAAGTACGAAGCTTTGGCTGAAGAGGTCAAGAAGTTGCTAGACAACAAGCTGATCGAGCAAGCCCGGGACGAGCCCCAATGGGTCGCGAACGCCGTCCTGGTAAAAAAGACAAACAATGCCTGGAGGCTATGTATAGACTTCACCGACCTCAACGCAGCATGCCCAAAAGATCACTTTCCGATGCCGCACATCGACCACCTGGTGGATGGCACGGCCGGTCACGAGATGATGTCCTTCATGGACGCTTTTGCCGGCTACCATCAAATTCCCATGGCCGTCGAAGACATCAAGCACACCTCATTCCACACGGAGAAGAACATTTTCTCTTGGCTCCGGATGCCTTTCGGTCTGATCAACGCCGGCGCGACTTACCAACGCCTAGTCAACAAGATGTTTGCAGATCAGATCGGAAAGACCATGGAGGTCTACATCGACGACATTGTGGTGAAAAGCTTGAAGAAAGAAGACCATCTCAGGGATCTCGAAGAGACTTTCAAGATCCTCAAGGCCTACAATATGAAGCTGAACCCGAAGAAATGCAACTTTGGGGTGGAGGCTGGCAAATTCCTGGGACACATCGTCAGCCAGCGCGGGATCGAGGCCAACCCGGCCAAGATCAAGGCCGTCCTTGACATGCAAGAACCAAGGACGATCAAACAAGTGCAACGCCTGACCGGATGCCTCGCCTCTCTCAACAGATTCATAGCCCGGCTCGGAGATAAAAGTAAGCCTTTCTTCTCGACTATTAAAAATGGCAAGTTTTCTTGGAATAGGGAAAGTCAAGTAGCCTTTGCGAAACTAAAGGAATATTTGGCAAACCCACAAATCTTAGTCAAGCCAGTCCCGGGGGAGAAGCTTTACTTATATCTTGCGGCCTCCGAGGTCGCACTGAGCGCGATACTAGTCCGGGCGGATGGTCAGAACCACCTTCCGATCTACTTTGTGTGTCAAGCCCTACACGATGCCGAGCTCAGGTACACTCCGCTCGAAAAATTAGTATACGCTCTGGTCATGAGCGTAAGGAAGCTAAGGCCTTATTTCTTCGACCACCAAGTAGAGGTCCTCACCACCCTACCCCTTAGGCAAGTCCTACACCGGCCGGACACAAGTGGCAGGTTGTTGAAGTGGTCTTTAGAGATAGATCAGTACGGGGTCTCATACGCCCCAAGGACGGCCATCAAGGGCCAGGCCCTGGCCGACTTCATAGTAGAGTTAATTTTCCCACCCAAGTTCACAAGAATCAACCACCCCCCTTGGAAACTCTATGTGGACGGATCGTCAACTAATACTTGTGCCGGGGCCGGTATCGTCCTGATCGGCCCGGAGGGCCAAAATTTCACCCATGCAGTCCGCTTCAGCTTTCCGGCCACCAACAACAAGGCCGAGTATGAGGCTCTGGTCGGAGGCCTTGAACTCGCGATCGCCATCGGAGTTTGCCGACTGCACGTTTTTATGGACTCCCTACTCGTGGTCAACCAAATCAAAGGTGAATACGAGGCCCGGGGAGAGCAGATGATGAAGTACCTCGACCTGGTTACAACCTTATGCGAGAAATTTCATCAAGTCTTCATTGAGCAAATCCCAAGGGAGCACAACACCCAGGCCGACGCTCTTTCCAAACTTGCGACCGCGGAGGGAGCTGCCGACCTCGCCAATATTCAACTTTCCACGCTCGGAACACCTACGGTCGTCCGAGCACGTGTGGCGACCGTTCTGAGCACGGAAGAAAATTGGATGACGCCGATCGTAAAGTATCTCAAGACCGGCGGGCTCCCCGAAGATAGAACTCGGGCACGGCAACTACAACTCCGGTCATCAAGGTACACCCTCATCGACGATCTTTTATATAAGAGAAGCTTTACCCTCCCACTCCTAAAATGTATAACCCCGGAGCAAGGCCAGACCATTCTGGCAGAGATCCATGAGGGGGTGTGTGGGAATCATGCCGGAGGCCGGGCCCTAGCCCACAAAGTGATCAGACAAGGATATTTCTGGCCGACCCTGAACAAGGACGCCGTCAACTTCGCGAGGTCGTGCCACAAATGTCAAGTCTTGGGACCCAATATCAAACTGTCCCCCGAACAGCTCTCCTCCATGTATAGCCCATGGCCTTTTGCCCAGTGGGGCATCGACCTGATCGGACCGATGCCCACTGCGCCCGGGGGCCACAAATTCGCCGTTGTGGCCATCGACTATTTCACAAAGTGGGCCGAGGCCGAGCCACTCAACAAGATCAGCCAGACTCAAATCATCAAGTTCATTTGGAAAAACATCATCTGCCATTTCGGCCTACCTCAAGTGATCATCTCCGACAATGGGAAACAGTTTGACGGTCTCCAGATGATTCAGTTTTGTGAAAAGTGGAATATCAAGAAGGTTTTCTCCACCCCCTACCACCCGCAAACGAACGGCCAGGTAGAGGCCGTAAATAAGATCCTCAAGCACACTATCAAAGCCAAGCTTGAGGACAAGAAGGGGAAGTGGGCAGCCGAGCTGCCAGACGTACTCTGGTCGTATCGAACGACCACAAGGAACTCAACGGGCGAAACACCTTTCGCTTTAGCCTTCGGGACCGAGGCCGTCATCCCTTCAGAGGTCTCCCTACCAAGCCACCTGATAGCCCAGACGATCACCGAAGACAATGACACCGCCCGGATGGTCGATTTGGACATGTTGGAGGAAATGAGACTAAATTCCGACCTCCGAAATGCGGCCTACAAGAAGAAATCCGAAAAAAAATTCAACTCCAAAGTGAAGGCCAGACAATTCCAGGTCGGGGACCTCGTCCTCAAGAAGGTTCAAGTACCAAGAGGGGTATTCGGCCCGAACTGGGAGGGTCCGTTCAGGATATCCAAATGGCTCTCCAAGGGAGCTTACGAGCTGGAACTCATGGATGGAACTCCGGACCAATACCCCTGGAATGCAATTCACTTGAAGAAGTACCACCAATGATTTTGTACTACGTATTCAAAGTTCCTATCAATACAAGGCTCTTAACATAGCTCAATCTTTTCCCAAGCACCGGGCTCAGTTCAAAGGCATATGCCGGCCGTATCAAGGACGGCATATCACACTTGAGCCCGGAAAAGCCACTCAAGGCCATCCAAAAACCGAGCCCATTTCAAAAGCGTACGCCGACCGTATCGAGGTCGGCGTATCACACTTGAGCTCGGAAAGGCCACCCTAGCCACTTTAAAAGCCGAGCTCGGTTCAAAAGCATATGCCAACCGTATCGAGGTCGGCATATCACACTTGAGCTCGGCAAGGCAACCAAGGCAATCCTAGAAACTGGGCTCAGTTCAAAACATATACCGACCGTATCGAGGTCGGCATATCACACTCGAGCCCGGATCAAAATCTCATACTTATGAAAATTTACTTTGATAGGTATAAGAAAGCAAGAGAGCAATAATAGAACAATAAAGTTCAAGGAAAATCTGAATTATATTAAGTCAAAACCGGTCTGAAAGCCGGGAGGTACAACGTTTTAAAACAAGATAAATCCGGTCGGAAGCCGGTTACATTCAGGAATGCAGTATAATAAATCTAAGGCAGTTTGAGTTCAAGAGCCGCCTTCCCCGGCCGCCGGGCCTGCCTGACCTCTGGTCCCGGCCACATAGTCGGCCACTTCATCGACCAAGGCCTCCACCACAGCCCCGTCTCCGCCCGATACCTGGGGCCCCTCCGCAGGGATTTCCTCCTCCTCCTCGTCTCCTTCTTCCTCGTCACCGGCCGGCGGATTCTCACCATTTCTGAACAGCCTGTGCCGATGGGGGAACCACGAGAGGTCCACCCCGTGGTCGGTCTCAAGGTCGAGAAAGGGGAACCAGAAACCGTCGCTGACCGGGTTCTTGGCAGCATACTCCCGGAAGTAATCCTCCAAGGATTTAGTATCGAGACCGGTCTGGCGCCCTACCCGGATCATGCTGGCAGCAGCTACGTAGAAGCAAAACTCGGAGAACAGCGCTGGGTTCGCGGTCGGATCCGCGGGATCATACGCCGGCCGGTTCAGTGCGGCGGCCAGATCTTCAGTCTTCTTTTCAAGCTCCCTCTCCATCTCCGCCTGCCGGGACAAAGCCTGGTCGGCGTCCCCTCGAGCTCGGTGCGCCTCCAACCGCAGGTCGGCGTTGGCGTCTTCCATCTCGGATACCCAGTTCCGGGCACCTTCCAGGGCTTTAAATGCCATCTCCGCCCGGCCCAGGGCATCGTCCTTTTCCTTAAAGACGGCCTCCATCTGACCGACTGCGCCGTCTCTTTCCTTCTTGAGCTGGGCGACTTCGCTCTCTAGCCCGGCTTTCTCCTCCCGGGCGCGGGTCAGGGCACTATCTGTCCTCCGAAGCGACCTGGAGATCTCTGAAAGCTCGCTCTCCATCGTGTTGACCACGATGGCCGCCTAACTGATCAGCGCGACCCCAGTCCGGCCCGCGTGCCGGGGACGGCGCTCGACAATGTCGGCCAGATCCTTTGTCCACGCCTGGGGGAGGGAATTCGCAGCCCGGCGCATGTAATCTGACATCTCAGCCGTTGAACTCGGGGCACGAGAGGAGAGGAAATCGAGCACCATCGGAGGAAGATCGGAGTCATTTCGAGTCAACCTGGACAAGTGAAAAGTCAGATCAGGTACAGAAATGAAATGGTGTGAGAGTGAGAACGTCGAAGTTAAAAGACTTACGCTTGGAAGCGGACCGGGTCCCGACCAAAGTAGGTCCGGTCATCCCCTTGTCCAAGAACGGGCTCCAGACGAGCCACAGCTTCTGTTCCGATCGGCCCGGCCCCGGGAGGTGTCGTCGGAAATGTCTATTGGGGCCGGACTCGACCCATACTGGTCGGATCCCTCGATCCCGGCCTCCTCCCAACTCCGTTTCTTCCCCGTAATCGGAGAAGAGGTCGGGACCTCAGCAGCTGCTGCCCCGACGGCCGGAACAGACTGGAGGGGGAGAGGCTCCTCTATCACGATCCCGGTCCGGACGCTGGTTCCTTTTTTCTTCTTCGCTCCTTTAGCCGCTTTCTTTGCCGCGCAAGCTCCCATCAAGGCAAACATCTCCGGGCAACGATCGGAAAACTCAGGGGGGCACTGCCTGACGATCGGAAAATCTGGCACTGTAAGACCAAAATCCAAGTTAAAAAGAAAAAAAATATATATATATATAAATACAGATCGGAACCCGGTCACTTACCCGTCAATTTTATATGACGAGGAAACTGGAAGAACCGGCCGGAAATTCTGGCTTTTCGTGTCCAGAGGACGGCTTGATTCATTTTCGAGGCAGGCAGGGACAGGATCCGCTCTCTGACGACCGCGAAATCAAAGTTCAATTCTCGATCGGAAGGGCAGGGATAACCTGCAAAAGAAGGCAAAGATTAGATCAGTACTTTTAGTTCAAAGGCAAATTAAAGATTCCTTACTGGGATTTTTAGGGCGGATGTCGGTCGGAACGTCGATCTCCGCTCCATCAGGGTACCCGGTCTTCCACGCCCCACCAACAAAGAACCATTTCTTTCGATCGTTCCGACCTTTACTGGGCAGGCCGGTCACCAGTTTCTGCCCTTTCGTCTGGATGTAGACCTCTCCGGTCCCACTCCTTTCGCTCTGGATCCGATAGAGATAAGTCATCTCTTCGGGGGTCGGCATCCGGTAGAGTCGATTCCTGCCAAATAAGGTCATGACCCTCACTATTATCATCCAGGCGTTCGGCAGCAGCTGGATGGGCGCCTGATTCTAGTAGTTCAACAGGTACGATACGGCCGGATGGAGGGGGAAGCGGAGCCCGACCTCCATCATATCCTGGGTTACGGCCACCATCCCACGCGGAGGTTGGTCCGCCCGTTCGTTTGGCTCGGGTGCGTAGAGATGAACGTCAAGAGGTATCTCCCATCCGGCCCGGGTTTCGTCGAGTTGGCGCTGGGACATCTTGCTCTGTACTTGGCCAATAGTCCATCTACGGGACTCCTCCAAATTGGTTATCCGTATGGTGGCCGGATCGCGAACGGTCGGCCCACGCGGGAAGTGATCCAGATACTCTTCATAGTCGAAGGAGAGGGACTCGACCTCATCCTTCCACTCCACATATTCCGACCACAGACGAAAGGCCTGTCTGACCTGGTCTCGCCGATCTTGGCTGACACTCCGTACAACGGCCGGCCTCTCATCCTCCTCAGAATCAGACCCCGAGGCCTCTCCCGCACTCCCGAGCCTTTCTTTAATCATCTCGGCCGCGAGATTTTTGAGGAGCAAGTTGGTGGCCCGGTCGTTGCCCTCGCCTCAGCCGCTTTCTTCATCGTCTTCCTCCAGGAGGTCGTCTAGTGGATCCCTACCCCCCACGGGTCGGGCCGCCTCTTCACCCTGGGATCGTTCCGTAGCCAAAGGAACTCCCTCCCGGGCACCTTCACCCAGTAGTGACCGCCCCGGGCGTGGGAATAAGGCATCTAAGCCATCGTCATCGTGCGCCCAGATCGAGCCCGCCAGACGGGATGGAGAGGCACCACTCCCACCGCGAGAGCTTCCTCCCTCGTCAAAAAGGCACCGGTTGGCACCGCCACCTCCTCCGCCGCTAGAAGAGGCGCCGTCTCTCTGCTCGGACGGAGGACCCGCCCATCGTCGCACCATTGTATAAACTAAAAGAGTTGAGATACGAAAATTTGAAATTTACCTTTAAAACACCAATCACCGCCGTGCAAAGCTTGTCGCCGCCGTGAGAAGTTCGTCGGAAATCGCCAAAGAGCAGCTCCAAATCGCGAAAGAGTAAAAGCCTTTGGGAATAGAATGACTCCCCTATTTATAGGGAATGGGTGAGGGCCTATTTTGAAATAAAATCCTAGGTTTAGGGACCTAGGTGCAAGAAGGTAAAGAGACGGTTTTGGCGTCAGACGCCTCGTACATCGCACGTATTAAATGCGCGAGATTCGAGGAGATCAAATCATGTCACGAATGTCAGCTTTTAATGCGCGTAATCCGAGGCATCGCCTGACGTCATGCGCACCTTTTTAGGCAAAATAAGTACAACGCACGTCCTCCCAGTCATCGCGTAGCCATAGGCCGGTCTCCGACCACCCCGGGCAGATCGAGGCCGGCACCAACACAGAACGACAAACGACCACCTCGCCCCTCATCAACTCTGAGCGACGAGCTGGGGGGCAATTGTTGTGACCATTTCGGACCACGCGTTGGGTCCGGCCGGAAGAAAGCCGAAAAAGGGCACAAGGACGCCCAGAGGATGGGACCGACCTGGCCGGTCTATGTCCGACATCAGCGGGCTCCGACCACGGGTTTCCGACCTCGAAAATGAGGCCGGAAGCCCGCCTGGGGCACTCGTCCACGTTCATCGCGGCCACCTTGAAGTCCGGCCATGGCCGGACCGGCCCGGCCAAGATCCGAAAATTCCAGCAGAGGTCGCCCAGACGCGACCAACCGGCTGGAAGAATCTCCGACCTCATTGTCCGCCAGGAGGCCGGCCTCCGATCACTCAAGGCCCCCGGCCGGCAAGAGAGATCTGGAGCACGTGATAGAATCAAGCAAGATCCTCTCCCAAGAGGGAAAAAGGCCATCTCCGTACTCAGAGATACAGAGAAAATTACATCCAAATGAGGAAATATGCCAGAGAATCGTCCTTTTTGGACACGCGTCAACACCCTAGTGGCCGGCCACCTGCGGGTTCTGACATTCCAGTGCCCGCGCGTCCTCAGAGGCAGGAGGCATTTAATGCACCTGTCCCCCAAGAGGCCGAAAATGACCAGAATACCCCTATAGTGAGAAAACTATAAATACCCCCACATTTGTAATGTAGAAAAAAGTTCAATCTCTCTCTCAGTATAATCAATACACATACTCATTCAAGCCCAGGGACTCACAACCCCTGGCAATTCTTGGTGTTCTTAGTATTCTTATGCATTTATTGCTTTTCTTCATTCAAGCGCTCATTCTAGCATTTAAGAACCCAATCATTTGATGTTTTTACCAAAGCTTCCATAAATAGCCATCCGATCCCAGCAAAATATATTTGGTAAACAACATTTGGCGCTAGAAGGAGGGTGCTCTAACCCATCAAATGCATATTTTCTTCACCTCTCTTTGAAGAACACACACTGTTCTTCAAAGCTTCACATCCTCAAACCTTCAAATCTTCAAACCTCAAACTCCTCCTCTCCTGAAAGCAATGGATCCCCAGAGATCATCCCATGCTCACGGGAAAGCCACACGCGTGGCCTCCCCGATTCGTATTCCGGAGGAACCCCTCCCATCCGGGGGTCGAGGTTTCTTCACTCCTGACCAGGCCGGGTCAGGGAGACGCCGCCAGGCGGAAGAGGCGAGGGGGTGCCGGAGCACCACCTCCGCCTCCAAGAAGAAGGCCCAAGCTCGCGCTCTCAAGGGTAAGGCGAAAGCCAGGGAGCACCAGGGTGAAAGCCAGTGTCGGGCAAACTCCATCTCCACCCGTTCTCGAGGTTCTGCCCATCCGATTTTCAACCGTTTGGGCACGACCGACCCGTCGTGGTATCCGAGCCGCGTTCCCAGTTATGACACTGGGTACTGAGACACTGAGTCCGTCTCCAACTCTGGGAGCACGGCCCAAATGCCCCACAAGAGGGCAGCCGAGGTTAGCCTGACCCTGGCAAACTCCGCCAGGTGCAAGCTAAGCTTCGCCCAAAGCGGGCTTTTGGGACGCGGAGTCCCCCGTGCGGCCGTTTTCGACCGAATCGGCCCCCTAGCCGACAGAGGCGACCAGCTGGTCGAAGCCCCCAATCCTGAATTCGCCAAGATGCAAAATCAACTTGACGAAATGAAGGCGCTCCTCGAAGCGCAAGGCCAAACTAAGGTTCGGCCAGTCGCCAGCGAGCCTCTGGCGGTCGATATTGAGTTTGAACATATCTATTGGCGGTAGGCTGACTCTTGTTAATGCGGTGATTTCTTCTGTTCATGTGTACTTTTTAGCCACTTAACGGGCTCCTAAAAATGCTTTGAGTGAGCTAGAGAAGTTGCAGATAAATTTTCATTGGGGAGAGAGGGTGTGATCGAGAGAAAAACAACATAGATCAAATAGGAAACCATTTGTAAACTGAAAAATTATGGGGGGGCTTAGGGTGAGACATTTGGAGTGTTTTAACAAAACACTTTTAGGGAAGTGGGTGTGGAGATTGTGTTCAGAGAGTGATAGTTTGTGGGCAAGAGTTGTGGTGTCTAGATGGGGGAAGTCTTGGGGAGAAGAACTGTAGGGAGAGAGTTTGGTGAGAGGAGTGCAGCTAGGGGGCTGGTGGAATGAAATATTAAAAGCAATTGAAGGTGTGAGGGAGGGGTGGTTTGTTCAAGGGATGAGGGAAGTAGTAAGGGGTGGGTGTGATACATTATTTTGGTTAGAGAAAAGGGTGGGAGACACATCTTTAAAAGTTCGCTTTCCGAGACTTTTTAATTTGTGCTTTAATAAAGGGGCAAAAGTGAGTGAGATGGGAGAGCGGAGTGATGGAGAGTGGGTGTGGGGTTGGGCTTGGAGACACAATTTGTTCGATAGAGAATGTAATGCTTAATGATCTTCTCGCTGTGATTAACAGGTGCACAATCCATCAAGGTTTTTGAGATAGAGTTGAATAACTTATGCAAAAGGGGAGTACAAAACTAAGGATGTCTACGAGCTACTATTCCAACAAGAAATCATGGATGGGGACGTGGAAAAGGAAGAATTCAGGCTGATCAGGAATAATATGGCCCCTTCAAAGGTACGTATCCATGCTTGGAGAGTGATCTGGGAAAGGATCCCAACAATGGTGAAGCTACAAGGAAAAAGAATTAGCCGCCTCACGTCAATCCAAATTGTGCATTGTGTATTAATCATCCAGAACTGGTGAGACACATTATCTTTGAATGTGACGTATCATACCAAATTTGAATGAAATGCTTTAAGTGGATTGTGGTGTCGTCAATCATGTCATCCAATCCTTCTATAAATCTTCTACATTTCAGTAGAATCTTCAAAGAAAAAAGAGGCAAGAAGGTCGCGGTGTGCTTGTGAGAATGCATTGTTTTGATTATTTGGAAAACAAGGAACACCTTCGTGTTTAGACTCGAACCCGTCGAGATCGAGAAAGTAGTTAAAGAGGTAAAAAAGAAGAACCTGGGGATGGACTTCAATTAGAGAACATATATGCAAGCAATTTTCCTTTAGAGACTGGGAGATGTATCCAAGGAGTGTACTGAGAGGGTAAAATGTGAATGTTGAGGTGATTATTCACTTTGTTAGCAGATAGTTGAACTCTTTTTAATTCTTATTCTTATAGGCCTGTACAAAGTGTATTTGGTGTAATTGTATTCCTTATACCCTTTTGTGGAATGAAAGATTTCTTTTGGCTGATAAAAAAAATTCATCTTACATTTAAAGACGTTCATCCATTACGTATTCACAAATCGACGTTCAATCTAAAACAAGGCATCCCACGTTTGGATAAAACGTTATAAATATCCAAATCAAACTCCGATCAAGGTTAAAGATAGATATTTCGTTCGAGTTAAAGTCAATTTGAAGAGAAGAATTAGAGGAACAAATCTAGAGCATAGGACCTGCACAAGTTTTCTCGGTTTAATCTGAATAAATTCGATTGTAAAAATATTTTCGTGTTTTTATATTAATTTTATGAAATTTGTTGTTACAACAACGACCAGGAGCTTAGGGCTGGGATGGGAAGGGGTGGCAGTCGGAACTTGAGGTGGAAAATGATTGAATTAGTTAGGGAAGATGATTGGGTCTGTGTAGGATTAATTGAGGATGATAATTAGGGCATGAGGGGTTGGGTGGAGAAGGAGATTATTTTTTTTATTTTTTTTTTGTAAATTTTTGTTGTTAAAATATATATTTATATTTAGAAAAAAATAGTTATACCTCATATTGGTATTTGACGATTCCATATGTACAAAACAACCTGAAATCTATCTGCTGAACACGTGAAATTTGGGCCCAATTAGAGTTAATTCGGGCGAATTTGACCTCAATTTGAAACTTTTTAAACATGTGGTATTTAAATTGTTAGCTCGAAAATCTACGGTCCTTATTTTACTACTCCATTAAGTTGTTGGCCTTAAAAAAATTATTCCTCCTTTAGTTTTACAATTTGAAACATCAAATTATATTCTGACAACAATTAAATGATGTTACTGCAAAAAATATCATATAAATGTCCACGTAGATATCAACAATTAAAATTATTATTTTAAATTGAAAAGAACATCTTTAAAAATATTTTTTAAGTTATGTTTAAAAAATGAAAAATGTATGTTAAAGATATTATGTTCATTCTTTAAAAAAATTGATTTTATTTTTTTGCACCTACGTAGATTCTATGTGGCATATCCGAGAGTCAAGTCATTTAATTTTTGTCGAAAAATTATCAGATGTACTGAATTACAAAACTAAAAAAAAAATGATGTATTTGCAAAGAATAAAAACTACTCTCTCTATCTCTTTTTAACTGCGTCATTTTATAAAAATGATGTTCCTTTTTAATTGTCACTCCACTAATATAAATACATTTTTACCTTTTTTTAATAATGTCCCTAATAAATTGTAAAGCTAATCATCATTTTGCAGTACATCGAAATAATAAATAAGAGTGTAAGTGTCTTTTTGATACATTAATAAATAAATAAAATGGTTTGTATGAATGTATAAAATGAAACAGATATTATTGGACAGAGGAAATATATATTGTAATTGATAATAGGGTGATGCTAAATGGGCAGAATCAGCCCAGGGCAGAACCCAAAAAATAATAATTAAATATTAATTAAATTAGATAATTACTATTAGTTTTAGGCGCTTAATTTCCCTCCATTCACTAACTTCCCTCCACTAATTTCCCTCCCTATTTTCCCTCCATCCATTCCCTCCACTCCATATGCATGCGCATTAATGACAGAATATAATTAATGATATAATTACTCTTCCATTATTATGAAAGACTTAGTCAATAATTTTTTCTTAATCAGATTTAAAACGAAACTAAAATTTCGAACAATTTTTTTAATAGTAATTATATAAAGAAATTTCAAATTATATTATATAGTATTTCGGATAATTTTTTTTTATTGCTATTCTATTTCAAATTTTATTTTAAATAAAATTCAATTATATTATCTTTTCCTGCTTTATTGGTACGGTTAGTCTGAACTATTCCAATTAAAAGATACAAATTCTATTAAAAATTTCAACGGTAAGTTTGAATTATTCAAGGAGAATTAATTTTCTTGTATTATACAAAATAAAATTATTAACCAAAACATTAAAACTAATGTATATTGCATCGTGTACAACAATTTTAAATCAATTTTGAAAATTCACGTACTACAACTTTAAGATCAATTTTAAAGTATACTGTGTCGTGTATTATAACGAATACAAAAATATAATTACAATTTGAAAATTCTTTATATTTAAGATCAAATTTAATATATTGGTACGGTTAGTATATAAATTTTATTAAAATATTAATAAATAAATTTTAATCAACTTTTGCTTATTGATACATTAGTATAGTTCAATAATGATATTATTAAGTGTGTATAATATATATTCAAGTGTATATAATATATTTTTAAATTTAATATATAATCAAATTAAATATTTCTTTTCAAAATTCAAGTGTGTATAATAATATATATTCAAGTAAAACTAAAATTTTATTCAAATTTAATATATATATACGAAATTTTTTGAATTTGAAAAGCCAAAAATATTGAATCTAAAATACGAATTATTTTGAATTTTGAATCTAAATAATATTATAATGAATTTGAATTTGATATTTTTTTTAAGGAATGAAGTTAAATTTTTCGGAAAAAAAATATATTAATAATTTTTAAGAGTTTATAAGGAATGAATTTAAATTTTTCGGAAATAAAAAATATTAGTGATACATTGAATAACTCTTAGCAATACATTGAAAAACTCTAAGTAATACTTATAAACATTATTAATAATACATTGAAACAATATTAGTAATACATTATAAAACTCTTAATAATACGTTGAAAAACTATTAGTAATACATTGAAAAACTCTTATAAACCCTAAACCCTAAACCCTAACCCTACCCTAAACCCTAACACTAAACCCACCTAACCCGAAACCCTAAACCCTAAACCCTAAACTCTAACACTAAACCCCTAACCCTAAAACTCTTAGTAATACTTATAAACACTATTAGTAGTACATTGAAAAACTATTAGTAATACATTGAAAAAATATTAGTAATACATTGAAAAACTCTTAGTAATACTTATAAACACTATTAGTAATACATTGAAACACTATTAGAAATACATTGAAAAACTATTAGTAATACATTGAAAAACTCTTAGTAATACTTATAAACACTATTAGTAATACATTGAAAAACTATTAGTAATACATTGAAACACAATTAGAAATACATTGAAAAACTATTAGTAATACATTGAAAAACTCTTAGTAATACTTATAAACACTATTAGTAATACATTGAAAAAATATTAGTAGTAGATTGAAAAACTCTTAGTAATACTTATAAACACTATTAGTAGTACATTGAAAAATTATTAGTAATACATTGAAAAAATAATAGTAATACATTGAAAAACTCTTAGTAATACTTATAAACACTATTAGTAATACATTGAAAAAATATTAGTAGTAGATTGAAAAACTCTTAGTAATACTTATAAATACTATTAGTAGTACATTGAAAAACTATTAGTAACACATCGAAAAGATATTAATAATACATTGAAAAACTCTTAGTAATACATTGAAACACTATTAGTAATACATTGAAAAACTATTAGTAATACATTGAAACACTATTAGAAATACATTGAAAAACTATTAGTAATACATTGAAAAACTATTAGTAGTGCTTATAAACACTATTAGTAATACATTAAAAAAATATTTGTAGTAGATTGAAAAACTCTTAGTAATACTTATAAACACTATTAGTAGTACATTGAAAAACTATTAGTAATACATTGAAAAACTCTTTGTAATACTTATAAACACTATTATTAATACATTGAAAAAATATTAGTAGTAGATTGAAAAACTCTTAGTAATACTTATAAACACTATTAGTAGTACATTGAAAAACTATTAGTAATACATTGAAAAAATATAAGTAATACATTGAAAAACTATTATTAATACATTGAAAAACTCTTAGTAATACTTATAAACACTATTAGTAGTAGACTGAAAAACTATTAGTAATACATTGAAAAAATATTAGTAATACATTGGAAAATTCTTAGTAATACTTATAAACACTATTAATAATACATTGAAAAAAATATTAGTAATACATTATAAAACTCTTAATAATACGTTGAAAAACTATTAGTAATACATTGAAAAACTATTAGTAATACATTGAAAAACTATTAGTAATACATTGAAAAACTATTAGTAATACATTGAAACATTATTAGAAATACATTGAAAAACTATTAGTAATACCTTGAAAAACTCTTAGTAATACTTATAAACACTATTAGTAATACATTGAAAAAATATTAGTAGTAGATTGAAAAACTCTTAGTAATACTTATAAACACTATTATTAGTACATTGAAAAACTATTAGTAATACATTGAAAAAATAATAGTAATACATTGAAAAACTCTTAGTAATACTTATAAACACTATTAGTAATACATTGTAAAAATATTAGTAGTAGATTGAAAAACTCTTAGTAATACTTATAAACACTATTAGTAGTACATTGAAAAACTATTAGGAATACATCGAAAAGATATTAGTAATACATTGAAAAACTCTTAGTAATACATTGAAACACTATTAGTAATATATTGAAAAACTATTAGTAATACATTGAAACACTATAAGAAATACATTGAAAAACTATTAGTAATACATTGAAAAACTCTTAGCAATGCTTATAAACACTATTAGTAATACATTAAAAAAATATTTGTAGTAGATTGAAAAACTCTTAGTGATACTTATAAACACTATTAGTAGTACATTGAAAAACTATTAGTAATACATTGAAAAACTATTAGTAATACATTGAAAAACTCTTAGTAATACTTATAAACACTATTAGTAATACATTGAAAAAATATTAGTAGTAGATTGAAAAACTCTTAGTAATACTTATAAACACTATTAGTAGTACATTGAAAAACTATTAGTAATACATTGAAAAATACTAGTAATACATTGAAAAACTATTAATAATACATTGAAAAACTCTTAGTAATACTTATAAACACTATTAGTAGTAGATTGAAAAACTATTAGTAATACATTGAAAAAATATTAGTAATACATTGGAAAACTCTTAGTAATACTTATAAACACTATTAATAATACATTGAAAAAATATTAGTAATACAATATAAAACTCTTAATAATACGTTGAAAAACTATATAATACATTGAAAAACTATTAGTAATACATTGAAAAACTATTAGTAATACATTGAAAAACTATTAGTAATACATTGAAAAACTATTAGTAATACATTGAAACACTATTAGAAATACATTGAAAAACTCTTAGTAATACTTATAAACACTATTTATAATACATTGAAAAACTATTAGTAATGCATTATAAAACTCTTAATAATACGTTGAAAAACTATTAGTAATACATTGAAAAACTATTAGTAATACATTGAAAAACTATTAGTAATACATTTAAACACTATTAGAAATACATTGAAAAACTATTAGTAATACATTGAAAAATTCTTAGTAATACTTATAAACACTATTAATAATACATTGAAAAATTATTAGTAATACATTATAAAACTCTTAATAGTACGTTGAAAAACTATTAGTAATACATTGTAAAACTCTTATAAACCCTAAACCCTAACCCTAAACCTTAATACTAATCCCTTAACCCTAAACCCTAAACTCTAACACTAGACCCCTAACCCTAAACACTAACATTATTAGTAATACATTGAAACACTATTAGAAATACATTGAAAAACTCTTAGTAATACTTATAAACACTATTAGTAATACATTGAAAAACTATTAGTAATACATTGAAAAACTCTTAGTAATACTTATAAACACTATTAGTAATACATTGAAAAACTATTAGTAATACATTGAAAAACTCCTATAAACCATAAACCCTAACCCTAAACCCTAAACACTAACACTATTAGTAATACATTGAAACACTATTAGAAATACATTGAAAAACTCTTAGTAATACGTTGAAAAAATATTAGTAATACATTGAAAAATATTAGTAATACATTGAAAAACTATTAGTAATACATTGAAAAACTCTTAGTAATACTTATAAACACTATTAATAATACATTGAAAAAATATTAGTAATACATTAAAAAACTCTTATAAACCCTAAACCCTAACACTATTAGTAATACATTGAAAAAATATTAGTAGTAGATTGAAAAACTCTTAGTAATACTTATAAACACTATTAGTAATACATTGAAAAAATATTAGTAATACGTTTAAAAACTCTTAGTAATACTTATAAACACTATTAGTAATACATTGAAAAAATATTAGTAATATGTTGAAAAACTTTTAGTAATACTTATAAACACTATTAGTAATACATTGAAAAAATATTAGTAATACATTGAAAAACTCTTAGTAATACTTATAAAAATTATTAGTAATACATTGAAAAACTTACAAAAAGCATTTATTTCCATAGCAATTTCAGTTAAAAATTAAATTTAAAATTTAAATCTTCCCCTCACACCTACTTTTGTACATTGCAGTTATTTTCTACCATATTATCATACAACATCCAAAATCCAACTGTTTAAAAAAAATCAAAGATCAAAGAATGTGAAGGGTTGTCATTTGCCAGGCAAATATCATTGAGGATTCTGAAGATCGATGCGACACATTACACTATATATACTTAACTAATTTTAGAATCAATCTCATCTATCAAAACATCTCTTCTACAATATGGCTCACACTCCTACCAAGAGTTCAAAAAATAACCCTCTAATCCCACTATCGCCAAAAAGTCTTATGTCCGTCTATGAATACAACAAAAAATAGCATGAAGATCTCAAGTCCAATATGAAAGTCTTCATCCAACGGCTGATCAATTACTTCAACCTAAAATCTATCAATGATGTGATTCTCGAAGACGAACCATGTCACAAGTTGTACGAAGTTTTTCAGGAGGTAATGAAGGAAAGGAAGATTCCCGTAATCGTCCTAGAAGATTCAACTGTCCGTGAGGAGGAAAACAATGTTGCTGATGTTGGTGGTGGGGATGATAACATGTTCGACCATTGCAGTGACAAAGATCGTGCATAGATGGTTACATTGGGATGAGATTCGTGGTTGTTAGAACTTTTGAAATATTATCTATATGGCCCTTAGGCCTTACATTTTTTTTTTTGTTTTTTTTTTATCTAAAAAATGTGCCAATGGCCGAGAGCCAAATTTTCACTATCAATGGTATTAATATAAATTTATTAAAGCTTTATTTATATTTTTGGAACATATCATACAAATTGAAATCTAAAAGTTTATCCACCAAGTCATCAAATATGTGCGTACTAGCACTTAGGCGGGATTACAAAAAATAATTATATTATTAATTTACAATCATATTAAGAGGGGTGTATTGGTTATAGAGTCTGTAGGATTTTTTTTAGACTTTTAAAGTCTGGGGGTATTCAATCTAGATTTTCAAAAGTCTTTAAAAATCCTAAGGTATTCAATTCAGATTTTAAAAAGTCTTAAAAAATCTTTAGGTATTCAACAGTCTATGGATTTTAATACTCCACGGATTTTCTTAGATTTCCCTTCCAAAATATGAATAGATTTCACTCTTCAAAATCTCTTCTAATAACCAGAGATTTCTACAGATTTTGAAAAGTCTTAAAAAAATCTTTAGGTATTCAACAGTATATAGACTTTCTTTGATTATTTTTTCATTGGGATTTTAACGGGGCGGGGACGGGGGGTCATTCCACATCTCTGTCCCTACAAAATAAATGGGAAAAAAAATTCCCTCATCCCCGTCTCGCGGCGATTTCCCGTTCCCCGCACACTTATTTTTTTATCTCATTTTTTAAATATAAAAAAAATATTTAAATTAAAAACTTTAAATATACACAACAATTACTTTAAGTTGGTGTTAAAAAAATTAATTTAAACAATTTGAAGAACCTCTAATTCTAATATTTTTAATTAACATATATACTAAAGCGAAAATAATATAATTTGGAAGTAATAACATAACATTAAATAAAAAAATGTAATTTTTAATAAATAGTAATTGAGTAGGAAACTATGAAATATTTATTTGTAATTTACTTTAAAATTAAAATTATATATAAATATATTAATTATATAAAAAATAATGCGGCTCCCCGCGGGGTACGAGACGGGGATCCCCCGGGCTGAGAATACTATCCCGGTCCCTATCTACGGCGCAAAAAAATTCCTCGTCCCTGCTTGCTTTGGGGATTACCCGCCCCGTTGTCAAGTCTACTCTTAAAAAAATATAAATAAATTTTACTCTTCAAAATCTCTTCTAACAACCTGAGACTTCTAATGTGGGTGAGGTATAACGGTGATGGAAATGAAGATGAAATAATAATGTATTTTTTTTAAATAATTTGGATAATTTTTTTTATATACAAGTGTGTCCCATATATATTTGCATCAATGGTTCCAGCGTCGGAGTCTATGTAAATCCATGTAAATCAATAAAAAAAAAATGTATTCCACAATCCTGTAAAGTCTATGAAAATCCAAATAAATCAATAAAAAAAGTCAGTCAAACTCTGCATGGAGTCTATAGATTTTCTAAATCCACAGACTTTTTAAAGTCCAAAAAAATCCGATAGAATCTCAATTGAATACACCCCTCTAAATTTAATTTTAATATTTTATAAGTGCAGTGATATCATATACAAATTATACTTATAATTATTTTGTACAACATTAAAAAAAAATAGAATATGACAGTTCACTTAAAAATAGAATATGGTTATTCGCATTCTGAAATATACACACGGAGTAAAATCACTCCAAAAGGGTAATGGATCAATCTAACAGTTTACAAAGATTTTCATGGAAATATATGAGAAAAGCAATTCTAATATGCATATATTAGATTAATTCCAAAAAATAATAAATCGAAAAAAAAATTCATGGTGATATGGATGCGCCTTTTTATAGGAAATTTGTTACATATAAATGATTAAATTCTAATGAATTTAATAATTAAAGTACGACATAAGAAATTTAGAGTGTGTTTACTTTTAAAGTAAGGATTAAATGAGATATAATATAATTAATAAAATTAATGTAAAATTAAAAGATAACAAATGTAGGATTTATCTCAATAAAAACTTCAGCAGTAAGTTTTAATTATTTTAGGGAAATTTTCTTGTATTATACATAAAATTATTAATATAAATGATGAAGTAGCAATAATTAAGGGTTTAGTGGGGTTGTATATATGCGTGTGATTTATTGGGTAAGACTTAGTCAATTTATTGGTACGGTTAGTTTAAATTATTCCAAAGGCGCACTTAAAGGTATACGTGGAGATGAATTATTCCAATTAAAAGATACAAATTCTAATAAAAACTTCAGTAAGCTTGAATTATTCAAGAGAAATATTCTTGTATTATACATAAAATTATTAAACAAAACATTAAAACTAAAATTTTATTCAAATTTAATATATATACATAAATATCGGCAATGTGTGAAATTTTATTCAAAATTTATATATAATCAACTTTTATTGAATATTAATAAATAAATTTTAATCAACTTTTGCTTATTGATACCTTAGTATAGTTCAATAATGATATTATCAAGTGTGTATAATATATATTCAAATTTAATATATAATCAAATTTAATATTTCTTTTCAAAATCCAAGTGTGTATAATATATATTCATGTAAAATTAAAATTTTATTCAAATTTAATATATATACATAAATATCGGATGAGTGAAATTTTATTCAAATTTAATATATGATCTGGTTTTCACCATTTTTTCTAGAGGATGAGATGGAAGAAAGTGAAAATAATATTTTGAGAATGAGACGAAGAAATAAGAAAAAAATTGATTTTGAAAAGCCTAAAACAAGAAAAATAATATTGAATCTGAAAATCTTAAAATACGAAAGTTTTTGAATTTGAAAAGCCAAAAATATGAAATAAAAAATATTGAATCTAAAATATGAATTTTTTTTGAATTTTGAATCTAAATAATATTATAATGAATTTGAATTTGATATTTTTTTAAAGATAATTGAAAAAATTTGGGATCTCCACTATCTTGGAAGTTACGAATAATTAAGTGGAAAGAGAAGATAGAAGACATTTTCAAATTTCAAATTTGAAAATAGAGAGAGAAGACAGAAATTGAGTTTCGGTTTTTCCAAGGCTAAATTAATTTCAAAATATATGTAGCAGTACCAATACCGTTGATAATAACCATACAATTCTTAACTTTTTTACATTTGATACTTATTTAAAAAAGAATATACAATAAAATCACAATAAATTAATGATATTTCGGGACCACACAATTTTATAAATTAAATGAGGTACTAATGATTGATAAATTACTCTCATGTTACAGAGATCTAAGAACATACATAAAGTTACTATAATACCCCCAGATGGAATTCAAAAATATTCCGCCCTCTATGTATCCGCGTGTCGCTGTTCCCACAGTGTAGATTCCCACCTGTTTTTCCGTTTCTCGAAAATAATCAAACGCATGCCCAGAACGACGTCGTTGGCTCCCACACACTGGAACGTGTACTGTTTGTTGTCAGACCCATGAGTGAATGCTATACAAATCGGATTCCCATTTAATCTCCCGGGAGCACAAACGACGACGTTTTAATGCACTCCTTCCTTTATAACCCTACTCATTTCTCCTCTCACCTTTAATTGATGCTTCAATGTCGTAAACGGCGGCGTCATTTTCACTCCTGTCTGCTCGTTTTTAAGCCTTCTGCGGTACGATTTCCTCCCCATTTACCTTTTCTCTTTACCTGATTGGTTACTGAATCTGTAGAATCTCGCCGCTCTGTTTTTTTTTGTTTTGTGAAAAGGGTTGATTTGATGCGTATGGTTGGTTTTTGTTAATCTCTTTTTGTGTTTTAGTTTCAATCTGTTTTAGCTTTTCTGAGCCCTGTAAATCCGGAGATGCCTAAAAAAAACCTTGAAACCCTATCTGTTCTTAAGCTCGTGTAGCGGGAATGGCGCTTCTGGTTCCCCACATTGAACCTCTTTTCTGATTGCATTGTTTTTTTTAAAGTTTTCGTGTTATTTAAGAATGTGTTTAAATTCCTGATTAGAAAACAGATCTCGGATTAGGTCAGAGTTTTTGCGAATGGGCCTGGTGTCGGATGAGCAGGAAATGGAATTTGAAGCTAGCTCTAAACCCATTAAATCCCCTTCCAATATTTCAGAAATCGTTTCAAAATTAGCCAAAGTTAGTAAATTCAGGTCCATTGGTGTCTTTAGCACTCCTGAAATCCCAGACCAGCGTCATGTTTACCCGATTATCTCTGGCGATAATGCTGTGTCATTAGAAGCTAATGAAGATGTGTTTCTTGATTCTAAAGTTCTTTCAAAGTCCTCTGAGCTATATACGAATGGGGATGCATGTGATCATGTGGAGATAAAGAAATTGTTTGACACACTTTTGGAGTTGAAATTAGCATATGTTAAGCTTCAAGAAGCTCATATTCCCTATGATCCTGAGAAACTTAGAGCTGCCGATAAAGAGGTGATAGCTCGGCTCGATTCGCTCTACACAATCAAGCAGGCTTGTAAGGAGAAGCTATTGAAGGAAGCCAATTCCGTATCCGCAAGTTCTGCTCTTTTGCTTGCTGAAATTCAGGTTAACGAGAGGGCTCTGGAGAAGTTGAAGTCTCAAGCCAAACATAAGGACAAGGAAGTAGCTAATCTGGGTTCGAAGCTTCAAGAATTGGAATCGAGGAATAAGAAGTTGGGTGAAGAGATTAAGGAGCACGAGAGGGAAAGATTCGCGGGTTTAAATCACAATTCCTTGGAGAATGTTGTGAAGGCAGTTGGAAAAGCTATTCATGATTTTGCCAAGCCATTGATTGCCTTAATGAAATTTTCGGATTGGGATCTAGACAAGGCTGTTAATGCAATAGAGGCATCCGTTGTATACGCAAAGAGATCGCACAAAAAATACACGTTCGAAGCTTACGTAACTAGAAGGATGTTTCATGGGTTCACAGTACAGCCTTGTTTTCTGGGGAACATAATGAAATTGGACGACCCTATTGTTGCTTTGATGGAAGACCCACAATCTAGTTTTGCCAAGTTTTGCAGAACAAAGTATCTGCTTGTAGTTCATCCCAAGATGGAAGAATCGTTTTTTGGTAACTTGGACCACAGGAAATTCGTGGCCAATGGGTTTCATCCATGTACCCCATTTTACCGTGCATTTGTCAGAATGGCGAGATGCGTTTGGTATTTGCAGGCCTTGATTGCTTTTATCGAGCCTAAAGCTGAAATGTTTGGTGTTAAGCAAGGAAGTGAATTCTCAGATATTTATATGGAGGTTGTTGAGGAGCTCAAGGAGTTGATGACTCTGGATAAGGATCGAGAAAGATACAAAGTCGAGTTTATGATAATGCCCGGTTTTAAGCTAGGTGAGACTTTAATCAGGTCTCAAGTATATGTCTCCTTAGGCGGCGTCTCTAACGGAATACATTAGGAGGAGCTGTAATAACCATCTTAGTGCGTACTCTTTGTGATAATATTTTCTACATTTTGCTTTCAATTATAGTCGTAGGCAGCAGATTTACCTGCATCCTCAAGATCTTGGTTGAATATATTATACTCTGTAATTAAATTATCTGCTGTAACTTTGATATGTGAATATAATCAGCTTTGTTGTGCCTTGAAGTACTCTTTATATCATGCTATCTATTTCGAATATTGTTGAAGATATCCCATGTGTGTCATGAGAGTGAAGTTTATTTCATTGAATGAGGACATTTCGTTTTTTTACATTGAAAAAACCAATCTGTCACATAACCGATTCCATTTGCCTTGGAAGTAGGACAAAAACTTCTATGAATTTGGTTCACGCAATTTTAATGGTGAGCTTGGTAATACTGCCCAGTATACTAAATAGTATTTTCTCCGTCCAACATTACTAGACTTATTTGTTTTTCATGGGTTTTACGAAAGTGGGTATATTGTGTGTAAAAATATATTGGGTTGTAGGTTAAGAGTGTAAAATATTCCCTTTTTATAAAACATAACTAATTTTATTGGGCAGACCAAAATGACAAGTAGGACTAGTAAAATTGGACGGATAAAGTATTACTATAAAGAGAGTTCGTTTGCAGAGGACCTACTCTAGTAGTAAGTAGGATATTTCGTATCGTCCTCACTGCTGCTGGAAAACAAGTCTTTACATAGCTCCCCATAGAACCGGCATACCAAATCAGTAAACACTGGGCATCTAAGATTCTTCCAGCAGTAGAGAAGCTCTTCAACGTCCACCAAATCCCCGGTCTTCCCTTCTTCCACGATCATCTCTATCAGATAGTTCTCGAAGCTCCTACATGCATCTTCAACCTCATCATCCTGTTCCTTGGCTTCCTTTTGATTTGCTCCACTCATTCTAACATATGCTGGGGTGATGGGTGAAGAGTTGGGCGCTTTGACGGAAAAACTCTTGAGCTCTGAGACTCGATCCATCTCTCTGGTTCGTTTTAGAGAGTGAAAGATGGAGGTTATTTTGGGAAAACGTCCCTCACGTGTGGTGGTGGTGATTTTAGGTTTCCGAGATCGAAGAGCTTTTATAGAGACTTTCTTGTGGAACCTGAATTTGAAGAGGCGTAGTATTTTCTTGCATGGTTTGAGAAGTTTGCGTTTGAAGGAAACTAAATTCATTCTGATTGATGATTTGAGAGATAATGAGTGTGGTTGAAGGATAGTGGTTGTTGGCTTATTGCTTCCTTAATAAATAGAAGTTGATGAATAGGTTGTTCTTGCAATTTCTCTTATTTAAAGGCCTTAATTGCATCATTTTGTGTGGATTTCACGTTTGCTCTAACTGGGATTAGTGCTGTGCCATTAACTCAAAGCTTTTCAGCCGTCTCAAGGTATGTTTATTCCTTAGTTGCTTTCAAATCCTAATAATTTTTAATTTATCGATCTTATCACTATTTGATGCAATAAAATACTCCCTACATCCTAGGCCGAGTTTTTCATGGCTTTTGGACACAACGATTAAATGAGTAATAGATTTACTGATGTAGTATAAGGGATGGTTTTAAGATGAATTTTTTTTTAAATGTAATTTATTGATAATTGAGTAATATTTTAATGCAGATAAGAATGAAGCATAAAAATAAATATTTTAAAAATAATTTACTTAATATAAAATTAGAAATTATATGTGAGACAGACAGGCCCATGGAAATATAAGAAGATTTATCCGGATGGGAGGAAGTAGGATATTTAGCCATTTTAAGTCAAATTGAGATTATTTCGGGCGTTGCAAAACTCGACAATTGATGTATGTGTTTTTCTCTCCAACACTTCTCCAGGCCCAAGAGCACAGTTACAATTCCAAGAATGGGCCCAACAAATTTATTGGATGTGGGTTTGGACAAAAATTGAAAACTAAACCATTCAAATGAGATTCAAAATTAGTGTAATTATAATGACCTGTGAGAGTAAAACCATTACATTCACCTTACATAAGGTAATTATTACCCCATTTTGATTACCATTTTCCCCTCCTACAATCATTCTCCCCAATCATTCATCTTTCCCATCAAACAAATATTTGTTGTTTACTTCAATTCCAAAATTTGGACATATCACTAGCAATGCAACCATCATTTGAACAATTTTTTCCCCAACATGTCATTTTTATTACGAGGGCATAAATAAAAAATGAATTGCCATTGAAGAATTTTAATCAAGCGCCCTATTAATATAATACTAATGGCCTGGCTATAAACACCTCCATCATTGAAAAATACACCTACATATAATATAAACTACTTATTTTACCCTTTTTATAAAAATTATTAATGGCCAATACACCTCTAAACCTATGAATCTATTGAAACACCTCAGCCCCAAAGTTGTCTCCACGCTAAAGTAGGGATGTAATCAAACCAAGCCGTTCGCAAGCTATTCGGGTCTTGGCTCGAAAAAATATTCGTTCGAATTCATTTGTTAAGTTTCACGAGCCGAGCTCGAGCCTGGTGGTATTCGGCTTGAAGGCTCGTGAACAGGCTCGCAAATAGGCTCGTTTATAAGCTCGCGAACAAGCTCGTTTAATTATTTTTTTTAAAATAAAATATTTAAAAAAATATTCATAAGAATGTAACATAGTATTATAGTGTGTTATTTGGGATACATTTATTTTAAACCATTAATTTTCTTTGTTTAGCTTCCGAATTAGTTGTTGGTCTTTGTTTTGACGATGTTTTTATTATCAAGGACAACTATGTTTTTTTATTAGACATAGTTTAGATGTGTTATTTTTGTATAATTTTTAAAATTCTAATTAGTTTTTCGAGCCGAGCTTTTTGAAACGAACCTTTCGAGCTCGAGCTCGAATTATGCTTGATTAAATTGAAAACGAGCTTTTTTCGAGTCGAGCTATTTGCGAACTTAAAAATTTACACACGAGCCGAGCTGAGCTCGAGCCTAAAAAAATCCAAACCAGCCGAGCTCGAGCTTGACAGTATTCTGCTCGCTCGGCTTGTTTACATCCCTATGCCAAACTCACCCAACCTTCTTCCCATCCCCAACCCTCCCCCCTACCAAAAAAAAAAAAAAAACCCCACCGCCCACCCCTCCAAACCCACCCCTTCTTTCCAGTTCCCCCACGTCCCCACTACACACCACCATCCCTCCCCGAGTGATTTTAGGGTGCATGCAAGTGCATACTATGCTCTTGGAATTTGATTCCAATTTTAAATTAAATTTGACTTTTCGCGGGTCTGTTGACTGACCATACAAAATTCGCGGGTCTAGCAACAAACCGGGTCGCAAATGGGTCGCACGCGCTTCGTATCAATATCCCAAGTTATATCACCAATACCCAAACTATAATCACCAATACCCCAAGACTCAAGTTATAATCATCAATACCCCAAACTATAATCACCAATATCCCAAGTTATAATCACCAATACCTCAAGACTTAATTACCAATACCTCAAGTTATAATCACCAATACCTCAAGAATTACTCAACAATACATTGAACAGTGATATTCCCAATAATTATTCAGTAGAACAATACCCCAATAAATAAATTACCAGTACTCCAAGTAATCAATAATAATCAAAGTAACAAAAAATACTGATTTAATCCTCCACAATACAAATGTTAAAAGAAATGGGATGCATAACACAAGCTCGGAGACTATAGAAACGTAAAAATTGATACCTAGATGATGGCATTGGCAGCACTGGCGATCCTAGACCACAGATCAGTACATTTCTTTCCAATTGGACATGATTGCAGAGCCTTTCATTTCACCCTTATGATTCACAATAACCATTCTTCACAGTTGCCATGACCATGTCGCCTACACACGACACACGTGGAAGGAGGCCTATTAACCCAACCTTTGATCCCCTTAACTGAAATGGTGTACAGATTCTTAGCGCCGGTGTTGTCGGCGCAATTCACCGTCGCCGCCACCGGAAGACCCAGCAAAATCCAAAATTTGTTCCCGGTGGAACCTCCGCATCCTCGCTTCGACGTTCTCGCAGGTCTTCACTTCCTCCATCTCAGTGCTTCGACCCGACCCGTAAATTCTACCCAATTTTATAATAGAATTTGAAATGTCAAAATTAATTTAAAATTATATCTAAAATTCAAGTGCATGCTATGCACCCTAAAATTTGTCTCCCTCACCCCAATCTTCTGTCCTCCTTCACTTTCCCAACTCGTTTTACCCTTCTCTTCTTTCCTTCTCTAATTTTTCGATCTCTAAAGGGCCTCAATTATTCTCCATGTCATGCAGATTAATTTCACAACTCCCAATAAAATTTCACAATAGTAGTGCCATTGTATTTCCTTCACTCCAATTTTTTTTATTAAAGCAACAACACAGTGTAGTTAATGGTGAGCACACTTTATTTTTTTCTCTTTCTTTATTGTTTTATTTTTTTTTATGTTTGATCAACAAAGATTAAAAAATAAACGGATATTTTGTCATCTTAATCGAACAAGTAGTGGTTATTCGACCGCTTGAATTGAAGGTAATGATAATTTTCGAATTTGATATCCACAAAAATTTTTTAGATTTGTTTTCAATTTTTTTGGGGGAATTTTTTGTTGTTTAAATAGATTTGCTTATTTCTTATATCAATTTTGATTATAGATTCTTGGTTGTAGAGGTGGTGGAGGCACCGACTTCGACATCGTGGCACCGTTGAAAGCGACGGCATGTTTGGAAAAATTGTTTTTTTTATAGTGTAGAGAGGTGTATTAGAAATGTATTTTGTGTAAAAGAGATAAAATAGGTATTTCACAATTTATGGAGGTGTATCTCTTTATGTTGGAGGGGTATACAGCTGGTCCCTAATTCTAGTATCAGCTTAGTTTTTTTTTTATCAGTAAAAATAATTTATTAATGATGAAATATGGGTACCAGAAATACCCAATATCTCACAGAGTACAGCTTACAAATGTTACTCTCCAACTAAGTATTACAATACACTTTGAGCATTCCTTACCCATTCATGGTAACTCCCCAAGTTAAAACTAGCTTGTGAAACGCTTAACCAACTCCAAACTCTATTTTTCAATTCAACAAATAAATCTTCCAAGACGGGTTGAGCCCCTCTAAAAACTACCGCGTTCCTAGTTTTCCATAAAAGCCAAATCACACATTTCCAGATGCACACTGCAAGCTCTCTACCTTTTTTCTTCTCTAGAAAATTGCTAAAATGTAGTAAATTAATCGAGGGAGTCGATGAACACACCGACGTCATCCCGATCCATTCACAACATTTCATCCATAATTGGTAAGAGAAAGAACATTCAAAGAAAACATGTCTAACTGTTTCAGTTTCCTCGTTACACAAAATGCACCTCAGATCTGCCCCAGGTTGTAAAATATGGTAACTGTGAAGTTACCATAGGATATTTGCACTAGCATCTTTGTTAGATACACTACCCGGATGAATACACTACTTATTGTTAGGATTTTTTTTTTTCGAATTTTTTTCAATTTTTCGAACATACTAAAAAAAATTGGAATTCTTTTTCGAAAATGTTGCAAACTTTCGAAAAGAATAGTAGCAAATAGTGTATTTAACAAAGAGGCTAATGCAAATAACCCTCGCCTAATTTTAATTGCGCACTTTTTGGTTATTCCCATTTACCATTTATTTATTTTAAGTAGTTATAGTTTTGTCTTTACTAAGGTGCGTAAATAAAAGTATGATAAAATAAAAAATTGGACGTGGGAATTTACATTTTCTTTAAAAAAATAAATCAACGTATGAATCAATTGAAAAATAAAAATTCGAAAGAAATCTTCCTAAAAGATGACAAATAATAAGAGGGGTGTATTCAATTGTGATTCTATTGGATTTTTTTGGACTTTAAAAGTCTGTTGATTTAGAAAATCTATAGATTCCATGCAGAGTTTGACTGACTTTTTTTATTGATTTACTTGGATTTTCATAGACTTTACAGGATTGTGGAATACATATTTTTTATTGATTTACATGGATTTCCATAGACTCCGGCGCTGGAACCATTAGTGCAAATATATATGAGACACACTTGTATATAAAAAATAAATTATCCAAATTATTTAGAAAAAAAAAATACATTAGTTAAAAAAATAACATTATTATTTCATCTTCATTTCCATCACCGTTATACCTCGCCCTCATTAGAAGTCTCAGGTTGTTAGAAGATATTTTGGAGAGTAAAATTTATTTATATTTTTTGAATAGTAGACTTGACAACAGGGCGTGTAATCCTCAAAGCAAACAAGGACGGGGATTTTTTTTGCCCCATAGGCGGGACCGGGATAGTATTCTCAGCCCGGGGGATCCCCGTCTTGTTCCCCGTGGGGAGCCGCATTATTTTTTATATAATTAATATAGTTATATATTATTTTAATGTTAACGTAAATTACAAATAAATATTTCATAGTTTCCTACTCAATTAACTATTTATTAAAAATTATATTTTTTCATTTAATATTATGTTATTAGTTCCAAATTATATAATTTTCACTTTAGTATAAGTTAATTAAAAATATTAAAATTAGAGGTTCTTCAATTTGTTTAAATTAGTTTTTTTTAATACCAACTTAAAGTAATTGTTGTGTATGATTAATTTTTCAATTTTAAAAATGAGATAAAAAAATAATAATTAGGCGAGAAATGGGGAATCCCTGCGAGACGGGGATCCCCAGCGAGGCGGGGATTGGAGGAAAATTTTCCCCATTTATTTTGCAGGGACGGAGATGGGGAATGACCCCCCGTCTCCGCCCCGTTGACATCTCAATGGAAGAGAATCAAAGAAAGTCCATATACTGTTGAATACCTAAATATTTTTTAAGACTTTTTAAAATCCGTAGAAATCTCTGGTTATTAGAAGAGATTTTGGAGAGTGAAATATATTCATATTTTGGAAGGAAAATCTAAGAAAATCCGTGGAGTATTAAAATCCATAGACTGTTGAATACCTAAAGATTTTTTAAGACTTTTTAAAATCCGTATTGAATACCTCAGGATTTTTAAAGACTTTTGAAAATCTAGATTGAATACCCCCAGACTTTAAAAGTCTAAAAAAATCCTACAGACTCTATAACCAATACACCCCTCTAAGTTTAACATTTCCATTACATTAGAGTACATACCTTTTCTTTTCAAACTCGCCACTTATGAATATAGAATATGTATATATTATGAGTAGGTTTTATATAAAAATAGTTCATGATAATTTTATCATGAAATTATTTTAAAGTATTAAAAATTTGATTATAAGTATCAAAAATTTCATCAAAAGTATAAAAATTGGGGTTAGTGGTATTATATAGATATATGTATATATTATATATTATTATAAAAGAAAATACGAGATGAAATATGAATCTTAAAGAATATAAGTGGTGATACATAAGGTTGCAAGCGTGGGATTGACAAATTAATCAACTTTATACAGTTCAAAACGTGTAGGCATCCATCATTTGTGGAGCACGCATGCAATTTGGGAAAAATACAGCTCTTTCTTAGACATATGGGCCTTCTTTTAGCAACCTATTACTTTGCATCATATTACATTATTAGAAATCAATCATACCACACAAATATGCTTTTAATCAACATCATTGTACATGATTTCACAAGATCCTATGTAATCAACTTAGGAACATTTTCAATATTTGGAGCTGATTATTGGCTAAAAAGATCGACCTTGTCAAGTTTAATAATGTCCCCTCCCAGATTATAAATTTAAAATTAAAAGATTAAAGGCATCTGAGAGTTAATAAAAATTAAATTTTAGTTCTTCACTTTATAATTTTGAGTTTAACTGATCCAAGATTTAATACCCCAAAAGCTTCCTCTTTGATGACAATATGCAAAACACACATGCCCCACTAATTAATTTTTGCCAAATCAACCACGTACATTGTCATCATATATCTTATTCATCACCTTATATACGTACAATATGAAATCATTATTTTAGAATTTTAATAATTGTGGCTAGAATATGGTGGAGGGTTTCCTATTGTTTTTCTCAATTCAACTTGTATTTCAATATTTGGGTTCATAATATGTACATAGATTTGTGTCTCCTAAACTAATTATCTTGCTTTCCACTAGTTAGATTTATAATGTCATGTTCCGGTGTAACTAATATTTATCTTTTAATAATACTCTTCCATCCCTTAAATTTATGGAATAATGATAAAAAAATATATTATGAAAGAGACAGAGGACATAACACACAACATATCAAGTCCCCCACCCCAAGCCCATTATTTTCATGCAAGAAAGTTGAATACAAATGTACATTGTTTGGTTACTAAAGCAGGCCAGCACCAAAACCTGGCCTTGTTGCCTCCACCTGCTTTCTTGCATGCAAGTGCTCACATTGTGGCCCCCACTTTCAATTATTTATTCTTCTCAATCCACAATTCGATATAATCAACTCATATTATTTCTCTCGTATGTCGAAATTTTCACACATAGATAATCAAATATCTTTTACTAAAGTCTTGTATGCAGGGAGTACGATACAATTTAAATATATTTTTAAATGTTATTAATTATTTTTACTAAAAGATAATTTTGTTTTCACTGTAAGAAGTTACAAATACATATTTTTTATTGCACGTGCTGTACTTTTTAATGAAAATAATCAATAATGTTAAAAATTTGTTATTTTCAAGTAAAAACAATTGCACTTTTTTAAGTACAAATTACTTTTTAGTAAAAATAAATAATATTGTTAAAAAAAATACACTTAAGTTGAATTTACCTATTGTTCAAGAAACCTACTTATAAATTATGTGCCCATTAAAACTATGTTCATAGAGCTGAATTATATAAAAAAAATTCATAAAATTTATTTATAGATAAAATAATAATTTAAAAAAGAATATAATAAAGTGATGATTTTCATACAAATTAAATGGATGTACGCATAAAACAACTGAATATACTTTTATTGGGAAGGGAGTGTGTACATATTATCATAGAGTAGGAATAGTAGTTGCAAATTGTGTGATAAAAAGGAAAACATACCCATCATTTTCTCTCTCCATTGAAGCATTCCCTCTATTTCTTCTAATACCCCTGGATCACAAATTCTGATACCAAAACCTTTGTTAGCTCAACTTGACTCCATCTCCATCTCCATCAATGGGAAATTACAGGTTCAGATTATCAGACATGATGCCAAATGCCTGGTTTTACAAACTGAGAGACATGAGCAAACTCAAAAACCAGCCCATCAAGAAAAACCACCTCCCAAGAAAATCCTTCTACTACTCCACTGATTCCACTCGGATGGACATCGATCTCTGCAATTCCCCCACTAATCCCAAATTCTTCGATACCTGCAACCCCCCACCTAAATCATTAAACACAAAATCAAAACGAAAGACCATTTACATGCCTTCCCCGACAAAAATCACCCGCTCTGCAATTTTCCAGGACGGCCCCACTTCATCCGACGATCACGATTTCCCCGATGATGATTCTGTAGGCCCCTGCAGCTCCTCTGCCTCAGACATCATCCTCGACGTCGACGAAACCTCGACCTACGCGTTTAGATTGATGTCAGAGCTACAACTCCCCCCAATCCTCACCAAATTAGAATCTCCCAAATTCAAGAACATTAACTCATCACCACCTCCCGATTTCCGGACAGACAAGTTGAAGAAAAGCAGGGGAAGTTCCCGGAAATCGGTTTCCCGGGGCGGCGGAGTGAGAATCCGGCGGAAAAGTGTGAGGAAAGGGCTGTTTTGCACGGACAGTTTTGCGGTGGTGAAGGCGTCGTTTGATCCGGAGAAGGATTTTAGGGATTCGATGATGGAAATGATTGTGGAGAATAATATTAGAGAATCCAAGGACTTGGAAGATCTTCTTGCTTGCTATCTATCACTCAATGAAAATCAATATCATGACCAGATTATAAAGGCCTTTGAGCAAATTTGGTTCCACATCCCTCGACTCCAAGTTTAGTTTCTTGTTAATCTTTTTTTTTTTTTTTATATATATATGTATGTTGTTATTAATATGTATGTAGTAGTAATTATTCATTTGTAATTCGTTAAGGGTAATTATATATAATACAACTATAAGTAACATCTTTAACCAACAGCTTTATGTTTTGATTTTTCGATATTGTGTTGTATTTGTACATGGTCATCTTGTGCAATTAAATCATACAATATAACCATTACTATGCTGCATAGTTAAAAAAACCTACATTTTGTTATAGTCATGTATAATATAATATCAAAGAGAGAATGTTTGTAAACTAAGTAAAAGGATGGGGAAAATGATTTATTTTTTGGCACGTAACTTAGGGTTATCGTGTAAGTTTACACACGTGAATATATGATATGTTTTAAAATTTGTAAATGTAAGACAATCGACTCCAATTTGAGCTTATTTGGGCTCAATGCTTTTACATTTACACGTCCAAAAAATTATTATTCTTAAAATACAACCCCATAAATGATAGAAATTCGGGTGAAAATGAGAATGTTTTTGCTTTTGAGAGGTAAGAGTTCAGTTCTTGCCAAATTGATCATGTAATACAGTTAAAATAATAAACTATCGATATTCTTGTTCCACTAAAAGAAAATTAGCCTATAATGACAAAATCCTGTCATTATTGTTTTTCCAGTTAAAAACTTTTAGCGATAGGAAAATAATTCTTAATGATAGAGTTTTTCACTAAAAATTATGATTATGTCATTAAAGACTTTTAGCTTAAAAATAATAGTGACATGATCTCTGTCATTAAAAGTCAATTTTTTTTTGTAGTGTTTCAGGATTGAATTGATGTTTAATTTTTTTTATTATAATTATGTTCTTTTTAATATTTAACGTCATATATATAGTTACAATTACATATAATCGATGAGACAATTTTATCTTGTGTTACCTATATATTAAGAAAAAGTATATGTAAGAGGGAATATTTGATATCTATTTTCAGGCCTGACTACATTCTTTCTGACAGGTCTGAGCATCCAAGATATCAACATAAAAAGGAGAAAAGGAACATATATTGTTCCTCCCTTTCCTATTCCCTTTATATATTTTATTTTGATTTTTTTCCCATGAAATGCTTGATATTGTCCACAATTTTATTATTTCAGATAGTGCACACACACTATTTAATGTAGATAAGGCAAGAAGTAGGGCTAAAGTAAAGCCACTTTTGCGTTGTTTGTCTAAAGTAAAGTTTAATAATGATTCAGTTGTAGGGGCTTTGGCTGTTCATGCACCAAAACAATGTTACCCCCCAAATGATTCATAATTGAAGAAATTTCAATGACATATTCATTACATTTGGCATGCAATGTATATCACTACCATACATCTGTCCACACAAGTTCTTCAAAATTAGGATGGTTCACTTCAGAGATTATCGAATTCGTATTGAAATTCGTACCGAAAGAAAATCAAATAAAAAAAAATCATTGACTTTTTTACTTTAACTGTACCGAAATCGAACCCAAAGATTTTTCAGTACACATCTAGATATTATCAAATTAATCGTACCAAAAAGCCGAATAAGACCATAGTAAATGGTATCGAACTGAACCGAATCAAATATGCATTTAATTTTAATTATTACTTATTTTGTATTCATCAAATTGTATTATAATGTTATTGAATTCAAGTACAACTATATGATAACATAATTTATCTCTGTCTTCATAGTACAAATACTATTTTATTTATTATATTAAGTTTTTAAAACATTAACTCATGTTTATGTGTATATCAAAATGATTTAAATTTAATTGGTTTCATCTTTTAGTTTCATTCTAAATGTAAATTCATTTTATAACAAAAAATTGGATATGGTGTATCACGTACGATCAACATGATTTTAATATTGCATATTTTTATCACAAGATATTCCAAAAGGATTATATATATATGTTACAGCAGGAAATATCCTCGCCTGACAGGAGGTCAGATTCCTGAAGATACACTGACACGACAAGATCGAGGGTCTACATCATAAAAGAGTGTTTAATGTATTATAGGTCTACTGTTGATCTTTATATTAATATTGTAAATAATCCCTAAAATGAAGGGTTGAGACGAATTTAGGGTCACTTTCGGGCTTTTGGGGGTGAACCTCTATAAATAGGGGGTCACCCCCTCATTGTAAAGGATTCTCTCATTTTTCCTCTCATTTCTCATATATACGAAAAGCTCTCATTCGAGGGAAGAACGAAAGTTCTTCCCCCATCGTTCGTGTTCGATTATTATTATTGTTTGTCGGGCATACCCTAAATAGCCACATAAATCTACCCGTACGAAAATGCCTGTCAACAATTTGGCGCTAGAAGAAGGGACCATTCGGGTTCATCTCGATGGATGAACACGAAGATCCTCCCCTCAAAATCAAAAAACCAAATTCCATAAACCTTTTCGATCTAAACCATGCAAGCAAGAAAAATAAAAATAAAATTCCACAAGCAAACAACCTGTTTAACCAAAATCATCCAAGGAGAGTTTAACAAACCCATTTCCTTTGTGAAGGAAGGCACGCAGCTAGCCTAGAAGAAAAGTTTAATTTTGAAGAAACCCATTTTCCTTACAACAGCAAAAGTGCTCACGTAGTTAAAACAAAAAAGAAGAAGAGTTGGTGTTGTTGCTTCTGGTCCACCACGACGGAGCTCCACCGCTGGGTTGCCTCCACCGAACGTGAACACAATGGACACACCGCTCCTCCTTGACGCCGGAGCCACCGCCGTCACCGCCGGAGGCTGCGCACACCACCACCGTTTCCCTTTTCTCTCGCAAAGGCGGTGTCTCGCCGGTACCGTCGCGGCCTGAACCCAGTCGCCGCTCCATTACCTCCATATCCACTCAAATGTGCTGTGGATTTTTCAACCGAAATCAGTGTTATTCTCAAGCAAAACCGAAGTTTTCTGCTTTGAATCCCCCAAAGCTTGCCTCGGTACCCACGCCAGCTTTTTCAGTTTACTTTTGGCACATTTCTCAACCCATGTTGAAAAGTCAAAGTTTCCCCTACCTCGATCCGCGCGCCGTCGGGATCGATATCCATCGTCTCGCCGCCCGAGCCTGGTGTCTACACGCAAGCCGCTGCCTCCCGAAACTTTCCCGCGCAGCCCGTTGCGCGGCCATCTCCCCGTCACCGCCCATCGCGGACTCCCCCGCTCAGCACGTTGCAGACACCTTTCTGTTTCACCGCCCGTATCGCGCTCCTGCCCGCGCCGTCGCGGCTAGCCTCCTCGAACACAGCGGCACGACCTCACCGCGCGACCTCCCCGCTCACCGTGCGGCCACCACACCACCCCGCACCGAATCGCTGCCTGCCCGAACCACGGTCTTCTCGCTCAGCCGCCTACCCGCGCCGCCTTGTGGCGGCCTCAGCCGCCGCCCTCAACGCGCCACCGCCCCCAGCGGCCGTCCAGCCTGCCCGCGTCGCCCACCCACGACGCACATGCCGCCCGAGGCGTGGCCTCCCCGCCGTCGGGAAGCGGCCTCAGCCGCACGCCTCCCAGGCACAAGCTCGATGCTCGCCCCAACCAACGCTCCCCGACGCCCGCGGCTAATCACCGCCCATCTCGGTCTCCTTCCCGCGCTGCGTCACCGCCTCCCCGCCGCGACCGGTCTCCCCGCACGCCGTCATGTGCGGCCTCCCCGTAGCGCCGTATCGCGCGGCCTTCCGTCATCGTCGCAGCTCGAGCCCGATCGCAGCACCATCACCGACTTAGATCCACTTCGGTGCCGATCTTCAAGGAGCCGCACGACTCTGATGGAGGAGGGCTGCTGTGATTTACCAGGTATTACTTGTCTTGTGGGCTTGAACTAATGTTATAGATTGGGCTCAGGTCCAAATTTATTTGAACTATTGGGCCCTTCTTTAAAATGAGCTGCCGAGCCTCTTATTTTTTAAATCAATGATTGGGCCTGTTTATTAAAGAAAAAAGGGGGTGCTGCTGGGCCTCTAATTGGAGATTGCTGGGCATAATTTTTGAAGCTAAATTGTTGGGCCTATATAAAAAAAAAAAAAAAAAGGTTATATATATATATATACATATATACAGCAGCTTTGGAGACGAGTATCCGGGATCTCTTCATCAACGGAAAATTCTACGGGCAGTCCTTTGCCCACTCGAATCAGGTTTATTCCGATAATTTCCTTTAAATATATATCGCAACTCGCAAATTTCGTATATATTAAAAGCGGGGGCATATATTCATATTTCGAAAAATCAAAGCGGGGTCAAATTTTGAAATTCAATTTTCATCTGGTAACTTCCTTTTAATATATATTGTAACTCATTAGTTTTCATATATATTAAAAGCGGGGGCATGGATATACATATCCTAAGATTATTTTGTGACATCAAAAATAAATTATTTAACTCTGAGTATTTTAAATACTGTCAGTTGTTTGAAACTTCGAATATAATTTTGAAAAATTATTGAGGTTGCTCACCGGGTAATTAACTCATATTTAAAATATGGTCACACCTTTCAACTACAGACATTTGTCCGCCTTCATAGGCGTTGATCGATCCGCCTTTTAGGCGTCGACATTCCGCCTAGATTGGCGAAGTAATCCGTCTTCTCGACGTCGATTAGTCCGCCCTTTCAGGCATTGACGTATCGATTAGTTCGCCTTCACCGGCGTCAACTAATCCACTTCTCGAGTTAATCCGCCTTTTAGGCGTCGACATTCCGCCTAGATTGGCGAAGTAATCCGTCTTCTCGACGTCGATTAGTCCGCCCTTTCAGGCATTGACGTGTCGATTAGTTCGCCTTCACCGGCGTCAACTAATCTACTCGAGCTAATCCGCCTTTTAGGCGTCGACATTCCGCCTAGATTGGCGAAGTAATCCGCCCGATCGGCGTTGATTAATCCGCCTTCTCGGCGTCGACATTCCGCCTAGATTGGCGAAGTAATCCGCCCGATCGGCGTTGATTAATCCGCCTTCTCGGCGTCGACATTCCGCCTAGATTGGCGAAGTAATCCGCCCGATCGGCGTTGATTAATCCGCCTTTTAGGCGTCGACATTCCGCCTAGATTGGCGAAGTAATCCGTCTTCTCGACGTCGATTAGTCCGCCTCTCAGGCGTTGACGTACTGATTAGTTCGCCTTCACCGGCGTCAACTAATCTACTCGAGCTAATCCGCCTTTTAGGCATCGACATTCCGCCTAGATTGGCGAAGTAATCCGTCTTCTCGACGTTGATTAGTCCGCCCTTTCAGGCGTTGACGTGTCGATTAGTTCGCCTTCACCGGCGTCAACTAATCCACTTCTCGAGTTAATCCGCCTTTTAGGAGTCGACATTCCGCCTAGATTGGCGAAGCAATCCGCCCGATCGGCGTCGATTAATCCGCCTTTTAGGCGTCGACATTCCGCCTAGATTGGCGAAGTAATCCGCCCGATCGGCGTTGATTAATCCGCCTTCTCGGCGTCGACATTCCGCCTAGATTGGCGAAGCAATCCGCCCGATCGGCATTGATTAATCCGCCTTTTAGGCGTCGACATTCCGCCTAGATTGGCGAAGTAATCCGCCCGATCGGCGTTGATTAATCCGCCTTCTCGGCGTCGACATTCCGCCTAGATTGGCGAAGTAATCCGCCCGATCGGCGTTGATTAATCCGCCTTCTCGGCGTCGACATTCCGCCTAGATTGGCGAAGTAATCCGCCCGATCGGCGTTGATTAATCCGCCTTCTCGGCGTCGACATTCCGCCTAGATTGGCGAAGTAATCCGCCCGATCGGCGTTGATTAATCCGCCTTTTAGGCGTCGACATTCCGCCTAGATTGGCGAAGTAATCCGTCTTCTCGACGTCGATTAGTCCGCCTCTCAGGCGTTGACGTACTGATTAGTTCGCCTTCACCGGCGTCAACTAATCTACTCGAGCTAATCCGCCTTTTAGGCATCGACATTCCGCCTAGATTGGCGAAGTAATCCGTCTTCTCGACGTTGATTAGTCCGCCCTTTCAGGCGTTGACGTGTCGATTAGTTCGCCTTCACCGGCGTCAACTAATCCACTTCTCGAGTTAATCCGCCTTTTAGGAGTCGACATTCCGCCTAGATTGGCGAAGCAATCCGCCCGATCGGCGTCGATTAATCCGCCTTTTAGGCGTCGACATTCCGCCTAGATTGGCGAAGTAATCCGCCCGATCGGCGTTGATTAATCCGCCTTCTCGGCGTCGACATTCCGCCTAGATTGGCGAAGCAATCCGCCCGATCGGCATTGATTAATCCGCCTTTTAGGCGTCGACATTCCGCCTAGATTGGCGAAGTAATCCGCCCGATCGGCGTTGATTAATCCGCCTTCTCGGCGTCGACATTCCGCCTAGATTGGCGAAGTAATCCGCCCGATCGGCGTTGATTAATCCGCCTTCTCGGCGTCGACATTCCGCCTAGATTGGCGAAGTAATCCGCCCGATCGGCGTTGATTAATCCGCCTTTTAGGCGTCGACATTCCGCCTAGATTGGCGAAGTAATCCGTCTTCTCGACGTCGATTAGTCCGCCTCTCAGGCGTTGACGTACTGATTAGTTCGCCTTCACCGGCGTCAACTAATCTACTCGAGCTAATCCGCCTTTTAGGTGTCGACATTCCGCCTAGATTGGCGAAGTAATCCGTCTTCTCGACGTCGATTAGTCCGCCTCTCAGGCGTTGACGCACTGATTAGTTCACCTTCACCGGCGTCAACTAATCTACTCGAGCTAATCCGCCTCTTAGGCGTCGACATTCCGCCTAGATTGGCGAAGTAATCCGTCTCCTCGACGTCGATTAGTCCGCCTTTCGGGCGTAGACGTATTGATTAGTTCGTCTTCACAGGCGTCAACTAGTCTACTCGAGTTAATCCGCCTTTTAGGCGTCGACAATCCGCCTGGAGTGGCGAAGTAATCCGTCTCCCCGACGTCGATTAGTCCGCCTTTCAGGCGTAGACGTATTGATTAGTTCGCCTTCACAGGCGTCAACTAATCTACTCGAGTTAATCCGTCTTTTAGGCGTCGACAATCCGCCTGTAGTGGCGAGGTAATCCGTCTCCTCGACGTTGATTAGTCCGCCTTTCTGGCGTTGACGTATTGATTAGTTCGCCTTCACAGGCGTCAACTAATCTACTCGAGTTAATCCGCTTTTTAGGCGTCGACAATCCGCCTGTAGTGGCGAGGTAATCCGTCTCCTCGACGTTGATTAGTCCGTCTTTCTGGCGTTGACGTATTGATTAGTTCGCCTTCACCGGCGTCAACCAATCCCTTTCTCGAGTTAATCCGCCTTCTCGGCGTTGATTAGTCCGCCTTTTATGCGTTGACATATTGATTAGTTCGCCTTCACCGGCGTCAACTAATCTGCCTCTCAAGACGATCCGTCACTCAGTCTTGATAAGTTCGCCTTCACCGGCGTCAACTAATCCGCCTCTCGGCGTGGATCCAGTCCGCATGTTAAGCGTTGACTTTCCGCCTTACTAGGCGAGGTATTGTTTGGTTCGTCCTCACCGGCGTCAACCAATCCCTTTCTCGAGTTAATCCGCCTTCTCGGCGTTGATTAGTCCGCCTTTTATGCGTTGACATATTGATTAGTTCGCCTTCACCGGCGTCAACTAATCTGCCTCTCAAGACGATCCGTCACTCGGTCTTGATAAGTTCGCCTTCACCGGCGTCAACTAATCCGCCTCTCGGCGTGGATCCAGTCCGCATGTTAAGCGTTGACTTTCCGCCTTACTAGGCGAGGTATTGTTTGGTTCGTCCTCACCGGCGTTAACTAATCTATTCTCTGCATCGTGAAGTCGCTGCCCGTCAATCGGCTAAAAGCATTTCACTCATTAACCTGTTGGTTAATCTTTTAAGCGGTTGTTAAATCAATCCCATCTTCGTGAAGTCGCTGCCCGATCATCGGCTAAAGCACTTCACTCATTAACCTGTTGGTTAATCTTTTAAGCGGTTGTTAACTCAATCCCATCTTCGTGAAGTCGCTGCCCGATCATCGGCTAAAGCACTTCACTCATTAACCTGTTGGTTAATCTTTTAAGCGGTTGTTAACTCAATCCCATCTTCGTGAAGTCGCTGCCCGTCAATCGGCTAAAAGCACTTCACTCATTAACCTGTTGGTTAATCTTTTAAGCGGTTGTTAAATCAATCCCATCTTCGTGAAGTCGCTGCCCGATCATCGGCTAAAGCACTTCACTCATTAACCTGTTGGTTAATCTTTTAAGCGGTTGTTAACTCAATCCCATCTTCGTGAAGTCGCTGCCCGATCATCGGCTAAAGCACTTCACTCATTAATCTGTTGATTAATCTTTTAAGCGGTTGTTAATTCAATCCCATCATCGTGAAGTCGCTGCCCGTCAATCGGCTAAAGCACTTCACTCGTTAATCTGTGTATTTATTTTTTAATCGATTGTTAAGTCAATCTGTTGTTCGTGAAGTCGCTACCCGCAAGCGGCCTAAGCACTTCATTAATTTATCATCGCGGTCCTCATCGCCCTATTACTAAAATTAATGCCGGCCAGCGGCAAGAATTATTTATTAATTGAACGTCACGGTACTCGACTCGGGGGCACGACGGAAGATCGTACCCCACCTAACCCGACCAATTTCGAAAAAGTTTGACTATTCGAAGGTTACACAAAAGATTCGCCCAACAAGGACCCTGTCATCGAAGATTCCCCCGGGGCATCCGAGCTATCCTGTTTTCAGGCTCGGGGGCAAAACCTATTTGAAGCACAGATCAAGATCGAACTCTGGCCGCAGTCAGAGCCCAATCTTGGGGGCAATTGTTACAGCAGGAAATATCCTCGCCTGACAGGAGGTCAGATTCCTGAAGATACACTGACACGACAAGATCGAGGGTCTACATCATAAAAGAGTGTTTAATGTATTATAGGTCTACTGTTGATCTTTATATTAATATTGTAAATAATCCCTAAAATGAAGGGTTGAGACGAATTTAGGGTCACTTTCGGGCTTTTGGGGGTGAACCTCTATAAATAGGGGGTCACCCCCTCATTGTAAAGGATTCTCTCATTTTTCCTCTCATTTCTCATATATACGAAAAGCTCTCATTCGAGGGAAGAACGAAAGTTCTTCCCCCATCGTTCGTGTTCGATTATTATTATTGTTTGTCGGGCATACCCTAAATAGCCACATAAATCTACCCGTACGAAAATGCCTGTCAACAATATATATATATATATAATATTTTAGATGTGTTATTTTTTTAACCATCCATTATTATATAAAGTGTTATAATTGAGTTTGAAAGGGTATTGTGGTTGAAGATGTGTAATATTCGTGTGAGTGTGCATCCAAAAAATATTTAAAAAAGGGAGCAAATAACAAAAAAAATATGTTTCTCCGCTCCGTTCCGTATCAATCCGATTCGATCTGTTTTTAACCGAAAATCTGTTTCGATCCGTACCGAAAAATAAAATATTTATACCGTACTATACTGAAAATTAGGTATGGATGCGGACACTCGGTTTTATAAATAACCAAATTTTGGTATGAACACAAATATTTTTAAATATCCATTTTGGTTCGTCTGCTTTAAATTGGTTTATACTCTCTCAGTACCATGTTAAACTTTTTTTCTGTGATAAAACGAGAGTTATCCCTATCTACTTTTAGCTTCTTCTACGTCTTCGTTTTTCTATCATATACACTAACACTACTATACATATAATACTATTTTTTTTCAATTCTTGAGCAAAAAAACAAAATAAAAACTTAACACAGAACTAAGGAATAGCGTCTGACCTAAAAAATAAAACAATCCAAATCTAACGTGCTAATATCACATTTCGTGTTTTGGGTCATAATCAAGTTCATCCCGAATTACAGAATAATTAAATGCATCGATTTAAGTTGGAGTTAAACCTTAGACTTATTAATATAATTTGAACAAATTTTATATGAGACGGTTTTATATATGAATGAATCGGAACCTTTTGTATGTTTATATAATATTTTTACGGCTTGAATAAGAAACTTGCAAAAGATGAGGGCCTTTAATTAAAGGGTGAACATCATATCTGAGGTAGGGGTCCACCTACAAGATTTTATTTGACATAAATTAAACAACATGCAAAATTAGAATTAGTATGCTGATAATATGTCTAGTAGCGTAATTACAACATAGCGTGCTAATACAATATAATGGCTATATGCATTTTAAACAATATTATTTACATATACTATTATGACATTAATTTTTCTATACTTTGGTTTTTACATGATTGTATACAATTATTACACAAATAGTCATAATAAAAGTTTTGACTATGAGTCCACTTTGTTTATTAAATAGTATTGAAAAGATATAACATCCGTCGCCCAAAAAAAAAAAAAAAGAAAAAATCACACTTTAAAAATCACAAAAGAAGATACCCCCTCCGTTCCAAATTTGTTTTTTCATTTGACTGTGCGCAGAATTTAATGTGAGAGTTGAATTGTAGTATTTAAATAAATAAAGTAGTCTTGAGAATAATGAATAAAGTAGTGTTTAAATTAATAAAGTAGTTGAATTGTAGGATGTAGTTTAAAAAAGTAAATGTACTTTATTTCTATTTTGGGAATGAGAAAATAAAATTGAGACGGACCTTTTTGTCAAATGAAAAAACAAAACTGGGACGGAGGGAGTGTTAAATTTTTGTTTGTTTCATTTATTTAAATTAAACAATAAATTCTGATAAAACAATATTTTATCCATTTAAATTTATAAGTCATCTCTTATATTGAAATAACTGAAAAATCAATTGTAAAAAGTGTTACGAGACGGAAGTAGTATATAAGAAAGAATGAGAATAAGTATATATACATATCATAGTAGAGTGAAATCATAGTTATTCATCGCATATTTGAATGGTACGATGATTCCTAAAAAAAAAAATGAAGAATTAAAAGCACTATAACACTATCGTACCTTCCATCCAAAATAATGTTATTACAATCCATTTTCATTCATCTTCTTTTAAAACCATCTAAACCAAAAGCACCCCCTCAAATTTTACCAGAAGTTTTACAACCAGTAAAACATCATAATTGTATTTAAAAAATTGGATATAATCTAAAACTTTTCTAACATGCCCTTAAAAGTGATAAACATGATTCACCCCAAAGTACTACATTAACTAGGTGTATTTTAAAAATACTACACTCTCTTAATAAGAAAATGACTTTAATTTTTTTTTAAAAAATGTGTTTATCTTTGTGGAAAAATGTGAATAATATGAAAAAAAAAAAGATGTCTTATTGTATTAATTTTTCACTGAAATTCAATATCCAAATTAAATAGTGTAAAAAACAAAATATATTTTCAAAATACTATCTCGTTCTATATATATAGTTTATTTATTTTTCACACAAAACAATAAAACATCATTTATTGTGTTTAGAATTTTGAATTTGCCTATAAAGTTCCTGACTCAGAAGTTGTCTCCAGGTATTTACGGTTGCAGCGTTGGACGAAGGGATTCAACCCCTACAAGGTTGGGTCTCACACGGCTCAGGCTTGGCTCCGAATTTTTGAACTCCCCTTTGAATTTTGGGATAAAAAACTGTTGACGGGAGTTGCTTATGTTTTTTGTGCTCTTTAAAAGTTGATGGATGGACAGCCTCTGGCGGAATGGGCCATTATGCCAGAGTGCTGGTTGATGTGGATTTCAGTAGGGATTTACCAAAAGGAATGCTTGTGGAGAGTGAGGGAATGTGGTCTTTGGTTTCTTTCAAACTAGAGAACCCTCCACCTTATTGTTCGAAATGTAAAATAGTTGGTCATAGTTTGATGATGTGTAGAACTGTGGATACACCTAAGGTTAATACTGCACCAAATGAACCTAAAGCTAAATGGGTGCGTAAAGAAAATGAGACACTAATCACGAAGAGGAGGACGCTACTAACCAGTGGGAGACTAAAGCTAAGACTGCGAAAAAGAAGAAAGGTGTGAAGAAACCAGCAGTGACTAGCAGATACAACCTGCGAAATGATCGTGTCAAGACTGAGGAAGGAAGGGCACAAGCGCAACGAGAGATGACTAATGTATTAGCTTGACAAAGGGCACCTCCAGATTAGTTATCTCTGGAAATTTACTGTTTTGTTTTTTATACAACGCTTGGTGAACTGTTATTATGTTGAACTTTATTTAGGCCTTGTCTAGTTGCTCAAAGGGGAGTCTAACGCAAGGTTTTAAATAAATTATTTTCATTTTTATTTTGAGTCTTTTGCCCCGAGCTATGGGGCAGCTAGCACTCTTTTTCTTTTTTACTCTTTAATAAATTTATCTTTATTTGCTATAAAGTTCCTGATATACCATTAGCTATTGAATACAAAACAAAATATATTTTCAATGTGTTTTAGGGGATATTGAGAAATAGAAAGAAGAATAGAAGAACACAGATTTGTTGACCCAGTTCGTCATGAATGACTACGTCTGGGGGCGTACCAAGCCAGGAGATAATTCCACTATTTGTTGTGTATGAGATCCCTTTATATAGGTTACAATCTAGGGTTTTAGATGAGTACACAGAATATAATGAAATGATCATATTTCCCTCCATCAATTACTTGTTGATGAAGGCACACTAATATATTTTCCTTCAATACTCCCCCTTGTGCCGAATCAAAAGTGTGTACGGTGCTTGAATGCTGCCTCGCTAAAACTTGACAAGTAGCAAAAATCCAATGGAAAATAAATCGTGATCAAGGGAAAAAGATTTATAATGCACCTATGTTGAGACTCCCCCTGAAGTCTACACATTTCACATGATACGTTCATCTATCAAGTGATTTCAGAAAGTCTACACATCTCAATTCTTTAAGATGTTTCTCAAATATTGTCTGGGACAATTATTATATAAATAGATCAGCCTCATTTACTTTAGATTTTGAATCTTGAGAAAAACCTTTTGTTGTTGGTTATAGAAGACTTCGGTGATATATGTTTCATATTGTCACCTTTGATATAGCCCAATTTCAGCTAATGAACATAAGAAACATGTTCTTCATATATATACATGTGGCCTCTTCAGTGGTAGAACTCAAGCCATTGCTTCTTCGAACATGTGTGGTGATAGATCTCTATCAAATACACTCTTGAACTACTTCATGTAAGACAGTGGTTTAATGAGGTAGCTACAAAAGTTTGCTTAGTTGATCTCCAAGATATCGTTGTGTTTTCCATGGTAAATACATAACCATTTTGGTAACACTTTGTATGGACATAAAATATACAAATCCAAATAGTACTTCATTTGGCGTATAAGTATAGGGGGTAGCTTCAATATTTCCTTAAGGTACACAATTCCATTTGTGGTCCCCTTCAATATTTACTACAATGAATATCAGACCCTTGTCAATGATTTTCCTTTAAATATCAGAGTACATTCCTGACATCATTCCAATGATTTTGTGTTGGTCCTGATTGAAATCTAGCTAATAAGTTCATTGAGAAAGTAATATATGGTCGAGTGTATTGAGCTAAGTACAATAATACGCATGTTGCTCTTCGTCATCTTCCTTCAGACGAGATGGATATTTCCTTAAATCCAAACTTCGACCAATCATGAGAGTGCTAATCAGATGCATTTTGTCCATGTTAATTTGCCTGAACATCTTCAGGACATATGCAAACTGGTGGATAAGTATTACATAAACTCAATATTCTAGTATAAAGTCTAGACAAAATTGAGTTTTCCCAAGATCCTTTATCTCAAAATCGGATTTCAAATACTCATGGTCCTCTTATTGCATTAAGAGTACCTATTATGTTCATCCTTCAACATAAATAATTGCAAATCCGAAACTTATTTTCTTTATAAATGCATAGGGTCACTATTTATCGTTCTTGTAACATATCCCAATCAAGTAGTCACTTAGATGAGTATACCACCTCCGCCTGATTGTTTCAATCAATAAAGTGAGTGTTTCAATCTAATTGCAAACACACTCTGTGGTTTAGAGTCACTTGATTTGGGTAATAGATGTCATCAGACACTTATATATCTCTAAATCAAGATCCACATAGAGATATGTCATAACCACATTCATAAGCATCCTTCGGAAACTATATGTCATAACCACATTCATAAGCTGCATCTCCAATCCTTCGGAAACCAAGTGATAAGATATTATGACGTCCATTACGGGAGTTTGTCTCCTCATACTCAATCCAGAGCGTAATGAGAAATCTTGCGTTATAAGACAAATTTTATATATCAAGACCTTATATTTCTCATTACGCTTTATGACAAAGACTCAATTATGTCCTACAGGCTTTACACTTGGTCGGGCTAGCACTACCAAACCAAATACCTGTTTCTTTGTCAGAGAATTAAATTCTACCTGGATTGCTTTTATTTATTTAGGCCAATATGCTCTTGGTTGACACTCTGCAACCAAGCGTGGTTCGATATCATTGTGCTCTATACTTTCTTGAGCAATAATATAAATAAATACATCATCAATCTGCGTGCAATATTTGTCCATCGACTTATATGCACTCTTATAATCATATATAGATTTTCCATTCTCTGGAATCATATCAAGCATCGGAGCGTCCTCCAGTAATAATTCATGTACATAAGTTTAATCAGAGATAATCTCGTGAGATGTATTCTCCACATTGATGATCAATGTGTTAGATTGTGCCACACCTACCATTTTTTCCTTTAAGTAGGTGTCAACCGAACCAGGTGACCTCCCCCATTTCCTTTTGGGAGTCACGGCCTCAACCACACCTCCACCAAGTGTGGTTGCAACACCTTTCCGGTTGTGTTGTGCCCCTTATTGATGACTTCTAGATTTCTAACCTTACAGACATATTTGCAGCTGGTATATAAGATCCAGTCACTTTAGCAAAATCAGTAAACGCATCAGGCATCGAATATGCTATGTTCTGAATATAAATAATTCTTTTTACTTCACTTTCACATTATGAAGTTCGGGGATCAAATGAGACAGAGTGTGAATGGACACGATACTTCCTGTCGTTCCCTTAGAAAATTATTTTTCTTACCTCCTCCTAACGACGGGAAGACTGTCTCATTAAAGTGACAATTCGCAAATCTAGCGGTAAGTAGGTCGCCTGTCAAGGGTTCTAAACTGCGGATAATTGTTGGGAATTCATATCCAACAAGATACTTAATCGTATTTAGGAACTCAATTTAATGCGTTGTGGCTACGCAATAGGCACATATATTGCACAACCAAATATGTGTAGATATAAAATGTCAGGCTTATATCCAGTTACCAACTGGTACACATAAAATGGATGGTAATTTAGTGGGTTTGGAATGAATAAGTAAAGTTGCATGCAATATTGCATAACCCCAAGTAGAGAGTGACATGTTGGTGCGCATAACCAGTGTCATAATCACCATTACTTCCTTTTAATGGTGACCTATGCAAGACCATTTTTGTGTAGCACGTGGGGTATCGAATGCTCTACATTGATCCTGATAGATATGCAATATTCATCAAATTCTTTTGATGTAAACTATCTCAATAGCTCATTCAGGGCGGTGAGCCCTAAAATGTATAATTTGTGCTAAGAGTTTTGAATGAAAATTTATTGTGGAGAGTAAAGCGACATGTGACCATTATGTCAAAGTATAATCCAGAACCATAAATTACTTAAATGGTCCGTATTCTGGATGAATTGGTCCACAAATATCATAGTTTATCCTTTGTAAGAATGAAATATTTAGTTTTGAAACTTTAACATAAACAGGTCTCAATGTTACTTTTGTTAAAGATCTGGCTTCGCAAAATGAGTGATGCGCCTTTGATATTTGTAAGGCAAAGTGAGATGTAGATAGTGTATCTGGTACTTTAGAAAACAAGGATTGTGACAAAACAACATCATGACCGATATCGTGCATCGTATCGTATTTTCATCTCATTTTAAATTTCTCTCACAAAGAAGAAGGATGTCCAAATCAGTCCTTCAAAATATGGATCATCATGTCAAAGCCTGTACAAATCAGTGTCACATAGTTCATCATTGGTGACAACATATGATTCAAGAACAATAGTGAGTTGCATTCCGCTAGATTGATTTCTTAGTTTATCTAAAATGTGTTTTCTTTCACATTATTAGATAAATATAAAATTTCATTCCCACTGTGTGTGTATAAATAATAATGTTGGCACATGTATCCTTAAAACTTAACAAGGTTCGATTAGCTCTTGATGCATATAAAACTTCATTGATTTTAATAAGTGTATTGTTAGACATCAAGAATTTGGCAGCTCTTCGCCCTTTTTAAGAAATCTCATATTCTGCTGAGTTTCAATTTGAGTTGAATGATTTACTTTTCATTCAATGCTTTATCACGTTACATCGTGATAATGTTGTTTTCGAACCATGCATACTAATGAACATGTATAATAAATTCAAATAATTCAGTATTTCGAATAAACTTTAAATTTATTAATGAACCAACATCAATATAAGTAAGTTCAAAATCTAATTCAAAAACCATTGTTGACCTAATTAACTTTTAAGACCAAAATATGTGTCCAAATAAAGTGAAGCATTATGACTGAATAACCTTTTTGAAAAATGAGAAATTTATAAATAAATCAATCAAAATCAAGAGTATTCATTAGTTGGGCAAAGTCCTTGTTGCCATCAACAATTGTGAGGTAGAATTTGAGGGATAGTCCCCATCTTTCATATAATGGGAATCTTTTTCTTTAGATTCTCCATACCTCATATAGTCGGTTGCTACTTTGTGCTTGCATCACAATTTAATATTGTATCATCATGACTGCTAGGGGTACCAATACCTCCTTAACGTCTTCCCATGGGAGAGACACCACTATCCCACGTGGTGCATTATTTCTATGTTCGTATGGATTAATATGTCATGTCCCATTTTCTTTTGGGTTCTTCCCACTGTTTTATTTAACCAAAATTAACTTCGAAAATTTTCTTTATCCCAGAAAGCCAAAAATTAGCGGAAAAAGTGAAAGTTTATATATATATATATTGTATCATCATCTTCTGTGATTTTCTTTTCACAGAAAGTAAAGTGTCCTTTAAAGAGCAACATATCTTTAAAAGAATTTGTGATCCTCTTTATAGTTAAGTAAGCGGATTTCATTCCACTATTTTATCAATTCTAAAAGTACAGACCAAAAAGTCCTTTTAGAATCTACCACAATTCTTTGGGTATTATTTAGAGAAGACATATTCAACATAACATAGAGTCTGATATGTTGCCTAAAAGAATATTAGGGCATTAATTGACTTTAATCTTGTTAGAAGGCTCTTTGTCTTTTGATCATTAGATGATTTAATTGTGAAAAGACGATCCTTTCATAGAAAAGTTATTTCCCACGTCTAAAATCTGATGATGACACTCACTTCCTTTTGAGTCAAATATTTATAAACAGGTGGGAATTAATTTCACAAGAGTAGCAATATACAATTTTTATTTTTTTTCAAAAATAGCGTGAATTAGATTTTGAGACCATGAGTCACATATTTTTTTTTTACTTTGTGAAAATGTTTTATCACATTAATTTATACTCATATATATCATCCATAAAATTCCTTTATCGTGGGGATATTCAATAAAAAAATATATACATACATACAAATAGAGCATATATATCACCGATGACATTCTAATTTAAAAGGAGTTAAACCTCCCTACCAAAACAAAACTCTCACATATAAGAATTCTATGCTCATATAATCTAAATATCTTGTCATTGCTGATAGTTAATTTAAGTCAAATAATAAATCCATAATAATCATCATATTGCATTAACATAATTATAGAATCTATGATACGCAAATCACGAATCACAAATAGAATTGAGCACAAAAAATTTATATCCCCAGCAGTCACAACAATCAGACCTTGAATTTTTTTTTTGAGGCGTAAAGATCAAGGCAATTGGCCATCTATTAATTAATAAATTTTTGGAATGCATCGACATACATCAATTCATTACCCATAAATAGAAATCTAATAATCATATTTGTAAATTGTTTCAAGCGAGTTCATGTAGAGTCTATTGTTTATCATAATAGCAGATTCGCTTATATTAATTGAAAGAAAGAATAAAAAAATTATCCAGGGGAACGTACCTTGGATGGATTGTACACTCTTAGGGGGCGCTTGGTTAGCCATTCTTCAATGGTAATGGGAATGAAAATTAATTTCCATCTATGCCCTCATAATAAAAATGATATGTTAGGAGAAGTGTTCCAATGGTGACACCCTTGCTAGTGTCATGCCCCAATATTGGAATAGAAGTAGACAACAAATGGTTGTTGGTGGAGGAAGAGGGGAGTGATTGAGGAGGATGATTGTAGGAAGAGAATATGGTAATCAAAATAGAGTAGTGATTACCTTATTTAGGAGAAGAGGTAGTGATTTTGTTCTCATGAACCATGCTAATTACACTAATTTTCAATTGTATTCCCATTACCATTGAAGAGTTGTTAACCAAGCGCCCACTTAATGAACATGTACTTGTACTATGCTAATGATCCCATCCTTTTTTTGTTGATGTAATCTCCATCCGTAGAATTGAGATTGTTCTTCATTAATTCCTCGCGGCGTATGAATTTGAGAGTGAGGTTGCGGAAATCTAAAATCTAATTGGGTAGTGCACTCGTGTTGATAACGTGTTTTAGGGGATATTGAGAAATAGAAAGAAGAATAGAAGAACACAGATTTGTTGACCCAGTTCATCATGAATGACTACGTCTGGGGGCGTACCAAGTCAGGAGATAATTCCACTATTTGTTGTGTATGAGATCCCTTTATATAGGTTACAATCTAGGGTTTTAGATGAGTACACAGAATATAATGAAATGACCATATTACCCTCCATCAATTACTTGTTGATGAAGGCACACTAACATATTTTCCTTCAATACAATGTAAATTATATAGAAATATCTTAAATAATTTGTACATTTTTAATAAAGAAATGAGCTATAATTTAGAACAAATAAAAATAAAATGTGAACTATCCATGTGAAATGGGGGATATAATTTATTTCACAAATGTAATTTATACGCAGATAAAACGTGTGTCAAAACCGAGTTTATGGCTTCCTAAAAAATAATGAAAAAGAAAAAATAGGAAGGTGTGTTGGTGAACGAATCTAATCGTAAGGATTAGTGGCTGTTTTAATCCGTTTTTACGTCACCAATCAATAACGTGTGATTGATTACCACCGTAAATGGTAAATCGGGGTATGAATTTATTGAATTTGTAAATTCGGTAGTCGAAATTGGACTTATTTCGTGTATGTGTAGGTTTGGGTGTATTTGTGTGTGTTTTGGGAGTGATTATAAATTTGAACTTGTATTTCACAGCTGGAGAACAACTATTTATAGAGACTAGCAAGCATGAGGTGTCCAAGACTCTTGGTCTCCCCAGCCTGCATGCTTGACATGTGTCCCTTTGATCTTATCTAAGCTGAATCTTAGTTACAAAGTCTTCTTTGGTCTTATCTCGGATTCATTGTTGTTCGCCTAGGTCGGCTTGATTGATCTTGTTGATTCTCCAACTGAAAGTTGTTCGCCTCTTGAGGTTGTACTTTGGAAGTTGCTCGCCTTATGGCTTTGTTCAGCTTCGAGAACCATTTTGGAAAACAAAAATTCGTAAGGAATTCATTATTAACATCAATTTCCCTGTTCTCTTCATTTTCATTTTTATATCATTATTTCGATAATGTGTCTTTTATTTTTTGAAAATTTACACGATAAACATACTTCCTTTATTTCTTTTTTCTTTTTTTATTAGAACTTCCTTTATTTATTTCATTTATCCGTTTTTCTAGAGAATAAATTTTGTTTTAAAATGATTGTCATTTTACACTAATCCATAAAAATTAAATATCATATTTCAATTTTGTCCTTCTACTTAAAGAGTTATGATAATAAACAGATAATTAAGCAAATCTATTCTATTGGTCAAACGAATGGATAAAAATATTGTATTACACATATATTTATTGTTATTTAACAACCTCCGTGGGTAACATCCAAATGAACATATCTTTGCTTTATAGTAATTCTCGTACTCCTATTTTTCAAAATGAAATGAGAAGTACACGAATTTAAATAACAACCCACAAATATTTTCATATATTTAACTAACAAAATTTAGCATGTGCGAATTACATACCAATTTCTAAAAAGTATTGAACAGAAACCATGAACAGATGAAATCCCATACCTAATTATAAGTATGTTCGTATTTCATTTTATAGTATTTTTTGTTAAAGAAAAAATAATTTACTAAATTAGTAATGCATCACTCTTCATCATATAAAATTCTTTAATAATTAATAAAATTTTCAACCTAGCCTCTACCCAAATATTAATATAAATGGAGCTCAAAAGACAATTTAATTTCAAACAATGTTAAGAACCTTAATTGAGCCGACCGGAATAATAAACAAAAATTTCTTTGTTAATGGCCTGATGTATCCTCCCCTATTAATCAAGATTTTATTTTAAGTTCTAAATCATCATTGCATATTGTACATAATTAACATTGTTATTCATATATAGGATTTAAATTTATAACTGAAATTGGTTGAACATAAAAAAATATTTAATAATTTAAGTATATATATATATGTAAGTGTAAATATTGGAACTATATTTTAATATTGTCTTTACTAAATATATGTGAAATTAAAAAAATATCCAGTCTGCATTTTCACATAATTTGATTTTTTTTACTTTGTTATGTAAGAACTTAATTAATTTATATATATATATATATATATATATATATATATATATATTTAATGAATTAATATAAAATATAGTTCCAATATTTACACTTACATATACTACAAGATGAATGGGTTTGCATTTTTGGTGTGTTAAAATGTATAGTTTGCATAGATTAAATTGTTTCATTAAAATATAATAATTATTTTACTAATAACTGTGCACAATAAAATTAACTTACACAAGACTTTTCTTTGACATAGTACTTTGTTAAACTTAGAAAATGTACGCATCCATCAAATAGAAGTATTCTGTTTTAAGTTCATAAGATATAATTTTTATTAATGATTTTTTTTTTTTTTTTTACCATTAACAAGAGTTCGAGACAATCGTCTAGACGAGAAGGTTAGAAATTTTTGATATGCGACGTGGATGATGATAACAGAAAAGCGACTACCAACATATTTTATAAGAATGTATTCCATAATTAGTAAGCAACAACTATAATTCAATTGACTAACATACCAATGCATATTTTCCACATTTTGAGTGTTACATATTTTTTGTGCCTAATTCTAAACGAACAAAATGTTCCCAAAGCATGCATTGTACTAAAACTGAAAAAACAAATGTGATAGTTATAAAAAAAATTCTACAAGAAAAATCAACAAAGGACATGTTGTACAAGGAAAATAGAAAAGGTTATAGATAAAATAATTTTTTCTACATTATTTAACACAAAAACGAACACACTCTACATAATATTGATTTTATACTCACAAACTGAAAGGAAAAAAAAAAATGAATACATTCTACTTCATATTGATTTTATACTCACAAACTGAAAGGCAAAAAAAAAACCGAATACACTCTACTTCATATTGATTTTATACTCACAAACCATGCAGTGCACGAATTATATACTAGTTAATAGAGAATAACAATAATTTTCAAATCCTCGGGGGACATCCAACTGATAATATTTCCCTATCCTTTGCTCAACAATCATATGCTACATCTACATAAAAATGACTACAATATATACATGACTCTTGCGCCATATATTGCACATCGGACTTTTGCTGCCACCTCGTTTTATTATTTATCAATTTACACTATGTAAAAATTTTACATGCATATTTTCACGGATATATAAAGTACAAACACTATATATTAGCCTCTTCTTCCTCTATGTTCTTGCCTTTTAGCATCATCTCTAAATTTAACAGAATACGTATCATTCCTTCCCTGTGCTGAAACTTGGTAAGGAGATTGGAACCCGATGTTTTCTACTGCACCAACAGTGTTGAAAAGCCGTCTTCTGTTAACTTCTTCAACTAGTGATCGATGCAGCAACTGGCTTCTAGTATCTACTAGAGACCGGTTCCTTGTCAATCTAGGCATGGAATTGTTTCTAGAAGTGGAAGCTTCTTTTCTAGAAGTTCCCATCATATCTTTGCTTCCCCTGTAGCTAGGGTTCCCGACATTCTGCTCTGGACAGAATCTTGAAGGGCTTAACATATCTTCGTAAGCATGTCTTTGTGGGGTCGTTACTGCAGGGTCGTGTTCATCTGCAGAGTAGTAAGTCCAGTTAGAATACTTGTCCGAATGTGTGGAGCTCTGGGAGCTTGTGTCGTCAAATAAGTCCCCTACAAAAAGACGTAAAAATCCTTAATTTGGGAACAGAAGAATCTTAACAGAAAGCTCGTTGCGACAACAATACCTTGAACCCAATGAGGCTTCGTGGTTGAACCCAAGGCTGAGACTTGGGATGAAGAAGACGGTGAGAAAAGATTATGAATTTCATAATCATCATCTCTATAGTTTAGTACATGAAAATCCGATTTCCAAGTTGGATCTAGACCCGATATTTCCCCATCTATCATATTTGCTATTTCTGATGGTCTCCAATCCGTTATATCCAGCTCCTTCACCATTTCATTCGCAACTTCAAGTGGAGTATCGTTTACAATATCAAATGGAAAGAAAACATTTCGAACATCACCTAAAAACACGGATGAAGATCATTATGGCTGAGGATTCAAACGAACGCCCTAAAAAAATGAGGGGATACCTTCTTTATTAGCTATCTGAACTTTCAGGAAGATGGTGCCATCTTCTGGATTCAACTTCCCTGTAATCGTCATATTAGTCCTAGGGACGTCATCTTTCAACTGCAACTGCTCAAGATCAATTGTGTTATTTTGAAATGGCTTTTGGTTCTCCATATTGTACTCAGGACTACCATCCAAAGGATCAATGGCAAGGAACGGATCGAGCATTAGTTCTTTCGCTGATAATCGCTTTGATGCAGTCTCTAAGCATTTCCCAATGAATCTTTGTGCATCCAAGTCTTGAACTTTGTAAAATGCCCTTGGCTTCTTACCCTAAAAATGAAACATAAAGTCGAATGACTTTGAGCCCCAGATTAATTTTTTAAATATTCTCTCCAAAGTGTAACATATGATCTTACTGATGTCACTTTCTTGTATATCTGAGCAGGATTGGTACATTCACTGTACGGATATTCAGAAGTAATCATCTCTAGGACACACATACCGTAGGAGTATACATCTATGAGTTCATTGTAGTTCTCTTCATACAACTCAGGAGCCATGAACTCGGGTGTGCCTAATTTTTTTTGAAAAATCAGTATCATCAGATCATTTATTTATAACCATTGGATTAAAACGAGCAAGAGATGAGCAACCAAATACATGTACCTATAACACTGTGTGCTCGACTCGACCCTTTTAGAACTGCTGCCAGCCCAAGATCACCGATCTTCACTTGTCCAAGATGGCCGTTAACAAATATGTTATCACACTTGAGGTCTCTATGTATCACTGGAGGATCATGGCTGTGCATATATACGAGACCTTCGAGTATTTGGCGGGCCCATATCTTTATAGCTCGAATATTAACTCGCTTATACTTAGCTCTGTACCTGCAAATTCAAAATTAAACTTATAGATTTAGTCAAATAAAAACATTTTGGCATATATTTACTTTAGATTTAAATGAACAGGCATCACATTCTCTACTTGTCCTTTTTGTGGCATATTTGACCAACTGCAACCACACAAACTGGTTCTGGTAGATTTCATAACATCGTGGATATATAATAATTCTAAAACTTCAATCATAAACATATATTCTTTTTTAGTATACCCAACATCCACAAAGCACTAACAGAGAGCTTTTCTTGATTTTAACATATTCCAAAATGCTTAGGTATGTATACCTAACTCAGATATTTCTTCCCACACATTTTCATGATTAAGAAAAGGCCATTTGTATTTAAGTAAAAACACTAATAAGTTGACTTCTAATACAATTCTAAACTTCAAGTATAGTTGTGCATATTATCAGGCTATTAGTAGGGAGGGACATTACTGTCTGAGTGTGCCGGAAGTGAACATTTCAGTAATAAAATTGAATGTTCTGTTTTCCACGTCGATCCAAGAAGTGTAGAATCGGATGATGGAGTCGTGACTGAGGGTGCTGAGAAGGTGAACCTCAGAATAGAGCCGTTGCAAGTCATCTGCAGATTGAAGCACGTCTACGAGCCTGACTTGGTTCCAAGCTACTTCCATCCCGAGCACCTCATCAATTGCCTTGTATACTGTTTTCATCGCCCCCTTCCCCAGAACTTCGTCCGACTATCTCAATCATTGTATAAGAAAACACAAGAAATTTTTTCATAAGATAAAGTCAACAACCACAAACTTATCCATTTAAACAATGACCTATAAGCAATAACAAATTACCCTAATTTATTCAAGTTGTGTCTACTATAATCCCCCAAGACTTTTAAGTTAGTTCAGATTGGTCAGGAAAGAAGATTTATCAAACCAGTTAGCATCAATATAAACTATTACCTATGTAAACCAAGAAACAAAAGCACCCCACCCCCTACCCCAAAAAGTTATAGATATTCCAACATCTGATTAGAAGGGGGCCATAATTTTTTTTACCTTCTTTCATCAAAAAATATTAAATAATGAGACTATTGAGGGCTCACTTGATGTCAAAGGTGTAAAATATGGTTTGTATGCATAAGTTAATCAATAAAAACTTTATATATGCATATTAATGATTGATTTATACATCAAGAACTAAGTGATGAAAATAGAAGGATCAAACCAGAAAATTTTGAAGAGAAAAAACAACTTACTCGACCATAACGACCAGTGGGATCAGTTTCGATGTATTCGTCGTCGTCCAACCTTGCCTTATACATGTTTGCTTAAAAGTTCTGCAGAAAAGAGCAGTTAATTAAAGTTAAGCAATCAGACAAAGTATCATATTATATATACTCAACTTTATGAAAGGAGCACATATGATATATGATTCACCCCAAAAAGATTTGGAAATTAATTATAAAATGAAAAAAGAAGCATCAGAGAAACAGGGGGTTTCCTCATGATTTTCGTGGGATAAATATACAAAGAATATGAGTACAAATATCCGTACCCACCACATATTCCACTACTTGCCAGAAATTGCAACACTGTATGCACTGATATGCACTATGCACACCAGTTGTTTGATGAAAAGCGACACCCACAACAAATTAAAATTAAATACTATTCTATGCTACACAGCAAAAAACAGTAATTTGCCTTCTCTGCTTCAGAATAGATTTATTTCATAAATTAATGCTTGCATGCATGATGAACAGATTAATTTTTCCAGAGCTGTGAAAACTAAGTCTATAAGTATCACTAGAATGTTAAATTTCTAAGAAACACATACCAGAGCTACACGAGTTCGATTCCTATCTCCGATCGGAAGACATTCTACCAAATGGGAAATGCTAACAGTTTCTAAAACTCAACCAAAAATTGGAATTAAATATTGCTGCCCAGCAATTCTGAGTGAGTTTCGAGGAGAGAGATCAACACAACATATATAAATATAATATGTGTATATATATACAGAGAGAGAGAGAGAGAGAGAGAGAGAGAGAGAGAGAGAGAGGTGGGCACTGGGACTGGGACTGGGTAGTGGGATTCGGCTATACCAAGACTGAACCGAATGTGATTTTTAAACTGCTAAACTATATCTCATCTATTTGGCTAAGACTTCAACTCAGTATTATTGTTGTGTATATATACATATACATTAATATTATTATTTAAAATTTAAGTACTTCTTTTATCCACAAAAATTTTGTGCTCATTTATTAGATATATTTTTTAAGAAAATTAGTTAATGTAGAAATAAAGCTTGGTTGTTGGCAAATAAAAAAAGTGATATACTTTTGATGGACACTAAATAAAAAAATTGACATATTCTTTATAAATAGTACAAAGGCGTGATTATTAAAAATACAATTCGTGTGAACCTAATTAAAAAACACCTATTCATGTATATGTTTATAAATTAATATAGTCAAACCTTTGTTGATTAGTAGCATTTAAATAATGATTAGCTTGTTCTTTGAGGGTGAGATGTGATGTGGGTACGTAACGGAGTTGGCGGCTTGCGGCTATGACGTACTGTTTGAACTTTCAACGGCGTTAAACGGAGCTTCACTCTCTCAACTCTCAAGTGGACGTTGAGGATGCCAAATTTGAATTTTCTTCTTCAAATATGATTGTGGTGGATAATTTATGATATTTTATTTTTGTAATAAAAATCAAATATGGCTATGAGTAAACTTTCCAACTCTTGTGTAGGATAAATTTCCAAAAAGGGAGAGGAGGATGTATACTTGTTTTTCGAGCCAATTTCTTGTGAAGTCATTTCATAGGTTAAAAGATTATTTGAGTGGAGTTAAGTTAAGTATTTGAACTCCAAACTTAATTTAATTATTTGCCGAGATGAATTTGAGTTTGCTCAAAAATATTATTGAGTTAAAAATGTAGTTCTATCCAACTCACAAACGAGTCTAATAAACCGAATCAAACGAGCATATTTATCTTACAAAACAAATATCTTAAATATTAAATCTAATAAGTCGAGCTTGAGTTGATTCATTGATATATGAAATATTTCACGGCTCGAGCTCAATCATTTATTTATATAAACGAGCTAAGTTCGAACTTTAATGAGTCAAGCTTACAAGTTGCTCATTTTTCTTAACAACTCTAATTCCAGGTGGCACGGTCATAATTTATTAAATGGCTAATAGAAATGGATAAATTAATGAAAATTGTTGATGATTCAATCTAATCGTGATGATTAGTGATTGGTTAATCTTTCTTTTTTGAATCACTAAACAATTGTGTGTGATTGATTACCGGCGTAAATCAATAAATACGATAGAACGTGGTAAATACGTGTTTGATCTCGTGTATTTATATGTATTTCTGTATGAATATAGGTATGAGAAACTTGAAATGTATTTTGGTGTGTATTTAAGATATTTGACTTATTTTTATTATTGAATTTTCAAGTATTTATACATACCACCTCTAAGCAGGGATGAAAATATCCAGAATCCATTTTTTGTGGTCACCGATATCGATATTGGGGGGTAACGATATTTCCATAATATCCGTAAAAAATTCGATAAATATCAGTATAATATATTAATTTCGACTATATTTTTGTGCAAATTGAGAATAAAATCGGTAAAATATCGAAAACTATCGGTAAATATCGAAAATATATCGAGAAATATAGAAAAAGTATCGAAAAATATCCATAATTCTGTTAAATATCACAAATGTAAAATATGGTAAAATTCTATTGTAAATTTTATGTATTAAAAGTTTGTTATTAAATTTTTATAATTTTTTTAATTTACCGATATCGAAGATATCGGTATATCCATCGATATTTCCACAAATTTAAGGTTCCGATATATCCATCGATACCGATATTTTCAACCTTGTCTCTAAGTAGGTGGTGGGTGACATTTTGCATGCTTTGCACATGTCTCATTGACCATTTGACTTTAACTAAGTTATTAATTAATTACAAAGTCTTCTTTTAGTCTAAAGTGCTCGATTGCTCGTTTTGGAGCTTCTTTGGTGAGTATTCTCATCTTTGCTCTTCCTTAAGGCTGCTTGATTCTTGTGGGGATGCTCTCTACTCTGCTCCCTCAATCTACGCGGTATTGTGATAAGTCTTATTGGTATATTTGGGTTGCTCCCCCAAATGGTTTCTCGCCCAGTAAGGTTGTTCGCATGTCAGGTCATTTGACTCGATTTTGACCATTTACAAATATTAGGGCCTAATAGTTGTTCGCCGACTTTTTAAGGTTGTTCGCGTATCAACAAAAATTTACTTATATTAGATTTGTTCCACACTCATTTTTAGATTGTAAATTAATTTTATCGTGCAATTATTTTGTATTTTATGTATAATTTTAAACATTATTAATTGTTTAATTAAAACATAGTAGTTTGTCAATGTTAGTTATTTTATTTAAAAATATTAATTATTATACTTAAAAAATTGGTTGTTGCAAACTAATTATACAGTAAAATTATTATACATAAGACAGCTTCGCTTATATGCTCCCTGCAGCCCACTTTATTTGTCTGCTAGAGATGAATTTTGACCCTAAAAATAATTATCACTTTGTATTAATTTTTGTGAATTAAATATCATATTTTAAATTTGCCCCTTTGCATATTCTTTCTGATAATATGTATTAATCATGTAATAAATAAATAAAAAGATAAAATAATTATATATATATATATATATATATATATATTGGTTTAGTGACTTTTTTAATTCGTATGAAAAATTCTTTTTAATGACAAATAAAATACATAGGAGGAAGTATATAGGATCATCTCGCATAACAAGTCTGTTATTTTTCACAATTTTAAATCTCCATTGATAATTTATTATGTTTACCTTTTCATCAATACATAACAATAATAATAAATGTGTTCATTAATGGCACATTTCTGCAAAGTGAATCACAATTGGGGACTGTTGACTTTAAAAGATCTCAAATTGAGAACGATAACGAGTATCGAATAATTGTGGTGTATGATGAGGAAAAAAAAAAATTAGTTCATTTTCATCGAACATTATATTGGGTATTAAAATTAAAATAAATTAATTATTATTTCATTATAATTGTATCTCGTTATTCTCCAAATAACAATTTTTTTTTTTTACTTTTATTTATTCTATAATCAGAGCAAGCATCATTCTCATTATAATTCATTATTCAATAGCGCTTATTATTATTGTTATTGAAGAATTTGAAAAAAAAAACAATCCTTTAAGTAGCAATATTAAACACAAATTTTGGACAGATTCTCATAAGTGATGGGATCAAACTGAACATGTTGGTTCACGATAGAGTTAGAATTAGATATGATAGATTAGGGTTGTTTACGGATCAAAATGAATATAAATATCCGTGTTCGTACCAAAGTTTGGTTATTTTAAAATTTGTGTGTTCGTGTTCATATCGAAATATTGATACGGTGCGGATATTTTATTTTTCGGTACGGATCGAAGCGGATTTTTGGTTACAAACGGACCGGATCGAATAGGTACGGAACGGAGTGGAGAAACGTATTTTTTATCCTTTTTTTTATTTTTTATTATTCTCTCCTTTTTTTTTAATCAATTTAAAAAAACCATATTGATGCATGTACACTCACACGAATATTACACAACTTCAACCACAATCAAACATATATCATTACAAGTTCGAATATAATACATTATATGAAATATATATTTAAAAAATTCTTTTAAAATATCTTGTGAATGGAAAGTGCAAAATTAAAATCACGTTTTTTGTAATTCCTGGCACAGGTACACCATATCCAAATTTTTGTAAGAAATGAATATACATGAAAAATAAAATTAAAAGAATAGAAAAATTAAGTTAAATCATTTTGATATAAAACTAAACATAGGTTAACGTTTTAAGAACTTGATAAGATAAATAATACTCCCTCAGTTCCAAAGTCGCTACATCCATTTTTTGGCAAAGAAACAACAATACTTTTAAATATTATATACTCCATACACTCCTAACTAAAATCGTGTACCCTTGTAAAAAAAAAAATACTAATAAATAATTTTTTTCTTAAAACCTGTGCAAACAGTAATGCAAAATACAACTATGGGACGGAGGGAGTATAGTGTTTGTATCCTGAAAATGAGGAGAAATTATGATATTGTATAGTTGCACTTGAATTTAATAACATTATATTAATGTTTGATAAATAAAAAATAAATAGTGATTACATTTAATACATATTTAATTCGGTTATTCGGTTCGGTACCGTACGGTACGGTTCGGTCACATTCGGTTTTTCTGTACGATTAATTTGGTAATATTCAAATCTATACCGAAAAATATTTGGTTCGATTTCGGTACAGTTAAAGTAAAAAAATCCACGAGTTTTTCGGTTCGGTTTTTTTTCGGTGCGAATTTCGGTATATATTCGGTAATCTCCAGACTCCGTGAACAGTCCTACGATAGACCCGTACATGATATATAGTAAGGGGACGCTTGGTTGACAATTCTTCAATAGTAATGAGAATGAAAATTTATTTCTATCTATGCCCTCATAAGAAAAATGATATGTTAGGGGAAGAAGTGTTCCAATGGTGACGCCATTGCCAGTGTCATGCCCCATTTTTGGAATAGAAGTTGACGACAAATGGTTGTTGGTGGAGGAATGGGGGAGTGATTGAGAAGGATGATTGTAGGAAGCGAATATGGTAATCAAAATGGAGGAGTGATTACCTTATTTAGGAGGAGAGGTAGTGATTTTGTTCTTATGAATCATGCTAATTACACTAATTTTTAATCTCGTTCCCATTACCATTGAAGAGTTGTTAACCAAGCGCCGCCTAAATAAGATTTATCACATATATGTGTGTGTCATATGTGTAATTAAATTATATGAAAGTTATATATATTTAATTGGCATAATACCTAAAATATTCTTTCAATACAATGCCATATGCTTGAGGGCATTCAAGAATTTCACCTCAATTGGAAATATAAATAAAGCATAAATCAAGTGGAGTAGTGATGTATTGACATATACATTTTCTCTCATCCATAGAGCAATGGATTATGCATTTGAATTCTTACTTTGATTTTTTCTTTTTGTCCATACACCACGTTTATTTAGTTTGGTGGGGACTTAATCACTTGCGTGCACAAATTAAATTTGATAAGGAAAATGAAATGTTTGCCACAAAAATCATATATATGTGTATACATAAATAAACATAGTTGGTCAATATTTTCAAAAATATATTGATTATGTGCCCTTTAATAAATCATCTTAAAGTCATCCCAAACAAAATCAAATAAGAGTGGCAATCCATCACTTTCCACTCGAAATGTTTACCCCTACGTTTTGTCCATTCTAAAAGTGACTTGGGACTTTCATGCTTTCAGCTCCAAAACATTTTTATTTTTGAAAATATTTATTTTCAGGGAAAATCAATCTATCAATATCTACACTCTGTTTTAAGAAAAAGGAGATACACTCAAAATAAAAAAATGATTTAAAAGATGTTAGTATGAAGCCAAAAAAAAACATGAAAAACATATACCATCATGCCCAGATCAGAAAGGAAACCTTATCAATTTGAGTACTTATTTTCTTTAAAATAGTTTAAAGTTCTCAAATTTACATTCAAACACCAAATTTCCTGTATCAACAAACTGAAAACGGGAAAAGAAAAACCATCAGCCTGGTCTAGTTCTCCACCAAGATTGTCCTCTCAGAATCCAATAAATTTTGGGTGGAAAGATTTCCATTTTAGTCCTACGCTTGTAAAGCCGAATGCACAAATGCGACTCTACCAGTCTCGTACTGAACGACAACGGGTATCTGAAATAAGAGCACTGCAAAAGTCTCTATAAACTACCTAAAAGTCATGTGGTTTGTTAGCGCCTAAAATTCATAAATCCATTCACTCTTTTTTTTTACAACAATTTATAGGCACAGAGGAGGGAACTCGTCTTCGTTCTTAAGATGGATCAATTCTCCTGCAACCCTGCAAGGCCAAATGATGTAGAGCTTTACACGTTCATTCAATTAGCAAAGTTGAGAACATAAAAGACATACAGGCCCTCAAAGTGAAACAAGATTCTGTACCTATTTGAATTCTGTGCTTCTTTCAGTGAGGGCCACATATTCGAGCCTGAAATCATCTCTTCTGCAAGATTTCCAACAGACCCGAATTCAATTTTACATGATGAATCTAGATACCCTTTTATTTGATTCCCACCTTTAACCGTTCGAGGAGACTGGCACTGGACATCTGATTTCCTTCGTCCTAGAAATTTCCTTCGGGTAGACACAACTTCGTTTTCAAAAGATTTTGATTCTTCACTATAGACGCCATTATTGTGGTATGCATCAAGATGCTTGTTTCTGCCCTTCCAATGTACAGACTTTTCCATGTAATAAGCACTCTGCAAGATATGATTGCAATAAGATTGTTGCTGAAATTTGAAAGTAATAAGAGCAGGATAGAGCAAGATAATACCAGATTTGGAAAGTAAGTCCCAAGTCCTCGGGATTTTTGTGTCCCTTGAAAATGGAATGCATTATTAAACAAAGCAGAATCTGAATCAGCCCACGTGATATGATTCGTAGATATTACATTTGCATCCTTTTGTGAGAATCCATGCTCTTTGAGGGATATTGATCGAGGGATATTATTCGTAGATATTATGTTTGCATCCTTTTGTGAGAATCCATTCTCTTTGAGGGATATTGATCGAGAGAAAATATCCCGTGGCTTTGTGTGCTGAATTCTGGAAGGTGATGGTGGACGATTGAGCACCGTAGGTGCAGCAGATGAAGCAAATCCATGGCATAGTCGAGCACTAAGCAAGCTCCTTATGTTGCTGTCATAATCTCCGGTGAGGTCAGCCATAGGATTGAAGGCTTCGGACTCCCCTCCCACACTTGCTGCGTCTCTAAAATCGAAGGACAGATTTTCTGAAATGTGGGCCTTCAGAGTAGAGCTAGAGCCAGTTGTGCAATTGCAGGCAGCTCCAGAATCGTCCAAACATGATAGATATTTATTATTTAGTTCCACATGCTCTTCTCTGTTCTTTAACCAGGAATTAAACCCAAACCTCTCTGAATCTGCTAAATCAATTTGCTGATCCTCGGAACTTCCATGTTCAGTTGATGAATTTGAGAGGCTAAATAGAGATTTCCCCTCATTTATAGAGTTTCCTGAGATGAAAGACCAGTTTACAGAATCGCAAGCTTCAGATGCTGTCTCCGGTGAAACTTCTCTCATTGAGTATCCGTCCAGCTCAACACTATCGTTATCAAAATCACTCACAGATGACTTTAGAAGAATGCCATCATCAGATAACAACTCAACTGGGGACGATAAAGATGCGCTCAAGGATTCTTGATCACTAAATTCCAGAAGCAAATGCCGAGTGCTGCTTGAATGTTGATGATGTTCGTGCATTGCACGTGTATTTGCGAAAAATTTGAGAAACTCATCAGCAATTTCGTCTCTTGGGCGTAAAAGAAGCTGCCCGAGCTTGTTAGCACCATACTTGAACGCACTTCTTATACGGTAGGAATTGCCTGGCAGAGGATATATAGGTGACTCCACAAAAAAATAAAAAATAAATCCACAAAGACAAATAGTGAAAGCAAAGTAGCAGATAGCAAAAGATATTTCCAAGATTTTTAACTATCTTAGAAGACACCAAGCTTTGTGACAAAGAAAATTTTCATTTAGCCTTGAGAGTGAAAAGAAATATTTTTTGACACAGAAGAACTGTCATTTGAACAAAAAGAATAATAAATACTTTTCCTTACCTCTGTGTACACTGCGCCCCAGATTATTATTTTCCTTCATTGGGTCAATTATATTAAGATGTTTTGGCTGAAACGCTTTTGTGTTAGCTTCAGGCGCCTTACAAGGAACTGAAAACATATTCATACAGTTCTCCAAAAATTCTTCACTAAGTAACACACTGTTCCGCCCATTTTCAGGCATCTTCACTGAATTACAAAAAAAAAAAAAAAAAAAACACTAGTCAATGAGAATTAATTGCAGCAACTAACGCAAGATTGCATCATTGAAGAAGTTGCTCACCCACTATATTAGGTAATGACGATATACAAACTGGACCTTTCAAACTGATGCAATAATTCTCCCAATCAAATCTACTGTAGTAATCCAAAAATCTATAGAGCACCTACATAAAAAGAACCAACAACATCACTTAACTGACAAATATTATCCATTTGCATCTAATTTCGAAGAGTCTACAAGTCAGAGGTACTTACTGCTAAAGGGCCGCTTAGTGACGAATGGAAGAAATGGAATATGTACAGCACAAGTGTTTCCAAAGCATATGTAGAAATTAAACCATGGTGTGCACCAAGGATACGACTCTCATAATAGCACCAAGTTTTGACCAGGATAATGCTACGTTTAAAGAGATGATTCCTCCCAACAAGGCGATCTACCTGAATAGGTAAACAAGTCCAAGAAAAGAGTTGTTAAGCAACAAGAAGTATAACACGTAATATCAGAAGTTATTAAAATTTGAAGAATTCGACTGAAAATCCTGGCATTGCAGCACATTACCAAAATGAGCAAACAATCTTATAGAACACCTAATTTCTGTGACGACTTTGTCATGTTGATGAACAGGAAGATGAGTCAAATTAATTTAAAAAATCTAAAACAACCCTCCAGTTTGCCAGCATGTGCATTCCTAACAACCACACGAACACACTTCAAAATGAATTCATCAGTCTTTAGTCCCTATAGTGACAGAGAAGGTGCCATGACAGAACCACAATATACAAGTATGCACCACACACACACATACAGAGAGAGAGAGAGAGAGAGAGAGCACAGTTACTCTTCTGCAAGTCACCATTGCTACCTGTTCAAGGAAACAAAGCGTAGAAATTCCGCCTAGCTGATTGAAGGTTATGTCAACCACAATGCTCTGCACAAGGCATTTGACTAGTTTGACCTATCATCAGGAGACATGATCAGTCCAAAGCCTCAAAAATAGTAGTGCCACAAAGGGCATGAATGCAGCCATTCATCATAAAATTAATTAAACAAAGTAAACATTTCGCTGTTGTGCCACGTCCTATAATCAAAACCAAAAGGATCACTGTGACACTCCTCAAGATGGAACGAAAGTCACACTTACCGCTATATTGAACAATAAAACAAACAGAAGAACCAACAAAAGAAATAAGAAGAAAGAGAAGCTTCTGCCTCAGCATGGTTTCCACTAGATATTGGTAGCCATTGATTATATGTGACAGCATAAAGTACACACATGTAAAATATAAATCGTACAATTAAACTTACTCAATGAAGCCTATCCAGAATCTCAAATCGAAAACCAGACATCCACTTTGGGTGGTTAAAAGATTTAAGTCCAAGATGGCTGGAGCAAAGGGTGAAAACTCACATATATGATAAAGCAAACACATAAATATTCAACGTTATATCATATCTATTGCTAGCATCATCCAAGGGGAATATATGATAGTGGTTAAAATATATGAATGCTGAAAACGAAATTTAGTAGATTGGGACAGTTAGCAATATCATCTATAGCATGGCCGCTAAGAAGAATAAAAAAGTGGACTACCTCAGCATCAATAAATTGTGTATCCTTGACTTGGTACTCGGCATTTTGATTCTGCTCTTCTTCCTCTAAAAGAGAAAGAACGTCACTGGCTAAAGATTCCTCAGCATTAGGACCTTTAAGGAGAGTCAAATCAATGTCGCCATCAGGTAGGTATGTCTTGAGAGGTACCGACCCATAGGAGACAGCCTGATATGAACATCAACATGTGAACGTTAAACAATGGAGTTTAAAAAGGAAGAGAGACAAACAGTCCATTAACACAAATTAATGTGCATATAAGACCCACTGTCTTTCTGCATTCGTTTCAGAAACTTCATTATCCAACTTGTCTTATCAGCATCCTAGGTTCAATAAGACTAGACTAAGAAACATCCTTTCTGATGACATAACATGATTCAATTAAACGATGTGAATCAAACCCTCATCAATTAGCTGAATGAACACATGAGGCTTTTGTGGAGAAAATCCACTGACCGTGGAGTAAACTCAAAACTATCGCATAGGAACATTTCTACAAAATTAAATAGGAGCGAAAAAGTCAACGACTTTTCTAACTTTAATCCGTTGTTTGTCGTGTTCCTCCCAGATATGAGCTTGTACATCAGTCAACTATTATTCATGATAACTTTCTCACAATTTTTCTAATTTACGCGTGGCAGTCGACTAGAGCATAACCCAAACCCCGATTCTTTGGAGCCAATCACAAATCGTACAAGATCTACTTTTCCACAACACGATTAAGGAAGAAATCGTAAAAGAATTAGACACAATTAGCAAGCCAACAAATTATATTTATGCCAACGATTAAAGCATCCACTATTCATAACAATGGAACAAAACCTAAACACTTTTCCGATTCATAAACAAGTGCAGAATCACGCGTCACAACAAACATCAAGTTCAAAAAAATATACCGCCAAGTTGGAAATGAGCCTACAAGGTGAAAAGCGTGATTACAAAAACTTAAACAGCAGAATAATACCACCTACCTTCCGATGACAAAGCCAATAAAATAAAATAAAATTAAGGAACTAGTGTAATTTATTTCGTATAAGAGAAGACTGATTACCTCACAATTAAGACGACTTTTGACAAGTTGCTGAACGTAATCAGTAACGTCTCTTCTCTTCTCCTCCGAGTCGAGTGTTGGGTGTACGTAATTCAACACTTGCTCCGCCGCTTCCTCCGCCGCGGATAAGCTTTCCTCAGTAATCGACGCCGGATCGGGCGGAGATGCCGAATTCCGCCCCAAAACCGCACGCTTCTCCTCAATCGAAACGTCGCCGCCGCCGTTTGAATTCACCACCTTAAGTTCACCCATATCGATATAAATACTTTCACAGAACTCAAAATTAAAGATCAAACAATCAGAAATAAGAACACTCCATGATCGCCCTCCTTTCACTGGTTCAGCAATAGCGTTTCAGGATGAAAAAACAAAAAAGAGAGAGAGAAGGAGAGAGAAAAAGGTTCTCATTGTGTTTGTCGCTACATGGAAAACAGAGAATTCTAGAAGACGGAAAGGGTTTAGAAATTGGGGTTAGCGTGTACATATATGGGAAGAATTAAGGCAACAATAATTGGGGACAAAGCAAAAGAGAGAGAACGGAAAATCCGGGGATGAAGACGAAAACTACAATTTTCATCTTCCTCCAAAACCTCTCCCCTTTTTTTCCAGTTATTTGCAGAAAGATGGCACAACACAACCTCTTCCTCGCCTCCTCCCTCTCTCTCTCTTCTCTCTCTATATATACATGTATGTGTATGTATAGGTTTGGATTTTATTTTCCTCTTTTATTCTTCCCTTTTTTGGTCGTGAGAAAAATCTACTAATGGCCTTGCAGAAATCTGGACGCGACGAAATGAGAGAGGGAAGACACAAATAGGCGGGCCTAATCAAATCATCTCTGACGCAACGTCGTCGTTTGACGCCATTTACGTGTCGTACGCAGTCGTTTTATAGTAGTGGGTTCTACTCGGTTACGGTTGTGGATATTTGTAATAAATAAAGCTTAACTGAATTTCATTTTTTTTAATGTTTATGTTTATATAAATGCAATTTATTATTTATATTTGGAGATTTTAACTCAAATAACCGCACGAGTGTCATGAAATCATCATTTAATAAAATAGGGAAATTCACATATTTGGTTTAAAAAACACTATAATTATAAATTGGTTAAATTTTTTTGTACAAATACATATTTATAAAAAAATTATGCGTCTGCATAAATATTTTTATGTGTTTGTACAAGTTTTTTTAACCAATTTAAAAATTATTATCAATTTTTAAAATTATATTGTAATTATTCTAATAAAAAATACCATGTGCAATGTTTTATGAAAACCTATTTCTTTTAAAAGAAAAAAAGCACCAATTTGATAATATTATATTTCAACAATAGCAAAGTATAGAGTGAATAGTTCGTACTAGGCTGTTCACGGGGTTCGGAGCCAAAATTCGAACAGAAAAAATTATGAATTTTTTACTTTAATCGTACCGAAATTGAACCGAATATTTTTTTGGTACGGATACGAATATTATCAAATTAATCGTACTGAAAACCGAATGTGACCGTACCGAACCGAACCGAATAACCGAATTAAATATGTATTAAATATAACTTATATTTATTTTTTATTCATCAAATATTATTATAATATATTGAATTCAAGTACAACTATACGATAGCATAAGTTCTCCTCATTTTCCGAATACAAACACTATTTTATTTATTTTATTAATTTCTTAAAACGTTAACTTATGTTTAGGTGTATATCAAAATAATTTAAAATAATTTTTTTATTCTTTTAATTTCATTTCTTACAAAATTTTGGATATGGTGTATCATATATCAGGAATTACGATCAACGTGATTTTACTATTGCACTTTCCATTCACAAGATATTTTAAAAGAATTTTTTAAATATATATTTTATATATTGTATTTTAAATACTCTATTGATGATGATTTGTATTAATTTTTTAACCATCCATTAACATATAATGTGTTATATTTGAGTTTGTAATGATATATGTTTGATTGTGTTTGAAGTTGTGTAGTATTCTTGTGAGTGTGCATGCATTAATATATATATATATATTTTTTTTTTTGATAAAAAATTGATTAAAAAATGAGACAATGATAAAAAAAGATTAAAAAATTCGTTTCTCCGATCCGTTCCATACCGATCCGATCCCATCCGTTTATAACCAAAAATCTGCTCCGATCCGTACAAAAAATAAAATATCCGCCCCGTACCGTACCGAAATTTCGGTAAGGATACGGACACACGAATTTTAAAATAACCGAATTTTGGTACGGACATGGATATTTTCAAATATTCGTTTTGGTCTGTACCGTGAACAACCCTGGTTCATACATTAACCATTTGAAAGATTATTTGTTCATACATTAATTATTTGAAAGATTATTAGTATAAAAAAATTATTAATTATTTTTACTAAATAATATTAATTGTTTTCTTTGAAAGATATTAGTTAAACAACACAAAATATATTAATTGTTAAACTAAAAAATATTAAAATAATATTAATTAATTACATTAAAAAAATATTATAATGGTTCACCCTGTTTCAACAATATTGTCTTGATCTACCCGGCCTTCGCAAATAAATTTAAGGGGATTAAAACCAATTAGCTAGAACGGCTTTATTAGCGTTTTAGTAAGTGCCTTTTAAAACTATACTTATATTCATTAATTTATATTTTAAAAGCAATTAGCAAAATTAGGGGGTTTATACCAAAATTAAGATGATTTTATTTAGCTAAGAAAAAATTGCCTTTTAAAATTACACTGATTATATCCATTGAAATAGATTTACCAATAATACTGCAACTAAGGGAATAATACCGTAACTAGAATTGTTTTAATGATTTGAGTTTTAAGAGTAAAAAAAATAAAATAATCACATAACTGACACTTCTCTAAAATATTTATAAAATCAAGATTTTCTTTTCATTTTTTTTTTTTAACATGAGATGCTTAATTGACGGTATTTTGTTACTTTTTTTTTAAAGGAAAACAACATTTTGTTATTAGATTTGTATTTTATTGCATTGTTCTTGTCTAATTTGAATTGTGAGAGATTTTCTTTCGAAGATTGAGTATATCACGTTCATTATTAACTATACGTTATTATTGTTAAGCGATCTCTTTCCAAAATATATACGTGATATGTTTCTCTACTTAGGTACATGTGATACTTGTCCAAGTATCGTATTGGCATTATTGTATTTTATACTTGCTTTGTTTCTTTAAAAAAAAATGTTCTTTTACGAGTAAATAAAAAATTAAGAAAATTAAAATTTAGATAAATCTATCCATAAAAGACGAGAGAGAGAATTAAACAATTAGGGGAAAAATAATCATAAATTCATAATAGGAAAAATATGAGATATAAATAATAAGATTTTCATTAATTACAATTCTTAAAGATCTTTAGATAGTATAAATTGAAAAAAAAAGGTGAAATGACTAAAAAGACAAATAATTTTAAACAAAATTTAGAAACTAAAAGGACATTTATTTCGAACGGAATATACTTTGAAAGTGTAATTTATCCGCTTGCCATGATAAAACTCGTTGCTTCATATAATAAAGACCCCTATTAATATTTATTTAGGTGCCATCTAACTATTTCGCAGAAATTATTTATCCCCAGTGAAATAAAATATTGACTCATTAAATTAGATATAATCAAATCGAGTAAATATTCTACAACTGCATTTAAAGTCATGGAAATAGATACATCAAGATCGATTGTCATTTAATTTTTTATATAAAAAAATCATTAATTATATGAGAAAGTGGGAGATTTATTATGAAAATAATTCACAAAATTCATTATTAATCACATATTTTATGTCGAAAATATTATTTTGCAATAATAAACGCATGTAATATTTTGCAGATCAAGGTTACATGTTATGGTGAGAAGGAATGGATATTGGGAAATTGTTGTGTGTGTGGGGGGGGGGGGGGGGGGGGGGGGGGGGGGGGGGTTGTGAGGGTGAAATCTATTATTGCCTGGAATCTTCCTAAAATTATGTATTTTAGGGAAATTAAAGCAAGTTTTTAGGGGTATTAAATAATTGATACTAATATTAGCTCCACTTTATATTATTTGAAAATTTAGTATTAGTAATTTAGTATTCTTATTTCCTTTTTGACTTCAGACAAATCTTCTCTCATAACTGATGTGGCTTTCCTCTTTTATATCGAATTATTTATAACCTTATCCACTATTAAGGGATGATAAATACAGCCTAAACTTTATTGAGGAATGAGAAGGTATTAGGTGTAAAATTTGTTTGAAGGGTATTAGTATATTACATTAAAGTATTAACTAGCACAGGACCCCGCGTATTACGCGGGTTTGATATTATATATATATATATAAAGTGTTTAAATTAAATATTTTAAATATTAATTCAATCAAAATATAGTTTTTTTTTTAATTCAATCAAAACATCAATTTGTAATTAAAAATCATAATAAATTATTCCAACTAACTCGTGCAAATTAAAAAATGTGGTTTACATAGTAAAAATAAGTGAATAGAAGGTATGAATATAAATATAGAATATATAAATATTATCAAAGATATCATAAAGTTATAGAATTTTAAAATAAAGGATTGAGAGAGGTGGAGAGATTCACAAATATATATATATATATATATATATATATATGTATGTATGTATATGTATATGTATATGCATGCGTTATAGATAAATGTGGAGTTTCTCGAATATATAAAAAAATTGGAGTGAATGGTAGTGGACTAATTCAAGATTTTTAATTTAATTTAAGTAATTTTAGAATTTTTAGATTAGAAGTTAATAGAATTAATAAAATAGGAAGTTAAGGAGAGAAGTCCGAATTTAAGTAATTTTAGAATTTTTAGATTAGAAGTTAATAGAATTAATAAAATAGGAAGTTAAGGAGAGAAGTCCGGTGATAGCAGGATTTTGAAATAATTCATGATTGTGCATGCCAAGTAGGAGAGAGAAGATTCACAAATAGAGGAAGTAATGATTTAAAAAAAGTATTAATTATTTTAATTAAATGTATTAGTTAAAATAATAATAGCTATTTTCACTAAAAATATTAGTTATATCAACATTAAGTATTAATAAATTGTTATTCACGATAATTATTATGGTGAATATAATACACATGATAGTTTACCTTTTTTTCTAGCGTCAATATGTACTATGTCCTTGGTCTTCTTCGAAAACTGAAACCTAGGAATTAATGCAAAGCGAGACCTATTTTTATTATTTTTACTATTCCATTCGTGAAAATTGAGATGATTATTTTTAGCACGATTGTTAAAAAAATAGATATAATATACAAAAAGCAAGAATATTATGTTAAATTAAATATAAAATAAATTATTTTAAAAATATTTTGTGTATATATTGAAGGATAGATAAATATAATTACTTTTATTTTAAAAAACGAGACCATTTTTTACGGACGAACTAATAAGGCAATGTGGATTATTTTTAACAGATGGAGGAATAAATATTTTAGATAAAAAAGTTATAATATTTTGGATAGAATATTGTATGCGATTTTTAAAAAGTTCTTAGGCTAAATATATTTATTATATTTGATTCTCATGGGATCGCCTAATGGCATAAACCTACTCCTTTTAAATTTTAATTCAAAGTTCTTCACGTTACGTTTAATGCTTCTTCCTCTTTTTTTTCCTCTTTTAATTTGTATAAGAAACTTACCCCTCTTTTGTCTTATTTGGATGTTCTACAATTATTTTTACACAATAAAAGAATTTTAAAAAAATTAATAAAATATAAAGTTACTATTATTTTATTCAACCTCACATATACATACTCTTTTTTTTTCCTTAAAAAATATGCAATTTTCATATGTGAAAATAAAGGTGGGACGGATGGAACAATTAATTTTCCATTAATTGACATGTGATAATCATGCATGTTTAAACCTTGAGGCTATTCATGTTTTCAAATATAATAGTTTAATTAAAGAGTAAGTTTTTTTTGTGTACTTGGTGCATGATGCACTCACCAAACAATTATGTTTGTTTATACTGAAAAGTTTTCAGCGTTATCAGTTTTCAGTGTAAACTTTTCATTATAATCAAATCACATTTTTCAGTGTAAATAGTTTCAATTGTTGAGTGACTGTGCACCAGGTGCATATGAGACATTGGCTTAATTAAAACAATAAATCACATTAAAAGTCTATAAAAAGAAAAAATTCCACTTAAAAAAACTCGAATCAATCAACACTAATGAACATAAGAAAGTTAGGAGAACACGTGTATTTAAATAAATGTAAAACGCACATGTGCAATCATAATGAAAGCCACTAGGGGTATGTATGATTTGAGATTACATAATCAAATTTAAGATTTCAAAGTCTAATTTCGATTAATTATACTTTGAGATTGAAGAATCCAATTTTTAAAAACCTAATACTCCTCTGTAACTTAGTCTCAAGATTTTCTTGCATCCCTAAGGGCGCACACAAGATAAGAAAATGCATTTTATGCTTAATTTGATTGGTTAGTGAGGGACAATTTTGTAGCAAAAATGTATTTTTAATGTCAAACAAACTCCATCAACATAATTTTATGCTCAAACTTCTGTAAATCTCTGACGATCGTGGGATTCTATCAAGGGTGAATTTCTCCACCTAACTTCTTCTTGTTCTCCATCAAAAAGTTAAACTCGTCCTTGGTCAGAGGCTTAACATTTGTCGTCTTACTGAAATAAGAGTTAGATTAAATATATGCATAGCAAATTTGCAAGATTTTGTAGTGAATCTCAACTTGAGAATTATAGCAAAAGGAAGAAATTAGCAACAAAAGAATAAGATTGAAAGAAGATGATGACTGGAAAATGGTCAAAAAACGTGACCTAAAAAGGCAACACTCAAAATTGGGAGGGAGGAAGTGGTGAAAGAGAGCGGAGAGATGGAGGGAGAATGAGCTGACATGAGGGCATTTAGAAGGAGACATAAACATATATGGGGGCGCTTAATTCTTCAAGAGAAATTTGAATGAGAATGCGTTTGATAGTAGTGAGGAATGAAAATGAGTATGATCTTAATTTTGAATTGTTTGATTGATAAATATGATAATTACTATTACCATAGATAGTGTTTGATTTAAAAGAAAAATCTCTAGTGTAATAAAATTGCAATTAATTGATTTTTTTTTTTTGTAAAAAATCACTACAAAAAAAAGACTCAATTAAAGAGAAAAATTAAAGAGGGCATATGTTGCCCTCGTCCTTAAAGAGGACCGAGACAAGGGGGAATAAAAATAAAGCGAGGCGAGGGCTAAGACAAGGGTGTGGTCCCCCTCTTCAGTTAACGAGGGTGATACCCTAGTCTAATTTCGAATTTTGGTGAGCCGAGGGCGGGGCACTCGTGAACAGACGAGGGTTGGGCCCCTTGCGAGTTGCCGAGGGCGGGCCCCTTGTCCGGTCCACCGAGTCCAGCGAGCCGAGGGCTCGGCCCCCTCGCAAAGTAGGCGAGCACAGACCCTCGTCCCCGTTAATTTCTAGGTAGTTACCGAGTAGAGTTACCCTCTTTAACCCCCTCGATAACTTTTTAACATAAATACCCACCTTCCTCAATTTTTTTCAGCCCACGACCTAACCCCCCCCCCCCCCCACCACCCCCCAACCACAGCAGCAGCCGCTGCCCTCCATTGCCGCGTTGTCGTCGCCAGAAAAAATAATCCACCGGCCGGATTTTGGTCTACTCGTCCCCGTGATCATTTCTACGGTAACGTTTTTCGTTTTAATCCGTTCAATTATTTGTTAATTAAATTTTGTAAAATGCAAATTAGTTTCATGTATATATATATATATATGTGTGTGTGTGTGTGTGTGTGTTTATATGTATGTATATGCATGTATAGGTGTTAATTAGTTGCTAATTATATAATGTTCAGCTTGTTATTTAATTATTATTATAATTAGTTTGTAATTAATTAGATAATATATTTATATTATTAATTAATTAGAAATAATTACTAATATTTGTTGTATTTAAATTAATTTGCATGATATATATTTAATCATATATGCATGTGATAAATATCGATGTTCGATTATTTACACTGATTTCCACAATTATTAGTTTGATGATGAATGTTAATTAATTAGTTATGTTCAAAGTTTAATTTAAATTATGTTGGAGTGGAGGGGGTTGATGAATATATTGTTGGTTTTGTTCGCTAGCTGTAGAATATGCGTTCCGACTGATTAATTTTAGTTAAGTCGGAAATGGATGCACTATAGGATCTTGGTTAATTGGAGAATATAATAAAAATAAACGAAACTCTGCCGAAAATTTTAGATTATATTAAATTATCAATAGGATAAAATATAATCGATTTATTGAATTTTTATTAAATTTTGAATATTTTTAATTTGAAACAAATTATAAATGTGAGTTATTCAAGTCGTAGTTGGATGTATGATCCAAGAACAAATAATGAAATGATAGCTCCCGATTTTCTTAGTGGTCTTGAATCAATTATACAATTCAGTGCTAGTAATCATGATTGGATGAGTGGAGGAGATATTAGGTGTCCTTGCTCGAAATTTAGATGTAGGAACCAAGGTTTAGAGCACAAATTGACGTGAAAGCACATTTGTATATAAATGGATTTATGCTCAATTATCACAATTGGGTTTTACACGGCGAACAAAATTAGGGTTATATACCACACCAAAACTATGATCAGTCGACTTCGTACGGAGTAGATGATACTGCAGGGTCTACCTCGTACCATGACATGATCACAGACTTAACTAGTCGTAAATTTTATTTTGGAAATGTGGAAGATGCACCATTTAATGAGGAACACCCAAATGAGCACGCTGCTCAATTTTATGACATGCACTCACAATTGTCATTCAACACCCGACTGTTGTGTTGGATTTTAGAGGCACGTAATAGATGCGCAGCGGAATAACAAAGTTCACCAACAACGAACTATTAATCGCATAATAGTTTGCAAGAATATTAAACGGGATTCTTACAGTGCTTCGTACGCGGAATCCTCTACTATGGTATTCACGCAATAGCTACTCACTAATCCGGACCGAGGTACCAGCGTTGAATCTCGAGACGAACTTGCTAGGAAAATTCAAGCTAGAGATTTTATGGAGAAATTATATTTCTTGTGTGTTTTTGGAATTCCCATAGGACACATATTTATAGGGATTAACTTGGCTTAATTCCTAAGCAAGATATCGGTAGGGATGTAAACGAGCCGAGCCGAATACCATCAAGCTCGAGCTCGGCTCGTTTGGGTTTTTATAGGCTCGAGCTCGACTCGAGCTTTATTAGTTGAGCTCGAGCTCGGCTCGTTTGCAAATTTTTAGGCTCGCGAATAGCTCGAGCTCGGCTCGTGAAATATTTGTTAACCAAGTAAACGAGCTTAGCTCGAGCTCGGTTCTAAAAAAGCTCGTTTTCAAATTAATCAAGCACAATTCGAGCTTGAGTTCGAATAATTCGGCTCGTAAGGCTTGGTTCAAAAAGCTCGGCTCGAAAGGCTCGACTCGAAAAGCTAATTAAAATTTTAAAAAAATATACAAAAATAACACATCTAAACTATGTCTACTTAAAAACATAATAGTCCATACTCCATAATAATAAATTTGTCCCTAATAACACATAATAATACTAATATCATAATAAATTTGTCTCTACATTACATTCTTATGGATATATTTTTTAAAATATTTATATAAAAAGAAAAAAATTAATTAAACGAGCCTGCTCACGAGCCTATTCGCGAGCTCAGTAATCGAGCCTATTCGCGAGCTCAGTAAACAAGCCTGTTCGCGAGCCTGTTCGCGAGCTTAGTAAACGAGCCTATTCGCGAGCTTTCGAGCCGAATACCGTCAGGCTCGAGCTCGGCTTGTGAAACTTAACAAACAAACTCGAACGAATACTTTTCGAGCCGAGTCCCGAATAACTTGCGAACGGCTTGGTTTGATTACATCCCTAGATATCGGGCCTAGCCCGTAAACATAATCTCTACGGATTATATTTCGCTAGATATGTTCCTACGAATAATATCTTTACCTAATCTATTATTCTTGTATAACAATATTTCAAATATTATTATTGAGATTTCATATTTAATTAAATAATAATAATAATTAATTCCAAATATAATTATTATTATATTCTCCATAAATTAAATATTATATCTAATATAATACTTAATCAACCAACTATAATTGGTGAACTGTCACTGCTTGTTGTGTGACCCATAGACCCTCGTATATCGAGTGATTAGTCAAACTAACGGTCTTAATTGAACCCTAGATAATAAATTAGTCATTCTCAATATACGAGGTACGTTGCGAGGAAATCTGCAACTACCTGTAATACTGTAGGCTATTGTGATATATTTCTTTCATTCGCGAATACTCGATTAAGCCTTGAATATGATGAAGTGTATATTCAAATAACTTAATCATATTATCTCGAATCACTAATTGATCATTCGTGTCGCACTTGGCCATAAAGTTCAAGTCAACGTACACCGACCGATGTATTAGATCAAATTATAATGAGAAGACGAGTATTCTCTCTTAAATCCACATTGAGGAATGAATCATATTCTTGGCTCAACTACCACACACATGTACTTCGTGATGAACCCAATTCATGCCATATCTACCCTTGGCAGTGGCGGACCCAGGATTTTGCAATTGGGGGTACAATTTACTAAAAACGTTTGCATGCACATTAATTTGTATTTATAATGCTTACAATAAAATCAAATATGCAAATAAATAGGGCAAAGTTCAAATAACATTAAAATTATGTGTTATAACCGAACTCAATGGAGTTTTCAATATTTGAGAGCTATCTACATAACATTATCATCATAAATTTATACGAACCGTCTTCCATAAAAGTAACCAAATTATGATATATATATATATATATATATATATATATATATATATATATATATATAATTATATATAAAATTAATCGTTGTAATTGCAGACTACAACCAACATAACTTTAAATAAAATTAATTATAAAAATAATAATTAAAGGGTTTGATGTTTCACCTCATCCATTACCATTAACTTTTATAGAAATTAATTTTAAAAGAAAATCACAATAATAATTATATGATGCAGCCCAATAAAAAAAATAAAAATTGGACACCTAAAATTGGCCCATAGTCTGATAATTTTAAAGTCCAATCATGAGACCCAAACCAATTAAATTATCTCAAGCCGTGAACGAAAAAGGCGCTTCTTCCCCACTCCCCAATAACTCTCCGACTCGCCGGAACTTATGTCTTCAAAAACTGAATCACCGGAACTTATGCCTCTGAAAACTGAATCGCAATATGTATATATATATACTCTTAAAAAAAAAAAAAAACTGGGGGGTACAGTTGTACCCCCATGTCACCACATTGGGTCCGCCTCTGACCCTTGGAGGGTGCAAGCGCCGGTCATGGTCAAAGTCCATCACTCCGCACATGTCGTGCGTATTGACCTCAAGTTAGAGGAGTATCACATTGCTCCTACTAATCGAGACACCCGTAGACATATTATGTGGAATTACATTAAATGGTTTCTCAGATGAGTATATCAATACCCTCTAAGGTATTTGTGCATCCATTATGAGATATCTAGTATCTCGTAGTAAGTGAGATCTTACTACACTCTCCCATAGAGTATAATGTAGATCACACACCAATCTCCATTGCATCATCAATATCCCATTCTTGATGATCCTTGATCGGGGCTATTTGATAATCGTACTTAAGTCATCTGAGTTCTCACTCACTCAATGACAATATCGATTCAAGGGAACACATATATGAATAATGCAAACAATCAAACATAATATTCAGATAAGTGTAAGCCATACATTTAATATTAACTCAATCAATAATATTAAACCATAAACTGAATATAATCTTAGTATTATGTTCTTACAAAGGATTGTCTCTAGGACACTAACACTAACATGTTGAACATTAAAACTGAAAACAGATTGTCTGAAAGGGATTATAATCAAGTTGCTGACTTGATTTAGGAAATTGTTTCTTCGGAAAATCTAGTGCCCAAGAAATTTTTTGATAGCAATCAATTAACGAGTGGGATGGGTCTTCCGGTAAAGAGGATTGATTGTTGTGCACAAAATTGTATGATATATTGGGGTAATGATAGCGAACTTGAATCTTGTAGGGTTTGTGGTCGTCCACGGTTTAAACCCCGTAAGCGTGGTGTTGATGGTCAATGGAAAAAGAAAAGACCTTATAAGGAGATGCTCTACTTTCCTATCATTCCTCGATTGCAAAGATTGTATCAGGTCAATGCTACTGCAAAAGATATGACATGACATGCAAGTTGCTCTAACGATGATTCTGGTGTTATGCGTCACCCTGCAGACTCATTGGCTTGGAAACACCTTGATAATTTGTATCCTGAATTTGCTTTCGAGATTCGGAACATAAGGCTGGACCTAAGCACTGATGGTTTTCAACTATTCGGACAGTCTGGGAAACAATATTCTTCATGGCCAGTGATAGTGACACCGTACAATCTACCTCCATGGTTGTGTATGAATGATCAATTCATGTTTCTTACGGTACTATAAATCCTAATGATAAATTGGATATTTTTTTACAGCCGCTGATCCGTGATTTGATCTATTTATGGGAAATTAGGGTGGAAATGTATGATATTGCTACATAGCAAAAAAAAATTATGCGAGTTGCACTAATTTGTCTGAAAGAGGTTATTGACTAACTATAAACTAATAAATCTATATCTATATAATAATAAAATATTGGCTAATTATATTAACTTTTCAAAAAATACGATGAATTCAATTCTCAATAACACAAATATATGCATGGAAGAATTAGAAGAAGAAAAAAGGACTAACAAAACTAAAACAAAAGGATCAAACTATGTGTTTTTCGTGCAAAAAATAACTTGCAATTACACTTATAAAATGAAAAAAAAATTAATCTTTATTATAAGGGTTTCTTTTTTCAGGTAAAGAGCATACTGAGGTGAGAGAAGGGGAGAATATTTGAAGGTTGGTGTGTGTAAAGGGAGAAAAGAATTAATGGAATATAGCAGACACTATTTGATTCCCAAATTTATAGTGTGTGAGAGAGAGTGTGTGAATGCGAAGGGGTATTTAATTTGGGGTATATATAGAGTGAAATTAGTTCATGCATGAATTATGAAAGGGTATTAGTTTGTTTTCACTAAAAATAATTACTTGCTTTCACTAAAAAATCTTAGTTTGTTTTTCACTGAATAACTAAAACTCTTAAGTGTAAACAAGTAATACTCTTCAGTGAAAATAATTAATACTCTTTAGTGAAAACGATTATATCCTTCAATGATTTATGTATGAACCAATTTCACTCTATACTTTGTCTTTAATTTGAAGAGAACATCTTTGATGGTTGATGTGTGTAAAAGAAAAAAAAATGAAATAAAACATGCACTGTTTGGTTTCCAAATTTATAGTGTAATATGCATATATACACACACATAATAATCACTATAATTAGTAATGTTTGGTTTTAACGTCTAAAGAGAGATAGGGAGGGATAATCACTATAATCAGTAATGTGTGGTTGAGATGATATATGTGTCATCTTGTGGTTAATTTTGTTTATGTGTCAAACAATATGTTAAATTATGAGTCTTATGTGTCATTTATGTAGCAGGAGTTTAATTAAAAAAAATTGCATCTACATGAAATTGAACCTTACATCTTATGAGTAATATTTATGATGCTTACCAATTAAATCAAACTACGAATCTTTAACATTTGAGTACATGTTGTATATAACTTGAGTGTATAAAAGTATATTAGAAATTTTATTTTTATGTACCTGTTTATAACATATGAAACAATGTTTTCTTATAATATTATTGTCTCTAATTAAACAACATGCAATCACATGAATTTAAATTTTGCACATATCTATAAACTTTTACATATTTTGAATATCTATTTTATTTAATACTATTTTTTATTTTAAAAAATAGAAAACTGTATTAACACTCACTGATAATTAACTTATATTGTTAATGAGCTTAATAATTTTGAATTGTTACATGTAAAATTTAAAATCTAAGGATTTGAAAAGATGAATTTATAAATTCATTGATTTTAATTTTTATCCAAACAACATAATGAATTTAACTATGAATTTACAAATCCTGAGCTCCAAATCTCTCCATCCAAACACAACCTAAATGATATTAGTTATTCTTACCAAAGAATATTAGTTTTGGAGGGTGTAAATTATTTTCACTAAAGAGTATGAGTTGTGGGATATGAAGAGTTGGAGTTGTTTCACTAAAGGGTATTATACACTAAAGATTGTGAGTTATTCTACTAAAAAGTATTATAAATTTGTTTATATATGAATAAATTTCACATTATACATAACTTATATGTACTATTTGGATATCAACTCCACCCTCTCATAAGCCTTCATTTTAAAATCTTACATTTTTATGAATTTGAGTTATTGTAGTATATTTTACTTGCAACTTTTTTAATTACAATTGATTAATTTACTGTCTCATTTTCTAAGTAAATTGCAATTGATTTACGGAAAAATCTTGGTTTACCCACTGGTAAACCAACCACCCAATAAAATAACAAAAAGTATTTATGGAGTTATTGAGATCCTTAATTATAGGATTCTTGTTCATGTCAATGCATTTATTTCTATACCAATTTCATCACTTACCCACACTCCATCCTTAATTAATGGGTTAATTGCATATAAATACACCACCTTTTTTCCAACTTTCAATTTAATCATAAACTTCACGATTAAATTATAAATACCCAACCTTTTAACGAATTTAAACCAGATACATTTTTTTGTGTCTCCGTCCATCTCCGACCGATAGCTGGTGATGTGTCTCGCCGGACCGCTACGCTGGAGTACACGTATTTAATAACTATTTTTTTACATAAAAATATCATATAATATATATATATATATATATATATATACACACAATAATTAAATTAAATACCCCCTATTTGAAAAAAAAAAACCCTAAATCTAAAAAATCCCCAACCTGCGATCTCCACAATCATTCCATAAATGAGTGGGAAGATGAAAACTCAAGTTCAATCTCCATCTCTGTCGAAAATGTCCTACAAATGCTCTGAATTCGCCCTTTTATACTTCATGGAAAATGCTCACGTTCAAATTTTGCACTTAAGTCCTCGAAAATCTTGAAAATTCTACTTTTGGAACAAGACATCATTTCCACTCGGTCAAAAATAGTGTCACTCGGCCGAATGACAGACTCACTCGGCCGAGTGACATACTTACTCTGCCGAATGGCACTATTTTTGGCCGAGTGGAAATACGTGTATTCCAAAATGGCAAGCAGCGTGGCGGTCTGGTGAGACACTTCACCAGTTATCGGTTGGAGACGGGCGAAGACACAAAAACATGTATCGGGTTTAAATTCGTTAAAAGGTTGAGTTTTTATAATTTAATCGTGAAGTTTAGGATTAAATTGAAAGTTGAAAAAAAGGTGGTGTATTTTTATGCAATTAACCCTTAATTAATTAAAATTAAAATAATTAAAAAGAATAAAAAGATTTCAAATGACGGGCTTAACAAAAAAAATTGGATTTATATTGTAAATATTTGGAATTGATGTTTTTAAAATATATAGAAGATATTTAATAAATATTATAGTACATATCTTCAAGAAAATTGAATATTTATTATCACACACTCTCATATGCTCCAGGTGCATGGTGCACTCATTCAACAATTGAAGTTGTTCACACTGAAAAGTGTAGGCTGATTGCACTGAAAATTATGGTTAGATTATACTAAAAAGTTTACACTGAAAATTGATTTCAGTGTAAACTTTTCAGCATAATCTAACCCCACTTTTCAGTGTAATCAAATCATATTTTTCAGTGTAAACAGATTCAACTGTTGAGTGAGTGCACCATGCACCAAGTGCACAAGAGAGTTACTCATTTAATATAAGTAATTTGATATCAAGAATAACCATTTAATTTAGCCTGAGTCCAATTTTGATTATGTATTTTTTTTAATTAATAATTTAAAAAATATCAATTTTCAATAATCAACTTTCAAATTTATAGTTAGAGTTCGATAGATGAACTAATAAATCGTAATGTTACTAATATTACTGGCAGTATTAATTTTTTTCTTTTCAATTTTCTACATTGAAATAAGTTAAATATAACTTATAGTGGTGATTAGAAATTCAGATTTTATCTTGGTGGTAAGATTGGTGTTTCTTGTACGATTTGAGTTCGATAGTCGGACTAGTCAAGCATTATATTACTAGATAAAGTATTGAGAGAAAATGATTCATATATGAACCATTAAAGGATATTAATTTCTTTCTCTAAAGAGTATTAGTGGCTTCGCTGAAATATATTAGTTGTTTTCTCTAAAGAGTATTAGTGGTTTCGCTGAAAGGTATTAGTTGTTTTCACCGAAGAGTCTTAGTTTGTTTTCAAATACTCTGCAATGAAAACAACTAATACTCTTTAGTGAAAACAACTAACACCCTTCAACAATTCATGTATGAATCAATTTCACTATTCGCATACTCATATTACTATTGTTGGTAACTCAAGTACTATTAAAAACATTATTTTTCTACATTAAATAATTTAATTAAAACTTACAGTGGTAAGATATGTGTTTCTTATTAAAATTATGGTTCGATAGTTAAAAGAGTCACTGTAACATTACTATTGTTGGTGACACTAGTACTATAAAAAAATTAATTTTCTACGTTGGAATAATTTAATTAAAACTTGTAATGGTGATTAGAAATTTATATTTTATTTATAATGGTAAGATTGGTGTTTCTTGTTATTGTTCGATAATAGGCTTAGTCAACTATCATATCACTATTATTGGTGACACTAGTACAATTAAATAAAAAATTGATTTCATACATTGGAATAAGTTAATTAGAACTTATATTGGTGATTAGAAATTAAAATTTAATTTGTAGTGGTAAGATCAGTGTCCTTATTACGATTATGGTTCGATAATTTGAATAGTCAACTGTAACATTACTACTTTTGGTGCATGACACTAGTACTATTAATTATTATTTTTCAACTTTTTACATTGCAATAATTTAATTAAAAACATGTAATGATGATTAGAAATTTAAATTTCATCTATAATGGTAAGTGTTGTTACCAAAATTGTGTATTTAATGTGGTTTTGGATGACTAACAAGTAACAACTAACAATTTATGAAGAGATTGGACATTAATTGTTGTGATGAACACAATAGTAAATGATGAACAAGAAGCAATAAATGCACAGATATTTGTCAAGTCCTTGTGTAGCCTTGAGCTTTAAGGTTGATGATTGACTTGAAGCGATTATACCAACTTTTACTAGTAGATTCTCCGCAAGCGTACGGGTTCACTGTAGTATGAGTAAGTATAGCGACCAAGTATTATCGAACCCAAGGGATGGAGTGTATGCGAACAGATCCCTGAAGATCTACGCGTCGTAGCTAATATGAATGTATATTTTTGAATTTTTGAAGAATTAATTTTAAACTCAAATAAACTAATTAAACTAAATAACGAAAGAAACAAATTAACAAAGGTTTGTATTCAAATAAGTGATGGTGATGCTCAAGATAGGAATCCCTACGTATACTAACGGAGCAGGTACATAATCAAGATAATTGTGACGCGCAAGAAATAATCTAAGTTAAAGATTGTAAGATGAAAGCTCAAGAACTAATACCCTAATACTTTATCCTAACAATCGGCTTCACTAATCCACTAACGAGTTAATAGATCATGCTTAATTAATGAGACCCTAATTTAAACTAAGGTGATGCGGTCGTCCTCCTTAGATAAACCGGTAGATTAATTAACCCTTTCTAAACCCTCTCATTAAGTCTACTCGTTGTCAAAGAGTGATAAGATCGTCCTCTCTCTAACACTTTTCGAACAAAATTCAAGAATAAAGTCAAGATTGATTTTAAGAATTCATTAATTAAGAGAATTAAAACCTAACGTCACGAATTACCTTAATTACGTATCCACAACCTACTTCTACGAGTTCATCCTACCCTAAGCATGCAAGGGTTTTAGCTAGACATGGTTTTTACGTAAACAAGAACAGTTGAATAAGTAATGAACATGAACATAGTGATTATAGCAAATAAATTATCAAACATAAACTAGGGTTGAAAGAAAATTAATGCTAAGAACTGAATTTAAATTAAAAAAACTAAGTCTCAAAGTAATAATGAACAAAGGTCTGAAGAAACGAAGTTAAAAAGTAAAATCGTACTATGAATTCGTAAAGAAAACCTAAAAAACGTAAATCTCAAGCTTGCTCGTCTCCTCTTCTCCAAAAACTAATTCTAAAAGTAATAAGGTATCAAGTGGTGTATGTCGTGGTGTTCGGAAGGGGTATAAATAGGCAACGGGTCGAATCGGGAACGTATGGGCCAAAACCACGTGCACGAGCTCATTCCACTCGAGCGCTCCAATTCGTCCAGAGAGCAAAAAGTGCTCGATCTCCCTTACTCGTGCACTAGTGCACGACCCGCGTCAGCTCGTGCGCACTGCACAAGTGCTCGTGCACTAGGTGCACGAGTTGCACCTTCTCGAGCTCTATACTCGACTGCTCGTGCACTATGTGCACGAGTGCTCCTTGCTTGTGCACGACAAAGATACTTTTGCTCCCTCGAACTAATACTTTTCGTATTTCTTTGATATCTTCTCATCCGGGCGTCCGTTTAAGTCGATTCAAAGCCCTACGAACTCCTCTTTTCGCCCTCTATCCATCTATGAGCATCAAAGAGACAAATTCATTAGTTTATGAAAATGATACTCAAATGACTCTAAATTCTCATATAAATCAATCAAAACAAGGGCATTTCGAGTGACGAATCATGACAATTTCACGCCTAATCAACCCCCCAAACTTACCATGTTGCTTGTCCTCAAGCAACAAAATAATAAGTCAAGTGAAATTGTTAGGAATGAGTCAACGAATCAAATCATGCAAGCAACTGAACTCGAGCTTTAAAGATCAATCACAAGTATACTCAATCACCTTCCTTCATCCTACTCATGCAACAATAACAAGAAACACCAATATCAAGCATGGATGTGCACTTAACGATGTGTTTCACTCCCTCACAAGTGTATATCAATGATAAAGGGACTCACTCAAACAATCAATCACACATATTGGCAGTCATAGGCTTGTAAGCACTCTCAACTCCGACCCTACTCTAGAAATCAATGCCGAATCAAAAAGGACTTTTTCCAAGGTTGTAATGTAGGCTCTTTGGACAGGTGGGATATCAATATGGGTAAGTGACTTAAGTGAATGGAGAATAGAAAATCAAACTTTAGTACTTCGAGATTGGGAACAGAATACTTCAAACATTTTCAATCAACACACTTTCAATTCCAACACTCTCAACACTTCAATTTTTCTTTTCTTTCTCACTCTTTCACTTTTTTTTTTCAATCACTTTTTTTTTCACAAACACATGAGCTCATTTTTTTCTTTTGCTCATTCTCAACTTTTTGTTCTTTCCCACAACTCAAAACTTCATCACACCTTCTTCTCATACTCACTCAAGCAATCACATTTTCCTTTTTCAACTCAATTCAATCCCTTCACATTCACACTTTTCCTATTCTCCACTCAAATTGGGATAAAAAGGCTTATGAACTTGGAATAGTGTTTAAATGTGCTAGCAAATGAAATAGACTTTAGGCTCAAAGGGGCTAATAAGGGACAAATATCAATGGTAAGAAAACTTTAGGCTAAGTGACTCAATCAAAACAAAGATGACCTAAGATCACATTCGGCATATCAAACTAGACACAATCTAGAAGCGAGAGCACACACAAGTTCTAGCATCCTCTAAGGTGATGACTCACTCACAAACAAAGAGATCAATTTCTGCATTTTTAATCTCAAAATGCTCAAATCTCACGGCTTTCACATCCATGCTAGTCCTAGTGAATTCTCACTCTCATCACACAAGTACTCAAAAGGAAAATTCACAAGCATACTCGTTCTCTCTCCAATCAACTCTAACTCAAACACTCATACAAGAAAATTCCTAACTCAACCTCACAATTCACCCTACTCATCAAATCATACTCAAAGATAGCAATCAACAAGCATAAGATGATTGATATGCATGAAATATGTAGTAGCACCTCAAAACATTATCAGCTCAATGAGCATCTCAAGACTCAAATAACCAAACTCAACTCAAAGAGACGTGTGCTTCTGTGCAATGTAACAATAAAACATATAAAAAAACTCCACCCCCCAAACTTCGACCTTGTGAAGAGGTCTAAGTTTGGGGTTGTGGGTTACCTCATCTAACTAGTTCAAATTCTCTTAACAATGCATCACACTCCCTTGCTTGAGTTCCTCCCTTTTGGATAACTCCATGATTCCTCTACTCTCTCGAGACAAGCCTACAAAATAAAACTCTCAAGTACGAGGTTAAAACTTACGATTCAATAACACCCTAATAACATAAAAATAATTAAAAACAAATAAAAATGGGTTGCCTCACATTCAACGCTGTTTTTAAGGTCCTAATGCCGGACCGAGCTCAAAGGAGCTTATGGGACATGATACTCAAATTTACCTCCCTTACTCTCATAAGAGTGGTGCTTGCATTTCTTTCCTTGATGCCCCTCCATCATGAGCTCCTTTGCTTCCTTCTCATCCCCAAGTGGTAGGGATCTCAACTTCTTCTCACCTTTATCTGGAAGAGTCTTACTAAGCAATTTCTTGCGCTTGGACTTTCTCTTCTTAACTCCTCATTTCCCCTCCAACTGGACCATGTCCTCACTTTTCACTTCTTCATCCTTCAACTTCTTCCCTTTATCCCTATCAAAATAATCAAGATCATAATGCTCATGGGTTAAATTATCAAGTGAAGGACTAACGAAATCATGAATATGAGAAAGATTAGAGATAGGAGGTGTGTCTTCAACACGAGGATCAATTGCATCCATGCAATAACATCTTTCATCCTCCTTCGGGTGTTTCATGGCCTCATATAGGGAAATCTTTATCTCTTGATCGTCAACTTTCAACGTGATCTTCCCATTTGCCACATCTAGCACCACCCCGGCCATTGCTAAGAACGGTCTTCCCAAGATCAGTGGAACGTGCTCATCTTCCTCCATGTCAAGCACCACAGAATCGGCTGGAAATATGTGATCCCCAACCTTCACGAGGACGTCTTCAACCACACCTTGAGGTCGAGTAATAGACCGGTCGGCAAGTTGAAGCGTCATCATTGTCGGTTGAAGTTCTCCACCCTCCAACTTCTTGAATAACGACAAGGGCATAAGATTGATGCTCGCCCCAAGGTCGCACAACGCTCCCTTCTTAACTCAATTCCCGATGTCACATAAGATCGTGAAACTCCCGGGATCCTTCAACTTCGGTGGAAGCGCTTTGTGCACTAATGCACTCACCTCATGGTTTAGCTGCACCAACTTGGGCTCATCTACTCGCCGTCTCTTTGCAATTAAATCCTTCAAGAATTTGGCATAATTCGGCATCTGTTCCAAAGCATCATAAAAAGGAATATTAATATGCAATTTCTTAAAAACATCAAGGAATTTAGCGAATTTCTCATCAAGTTTTTTCTTCATGAAGCGCTGTGGATACGGGACGGGTATCACAGATTTGGGTATCCCCTATTCATCACGCTCGGTCTCTTTCACTTTCTCCCTTGCTTCTTTGCCTTCTTCCACTTAGGAACTCTCTCAATCTTCTCAATGCCTTCCTCTTCAGGCTCTTTACTCTCATCCATATCTTTACTCTTCTGAGTGCCTTCACCCTCAACCCCTTTCTCAATTCCCATCTCCTCAATCTCAATCTCTCCTTTGGGCGTTTCAGAATCAGCACGCATCTGAGGACCCTCATAGTTGGTCCCACTTCTAAGCTGGATCGTCTTGCAATGCTCTTTCGGGTTTTCCTCCGGCATAGAAGGATATTTACCCGGCTCTCTACCCAATGATTTTACGATCTGGCTTATCTAAAACTCTATCAAAGTGAACCGCCTATTGTTCTCTTGCTGAATTCGATTCAGCTCTACATCTCTCTTCTGGAGTTCTTTATCACGCTGATCGCCCTTCTTATGCAACTTTTAACATCATACTCCAAAGAGGACAATCTCTTGCTTTCTTCCTCCACCTTCTGAAGGATAGCTCTCAACATCTCCTCAGTTGAGGCACCGCCTTCTCCACCAGGAGGTTTAGAACCTGGATCCACGCCTGGAGGAACTGTAATTCCAGCATTCAGATTAGCATATGAAAAATTCTCGCTCTTCCTCCATGTATTCTGAGGAGGCTGCTGGCCTCCTTGATATCCTTGTGTGTTCCTCCATTGATTTTGAGGCGGCTGTGGACCTGGAGGTACAAATGGTTGGCCATAAGAAGGTCTTCCAAACTGATTGCCACCTTGTGGATACCCCCTTGTGGATAGTTAGGCCTTCTCATATAGTTAGCCTCTTCTTGCTGACTCATGGGTGGGTCCACTTTCTCATTCACTGCTACATTCCCTCCAACCAGATTCTGCCCCATCTCGAGGTTACTGATTTTCTCCATCATTGCCATCAACAGCTTCCTTGTTCCCTCATTCTCCTCCAACTTACAAACTCTCTGAAATTCTGGATCCTCGTTCCATGCCCCGGCATTCGTGACAATGTTGTCGATGATTTCTCTACACCTCGCTATCCCTTGGTTCAGAAAAGCTCCACTCACACATGCATCAAGATGGGCTTGGCCGGCCTTGCTGGCTCCACTATAGAAGAATGCCATAATATCCCCCTCATTGTACCCGTGCTGCGGGCACTCAATCAACATGTTCGAGTATCTCTCCCATGCCTGACGTAAGTCCTCACCTGGCTTCTGGCGGAAAGAAGAAATCTCTATCCTTGCTTTAATCGTTCTAGATGGAGGGTAGAATCGCTCGAGGAACAGACGCTCGAGCTCGGCCCATGTGGTTACACCTCTCCGTGGGAGCGTGTTGTCGTACCACTCCTTGGCTATTCCCGTCAAAGAGAATGGGAACAACCTGAGCCTCTTGGCATCTTCAGACATGATATTATAATTAAATGTGGATGCGATCATCAGAAAGCTCCTCAGATGAGTATGAGGATTCTCCTTCCCAACCTCCCCCTTGAATTGATTCTCGGTAAGCAGCTTTAGAATTCCTGGGGAAATTGAGAAGTTGTTTGCCTCAACAGGGGGCAGCCACTCCATCATAGTACCTCTACGGTTGTGCCGCGAACCTTCCTCTAATAGCCAATGTTCTGATCTGCGTTCTGAGGAACGTGCTGAGGATTAGTAGGTGGTACGGGTACTTGTTGGGGTGGTGGTGGTTGATAAGCTGGTGGTTGGTTGTAAACAGGAGGTGGAGGGTACGGGTATGGTGGATACGGATAAGGTGGGTATGGGTATGGATAAGGTAAGTTGTTTTGTGGGAAGTTGTTATGTGGGTAAGCAGGGTTGTTTTGAGGATGTTGGACAAGGTTATGAGCTGAATTGTTTACGTTTTGTGTACCCGGGTTTAGGCTCTGGCTATCACCTAATGGAGCTTGATTCTGACTACCACTCCCTCCAGTGCCCTCAACTCGGTCCACTACCTGATTGAACTCATTCACAGCATCATCCAACTCATTATTAATGTCCATGTTCATGTTCTCGTTCTCTCCTCCGGCAGCGTTCATCCTTCTTAAGAAGGTTCGGTTTTTTTTTGCTATTGTTTCAGGATCCAACTGTAATCTCTCTTCGCTCGTAGCACCTTGTGAGCGTGTTTTCATAAACCTGAAATACTAACAAAAGAATAAAAATGCAACTGCCGAAAATACTACGAAATAAAACATAAAAGTAAATCACTCACTACTAACTACTAAGCTATCTACAAGTCCTATTCAAAAGACATACAACGCCATCCCCGGCAATGACGCCATTGACTTGAAGCGATTATACCAACTTTTACTAGTAGATTCCTTGCAAGCGTACGGGTTCACTGTAGTATGAGTAAGCATAGCGACCAAGTATTATCGAACCCAAGGGATGGAGTGTATGCGAACAGATCCCTGAAGATCTACGCGTCGTAGCTAATATGAATGTATGTTTTTGAATTTTTGAAGAATTAATTTTAAACTCAAATAAACTAATTAAACTAAATAACGAAAGAAACGAATTAACAAAGGATTTGTTGACGATCAGTTCTAATCTTGAGGATTAATGGCTGTTTTAGATGGTTAATTGATCATCAAACAATTATGTGTGATTGATCACTAACATAATTAGTGAATACGGATTTTCGGGTTTAGATGGATTAGAATCGTATGAAAGCTTACGTGTTTAAGTTCGATTGTAAGTTAATCGAGCTGCTTTGGATTCGTAATCGAAGTTTGGACGTGTATAATAATTTGTGCTCCTAGCAGGAGGTGTCGTTCAAGGTAGTTTCCGGCGACCTTCAAACGACTTCAAGGTAGTTTCTCCTTTGCTTTCTTCTTTTCTTTCTTCTTTTCTTGCGTTGTGTGCGTTCTAAATTCACCAAAATCCCTACTCCGCCGTGGAAAGTTCTAAACCGCCGTGTTCTCTCTTGCCGGAATCTGTAAACATTCAAAACTTCTTTCACCTTAACTTATCGGATGTCGTCGCACTCTGAGACCGGATCTTTCCCTCCCCGGAACCCCGAAAAATGGCCCGTCGAAGAGAATCCTCCCATTGTTAACCTGGAGTCCGATCCCGAGGCGGCTTCGGTTGCACGCTCCGTTAATTCTGGAGCTCGTCCCTCCGGGGAAAGAGAGGAGCGAGCAAATCCTGCTCGCCAGCTCTTGGAGGAAACGAGCTCGGATCTCCACGAGGACGAGGACGAAGAGGTCGAGGTACTTCAGCCGGTGAACCTCGACGAGTTAACCTGGGCCTATCTAAGAGATATCAACTTTCCTGCACCCAGACTGATCGAGCATCGAGTTCTAGTTGCGGTTGCTCGCTGTGTGGACTGGGACGAGTACGAAAAGGAGCACTCAAACCGATTCGTCATTCCTGCTCGTGGGGTACGGAAGCTTAAAGCGACCGAGTTCGCAGCGAGCTGTATCGTGTCCGCCGTTACCGAGGAGGACCTGCCTGGGATTCGGAGGGATTACAAGATTTCTTTCGACATCCCGATGTATGCTCCTTTGGTGGATGACAGAGCTGATCGCCCACCACGTGGATTGACGGCGATCAGCCTTGCTACCTTGAATGCTGGAGTTTCTCTACCGTTGCATCCTCTGGTCGGCCAATTCCTTCAAGACGTGAACTTGGCTATCACCCAACTTACTCCCGTTGGGTGGATAAATTTGATGGCTCTGATGGTTATGTTCGCCCTAGAGGGATACCCCAACAAGCTGTCCGCCGAGGAAGTTGGCTACCTAATGACGATCACTGGCTGCACTGGGGAAGAGGCGGGCTGGTACTATCTGAAGGCGCGACCAGGCCAGAAACTGGTTGAGGACATCCCTGGGAAAGTGCGAGACTGGAAGCACGACTGGTTCTGGGTCAGAGGCGACTGGCGTGCTTCTGCTCGCTCCTCAGGGGGTCCTGAACGAATTGAGACCCCGGCGGAGTTTAGGGAATTAAAGCGTGAGTCTTACCTCTTCTGTAACTTTGAAGTGGTTAGACTAATTTTAATTCTCTTTTTCCTTTATTTCAGGTCCCAAAAACTTGGGGTGGCGAACTGTAAAGAATAGCATCAGCGATCAATTCTTGTTCGTTGCGTGTTTGATCGCCCTTCGTCACCGAGAAGATCGCAGTATTGGCCATCTTTTCTCCGAGGATACACTGCGAGTTGCCCATCTTACTACTTATCCTCACCATCTTGAGGCTCTAGCTTGTATCCCAGAGGGTAAGTATCTTTTCTTATCGGGTAAATATATCTGTTCGGCATTATACTTGGTGTTAAATGACCTGTTTTGCATTTTTTTCTCGCAGACCAGCTCATCACCGTCGCTCTTCACCCTTCCTTCCTCGAGCTCGATAACCGCGTCTGGGACATGCCGACTAAAAGAGGACGCAAGAAGTCGAATCCCCTCTCGAAGATTATTGCCCTAGCGGCCAAGGGTGGAAAAGACGATCCGAGGCAAGCCGGAGGGTCGAGCTCGGCACAGCCACCTGCCCTAGTGGCGAGTCCACCTAAGACTCTGGTTCCGAGGACGAAGAGTCTTCTTCGTGGAGACGGCACTCCCGTCTCTGATACTGAAAAAACGGCCAAACGAGCAAAGACTGCTCAAGAAAAGGTGACCGTGGCTGTCCGGCCATCTGAAGGCGGCAGCGAGCAAACTCCTTCCGTGGAGCGCCCCAGCGAGCAAGCTCTGGTCGCCACTACTCGCGAAGAATCTGGTCCTTCATCCGACCCCACCTACCTTGGTTGGGACAAGGGTCGTCTTGACAGGTACAACTCTCCCCGCCCAGGACACTTAGCATTTTTTTTTACTAACTGAGGATTCCTCTCCAGCTACTTACCCGAGCAGTACCCAGGGCGGTCTAACTTGGTGCACCGTTTTGCTTGCTCAAAGGTGCCGACCAACCTCCGCGAGATCCCGAATTCTTTTGTCCGCCGCGCTTTTGAGGTCGTTGCTCGCAGTTGGACTAAGGAGCTGAATGAGACCGTCAAGACACAGGCGCCTCACGATAATGGCCGTCTGTGTCTCGTTGAGGCGGGCAACACCCTGGCGGCCGTGCAGCGTCTGGTCGACCAGGTTGAGGATCTCGAGAAGGATTCTCGTCAGTATGCGGCCACCGTCAGCCTTATTGCCAAAGAGCGTGATGATACTAAGGCAGAGGCGAAGAAGATTGTCGCCAACCTCGAGAACAAAGCCAAAGCTCATCAAATCAGCGAGCAGCGTGCTCTGGACCTGCACGTCAAAGTCTCCGAGGAACTGAAGGTCAAGATGGCCGAGGTCGAGCAGATGCGAGCAGAACTTGCTCGCGCTCAGCAGCAGAAGAAGGACGCGGAGAAGTTTGCGACCGAGGCGACGGCCAAAATTGCTGACCTTGAATCCCAGCTTGCCAACTCCATTACCCAAGAGGAACTTATTCCTAAGATGGAGGTGAGCTCAATCCTGGGTTACGTGACGGGCTACGCCGAGAGCATTCGAATTGCTCACGAGTTTAAGGCTGCTTCTGTTGTTGAGGAGATCGACAAGGAGCTCTGTAACTTCGTCGAATCAAACCCTCCAGCCCCGGGCACAACTCTCCAAATTGGCGACCTGCTTGACTATGGAGTCAAGCTCGACTTCATCGGCCCTGAAATAATTATCACAAGTCCTCCCGAGGACGAGGAAGAAGAAGAGGGCGATGTTGCCAAGGGCGGGCAAATTCTGCCTGCCGATCAAAATGAGAGAGCTCTTCAAGAGCGTGCTGACGCTGAGGGGCTAATTGCCGAGCTAACTCAAGTGGTCCCAGTTGACCCTGCTCTCGAAGGCTCTCCTCTGGAGGATCCTAAAGATGATAATATCTCTCCACCTGCCGGGCAAGGATCTTAGCGGACAGGATTAGCTAGGGACTTGTACTCTTTTTTTCTTTTTTTTGTTGTTGTTCGTCTTCATTGTAATTTTCTTGGGCGATCAAGCCTTATCTTCAATGAAATTATTTTGCTCAATTGCTCGTCTTTTTTATCTTACATTAATTGTTCTTTGTATTTTTATCTATGCTTCAACAATCTTAATGTAGTTGGGTCTTGTTCCTTAAGAACTTTTTGGCCTTAGAATTTGATGGGCTTTTGGCCTTAGGCTATGTTCATTTAAAAACGAACAGCCTTTAAAGGGCTTGGTTATATAATCAACTTGCGCCTTGAGCTTGCATTTCTGCTTAAACGAACAACTTAACATTGAACAAATATTAAAAATTACAAGTATCAAACGCGACCAAGAATGTAAATCTGTGCTAACTAGGTTGGACCTGCTCGGCAAAGACAATGTTAAGCTTCCAACCATTAAAAAACATAATTTACACCAAGAGTCAAAGCTGCTCGACCACTATACATTTTGTCAAGGCATCTTTAGACTCTCAAGAGGAAATAAAACCATACAAGATACTGGCCTTCTAGCCCGCGACCAAACTTGACCCAATTCAACTTTGTTCGACCACTTATACTTAGTGAAAATTTCAAAAAATTAGGTAAGTTTTTGGATCCATCTTGTATCTCTGGCATTCCAGTTCGCCCAATGGACTTAGTAGCTCGCCCAACTCAACTTCACTCTTTCATGAGGCAAAACTGGTCGCCTACTGAAAGTATTTTCTTAGGTTAGCTGCATTCCAGGAATATTGGGCCGAGTTGTCATCTAAGTCCTCTATGTCATATGCTCCATTGGGTAACCTGTCTGTTACCCTGTATGGGCCCTCCCAAGTCGGGCCAAATATGCCTGGAGGTGGGGCAAGCTTTTTCCTTAAAATAAGATCACCAACTTCGAACTTTCTTATCTTGACTTGGGAATTATAATAACGCTCTGCTCTTTGCTTGTACGTGGCATTCTTTAGCTCAGCATGTAATCTTCTTTCTTCGAGTAAATTTGTTTCTGTGACCAAAGCAGAATGATTTGCTTGTTCATCAAAGCTGGTCGTCCTGACTGTGTTGGTCTTTAATTTAATTGGTATCACAGCCTCTGTTCCGAAAGCCATTGCAAAAGGCGTTTCTCCGGTGCTTGACCTGGGAGAAACTCTATATGCCCACAAGACCTCCGGGAGTTTTTCTAACCAGCTACTTTTGCTTTCTGCCAGGCGTATTTTCAATGTATGCTTGATAATCTTATTTACAGCTTCAACCTGCCCGTTTGACTGGGGATGATAGGGAGTCGAATAGTGTTTCCTGATCCCCCACTTTGTACAGAAGTCTCTCAACTCCTTTCCGTCAAACTGCGGGCCATTATCTGTCACAATTGTTCGTGGAATTCCAAAGCGACAGACAATGTTCTGCCATATGAAGTTGATCATGTTCTGCTGTGTAATCTTTACCATGGCCTTCGCTTCTGCCCACTTTGTATAATAATCGACTGCTATGACGGCAAATCGAACATTTCACTCTCCTGCCGGGAAAGGACCAATAATATCAATTCCCCATCTTGCAAATGGCCATGGACTATAAACCGATACAAGCTCCTGGGCCGGGGCATAAATATTTGGAGCAAAAATCTGACACTGGCGGCAAGCTTTGGCTAACTGGATTGCATTTTTCGTAAGGTTGGCTAATAATAACCTTGTCTTACAGTTTTGTAGGCCAAAGCTTGCCCCCCAGTGTGATTTCCACAAACTCCAGAATGTATATCCTCCAGGACTGTCCTTCCTTGCCCCCTAGACAAACACTTGAGTAGCGGGAGTGAAAAACCTCTTTTGTAAAGATGTTCATCTACCAGAGTATATCTGGTTGCTTGTTTCTTGATTCTTTCAGCCTCAAATGAGTTGCTTGGCAACTCCCCGTCTTTCAAGTATTTGGATATAGGAGTTCTCCAATCATCATCGTTGTTGTGTTCGACTACTTGGTTTACTTCGTAGTCCATTGTTGATGGTTGGACTTTTCTGGTAATGACAATGTCCGTCAGATCTGCTGGCCCATCGCTTGTTGCTAATCTTGCTAGGGCGTCAGCTTGTGTGTTGCTCGTTCGTGGTATCTATTGGATAAAAACTTGACCTAATAGGGATACCAAGTGAGCAACTATTCGTTGATACTCGATCATTTGCTCGTCTCTGGCCTCATATTCACCTCATACTTGGCTTACAATGAGTTGGGAGTCTCCGAAAATCTGGAGTCGTCTTACTCCAACAGCTAATGACAAGTGAAGACCTGCAATGAGGGCCTCATACTCAGCTTCATTGTTGGTGGTCATGAATTCGAATCTGACCGCTGAAGTGAATACTTGGCGTTCAGGACTGATAAGCACTATTCCTGCCCCCGAGGCCAGATTTGTTGACGAACCATCCACATAAAGATGCCATGGGTGATCAAGCCCTCTCGTTGGATTTTGAGGGAAGGTTAGTTCGACTATAAAGTCGGCCAACGCTTGTCCCTTAATCGCGGTTCGAGGTGCATATGTCACGCCAAACTAGCTTATCTCTATGGACCATTTTAAAAGACGGCCAGCGGTGTCAGGTTGGTGTAGTATTTGCCGTAACGGGAAAGTTGTCAATACTTCAACTTGATGATCAAAGAAGTATGGTCTTAACTTCCTGACGCTCATGACGAGAGCATATGCCAGCTTTTCGGTTGGTGAGTATTTCACCTCAACATCATGTAAAGCTTGGCTGACATAGTAGATTGGCAGGTGAAACTTGCCTTCTGCCCGAACTAACACCGAACTGATGGCCGTGTCAGACGCTGCCAGATATAAATATAACTTTTCGCCGGGAATAGGTTTTGACAGAATTTTTACATCCCCAAGATATTCTTTCAATTGATCAAAGGCTTTCTGGAAGCTTTCCGTCCAGGAAAAGTTGCCCTTTTTGATGGCCTCAAAAAATGGACGACACTTGTCTCCTGATCGTGATATGAACCTGTTTAAAGCGGCTAGGCAACCGGTTAACCTTTGCACTTCTTTAACAGAACGTGGTGGCTCCATATCGACGATCGCCTTCACTTTTGCTGGATTGGCTTCAATTCCTCGCTTACTGACCAGATGGCCCAAGAATTTTCTGGAATGTACTCCAAAACTACTTTTCTTTGGATTTAACTTCATATTGTATCTTCGGAGTATGTCGAACACCTGGGAAAGATGATGGAGGTGATCTTCTTTCTGTGTACTTTTGACGACTATGTCGTCGACATACACTTCCACCGTTTCCCCAATATGTTCATCGAACATCTTGTTGACCAGCCTCTGGTAGGTTGCTCCAGCATTGATCAGACCAAACGGCATCCTCTTCCAGCACAACAAATTTTTGTTAGTATAAAAGGCCGTATTTTCTTGGTCATCTGGGTGCATTGGGATCTGGTGGTATCCTGCGAAGGCATCCATGAATGTGAACATTTCGTGACCGGCAGTATTGTCCACCAGTTGATCGATGTGCGGGAGCGGAAAGTTATCCTTCGGGCATGCTGCATTGAGATCTGTAAAATCTATGCATAGCCTCCAGGTTCCGTTCGGCTTCCGTACCAAGACAGGATTTGCAACCCATTGTGGACATAACGCTTGTTTAATTAAGTCGTTGTCCAGTAACTTTTTGACCTCCTCATTTAAAGCTTGATACTTGTCTGGTCCATATTTTAGTCGTTTCTGGTGGACAGGTTTTCGGACTGGGTTGATATTCAATTTGTGACAAGCATCCTTCGGATCGATTCCAACCATGTCCGCATGGGACCATGCGAAGACGTCTAAATTAGCCTTCAGAAAGTCCGTCATGCGAGTTCTGTAAGGCTCGGGGAGTTCAGACCCGATGTAAAGTTCAAGACCATCACGTACAAGATCAATCTTGATGGCCTCCAATTCTTCGACTGGAGTTGCCCGTCGTTTCTGCCCCTTCCATCGAGGGTCAACTATTGGTCCTTCTGGACTTAGTTCATCCTCGATGTTCATGGGTTCGACACCCAACCGGGGGTCAAAATCTTCAACAAGCTCCGGGCAGGGTTTGGTCGCCACAGCTGGGCCCTTATGGATGTCACTCGGACATGTTTCGTTAACCATAGGTGGTAATATTGCATCTGGCAAGGTTTGTTCGCCGTCTTGCAGCATCTGTTCGCCCATGGGCGAGGGCTGGTCGTCTTCGTCCATCTTATCGTCCCGGGCCCCAAGGATGTCTTCCAGAATTGAGGGCTCGTTCTCATGTTGGCTAGTCGACGCTTCCATCATAGATACTTGTCCTTGTCTTGACTGGATTTGTAGGAGGCATTCTCGAGCTTTTCTCTGGTCTCTTTTTACCGTGCCAACTCCACTTGTTGTTGGGAATTTTATGCAATAATGGTAAGTAGAACAGGCGGCCCTGAATTCATTTAAGAAAGGTCGGCCCAAGAATCCGTTGTATGTTGACTCTTGATCAACGACCAAGAAATCCACCATTCTTGCGATATTTTTCTTGGGCTCTTTGACCGTCACAAGTTGCATAGCAAAAGTTACTATTCCCAATAGGATTGTCACAGCATTCCCGAATCCCAGAATACGATGATTTGTGTCTCTGATGTAGCCTGCATAATCTCCCATCTGGTCAAACGTCTTTTTGAAAAGGACATTAGTGTAGGCTCCAGTATCCACCAGCAATCTATGCACCCTAGTTTCCATAATCTTGGCACATATCACCAGCGAATCGTTGTGAGGGGTCAGTACTCCTTCTAAGTCTCTGTCGGTAAAAGTCAATTCCGATGTTTGCATGGTAGGTGGAAAAACCCCCATTTCTTGTACATGACCGATCGCTCGTAATTCTGCCTTTCTTTTCCGATTAGAAACTGGTGGTCGTCCATCAGAATAACCACCTATGGGCCCTGTAGGTTCCATCATCTGGATGTCTGGAACTGGTCCTCCGGCTGGTGCCTGAGCTGGTCGCCCAGCTCGATTTCGACAAGGTGTCTGTTCCTGGTCTTCCTCATCAGAATCTTCGTTTCTGTTTCTTTTGCCGGGCTACCTTTTAACGAACTCGGATAACTTTCCCTCTTCGTAAAAACGCCACAACTGCTTCAGCAAGTCACGACATTCGCTTGTAAAGTGTCCCATGCTCTGGTGGTAGGCACAATATTTATTCTGGTTCAACTTGCTTGTATCTTGACGTATTTTACGGGGTGGTGTGAGCAATTCTTTGTCCCGAACGTTATTATAAACTGTATCGATTGATACGGTAAGAATGTGGTTCAGTTTGTCCTTCAGCTCCGTTCCCTCAGTAAATGCTTTCATGTTCTTGGGAGCTCGATAATCGGTTCCAGGCTTCTTCGCACCCTCCTTCTGCTCTCCTTTGTCTCCCATGTCCTTTTGTAAGGCTTCATGCATGGAGACAAAGATGCCTGCCCGATCCCGAAATTCGGCATATGTCTTCGGGCATCTTAGGTGTATATCTTTCCAGAGTTCAGTGCCCTTCTTGAGCCCAGCCAGGACGGCCACAATCTTGGTGTCTTCACTGACAGACTCCCCTTCTAACAGGACCTTGTCGAATCTTTCTAGGTACGATCGGTCCGACTCGTTGTCAGTTTATTTCAAGTCAGATAATCGATGTCTTTGGGATAGATAAGACCCGGCCGTAGAGAAATGGGACAAGAACTCTTTGCCCAGCTGGGCAAACGAATGAATTGAAGCTGGTGGCAAAGATGAAAACCATTTATGGACACGATCCCCCAGAGTTAAAGGAAAGTTGCGACATTGTGTTGCGTCACTTGCCCCCATTGATACCATATAATTGGTATACTTCATCAGATGCACCCGGGGGTCCGCCGTGCCCTCATATTGGATACTTGCTGGAAACTGAATCTTTTGCTGAATTGGGGCCTTCAGAATCACCACAGACAGAGGTGAGACTGGAAGAGTTGTGTTCCCGTATCCTCTCTGTTGATCTAACTGGCCCTGCATGCTCTCTATGGCCTTTCTCATGGAGGCGAGCTCTTCCAAGGATCCCCCCTGACTCTGAGGCTGTCTGGTGAGCAGAGGCGCACAACCGTCTGTTCGCTCCAGTCCCTCATTGGGAGCGGGAACCCCCTGGATTGGCCTCCTAGGATTGGGCTCTGCATTTGGGCCAAGGCAACCAAAAGCTGACCTAGTCAGCCTGTTATGGACGGATTGGCGAGCAGGTACTACAGCTGGGCGAGCTGCTCCTGCAGTGGGATGGATTTCCATGATTCCCCGGCCACGACGACCCAATCTTTCAAGAGCACTTTGGTGTGTGTCCTGACTCCCTGCCATGGCCGGATTCTGAGTCGAACCTCCCTAACTGGCGGTCTCGACGTGCTGTTTTTCTTTGTCTTTAGCCTTACGAGCTTGGGCACTGTCAGCCTCATTTAAATGACCCCCCTAGCCTTTTCATGTTCACGAGTCTTTGTGGGGCTATACCTTGCTCGCACATATGAAGGGCCAGGTTGGGCTTGTTGTCTTTGTAAAGCCTGGAGCATGGCAATTGTGCGCGCCAATTCGTCAGGGTTACGAGCAATGGCGTCCAACTCCGGTGGTACTAACTGACGAGCAACATCAGTTTGATTCTCTTGGTCATTTCTGCTCGCCCTTGCTCGCCCACCAGCTTGGGACATCCGGGAGTGTGAATCCCGGGTTATATGTTGTGAACGTTGTGTCTCTCGTGATTGAGGCATGTTCACAGAAGATATCAAGTGTTGTTCTTAGTGTTCTTGAATTTTTCCTTCAAAAGCTCAAACTTGTTCTTCGATTTTGAGCTAACCTTCGTGTTTTCAATGATTCGAAGGTTCGAACCCTCCTTCTAGCGCCAATTTGTTGACGATCAGTTCTAATCTTGAGGATTAATGGCTGTTTTAGATGGTTAATTGATCATCAAACAATTACGTGTGATTGATCACTAACGTAATTAGTGAATACGGATTTTCGGGTTTAGATGGATTAGAATCGTATGAAAGCTTACATGTTTAAGTTCGATTGTAAGTTAATCGAGCTGCTTTGGATTCGTAATCGAAGTTTGGACGTGTATAATAATTTGTGCTCCTAGCAGGAGGTGTCGTGACTTTTGGCCTACCAGGCCTGCATGCACGACACCTGGCCTTTGACTAAGTTGACCTTATCTAGACTAAATTCTATCCTTATCTTGTTGGACTTGCTCGCAGTCAAGAGTTGCTCGCCATGTTGGACTTGTCCTGGAGGAATCTTTAGTCTGATTTTGCTGGTCTCTTGTCTCACTTAGTTGTTGTTTTGGTTTTGTGGTCGGATCTGGTCGGCGGGATGCTAACTGAGTTCATCATGTAGCTCTTAATCTGATTTTGTTCGCTCATTTTCCTTGGTGTTGTATGCAGGTTCTGCTCGCCAGATATCTTAGGTGTATCTGGAGTCAATTTTGCATTAATCTTTAAGCGCTTTGTGCTAACCCTGGTCGCCTATGTGACGATTCTGCTCGCCCATCAACAGGATTGTATTCAAATAAGTGATGGTGATGCCCAGGATAGGAATCCCTACGTATACTAAGTTAAAGATTGTAAGATGAAAGCTCAAGAACTAATACCCTAATACTTTATCCTAGCAATCGGCTTCACTAATCTACTAACTAGTTAATAGATCGTGCTTAATTAACGAGACCCTATTTTAAACTAAAGTGATGCGGTCGTCCTCCTTAGATAAACCGGTAGATTAATTAACCCTTTCTAAACCCTCTCATTAAGTCTACTCATTGTCAAAGAGTGATAAGATCGTCCTCTCTCTAACACTTTTCGAACAAAATTCAAGAATAAAGTCAAGATTGATTTTAAGAATTCATTAATTAAGAGAATTAAAACCTAACGTCACGAATTACCCTAATTACGTACCCACAACCTACTTCTACGAGTTCATCCTACCCTAAGCATGCAAGGGTTTTAGCTAGACATGGTTTTTACGTAAACAAGAACAGTTGAATAAGTAATGAACATGAGCATAGTGATTATAGCAAATAAATTATCAAACATAAACTAGGGTTGAAAGAAAATTAATGCTAAGAACTGCATTTAAATTAAGAAAACTAAGTCTCAAAGTAATAACGAACAAAGGTCTGAAGAAACGAAGTTAAAAAGTAAAATCGTACTATGAATTCGTAAAGAAAACCTTAAAAACGTAAATCTCAAGCTTGCTCGTCTCCTCTTCTCCAAAAACTAACTCTAAAAGTAATAAGGTATCAAGTGGTGTATGTCGTGGTGTTCGGAAGGGGTATAAATAGGCAACGGGTCGAATCGGGAACGTATGGGCCAAAACCACGCATGCTCGTGCACTAGTGCACGAGTTCATTCCACTCGAGTGCTCCAATTTGTCCAGAGAGCAAAAAGTGCTCGATCTCCCTTACTCGTGCACTAGTGCACGACCCGCGTCAGCTCTTGCGCACTGCACGAGTGATCGTGCACTAAGTGCACGAGTTGCACCTTCTCGAGCTCTATACTCGACTGCTCGCGCACTATGTGCACGAGTGCTCCTTGCTTGTGCACTCCAATGATACTTTTGCTCCCTCGAACTAATACTTTTCGTATTTCTTTGATATCTTCTCATCCGAGCGTCCGTTTGAGTCGATTCAAAGTCCTACGAACTCCTCTTTTTGCCCTCTATCCATCTATGAGCATCAAAGAGACAAATTCATTAGTTTATGAAAATGATACTCAAATGACTCTAAATTCTCATATAAATCAATCAAAACAAGGGCATTTCGAGTGACGAATCATGACAATTTCACGCCTAATCAATGATCCTTTATTAAATATCAAGGAGCTTGTATTTATAGTCCAAGGGTATACCCTTGGGCTGCCCTAAGTCTACCCTGACCCTAGTTTCGAAGTTGGGCCAAGAACCCTTGGGTTGGTAAGCTCAATCTAATATGATGACGACATGTGTAAAACGAGTTGTACTATCTCCAGAGATCCTGGGATTTCTTACTACAAGTAAGGTCTGTCCATCTGGAGCAGGTGTCGACTCACTGTTCATTGTCCTTTAATGGAATGATTGTCTGTGGTTGCGTCTAATACAGGCTCCTTTAGTAAGATCGAATATGTGACGTTATCTCGTCCTCAGCATGGGCGAGGTCCTTTTCTCGGGACGAGCAATGGATTGTCCATAACAGCATCATATCTAGTGTTAGGATATTTTTGTCCTAAGAAACTCTTTATTTTGATTTTGATAATGTCAAATCTATGTTATTATTTTATTATGTGGCAAAACATTTCAGGAATCAAAGAGAAGAAAAACTTAAAAATTTTCTAAGTATACAGCTGAAGAGTTAGAAGTCCACAACTCAAGACTTCAAGAACAAAGCCTACAGCCAAAGAGTTTGTGCCAACTGCAGAATCAGAGTCTACAGCTGAAGGCTTGTGTTCTCGATATAGTTCATCAAGTTTGTTTAAGTGTAGTACTATTAGTACACTCGCTCACAAAGCTTGAATAACATCCGAACATTAAGGAGGTTAATTGTAGCCAATAGACACAAGTTCTATAGTGATTAGTTGACCATTTTGACAGCTAATACTACAAGACAACTTGTACTACAACAACGACTATACAACAAGACAAGAAGCTTTAATTAGCTGAAGTCAAAGCTGAAGGTGATCCCAAATTCAAATTTAAATCCCTCCAACGGCTCAAAAACCCACAAGACTCTTATAAATATGAGAGATACTTCATAGGATAATAAAAACAACATACAAGTTCTCAAGCATTCGATACAAGCAAACCTACAGCTACCAAGAGTCTCCTGTTCTCATTGTTAGAAGTATAGGACTAGGTTGCTAGGTTATCTGTTTAGATTATTTAGTTGTTGTTCCTCAAATAAAATCCATTGTAAATCTACCTTGCGTAGAAATATTTTCTTTGTGAGTTATTAGGTGTATCTTAGTAAGTGTTGTTCTGAGTGAGTTTGTATATTCACTTAAGTTTAGACAGGTCTGAGTGAGAGGTCTAGTTCTTAGGGGGAAACACAGTTTATCTAAGTGATTGCAAGATTTACCTTGCTCTAAGTGATTTGACACCCAAGGGTGTAACAGTGGATGTAGGAGGATTACACCACCTCTGAACCACTATATATCTGCTCTTATTTACTTTCTGCATTTATATTATTGTTACTTTATTTATCTCAGTTACATTCATCATTATCTTGAGAAAATTACATAAAAAAATTACACAAGTCAAAACTGAAAAGTTACAGCTGTAGATTGTCATAATCACTCAGCTGAACACCTCAGTTTATAGCCGGTTTTTCATTAACACACACACTTTAATTCCGCTGCACTCAAGTCTTTCAATACACTTCTTAAAGTGTGAGAAACCTACTCTGAAAATTTGCTTTGTGTTAAGATAGATTCTGACAGACTTAACAAACATTTGAAAAAGTCCACAGCTGCACATTTGTGATATAAGTCTACAGTTGCAGAGTTAAGTTTTGTATTTGAAAAAGTTTTTAAAACTGAAGGTCTATTCACCCTTCCACCCTCTAGACCTTCACCACCAAGTCCCTTTGCCAAGACCTTTGTTTGATGCCGAGTTTAATTCCTTTGCCGAGACCTCGAGTGGCCAACACTAGCCGACCTGGCGCTTCACAGCTCTCCATGACCTATTCCAGCCCCCGTGACAAATATAAGATCTCGTCTCGATGTCGGGGCTAAACATGAGATCTCATCTCGTCAAGCCCACTCTCAATCTCGCCCTAGGCGGACATATACGGTTACAATAGTAAGTTCTGTATTTCTTGTTATGATTATGATTCGATAGCTAGATCAGTCAATAATAACATGTCTATTGTTGGTGACACTAATACAATTGTAAAAAAAATCAATTTCCAACATTGAAATGAGTTAATTAAAAATTATATGGTGATTAGAAATTAAAACTTCATATATCGTGGAAGGATTGAAGTCCTTGTTACAATTAGGGTTCGATAGTCGGACTAATCAACAATAACATTACTATTTTTGGTGATATTAATAATTTTTTTTTTAACATTGAAATAAGTTAATTAGAACTTACAATGGTGATTAGAAATTTAAATTTCACCTATAGGGTAAGATCAATGTTTCTTGTTACAGTTAGGCTCAATAGTCGGACTAGTCAAACGTAACATTAATATTGTTGGGACACTAATACTATTTTTTTCTACTTTGAAATAAATTAATTCGAACTTGTATATGTGATTAGAAATTAAAATTTCATCTATGGTGGTAAGATCGGTGTGCTTAATAGTCGAACTAGTCAACTATAATATTACTATTATCGGTGATACTAATACTATTTTTTTTATCAATTTTTTACATTGAATAACTTAAATAAAATTTATAATGGTGATTAGAAATTTAAATTTAATCTATAGTGATAAGATCGATATTACTTGTTATGGTTAGTGCTTGTTTGCCGGCTTAGTCAACTGTAATATTATTACTATTGGTGATGCAAGTACTATTTCCTTTTTCAATTTCCTGCAGTAAGATAAGTAATTAGAACTTATCATCATGATTAAAAAAAAGATCTATATAGGTAACACAAACTCTCTTGTGAAATCTTTTCATAATATGCAATTAGTACCATTATATGTATTCACTAATATTATTAACTGAATTCATAGATATCATTAGACTCATAAACTAAAATATGGCCAGATTGGAGTTCCATAAGTCCATGAGTCAAATAATATTGTACATGGAATCCATCTTATATAGAAGACCGTCTCATGTATTTTTTTTTTTATCTTAATATATCTAATTTTTCATTCAAATCATTTTTTAATGGTTAGATCTCATTTACCATTCAAAGATTTTAAAATTATATTTTTAATTCAAGACTGGGTATATACCAAAAAAAAATATTTCAACAAGAATTTTATCACGTATTAGTAGAAATCAATTGCATAATGGAACTGATCTGTGCCAATCTTTTGCATTAAAAACTAATTTTAAATAACTTTAAGTTAATTTATAGTTGCTTCTCAATCTAAGCAATAAAATAAATAATTATTAAATTATACTAATAATTCTTATACTAAGAAATAAAATGGTTTAATTTATAGTTCTAATATATATATATATATATATATATATATATATATAAATAAAGGCTATACTAAAGAATATGTTACTTTAGATCCTAGGCTAGATTAAAAAAAACACTACACTATATTGCTTCACTAAATTATTGGGGACGATGGACGAGAATAAGAAAATGTTGAATATTTATCCAAGTAATCAAAGTATTAATTGCATTTGAATTTGGTGAGAGTTCAAGAAGTAATTATGACTAATTAATACGTAAGGTGATTAATAAAATTATTTTTAATGTTTCTTACCTTTTAATTTCTTTTTAATTTTTTTATTGAGTGGGCGGATTACCATCTACTTATTAAATAGTTGTATTTATGTATCATCTAAGAAAAGATATGGTTCACTCTAAATATATTTTCTAATTATTTTTAAGGTAATTTAATTATTGAAATTTTAATCATGAATTTAATTAAGACAACCATTAATTAGGGGTCACAAATTTAAATTAGGACAAAAAATATTTTCTAGAATATGATTAAATAATTAATTAAGAGGGCAATAATTATTTTAAAAAAGCGAATTGAACTAATGGAATTGAATTATTTTATGGCCCCGACTAAATAAACCCCCGATTCTCCTATACATACCCCAATTTATTTTTTCCAAAATTAGTTTTAAGTTAAAAAGTCAAGATTACCCATCTATAAATATTCTTTTAATTATTAATTGAAATTTATTTAGTTTTTCACTCATTTTCTCATTCTCAACATCACAAAATGAACATTTTGAAATTCCAAAAAATCAAGTTTCTGAATTATTTTCATTAAAACCCCCAAAAATCAAATCATTGGATTGTTTTCATTCAAATTAACACAAGACAAGTAAAATTTATAATGTCTAATTAATGGAGTCAAACGACACAAAATATCACATTGATGTAATTTTTTTTTTTTTTACACTGAATGACAAGTTAATTTGTATCCGCAGTGCATCATTATTATTTTGTGTGAGATTCTGCTCGCATTTATTTCGGTAGCACCAGTGAGTAAAATTGATAGACGTTAACTTATAGTTTTCTTTGTAAAGACAAAAAAATTAGTTTACTTGGAAAAAAATTTAAACACGTTTTGTTAGCCTATGTTGTGTATGTTTTTTTTTCCGCGGATTATTTTTTTCTTGCAAATGCTTTTTTTTTTTCTCATCTTTTTTAGAGATTAAGAAGACCAATTTATATTTTTTATTGTGTTTGAATAATTTTGGAGGTCAAATTTGTTGTTCTTCCTTTAAAATCTGGGAACTCTTCACTTTTGTTTTGATCGTATATATGTTTAAGTGAATAAAATTGTGAGTTTATAATTATTTATTTTTTTCTTTTTTGTGCTTTAATTTAGGTTATTTTTGTAAAAAGCGCATAATTGTCTAAACATGGGGTATGTTTAGTAATCTTTTAAAATAATCATATTTTTAATGAGGTTTATATAGTAATTGGGGTATGTATAGTAGAATCGGGGGTTTGTTTAGCCGCGGCCTTATTTTATAAGAAGGTAAACATGACTTTAACAAAATTAAATTAATTGAATTAAATAAACTGGTTCATACATGAACTATTTTAAAAGGTATGAGTTGTTTAATTTATGGTTTTAATTATTTTTACTAAAGGGTGATAGTTTTGGAGGAAACAAGTTATTTTCACTAAAAAATATGAGTTGTTTCATTAAAATATATTATTTATTTTTTCACTAAAGGGTATGAGTTGTTCTACTTAAAAAAAATATTGCAAAGTAGTTTACGTATACATAAATTTTACACTGTACATATTCTTAATGTAAATTAATAATATAATCTTTATAAACACGTGTAATATGCGGGGTTCAATAGGGAGCGTGTCAATGATTCAATATGGAGCTAGTCCAATTGTCGGGATTAGCTCAAAGACATTCTTTTGTGAAATTGATCCTAATATGGACACCCAGTTTATTAACGTGTGTTGCAGAAAGATCTAAAACAATCGATACAGTTCAATTTTTTTTATCTTGAACTTAATTAGTAGTGCTTTTAGAGACCACTCTGACACGAACACACTCACTCAACATTTATAATACTAATTTAAATAAAATACAACCCCATAAACCTGCTATAATTTTTTTTTCAACAATAACATTTTCACGTATACGACAACCTATTCACATATACAAAAGAGGTTTCAAGTCAAACCATTAACAACACCAAACTCCAAACCAACACGCCAGTACATTCTAGATTACATTACAATACAGTACATGTTCAAAATAACACAATATACAATAACAGAAGCAAAATAAAGTCACTGTCTTGTCATCATCTATGTACACCATAACTCAAAAGCCTGCAAGAGTGTCATAGCTAGTCCAGTATGAACAGGTTGTCACACGTCATTAGGATTACCTACAATGCATAAACTACGTGAGATTTATTAATCTCAGTAAGCAGAAATTATGTATGATATGTTGTGATTCTTTTGAAAATCCTCCCCATGCACTCTCTTTTGAAATTACCAATTTTTTTATGAAACACTTGCAAGGGCCCATAGGCTCACTGTCATACACCGGCAATATAAACAAATAATCACATGGCCACAATAAATATGGTCCCAACATGAGGTTCATCCTCTTGTAGCCCATCAAGGGTTCACCTCGCACGTACGCACCTCATGTCCACCAAGAAGTAATCCCTCCACGCCGACCCATGCCAGTGAATCCAGGGATCTACCCTCCTGCAACAGCGAGGTCCATCACCGAACATGACCACCTATCCGCTCAAGAAGTCCCCCCACGGAGACACCCAATATACAATCAATAAGACGATGGCCTACTATAGGTAGCCTACGCTAGGTTTTCCTAGGTCGCTCCTTCTCAGGTCGCCCCTTCCGCCCTCGGTGTATAACTAGTGGCCAAAATACATCATTTGACAAAAATATACGTTCATATTAATGCATGATGTGTTTGATGCAATGCAAAAATAATACTTCACAAGATTCACATATCAATGAACTCGAAGGTTCAATCCACAACAAATATTGAACTCACAGGCTCACTTTGCATCAAATATTGAGCTCACAGGCTCATTCCACATCAAATATTGAGCTTATATGCTCGATCCACAAAAATCGCTGAATACCATTCAATATCACGTACAATTAACTTATCATCATTTAAACATAAATAATTCACAAAATACTATATTTATGCATTGTAGTTGCAAATGAATTTCTACTTACCTCGAATCCACAAAATATTGATAATTCAAACCCTTAAATTCTCGTATCGCCTTTCGCTATCCAATTTAATTAAAATAAATTATGAGTATCATTCCAAAGTAGTAAAAGTTACATTATACTAATTATCCTCGATCTAAATTAATATTTATCGCCTCTAACTATAATCATTTTTTAAAACCAATACTATGCTTAATATCAGAGAAAATAAACTTATGAATTCGTCTTCTACTTTTCAATAATTAACAAATACTATGACTCAAAATAATATAAAGGCTTTTTTTTAGAAGGAAAAGAAATTCATTAAAATTAGAGGACAAGGGGTCCTCCAACCCTGCAATTACAAGAACTTCACAACAACCTGCTCTCACCCTATACTTTCCCACTTAGACATCCCCAATACATGCTTTGGGATTCAAAAACCACAAACCAATAGACGAATTTACCTCTAACTTTCTCCTAACAGATAACCAAGACCAAGTTTTTGCCCTGATTTCATCAACCAATCGCACAGGATCAAGAGCAACATTATTAAAAATTAACTCATTACGCCCTTTCCAAATAGACCATACAATACAAATCCACAAACAGTGTGCCACTTTAAACCTTTTGCCTGTCCCGAAAATATCCCCACGTTGCAAGAAATGAATCATGATATTTCTATGGGGAACCATAGGAACCCCAAGCCACGCATAACAAAGAGACCAAATATGTTGCGCAAACCTGCACTCGATAAATAGATGATATGTGTTCTCCTCGGCTACTCCACAAAAACTGCAACTGAGGTCCCCATTCTCATGTAATAAATTTATTCTTTGCATATTATCCTTTGTCGCCAATCTCTGTCTAAGAGCTTTCCATGCAATGATTTGATATCTTCTAGGTGCAAAGTTCTTCCACACTCTCTTGAAAACTTTAATCTTCCAACGATTGTTCTCCGAAACTCCTCCTTGGTTCATTTATACGTCATAAGCTATCTTTGTCGAGAATTCTCCATTCGAAGAATGAATCCAACGCCACGTGTCTTCACCGTTTTGGACTAGAGTGTACCTGTTAAGAAGAAGTAGCAGCTCATTAAATTGACTCAACCCACTCTCCCTCAAGGCCCTTCTCCACCTCAACTCCCAACACCATCTCCCGTCTACTCACCTCCCCATTTCACACACCTTTGCCCCCCTCTGAGCGCTAACTCTAAACAACCTACTGAATTTCACCCCCAACAACTCCTCCCCAATCCACCAATCCACCAATCCGACCAAAAAAATGTGTTTGTTCCACTACCTACTACTCTCAATAAATCCACCCTCATCCCTCCCTCCCCATCTCCAAGATACAACTCACAAATATCTCCCCACCACCCTGACGCCATACGCGGCCCCCTTACCCTTCTCTCACTCACTTCCCTAGTCTCCACATTTTCCTCTCTAAAAGCCTCCAACCCACCGAACCTGGATCTAATCACTCTCACCCACAATCTCAATGGTTCATTGAGATACCTCCACACCCACTTACTAAGTAAAGCCCTATTAAACCCACCTAAGTCTCGAATGCCCAAGCCCCCATTAATCTTATTCTTACAGATGTCCACCCAGCTAATCCATGCAGTTTTAGATCTATCCTCACTTCCCCCCCCCCCCCCCTCCCCACAAAAAATTCCTCTGAAGTTGAGAAATCACACACAAGGTTTTAGAAGAATATAAAGGATTAATCTACTGATCTTAAAATAAACTCATTTTCTCCACCACAAAACCCTAAAGAATAGCTAGAATATTGACTCCATGAACTAACTAAAATATGTATAAGTAGGCGCATATACTTATTAAAATATGTATAAGTAGGCGCATATACTTATTAGTCTCCTTCGTCTTTCATCCAAACGTTCTGTTGTTCCTAGCTATTTCTTTCTTTCTTCGGTCTTTTTTACTACTTTGGAGAAGAGTATATAGATATACTTTCAGGGATTCCAAGGAGCGCCTAAATTATACTTGGGGCGCTTGATTCACAACTCTTCAATAGTAATGAGAATGAGTTTAAAAATTAGTGTAATTGTGATGGTTCATTAGAACAAAAGCATTATCTCACTAATTACCCTATTTCCCTCCTATAATCATCTTCCTCAATCACTCCCTTATTTCTCCACCAACAATCACCAACAAACATTTGTTATCCACTTTTATTCTAAAATTATGACATGACACTAACAATGCAACCACCATTGGAACAATCCTTCCCCCACCATATCTTTTTTATTATGGGGGCATAAATGAAAAATAAATTTTCATTCACATTACCATTGCAGTGTTGTTAACCAAACACCCCTTTAGTTGTTAAGTATGCATATATTTAATTATTATTAATTAACTACCCATATTTATATATTTATTTCAATTATAATGTTAATATTGTATTATACTTAAAACTTGTTACAAAGGGATATACTAATATATCCCAAGTCCCAGTACTGTACACTGAATTGTGTATATACACAAAATTATACGTATAAAATTATTTATTTTAATTTCTATTTTTAGTAATGCATATATCTATATCTAAATTAATTACTAATTAAGCTGATTACATTCTAGTAAGCCCCAAATAAATTTTAATAGGGTTTTTCACCACTAAACATATAATTGTAAATAAATAATCAATACTTAAAAACATGATAAAATATTACGAATTCACAAATAACACCTAAATAATAGGAAATTCATGCAAATTATAAATAACACATTAATAATTAAATACACGAAATATATCGGTCAATGAGTAGTGAGAAGCTCGAGAATTACACCATTTTTTTTCCAAACTACGAGTGAAAGGTAAAATGTAAAGACTGCCATAAAGTAGGGTTTTAAACTAATCGAATCAAATCAAATACTATTGTTTTGAATTCGTATTTATAAAATTATTTCGAATATCGAATTTGAATTGAAATTTTTTCGAATAATAAATGTGATTTATATATGATTTGAAACACATATCAAATTATTAGAAAATATAAGAATACTCGAGTTGAATATTCGAATCGATTTTTTTCTCAAGCATGTTCCAAACAAATAAAATTTAAATACATATTTCAAAGATGATTTCTTTGTGTAAATTCATCACAAACCATAAACTTAAAAATTTACCTAACATAATCAAGTACGTAAATGAAAAGAAAAAATCAATTATTAAATTCATTAAAAACACTTTAATAAACAAATGACGAGTGTAAACTTGCTATTCTATTGTAATTTACTAGGATTTTTATTTTTAATAATTAAATTATATTAAAATGTTTTTTAAAATTAAATTATTAAATTATGGATGGCATAAAAGCCCACTTGTCGGATAAAGTCATAAAAAAGTTAATATTCTTAAAATAATAATAATGGGCTTAAATTTATATATATATATATATATATATATATATATATATATATACCGAATATTTATGAATATTGAATTGAATATTTAATTTTGTATTCGTGATTTAATAATTGTTGATGACCTTGTTCTAATGAGATGATTTAGTGGTTGTTTTCATCAATTAAGATCATCGAACAAACAATGATAATAAGATCAAGGATGTATACGTAAAACTCTAGGGAGAATTTGACATTATCATAGTATAAATTGTGATATTGGACTTATATTTTATTTCATGAGTTGGGGTATTTACACATATTAAGCAAGCATGAGGTGTCATCACCTTAATCGCCCTATTTTACATTATGACAAGTGTTAAGACACTTGTTTGTTCCTAAACTATTGTATATTTATCAATGAAAAATGTTATGACACTTGTTTGCTTCTAACACAATGCTCGATGATGAAGTTTTCTTGGGTTTTCTTCGTAGTAACGAGTTGCTCGCCTGTAGGCTTCCTTGTTAGGAGTTTGAACCCTTTCTTTCCCTGTTGCTCGCTCGATGTACTTGACTCTTGCACAACTGCTCGCCCGAATAAAGAATGTTTGATACATTGACTTAACTTTGCCAGTTGTATTGTTGATTACTAGATTGTTCGCTCTTTTACTTCTTGCATTAATCAATTTTCTTTATTTTAAGCCTTGCTCAGTTGTTCGTCTATCAACAATTTCCCCCTAGCCTGATCTTATGTTATGATATAGATCGATTAACTAAGATCATACTATTGTTGTTGGGTACCTCCCTTTGTCATTGGTGACCAACTAAAGCTTCACTTTTAGGCAGGAAAGTGTGGCAAGCAGTTAGAATATTTTTTGAATTGTGACAGTTGAATTCCCTAGAATTTTGGGATTCGAAGCGTCATGGGCGGTGGTGACGTCAACCACCGCCCACGCTTGTTGGTTTTATTGCACCTGGGGGCCTATGTATTATTAAAAATCACATTTTGCCCCTGTTTCCTCACCTATAAATACACATTTCCTCTTCATTTCTTCTCTTTTGACTTTTTCTTGTGACTTTCTGCCATTGACGACTTTTCAAAGATTTTCTTGTAATCTTTGCTTTCTTTTATACTCCAATCGACGCACACATTCAAGGTAATATATTGATCTTCATTCAATTTTCTTGTTGTTCTTCAATTTCTCTTTGTTCTTTACATTATCAAGTAAGATTCATCTCTAAATTTCGAGCACAATTTCTGGAATTTCGCCTCCTCCATTTTCGACCTTAAATATTTTCTCTTTAAGAAAAAATGGAATCTCCCTCGTCAAGTACCACCATCCCCGAGAGAAATCCCAAAAAAAGACACATGATAAATGTTGATGATCTTGATTCAATATAGACGATTAGTGGTTGTTTAGGCTTGGAAGATCATCAAACAAGGTGATTAAACTAGGATTGAATGCTAAATTAAGACAAGTTGGGCTTGAGAATTAAAATTGCAAGAGCTTGGGCTTGTTTTTGAATAAATGAACTTATTTTCCCTTTCTCATGAAGGGGTATTTATAGGGTATAAGCAAGCATGAGGTGTCACCTTCTTAATCACTCTTACTTACAGCTTAACAAGTGTTAAGACACTTGTTTTATTCCTAAGCTAATACATCTTATACAATGACAAGTGTTTAAGACACTTGTTTGTTTCTAATGTAATGTCTAATTAGTGGGACTCTTGGTAACTTTCTGAGATGCCCTTCTGCTCGCCTGCTCGCCTCTTTGATTTCTCTTGGATCTTCTTTGTTCATGTTGCTCGCTTGTCTGACTTCTTCATGACTTGTTGCTCGCCTGACCAGTTGTTCGTCCAACGTGTTTTGACTTCTTATCCAGCTGCTCGCCACATTTCAGTTTAATAATCCTGTTGCTCGGCTATTCGCCCATCAACAATGCCCCCTAGTTTGACCTATTAGAATGAAAATTACCATTCTTAGGTCAAACTATAGTCGTTAGGCGATGTGTTGGAGTCATGGGCGAGCAACAGGGATTCAAGTATTTTGGGCGAACAACAGGGATCCGACTATTGAACTTGTGACGTTTAGCTTCTCGAGGTGCATCTTACGATGGGCGTGGGCAGTTGGTGATGTCACCGCCGCCCACGCTGTTTCGAAATTTACTTGTAGGGGCCTAGTTCTTTTTACGAATTTTCAATTAGGCCCTCATCTCTTTTCTTATAAATACCCAATTCATTCCTCTTTCTCCTCTTTTCGCATTTACATACAAGAAATCTGCCATTGTTGATTCTTCGAGCTTTTTCTACCTCGAATTCCAACTCAATCTTGGCCAATTTCCTCATTTCACAAGGTAATTTCATCGTTTTTTATTTTCACTTTGCTTTTCCTTCCTGTATTTTCAGTTTTTTGCGTTTTTCTTCGATCATTTCTTTCTTCCGTTGTCATCACCGTTGTGTGCTAATCCCAATCGCCACCACCGTATTGTCGTCGGTGCCGCCATAATTTCTTCTTCAATTGTGCATTTAAATCTATTGGAAGATCCTTAGTTTTGGTTCCCATGGCGTCCCCTTCTTCGAGTAAAATGCTCTCCGGCGAAATTGTTGGTCGGAATCCAGAAAAAAGACCAATGGAATTTGAAACGTCACCCCGTGCTCCTCGCTGCTCACTTCGCCAAGTCGTTGCTCAGAATCCTCATACTTTACTTATGGATGAAGACACAGGCTCGGAGGCGAGCTCTATTGCTCGCTCTGTTGATGCATTTTATGTTGTGGACAGCTCGGGCGAGCAAGAAGTCGCCCAACCAGTTGCTCGCCCGGCTGCAGAGGGGAACACTTCATCAGATTTGGGGAAGGAAATGAGTGTTCCAGAAATTGTTGGGGCGAGCAGCGAGCATGTGGTCCAATCGAGAGGCGACCAGCTGGATCAGCCCTCTCAAGGAGTGACTTGGAATTTTCTTAGAGTGATTAACTTCCCCATCTCCAAACCAACTCCTGAGTCCCAAATTCCTGAAGCAATTGTTCGTAGGCAGGAATGGATCGACTACGACAACCGTTATCACAACTCTTTTCCTCCTCCCGAAAGAATTATTATGACTGCTCAAGAAACTCCTTATACGGCGAGCAAGATACCCAGTTTGATTACAGAGAGCGACTTGGCTCGTATTCATTCATCCTTCCGAATTCCTTACGACATTTATTTGTACGCCCCGCAAAAAGGAGAAACAACTGATCGCCCGCCTCCCGGTTGTACCGCCATTAACCTTGACGTCTTAAATACCGGGTTCCCGCTGCCTCTACACCCCGTAATCGGCCGATTTCTTGAGGACACAAACTTGACAATTATTCAGATCACTCCGAACGGATGGAGTAACTTACTTGCCTTTATAACCCTCTTCGAACTTGAGGGTTATAAGAATAAGATAAGTACCGTTGAGATACATTACACGATGACTATCTCATCGGCTGCTAATGAGGAAGGGTTGGGATGGTACTACATCAAGGCCCGTAGTGGCATGAAGTTGATCGAAGGGGTGCCAAATAAGGGGAAGAGCTGGCACAGGCAGTTCTTCTTTATTGGTGGTGATTGGCGGGCGTCTTCTGACCTCTCTGGCAGACCTGGTCGCATCAACTCTCCTGAAGGCTTCTGCAAAATTCGGCGTAGGTTTCACTTTTGACTTGTTATGTCCGGGGTGAAACTAATTTTAATTTTTTTTCTTGTTGTTGTTTTGCAGGTCCTCGTATCCTGAAGTGGGGACATCCTGAGCTGAGTGAAGAATTCCTCTACGTCCTTACCATGATCACTCTTCGGAACCCGAGTGATCGTAGCATCAAGCACCTTTCGAAGCCCCACTGTCGAAAACTTGCCCAGTTGACTACTAGTACCCACCACTTAGAGGCTCAAGCTGCTATTCCGGAAGGTACTTTAAAGTTTTTCCTTTGTATTAATATCCTTTGGTCGCCTGGTAGCCTGGTCGCTTCTTTACTGTTCTGATTTTATGTTTGTTTTATTTTCAGAGCAAAGGGTGACTGTTACTGTCCCAGAAATACCAGAGTACTACCACCTTCTTGCTCGCCGCGTCAAGCAAATGGCTGCTGAGGACCCCTCCAAGAAGAAGAAGTATGATCCCCCCACCTCTCTCATCAAATTTAGGGCTGAAGAAGATGAGGAAGAAGAAGCTCCTCCGATCAAGGACCCTGCTCCTCGCCTGCCTCTCCGTTCTTTGCCTCTTGCGACCCAAAAAGATGCTCGGGGTAAGAAACAATTGACCAAGGAGGTCGCCCCAGCCCGAAAAGAAGACGATCGATCAAAGCAAGCCAATGGCCAGGCTCAGGCGAGCAAGAAGGATGCACATCGCTCCTCTTCCGTTGAAGAAGTGAGCGATCAACAAGTGGTTGGCGCCATGGTGGCGAGCAGGGAAATAAGCTCTTCTCCGGACAGTTCATACTTGGGTTATGACCCTGTCAAGCTGAGAGAGTAAGTTTTTCCCAGTTGCTCGGCTGGTCGCCTCCCAGTTCCCTTTTTTGACTGTTTTTATTTTCTTTTGCAGATACAAGAAGAAAGAGTACCCGGGGCAAGCTAAGTTGCTTCACCAGCTCAGCTGTGTTAAGTCTGCCCCCGCTTATCAAGATATTTGGGACTCGCATGTGAGGCGAGCAACTGAGCTAGTACCCCGTTCTTGGACTAAGCTGGGTGAAGAGATTCTCCAGAGCCAAAGCCTGAGTGATAATGCTCGTCTCTTGGGTTATAATGACAGTCATCAGGTTGTATCTGCTCAACGGGTCCTCGACCAGGCTATCGAGTTGGAGAGGACAAATAGGGGCCTGGGACGTAGGATTGAGCAACTTGAGGCCGAGAGGGCTACCTTGCTGAAGAAACATGACGACGAGCTGGCCAAACTGAAAGGTGAATCTGAGAAGGCCAAGCTTTCCTGGGAGAAGAGTTTGAAAGCTGAAGAGGAGCGAGAGAAGGTGGCCTTCAATACTTCCGAGAAGCCGAAGCTAGATTTGGGAGTGGCTACGGACCGCCTGTGAGTTCTGGAGACTGAACGTGTTAGGTTGGTGGAGCGGGTTGAGTCCTTAAAGGTCCACGTCGCGCAGCTGGAGAAGGAGAAAAAACGTGTCATTTCCTACACCAACTACGTGCAGGATGTAACTGATAACATAAACTTCGGTTATATCTGTGCGTATGCTGACTGCGTGAGATCCGTGAAGTATGCTCTCGATAATGGTCTCGACATCATGACTTGCATCACGAAAGACTTCACGGACTACGTTACCGAGAACCCTTCTACTGCCGGCTTCGATATCCCTGTCCCCGACTTGGGGGATATGGGTATTAACCTGGATGTCTTTAAGGATGATGTCCGGGTGGTCGCCCCAAAGGAGAGGACTGAGGAAGTGAATAAAGATGCCTCAATTTTTTATGCTATGAGTCCTCTCTTTCCAGCCCCCTTGGATGAAGCTGGCACTTCTGCTATAGCTGGCGAGCAGCAGGTCACGGCGGCGACCAACCCAGATGCTCCTCCTTCTGAAGCTCCTCCTGCTCCCCCGACTCCTCAAAGTTGAGGTTTTTATCCTTTGCTTTGTAGTTTTTGTATTAGGTGTTTGCCTTGTAATTTTTCTTTGATTGTACTAGCTCTATTTTCATGATGAAATGAACTTGTTCCTTCCATAGCTTATTCATGTTTGCCCTTGCCCTGTTGTTCACCTTATTTTTTATTTTTCTTTTTGCTTAAGTATTCCTTTATTTGTCGAAAGTAGAATACTTGTATTTGCAACTTTGTGTGTATGACTTCACATGGGTCTTTTTGGTTCTCTAGGAACTTGACCTTCATTTGATTGGGCTTTCATGGTCTTTATTAGACTTAGCCTTTCTTATCTCTGTCTTTAAGCCTTGTTGCTCGTCGTATGCTGGGCTTGTGCTTAATGCGTCCTTCTTCTAGCGAGCAACTGTGCATTATGGGCGAACAGGTAAACTTTAGGCATTTTTTAGTCTTGCTGCTCGCCATATGTTGAGCTTGTGTTTTACTAACTCTTTTGCTTTGGCAAGCAGCCTGTTATGTGGGCGAACATGCGAGCGTTGATATCTTCTAAACTAATCGATCCTATAATACAACAGATGACTACTGCTGTTCTTTCTTATTTACATATCATTCTAAAAAAGTTTGAAATTTTTCATCAAATTTACAATATATCAAGTAACACATACAATTCTACATTAACTTATATAATAACATACAAATAACTTTACATCGACTTTTAACTACTGATAATATTTTTTCAATAAGGCCGCATTCCAGGAGTATTGGGCCGAGTTGCCTTCCATGTCTTCGAGATCGTACGTGCCGCTGTACCACTTGTGGGTTATCCTGAATGGGCCCTCCCAAGTCGGTCCAAATACTCCTGGTGGTGGTGCTAACACTTTCCGAAGCACCAGATCTCCAACTTTGAATTCTCTGATTTTTACTTGCGAATTGTAATATTTTGCAATTCTTTTCTTGTATATCGCATTCTTCATTTCTGCTGAAATCTTTTTTTCATCGATCAAATCCATTTCTGCAGCCAAAGCCGCGTTGTTCGACTGCTCGTCGAACCCTGTTGTTTGTTCTGTTGGTACCTTGAGCTCTACTGGTATGACTGCTTCGGTGCCAAATGCCATAGTAAATGGTGTTTCCCCGGTGCTCGTCCTGTATGATACCCTGTAGGCCCAGAGTACTTCTGGCAATTCTTCTAACCATTTACCCTTCTTGTCTACCAAGAGAATGTTCAAGATGTGTTTGATTATCTTATTAAATGCCTCGACTTGACCGTTGGATTGAGGATGATAGGGTGTTGAAAAGTGTTTTTTGATTCCCCATTTTTTTACAAAAGTCCCTTATCTTCTTGCCTTCGAACTGTCTCCCATTGTCTGTTAAAATTGCATGTGGAGCTCTGAATCGGCATACAATACTTTTCCAAATAAAATTGATCATTTTTTCTTGTGTAATTGTTACGAGTGCCTCTGCTTCGGCCCATTTTGTGTAATAGTCCACGACCACTACCGCAAACCTTACATTCTCCTTTCCAGTCGGGAAAGGTCCTATGGTGTCTATCCCCCACTTTGCAAATGACCATGGACTATTTACTGATATTAGTTCAGTTGGTGGCCTGTGAATGTTGGGGCGAACAGCTGGCACCTATGACATGTTTTTGCAAGTTTTATTGCATCTTGCAGCATAGTTGGCCAGTAGTATCCTTGTCTCACAGTCTTGTATGCTAATGTTCGCCCTCCTGCATGATTTCCGCATACGCCTTCGTGAATCTCTTTTAAGACTTCTTGGCCTTGCACCCTTGCCAGACATTTCAGTAAGGGAAGTGAAAATCCTCTCTTGAAAAGTTGTCCATCCATGATAGTGAACCTTGTTGCTCGCCTGGTCATCTTGGCTGCCTCTTGTGGGTCTTCGGGTAATTCACCATCCTTCAAATATTTTAGTATTGGTGTTCGCCAGTCATCCTCCCCAAGTTCTTCCTCAACTTGATTGACTTTGTAATCGTTAGTTGAAGGGTGAAGTATTTTGGTTATCGTAACCTCTGAAAGTTCTGCTGGTCCCGTGCTGGTAGCCAGGCGAGCGAGTGCGTCTGCTTGGGCATTATTGTCTCTTGGCACTTGTTCAATGTAAATTTGTTCGAATAAGGAAGCTAGATGAGCTACTATCTTTTGATACAGAGCCATGTTCTCATCTTTTACCTTGTATTCTCCCCGGACTTAGTTGACTATCAACTGCGAGTCTCCATATATTTGCAATCTTCGTACCCCCACAGCTAATGCTAACGAAAGTCCGGCAATCAGTGCTTCATACTCAGCTTCGTTGTTCATCGCCATGAACTCAAATCTGACGGCTGAAGTGAACACTTGCTTGTCAGGGCTGATCAACACTATTCCGACTCCTGATGATATATTAGTCGATGATCCGTCAATGTACATGTGCCACAGATGGTTATGACCTCTCGTCGGATCTTGAGGAAAGGTTAACTCGACTATGAAGTCGGCTAACGTTTGTCCTTTGATCGTTGTTCAAGGTGCATAAGATATTCCGAACTGGCTTATCTAGAGGGACCATTTTAGGAGGCGACCAGCAGTGTCAGGCCTTTGCAAAATTTACCTCAACGGTAATGTCGTCAGCACTTCTACCAGGTCAAAGAAGTATGGTCGTAGCTTTCTTACACTCATTACTAGTGCGTAGGCTAACTTTTCCATTGACGAATATTTGATTCCTGCTTCGTGTAAGGCCTGACTCACACAGTAAATTGGCAAGTGAAACTTTCCTTCTACACGAACTAAGACCGAGCTGATCGCAACTTCTGATGCAGCCAGGTACAGGTACAACTTCTCTCCTGAGACAGGCTTTGACAAGATCTTGGTGTCGCCAAGGTATTCTTGTAGTTGCTCAAATGCTTGTTGACAACTGTTTGTCCATTGAAACTGTCCTTTCTTGATAGCATCAAAGAAAGGTCGACACTTATCACCGGATCTTGAAATGAACCTATTCAAGGCTGTTAAACATCCAGTGAGCCGTTGAACTTCCTTGACTGATCTTGATGGCTGCATATCCATGATTGCCTTTACCTTCTTCGGGTTTGCCTCAATACCTCGCTGGCTGACCAGGTGTCCAAGGAACTTTCCTGAGTGAACTCAAAAGCTACTCTTTTTTTTATTTAACTTCATGTTATATGCCCGTAGTATCTCAAATGCTTGTGATAAGTGCTCTAAATGGTCCTTCTTCTTTGGACTCTTGACGACTATATCATCCACGTATACTTACATCGTCTTGCCAATGTGTTCATCGAATATTTTATTGACGAGTCTTTGGTATGTGGCTCCTGCGTTAATCAACCCAAACGACATCCTCTTCCAACACAACAAGTTTTTGTTGGTGTAGATTGTTGTGTTCTCCTGGTCGTCCGGGTGCATTGGGATTTGGTGATAGCCTACAAACGCATCCATGAATATGAGGAGCTCGTGCCCGGCTGTGTTGTCTACCAGCTGATTAATGTGTGGAAGTGGGAAATTGTCCTTCGGACAGGCAACATTTAAGTCGGTGAAGTTGATGCACAAACTCCATGTTTCGTTCGACTTTCGGACTAGCATTGGGTTTGCCACCCACCTGGGGCACAAGGTTTGTTTGATGAGATCGTTGTCTACTAGTTTCTTTACTTCTACATCCAACGCCTCGTGCTTGTCGGGCCCAAGCTTCCATCTTTTCTAATTTATCGGTTTTTAGTTGGATCAATATTTAGCCTATGACAAGCATGCTCAGGGCTAATGCCTACCATATTGGTGTGCGACCATGCGAACACATCAAGATTAGACTTAAGGAATTCTTTCATTCTGGATCTGTATGGCTCAGGGAGCTCAGATCTAATGAAAAGTTCCAAGTCTTCTCGGTTCGGATCGACTCTTATTGCTTCTAACTCTTCAACCGATATTGCTTTTCTTTTTTGGCTTTTCCAATGAGGGTCGATAATGGGTCCTCCTAAGTTAAGTTCATCTTCGATTATCATTGGCTCTGCTCCTAGCCTTGGCTCGATATCCTCAACTCCGTTTGGAACAGGCATAGCCCCTTCTCCCTGATGCTCGTTTTGGACCTCCTGCTCGCCCTCACCCTGCTATTCATCTACTTCCATTATCTCTGTGTCTATGGACTCCATGATTTCATTTAAGATGGAAGGTTTGTCTTCAGCTCTGCTGCTCAACTGTTCGTCCATGACAGACACTTTGTTATTTTTGGTTGAAATTGCAGGAGGCACTCTCGAGCTCTCTTCTGATCGCCTTTTACCGTACCTGATCCTTTTGAAGTTGGAAATTTGAGACAGTAGTAGTACGTTGAAACGGCTACTTTGAATTCATTAATAAAAGGAAGACCGAGAAACCCATTGTAGGCAGATTGTTGGTCTACAACCTAGAATTCTACCATTCTAGTTAACCTCCTATCAGGGTTCTCGGTCGATACAAGTTCAACCGATAACGTAACTACACCTAAGGGAATGGTTACAGCTTCTCCAAATCCCACTATCTTATGATTACAATCTTTGACATATTCAGCACAATCTCCTAACTGATCTAGTGTGCTTTTGAACAGAATATTTGTGTAGGAGCCGGTGTCCACTAGTAGGCGATGGACTCGGGTTCCCATGATGTTGGCACAGATAATTAGTGAGTCATTGTGTGGTGTGAGTATCCCGTCCAAGTCTTTTTGTGAGAATGTTATGTCTCCCGTCTTCTTAGCCGCCGAGTTTACTCCCACCTCTTTGACTTGAGCCACAGCCCTGAGTTCCGCTTTCCTCTTTCTTTTGGACATTTGAGGTCTTCCATCCGAACAACCTCCTATCGACCCAGTTGGTTCAAGCATTAAGATTTCTCGCATTGGCTCAACTGGGGCTGTCATTGTCTTCTTTCTTTTCTTATCCCTCCTGCTCGGCTGCTCGTCACTCTCATCGTCCTCCGAGCTGGAGGATATTGTTGCTCTCGGCTTCTTCCCCGGTTGTCTTTTCACGAACTCTGATAGTTTCCCTCTTCGTAGAACCTCCATAACTGCTTTAGAAGGTCCCAGCATTCACTTGTAAAGTGGCATATATTCTGATGATATGCGCAATACTTGTTTGGGTTTAACTTTCCTCGTTCCTGTCGAATCTTCCTGGGTTCTGATAGCATGTCTTTATCTTTCACATTGTTGTATACAGGCTCTACTGATATGGTTAGGACCGGATTCAAATTTTCTTTCAGATCTGATCCTTCACTAAAGGCTTTCATGTTTTTAGGGGCTTTGTATTCTCCTCCTGACTTTTCCCCGATTTCTTCTGGTCAGTTTTGTCTCCCAATTCTTTTTGCAGAGTCTCTTGCATTGAGATGTATATACTAGCTTTGTGTCAGAAATTTGCATAGGTCTTGGGGAAGGCCAGATGCATTTATTTCCATATGTCGGTTCCTTTCTTGAGTCCTGCCATCACAGCCATGATTTTTGTATCTTCGCTCACCATTTCTCCCTCCAGTAGAACTTTATTGAACCTTTCGAGGAACTTTTTGTCGGACTCATCATCTCCTTGCTTCAGATCCGCCAACCGATGTCTTTGTGTTAGATAAGACCCGACGGTAGAGAAATGGGATAGGAATTCCTTGCTCAGTTGTGCAAAGGAGTTGATGGATCCCGGGGTCAATGCTGAGAACCATTGATGGGGTCCGTCTCCAAGTGTGAGCGGGAAGTTACAACATTGAGTCACGTTTGTAGCCCCCATTAATATCATGAAATCTGAATACTTTGTCAGATGGATTCTTGGATCTGTCGTCCCTTCATACAGATTGATAGTTGGGAACTATATCTTCTTTTGTATGGGAGCATTCAGGATTACTGAAGATAATGGTGATGATGGCAACACCGTTGATCCGACACCCTTTTGGGTCTCCAACTGCCTCTGTATTTCTTCCACCACTTTCTTTAAGGCTTGCCATTCGTCGGGAGACGTTCTTCCGTTAGAAGGTTGTCCATCATGATCAAGTTTATCTTCACCATGATGCAGTCCCTCTCTAACAGAACGTTTCTCCTGTGTGGCTCGCCTAGCAACGTTGCTAGCTCCGTAGGGACCCAAGCGGTCAAAAGCGGACCTTCTTAGCCTGTCATGGACTGAGGGGCGAGCAGCATGGTGTGCTCACTCTTTGCTCTTCTGGATGGTTTCTTTCATGTTTCCTCTTGCTTGGGTGAGACCTGCATTCTTAGTCATCTTCCTGCTCGACTCCTCGTCTCCTCCCGGGGTGGATTCACCTCGACTTCCCAGTCGCTCGCTCATTGGGATCTTGTCTTTATTTCATCTAGCTTGGGCACTATTTGCTTCATCTACCCTTGTATCCTCATGTTGTTTGACCACCTGCTCATCTGCTCGGTTGCTCGCCTCCCGAGCTCTTGATGGTCCGGCAGCTTCCTGACGTCTTTGTAATGATTGCAATACAGCAATCATTTTCGCCAATTCTTCTGGATTTTGGGCTAAAGCTTCCACCTCCGGAGGGAGGGTGTCGATGGTTACTTGCATGTTTCTTCAGGATGTTGTCCGTAAGGTCCGTGCATGGTCACCCGTTGATGATACCCTAGTTCGTGATCTGTGTAACGGGTGCACACTCAAGGAATGTCGTTCTTGTGATCCCGCCATTATCAAATTTTAAATGTTTTGATGAAGGTTTTGTGCTTATGATTGTCAATTTAAGAACAACTAGCCATATATGTGTGAATTTAGCTATTTACAAACCCTTATTCACACATGCATGCATTCAAGTTCTTAAATGTGAACAAATTCTTCACAAATGCTCAACTAACACTCTTATACCCAGTTTCCGGTGACTCTTTGCTGGAATCCGGCTGCAACTTGCAGATTCCGGTGACTTTTTGCAAGTTTCCTTCAAATCTTCAACTAATCGGAGGTTCGACCCTTCTTCTAGCGCCAATTATTAATGATCTTGATTCAATGTAGATGATTAGTGGTTTTTTAGGCTTGGAAGATCATCAAACAAGGTGATTAAACTAGGATTTAATGCTAAATTAAGACAAGTAGGGCTTGAGAATTAAAATTGCAAGGGCTTGAACTTGTTTTTGAATAAATGAACTTATTTTCCCTTTCTCATGAAGGGGTATTTATAGGGTACAAGCAAGCATGAGGTGTCACCTTCTTAATCACTCTTACTTACATCTTGACAAGTGTTAAGACACTTATTTTATTCCTAAGCTATTACATCTTATACAATGATAAGTGTTTAAGACACTTGTTTGTTTCTAATGTAATGCCTAATTAGTGGGACTCTTGGTAACTTTCCGAGATGCCCTTTTGCTCGTCTGCTCGTCTCTTTGATTTCTCTTGGATCTTCTTTGTTCATGCTGCTCGCTTGTCTTGACTTCTTCGTGACTTGTTGCTCGCCTGACCAGTTGTTCGTCCAACGTGTTTTGACTTCTTATCCAGCTGCTTGCCACGTTTCAGTTTAATAATCACAAATCCCAGTTGCTCGCCCATTTGATCTTTTTTACTTCTTATGACCTTTTTATCTACTATTTAATTTTTAATTAGCTTAATCCTATTGATCGGTTGTTCGCCCATCAACAATAAACTCCCTTCGCCAATCTGCTCGCCAAGCTCTCCAACAAAATCCCAAAACTCTCTTAGTGGACGAGGATACAGATTCACTCGTAAGTTATGTTGTTCGCTCAGTGGAAAGATACGGGGCTGAGCAATCTGGCGAGCAAGTGGTTGTGCAACCAGTTGCTCGCCCATGTGGAGAAGGAAAAACCTCTTCTAATTTGGGATAGGATTCGAAAGAGGTGGCCACCAAGGTAAATGCATTAGATGCATCAAAATTCGAGACTGCCCCTCAAGGACTTACCTGGGAGTTTTTGAAAGAAATAAACTTCCCCATTCCTGAGGTCCCCCCAGAATTAAGAATTTCAGTCGCCGTTGATCGAGAAAATGAATGGGAGAAATATGATGCTCGCTACTCCAAAGCCTTCTCTCGTCCTTCATGAATAATTATGGAATCAAAGATCAATGAATATGCGGTGAGCAAGAATGGGAGTCTGGTGAAAGAAGAGTATTTGGAGTTCATCCGCTCTAAATACAAGATTCCTTATGACATCCACTTGTACGCCCCTAAGAAGGGAGAAAATATTAATCACCCATCTCTGGGTTGCACGACGATGAACTTGGACATGCTCGAGGCTGGATTAATTTTGCCTCTCAATCCTATTATTGGGTGCTTCTTGGAGGATGTCAACTTGGCCACTACATAAATCACCCCGAAAGGTTGGAGCAACCTGCTCGCCTTCATGACGTTGTTTGGACTTGAAGGTTATAAAAACAAGATCAATATTGTAGAAGTCCATTACGCCGTGACTATTTCTACACACCTCGAATGTGTAGAGGGATGGTATTACTTGAAGGTGAGGAACGGGGTAAAACTCATCGAAGAAGTTCCCAATAAGGTGAAGAGCTGGCAAAGACAGTTCTTCTATATAGGAGGAGATTGGCGAGCAACTATGGATTTCACTGGCGGGGAAGGGTCAAAGAGTGAGTTGCTCGTTCCTTCACTTTTTCATCATTCATTACAATTATTTTTAACTTTTGATTTGTTCTTGCATCAGATATCAACCAGACAAGTATCTAGGCCGCGCCGAGGCCATCCATAACTTATGTTATGTCAGAGGGATCCCTCCTCTTTAGGATATCCCCCGATACACACGTACGACAAGTAGCCAAGCAGGTCTCGCGGGCCTAAACAGTGCAATCTGAATTAGCCATCCAGGCTCAAAGCTTAAGTGACAACGCTCGTCTGCTGAGCGTGAATGTTAGCAACAGGGCTGTAATGGCCCAAAAGATTATTGATCAGGCTGTCAAGCTTGAGAGGATCAATCGTCAGCTGGGATGGAAGATTGAAAATTAGAGAGCGAGTTAGCCGCCCGCTCTCAAGAAGAAGGGAGATGAGTTCGCCAAGGAGAGGTCAACTTGGGAACAAAAGATGAAGGCCACTCTGGAGAGTGAGAAGGTGGCCTTGAATAACTCCGAGAAGCTCATGCTAGAGCTAAGAACCATCGACTCAACGTCAAAAAACTTGAAGCTAAGCGAGCAAGCCTGACTGCTCGCCTGGAGTTTGCTGAAGAAAAGTTCGCCAAGTAGATGAGCTGACCGCCCAAGTTGCTCGTCTAGAGCTGGAGAAGAAAGATCTCATAGCCTACGATGTGTACACACAGGATGTTGTTGACAACACCAACTTTGGGTACATCTACTCGTTTGTCGGAAGCATACGGTCAATGAAATTTGCCTTATACGGGGGAACTGATGTGCCGGAGGCGGTGAAGAAGGAATTCATCGACTATGTGAAAGAGAACCTCCCAGCTGCTGGCTTCACCCTATACATAGCTGACTTGCCAAAGATGGGTGTTCCTCTGTGTTAGAATTAAAGACATAAATTGTAAAATAAATTATTTATTTATACCTCGATGAGCAGCGGAAGAAGAACACGTGGATCTGATATGACTTGTCTTCAGCTCTCGCTAAGAGATGAATACTACTAGAGTATTCACCTATATTCCATACTTTAAACTAATGGAGTTCTTGTGGTGATACTCCAGAAGATGCAAAGAGAATTATATGTTCTGTATTATCTGATGTATCATGTATGAAACCAGAGCACCATATTTATAGGGATTTATGGGTATAATTATGGACATAATTAGATGTATCAATCTGCATACTAATTGAATCATTTTATTCAACTATCCATAAATAAAAAGATCACAATCAATTATCCCATATGGTAAGATATTATGTATGATATTATTCCACTATACACATATGGTATAATTTTTCCAACATCTCCCACTCATACATATATCTGGTCAAATCCAATTGAACTTATAATATTCATCTCACATACCTTCTTTTATACTTAGAATAAAGTGTGCGACCAAGCGAGAACCAGATGGAACAAAAGTTAGGAGAGTTATATCAAGCTCTCACCCAGCCAACATAACTCATCAAACTCAGGAGACTCGATGTGTACCCCAAACTATATGGTCGCACCAAGTCAAACATCAATGACCCCTCATATGTAAACTCATAGAGCATGTTTGACAACCTATTGTTCATAACTATACTCAAGGCTATCTCAAACAATATTTTGACTTAGTCGGCCGGCCTTTGAGTTATAGTACACAAGTGTGTTACCAACATAGTTTTTCCTTGGCCCTTCATGTCAATTAGTTTGGACTTGATAACTTTCCTAGTCATGCTCCGACAGACCACATGAATCTTGGTTATTAGATACATGTTAAAGTAGTGTCATCAAGCTTACACGTTATGACCGAGTCCGAAGTCACAAAGGGCATTTTTAATCACCATAAGAGCTCACACAGTAATGAAGCAGGGATCTATTCAGTCACTTCTCTTATATAGGTCGTCATTTAAGCACATATAGTATGAATACATGTTATGATGGAGCTCCCACTAAATTTGGGCATGTCACACTCTAAAAACATCATACGAGTCTTAGTCCAGTCGCTTGTCCAGCACCTGGCCTGTGTATCATTATAAGTTAGTCTCCCACATAACTTCTAATAATTCACACTCGGCTATCAATAGGCTTCTATGAGGTTAGTACGTACTTCATACTCGATCAAAATATGATCTCATCTTGATCTCATTATCAAGGAAACTGTAGGCAACTACCTTACATGTTGTTCCTTATTAAGGTGACCACTCATCAGAATTTTGATCTGCCAGTCTCATCCTGCTCGCTATCAAAGCGCCAGGGCAAATTTCCGTGTGAGAGGGACATTCAAAGCCTTGTAACAATTACTTACAATAGACATATTATATCTAACAAATTTAAATAAGGGCATATTATTCTTGTTATACTTAATCATACAGGACAAAAGAGCTTAAACTCTTCGAAGTCCCACACTATTAATATGCCTTTTGAACATGACTTTATCCAAAGGCTTAGTGAAAAGTTCAACAACCATTTCATGAGTGGGAACATGCCTGAGAATCACTTGCCCTTGTGCAACACTATCTCAAATAATATCTGGTGTTAGTATGCTTAGTCCTCCCACGATATTTGGGATCCTTAGCATATGTCAATGTAATCTTGATATCACAATGGACAATTACTACATCATCAATGTGCGCCATAATGCACAGAGTCATAAAAGACCTTTTTAAACCAGATAGACTCTCAAACCATCAGGTCGGGGACACCCTTGTATTGCACCAAAAATTTTGAACTTTACAATGACTCATGGCAAAGTCCTGACAATCAATATAGTCATCTTTTGTGCATCCATCTCTTTATTATGCACAATGAATTAGATATAATTCTATTGTATAGATTTTTATTCGGATCTAAATAATATTTTATTATTTCTCGCAAGTGAATAAGATCGAAAATTTTGTCAACAGACTCATGATCATCTCCTACTCACTTGAAAAAGATAATAAAAGGTTAAATGATCTACAAATAAAAAAATTCAACTATGCATGCTCAATCAGAAATGAGCAAATGCTAGGGTTAACTACCCTTACTTAGTTGCATATAAGACTGTCCTGATTGCATATAAAATCTGGCCATCACTAAACAATTAATGGCCCCACTGGTCATTTACACATGGCTAACTAATCTCAACTCTGCTACAAAGAGCGTTAGATTCGTAGATCATCATCTAGAGCCAATCGACCTCATCATGTACTGGGTTTGAGGCACAATCAATGATTTTAACCCGCATCATTCTTTCACATAGTGCAGCATCCACCATTCAATTTCCAGAAGATTGATGCTCTTATAGCGAACGATCTCCTGATGCTATAGACGGAGAAACATAGTCTTCTGAGATGAACCTTGGCTAGCAACTAGTCAGTCCGATCTCTCTTTGATGTTGTGCTAACACAAATTTGATGAGTGTTTCGTTTGTGGACCGTCCGTGTTCCCATTGGATATTCATGATCATGACGGTTGACCGCCTTCACGGCGTCACCTAAATAATTATAATAATTTTATATATGCTCAACCAGAAACGAGCAAGTATTGGGTGCTAACAACCCAAAAAATTTAGATGGTCCAACCCGTACTAGGTATCGCTTACCTAAACAAAATGTACGGACTCTCACAAATAATGTGAGTTTTTACATGAATCGATAGACAAGTATGCTCACATGTTTTATTACCTAGAATTTTTTAAATTGCATGAAAAAACATTTAATTAAGGATTAATTCGTAAGTTAAATAGACGTTATAAACAACAATCATACATAGACAAAATAGAACTACAAACAAGTTTTCAAGCTTTCAATTGACTTCTAAAGTCCTTTAAAAAAAATTTGCTAAAAAATATTTAAAATATTGTCAGACCATAACATCTCCTTATTTTTTAATAAAAAAATTATTAAAAAAATTCATTATTTTGGTCTAACCAAAACAAATCCTTAACTTTATTTTCAGAATTTCCAAAAAAAAAAATTCAGCCATACAAACAAGGTTTTAATATATTCTCCAGAATACAAAAAAAAATTGGTCTAACCAATCATGGCCTTATAAATTTCAGAAAATAACTCATGGACTAATACTTAATTTCTTTAAAGAATTTATGATAGTACAAACCTATACATGCCTAAATTAATTGCATAAGTCCAAAATACTTAGTGCAATATAGCAAACAAATATGTCGATAATTACCACCTTTGACTTTCAAATAATTTTTTATTGAATTATACAAGTCAAATATATTTGTATTGAGTCTAAAACTCAACTTATGCTCTCAAGCACAATTTGCAATGTAGCCTCAATTGCCACCATTTATATACTCGCGAGGAATTCTCAAGCGAATCATGCAATCCGAATTTTAGAATTGAATCCAAATTTTAGTTTGAGCTTACAAGCACAATTTCCATAAGACCTTAATTATCTTTATTTATTCGCGTGCAATTTTCAAGCGAAGTATATGACCTAAATGTTTAGGATTAAATCCAAATTGAAATTTGTGCTCTCAAGCACACTTTTTTATAAGACCTTAATTATCATTGTTTATTTGCTAGCAATTCATAAGCGAACGATATTTAATTTTAAAAAATTAATATGATATTGAGGAATCCAAAAGAAATATATGGAACAAAGTCCATAACTCAATCGGGCTCAAACAATTTTGACCCAAGAATCCAACATCCTCATTTAATTATCATAAGATGTTAAAATAGACATGTAATAATCTTAATCAAATGCACAAAACACAGCACATATATATCTTTTAATTTTAATAAGGCTCAAATGTAAGATTAGACCCAAATTAATAAATTTTGACCTTTAGCTCAAAATATTATTTTATCAAATTTTCAAAAAAAAAAATTATCTAACCAAACAAGCCCTTATTTAGATCAAATTTAACCAAACAGGAGCTCACAAACTTTCTTAATAAATGAGTTGCATAAAAACTCAACAAAGAAAAAAAATTAACCGAATAACTGAGGTCAAAGAATATGAATAGCCCATGAATTTTAATTGAACATACCAATAATTTAATTAATTATGTATGACCCATAACAATATATAGGCTAACAAAAAAAATTTAACACTCAAATCAACTTCATTATTGCATAGAAAGGCCTGGGGAGAATCAAATTCTCAATCCAGGTCCCCAATCAATTATGCTGTACGATAGCATTCACAGGCGCGGATGCCGCTGCCGAGCAATTCCACCGACGAATAGCCCAGTGCGACCGTGATCGATGCCACAATACCAACGAGGACAGACGTTATTCATGAAAGCCCGCGAACACAGCCGCCACCGTGAAGGACCCCGAGTGTCCCTCGATCTACGGCTACGATGTGAGGCGATATTTTCATGGCCAATCATCCAAACTACATGCAATTTAAATTGCTACATAACTCGTTCGGTCCACGACCGCCAACGTTGTTGTATGCCCAGCGTTCATCGACGGTGTCGTGGCGGCCAGTGGCGTGACAGATCGCCATGACTTACCGGCAATTCAAATTGCTCAGCGCCCCACGATTTTGTCTCCAACGGCTGCACCCACGTAATCGTCAAAACGGATCGTGGCTGGCCCAGCGAGATTCCCGGCGAATGAGCAATATGAACATATATTGTACTGATTTTATTATACATATATATATATATATATATATATATATATGTGTGTGTGTGTGTGTGTGTGTGTGTGTGCTCGGATATAAATATGAGTCATATATATATATATATATATATATATATATATATATATTGATTATGGTGATTGAATAAAGCTTTCCACAGATATTGCATATGCATACATATATACATCTCCATGCATGAACATATACTCCTACAAAATATGTGTCGTGCTTGTATTCGTCAAACCAATGAACATGTGTATATGCGCCAAGTATGTATTAGATCAAAGAACATCATGAGGCAAGTATATATGGTTGTCAAATTATGCATATTAATAATGTGTATATATATATATATATATATTCACGCCAATAGTATATATACATCATGTGTGAGATTATAATTTGGTACATTGTTAAATTAATGAGGCGAGATTGATCCTTTATGGCTCTGATACCACTGTTAGAATTAAAGGCATGAATTGTAAAATAAATGATTTATTTATACCTCGATGAGCAGCGGAAGAAGAACACGTGGATCTGATATGACTCGCCTTCAACTCTCGCTAAGAGATGAATACTACTAGAGTATTCACCTATATTCTACACTTTAAACTAATGGAGTTCTTGTGGTGATACTCCAGAAGATGCAAAGAGAATTATATGTTCTGTATTATCTGATGTATCATGTATGAAACCAGAGCACCATATTTATAGGGATTTATGGGTATAATTATGGACATAATTAGATGTATCAATCTACATACTAATTGAATCATTTTATTCAACTATCTATAAATAAAAAGATCACTATCAATTATCCCATATGGTAAGATATTATGTATGATTTTATTCCATTATACCCATATGGTATAATTTTTCCAACACTCTGGACATCTTTGACTAAGATGTTCAAATTGTGCCCCCCAAGTACTCCAATAAAGGAGAGGAGGCGAGCAAGGAGAATGAGGTCTTCGATGATTTGATTTCTCTTTCTCTCACTCCTCTTGATCCGCAGATAGGGGAGACGAACATCATTTCCACTGGCGAATAACCAGTCAATGAGGCCCAATATCTTGAAAATCTAACAACTGGAGCTCAAACAACTCCACCATCTTGAAGGCTTCTCCATTCCCTTCCGGCAATCAACTTAAACTTCATAGATATGAACTTTGTAGTTTGCAATAGAGCTATTTTAAACTTGCAATATACATTCCTCTACTGTAAACTACCTTTTGATTAATGCGATTGGTTTCTTTCTTTATGACTTGTGCAATGCCTACATTTTGTTCTCAGTTGCTCGCCCATTACTTGTTTGTTTATTTTATTTGACTTATCTAAGTGTCACCTTTATTTTTCTAAGGCAAAAACTTTGTAATTTTTTAAAATATGTCTTTAGTTCTTAAAAAACTTGACCTTTATTATTACAGGCCTTTGGTTCTAACTGAACTTGGCCTTCAATTTATTATCAATTGGGAACTGTTGTTCGCCACATAGTGGACTTGTGCCTTAAATAAGTTTTTCGGGAAGCAACTAAGTTTCATAGGTTTTCTACTTCCAGAACTTAACACGTGTAATAAATATCCCACACAAGAACTACTTTTCTTATTCGATGACTATTTTACACAAAAAAAATTAAATTTACAAGAAATTTACAAAACTTACAACATTCTAATGATAATATTTTTTTAGTAATGCTGCATTCCAGGAGTATTGGGCCGAGTTGCCTTTCGTGTCTTCAAGGTCATAAGTTTCATTAGACCATTTGTTTGTCACCTTGTACAGGTCCTCCCAAGTCAGTCCAAATACTCCTAGAGGTGGAGTTAAGACTTTTCGGAGCACAAGATCCCCAACTTTGAAATCCCTTATTTTAACATTGGAGTTGTAATATTTTGCTATTCTTTGCTTTTATATTGCATTTTTCACTTCTGCTATAATTCTTTTCTCCTCAAGCAAATCTAGTTCTACAGCTAGTGCTGTATTGTTCGCCTCTTCATCAAACTCAGTTGTCTGACTTGTTTGGACTTCTAGTTCAATTGGGATTACAGCTTCAGTTCTGAATTCTAATGAAAATGGAGTTTCTCATGTGCTTGCTCTATAAGACACTTTATAAGCCCATATCACCTCAGGCAACTCCTCAGACCATTTTCCCTTTTTGTCTATCAAACGAAGTTTTAACGTGTGTTTGATGATCTTATTTATTGCTTCTACTTGACTGTTTGACTGAGGATGATATGGGATTGAGTAGTGTTTCTTGATTCTCTATTTTTCACGGAATTCTCTCATCTTTTTACCATCAAACTGCTTGTAGTTGTCTGTCACTGTTGCTTGAGGAACTCCGAATCGACAGACAATGTTCTTCCAAATGAAGTTGATCATTTTCTCTTTAGTAATGGTTACTTATGCTTCTGTTTCAGCCTATGTTGCACGGGTGCGGGTGCGGGGTGCGGGAGCGATACGATACGAGTGCGGGGATACGGAGTTTTTCAAAAAGTTTAGGATACGATTCGGCAAGGATACGTCTATTTAAATTTATTTTTATTATATATATTACATGTAATAAATTTAAAATATAGATAAATTTTATCTAAATATGCAACAATTAAATATTAAATATCATTAACTTACACAAGTCATAATAAAAATTTCAATCTACATATTTATACAATGGCCAACTCACATTAACATCATTATCATTATCACTTGTCATAACCATTATCTCTAGAAAATTGAATTATTACTAAAAAATTAGAAAGCATATATATATTTTAGAAATTTCTCCAAATTATTTAATTATATAAGAATTAAGAAATTAAAATACTTGGTTGAATGATGTATTATTTGATTTATTTTTTTTACTAATATATTTAATTATTTATATTTTAATATTAAATTTTAAAAAAATTTACAAAAATTAATAAATTTTTGCAATATTTTATCAGATTCGCGTATCCCCCACGTATCCCCCACGTATCCCCCACGTATCCCTCGCGTATCCTTGGAGGGGGATACGCGTATCCAACTTAAAAAAAAATAAAAAAAATTCGGATACGCCACGTGGCGTATCGGGTGCGAATCCGACGCGAATCGCACCCGCACCCGTATCCCCCGCGTATCCGATACTGCATACCCCCAAAATTTGAAGAATCCGTGCAACATAGGTTTCAGCCCACTTTGTGTAATAGTCCACTGCCACCACTACAGATCGAACATTTCCTTTTCTTGGCAGGAATGGGCCTATAATGTCGACTCCTCATTTTACGAATGGTCATGGACTGTAGAATGAAATTAGCTCATATGGGGGATTGTGGATATTTGGAGCGAACAACTGGCACCTATGACATGTTCGAGCAACCTTGATAGCATCTTTGTGAAGAGTCGACCTGTAGTACCCTTGCCTAATTGTTTTATATGCCTAAACTGTTGGATTTTATTGGACGAACACCATGTTCGACACAGCGGAAGAAAACGATTCACCAACAACGAATCTTATATATGGTTGTATAACGTAAAACATAAAGGATAAATAACAATATATAAATCCTTACAGCGATTCGTACGTGGAATCCTCCACTTTGGTATCCACATAAAAACTATCTACCAATCCACACCGATTTGCCAGTGTTGAATCTCGAGACGAATTTGCTAGGAAAATTCTGACTGAAGATTTTATGGAGAAATTATATGTCTTGTGTGTATTTGGAATTCCCACATGACTCATATTTATAAGGATAATTTGGCTTAATTCCCAAGCAAGATAATAGGTCAAGCTCGTCAAATAAAATCTCTACAGATTTTATTTCCTTATAGATATTTTTCTACGAATTATTATCTTGACTATATAATATTCTGTATAGTAATATTCCAAATATTATTATTGGGAATTCATATTTAATTGAATCTAATTTAATTAAATATTAATAATAATTAATTCCAAATATAATTATAATTATATTCTCCATAAATTAAATATTATATCCAATACAATATTTAATCAATCAACTATAATTGGTAAATTATCATTACTTGTTGTGTGACCCATAGACCCTCGTATATCGAGCGATTAGTCAAACTAATGGTCTTAATTGAACTCTAGACAATAAATCAGACATTCTCAATATACGAAGTACGTTGCGAGAAAATCTGCAACTACCTGTAATACTGTAGGCTATTGTGATATCTTCATTTCATTCACGAATACGCGATTAAGTCTTGAACATGATGAATTGTCTATCCAAATAACTTAATAATATTATCTCAAATCACTAATTGATCAAGTATAGCACACTTTGCCACAAAATATAAGTTGATGTGCGTCGGCCGACGACTTAGATCCAATTATAATGAGAACACGAGTATTCTCTCTTAATCCACATTGAGGAATGAATCCTATTCTTGGCTTAACTACCACGTACATGCTTTTTGTGATGAACCCAATCCATGACATACCTACTCGTGGAAGGGTGCAAGCATCGGTCATGGTCAAAGTTCAGCACTCCACACATGCTTATTAACCTCAAGTCAAAGGAGTATCACATCGCTCCCACTAACCGAGATACCCGTAGACACATTATGTGGAATTACATCAAACAGTTTCTCGTATGGGTATACCAATACCCTTTAAGGTATCTGTGTATCCATCATGAGATACACGGTATCTCTAGTAAGTGAGATCTTACTACACTCTCTAAGAGTATGATACAGATCACAAACCAATCTCAATTGCATCAACAATATCCCATTCTTGATGATCCTTGATCTGGGCTGTTTGAGAATCATACTTAAGTCATCTGAGTTCTCACTCACTCAATGACAGTAGTGATTCATGGGAACACAAATAAAAATAAATGAAAACAATCAAACATAATATTGAGATAAGTGCAATGCCATACATTTAATATTAAACCAATAATAATATTAAACCAAAACTAAATATTATCTTAGTATTATGTCCTCACAAAGGATTGTCTCTAGGACACTAACACTAACAAAAACTTTCCCCCAACATGATTTCCACACACTTCTTCATGGATCTATTTCAATACTGCTTGTCCTTGTACAACTGTCTGTCTACCATGGTATATATTGTTGCTCGTTTGATTAACTTGTTTGCTTCTTGATAATGGGTGTCCGCCAGTCATCTTCTTCCATTTCCTCATCAACTTGATTAACTATATAATCATTGGTTGAGGAATTGAGTATCCTTGTTAATGTAACTTCGGACAACTTTACTGGCCTACACTAGTTGCCAGACGAGCAAGTGCGTCTATATGTGTGTTGCTGTCTTTTGAGAGTTGTTCAATGTAAACATGTTCAAACATTGAAGTCAGATGAGTAACTATTTTTTATATAAGGTCATTTGCTCATCCTTTGCTTCATTATCTCCAAAAATTTGCAACTGTCACCAAAAATTTGTAACCGTCTTGCTCCTACGGCTAATGTTTTGGGTTATACGTGAAAGTATGCTCTTACTTTGTATAACCTATGTATTAAACACTTATTTATGAGAATAAATATTTTATCACTATTGCTTTAAATATGAATTAATGTTAAATGTTTATTGCAAACCGTTCAATATATAGTACGTGTTACATTGTAGTTAATGTGGTCATACCAGATCACGGAAGATCACATTAACAGTTCCTTGTAACTAAATGTACATATTTACGACCTAGGTGGATTTGAACAATCCACCGTGAAAGGTCAAGTTGTAGTTTTCAGATTGACATGTCTTGACCAAGAGATTGCACTAGCACATTCTGTATGTGTTGAAGAGGTCATACAGCGAGGATAAATTATTCTGTTTTGAACGGAGAAAAAATTAGACCTCGGTGGTTGTTGATTTCTTAATCTCCTTCACTTAAATAGGACCGTGTGTGGTTAATACTTATTGCTTTGATATATGTTGGGTGAGAATCATCGTGACTTCGATACCTTGTGTTTTGGCCAATAATATTAATCATACGACAGTTGCTAAGATTTAAAACGGAGAAACGTGTGCGAGTACGGCTTGTGTGATATGTCCCCTTGGTGGGCTCAGATGTTTTATCGTACCAAATCTTGCAAGTGAAAATTAGTTTTCCGGTACAGATAACAATGTTGAGTTGTCTTTACTCCAAGGCATAAGATATTAATTAATTTAGTGCTATTCAGAAGCTCAATTAATTAATAGACTAGATAATCTTAAACATGAGAAATAATAATAATCGGGAGCCTATATTATTGTAATACGGATTAAGATGGATAATACAATATTAATTTGATAGCGGTATTAATTAATATTAATGAGCTGAATTATATTGTGGCTCAATACTGAAATTCAAAAGCCTATTGGAGGTCCAATCTTAATTCTCGTAAAGGCCCCTCAGATAGCCCACTAATTAACCCAATAATAATAAAGTGATTAAAATAAAAGAAAAATATTATTGCTGATTTTTCATGATTATTTTCGAAAATAATGATATAAAGAGAGAGAGAGAGAAGATTTTGTTGATTTTCTTGGAAAAATATTATGGTAGATATGTATTCTTGGAATACAAGATTATCTCATAAATTCAAGATAATCCAAATCTTGTTATTCATCTTATTATTTTCGAAAATTACCCTTTAATTGGGAGGTTGAGATTTTTGTGAAATATTTTATTATGGAGAAAAGAATATACGGGACATAATCAAAAAAAATTAGGCCAAGAAAATATTTTTCCCCCCTTCCACAAGCATGTAATTTTCGGCCCCTTCATATTATAAATAGGGGATGGTTATTTCATCCCCGGTTTACAAGTTCAATGACTTGGAAAAATCAAGAGCAATAAATATTTTTCCTCTTCCTTTATATTATTAATTATTCGTTAAGTGCTTCCCACCGGCAAACGAACAAGGTGAAAGGGGAATACTTGAGAAGGTCTTTCAGTAGATAAGATTAATTTGCTTGTCCTATTTTTCTTAACGGTCGTCGCTTCAAGAGGTACGTAATCACGTAAACTCCTAGATTTTCCGCTATAGGATTTTTATGTGAGTTTATTCATATGCATGAATTATTTGTTGTTGGATAATTAGGATTAATTCATGCTAGTAATAATTAATTTTAAATTCGTATTTAAATATCATCCCGAATAGATCCGGGCACCCCGATTTCCCCAACAACTGGTATCAGAGCCTCGGTTTCGGGCTCTGATCTTTAAATTGGAATTTAAAATTGTTGAACATTAAAATTGATATTGGATAGTAGAATTGCTAGATCTTTTTTGCAGATATCCAATTGCCATTTTTAATGTTTATTTTTCATGCGTGTGAATTAATTTGTTTTTAATTCGATTCGTTCGGATTTATTTTTCTCATGAGAAAATCCACGAGTAGATTAGTTGTTTTTTGTTTAATTTGATCAATGTAATAGACTAGTCTAGATCTAGGTTTATATATTTTTGTAAAAAAATTATAACTGAATCGAAACAAAGATGGAGACGATGAATTAAGAACGACGTACACAGACGGCGCATGCATGTATTGGCGGATGCATGGACGTGGACCACGCAAGGGGAGGGATTGAGCGCAGACGGCCCGCCCTCGTGCGCAATCGGGAGCGGCTCACCCGAGCCGGCATCGCAGTCTAATTTTTTTTTTGCCGATGCGCGCCGGGCCACGGCCCATACGGCTATGTTGCGTGCTCATTACTTATGCGTTGGAGCCGAACGTCGTCCTGACCCCAAATGAAGGATGTTTTTTAAGATTTGTTGTCGTTTGAGTGGTAGCTTTTCGAGACGAACAATGAAAGTTGTTAGGACGATTTCTCGCATCAAGACATGGAGAAAAATTAAACCGTGACAATTGGAATTGAGTGCTCTAATATATTTTATTATTTTTATTTTGATGAATCTTTTATTTTCATGCATTTATTATTTCATATATGTGTTTGCATGATAATTTAATTGTCCTAAGAAAAACCTTACTTTCGAAAATTAAGAAAGTATGATTAATATAATTAATCGACAATTATATTCCGAATAATAAAATTTGATTAATCTTGAGCTCTATAATTTATTTATTTGTGAAGTCTTTTTTGGAATACATTTACACTAATGGATCGACCAAAAGGATGGATTTCACATTAATAAATTCTGAAAGGATGATTGTGGATTATTATTAGTGGCGGTATTGACCCTCCTAACGAGTGGCTTGCTCAAAGTGAAATAATAATCCTATATTTAATTATGGTTATTACTTAGGCATAAGAAATTGATATTAACTTACTTCCCAACGGAGTCTCTGTCAATTTTTATGTGGTCAAAGTGGGAGCCGACTATTAATTTTAAATTAAAGATTTGTAATTGTTCTTGTTTGTAACCTACTTAAATGTGTTTAAATAATGGACCACACTCAACGTGGCATATTTAAACTGTTTTGAAATGTCGGCTGATGCATGATTATATTATTTTAAGGTTTCAATATAATTGATGTGATCGAATTATGTGATAATTTCGTATTTTTCTAGATATTAATACGAATGTATGTTTTATTCTCATTACAATATGTCGCAACCTTTTAATCCACTGTTTAGTATATTTTAAGTTAACAAACTTTCTGGAGAGAATTATGTCGATTGGGAATATAATTTAAATTTTTTTCTTGCTGCACAAAAACACAACTGGGTTATTCACGTAAATAAACCCAAGAAGCCAACTAAAAAGTCAAGAAATATAGTAAAGGAAATGTATAATGACTGGGAGTGTTCTAACAAACTGATGAAGTGCATCATCTTGACATCACTGTCTGAAGATTTGAAGCACATTCACCAGGACGTTGAAGTGGCTGCTGAAATTATATAGAACCTTGAAGAGATGTTTTACATCAGACCCCATGACTAATCAGATCACCATGCATGACATGGTCAAGCAAAAAATGGTGAAGGGAATGCCCGTGGGGGATCATGTTCTCGAGATGATGACACGACCTTAAAAAGTTGGAAGTACTTGGTGTCAAATTTGATCTCCCTACTCAGGTCGATTTCATACTCTACTCTCTACCGAAAAACTTTGAGCAGTTTTAATTGATCTATCAGTTGAATGAACGGATGAATAATTTACCCGAGCTCTTGCAAGCTTTAGTTTCGGGGGAGGTGATAATGGGGCACCAATCCACCACTATGGTGGCTAATGGTCTGTTGGGATATGTTTTAGTTTTGATGATTTTCCAAAACATGTAATAGGTTTGAAAGCAGTCAGGATTGTATCTTTTGTTTCAGGTCAGGATAGGTTAGCTCTCAGTAGAATAGGCTGTCAGTTGAGAAGAACTCAGTTGAGGGAACACTCAGTTGAGGGGAAACTCAGCAACACAGCCTTAGGATATCAAGATGACACCAAGAAGAACTAACTGAAGCCATGCTAGTAACCTGAACCAGAAGAGAAGCCTGAAGGATGTCCCACTGAGTGTAAACCTGGCTGATCTAAGCTAAGTCAGGCGGACCACTCAGTGAAGAGCATGATCAAGAGGAACAGTGTTGCACCAAGTAGGTCTTGAAGGAGTCAGGCTACTGTGGTCAGAGAAGTTTGTCATTCAGCCTTATGACAAACTTCTTGGAGAGATCTTCAAGAGTCCCTGAAGGACAACATCACTGAAGACAAGTATGTCTACTGAAGATCATCAGTCAGTGGAGGATAATGCTATCTGAAGTCAGTGCGCCTGATCAAGCACACTGAGTCAAAGATCCGTTGGATTCAGTCCACGTGGACCAATCACGTCAAGGCAGCATATCTGACACTGACAAGACCGAGTTCCAAGAAAAGTAGGTGAAACCTATTAATTGTCTGGATTCAAATGTGATTCCCTCCAACGGTTACATTTGAATCCACATTATAAATATAAGCTCATAGCTGTGTTTCAAGAGTAGGAGAAGGAAGAGAAATCTACACTTACGAGTTGTGGGGGTGTGAGAGTCTTGTGCAGTTTAAAGGGAGTTATAAGGGAGCACACCTCACATCCAAGGCATTGTCCTTTAGGGTCTTCACATATATATTTTGAGTGTCCAGCTTGTATCTCGAGCTTATCATATACATCCATGGCTTAGAGAGGTTTTTCCAACCTTAACTTTAAGGCTAACACATTGTAAGGGAAAACCTCACCTAGTTGGAGAGAATCAAACCAAACTAAACCCTTTCATTGAAGAGAGTTAGGTGTTTCAGTGAGGGGGGGAGTGGCAGCCCAGGTAGTGGCGTGAGTCCAGTGTAGTCGTGCACCTTGGCACATTAAAAATAAGAATCTCAGTTAGTGGATTTTCTGTTAAATCAGGTCGTGGATGTAAGAGCTTGAGTCTCTGGACCACGTTAAACTGAGCGTTGTTTATTGTTTAAGCACTTGCTAATTATTTGTATTGTATGCTCACTGAGAGTACTTCGAAAGGTTGAAAAGAAATTAGCTAAGTATTTTAGTAAGGGAGAACCAGTCTCACTGACAGGCTTAAGCAAGCACTCGAGAGTTCAGTCTCTCGAGTCACTGCCTTGTTAAGAGCCTGAGCTTGCAAGTCAGTTGCACTGACTTGAGTGCTCTGACCCAGCAATGCAGTGACTTGAGTGTCCCACTTACTGAACTCATTCAGTGTGCAATGCTAAGTTTGAAAAAAAATTGCTCCTGAATTCCTATTTGTCCTGAAAAAGTCATTAAAAACGGGACCATCATGGTCCATCTACCTCTTCTGATCCCAAGGGAGGGAAGAAGAGGAAGAGAACCAAAGGTCGAACCCAAGCAAATCCAACTGTTGCGAAAGGCAAAGTCAAGGCTTACATCTAAGGGGAAGTGTTTTAACTGCGGTAAGAGAGGACATTGAAGGTCTATCTATTCCAAGCCTATGAGGCTAGAAAAGATAGGTAATTCACACGCCCTAGTCATTGAAACTTGTGAAGTGGCGTATGCTGCCCATTCATGGGTAGTTGATACAAGAGCCACTGATCACATTTGTTTCACTTTGCATGGGTTCAAGCTAATCTGGCGACTTAGTGGAAGTGAGATCTCCATCACACTGGGCAATGCTACGAGAGTGGCAGCTGAAGTAGTGGGAGAAGTGTGCCTATCTTTTGAAGATAGAGTAATGGTCTTAAGAAACTTTCTTTATGTTCCTAGTTTTAGAAAGAATTCAAACTTCAGTTTCTAAATTGTTTTGAATAGATAATCAGTTTCTTTTAATAATTATGTTATTATTTCTCGAAACGATGAGTTTATCTATTCTGGAACATTGATCTCTATATAATTAATTGTGCACACCACAAATTGAATCTAATAACCCATCAATTATTTCGAGTAATAAAAGAAAGCGTTCTTCTGACTTGAATCGCAAAATACTAACTTGACTAGTAGTTACCACACAAGAGTATGGGATCACTGTAGTATGGTTTAGTATAGGACCAAGTAGTATCAAACCCAAGGAAAAGTTTGTATGCGAATAAATCCCTGGAAATGTACGTGTCGTAGCTAATATGAATGCAATGTTTGGTTTAAATGCTTCTAATTATTTTCTACTAATGATATACTAATAATTAAATTAAAACTATACTAACTCTAGTTGAAGTGCATATTTGAGATGGTGATGCTCGGGATAGGAATTACTACGGAGTTGGTACAATAAATAAAATAATCGTGATGTTCAAGTTATAATCCTAAGTGTACTAAAACTAGGCAATCAACTTCCCTAATCTAGAATAAGATTAAAAGAATAAAAGCTCAAGAATTAACCCTAATACTTAGTTAGATCAACCTACTTCACTAATCCACTAATCAAATTATATGGATTGTGCTTAATTATTGAGGCCCTAATTTAACTAAGGTGATGCGGCCGTCCTCCCTAGATAAACCGGTAGATTATAAACCCCTTCAAAAACCCTCTCCTTAAGTCTATTCGTTATTAAAGAGTGATGTGGTCGTCTTCTCTCTAACAATTTTCGTACTTAATTCCAAGATTATTCTAGTGTTTATTAGAAATATTCAATAATTAAGAGAATCAAAACTATACATCATGAATTATCTTAATTATGTATCAACATCATACTTCTACGAGTTCATCATATCCTAAGCATGCAAGGGTTCTAGCCTAACATGGTGGTTTGAAGAACAATAACAATAACAATAACAAGAACGATAACCATATGCATAACTAAATTAACGAAGGAATTCAAGAACATAAACGAAAGGTGAAATCAATAAATTAAAGTCTCAAAGTAAATCTTTATAAATCTGGAAAACCTAGGTTTAATCGTCTCAAGTATCAAGAAAACAAGAATAAAAGAAAATTTGTTCTAAAGAAACAATTAAACTAAGAATTCATATGCTAAAACCTCGATTACACGATGCAAAACCTTGCTAAAACTCTCCAAACTCACTTCCAAGCTCTTCTCCTTAAAAAACTAAGTCTAAAGTATGTGATGGTATGAATCCCCTTGTAAAAATATGCTTGGAAGGGTATAATAGGCATTGGGCCAGATTTGGGCGAAACTGGACCGAACCCACTCGACCTCTCACATGCTCAAGCGCCTAGAGCTCAAGCTGCCCCACTCGAGCGCTCTCTCCTTCCAGAGTCAACATGGCGCTCGACCTTGATGTACTCGAGCGCCTAGCGCTCGAGTTAGGTCCACTCGAGCGCCTCCCTTCTTCCAGAACGCAACAAGCGCTCGATCTCCTCTTGCTCGAGCGCCTAGTGCTCGAGCTCCGCTCACTCGAGCAGTTCTTGGACAACAATGCGCCTGTGGCACTCGAGCCCATGTGCTCGAGCACCTGGTGCTTGAGTGCCTCCTCCTTTTGAGCTAAATTATACTTTTCCTCGCACGAACTAATACTTCTCGTATTTCTTCAATATCTTATCATCCGGGAGTCCGTTTGAGTCGATTCAAAGTCCTATGAACTCCATTTTTTACCCTCTTTCCTAATATGAGTATCAAAGAGACAAATTGATAATTTTATGAAAATGATACTCAACTAACTCTAAATACTCATCAAATACGCTCAAAACATGGACTAATTGGGCTACAAAACATCACAATTTCACGCCTAATCAACCCCCCAAATTTACCATATTGCTTGTCCTCAAGCAATGAAATAATAAGTCAAGTGAAATTGTTAGAAATGAATCCAAGTACCAAATCATGCAAGTAATAGTTTTCAAGCTTCAAAGATCGATCACCCGCGCACAAACTCACCCCCTTCATCCTACTCATGGATAATCAATAATTAGGGACTCTCTCAATCAATCATTCACACGAATTAGTGACCATACGCTTGTAAGTTCTCTCAACTTCGACCTTAAACTAGCATCCATGCCGAATCAAAAAGGACTTTTTCAAGGTTGTAATGTACAGCTCTTTGGACAGGTGAGGTAACTGTAGAGGATAACTGATTCAAGTGAATGGAGAATAGAAAATCAAAGCTTTAGTATTTCAATACATGGAACAGAATACTTCAAACATCTTCATACAATGCACTTTCAATTCCATCTCTCTCAACACCTCAACTTTTTTTTTCTAACTCTTTTCACTTTTTTTTCAATGCTCTTCCTTTTTTTTTTCTTTTCACACAATATATGAGCTCATATTTTCTTTTGCTCATTCTCAAATTTTTGTTCTTCCCCACTACTTAGAAATTTATCACTCCTTTTCTCATACTCACTCAACCATAAACAATTCCACATTCTCAACTCAAACCCCTTCTCATTCACAACTTTTCATATTCTCCACTCAAATTAGGACAAAAAGAGTTTTAGAAATTGGATAAGCTCATATGTGCTAGCAAATAATAGGCTCAAGCTCAAACGGGCTAGCAAGGGATTAATGTCATTGGTAGGCTTATTTTGGCTAAGTGACTTATCAATTCAAAGATGGCCTAAAATTATTTTCGGCATTTTATACTAGACACAATCAAGAAGCGAGAGTACCTACAAGTTCTAACACCTCTAAGGTGAAGATCCACTCACAAACGATGAGATCAATTTAATGAATTCTAATCTCTTATAAGGCTCAAATCTCACGACTTTCACATCCATGCTAAACCTAGTGAATTCTCACTACCACACAAGTATTCAAAAGGAAAGTTCGTAAGTGTACGAGTTCCCTTTCAAATCCACTCTAATTACTACACTCACAAAATCTAGTCCCTAACTCAACTCCACAACTCACTAACTCATAATTCATACTCAATGATAGCAATCAATAAGCAAGAAGAGTTAATAAGCATGAAATAAATAGTAGCACCCAATTAGTTTACAACAATCAACTCAAGCTCAAATACCTATCAATGCACAATATATAACCAAACTCAACTTAACGAGAGAGTGTGCGTCTGTGCAATGTCAATCAAACCTCTCAAGTGCGCTGGTGTATATGTATTACCATAAAACTTATAAACACTTCACCCCCCAAACTTCGACCTTGTGAAGCGGTCTAAGTTTGGGGTTGTGGTTACCTCATACGCATGAATATAGCACACTCCCTTTTCTTGAGTTGCTTTCCTCATCACTCATTGGGAAATGCGTGCACCCTCGAGACACGCCTACAAAAAAAATACTTAAGACCGAGGTTAAAACATACGAACACAAAAATACTCAAACGTTAACAACATTCAAAAGCAAGTAAAAATGGGTTGCCTCCCATTCACCGCTATTTTCAAGGTCCTAATGTCGGACCTAGCTCAAAGGAGCTCATGGGACATGATACTCAATGTTACCTCTCTTATTCTCATAAAAGTGGTTGTAGAATTTCTTTACTCGATTCCCATTCACCGTAAATGCGTACCCATCTTCCTTCTCCACCTCAAGGAATCCACTCTTGAACACCTTATTCAGCTCTGGTGGAGGTGTTGATTTCTTTTTAGCTCTCCATGGAGGTGCCTTGTCAAACAACTTTCTGATTTTTATCTTCTTCTTATCCAATCCTCATTTTTCCTCCACTTGGGCCACATCTACACGCTTCATTTCTTCAAACTTCAATTCCTCTTTGTCTTTATTCCTGTTAAAATAACCAAGTAGTATCGAACCCAAGGGAAAGTTTGTATGTGAATAAATCCCTGGACATGTACGTGTCGTAGCTAATATGAATGCAATATTTGGTTTATGCTAATGCTCCTAATTATTTTCTATTAATGATATGCTAATAATGAAATTAAAACTATACTAACTTTAGTTGAAGTGTTGATATAAGATGGTGATGCTCGGGATAGGAATTCCTACGTATATTAACGGAGTTGGTACAATAACTAAAATAATCATGATATTCAAGTTATAATCCTAGGTGTACTAAAACTAGGCAATCAACTTGCCTAATCTAGCACAAGATTGAAAGAATAAAAGCTCAAGAATTAACTCTAATACTTAGTTCGATCAACCTACTTCACCAATCCACTAATCAAATTATATGGATTGTGCTTAATTATTGAGGCCCTAATTTAACTAAGGTGATGCGGCCGTCCTCCCTAGATAAACCGGTAGATTATAAACCCCTTCAAAACCCCTCTCCTTAAGCCTATTCGTTATTAAAGAGTGATGCGGTCGTCTTCTCTCTAACAATTTTCGTACTTAATTCCAAGAGTATTCTAGTGTTTATTAGAAATATTCAATAATTAAGAGAATCAAAACTATACATCACGAATTATCCTAATTACGTACCAACGTCCTACTTCTACGAGTTCATCCTATCCTAAGCATGCAAGGGTTCTAGCCTAACATGGTGGTTTGAAGAACAATAGCAATAACAAGAATGATAACCATATGCATAACTAAATTAACGAAGGAATTCAAGAACATAAACAAAAGGTGAAATCAATAAATTAAAGTCTCAAAGTAAATCTTTATAAATCTGGAAAATCTAGATTTAATCGTCTCAAGTATCAAGAAAACAAGAATAGAAGGAAATTCGTTTAAAGAAACAATTAAACTAAGAATTCGTATGCTAAAACCTCGATTACACGATGCAAAACCTTGCTAAAACTCTCCAAACTCACTTCCAAGCTCTTCTCCTTAAAAAACTAAGTCTAAAATATGTGATGGTATGAATCCCCTTGTAAAAATATGCTTGGAAGGGTAAAAATATGCCTAGCGCTCGAGCTACCCTACTCGAGCGCTCTCTCCTTCCAGAGTCAACACAGTGCTCAACCTTGATGTACTCGAGCGCCTAGCGCTCGAGTTAGGTCCACTCGAGCGCCTCCCTTCTTCCAGAATGCAACAAGCGCTCGATCTCTTCTTGCTCGAGCGCCTAGCGCTCGAGCTCCGCTCACTCGAGCGGTTCTTGGACAACAGTGCGCCTATGGCACTTGAGCACCTGGTGCTCGAGTGCCTCCTCCTTTTGAGCTAAATGATACTTTTCCTTGCACGAACTAATACTTTTTGTATTTCTTCAATATCTTCTCATCCGGGTGTCCGTTTGAGTCGATTCAAAGTCCTACGAACTCCCTTTTTTGCCCTATTTCCTAATATGAGCATAAAAGAGACAAATTGATAAGTTTATGAAAATGATACTCAAATAACTCTAAATACTCATCAGATACGCTCAAAACATGGACTAATCGGGCTACAAAACATCACAATTTCACGCCTAATCATCTTGTGACATGAACGAAATATTTCTATGGCATCTTAGATTAGATCATCTTAATCTAAAGTGAATACTAAGGTTGGTGAAAGATGGATCCTTGGAGTTACTTCGAGCTGAGTCATTTCCAACTTGTGAATCCTTTTTAGAGGGTAAAATGACCAAGAGGGCATTTGGAGCCAAGGGGAATAGAGCCACTGAAGTGTTAGAACTCATTCATACTGATGTGTGTGGTCTTATGACAATCAAACCAAGAGGGGTATGAGTATTTTGTCACTTTCATTGACAATTACTCAAGATATGGATACATTTACTTTATGAAGCATAAGTCTGAAACTTTTGACAAGTTCAAAGAGTTCAAGGCTGAAGTCGAGAAACATAGAGAAAAGAGTATCAAATTTCTACGATCTGATCGTGGAGGCGAATACCTCAGTGATGAATTCTTTAACTACCTATCAGACGAAGGGATTGTATTCCAGCTGACTGCACCGGGATCGCCTCAATAGAATGGTGTTGCAGAACAAAGAAACCAGACTCTTTTAGAAATGGTCAGATCCTTGATGAGTTATTCAGATCTTCCCAAGTCGTTTTGGGATAATGCTTTGGAAACAGCGGCTTACATTCTAAACTTGGTGCCATCCAAATCGGTTCCTAAGACCCCGTCAGAATTGTGGACCAGGCGAAAGCCCAATTTGAGACACATGAGAATCTGGGGGTATCCAACATACGTGCTAGACAAGGAAGCCGGTAAATTTGATTCACGTTCGGAATTAATGTTGTTTATAAAATATATCGTGGGAACGAAAGGGTGTATATTTTATAGTCCCAAGGATCAAAAGATCATGATTGGTACACACTTTAAATTCTTGGAGGAAGACTTGTTGGGATATATTAGTTTTGATGATTTTCCAAAACTACATGTAATATGTTTGAAGCAGTCAGGATTGTATCTTTTAGTTTCAGGTCAGGTTAGGTTGATTCTCAGTAGAACAGGTTATCAGTGGAGGAAGAACTCAGTTGAGGAAGTACTCAGTGGAGGAAAACTCAGCTGAGGAGGAAAACTCGGGTGAGGGGGAACCCACTGACACAGCCTAAGGAAGTCAAGATGACATCACAAAGAGATCGACTGAAGCCATGTCAGAAGACCTGAACCTGAAGAGAAGCCTGAAGGAAGTCTCACTGAGTATAAACCTGACTATTCTAAGCAAAGTCAGTGGACCACTCAATGAAGAGCATGATCAGGAGGATCAGTGTTGTACCAAGTAGGCCCTGAATGGGTCAGGCTACTTCGATCAGGAAAGATTGTCATTCAGCCTTATGTCAATCTTCTTGAAGAGATCTTCAAGAGTCTACTGAAGGACAACTACACTGAAGACATTCATGTCTACTGAAGATCATCAAGTCAGTGGAGGATAAGCCATCTGAAGTCAGTATGCCTTGATCAAGCCCACTGAACCAAAGAACCGTTGGACTCAGTCCACGTGGACCAATCAATTCCAAGAAAAGTAGGTGTCCCTATTAATGGTCTGGATTCAAATGTGACTACCTCCAACGGTAACATTTGAATCCACACTATAAATACAAGCTCATAGCTGCGTTTTAAGAGGATGAGAGTGAGGTAAAATCTACACTTGCGAGTTGTGTGGGTATGGAAGTCTTGTGCAGTTCAAAGGGAGGTATAAGGGAGCACATCTCACATCCAGGGCACTGACCTTTAGGGTCTTCACATACCTACTCTGAGTGTCCATCTTGTATCTTGAGCTTATCATATACATCCATAGCTTAGAGAGGTTTTCCCAACCTTAGCATCGAGGCTAAAACATTGTAAGGGAAACCTCACCTAGTTGGAGAGAACCAAACCAAACTAAACCCTTTCAGAAGTATGTTAGGTTTGTAGTGAGGGTAGGAGAGGCAGCCCAGGTAGTGGCGTGAGTCCAGTGTAGTCGTGCACCTTGCCACGTTAAAAATAAGAATCTCAAGTAGTGGATTTCCTTGTTAAATCAGGATAGTGGACGTAGGAGCTTGAGTCTCTGAACCACTTTACATTGAGTGTTTGTTACTGTTTTCAGTATTGCTTAAGTACTTGCTAACTTGTTTGTATTGTGTGCTCACTAAGAGTATCATTCTGAAAGAAGGTTTTAGCTAAGTGTTTTGGTCAGGGAGAACCAATCTCACTGACAGGCTTAAGCACGCACTCGAGAGTTCAGTCTCTCGAGCCACTGCCTTGTTGAGAGCCTGAGCTCACAAGTCATCTGAGTCACTGACTTGAGAGCTCTGACTCTCAGCAATACAGTGACTTGAGTGTCACGCACTGAACTCTTTCTTTAAAAAAAAATAATTTTGGTATTATCTCCTAAATTCCCATTCTGATTTGCTTTTAAAAGTTTAGAAACGGGACCATCAAGACTATATGAACAATAGAAAGCCTAGAAGTGAGATTACCTTAGATGAATTGAGAGGGCAAACTCCTATACTAAGTGTACAAGATGATATACCAATTGTCACACCTACACAATTGGAACTCCGTCGTATTAGGAGGGTTGTTAGACAACCCGAGAGATTCATGGGAGTAGGAGAATCTTCAAATTTGATTCTCAGAGATAATGAATCGTTCCCATGGACATACAACGAGGCAATCCAAGATAAAGATGCAAAATCTTGGCAAATTACGCTGGAAGCTAAGATGGGTTCTATGGATCATAATCAAGTGTGGAAGCCGGTCGAACCACCCAGTGGGATAGAACCCATTGTATACAAGTGGGTATACAAGATAAAAAAAGAGGGCAGGACGGAAGGGTTGAAACCTATAAAGTTAAGCTAGTGGCAAAAGGATATACTCAGAAAAAAGGGATTGATTATGAGGAAACCTTTTCGCATGTAGCTATGCGTAAGTCTATCCGTATTCTCTTGTCAATCGTTGTGCATCTAGATTCGAAGATCTACATATTTTGCATCTCGTACTTGGAATCAGTATTTTGATCAGGTTATAAAGTCTTATGGGTTCGATCAAAACGAGTTCGATAGCTGTATGTACAAAAGGTGCGACAGATCTGCAATAATATTCTTAGTACTATACGTAGACGACATTCTGCTCACCGGAAATGATATAAAGGTGTTATCAGACACAAGAGTATGGCTGCAGAATCCATTTGATATGAAGGACTTAGGGGAAGCTGGTCACATCCTTGGGATCAAGATCAATCGAGATTGCAAGAAAAGGATGTTGGGCTTATCGCAAGCTTCATACATAGATATTGTTTTGAAGTTGTTCAGCATGCAAGATTCCAAGAAAGGTTTTGTACCTTTTAGACACGGAATCCATCTATCGAAAGAAATATGCCCTAAGACGCCTGCGAAAATAGATGACATGAAAGGTGTTCCGTATGCTTCGGCCTTAGGAAGCCTTATATATGCAATGTTGTGTACGAGACCGGATATCTATTTTGTCGTGGGCATAGTGGCAAGATATCAAAGTAATCCCGGGAAAGATCATTGGATTGCAGTTAAATGCATTCTGAATTTTTTTAAAAGAAGTCACGATAGAATATTGATTTACCAGTCAGACAGTCTAATTCCTGTAGGATACACGGTCTCGGATTTCTAGTCAAACTTAGATTCCAGAAGATTTACCTCGGGTAGTGTATTTTGCATGGGAGAATGAGTCATGATATGGAGAAGCAATAAGTAGAAATGCATCGTAGATTCGACCATGGAAGCCGAATAACTAGCTACTTGTGAAGCAGGGAAAGAAGCAGTTTGGCTCAAGAACTTCTTAGTGGACTTGGGACGTTGTTCTGAATTTGCCCAGCGCAATCACTGTCTATTTTGATAATGTTGGAGCAGTTGTAAATTCAAAGGAACCGGGAGCCCACAAGGCCAGCAAACACATAGAAATAAAATATCATCTTATACGAGAAATCGTTAAGAGGTGAGATATAGAGGTGGCAAAGATCGCGGTGGAAGACAACCTAGAAGATCCATTCACAAAGGGTCTGCCTCAGAATACATTCAAGAAACATGTGAATGGAATGGGTGTCAAGACCGTTGCCAATTTGCTTTGAGTATAAGTGGGAGAAATATTATTAGGTTCGTGTAGGTGACATGCAATTTTTGGCCACCTCCTCCTATAAGTAGGGGATGATTATTTCATCTCCAGTTTACAAGTTCCATGAGTTGGAAAAATTGAGAGCAATAAATATTTTCTTTTTCCTTTAGTTTATTACATTATTCGTGAGCGCTTCCCACCGGCGAACGAATAAGGTTAAAAGGGAATACTTGAGAAGGCTTTTACGGTTGATAGGATCGTTTCACTTATCCCGATCTTCTCACCGAACGTCGCTACAAGAGGTATGGATTCATGTAAAACTCCTAGATATTCCGTTGTAGGATTTTACATGATTATATTCATGTTCATGAATTTATTTGTTGTTGGATTAATTATTATTTAAATTAATTTAGGATTTAGGATTAATTCATACTAGTAAAAAGCCCTTCCTTATTAAATTAATGAATATTCTAAAAGGAGTCAGTAAGGCTGGACGTAATATCCAATTCACTCCACAAAGGGGAGTGGGCTATGTATAATTGTATTTAAATTCGTATTTAAATTTCATCCCGAATATATCCGGGGACCCCCATTCCCCAATAAGTGGTATCAGAGCCACGGTTTCGACTCTGATCTTTAAATTGGAATTTAAATTGATGAACATTAAATTGAAATTGAATAGTAGAATTGCTAGATCTTTTTTTCAGGTATCCAATTGTCATGGTTTTAATGTTTTATTTATTCATGCGTGTGAATTATTGTTTTTAATTCGATTCATTCGAATTTGTTTTTCTCGTGAGAAAATTCACGAGTACATTAGTTGTTTTTATTATCCGATCAATGTAATAGACTAGTCTAGATCTAGGTTTATTTTTATTTTTGTAAATAAATTGGAACTGAATCGAAATGAAGACGGTGAATTAAGAATAACGTATCGGACGGCGCATGCATGGACGAGGATCGTGCAAAGGGGAGAGAAACGAGCATGAACGGTGTGAACTGAACACACAGCATGCGAGAGGCATACATAGCTCGTGCGTGATAGGCGCGGCTCGCCCAATAGGTGCAACCGCCCCCGATGAGCGCCGAGAGACGCACAGTCCGCCTCCATAGGTTGTCACGTGTTGGGCCTTCGGCGCATGTGATCGTGTTGGTCCCAAAAAGGTTATCCAGCGGAAACGTTTTGAGTTTATTTATTTTTTTTATGAAAACCCTTTAAATAAATGCTAAAAGAAATGCAGAAAACTTAAAGTGCAGTAAAGTAAATAACACAAGGATTTATAGTGGTTCGGACAACAGGTCCTACGTCCACTCTCCCTTTCTCCAATGGGGACTTACTCTCCAACCAACTTACTGACGAACCACTGGAATTGGGAAGTACCAGCTCCTTCGTACAACTTGCTTCAATCTTACGATCTAAGCCTTACACCAATCTATCTATAAAGATAAGGATTGTGTGAATGGTCCAACTATAACTCCTAAAGAGTGTATATAAACTTGAAAGGACAAAGTGAGTGAGTGGAAGAGTCCGTGTGTTCTTGGTGTGCTCTCGCGCGACTCTTGTGTCTTATGAACTCATCCAAGCACTCCTATTTATAGTTGTGAGAATCAACTAGCCGTTGGAGTGCTAGAAATTCAAACAACCATAATTTGGAGGAATATAATCAATCAAAGATTGATTATATGATTGATTAGTTGACTTCAATCAATCAATCAAATCCTCCATCAGTTGACTTCCAGATTGCCTTCTTCTCCATCATGAATTTCCAAAGTCTTCTTGTCTCCAGATTACTATGAAGCTTCTGGTATGGTGAACTAATCCGTCTCTCTCATCTGGTCTGGTCTGGGGTCTTCTGGTCTGGTCTCATCTGGTCAGGTAACACTTCTGCTCTGGTCCTCATCTGGGAGAGGTCCTCTGGCCAGACTCCTCTGGTCAGGCTCCTCTGGTCAGACTCCTCTGGCCGGACTCCTCTGGACCTCATCTGCTCTGGTGACTCTTCTGCTCTGGTCAGGACACCTCATCTCATCTGGTCACCTTCTCTGGTCACCTCATCTGGTACCCTCTCTGGTCACCTTCTCTGGTCACCTCATCTGGTCACCTCATCTGGTACCTCATCTGGTACCTTCTCTGGTCACCTCATCTGGACTGCACAGATTTCTTCCCCCTTAACCAAAGACCTATTCTAGACCTAGACTAATCTGTAGCTGACTAACAGGTTCAGCTAGTCCTATTATAAGTTCTTGTTTTAACATCTTCAAAACATCTAATCTATATCCTAACAGATCGTGTTTTCATGTTTATTTTTTTAATGCACGATGCCAAAATGTCGTCCCGACCCCAAAAGAAGGACGTTCTGGATGAATTGTTGTTGTTCGAGTGTGAGCTTTTTGAGACGAACGATGAAAGCTTCTAGGACGCTTTCTCGCATCAAGACATGAAGAAAAATTAAACTGTGACAATTGGATTTGAGTGCTCCAATGTGTTTTTTTTATGGATGTTTTATTTTCATGCATTTATTATTTGATAATATGTGTTGGCATGATTATTTAATTGTCCAAAGAAAAAACTTACTTTCGAAAATTACTAAGTATGAATTTTATAATTAATCGATAATTTTATTCCGGAAAATAAAATTGGATTAATTTTGACCTCCATAATTTATTTAAAAAAATAAATTGATGCAGTTATTTGATTTTGATCCGTCGGGACTGGCGGGGCTCGAACCCACAGCTTCTGCGTTTACAGGGCGGTGATCTAACCAATTTGTGAAGTCTTTTTGGAATACATTTCCACCAACGGATCGGCCAAAAAGACGGATTTCACATGAATAAATTCCAAAAGGATGATTTTGGATTATTACTAGTGGCGGTATTGACCCTCCTAACGAGTGGCTTGCTGAAAGCGAAATAATAATCATGTATTAAATTATGGTTATTACTTAGGCATAAGAAATTGATATCAACTTACTCCCCAACGGAGTCCCTGTCAATTTTTATTTGGTCAAAGTGAGAGTCGACTATTAATTTTGAATTAAAGATTTGTAACTGTTTTATTTGTAATCTGCTTGAATGTGTATAAATAACGCTGTTGATGGGTGAGCAGCCGAGCAGCAGGGTTTAAGCATTAAAACAACGGTGGTGTTAACACTAATGACGATTAAAATAGATATAACAGAGAACGAGCAGTTGTGCATGTAATATTATCTGTGAGAACCCGAGCAGCTGGTCCACATGTCAGAATGCATCAAGCGAGCAGCTGGTCAAGTGTCAAAATAGTTGAGCGAACAGCTCGGAGGAAAGGTTAAAGTACCCATCTCGAAGACGAACAGGCAAGCAATGGGACACCTCGGAGGACAGGTGAGAATCCCACTAATTAAGTATTGCATTAGAAACAAACAAGTGTCTTAACACTTGTCATTGTACAAAATATAATAGCTTAGGATAGAACAAATGTCTAAACACTTGTCAATATGTAAATTAGGATGGCTAAGAAGGTGACACCTCATGCTTGCTTGTAGTCTATAAATACCCTCTCATAAAAGGAAAAAGATAAGTTCATTTTATTCAAAAATTGTCCAAACTCTTGCAAATTATTTTCTTGATCTTTACTTATATAAATTCAGCATATAATCCTAGTTTATGAACCTTGTTTGATGATCTTCCAATCCTAAACAGCCACTAATCATTCAATACGAATTAAGGTCATCAACAATTGGCGCTAGAAGAAGGGGTTCGAACCTTCGTCGGTTGAAAGAATTGAAGAAATTGGAGCAAAAACCGCTGGAATCTGGGAAATATCGTCGGAATCCGATGAGAAGCCACCGGAAACTGGATATTCGAGTATCACAAAGACATTTGTGAGAAGTTTTGGTCACTCTAAGAACTTGAATGCATGTGTGTGTGAATAAGGGTTTATAAACAACCAAATTCACATATACAAGGCTAGTTGTTCTTGGATCAACACCTACAAACACAAGATTTTCTTCATCAAAATAGTCAAATATCCAACAATTATGAGATTGCAAGAACGGCAATCCTCAAGCGTGTATCCATCTAACAGGTCACGAACTAGGGTTTCGTCGACGGGTGACCATGCACAGACGGTACGAACAACATCCCTACTCACTCGGAACCCAAAAGAATTGGCGAAAATAATCGCCGTATTACAATCGTTGTAAAGGTATCAAGAAAGAACTAGACCATCGAAGGCTCCGGAGACGAGCAATCGAGCAGCCGAGCAGCGAACGAAAAGGCAAGAAGATACGCGAGGAGATGAGGCAGATAGCGCTCAAGCTCGTCAAAAAAAGGCATGGCCTCAATTAGTGAAAGATTGGGGAGTAGGGGAGAGTCCGTACCTGGAGGTGACGAGGGGTCGAGCAAGGGTACATCTAAAGGCACTAGTCGAACCAGTGCAAGGGAAAGACTAGGAAGCAGAGAAGACAGAAGAGAGGTTCCCCAAAAGAATGCAGAACGAACACACACAACTGTTCACCCATCCGTGCACGACAGGATTAGGAGATCAGCATTCGGAAGGATGAGACCTAATGGAGCTAGCAACGTTGCTAGGCGAGCAACTCAGGAGAAGCGTCCCGTTGGTGAGGGACTGCGCCGTGATGAAGTCATTGAACTTGATCACGGTGAACATCATTCCAGCGGAAGAACACCTCCAGACGAGTTACAGGCCCTGAAAAAAGTTATTGAAGAAATGCAGAAGCAATTGGAATCCCAAAAGGGCGTTGGATCAACAGTTTTGCCATCATCTCCATTGTCCTCAATAATCTTGAATGCACCGGTACAAAAGAAAATTCAGTTCCCGGCTATCAGTCTATACGAAGGAACATCGGACCCAGGGGTGCACCTGACAAAGTATTCAGATTTTATGATATCAATGGGAGCGACAGATGCAACTCAGTATCGTAACTTCCCGCTCACCCTCGGAGACAGACCTCATCGTTAGTTTTCAGCACTTGCTCCGGGGTCCATCAACTCCTTTGCACAATTAAGCAAGGAATTCTTATCTCATTTCTCCACAGTGGGTCCTACTTGATGCAAAGGCACCGGTTGGCGGACATCAAACAAGGAGAGGATGAGTCTGACAGAAAATTCCTTGAGAGATTTGATAAGGTGTTGCTGGAAGGAGAAATGGTAAGCGAGGATACCAAGATGGTAGCAGTAATGGCTGGACTGAAAAATGGGACTGGTCTTTGGAAAGTGATGCATTTAACGTGCCCCAAACATATACGGAATTCAGGCATCGGGCCGGCATCCATATATCCATGAAAGAAGCTCTCCAAAAAGAGCTGGGAGACAAGGTCGACCCAAAAAAGTCAAGAAAGAAGTCAGGGGGAACGAGTACAAAGCACCTAAAAATATGAAGGCTTTCAACGAAGGAGTCGAGCTAAAAGAAAGGTTAAATCAGGTGCTCACTATGTCAGTGGAAGATGTTTACAATAATGTGAAGGATAAAGACATGCTATCAAAGCCTCGGAAAATCATACAAGAACGAGGAAAACTGAAACCAAACAAATACTGTCACATATCATCAGAACATCGGCCACTTTACAAGTGAATGTCGAGATCTGTTAAAGCAGTTGTGGAGGTTCTACGGGGAAGGAAAATTGTCTGAGTTTGTAAAGAGAGAAACTGGGAAGAGACCCAGGACAATAGCACCATCCAGCTCGGATGATGAAGAGAGCGACGAACAGCCGAGCGGGACGAGCAAGAAGGGAAAAAAGGTTCCGATGGAAGAGTTTCTCAAAGCAAATATCGATGTCTTCGCATGGTTACATGCCGATATGGTAGGCATTAGCCCCGAGCATGCCTGCCATAGGCTAAATATTGATCCAACAAAGAAACTGATTAAGTAGAAGAGAAGGAAATTTGGGCCCGACAAGTACAAGGCACTTGATGTGGAAGTGAAGAAACTGGTAGACAACGATCTTATTCGACAAGCTTTGTGTCCTAAATGGGTGGCGAACCCAGTGTTAGTCTAAAAACTGAATGGAATATGGAGATTGTGCATCAATTTTATACATCTGAATGTCGTCTACCCAAAGGATAATTTTCCACTTCCACACATTGACCAGCTGGTGGATAATACAGTCGGGTATGAACTTTTAACATTCATGGATGAGTTCGCAGGGTATCACCAAATTGCTATGCACCCCGACGATCAGGAGCATACAACATTTTACACCAACAAGAACTTGTTGTGTTGGAAAAGGATGTTGTTTGGGTTAGTCAACGCAAGAGCCACATACCAAAGACTTGTCATCAAAACGTTCGACGAGTATATTGGCAAGACAATGGAAGTATACATGGATGACATCGTTGTCAAGAGCCCAAGTAAGGAAGATCATCTGGAATACCTAGCCCAAGCATTTGAGATACTCCGAGCATACAACATGAAGGTGAATCCAAAGAAAAGCAGCTTCAAAGTTCACTCAGGCAAGTTCCTTGGGCATCTAGTCAACCAACGAGGTATTGAGGCAAATCCCACCAAGGTGAAAGCAATATTGGACATGCAGCCGCTGAGATCAGACAAAGAGGTACAAAGGCTCACCGGATGCTTAGCAGCCTTAAATAGATTCATTTCAAGATCCGGTGATAAATGTCGACCTTTCTTTGATGCTATCAAGAAAGAAAAGTTACAGTGGACAGACAACTGCCAACGGGCATTTGAGCAGTTGAAAGAGTACCTCAGCGACACAAAGAGTTTAACTAAACCAACTCCAGAGGAAAAGTTGTATTTGTACTTGGCAGCGTCGGAAGTGGCGATCAGCTCAGTCCTTGTTCGAGCAAATGGGAAATTTCACTTGCCTATCTACTATGTGAGTCAAGCTCTCCACGAGGCAGAAATCAAGTATTCACCAATGGAGAAGTTGGCATATGCACTAGTAATAAGCGTCAGGAAACTTCGACTGTACTTCTTTGACCATCAGGTGGAAGTGTTGACAACGTTCCCACTTAGACAAATTTTGCAGAGACCTGACACAGTTGGCCGCCTCCTCAAATGGTCCTTGGAGATCAGCCAGTTCGGGATATCTTATGCACCTCGAACAGTGATCAAAGGACAAGCGTTAGCCGACTTTATAGTCGAACTAACCTTTCCTCAAGATTCAACGAGAGGACATAATCATCCCTGGCACATGTACATCGATGGATCGTCAACCAACACAGCGTCGGGAACTGAGATAGTATTGATCAGCCTAGATAGACAAGTATTCACTTCAGTTGTTCGATTTAAATTTATGGCAACAAATAACGAAGCAGAATACGAAGCATTAATTGCCAGACTCCGGTTGGCATTGGCTATGGGGGTGAGAAGATTACAAATATATGGGGACTCACAACTAATCGTCAACTAGGTCCGAGGTGAATATAAAGCAAAGGATGAAAATGTGGCACTGTATCAAAAGATCGTTGCTCACTTGGCCTCCTTGTTTGAGCAAATTTACATTGAGCAAGTGCCAAGAGATAACAATGCCCAAGCAGATGCACTTGCTCGCCTAGCGACCAGCACAGGACCAGCAGAGCTGTCAGAAGTCAAATAACAAAGATACTTCATCCATCGACCAATGATTATAAGGTCAATCAAATTGAGGAGGAATTTGAAGAAGACATTTGGCGAATGCCCATAGTCAAATACCTCCGTGATGGTGAAGTCCTAGAAGATCCACAGGAGGCGATCAAGACGACCAGGCGAGCAGCAAGATTCACATTGATGGACGGGCAACTATACAAGAGAGGATTTTCACTTACTCTGTTGAAATGCTTAGCTAGTGGGCAAGGTCTTGAAGTCTTGAAGGAAATCCATGAAGGTGTTTGTGAAAATCACGCAGGGGGGGCGAGCATTGGCATATAAAATAGTCAGACAAGGGTATTATTGGCCAACTCTGCTCCAAGATGCCATCAAAATTGCTAAAACATGCCATAGATGCCAACTTTTCACTCCCAGCATTCACAGGCCTCCAACCGAGCTAATACCAGTAAATAGTCCATGGTCATTCGGCAAGTGGGGGATAGACATCATCGGACCTTTCCCAACTGGAAATGAGAATGTAAGATTTACAGTAGTGGTCGTGGACTATTACACAAAATGGGTCGAAGCAGAAGCACTTGTAAAATTCACGCAAGAAAAAATGATCAGCTTCATATGGAAATACATCATTTGCCAGTTCGGAGTGCCACAAGTAATTCTGTCAGATAACGGAAGACAGTTCGAAGGAAAGAAGATAAGAGACTTTTGCAAGAAATGGGGAATAAAGAAACATTTTTCAACACTGTACCATCCCCAGTCCAACGGCCAAGTTGAAGCAGTTAACAAAATAACTAAACACATCTTGAAGATTCGGTTGACAAACAAACAAGAAAAATGGTTCGAAGAATTGCCAGAAGTGTTGGGACTTACAGAGTTTCGTACAGAACAATCACCGGGGAAACCCCGTTCACTATGGCATTCAGCATTGAATCAGTTATACCTATCAAACTCAAGGTACCAACAGAGTGAACAACAATGTTCAACGAACAGTCGAACAACTCAGCCTTGGCCGCAGAAATGGACTTAATTGATGAAAAAAGGATTTCAGCTGAAATAAAAAACACTATATACAAGAAAAGAATTGCAAAGTATTATAACTCCCAAGTAAAAATCAGGGAATTCGAAATAGGAGACTTAGTACTCCTGAAAACACTAGCCCCGCCACCAGGAGTATTTGGACCGACTTGGGAGGGCCCATTCAGGATAACCCACAAGTGGCACAATGGCATGTACGACCTCGAAGACTTGAAAGGCAACTCGGCCCAATACTCCTGGAATACAACCTTATTAAAGAAGTATTATCAGTAGATTAGTAAAGAGTGTATGTAAGTTATATATGTTGTAATGTAAATTTTGAATAAATTTAAAAAAATTGGTATGTTGTATAAATCAATCGAGCAACAGTGTGTATGTTAAGCGAACAACAGAAAAATTGTATAATTTATGTATTTTATTTCAGGATGGAATTAGAATAGAAGTAGGTAAGCTCAGCTACTCGCCCAAGCTTAAGCATTTATGAAGCATAAGCCTAACATCGAGGCGAACAACAATGCTCAAGAGTAAATTTAAGGTTAAGTCTATTGAGGACCACAAAGCCCAGTCACAGAAGGTCAAGTTCCTTGAGAACCAAAAATGACCTACTTACTAAAAAAATTTACATATAAATTTACAAATACAAGTACTCACTCTTGAAAAACACAAGGGAGATACTTAAGCAAAAAAATAAAAATATTGTTGGGACAATGTCAGTTTTGAGTTGATCCCAAATACCCTGAAAAGATGAATTTGCCTAAGTGTTTATAATAGTCAGGCTAGTCTTGATAGGCTTTGTTAAGTTAGAATATTTTATATTCACAAGTTCACAATGAGAGGAGTACTCATTGTTGACATTCAAGACTGAAGCCTGAAGAACACAAGAGCACCATCCTGAGCTTATGGCAGTCTTCTAAGCTGGCTGAGTAAGTGTCAGGATGAAGAGCATGATCCTGAGATCATTGCTAACTCAGCCTGAAGGGAACAAGACTGCACTGAGTTATTGGGAAAGACTTGGAGTAGGATCCAAACAATGCAAAAGGAATGTCAGCGCTGGAAGACTTATGTAGATGAGGACAAACCTGAACTCAGTAAAGATAAGACTGAACTAAAGAATGAGTTCTGACATTCTCACCTACCTGATGACGTGGACCAATTAGAGCGCGCCAAGTCATGTACGGACACTGGCTTGAACCTGACATCCCTGCAAGTATTCAACGGGCAAGCATTAAATGCATATTACCAAATCCATGCAAGGACGGCTGCTGCATGGGAAATATGGCCATTGAACATCCTTAGAAGAAGGTGACTAGGAGCTATCTCTCCAACAGATAGATTTCAAAGTTGCTTATAAATGCAGAAGACCTTGGACCCAAACAAGGTTACGGGAAATTTCGAAGCCAGAAATTACTCAAAGCTCTCAGCGTTCAAAGCATTTAAAGCATTCAAGAAGCACTCGAAAAACCTAGAATTTCTCAAGTGTTTCTTTAGTTAAAGAGCTTATTCTGTATTCCACTGAGCGTACTTGATACATCTTAAGCTTATAGTGATTATCCAATCCTTAGCATAGCTTTGCCTTGTAAGGATAATCACAAATAGTTAGAATCCAAACTGAAACCAAAACCCTCTCAGTTAGGTTTGTTGGTTGAAGCTAGTTAGTGAGTTAGAAGGAAGAAGGGTCAGTAAGACTGAGTTGGGTGCACCTTGGCACGTTAAAAACAAGTCAATCCTTAGTGGATTCTCCTGTTGAATCAGGATCACGGACGTAGGAGCTTGAGTCTCTGAACCACGTTAAACTGCTTTGAGTCTTTACTGCTTTGATATTGTTCTTAATTGCTTATTGCTTATTGCTTAAGTCATTCATTGCATGCTTTGTCAGTGCTGAACCAATCTGCCTGACCTGAACTCATTGCACTGCCCTTCTAACCACGGCTTCGTAAAGGAAATACAAGTTTTCAAAAAGCAAACATAAACAAGTCTTTAAACTTTCAGGGCTCACACATTTCTGCACTTGAACATAGGTAGATAGTTAGCCAACTGACTTGCACTCAGTGTTGTTAGTAGGTGTATTATCTCCTCAGTGTTCAACACTTAACTCTGAGTAAGGGGACTCAGTGAAGGTTTAAGAAAGAAAATTTTGTATACGTATATTCCCCCCCTCCCTATACACGTATCACTCAGACTTGTACGGGACCAACAAGTGGTATCAGAGCAGTGGTTCAAAAGACTCACATATAATTCATTTATTATACTTGAACTTCATCTAACATATAATTATTTATTATTAGATTCACGTGAGATCTTATCACATAAGACGGTTATAATTAAGGTTTAATTGCACTAAATTTACTAAACTATTGACGATTTTGTAATTAAACCATCAAACTATTTTTCTTAGCATTGATACATATAAATTATCAAATTTTGGCACATAAATCACTAAACTCAATATTTCCGCAAATAAAATAAAAATTTATCGTGCATGTGCCTTAAAATGATATTTTTATCAAAACTCTTCATAATTGTATTCCAATTGGAACGAGAATTACACAAAATTATTCATCACTTCGTCGTCTACTAGTTCGCAACTTCACTCTGCCGTACATAGCCTCATGAGTCCCACTCCTTGACGCCGTTCTTCATACGTGCATCCACATTCTTGCATTGTTTGACACCAATTGATTTTTATTTTATTTTTTGCAAAATACCCCACATATATTAAAATCGAGAAACTTTTTGGCCAAAATTAAGCTTAGTGGTTTTTGTACCAAAAGTTGATAATTTGTATATATCAATGCCAAGAAACAAACTTTGATGGTTTAGGTGAAAAATCACCAATAGTTTGGTGGATTTAGTTTAATTAGATCTGTAATTAATCATAACTAGTCAAAAATAGAAGTAGACAGGATTAGTGGGTAAATGTGTAAAACTACACATAGTTTAAATTAGTCTCACGACACGTTGACACGTATTTCATACAAAAATTTGTCATAGGATCAAATATCATCTTAAGGGGGTTGTATTCGTTATGCAGTTTGTAGGATTTTTTATTTTTATTTTTAAAGTTTGGGGGTATTCAATCTGAATTTTCAAAAGTCTTTAAAAATCCTGAGATATTCAATACGGATTTTAAATAGTCTTAAAAAATTCTTAGGTATTCAACAGTTTATGAATTTTAATACTCTATGAATTTTCTTTGATTCTCTTTCAAAATATTAATAGATTTCACTCTCCAAAATTTCTTCTAATAACTATAGATTTCTATGGATTTAAAAAAAATCTTTAGGTATTCAACAAACTATGGATTTTCTTTGATTATCTTCCATAGAGATGTCAACGGGGCGGGGACGGGGGGATCCCCGCGAAATCGGGGATTCCCAGCCCCCATCGCCACGAAATAAACAAGGAAATTGTTTTCTCATCCCCATCCCCGCCAAATTATTTTTTATCTCATTTTTTAAATATAAAATAATATCTAAATTAAAAAAATTTAATCTTACACAATAATTACTTTAAGTTGGTGTTAAAAAAACTAGTGTTTCTCTCGTGCGATGCACGGATTGAATATTATAAATTTTAAATTCGAGATCGCATAATGACTTATATAAAAAATTTAAATTAAATTTATTTAATCTATAATCCAATTAATATGTAAATATTATACTGTATATATGTGAGCATTATAATTATTTAATTAATTCTACAATTTTTAATTTTGTAACTAAATTCTAATATTCATAAAATTATTTTAATATATAACAAAACTTATGTAATCTAAATAAAAATTATTTAAATTCAATTCATCATATATAGTTAAAGTCAATAAAAAACACTTTAATAAAAATAAAATAATTTTTTTTAATATTACTTTTCATTTTATATGTGCAGTATATATTAAATAAAAATACCCAAAAGATAATTAATTTGATATATAGTGTATTGAAAATAGATTTAAAATTAATAACTTAAAGAATTTTGAAACTATTTATTAAAAGAAAATGGTAAAGTTAATTCACTCTCTTCAATGGAGAGTGAGATTCACCATTGCACCACAAAGCAAGTAGATTTCACTTGCTCCAATAATGACAACTTTTTCTCTCTCCTCACTTCTATTTTTTTATATACTAGTATTTATCCCGTGCGATGCACAGGTACAATATTATAAAATTTAAACACGAAATTGTATAATGAACGATTATATAAAAAAAAAGTTTAAATTTTTTAAGTGACTTAGCCCACCTTGCCACTGGGTTCCTCACTTTAGTGAGTGACCCAAATTCGATTCCCTTTGGGAACGAATTAAGAGAGTTATAAAGTGGTTTGGAGAATTCTTGGAGTACTTGAGGGCTTGGTGAACTAACTTCTAACAACTAACATTTACCGATCAAAAATAAAAAATAAAAAAATTTAAATTAAATTTAAATTATCCATAAATCAATTAATATGTAAAGATTATATTGTATATATGTGAGTATTATAATTATTTAATTGTATACTAAATTTACAACAAATACTAATATTCATAAAATTATTTTAATATTTAAAAATTTTATATATTCTAAATAAAAATTATTTAAATTCAATCAATCATATAGTTAAAGTCAATAGAAAACATTTAATAATAAAATAAATAATTTAAATATGATTTTTATTTTTATTTGTGCAATGTATATGTTAAATTAAAAATATTCAAAAGACAATTTAATTTGATATATAGTGTGTTGAAAATAGATTTAAAATTAAAAAGCTAAAGAATTTTGAAATTATTGGTGCAAAGTGAAAAAGAAAAGAAATTGGTAAAATCAATTCACTATCTTTAATAGAGAGTGGGATTCACTATTGCACCATAGAGCAAATGCACTTCACTTGCTCCAATAAATAAAAAAATTTATCTCTCCTCACTTCTACTTTTATATATATATATATATATATATATATATATATATATATATATATAGATTAATTTAAAATTTGAAGAACTTCTAATTCTAATATTTTTAGTTAACATATACTACCTCCGTCCCAGGAACTTCTTCACACTTGGGTTTGACAAAAATTTTAAGAAAAAAAAGAGTATGTGAGTGTGGAGTTGAATATAATAATGGTAGTTTTATGTTTTATTGACTATTGTGAGAGAGGGTTGTTTCCTCTTTTGGGGTGTGAAAAAAATATTGGGACGTCCATTTAAGGCAAGTGTGAAGAAAATGTTGGGATGGAGGAAGTGTACTAAAGTGAAAATTATATAATTTGGAACTAATAACATAATATTAAATAAAGTTTAGAAGTAATTTTGAATAAATAGTTAATTGAGTGGGAAATCATGAAATGTTTATTTGTAATTTATTTTTAAATTTAAATTATATATATATATATATATATATATATATATATATATTGATGTATTAATTATATAAAAAAATTGCAGGTCCCCGCGGGGCGGGAAATACTTTTCCCGCCTACGGGCAAAAAAATCCCCGGTCCTCGTCCATGTTTGCTTCGGGGATTTCCCCGCACCGTTCGGGGCGGATCTCCATGGGGATCACCATCGGGGATTCTCCGCCCCACTGCCAAGTCTGCTCATCCAAAAATATAAATAGATTTCACTCTCCAAAATCTCTTCTAACAACCAGAGACTTATAATAAGGCTGAGGTATAACGGTGATGGAAATGAAGATGAGAATAATAATGATGAATAATAATGTATTTTTGGTATTTTTTCTAAACAATTTGGATAATTTTTTTTATTTACAACTGTGTTCCATATACATTTGCATCAATGGTTCCGGAGTCTATGAAAATACATGTAAATCAATATAAAAAAAGTGTATTCCACAATCTTGTCAAGTATATGAAAATCCATGTAAATCAATATAAAAAGTCAGTCAAACTCTACATGAAAACTATAGATTTTCTAAATCTAGAGACTTTTTAAAGTCCAAAATAATCCAATAGAATCTCAAATTTGAATGGATTCTCGGGTGTAGTTTGAAATAAAATAAATAAACAATAGTACATTCATATTTTTTATTTATATATTCACCTAATGTTTCCCCTTTTTCAATTTATATAAAATAGGTTATGATATTTTTCAAGAAAATATCAAAATTAGTCATGTTGCTTAGGTTGATTCCAATTTTAGTCCTATAACTTTTTATTTTCTCAATTTTAGTTCTGGAGTTGTCAATTTTAGTCCTGTAACTTTTTATTTTCTCAATTTTAGTCTTGTGTTTTTTTATTTTCTCAATTTTAATACTGGAGTTGTCAATTTTAGTCTTTTATTGCCTCAAAATTAAAAAATAAACTCACTGGAGGAATTGGGGGTTTTTAATTTTCCGGTGAATTGTATATGTGGATTGTCACGTAATCAAAAAAAAATTGACGGAACCGTCTAGAAAATTGACTGTTACATAATCAAAATAGATTTTTGTGAAATTAGGGGGGGATTGGGTTTGATTTGGGTCGGGGCCATTTTTATTTCCAAACGGGCCGATTATAATTAGATGATCGATTAATTTTTTGATTATGTGGTAGTCCAGGTGTACAATTTTACGGGAAAAAAAAAACCAATTCTTCCTGTGAGTGTTTGAATTTTTATACCAAAAAGGACTCAAATTTATAACTCTAGGACTAAAATTGAGAAAATAAAAAGTTACAGGACTAAAATTGACAACTCCAGGACTAAAATTGGGAAAATAAAAAGTTACAGGACTTAAATTGAAATCAAGCTAAGTTACTGGACTAGTTTTGATACTTAAATTGATTTGGGTCGGGGCCATTTTTGTTTCCAAACGGGCCGATTATAATTAGATGATCGATTAATTTTTTGATTATGTGGTAGTCCACGTGTACAATTTTACGGAAAAAAAAAACTATTTCTTCTTGTGAGTGTTTGAATTTTTATACCAAAAAGGACTCAAATTTATAACTCTAGGACTAAAATTGAGAAAATAAAAAGTTACAGGACTAAAATTGACAACTCCAGGACTAAAATTGGGAAAATAAAAAGTTACAGGACTTAAATTGAAATCAAGCTAAGTTACCGGACTAGTTTTGATATTTTTCCATAGTTTCAAACACTCACATTGAGAAACCCCACTTCTCAATCCCAATTCAATTCTAGTTCGATTATTTCAAATGCCCACACATCTCAAGTATATTTATAGATGTCTAAGGGTTGCATCGAAAGGTTGCGACTCTACTCAAAGGTTGCAGTGAACCTAAGAGTTGCAACTTTTACCCATCAAATGGTGTCACTTCACCGGATAGTCACGTTGAACCGAATGGTTACAACTTTTCACCGAAAAGATGTCCTTTCACGAAGAGCTCTCTCAAATATTATATTATGTAAATACACTAATATACAACAGAAATAACGCCCCGATCAAGTAATATTAACGATACAATTAACATAATAGATATATAAATTCAGAAATTTGGGAGTATATGCACAATTTTGATTCATACAAAATTCCCTGTCGTATATTAAGTACTTTATCTTACACATATAAGAGAATCATAATTAAACGCGATTTGTAATATACAGTACGAGCAAATTCGTTCAGAGAATGAAAATAAGAATGATAATTTTAATAGTGAAGAATAATAATGATAGACTAACTATATTTGTACTATTTGTTGGATACTGAAAAATAATGTTTGGTATGTCTAAATTCTTCAGGAATTGGATGTGTTTTTTTTTTTTTTATAAATGAAAAGAAAACTAGTTTGAATTTTTATTTAAACAAGAAAATTATTTATATTATAATTTAAAAGATTAAAAATTCATACTCCCTCCATAAAAAATAGTCTTGGTTGCTTTATTTGTCCTTCTAAAAAAAAAAAATTTGTTTCCTAAAATGGAAATAATAAACTTTATCTACATTTTTAAAATACACACATAACATTTTTAGAATAATTTATTTTATATTGATTTGACACAATCTTCCTACTTTTTAATTATATATTTACTTTCTTAATAATCGTAAGGAATCAAAGTCATTTCTGCCAAGTTTGTGAGGAATGATCATTCCCCACTTTTAAAAAATGAAACCAATATTTAGGGAATCATTCCGACGTACCAAACAATAATTTCTCATCTCATTCTCATTTCCCACCTCCAAACTTCTCAACCAAGCACATCCTTAGTTTTCAATAACTTGTGTAAAAATTCTGAAGCAATTAACTAATGATAGTAGGAAGTTAAAATTTTCTTAATATATGTGACTTAGTCCAAAATGACATATATTATTTTGAATTAGAGGAAGTATAATTTAGAGTGTGTTTGCAAGTACAAGTAACAATTACTTCCTCCGTCCCAAAAAAATTTGCACACTTTCTTTATTTGGACGTCTCACGTCAATTTGCATACTATTTAAAAAAAAACATTGGTTTACGTGTACACTCATAAAAATACACATATTTATCCATATGTAACTACTTTACTCATTTTTTTAATCCATGTGCAATCTTAAGGCTAAAAAATAACTTTTGGAAAATATGTGATTATACTCATTTTCCTATTGGTTGCAAACATCCCCCATGTTGCTTAAAATCACTGTTAGAATATATATATATATATAGTCTTCGTCCCTAAGTATATTCTTAGGTCCTCCCAATCTATTCTTTTTTTTTTTTTAGAAATAATTACTTAATTATTAACCTTACAAATAATTATTTTATTTATAAATGAACTCCACAATAATTATACAATACTCTCATTTTATTTATTTTATCTCATCTTCTTTAAACTTGTGTCCATTCCCCGGGGGAAATAAAACTAAGGAACTGAGGGAGTAGTTGCGTTTTAGATGGTTAATGTTACTTTTTAGTTTGATATTGAAGAATCACAAATTCTTATTTGAAATTTGAAATTTGAAATAAACTCATAAGTCATAAGTCAAGTGCATTTTGGGCACACACAATTTTAAAAAATTCCAAACACAACGAATGACACATGTTCGTTTCACAAATTCCAAACACAAAAAATGACACCATTCCGAAGCCATCGTGGAAGAGTCATTTATGCGGTGACTCAAATTGAATGGAGACCGATATTATCCACTTTAAATTATTAATATATATATATATTTTACCTCATTTCATAGAACTACATTCTATTGGATAAGAGATGTTACATCTACACTAGTTAAAATACAAAACATATATATGGATAAAAACAAAAGATGGCAGCGACAACTTTGTCTAGCGAGTCGAAACTAGCTATCACCATGGAACAACCTTACAACATCATTAACACGCGTGACTCCTACCATTCACTTTAATTTCAGGCAATTCGCATGTTTTAAATTATACTATAATGACACATTTGTTGGTATTACTAAATTTATACTACATCTGCAGACTTTTTTTTGCAAATTACAATAAAAATTAAGAATATAAAAGTTAATTTTTTTTATTGAAAAAATCATTTAAGGTAAACAAAAGAAAATGAAGAAATAAGGGTATAAAGAAGAAAAAATCATCAATCAAAAAACACAAAAAGAAAACAGTAAATCTCAGGGAAAAAATTGATGCCAAATCACCCAAAAGGTTGCAAATCAATTAATCCAAAAGATTTTTCAATGCACTAGAGAGCATTTATATAGTCCAGAGATTTCGTGGTTCCAACTTCCAAGATTGTTTTTTTATGCTTGTATTTTATCATGTTAATAAGTAAATATATTTGTGACTAATTAATGTTGCTAAGAATAAATACTATATAAATCATGAATTGAAAGATATGAATTGATACAGTGATTCAAACCAACAACACATGACATTACAAATTTGAAAACATTAAATAATTTATTAAGAAATATATGTCGTACAGATTTGAAAACAATTAAATCTAGTATCGAAGTGCAGAGATATGATAGTTACCAGCAGAATCATTCGAGTTAAAACATAATTATGCAAATGATGATTTCAAAGGCCAGAGAATGTTATACTTCAAAACCTGGATAAAAAACATTTTACTGAATTCAAGAACTCTATAGCAAGTAAAATTTCAAAGACAATATTCAAGGTCTGATCTAAGTTCGAAGATAATGGTCAAATCAGGAAATACAAATTGCATAGCTGAACCAAAAACCCAAACGGAAAACTTCAAGCCCGGGGAGCTGGAGCAGGCGGTCCACCAGGGCGCGGAACTTGACCTGGCTTCGGCATATCATCCTGCAAATGTGAAGAGAATCACAGAAAACAAGATATTAAGAAACACTTTACATAAACCAACAAAATTTTCAACTAAGTTGTTTGTAATAAAGATTGATCAATGGGACATCAAAAATGTAATAAAATGAGTAATAGTAGAAATGTTCTCCAACTATAGAGTATTTACAAAAGCACAGAAAAAGGTGAACATAATTTTGGAACGAAAGATTAAATTTAACTGACCCTTGGGCGCCTGAAGCGCTGTGGGGGCTCACGATTCCTCCTATCAGTAACAGAGCGCACTCTCACAACTTTCGAGTGAATAGCACAAGAAACACAGTATTGCATCTTCACATACAGTTTAGGAAGAGTGTATCCTGCAAAGGAAGGCAATTGGATCATGATCAATCTCTACCTAACAAGGAGATGCTATGATCGAAAATCTTACCATCAAAAGCACAAGCTTCTTGCACATCCCTAACTGCAGCTTGCTCTACAATGTTTCTCACCAAAAACCTCTTGATTGCCTTGTCCTGTCAAATTTAATTTTAGAACAGCGACGTATCATTCATTAAATCATTTAAGATCTAGATACACTACATGTAGACAATGTGTTTCAGAGCATCTAAGGAAATAGACAGTGAAGATTCTGAATGTTATTAGTATACATCTCGAACAAATGATTTGAACTTTTCTTAATTATTCACAAGAACATGAACTCCAAATTTGTGTCTTCATAGTGTAAGATTTCTTTTCACATCTGCAATTCAATAGGAAGGCTCACCAAGACACTGGATATGCAATGTATCATGGCATAAGAACCCTATAACCAGCTGATAAATTTACTCACTAAATCTTCCACCTATGACATGTATGACTTGTCTATCGAACAAAATTAAATTCGAATTGAACTGCATATATTTCTAATGCAACTAAAATCGTATATCGATACATGCAATAAGAATCTAACAATAATAAACGATCAAGACGAAAATCAGATCTACAACGGATTTTTTTATTCGGTGATAAACCAAGCACCATCGATTGTTAGGGCGTCGATCAAAATTAAAGTACAGAAAAAGAAGGAAGAAAATTAAATACCTTGGGGCAGCATTTGCCGCAGTTGGAGCAACGGATGAAATTAACATGACCACGGCCATGCTTGTTGCGGCCTCCGTTCCTTCGCTTGAAGGTCTGCAAATTTACCAAAAGAAGTCAGTAACTGTAATTCTAATGCAATTGAACAAATTCAAAAGAAAAAAAAAAAAAACAGAGATTGCTTATCACCATTGTCGATCAACAGATATTTGATCTCAGGAGCTCGGCACGGCTCTGTAATGCCTGTATAGGGTTTAGAGTTCTGAGGGATGAGAGAGAAAGTGGGCGAGAAATTTATATGCGATCCTACGAAACCCTACAATCACTGAGCTTGGATCAGGCCCATAATGAGTCATTACTAGAGTCCAATAGTTTTCGCCTTCGGCCCAATAAATACAAACATAAAATGTAACTTGTGGGTACTCAATTGCTGTGGGATGACTATTGACAAATGTGCAGTGAATACAAATTGGGTGTTTGATTATGAAGATATAGTACATGTATGATTTAATTCTCAATATCTTGGGAGTAATTAAAATGATTCATCTTTAAAATTCATATTTTAATAGAATACTGATGATAATTTATATTATTAATGATTTTCATTAAAAAATATTGAAAGTATGATTTTCATTAAATTATTCATCATCCATGAAAATAATAGTCATTTAGTTTATCATTTCACTATTTTTATTTGATTCCATACGGAAAACCAAGTACCCTTTACTATCATCAAGTTATATAAGTTTATCTTGTATTAAAAAAATTCAAACGATTAATATATGAATAATGGCGATTTAAGTAGATGATATAGTGAAGTTAAGTCTATGGAGTTGATTCGTAGTATAGGAGTCAAGGTGATAACTTTTATGTGAGTGGTTGATTATACCCAAAAAAAATTGTTCTTATGTAAAAGTTGATGAACCTTATGTAGAAATGGTATATCTTATACCCTTTATCTATAATATATAAAGCACCCTACTTTATCTATTTTGGTTTTGGGCGGGAGTTCATTTTGACCGTTCACTGTTTTTGTATATTTTGATCTACACCGTCCGTTTTGTTTATGGTATCTGGCTTCCATTTGGTTCTAATCTTGTTTATGTAATGCAATGAATTATATGTTTGATTAAAAAAATATATATATTGAACAACCGATTCATAAATATCATTTTATAGTATAATAGTTGATACTTTTAATAAACAATTAATGCTAATGAATAATGCATTTTAATGAAATACTAACAATATTTTAAAATGCAGAGAAGGTCTCATATGCAACATGTGCATCGTGCACTCGCCCTACCTATATCTTATTAATAGTACGTACCCCCGCGAATTTCGCGAACTGAAAAAAATATTTGTTATTATTATTTCAAATTATAAATATTAATTTTTAAAAAATATTTTGTAATTTTGATATAATTTTTAAATTGTAATTATAATTCAACAAATAATAATAAATATTAAACATGAATAAATATAAAATTTGAAAATCATTAACTAATTCACACATTCAATCTCAAATTAGTATAACACAATATTACTTAAATTACAGTTTTTGTATACTTGCATGCCCAATTTTCCCCCACGATAAGAAGATACAATAACAATCGGCAAAAGTTCAACTCTAAAGATAGAATCCTACAGATCTAAAGGTAACATTTGACAAAAATGATGTCATAATTAAATTAAAATATTGTGTAGATGTTTGTGTGAGAACAATTGATTAATGTGTTGGTATTTATAATACACAATTCAACAATAAGAACTGACTCTTAGGCGTCAATTTTTTTTTTTCCACCTGGACATTTCACATTTACAGATATTTTGCAAAAAAAAAAAAATTAAAAAATAGTTAAAATAAATTGAAATTGTTGAAAAAAATCGAAATCCTACTACAAAACAATGTCTATATTTTACAGTTTCAAATTCAATTTTACAAGTATTTATAATGGAAACATCCAACCCTAAGAATTACATTTAAGCGGCAATTCAAATTATTTTAAAAAAATCAATTCCCTCCTAAACATTTCATGTATACATGTATTTTATAAAAAAAATTATTAAAAAAATCGAAAATTTGTAAAAAAAATTGCTAACCTTATGTGATATAGTATTATACATGGTAAGATATTGTATATCATGACAAGATTTTTTGGGAATAATGCTATTTCAGTGACAATATCTTTTGGGTAGTAAAAATCTTGTTAAAAAAAATGTTACAATCTATTATTCATGGTAAGATATGATATTGGATGACAAGATTCTTTGAAAATCTTGCAATCTTTTACGTGACAATATCTTTTACAAAATATTTCAATATCCTTCTACAAAATTAGCATATATAAATATTCTACAAAAATAAATTCCAAAAATATCTATTATTGTATTATACATGGTAAGATATTGTATTTCATGGAAAAAAAATATGGGAATAATATGATATTTCAGTGACAACATATTTTGGCTAGCAAAATATTGTCCAAAAAAAAATTAATGTTACAATCTATTATCCATGGTAAGATATGGTATTGGATGACAAGATTCTTTGGGAATCTTGTCATCTTTTACGTGACAATATCTTTTACAAAATACTTCAATATCCTCCTACAAAATTAGCATATATAAATATTATGCAAAAATAAATTCCAAAAATATCTATTATTGTATTATACATGGTAAGATATTGTATTTCATGGCAAGATTTTTGTGAATAATGTGTTGTTTGAGTGACAATATATTTTGGCTAGTAAAATATTGTAAAAAAAATTAATGTTACAATTTATTATCCATGTATGATATGGTATTGGATGGCAAGATTTTTTGAGAATCTTGTCATCTTTTACGTGACAATATCTTTTGCAAAATACTTCAATATTCTCCAACAAAATTAGCATATATAAATATTTTGCAAAAATAAATTCCAAAAATATCTAAGTAAGAAACTTAGTGTCCTTTTTTTTTAATTCGAATTCACTCATATACGTTTAACATATACTTTCCACCACTATGCCGACTGAATTCCAAGTTAAATTGATTTTTTTCGGATTATTGGAGTGAAACGCCTAGAATTTTGTGATATTATCAAATATTTACTCTGTATGTGCAATGTTTGTACCCAATTGATTCCGTGAATAGAGAAACACATATGTGCAAAGGGATCGGGAGTTTACCTTGGACGGAGGAAATAATGTGCTGGGTTAGGCGGAGGAACGAAGACACTGGGCTAAGCGGGTCGGTTGTAATAGAGCAGCGAGATGGTGCCTACATACCTTGTACGGTGCAGGGCTAGGTGAAGGAACAACTTAAAACACAGAGAAAACTTTATACCGAAGATAATATCGCAAAAATCCGTGAATTAAAATAAAACTCTAACCTTTGGAAGATTTTGGGAATGAGGCGACGTGGACATGGCAGGCGGCGCTGGGAAAATTATAATTTGGTATAAGTTGTTGGTCCGTGCTGATTGGAGAGGAGGCGGAAGCGGCTCTGAAAAACATCGAAGAAGAGTGTTGTGGTGTGAGGGAGATCGAATGTGAGAGAGATGGCTTATGGAAGAATGTGAATGATGAATAATTATATTAACCCTATTTACAAATCAATTATTTAGATGTAATGATATAAAATGAATGGTTGAGATCAAAACTTAAACAAACTTTTAATGAGAGCGCAGTATTTCGAAATGGAGAGATTTGAGACATGCCACCTCATCCTTAGAATAAGGTGGTGTTGACGCATCACCTTGGAGAAGTTTGAAAATATATTATAATAAGATACTATATTTTCAAACATCTTCAATTTAATATGTCAACACCACCTTATTTTTAGGTTGATACGGTACCTCTCAAATCATTTTATTTCAAAATCATGCATTCTCCTTGAAAGTTTATTTTAGGCATGTTTTAGATTAAATTAAGACTTAATCTACACCATATATTTTATATTTTTAATTTCAATCGTACATTTCATTTTATATTTTCTATAAATGTCAAATCTCACTTTAATTTTCTATAAATCATCTTCATTTCTCTTCATTTTCTCATTCTTTGTTTACCATATCGGACCACCGCTTCTTAATTTTTCCTTATAGGTAAATACTGATTTTTTTCTCCTCTCTTCTTCTCTCATGTCGTTGTCCCTCTTCTCTCAGGTTATTCAGGAACTGCCACCTCCTCATATATCTCCTCCCTCGAATCGCATCGGAATACCGCACGCCGCCACATAGGGCAAGAGATCAATTTTTTAATATAATTGAATCGTTGTTTTTTTTCTTGCATAAATATGTCCTCGGTATGACGATCCCAACCTGAAACACCACCATTCCAGAAACGTTATCAAAACCCCAGTTTATCGGGATAATTTGGAAATTGGCGGGTGAGGATTTTTTCTTTAATTTTTTAAGAATTATTTATTTGTAAAATATAGAATTTTTTTTCTACTAAGTTGTTATTTCTCTATAGTATACTATAAATCTGAATAAAATTTAATTAATGGAAACAGAATATTTACGTATAATATGAAATATTCTTTTAAACAATAAATTATTGCAAGCAATTTATTTTTCACTTTTGGACGATTTTTTTGGATATATTTTTTGCAACATACATATGCGAAATTTTTAGGAGGGAATTCGAAATATTTTGGAAAAGATATTTTTAGAGAAATAGTATATGATACCAAAAATCTTGCAACCAAATAAAATATATTGCCTTCAATAATAGATTGTTATGCAAAAAATTATTTTTGGATAAAATTATGCGGCCCAAATAGATTATTAAACTGCAAAATACAAATATTCTTTTTTAGACTAGGATTAAAATTTTTGTTTTATATTTTTTAACATACAAATATTAAAAGTCTATATAAACAAAATGGTTGTTATATCTTATATAATTAATGTATATATTTTTTCTTAAAATGTGTGTGTTGGTGATCAAATTTAATCGGATGGATTAGTGACTGTTTTAGTTCGGTTTAAGACCACCAATCAATTATGTGTGATTGATTACCACCGTAAATGGTAAATCGAAGATCTGGGTTATGAAATCGTAGTTACGAAAGTCGAAATCGTATTTATCTCGTGTATGTGTACGTTTAGGTGTGTTTGTGTGTGTTTTTTGGAATTATTTGTGTATTTGAACTTGTATTTCTTAGCTGGAGAACAACTATTTATAGAGACTAGCAAGCAGGAGGTGTCCAAGACTCTTGGTCTTCCCAGCTTGCATGCCAGATAAGTGTCCTTTGACTTTGTTTGACCTTATCTAACCTGAATCTTAGTTACAAAGTCTTCTTTGGTCTTATCTCGGACTCATTGTTGTTCGTCCAGGTCGGGTTGATTTGTCCAGAAGGATCTTTCAGTAAAAGTTGTTCGCCTTTTGAGGGTATGGCTTCAAAGTTGTTCGCCTATATTTCTTGTGCTGAACTTCGAAATCTTGGTTCTTTGTTTGTTTACTTACACCTCTTAGGCTGGTAGATACACCACTTTTTATCAATGTTGCTCGTCATCAATGGCTTGGCGGAATATTCATATCTGGTCTCGGGTCTTAAAACCTGTTCGCCAGTATGTTGTTCGTCACTGGAGTTGTTCGTGTTGGAGTTATACGTGAAAGTATGCTTTTACTTTGTATAACTCGTGTATCAAACACTCGTTTTATGAGAATAATTCTTTTATCACATTTGCTTTAGATATAATTGAATGTTGAATTTCTATTGCAAACCGTTCAATATATAGTACTAGTTACATTGTAGTTAATGTGGTGATACCCGATCACGGAAGACAACATTAACAGTTTACTTGTAACTAAACGTACAATTTCACGACCTAGGTGGAATTGAACAATCCGCCATGAAAGGTCGATGTGTAAGGCTCAGATTGGTCTGTCTTGACTAAGAGATTGCACTAGCACATTTAGTATGTGTTGAAGAGGACCTACAGCGAGGATAAATTCTTCTGTTCTAAAATGTGAAGAATTAGACCTCAGTGGTTGTTGATTTCTTAATCTCCGTCACTTAAATAGGACCGTGTGTGCTTAATGGTTACTGCTTTGATTCATGTTGGGTGAGAATCATTGTGACTTCGAACTTTGTGTCTTGGGCAGTAATATTAATCATACGACGGTTGCTAAGATTTAATACAGAGAAACGCGTGCGAGTACGGCTTGTGTGATTAGTCCCCTTGGTGAGCTCAGAAGTTTTATCGTACCAAATCTTGCAAGTGAAGAATCAGTTTCTTCGATACGGATAACAATGTTGAGCTGTCTTTACTCCAAGGTGAAATATATTAATTAATTTAGAGCTATTCAGAAGCTTAATTAATTAATGGACTTGATAATCTTAAACGCGGGAAATAATAACCGGGAGCCCATATTATCGTAATATGGATTAAGATGGATAGTGCAATATTAATTTATTAGTGGTAATAATTAATATTAATGGGCTGAATTATATTGGGGCTCAATATTGAAATTCGGAAGTCCATTAGGAGGTCCAATCTTAATTCTCCTTAAAGGCCCATCAAGTAGCCCAATAATGATAAGGTGATTAAAATAAAAAGATAGTATCATGCTGATTTTTGCCTATGATTTTTGAAAAAAAAGGATTAAGAAGAGAAGATTTTGTTGATTTTCTTGAAAAGATATTATGGAGTATAAGTATTCTTGGAATACAAGATTATCTCATATATTCAAGAAGGTCCAAATCTTGGATTCTCTACTTATGAATTTTCGAAAATTCCCAGATTTTTGTGGAATATTTTATTTTGGAGAAAAGAATATATGAGATATATTCAAGATTTCTTAGAGTCTAAGAAAAGATTTTTTTCCAAGCCCATAAACCACATTATTTTCGGCCACTCTATGTTATAAATAGGGGATGATTATTTCATCCCCAAGTACATAATTCCAAGTGTTGGAAAAATCAAGAGCATAGATATTTTTCTTTTTCCTTAGTTATTTAAATTGTTCGATAGCATCTCCCACCGGTGATCGAACAAGGCGAAGGGAAATACTTGAGAAGACTTTTGGGTTGGTAAAGCGTGAACGTATTTGTCTTGTTTATTCAAAGGCCAAGTCTACAAGAGGTACGTAAGTCACATAAATTCTTGTTTATTCCGCCTAGACTTTATGTGAATTAATTCAACATGCATGATGATAAATTAGTTGTTGGAATTATTATTTGAATTAATTAGGATTAATTCATGCTAGTAATAATTGTATTTAAATTCGTATTTAAATTTCATCCCGAATAGATTCCGGACACCCCTATTTTCCCAACAACTGGTATCAGAGCCACGGTTTCGGGCTCTGATCTTTAAATTGGAATTTAAATTGTTATACATTAAATTAAAATTGGATAGTAGAATTGCTAGATCTTTTTTGCAGGTATCCAATTGTCATGGTTTTAATGTTGTTAATTTTCATGCGTGTGAATTAATTGTTTTAATTCGATTAGTTCGAATTCGTTTTTCTCGTGAGAAAATCCACGAGTAGATTAGTTGTTTTTATTTTGATTCGATCATTGTAATAGACTAGTCTAGATCTAGTTTTTTTTTTTTGTAAAATAAATTGTAACCGGATCGTGACGAAGAACGAAGAATTAAAAACGGCGTACCCGGACAACGCATGCGTGCGCGGCGCATGCATGGACGTAAAATCATGCATGGGGTGTGACTTGAAGCGACTACACTAGCTTCTACTAGTAGCTACCCCGCAAGAGAACGGGTTCACTGTAGTATGGGCAAGTATAGGGACCAAGTATTATCGAACCCAAGGGATGGTGTATATGCGAATAGATCCCTGAAGATCTACGCGTCGTAGTTAATATGAGTGTGTTGTTTTTGGATTTTTGGAAAGATTAATTAAAAGCAACTAAAGTAAACTAATTAAACTAAAATACTAAAGCAATTAAATTAACTAAGGGTTGTGTTCTAATGAGAGATGGTGATGCTTAGGATAGGAATCCCTACGTATACTAACGGAGCAGGTACATAATCAAAGTAATCGTGACACACAAGAATTAACCTAAGTAAAAGAATGCAAGGTGAAAGCTCAAGATTCTAAACCCTAATACTTTACCCTAACACTCGACTTCACTAATCCACTAACAAGTTAATGGATTGTGCTCAATTAATGAGGCCCTAATTTAACTAAGGTGATGCGGTCGTCCTCCTTCGCTAAACCGGTAGATGAATTAACCTTTCCTAAACCTTCTCGTTAAGACTACTAATTGTTATTGAGTGATGCGGTCGTCCTCTCTCTAACACTTTCGTACTAAATTCAAAGGTAAAGTTCAGATTAATTATAAGAATTCATTAATCAAGAGAATTAAAACTAACGTCACGAATTACCCTAATTACGTACCCACATCCTACTTCTACGAGTTCATCCTAACCTAAGCATGCAAGGGTTTTAGCCGGACATGGTTGTAACAAACATAAAAGCAAACGAAGAAACAACGAACATAAACATAATGAATTGAACGAAGAAAATAAGAAACATGAACTAGGGTTTAAAAAGAAAATAAATACGAAGAACTGAAATTTGAATTGATAAAAACGAAATTTAAACGTGTTCAAAGTAACGAACTAATGAAAAGAAACTAAGAATTGAAAAGAAACTAGAATTCGTATGAAAAACCTCAACAAAATGTAAATAAAGCTTGCTCGTTCTTCTCCTCTTCAAAAACTAAGTCTAAAATTATTTCTAAAAGTCGGGTCTATGATCTTTTTTCAAAACGTGTTTGGAAGAGGTATATATAGGCACCGGGTCGAAACGGGAGTTAATGGGCCGAAAATACGCATCCGGAGGTAAAAATCCATGGGCGCTCGAGCAAAATGCTCGAGCGGTCCCGCTCGAGCAGTGTAGCTCGAATGACACAATCGCTCGAGCGGTTCCGCTCGAGCTGGTCGAGCGCTGAAATCTCTCTGTATGTTTTGGGCGCTCGAGCAATTCGCTCGAGCGGTGGCGCTCGAGCTGCTCGAGCGCAAGAATGGTTCTGTACGTTTAGGCGCTCGAGCAATTCGCTCGAGCGGTGGCGCTCGACCTAGTCACTCGAGTGACCTCCAACTCTTCCCAAGTGATACTTTTCCTCGTCCGCACTAATATCAATCGTATTTCTTCAATATCTTCTCATCCGGGCATCCGTTTGAGTCGATTCAAAGTCCTACGAACTCCGTTTTTCGTCCTCTATTCACCTATGAGCATCAAAGAGACAAATTTATCAATGTATAGAAATAATGCTCAATTGATTCTAAATACTCTATAAACTCGACCAAAATTAGGGCATTTCTAGCTACGAATCATGACAATTTCACGCCTAATCAACCCCCCCAAACTTACCATGTTGCTTGTCCTCAAGCAACGAAATAATAAGTCAAGTGGAATTGTTAGGAATGAATCAAAAAATCAATTATGCAAGCTAATGAACTCAAGCTTCAAAAGTCAATCACCCGTATACTCACTCACTTTCTTTTATCGTACTCATGCAACAATGACAAGAAACACCAAGATCAAACATGGATGTGCACTCAACGATGTGTTTCACTCCCTCACAAGTGTATAACAGTGTTTAAGGGACTCACTCAATCAATCAATCACACATATTGGCAGCCATAGGCTTGTAAGCACTCTCAACTCCGACCATACTCTAGAAATCAATGCCGAATCAAAAATGACTTTTCTCAAGGTTGTAATGTAGGCTCTTTGGACAGGTGGGATAACAATATGGTAAAGTGACTCAAGTGAATGGAGAATAGAAAATCAGACTTCGAAACTTCGAGATTAGGAACAGACTACTTCAAACATATTCAATCAACACTCTTTCAATTCCACTTCTCTCAACACTTCAATTTTTTTCCTTTCTCTTTTCATTTTTTTTTTCAATCACTTCACTTTTTTTTTTCGCACAACACATGAGCTCATTTTTTTCTTTTGCTCATTCTCAATTTTCTTTCTCTTTTTCCCACATCTCATAACTTCATCAAACCTTCTTCTCTTATTCACTCAACAAACAACCTTTTTCCTTTTTCAACTCAATTCACTCCCTTCATATTCACACTTTCCTATTCTCCACTCAAATTTGGACAAAAGGCTTAGGAATTGGAATAGTGTTCATATGTGCTAGCAAATAAAATAGGCTTTAGGCTCAAAGGGGCTAACAAGGGATCAATGTCATTGGTAAGGAAATTTTTTGGCTAAGTGACTCAATAAAATCAAAGATGGCCTAAGATCACATTCGGCATATCTAACTAGACACAATCAAGGAGCAAGAGCACACACAAGTTCTAGCATCCTCTAAAGTGATGATTCACTCACAAACGAAGAGATTAAATCATGCATTTAAATCTCGTAAGGCTCAACTCTCACGGCTTTCACATCCATGCTAGTCCTAGTGCATTCTCACTCTCATCACATAAGTACTCAAAAGAAAACTCATAAGCATACAAGTTCTCTCCCTAAACAGCTCAAACTCAAACACTCACACAAAAGAATTTCTAACTCACTCTTACAACTCACTCTACTCATCAAATCATACTCAAAGATAGCAATCAACAAGCATAAGATGATTGATAGGCATAAAATATGCAATAGCGGGTCAACTCAAAATCACCCCAAGGAGTATCTCAACAAACTAATAATCAATCAAACTCAACTCAAAGATAAGGGCGTGCATGCATGTGCAATGTAACAAGAAACATAAAAATCTCCACCCCCCCAAACTTCAACCTTGCTAGAGGTCTAAGTTTGGGGTTGTGGGTTACCTCAACCAAATAATCCTGTTTCTCTCACTAGCTTTGCACACTTCATGTGTCTCAAGTTGGTTCCTTCAATCTCCACTTCTTTGATACCTTTACTCCTTTAGAGACAAGTCTACGAGCAACTTACTCAAATACGAGGTTAAACATACGACTCAACAACATCCTAGTAACATAAAAGGAAAATAACTAAAAACACTCAAAAGCAAATAAAAAATGGGTTGCCTCCCATTCAGCGCTATTTTTAAGGTCCTCATGCCGGACCAAGCTCAAAGGAGCTTATGGGACATCATACTCAAATTTACCTTCCTTACTCTAATAAGAGTGGTATTTGAACTCCTTTCCTTGATGCCCCACCATCATGAGCCCTTTTGCTCTCTTCTCATCCCCAAGTGTTATGGGTCTCAACTCCTTCTTGCCTCTATCTGGAGGAGTCTTACTAAACAACTTCTTGAGTTTTGACTTTTTCTCCTTAACTCCTCCTTTCCCTTCTAACTGGACCACGTCCACTTTCTTCACCTCTTCATCCTTCAACTTCTTCACTTTGTCCCTTGCAAAATAATCAAGATCATAACGCTCATGGGTTAAATAATCAAGTGAAGGAGTATAAAATTCATGAATATGAGAAGGATTAGGGATAGAAGGCGTGTCTTCAACACGAGGATCAATAATATCCATGCAATACAAGCTCTCATCCTCCCTCGGGTGTTTCATGGCTTCATATAGGGAGATCTTCACTTCTTGATCATCGACCTTCAACGTAATCTTCCCATTTGCCACGTCTAGCACCATCCCCGCCGTAGCTAAGAACGGTCTTTCCAAAATCAGGGGTACGTGCTCATCTTCCTCCATCTCTAGCACTACAAAGTCAGCTGGAAAAATGTGATCTCCAACTCTCACTAGGACGTCTTCAACCACACCTTGAGGTCTAGTAATAGACCGGTCGGCTAGTTGAAGCGTCATCATTGTGGGTTGAAGTTCAACACCTTCCAACTTCTTGAAAAGCGACAGTGGCATCAAATTAATGCTCGCCCCGAGGTCGCACAACGCTCCCTTCTTGATCCCGTTCCCAATATCACATAGGATCGTGAAGCTCCCGGGATCCTTCAGCTTTGGTGGAAGCGCCTTGTGCACTAATGCACTCACCTCGTGGTTCAGCTGCACCAACTTTGGCTCATCCACTCACCGTCTTTTCGCAATCAAGTCCTTAAAAAACTTCGCATAATGCGGCATCTGTTCCAAAGCATCATAAAAAGGAATATTAATATGCAATTGTTTAAAAACATCAAGGAACTTAGCGAATTTCTCATCAAGCTTCTTTTTCATGAAGCGTTGTGGATATGGGACGGGTATCACAGATTTGGGTACCCCCCATTCATCTCTTTCTGTTTCTTTCACTTTCTCCCTTGCTTCCTTTGCCTTCTTCCACTTAGGAACTCTCTCACCCTCCTTACTTTCCTTGCCCTTCTGGGACTCATCCATGTCTTCATGCTTCTCAATTTCTTTCTCCTCAGTCTCATCTCCATCCCCTTTGGGCTCAATCTCTTCTTCGGGCGTCTCAGAATCAGCAGGCATCTGAGGACCTTCGTAGTTGGTTCCACTTCTTAGCTGGATCGCCTTGCACTGCTCTTTCGGGTTCCCCTCCGGCATTCTATTCACTGATTTTGCAATCTGGCTCATCTGGAGCTCTAAAGAGGTGAACCTTCGATTGTTCTCTTGTTGAGTTCTAGTCCACTCAACGTTCATCTTCTGGAGCTCTTGATCACGTTGATCACCCTTCTTGTGCAGCTCCTTCACATCGTACTCCAAGGATGACAACCGCTTGCTCCCTTCCTCCACCTTCTGAAGGATCGCTCTCAACATCTCCTCGGTTGATGCACCGCCTTCTCCACCAGGAGGTTTAGACCCCGGATCAACGCCTGCAGGAACAGTAACACCAGCTTTTGGGTTAGCATAAGAAAAATTATCATTCTTCCTCCATGTGTTTTGAGGAGGCTACTGGCCTTCTTGATACCCTTGTGTGTTCCTCCATTGATTTTGAAGTGGCTGAGGGCCTGGAAGCACAAATGGTTGGCCATAAGAAGGCCTTCCATACTGATTTCCACCTTGGTAGCCATTCTGATTGTAATACGGACCTCCCATGTAATTGGCCACCTCTTGCTGTCCACTTGGTTGGTCTACTCTCTCATTCTCTACTGCATGCTCTCCACCCAAACTCTTTCCCAACTCGAGGTTGTTGATCTTTTCCATCATGGCCATCAGCAGCCTTCTCGTTCCTTCTCCCTCTTCAACCTGATGCACTCTCTGAATCTGCATCTCCACTCCAAGCACCGGCATTCGTGACAATGTTGTCAACGATCTCTCTACACCTCTCTATGCCTTGGTTGAGGAATGCTCCGCCCGCACAAGCGTCTAAATGATCTTGCCCCGTCTTGTTGGCACCACTATAGAAGAACGCCATAATGTCTCCCTCATTGTACCCGTGCTGCGGGCACTCAATCAGCATGTTTGAGTATCTCTCCCACGCTTGGCGTAAGTCCTCTCCTTGCTTCTGGCGAAAGGACGAGATCTCAATTCTAGCCTTGATCGTCCTAGATGGAGGGTAGAATCGCTCGAGGAACAGACGCTCGAGCTCGGCCCAAGTGGTAATACCTCCCCGCGGGAGCGTATTATCGTACCACTCCTTGGCTATTCCCGTCAATGAGAATGGGAACAGCCTAAGCCTCTTGGCATCTTCAGACATGCCATTGTAATTGAATGTTGAGGCTATCATGAGAAAACTCCTCAGATGTGTATGAGGATTCTCCTTCCCGATCACTCCTTTGAACTGATTCTCGGTCAGCAGCTTTAAAATCCCCGGTGATATCGAGAAGTTGTTTGCCTCAACTGGAGGTAAAGCCACTCCATCATAGTACCGCTGTGGCTGCGCTGCAAACCTCCCTCTAATCGCCATATTATGATCTACGTTCTGAGGAACGTGTTGAGGATTAGCAGCAGGTACTGGTACTTGTTGGGGTGGTGGTTGGTAAACAGGTGGTTGGTTGTAGACTGGGGGTGGATGATATGGATATGGTGGGTAAGGATAAGGTGGGTATGGGTAATGTTGGTATACTGGATTGTTAAAAGGGTTATTTGGGTTTTGTGGGTAAGCAGGGTTGTTAGGAGGATTATGGACAAGGTTCTGAGCTGGATTTCCTACGTTTTGTGTATCCGGGTTTAGGCTCTGGCTATCCCCTAATGGAATTTGATTCTGGCTACCACTAACTCCAGTGCCTTCAACTCGGTCTACTGCCTGATTGAAATCGTTGGCAGCATCGTCCAACTCATTATTGATGTCCATTGGTTTCTTCCCTAAGTCGGCAGCGTTCATTCTTTTCAAGTAAGCTCGGTTCCTTCTGGCTATTGTCTCAAGGTCCAACGGTATTCTCTCTTCGCTCGTATTGCCTTGTGAGCGTGTTCTCATAAACCTAACACACTAGCAGAAGGATCAAAACGCAACTGCCGAATGGATAAAAAATAAAAATAAAAATAGAAATTAAATCACCCACTACTAACTACTAAGCTATCTACAAGTCCTATTCAAAAGCATACAACGCCATCCCCGGCAACGGCGCCATTGACTTGAAAGCGACTACACTAGCTTCTACTAGTAGCTACCCCGCAAGAGAACGGGTTCACTGTAGTATGGGCAAGTATAGGGACCAAGTATTATCGAACCCAAGGGATGGTGTATATGCGAATAGATCCCTGAAGATCTACGCGTCGTAGTTAATATGAGTGTGTTGTTTTTGGATTTTTGGAAAGATTAATTAAAAGCAACTAAAGTAAACTAATTAAACTAAAATACTAAATCAATTAAATTAACTAAGGGTTGTGTTCTAATGAGAGATGGTGATGCTTAGGATAGGAATCCCTACGTATACTAACGGAGCAGGTACATAATCAAAGTAATCGTGACACACAAGAATTAACCTAAGTAAAAGAATGCAAGGTGAAAGCTCAAGATTCTAAACCCTAATACTTTACCCTAACACTCGACTTCACTAATCCACTAACAAGTTAATGGATTGTGCTCAATTAATGAGGCCCTAATTTAACTAAGGTGATGCGGTCGTCCTCCTTCGCTAAACCGGTAGATGAATTAACCTTTCCTAAACCTTCTCGTTAAGACTACTAATTGTTATTGAGTGATGCGGTCGTCCTCTCTCTAACACTTTCGTACTAAATTCAAAGGTAAAGTTCAGATTAATTATAAGAATTCATTAATCAAGAGAATTAAAACTAACGTCACGAATTACCCTAATTACGTACCCACATCCTACTTCTACGAGTTCATCCTAACCTAAGCATGCAAGGGTTTTAGCCGGACATGGTTGTAACAAACATAAAAGCAAACGAAGAAACAACGAACATAAACATAATGAATTGAACGAAGAAAATAAGAAACATGAACTAGGGTTTAAAAAGAAAATAAATACGAAGAACTGAAATTTGAATTGATAAAAACGAAATTTAAACGTGTTCAAAGTAACGAACTAATGAAAAGAAACTAAGAATTGAAAAGAAACTAGAATTCGTATGAAAAACCTCAACAAAATGTAAATAAAGCTTGCTCGTTCTTCTCCTCTTCAAAAACTAAGTCTAAAATTATTTCTAAAAGTCGGGTCTATGATCTTTTTTCAAAACGTGTTTGGAAGAGGTATATATAGGCACCGGGTCGAAACGGGAGTTAATGGGCCGAAAATACGCATCCGGAGGTAAAAATCCATGGGCGCTCGAGCAAAACGCTCGAGCGGTCCCGCTCGAGCAGTGTAGCTCGAATGACACAATCGCTCGAGCGGTTCCGCTCGAGCTGGTCGAGCGCTGAAATCTCTCTGTATGTTTTGGGCGCTCGAGCAATTCGCTCGAGCGGTGGCGCTCGAGCTGCTCGAGCGCAAGAATGGTTCTGTACGTTTAGGCGCTCGAGCAATTCGCTCGAGCGGTGGCGCTCGACCTAGTCACTCGAGTGACCTCCAACTCTTCCCAAGTGATACTTTTCCTCGTCCGCACTAATACCAATCGTATATCTTCAATATCTTCTCATCCGGGCATCCGTTTGAGTCGATTCAAAGTCCTACGAACTCCGTTTTTCGTCCTCTATTCACCTATGAGCATCAAAGAGACAAATTTATCAATGTATAGAAATAATGCTCAATTGACTCTAAATACTCTATAAACTCGACCAAAATTAGGGCATTTCTAGCTACGAATCATGACAATTTCACGCCTAATCAGGGTGAAGAAAAAGAGAACGAATGTCAAAACCCGGCGCACGGGGTGCACGGCGCATGACCCGCGCGCGACGGGTGGCCGGTGGTGCGCAAGCGCGCACGCACGCCTCGGGCGCGGCCTGCAGTGCCTCGGCGCCTCGCGTGCAGCGCTTCGGCGCGCCTCGGCACGCAGCGCCTCGGCTGCTCGGCCGAGAGGCGCGCGGGCCCACTCCGTGGGCCTACGCGCGCCGTATCTCGGGCCGTGGAATCTTTCGGTTCTCCTTTTTCTTTCGTGTGATTTTAAACGTCGTCTCGAACCCCAAACGATGTTGTTTTTTATGAAGTGTTGCTGTTCGAGTGGGAGCGTGTCGAGACGAACGACGGAAAGCAACAAGGACGATTTTTCGCATCAAGACATGAAGAAATTAAACCGTGACAATTGGATTTGAGTGCTCCAATGTGTTTAATTTTGTTTTGATGGATGTTTTATTTCGTGCACTTATTATTATTTGTTAATATGTGTTTGCATGAATTTAATTGTCCAAGAAAAACCTTACTTTCGAAAATTACTAAGTATGTTTATTTAATCGCAATTTTATTCCGGATATTAAAATTGGATTAATTTGGCCTCCATAATTTATTTATTTGTGAAGTTCTTTTGGAATACATTTCCCCCTCGGATCGGCCAAAAGAACGGATTTCACATGAATAAATTCCGAAAGGATGATTGTGGATTATTACTAGTGGCGGTATTGACCCTCACCCCGAGTGGCTTGCTCAAAGCGAAATAATAATCCTGTATTTAATTATGGTTATTACTTAGGCATAGGAAATTGATATTAACTTACTCCCCTCGTGGCGCATTTAAATTGTTTCGAGATATTGGTTGATGCATGATTATATTGTTTTAAGGTTTCAATATAATTTATGTGATCGAATTATGTGATAATTTTATATTTTTCTAGATATTGATATGAATGTATGTTTTATTCTCATTTCATCATGTCGCAACCTTTTAATCCACTGTTTAATATACTTAAAGTTAATAAACTTTTTGGAGAGAATTATATCGATTGGAAATGTAATTTTAAATTTGTCCTTACTGCAAGAAAACACAATTGGGTTATTCACGCTAATGAACCCGGCAAGCCTAATGATAAGTCAAGCAATGGGAAAAGGCATTTTATGATTGACAACGTGACAATGAACACATGAAGTGCATCATCTTGACATCTCTGTCTAAGGATGTGAGGCGCGTTAATGAAGACATTTGTATCCACTGTTGAAATCATGTAAAGCCTTGAAGAGATGTTTACACATCAGAAACCCATGACTAATCAGTTCACCAAACATGACTTGGTCAAGTTGGAAATGGTGGAGGGAACGCCCGTGAGGGAGCATGTTCTCGAGATAATGGCATACCTTAACAACTTGGAAGTACTTGGCACAGATTTTGATTGATTTCATATACCATTCTCTACCGAGAAGCTTTGAGTAGTTTCATCTGAACTGTCAGATGAATGAACGGACAAGTCGTTTGCCCGAGCTCTTGCAAGCTTTAGTTTCGGTGGAGGTGATAATGGAGCACCAGTCTAGTGCTATGGTGGCTAATGGTTCGTCTATCTCCTTTTGGTCCCAAGGGAGGGAAAAAGAGGAAGAGAACCAAAGGCCGGATCCAAGCAAATCCAATTGTTGCGAAAGGCAAATGCAAAGGCTAGCATCGAAGGGGAAGTGTTTTAGTTGCGGTGAGAGAGGACAATGGAGGTCTGCCTGTTCCAAGCCTAAGAGGCTAGGAAAGTTAGGTAATTCACACACCCTAGTCGTCGAAACTTGTGAAGTGGCGAATGCTGTCTATTCGTGGATAGTGGATACGAGAGCTACTGATCACATTTTTTCATGGGTTCAAGCTAACCCGACGACTTAATGGAAGTGAGATCCCCATCACATCGGGCAATGCTACGAGAGTGGCAGCTGAAGCAGTGAGAGAAGTGCGCCTATCTTTTGAAGATAGAGTTATGGTCTTGAGAGACGTTCTTCATGTTCCTAGTTTAGAAAGAACTCAACCTTCAGTTTCTGAACTGGTTTTGAATAGATACTCAGTTTGTTTTAATAAGGATGTTATTATTGCTTGAAACAATGAGTTTATCTGTTCCGGAACTTCAATGAATGATCTTTATACCATTATTTGGGCACACCACTCATAAAATTGAATCTAATAACACATCGATTATTTTGAGTAATAAAAGAAAGCATTCTTCAGACATGAACGAAACACTTCTATGGCATCTAAGATTAGGTCATATTAATCTAATGCGGATACAAAGGTTGGTGAAAAATGAATCCTTGGAGTCACTTCAAGTTGAGTCATTTCCAACTTGTGAATCCTGTTTAGAGGGTAAAATGACCTAGAGGGCATTTGGAGCCAAGGGGAATAGAGCCACCAAAGTGTTAGAACTCGTTCATACCGATATGTGTGGTTCAATGATGATCATAGCAAGAAAGGGTATGAGTAATTTGTTATTACTCGAGATATGGATACATTTACCTTATGGTGCATAGGGAAAGAAGTATCAAGTTTCTACGATTTGATCATGGAGGCGAATACCTTAGCAATGAATTCTTGAACTACATATCAGACGAAGGGATTGTATCCCTGTTGACCGCACCGGGAACCCCTCAATAGAACGGTATGGCGGAACGAAGGAAGCAAACTCTTTTAGAAATAGTCAGATCCATGATGAGTTATTCGGATTTACCCAAGTCGTTTTGGGGTAATGCCTTGGAAAACGGCGACTTACATTCTAAATTTGGTGCCATCCAAATCGGTTCCTAAAACCCTAATGGAATTGTGGACCGGGCGCGAGCCCAGTCTAAGACACTTGCGTATTTGGGGTTGTCCGGCATACGTGCTAGACGAGAAAGCCGGTAAGTTGGATCCACGTTCGGAATTAAGGTTGTTTATAGGATACCCTGCGGGAACGAAAGGGAGTATGTTCTATAGTCCCAAGGATCAAAAGACCGTGATTAGTTCACACTTTAAATTCTTGGAGGAAGACTATATGAACAAAAGAAAGCCCAGAAGTGAGATTACCTTAGACAAGTTAAGAGGGCAAACTCCTATACCAAGTATACAAGAAGATATACCACACGTCACACCTTCACAACCGGAACTCCGTCGCAGTGGGAGGATTGCTAGGCAACCCGAGAGATTCATGGGAATAGGAGAATCTTCGGATTTAATTCCCGGTGATGAATTAGACCCATGAATATACGATGAGGCAATCCAAGACAAAGACGCGGAGTCGTGGCAAACAGCAATGGAAACCGAGATGGGTTCGATGGATTATAATCAAGTGTGGGAGTTGGTTGATCCACCTAGTGGGGTAGAGCCCATTGGATGCAAGTGGGTGTACAAGAGGAAAAAATGAACGGACGGAAGGGTAGAGACCTTCAAAGCAAGGTTTGTGGCATGTGGCATGTAGCTATGCTTAAGTCCATCTGTATTCTCTTGTCGATCGCTGCGCACTTAGATTACGAGATCTGGCAAATAGATGTCAAGACAGCTTTCCTTAACGGAAGTCTTGATGGGATCTATATGCAACAGCCCAAAAGTTTCGTTGAAAAGGGCCAAGAGCACCTCGTATGCTAGCTTAAGAGATCCATTTATGGACTTAAGCAAGCATCGCGTAATTGGAACCAGTGTTTTAATCAAGTAATTAAGTCTTATGGGTTTGTGATCAAAACAAGTTCGAAAGTTGTGTGTATAAAAGGTGTAACGGAACTGCGGTGGTATTCTTAGTATTATACGTAGACGATATTCGGCTCATTGGAAACAATGTAAAGGTATTGTCAGACGTAAGGGTATGGCTGTCAAATCAGTTTGATATGAAGGACTTAGGGAAAGCCGGTCACATCCTTGGGATCAAGTTCACTCGAGACCGCAAGAGGAGGATGTTAGGCTTATCGCAAGTTTCATACAAAGCCACTGTTTTGAAGCATTTCAGCGTGCAAGATTCCAAGAAAGGTTTTGTACCTTTTAGGCACAGAATCCATCTATCTAAAGAAATATGTCCTAAGACCCAAGTGGAGATAGATGACATGAAAGACGTTTCGTACGTTTCGGACGTAGGAAGTCTTATATATGCAATGTTGTGTACGAGATCGGATATCTGCTTTGTCGTGGGCATGATGGCAATATATCAAAGTAACCCCGGAAAAGCACATTAGATTGCAATTAAATGCGTTCTTTAGTTTCTGAAGAGAACTTGGTATGGAATGCTGATTTAACAATCAGACAATCTAATTCCCATGGGATACACGGACTCAAATTTCCAATCAAACATAGATTCCAAAATAACTACCTCGGGTAGTGTGTTTTGCATGGAAGAAGGAGCCATGACATGGAGAAGCGATTTGCAGAAATGCATCGCCGATTCGACCATGAAAGCCGAATAAGTAACTGCTTGTGAAGCAGCGAAAGAAGCGGTTTGGCTCAAGTACTTCTTAGTGGACTTGGACGTTGTTCTGAATTTGCCCGACAAGATAACTGTCTTTTGTGACAATGCCGGAGCAGTTGCAAATTCAAAGGAACCGAGAGCCCACAAGGCTAGCAAACACATAGAAAGAAAATACCATCTTATACGAGAAATCGTTAAGAGAGGAGATATAGAGGTGGCAAAGATAGCGTCGGGTGACAACCTAGCCGATCCATTCACAAAGGGTCTGCCTCAGAGTACATTCGAGAGACATGTGGATGGAATGGGAGTCAAGACGATTGCCAATTTGCTTTAAGTATAAGTGGGAGGAATTATTAGGTTAGTGTAGGTTGACATGAGATGTCACGTAGAGCTACTACACTAAGACATGCATGATGTATACTAAAAGCAGACTTTAAGTATAAGTGGGAGATTGTTGGAGTTATACGTGAAAGTATGCTTTTACTTTGTATAACTCGTGTATCAAACACTCGTTTTATGAGAATAATTCTTTTATCACATTTGCTTTAGATATAATTGAATGTTGAATTTCTATTGCAAACCGTTCAATATATAGTACTAGTTACATTGTAGTTAATGTGGTGATACCCGATCACGGAAGACAACATTAACAGTTTACTTGTAACTAAACGTACAATTTCACGACCTAGGTGGAATTGAACAATCCGCCATGAAAGGTCGATGTGTAAGGCTCAGATTGGTCTGTCTTGACTAAGAGATTGCACTAACACATTTAGTATGTGTTGAAGAGGACCTACAGCGAGGATAAATTCTTCTGTTCTAAAATGTGAAGAATTAGACCTCAGTGGTTGTTGATTTCTTAATCTCCGTCACTTAAATAGGACCGTGTGTGCTTAATGGTTACTGCTTTGATTCATGTTGGGTGAGAATCATTGTGACTTCGAACTTTGTGTCTTGGGCAGTAATATTAATCATACGACGGTTGCTAAGATTTAATACGGAGAAACGCGTGCGAGTACGGCTTGTGTGATTAGTCCCCTTGGTGGGCTCAGAAGTTTTATCGTACCAAATCTTGCAAGTGAAGAATCAGTTTCTTCGGTACGGATAATAATGTTGAGCTGTCTTTACTCCAAGGTGAAATATATTAATTAATTTAGAGCTATTCAGAAGCTTAATTAATTAATGGACTTGATAATCTTAAACGCGGGAAATAATAACCGGGAGCCCATATTATCGTAATATGGATTAAGATGGATAGTGCAATATTAATTTATTAGTGGTAATAATTAATATTAATGGGCTGAATTATATTGGGGCTCAATATTGAAATTCGGAAGTCCATTAGGAGGTCCAATCTTAATTCTCCTTAAAGGCCCCTCAAGTAGCCCAATAATGATAAGGTGATTAAAATAAAAAGGATTAAGAAGAGAAGATTTTGTTGATTTTCTTGAAAAGATATTATGGAGTATAAGTATTCTTGGAATACAAGATTATCTCATATATTCAAGAAGGTCCAAATCTTGGATTCTCTACTTATGAATTTTCGAAAATTCCCCCCTATAATTAGGAGTGTGAGATTTTTGTGGAATATTTTATTTTGGAGAAAAGAATATATGAGATATATTCAAGATTTCTTAGAGTCTAAGAAAAGATTTTTTTCCAAGCCCATAAACCACATTATTTTCGGCCACTCTATGTTATAAATAGGGGATGATTATTTCATCCCCAGGTACATAATTCCATGTGTTGGAAAAATCAAGAGCATAGATATTTTTCTTTTTCCTTAGTTATTTAAATTGTTCGATAGCATCTCCCACTGGTGATCGAACAAGGCGAAGGGAAATACTTGAGAAGGCTTTTGGGTTGGTAAAGCGTGAACGTATTCGTCTTGTTTATTCAAAGGCCAAGTCTACAAGAGGTACGTAAGTCACATAAATTCTTGTTTATTCCGCCTAGACTTTATGTGAATTAATTCAACATGCATGATGATAAATTAGTTGTTGGAATTATTATTTGAATTAATTAGAATTAATTCATGCTAGTAATAATTGTATTTAAATTCGTATTTAAATTTCATCCCGAATAGATTCCGGGCACCCCTATTTTCCCAGCAGTTCGTCATTTCATACACCTCCCGGATTGATCCATGCACTCCAACTTGATTTTCTTCATTAATCATCTTTGATTTGGTGTTGAAACGGGCTTAATCTCTTTTAAGGTCTTAATTCTTGTTCGCCCATCATTGACTGATATTCGCCTATCAACTGTGTGGAATAAATTTTTTTATGGATTAGAAATTATAGTGTTGGCAAAAAAAAAAGGACATTCATTTTTTTTACTAACAATTAAAGTACTATAACTTTAAAAAGTATCTTACTCTAAATTACAATAAATTTGAATATATTTTAATCAATGGAAATAAAATATTTATGCATAATGAAATATTATTTTAAATATTATATTAATTCAAAGAAAGCTTTTTTCACGGTTGAAATATTTTGAAAGTTATTTTTGTAAAATATTGATATATATTAAATTTTTGTAGGAGAGAATTGAAATATTTTGAAAAAAAATATTGTCACCAAACTAGTGTATTATACCAAAAAAAAAATCTTGCTAGCAAATATAATATCTTGCCTTCAATAAACAAAATATTTATGTAAAATATAAAATATTATTTTAAACATTATATTAATGCAAACAGTTGAACAATTTCTCTTTTTAGATTTTTTTGAAGTTATTTACCTATAATATTGAATATTATTTTAAACATTAAATTAATACAAGCAGATCTTTTTTTACGGTTGTACGATTTGTTTCTTAGATATTTTTGGAATTTATTTTTGTAAAATATTAATAGATGTTAAATTTGTAGGAAAAAATTGAAATATTTCGAAAAAGATATTGTCATTGTGATAGCATGTGATTCCCAAAAAATATTACCACCAAATATAATATCTTACATTAATAATAGATTGTTACACAATTTTTTTGGATAAATTCTACCTGCAAAATAGAATTTGAAACTGTAAAATATAAGTATTGTTTTGTAGAGTAGGATTAAATTTTTTTTAACCCGATTTTCTAACCTTTTTTTTTTTTTTTTGCAAAATCTTTGTATATGTGAAATGTTTAGGAGGGAATTGATTAAAAAAAAAAACTAAGGTTGACGCTTAAACATCAATTTTTATTGTTGAATTGTATTTGTATATTGTAAATACCAACACATTAATCAATTGTTCTCACACAAACATCAACACAATGTTTTATTTTAAGGAAAAATTACAAATCCCCCTACTTTTAAACACCTAATTGCCAAAGCCCCTACCACTTTCCCTACATCACAAAAACCTACACTTTATAATAAAATCTACATTTGGTGTTTCAGACGGTGGGTCCCATGATACCCTATCTCTCCACTCCACACCCATCGTCTCTCTCCCCTCTATTCTCCTAATGCGTCTCTCTCCCCTCTCCATATTTTTATTTACCTCTCTCCCACCCTCTCTCTAGAATTCAAGCGTCTCTACCTCTTCCCCCACCACCATCAACCACCACCGCCAGAGAAATTGGCGCCGACTACGGTCCCTCCCACCACCGCCGCCGCCATTGTTCTCGCATTGGAAAGGGATCTACGGTAGATTTTCTGGATTTGTCTGGGTTTCGACGGAGAAACAAAGACAACATCGGGAGTAGGTCCACAGCGACATGAATTCCGGCGGTAGGATCCGTCACTCTCAGTTAAATCCAACCTCGATGCACCAAATCCGCCACTAGTAGTCATAGAAGAAGGAAGCCAGCCCTAGATCTAGGGTTTCACGACTGCGGCGAAACAACGAAAGAGGTGAAATCGATGGGGTGTAATGGCGAAACGGCAGCGCCGAGAAGAATTCCAAATTTCCGTCTCCCCGAATCTTGTCTCAATTTGGGTATGTGTCTTTTTTGTGTCTTTATTGTGATTATTAACTAAATTGATATGTTCTTGCTAGGGATTTTTTCTCGTTGTTGAGTATTTTTATCCAGAGAGGCATTCTTCCCATCTAATTACCAGATGCTCATTATAGTGTATGCAGAAATAGTGTGATATGGGTTAATTACCAGATGCTCATTATAGTGTATGCTTAATTTTATCTCTAATTTCTCTAAGATTTTGGTGTGATGTGGGTTTTTTTTGTATACCAGATTGATGATGATGTCGAACAGAGACATTTATAATTTTTTGTTGGTTTCCAATTTTCAGATTTTGTTTAAATTGATATGGGTGTTTTGTTTGATTTTTGTGTTGATTTCTAATTTTTCGTGTTCAATTTTGGATTCATGATGTTGGGGATTTGAAAATTTCTTCAAATTTTTATTCACTAAATTGATGATTTGATGAAAAGTTGTTTCAAATAAGTTTTGATCCGAATAATTGGTGGTTGAGTTGAATGATTTTTGTTTTGGCTTCTAAATATTTGTGTCTTTCTTTATTAGATTCTTGTGAGGAACGTGACTAAATAGGAATTAAGTTGAAGACATCAGACCGTTTATGTAAATAAATCTTTGTATTATTTAAATAAATCTTTATATTATTCAAATAAAGTTTTGATCTGAATAATTGGTGGTTGAGTTGAATGATTTTTGTTTTGTATTCTAAATATTTGTGCCTTTGTTTATTAGATTCTTGGAACATGGCTAAATAGGAATTAAGTTTAAGACATCAAACTGTTTATGCAAATAAATCTTTTCATTATTCAAATAAATCTTTGCATTATTCAAATAAATATTTGTATTATTCAAATAAATATTTGTATTATTCAAATAAATCTTAGTATTATTCAAATAAATCTTTGCATTATGCAAAAAAAAAAAATTAGGATTGATGATGCTGGGATTTTGAATTTTTTTTCAGTTCTTGATTCATTAGAAATATTGATGATTTGATGGAAAGTTTCTGAGTTTGATCTGACAATTGATTGTTCAGGTCAATGAGTTTTGGTTTGGCTTTTAAGTAGATTTTCTGAATAATTGTGTTTTTTGTTTTGTTAGATTATCGTGAGAAGTATGGGTAAACATGAATGAAGTTGCGGAATGAAGTTGAAGAAAAAAAAAGATCGTTTATGCAAAATTTATTTTGCATATGTGAAGATTTGAGAATTGAAAAATAGAAGATACATGAAGACCTTCAATTTTTTTTTTAATTATGTAAATTTAAAATGTAATGATGCAATTGAAGAATTATAGTTGTGCTCTATTTGAAAGTTATTCAACATATATATGTAGTTGTGTAAATTTTTTTTTTTTTTTACAAAAATATTTATGTTATTGTTTAAAATAGTGTATGCAGAAATAACTAGCATTTGTCAAACTTAAAAATAACCCTTAAATTAAGGCTAAAAAAAGAAATCCCATAATTTAAATAAATTTGGGGGATACAATAATAATAGCAAAAGGTTAAAAAAAATTAAAAGCAGAAAAGACTGCAAGTCGAGGGAGGGTACCATACCCCTCACGTCCAATCACTGCAGGTGCTGGTGAAAGATGGGTCCCACTTTTGTAGGTGTATGCAATGTAGGGAAATTTGTGTTGGCTTTTGTAAATAGGGGTCCTAAAATGTGGGTATATGTTACTACCCCTTATTTTAATTATGACAATTTTTTTTTGTCAATGTTACCTTTAGATTTTAAATGTGTGATTCTATCTTTAAAATTAAGCTTTTGCATTTGATTATTATCGTATCTTCATACCATGGAGAAAAATTGGGCATGCAACAATACAACAAATTGGGCATGCAACAATGCAACAATACAACAAAAATTGGGCATGCAACAATGCAACAATACAACTTTAAGTAATACTATATTATATTAATTTAAGATTGAATGTGTGAATAAGTATTTTTCAAATTTTCTATTTATTCATGTTTAGCATTTTTTTATTGTTCGTTGAATTATAATTACAATTTTAATATTATATCAAAATTATAAAATATTTAAAAAATTAATATTTATAATTTAAAATAATAATAACAAATTTTTTTCTAATCCGCAAAATTTGCTGGTTATGCACTAGTTTAAAATTACTGTTTATTTTTCTCCCTTTCCTATGGGCACACTCTCATATCTTCTCTCTCACTCCTCCGCTCTCTAATCTCTCTCTGTCACGACCATCTTCTATGGAGTGATTTTTTATTTGGCTTATATCTCAAAGTCATGGTTACGTCTCTTGATTCGATGAAGAACAACACCAGAAAGGATTCAACTTTGAAAATTACATATAATTGTTTGCATAAAATTAAATATGGTTTTATTTGAAGTAGCAAGATTATTTCTCGATAGAAACAATTAACTATGTCACAAATGAGGTGATGGTATTGTGTGTGAGGGGAGGGGGTTCTTGTTGATATAGTTAGAATGTGCAGGGAAGATGCTTGTGAAAATGTCAATGAGAAAGAGGTTAAATTACCGAATTTTTTTTTTTTGGTTAATTTTTTTTTGTGATGCACAATTACTTTTGCGCTATATAAAAACCAATTTTTTAGAGTTTCGTGAGAATACTTTTCAAAATTGAATAATTTTTTACCAAACAAATGTATATCAATCTAAAATTATTTGGTAAATAAAGTCCACACTCTTCTGTTATAAGAAGGTTAACTTTTCAGCTTTACTTGGGGTAACTTTTCAGTTTTATCTTGGATAATTTTTTTTTTTTTTTTTTGTGATACACAATTACTTTTGTGTTACATAAAAATCAACTTTTCAGTGTTTTGTGTGAATACTTTTTAATGTTAAGTAAAGTAACTTTTAAGCAAACAAATTTATATATATCTATAAAAATTGTTTGGTAAATAGAGTCAACTTTTTTTGTTATAGGAAGGTCAATTTTTCAGCTTTAATGGTAACTTTTCCGTTTTATCTTGAATAACTTTTCTTTCTAATGCACAATTATCAGATACATATTGATTATATATAATAATTTTTGTGTGTGACTTTGAATATCACAAAGCTAAAAATAATAATTCACAAAATTAAATTCCTCATTTGGGAGTTTGCAACAAATGGCAGATTTTCTGAATTTGAGAGTGGAATAAAATAAAAAAATTAAATAAAGAATGTGAGAAAATAAGATTTTGAATTAAATGGTTAAAAGTTACTAAACCAACTACTCCCCCAATTATGCTCGAACTCAGGATCTAAAATATCAAAGTGTGCGAGGTTTTCCATTGGGCCAACATATGAATCGATATTGACATGGCAATCTCTTTATTCATACAATCGGTAGACGCGATCCGATAAAAAAAAAGGGGTCAACCTTGTTCCTGGTGCACAAGAGGCTCATTCTAAAATGTAAATCAGTGGCATGCTAAAGTAGGATAGACAGAATTTTAACAAGTTGGATATGTATTTGGAGATATCACCAATCTCCAACAGTTGAGTTTTTAAATTATTTTATAAAAATGTGGCTCTCTATTTCACATCTTAATTTTATTTCTTCCATTTTTTTTTAATAATGAGATTGTCTCATGTATAAATGAGTGCTCTTATACAATTTTGTAGTACTTTTAAAAAATTAAGCATAAAAGAAAAGTAAAAATATCATGTCTCATGTATAAAATTTTCTTATAGAATGTTTGTGTTTCTTAATACCAAAAGTCACTATGAATATAAGACAATTACGATGATTAATGAGAATAAGAAATTACCAATGATATTACTTTCCTTCCTAAAAAAATGGATTTTTCTACTGTCAGTTAGAACATGGACTTTTCTACTGTCAATTAGAGCGTTCACCCTACTTGATGCCTGTTGGTAGGCGAACAAGAATTAAAGCCTTAGCAAGGATTATGAAGAGCCGACCTCAAATCAAGGATGATCAACAAAGAAAATCAAGTCGGGGTGCATAAACCAATCTGGGGAGTACATAAACTGACGAACAACTATTCGGCGAACAAGATATTGGCGAACAGGTTTGAAGGCCCAAGACCAGAGATGAACATTCTGCTAAGTCACTGATGACGAGCAACATTGATAAAAGGTGGTGAATCTACCAGCCTAAGAGGTGTATGCCGACGAACAAAGGACCAAGATCCCAAAACCAATCTGTGCAAGACACAAAGGCGAACAACTTCTGAGCCATACACCCAAACGGCGAACAACTTCTATGAAAGAACTATCCTGGATCGATTTAAACCGACATGGACGAACAACAATGAAGTCCGAGATAAGACCAAAGAAGACTTTGTAACTAAGATTTAGCTTAGATAAGGTCAAACTAGAGTCAAAGGACACATGTCAAGCATGCAGGCTAGGGAGACCAAGAGTCAGGAACACCTCATGCTTGCTAGTCTCTATAAATAGTTGTTCTCCAGCTTAAGAAATACAAGTCAAAAAAAGTTCAAATTCACAAACACTCCCAAAAACACACACTATCACACCTAAACGTGCACATATACAAAATTAATTCAATTTCGACTTTCGTATATCCAAGTTCATAACCCGAATCCTCGATTTACCATTTACGGTGGTAACCAATCACATGTAATTGTTTGATGATCTTTAAACCGAACTTAAACAGTCACTAATCCACCTGATAAAAATTGATCACCAACAATTTTGGCGCTAGAAGAAGGGTTCGAACCTCCGGTTTAGTGTGATTACTCAAGATCTTCAAGCTGAAAACTTGAAGATTCAAAGAAAACCTCAAGAAATACTTGAAGATTCAAACAAAGGTGTTCTTGGTGTTCTTGGTGTTCTTCAATAATTAAAATTAAAGAAACAATTAATATTGAAATGCCTCAATCAAAGGAAACCCAAGCATCACGTTTGTCAAGAAGAGTATCTCCCACCCGAGTCTCGTCGGCCGATCACCAGGATCGAAATCCTAGACATGTGAACAGGTCGCAACATACAACCATAACACATAATCTCCCCCCTGAAATGGAGGCCTTGGCGAACAACCCTAACGAATTATCAAAGACCATAGCTGCTCTCCAAGCTCTCCAGAGACAGTAAGAACAAAATAAGCCTTCACAGGCAAGGCCTGGAGATAGACCCTTGGAGGTTGTTAGGGTCAGGTCAACAAGGGGCGAGCAACGTGAGGTGAACAGCGCCCAGATCAGGCGGGACAAGGGAAAGGCTAAGATGGACGAGCCAAGGGAGGGCCAAGCAGAGTCTGCTCGCGGGCGAACAACAATGTCGAGCCACGGAACAACACGCTCCAGTGCCCAGGACAGACTTGGCCAACCCCAGCAACAGGAGAAAGTTGCTCACCAGAGAGAAGGACATGGGCGAGCAACATTTGAACAGCCTCGCCCTTCGGTCCATGAAAGACTCTCTCAATCTGCCTTCAGGCGTTTGGGACCTAATGCGGCGAACAACCCTAAAAAGCAGCTCCAGGATTTGCCTTCTCCAAGCGAGGGACTGCGACGAACAGAAAGGTGTGTACCTTTGTTTGCCGAACAGCCTCCAAGTCAGGGGGCATCTCTGGATGAGCTATCAAGCTTGAGGAGGGCGATAGAAAGTATGCAGGGACAATTGGACCAGCAAAGAGGTGTAGGGACGACCAGCTTGCCATCTTCACCATTATCAACCTACATTCTAAAAGCCCCAATTCAGAAGAAAGTCCAATTCCCTGCAAGCATACAATATGACGGCCTTGCTGATCCCAGAGTTCATCTAACAAAATACTCGGACTATATGGTCTCGGTGGGAGCTAGCGATGCCACTCAATGCCGAAACTTCCCGTTAACCTTAGGGGATCGGGTGCACAAATGGTTCTCAGCATTGCCACCAGCATCCATCCATTCATTCACTCAGCTGAGTCGGGAGTTCCTGTCTCATTTCTCAACGGCGGGATCATACTTGTCCCAGAAACATCGGTTGTCAGACCTAAAACAAAATGATGACGAGTCAGATCGAGCATTCATGGAAAGGTTTGACAAAGTGCTATTGGAGGGTGAGCCCGTCAGCGAGGACATAAAAATTGTTGCTATAATGGCAGGACTGAAGAAAGGATCAAATTTATGGAAAGAGGTACATCTAAAGTGCCCAAGAAGTTACGCCGAGTTCAGAAATCAGGCCGGCATATTCGTTTCTATGCATGAAGCTCTGCAGTCAAACTTGGGGGAAAACAAAGTCGACCCCAAGGAGAACAACAAAAAACCTGGTACAACAAGCTATCGAGTCCCTAAAAACATGAAGGCATTCACTGAAGGGACGGAACTCAAAGAAAAGTTGAATCAGGTGCTAACAGTGTCAGTCGATACTGTTTATGAGAATGTGAAGGATAAGGAGTTGCTCTCCCCTCCCCAGAAAATTCGCCAAGACACTGGCAAACTCAATCCTAACAAGTATTGTGCCTACCATCAAAGCGTGGGGCACTTTACAAGTGAATGTAGAGATTTTCTCAGACAGCTCTGGCGTTTCTACGAGGACGGAAAGCTCTCCGATTTTGTCAAAAGACAACCCGGGAAGAGAATCCGGGAGAACAACTCTGAGGACGAAGATGATCAACCTCAGAACAATAAACCGGCGCGACCAGTTCCTGCCATCCCTACTCGTCCGTTGGAAGATTTATACATGATGGAATCTGCAGGTCCCGCAGGAGGATGTTCTGATGGACGACCGTCAATCTCCAACCGGAAAAGAAAGGCTGAATTACGAGCGATCGACCAAGTCCCGGAAATGGGAGTCAAACCATCTATCATACAGACAACAGAACTGACCTTCACCGAAAAGGACTTAGAAGGAATTTTGACTCCACATAACGATTTGCTCGTAATCTGTGCAAAGATTATGGGAACACGAGTCCACAGATTGTTGGTGGACACCGGAGCCTATACCAACATCTTGTTCAAGAGCACACTTGATAAACTTGGGGACTTTTCAGCCCATATCCAGGACTCAAACCATCGAATCCTAGGCTTCGGAAACGCAGTAACCGTCCCGTTGGGAGAAATTTCTTTGCTTGTACAACTTGTAACGATCGAGGAACCCGAAAAGAATATTACAAGAATGGTAGATTTCTTGGTCGTAGACCAGGAATCGACCTATAATGGGTTCCTTGGTCGACATTTTTTGAATAAATTTAAAGCTGCCTGTTCAACTTACCATTATTGCTTAAAGTTTCCAACAGCAAGTGGAGCAGGCACAGTTAAAGGAGATCAAAGAAAGGCTCGGGAATGCCTCTTACAAATGCAAGCAAAACATGCGCAAGTATCCATGATGGAGGCCACAACAAGCTATCCTGCTGAAGAATCATCAATACTGAAAAACATGATGGACATAGAGGAAGACCACATGGATACTGACGAGCAACATCATGACGAACAGGTGTTGGACGAACAACTCCTTACCACCCATAAGGAACATCATCCTGACGAACAACTAAGGGGTGGTGACGAGCAACATTCTTCTGAAGGCATGGAGGGCCAGGTGTTGACTACCAACAACGAATCAGGGCCAACAGAAGATCTAGATCCCCGCCTGGGGGCAGAACCAATGAACATCGAAAATGATTTTAACTCTGAGGGACCAATACTTGATCCCCGGTGGAAAGGACAAAAACGACGAGCAACTCCAGTTGAAGAGCTGGAGGCGTTCAAAGTTAATCCTGAAAACCCGGATCTCGAATTATACATAGGATCTGAGCTCCCTGAGCCTTACAGATCCCGAATGAAAGAGTTCCTCAGCAAAAATCTAGATGTTTTTGCTTGGTCTCATGCAGACATGGTGGGGATAGATCCGAAACATGCTTGCCACAAGCTAAACATTAACCATGCAAAGAGGCCCATCCATCAGAAACGACGGAAGTATGGCCCAGACAAGTATCAAGCCCTGAATGAAGAAGTAAAGAAATTGTTAGACAATGACCTAATCCGACAAGCTCTCTATCCACAATGGGTAGCAAACCCAGTCCTTGTGAGGAAGCCAAACGGGTCCTGGAGGCTATGCATAGATTTTACGGATCTGAATGCAGCATGCCCGAAGGACAACTTTCCACTCCCTCACATTGATCAGTTGGTGGACAGCACTGCAGGTCATGAAATGCTAACATTCATGGATGCCTTTGCCGGGTACCATCAAATTCCAATGCATCCAGACGATCAAGAGAACACAGCATTTTATACAAACAAAAACTTGTTGTGTTGGAAGAGAATGCCCTTTGGCCTCATCAACGCCGGAGCAACTTATCAAAGGCTGGTGAACAAAATGTTCGACCAGAAAATTGGAGATACAGTGGAAGTCTACGTCGATGACATCGTAGTCAAAGTCCCCGTAAGGAAGACCATCTCCAACACTTGACCCAAGTGTTCGAAATTCTTCGACACTACAACATGAAGCTGAATCCAAAGAAGAGCAGCTTTGGAGTCCATTCAGGCAAATTCTTGAGTCATCTTGTTAGTCAACGAGGAATTGAGGCTAATCCAACAAAAGTCAAAGCCATAGTGGATATGCAACCACCACGTTCAATAAAAGAAGTGCAAAGACTCACAGGATGTCTAGCAGCACTGAACCGGTTCATATCCAGATCGGGGGACAAATGTCGTCCATTCTTTGAAGCCATCAAGAAAGGACAGTTCACGTGGACTAACAACTGTCAAAAGGCATTCGACCAACTCAAGGACTACCTGGAAGATGTGAAAATCCTATCAAAACCCGTCCCAGGAGAAAAGCTATATTTATACTTGGCAGCGTCGGAAGTGGCCATCAGCTCCGTTCTGGTACGGGAAGACGGCAAATTCCATCAACCTATCTACTACGTCAGCCAAGCTTTGCATGAGGCAGAGATCAAATACTCCCCAACCGAGAAACTGGCGTACGCACTTGTCATGAGTGTGAGGAAGTTACCACCGTACTTTTTTTATCATCAAGTCGAAGTGCTAACAACTTTCCCACTCAGACAAATTCTCCATTGCCCCGACACAGCTGGTCGTCTATTAAAATGGTCACTAGAGATTAGCCAATTCGGGGTAACTTATGCTCCTCGAACAGCGATCAAAGGGCAAGCATTGACCGACTTTATAGTCGAACTAACCTTCCCACCAGATCCGACGAGAGGACTTGATCACCCCTGTCATCTTTATGTTGACGGATCTTCGACTAACGTAGCCTCGGGGGCGGGAGTGGTTCTAATCAGTCCAGGCAGACAAGTATTCACTTCAGCAATCAAATTTGGTTTTATGGCAACCAACAACGAGGCCGAGTATGAAGCTCTCATTGCTGGTCTCCATCTATCCCTTGCAGTAGGTGTCAGACAATTGCAAATATTCGGCGATTCACAATTGATTGTGAACCAAGTCCGAGGTGAATACGAGGCGAAGGACAGCCATATGATCGAATATCAACGGATTGTTGCTCACCTGATGTCCTTGTTAGATCAAGTATTCATTGAACAAATCCCAAGGACGAGCAACACTCAAGCAGATGCATTGGCCCGACTAGCAACAAGCGAAGGACCTGCAGAGTTGGCAGACATTATAATTACGAAAATGAATGACCCATCAACAACAAGTTATAATGTCAACCAACTAAGTGATCAAGCCAGTGAAGAAGAAGACTGGAGAACCAGTATAGTCAAATACTTGAAAAGTGGGGAAAAACCAAACAACTCTTTTGAAGCTGCCAAGCTAATAAAGCAAGCCGCCAGATATACTCTGGTAGGCGAGCAACTTTACAAAAGAGGAATATCACTCCCACTTCTCAAATGTTTGCCTAGGGGGCAAGGACGAGCAGTACTCGAAGAAATACATGCTGGAGTATGTGGAAATCACACTGGGGGGCAAGCCTTGGCATACAAAACTATCAGACAAGGCTATTACTGGCTAACTTTACGCCAAGATGCAATCAAAAAAGCAAAGACTTGCCACCAATGCCAAATTTTTGTACCAAACATTCATACCCCGGCTCAACAGCTCGTATCGGTTTATAGCCCATGGCCTTTTGCTAGATGGGGAATGGACATTATTGGTCCCTTCCCAGCAGGAGTTGGAGGAGTTCGATTTGCCGTTGTGGCAGTCGACTATTACATAAAATGGGCAGAAGCAGAGGCCATGTTGAAAATCACGCAACAGAAAATGATCAACTTCATTTGGAAGAACATTGTCTATCGTTTTGGAATTCCGCAAACCATAGTGACAGACAATGGTCCGCAGTTTGATGGAAAAGAGTTGAGAGATTTCTGTACAAAGTGGGGGATCAAGAAACATTACTCTACGCCCTATCATCCCCAGTCAAATGGACAAGTCGAAGCCGTAAACAAAATCATCAAGCATACGTTAAAAGTACGGCTAGCGGAAAGCAAAAACAGTTGGTCAACAGAGCTTCCGGAAGTCTTATGGGCATACAGAGTTTCTCCCAGGTCAAGCACCGGAGAAACACCCTTTGCAATGGCTTTCGGAACAGAAGTTGTTATACCAATTGAATTAAAGACCAACACAATCAGGACGACCAACTTTGATGAGCAAGCGAACAACTACGCTCTGGCTGCTGAAATAGATTTGCTCGAGGAAAAAAGACTGAGTGCCGAGCTAAAAAATGCTACCTATAAGCAGCGAGCAGAACGCTACTATAATTCCCATGTTAAACTTAGGGAATTCAGAGTTGGAGATTTGGTTTTAAGAAAGTTGCTCGCCCAACCTCCAGGTGTATTGGGACCAACTTGGGAGGGCCCGTATCGTATAACGGAAAAATTCGTTAATGGCGTATACGATATCGAAGATATGGAAGGCAAGTCGGCCCAATACTCCTGGAACGCCATACATCTAAAGAAGTATTATCAATAAGGCGAACAAGTTCTTAGTTGGACGAACAACTGTCTTGGGAGGCAGAGAAACCAAGTAAGACATACCAAAACTTGCCTAATTTTTTGAAAATTTTGCTAAGTATAGAGTTTAATGTTGTTCGGCACATTGTATAGCTTGGTGCTGTTTTTATCGTTTTTAGATAAAGTTGCTCGGCAAAAATATTATAAGCGAGCATGTTTTGATTAGTGTTTAAAGTTGTTCGTCGATTTGTATATGTTAGTGACGAGCAGTCTTACAACACTTGTAATTTTTTACGAATGTAAATATAATAGTTGTTCGTCAAAAAGGAAAAGTCCAAAAGCTCGAGGTACAAGTCCATTTAAAGGTTGTTCGTTTTTTAAATGAACAGAACCAAAGGACCAAAGCCACTTAAAGGTTGTTCGTTTTTTAAAATGAACAGAACCTAAGGCTGAACCCTGATTCCACTAAAGGCAAAGTTCAATTCGAACAAAAGCCCAACACTATATGTTATATTTGCAAAGGCATTGACGAAAATGTAAAGGCAATTAACATATAAAGAAAATGAGCGAACATGAGAAAGACATTCCATTAATCAAAAGGCGTTGAGCCTAAAAAATAGTACAATGATTCGAGAAGTCAAGTACTACAAAAAGGAACGAACAACTATTACAAGGAAGATGAAAGGAAAAGCTGCCCTAAGAACTATTGTTGCTCGGCAAGGGAAGGATTTTGAGCTTGCTCGGTGGGAGGATCAACAATCATATCTAGAGCTAAGTCTTCGGCTGCCTTATCCTCCGCTTCTTTAGCACTCTGCTCGACAGCGGCGGCCACCTCTTCCTCTTGTTCGCCTTCATCAACTGGAGGAGGAGGATGAGTGACAACAATGCTGGGGTCAAGTTTGTCGAGTTTAACCCCTAATTCAGCCAAGCCTGCCAGCTGGATTTCAATATTGTTCGGCGGCGGATAATGTTCAATAAACTCGGACAAATCTTTACCCATTTCCTCCACCAGATCCTTGAAGTCATAAGCATCGGCCGTGCGGATGCTGTCCGCATAGGCGCAGATATATCCAAGGTTGGAAATGGGAGCAGTTCGAGCCTGAACTTCGGCTTCGAGTTGCTCGCTTGTGTAGAGGTTGGCTTCCGCCTCCCGAAGACGAGCAATTTCTGCTTTCAGTTCGGCATTCTCTTGTTCGGCTGCGGACAACTTTTTCTCCCCCTCGCCGAGCAGGGCCTCTTTGTCCTTGAGCAGGGCCTCATTGTCCTTCAGCTCTTTGGACAGGCCTTGAATTTCTTCAAGGCGCTTGTGCTCAGCATCAATGTAAACATTGATCTGGTTGTTGAGGCGAGCAATTTTAGCCTCGTATTGGCCGACCAGGCCATCCTTCTCTTCAGTAAGTTGCCGAGCAGTGCTAGCATAATGACGAGCAGACTCTTCTTGCTCAGCAACTTGAGCCATTGCCCTTTGGGCCGTGACGAGGCCGTTGGCGACGAGCATCATTGAGAGGTGGAGATTGTCCACCAACCCCTGTTGAAAAACGGCCTTGTCTAGAGGGCGCGTCCAGGCTCTGGCGACCAGCTCTGTCGCTCTGCGAACATGTTCGCCAGGAATCTCCCTTATGTTAACGGGAGTCTTCGAGCAAGCGTACTGATGTACAACACTTGCTCGACCGGGATGATCGTCGGCACGATATCTGCGAACAAGAAAGAAAAGGATACTTAGAAAAAATAAAAAAATGAAATGAATCTTGCTCGGCAAAGGCAAGGGTAAACTTACTCTTTGAATTTCCGGTCATCCCAACCCAGATGGGTGAGGTCCTCGGGGCCGCGACCAGAGGTGGAATCCTTGCTCACTTTGCCTGTTCTTTCCGCAGGCTCGGTGGAGCGGCGAGCAGCATCCCCCTCAGGATGGGGATGACTGTGGCCTACTTTCTCCTTCCCCTTGCCAGCGATGGGGACGTCAGGGGCCAACGAAGTCCCATCCACCTTCTTTAAGCATTTCCCCGCGCGAGGGGGAGAAATTGGAGAAGATGGCTGAGCAGGAGCAGGGGGAGCAGCTGGTCGCGGGACCTTGGCCCCCTCAGTTTTGCTCGTCATCGCCAGAATTTTGGTAGGCGGATCACCCCTCCTTTTCCGTCCCTTTGGAGGCGCCATCTCAAAAACTCTATGCTCTAAGAGAGCAAAGCAAGGTGGGACAGCAACGGTGACTTGCTCGGCTAAAAAAAAAAAAAGAAGAAGAAAGAGTTAGACGAGCAAGTTGTGAAAGTCAAGTGACGAGCAAAGTCGGTTTTAGGAGTTAGAAATTTTTCATACCTGGGGGCACTTCAATTTGTACTTCCAGGTGATGAGGATAAGGAAACAAGCGAGCAGCTCTCAAGCACTTTCCCTCACGCAAGTACTCGGTGGTCCTATCTGCTTTGTTGCGAAGGCCAACCAAACAAGAGATGAACAAAAACTCGTCCCCGATCTCTTCTCCTTCCGAATTCCACTTGAGCAATCGAGGGCCTGCGAGCAAACAATAAAAGTTAAATTAGAACAGAACAGTTCGAGGGCGAGCAAGAAAATAATCTTACGTTTAAATTTCCCATAAGAGGCTGGGGAATTTATTCGTCCATCACCACCGTGTGGACCGGAAGATGCTCGCCAATCACCCCCAATGAAAAAGAAGTGTTGCTTCCAGTCACGGATTTTGTTCGGCACTTCTTCCACCATCTTCAATCCTGTCCTGGCCTTGAGGTAGTAGTAACCTTCTTCTCCAGGGGGACATCTTGTGATCGTCATAAGGTAGTTGATCTCTTCTGCAGTTATGCGATCAACATACCCTTCTAGTGCGAACAGACACATTGTCCCCAACAGGTTCATCCATCCAATTGGAGTGACTTGGGTAATAGCAAGGTTGGTCGCCTCTAAGAAACGACCAACGATGGGTGGAAGGGGCAGTCTCAATCCGGCGATCAGAGTATGAATGTTGATCACCGTGCATCCTGGAGGTGGGCGATCAACCCTCTCTTTTCTCTTGGGAGCCCACATATGAATATCATATGGAATCTTGTAGGTCTCCCAGATCGAATCCAGTTCATACTCGCGAACAACGCTTTTAATCTTGTTCGCCTGGTACTCAGTCTTCACCAGATCCAATACTTCTCTCTCTGGGCGAGCAAATTTGTTCGCATGCTCCTCGGCGTATGCTCGCCATTCAAAAGGCCGGGCAACTCCAGTTGGGATCTCATTTTCCATCATTCTTGGTGATGGGAACCCTATTCCTTCTAGAAATTCGCGAGTCAACTCGTTAAATAATGGATCTTCTGATTCGGCACTGGATGAGGAATCATTCTCCGAATCTCTGCTCGCCGCGACCACAATTTCTCTCCCAGATGGGCGGGCACCAGTATCCTCAACTGAACGAACCACCGAATCCACGTGAGGATCCGACGCCGAAGAAATCTCGAAGGGAGGTTGATCGACGAGGGCCACGAATGGGAAAAGTGGATCAAGAGTTTCTTCAGATTTATTGCTCGAGTGCGAAGACATGGAAAAAGAAGGCAGAAGAAGAACCCGACGGCGGTGTTTCGTCGGAGAAGATGGCGGAGCAAAGCTTCACACGGCGGCGATGGAGGAATGTAAAAAAAGAAAGAGAAAAAAAAGATGAGATAAGAAAATAGCTACCTTGGGAATGGAATTTGAGGCCAAATGCAAGAGAAACAGACGCCGGAGAGCTCAAAATCGCCGGAGCACTGTAGCAAGTAGTGAAAAAGTGGGAAAAATTTGTTTATCCTTCCTATTTATACCCCAAGCGAAAAACGGGGTGCAGAATGTAATTTCCAGCAAAATGTGGGCCAAATTGAAGAAAAACGGGGTTAAATCCAACCAAGATCGAAAATCAAAGGGCCTAGTTGCAAATATAGGGGCGCGTCACCTCGGGATTGCTCGCGCGTGGGCGGCGCACAGCCATGCCACCCACGTCATCTGCGTACAACCCCCAGACCTTGGGGAGACGAAACGACAGACCATATGTTGCTCACCCAGACCAATGATGTTCGTCCCAACTCTCATTAGAATAATATCCTAACTACAGTTGCTCGCCACAAAGTTGCTCGTCTATGACAACATGTAGTCAGGATAGGGGGCAATTCTTGGTAGGCGAACATGAATTAAAGCCTTAGCAAGGATTATGAAGAGCCGACCTCAAATCAAGGATGATCAACAAAGAACATCAAGTCGGGGTGCATAAACCAATCTGGGGAGTACATAAACTGACGAACAACTATTCGGCGAACAAGATATTGGCGAACAGGTTTGAAGGCCCAAGACCAGAGATGAACATTCTACTAAGTCACTGATGACGAGCAACATTGATAAAAGGTGGTGAATCTACCAGCCTAAGAGGTGTATGCCGACGAACAAAGGACCAAGATCCCAAAACCAATCTGTGCAAGACACAAAGACGAACAACTTCTGAGCCATACACCCAAACGGCGAACAACTTCTATGAAAGAACTATCCTGGATCGATTTAAACCGACATGGACGAACAACAATGAAGTCCGAGATAAGACCAAAGAAGACTTTGTAACTAAGATTTAGCTTAGATAAGGTCAAACTAGAGTCAAAGGACACATGTCAAGCATGCAGGCTAGGGAGACCAAGAGTCAGGAACACCTCATGCTTGCTAGTCTCTATAAATAGTTGTTCTCCAGCTTAAGAAATACAAGTCAAAAAAAGTTCAAATTCACAAACACTCCCAAAAACACACACTATCACACCTAAACGTGCACATATACGAAATTAATTCAATTTCGACTTTCGTATATCCAAGTTCATAACCCGAATCCTCGATTTACCATTTACGGTGGTAACCAATCACACGTAATTGTTTGATGATCTTTAAACCGAACTTAAACAGTCACTAATCCACCTGATAAAAATTGATCACCAACAATGCCAGGAAACCAATAAAAAATTGACACATCATTTATCTTCGTTGTAGGGCGATTTTGTTTCGCAATAAAACTAAAAAATTTATTTTATAAAAAAAATTGCTAAATCATCCTCATAAAATAAACATCTATTTATATACTTTGCAGAATCATCTCTTTAATTAATTAAAAGATATTAATTTTGGTGAATTCATTTTTCTTTCTCCAACCAAAAATCACTATAATTTTCTTTTTATTGTTTTACGAACAAACATTAAACATCAACAAGAACCAAAACCACACTATCAGAATTTAGAAGTAGGTTTGAAGATGAAAACAAATTTCCACGTTTTAGTTGAGATCGAAAAACTCTTGCACATATTCCTTAAAAAAAAAAAAAAAAAAAAAAAAAACTCAAAAGTCTCAACCTAATAGAAATGTTACAATCTCTATCAAATTAATCCAAATTCACTGCAGAACTTTCACCTTGATTATCATCAGATCTTCGACGGCAAGGGAATGAATGGTTGAGGGAGTGGGTTCCTGGTGATAGGAAGACGGGGATGGAGAAATTCCAAATTGCATTTGAATCCCAGAACCAAATTTCAAACTCAAATTAATTCGATGGTGCCAATAATTGCTAAATATGACTAATTTGGGGAAAGACCTGGTGGTTTGAGAAGGTTGAAGAAAAGACTTAGAGGAATAAATTATTAATTTTCTTTTAATTTTTCAATCGTATAGTAAGAATTGTGTGCTATATAAAAAGAACAAATAGAAAAAAAGGGGCTGCTTGTTTTTAATATATATTTTAATTTATTTATTTTTTGTTAAATTTTAGATTCTATTTATCAATTTTAAAAAATAGATTTTACTTAGAATTTTATAGATTCAGATATTATATAAATATTATAATATTTTTTATTTTAATTGTATTAATATAATTTTTATAAATTATTTTACAACTATTGGGATTGTTTTCAGTTTTAACATTTTTTTTTCGTAATTATAGGGAGTCTATTTGTTGGGTTGGAAGACTAAAGTATGACTCAAATATTATGATAAATATCTTTTCACACATAATTTTCTTTAAAGTTTAAAATATGACTCAAATATTATGATAAATATCTTTTCACGCATAATTTTCTTTAATAAAAAAGAAGAGAGATGGACATTTCAAGATCCAAAATTGATGCAAGTGAACACGTAACAGAAATAGTGCATCACTTCGCCCAAAATAATTTTCACATTTTTATTAATTTATGATGGGAATTTTTTCTTTTCTCTTTTAAATATGAAGATTCTATTCCTAGACAGAGTATGTTGATAGTTCAATTTTCATAGTTATTAAACTAAACGATAGATTCTCATCAATCAACCATCAATGGTCTAGTGGAGAATTGGTCTTCCAAGCTGATCCATTAGTTCGAGTTCGAATCACCTTGAGCGCCGATGGTTTAAAAATGAGCTGTGATGATATGCTTTCATTAACGGTTAAGATTGGGTCTTACCAATTCGTCTCTTCAACGGACGAGATGTGTTGCATCTGATCTTTCTCTTTTTCTTCATTTATTTTTTTCTTATTATTCGTCTGCATAGCATAACTATGTGCTAAACAATAATTATTAATTTAAAAATTAATCAATAAAAAATTATTCAATTCTGTTCCATTCAGTATTTGCAATCGCGTAATGTAAAAAAATAATCGAAAAACTAGTACAAGAACCCCAAATTTATATATAATGCCCGAAAATGATCATCATAATCTCTTATTAAAATGATTATAAAGCCAAGCGGGTACTAATTAATAGGCTACCTCTGCTTCAACCCCAAATCACAACCTCTACAACTCTCTCTATAACTAATTATTAATAAACTATATAAACATAGGAATTTTAATGATGACTGTAAAATCCTAATTAAGACCATAAATAGAGATGGAAATCAATGTATTATTGATTCATCATCTCATATAACAATCATGAATATTGGATCTGTTATATGAGAATACGATAAACCAATAATAATATACAACACCACATTTTAATATATTATATGATGAAAAATGCAGCAGTATTAATTAATAGGTTTAAAACTGTCTGCCTTGGAAGGTTTGGCCGAATTGCCAATTAGGGGGCGCCACGTTGTTGCTGGTGACGGTTCTTCCATCACTGGTGGTGACTTTAAACGAGAGACTTTGATCATTGAGGTTGGAATTGCTCTGCCAGTTTTGACCGAAATTTTTGGACATAGATTGCCAACCAGTTCTGGACCCTTTGACTGAGACTGCATGGACATCTCCTGCACCCGCAACGTTGGTGATCAGAACCAAGTTGAAGAACGCGTGACCGTTGATGGTGAACCTGATCCCCCCTTTCTTCAAACACCGCACCCTGCACATAATTAAAATAATCCTTCAATATTATTAAGTGTTCTTTTCTTGTATATTTAATCAATTTTATACTCCCTCCGTCCCAAACGAATTTGCGCACTTTCCTTTTCTGGATGTCCCAAACCAATTTGCACACTACCTAAAAAGAAAACATCGATTTGCGTGTACACTCACATAAATATATACATATTTACCCATATGCCACTACTTTATCACTTTCCTTAATATGTGTGTCATCCCAAGGGTGCAAATTCCTCTGGGACGGAGGGGGTAGTATTTTTAGGGGGAAATGTTTTTTGCCTGCAAGTCTGGGGAATATGTATTTTAAGAACAATAATTTTACGGGTTTGTAAATATATGATATTATATTTTAAAATTGGTAAAATATATGGGTCCGCAGATGCATCCGCAGATGCAAAGTTATAACTCCAATAACCGTAGGACAATTGTGAACTACTTATGTAACATTTTCATTTGGCTTGAGTATATTCCGTTCAATTGTTCTATATTTATATATTTTAAAATATAACTCGTAAAATTATTGTCATTAATATATACACACCCCTAATTTAGGGGTTTAAAAAAATATTATTTTCCATAAAATGAATATATAAATTAAAGTGTGGATGGTAATTAGAAAGTAACCTTCCCTTTCAAAAAAAATAAATAAATTAGAAAGTAACCTTCTAAAGGCAACGGGCACGATACCGGCCCGATATTGAGCAATTTGAAGAAATGCGGGCTGGGCCATGTCGAAATGTTGGAGAGGGGGATTGCACCAGCCGCCATTGTTGTTAGCTAATCCAAAGTTTGGAGGGCAGAAGTTGGTGGCGGTGATTGTGACGGTGTCGCCGGGCAAGCACGAGCGTCGGTCGCCGTTGCACCGCAGTTGATAGCACGCGCCGCACGTCATGCCGTTGTTAAACAAGGCCGAGCTTAGAGCCGCCGTGCTGGTGCCGTAACCTTGACTGAATAAATTACCATATCCACATGCCCCTCCTGTATCCATGCATATATATGTAAACAATTAATTTAGAAAAAAATATTAAATTGACTACTTTGAAATTTGAATTTAGTAAGAAGGATTTTTTTTTCTTTGAAGCAAGTGTTGTAATAAGTATGAGACATAATACGTGACACTTTGCAAATTTTTGAAATGCTAAAATTCTAAAAGTACTAAATAACAATTTTCATTATGAGACTATCTTATACAAAATTTTGTAAAATACAATTAAGTACCATTGGTGCCAGAAGCATCGCCTCCACCGTAGAATGTTGCATGAGCATTTTGCCAACCTCCATAATCAGCCATGGCAATGTGCAAGCCAACTATGTGAAGGATGAAGAGGGTAATAGTGTCAAAATAAACAGATTTAGAACCCATTTCTGAGATATGTTCTCTGATTAATTGGAAAGTCGCTTTTAAGAATGCTTTTGTTGAGAACAAGGTATAGGGAAAGGTGGTATTTATAATGAATGGACAACAAAAGTTAATTTAAGTATAAAAGTATGAAAAAACATAAAAGGTGACAGTAGACAATATGGGGATAACAGCCGCCCGAAAATCCACGGGGGGTAGGGTAGGGGCAGGGGTGGTGAATGTATGCAAAATTAAGGTTGAAAATTATTGGTTAAGTTGCACATGGGCGTTGGTTGGAGTTGTAGGACCTTATATCTTCGATCTCCACATGCATGCAACCACCACAAATTCGTATTATATGCTACAAATCGTATCAAATTATATCTTTTTCGCTAGCTCACTCGGTGAACCTTTAAATTATGTATTCGAATCTTTTAGAAAAATAATTAATATTATAACAAATGCAACAAAAAATTGTAAATCGACAAATAAAAAAATATAAATTTATGTGGTCCTCTATTAACGTGTTACCTATGACCAGTGTACACTGACAAAAAAAGAGTGATGAGAGCGGCAACAAAATTACAAACGATACTCCCTCCTATTCAAAATATATGCATTTTAAACTATTAGCATAATAAATGACAGTTCGACTATTATTCCATATATACCTCTATTCCATAATAACTAGACGTGAAATTGTTTTTGCTAATTATGATTAATAGTTTATGGCATATGAGTATTAGGTCGAAATAGGAAAGTTATTTAAAATCCGTAAGATAGATTCAAGGCAGCAAAATTTTATATGAAAATGATTAATTATAATCTTATTATGGAACTATTTTGAAGTGTAAAATATTTGATAAAGAATATTAAGAATCTCGTCAGAAGTATAAAAATTTGGAGCCAGTAGTAGTATATGGTTGGTTAAAAATATCAACAACAAATAAAATTGATAAAATTGACTCCGATTCTTGATATTTCTGATGGAATTTTAAATATTTTTAATTTAATCAAATATTTAATACTATTTTTGTATAATTATTTTAAACCACTTTTGTATAAAAACCCAACAATTAAATTAGCATTAATTTAAAGAAGTTAAATAAACAACTGGATTTGGGTCTCTCCCTTCATGTGCGGACTGCCCGGAAGAAATCACTTTGTCGGAGTCGAAACTAGTGTGTGGACGAAATTAAGATATGGTTTGTCACTCCAGGTTAAAACCATCGAGTGCCATTAATAAAATGTCTCTAGCAAGTTACAAATTATTTTAATTGAACAACTTTATCAGATGCATGCACTAATAATTTCTTAATTTGTCCTTACACTAATATTTATTTGGACTTTAGTAACTCAAATGTTCATGTCCTAAATATGTTTTAATTTGAGATCTTAATTAGCATGATATAAGCTATGGGACCAATAATTAAGCTAATGTTGTCAAAATAAGTACTCTTTAATTCAATTACTAATCGGTTTATCTTGAATTTATAAGCATAAATCCCATCTAATTTTAAGAATGTAGTCTTCTAGGTAGCTTTAGCATAGTCTTTTGAGTTTCGCTGAACTTTCCTATGTCTAGAATTTTAACTTTAATTTGAAACTTGTAAATAATAACAAATATGACTATGGTAACAAATTTATAATTTTTTTTTTTTATAATTTACACAAGATATGTGGGTTAATTCATTTATTGATATAATAAATTAATCACAAATCCTGTGTAAAAAAAAGTGTAAACCCATAAAATTATAGGGTAATTGTTTTTGCCAACTTTTTTGGGGCAAAATACTTTTTTTTTTTAAAGTAGGATAAAAAACAATTGTTTTATAAATTTAAGGGTTTTTTTCCAAAAAAAAAAAAAAAGCTACTTGTGTGTGTGTGTGTATATATATATTGTGATTGTATGATTAGGACAGTCTCTTTCGACCGTTGGACTATACTTGCCAGAGCCAGTTTTCACGCATGGACAGTTGTATGTTGCAGTATCAAGAGTTAAGAGTAAAGGTGGTTTGAAAATACTTTGTCTTGATTCTGAAGGCAAACCTTCAAAGATCACTACAAACGTTGTTTATAGAGAAGTTTTTAGAAATTTGTAATTATTGTGTTGGATTTAATCATCTATGTATAGTTAAACTGTTGTATTTATATTAATATGTTTAATCTTTATGATTAAGTACTTTTGTTATACATAGCAATGAGCATGTTACATTTTTTAGTCTTTTGTTCTTATAGTAGTTGTTTTTTTCCAGATGAATTCAATGTCGCGATGCATGTACAAATTTTTAAACTTGGTCCTATAATTTATAAATATGTGACTTGCATAATATGAGGAGCAATTAATGCATTGTGAAATAATTACATTTTTTACAATAATTTGTTAATGAATCACAGTGGCATTAATATGGACATATTTATACCATATAACTGATAAAAAAATATCTAGCCATACTTCTTCGCGGGTCTACAACTAGTGTATATATATATATATATATATATATATATATATATTGTGATTGTATGATTAGGTTTGAAGGGGACAGGATAAGCATCTCTCTAATGATAGTGATTTGCTGTAATCACGCGATTATATATGTATGTGAATGATAATAGATGCTCATAAGGGCTAAATTAATGAGACATGGGTATGCAGGACAAACCATAAGTCCATTATTTTATTCAATATGGTGTATTATCACGGAATTAATACAAATGAAACAATTTCACATTTTTCATTCTACAAATTCAAAATATTAAATGAGACGAAATTCTTTTGTCAAAAAATTTAGTTCAATCACGTTATAAATTAAATGGTCTGCTGAACCAATCTCTTCGCTAGAGGTACTTTCACAGGTATTAATGTTGTTTTTACCATGCTATGAAAAAGAAGTTGAATTGATTTCTTGTATCGAAAAGTTTGTGTTTTGTCAATTAAATGTTTTTTTTTCAAGGTTATATTGTTTATTTTCTTTTGTTTAGTTGGCGTGGCGATTTGTTGACACTTATTGCACTTAAAATCTTAATCATGGTTGTGGGAAAATTTGTGATTTACAAATTAGCGTTATGCAGTTTAATGTTGATTGTGGGTTCAACAAAAAATGGAGGGCAAATGTTCGTGATAAAATATAATGAAACAATTTTAAAATATTAAATATATGATTTGGAGTATCAAAAGTCTCATAAAAAGTATCATTAGTTTGGGTTCGTAGTATTATATTGTAACTGTTATAAAAAAAAAAAAAAATTAAACCCAGATTAATGATATTTCTGATGAAATTTTTGATACTCCTAATCATATATTTAGCACTTTAAAATAGTTTTATAATAAGTTTATGAATCATTTTCATATAAAAATTATAAGAAATTGAGTATTCTCAGATTTATTGCTCATGGATTGAGTAAGCACTATGCAGTGCTCTTTCTCTGGATTTCGGTGGATTGCATAATAAAAAGGATAAAAAATTAATTTGTACATTTGTTTTCCGGTTAGAGTCACTTAACCTCCAATAATATATGCTTGTGCACGTAGGTTAGGCTAGTGTTCAATATATTTCGATTCTCATTACCCTCAACTGTTGAAAGAAAAAAAAAAAAAAAACTGAGAGAAAAAAGAAGTTAAAATTGGAAGATTTAATTAATATGATTTCCAATTTGCCAGGATGCCAGTTTCCACCGAAAGCTAGATGACAAAAGCTACTTTATATTTTCTTTTCGTCCTATAAATTTAGATCTTTATAATAAGAGTGGGAATCATAAATATATAATAGCAACTATTTTTCCTAAAATAGTTTTGGAGGGAGAGTTTTTGGACCATTGATTAACTTTTTCATCCTTAATCATAACCGTCCATCTCTCTTTTAACTAATTATGGTAAGATTGAGTATTAACTATCATTTAATTCACCATTTTGTCCTACTTTGCATTATGACCGTTTATTTCTTGTGATGAAATTTTGACCTTTGGATTAAATGCATAAATCAAGGATCAACTTATTTTTGTAGGCTATATATATGATCATTTCAGTGATCATTTTCATTGTCTCAACTCTCTATTTTCTGTTTAATAGGTATTTCAAAATAGTTTTTTTTTTCTTCAGATTTTATAGTCAAAAGAGATTTAGAGAGAGTATAGTCGAAAAAAAATTATATTAAAATTTTGGCATGTAATTTATGTTGATGGTATGTATGCACTATAGTCTAATCTGTATTTGTATCATTATTTTAAGATTTGTTGGAGAATGTGCAATTCATTCATTAGAAATTTGAAGAATTGTTGAATATTATTTCGTTCAGAAATTTGAAGATTTGTTGAAGCTTTTGAAGTTATTCACTAGAGGTTTGATGATTTTTTGAATTATTGAAGACTCTTTTATTTTAATTTTTTAGATTTTAGGATTTTGTCATTTTTTTATTACTTTGTAAATGATATTGGTATATTTTCCTATGAATATTGGTATATTAATTTTCCTATGATATTGGTATATTTTCCTATGAATTTTCCTATGAATTACTTAAAACTTACCTTCTGAATTTTAATTAAATTCACTTGAAGTAATTCATAGGAAAATATACCAATATCATTTACAAAGTAATAAAAAAATGACAAAATCCTAAAATCTAAAAAATTAAAATAAAAGAGTCTTCAATAATTCAAAAAACCATCAAACCTCTAGTGAATAACTTCAAAAGCTTCAACAAATCTTCAAATTTCTGAACGAAATAATATTCAACAATTCTTCAAATTTCTAATGAATGAATTGCACATTCTCCAACAAATCTTAAAATAATGATACAAATACAGATTAGACTATAGTGCATACATACCATCAACATAAATTACATGCCAAAATCTTAATATAATTTTTTTTCGACTATACTCTCTCTAAATCTCTTTTGACTATAAAATCTGAAGAAAAAAAAAACTATTTTGAAATACCTATCAAACAGAAAATAGAGAGTTGAGACAATGAAAATGATCACTGAAATGATCATATATATAGCCTACAAAAATAAGTTGATCCTTGATTTATGCATTTAATCCAAAGGTCAAAATTTCATCACAAGAAATAAACGGTCATAATGCAAAGTAGGATAAAATGGTGAATTAAATGATAGTTAATACTCAATCTTACCATAATTAGTTAAAAGAGAGATGGACGGTTATGATTAAGGATGAAAAAGTTAATCAATGGTCCAAAAACTCTCCCTCCAAAACTATTTTAGGAAAAATAGTTGCTATTATATATTTATGATTATAGATTATGGATTTTTGCTCTATACCTTGCATTAATGATTGTGAAATGAAATATTGTCCATACCATATATATACAGAGTCACCTCTAAAAATTTGATGATATATAGGCAACTTTGAAACTATGTGAAATTTGTAGAGGTAGGTCATATTATCAATATTCCCACTTAATGATTTCTTTAATTGTATTATAAATTTTAAAATTTTAAATTATAAATAAATATTTAGTAATATGAATGAACAATTTTTCTATATGTATATAGTAGATATATTTCAATTTAAATTTATTAAACATGTCGTCTAATCTAAGTGGTTTATTAATTTTATTTTTCTGCCTTGACAAATCCCAATTAATCTCAAATGTAAAAAATTCCTAAACATTTTTTTTTTCCACTAATAGGATATTACTAGCCCATCCCAGTTAATTGTGCTAGCCTATCCCACCTCAATTTTAATTAAACTCACTTAAAACTTACCTTCTGAATTTTAATTAAATTCACTTGAAACTTTCCGTATTCAACAAACTGGAGGAAAATACTTTTAGAAGTACTAGCAGTTGGGCAAGTGCAAAACATTAAAGTTTATTCATAGTAGCACGTTGGGGCCATGTTTATTCAATTAGCAATTAAGCTTTAAAAATTAATATTTTATGAATTAATTTTATAGTTTAGAAAATAAGTCTGAAGATAATTTAGTTTAATCATCTAACTAATAATTCAATGCTTATATAATGCACTCCTTTTAGGAAAAGAAAGACATATATATTTTGCGTAAATCATATACCAATAATGATATTGCATTAATTATTTGTGTTTTACATAATAAATTACAATCACTACTAATTTTACAAATTTGTATTCATAAAAATATACTCCCTCCGTCCCGAAAGAACTTGCACACTACCTTTATTTTCGTGTTTTAACGAACGAGTTGTTTATTAATATTTGAAATGATAAAGTGGCCTTTAAGGTAGGGTATGATAGATCTATATCTACTCTATTCTAAAGTAACTTTAAAATTACTTTATTATTTTAAATACTAATAAAAAACTCGCTCGCTAAAACACGTAAAAACAGTAACTGGGCAAGTTCCCGGGACGGAGGTAGTATTAATTAAGATTTTTTAGTGTTAAATTAACATTCTACAGATTTAATGTTGACTTCATTACAAAATTTCATAATTCTATAAATACAATATTGAATGCTTCCATGATGAAAGCTATTATTAACATTATATATATATATATATATATATATATATATATATATATATATATATATATATTAATATTTAACTCTCCTAATTTTATGCCTAACATTTAGCCTAAAAATTATTTCTAATTGATTATGGTTTCATTTGGCCAATTCATTTTATTTTTTTAGTAGATTTATTTTACTCATTTGGTGCCTACTTTTAGGCATTGTGATTTATTTTCCTCATTTAAAATCAATCATATTAGTTATATATTTAAAATACTATTCAATTATAATATAATATTTATAAATTCTAACATGCACTCAAGTGTTTACTATGCACTTGGATTTTAAACTCAATTTTAAATAAAATTTTATTTTTTCAATTAAAAATATATAATTAAAAAAATATTAAGGTGCTATTGACTGCTACGTAGGGTACTATTAATTGATAACTGCTTGAGATATTGTTGATTATTGTCCATAATATTACCGATTAGTGCTTGATGTATTGTTGATTATTGATTTGGGTATTATTGATTTAAAAAATACACTTCACATCAAAGTGTGTGTTTTCGTATTTTTTGCAAATAAATTTTTTAAATTCAAGTACATAGTATGCACTTGCATGCAATATTTAGTTTGAATTATATCATTAATTATTTATCACTAAATATATAATAATTAATTTCGTTTTTACTCACACTCTCTCTCTCTCTCTCTCTCTCTTTATATATATATATATATATATATATATATATATATAATCGGTCATAATTAATTTGTGCACCATATAACCACACTATTACCTTTACCATTTATGGACTTTACATCACAATACTCAAATATTGCATCATCATAAGTTATATATAGTATAATTAAGTTATGTGTTAGTGCAATTATTTGAAAGGTATTAAATATTTTTATTAAAGGGTATTACTCCCCCGAAATTATTTTCATAGTAGAAAATGACACAATTATTTTAGAAAAATGAGTTAGTGAGAGTGGTGTTGAATATTTTTTTACTAAAATAATATTATTTTATTAACTTTTGTGAGAGGAGATTATTTCATTTTTAGGAGTGTGATAGTAATTATGGAACAACCAAATAAGACAAGCGTGAAAATAGTTGCGGAACGGATAAAGTAGTTGTTTTCAAGGATATTAAAATTTTGAAGGGTATTAGTTATTTTCATTGAAGAGAATTAAGGACAAAAATTATTAGTTGATTATAAATTTAGTATAGTTCCTATTGTAGTCATGATACGATTTAAATTATTTTTCATATTTTCTAATCAATTTTAAATATTTACAATCCCATCTATAAACATGATTTGATTATGATATAAAGATGCTTATTAAATGCATAACAATAATGAAAAATGTTGTGGACAAGTATCTTGGGAGAGGATTTGCTTGAGATTTAGTTATGATGTTTCCATGAATTGCTATTGTATTTCAAATATAAATTTATTTTGTTTTCAACTTTAGTGTGTATTTTTCTTAGTAATTTATATTTATTTTATATCCAAAAATAGGGATTAGCTATTAGGAAAAATTAGGTGGGGAAGACATCAACAAAGCAAGATAATTAGTTGATAACTATTATATTTTTTTATAATATTAATATGAAAGACTTTTTTTTTATTTGCATTATATAACTTTTTTTTTCATGTTTCAAGTTTCAACTAAAAGCTAGATTTGATCTTTCTGAAAATAATGTTGAAGAATCAGTGAATAATATTTTGTTATAATACTAACAGTATCGAGTTTAAGAAAAATAGTACTAATATATTTTTAATCAAAGCTAAACACTAATTAAAAAATATTTAATCCTGTCAACTTAACATTACAATTTACTTCTAATTTACTTACATAATAATTATTCTAAAAAAATATATTATATACATAATAATCATATAATTCGTCTCACTAAAGTTTGGTTTAAATTTGTTATAATTGTTATATTGCATTAAAATGAGTTAAATACAATGGTATTCATGTCGAAGAAAGAATAATTTTCGTAAGGGCCATAACTTAGGGATGATAGAAAAATTAGGTCTTTAAATATTTGGAATGACAATTTAAGGACAATAACTTTTGAAAATTCATATTTGAGGCAAAATCAGCTTGAATAAAGCAAATCCGACTAACTGGCCCGGTTTGGCTTATAATTCGGGCTTATTGGCATGATTTGACTTGAATTCAGTTGAATTTGGACCCAATTTTAACTTATTTAGGCTGGTGTGGCATAGATTCGCTGTTTTTAAAAGTTATTGTCCTTAAATTGCATGTTCGTTAAGGTAAGATCCTCATTTTTTCAGCCCGAAGAGTTACAATCCTTATTTTGCCCTATCCCCCCAACTAAATAAATATAAGCCCAAAGAGTTAATGTCCATCACTCAATCCTTAAGTCGAGGGTTAATTTTTGAAAATATTATTTTAAGGACCATAACTTTGGGGTTAATATTTTAAAGACTGTAATTTTAAAGATTACCAGTTTACGCATAATTAGTTGTAATACACCCAAACTGGGCTCGAATATAGTCCCCAGTCAGGTCCAATCAGGTCAATTACCCATTATGACCATGTAACATAGTTTGATTTGTGGTTATGTGGATGGTTTGGCCTTAATTTGCGAATTTCAAAATTATTTTGCTTAATTACAATATCAAAAATTATGTTCCCAATTTATCCACTCACTAAGTAACAATCCTTATAAAATTATTTTCCATTGACCTGAGATACTTATTTTTGTTCTATTTATCTTAATAATTTTTTTTTTTAACTTTGTTTGTATATTTTTTACGATTACATTGTAAAATTGATCTTTGCTTATAAATAATATTAAATTAATTTATTTAAATATTTTAAAAATTAGTAACATTGTTTTTGGTTTATATATCAAAAATCAAATATAGAAATTATTATTAATCAAATTAAATACTAATTTTTTTTTATAGAATGTACATATCTTCCATACTATTTTAATAAGTTTGCCTACTTCTTAACTCACTCACTTTTTTAAAAATAAATATACCACTTTAAAGTTATAAGTTTATCCAACATATAATACTTGCACCACGTTTGTAAAGATACTCACTTTCCAATCTTCTTTCATTTCAACACAACTACCAAATATACTTACGCATCCTTGCATAAGACTATCTATTAGTATTAGACGAAGGAATTGAGAATTTGGTATGAAAGAAACCAACAAAACAAGATAATTTGTTGATATATTATGTGTTTTTAATGTTAACATAATAAACTTTTATTCTTTGTATTATATTATATACTCCCTCCGTCTCAATTTCGTTTGTCCCCTTCCCTTAAATGTCTGTCTTATTCTCGATTGTCTCATTCTATAAATAACCAATTTTTATTATTCTATCTTCTCTTGAGAGTGGCTGCAAAGTGAGATACAAGAGGGGGTATTTATAGAGGGAGAAGAGGGAGTATGCATCCAAGGGGGTGAGGGGAGAGGGGGTGTGAAGTCAAGATGGGCGATGGAGGGAGTACATGTACTTAATAGAAAAATAATGTAAGTTTGGGCTTAAATTAATGGAGATGAGATGGAGGATGACTTTGCCTTCCCTTCCTCAGCTGGTGGACGACCAGTGGGGATGGGAGGACTTTCAGGTCCTCTCAGTATTTACCAATGCGATATAATTTTTGATTTTGTGTTCGGATGTTTTTCGGTTAAGTATAAAGCTCTAAAAGTTAACATTTTAATCAATTTGTGCAAGATAAAGCTAGAGTTTTGAATTTCTTAATTCAAAATTAGCGTTTAACTTATTTTATTAATTGAGTATTAAGTCAGATCCGTATTTTTTCATCTGACCAAAAATCAGGGATTTTTCGTTCGACTTTCGGCGATAATGTATGAATTTTTGTTTGATAATTTATAAGCATTATTAGGGCATTGAAATGCCTATTTGGAATTTATATTTTATTTATTTCATAAGTTCATCATTTAATTCTTTCAGTATTAGTGTTGGAAGTGCCTCCGGTTCAGCTCTCTCATTCATCATTTGAAAAATCGAAGAAACAAAACTTATTGTCATCTTTTTGAAAAATAAAACAATAACATTAAATATATATATATATATATATATATATATATATATATATATATAACTCAAATTTGGGTCGGGATATTACACTATATGTTTCTCAACGATAACTTTTTTTATGTTTGTAAAATTGAGAATGACGGAGGATGAGATTAAGAATTGTTGTATTTTGTAAGTCTATAATATATAATTTTTTCTTTGTAGAGTTTGCATGATTTTGATAGGATGTTTGTAGTAGTTGTTGATAATAATTTAAAATTCCGTAATAGAATGATTCAACAAGATTTATCGTATAATAAAATTGAATATAAAATTTTGCTAAGAAACTTGAATTATGAACACCGTGTTGTTTATGATACAATAATTGGATCAGTAACGTTGGATATTAATGAAGTTTTTTATATATATATAGTTTTGATGGCATTGGAAAAAAATTATATGGAAGACGTTATTTGTAGTAGAGTTGTTCACGGTACAGACAAAACAAATATTTGAAAACATCCATATCTGTACCAAAGTTTTGTTAGTTTAAAAATCGAGTGTATGTACCAAAATTTCAGTACGGTACAAATATTTTATTTTTTCTTACTAATATGAATGAATTTTTGTTTACAAACAGACTAGATCGGTACAGAATGGAGTGAAGAAACAAATTTTTTCCGTTATTCTCTCCTTTTTAAAAAAAAAAATATTGATAGACACTCACATGAATACTACACATCTTCAACCACAATTAAACATATAATCATTCAAGCTCAAATATAACATATTATATGATAATGAATGATTTAAAAAATAACACAAATTATCACGAATAGAGTATCTAAAATATGGTATATAAAAATATATTTAAACAATCCTTTTGAAATATCTCGTGAATAGAAAATGCAATATTAAAATCACATTTATTCTTACACGAGGTACACTATATCCATGTTTTTGTTAATAAATGAATATATATACATTTAGAGTGAAACTAAAAGATGAAACAAATTACGTTTAAATCATTTTGATATACACCTAAAAACATGAGTTATTGTTTTAAGAATTTAATATGATAAAAAAAAAATTGGTATTCTGAAAACTGAGATAAATAATATTATCGTATAATTGTACATGAATTCAATAACATTATAATACATTTTAATGAATACAAAATAAATAATAATTAAATTTTAATACACGTTTAATTCGATTATTCAGTTTGGTTTCATTCCGTACAGTCTCATTCGATTTTTCGATACGGTTAATTTGGTAATATCCATATTCATACCAAAAGAACTTTAGGTTTGGTTTCGGTACGGTTAAAGTAAAAAGTCAACAAATTTTTCGCTTCATTTTTTTCGAGCAAATTTCAGCACGGGTTTGGTATTCCCAGAATTCCGTGAATAACCCTAATTTGTGGGACAATGATCCGAGGGTAAGATAGTATTGAATGTAACATCCAGTGGCATAACATCACTTTTACTTCCAGGTGGATGGACAACTCATTCTAGATTTTGAATTCTAACTTATTGTTTGGAGGATTCTACCTGTAACATTAAGCAATGTAGGCACCTCTCTACCGATAAAAAAATGTAGGCACCTTTCTGAATTTTTGATTAAATGCAAACTCATGATATGTGATGAAGCTCCAATGATTCACAAACATTGTACTGAAGTATTAGATAAATCATTGAGAGATATTATACAGTTATTTTATCAATCACGTTCTAAAGTACCAATTGGTTGGAAATAATTATTTTTTATGGAGAATTTCGATAGATCTTGCATGTCATGCTAAAAGGAAAGAGACGTGACACTGTAAATGCCACCATCAAATCATCTAATTTATGGAATGCATACATTATTTTAAAGTTGACAAGATTCGTGAGGTTGTTTCAATTTGAATCTGCTCAAGGGATGAATGACATAAACTTTTTTCCATAATGGTTTGAATTAGTTTGTGATAATTATGATTCTGATATTATCATTCCCGATGATATTTTATTGAAAGGTGGTGATGATCCAATTATTGCATTATTGAATGTATCCTGATTTCAAATATCATATTTATGATCACTAATTTTCAGGGGATAGAGTTGTTCTTACACCGGCACTAGATTATGTTATATATATATATATATATATATATATATATATATATATATATATATAATTACATCGTTCAGTTAAATCATAAAGAGTCTCTCAAGTAAGAATTTTGATAGTTGAATGTCTAATTTCAATTTTGATTCTCCTGTTAATATTCATACTCCTCAGTATCTCAACACTTAGTAACAATTTTCTGGTGTGCCAGACCATTAACTGAGTCTCAAAATTAGAGCACATGTTATGTTGTTGAGAAATATAATCATTCAAGAGGATTATGTGAAAGAACCATGTTAGTTTATTATTTAATTTATAAAAAAATTTAAAATATGTATATGTTGGGTGATAGAGTAATTGAAACTAAGATTCATATTGGTATTAACGAGCATTGATACCTATATTGTCACTGTTGGTGAACGAATCTAATCGTAAGGATTAGTGGCTGTTTTAATCCGTTTTTACGTCACCAATCAATAACGTGTGATTGATTACCACCGTAAATGGTAAATCGGGGTATGAATTTATTGAATTTGTAAATTCGGTAGTCGAAATTGGACTTATTTCGTGTATGTGTAGGTTTGGGTGTATTTATGTGTGTTTTGGGAGTGATTAAAAATTTGAACTTGTAATTCACAGCTGGAGAACAACTATTTATAGAGACTAGCAAGCATGAGGTGTCCAAGACTCTTGGTCTCCCTAGCCTGCATGCTTGACATGTGTCCCTTTGATCTTATCTAAGCTGAATCTTAGTTACAAAGTCTTCTTTGGTCTTATCTCGGACTCATTGTTGTTCGCCTAGGTCGGCTTGATTGATCTTGTTGATTCTCCAACTGAAAGTTGTTCGCCTCTTGAGGTTGTACTTTGGAAGTTGCTCGCCTTATGGCTTTGTTCAGCTTGGCTTTGGGATCTTTGTCCTTTGTTCACTTGTACACACCTCCTTGGCTGTTTGTTGTATCATAGTTTGACCAAGTTGTTCGTCATTGATGACTTCACAGTTGGCTCATTCTTGGTCTCGGGTCTTAATACCTGTTCGCCCATTAGTTGTTCGTCGGGGGAGTTGTTCGTCACTTTATACACCTCTCAGATTGGTAGATGCACCCCAATGTTGACTATCTTTGTTTAAGCCCGTAACTTTCGTTCGCTTCATGCTGGATGATGTTCACCTATCAACAATTGCCCCCTATCCTGACTAGATGTTGCATCAGACGAGCAACTTTGTGGCGAGCAACTGTAGTTAGGATATTGTTCTGGTCAAGACTTGGACGAACATCATCTTTGTGACGAGCAACATCGGGATAACCGTTTCGTCTTCCCATGATCTGGGGAGATCACGAAGATGACGCCAGCGCAATGATTGCGCGCCGTTCACGCGCGAACAACCCCGAGGCCACGCGCCCCTATAATTGTTTATAGGTCCTTCAACTTGTGGGTTAGCTCGGAGTTAACCCCGTTTTCTCTCCATTCGGCCCCTGAGTTTTCGAAAAATTATATCTGGGACCCCGTTTTTGCTTGGGGTATAAATAGTGGGAAAACTGAAATTTTTCCCACTTTTCCCCCTCTTGCTACAGTGCTCCGGCGATTTCTACTTTCCTCCGGCGATTCCAAGCTTTCCGACGTCCGTCCCTCAGCGTTTGGCTTCAAATTTCAACTCCCAGGTAGTTACTCTTCTTCTCCTATCTTCTTCTTTATTTTTTCTCTCGAAAACGCCATCGCCGCCGTGTGGGTTCGAGCACCACCGTCTTCTCCGGGATAGCGCCGCCGTCTGCAACTCTTTCTACCGCCGCTTGGATTTTTCTTCCTCTTCTATGTCTTCGCACTCGAGCAATAAGACTGAGGAGACCTTAGACCCACTTTTTCCAGTTGCGGTCCCCGTCGATCAACCTCCCTTCGAGATTTCTTCGGCGTCGGATCTTCACGTGGATTCAGTTGTTCGCTCTGTAGAGGACACCGGTGTGGGCCCATCTGGGAGAGAACTAACGGTTGCGGCGAACAACAATCGGGACGAAAGCTCTTCGTCCTCTGCCGAATCTGAAGATCCAGACCTTAACGAACTCACTCGCGAGTTTTTGGAGGGTATCAATTTTCCATCCCCAAAGATGCGGGAAAGCGAGATCCCAGCCGGGGTTGCTCGACTATTCGAATGGCGAACATATGCTGAAAGGTATGCGAACAGCTTTCCCCGTCCCCAGAGGGAAATAATGGATAAGGTGAAAACTGAGTACCAGGCGAGCAAGATAAAGAGTGTTGTTCGCGAAGATGAACTGGACTCTATCCGGAAGGACTACAAAATCCCATACGATATTCACCTGTGGGCCCCCCGGAGAAAGGAAAGAGCTGATCGCCCACCCCCCGGATGTACGGCGATCAACCTTCACACCTTGATTGCCGGATTAAAGCTGCCTCTTCCACCCGTTGTTGGTCGATTCCTGGAGGCGACCAACTTGGCCATCACCCAAATTACTCCGATTGGGTGGATGAACCTTCTAGGCTCTATGTGCCTGTTCGCCTTGGAGGGGTATGTTGATCGGATCACTGCGGAAGAGATCAACTACTTGATGACAATTACAAGCTGCCCCTTGGGAGAAGAAGGCTATCACTATCTCAAGGCAAGAACTGGGTTGAAAATGGTGGAAGAGGTGCCGAACAAGATTCGTGACTGGAAGCAACACTTCTTCTGGATTGGGGGTGATTGGCGAGCATCTTCTGGTCCACACGGCGGCCCTGGACGAATAAATTCTCCAGCAGCCTATGGAAAACTGAAACGTAAGTTTGTTTCTTGCTCGCCTTTGGGCTTAGTAGTTCTAATTTAACTTTTCTTGTTTGTTCGCAGGCCCTCGTCTACCCAAGTGGGATTCGAAAGAGGAGGAGTTGAGCTCCGAGTTTCTGTTTACCTCGTGCTTGGTTGGCCTCCGAAATAGGGCAGATAGGACTATTGACTATCTTTGCCGAGCAAGGTGTCAAATAGCTGCTCGCCTCTTGACTTACCCTCACCACCTGGAGGCTCAAGCTGAGGTGCCCCCAGGTATGAAAATTTCTAACTCCCGGTTCAAACTTTGTTCGTCATTATCTTGTTTTAACTTGCTCGCCTAATTAATTTTTTTTTTTTTTTAGCCGAGCAAGTAACAGTTGCCGTTCCCCCAAGTTACGCTCTCCTTGAGCAAAGGGTCCTTGAAATGGGGCCACCAAAAGGGAAGAAAAGGAGAGGTGACCCTCCTCAAGCGGTGCTCGCCATGTCGAACAAGCCTGAGGGGGCTAGAGTTCCGAGACAGGCTGCCCCCCCAGTCCAAATCCGGTCCCCTCCCGTTTCCCCTCCTCATGGGGGGAAATGTTTAAAGAAAGCTGACGGGACTCCCTTGTCCCACGATGTCCCTGGCAAGGGGAAGGAGAAAGTGGGTCACAGTCATCCTCGTCCAGAGGGGGATGCTGTTCGTCGCTCTACTGAGCCTGTGGAAAGAACAGGCAAGGCGAGCAAGGATTCTACCTCTGGTCGCGGCCCTGAGGATCTCACCCATCTGGGTTGGGATGAGCGAAAATTCAAGGAGTAAGTCCACATTAGCTTCTGCCGAACAAGTTTCATCATCATATTTTATTATTCTTCTAAGTATTCTTTCCTTTCTCGTTCGCAGATATCGTGCTGACGATTATCCTGGTCGAGCAAGTGTTGTACATCAGTACGCTTGCTCGAAAACTCCCGTTAACATAAGGGAGATTCCTGGCGAGCATGTTCGCAAGGCGACGGAGTTGGTCGCCCGAGCCTGGACGCGTCCCCTGGACAAAGCCATCCTCCAACAGGGGCAAATGGACAATCTCCACCTCTCAATGATGCTCGTCGCCAACGGCCTCGTTACTGCCCAGAGGGCAATTGCCCAAGTTGCCGAGCAAGAAGAGTCTGCTCGCCTTTATGCGAATACTGCTCGACAGCTTACTGAAGAAAAGGATGGCCTGGTCGGCCAATACGAGGCTAAAATTGCTCACCTCAACAACCAGATCAATGTTTACATTGATGCTGAGCACAAGCGCCTTGAAGAGATTCAAGTCTTGTCCAAAGAGCTGAAGGACAAAGAGGCCCTGCTTGGGGACAAGGAGGTTTTGCTCGGTGAGGGGGAGAAGAAATTGACTGCGGCTGAACAAAGAATTGTTGAGCTTGAGGCGGAGAATGCTCGTCTCCGGGAGGCAGAAGCCAACCTCTTCACCCGCGAGCAACTTGAAGAGGAGGTTCAAGCTCGCACCGGCCCCATCTCCAACCTTGGATACATTTGTGCCTACGCGGACAGCATCCGCACGGCTGATGCCTATGATTACAAGGACATGGTGGAGGAGATGAGCAAGGATTTAAACGAGTTCCTTGAGAACTATCCTCCGCCGAACAACGTTAAAATCCAGTTGGCGGACTTGGCTGTGCTAGGGGTTAAATTTGATAAACTTGACCCCAGTATCACCATCACTCATCCTCCACCAATTGTTGATGATGGCGAGCAGGGAGATGAGCCGGCTGCCGCAGGCGAGCAGAATGCCGAAGAGATTGAGCGGAAGGCCGCGGAGGACTTGGCCAAAGATTTGATTGTTGACCCTCCTGCCGAGCAAACTCAAGATCCTCCCCTTGCCGAGCAACAATAGTTTTAGGAGTTAGTCTTTTCCAGACTACTTTTTGTAATAGCTGTTCGTCTTTTTTTTTTTTTTGTAGTACTTGTAATGGCTGCTTCCAGCTTGTACTATTTTTTGGGCTTAAAGCCTTTCTTTAATGGAATGTCTTTCTTTTGTTCGCTCATTTTCTTATATATGTTAATTGCCTTTACATTTGTCAATGCCTTTACAATTATAACATATAGTGTTGGGCTTTTGTTCGAATTGAACTTTGCCTTTAGTGGAATCAGGGTTCAGCCTTAGGTTCTGTTCATTTTTAAAAAACGAACAACCTTTAAGTGGCTTTGGTCCTTAGGTTCTGTTCATTTGTAAAACGAACAACCTTTGAATGGACTTGTACCTCGAGCTTTTGGACTTTTTCCTTTGCTGACGAACAACTATTGTATTTACATTTTGAACAAATTACAAGTGTTATAAGACTGTTCATCACTTACATATACAATATGACGAACAACTTTGAACATAAACTAAAAACTTGCTCGCTTATAGATTTTTGCCGAGCAACTCTATTCAAAATTAAAAGACGCAGCACCAGACTATACAAATGTGGCGAGCAACTTTTTAATCTATACTTAACCAAATTTTCAAAAAATTATGCAAGTTTTTGATCCATTGATCCATTCCATTTGCTTGATTCACTTCATTCGCCATACTTGCCCCCAAGATAATTGTTCGCCCATTTACTGATAGTACTTCTTGAGATGTACGGCATTCCAGGAGTATGAGGCCGTCTTGCCTTCCATATCTTCGAGATCGTATACGCCATTTACGAATTTTTCCGTTATACGATATGGGCCCTCCCAAGCTGGTCCCAGTACTCCTGAAGATTGGGCGAGCAGTTTTCTTAGAACCAAATCTCCAATTCTGAATTCCCGGACTTTTACACGGGAATTATAATAACGCTCCGCTCGTTGCTTGTATGTTGCATTTTTTAACTCAGCATTGAGTCTTTTTTCTTCGAGCAAATCCATTTCAGCATTTAGAGCATAATTATTTGCTTGTTCATCAAAGTTGGTCGTCCTAATCGTACTGGTCCTTAACTCAATAGGTATTACTGCTTCTGTTCCGAAAGCCATAGCAAAGGGTGTTTCTCCGGTGCTAGACCTGGGAGAAACTCTGTATGCCCACAAGACTTCCGGGAGTTCGATAGACCAACCACTTTTGCTCTCCGCCAGTCTTATTTTTAATGTATGCTTGATTATCTTGTTCACAGCTTCAACTTGTCCGTTTGACTGGGGATGATAAGGTGTGGAGTAATGTTTTTTGATCCCCCACTTCGCACAGAATTCTCTCAACTCTTGTCCATCAAACTGTGGACCATTGTCTGTCACAATTGCCTGTGGAACTCCGAAACGGCAGACAATGTTCTTCCAAATAAAGTTGATCATCTTCTGCTGCGTGATGTTCACCATGGCCTCTGCTTCTGCCCATTTAGTGTAATAATCGACTGCCACAACGGCAAATCGAACATTTCCTACTCCAGCCGGGAAAGGACCAATGATGTCCATCCCCCATTTTGCAAAAGGCCATGGGCTGTATACTGACACGAGCTCCTGGGCCGGGGTATGAATATTCGGGGCAAAAATCTGGCACTGATGGCAAGTTTTTGCTTTCTTGATCGCATCCTGACGTAATGTCGGCCAATAATACCCTTGCCTGATGGTTTTGTACGCCAAGGCTTGCCCCCCAGTGTGATTTCCACATACTCCGGCGTGAATTTCTTCGAGTACTGCTTGCCCTTGCCCCCTAGGCAAACACTTGAGAAGTGGGACTTATATTCCCCTTTTGAAGAGTTGCTCGCCTACCAGAGTATATCTGGCGGCTCGCTTTACTAGCTTGACAGCTTCAAAAGGATTGTTTGGTTTTTCCCCACTTTTCAAGTATTTGACTATACTTGTTCTCCAGTCTTCTTCACTGGTTTGATCGTTGAGTTGGTTGACATTATAGCTTACTGTTGATGGATCTTTCATCTTTGTAACTATAATATCTGCCAACTCTACGGGTCCTTCACTTGTTGCTAGTCGAGCAAGCGCATCTGCTTGAGTGTTGCTCGTCCTTGGAATTTGTTGTATGAAAACTTGCTGCAACATGGATATTAGGTGAGCAACAATCCGTTGATACTCGATCATGTGATCATCTTTTGCTTCGTATTCACCTCGGACTTGGTTCACGATCAATTGTGAATCGCCAAATATTTGCAAGCGTCTGACACCAACTGCGAGAGATAGGTGGAGACCAGCAATAAGAGCTTCATACTCAGCTTCGTTGTTGGTTGCCATGAAACCAAATCTGATTGCCGAGGTGAATACTTGTCTATCTGGGCTGATTAAAACTACTCCTGCCCCCGAGGCTATATTGGTTGATGATTCGTCCACATAGAGATGCCAAGGATGATCAAGTCCTCTCGTCGGATCTGGTGGGAAAGTTGGTTCGACTATAAAGTCGGCTAATGCTTGCCCTTTGATCACTGTTCGAGGAGCATAGGTCACCCCGAATTGGCTAATCTCCAATGACCATCTTAAGAGACGACCTGCAGTATCGGGGCGATGGAGAATTTGCCTGAGCGGGAAAGTTGTTAGAACTTCGACTTGATGGTCAAAGAAGTATGGTCGTAACTTTCTCACGCTCATAACCAAAGCATACGCCAGCTTTTCGGTTGGAGCATATTTGATCTCTGCTTCGTGTAAAGCTTGGCTGACGTAATATATAGGTTGGTGAAATTTGCCGTCTTCGCGACCAAAACGGAGCTGATGGCAACTTCTGATGCGGCTAAGTATAGAAAGAGCTTTTCTCCTGGGATTGGTTTTGATAGGATTTTGACATCTCCCAGGTATTCTTTAAGTTGATCGAAGGCCGCTTGGCAGTTGTTAGTCCATGCAAACTTTCCTTTTTTGACGGCCTCGAAGAATGGACGGCACTTGTCCCCTGACCTGGATATGAACCGGTTCAATGCTGCTAGGCACCCGGTGAGTCTTTGCACTTCTTTCACCGAACGTGGTGGTTGCATATCCATGATGGCTTTAACCTTTGAAGGGTTGGCCTCAATCCCTCGCTGGCTAACAAGATGGCCCAAGAATTTCCCCGAGTGAACTCCAAAGCTGCTCTTCTTTGGATTCAACTTCATGTTATAGTGTCGAAGAGTTTCGAACACTTGAGTCAGATGTTGAAGATGGTCTTCCTTCTTGGGACTTTTGACTACGATATCGTCTACATAGACTTCCACCGTGTCTCCAATTTGTTGATCAAACATCTTGTTCACCAGTCTTTGATATGTTGCTCCGGCATTTATGAGGCCAAACGGCATTCTTTTCCAACACAGCAAGTTTTTGTTTGTATAAAACGCTGTGTTCTCCTGATCATCTGGATGCATAGGAATTTGATGATACCCGGCGAAAGCATCCATAAATGTCAACATCTCGTGGCCTGCAGTGCTGTCCACCAACTGATCAATATGTGGGAGAGGAAAATTGTCCTTTGGGCATGCTGCATTCAGATCTGTGAAATCTATGCATAGCCTCCAGGTCCCATTTGGTTTCCTCACGAGTACTGGGTTTGCTACCCATTGTGGACAGAGTGCTTGTCGAATGAGATCGTTGTCTAGCAACTTCTTAACTTCTTCATTCAAGGCTTGGTATTTGTCTGGGCCGTACTTCCTTCGCTTTTGATGGACGGGCTTTCTTGCTTGATTTATGTTCAGCTTATGACAAGCATGTTTCGGGTCTATCCCTACCATATCTGCGTGAGACCAAGCAAAGACATCTAGATTCTTGGTGAGGAACTCTTTCATTCGGGATCTGTAAGGCTCTGGGAGCTCAGATCCTATGAATAATTCAAGATCTTCATTGTTGGGATTAACTTTGAACGCCTCCAGCTCTTCGACTGGAGTTGCTCGTCGTTTTTGTCCCTTCCAACGGGGATCAAGTATGGGTTCCTCAGGGTTGGAATCATTTTCGATGTTCATGGGCTCTGCCCCCAGGCGGGGTTCTAGATCATCAGTTGGCTCCGTCCCATTGTTGTTCATTTGTACTTGGCCCTCCAAGTCCCCCACTGAGGGTTGTTCGTCATCACCCCTTTGTTGTTCGTCAGATGGAGGTTCCTCGCGGGTGGTAACGAGTTGTTCGTCCAACACTTGCTCGTTCAAGTGTTGTTCGTCCGTATCCTTGTGGTCGTCCATGTCCATCATATTGTTTAGTATTGATGGTTCGTCGACGGGATAACTTGTTGCTTCCATCATGGATATTTGTACAAATTTTGCTCGTAGTTGTTGAATGCATTCTCGTGCTCTCCGTTGGTCTCCTTTAATTGTGCCTGCTCCACTAGCTGTTGGAAATTTCAAACAATAGTGGTAAGTGGAACATACAGCTTTAAATTCATTGAGAAAAGGCCGGCCAAGAAACCTGTTATAGGTCGACTCCTGGTCTACAACCAAGAAATCTACCATTCTTGTTATATTTCTTTCGGGTTCATTAGCCGTTACAAGTTGTACTGCTAATGTTACAATTCCCAACGGTGTTGTCACAGCATTCCCGAAGCCTATGATTCTATGTGTTGTATTCCGAACATAACCCGAATAATCTCCCAGATTATCGAGGGTCTTCTTGAATAAGATGTTGGTGTAGGCTCCGGTGTCCACCAACAGTCTGTGGACTCTGGTCCCCATAATCTTGGCGCAGATTACGAGTGAATCATTGTGCGGAGTTAAGACGCCTTCAAGGTCTTTTTCGGTGAAAGTTAATTCTGCCGTTTGCATGATAGACGGCTTAACTCCCATTTCTTGTACTTGGCCAATCGCTCGTAGCTCCGCTTTCCTCTTCCGATTAGAGTCGGGTGGTTGTCCATCAAAACACCCTCCCGCAGGACCTGCGGGTTCCATCATGAAAAGATCTTCTAAAGGTTGAGCTGGAATACTGGGAACTGGTCGCCCGGGTCTGTTGTTTCTCTGAGGTTGACCATCCTCTTCGTCTTCCGAGTTGTTCTCCCGGGTTCTCTTCCCAGGTTGCCTTTTAACGAAATCGGAGAGCTTTCCCTCCTCATAAAATCGCCAGAGTTGCTTAAGCAAATCTCTACACTCACTCGTAAAATGCCCCACACTTTGATGGTAAGCACAATACTTGTTTGGGTTGAGTTTGCCAGTATCCTGACGGATTTTACGTGGTGGAGAAAGCAACTCTTTCTCCTTTACGCTTTCATACACAGTATCAACTGATACTGTCAACACTTGGTTCAGTTTTTCCTTCAAATCCGATCCTTCGGTGAATGCTTTCATATTTTTTGGGACCCTGTAGCTTGTCCCGACGGGCTTTTTGTTATTCTCCTTAGGATCAGCCTTGTTCTCCCCCAAATTTGTTTGTAGGGCCTCGTGCATGGAAACGAAAATGCCAGCTTGGTTTCTGAACTCGGCATAAGTCTTTGGGCACTTTAGACGTACCTCCTTCCATAACTTCGACCCTTTTTTCAATCCGGCCATCACAGCGACGATCTTTGTATCTTCGCTCACCGGTTCTCCTTCTAGCAAAACTTTATCGAATCTTTCCATAAACGCCCGGTCAGTTTCATCATCATTTTGCCTCAAATCTGACAGCCGGTGTTTTTGGGAAAGATACGACCCCGCCGTTGAAAAGTGAGAAAGAAATTCTCGACTTAGTTGGACGAACGAGTGGATTGATGCCGGCGGCATTGATGAAAACCACTTGTGAACCCGATCGCCCAATGTTAAAGGAAAATTCCGGCATTGGGTGGCATCGCTGGCTCCTACGGAGACCATGTAGTCCGTATACTTCGTTAGGTGGACCCGGGGGTCGGCGATGCCTTCATATTGAATGCTAGCCAGAAATTGAATCTTTTTCTGTATCGGGGCCTTCAAAATGTGGGCTGCCAAAGGTGAGGATGGCATGCTGGTCGTTCCCATCCCCCTCTGTTGGTCTAGTTGCCCCTGCATGTTCTCCACAGCCCTCCTTAGGCTTGATAATTCATCAAGAGGTGCCCCCTGACTTGGAGGCTGTTCGGCGAGCAAAGGCATTAACCTTTCTGCTTGTCGCAGTCCCTCGCTTGGAGTGGGCACTTCCTGGGCTTGCCTCCTAATGTTGTTCGCCGCATTTGGCCCTAGGCGCCTGAAGGCTGGGAGAGTCTTTCATGGACTGATGGGCGAGGCTGTTCAAAAGTTGCTCGCCCATCTTCTGCTCCCCGGCGAGCAGCTTCCCGTTGGGGCTGGCTAAGCCTGTCTTGGGCACTGGAACGCGTTGTTCCATGGCTAGACATAGTTGTTCGTCCGCGACCAGACTCAGCCTGTACTTCTCTCTGGTCGACCACCTTGGCCTTTCCCTTATTTCGTCTGACTTGGGCACTATCAACCTCTAGCTGTTCGCCCCTAGTAGTCCTGGGTCTAACAACCTCTAGGGACTTGTCCCTTGACCTTGCTTGTGTTGGCCTAATCTGCTCTTGTTGCCTCTGGAGGGCCTGGAGAGCAGCTATGGTTTTAGCCAACTCGTTGGGGTTGTTCGCCAAAGCCTCCATCTCAGGGGGGAGGTTATGTGTTATTGTTGTATGTTGTGACCTGTTCGCATGTCTTGGGTCACGGTCCCGGTGGTCGGCCGACGTGGCCCGGGTCTGAGATGCTCTTTTTGACAAACGTGATCCTTGGGTCTCTTTAGATTGAGGCATTTCAATTTAAATTACTTATTAATTTTTAAATTGAAGAACACCAAGAACACCAAGAACACTTTTGTTTGTATCTTCAAATATTTCTTGAGATTTCTTATGAATCTTCAAGTTTTCAACTTGAAGTTCTTGAGTAATCACACTAAACCAGAGGTTCGAACCCTCTTTCTAGCGCCAAATTGTTGGTGAACGAATCTAATCGTAAGGATTAGTGGCTGTTTTAATCCGTTTTTACGTCACCAATCAATAACGTGTGATTGATTACCACCGTAAATGGTAAATCGGGGTATGAATTTATTGAATTTGTAAATTCGGTAGTCGAAATTGGACTTATTTCGTGTATGTGTAGGTTTGGGTGTATTTATGTGTGTTTTGGGAGTGATTATAAATTTGAACTTGTAATTCACAGCTGGAGAACAACTATTTATAGAGACTAGCAAGCATGAGGTGTCCAAGACTCTTGGTCTCCCTAGCCTGCATGCTTGACATGTGTCCCTTTGATCTTATCTAAGCTGAATCTTAGTTACAAAGTCTTCTTTGGTCTTATCTCGGACTCATTGTTGTTCGCCTAGGTCGGCTTGATTGATCTTGTTGATTCTCCAACTGAAAGTTGTTCGCCTCTTGAGGTTGTACTTTGGAAGTTGCTCGCCTTATGGCTTTGTTCAGCTTGGCTTTGGGATCTTTGTCCTTTGTTCACTTGTACACACCTCCTTGGTTGTTTGTTGTATCATAGTTTGACCAAGTTGTTCGTCATTGATGACTTCACAGTTGGCTCATTCTTGGTCTCGGGTCTTAATACCTGTTCGCCCATTAGTTGTTCGTCGGGGGAGTTGTTCGTCACTTTATACACCTCTCAGATTGGTAGATGCACCCCAATGTTGACTATCTTTGTTTAAGCCCGTAACTTTCGTTCGTTTCATGCTGGATGATGTTCGCCTATCAACAGTCACTAACTCCTACTGATCCAAGGTTTCCATTCAAGTTTACACGCAGTCAGTTTTTGTTGATTGTTTCATATACTTCACGTCTATAAATAAAAGTCAAGGTTAATTTTACTCATGTTGAAGTCTTTCTCAAGAAGCCTATATTTAGACATAGTCAGCTTTATGTTGCAGCATCGAGAATTAATAATCGTGTTGGTTTGAAGATTATTTTGCGTTGTAATGATTGAATTGAACATAAAACTTAAAAAACATGTTGTACTTCAAGAATTGTTTGGAAATGTTTAAAGTTTTGGAATTGCATTATATTGTTTTATTTGAAGGGGTGAATGTTTTTTTATATATTGGTTTTTATTTTATTATTTTAATTAATTGATAGTATAGTTCAATGATGTTCATGTTTATTAATTATGTCTATAATAAAATTATTTTAAACTTATATCACACATTCTATTTGAGTAATGTTAGTTGATCTTAATAAAAAATTCATAATTGATAGTAAGAATAAGAGAATCCATTAACTATTCATTCTCAGATTGGACACTTAGAGTAGTAGAAACACAGTAAGTTTTCTTAAAACCACTATTTATAAAATCAAATAGTCGGACAAAAAAAAGGGTTCTCCATTTCTAAATCTTCTTAAGGTGGAACCTCCGGAAATACAAGAATCATGTAAATTAAATTTTATAAATATATATTTTAGTAAAAAAAAGCATAAATATATAATAGCAAAATGATTTCCTTAGATAGTTTAGGCGCCAATTGTTTTCATCCATCAATCGTTTTTTGTAGTTTTCGTATTAGCTGTTGGATCTCCATGGACATTTGTTATGACATTGTTTTAATGTTAGGCATTAAGTTGTATTTAGTGTGGTTGAATAATTCTTCATTGTTATGGTTTTGTTTTGGTATTTGTTCTAATGGCTGCCTTTAATTTGTGTCACCATTATATTTTTCTGTTGCCTATAAATATGTTTGTTTATTGCTCATCCATTCATCATTCTAATGTACCTTATTTGTGTTAGTTTTTATTTTTTCCAGGAAAAATGTATCTTGGAGCAGATGTATGGTGTTTATCATCGACCTCGCGGGAATATAGAGTATTTTATGTCTTTTTTTTATCGTGCAGATCACATTAATGAGTGTATCATTTGTCAACTACAGATTTGATGTGTTTGTATCTTTTAATTTATGAAGCCGAAAATGTATCTCCCTTTTTTATCCCAGTGTATGACATTCTTTTCTTCAGCAGGATATGTTAGTTTGAAAGAAATAGAATTTATACTGGATAGTTCTTCGTCGATTATCGTATAAATTCTATTTACAAACTTCACATATATATGCGTATATATAGTGAGTATACATCTATATGTAATCATGTATTTGTATACTGTGCAGTTTCGATAATCATTTCCCTAATATTTTGGGTATCTTCTTTTTTTTAGGTAAAATATGTTGACCAGTAATTGTGGAATAAAATTATTTATTTTGAACGTTGATGTTTTGACAATAAATACTTTCAGAAACTGCTTCTAATATTTTATTCCGGTGCAAGTGTATTGTATCCTTTATACTTATGAATAAAATATCTTAGCAATATTAATTCGTCCATATTAATCCATTAATGAAATCAAATTTTAACATCTGTTAATACATTAATCATATTTGAATATGCGGAATCTGATGATAATGATCAAATTTTAATAAATATAAATCCATTAATTAATTAATTAATTTATGAAGCAGCGTATTAGATCCTTTGTATCCATGCATATAATTATATATATTCTTTTTTTGCTTAAAATTATCTTAGTGTGAAAATTATTAGTTTTTCTAAAGTATTGTCTATTTGAATTAGTCAAGCTTTAGATTCGTGGTTTGTTTAATAATTAAATTGTAATATATAGTAATTCATCTTATTTCACGGTTAATTGGCTGTCGTGTGATATTAATTCTTATAGCCAGTGCTCAAGTTATGTTCGTGTGCATGGCTTTGGGAGTACATAATGAAATTTAACATTGTTATCCTAAATTAGTCGTTATCACTGTGCATAATAGTTGATATATTGTCGTGGACCAATTGAAGGGAGTGATTATTATGTAAATAATTGTGCTGGGTTTAGGTAGTGATGCCTGGTTTTTTTTTTTTTTTTGTTACGTGTTCATGAAATTATTTAATTTCTTTTGTTTATTTGATTAGGTTGACTGATATATTTTATAGATACTACTAATTTTGGAAAATTATATACTGTATATTATAATTTTGTAACGTTTAAACTTATTATGCCATTAACCTACATTATAATTATATGATATCAAGTGATTGTATTTATTTATGTATATATCATTGTTAATGGGTTATAATTATCTATTTCATAGATGATGTACGTATATTTTCAAGTTTTGTTGGGTATTTAGATGGGAAATATATATCAAAATATATCGAAATATATAATTCTTAATTTGATAAGAAATGTCTAGACACCTATTTTGAATCGGATAAAGTATATCAATACAATATTGTATAGTATTATTGTGTATTTTACAAATAAATTCAAACCCAATATATATATTTACAATCATATATGTCAACATAAGATTATATAATAATAGTATTATAATAAAATATACAAAATTATGAAAATCAGCATGAATATCACACACACGGACAGACAACCAAATCGACAAATTATCATTATTAGTCGTTAAATATTTATAGCAATATTATAATCTACAATATTATAAAAATCAACATGAATAACACGGATACGAACAGAATACCAAATATACAAATTATTATTATTAGTAGTAGTTAAATATTAATAACAATTATATGGATTATAGTTCATATATTAAAAGCAACAATTTTAAGAAACAATATTAGTAATTTGCAGTTATCCAAACTTTTGAGAAAAAAACTCCTATAACTTCGACACTCTAATCGGACAACTAATGCACCATTATTCCACTATTATAGCACCCCGAATGTGCAGTTAATTTAAGTTACAACATTAAATGTTAAAATCATACTATTCATGCAATATTAATAAAAAAAATTAATACCTATTGAGATTTCACCTGCAATATGATATATAATTGTTTATGCGTGATCATTTTGAACATATTATTATTGGATAAACTAATTAATATAAGTAATATTTCTACAAACATGCAAATTCATATTAAACTATAATAATAACAAATGAGACCGATAAATTACACACTAAACTGAAAAGTATTATTAACACAAATAGATCGTATTACTGGGAATCAATGACAACAAAACCTCGCGAAGGTAAAACATACACACCATTATTCATCTATTGTATACACTCTATTAAAGTAGTCATCAATATTAATTACATTTCGTATTTGTGTTTTGAAAGACACAAGATTCTTACTCGCCGATCAGAAGCCTTAACTATGGCGATGATGTTGTTGACAAGCAAAATGATTATTCTATTTTAAAAAGGACAGTTGATGACAAGTCTTCCTACTCTGAATCTTTGAAGAAGGCGAAATGTGTTATTTCCAGTACTAATGAAAAATGAGTGTGTTTGGTACCAAGGATGGTGTTGTTTGAATAAGCTTTTTATAATAATGTTTTTTTTTTGCTTTGGCATTGATATATTTGGCACCATTTATTTAATTTATTATTTATCATCTATTAGATGATTTTCTTTTTATAGAGTATTTCGTATAATATAATTGTTTAATTATATTTGATTTGTCCATTTTATTCTTCACAATGCATTAGTATTATAAGACTTGCATATTTTCCATTCAATGAAAGGAGTAGTAAAATCATAAAAATTACCTCTTATATTTTTTTTTAGGTGATGCACTGGTGCTTTCAAATCTTTTTTTCCCTCATTAATTCATTTTCATATTCTAGGTGTTTTGTGTTCTTTACATGTTGGATAATTTAGTGAAATTTAATTTTCCATATATCTGAAAAGTATAATAAAAGTACAACGTACAGTGACCTTGCTAAATATACTGCTCCTAAAAGTTAGTATTTTAATTTTAAAAGAGACAATCGTTGTATGTTATAAATAAGAGGGATGTATAGAATATCAAATCTCTAAGTCTAAAAAATTCCATTATCAGTTTTATTGTGTTTAAAAAATTGTACCAATTCATCAGTTATTTGTAATCCAGATGTGTTTATTCATAGATGGTGTACAAGAGTGTTGTGTAGAATATCAAAGCTTTGATCTAAAAAAAATGTATTATCAATTTTATGGTGTTAATGAATTGTACTGATTAATCACTCGCGTGTACTCCAAATGTGTTTACTCATACCTGGTTTGAGACATTTAATATTTAACATGTATAGTGTCCTGTTTTTTGTCCTAAACAATTTTTACAATTTTGTAGAAAAGACTTAAGAAAATTGAGATTTTTGGTCTATAAATTACTGGAAAATAAATCATTAAAATTAATATGTATGTTACATAGGACCATAACAAATTATCTCCTAATTATATTTGTGCTAATCAAGTGTACTAATTAAACACGATTTTGAGTTTCCAGTTAATAAAATATTACCATATATTCTATTTTTCCATTTTAAATTAATAATTGGGAAATTAATTAATCATATTAAGGTGAAAATACTTGTGTACTTTTGTTTTGCGTTGGGATTTTAATTCGTGTCTTCAATAGGGTGTAACCAATACTTGCGAGAATCGATCCCAATTTCGAATACACCAACCCTGTCAGTAGGATGAATGTTTGAGGTGTTTACTAACAAGAATTGAAATTGGATTAGAGAAATTCTACATTTACCTCTACAAAAAACTTGTGTCACGAGTAAATTAGCACTATTTAGTTTTTGGAAGTGTGCAACCACTTATCTCGGATATGCAGCAAAAAAATTCGGGACAATTAAACATTCTAATGTCTGGGTAATCAATTATAAGTAAGTAGGTTTCTTCGACACCTTATCTTTTTCCACAATCCATCCGAATGCCTTGTTTTGGAACTGGTAAGAATTTAAAGGTTATTTAGAAATTACAATTAAAGTAGTATTAAATGAAATCAATATTTATTAAAACGTGAATTAACTGATTAAATGACCTGAAATTCGACATGCAACTGTTTTTTTTCTTTTTTCTGTGGAATTACCCCTTATGTTTATATAATCCTTTCACAATCCATCGAGCTTTCACATCCCCTTCTTGGATCTAAGCTGAAAATATCAAGGTTTTGAAAAAACTGAACATATTAAATGCACGAATCAATATAAATTTCAGATATCTACCTTGAATTTCTTAAAGAAACTTACTATGTAATCTTGATTCCAATGACTTTTAAATTGTGAATGTGTTGCCTTTTTTGTAGGTTAGAGTTGCGGGCACTAACCTTCGTCTTGGGTTGTCAATGACTTCCTTAATTTCTTTATTGGTATATTTTGGTATTTAGGTGCAAGGTCATAGTAGAATAAGCAATATGGTTTGATTTCATCTATAGAGTAGCAATTGAAGTTTATTTTTTCTTGGAAGTTATCGAAATTGAACGGATATGATCACCAATCTTTGAATGTGGGAGACAATTGTTAATTAGATTTCGTCCATGTGTAATGGTATACCTACACGTGTTGTCGTCGCATGATTACATTGAAGGGTGTTGATGAATAATTTCATATCTTATAAATTACTATTAATTTAATTAATTTTTATGTTATTTTTTTTCAAAAAAAATTATGATACAACCTCTCATGGAATGACACAAAACAAATTAACAACCACCCATACTAAAATGTTAATGTATTAATGTACAAATTATACCTCATCCCATTGTCTCGTGTGATTAGATAGTCTCACATGGCACTTATCATTACTTGGTCATGGGAAAATGGATACTCCCTCCGTTCCTTATTGCCAGTTTCAGTTTTTATATTTATACAGTCCAAAGTTTTTTTATTGAGTTATCAAATGATACTATAATTTTAATTGATAGATTTTATCTGCTTATGTGTCATTATCACATTTGCGGTGGGTATATTATATTGTGCCCACTGGTGGGCATGAGATCATTTTCGATATAAATGAATGGATTCATATAAATGCATTAGCATTTAAATAAAGCACAATATTTTGGGTAAAAGATGGGACAACTAATAAAGGACGGTGTGAGTATTTTAAAATAACAGACACGTCTTTTAAAATGTTAATTTGTTTATATTTAAATTATGTTATATGTCAGTTTTTCGTATATATTAAAACGGAGATGTTCACATGCCCATTGGTGGGTGCAGATTTAAATGCCTACTGTTTATGTGTCGAGATCGCATTTGTAGTGCGTATACATGTTAGTATTCACCAGTGGGGATGTAATCATTTACGTATATTAAAATATATGTTATGATACATCAATTAATAAATTATTTTAAATTATTGAATATTTAATATTAATAAGGAATATAACAAATTTCATTGGAAATATGTTTTAAATGAAATAAAAAAATTTATGGTAAATTTATTCGTAAACAATGTTATTTAAAGTTTTTTAATTTAAAATAGGTTAGTAAAATTGTAACAAATTCCGGTCGTGCGAAGCACGGGTAGGACGATCACTAGTATTGTGAAAGAAGCTAGCTATCAAAGGAGGGTTAAATTTAATTACTCAAACGAATTTCATATTTGCCATTTTATTTATTGTTTTCTTTTGAAGCAATCTATTCTATACTTTAATATAGACCAAGCATTCTCTGCATAGGTGGCGTTATTGTTTGTTCTCGGATTTTGCCTCTCTTTTCTCTCCTTATTTCTTGCTAATGTTTTTTTATCCTGACCATTAATCTTTCTTGGTTTGATCTCGGCTATCCATTCCGATCTTAATTCTCCTATATAAGTACACATGTTCTGCATCCTAGGAGTACATAATTTTTCTTACTGCTATTGTTGTGCTGGTGATTGTTTGCAAGTCTTTTCTCTTCGACGCTGTTTATCCGTGTATTTGATGGTGGCTGCTGATCGTTGGAAGCGGACGTGCATTTTTTTCCATTTTTTTGTTCGACGTCGTATATCCGTGTTTTTTGTCTTTTCTTTTTCTTTTCGTTATGAGTTTGTAGTAGGAAAGTATTGTAACTCATTACTTGGAATTACCTACGAATAACTCATTGCTTGGATTTACCTACGAATGTAGTGGGCAAGTATTGTAACTCAACAACAAGATTGTAATATTTTTTTATCAATGAATCATTAATTCGCCGAATCTATTGTTCTAATCTAATTATATTTCTCTAATTAGTTCGTAAATTCCCACACCTGTTTCATGTACGACTAACTTTCCGGTGGTTGTTACATTCGACGAGTTCTTTTAGTGGTTCTTTTATTTTTTCCCCCACAAGAATACCAGATATATTATTAAGATTTGTGCTAGAATGAACTTCAGATGTCCTTTTTGGATTATTCCGATGTTGAGTTACTGCATTATTTTTTCTGAGCTTTTGGATCCTTCTTGGGTTGGCGTTGTTGTTGGCCGCCTCTAACTTTCCGGTGGTTGTTATGTTTGGTTGATTAGTGTTGTTGCCGATTTCGGTAGTGTGTAATGCTTAGGCGTAGTATGATCATTCAATGTTGCAATGTGATGTCGAAATTCTGATGAATATGTATTTTGTTCTTGCCGAATACGCTGTCATGTTTTTCCGATTACGCATCACCTCTAATAATTTTTCCAATTTCAGCCTCCTAAATTTATGGCCGTTAATTGCGCTATATAAACTGCTTTAAGTGAAATAACTTTCACTGTGCTTTCCGAAATTCATGTTTTTTAATTTTTCCTAAATTTATGGCCGTTAATTGCGCTGTATAAACTGCTTTAAGTGAAATAACTTCCACTGTGCTTTCCGAAATTCATGCTTTTTAATTTTTGGTCCATTAATTACATTGAGTGAAGAATGCTACGGTTGTTAATGGTGTTAAAGTCGTGTTTATTGTAAACTTAAATGAATGGTTCTTTTTAATGGTGTTAAAGTCATTCAGAGCAAATTATGGCTAAGTGATTAGTATATTACCATCCGTGTGATATGCCCTATGGATATTGTATTAATTTTGTATGGATGGAAAACTTATTTGAATTAATATTGTATTAAAACAATTTCCGAAGTTATGCATGCATGGTTTTATATATCCATGAATTACATTGAGTGAAGAATGTTACGGTTGTTAATGGTGTTAAAGTCGTGTTTATTGTAAACTTAAATGAATGGTTCTTTTTAATGGTGTTAAAGTCATTCAGAGAAAATTATGGCTAAGTGATTAGTATATTACCATTCGTGTGTTGTGCCCTATGGATATTGTATTAATTTTGTATGGATGGAAAACTCATTTAAATTAATATTGTATTAAAACAATTTTCGAAGTTATGCATGCATGGTTTTATATATTTTGTTAGTGTATAATTGATGCGCCAGCTATCTTTTATAAATTATCATTTTTGATATTAGAAACATAAGTTGGTGTGTAACATGACTCCTTTGTTACTTCTCGGTCTTTGTGATATGTGTACTTTGATTATTCACGTTCGAGTAAAATTGAGGAATAGTTGTTATGGATTAAATTAAATTTTTTAAAGGAGTTTTTTTTTTGGTTCGGTACAAGCCAGATGTTGAATCAATGTGCATGCGAATATATTTTGTGGAGTTGTGTGGGGAACAAAAAGTTATATGATTCATCGTATTGCATGGCAATCTTTTATGATATGCGTACATGTTAACAAAAATCACCCTGATGTGCGTGGGTTTAATTTGAGTAAACACCTACAATTGATTTTTGTATAAGTCTAATAAAATAGTTATTTTTCTATACCAAAATGTAATATAGTTAGGTGTAAATGCTAATATACCGCAATTGTGGGCTTTAGACTTAATTAGGTCCACATTTTGATTTTATTTCACGTGTTGAATAATTGTGATTGTTGTCATTTTACTTCAATGTAAGGCTGTGTCGGTACTGCTTGAGTACCGTGTGCTAATTAAGTTATCAAAGTTATTCTAAATATTTACTCCCTATATTTAAATACTCTCGACAACATTATTTTATCTTGAAAATTTATATTTAAAAAATATATTTATGAAGATATAAATTATTTTAATCGGTTGTGTTCTAAAACGTTGGAAAATTTTAACATGATACATTAGCTAATATTTGGTTTTCATCGGAAAATGTTTTTATTAAGATGCATCGGAAAACTTTTATTTATCGAAATTGGTCAGGGAAAAAATGGCATTATGGAATGATCTTTGGTCTCATTCAACTGCAATGACACTAATTATTTTGTGGTTGGTGTTCTACTTCTTCGAATTTCGTCCCCTATGTTATAATCGAAGTTGGGCAATTCTTTTTTTTATATTGTGGAAATTTTATAGGCCTCATTCAATTGCAATTGGCACTAATGAATTTCATCCCCCAGGTTTTGATATCATTTTTTGGTCGGTTAAAATAATCATAGCCTTTTTTTTGTGCATTTCATAATCATTATATAGTACTTTCTAAAAAAAGTTGCCTTCTTATCCGTATTTTGAAGCTAATTAATCAGATATTTAAAAACTAATGACAATGAGAGGAATTTAATTGGATTGACATATTAAAATTATAAGTAATAGATGAACACTATTTTGATGTAAATTGCAGAAGTAATCAACTTTGGAAAGGTAATACTATTGTGTTCGATCTATTATTGCAGAACATGATACATTATCTAATATTTGGTTTGCATTGGAACATGATTTATTTATGTTTTGATTGGTACTTGGTGTGCATTCTTTTGGACCCATTTTTTTAATATTCATGACTATCTTTTGAGAGGTGCAATCTCTGTCTCGAAAAGTTGCGAGTAATATTTTTTGTCCATGCCGGTTTGCTTAATTATTTGTCAATCAATGGTTCACGAGTTTAATTTAAATTTAAATTTTATGATCTTAAAAAAATGCAAATGGTACATTTTTTTATTGGTCCGAAATTGCATAAAAATGATCGTTGAATAGTTAATTGAATATATCCTAATTGGCTTAAAAATGTACAAAATTTCATCTTTTTGGTTCTATATTTATTTTCTTTGCTAATTTATTTCCGTGTTGATTCACATTTCTCTATTTAGGTCCTAATTGAATACATAGAACATAAAATACCTCATTTTTCGAGCACGGAAATGTGGCTTGGGAAAAGTAGCGCCTAAGTTTCTTGACAATATAACTAGCATATAAATCTTTTCACCTTTCTTAAAATAATACTCTATTTATTTGCTTTATCAATTTAGTCCCGTATCTATTCAAGTTTCTCCAAAATTATCCTAAGTGTGATGATGAATGTGGTATAATATTCCTAACAGATTATACTGACTTGGCAAGGAATGTTCTATAATATTGCTCCTAAAAGGGATTTAAACCAAATACGTTCTCTATCTTTTCACCTTTCTTAAAATAATACTTTATTTATTTGTTTTATCAATTTAATCCCGTATTTATTCAAGTTTCTCCAAAATTATCCTAATTGGCTTAAAAATGTCACGAAATTTCATCTTTTTGGTCATGTATTTATTTTCTTTGCTAATTTAATTATATAACGGTTTGGTCCCCGTTAATCTTGGGCGAATGAAATATTGTATGCATAGAGCATTCAATATTTTTCAAGTTGTACCAGATTCGTAAAAAAAAAAAAAAAACAGTGGCTTGATTAGTGGCTTCGGTTGTTATTTAGGACCTCTATGGTTATTTTGTTATTCTCTTTTATATATTGCAATGACACTTTTTTTTAATGTTGATGATTTTTTCATGTGTTTGACATTTTTATACAAATATTTAGTACATAAATGAGTCGGTATTAGTGTAATGATTAAAAACCCAATTATCTCTTTATATAGTTTTAGTGAGCAAGGTTGTTGTATTCCAAATAATTAAGAGAGTTTTAAATATACTATCATAAGGTTGTTGTTCTAAAATTGTTTATTAAATTAAGTTTGTTGATCAAAGGATGGTCATAGTCCGTTATTATGTCGCTCACATTAACATTTTTTTGATATATGATATACAATAAAAAAAATATCTCTACAATAGATGTTTTGATAACGCTTGCAATTGGAGATGCGTATGTGTATCTTAGAAATATAAAAAAAAATTGTTGATTAAAAAAATTGTATTGAAGCCCGCGAAATATCGCGGGGCTAACACTAGTTTAAATATATTTTGTACTCAATGCACCTAGTACCATATCTTCATTTCTCATATTAGCCATATAGTAGCATAATATGTACTCAATTTAATTAATTGGAAATAATTAGCATAAAATATACTCTTTTAAGTTAATGTAATTTACTCATTTAATTTTTTTTTTATCGTGCAACTCAAAACAATAGTATTATATAATTATTTTATTGTATAATATTACTATCAAACTAATATACTTTAATAAAATAACTAACAATATTTGAAAAATACACCTAAAATCAAACAAGGTTTACGTTAAAATTAGCCCATATATAGTATATTTTGCCATTGGATACATTTTATCGAAATTGAGCTATTTTGACGAGGAATCGAGAGAGATGTACAAGTCTTTATCACACTTCTAAATTCTTATCATATTTCTTTCTCAACAATAACCTTATCATCCGTTCCAAATAAAAAATATAAAAATAACCTTATCATTATATTGACGAAGAAATGTATCATTAATGCTTACGGCGCCTATCCCATACAAAAACAGTTCATACATACATAATCACATTTTACGTTGATAAATTTTTCTCTGTTATCTATTAATTTGTCTTTACTAAAGATGACCAAGGTCAAGATAAGGTAACATGATTGAAACTTCAATCATTTGAAAGTAGTAGCTAATTAGTCGAGCCCAATAATTTTAGTAATGAAGAATTATAGAGTAACAATCAATCAATCATTTTGTTTTTACAAGAAACGTGTTATTATAGTAGAGTCACTTCACTACACTCCAATTTAATCGCTTGAATCTTATTATAATATATTTCCAAACCTCTCAAAGTTGATGTGTCAACACCTCCTTATTTTAAGGATGAGGTGACATATCTCAAATCTCTCCATTTTGAAATACTGCGCTCTCATTAAAAGTTGGTTAAACTTTTAATCTCGATCTTTCGTTCTATATCATTAAATCTAAACCATTAATTTATATCTGCATAATTAATGCAAATAGATATTTTTTCCATTTTCTTATTTAGTTATTTTTAGAATTTATTATAAATCATATTTTTTCCAAACCTTAATGTAATTAAATATGATCTATTTATTGAATGAATCTAAATTTATCATTTCTAAGTTTGACTTAGTATATATAGTATAATATAATGTTCGATTATTTTTTCCTAAAATAAAAGGTATATAGTTATATATTCCAAAGAATATTCTTATGTGATATATTCTTATTATGGACAAGATATAATATTGCATGTATTTTTTTTATTATAAATAAGAGCATATTGTATTTAATTTTTTCACATCAAAATTTCATTTGTTCCACTCTTTTGCTGAGATTTCTCCCATCAATTGTTGGTTAGTTATATATCTATTGTTATTAGTATATTTATTTTATAATTAAATTCATCATTTTAAGTGCTTACAATTTGATTAGATTTAAATATCAATAGTAATAGTGATTGTTGTTTTATGCTCTATATCGTTTAGTTTAAATATTCTTCATGTGCAAAAATAATATATTTAACTATACCATATATTTTTATCTGAATAATTATGATGGTTTAATTGTTGTAATTTAAATCTCATTTTAGATTTCAAGAGTATTGACACCTCAATTTTCTCTGATTTCTAATATCAAGAGTGAGAGCAAAAAATTGACCGTTAAAGTTAGGATTGAAAAGGTTGGACAATATTTTTTAATAATTTTAATAGAGACAAGTTCTACTTGGAACTCATTTTGATCGATGAACATGTATTTGTAACGTTAAAGTTTATTTTAAATTTTGTATTGTTTCTTATATAAATTAATTTCTTACCCTTTACTCCCAATAACTAATAATGTTGATTAATTTATAAATTATTCAATATTAAAATGGAAATTGATTATTATTATTAAATTATTAGTCTAAGTAATGTTATTCCATAATTGTTATTAATTTATGTGAATTTTGATATTATTTTTTTTAATTATTTAGTTTGTAGGATATACCTATAGGGTTTAGTGAATGACACGGGTCATAGCTAAACAAACCCCATAATTTATTGTATATACCTCGAAATTTTTTAGACAAAAATACTCTTATATTAAATGTCTACAGAAAATAAAAATAATATATTTTTTCAGTACGCGAAATTCGCGTGGGTACACTCTAGTTTTGTGATATTCACATTCGGTATTTCACCTTAAATCACTTGGATAATACCGTGATGATCAAAATGCAACATAACCACATATAAATTGTGTCGTATTGTTTATTGTGATGTATTTTTAAATGGTTAGAATTATTTTTATTAAATAATATTATTATTAAATTAATATCGATTATTGAAATAACTAAAGGAAATGCTTGGTTTGTTGGGGGAATGCTCCCAAATTGGTGAGGAATGAGGATTCCCACACAAAGTAAGGAATCACCTCTAATTTTGATTTAATTCCCTTAGGGGCCGCCGTTTGGTTCATGGACTAGATGGGGTTGAACGGAAGGGATTGAATTAGATTGAATTATTTGAGTGTGAATATATGTTTGGATTATGAGATTGAATTATGCCTAAAATTTAATTTTATGTTTGGATTGATTAATTAAATGGGATTGATGTATTAATTAAATACCACATTTACCCTCATATTACATCTCACATTTCACCCAAATCTCACTGAAATCAAATGCAACAAATCCCTGGCCTTCTTCATCAATTTTAAATATGTAACAAAATTTAAAATTAAATTATCAAATTCAAAATTCTTGCATTAGGAACATAAATAAATGAATTCTTATAGAAAGAAAAGATGTAATCAAGATACATGATTCTTGCACTAATAAAAATATAAATGAATCAAATAGGATAAACACAATCATTTTACCATAAACAATTCTAATAATCTATTTTACCATGGAATTGGGGTTTAGGATTTCAAGAAATTATTTAGAATTTGAAAATTTAATTTTAAATCTTGTCATGTATTTATAGTTTTTTACCACAATATTTAAAAAAAAAAAAAAAAAATTGGATCGTTGCCACGTGGCGTCAACAACGGGCCTCTACAAATCTGTCTGTAAGTTTTAATTTTCAAAAAAAGATAAATCAATTTTTTAACAGGATCCAAAGGTTTAGCTTAAAATGTAATTTTGAAAAATATCGTGATTTAAATTGCAATGAAGTCTTAAATTTTTTTTGCCACCTAATATAGCTTTTTGTGGGTCATTGTCATGTAAACGCCACATCAGCGACGGACAAAGCCAAATTTGCATGTAAGTCTTAATTGCAAAAAAAAAAATTAAATTAATTGAAGTTTATTAAAACAAGATTTAAAAGTTTAATTTAAAATGAATTTTGGAAAATGTCGTGATTTAAAATTCAATTAAGCCTTTTTTTTTGTGATAGTAAAGTTATACCAATCCTATTTTGGAATTTCTTCGACCAGAAGTTGGGGGCATGTTTGTTTCGGAATTCACCCGAATAAGACTAGGACTTTTCACCGTCCGTCCCATTCTAATTAGAAATGTAACATCCAGTTTTCACATCTCATTCTTCATTCGCACCTATGAATACTTATAAAATCTATTATTACTTATCCCAATACAATTCACTTTATACAATTTTAAATTTTTATTTCTCTCTCACTCAATCATTACTTACCTATCACTTTTAACTCTTACCCATTCATTTACATATCATTTTTCTCCCACTCAATCATTACTAACATATCACTTTTCTTTCCCTCACACTCTCTTTTCTATTTTTCTCTTACACACCCTACTTTACTTTTACACATGACTAGTATTTCTCCCGTGCGATGCACGATTTTATTTTATTTTGTTAATTCGTTAATTATATAAATTACTTTTTCACACCATTAATTTATTTTTACATTACATTTTAAAATATAAACATAAATTTATCTAATTGTATTGTGTTATTTAGTGATATACTCCCTCCGTCCACGAGTAAGTTTCCCACTTCTTTTTGTTGAATGGTTTAAGAAAGTGTATTTGTTTATTAATATATGGTGGGCCACATGTTGACTTTTGGGATAAAGTAATGAATAGTGTTGAAAAGTAAAGTGAATGAGTGACATTTTTGTAATATTGTGTGAGTTTGAAGGTTAAAGTTTATATATAATAGAGTGTTGTTATTTCCATTTATGGAATGAGAAACTTACTCGTGGACGGCCCGAAAAGGAAAGTGGAAAGTTTACTCATGGACAGAGGGAGTAATATATAAATATTTAATTAATAGTAAATACTCCCTCCGTCCCAAACGAATTTGCACACTTTCCTTTTTTGGATGTCCCAAACCAATTTGCACACTACCTAAAAAGGAAACATCGATTTACGTGCACACTCACATAAATATACACATATTTACCCATATGCCACTACTTTATCACTTTTCTTAATATGTGTGCCACCCAAGGGGTGCAAATTCCCTTGGGACGGAGGGAGTAAAATTAAGATTCACTAAAAAATTAAATTAATCATAGTTAGCAAATATTAATCTTTTTTAATTTACATGAAAAATATCACTCTTGCGTGAGACAATTTCATAAATGAAATAATGCTCCACTTGAATATATAAATCATACTCCTCTTTAAAATATAGTTGGATTGGAGCCCCACATAATCATGAATCACATATGTAATTAAATGGGACTCTTCTCATATATAAAACCGTCTCATATCAATTTTTGTCAAAATAAAAATATATACAAAAAATAGTTATAGATTATTTAAATAAATAAAATTGCAATTTTTTTAATTGCACTTATTTATTGTGGATCTACTATTGTGATCACTTGATACAAATTAAAAAAATTAACTCATGTATGATTTGTCATTCTTAAACGAACATACAGTTAACTTTATTTATGACAAAAGTAGTTATAATACAAATTAAATTCAAAATAATTAATTTATTTAGCCATTTTAAAAAAAAAAATTGAATAATTATAAAAAAAATAACACGACAATTTAATATAAATAAATTAATTATATAAACTTTCAATCATTTAATAAGAAAATTTTGTACAATAAATATAGTAAAATTAAATGAATTTCAATTTAGTTCAATCATATTCTTAAAAAAAAATACAATTGTATGTTATTTAAATCTAGTAGAAAGTATAAATTACTAAAATGAAACTAAATTATAAAACATCTTTCTTTAAAAAAAATAAAAAAAAATAAAGCAAACTTTAGTAAAAAAAAAAAAAAAACCTTTTGCACGGTGAATTTTGTTTTGGTGCATCAATTATGTACTAATTCATATAAAAATGAAGGAAATTGAAGAGTCAGGTTTTTGAACTAAAAATTTAGAAGGCTAATTGAATTAGCAAATACCGAGCACATCTAACTTCATCAAACGAAATCCTTTTTGGGGTGCGTGAATAGTGTATATGCGTGAATAGAGTGATAACATCAGACAAAATACAAGACATCATTTTAGAATTCCAATAAACTAACATATTATTATAATGTTATCAAACCCCAAAAAATATAGCAATAAATTATATATACTAAATATAGAAACTAAAATAGGCGGGAAAATGAGTCTTGCTATATTTAGCAGACTATTCTCTTTATTTATATATATATATATATATATATATTTTTTTTTTTTTTTTTTTTTTTTTTTTGACATAAAATAAAATATCATCCTACCAAAATTTCAAAATAAAAACATATCTTTATTATTCATGAAGGACTTTATATCTTTTGGATGTAAAGTCATGATTTCACAAACACACCTAAATTTCGAAACAAACAAGCTCTGTGTGTTATGTGTCTTGTATTATTCTATTTTAAGATTTTATATTTAGCTTTCATAATCCAACAACATTGACACCTTATTGCCCACTTGATTTAATATAATTTTTTTTAATAATAATAATATAACAATACTACATCACCATTTTTATTTTACACATTTAATTTAACATAAAATTTTCTAACAACAATATAATAATATTGCATCATAAAATTTCTCAAACAAACATATACTATCATTGATTATATATTACTCACTTCGGCAACATTTGTCAAGTCGAACCATCCCTCGACAATATTTTCTAAAAAAGGAAATAAAACCGCTTTATCATCTTTAATTATATCTTTTAAACATCTCAATATTACATTATACGTCATTAATTTTAATACAATAATCTACTTTATCTACTTTGAAGTGGCAAAATTACCCTCAACAAAAAGTCTTGTCTATTTTAATATTAATAAATAATTATTTAAAATTCATGCAAATAGTAAATATTTCATGAATTGAGTTACAAAATGAGTAAGATTTTGAAATAGGTTACTGTTGTGATCGTTTTCGTTCACAAGGGACGAGGTGCCACCTCGTCAATACCGCTACAAACTTAAATAAGAGAATTGAAGGACGACTTAAGCGCATCTTGGCAACTGAGACGATGCTAGTAGAAAACCTCGGAGGGCCATGCCGACCAGTACTTTGCCTCGGTAGAGCCATGCTAACATAGGTACAAGATCTCGGCCAAAAGGATAAGATCCGAATCGATTTGCGCACCTGTCCCATGCAGTAGTGGGATGAGGAGCTACGCAAGCTCGATCTTATCCGAACTAAGCTTCGACAACAAGATCCGTAAGAAGACCATTCCCAATCAAGCCATGGAACAGTGGATCGACACCTAACTTAGTCTGCAACGCGTATTTTGGGTACTAAATTCCTCGATTTAGAGAAAAAGGAAATCAGACTTTACATATGTCACATTTGTAATGAGCCGAACCCACCCACTCAACGGGATTCGGGCCAACTTCGAGAAAATGGTCAATCCTTGCATTAAATGCAAGAATTGCCCGAAGATCTTAGGACAACCTAAGGGCATATCTTTGGGGCTATAAATACAGCCTTCATGACATTTAATAAGTCAAAATCATTCAAGCTCAAGTCTACACAAAGACTTGACAAACCTCTGTGCATTTATTGTACAAGCATTGTATATTTATTGCTCTCAATTATCCACATTAAATGCACCCAAACACCATAAACTATAGTTTTTAATCGTGCTCATAGCCACATAAATCACCTAATCTTTACAGATTATTCGATTAACAATAGTAACGAGAGAATAATTAACCATATCAAATCCTTTATATTTGTAAAACAAACTTTGCCTATGTGGCATCCTTAGTTTTCACCCATTCCAACATCCTATGCTCCATGTTTGTTTTAGGTGTCCAACTTTTGTGGCCGTTGATTCGTTTTATGATTAATCTCGGTCGTAGATCGTTGGTTTTCTTTTCTATAAATTTGTGCCTTTGTCATTCATTTTTTCCTACCCTCGACTCCAATCTCCTCTTTTATATACATTTTTTCTCAGTGACGTGCCGAGGTTATTCCGGCTTGGCGATGTAGGGTGATTAGTTGGTCGGTCATATCGTTTTGTTTTTCATTTTTTTTCCATTCTTCTTATTCCTTTGTATCGTGACGTTGGTTGTTGGGCATATATTTCCGTTGAACGTGGATGTAAGATCTTGTATTCCTATTCGAATGTTAATGGAATATTCTTATTTAATTTTAGCCCATGAATATTGTATCTTTATATTGTTAGCGTACCATCGCTGGCACAAAATTTATTTCGTGTTCCTTTCGAGATAGGTCCTGTTTGATTATGATCCATTCGGCACTCTTGATTTCGTTATGTAATGTGTCTTCCGATTTCGTTCACGGCAATGGCTTTGGGATCGTTGCTTTAGTATTTTTTTCATTCGTTCACGGCAATGGCTGCAAGCATTTTGCCGACTCTGATCAATTCGACGGTATTGTTTTTGTTGTGAAATTTGTTGGTCGAATGAGTTGACGGTAATGGTTTTAAAATTGGTCTGTAATCTGATGCACATGGTCAATGTATTTGCCTATATCTTTTCCGATTTCGTTCACGGCAATGACTTTGGGATTCGTTCACGGCAATGGCTGCAAGTATTTTGCCGACTCCGATCAATTCGACGCTATTGATTTCGTTGTGAAATTTGTTGGTCGAATGAGTTCACGGTAATGGTTTTAAAATTGGTATGTAAACTGATGTACATGGTCAATGTATTTGCCTATATCTTTTCCGATTTCGTTCACGGCATTGGCTTTGGGATCGGTGCTTTAGTATTTTTTCAATTCGTTCACGGCAATGGCTGCAAGTATTCTGCCGACTCTGATCAATTCGACGCTATTGATTTCGTTGTGAAATTTGATGGTCGAGTGATTTCACGGTAATGGTTTTAAAATTGGAATGTAATGTGATGCGCATGGTCAATGTATTTGCCTATATATTTTTCGTTGTGAATTAAGGACTGTTTTGTTTTTTTTCCTTTTGTGGCTTCATGCCATGGCTTTCTGTGTTCATTGCAAGGTAATTAATATAAAAATATATATTATAATGCAATGAATTTGTTAATTAAAAATTAATACGATACTTAATTTAATTAAATGTGCAGTATAATTTAATTGTACTACTTGTGGCGTACGTTTTGAAATGAATATGGTTGCTTTCATATTTTAATAATTGGTCCTTTAATTTTTTATTTTTAAAATTTTAAATTATAGCATCAAGTCCTTTGCCTATTCATTTTCGCGTCATTGGCCTTAAATTCAATATGAGTTGATTCTGATGTAAATTGGATTCAAGGATATTTATCTCTTCAACTACAATTATTGGGATATTTAAATTTAATTAATAACACATTTAGTAGAATTAATCTAAGAATGTCCTCTCATGCATGTAAATTCTTAATTATGAATTAATATGATATTTAATGTAATTAAATTTCTAATCAATACCATATAACCTAAATGCCCTAAATGTTGCGTGTATGTTTAAGTGAATGTGGTTGATGTCATGATTTAAAAATTGATCCTTTATTTTTATTTTTATTTTAAAAATTATGTCGTCGAGGCCTTCAATTTGTTTTGGGTTGAATTTTATCTCGATTGGATTCAAGGACATTGGTCTATTCAACCACGATTATTTGGGATATTTAGACATATTTGATGACACATATAATTAAAATAAATAACATAAAACACCTAATTTCGAAATTGGTCCTATATGGCATTACTTCATTGTTCTTAAATTCGATGAGTTGATTTTTATGTAAATTTGATCCAAGGATGTTTATCTCTTCAATTATATTTATTGAAATATTTAAACACATCTAATTACATATTTTATGGAATTAATCTAAGAATGTATTCTCAAACATGGAATTTCTTAATTATAATTGTCCTAATTATGGCGTATGTTTGTAAATGAATATGGTTGCTTTCATATCTTAATAATTGGTCCTTTAATTTTTTTCTTTGTTAATTTTCACGTCATTGGTCTTAAATTCAGTATGAGTTGATTTTTACGTAAATTGGATTCAGGGATATTTATCTCTTAAACTACATTTATTGGGATATTTAAACATAATTAATTACACATTTAGTAGAATTAATATAAGAATATACTCTCATATATGTAATTTCTTAATTATTAATTAATATGATATTTATTGTAATTAAATTTATAATCAATATCATATAACCTGAATGCCCTAAATGTTGCGTGTATGTTTTAGTGAATGTGGTTGATGTCATGATTTATAAATTGATCCTTTATTTTATTTTTTTAGAAAAATTATGTCCTCGAGGCCTTCAATTTGTTTGGGTTGAATTTCATCTCGATTGGATTCAAGGGCATTGGTCTATTCAACCACGATTATTTGGGATATGAGTTGATTTCTATGTAAATTTGATCCAAGGATATTTATCTCTTCAACTACATTTATTGAAATATTTAAACACACCTAATTACATATTTAATGAATTTAATCTAAGAATGTACTCTCAAGCATGGAATTTCTTAATTCTAAGTTTCCTAATTGTGGCGTATGTTTGTAAATGAATATGGTTGCTTTCATATTTTAATAATTGGTCCTTTAATTTTTTCTTTGTTAATTTTTACGTCATTCGTCTTAAATTCAGGGATATTTATCTCTTAAACTAAATTTATTGGGATATTTAAACATAATTAATTACACATTTAGTAGAATTAATCTAAGAATGTACTCTCATATATGGAATTTCTTAATTATTAATTAATATGATATTTAATTGAAACTTTAATTTTTTTTTTAAATATGCATCAATGCCTTTAATTCGATTTAAAAATGTATGGAATTAGTTAATTAAAAATTAATACGATATTTAATTTAATTTGATGTGCAATATACCTTAGTCGTCCTGATTGTGGCTTATATTTTTAGATGACTATGGTTGCCTTAATATTAATAAATGGTCCTTTAACTTTTTAATAAATTAATACGACATTTAATGTAATTAAATGTGGTTGATGTCATGATTAATAAATTGATCCTTTATTTTTATTTTAAAAAATATGTCGTCGAGGCCTTCAATTTGTTTTGGGTTGAATTTTATCTCGATTGGATTCAAGGACATTGGTCTATTCAACCACGATTATTTGGGATACTTAGACATATTTGATGACACATATAATTAAAATAAATAACATAAAACGCCTAATTTCGAAATTGGTCCTATATGGCATTACTTCATTGTTCTTAAATTCGATGAGTTGATTTTTATGTAAATTTGATCCAAGGATATTTATCTCTTCAATTATATTTATTGAAATATTTAAACACACCTAATTACATATTTTATGGAATTAATCTAAGAATGTATTCTCAAACATGGAATTTCTTAATTATAATTGTCCTAATTATGGCGTATGTTTGTAAATGAATATGGTTGCTTTCATATCTTAATAATTGGTCCTTTAATTTTTTCTTTGTTAATTTTTACGTCATTGGTCTTAAATTCAGTATGAGTTGATCGACGATAGAAATCTCGACGTATGTCTTAAAATAAATATGGTTGCTTTCATAATTTAATAATTGGTCCTTTAATTTTTTATTTTTTAAATTTTAAATTCAATATGACTTGATTCTGACATAAATTGGATTCAAGGATATTTATCTCTTCAAGTACAATTATTGGGATATTTAAATTTAATTAATAACACATTTAATATGATATTTATTGTAATTAAATTTATAATCAATACCATATAACCTAAATGCCCTAAATGTTGCGTGAATGTTTTAGTGAATGTGGTATGGCGGCTTCATCAATGGAATACGTATCTTTCCATTACTACAACACGACGGGAATTTAGGCGGAACCTCATACCACATAAAGGCATTGCAGTAAATGCAGTAATTGAAACTTTAATTTTTTTTTAAAATATTCATCAATGCCTTTAATTCGATTTAAAAATGTATGGAATTAGTTAATTAAAAATTATATACCTTAGTCGTCCTGATTGTGGCTTATATTTTTAGATGACTATGGTTGCCTTAATATTTTAATAAATGGTCCTTTAACTTTTTAATAAATTAATATGACATTTAATGTAATTAAATTTGTAATCAATACCATATAGCCTAATTGCCCTAATTGTTGCATGTATCTCTCAGTGAAAGTGGTTGTGTTCATGATTTAAAAATTAATCCTTTTTTTTTTATATTCCTTTCATGTTTGTCTAAGTGTACCCCAACTTTTCTGATGCATTGTATCCTTAATATACATTTAATTAGTTTGAACAATAAAGGTGTCCATTATTTGTTTTAAAGATTAGTACTTATTAATTATTCTTAATGGTTGGGTAGTTAGATCCGAGTTAATATAAGTTTTAAATAAATTTTGCGAAATTGGTCCTTTTTAAAAAAAAAAAACTGGCATCGAGGGCTTGTCCACCAAATTTGTATGTGTTCATACTTGCAAATGATAATGGTTATAATTGATCCATTTGATATTTTTTATTCCTTTTTTTTAATTGGAACGATTCATAAATTTTATGAAGCTCAATTAATTGTTTAAAACTGTAATAGTTATTAAGCATTTCTATTACTTAAATTATTAAATCAATTTAATTTGTAGACTCCTCCATTACATTCAACAGAATTCATTTATTATTTTTTATTCAGACACCGAATAACTTTTTTTTCCCTTGGTAGAAAAAGTTCAGTGCTTTAAAATATATTGTTACAACGTTTGATGCTAATAGGATGTAACATCTACAATTTGAATAGAATGAAGATCTTCCAGGTACTTAATTCCTCTATATGCAGCATCGTTTACAGCCTCTTCAATGGAATGGAAAAGAAGACCATGTATGTTACAAATAGTGTGTGCACCATGGAGGTAGACGTCCGTCTGAAATTTTTTAGCTTTGTTTGTACTAAGTCTGAATAATCGAGTTTAAGTCTGAATAATTGAGTTTGCACCATGGAGGTAGACGTCCGTCTGAATAATTGAGTTTAAGTCTCCTGATTATTATCATTCCTATTTTTTAACGCATGTGGACGAAATTTGTGTGTGATGTATCCAGATTTTTTTTGGTCCTCTAATTTTTACTTTTTTATTTTGTTTTAATCCTCTATTTTTTTTCTGGTCCTCTGTAACATACCCTTTGGATGACGTTGGTCTTGAATATATTACCCCATCATTGGTAAAAATTACTTCCTTGCATTTAATTAAAATACAAAAAGTGTAATGATTTGCCTATGAAATTAAATTTGCCTAAATATTAAAAAAAATCCCACAAAAAAAAAAATAAAAAATCGTGCTAATAATTGTTGAAATATATGTGATTAAATGTGTTTTATAAAGGATCATTTTGAAATGGATTCATTCATATGGGACCAATAGTATGGTCCATTCTACTTTACTGTATGAAATTAAAATTACCTAAATATTAAAAAAATCCTCTAAAAAAAATTGTGCTAATAATTGCCTACGATTTGTATGCGGAATTTTTTAATTGTGGAAGCATCTACAATTCTCAAACTAGACACACCTTGCCTACCGAAATTTTAACTGAATGAATTGTTTTAAAGGCTCATAATTATTAAGTATTTCTATTATTTGGAATGTTAAATTCAATTTAATTTTGAATGCTACATAATGATTGATTTTATTAAAAAATAATTGAGTTTAAGTCTCCTGATTATTATCATTCCTATTTTTTAACGAATGTGGACGAAATTTGTGTGTGATGTATCCAAATTTTTTTTGGTCCTCTAATTTTTACTTTTTACTTTTTTATTTTATTTTAATCCTCTTTTTTTTTCTTGTCCTCTGCAACATACCCTTTGGATGACGTTGGTCTTGAATATATGACCCATCATTGGTAAAAATTACTTTCTTGCATTTAATTAGAATACAAAAAGTTTAATGATTTGCTTATAAAATTAAATTTGCCTAAATATTAAAAAATTTCCCACAAAAAAAAAATATTTTAATCGTGCTAATAATTGTTGAAATATATGGGATTACATATGTTTTATAAAGGATCATTTTGAAATGGATTCATTCATATGGTACCAATAGTGTGGTCGATTCTACTTTACTGTATGAAATTAAAATTACCTAAATATTAAAAAAAAATCCTCCAAAAAAAAAAAAACCGTGCTAATAGTTGCCTACGATTTGTCCGCGGAATTTTCTAATTGTGAAAGCATCTACAATTCTCAAATTAGACACACCTTGCCTACCGAAATTGATTTGTCTACAAAAATTTACATACAACACAATTTGTCTATGTAATTTTCGTAGGCAAATTATTTTTTAGATGTTGAAAATTTCTAGCCATATTGTTGTGGTGAAGTGCATTTCACACCAAAGTAGAATTGTGTAAAAAATATATAGGATTAAATGTGTTTTATAAAGGATCATTTTAAAAATGGATTCATTCATATGGGACCAATAGTGTGGTCGATTCTACTTTACTAAAATCTTTGATAGGTGGTGAAAGAATTGTATAATTTTTTGTGCGCGGATTATTTTGGTATTAAAGTAAACATTGCAAATAATTTTGTATGATTACGATTGGTTCTCAACCAATTATTGTGAAGATCATATATATTTGGGTTCATGGTAGAAAAAATACAACTAATCTTGCTCCTAATATCGTGATAAAATTTATTGCACAAATTAAATTGTAGGTTTTTAAAATAGTCCTATAGGATATTCCTAAAAATATGCGCTGAGTTTTTAAAGTGGAAGACTAAAATTCTAAAAATTGTTGTGTTAATAATTGTGAAATTAATCCTAAATTCTTTGTATTATAAAAACTTCTCTCATGTTTTTGAAATATTTCTAAAATATCTATAGGATAATAATGTAACTTATGCATCCTTCTGGTACTTAACTGTAATTATTTATGGGACCAAATTTGAAAAAACTACGGGACCTAAAATCTCTAAAGAAGGACCATTGTTGCAGATCGTCTGTTCTCACAGGACCAAAACAAAAAATATAATTGAGTTAAGATTCATATATTCATATACCCGTCTCTGTCTTTACACTTGGAGATTTATATTTTTCTTTGCGTGATATTGTTTACCTTGAGTGCTCTCTATACTTTATCTGTGGTTTTTTGATATGAGGTCAATATATGCAAATAATGGTCGAGTTATGATGGACTTATATGTACAAATATGTAATAATTTTTGTCCACATTCCTTTTTTGACCTTTTATTTTTCTATGTATGTATTTTTTTTTTCAGATTTGTTGTCATACATTAATTTTACTGATTGAGGCTACAATTTTTTGTGACCATAATTGCAACTTATGCATTCTTTTAAGACTTCACTACAACTACTTATGGGACCAAATTTTGAAAAAAAAAAAAAAACTATTGGACCTAAGATATCTAAAGAAGGACCATTATTGTGAACCGCCTATTCTCATTGGACCAAAATTTAAGATTTTCGCATTAAGATTCGTATATCCGTGTCTATCTTTATATTTGGAGATTTGTACTTTTTTTATTTGCGTGATGTTGTCTAACTTGGTGTCGTCTATAATTTGTAAGTGATTTTTTTTGGTATGACATCAGTTTGTGCGGATAGTAGTCGAGTTATAATGGAAGTATATGTACAAATATGTAATAAATTTGGTGTACTAATTTCAGCTTCTGGCCCCTTTTTTTTTTTTGCGCAAATTTGTAGACATTTGATTGAAGATAGAATTTTTTTGGACCAAAATTGCAAATTATGCATTCTTTTGGGACTTACCTATAATTATTTATGAGACCAATTTTGAAAAATATCACGGGCCATGAAATAAAAAAAAAAGCACCATTGTTGCAAACCGACTGTTCTCATAGGACAAAAAATTTAGATTTTCCCGGTCTTTTGCATATATCTGTCTATATTTTTATATTTGTGTATTTATATTTTTTATTTACGTGATGTGGTTTAAGTTGAGTGTCGTCTATACTTTGTTGATGATTTTGTGATGTGATGTCAGTCTGTAAGAATAGTATTCGAGTTACAATAAAAATATATGTACAAACAGGATTATAGCTTTGGTCCACATTTATTTTTTGTTCTTAATTTTTTAATATATATATATATATATATATATATATATATATATACAATTTTCTTCCATCCATTAATATTATGGTCCTCTAACTTTTACATATATATATATATATTAGACAACAGAATCATGGTATCAAACTTTTTACAATTTTTTGCAACTTTTTGGTCGTTTTTTTTTTTTTTTTGCAATTTTGTTCCATCCATTAATTTTATAGTCCTTTAAATTTTGAACATCAATTGATTTTGATAGTGTTCACATATTAAAAAGTTTATTAAAAGACAAAACAAATTGACCCTATTTTTTTAATTTTTAAATCTTGCTTTTCTAAAATATATTGGTTATATAGGAAATTTATTTATTTTAAGATACTACCTTATGATTATTTGTAAAAATAGGACACTATCTTTACGGCGCGTAAAATTGAGAAATTATATTTACGAACTTGCAAAAAAAATTGTTTCTTGCTTATATGAGTTAATTTAGTTATAAATTATAAGGTATGATTTATTATATACAATTCAGTTCATAGTTCAGATAATATTGATGATAGAATAGAAACATGATTAACCTCATCTTGGTATTACGTGTTTTAACATTAAAATATTAGTATTAAGTGTATATTTTGGAATTAAATTATTTCATACATGAACTATTTTATAATTATTTTTAGATACACTTTACTTTAACCAATTAATGTTCTTTAAATTAAAATAATACATTTAGTTACCATCAACTAAATTAGCTATAACGGAAAATTTGTTATTTAATATAGGACACTATTTTTATAAGTATTTGTTCAATTAAAACACCATTTTTACAAGCTTGCAAGATTAAGATAATATCTTTACGAACATGCAAAATTAGGACAATATCTTTAGAAACTTGCAAAACTAGGATACTCTTTTTTATTTTTTCCAATTTAAGCCAAATTTTATAATATATGGGTCAAATAAAATTCGATTACGATATGCCAAAAAACGTTAATATATTTTCCAAAAATAAATAATTAATAATTAGATAACCAAATTAATAAAAATATATTTATATGATGTTCTTAAAAATAAGTCTAACATTTTTTTTCTCATATTTGCGTCTAAGTAATGAGGAGTTGAAGAATTGCGCCTTAGTTGAGCTTAGGTAACTATTGCAGATAAATGACAGATTCAAATCAATGCATGTACCTGATTGCAATATTTTTTTACATAATAATTAAATTTGTGAATTCAAGGACGTTTTATATGCTTTTTAAGTACTATTTTTCAAATTCATATTACAATTTAAAATAATGGTACTGCGTATTATAAATGTTTAGGTTACTAAAAAAATTTAAACAAACAAATTACATTAAAATTCAACAATTTTACATAAAAGTTTACTTCCAGTTCGCGATTTTCGCAGGTTTAGCACTATAATTTATATTATATGATTTTAAGTGTGTGTGTGTGTGTATATATACATATATATATATATATATATATATATATATATTATAGGTTTTGTGGGAGAAGTATTGCTGCACAAAATATAATACAACAAGAAATACCAATTTTTAGGATGGTAATGATTTCATGTAATTTATTTTTTATTCTTTTTTTAAGTATAAATAGTTATCTTAACTATAATACAATATTGGGTAAACTTTGAATCCCAAGTACATTCAAGCCTATGATATTATGGACAGTTTTATATTCAAGTGCGGTAAGGTTGATGATACGATAAACAATGGTAGTGCACCGTATGTCTATAGATAACGTGAAGTCAATTACCCTAAAATAAGAAGTTTGTTGCCTCAATTTGGGAACAAGCCAAAATTCTCCCAATTATACATCCACGACACCGAAATCGAAGTCAGGAATAGAATAGATGCAGTCGAGTAATATCATTGATAAAACATTATACTTAAATTTAATTTTCTATTTAGTTTTTTTACAATTTTTAAATGCAATATTTTGTGATTTCATTAACGTTTTATATGTTTTCATTTACAATTTATTTTTTCATATTACAATTTAAAAGTAATAGTATCACGTGTAATAGATTTTTAGGTTGCTAAAAATATTTTAAACACAAAAAATTCAACAAAATTTAACAGATTTAAAAAAAAAAAGTTTATTTCAAGTCCGCGAATTTTCGCGGGTTTAGTACTAGTGTTATATATAAGTATGTTACTATTGAGGCCACATATTTCGCCCATAATTCATAATGAGGTTTCAAAAATGGCCCAGGTTATATATAGTTCCATGTTTTATTAATGCACTTCATCTACAAAATATTTGGAAAAAAAAAATCTGGAAAATGTATTAATTTTGGAAAAAAAATTCCGAAAATGCACTTTTTTTTTATTTTTTTTTCCCGTAAATTGCTAAAGTTTTTGGATTTTTTTTTCTAAACATATTTTGGAAGGAGTGTTTTTGTATGTTAAAGTTTTTGGATTTTTTCCTAAACATATTTTTAAAGGAGTGTATTAACAAACGAGAAGACCGTATATAATCTGGGCCTTCAAAATAAGTAACTCCTGAAAAGGCCCAATATTAACAGGCCCATAAATTCATTCGATATTGTGCTGCATGGATTCCTGTGCCCTCGAATGTTTGAATTTTTTCTCTGTTAAGAGTTTCCGCGGATCAACGTTTGCGTGTTGGTACCAAAAATAATTAGAAATCCCCAACAAATGCCTACACATCAAGAATTACTATAGCATAAGAAAATTTCCTGTTTTTTTCCTCGAATTAGGGTTTGACATACCCTTCTTTTCCGATGGATATAGACCCCGATATCGCGAATTGGCTTCTGGACTTTCTTCTTCGACAACCGCTCGAAGACCAGACATTCAAATCCCTGCTTCGCGCTCTGCCTCTCCCGAACGACAATCTCAATTTGAAAAAAATGTTTCTGTTGAAGAAACTGGAGTCTGATATATCACAGAATTCAGTTTCTGTGGCCACTCTCGAATTATTGGAGCAACTCGAGGAGACAGAGTTCCTGCAAGGGAATGAAACGGTCTCTGATACAATGAAGAAAGCGTACTGCGCAGTGGCTGTGGAATGCACAGTGAAAAAATTGAAAGATGGAGATGGCGATGATGAGGGTAAAAGGTTCAAATTTTTCGAGGAGGTGAGGAGGGTTTGGAAAGGGAAGATTACGAAAATGAGGAAAAATGTAGAGAAGGGGGGCTTGGGGTCGGAAGCTTTGTGGGCGTGGAAAGACGAGATTGAAGCGGCGCTGTGGGACGACGACTTTTCCGAGAGTATTGTGAAGAAGAAGAGTGAGGGTATTAATGGAGTCGAGGCAGTTAATGCTTATGTTAGGGAAGAGAGAGAGAAAATGGGGCCTTCATTTCTCGAGCTGGTGGCTGAGAGAGCGAAGAGTGATGATGTTTTGCAGGGAATTTTGGGAATAGATGATGGCATTGATGTAGCTGCTGGAGAAGAAGCAACCCCTTCTTGTGTTAATGTGGTTGAGGGTGGAAGTACTGCCAGTAAAGGTAAGTTCATGGCTGTAATTGCATTTTCTTGATCTTATTTTCGAATTAGTGATTGCAAAACCTAACTGTGGTTATAAGGTATCTGATTTTTTATGATATCTCTGGGAGTAGATGGCATTGATCTAGGAGCTGGAAAAGAAGCACCCCATTCTTGTGTTAATGTGGTTGGGGATGGAAGTAGTGCCAGTAGTGGTAAGTTAATGGCTGTGTAATTGTTGATTTCTTTATTGCTCAAAGCTGCAATTGCATTTTCTTTCTCTACTGTGGTTATCGGGCTTCTGATCTTTTCATGGTATTTCTTGGAGTAGATGGCATTGATCTAGCAGCTGGAAAAGAAGCACCCCCTTCTTGTGTTAATGCGGTTGCGGATGGAAGTAGTGCCAGTAAAGGTAAGTTAATGGCTGTTTAGTTGGTGATTGCTCTTTTACTTAAAGCTATTTTCTTGATCTTATTTTTCGAATTAGTGGATTGTATTTTCTATTCTCTATTGTGATTATAGAGCTTCTGATCTTTTCATGGTATTTATGGGACTAGCAGCTGGAAAAGAAGCACCTCCCTCATGTGTTAATGTGGTTGTGGATGGAAGTAATACCCGTAACGGTAAGTTAATGACTTAATTGTTCATTGCTCTTTTACTTAGCTGTACTTGCATTTTGTTGATTATCTTTCGAATTAGTGGATTGAATATTTCTTTTCCCTACTGTGGTTATTGTGCTTCTGATTTTTTCTTGTCAATTTTCTTGGTATTCCTTCTTTGCAGAAACGAACAAGGGAAAAAAGCTCAGAGAGAAGCATCTTGCTTTGAGGCGTACTAGAGGACTGACATCTGGAAATTCCAGGGGAGCCAAAATTGTTGATCCTGATGAAATGACAAGTGGGCCGTTACCCTATAAGAAATATAACGTACCCAGTAGTGTAGAAGTTCTTAAAGCTCGGGAATCCCTCGGGTTGAGTTCACTTGATCTCCAAGCAGTAGTCAAAGATCCCCTTCCTAGTGCTTTAAAAGTCGCACAAGCAATCTCTAGGGAGGCTAGATATAATAATCCTAAAAATCCTGCTGAAGATAATCATGCAAGCGCTGCTGGAGTTGCTCAAGCTCCCGGTGGAAATACGAGCAATGCCTCTAGGCCAAGTTTAATGGAACGTAACAGCACTGCTCATGCCTGTGAGGTAATAAGTGTGCATCATTTCTATTTTTATCATTTGTAAGTCTTTTATGCCTATTATAATCGCTAAGAAGATTGAAGGTCTCCAAGTCTTGTTCGTAGTTATGCCCTGAGTATTGTGTATGAGATCCTCCTTTGCTGTTGATTTACTATTTCATTGTTTTTGTAAGAACAACCAACCTAAGTTTCCTGCCGTATTTATTTACTGTCAAACTGCCGTTTTCTCTTTACTCTTTTATGTTGCTACCTCTGCATCACTTTTGTTTATAAGGTAGATTAGGATCATGTAAGGCAGTGCTTATTTCTTGGGAAATTTCTATCGTGGAAAAGTTTCCAAAAGGGTCAAGGGACAACTTTGCACCCTATCTTTTTTAATGTCCTATGTGACTAAAGGTTGATTATGTTTTGCAAATAGCAACATACGAGATGAACTGTTAATAGTGATCCCCTTAATTACCATTTGATCCTTGTTGAGTGTGGGAATTGACTTCTATACCACACACTAATCATGCAAATTAATAGTACTCCAGCATAAAAAAAAAAAGCTTTATTATGTACTCCTTGTTGACTGTGGGAGTTTTTCTCGGGATATTTTGGCTTTGGAATTTCTTTAAGTTGAGCACTAGTCACTTGTTCAGTTGTTAACGAAAATTCTGGTGCTTTAGCATGCAATATTATCATAAAAATTATTTTGTTTGAAGTGGGATGAATCAATTGATGGATCGCAAGAAGACTCAGCTTGCCAGGGCATGACTCGGTTGCCTAGCCCAACGAGTATAAACGCCTCACCTTTAAATCGATATCAGTTTGTAAATTTGAATAAGAGGCGAAAACCTCGGAAGTGGAGTCTTCAGGAAGAAGATACTTTGAGGGCTGCAGTAGAAAAGTATGAGCTACCACTAAATTAGTTAGTAATACTATGCTAATTTCTATTCGTTGTTTATAACTTTTGCTTTTGGACTCTTATCTCCTTGAGCTGTTTAAATCATATCCTATAATTTGCGTTCTCATATAACTAATTTCTTGAAGGTTTGGAATAGGACGATGGAAAGTGATCCTAAGTCTCAACCGAGACACATTTGAAGGCCGAACGGAGGTGAGTAATTGTTTTCCAGCTTTTGATAATTCGTTAAATCTCATCTTTGTTTTACATAGGCAATTGCCGGTTGTTTGATTCAGGTAGATCTAAAGGACAAATGGAGAAACATGACGACGCACAAATGAGAACCCATTGTAATTTGTATTTAAAGGTATCACATTTAATATAAAGCCTTTTGTCACTAATTAGAACAAAATGTCATTTTGGTATATCAAGGGATGGAATTGTACATTAAGCCTTTCATCATCTGTCCCTTCCCAGTCTCCAGCCCAAATGCGATTTTGCACAAAAACGCCTCACGTAAATTTTTTCCAGATACGGCTTTGAATTGAACCTCTGGTTAGAGTTTGCATCTTCGATGAGGACAGGCTGGTAATTTTGTGTTAATTAGAGGCTGCTGTAGTTAGTCTGATCTAATTACATGATCAAATTTAGGAGTGGGCGTCGGATCGGGTCGGTTGGGTTCGGGTACCCGAAATTTCGGGTATCCTAACAGTGGATCCGATCCGATCCAAAATATCGGGTACCCGATCCGAAAAATTTTGGGTAGTTGCAGATCCGAAATCGGGTACCCGATATTTTTTTTTTTCATAGGAATTTTTTCCTGCAATTTTGTACTCATCGAACATCTTAAGTATTGTTTTCAATGAATTGTATAAAAATACAACTTGATTTCGGCCTAAGATCTAATTTGCCAAAAATACAAGTTCGGCTATAGGAATTGAATTTTCTTTAGAGGGAACCACCTTTAAATAATTTACAAAGTTGGAGAAGTTGAAAGAAATAAAGATTTTGGATTAGGGAGATTATGGTAAAGAAAACCAAAATTTCAAGTTGTCATCTTTCCAAACTGTAAAGGAAGATATGCTACTTTTTCAATCTAATAAGTTAAAAGTTATCTCAATGATGGCACATCATATAGAGCTATTGTAGATAAAGACATACACATAATTCAAAGTTCAAAGACATAAAAGCTATAAAAATTCTCCAAGTTCAATGACTAATTTTTTAATTATTTTTGCAACTTCAACTTTTTGGTCAAGTTTTAGTTGCTTCTATACCATTTGACTAGAGGGAGAAAATTTCTTCCTCTTTTCATTCCATTTTTCAGTCAAGTTTCTTCTAATTATAGCTAAAATGAGATACATGTCGAGATACACATCTCAACTGCAACAACCCACAAAATCATCACAACTCTTGCATAGCTAATGAAAAAGATCTTTTCATCTCCATTCGATCTAAAAGAGTCAAAGCATCAACAAATCTGAATAAAGAAGAAAATCACGACAAAACACCAACATCTAAATTTCTCGATCAACAAATGCAATTGAAACAACCGTAAATTGTCTTTAAATGATTACAACCTATTTTCGAGTTTGTTGATTTTATTTTGAATGAGCTTCTCATCCCTTCATTTGGTAAGCACTTCTTTCAGCAAAAGTTTCATGTCAGCCTGCTAGTCGAAAACTTTCAGCAACATGTAATTCTCTTCCATCACCATCTACTTTGAAGATCGAAATTTCGAACACGAGTTAGTTAAACTAAAACAACAGGACACAACAAAGACATCAGTCGTGTGAGCTATATTTTTGTAACATATATCAGCCTATATAAAATAATGTATACCTTTGCGGTTGTAGAGTAACTCAATCAAACATCAACAATCGTTTGATCAATCCCCAAATCAGTAAACTCTATAAGATAAGAAAGAGAAAGACTCATTATCTAGTCATATCATAGTATATAACCAATATTACAACAATAAATTAGTAATTAAAAAAGGATAATATGTACCTTTCTCGAGATTTTCAAGCTCACCCATATCCTCCTCCGAACTTATAAAACTAGATTCCGAACGAATCCAGTTTTGAGCACAAATAAGAGCTTGGACTATCTTAGTGGACAATGAACTCCTAAATGCGTCCAAAACCCTTCCACCGGTACTAAAAGCAGACTCTGAAGCAACTGTGGAGACGGGAACTGCAAGTACATCGCGGGCTATCTTGGAGAGAATTGGAAATCTATGAGAATTGAGTTTCCACCACTCTAGCACATCCACCTCCACTTCATACTCGTAATCCTCATTAAGATATCTATCCAACTCCGTTCTTGCATGTGCCTTTCTTGTTCCACTTTTGAACTGTCTAAATTCATTTTTCAACACAGTTTCTTGAAATTCTGAAGTGCCCGATGATGATGAACCGGATATGCCTACAGCTGGACTTTCTGGAGCTCCGTACAACTTTTTGTACGTCTCAAACAACTCTTCCATGCCATTCTTCACTTTTGCTTTCATCGATGAACAGGCTGAAGTATCACCATAAAGTCTATCAAACGAGAAATTAATAAACTCCAACTTATGATGCGGATCAAGAATCACGGCAAAATACAAATTCATGTTCATCTTCTCGATTGATCCCCAATATTTATCGAATTTCTCCTTCATCCTCTTTGACATCATCTTCAGCTCAAAATCAGCACTATCCATCCACTTCTTAAGAGTCAGTTCCAATCCACTTATTTCATGGAATGCATGGTTAGATGTAACCATTTCGGACCCAGAAATTCTCAGTGTGAACTTATAAAACCGCTCTAAAAATTTCACTAGTAGCTCAGCTCTCTCCCAATCAAAATTATACGGAACCCCATCATACGGTGGCTTTGAAAGTTCCGTCCTGTATCCGGGATCTGCAAACTCATAAGCTTCGAATGCATTCCTTAAGCACACAGCTGACTCCAACATCGTAGGTGGAATTCCACCTAGTAGGCACATCCAAGCTCAGAAGCTTCTTCGTGTCCAATTTCTCAAATCCCACACACTCCATAAACTTCTTGTACCGAGCAGGAGAATTCCGAATGTACCTTATTGCTCCCCTGATCCGATTTATAGCCTCATGCTCATCCTTGTTCTTCAGTCCATCCTGCACTACCAGATTCACAATGTGTGCAATACACCTCATATGGACATGCTTTCCAGCCAAAAGGTTTGTTCCCCAATTATCGAATTTCTTCTTCAGATAGGAAATTGCACCGTCATTTGATGAAGCATTGTCAACGGTGACAGTGAAGATTTTATCGATCCCCCAATCCAATAAGCATTTTTCGATCCCCTGCCCCACCTCTTCACTTTTATGTCCCAAGATCGGGCAAAAGTTAAGAATTCGCTTTTGCAATCTCCATCCATCATCGATAAAATGTGCAGTGAGACACATATAGTTTATCCTCTGAATTGAAGTCCATGTGTCAGTCGTGATGGAAATTCGACCATTGTGCTTTTTAATCAAAGACTTTAATCTTTTCTTTTCATCACAGTAGAACTCGTATATATCTCTAGTTATGACCCTACGAGATGGCATCTTGAACATCGGGCATGCAATAGACATTAAATACCGAAAACCCGGTTTCTCTACCGTCCTCAAGGGGAGCTCATCAACTAGAATCATATAACGAATAGCCTCCCTTATCATGTTCTGATCAAACTTCCAAGACACGACTTTAGGCTCCTTTGAGCTTTCACCAAATGTCTGATTCACCAACTTATCACTTGGCTTTTTTTTGCATCTAAGAAAATGTTTCTTTAGAGGCCCAGTTCCGTGTTTATGAGGATCAGCCATAATAATTGCTCCACAATATTTGCATTTTGCCTTTTGAATATTAGTAGCCTCGCAGATGAACTTCTCAAAATGTTTCCAAAACGCTGACCTGGTTGCGGTAGTAACATTGCCCCTAGTCCTTCTTCTTTTTCTAGATTTTGTTCCACTATTCTCCTCATCCTCACTAATATCGTCGTCCCAATTCTCAGTAGGCTCACCACCTACTTCTTCTACCTCTGTTGCCTCTTCTCTTCCTAATTCCGTGGTATCTTGCATAGCATCCCCTTCTTCTTGATCCTCAAGTCCCATCAAATCTTTATCAAAACTATCTTGAAAGTTGGACATCTTCAATAATTCTGCGAAATCGATGCAAAATCAAATTAAAAATAAAAGTTAAGTAACTTGTTAATTAATTAAGGTGATACTAATCCAAGTTGAAGATAATTTAATGTTTGACTCTTGAGAGAGAGACAGAAAAACATCTACCTATCTATCTTTGTCTATATAAGGTGTAATGCAGGTCATAATTTTCCAGAATATTAATCTTACAATCCATCCAATCCAATCTTACAACAACAGCTATGAAGAGAATTCTCAGTCCAACAACAGCAGGGCACAAATTGAATAAAGCAGGGCACAAGTGGAATGTGTATTGTTCTTAGAACAGCACAAAAGAGCATCATAAGATTGCCATAATTTCATCATAATTCTCACGGGCAATTGATCGAACACATAATATACACACCAGAAAATGGCAACATTTGATATATTACTCATCACAGTTCACGTCAATTAGAAGAAACCATAATCCCATTAAGAAATATAATTTATGTATTTTCCTAATACCCAGAAATCACATAACGAACATGACTATCTAATTAAAATGAGGAGTGTACCTTTAGATAGGAAGGAGGATATCTCCTGAACTTAACGATATGGAGAATTGGAGAGAAAAGAGTCGGCGACTCTACGACCGCGTCGGGATTCCTGAAAGCTGAAGGCGGATCAGGCGGTCGGTTGTCGGACCAAGACGCCACGGCCCACGAGCCCGCGACGGCGCCGGGATTCTTGAAAGATGGCGGCGGTCGATTGTCGGAAGTATCAGCGTGACTGCGAGAGCGTGATTCGTAAATTGGGAATAGGGTTTATTTTGAATTCGGACCAAGTATCGGGTTTTGAGTTGAATGCTGTATATCAGTATATCGGGTAATAATTTGTCGGGTCTCTAAAGTGATCCGAAATCCGAACTTCCAGAAAATCGGGTACCCGAATCCGAAATTTTACTAAATACCCGATCCGATCGGGTAATACCCGTTCGGGTCGGGTCGGGTACCCGAAACCCGAAAAAAAATGCCCAGCCCTAATCAAATTGTCTTACTTGTCTTTGACCACTTTGCCTAATGGTGAAGAAGTGGTTTAAAATGGTATAATTTTGTAATATCAATTGAATGTTGTTTTACCACTCGAAAAAATTGTGTGTTGGGGTTGGATGGTGTATTTGAGACAAAGTTCGCTAGTCATTGTTATTCTTGAGAAAATACTTCAAATGCTATGCAAGCCTTTTGATATCATCTCAGTTTGGTTTTGATGTGTGGCGTCAAATTGATTTTTATTTTGAAAGGCGTCAAAACTATTTTTTTTAAAAGCTCTTTAACTTTATGAGGCCACGGCTAATAAAAATTCTCAAATTTTGTTAGGTTAGTTTATTGTTTTTAATTAAAAATAAAGAATCAATCAATTCAATGTTATTAAAATCAAATTCCAAGTATCTATAATAAATGGTTAAAAATGATCTTATGAAACAAAAATTATATATTTTAAGAGTTTTTAATTTTTTTTTTTTGGGGGGGGGGGGGGGGGGGGGGGTTTGAAAATTCTCAAATTTTGTTAGGTCATTTTATTGATTTTAATTAAAGATAATGAATCAACCAATTCAATGCTATTATAATCAAAGAGTCTTATGAAATAAAAATGATATACTTTAGTTTTTTAAAATAAAAGAATAGCTCAGGGGCACAATGAAATAAAAATGTTACTGTTTTTGCTTGTTTGTTATGTTGTCAAAAAGGTTCGTCTCAAACTTATTTGCTACATCTATTTTTGGCAAAAAAAAAAGCAACAATACCTTTTAATATTATATTTTTCATACACTTCTAACAAAAAAAAATCTATTTTATCACTTTTAATACTAATAAATAATTTTTTTCTTAAAATTTGTGCACACGGTAAAGTATTCCCTCCGTTCCGATATTAACTTCCCGTAACTTTTGGGCACGACGTTGAAATAGGTTAGTTAAATATAGATATAGTACAAGTGATTTGATGGAGAGAGAAGATAATAAAATGTAATGTGTTTAAATGAGTGAATATGAATAAAGTGTATGAATATAATATTATTAGTTGATTCCAAAAAAAGTATGAGAAATTAATAGTGGGATGGACGAAAATGACACAATGAAAAGTTAAATAGCGGGACGGAGGAAGTAGCAAACAAGCATGGAATGGAGAGAGTATAGTTTAAGAGCTTTTTAAAATAAAAATTAGTTCAGAGATTTTTCGAAATAAAATTCAATAGTTTAGGAGCCTTTTGATGTGTTATGCTTTGACTTTTTCAATATTTTACCCAAATATATATGTCTACATATATTTTTGGGAAAAAGTACAATGAGGACCTTAAATTATTGGTTTTGGTACAACTAGGATCTGACACTATTTTTGTTTCAAATAAGCCCTTAAACTTTTTATTTCATGAACAAATAAACTCTTAAACTATATATTGGTATAAATAAATAATTTTTTCTCTTTTAAAAATAAATAACAATGCACTTAAACTAACTAAAAAAATTAAAATAGATTTTTTTTATTTGTATACAATAAAATTTGGCATTTTTTAAATTTTAACTTAGTGTTTTTTATATATAAATAATTGTGTTTCTTAAAAAAATTATGCTTCTAATAAAAAATTATGAAATTTGTATTTATTATTTTGGTATTTTTATGTTTGTATGATTTCGAAAAATAAAAATTTATTATTTTCTTTCTTTTTAATATTAGGATACTTATAATTCATTCGTTGAAAAAATATATATTTATTGATAGTTTATGAAAGTGTTTTTTTTGGTCAATTTTGAAAGAAGAAAAAATATGATAGTAAAATTTTATTTCATAAATCATGCCAACTTAAAAAAAAACAAAACAAATTTCATAATTTTTTTTTTGAAGAAACACAATTATTTATTTATTAAAAAAAGCCAAATGTTTTGATATACAAATAAAAATTTCTATTTAAATTTTAAATTAACTGAAGCGCATTTTTATTTAATTTGAAGAAGAAAATGATTTATTTATACCAAGTAATACTGGAAGAGCATACTTGTGCAAATTAAAAAGTTAAAAGGGTTTTTTTGTTCTAAAATTAAAGTTTAAGGGGTTTATTTGAGACAAAAAAAGAAAGTAGTTTATGGTCTTATTTGTATCGAGGACAATAGTTTAGGGTTCTGTTTATACCTTTTTCCTATATTTACTTATACAAATTCTTATATGCATTAAAGTGCATAGTATGTACTTGAATTTTGAGTCAAATTTTAAAATAATTTTGATTTTTCTATTGTAAATCGTAAGCGTAAAATAGAGACGAGAGTTTGTTCACCCAGTTCGTCGATAACGACTACGTCTAGTGGTGTACCAAGCCAGGAGTTTTACTAATATTTGTGTGTATGCGTGTATACAATACTGAGTACATATGTCTATTTATAATAGAGAAAATCTAGTCTAAACCTAAAGCTTGTTTAGGTTATAAGTCCATTAGTAATGTCCACATCAAATCTTCTAGAGTTGGTATAATAAATCTGCTGGATTTATAACACTCTCCCTTGGACATTACGACATAACATATATGTCTTGTCATAGAAACTCCACATACTAGGTAGCAACAAAATATTTAGTTAGGGAGGAATGCAATTTATTGATCTTCCGGATCTAATCTTCTGGATTTACTTCGAGGTTACCTTTCCCCCTGAAGACAACAACCCTTTGAACTTTCGCATCCCGATACCATGAATGTACTTTTCAAAAGTAGATGTAGGTAGGGACTTAGTAAACAGATCTGCTAGATTGTCACTAGATTGCACCTTTTGAATGATAATTACGCCACTCTTCTGGAGTTCGTATGGGTAGAAAAACTATTTTGGGTGTGGACGTAGGGGACCAAATGCTCCACTTTAATTCCCAGTGCCATATAGTAATTTGTAAAGGCTTTTGAGCTAAACTCAACAACATTATCCATGTGAATAGATTTTATTGGGTAATCTGGGAACTGAGCTCGAAGCTCGAATGTTTTCGCAATGAGCTTTGCAAAAACTTGATTACGAGTAGACATCAAACATGCATATGTCCACCTAGTGGAGGCATCAATTAGGACCATGAAATACCGAAATGGTCATGATGCTGGATGAATCGGTCCACAAATGTCTCCCTGAATCCGTTCAAGGAAAACCGAAAACTCTAGTCCCACCTTGGTGCGCGACGGGCGCACTATTAATTTACCCTTAGAACATGCATCACATATAAATTCATCAACATGAGTGATTCTATTATACGAAATATTATGACCAATGGAATTAGATAGAATCCTACTTATCATGGTTTATCCTGGATGACCTAACCGCTGATGTCATAATTTAAAAGAGTTCGGGTCGTGAAATTTCATACTCATGGCTAGATGAAGATTGGACGGCAGGATGTAGGAATAGTACAATCTGGAAGAGAAGGATGGAAGTTTTTCAATAACTTGTTTACGGCTACCTCGAGTAATAGTCATCAAAAGGTATTCGTTATTATTCTCAGTTTCAATGTGATAGCCATTAGATCTTATGTCTTTAAAATTGAGAAGGGTACGGTTAGATTGTGGAAACAATAAAGTATTATTAATTATGAGTTCGGTACCCTTGGGGAGGACGATGAAAGCTCTTCCGGGGCCCACTATCATAATATTATCATTGGCTATCGTAGTTACACTCCCCTTTCTTTCTACCAAGTTATGAAAATACTTCCTATCTCTTAAGATTGTGTGAGTGGTGGCGCTATCTACCAAACATAAATCACAATTTGTATCCATCATACCAGAGGAAAAAGCCAAAACCTAATAGTTGATATGTTTACAAGCCATGTATAAGAATATCAATATCCAAATAAATTTAACGGATAACATATATTGAGGTAAACATATCAAAGCTAAATCATAAATGTCATATCAATTATGAAAATAAAATATTCGAAAGACAGGATCCAAAAATAAATGGTCTTAACCAAAACAAAGTACTAAAATGATCAAATACTCAACTCACTCATTGTCTCCAAAGTCTTTGAGCTCCAAGCCCAAGAGATCATCGTTGTCATGGTCGAATTCTGCTTCAGGCAGACTGACATGGTGAGATTCGACTTTAGGGGTCTTCCCCTTGTCGTCCTTCTACTGCTTTTGATAAGCCTCAACCAAATGTTTGGGACTACGACACGTGCGAGACCAATGGCCTTTGCATCCGCATCTGTAGCAGGACTGTTCAACCTTATCTTGAGTGCCAGATTTTTAAGGAGCGGGATTTGTGTTAGATGCAACCTTTCCACGAGCCTGAGCTTGATTGTCTTTCGAGGTACCTGGACCACTGGATTTACTACGACCTCGGGCTTTGCTACGAGTTCGTTTACTTCCTCTCACCCTTCCAAGCTTGCGACCACTTGTACTGCCTTGAACTATAGCATGTGCTTCGAGCACTGCTTGTGAGCCAACCGGTCTCGAGTTATGATTTTTCATAAGGAGTTGATTGTGCTTTTCTGCCACTAGAAGTGTAGAAAATATCTTAGAGTGTACAATGTAGTTCTTTGCCCTGTACTGCTGCTGGAGTACAAGGTTGCTAGCGTGGAAAGTTGATAAAGTCTTCTGGATCAACTCAACTTCAGTTATAGCTTGCTTGCATAGCTTTAACTGAGATACAATACGATGTATGGCTGAGTTGTACTCCATCACAGACTTAATGTCCAGAAAATGGAGGTTCAACCAATCGTATTGTGCCTGAGGGAGGAGTATATCATTTTGTTGTTGGAAACGGTCCTTCAGAGACTTCCACAACGTTCCAGGGTCCTTCTCAGTGAGATATTCATTTTTCATGTCCTGATTAAGATGATGTCTAAGGAAAATCAATGTTTTCGCCTTCTGGGCGTCAGTTGATTCTGAATCATCGACAATAGCCCCGCTTAACTTAGTTGAGGCTGATGGATCTCAACATCTAGCGCCCATGTCAGGTAATTACTACCATCAAGAGCAAGCTCAGCGAATTCTCTTTTGGTAATATCAGACATTATTCACTACAATTTTTAAAGTGACATGGTGAGTATTGTGACAATTTATTGACAACGGAGAAGTAATGATTTATTTGATCACTCTCGAGCACATAGAAGCAAGAATTGAGCGCCATCTACCCAAGACATAATTTACGGTTCGACAAGTACTGGACGCCGCCTACCCAGACAATATATGCGGACTATGTGCAAAAGTAATAATGCATGCAAGATAATTAAATCATAAAAACATGCGCATTAACAATTAATCACATAATATAATAAATTTATTGAGAACTAATATTAGAATTAATTTCAAAAAATTTCGAGCTTAATTAATATGCAAAGAATTATTACCTTTTAATTTTCAAGTATTTTTCAAAACTTGATAAATTAATTGAGGGCTAAAAAATACTAACAAAAATTATATGAGGCTCAAATAAACAATAAATTTCAATTGCCCAAGAATTAAATTTTACAGCCCATAAAATAGAGCTTCAGGCCCAATTTTTTTTTTTTAAAAAAAGGATAAGCCCAAAAAGAATTTCAGCCCGTGAAGTGGACTTCAAGCCCAAATTAAATTTTAAAAAAAAATTGTTTGAATGTGGCCCAAATCGAGTTGGGCCACTAAGGCCCAAAAGGGGAAGGGCTACGCGGAGTTGGCTGGGCGGAGCGAGGGGCCGCAACTGCAGGTGCGGGCGGAAACAGGCGCGCGGCAACGTCAAGCGCGCCGGTGGCGCGGGAGGCTGTGCGCCGCTGTGTGGCGACGCGACCAACGGTCGACTTTGCTCGGCGCTCAGCCACCGCTCAACACACGTAGGTGGAGGGGCGGGCACGAGCGCGCGGTGGAAGGCCGCGGCGGAGCGAAAGCTCTACACCCGACGGCTTCACACGGGGCGTCATCGCTCACGGTGGGGGAGGGGGGAAATAGGGCCGCGCCGCTCGCGACAGCCTGGAGGCTGGCGGTGGCGTGGTTGTGGGCAGCGGCGGACGTGCGGCGCCAGGCACGCGGCGGCAACGGGCGCGCGATAGGCGCACGCACGGCGGCTGGGACGGGGCCGCACCGCATGCGGCGGCCTGGTAGCTCGCGGCGGCGGTCCGACCATTGGGAAAATTTAATTTTATTATATTTTTTTCGATCCAATTAAATTGCAAAACAGTAATCATCGATGCAATAAAATAATTTAAGTGCACATAAAATCATAGCACATATGGATCAAAAATTCGATACGATAATTAATAATCATGCAATAGAGAGAATTAATTTAGATCCGTACCGATTAGCTTCTGGCAGAGTCTCGTGCTGATAAAGTGTTGTAAATCGTAAGCGTAAAATAGAGACGAGAGTTTGTTCACCCAGTTCGTCGATAACGACTACGTCTGGGGGGTACCATGCCAACAGTTTCACTAATATTTGCGTGTATGCGTGTATACAATACTGAGTACATATGTCTATTTATAATAGAGAAAACCTAGTCTAAAACTAAAGTCGGTTTAGGTTATAAGCCCATTAGTAATATTCACATCAAATCTTCTAGATTTAATATAATAAATCTGCCAGATTTATAACATTTTCAAAGCTTATTAAGTAAATTGGAATTTGAAAAGTCAAAATTGATTTGTAATTGAATTTGAATTTTAAGGGCATGTTATGCACTTGAGTGCACACAAGAATCACAATTTCACTTATGTTGTGCATCCACTAAATCGATTTCAATTTCCTGCAAGATTATCAGATGTTATAAAGTTGAGTGATTCTTACGTGCATTCAAGTGCATGATATTTTGAATCAAATTTTAAATCAATTTTGATTTTCAAATTGGTTGAAAAGTTAAAATTGATTTAAAATTTGACACAAAATCCAAGTGTATGTTGTACACTTAGGTGCATACAAGAATTTGTGTATAAAAATTAATAAAAAAAAATTGTGGTATATCATTATAAAAAGGAAAAAAAAGAAAAGAAAATCGTCATGAAATCATTCAAAATAATCGTAGGAGAACAGAGAATGTTTGATATCCCTTTTCTTTCTTTTTCTTTTTTACAGGAGCTAATTGTTATCCTAAATGTCCCTACTTCTCAACCAGAAAAAATTGACGCATTAAAAGCTATACGAAATGAGTAATTTTCGAAATGTTAATTTTTTTTTTTGGTTTGATGGAAGTAAGCATAAACATTCTCAATTCAATAGAGTATATAAAATTGATTCACACGTGAATCATTGAAGTGTATTAGTCGTTCTTACTTAAGAGTATTAATTGTTTTCCCTGAAGGTTATGAGTTGTTTTCACTGAAGAGTATTAGTTAGCTTTCACTTAACAATTCATACCCGAATAATTACTCTTCAATGATTCATGTATGAATCATTTTTACTCTATATTTTTGTCTTCAAAATAATAGAAAAAAGTTTTTATTTTTATTTTTTTACAATATTACTATGATACATTAACTACCTGAGACCCCACAAACATTTCTTGAAAAACAAGCAAATTCATGTTTCATGATCTATGTGATTTCATTAATACCAACCACACAAAGGGCCTAATCATTTAAATATTGATTGGCCACCAGATTTAATAAAAAAAATAAAAAATCTTGCTAAATTTTTCAAGACAAGAAAAATATCCAATTTGTCAGTTTGCAAATATCATTTGCCATAAGCCATAGAAGTCACTGTTCAATGATGTACTGTTGTATCTTCAAGAATACAGAAACAGATTTTCATTCCTCAACCTTCAGCTGAACAAACCTCTCTCTCTCTCTCAAAGTAAGAATTATTTTATGCTTGCAGGACCAGATATTGATCAAGAATTTTGGTCCCAAAAACCAATAAAAGAGAGCCCCTTTAGTTATTCAGTTTTCCTCTTATCTTCATGACAATTTGGATACCTTTTCTATGCTTCTATCCTGTTGGAATCCTTCCAACACTCCATGTTTCACCTTAAAAATCCTGTCTTTACACTATCCCACCTAACTTCATACAAAAAAACCCTCTGCTACTGATCTTTCCAGCTTCAAGATCAATGGTGAGCCGTCTGCTTCTCGGGTTGGATACCAGCATGGCCCCGACCTATGGCAACAGGACAAGTGTCCCCTATGATGGGGATGCAAGTTTTGACAGCAATATGGTAATAATCTTGGCAGCTCTGCTCTGTGCATTGCTATGTGCTCTCGGGATAAACTCGATCGTCCGTTGCCTGCTCGGGTGCAGCCAGCGCAGTGCCGACGCGGTGGATGTGCGGTTTTCCTCCTCCAGTCGGCAGATTCCCGTGGCGGTTTACAAGGCGGGGCTCGATATACCGGGGAGTGATTGCCCTATATGCCTTGGGGAGTTTGTGCTAGGGGAGAATGTTGGGATATTTCCCAAGTGCAATCATGGTTTTCATGCTAAGTGTATTAATAGATGGTTAGTGTCTCATTCCTCATGCCCTACTTGTAGGCAGCCATTGATGGAAGAATATTCTGGGAATGGTGGTGATACAGAAGAGCATGTTAGAGTTATTGAGATTAGGTAGAGAAAGAATGGATGTCTAATCTTGTTAATTGTTGTGATTTGAAGATTATAGATAGTTGCATGGTATAGATTTTGTATGATTTTCAAATTCACCTAAAATACCCCAAAATTGAGTCACATAAAATCAAACTAATATCAATCCAAAACCCCCACCAATAAACTTGTTACTATGAATTTCACACATATTCCAAATCCGAATGCCTAGAGTCTTATTTTTAATTTGATATGATGAAGGAATGAAATCAAACTAGACAATTAAAAAAATGTAAGATCTTTTTTTTTTTTAAATCAAATTTTTTGCTTAAATCATAACCACCCAATGACAAAAACTTTACACACCAATATAATTTGACACATTCAATAATAAAAAATAAAATAAAAACTGAAATATACAATGATATGTATTAGCTTATATACGAAGAAAAGTATAAAATTTTAAATTGAATACTTTTTTCATAACTAATACTTTTCATCACATGAACTAATATTTTTTATTGAGTGTAAACTGCTTGGTTAAAATTGCACCAGTTGTACCATGTAATTACTTCATACTTCAAACGATAAATGACTTGATAAAATGAAAGGTTAAAAAAAGAGAATAAAACATTATCATCACGAAATAAAATAAAAGAAGAAAAGCATCAAGTAATTGTAGTTCATGAAAACATCAAGTAACTGTAGTCTATCTTCCTCCACTCCAAATGGGGGGTATAAAACAAGGGATGTATGCAACACAATATATCTCTCTACCTAATAATTAAACAACATAAATATGACATGATCTAAGAGAACCAGCAATGGTATTAACGAGTTTACCCATCTTCACGATTGCTTCTCCTCTTCCCCATCTCCCGATTCGACAATCCCGTTTCCCTCGACCCCATCAGACGTCATTCCCTCGACCGACACTTCTCCGTTCTGCCCCGAATGCACTCCATTTTCTTCACAACTAGTATTCATCAGCGTCGTAAGGCTCACCCCAGCTTCTGCCAGAATCTCGTCCTCACGATGAGGATCACAGTTCAGATCCAACGGTGCATTCTTCGTCTCGTCCAGCTCAGCATCCGCAGCCTCGGTTTCCGCGCCGTTCATATTGAGGAGCGCCAGTCCCGCGATGTCTTCCAACTTGTCGAGTTTCGGAAGGGACTTGTCCTTCTCGTGCGCGAGCTCCGCTTCGCGCTCCATCTGCCGTTTCTTTTTTCGTATCATGAGGGTCTTGAAGCGACGCCTAACGGTTAAGCAGACATTACATTTGCACGATGGCTCGTGCTTGCCCTTTCCACTAGGCGGCTGGATACAGACTATGCAGCTGCATCCGGGGCGGTGCCTCGGATGTCTTGTGGTGGCTCCCACTGAAAAGTCGCCGATCTCTGTTATATTGTCGCCCAGAACGGCGGCATTTGCAAGAGCGTCTAAGCCCGAGGGTTCCCCTTCTCTTGAAGCTTTGCTTTCTGCAATTTTTTGTTTTTTACAGTCTTGAAAATAAAACCAAAGATGCATAAGATTCGATTTAAACATTATTAGTTGTTTATAACGTATCGGTTTGTCAGTATTAGTTATTTCATTCAAAAGTATTAGTTTTACCATAAAATGATAGTTGTGAACCGATTGTACGGTAAAACTGTTTCACAACAGACCAACTCCCTATCAAATAATCGAAACCAGCGTAAAACGAACTCTTGCCAAAAAAAATCCCCCCAGATCCTCAAGGTGGTTGAATATAGTGTTCTCCAAAGACTGGAAATTGGATATAAATTCATATCATACCTTTGTTTGCAGAAAATAAATCCAGATCCCGAGGGTTTATATCCTCGGGGGCAGCACATGAACACCTGTGATAAATCATAATAAAATAAATATATTCAGAAAGAGAAAGGGTTCTATTAACAGAAGGGAACAACACTTTAGCCACACCTGATTTCAAAGGATAGATATATAAAAAATTTCATTATACAACACAGTGTGCATGGGCGACGAAAGCATTTCTGTAATTTATCAAGTGTACGAAAATTTGACGCAGGATATAAAAGTCAACTATTAAAGCAGAAATAGCTACTAACAAATTGAAAAGGTAGAAATCTTGATTTTATAGTAAGTGTAACTGAATTCGAAAATCTGTTCCAATTTAAACACAGGCATTATTAGCTAGAAAAAAAACATTTAATTCGATGAATCAAATTCACGTCATGAACCAGAAAATGAGTTATAAAAGGAAGGTTTGATCCACGGGTTTTTCTGCCACGTGGAGAGTTCACAACAGTTATATCAGAATCTCTATCCTCACCAAAACAGGAAATTCAAACTATCTAAAACATTTCTTTTTTCAAAAGTTACTGACCTGTTCGGGTCCCAGACATTACCGGAACACGTCCAACTTGCAGGAAGAAGAGCTTTAGCAGGTATCCTTCGCCATTTGGAGCAAATATCGCATTGAGCTAATTGTTCTTGCTCACTGGTAAGATTACACAGCATTGTCAGATCAGGATATTGTATCGAAGAAAACATTCATCTATGTACAAATATGGAAAATTTAGAAATTTAGTATTCATATCTGAGAACCCAAAACTATGAGATTAAAAATGGTAATACTTACCCTGAGGGTCGAGTAATGAAATATGTCCTCTTTCCAAAAACGGGAGGTTCCTAAACAATATAAGAAAAAAAAATCAGAACACCAGATCAAAATTACGGAAATCCAAGATTTGAATGCTGCCATTCCCCAACACTAGCATTAATCATATCTACAAAAAAAGACGTCTATTTCTAAAGCAAATAATGGTTGCATGAAAATTTACGTACTTCAAATTCTTCAAATTCATGGTCATCAACCACGAAAATAGTTGGTTGGGACGATGGAGCCGGACGAAGCAACTCTTGTGCCTCGTCCCAAGTAACCCGCAGTTCTGAAGCATCATCATTGTTCATGAGAAGCCTCTTGTTTTTAATGTTTCTAGCCTTCTTCTTCTCCGATGCGGTCATATGCTGCTGTTGTGAATCATCGTGTACTCTACCTCCATTCTTCATAACAACATTATGCGGCACGTTATAGAGTTCTCCATTAGACCAAAGCTAAAGTATACAAAAAATGAAAAGATGTAGAAAATAGCAAACGTACTGAAAGTTGTGGAGTATCAGCAACACCAGAAAATTGTGTTTCTCCTGGAGAATCGCTATTGGAAGCAACTGGTGCTTGTGAATCCTATTTTTCGCCAAAAGAATATATACGTCAGAATTTCAATAATTAAAACGAAAAAGGCAAGAGTAAGAGAATAAAAAAATGTCTACCTGTGCATCAGCATTGCTTGCTGCCTTCCGGCAGCCTATGACGAGTTGGCCCCCGGGATCTCTCCTACTAAATATTACTACTCAAACGACAAAGTAGGCATAATAAGAACGGGATTAGTGATTAGCCTCCATAAACTAGTAACAAAATACATATGCTATATGAAAGGTGGCAATAAATGCTAAAGGCCAAAAAACATCAAATCAAATACTTAACATTCTAAGGTTTCAAATGCATTTCATCTAAACGTTGGATGATTTCCATCAAAGAGAAAGAGAAGAAACAAAGAAGAACAACATGAAAGGAAAATGTATATCTGCCTTGAAAATATCTAAAAATGATGTCTCAAGTAGTAACAAGAAAATCCCATTACTGTATGTATCAAAATAGGCTGTTTGACATAAAAACCGTGAAAGGGGTTCCTAATCCTACCAACCAAAAAAAAAAAAACTTTACATATAGGTCGAAAAATTATTTTGCAAGACAGAACTATTATGTTCAGCACAAAACACAAAAGAATAATATACCTGTGTCGCCAGCTTGTAATTGCATATTTTGGATACAAGGGGTTACACCCTCCAATACATACATCCGGCTGTTATTATTAGGCCAAAATCTAAACTGAAATGTCCACTCTTTTCCCTTTATGTCTTGAATCCTTATAGGTATACCTTCTGACTGATTGATTGTAGGGAAGTATGCCTGTGTAACATAATATTTTGAAAACTTAAAGATCCCAGTTTTTAAATGATTCTAAGATCGCAAAGCAAATTCTCAAAACTAAATACTCACTTCAGCACATGCTTTTGGAAGGACGAGACGGCCAATTCGGCCAGCATCACTGGCACTCAGTATCTTCTCAAACAATGGCACAATAGAAGCTTTTAATCTAGAGGTTGATAGTTAAGGCAAGTACTAGACATATATCAAATAAATTGACTACATATAGATTTAAAATGCGAAAAAGGTAAAATAATTATAAAGGATACTCTCCAGATAATAACTGCAATTCTTGGTCGGTTATCCTCGGCCAGTAACGAGGAAGTAACTGACTTCGGCCCCTCCCCTCAGCAGGAGGTCTAGGAATACGCATTTGTGACGGACCTCCTTTATTTGTATCCGGGCCGGAGGTCGAGCTGGGTTTTGGGGGCTTAAGTGAAATATGTCGACTCTTTTGTCCTTGTTGGAAAGAACTCCTGCTCTGTTCATGTCCTTCAATAGTACCACTACTAATAGGCAGCAGCTCAGTCGTTGAACCACCTAAAGGAGTGGTGAAAGAGAAATTTAGGGAGGGTTTAGCTAGAGATTCGTACATATCCTTAACACCTTGTTTAGGTCTGCTGTTTTCAGCTTTGACGAAAGCTGGTGAAGAACAATGCAGAGAGAGATTTTGTACGTGTTTCGTGCTTTCTGTCGTCTTAGGCATGAATTCTTCCCTTTTAATTTTTTGAACTGGTGAAGCCACGTGGTTGACCCCTATGGTCCTGGTCAACTGCATAAGCCTCTCTGTGCTAAATTTGTCTTCATTGATTCTGTTCTCAATAACTATGGGTTGACCGTCCCTGATAGAACTTTTCGGGATAAATTTGCCATTGGGAATATCAGCAGGAATCTGCATAAAACAATTGAAGTATAAGTATATAAGAACCAATCAATGTAGACATGAAATTAAGCAACTAATACACGTGGCGTACAACAAAAATTGTCAACGATTACTAATCACACGTGAGTGTTAAGGTCAGATTAGGGGAATAGCCAAACAAGGCATATCAGCAAGCCTTAGATCATTTAATACCAAAAGCTGTGAGAAAGCAAGAGATTGAACGAGCAGGAAGGTAATTGAATAGTATCTAATTGCTCAAAGCAAATCCACAATCATATTTCATATGACATAACCAAGAGAAATTCATTATCCATCTCTTTACAAAGATTAATCCACGGATACACATATTTTCATGATAAAGGTAAGATCTTCCGAGTTGTAGTGAACTATAACCTGTGTTGGTTGTGCAGAATTAATTTCTAAACGCTTAGCGCAACTTATGCAAGCAACTCCTCCAAATTCCATGTATTCGTATAGATGCTTTGAAGCAATGCATCCACAGTGAACAATCTGCACACCAAATTCCAATGGTTAGTCAAACAATAGCAAGGTAACATTTCAAATATGTGGATGTCTTAGCTCATTACCTTCCCACATATTCTACATTCCCTCCAACCAGATTCATCCGAGTGGAATGTTTCACAGAAAACCGAGTTCTCATATGCAGATCTGAAATCCAAATTAAGCCATACCAAATCAAGAAACAAGCAAACACTTCAGACGCCAAATGACACAAGCACACCATAAAATAAAGTGTAATTTTAATGGAGTTTTACTCAAAGTCGCTACTAATCAGACCAAATACATATTAAAGCCATTGATATTAGTTACAGAGCAATTAAACAGATCTTTGTAAATAAACTAATGGGACTGCAATGCATCAACCAAAAGTGAGTATATATACATTAAACTCACACCATTAAACTTGTTTCTCCTAGTTAAAAGCATAAATAACTCACAGAACTTCTAATAGAAGAGAGAAATTCATGGACAAAAAAGCTTAAACCTTTTGACTGCTCAAATCACAATTCATGAGATTTTTTGGTAAACATGCATGTTATAACTACCATTCTTGAATCACTTCATCCAAATTCCATTCAAAGCAATAGCTTTTATATTAATAAACAGGAACACAAGAGGCAATTTTTCCAAAATGGCACAAAACCAAGCTTCACAAATTGGGAAACAGGTCCTGATTTTGAAAAGAATAGGTATATACTAAATATAGGAAAATTCAAATTGCAGAAGCATAAAAATTCAATTCATAGTCCTCATTATTTTTAGGAATTCAGATTGCACATCTCCAAACTACCCTTGAAGAAATCAATGAACAAGGGCCAGAATTGGGATTCAACAAATTACCCGCACTTGTAGCAGAGCTTAGCAAATCCACTCGATTTCAAGCTCCAGCCTCTCTTCAACTCGGACGACGTCGTCGCACGACACGCCTCATTCATGCAAGTCTTCGACCCCATTTTTAGCAAATTCAGTCCCTGCAAAACCCCAAACCAAATTCAAAACCCTAAAACCCCATCAATTGAAACCCAGATCAAATAAAATCAATCAGATCAACGAATCCCCTTACCTTCAAATCGCGCTATTTCATACCCAAAACTCGGAATTCCCGACCAATCGCAAATTGAAAGCTTCAATTTTGAGGCCCCTTCTCCAAATCCAATAAATTCAACGTCCGCATGCGAACATCCTGAAACAAAAACAAAACCCATGAGCCCAATTGCCGATTCCATTAACTGGAAACCTCCAATTGAATCTGAGACCAAAAAATTAAGTAGAGAAAAAAACCCAAGTAAAATTAAAATGGCGGTGGTCGGTGGCCAATTCCGATAACGCCAGAGTTAAAAATCAAATTGAATATAATAAAATCGAAAAGACTGGGCGTGAGGGTGTGCGATAGATTCATGGACGTGTATCTATAGGTTTAGAGAGAGAGGGGGAGTGGGGATGAGAGAGAAAAAGTGTGAGTGCATGCAGGAGGTGCAACAAAATGCATGCACGACATTGAAGACCCTTCTTCGCCTACTTACACTCTGTATTTCTGCCCCAATTTTGATTTTCGTCTGTTCACATTTTGGGGGGTTTTATAGGTGTTTTTTTTTTTTCTGGAGATTTACGGCCTCTGTGTTTTCAGACAGAGGTGGTGACTCGTAGATTCCTATATTGTCAAAGGTAAATTGTGTCGAGTCAAAGCTGGTAAATTTATCTTCTTAAAATGGTTGTGTCTGTGTGTGTGTTTTTTTTATTTTTATTTTTTATATATATGTAAGAAAAAATTGTCTTCCATTACATAAATTCAGTTTTTTTTTTCTTTTTTAATTATATTTGGTGTTTCACCATGCTGAATTATTATCACATATTAATGTAGTGTATATTATTCTCTCGATTTTAAAATAAATGTTGTTTTAAATTTTTTCACATATATTAAAGTATTTAATTTTTGTCATAATTATCTTTATATAAAAATTAATTTAAAAAAAATTATTTCATTGGTTCAAAAGTACCTATAAACTACTTTAAATGTATTGAAAGATGTTTCAAAAGTTAATACGATATTTATTAAGTAAATATACAAAATGTTAACATAACATTTATTTTGAAATGAAGGAGTATTCATTAATTATTTTCAGATCAAATAAATTTATATACTTGTTTTTCACTCGGGCACTTTTATTATTTTGAATTATTTATTCGGAATAGCATTTAAAAGCTTTAACCATGCAAAAGTGTGTATACAGAGAATGAACCAAAACAAAGTAACAAAATCATTGATATATTAAAACTAATTTGACTTTGAAATCAACTTTTCTATGTGCTATTTTTAAGTAATTTTGTGTAGATTTTAAAAAATATATAATAAACAAATAGTGTTGTCAATGATATTTTTCAACAATTATTCAATAACGCCGTGCAGCTTGCACCTATATATGTAGGTATACTCTTTGTTAGATGTTTTGTTTCATGATTTTTATGACTTTCTTGACATCTCTCCGGCATGCGATAGAATATAAGGGAGTGTAGTAGGGTTGTTCATGAAATTTGAAAGATTATCGAACTCGTGCTAGTATTCTCGCCAAAAAAAAAAAAATCGTACCAAAAAAAAATCATCAACTCTTTATTTTAATTGTACCGAAATCGAATATGATATTTTTTTAATATAAATTTGGATATTACTTAATTAATCGTATCGAACCGTACTGAATTTAACCGAACCAAATAAATGTATTAAATATGAATTGAAATTAATTATTATTTATTTTGTATTCATCTGTATTATAATATTTTTGAAATTCAAATACAGTTATACGATAACATAATTTATTATGTTTTCCCTTTTCAAAATACAAAAACTCTTTTATTTATCTTATTAAGTCCTTAAAAATTAATAACTCGTGTTTAGGTGTATATCAAACTGATTTAAATTTAATTTGGTCCAACTTTTAATTTTATTTTAAATGTATATTCATTTCTTAACAAAAACTTGGTTATAATGTACCTCGTGTCAGGAATCACGATCAAAATGATTTTAATATTGCACTTTTTATTTATAAAATATTTTAATGGATTGTTTAAATATATATTTTATATATCGTATTTTAAATATTCAATTGGTGGTGATTAGCATTATTTTTTTAACCATCCATTATCATATAATTAATGAGTGGTATTTGAGCTTAGAAGGATATATGTTTGATTGTGATTAAAGACTAGTAGTATTCATATGAGTGTGCATCAATATTTTAAAAAAGAATTAATTAAAAAGAAAAAAGAAAAAAAATAACAAAAACAAAAGAGTAAAAATATAAGTTTTTCCGCTCCGTTCCTCTCCAATCTAATGTGGTCCATTTATAATCAAAAATTCATTTTGATTTGTACCTAAAATAATTAAACTTTGGTATGGGCACAAATATTTGGAAATATTCATTTTGGTCCGTACCATGAACAACCCTAGGGCATACTAGGGCTGAAAATCAAATCAAGTTATTCGATACTCGATTCGAGATTGTTCCCTAAAAACTCGTTTGAGCTCTGTTCGAAATAAATGTAAAACAAGCGTGGACATAAATTTATGTATGAAATAGTCTAAAGTTCGGTTTGAACTCGAGCTCGATAACTAAAAAAAGATAAAATAAGTGTAAAAATGTCAAACTATTCAAGCTCAACTTGTGCTTGGCTCGATTAGCTCGTTCGAACTCGACTCGATTAATTATCAAACAAGCTCAAACATGAATATCAAAGTTTGATAACATTTTAACCAAGTTTGACCACCAGTGCACTCGACTCGGTTCAACTCTTTTATAACCCCAGTAGTGGTGCAGTTCTCCTTTTAGGGGTTTGTTTATTGTTTATTTTTTAAATACATATACACACGTAATAGGTTATATTTATTATATTATGTGAATTAGGAGCACATTTAGGGATGACTATGACGTTTTTTTTGGATATCGAATAAATTTGTCTCGCTTATGTGCCGTTGAGAATATAATCATATAGATCTTGATATAAGGTTTTAAATTAATGGTGATGACTAGGTATCCTGTGACCGTTCGCGTGAACTATAAAGTATTGCTACTATATATACAAACTATTACTATTATGCAAACATTTTCAAATAGTGATAGTGATAGTGAATATGTACAACATTAATAGTGAATGTACATATAATAGTATTTGATGAAACTAAGTTTACGTGAATTCGAGTTAACACAAATTTTTATCAATGTGCATTGATCTAGCTACTTATGCTAAGAGTTTATTTTTAAATTTTAAACCATTCCAAGAGTTTGTTAAATCAATATATACCACTGCTTTTTTTTTTATCTTATTTAAAATAATTTTATTGTGTAATTAATTTACAACCATCACTTTGTAGTGATAACTAATAACTAATACTTTTTTTCATGAAACTATTAATTTTATCAAATTTATATGTTTTAATAAAAAAACTGCAACTTAAAATAATATTTAATTATACGGTAAGCCTTATTTACATAAGTATAAAAGAAAAAATTACCATTAAACTTTCATCATGACCAAAACTCCATTTCAAATAGCGTATTATCCTTATTTAGATGATGATAACAACAATAATTACCAATTTCCATATAAAATAGTAATAATTATTAGTCTCCAGATTATGATAATAACAATTATAATAATTCATAATTGCCATATAACATAGTATTAATTACTAGTCTCCAGATTAAGATAATAATATACTACTATTTTCCAGGTTTCCAAAAAACAATTACAGTTTCCACAAAATGAGAAAGGGATCCCACGGATGGGATTATATTTAATTTCAACCCCATCCATTACCCATTAGAATTAAAGTCTCATTAAATAATAAGGGCATGTTTGACATGGTGGAATGGATTGAGAATATATTAATATAATAATCATTTCTTATCTAATTTAAGATTAAATTTTATATAAAAATGGTTCATGATAAATTTATAATGAAAATGTTTTAAAGTATCAAATGTTTCACCAGAACTACTGTTAATCTCATTATGAGTATTATTAATTTGGGTTCAATTTTTTTTTTACAACAATTATAATATAATATCACCGTCCCAAATTAATAATACTTCTGGTGAAATTATCGATACTCCTGATCAAATATTCAATATTATTATATAATTTCATGATAAGCTTACCATAAAGTATTTTCATAAAATACTTTGCCCTTATTCAAATGCAATGCTTAGTATATTCTTTTAAATTGAATATTGAATTAAAAAAGAATGATGGTTCCAAAAGAATAGATAAAACAATAGTCCTTTATACCCATTAATGTATTCCATATTTTAAATAACATTTTTATTCTTTAAAAAAAGTCATCATTTGTTTTTATTTTTATAATATTATCTTCTAATCCCAACCACCATTAAAATAACAATATTATTATTACTTAATAATAAAAAAATGTATAAAATAGTTCTATTAATAGAATTATAAACAATAATAAAAATAAAAATGAACAAATTTTAACCATGATAATAGTATCAATATACTAATTTTGAAGATAAAAATAACAATATAGTAATAATAAAAATATAAATCAATAACAATATTATTTTATAATTATAAGTATTATTAAATATATAATAATTAAAAAAATCGATAATGATATTACTATTAACTTATTAAGAACATTTATAAAAATTTCTGTAATCAATGATAGTATTATTATGTAATAATTCCAACAACAAATAACAATAATAATTTAAAATAGATTCACACAATGGTTAAATGTCATTACTAATTTATATCTATCATAGGAATAATCATTCTCATATTATTTTATTCATGAAATTATTGTGTCCTGTCATAATTTCATTCGTATATACCAAACATGCTGCCTAAAGAGTCATGTTTTCAGTGAAATTTATCTACTTTAAAAAAATGGTGTCATTACACTCATTCAATAATAGCATAACATTTCTCATTGTAGACTTATAAATTAATATGGGGGGGTTATTTTAAGCTACAAAATTAGACCACAACTTACACATTAATACCACTAAGAACCTGCATTAGTAAAAACTACAAAACACAACCTAAAAAGACTAAAATACCCATCATTAAAATAATTAAAAATCAACACATTAAATCACCACATTAATCAGCAAAAAAATAGCAACACAGTTAATAACACAATCAGCCATATCCGACGATATTTTCTAAAATCATTATCTCTCCACTCATCTCGCCTAAACAATGTACCCAAAAATCCCAAAACACAACACCAGTAAAAAAAATTACAGTCACAAGGAAATTTCGGCAGCAGACAAAACACTTCCGCTGGTGACGGCAAAACACTTCCGCCGGCGACGACATAACGCTTCCGACGGCGAAAACAGAGACAGCCGTCAACAGCTTCTGTGCTACAATCTGCCACAACTCTTCAATACACAGCGGCGAGGCAAGGACGACAATTCTGTACTGAAACAACGCGCACGTCTACAACACCCAGGTACAAAAATACCTCCACCCACCATACCCCCAATCATTCTTCAACCCCTTCATTCATAATTTTATGACTGTATAATCAAACCCTTTCTAATTTGATGTGTTAATTTTGATTGCATATATATAATGTACACTGTGGTTATATAATCGCCAGATTATTTTGTTTAACTAAAACCACTTCATAAATACCTTCCATTAAGTTGCCCTAATTTCTCAAATTGATGTATATTCCGAAATTAGAGTTCCTCCAATTAAAACCTACATTAACATTGACTATTTGACTGTAATTCCGGTGAGCATAAAGGACAGCTTATCTGATTAATCTAATGTAGTGATGGTGCATGCTTGCTTGGGCAAAATTTAAAATGAGATAATAATTTTTTACTTGTCTTGATTGATATAACTCCTGAAAGGAAAGAATTTGTCGAGTAGATAGCCATTCTTGCACTCGTACTTGCGTCCAAAACTGAGTTAGATGCTAGCAACTTCATTAGCCAATAAACTTGCATCTTGATTAGACGAAACCTACAAACCTCTAATTAATGAGGGGAAACAGGGAAAATAGCAAGTCTTTATTAGCTAAGTTTGGTTTGGCAGAGAAGGGAAGGGGGAAATGGTCTAGTTATTGTTTAGTGAGATTGATGTTTGTCAAAGGAAAAATAATTATAGGGGGAGGAGAGGGATAGAGAAAGTGGGGGTGGATGTTGTCTCAAAGGTTTGTGACAAAACTACATTACTACATTTGCTATTCTATACATGCAATATGTATGTGTGTATATGGGCTGCAATAGTCATAAAGAAAAAAAAAAGAATTAAAATGTCGAATTTGATGATACTACTTATATTTGTAGTCCACCCTGCAGGCAAAAATTAAAAATAGTATCTTGTATGTGTTCGCTACAAAGAAACCTTTCACCACTCTTACATATAGGTATTGGAAAACCCCACCCTATGAATACAAGTTGTGTCTTCTTAAGGCATGATAAATTTTTGTCAGCCTATTTTAATTGTATACCTATAAAAAGAGAATGAAAGTAAAAGTATATACTTCACATTCCTATTTTTGCTGGTGTGGAATCTGTGAAGTTGCACGACAAGGACGCAGTATAATTGGACAGAGACTATATTATTTCTGCGTAACCATTGTTGCACGAACTAATCTGAAAAATTTGTTTCACCAATTTTTTTTTATTTTCTATGTTCTTCTGCTTGTAAGTACGATGCATTTAGTCACGTAAATTAATCCTTATAAACGACCCAAAAAAATTCTATGATCAGTTTGACAATTAGAATTAGAAAACACCTCACTCTAGATTCTGTGTGCCAAACTTCAAACGGTCATAACTTCGCGTAGAAAACTCCGTTTGGGGTGAATTTTTTTTTATTCCAAGTATCTCGGCGAGAACTATTCAACGCAAACCGCAGAAATCACAAAAAACGCCTCTTTCGCACTGTAATACTGTTTTTTATCAAAATTTTCATCATGTTCAAGTTTTTTTGCACGTCATTTCCCCTCTGGTACTAATTCATCTCCGTTTTTTTTATATGAAAACATTGCTATTAAATGCTATTTTTATTTGTGGTTAGTGGATTATTAAAACACCAAGTTTAAGCTTGCATCTATCATTGTAATGTATTTTTCGGGAATCCTCTCTAAAAAATACTAGCATTAGTCAAATGAGTTTTAATGTATACTTAGGTTCTTCATTATTTCCACCGTGATTGTAGAGGTAGGAGTTTTCTGCTCCTTCACAGATTAAGTCTACCATTGTTGTAGATATAGTAGGGTTTCATTCTTAACCCATGCCAGACTTTAAAAATATTTTATGAGTGTCCACACCCGGGAAGGAACACAAGATGTGTCGATTGCTTCATTCATAAATAACAAATTCCATTTGTCTTCTTTCCTTATTTGACACTATGTTTTGCACTAAATACATCCTATAAAATCTAACTGCATTGGGAAGAACTCTCTCACCCCCCCCCCCCACCACCACCACCCTCACTTAGCATATATAAATACATATGCATATGTATTTACTTTTCATTCCCTAATTAATTCTTCACAAATATCTGAATGAGATACATGTATCACAATTTGAAAACAGATACCAATGAAGAGAGAACGATCATCAAAGAGATACAGCAGACACGAAAAGAGTAAGGCGAAACACCGAAACAAGAAACAAGACATGAAGGACAGAAGAAAATGTATGTTTAACCAACAATCAGAGACAACGCTAGTAAAAAAATGTTGTCATACTGTACCCATCAGGAACAAGATCCTGACTCTATTTACATGTTGACATACTGTACATTAGGTTGACACCCACCCCCCTCCCCCCCCCCCCCCCTCCCATAATATTTTACTAACAATCATCACACTTTTCAGGGAAGAAGATAATCATTGCCTCAGACAGCTCATCCTCAGGTACAAAACACCACACCAACTACTACACAAATTTTATTCAAAGAATAGGCACACCAAACATTACAAAGTTGCTAAAAACTTTAAAATTCTCATATGTCAGATAATTCGGACAACGAATTCGAATTCAAAACTATCAACAAAAAACCATCACATGATGTATTATCTGACACTGAATCAACGATAGAAGGTCAACACAACACACAAACTTTACCAACACTTCATATAACACAAAATTTCCTACATCTGAAAACTTTATTTTCAAACTCAACAGATGGTGATAGTGACAGCACAACGAATTGCTCAAGCGATGATTCGTCCTCAGAAAACAGTAATGTCAAGAAAAGAAGAAGATCATCGACCAAACAAACCCGAAGACACCGCACCGGTTAGTACAACCCCTTTTCAAAATTGGATGCTTCCAGTACTTTACTAACTCAGTTTGTATGTGTTTTTATGGATTATTTTTTAATGCAACTTGCTATCATTTTTTCATGTGACAACTTGAACAAATCCCTTGTACTTGAGATACCACCAGCGCAATACATATCAATGCACAAAACAAAACATTTGTTATGTGATATACCCTCAACCTTTAAATACTGCTATGATTCATATATTTTTTGAAAAGCATATAAAAAATATTAGAATTTTAAAAAACATGAAATTGTAAACGCACAACAACTAATGCATCAAAGAATTAGTCACTTAAAATAATTTCAAGTACTACTAATACAGGGACAAAGAAAATTTGATTGTACATAGATTGGGTAAAAGGATGTTTGAGTGCTAATAATCTCTTCAAATGTGTGTGGTAAATAATTTTTCTTCAAAGGTTTTCATTGCTCCAAATACAATATGTTACAAATTAGAATCAGTCACTTCAATCACCAAAAAATTACCATTACTATTTAGTAACATTTTAAAAGCTACACTATCTTATATTATCTCAACACTCATAACTAAACTTTTAAAAAAGATCCAGAAAGCTATAAAAATAGCCCATGCAATGTAAGATATTATAAAATATTTTAATAATTGTATATCAAACATTCTCACAAAATGATTACAAAATTGGCATTATAAGAAAATAAAAACAGATATATAGATCCAACATTTGGTTTCAATAATTTGATATTATCGCCCTGCTGTTTGAACTTTCTGCATTCATTAATAGTTTTAAAACGTTGTGAGGCATCATTTTATGTAAATATTGTAATCAAATCTTCAGACTTTCAATAAGATTATACTCCTGATAAAGTGTGCCCTTTGTTTGCACGTATGAGAAACACACCATTATCTTCGAATAAATTAAACCGTTGTTTGCACGTATATGCTCTTACGTATGATTCAGACGGTACTAAACTAATTCATGAAAACCAGATTAAAAGCATGCATAAAAAATAAACTCATACATTACTCATAGAAAATAAGTTCATGTGCAATATTTGAAGATTTTAAATTGCAAACTTATACAACAATCAAATCATTAACACATATATGCACATAGAAAAATATTGTTAAAGTGTGCCCTTTGTTTGCACATATGAAAATCACCACCTTTTCTTCCAATATCTGTTTTTTATATTTTATGATAGCCTGTAAGCATATTATAGATATAAGTATGTGTTGGTAGGCATAATTTTTAATCTACTAAACTAATTCCTGAACACCAGATTTTCAGTTTTAAAGAAAAGCATGCATATAAAAGAAACATATACATTACTCATAGAAAATAAGATCATGTGCATTATATAATAATTTTATAGTGCATAGTCATACAACAATCACATCATTAACAAATATATGTCATAATTTTTTGTAACAGGAACACGTCTGGGTTCAACACCAAGAACCATCTACAGAAGCAACCTCAAGACATCAATAAAAGAATTGAGTGCTTTGCATTTCAATGATTCACAGTTGAGAGAGATCAAGAAAACACCTTTCTGGATAATGTTCAACGCCATTCGTCAATCTGATACCACAACACTTATGAAAAGATGCTCAAAACATGAAGAAAACATTAAGAAAATAATGACTACGTTTGATGGATTGACCGAGCGATTCATCATAGGTGGTCAAATTAAGAACATGTGCAAGAGAGACGTCCAACTCATCTTTGGAATACCTGGAGGATCCAGAACTATCCCAATCAGCTGCAAAGACCACAAACCACCACCATGAGTTCAGCGGTGCTTCGGTCCAGAAATTAGCAAAATAATAGGACATTTTGTACTTTACAAAAACATCATACATGAAAAGCTGAAGACAGTAATCGAAAGAATGGACGCCACAAGTTTCTCAGACACCGCTCGACTCACCCAGTGTTACCTCCTTGCCTCAGTCTTGGCTCCAAACCAGAATGCATCAATGTCCCCACACCTAACCGAATACCTCAAGGATCTTGGTGAAGTAATCAAAATTGATTGGAGCCACTACATTGTGGAGATGCTGAGAAACCAAATACACAGAAACAAAAACCTAAAGGCTGGAGGTTGTGTCATGTTACTACCTGTAAGTGAATATTAACTCATTACTCATCACAATATCGCATACACTAGAACATCAACAAAATACTAACATTATTACCCCTAATGTGCAGTTTTGGTTGTGCGAGTACACAAACTTGATAAGCCCATTATCTGAAGACATATTTCCCCGTTTTTTGAACTGGGACTTGAACCAATTGTGCAAGAAGTTAAAACGAGTAGGACTCTTCGATCTGACACAGAATAATGTAAGTAATATACTACCACATACACATGCTACACTTTGATAAAAAATGTACTAAACAATTTTTTCTCCAACACATACAGATACTTCGTTCAAAATTGAAGGCACGTACCCATGAAAAGAAAATCTTCCGATCATTGTTCCGAACGTGGGATACTCTGAATAACACATCTGACAACACACAATCCTCTGAATATGTTCCAGAAACTGCGATTATGTCATCCCGAGGACTTGTCAATGAACGAGAGATTGTATTCCACCAAGAAGGAGATCAAAGCAGTGATGATGAAGATGGTGACACTGTCGACCTTGGGTCAAACACTGAAATGGTGCAAGATGCTGAATCACCCCACCCAAATGACCCTATACACGAGTTCAGCCCTTCAGGATCAAAAGATGTTGGCATACAACCAAAAGTTGTCCCCCAAACCACCTCAACTGCTATAGTGTTGTACACCAACCCCTCACCTCCCCAACACATCCAAGAAGCCAAAACACCACCCCCACGCTCCCCAAAAAAAACTGAAGAGCGTAGCTACCTTATCAACTCGGAGAAAATAGCCCCAACCAACCACAAAAACATAATTGGAACCTCACCAAAAAAAACTTACAAACAACCATTGTTTCCTGTAATAGATGATGGCCCATCCTTCTGTCTAAATATACCACTAACTTGCTTGACCCCCCAAATCCAAAACCCCCAACCCCAAAGGGATGGTGATTGCACCAAAGACATCTCTAAAGCACAAGACAGTGACACAATTGAAGATTCAGAAGTGAAGAAAAGTGTGGAAAATGCAAACGAAAACGAGCTGATGAATGACAACATCAAGAGACTTCATGCACAATTGGACGAGTACAAGCAAGAATTGGTTGAAAAGGACAAGGAGATTGCAAGACTCAAATCAATGGAGACCACAGTGTTCAGAGAGAGTCTAAAAGTAAAGATAAGAGATTATGTGGCAAGAAAATTGGAGGAAGCTAGAAACGTACAAAAATCACTACATGAGGCTGAAATTAAAGAAAAAACAGCAGAGAACAGACTTCTACGTGAAGAGAATTTGAGGTTGGTAGAGCGTTTGAATGAATTGGCTGCTCCAACACCAACACAGCTTTACAAAAACCCAGAGAACCTTGCACGCATGGCCACATTAGAGGAGTTGCACATCACAAAGATCCAAAATGAGGCACTCCAAAAGGAAAAGACGGATTTGCTTGACACATTAGAGATTTTCGATGCCATTGACAACCACCCGAAAAGTTCCCACCCGTTGACCAAGAGAAAACACCGATCCCCAAACACAAAAGAAAGTACAATCTTCCAGAACCAAGCTCCCTCGCAAAACGGGTGAAGAACAGGACCATTATGGATGAAAGAAAAGCAAAGACTCTTACCCCTCAGCCAGACACACCAGAGATAATAAACCTTGATGAGTACGAAGATAATGTGAAAGCAAAAAAGGGGACAGAAAAGAAAACCAGTTAAATTCAGAATGGACGAGAAGATGGATGCAGTACACAAGATGTCTGATAACCACAAAAAAATTCTCAGAGATTGTTGGGACGACACCGGAGAAGTGTAAGAACTCATCCTTACTTTAACATTTACAAATAATATTTCAAAATAATGTACAACCAGCTGCTCTGAAAAATTTCTTTAATCACAGGCATGTTGTTTGGAAATGCATAATTGGATTTGCGGAGGTGACAGCTGGAGACATCCTCAAAATTCTCCATCATGATGCAATATCTGATGCGGTAATATCCACGTACAAAAACTAAGATACCTGAATATTTAAAGTTAACAATGACTTTTTAACATGCACAATGTCAAGCATGGTAGAACTGTTATCCTCACACCTTTGAATCCCCATTTACACACCATCACTTGTTGACTATAACTTTTGTCCACATGCTGATTTACATATTAGTTTTTGAGACTTTGTGTGATTTACTTGCTACATACATTCAGACTGTATAGAAAACAATAACATACGACAGAAAAAAAAACAAAAAAAAAAGAGTCCATAAACATATTAATATGTACACACATTGTATGATACCATTTACTAACATTCCTAAACATAACCATTATCAACATACTACATGTTATCGATGCATGGGCAGAAATACTACTACAGAAATATGGGCAAACCGACCACGCAAAGAGCATAAAGATCATCACCTCGAAATGTTGGGTAAATGCACTACAAAAAACTGATTTATATACAAACATGTTTGCAAGCATCAAAAGTTATTCTAACTTTTAATTATTCATATTTCAGGGCTTGATTACCTCTCCGGAAAAGGAAAAAAGTGTCATGCTAACAAAACACATAGATGATGTGTTGAAAAAAGTTGGAAACCAAGATGTCATCCTCTTGCCAATGCTACCAAAAGGAACACCCTCATCATCCCGATCCACGGGAGACCACTGGACGCTCCTAAAGCTAGAACTCTGCACATACAAATGGACCTTCTACAACCCAATGAAACCAAGAAATCGTAGATCAGAGGACGCGCACCTAACCCAGTCCCATCGTATGGTACGTTACTTCATAAAAAAACCTACATTTTACTACATTGAAAACTAAAAAATTGATATTTTTAATAACAACCACAAAAAATTACATTTCCAACAGGTTGAATATGTGGAGAAACATTTGCGTGAGTTTTTCTTGCAATCAAGCATTGAACACCCACTAACACATGGTGGACCAGGACACCCATTGCCAGACTCTTGTGTGCAACAAAGTCCAGGAACTCTAGACTGTGGAGTAGCTGTATGCAACTACATCGAAAACATCATAAAGAATGAACCATTGATGGATGGAGTACTTTCTAAGCAATCAGCTGACACATATAGAGCAAAAATGGTGGATTGGTTCATGGACCCAATCACCAAAGTCCTTCCTGCATAAACTATTAGTTATATTTTTAATGAGAGCATGAACTCAAGATGGTTAATGTTTTTATTTTTGAATAAAATCCCAGCCGATGGGAACATGATTTAATAAAAAGTATTATTCTGGATTATTCAATACATTAAGGTTTTCCCAACCTCTTATTACATGCCTTGATAAATAATACATATTCTTTTGGATTATTTAATACATTAAGGTTATCCCTATCTACGTAATGAATTTTTTTAAGCCTATACATAGAACACTTGAATGACACATGGTCTGACATAATATCACTTGGCCCTATTTTTAATACTGAAGGTAGTGCACATGTGTATAAATTTAAGATATAAAACTGCACATGTGCAACAGTTAAAGTCATCAAAATAAAGAAAAAAAATGTCATTTAAACAAAATACCAAAAAAAAAAATTGTATTAATATATGCATCCTACACCCTTAGATTGTTGCACATATACATTTTTTAAAAATCAATAAAAAACACATGGCCAACATTTAAAACAGGATTGGGGGATGGATGAGAAAGAGAACAAAAATCCAACGCACAACACACAAACATGTTTGGTATAATTATGTGCAATCTTAACCTTTTAAAAGTTGCACATATTCATGTTTAATAAAGAATAGACAAATGCACATTGAAAATATATAACAATGGGAAACAGATGGGAATAAACCTCACACACGCAATGCACAACTACATGTGCAACTTAATCAACACACTTGGCCTTATAAATTATAATGATATAAAAAAAGAAGATAATTAGCAAATTAATGTGCAGTTCTGTTGTACTAAAAGATGCATATGTTCAGTTAGGCAAACGGATGTGCATAACATTAAACTATAAAGCATCAACAATATATGGAAACCAAAAAAATAAAACATAAAAAATAACATTCCAATACCAACACCACAATGTCAAGAACAAATGCAATACCATTACTTATTTCAACAATGTCAATATACTGGGGAAAAAAACACAAGTTTACGTTGTTCCATCACACACACCAACTCACATAAACCTCTCATGATATGTCATCCTACCTATTTTTAGGAAATTCACCATATGACGACATTCTCTTCTTTTTTCGGACGACCAGCAGACCTCTTCAACACAGGAGGTAATATTCTATGATGATAAATAAATCATAATAAATGCAAGATTTATGGGGTGAACATGGCGGAAGATAACCTCAGAGAGTTTGCTGAGATTTTAAGATGTAATATGGATCAACTACCTTTTAAATACCTTGGAGTGAAAGTGGGCTGCCCTCATAGAAAAGCCTCAGATTAGGGTTATATGATTCAGAAAATAAGAAATAGGCTGGGCAAATGGGAAGGTCAAAAGATATCAATAGGCGGAAGACTGTCCTTGGTAAATTCTGTACTTACTTCTCTTCCAGTTTACTTGTTGTCTATCTTTCGGGCTAAAAAAAAAACCTTGTGTGAAATTACTAAACTCCAGAGAAATTTTTTTTGGAGGGGAAATGAGAGTGATAGGAAAATTCCGTGGATCAAATGGGATTTAATATGTAACTCAAAAGAGCTTGGGGGTCTTGGGGTGCGGGATTTGGAGTGTTTTAACAAAGCACTCTTGGGCAAATGGGTCTGGAGATTTTATTTAGAAAGGGATAGTCTGTGGGCGAGAGTGATAGAGTCAAGGTGGGGCTTGTCTTGGGGGAAAGGTCTCTGTTATGAAGGGTTCGGGAGGGTGGTTAGACCGGGGGGTTGGTGGGGTGAGATTTTGAGAGTGTTGGGTGTTGGGGATAACGAGTGGTTTTTTGAGGGGTTGGATAAGGAGGTGGGAGACGGTAGCAAAACTTTCTTTTGGGAAGAAAACTGGCTAGGGGAGGGATCTTTAAAAGAATTGTTCCCTAGGTTGTTTAGGTTGAGCACAGATAGAGGAAGAAAATTGAGTGAGGTGGGAGAATGGGAGAGGGGTAATTGGGTGTGGAGATGGAATTGGAGAAGGAATTTATTAGATAGGGAACGTGTTATGCTTAATTCTTTGATCTCTCATCTTAATAATTACAGGATCATACAAGGAAAAGAGGACAAGTGGAAGTGGAGACCGGGGAAGGAGAAAGTGTACGTGACCAAGGAAGTGTACGCAGAGCTAATGAAGCGGAAAAATGGAGCAGTCGAGGAGGCCAAAGAGGAGTATGTACTAGTTTGGAATAAACTAGTAATTCCAAAGGTTCGAGTGCATGCATGGAGAGTCATCTTAAAAGGACTGCCAACATTGATGAAGCTGCAAAAATTTGGTATTCTTCCACCTAACGCTAATCCCAATTGCATATTCTGCAACTCGGAACCAGAGACTGTTTGCCATACCTTATTTGAATGTCATTTCTCTTATAACATATGGATGAAATGCCTGAATTGGATGGGTGTGGAGGCGGCTCTACCCTCGAATCCTTCAATGAATTTACTTCTATTTAGTAGTCTCTTGCGAGGGAAAATGGGTGGAAGTGTTGCAGTATGTATTTGGGAATGCATTTCTTGGTTGTTATGGAAAGCACGGAACGCTGCTATATTCAGTAATGAAGTACCAAATTCAGAAAGAATTGTCGAGGAGCTGAAGATTCGGACCTGGTGTTGGATTACTGGGAAAGCAAAGTGGAAAATAGATCATGACTTTGCTGTTTGGGAGAAACAACCATGTAGAATTCTAAATAATTGATGTAATTCCATAGGTTGGGCAAGTAATGTGATCTTACTGCTATTATGTTGTCCTCTGATGGAATTGTACTTGAGTGGGGGTAATTCTTTTACCCTATTTTTATTAATAAAAGTTTATTTTCCTGATAAAAAAAAAATATTCTATGATGATCATTAACAGCTGGATATTCAAACCTAAGAGTCTCAGGAATTGAATTAATATCAAACTTATAGCATTCCCTATACTTATCAGTAGAAAAACATTCATCAACATAATTAAAGACAGACTGACAATGCCTACGAATCACCGATACAGCATGTGAGCAAGGAAACCCTGTAACCTGCCACTGATAACAAGAACAAAACTTAGTCCTCAAATCAACACGCACCGAAGGACTGGATGAAACCTCAAAATCTCCACCAGAACATTGAACAACAGACCATGAACGCCCAATCCCCAACAACCGAATCCACAATTCCTCCTTGCTTACACATAATGCACCAATCCATGTGTTGCTCAATTCTCTTCGTTCAACAAACCAACGGTTAATCCCTAAAATGCCAAAAAACCATAAACATAAACAACAATCATTTCAACACAATACAATTATACAAATAAAATTTGAAAAAATAAAAATAAGCATTACCTTTACGAATAGAATCAATCATATATGTAATAGGCAACGCCCTAGCCTCATGAATCCACGAATTAAATGACTCAGCAACATTTGAAGTCATTTCACCATATCTCGTAATGTGCGGTGAATAAGCAACAGACCACTTCTCAAATGGTAGTTGTAGTAGGCACTCTTCAGCAATTGCACCACCAACTTGTTTGAACACCGCGAGCTTCTCTTCAAAAATGCGAACATTAGGCGCATATGCACATTCTTTAAAATGAATGCCTAGCCTTGATCTATGAGAGTTGCTCCAGCCTCTAGAGAACCGGCCCTTCAAATTAGTCAAGAGATGAAATAAACAGAAAAAATACACCGGCTCATCAAACACATCCGAGAATGCAGACATCAAGCCACAATTTCTATCTGAAAAAAAGAAAATTTGTTTCTCATGCTTGACACCATCACGTAGTTTCTCTAAAAACCATTTCCAATTTGAAGTATTTTCCGAAGAAACAACAGCAAAAGTAACCGGAAAAAGACCTACATTTAGAAAGAAAAAAAAATTAACATACACAATAACAAGTAACAAAAATACAAACCCAAACCTATACAATAACAAAAACAAATGCATCACCCCAATCAAGACAGAAAATCACAAAAAAAAAAAAAAACTTACCATTATTCCCATCCTTTGCAGTAGCAGATAGAAGAGTACCCTTAGCACGTCCCTTCATAAATGTGCCATCAAGAAACAACATTGGACGACAACTTTTAAACCCTTCCAAACATGCATTAAAAGATAAAAAAAGACGTTCAAAATGATGAGAAACTGGATTGGGCTCAAGTGAGACAATGCTGCCTGGATTAGTACATTCAACAGCTTCACAATACCATTTCAACTCATTGTACGACTCTTCGAAACTACCAAAAATTTTATCCCTCGCTGCTTCCACTGTACGCCACGCTTTCCAATAAGGAATATCTAGTCCATAACTATCCTTAATCAACCTCATAATTTCTTTACCACCAACTGTTGGTTTACTTTTAACATTTTGCACAACTAAATCACCCAACAACTTCGGCGACAAATGACAAGTTTCATCGCTCACCAACTTACCGACACTTTTATGTATTAAATTTGCTTTGGAAACCTCAAAATCTAAAGTCACCGGCTTGCGTTTAGCTTTAATAAACCATTCACACCCATAACTCTCAGACTCTTGACAAATGACATGGACATATCTACTATCATTCCTGACGTACCTAAACTTAAAACCCATCTGTGATGTATACTTAATTAGCTCACTCCTAAACTCAACAACACCACCCTTAAATACTAAACCCACACCTCCATTCATAATATCCGACCAACTATCTGATAATAATGCCTTCTTCTTCAAACTAGGGCACACATCATAACAAGGAACAAAATATGGATCATCCAACTCAGACTGTACACCAATGACTTGAAGCGACTACACTAACTTCTACTAGTAGCTACCCCGCAAGAGAACGGGTTCACTGTAGTATGGGCAAGTATAGGGACCAAGTATTATCGAACCCAAGAGATGGTGTATATGCGAATAGATCCCTGAAGATCTACGCGTCGTAGTTAATATGAGTGTAATGTTTTTGGGTTTTTGAAAGATTAATTTATTAAGAGCAACTAAAGTAACTAAGTAAACTAAAATACTAAAGCAATTAAATTAACTAAGGGTTGTGTTCTAATGAGAGATGGTGATGCTTAGGATAGGAATCCCTACGTATACTAACGGAGCAGGTACATAATCAAAATAACTGTGACAAACAAGAATTAACCTAAGTAAAAGAATGCAAGGTGAAAGCTCAAGATTCTAAACCCTAATACTTTACCCTAACACTCGACTTCACGAATCTACTAACAAGTTACTAGATTGTGCTTAATTAATGAGACCCTAATTTAACTAAGGTGATGCGGTCGTCCTCCTTCGCTAAACCGGTAGATGAATTAACCTTTCCTAAACCTTCTCGTTAAGACTACTAATTGTTATTGAGTGATGCGGTCGTCCTCTCTCTAACACTTTCGTACTAAATTCAAAGGTATAGTTCAGATTAATTATAAGAATTCATTAATTAAGAGAATTAAAACTAACGTCACAAGCTACCCTAATTATGTACCCACATCCTACTTCTACGAGTTCATCCTACCCTAAGCATGCAAGGGTTTTAGCCGGACATGGTTGTAACAAAAATAAAAGCAATAGAAGAAACTACGAACATAAACATCATGAATTGAACGAAGAAAATAATAAACATGAACTAGGGTTTTAAAGAAATAAATACTCAGAACTGAAATTGAATTAATAAAAACAAAATTTAAACGTGTTCAAAGTAACGAACTAATGAAAAGAAACTAAGAATTGAAAAGAAACTAGAATTCGTATGAAAAACCTCAACAAAACGTAAAATAAAGCTTGCTCGTCTCCTTCCTCTCCAAAAACTAAGTCTAAAATTATTTCTAAAAGTCGGGGATATGTTCAAAACGTGTTTGGAAGAGGTATATATAGGCACGGGTCGAAACGGGAGTTAATGGGCCGAAAATACGCATCCGGAGGCAAAAATCCATGGGCGCTCGAGCAAAACGCTCGAGCGGTCCCGCTCGAGCAGTGTAGCTCGAATGACACAATCGCTCGAGCGGTTCCGCTCGAGCTGGTCGAGCGCTGAAATCTCACTGTATATTTTGGGCGCTCGAGCAATTCGCTCGAGCGGTGGCGCTCGAGCTGCTCGAGCGCAAGAATAGTTCTGTACGTTTAAGCGCTCGAGCAATGCGCTCGAGCGGGGGCGCTCGACCTAGTCACTCGAGTGACTTCTAACTCCTCCCAAGTGATACTTTTCCTCGTCCGCACTAATACCAATCGTATTTCTTCAATATCTTCTCATCCGGGCATCTGTTTGAGTCGATTCAAAGTCCTACGAACTCCGTTTTTCGTCCTCTATTCACCTATGAGCATCAAAGAGACAAATTCATCAATGTTTAGAAATAATGCTCAATTGACTCTAAATACTCTATAAACTCGACCAAAACTAGGGCGTTTCTAGCTACGAATCATGACAATTTCACGCCTAATCAACCAACTGACTTTCTCTTATTAGAGATACTCAACCCACTATCAAGGCTACTACCACACACAACCGAAGAAACACCCACACACCCACCATACTCACTACCCACATGTGCAGAATTTTTTGTCATTCCAACACCACCTTCCAAAACTGAATCAGAAACAACAAATTTGGTAGCCAATAAAACATATACAATTTTCACTTTGAGATGACGACAGGTAAACAATAAATTACTCAAATTGTCATCAGAATCAAGGCAACAATTTTCCATACTACCCACAGAATAATGACATGAAAATTTAAAGCCTCTCAACTCCACCCACTTACCAACCACTTGAGACACCAAATCATCAAACGATGACAAATCATCAACAGCAATCAACTTCGTTTCTCCCCTAAATGAACACTTAGAACAATTTTATCATCCATAACACCTATAAAAAATGAACCCTGAATGAACATAAATTTTACATAATACAACACAAAACGTTAATGACAAATATAACAAGGAAAAAAATACAGCAACTTCAACACTGTACCATTACCAAAAACTGCCCAACTTAAAATAATTCATTTATTCAGAAATTACATCTAACAATATAAAAAGTTACCTACATGTTTAAACATGTTGCAATATGTATTATCTTTAATTACTTGCCTCTGAAAGTAGAATCGTGAATTATATGTTAAAAAAAAAAGAGTACAAAGATTGTCTTAAAAAAATACAATGGTAACTATATGACTAAAAACTAAACCAAAGCATATTTGACAATACATGCTAAAAAAAAATTAGCAGGACAATTTATCACAGATCGACCGTTCTTGGGAATTCTCTGACAATTTTCTTTATGTGACAAGTAAGTAGGTTCTTGAAGTAGAATCAAGATGTGGTGACAATTACTTTCTCATGGGAAATATTATGTGATGGAGGTTTCTTCATTCACATTTTTTTATTTTTGAAAGCTAAACTTGTTACTAATGGAATACATTAAATTAATACAACAAAATTCATAAATTTTCGTTACCCAAAACCTCATGAAACAAAAATAAAAAAATTTAAAAGTTTTTTCAACTAAAAAATAATTCAATAATTATTTGAAACAAAAAATGATATTAATAGTGTTTTAATGTATTATGCCATACGTAATATTCATATATCATTCCATAGTCTATACATAAACCAATGGCAAAACAATAAGTCTAGAACCAAATTAGCACATATGAAAAAACTCCATCGAGCGTTCGGTTAACGAGTTTTCTGTCTTCATTATTTTGTTACAATGGTCATATAAAAGATTTAGGCTATAGAGAAAAAAAATTAATGACAACAAAACTAGAGCCTCCATCCACCGTGAGAGAACAATAAACAAGTTCTCAATCAGAGAAGAAAAGGGGACAATAAGCAAGTTCTTACGCAGAGAAGTAAGGTTTTGACCCATGATAAGGTGATAACAAAACCTCCAGCACATGCCATACTAGTTATCTAAAGGCTATATGTTTCATCTTTTACATGTACAATAAGGCAATGTTCTTTTTGGGTTTTAAGTGGTTTTTAAAAACCGATTTTTGAAAACCAAGGTTTTTGTAATCCATGGGGTTTTTAAAATCCTTGTTATTTTTGGGTTTTGAGTAGGGTAGGTTTTAACTTTATTATGTAAAAAGAAAATAAGTGTTGTATACGTTATTTATAGGGTTGTAGGATTAGGAGTTCAAAAACCTAATTTTAAAACCCAAACTAGAATGAGTTTTGGATTTCAAAATCCAAATCCAGGTTTTTAAAACCAAAAAAGAACATGGCCTAAGGGAATAATTAACATAAGCGAGTTTATGACTTATGAGTATTTCTTGACCACAACCTGTAAGTTTCCGACATAAATGTAAGGTTAACAACCAAATATTTGTACATTTTTTTACAACAGTACAATTCACAAGGAAATGCAACCAATGTTTCCATTGAAAAGAGAAAATTATACATATTTAGATCATAACCTTGATTTACCAGGTTTATTTAACATGAGAATTCAATTGTATAGGCAAGGATGGTGGATTGAAAAAACAAGAAAATCGGTCTACAAGGGCAACGGACTGACCTAGACATGTGTATTTGTCTACCAAATGTAGTAAGCCCTTTCCTATTATCCACGTACAAATGCATAGTGGAAATCTACCTTACTATGAGAGACAAATGTAACTTATCAAATCAAGGTTATAAAAACTTCATCTAAAATCCACATACTGGGACCATTTTTTGTTTAATATTTAAGCCCAAAATCATTTGCAACTCTTTTACAAAACACATAGACACAACTAACATATAGGAGGAAACCATTGTTAACCACAAACCATACGAGCGTATAACTGCAAATCATTCTCCTCAAATCAATTGATAAAAAGTTTAGCCAATGGCTTTAAAAAAAAAAAGTTTAGAAAATTACACTAACACCATTCAATATAGAGATAGAACATACCCGTCGTCATTTACCGTTGCAAAACAACTATTAACGACAAAACCGACCTAATCTTCCACCATAGATTGGCAAGAACAATCAAAGTAAAGAACCAAACCAAGAAAGATAAAAACGTGTGTAAAAAATATGACAATATCTCAACTCATGAGAAATTCAATGAAAAAATCATTGTCCACCGTAACCGTTACAATATTAAAAGAAACAACTCATTACACTCCAAAAACCGTTACAATTATACATCATACAATTAATCCCATACAAACAATTATCATTCAAATAAAATTACCATATTAGACATAGAAAAAGTAACCGACACAAAAAGGGCAAAACAATAAAAACACAACACAAATTGATTAAAACAGTAATAAAAATAGTTCGTAGTACTAAACACTAATATATCCGCACATATTGCACTAAAAAATTATTATCCCAATTAATATCATAACATTTATCCAAACAATTCTATGTGTATGTGTATGTAAAATAATATGATATTAGTTTATAAGAATAGTGGTAATACTGAACGAATGTTATGAACTTACTATGAATCCATTTTCATATGGTGAACAAATTTCACAAAAGAGTTTGCCCTTATTAAAATGTGTCTTTCACAACTCATATCGCACAACATAGTACTCCCTTCGTCCAATAAAACTAGACCTCTCATTTTCAAGTTCGGCATAAGTATGGGACTCTAATCGCGTGAGCTAATATATAATTTGTATATATCCTTTTTTGTCGGTCATATTTTGACTTGAACCCATGACCTCACGACATAGGTAGTGGAGCTTAAATAATATATCATATAATAAAAATATGTAGTTTATTATACATCTATAAAATATACTCTCTCCGTCCCAGGATTATTTGTACATCTGCATTTTGTGTCCTTTGTAAATAGAATTGTATTTATAAATTATCTTTTTTTTTTTATGTAAAATATCCTACTTACAACATTGATCTTTAACGTCGGAAGTAGTATATTTATATATATAAAAAATGATAATCACAATATATAAATTCAATCCTATTTGCAACGAACAACAAATGAAAGTGTGCAAGTAATATTGGGATAGAAGGAATATAATTTGTATATATTACTTAAAATTATATAATATAAAATAAATAAATTAGTATATCATGATAAAAGATAAAAATAAATTAGAATTATTAGGCTCAATTTTAATACTCCATTAGGTCAAAGTGATAGTCCATTTTTATTTATCACACAAACTAATAAAACCTCACTTATTGTGATTAAAATTCTAAAATTTACCTTTAAATTTCTGATATACTTTTATTTATTGAATGAAAAAATAAAAAGGTTGTATTTAAATAAAATATACATTAAATATGAACATTTTAGACAAAGTACACTTTTTATTTATTTTAATGAAAGTGGCTACAATTTGAGACAAAAAATAAAATAAAGAGTAAGTCTTGTATACATTAGTGTATTCTGCATCTTCAGTGCATTTTAAACAGTGCATCTAAGTTTTATGGTGCACCTGATGCATATAAGATCTTAGTAAAAATAAAATTTGAACTCGTTGTTATGAGATAATGGAGTATAAATTATTCATTAATCATTTTTAATGGACAAAATTTTACTATCCAAAAGACATTGTCACTGAAATAACACATTATTTCCAAAAAAATCTTGTCATTATATATAATATCTTACCATGTATAATACTATGATACTGAAAGTTAACATTTTTTTTTTCAATTTTTTAATATATTTATTTCAAAATACATGTATACATGAGATGTTTAGGAGGAAATTGATTTATTTTAAATAATTCGAATTGACATTTAATATTATATCGAAATTATAAAATATTTAAAATAAAAAATATTTATATTTATTATTTGAAAATAAAAATAACATTTTTTTCTAGTCCGCAAAATTTGCGTGAATACACTCTAGTTTTTTATATTTAGGGGTAAAATTATTATGCGGTGCGTATATTTATAAGAACAAGCACTCTCTTGTGACCTATTTCATATGTAAAATTTACTTAAAATAGATAAATATTAAAAAAATATATGGATCGAGTCACTCCAGGTCAAAATTAGCAGATCTTGGTCGGGTCGGGTCGAAATTGGTGAATTTTTTCCAAAAATCTTGCGCAAATTAAGTCTCAGGATTTTCGCTCCCAAATAGTGTTACTATATGGGCATATGCATGTTATTGAAGCAAAATGTGTGTCACTAATCTTTAAAAATTAAATAGATTTTTGTACTTTAAAATAACAATAATGACATGCCTCCCCTCGTCGCTCGTTGTTCACTGTCGTAGCCAACCCTCGCGAAAGGCCTCCTCGCGCGTGCACCCGCCGCCTCCCCGCAAATCATCAAGTCGCACGCTGCCCCCGCACCGCCAAGTCGCACGTCAGCGTGGTTCACCCGAGAGAAAAATTGGTCTTTTTATTTATTCTATTTGGGCCCAGATTTAATTAAATTGTTGGGCCCATATTAAAAGTGTGGTGTTGGGCCAGATATGTAACCTTTTGGGCTTTCTTTTTCCAAAAAAAGACAAGGCCCATGTATAGCTGAAACAACGTTGTAATAAAAAAAAATGGGCTGGCAACAGCTTCTGAGACGAGCATCCGGAGCCTCTTCATCAACTGAAAATCTACGGGCAGTCCTTTGCCCACTTGCATCAGGTTTTTTCTGATAATTTACTTTTAATATATATCGCAAATCGCAAAATTTCATATAAATTAAAAGTGGGGGCATATATACTCGTATTTCAAAAATTCAAAGCGGGGACAATTTTTGAAATGCAATTTTCATTTTGTAACTTGCTTTTAATATATATATCGTAACTCGCAAAATTTCATATAAATTAAAAGTGGGGGCATATATACTCATATTTCGAAAATTCAAAGCGGGGAATATTTTTGAAATACAATTTTCATTTGGTAACTTGCTTTTAATATATATAACGCAACTCGCAAAATTTCATATAAATTAAAAGCGGGGGCATATATACTTGTATTTCGAAAATTCAAAGCGGGAACAATTTTTGAAGCACAATATTCATTTGATAACTTCCTTTTAATATATATTGTAACACGCAAGTTTTCATATACATTAAAAGGCAGGGGCATTGATATACATATCCTAAGATCATTTTGTGATATAAAAAATAAATTATATGACACTGAGTATAGATAAATACAGTAAGTTATTTAAAATTTCAAGTATAACTTCATAAAATTATTGAAGTTGCTCACCGAATACATAACTCAATATTTAAAAATGGTCATACTTTTCGACTACAAACATTTGTCCGCCCTCATAGGCGTTGACCAGTCCTCCTTTTAGGTGTTGACTTTATGCCTTGTATGGCGAGGTAATCCGCCTTTTAGGCTTTGGTTAGTCCATCTTTTTAGGCGTTGACTTTCCGCCTTATTTGGTGAGGTAATCCGCCTTTTAGGCGTTGATTAGTCCACCTTTTTAGGCGTTGACTTTCTACCTTATTTGGTGGGGTAATCCGCCTTCTAGGCGTTGATTAGTCCGTCTTTTAGGCATTGACGTGTTAATTAGTTTGCCTTCACCATCGTCAACTAATCTATTTCTCAAGGTAATCTGCCTTTTAAGCATTGATTAGTCCGCCTTTTTAGGCATTGACTTTCCACCTTATTTGGCGAGACAATCCGCCTTCTAGGCGTTGACATGTTGATTAGTTCACCTTCACCGGCGTCAACTAATCTATTTTTTGAGGTAATCCGCCTTTTAGGCGTTTATTAGTCCATCTTTTTAGGCGTCTTTTCGCCTTAGTTAGTGAGGTAATCCGCCTTTTTAGACGTTGACTTTCCGCCTTATTTGGCGAGGTAATTCGCCTTCTAGGCGTTGATTAGTCCGCATTTTTAGGTGTTGACTTTCCGCCTTACTTGGCCAGGTAATCCACCTTCTAGGCGTTGATTATTCCGCATTTTTAGACGTTGACTTTCCGCCTTATTTGGCGAGATAATACACCTTCTAGGCATTGATTAGTCCGTCTTTTTAAGCATTGACTTTCTGCCTTATTTGGTGAGGTAATCCACCTTTTTAGGCGTTGACTTTCCGCCTTATTTGACCAGGTAATCCGCCTTCTAGGCGTTGACGTGTTGTTTAGTTCGCTTTCACCTGCGTCAACTAATCTATTTCTCGAGGTAATCCGCCTTCTAGGCGTTGATTAGTCTACCTTTTTAGGCGTTGAATTTCCACCTTATTTGGCGTGGTAATCCGCCTTCTAGGCGTTGATTAGTCCACATTTTTAGGCGTTGACTTTTCACCTTATTTGGTGAGATAATCCGCCTTCTAGGCGTTGATTAGTCCGTCTTTTAGGCATTGCGTGTTGATTAGTTCGCCTTTCATCGGCGTCAACTAATCCATTTCTCGAGATAATCCGCCTTCTAGGCGTTGATTAGTCCACCTTTTTAGGCGTTAACTTTCCGCCTTATTTGGCGAGGTATGATGGAGTTATACGTGAAAGTATGTTTTTACTTTGTATAACTCATGTATTAAAACTTGTTTATGAGAATAAATCTTTTATTGCATTTGCTTTAGATATAATTGAATGTTGAATATTTATTGCAACCAGTTCATTATAAGTGGTACATGTTACATTGTAATTAATGTGGTGATACCCGATCACAGAAGATCACATTAACGGTTTCCTTGTAACTAAACGTACAAATCCACGACCTAGGTGGAATTGAACAATCCGCCGTGAAAGGTCGATGTGTACATCTCAGATTGACTTGTCTTGACCAAGAGATTGCACTAGCACATTCAGTATGTGTTGAAAAGGACCTACAGCGAGGATAAATTCTTCTGTTCTGAAATGTGAAGAATTAGACCTCAGTGGTTATTGATTTCTTAATCTCTGTCACTTAAATAAGACCATGTATGCTTAATGGTTACTGTTTCGATTCATGTTGGGTGAGAATTATTGTGACTTCAAACCTTGTAGTTTGGGCAGTAATATTAATCACACGACGGTTGCTAAGATTTAATACGGAGAAATGCGTGCGAGTACGGCTCGTGTGATTAGTCCCCTTGGTGGGCTCAGAAATTTTATCGTACCAAATCTTGCAAGTGAAGAATTAGTTTCTTCGGTACGGATAATAATGTTGAGCTGTCTTTACTCCAAGGTGAAAGATGTTAATTAATTTAGAGCTATTCAGAAGCTTAATTAATTAATGGACTTGATAATCTTAAACTCGGGAAATAATAACCGGGAGCCCATATTATCGTAATATGGATTAAGATGGATAGTGTAATATTAATTTATTAGTGGTACTAATTAATATTAATGAGCTGAATTATATTTAGTTATTTAATTGCTTAGTTATTTAATTGCTTGAAAGTACTTCCCACCGGTGATCAAGCGAGGCGAAAGGGAAATACTTGAGAAGGTCTTTTGGTTGGTAGCACGTCCCGTGATAATCAAAGGTCATATCTACAAAAGGTACGTAGTCACATAATCTCTTAGTTTTCCGCCATAGATTTTATGTGAATTAATTCAACATGCATGACGATAAAATTGTTGTTGGAATTATTATTTGAATTAGTTAGGATTAATTCATACTAGTAATAATTGAATTTAAATTCGTATTTAATTATCATCCCGAATAGATTCCGGGCACCCCTATTTTCCCAACAAGGTAATCCGTCTTCTAGGCATTGATTAGTCCGTTTTTTTAGACATTGACTTTCCACCTTAGTTGGTGAGGTAATCCATCTTCTATGCATTGATTAGTCTGCCTTTTTAGGTGTTGACTTTCCGCCTTATTTGTCGAGGTAATCCGCCTTCTCGGCGTTGATTAGTCCGTCTTTTAGGCGTTAACTTTTTGCCTTGATTGGCGAGGTACGACCCGCCACTCGACATTGATTAGTTCATCTTCACCGACGTCAACTAATCCGCCTCTCGGCTTGGATCTAGTCTGCATTTTAGGCATTAACTTTCCGCCTTGATTGACGAGGTACGATCCGCCACTCGGTGTTGATCAGTTCGCCTTCACCGACGTCAACTAATCCGCCTCTCAGCGTGGATCCAACCTATATTTTAGGTGTTGACTTTACGCCTTGATTGGCGAGGTATAATCCGCCTCTTGACGTTGATTAGTTCGCTTTCACCGGTGTCAACTAATCTGCACATCGACGTGTAGTTGTCCGCCTTCACAGTGTGGACCAGTCCACCTTCTCGGCGTTGACTTTCCACCTTAATGGGCGAGGTGTTGATTAGTTCGCCTTCACCGGCATCAACTAATCTATTTCTCGGTATTGATTTGTCCATCTTAACAACATCGACAAATCTGTCTTCACCGGCGTCGGATAATTCACCACTTTATTATATAAAAAAGACGACTAGTACCACCCAATTACATTACGCCGAGCTACACCCAATTCGAATTGTTAAATCAATTAAATTCTATTGTTAAGTCAATCTCTCGATTAATGAAGTCGTTGTTTGCAAGCGGCCAAAGCATTTCATTAATTTACATTGTTAAATCAATTAAATTCGATTGTTAAGCCAATCTCTCGGTTAATGAGGTCGCTGTCCGCAAACGGCCAAAGCACTTCACTAATTTACACTTTTAAATAAATTAAATTCGTTTGTTAAGTCAATCTCTTGATTAATGAAGTCACTGCCCGTAAGGAGCCAAAATACTACATTAATTTGTATTGTTAAATCAATTAAATTCGATTGTTAAATCAATCTCTCGATTAATGAAATCGCTACCCGCAAGCGGCCAAAGCACTTCATTAATTTATATTGTTAAATCAATTAAATTCTATTGTTAAGTCAATCTCTCGATTAATGAAGTCGCTGCTCGCAAGCGGCCAAAACACTTTGTTAACCCAAATTGTTAAGTCAATTATCTAATTGTTAAATCAATTCAATTGTTGATTCAATTATCTCGTTAGTAAGGTCGCTGCCCAATGCGGCTATATCACTTTATTAATTAATCATCACAACTCTTATCACTAAATTATTAAAATCGCTACCCGTCAGCAACAAGAACTCTTTATTAATTGAACGTCATTACTCTCGACTCGGGGGCACGATGGAAGATCGCACCCCACCTAACCCGATCAGTTTTAGAAAAGTTTGACAATCCAAAGATGACACTAAAGGTACGCCCATCAAAGACCCCACCGTCGAAAATTCCCCCGGGGCATCCGAGCTATCCTGTTTACGGGCTCGGGGGCAATACCAATTTGAAGCATAGATCAAGATCGAACTCCGACCGTAGTCAGAGCCCAATCTTGGGGGCAATTGTTATAGCATGAATTATCCTTGCCTGACAGGAGGTCAGATTCCCGAAGATACATTGACCCGACAGGATCAAGAGTCTACATCAGACAAGAGCATTTAATGTACTATAGATCTACTATTGATCGTTAGATTATTAACTGTAATAAATCCCTAAAATAAAGGGTTAAAATGAGTTTCTGATTCACATTTTCCCTCATTCATCATATATATGAAACCTCTCATATTCAAGGGAAGAACTCGAACGTTCTCCCCCTATTGTTCTTGTTCGTTTACAATGATTGTTTGTTGGGTATACCTAAATAGCCACAATACACTTATTCCTACGAAAATGCCCGTCAACAGTAACATACATTTGCTCCAACAGTAACACATATTTGTAGTAATAAGCATTTGCAACAACACATAATTACTCTAACATTAACATACATTTACTCCAATAACAATGCACATTTACTCTAACATTAACACACATTTACAGTAACACATATTTACTCTAACATCAACACACATTTGCTACACCAGTAATACGCATTTGCTCTAAGATTAACACACATTTTCTTTTACAATACACATGTTTGTCCTTATGGTAACACAAGTTGGGAGGATGCTTTTATGTATTTGTGCAAATATATCTTTATCCATTGAGTAATATATTTGTGTTATTATAGTAATACACTTTTAACTACCTTACATGTGTAATTGTATGGAAAAATAATTATTTTTGTAAAATTAAATAAATATTTGTGAAGACCAATATTTGAATTAATAGTAACACACATTTTGCTCTTATATCGTATGGAAAATTATTTATTTCAATAAAAACGCACAAAAATTGGTGAAAAAACAACATTTAGGCCAATAGTAACACACATTTTACCCTTCAATAACATGCATTTGCCCATATAGTAGCACAAACTGGGAGCGAAAATCCTGAAACTTGGTTTGCGAGATTTTGTGAAAAATTCACCAAATCCGACCCGACCCGTCCAAGATCCGCGAATTTTGACCTGGAGCGACCCGACCCATATATTTTCTAATATTTGTCTATTTTAGGTATATTTTACATGTGAAATATTTCATATAACAATTTGTGTTATAAGAAAAGTGTGTGCAAATATCCAGTGCCATATATAAAACCTACTATTTCTTTTAGTATTTCTTTCAAAATTTTCTGATGGGTATTGAAAACAAAAATTCTAGATGTATTTGGATTTTAAATTCAATTATAAAATTTTTCAAAATATACAATAGTATGTCAAACTGTGTATTTTATTTCCCCTTTTGCAATTGGTATATTATTAATTACTTTTTGGGGTATTGCTGATTATTTTTCGGGGTATAATTGATTACATTTTGGAATTTTTTTTTTTTTTTAATTCAAGTGCATATCATGCCCTCAAAGGCACACTAAAATAACTCTCTTGAAAATAATATTTTGTGAAATTTTAACAATCGACTTGTTATATATTTCAATAATTGATTATTCTAATTAATTGAAACTGCAAGTCGGAACGAATCTCCCCACCCTGTGACGTTCGTCTCTTCAAACACTCATCAACTCCCAAACCTATTGTTGTCCCAATCTTCCAACTCTAATTTAATTTTACTCGTTCCAACTTTCAAAAATTTCAAGAATAATTATTTTATATAATTAACTAAAAAAATTCAATAAAATCCTTTTCAAAATATAATCTCAACACAGTCCAGTAGAGAGATTTGGGTAGGGCTCACGTTATATACAATCCTATCTCTTATTAGTATACTCCACCCAAAAATTGTATGGAATTTTTTTTTTTAAAAATATTTGACAATTTTTGGAAATTTATTCTGAAAATGAAAGAAAAACACTAAAAATATGTTTTTTCGTTTTTTTCCCCGAAAATTGGTACATTTTTGGGAATTTTTTTCCTTAATATTTTTTGGATGGAGGTGGTATATAACCTGGGCCTTTGGGTGGACAACAGAAACAACCCAAGTTAAGGGAAAAAAAAGGCCAAGTTCAGTCCTTATTTTTTTGTTAATACACCCTATCCAAAAAATGTTCGGGAAAAAAATTAGAAAATATTTACAGTTTTCGGAAAAAAAATTAAAAAATGCAAAATGAAAAATACTAAACATATGAATTTTTAAATTTTTTTCCGAAAATTATTACATTTTCCCGAATTTTATTTTGGGTGGAGTGTATTAGCAAAACATGATACTGTATTTAACCTGGCCCCCCAAAAATGCAAAATAGTGATGGCCCACAAGAACGATCAAAGTTTAGGCCCAATCAAGTGTATAATGGGGTATTTTCGGTAATCAACAAATTAATCGGCGACCGAAACCCTAGAACCAGGCTATAAATATCAGTCGCATTTCTTCATCAGGCCGCATCAGGCATCAACCAGTACAGAAAAATAAGAGTCTCCACTTCTTCATCTTATGTAGTTATGCGTATATTCGTGAGATTGATTGTATGTTTTGATTTATAAAATTGAGAATTTTTGTTGGATTTGTGTACAATTAAGCCGATGCTCTAGATTAAATAATGAAGGAAGCATGGTACTGTGCACATAGATGGAAGATTAAGGTCGACATGTCTGTTCCCTCTGATAACTGATTTGGGGACCTGGTTTAGACCTACATTTTTTCACTTTATTTTTTCTCAATCCCTAAATCGTTATTCTTCTCTGGGTAGTTTATTCGGTCGAGTAAATGTTTTCTGTTAAAAATATTTTTAAATTCATATTCTTTTTAAAGCAAATCATTTTATTTTTCAGTAGACTGGATTTGTATATATTGGCAGTGTTTTGGTTCATTAGATTAATGTTAACGATTTGCAGAAATGACAGGTGTTCTTTATAGAGAATTTTTGATAAAGCAAATTTAATTTTGGGATTCTAATTTTTCATGTATTTCTTGTAAAATTTTTTTCTTTTTTTTTTTGCATATATATGTTTTTTTTCACCTTATTTTTTAGTGTCTATCGAAAATTAGTTTGAAGTTCTCATATGTTTCAATTTTATTTTCAAAGTGATGTCAATTTATTTGGCTAACTTGAAAATTATTGTCCTTTTGTCGGTTGTGTAGACTCACGTCGGATTAGACCTTAATACTTTGGATTGCGTATTAATTTGTGAAATCTCTCTCCTGTAGTCATTAAAAAAATGTTGCATTTTTCATTTTCTTAAGTTTCATGATATTATAAACATATAAATATGAATGGTGTGTCTACTTAATTCTATACCGATCCTCTGATTTCCGCTCTAACTGGAATAATTTTTTATTATTTTTTTTGACAGAAACTAAGGTTGATTTTCTGGATCAATAATATATATTGTTGAATATTATATATGATTATACTATAAAAAAACTACATGTGGAAACTAAGACATGGATCAATGGAAACTCTGATTTTTCACATCATTTCACATATCCTTATAAGAGATGTACATGTCTTATGGATTTTAATTCAACCATAGAAACAATTGGCATCATAGAATAAAAGTAAAATCATGGCTAAGTGATTTGTGGTTCAATGTTGGATACACTGCCAAGAGGAGGGGGCTTGGTTTGATGATTGCTTTGAACAAAATTCCAACCATATCACTTAAGAGGGGTAGTGAACAAAGCAACGAGACAGTAAGATGAAATTTAGGAACTTCGAGGTGAGAGGGAACGAGTTAAATTTGATTGGGAAAATTGGCTAGAGGTTATAAATTAAATTTAGAGTAGCTTGTTACATAGATTGGAAGGTAGGGTATGATTTTGTCCATAGAAATTCTGAAGGTGAGGTTATGCTACGTTTGCTGCTACAATGTGGGGGGTTACATTACAAGCTATGTGCTTTTCTTTGCAATGAGTATTAGAGTGTGGGACTTCATAGCTTATCGGCTGAAATTGGTTCTCTCTGATTGGTAATGCTTTTGAGGGAGGTGGACAATGATGGCAATTGAAGACATTCAAGAGCTGGCTTGGACAAGAAAGATACTCTTTTATAAGAAGAGAGGCACACTTCTTGTGTACTTTTGTCAAGGAACAATTTTGGATTGAAGAGGTTACTTCAAAGCGCAATAGTTTTTTAATGTGTGAGCCTAACAATCCTTAATTAATACATTTAAAAAAAGAAGAGAAATAGAGTCATGCCATATAACACATATAGTGATGAAATTGATAAATGAAAACTCCTGCAATGCTTTAATATCTTCAATATACTTTATACTTTAGTTACAACCAAATGCTAACTTGAGTTCATCAATTGAGAGAAAATATAGAAGAAATTATGAGAAATCTAATCTACTATTACTATCTATGTAATTCAATTATACTAAATTTATTAGGTATGTCCATTTTGAGCCTGGTTCGACAAATATTGTCAAAATTTAGACAACTTTCAATAAAAATGTGTAGAACATATGGTGGGCACATTAATAAAGTGAGCGTATCTAATAAGTTTTGAGGGGTTCTTTTTTACCCTCAAGTTTTAAATTGTTCTTTTTTAGTCAAGAGAATAATTAGTTGGAGAAATATACCCTTAATGAATTTAACTAAATAAATTGAATAAAATTAGTTCATACCACCATTAATTCATTCTGTACCACACTTAATTCACCTCCGTACCACACTTTATTTAAGCTTGTACGAGCTGTCAAAGTGGGTTAGACATGTTGGGCTAGCCCGCCTTGCCATACTTAAAATGAGGGTTGGGTTAGAGATTTTTTAGCCTGTTTTAAAGCAGGCCTAAATGGGCTGACCCATTTGGGCAGCGGACTTTTGCGGGTTGGGGGCGGGTCAGGTCGAGCCGTCCAGCCTTAAAAAAAGTTTTTTAAAAAAATAAATTTTTACTTTTTTTGTACATTGTCAACTAATATAGTATCATTTTTAGGGCTATTTTGTAAGGTTTATGTTCATAGATGATGAATTTGAATTCTAGGGGTCTATTTTTATGAATTATTATTATTAATATATTGTGAACTTCAATTAGTAGAAATTTATTTTTCTAATTAAAGATAATAAATTTTATTTTAACATTTTTATGGTGATAGTTATCAAGATAAATTGTTTGATTATATTTAATTTTGATGAATTTTGTATATTAGAACTTTTAAATTTTTTAAAAATAAAAAATATATTTAACAATTTAAAGTGGACTGGCCAGCCAAAACTTGTGGCCCGCCAATAAGTGGGTTGGATTGGGATTTTGCAGCCCACCAAATTTCTGGCCCGCCCCGTCAAAAGGCGGGCTTTAGCTCGCTCCGTCCCGCTGACTCGTTTTGACAGCTCTATGTACTATCATATGTTTAGTATATATATTTAAGCTTGTAACACCATATATTTAGTCTGTACCACAATTAATTCATCTTTAACATACTTTGTTTAAACCCGTACCACCATTAATTCATGTTATACCACATTTTTTTAAGCCCGTACAATACCACCATTAGTTTATTTTGTATCACAATTAAATGAATTTTTTTAAAGAGAAATATAATATATAAAAGAAAGACTAATTTCAATTTTTGATTACACAAAAAAATTAATTTTGTTTTTAGATTTATTTAAAATACTAAAATTGAATATTTTATAATTTTTTTGGAGGAATGAAAGTCATTCCTCACAAATTTGGGAGGAATGAGACATTCCCCATTATCAAGGAATGAAACCACTTTTTAAGAAATGAAACCTTCTCACCAAACATCAATTTTGATTCATATTCCTATTCCCCAATCCTAAACCTCTTAACCAAGCATAACATCAGCCTGTACCACTATAAATCATTCCGTACAATAATGAATTAGCATCGTACCATAATTTATTAAGTCCTTACCACCATTAATTTACCTCGTATCACACCTTATTATGCATGTACAATCATAACAATTTTAAGACCATATGATTTTAGTGTTTACCCCCTTACAACGATCTTAAAGACGTATAATCATAATTTTTAACCTCATACCAACTTGTTAAAATTTTGTATAGTTATATATTTAAACTCATACCATTCTATATCCTAAACTCTAAAATTATTTTTAAAAAAATTAAAAGAGATGAAGAGACGAAGACGCATATGATGTTGGAGAGGAGAAATTGAGAGATTGATAGCAACACATATACATAAATTGGAGTGAGAAGGGGCGGGAAGGTTGATCAACATAGGAAAAAAAGGAGAAAAAGATATAAAATGTTATTAAATTTAAGAAAAGATAGATAGGGGTAGAGTTGGTAAAAAAATATACTATCTTGGCTAAAAAAGAATGAAACTAAAATCCTTGACAAAATAGAACTTTTTAAAATAGAATTGGCTAAGATTGGGGGTTTCCATCATATTTATTTACGCATAATCCATTAAAAGATCCTTAAACTATCAACTTTTGTTACAATGTTGTTAAAATTGAATCCCAACAAAAAATGTGCCATAATAGATTGTTAAAAAAAGACCTTATGAAACAAAAATTATATACGTTGTTACCCCAATTATCCGTATGGATTACAAGTTAGGTGTCGCTTAGGATCGGCTAACAACTAATAATTTGTGGGTTGAATGAACATTTATTGTTATGGGGAGATGATATTTAAATGAAGAGCAAAAACAATAAATGCAAAGAGATTTGCCAAGTCTATGTGTAGATTTGGGCTTTAATGTTTGTCATCCTTCATTTAATGCCACTAAGACTGTATTTATAGCCCAAATGTATGTCTTTGGGCTGCCCAACAATGATTTTGGGCAATCAATGCATTTAATGCATGTATTGACTCTTTTGGCCGAATCCCCTTGAGTAGATGGACTCGGTCCATTACAAATGTGATTCCTATCTAAATTGGTACACCAAAATCCTTAAATATGGGGATTTAATACTTTAAGTATGGTTTGATGATTAGGTTAGGTGTCGATTCTTTGTTCGTTATCCTAAAGAGGAATGATCGCCTGATGAGACATTTGACACAGATCTTTTCAGATAAGGAAGAGTATGTGGCTTCTCCTCGTCGATGTTGAGACGTCGACGTCGAATTTATCCCGTGCCTATCCTTCCTTGCTTGATGATGTCGAGGCTTGGGGTTTGACCGCTTACTATGCCGAGGTCTCCTGATGATGCAGGGTCGTCATGCCGAGGTTGTACATGCATCTCGCCGAGGTCGAGTCTTGTAGCCGAGGACCTATCTTGACCTCGCCGATGTTCTGATTCCATGACGAGGTCCTATGTTGGCTCTACGAGGTTCTACTATTCTAACAATTTGGTTCATGACGTGTCTGGTAGGACCGAGTTCGTCCCATGTAAGGCATTGGTGGGGTCCTCGTCCATTGAAAAATTATAGCACCACAACAATATACTTTAAGGACTTTAAAAAAAAATAGTTCGAGAGTCTTCGAAACAAAAATTGATAGGAGTTTTTTTTTTTTTAAAACAAAAATAGTTTAGGGGTCTTTTGAAATAAAATTTGATAGTTTATGGCCTTTTGATGCATTATACCATTTATTTATTATTATCTAATGACTTTTATAATTCTTGTGTAATATCTTTTAGTAACAAATGTTTTTTTTTCATAGTAAATGTGAACTTTTATTCATGACTAAACTCAAAGAAATACTAGGGGGAAGATCGCAAATATAGCTTTAAAGACACACTAGAGTACAAATGTTTCGATAAAAACTATGATCACTTCATCATTTAATATAAAAGAGGAAATTGTCAATGAGTATTCAAGTTGAGTAATATGTATGACTTAAATTAAAATTCAAAAAGTATCCACCCAAATTAAATAGATTGAGATCCATGTTATACAATCACACACTCTCAACTCAACTGACATATACCGTCAGATAATTCAACCTCACAAAAACAACATTATTTGTAATGTATGACAATTACATCAATAATAATAATAAAAAGAATAATTCCATAAACATGCACAATACACCTTATTAGTGATCAACACAAATTAGGCTTCAAACATTTCTTGGCCTCATGACAACGGCGTAATGTTTCAAGATCCGGGTAGCAAACTGGCCGTTGTTCTCCGTGGTATCGATTTTCGACTGCCCAACGGGCAGCTCAAGCTCGAAATTTTGCACTAATCTTCCCAAAGTGATGCCCAAAATGGGGACGGCGGTGACAATGCCCGGGCAACTTCTCCGTCCGACCCCAAAAGGGATGTACTTAAGGTCATTGCCACTAATATCGACCTTAGATTCCTCTTCAAGGAATCTTTCGGGGCGGAACTCTTCGGGCTTTTTCCAATGGGCCGGGTTGTTTGCAAGCCACCAAGCGTTGACGAAGATTCGGGTCTGAGCAGGGATGTCGTAGCCTCCGAGGTTTTGTTGATGGAGGTTCATGTGAGGGACTAAGCACGGGACAATCATTCGAAGCCGAAGGGTTTCCTTGATGAATGCTTGGAGGTAAGGGAGGTTGTGAGTGTCGGGCTCCGTCACTTGCTGCCCCGGCCCGAGAACCGTGTCTAGTTCCGCCCGAAGTTTACTCTGGATTTCAGGGTTGTTCACTAGCTCTGCAATGCCCCATTCCAGCGCCCAAATTGTAGTCTCTATGGCTGCTCATGCATGTACAAACATTAATTTTCCATCAATTCAAGAAAATTAGTACTACTAAACAGAAAAACTTTATTGATCTCTCCCCACATACCAGCAACATTCATGTTCTCCACTATGTACAGGACATGGTCTTGATTGATCTCTCCATTCTTCTCGGCTTCAAGAAAGTGATAAATCCCACATTTCATGCCATTGTTTTCTATTCCCTTTGTGGATGTCATCTTCCTGTGAGTAATAGAAGAAGATTAATCAAAACCTTTGATTCTTTGCTACCTACTTTTTATTTCGTTGTCAAAATTAAATATAAATAAGTGAAATTTGCTATTTTGATTCTCCAATTAACTAAGGAGAGGATCAAAATGTGCATTTATTTACTATTTAGTCTTAGTCTAGTACTTGTACACGAGTTGACATACTATTAAATTAATCGTGGGGGTATTTGCATCAACTTTAACTGATTATTTAATTAGAATATAAAATATAGAAGTTGAGAGATGCATGATTCAGCTCATTTTGTTTTTGAACTAAGATTTTAATTAACACTCATCTACATTTAATGAAATTTACAATTAAATATACCACAAATTTTCTACCAATTATTAAATTAAATAACTTTTTTAAAAGTACTGCATAAACATTTTTGTGATTCAATTTAGAAAATCATCAAAGTTTATAAAAAGCATGCAAAATTGATCATCACATTTGATTTAATAAAGGAAAAAAACTTACTTCCACTCTTCAATAAAGGAGTCCTTGAACAATTTTAATCTCCTACTGGTGACCTCCCTGCATATCCTCAAGTAGCCTCTCAAGAAAGGCCTAAAAATTGGCACAAAATCACCAAAATTATACTCAAGACTCTGCCCCAACCTACTCCTCTCACCATTGATCCCTTTAAGCTTCAAAAACAGAGGATCCTCCATCCCCTCAAACTTCCTATCAAACATCATCTTATACACATTATTGTAAACCATGAGCTCCAGCCTCTTTCTAATCACCACCCCCTTCGTAGCCGCCTCCGGATTCCTTCTCACGTCGTCCACCACCGCCGCTGCCTCCGCCTCCCAGTCGGGCCGGTAATGGTGCACCACCTTGTTCGTGAAGAACGGCACCGTCATCACCCGCCGCACTTTCCTCCAGTGATCGCCATAGTCGGAAAACACCATGTCTTGCCCTTTTCATACCAAAAATACAACAACACACATTACAATTAATTTTCTTGATCCCAAAAATACCCACAAAACTGAAACACGATTCACAGGTAAAAGAGACATTGATATATATATATAACTTTTTTTCTTTTCAATAATCAAATTCAACTCCCCAAAATAATGAGAGTGGGTTTCATTAAACCCGAATTCGCATCAACTATTTTTGTTAAGTATAATTATTACTCCCTCCGTCCTAACTCTATCTTCACACTTTCTATTTTGGTTTGTCTCAACTCTATCTTCACACCCTTAAAAAGGAAACAAAATTCAATATAAATATTCATATTTAACTACTTTATACACTAAAAAGCAAAAGCATCCACTCCTATTGGTTTAACACTCAATAAAGTAGATTTTTCTTAATACCCGTGCCAAACCAATATATGAATATAGTCTTGGGACGGAGGGAGTATTATTATTATGTATATGAACGGTCACTATTTAAAAAAATATTTTAAACAATAATAGCGTGTATGCATAACAGTAATAAACTTTAAAAGTTTTTGTCAAACAATAATAAGACGTATTTACAATAGCGTAAATCTATAAAATTGCCCTTAAATATATAGGGCAATTTTCTCTATGCCTTACTCTAAGATTTTTTTTTTTTTTTTGTCTAAATTAAATTAACAAAATACTTGACAAAAAGGTTGACATCGTGCCAACTATTTTGTTAACTTTATTTGAACAAAAAAATATTTTATTTTTAAAATAGGATATAAAACAATTATTCTATAAATTTTGGCCAAATATGATCTTTTCCCTTTATAATACTAAAATAACTTGGAGAACAAAATATATAATAAGTGCACAAATTCAAGCATGCATTTGGATTTTAAGCTCAATTTTGATTTTTTCAAAACACGTACAAAAACATCGAACTGTGTATTTCTTTGCAATTGAGTATTACTGATGTTTTTTTGGAGTATTATTGATGTCTTCTTGGGGTATTGTTGATTTTTACTTGAGTACTTTTTAAAAAATTTAAGTGCATACCATGCACCCAAGTGCACACTAGAACTGCTGTAATAATTGTTACCTTTTCCGGTGAATATGTCGAAAACGACGTTTCTGGAGCGGGAGCCGAACTCCTTGCCCTGAGTGAGCAGGACTTCCTTGGCCAGCTCCGTGGAAGAAACGACGGCGATCCGGCGTTGGCCCATCCGGAGAAGGAACACTTGGCCGAATTTCTTGGCGTAGTCGGTGAAATGGTGGTGGTTTAAGTCGTTGCCGATTTGGAGCCAGCTTCCGAACAGGGGAAAGGCCACGGGGCCCGGAGGGAGGTTCAGCCGCCCGCGCCGAAGCTTGGAGATGAGGATGGCCGTGATGGCGGCGGCAAGGAGGCTGAGTACGAGTTTCTGGAGGAGCAGGAGATCCATTGTTGGGAACTAGAGTTATGGATTATGATAGTTTGATGTGGTGAAGTTGATGTGAAGGGATGAGGTATATATAGAGTATTTCATGATATTGATATTTTTTTTAATAAAAAGTTGCATGGTTCTTCCCTTAAATTACTAAGTTCGTTAAAATAAAAAAAGTAGTAGAGCACGTCTCTTGTAATTATTAGTTTCAACGTGTAATTTAAATTAATATTTTTTAATATTATTACAAAGAGAATGTATTATCTGAATAATATTCATGGTGAAATTTACTTGAACAGTAATGTATCAGTGAATTGTACTTAATGTATCAACTTCGAAGGGTATTAGTTGTTTTCACTAAAAATATTAGTTCAAGTTGTATTTGTTATTTTAACTAAAGATGTTAGTTATTTCTACATAATATATTAGTAAATTGTTGTTCACGGTATTAATTACCGTAAGTATTGTTCACACAATACTTTGTCGAGTAACTCTTTTGTGCACTTGGTATATGGTGCACTCTCTCAACAGTTGACTCTATGTACACTAAAAAATTTGTTCCAATTACACTGAAAAGTGTGTTTGAATTACACTGAAAATCGGTTATTAGTGTAAACTTTTCAGTGTAATCACTTGGTGCATATGAGAGTTTGTCTACTTTGTTTGTTACTCCCTCCGTTTCCCAAAAGTATGTGCACTTGCTTTAATTGTCATTTGGAAATAACACTATTCATCAGCCTTTATATTTTACCCTGTTTTATTTTCTTATGGACACACATTACTAGCAAAATAAAATTCAGTTTGCAATTTAAACATCCTAATTAACTAGCCAAATTAATTAACCTACGGGTCCTAATTAATCAACCATTATCATCAACCTACCCATCTAAAACCTACCAAACAACCTTACATTAATTAATTCCCACCTCAATTCAATATCCCTCTCTCGAATGTTCGTGTATCAATATCTCTCTCTATTGTTCATCCCCACACGAACCCTAGGCGTCGCTGCTCATCCACCCCTCATCCAAATCAACATCTAAAATGGACACCAATGAATCGGCTAAACCGTCTGATTCTCCGATCTCGATTGTCGGGCCCTCTCAGCAGATCTTATCTTAGGCCTTTGGTTGACAATGGAAATTTCGAAGCTCTCTCCAAATGTGAGAGCATTCGTTATCACTTTGAAGTCGATTCTATTCTTTTCGACATTATAGTGTCTGGATTGGAGATTCCCGGAGTCGGAATCCTTTGGGTCGACTCTGTGGTACCCGAATCTGAGCATTTGAATAAGGCGGTGCCCGATTCTACGGGTGTTGATACTCCGGTGCCCGATTCTCCTGGTTCTGATTGTTGAAATTTATAAACACGTAAACATGCGCAACGAAAATAAACGTTCTCCAACAACGAACAAACAATTGCATAATTAAATACTGTTACAGCAGGAAATATCCTCACCTGACAGGAGGTCAAATTCCCAAAGATACACTGACCCGACAAAATCGAGAGTCTACATCAGAAAAGAGTATTTAATGTATTATAGGTCTACTGTTGATCTTTATATTAATATTGTAATAAATCCCTAAAATAAAGGGTTGAGACGAATTTAGGGCCACTTTTGGGTCTTTGGGGGTGAACCTCTATAAATAGGGGGTCACCCCCTCATTGTAATGGATCCTACATTTCCTCTCATTTCTCATATATGAAAAAGCTCTCATTCGAGGGAAGAACGAAAGTTCTTCCCCCATCGTTCGTGTTCGTTTATATTTATTGTTTGTCGGGCATACCCTAAATAGCCACATATATCTATCCGTACAAAAATGCCTGTCAACAATTTGGCGCTAGAAGAAGGGTATTTTTGTGTTCATTTCGATAGATGAACACGAAGATCTTCCCTCAAAAAATCAAATTTCTCACACCATAAACCTTTTAGATCTTCTCCACAAAACCAAAGAAAAAGCCCACATAGAAAAGGCCGAAGAAAAAAGTTCAGAAATTCCATTTTCATTACAACTGCTACAGAGAGATTCAAGCCAAATCATCCTTCAAGAAATCCATTTCCAGCTTTTACGGCAACAAGCTTACAAAATATCCAAACAAGATTCCAAAAAATGAATCCATTTTCCTTACCGGAAACTCAACAACAGCTAGCAAAAACAGAAAATTCAACAAACCCATTTACAATCCCATTTACAGCAAGAAAGCTTCATAGCTGCCGAAAATACAAAAAAAAGGGGGAGGACAGAGTCCCGGCGAGGCTCGCAGAGCTCTCCTCCACCTCCGCCGTACTGCCGCTCCTGCTCGTTAATGCCGGAGCCACCGTGGTCTCCACCAGGGACCGCGCCTCCTCTACCGGCGCCGGGGGGCCACCGCCCCTCCCCCCTTTTCTCTCTTGACGCGGTGTCGCGTCGGCACCGTCGTAACCCGAGACCAGCCAACGCGCCATCATTGCCGTAGATTCGTTCGGAGCCGTGTTGTAGAATTTTCAAGCAAAATCAATTATTTTTGCTTTGAATCCTCCGCTCGCAGCCTTGGTTTTTGCACCAGCCTTTCCCCTGCATCCTCAGTTTGCTTTAATGCGCTTCCCAATGCATGTTGAAAAGTCAACATTTTCCTGACTGCATCGATCCGAGTGCCACGACCTCTGACCACCGTCGGGCAGGGCCACCGATCACCGCCGACCCGCAAGGCCAGTCGCAGCCCGGCGGCCTCCTCTTAGCACCACCGCCTCCAGCGGCCTCCCCGCGTCTCCCGCGACCCTGCCCGCGTCGCCCGCGGTCTACCCGCGCGGCCAGCGCGCCTACCCGCCTCCAGCGGCCTCCCCGCGTCTCCCGCGACCCTGCCCGCGTCGCCCGCGGTCTACCCGCGCGGCCAGCGCGCCTACCCGCGTCGCCGACGTCCTCCCCGCGTCTCCCGCGACCCTGCCCGCGTCGCCCGCGGTCTACCCGTGCGGCCAGCGCGCCTACCCGCGCCGCCGATCGGTACGCCTTCCAGCACCTACAAGCGCCGCGTGCAGCCTCTCGCTCGTCGCCTCCACGCTACTCGCAACCGCCCACTGCTCGTCGCTCCCCGGAGCAGCCCACCGCTGCTCGCCGTTGATCCGGGACCTGACTCGCCGCCCGTCGCGGCCCCAGCCAACCCGCCTCACCGTCGCAACCTGCCGGCGGCGGCTAGCCGTAGTCCGCCCCGCGCGCGCGGCCACGCTGTGTGGCCGGTCGTCCCCGCCGGTCTTTCCGCACCGCTGCCAGACCTCCACTTTGTCGCTAGGGCACCGCGAAACCGCCGCACTCAGGCCGCTGCCCGACCAGGTCAACCCGTGGGATCAGATGGGTGTTGGGCTCCTTATTGTTTATTTAACCTGCTGGGCCCTTTTTATTTAATATTTTGGGCCCATTTTGTTTAATTATTTGGCCCTTTCTTATTTCATCTACGGGGCCAAGTTTATTTAACTTCAGGGCCCATATTGATTCATTGTATTAGGCAAACAAGCTGTTGGGCCTCCTTTAAAATGGAAGGAGGAGGCCCAGTTTTAATTAAGCTGCTGAAATAAAGCAGCCACAAAAAAAAAAAAAAAATTCCATAAATATATATGTATATATATATATATATAATTACGAGCAGCGAGTAGCCCTCTGTGACGAGCATCCGGAGCCTCTTCATCAACGAAAAATTTACGGGCAGTCCTTTGCCCACTCACATCAGGTTTATTTCGACAATTTCCTTTTAATATATATTACTGCTCGCAAATTTCATATAAATTAAAAGCGGGGGCATATACTCGTATTTCGAAAATCCAAATTGGGGGCAATTTTTGAAATACAATTTTCATTTGATATTTCCTTTTAATATATATCCTAACTCGTAAGTTTTCATATATATTAAAAGCGGGGGCATATACTCGTATTTCGAAAATCCAAATTGGGGGCAATTTTTGAAATACAATTTTCATTTGATATTTCCTTTTAATATATATCCTAACTCGTAAGTTTTCATATATATTAAAAGCGGGGGCATGAATACACATATCCTAAGATTATTTTGTGAACATCAAAAGGAAATTATTTAACTCTGAGTATTATTAAATACAATCAGTTATTCTAAAACTTCGAACATGATTTCGAAAAATCATTGAGGATGCTCACCGGGTAATTAACTCATATTTAAAACATGGTCACACCTTTCGACTACAAACATTTATCCGCCTTTTAGGCGTCGACATTCCGCCTAAATTGGCGAAGTAATCCGTCTTCTCGACGTCGATTAGTCCGCCTCTCAGGCGTTGACGTACTGATTAGTTCGCCTTCACCGGCGTCAACTAATCTACTCGAGCTAATCCGCCTTTTAGGCGTCGACATTCCGCCTAGATTGGCGAAGTAATCCGTCTTCTCGACGTCGATTAGTCCGCCCTTTCAGGCGTTGACGTATCGATTAGTTCGCCTTCACCGGCGTCAACTAATCTACTTCTCGAGTTAATCCGCCTTCTCGGTGTCGACATTCCGCCTAGATTGGCGAAGTAATCCGCCCGATCGGCGTTGATTAATCCGCCTTTTAGGCGTCGACATTCTGCCTAGATTGGCGAAGTAATCCGTCTTCTCGATGTCGATTAGTCCGCCTCTCAGGCGTTGACGTACTGATTAGTTCGCCTTCACTGGCGTCAACTAATCTACTCGAGCTAATCCGCCTTTTAGGCGTCGACATTCCGCCTAGATTGGCGAAGTAATCCGTCTTCTCGACGTCGATTAGTCCGCCCTTTCTGGCGTTGACGTATCGATTAGTTCGCCTTCACCGGCGTCAACTAATCTACTTCTCGAGTTAATCCGCCTTCTCGGCGTCGACATTCCGCCTAGATTGGCGAAGTAATCCGCCCGATCGGCGTTGATTAATCCGCCTTTTAGGCGTCGACATTCCGCCTAGATTGGCGAAGTAATCCGTCTTCTCGACGTCGATTAGTCCGCCTCTCAGGCGTTGACGTATTGATTAGTTCGCCTTCACCGGCGTCAACTAATCTACTTCTCGAGTTAATCCGCCTTTTAGGCGTCGACATTCCGCCTAGATTGGCGAAGTAATCCGTCTTCTCGACGTCGATTAGTCCGCCCTTTCTGGCGTTGACGTATCGATTAGTTCGCCTTCACCGGCGTCAACTAATCTACTTCTCGAGTTAATCCGCCTTCTCGGCGTCGACATTCCGCCTAGATTGGCGAAGTAATCCGCCCGATCGGCGTTGATTAATCCGCCTTCTCGGCGTCGACATTCCGCCTAGATTGGCGAAGTAATCCGCCCGATCGGCGTTGATTAATCCGCCTTCTCGGCGTCGACATTCCGCCTAGATTGGCGAAGTAATCCGCCCGATCGGCGTTGATTAATCCGCCTTCTCGGCGTCGACATTCCGCCTAGATTGGCGAAGTAATCCGCTCGATCGGCGTTGATTAATCCGCCTTCTCGGCGTCGACATTCCGCCTAGATTGGCGAAGTAATCCGTCTTCTCGACGTTGATTAGTCCGTCTTTTCAGGCGTTGACATATCGATTAGTTCGCCTTCACCGGCATCAACTAATCTACTTCTCGAGTTAATCCGCCTTCTCGGCGTCGACATTCCGCCTAGATTGGCGAAGTAATCCACCCGATCGGCGTTGATTAATCCGCCTTTTAGGCGTCGACATTCCGCCTAGATTGGCGAAGTAATCCGTCTTCTCGACGTCGATTAGTCCGCCCTTTCTGGCGTTGACGTATCGATTAGTTCGCCTTCACCGGCGTCAACTAATCTACTTCTCGAGTTAATCCGCCTTCTCGGCGTCGACATTCCGCCTAGATTGGCGAAGTAATCCGCCCGATCGGCGTTGATTAATCCGCCTTCTCGGCGTCGACATTCCGCCTAGATTGGCGAAGTAATCCGCCCGATCGGCGTTGATTAATCCGCCTTCTCGGCGTCGACATTCCGCCTAGATTGGCGAAGCAATCCGCCCGATCGGCGTTGATTAATCCGCCTTCTCGGCGTCGACATTCCGCCTAGATTGGCGAAGTAATCCGCCCGATCGGCGTTGATTAATCCGCCTTCTCGGCGTCGACATTCCGCCTAGATTGGCGAAGTAATCCGTCTTCTCGACGTTGATTAGTCTGCCTTTTCAGGCGTTGACATATCGATTAGTTCGCCTTCACCGGCATCAACTAATCTACTTCTCGAGTTAATCCGCCTTCTCGGCGTCGACATTCCGCCTAGATTGGCGAAGTAATCCGCCCGATCGGCGTTGATTAATCCGCCTTTTAGGCGTCGACATTCCGCCTAGATTGGCGAAGTAATCCGTCTTCTCGACGTCGATTAGTCCGCCTCTCAGGCGTTGACGTACTGATTAGTTCGCCTTCACCGGCGTCAACTAATCTACTCGAGCTAATCCGCCTTTTAGGCGTCGACATTCCGCCTAGATTGGCGAAGTAATTCGTCTTCTCGACGTCGATTAGTCCGCCCTTTCAGGCGTTGACGTATCGATTAGTTCGCCTTCACCGGCGTCAACTAATCTACTTCTCGAGTTAATCCGCCTTCTCGGCGTCGACATTCCGCCTAGATTGGCGAAGTAATCCGCCCGATCGGCGTTGATTAATCCGCCTTTTAGGCGTCGACATTCCGCCTAGATTGGCGAAGTAATCCGTCTTCTCGACGTCGATTAGTCCGCCTCTCAGGCGTTGACGTACTGATTAGTTCGCCTTCACCGGTGTCAACTAATCTACTCGAGCTAATCCGCCTTTTAGGCGTCAACATTCCGCCTAGATTGGCGAAGTAATCCGTCTTCTCGACGTCGATTAGTCCGCCCTTTCAGGCGTTGACGTATCGATTAGTTCGCCTTCACCGGCGTCAACTAATCTACTTCTCGAGTTAATCCGCCTTCTCGGCGTCGACATTCCGCCTAGATTGGCGAAGTAATCCGCCCGATCGGCGTTGATTAATCCGCCTTTTAGGCGTCGACATTCCGCCTAGATTGGCGAAGTAATCCGCCTTCTCGGCGTTGATTAGTCCGTCTTTTATGCGTTGACATATTGATTAGTTCGCCTTCACCGGCGTCAACTAATCTGCCTCTCAAGACGATCCGTCGCTCGGTCTTGATAAGTTCGCCTTCACCGGCGTCAACTAATCCGCCTCTCGGCGTGGATCCAGTCCGCATGTTAAGCGGTGACTTTCCGCCTTAATGGGCGAGGTATTGTTTGGTTCGTCCTCACCGGCGTTAACTAATCCATTCTCTGCATCGTGAAGTCGCTGCCCGTCAATCGGCTAAAAGCACTTCACTCATTAATCTGTTGATTAATCTTTTAAGCGGTTGTTAAATCAATCCCATCTTCGTGAAGTCGCTGCCCGTCAATCGGCTAAAAGCACTTCACTCATTAATCTGTTGATTAATCTTTTAAGCGGTTGTTAAATCAATCCCATCTTCGTGAAGTCGCTGCCCGATCATCGGCTAAAGCACTTCACTCATTAATCTGTTGATTTATCTTTTAATTGGTTATTAAGTCAATCTGTTGTCCGTGAAGTCGCTGTTGGATACCCGCAAGCGGCCTAAGCACTTCATTAATTTATTATCGCGGTCCTTACCACCCTATTACTAAAATCAATGCCAGCCAGTGCAAGAACTCTTTATTAATTGAACGTCACGGTTCTCGACTCGGGGGCACGACGGAAGATCGTACCCCACCTAACCCGACCAATTTCAAAAAAGTTTGACTATTCGAAGACGACTCAAAAGATTCGTCCATCACGGACCCTGTCGTTGAAGATTCCCCCGGGGCATCCGAGCTATTCTATTTCCAGGCTCGGGGGCAAAACCTATTTGAAGCACAAATCAAGATCGAACTCTGGCTGCATTCAGAGCCCGATCTTGGGGGCAATTGTTACAGCAGGAAATATCCTCGCCTGACAGGAGGTCAAATTCCCAAAGATACACTGACCCGACAAGATCGAGAGTCTACATCAGAAAAGAGTATTTAATGTATTATAGGTCTACTGTTGATCTTTATATTAATATTGTAATAAATCCCTAAAATAAAGGGTTGAGACGAATTTAGGGCCACTTTTGGGCCTTTGGGGGTGAACCTCTATAAATAGGGGGTCACCCCCTCATTGTAATGGATCCTACATTTCCTCTCATTTCTCATATATGAAAAAGCTCTCATTCGAGGGAAGAACGAAAGTTCTTCCCCCATCGTTCGTGTTCGTTTATATTTATTGTTTGTCGGGCATACCCTAAATAGCCACATATATCTATCCGTACAAAAATGCCTGTCAACAAATACGAGATATCTTAAACAAGAAATCTTACAGCGCTTTGTACGCGGAATCCTCTACTACGGTATCTATGCAACAGCTATTCACCGATCTGCACCGAGGTGCCAGCTTTGAATCTCTAGACGAACTTGCTAGGAAAACTCGAACAAGAGATTTTATGGAGAAATTATATTTCTTATATCTATTTTTTTTCTGAATTCCCATGACACATATTTATAGGGATTAACTTGGCTTAATTCCTAAGCAAGATATCGGGCCTAGCCCGTAATATAATCTCTACGGATTATATTTCCCTAGATACGTTCCTACGAATAATTTTTTTACTATATCTATTATTCTTGTATAATAATATTTCAAAAATTATTATTGAGATTTCATATTTAATTAAATCTAATTTAATTAAATAAAAATAATAATTAATTCCAAATATAATTATTATTATATTCTCCATAAATTAAATACTATATCCAATATAATACTTAATCAACCAACTATAATCGGCGAACAATCATTGCTTGTTGTGTGACCCATAGGCCCTCGTATATCGAGCGATTAGTCAAACTAACGGTCTTAATTGAACCCTAGACAATAAATCAAATATTCTCAATATACGAGGTACGTTGCGAGGAGATCTGCAACTACATGTAATATTGTAGGCTATTGTGATATTTTCCTTTCATTCACGAATACTCGATTAAGTCTTGAACATGATGAAGTGTTGAACATGATGAAGTGTCTATTCAAATAACTTAATCATATTATCTCAAATCACTAATTGATCGCTCGTGTTGCACTTGGCCACAAAGTCCAAGTCGACTTGCATCGGCCGATGTCTTAGATCCAATTATGATGAGAAGACGAGTATTCTCTCTAAATCCACATTGATGAATGAATCCTATTCTTGGCTCAACTACCACGCACATGTATTTCGTGATGAACTCAATCCATGCCATATCTACCCGTGGAAGGGTGCAAGCGTCGGTCATGGTCAAAGTTCACCACTCCACACATGTCGTGCGTATTGACCTCAAGTCAGAGGAGTATCACATCGCTCCCACTAATCGAGATACCCGTAGACACATTATGTGGAATTACATCAAACGGTTTCTCGGATGGGTATACCAATACCCTCTAAGGTATCTGTGCATCCATCATGAGATACCCGGTATCTGTGCATCCATCATGAGATACCCGGTATCTCGTAGTAAGTGAGATCTTACTACACTCTCTAAGAGTATGATGCAGATCACACACCAATCTCAATTGCATCATCAATATCCCATTCTTGATGATCCTTGATCGGGGCTATTTGAGAATCGTACTTCGGTCATCTGAGTTCCCACTCACTCAATGAAAGTATCGATTCAAGGGAACACATATATGAATAAAGCAAACAATCAAACATAATATTCAGATAAGTGTAAAGTCATACATTTAATATTAAACCAAACAATAATATTAAACCATAAACTGAATATCATCTTAGTATTATGTCCTTACAAAGGATTGTCTCTAGGACACTAACACTAACAATCTCCCACTTGGACTAGAGCCAATCACCCACATGTCTAACCCCTAGACCATCAAAATGTCTAGTGTGTACATGGACACTCAAAGTCTTGGTGAATGGGTCAACCAAATTATCATCTGTGAGAATGCGCTCTAACTCTATTTCCTTGTTAGCGGTCATCTCTTTTATCAAGTGATAACGCCTTGGTACATGCTTGTTTTTGTTGTTGGATCTCGGTTCCTTTGCTTGTGCAACCACACCAGTGTTGTCACAATACAATTTTATTGGACTACTAGCACTCAGAACTACCCCTAGTTCAGTTAAGAACTTTCTCATCCAAACAACTTCCTTGTCGCTTGTTTGGAACTATTCCAACACACCGCACCCCCCTTGAGAGTGAAGACTTATCCTGACTGCGACTTGTAATCATCACAGTCGGATTGGAAACTTGCATCAGCGTAGCCAGTGACGACTAACTCTGATTGCCCACCGTAGATAAGAAAATGTTCTTTAGTACGCCTGAGGTACTTAAGAATATTCTTAACAGCAATCCAGTGAGGCTCACCTGGATTCTGTTGGTATCTACCCGTGATGCTGACAGCATAGGCTACGTCTGGCCTGGTGCAAGTCATGGCGTACATGATGGATCCAATTGCAGATGCATATGGAACATCCTTCATGTGCTCGATATCAGCTTCGCTAGAAGGACAATCCTTCTTCGACAACTTTATCCCATGATTTGCTGGAAGATACCCTCTCTTAGAGTTCTCCATTGCAAAACACTTCAACACCTTATCTACGTAGGTGGATTGTGACAGCCCTAGCATCTTCTTGGATCTATCCCTATGGATCTTGAGCCCTAAGATGTAGCATGCTTCACCAAGATCCTTCATCATGAAGGTCTTTGATAACCAATCTTTCACGGACTGCATGAGCGGGATGTTATCTCCTATAATCAATATGTCATCGACATATACGACTATAAAGATAACACTCTTCCTGCTGCTTTTACAATAAATGCATGGATCTTCCAGATTTCTAATGAAGTCAAAAGACTTAACAGCTTCATCAAATCGGATATTCCAACTCCTAGAAGCTTGCTTCAATCCATAGATGGATCATTTAACCTTGCACACGAGATTAGACTTTGGCTTAGATATAAAACCCTCCGGTTGAGTCATAAACACGTCCTTATCAATGTTTTCATTGAGGAAGGTTGTTTTGACGTCCATCTGCCAAATCTCATAATCATAGTGTGCGGCTATCGCAAGTAAAATACGAATGGACTTGATCTTTGCAACCGGAAAAAAAGGTCTCATCATAGTCAATGCCTTCACATTGACTATACCCTTTCGCCACCAACCTAGCATTGTAGGTTTGTACCTTGCCATTTGCATCGGTCTTCCTCTTGAAGACCCACTTGCAACCTATGGGTTTTACCCCTTTTGGCAATTCAACCAAGTCCCAAGCTTGATTGATGTACATCGAGTCCATCTCGGATTTCATGGCTTCATGCCACTTCACTGAGTTAACATCTAATGTCGCCTCAGTGTAAGTCTTAGGTTCGTCCTTATCTGGTATTTCCACGTCATCGTGTTCCTCCACGAGGAAACCATAATACCTATTGATTGGATTATGAATCCTAATTGATTTACGGAGTTGTGGTTGTGCAGGCTGTACATTCTGATCGTGAAACCTCTATGCACATGTATAAATAGGTGATATGTCACCTTCATTTGTAGAAGTGAGTGAAGAAAATAGTGAAAATATTCTGGCTTGGTACGCCCCCCAGACGTAGTCACTATTGACGAACTGGGTAAACAAATTTGCATTCTTCTTATTTGTTTTATTTCTTTTATAACAACATAAATTAAAATCCAATTTTAATTTTGAAATAATAATTTTAATTATTAAAATTCAAATTAATCCAATTAATTTGAATTATTTTGGTCCAACCAAAATTTCTTTTCTTAAAAAAATATCTGGCCCAATTCGCAGCCCAAAATATTTTAACTTACTCCATCAGGCCCACAAGACAGTTATTATATCATTAAAAAATATAGGCCCAAGCTTATTAATTAAAACAGCCCAACTGATTTAAATTAAAAAGGCCCAAAACTTTTAATTAAATCTGGCCCAGCCACTTTAATTAAATCAGGCACTATACCCAGGCCCAAAAAAATAATTCTGGACTCTGCAATTTTCTGCAATTGCGCTCGATCGAAATCTTAGAAAAGCTGGCACCAGTCAGTTTCGACCGACTACCCGCCGACCAACCATCAGCCACCGCCGACGGTGCATCGCACGCCGGCCGCCATCGCAATGCGCGACTCTGATTCCGTCGCAGTCAAGAATCCATCTCGCGCCGATGTTCGACCCGAATCGAAAGCGGCCCGACTGGAAACGGCCGCCGTTGGCTTTCCTAACTTGGCCGAGACCGATGCCCAGCATCGATCAGGGCTGTACTATTAATTTTAATAGTATATAAAAGAGTTCTATATTTAATTAATTAATATTATAAAAATTATAAAAAGAGTATTTTTGTACTTTTATATTTATTAATTTAGTTTATTAATAGGGCGATACAGTGCGATTGCAATATGCAGAGGGCAAACACTCTAATGCAAGTGCAATCCTTTGAAAAAATATTATACGTTGGATCAAATATCTAACAGTATTTAAAGGGGTTACTGACGTCAGGAAGGACGAAAACCTTTCTAACCGTAGAAAACCCCAACTCTGTGTATAAAAACAAAAAGAGTAGATATGAAGTCGAATTTGTGTTTACATGATTTTTATAAAAATATCATTCTCTAGTGCATAGGATGTCACTATTAATATATAAATATAACTGTATAAAAAAAAGGGTTAATTTGCAAATTAATTTTTTTTTTCAAATTACAATTTAATCTAAATTTTTGAATCTTGGCAAACAAAACCTCAACTTAACATTTGTTTGCAATTCGAATCAACTAATAAAAAATTAATTATCCGAAAATAATGTTTCACTTACCTGACAATGAATAATTAATAGTATTGATATGTTTAGATTTGTTCGGGTGACAACGCATAATTTATCATCATTTTTGGGCTGATTGAAATCTACATTTTGGTTATAATTACAACCAAATGTTAAATTGAAGTTTTGTTGGTAAAGATTCAAAAATTTAAATTAAATTGCAATTTGCGAAAATGTTGTGATTTTATTTGAAATTAACCCAAAAAAATTTTAATTTTATATTTTTATTCTCAAAATCACTAAATAATGATATTTCATATTTTAAATATTGACGCTTCGTAAATTTAAACAGTGAACATAAGTTCATATGAATTTTTGTGAAAAGAAAATAGCAATTAAATTTAAAATAACAAATACAAATACTATATATACCGCATGATATAGGCGCCAATTTTACAGATTATACATTATATTATGTAGTATATATGTACATGCATGGGATGGATGAATCATGAGGTCTAGTGATAGTAAAAACTGTATACTATTTATATAAACAGGCATGACCTAAATTGTTTCATAGGTAATTGATTATATTACAAGTGGATTTTGTCTAATTACTCTAATCAGTAATCCAAAATTTTGTGAAGTACAAAATATAATTTGATTTATTTATAGATATTTATCAATTAAATTTAAGATTACAAATTTATTTTTTTCTATAGAAAAATACTAAAAAAAAATTGAATTTGAGGTACACTTGTACCCTTATACTCGGCTGGATCCGCCACTGAGTCTAATCTCAATCTTAAACCCTAAGTCCCAAATTAATATATCTATATAAAAATGGGGAACTCTTTTGTGAAATATTTCATATGTGAAATTTACCTAAAATAAACATATATTAAACACATCATGGGTTAGGTCGCTTCAGGGCAAAATTCGCGGATTTTGACCGGGCCGGATCGGATTTGATGGGTTTTTTCCAAAATCTCGCGCAGGTCATATTCCAGGATTTTCGCTCCCAGTTTGTGTTACAGAATAGGCAAAATGTATGTTACAATATGGGCAAATGTGTGTTACAAGTCATTAAAAAATAATTTTTTTTCTACTTTAAAATAATAATAATGACAAATATATATATTTTTACAAGATCAAATATGTGTTTTTAATTTATTTTCCATCCCTTTAAATTTAAATTTATGGTTTTATATATTAAAATATATTTGTTCCAACAATAACTTACATTTGCTCTAACATCAAATACATTTTTTTGCTCCAACATTAACACACATTTGCTATAACATTAACACACTTTGCTTCAATAGTAACACATATTTCCTCTACTAGTAACACACATTTGCTCCAATAGCAACACATATTTTTTGCAACATACATATACTTTAACATCAACACACATTTGCAGTAACACATATTTACTCTAATATTAACACATTTTGCTTCAATAATAACATATATTTCCTCTAACAGTAACATATATTTGTTCCAATAGTAACACATATTTTATAGTAACCAACACACAAACAAAGAATAAAATCAACCTTGTGTATTCAAGAATTAATCTCTGTTTAATTTTAATTAACCTTTTTTTTTTTTTTTTTCACTTCATAACGAAGAATTGAAGCTTCATTAATAGCGTTATTTGAATTCTTCCAATCACGAAGTCTGTTGCATTAATTCTCAAGGTCCTTTCTCCATTCTGTGTAAGGCTTCTATTGCACAAATTCTCAAGGTCCTTTATGGGAGAGGGGAGGGTGGAGAATTGGTTTGGGGTGAGGAAGGGTGGGGAGAGGGGGTGGGGTGATCGTAGCAGGGCTGGGAAACAGGATTTGGTTGGGGGTGGAGTGGAGGGGAGCGAAGCAGGCGGGGGGAATTGGTTGGGTTGTGCGTATTAGCGCTGGTGTTGGAGAGGGGCGGGAAGGGCTGTTGGAATTGAATAGAGATCCATTTTTTAAAATGGATTATTCTACGAATTTAGGTATCGAAAGATATTTGTATAAAGATATATAAAGATTCTAAAGTAATACAAAAATAATTCTTTCTCAAGCGACACTGATTTATGTACTTTTAGACAATTCAGAAGCAAGTCAACTTTTGAAGAATTATACCAATACTCTATGCATTAGAAAATAGAAACTAGAACTGGTGCTAACTAGTGATCACCCCCCTTTTATTGGTAAAATAATAGGTGAATCAATTTCACCGTTAAACAACATTATCATATTAGTTGTTCAATTCAAATATAAGTATTAGTTTAATAATGTTATGAAATACAACGCCAATCCCTTGATTTTTTTCATAATAGCATATTTTTTAAGAAAAAAAGAGTTTATGTGAGTGGAAATTGAATAAAATAAAAATAATTTTATACTTTCATGACTTTGGTGAGAAATCGTTATTTTATTTTTTTGAGTGTGAAAATAATTGTGGGATGTCTAAATAAGATAAGTGTGAAAGTAATCGTAGGAAGGAGGGTGTAACTAACAATGCCCTTGAGTTTTCCTGGTGAAATTAGTGTATAAGAAACTTACTCTTTTTACTCCGTATAAAAAAATATAAATTTAGTTAAATAATTCATTTGAAAATAACATATTTATGCAGAGATAACTCAATTTCAATTGATAATTACATTTCGTATGTGTGAGCAATTCTTGGATTCAACCAATCTAAACCCAAAATAATGATAGGTGATACTGGTGGATTACTTCGATTTCGAAAAGGCTCATGTTAACTATAGTTTTATCTTTTTGTTAATAAGTGTCATTCAAAAAATATTTGGAAAAAAATTCGAAACACTCCAATTTTCGATTTCTTTTTCCAAAAATGTAAAAAAAAAAAAAATGCACTAAATATAAATCCAAAAATTGCTATGTATTTCGGAAAAAAAAATTTAGAACAATTTTTAAGTGGGGTGTATTAACAAAATATATAAATGTATATAACTTTGGCCTTTCAAAAAGTTAATGTGCCTAAGGTTTCAAATGATAGGCCCAGGTTATTGGCACTACGTTTCCAGTGAACGCACTACCCAGATTAACCCACTAACCATTGGATGAATACACTGCCTCCTTTTTCCTAAAGTACCCCACTATTCTTCCACCTTCTCCATCTCTTCTCCCCACCTAAAGTACACCCACCGCCTAAAATTTATCTCCTTTTCCCATCTCCTCCCCACCACAAACCCTTTCATCTTTTCATCCCCCACCACCCCTTCCTCTTCTCATCCCCTCCCCACCACAAAACCCCTCATCTTCTCGACCCCCGCAACCCCCCACTCCCCCACACACGAACCCGTATGTCGTGTCGCCTGTCATTCCAGCCCAAGCATCCGCACCGGCACAGATCATCATCCTCATCCCAATGTGCACAAGTTAGTTTTCTTCCCTCCTCTTTTTTTTTTTTAAATTGATTTCAAAGGTGTGATGATTTTAAGAATTTTATAGATTTGGACTGGAACAAATACCAATCTTTTTTGGGTTAATTTCATATAAATTCACGATCTTTATGCTTAGTATCAATTTAATCACGAACTTTTAGATTTTTAAAAAAAATCAAACCTTTGATATTTGTTGCAATTTGATACACATTTTTTTTCTTCTGGCCGGCAACCGATGACATGGCTCGCCCGAGCGTGTGTCATCTTGCCACGTAGGATTACACATGTTTATTTTTATTTATTTTTTTAAATCCACATCATAAATAACACTTACCATTTAAATAATATATTTCTACTTATAATTAAAATAACAACTAAATAAATTAAACAACAACCAAATGAATATCAAAACTAAGAACGTAAAGAGAAATATTATATATAATTTATGTTGGTTATTTAATTTATTTGGTTGCTATTTAAATTTTAAGTAGAAAGATGTTATTTAAATTGTAAATGTTACTTGTGATGTGAATTTAAAAAATAAATAAAATAAACATGTATAATCCTACGTGGCAAGATGACGCATGCTCCGGAGAGCCCCATCATCGGTTGTCGGCCGGAAAAAAAACGTGTATCAAATTGCAACAAATATCAAAGGTTGGGTTTTTTTTTACAAAAATCTAAAAGTTCGTGATTAAATTAATACTAAGTATAAAGGTCGTGAATTTATATGAAATTAACCCATCTTTTTTTAATTCTTTTGAACATTTTTTTACGAAATTGTTGTTATTTTTTATTTCTTTTTTCGAACATTCAACAGATCTGAAACAAAAATGGTTTTTTGGTTTTTCGAAATTTTTATACGAAATACTTGTTCTTTTTCGAACTTTTTCTTCGAACATTAGGTTCGTTTAATTTTTTCGAACATTTTGTATTTTTCCGAAATCTTTTTTTGAACTTTTATATTTTTTTCAATTATTTTTTCCGAACATTCATATATTTGGATTTAATGGAATATGAGTTTATTGTTGGTTATTTTTTCTGTTTTACCGGACAGTGGTTGTGGGGCGACGGGTCGGCGGCCATATAAGAAGTCATATGTGTTTTTTTAGAGGGAGTGTATTTAGCAGATTTGTATAGCTTGTATTCAGGATTGGGACAAATTCTTTTTTAGCCATGGTGTATATGTAATATATCAAAAATGCCCTAACCATTTGAAAAAAATTCTTTTTTAACCATTTTGATATTTCCAATTTCTTTTCTAACAAGTTGAAAGGTATAATTACATTTTGACCCCTAAAAGAAACATTTTATTCCCATTGAATCCTCTGCCCTAAGGTGACCGATTGGGTAGAAAAGAATTTTTGCATCAATCAATTTACTTCAATTTCCCTCCTCAATTGTTGCAAAATTCGATCTTTTCATCCAAGTTCCCCCTGAAATGCAATTTCCCCCATTCTTAACGGAAAACGTAGGTGGGTTGTAGGTGGGTTTTGAAAGCAATCAATCGAATTGGAGCTGGGTGCAATTTCCACCATTGTTAACGGTAAAACGTGGGTGGGTTGTAGTTGGCTTTTGAAAGAAATCAATCGAATTGGAGATGAGTTTGTTTTCGAATGTGAAAACAAAAAACGTGTTTTGTTGAAAGCTTATGCAAATTGTTACGGTTAACTTCAAGTTGAAAGCTTTCGTGAATTTGAAGGTATGTATTCTATTTTTTTCGACTCTCCGTTTTCAGGCTCTTGTTTTTTCTCAAATTTCTTTCGTTAACCATGTACATTGATTGGTTTTCTTCTTGTTATTCCTTGTTATTTGCGCATTGAATTTAAGTCTGGTCACTTATTTTACACGGTATTTAACTACCCCTGTTTTGCTTCCGTAGTTCTTGTAATTGTTATTTTACACGGTATTTAACTACCCCTGTGTTGCTTCCCTATTTTACTGTAACTTAAGTTTGTTGCATTAATTTATATCTTCATTGTTTTACATGAATAGATATGAAGAAGACAAGGAAATTTTTGGGTGTACATTATAATGGATTTTTTGAAGATTCGAAATATGTTGGTGGTAGTTTTGGTGCTGTTCGGATATTTGAGCAGAAGATGAAGCTCAGTAACTTTAGTAGACTTGTTCTTGAATTCTGTGGTCCAACTAGCTGCGGGAAATATTATACATTTTTCGAACTTGCAAAATTCGGATCTCCATCAAAGGTTAAAAATATTTTTGTTGAGATTAAGAACGATGATGATGTCGAGTCGTTTCTTACTTGTTCAGATGCCCCCGAGGTTTATGTGTGCAGTGAGTCACTTGAAATCCCCATTTGTGAAGATTTAGGTGAGCAGGGCACGACAAGTTCATCTGTTAAAAAAAAATATGAATGGTTTGGAGGATTTAGCTTCTAATAATTTTAGTTTTCCCCCAAATATTCCCGATCATCATGTGGCTATAGATAGTGACAAAGAGTTAGGTAGTCCCCACTGTTCTGAATCTTCATACTCCTCCTATGAATCAGAGGATGAAGATGACTGCCCACCCCCAGTACCCACCCATCCAGTACCTAATCTGCCTATTCCTGATCCTTGGTTCCTCCCACTCATCCCCAAAAATTTACATCCCCAGGAAGTACATTCCCCACCAACCTTCCAAAAGCACGTTCCTGGACAGTTATCCACAAATGACGTATTTTTGTCCAAAGCAGAAATGGTTCACTCTGTTGGTCTCCACCATCTTAACAATCACTTAGAGTTTCGTATTGCACGGTCGAGTACTGAGAGATGGGGTGCGGTCTGTCCTAATTCGGACTGTTCCTTTGCAATCAATGCAAGGTCCATGAAAGGGGTATGGGGGTTCAGCCTTTGTAAAAGTCACACATGTCGTTTTGATCCCGATCGCAATCGACCAAGAAGGCTCCCTTCAAAAGTGCTTGGGTCCATATTTGCTAACAAACAGAAGGACAGGGAGGATGCCTACACACCCAAGAGTATCCAAACAGAGTTGAGTAAAATGTATGGGATGGATGTGTTGTATGGCCAATCCTTTAGGTCGAAGCATCGCATGACCGACATAATATATGGAAATCATCTCGAGTCATTTAAGATGCTTCCTTCTTACCTGGAAATGCTAGGTACTGCAAATCCCGGATCTCAAATGAAGCTTTTAAGGGAACATGACGGTAGGTTCAAATATTTTTTTTTGCGCTTCGTGCTTCAATCGATGGTTTTAAACACGCAAGGCCTGTTATAGTTGTCGATGGAACTCACTTGAAGGGAAAATACAAGGGTATTGTATTTGTTGCTTTACCCAAGATGTGAACCATCGAGTGTTTCCCCTGGCAATGGGCATTGGTGCTGTAGAAAACAATGAGTCATGGACGTGGTTCCTTCATCGATTAAGAGAAGCCTTTGGTTCACCTCCAGGTCTTTTGATTGTGTCTGACCAACACTTGAGCATAATACATGCTGTTGAGACTGTTTTTCCGGGTGTAGCTCATGGTTTGTGTTTTTTCCATCTAAACAAGAAATATGCTAAATACGGGAAGACTGTGGCAGATTGTTTCTCATCAGCAGCACATACCTATATTCCTGATGAATTCAACAGGTACATCTAAATTGTAAATTCTTTATCCTTTAATTATTTTTGCATAACATGTTTTTGAGTTCTTACTCTTGTGTTTTAATTTATGTAATTTGGAATCATATGTAGATGCATGAGTGTTCTTGATAGTGTTTCTGGAGGTAAACTGGGTGAATCTCTACGAAGTAAAGTGTTTGATCGCTGGTCACGAGTTCACTGCAAAACTCGTCGGTATGAGTTCATGACGTCAAACTGTGCAGAGTCGTGGAACAGTCGAATTCTTTGGGCACGTGATAAGCCAGTTGTCTATGTTTTAGAAGCAATTAGACATGTTATGCAAGATTGGTTCAACGAAAGGAGTAGTGAGCTAGGTTCAGAGTCTGGTTACCTTTGCTCGCGTGTATCCAATATCCTTTCTAGGCAACAAATAATGGTCGATTCACACAGCGTCGAGCAGGTGACTGCATATCAGTTTACAGTGTCCAGGGAAAACATCAGTTACATGGTCGACTTGGATAAGCGTACCTGCTCATGCTTTCAGTTTGAAAAAGAAGGTATTCCATGCGTTCATGCTCACGCTGCCATCAGGTACGATGTATATTTGTCGTACAGTTTTATTTTGCTGATATTTGCGATTAGTATGTTTATTGGTTCGTTAATAATGTTGACATGTGATTAGTATGCTCATTGCTTGCTTTATTGGTGTTTTTACAGGAAGCGTAATTTGAAAGTGAGCAGGTATGTCGATATTTGCTACACATCTGATAGTGTGCGACGAATGTGGGCTGGTTCAGTAATGCCTGTACCCGATCCGAAAAACTGGTGTGTTTCTGAAAATACGAAAGATGTTGTATGCAATCCACCACCTATACACAGGCAAGCTGGTCAGCCAAGGATGAGCAGGAAGAAAGCCAAATTAGAGCTGAAGCCTAAGAAGAAGCGCAAGAGACAGCAATGCGCACGCTGCCATGGGTTTGACCACAATCAAGCAACCTGCCATGTGTTCATGCCTTTAAATTCTGGAAAAAGTCAACATTCATTGGATGAACCAGAGTCATCCTGTCGTCCTCCTCAAAGGAGTCATTCCTAATGTACTAACATTCAACTTTGGAATATTAATTAATGATATGTATTCTGCTATTTGGTATATTTTGTAATAGTTTGACAAGTTTTGTAATGTGAATGGGATGTGGCATATTCTAGCTTGTATATATACGTTAATTTCATTATTATTTGTCTTAGTTTTTTTAAGTGGTGGTAACTACTTAGTTGATGTGGAATGGGACGGAGTGTAGTGGAGTGTATTGTTAAGTTTGTGGACTGTAATGGAATGTGGCGTATTCTAACTTGTAGATGCATGTTCCTTTATTATTAACTGTGTTTAATTTTTTGGCTGGTGGAAACAATGTAGTTCATGTGGAATGTGTCGAAGTGTAGTGGAGTGGGTTGTTAAGTGTGTGGAATACAGTTATTAATTATTTTCTCCTCCTGGAATATTTAGACCACACTATGTTTAGACCACACATTATTCCACATTTAGACCACACTATTTTTATAAGAACTTCATGTCCACGTTACAAGTACTGTATTTCAATTTAATACACATTCTTGGGAGTTTAGACCACACTATTCTATTCCACACCAGTCCATACTATTCCACATAGCGGTAGTTTTATTGCAACCCAATACACATTATTCCACATTTAGACCACACTATTCCACACTTGTAAACCCCTATATACATTATTTCACATTTATACCACATTATTCCACATTTACACCACAATATTCTATTCCACACCAGTCCACAATATTCCACATAACGGTAGTTTTATTGCAACCCAATACACATTATTCCACATTTAGACCACACTATTCCACACTTGTAAACCCCTATATACATTATTTCACATTTATACCACATTATTCCACATTTAGACCACAATATTCTATTCCACACCAGTCCACACTATTCCACATAACGTTAGTTTTATTGCAACCCAATACACATTATTCCACATTTAGACCACACTATTCCACACTTGTAAACCCCTATATACATTATTTCACATTTATACGACATTATTCCACATTTACACCACAATATTCTATTCCACACCAGTCCACAATATTCCACATAGCGGTAGTTTTATTGCAACCCAATACACATTATTCCACATTTAGACCACACTATTCCACACTTGTAAACCCCTATATACATTATTTCACATTTATACCACAATATTCCACATTTACAACACACTATTCTATTCCACACCAGTCCACAATATTCCACATAGCGGTAGTTTTATTGCAACCCAATATACATTATTCCACATTTAGACCACACTATTCCACACAGTCCACACTATTCTACATAGCGGTAGTTAATTTTGTAAACCCAATATACATTATTTCACATTTATACCACACTATTACACACAGTCCACACTATTCTACATATCGGTTGTTAATTTGTAAACCCAATATACATTATTCCACATTTAGACCACACTATTCCACACAGTCCACACTATTCTACATAGCGGTAGTTAATTTTGTAAACCCAATATACATTATTTCACATTTATACCACACTATTACACACAGTCCACACTATTCTACATATCAGTTGTTAATTTGTAAACCCAATATACATTATTTCACATTTATACCACACTATTACACACAGTCCACACTATTCTACATATCGGTTGTTAATTTGTAAACCCAATATACATTATTTCACACTTATACCACACTATTCCACACAAGTCCATACTATTCTTCATAGCGGCAGTTAATACCTTCGATTTCAAACCAAACCCGAATAATCCCAATTATTATAAAATTAGGGCCAATTATTATAAAATTAGGGCCAGAAAAAAGAAATTACTAAAAAATCACAGTGTGGCGCCAATTTCTTATAAATGGCGCCAACACCTATTCCCCCAAAAGCAAATTCTGACAACTGAAACCAATCCCAGTCCAATCGAAGCGGCGCCTTCAGCCGTGCCCAATCCCAGTCCAATCCAAGCGGCGCATTCATTGACCCTTTCCCAATTCGACTCCAATTAGACCCTATGGTTATTTAATCAGCCAAATGTCATACTATAAACTCTACCTTTTCCAGTGCAAAATTTGTCCAGTAAAAGATCATCAAAATGGAAATCACTGTTCATCTTCCCCCTGAAATCATAGGAGAAATATTTGTTAGGTTGCCTTCTAAGCCCGTTGTTAGGTGTAAGATCCTGTCTAAGGAGTGGTTTCGTATAATATCAGATCTCTCTTTTGTGAAAAGGCACAGAGCCCAAATGAGGCTCCAGAATAAAGTCCGCATACTCTTTCAAGAAGAGGATCATTTCATGCCATTCCAATACGAACCACCAGTCCATGGTGGTCCTGTATTGAGGCACGTCGTTCGGGGTTATAGAGATTTTGAATACCTTGGTTCGTGCAACGGTCTAGTTTTGGTGTGCGGCGGGGATTCTGTTTTTTTTCCTACTCAATCCAACTACAGGGATGCGTACTTATGTGCCTCCTGAACCAATCAATTTCCCCGCCCAGGTGAATGGTGCACGCACACTATTTGGGTTGAGCTACAATGAGAGGAATGACGATTATCATATCCTCCGGATCTCTCTGTTCCACAGTAGTATTTGGCTCTCAGAGGTCAAGATATTCTGTAGGAATGTCTCTCAGTGGATGGATCTTGGTCAGCATCCTCACGAAAGTCTCATGTCTGGAAATGGTGTCTATGCCAATGGATGTCTACACTGGAGGGTTTATTCTCGACACCTATCAGTTTTTAATTTGGAGCACCAACAATTCTCGCTCATCACTGTACCTGAGTGCATCTCCCAGAGCAATTTGTATTACAATTTATCCTCTTTAAACAATGAAAAATTAGTTTTGTCCAGGTGGCTCTACACTCCTAACGAACCTGTTGATGTTTGGATTCTGGAAAATTACCACTTTCCTAATTCCTGGACAAGATATGAAGTTACCCTAGATGTACCCATTTTCATACCGCGCTATATTAACTTACAGCCGCTCTATCTTGTGGAGCCACGACGAAACAAGATTGTGTTTAGGTTAAATCCTATTGGCACTTTTGACTACTGGGACATCTTGCAGGGGAGGTTCTTCTTTATTGATGACCAACCAATAGTTAATGTTCCATCCTCTGTTTTCCCATATATTGAGAGCTTCGAGTAGCGATGCATAGAGTGTAGTAGTAATTTTATTCGTGTAATTTTATTCTGGGTTTAGTTTCTAAACAATCATGCTATGCTTTTTATTAATACAAGTTGTTTTGCAAATATGGGTGTTGTCTTTGATCAATATGTAATTTTTTGTACTTTGAAACAGACTCAGTATTTTAGGTTGTGTCCAATATATAAATTACCTATTAATTAATATAATAAATATTATTTAACACATACTAGAAAAATAAATGCTTTGATTTTTAAAGACTTTTCATTTGGAAATGTAAAATTTTGAATCTTCTATTTATTGTTCTATAAAAAAAATTAATCTACTAATTCTAATTATTTACTTTCTCAAAATATTTAAGAAAAATAAGTTTAAACAAAATTTTGAAAAAATGTGTGTTCTTAAAGTCTTAGTTGTTGAGTTATTCACGGGGTGATATACTAGTTAATCTAAAAATATATATTAAATATAAGTTCATTTGGGAGTGAGATTAATCAAAAAGTTTAACGTTCTTTTATTTTTAGGGGTATGTTTAGGGTTTAGGGAGGTCTAGAATTGGATAATGAGATTAAGAATCAAAACTAATATTTTTGGTGGGAAAATTTAAATTTTTTTTTAAAGTGGAGCGGGGTTTAGGCTAGGCTCATTCCTTCCAAAAAAATTATGGGAATTCTTATTAGATATTAGCCTTTTAAAATAAATTTTAAAAACAAAATTGATTTTCTTGTGTAATTAAAATTGATGACCAACCAATAGTTAACGTTCCATCCTCTGTTTTCCCATATCTTGAGAGTTTCGAGTAGGGATGCATGGAGTGTACTAGTTTGTAAACAATCATCCTATGCTTTTTATTAATACAAGTTGTTTTGCAAATATGGGTGTGGTCTTTGATCAATATGTAATTTTTTTACTAGACACATATCTATAGTAATATAATAACAAAAGTTAACTACTAAAAATAGAAAGAATTTCTTTTAACACAAAAAAACAACTAATATTTTTATCATGATGTACTAAATTACTTATTAATTAATATAATAAATATTATTTAACACATACTAGAAAAATAAATTCTATTATTTTTAAAGTCTTTGTGTAAAATTTTCATCAGTTTAGCAAAAAAAATTTATCTTCTATTTATTGTTCTATATAAAAATGAATGTACTATTAAGAAAAAAAAGTTTATAAAAACTTATAACAAATGTGCATTCTTAAAGTCTGAGATGTTGAGTTATTCACGTGGATGATGTATGTATTATACAAATGTACACATATATAATTAATATTGCCTAAACTAAATTTAGAGTTCAATGATCTTTATTTTAATTGGTCTATAGATCGAAAATTTAGTTATATTATTCACAATTTAAGACCCCAACAAATAATAATTTCTATAAATAATTAATAAAAATAATGATGAACCTGAAACATGTTTTGACGAACGCCTCTATTTTGTTTTCCATATTGAATTAATTTAATTTAAAGAAATTATTGTTTGTTAGGTCTTAAAATTGAGACACAAAAATGTAGAAGAAGGCCTAAACTGGGGGAAAAATTAAAAAAAAAAGTGAGTTGCTCTAATTTCAGACACTTTAAAAATGAGGGCAAAGTATTATATGAAAATAGTTCATGATAATCTTATCATGAAACAATTTTAAAGTATCATTAATTTAATCGAGAGTATCATTAATCTGATCAGGTGTATCATTAGTCCGAGTTCAACAAAATTTAAAACAATTACTATGTAATACCACTGACTCAGATTAGTGATACCCCCGATAGGTTTAATGATACTCCTGATGAGATTAATGATACTTTAAAACTATTTCATGTTAAACTTATTATGAAGCGTTTTCATATAAAACATAATAAAAAATGAGTAGTTATATTAACGCATTGCTTTATTTAAACATATGTAATCAAAAGCTAAAAAAAAAATTTAAATTAATTTTTGAACTGATCACATTGCTTTAATTATAATTATTTTTACATAACATTAACACAAACTAATATTGGGCACATAATCAGTCAATATTCGAATTTTATTTGTTTAGGGTTTCCCACTACCATTGACCAACCACTCCTCAATATCAATATTCCTCCACAATCCCCAAACTCAATCCCACGTACTCAATCTACATAAAATCCACCTTTTGTCTCAACTATTTTTCGGGAAATTAAAAAGCACCCCTCTTATCATTCTTGGGAGATTAAAAGGACGCAACCCTTCGCCACGCCAACAGGGAACCTGGTCTTTAAATATCCAACGATTGGTTACTTATTTTTCATCCATCTAATCTAATCTCATCTGTAATTTGCCATCTTCTCTAATTCAACTACAACAAATGGAAGATACATACATGATAGAGCTAACTCATCAGCAGAATCGGAAGTTTGCCCGACTACAAGATTTAGGCGTTGTCTGCCAGCAAAAAATTGACGAGGTATAAATTTTTTTGAGATTTCCCTTTTCTTTCTTTAGGGTTTACAAACCAATAGTTATGGGTATATATGTTTGGTGTCTCCGTATATGTGAAATCTTTGTGGTAAAAAAATTATTGTAGGCGGCTCGTACGATGCGGGAGATTGAAGAGATTAATTTGAGTTTGTTTAATGACCGGGTGATGGTGTTGAGCCATTTGGTTGAGAAAAATCGGAAGAAGATTGACTGTATAAGAGGCTATGTTTCGGACGACATGATCGGGAGTATCGAGGACGACATTACCGAATACAAACGGAAATTGGATATGGCGACACGCGATTACGTACGCGAGGCCAAACCTTTCCGTTCAAGATGTGAATCCTAAGTATTTCCCAATTAATTGTACTTTTTATTTATTGGACTGCAAGGGAAATTTTGATATTAATATTAACCCCAAGTTCTACTTTATCGTTGTCTTTTTTATTTTATTTATAGTAATTTTCTTCATTAATTTTACAAAAGGTATTACTCTAGAAAAAAATTGATTTAATTGGTTCAAAACAATCTATAAGCTACTTTATATGTGCATTGAAAAGTGTTTGAAATGCTAAAAAGACATGTATTTTGCCAAAAATACCAAGAGCTAAAAAAAATTGTACTGTATTTTGAAATGGAGAGAGTATAATTTTTTTATTTAATAATCACATTAATACAAATTTGAATGGACCATTAAAGCAGATCCCTCGGCGAAAGCTAAATACATTCAAAATCAAAGTCCCTAAATCTTACCCTCCATTAACCCCTTCCTTAAATAACCCTTTTTAATATGTTAACAACAAATGGTATAGTGTCTTGAGTTTTAGAATAATAATAAAAAATGCTTGAGTAAAGAGTTGGTAAAAATATGTCACGTGTCATGTACACCTATAGATGTAGGGTGGTGGCTATGTCATGATGATCACATTTCCCGATTAATAAAGTTAGTTGTGGGGGTGGGTATTGTGTGGAATCAAGTGGAGTTAGGTGTTTTTCTAAATAGATTTGTTATATCAAAAAATTTAAATTTTGTATAGCAAAAATAAATTCTTCTAGTATAACGAAGGTTGAAAATTTCGGTATTGGTAGAAATATTGAGACCTTGAATTTGGTGGAAATATCAATGGATACTTCAATATCGAATATCGATATCTGTAAATTTAAAAAATTATGAAAATTTAATACTGGTATAACAAACTTATAATGAATAAGTTTAACAATAAAAATAGAGCAAATTTTACATTTGTGATATTAATGGATATTTATAGAAATGACCGATATTTTCTTGATATTTTACAAATATTATGCTCACTTTTACAAAATGTTTATTTTCTCGTACAAGTATATGTTTAGTTGGATGTACCTACCCAAAACAAAAAGGCACGCACATTTATACCACACAAGTATTCCACACGAGCATACCACACACACATACCACATCAGTATTTCCTCATTCATTTCCATAAGTATCCACACAAGTATTCCACACATTTATACTACATGAGTACTTCCACAATGATTTCCACAAGTATTCCACACATTTATCCACACAATTATACCACATAAGTACTTCCACAACCATTCCACACATTTATCCACACAATTATACCACATCAGTATTTCCACAATCATTTCCACAACTAAATTTAGAGTTCAATGATCTTTAATTTAATTGGTAGAAAATAAAAAAATAAAAAATTGAGCATCACATCAAAAGAGAAAAATATAATAATAGTGATATATATATATATATATATATATAAATATAACAAAATTTCGAAAATGAAAAATAAACAATACACATGGTGTAATAGTTCTTTATACTTTATTTATTGTATATTTACAAACCGTGCAAACGCACGGGGTGATATACTAGTTAATCTAAAAAAATATGTTATATATAAGTTCATTTGGGAGTGAGATTAATCAAAAAGTTTAACGTTCTTTTATTTTTAGTGGTATGTTTAGGGTTTAGAGAGGTCTAGAATTGGATAATGAGATTAAGAATCAAAACTAATGTTTTTTGTGGGAAAATTTAATTTTTTTTTTAAAGTGGAGCGGGGTTTAGGCTAGGCTCATTCCTTCCAAAAAAATTCCGGTAATTCTTATTAGATATTAGCATTTTAAAATAATTTTTAAAAACAAAATTGATTTTATTGTGTAATTGAAATTGGTCTTCAATATATAATACAAAGTTTACATAAGATACCACAAACTAATATTGGGCATATAATCAAAAATGATTTTATTGGATTTTGGAATAATTATAAAAAATGCTTGAGTAAAGTGTTGGTAAAAATATGTCAAGTACACCTATAGATGTAGGGTGGTGGCTATGCCATTATGATCACATTTCCCGGTATATAAAGTTAGTTGGTGGGGTGGGTATTGTGTGGAATCAAGTGGAATTAGGTGTTTTTCTAAATAGATTGGTTCTATCAAAAAATTCAAATTTTGAATAGCATAAATAAATTCTTCTAGTATAACCGAGGTAAAGTTCAAAATATCAGTATTGGTAGAAATATTGTGGAAATATCGATGGATACTTTTTTTTTCGATATTTTACAAATATTATGCTCAATTTTTACAAAAGTACAATTGAAATTGATATTACATACTGATATTTATCGTTATTACCAATTTCTTTTAAGCTGATGGATTTAGAAAGTGTTATACACTTTTTTTTTTTAATGAAGGTAAGCATTTATTTCGAGTCACAACAACTAGGGTTAGATTATTACAAAGTAAAATAGATTTTCCACCAATTTTCAGCAGAGAATATATATAAACTAACACTTTTTCAGTTTAAACATTATCCACTTTTTCAATATGTAGTGTAGGACATTAATTAATAAATATGGCCCTGATTTTGACCCTGTAAAAAAACTAATCATATGAATATGACCATTTCATTCAAAAATAAATAAACCAATTTAATTAATAAATATATTCATATAAAACTCGAAAAAACACGACTGTTATTACCGGCTATCAAAGTTGATTAGACGGTTAATCATATTTCTCTGTTTTGAAAGGAGAAGACGCTTCGTTTCCAGTGCAATCCATCATGAAACCCTTTCAGCAAATATATAATCCCCACTCTTTTCTAGAATCTTACTCATTCACTCAACACTTTTTCGAGCAAAAATGTCTTCCCCTTCCTCAAACTCCCGTCGTCGTTTTGACCTTTGGAACCATCTTCCCGACTATGTCTTTTATAATATCTTCAGTCGTCTTACGAGTGAGGAAATTATGTTTTCCGTTCGCCCGACATGTCGGAGATGGATGGACGCTGCTAACCAATCTACATTGTGGAGAGACGTATCTTTCACTAATTGGTCCAATTCGGAGTTTGATTTTCGTTACGACATAATGGCTCGCAACGCTATTGATCTTTCAGACGGTGAACTTAAGTCATTCAAGATCGAACGACTTGGGGATGATTCGTTGTTGGCATATCTTGGGAGATGGTAAATTTTTTAGAAAGTGTTCATTTTCTCCTTTTTATATCCACTCAAATTGGCTTTATTGTAGTTTGATGTATTGAAATGATGATTATGGACGTATATGTTTATATAGGGTTAGTTTCATTTAGCATTTGATGTATTGAAATGATGATTATGGACGTATATGTTTATTTATGGACGTACATGCCGTTCATTGTCGTGATTTAATTAGGGGTGATCTGAAATAGACAAGAATATGTCTTGCCCTGTTTCGACGAAGCTCGCCAACTTGTTGATAATGTCTTTGAGATTAATCTATGTAATCTGAAATAGACAAGAATATGCCCTGCCCTGAAATTAATCTATGTAAGCGTTGACTCGAAAGAAGGTGTCCTGTTTTGATGTGAAATTAATCTCTGTAAGTTAGGCTATATGGGTTATGAGTAAAGTTGTTTTGGCCCTCCTTACTTGCCCAAAATGTTGATATGTCATTCTAAGTAAATTTATGTAATTAATCTCTGTAAGCATGGTCTCATTTTACTTGTTCAATGTATTTTGCCCTGTTCCATTGCATTGAAAAATTAACACATTCTTTCTCATCGAATAGGGCTCCTAACCTTCAACGGCTTACTGTCATAAATCCTTTTGCCGGACTGACCCCTCGTGGATTAGTTTCTGCTCTTTCAAGGATGGTAGATTTGAAAGAGCTTGAACTCAGGTTTGTCTCGGCTCCCGGATTCACTCCTGAAAATGTTCATGCCATTGGCATGGCTTGCCCAATGCTAAAGACTTTCGAAATTGTGACTTACTATGACGATGTTGATGCTGAGGCTTCCGACGACGACGATGACGGTTCATTATTTGTGGAGGCGATTGTGGAGTCTATGCCGGGGGTTGAAAACATCGCCATCAACGTTGAATGGTGTAGAAGGAGCATGTTGGAACGGCTATTCATCAAACTGCCGAACCTTAAAAGCTTGAAGATTTGTGGAAGCCTCCACACAAACGTTAATGATGTTGATCCCCTCTCAGTTCACCGTAGATATGGGTTTAGGTCGTCTAGGCTTAATGATTATAGGTTTGATTGCATTTTATTCATCAAGAACTGAAGAATTTCTGTTTTTATTTTGTTATTTTGTGAGGCATATGTACTGGTTTACAATGTTTATGTTTTAGGCATCCGTATTTTGTAAATGTCCATTTTCGTATTTCTCCATCGTACAAGTATATGCATTGAAAAATGTTTCAAATGCTAAAATGATATTTATTTTGCAAAAAATGCAAAATGACAAAAGGACTTTATTTTGAAATGGAGGGAGTATAAAAATTGTTCTTATAATGTACATAAAAAATATAAGAAATACTCTTATGTAAGATGGTTTCATACATTAATTAGAGAATGCTTCACTTGAATATTTGGATCATACTCCTCTTGAAAAAAGTATTTAAATTCAAAATATTTAATTCATTTAACCAATTTTTAAGAAACATCATTAAGTTTCTTTGAGGATAGTACTCGAACACGGAATAATTATAAAAAATATACACGAATTTCAATTAACTAAGTAAATTTTATAGAATACAATAGGAAAATATATATAGTCAAATATAATTGAATTTCAATTTAATTCAACCATTATTTTGGACCCAATAATTTTTTATTTGAATGAATAATAAATTTGTATTTGATTAATAAATAAAGTTGAATGAAACATTAAATATAATTGGCAGGAATATATGAATGCTATTTTTAGCAGACTTTGTTGTTATTATATATATATATACTAGTATGTACCCCCGCGAATTTCGCGGATTGGAATTTCTTTTGTTATTATTAATTCAAATTATAAATATTAATATTTTTTAATTTAAATATATTGTAATTTTAATATAATATTAAAATTGTAATTATAATTCAATGAATAATAAAAACTACTAAACATGAATAAATAAGTAAATAGAAAAATATTAACTAATTCTTACATTCAATCTCAAATTAGTATAACACAATATTACTTAAAATTACACGTTCCTGAAAACTTCTCTGAAGACTACATTTGTATACTTGCATGATCTTCCAAAAAATTATTTTATTTTTAATTTTAAATATCTTGTAAATTTAACATATAATTTAAAAGTAATCTATTATCAATGTAATTTCAAAATTATAATTGTAATTAAATGAATAAAGAAAAAAAATTAAACATGTATAAATAAATAACTTTGAACAACATTAAATATTTGGTGCTCAGAGTTTAGGTTTAGTGAATTTTACGAACTGAAAGAGAATTTGTATATACAACAATAATTTAGATTTAAACATATTTTTTGTAATTTAAAATTTTTATAAATAATTTTTTTTTATAATAAACAACGTTCTTAAATTGAAATTATAATTGAGATATTGAAAAGTGAAACTAAATATATAATACTTATAAACTTTATAAAATATTAATGGTTCCACATATATAGATTTCACAAAAAAACAAAAAAAAAATCAAAAATTTCTCTATAAACAACGTTTGTTGTATATTTACATGATCTCCCATCAAAATTGAGACACAAAATTTTCAATAATCTTTTAATTCTGACCTTAGAGACAACATGTAGTTGTTAATGCGTAAAAATGGTTTGAGAAGATACCAAACTTTTGCGAAAAGAGATTTATCTAGACTTCTATTTATCAACATCCTGAAACACAGTAGCAAGATAAATTATCTAGTTATAAAATTTATTGGCATCGCCTGATCCAAATTACTCAAGGTCATCCTTAGAGGGTGTTTGACTAAGCTTATTTGAAATATCTTATAAGCTCTAACATGTTATAAGTTATTTTAAGAATATATAAGATGTAATTTTTAAGTAGCTTATAAGTTGTTAAAGTGTTTGGCTAATACAACTTATAAGATCTTTGATAATTTATAACAAATATTTTTTAAATTTATAAAAAATATTTTTTTTCTATTTTTTATGTTGAGGAAGGGGTGGGTAGGGGTTGCGGTGGGGTGGTTCCAGGGTGAGGTAGGTGGTTGGGGTGGAGGTGGTTAGGAAAATAAGTTGGGAAATTTCAACTTATTTTTTTACAGCTTATAAGATGTTGGGAGCTTATTTTATGATCTTATAAGCTGTTAAACATCTTATTTTGTCAAACACATTGGTAGTACTTATAAGCTCTTAAACAACTTATAAGATGTTTTAAGAAGCTTATAAGCTCAGCCAAACACCCTCTTAGTCTATAGTTCTAAGTAGCATTATCATTACACCTTCCTTCAAAATCGAACGTTGTTTCGAGAGTTCAAATATTAAATAGAAAGCAACTTTTCATTAGCTCCACAATAAAACTTTGATCTGCAAAAACTTTCTAAACTCATATAAACTCACACTTGTATAAATTTTCAAAGTCAATCATGCAACTTATTATCAAAGAGTGTCACTATCCACACCCTGAAAACCTCTGACTACACCCAAATGTTATACACACTCCCATTCAAATTTAAAATGCTACACAACTTATTTATGTACTCCCTCCGTCCCAATTTTGTTTGTTCGTTTGACTGTGCGCGGAGTTTAATGCGAGAGTTGAATTTTAGTATTTAAATGAATAAAGTAGTATTGGGAATGGTGAATAAAATAGTATTTAAATGAATAAAGTAGTATTAAGAATGATGAATAAAGTAGTATTTAAATGAATAAAGGTGAATAACTTTATTTCCATTTTAGGGATGAGAAAACAAAATTAGGACGAACCTTTTTGGCAAATAGGCAAACAAAGCCGGTACAGGGGGAGTATCATTCAACCACATTTAATTTTAAAAAATCAAATTTAAAATGCTACACATCTTATTTATGTATCATTCTACCACATTTAATTAATACTAATTAAGGTATTTTATTAAAATTAATTTTGGCAATATTGGATCAAATGAATTATTTTGGACGAATTGTATAGTGGTTGATCAAATATATCAATATGCAACGTGCATGTGCTTAACATATTCGTGCATTTAGAAACATTAAATAAAAAAATGACCCTAAAACCTTGCATAATTGTAAAATTTGGACCGCTTAACCTTGCATAATTCTACTTACATTTTAAAAGTAAAAAAAAAAAAAAAGGAAAGAAAAGGACCTTAGAACATGAATGTAGACAATGATCAAAATGACACTTGAACAAAAATATGTTTCGTTGGGTTTATAATCTATATAGAAATATTTAATAAAAAAATATTTAGAAGCTTATAAAATCTTAAAATAAATTATTACAATTTATAAGCTAAAAAAAAAGTTGGAAGACCAATTTATTTTCTTAGTCACCCTACCCACACAACCTTATTGTCCTAGTACGTAGTCCCCATCAAAATAGAGATCTTACATAATATAAGAACTCTCAATTAAAAAGAGCTCATTTTGTTTAGGCTGATGAGTGATAGTGAGCTGAAAATAATTTATTGTCAGATTTAGCTTCAACTTACAATTGCCATCACCCAACCTTGTAGAAGAGAATACAGTGAGGTCCCTTACGGACAAACTAATGGACACATGGTCAGGCTACCAAGACAAAGAAGAAAATAAAACTTAGAAAAAAAATTAATTCTAATGTCCAAGACTCATTAGCATGCATAATTTTACCATAACAGTTGTTAATCCATATCCTTGCAACCAATTATCAAGTTATTATCGTACTTAAATTCACATTAATGCTTATAAAACTATAAAAAGTTGTATGTATATTTTTTTATTTATTAAAAAATGAAAAGGAGCAAAACAGAGACTTTGGTTTATAGTCTTTGGGTTATCCACGAAAATGACTCGAAAATTGGAACTTCTAGACGATCATAAACAATGGAAACGTACAATGCCAAATATTTATGTCTTGCATTTTTAAGAGAAAAATGGATTTAGTTATTTTGTTTCAAGTACAACACAAATTAATTATTTATTAATAAATGTTAACCCACTTTCTAGCGGATCAATAAACATGATTCAACATGCAATGAAGAATCAAATACCAGGCCACTTAAATAATTAACTCACTGACAATTTAGATTTTGAACAAATTTGGTACATTAAGCAGTCCCCTTCACTAATATTAATCATTTTCCCAAATTTCTTCATTATGATCAACAAAAGCCTTTATTAATTCAAAATGCCCATAATATTTTACCCGCAGAATCATTGCCTGGGCAAATAGAAAGCATCTATAAACATGATTCAATATATACTCGTCTACTGATCATTACTTTGCTATGAGTACATAATGAAGGAAATTCATCATCTATATTAGGAAAAAAATTGTGAACACTCATAATCATGCTTATTAAATAAAATACAAATATGATCATTACATCCTTGCGTTATGTTGTTCCGTTATGCACCTTGCACCAAGTAGAATGAAAGTCACCCACTGAATTTTACTCATCCTGACAAAAAGAAATGACTATAAATCAATCTTTTATAGTGTTGGAATAGCATTTTATTTATCCTTTAACATCTTCTCACTTATAAACACAATAATAAAATGATTATTTTTGGGGCATTATTACATCATAAACCTCTTTAGATTCTTTAAACTAAAATCTCGAAAAGAGCATCAGATGTCATTTAGAGACTTCTAAATCTTGTAAGCTTTTTAAACTGAATAACAATAACATAGAGGTTTAATTTCTCTCGACAATGATACTGTAGAACACAACAATGCTAAATATGAAGTACATTAGTATTGGCATCCTAGATCATCTACATGCAGAAATATAATACTGAAAAATATAATAATATAAGAAACAACTCTGCAAAAAAGGAACTAAAAAACTCGCTGATAAATCAGTCAGGATGAAGGACCTACTTGAAATAGATTCTTGATGAGACAAACGTTGGGAATATGGTACGCATTAACTTCATCTCATGTCATATTCGATCTGCAGGGAGGTTGAGGTTGAAATAGGAAACAACAAATTGTGCATGGTAGCAGCTCTAAATATTTACTCAAATAAACAATGTTCGAATGGTCCCTACTTAAATTCAAGTTCTATACAAACCCAAGTAGACTCTACAACCCAATGAATGAATCTGCATTTTTTAGATGAAATGTTGAGTGTTCCCCAAATTTTAAAGAATGGGTAAAAAATAAAAACTAATTTGAAGATGATTAAATGAAATAAAATAAAATTGTGCCTCAGGACGGCAGCAGCAGCAGAGCATGAGGGGAAATTTGACGGAGAAATTCTGACAATCGAGCAAAGAAGAAATAAACAATAAAACAACAGATCAAAAGACAAAGAAGAGAAATGCTATAGATGCTTGCATATACTTTACCCTGCCACTTCCTAATCACCAATTTCATCCCCAAATTCACCGCAACATCCATAATCTCAGTAGTCACTCTTGAAGCCACTGTATTTCTATTATAGGAAAAATTAAAGACAATGTGCAATATTTTCAATCTCTTGTTGTTTTAAATTATTAAAGGTATCCCATTAAACAAATAACAAAGATAAAAAAAGTTCAGTGAGTTCATAACATTTTTGAACAACAAAAATTAAAATATTTCAAATTATTTAGTCATCTCTTAGATTGGTAGTGACTCTAGTTTTACACGGTAGCATCTGTTTAATAGACTTTACCAACTGTCAAGCTCTAGTATTAATCTTAGACAATAGACCTAATTTTAGTGGGCAGAAGAAACAGGGGGCCCCTTCTTAGTGGAATTGACAAATGCTCATGCAAAAATATGTTATGCTACAGGAGCCTCTAGAATTAAAAAAATATGGTACTCCCCCCGTACCATTTTGGATTGCTCAAATGGAGTAGTGCAGGTATCAATGAAAAAAAATATTTATTAGTATTAAAGGGTGTAAAGTTCAGGGTATATTGATTATTTCTACTATATTTAAGAAAGTTCCATTTTTTTAGGGTATATTGAAAAATATACTATATATGAGATGTAAATAAGAATTGTTTGGAAGTGGATAATTTGAAAGGGTAGGATAGTTCTTCCGTAGTTTTGAGCAATTTAAAATGGGACAGAGGGAGTATTTAACTTACTTAGTTGCTAAGGATCTTCTAATGCTTAACTCTCTGACCCTAAACCATTGTATTCCTATTATAGAAACACTCAAGATAGTGAGCAATATAATGACAACTATTAGGTATACATAAACAAAAAGATGCAGCATACGCTTTAAGATAGTTGCTCATTAAGTAGTTAGAAGCTACCAAGAGTAAAAAAATTATACTTGAAGCAAGAACTCAAATCTTAGAAGTTATTTGAATTGAAGCCAAACTTTTCACAATAGAATAATAAAGTGCATCAAAGTTTTATAAGAGAAAATAAATTTTGTATGAAAAAAGAATGCAACTATGAAAGGAGAAAATTAGTATGAAAAAAAAGAAATCAAAGAGGTAGAGAGACTTGGTGCAAAAAAAGAAACCTGTTATACACCCATAAAAGAGATCAAATAAACTTTTTATCCCACAATTTGTATAAAAAAAGAAACATGTTATCCCATGAAAAAAGAAACATTACTTTATGAAAAAAAAGAACCTGTTATCCACAATTTGTATGAAAAAAATAAACCCTGTTATATACCCAAAAATAGAAACTGAACAAAATTAAGAAGTGTAGAGAGACTTATAGATCAATTAGCAGCAATACGGCGGCAGTGTAGACTATGGTGCTGAAACAGTGAACTGCAGCAACGAACCATGTTGCTCCAAATCAGATCACGAAATAGGGCATACCACAAAAATATGAATTTGCAAAACAAATAGATGAGACAATTATCATATAACCTCCATAACCTAACTACAACAATGCCAAAGCAGTACATGAGCAACAGAATAAAAACCGTAGATTGATCAAATATAGAAATTCTACTATCCTACCACTAACTCATCAAGCAATGGCCAAATAAACCCAAGGATGAGAAGACTTGGTCTGAAAGAAGAAAACCCCTAAACCATCTCCTATATAAACTCAATTTCGTGAATTTATCATGAATTAAGAACAATATATTTGAATAAACAACATCCTAGCTTCACAAAATCAATAACTAACACAAACATCATCAAAGCAGAAAAATGTAAAGATTGAAATTAAAAATGAATATCCAATAAAGACTAACCACTACTTCCAATGAGAAGAGGCTTGATAACATAATCGTAATCCACACGTGCCCTTACCGGTGGTGCGACCTTTAACTCTCCCCAGAGGTGTCGTCTCCTTTCAAAACAGACAGTAAATAACTAAAGTACAATTAAAGAAACGTTCTTTGACTTTTTCACTAAATTTGAACTCATAATTGTAAGAGCCTGGAAAGATACCTTTCAAGAATAACTGGTAATCATCTGCATTGTGCAACCATTCTTTGACTTTTTCAAAAAAAATGGAACTCATAACTGTAAGAGTCTGGAAAGATGAAACACATAAACGTTAATTATCAAGCAAGAAACGACAAAAGAGGCGATAAAATAATATTAAATACATCACTTTTGGGTAAAAGGTAAGTGGATTCTTTGTATATTTCCTGTCATTCATTATATCTTTTTTTCTTCCTTGGTTATGGACCTTATGGTTATTGAGTACATTTGGAATAATTAACTTACATTAAATTATGAACAAATAGTATGTTATCCAATCACAACTAAAATCAGAATCTATAGATCAAATATTCAAATTTCAGGTGCAAAAGGATGTTTTTTAACATTAAAGGAAACAACTTTTCCAATACAATCAACAAAGGCATGCACAATGGTAACTGGTCACTCACCTTTTGATGCATCTTTATCATCATAAGAGGCTAAAATCGAGTCTTCTAATTTCCGAGCAGATTTCTTTTCTCAGAAAGTCTATGCATGGTAGTCACCCCATTATTCTCAGCATCGGGATCTCTGTCATCATGATCACGATATTTCTTATCCCTGCCAGTATGGTTTTTCAGCTCCTTGTGCACCCTCGTAACTGTTTTATCATCTATATCAAGACACTCAACACTTGGATTTCTTTCTCCATGGGGGCCTATAATCCTATCTCTTCGCAACCATTTCTGAAAAAAAAAATGGATGCAATTTTCAGTTAGAAAGCAACAAAGCAGAGATATATGCACATGTAGAGATATACACCTTATCCATGTGAGACTGCCGCATCGCAGGTACATCGGAGCTCCTCTCGTCATAACGATGAAAAGATGGTGGCCAAAAGAAGCAGGAGAAGGAGCTGAAATGGTAGATGAAGTATCTGGCAGAAATCTAGTGAACTCATCAAGAAGATCTAGATGATCATCAATAAGTGCTGCAAAATTAGATAACCTTAAGAACACACAACTAAAGAGTATTTTATTCCAGGACATAAGGAGAAACACTGACCTCTTCGTACACCTCCGTTATACCCTTATGTTCCTTTTGATACATATTTAAAATGTCCAAGAAAGATTTATAAACATGATCGTCATTTTGAAAACGTTTCTGTAGATTAAAAAAATCACAGACATAATGTTACACTATTGAACCTTTCTCGTGAAATGAGCAGAAAACCTTTATTATTTGATAAAAACTCCACCTTTATCTTATTGACAAAACTAATAGCCTCTTGAAACTCAACTGTCCTTTTGGCTGGAGCTTTTTCCTCCTAGGTGAGGGGTAATTTCATATCCCTTGGGCAAGAATGTGTTAAACCCAAGTATCAAATTAGGATGCCCTTTAAACAACTCTTTCACCCTACCTATGACACTGCGATGTCAATTCTGCCAAAAAAAATAATGTAAGAGTTGCAATCATTTCTCAAGCTCACAAACTATTTTACCAAGTAAACAACATTTACCTCATAACTTGTAATACTATAAAGACTTTGGGGCTTATTTTCATCCTTCTCAAGCAGCTACAGAAGATTTCCAGTACCCTGCATGAACAATTAAGTATATAATATGAAAACAAAATTAATATATAAGGAATCCGGCAAGAGAACATTGCCGGAAAGAAAAATACGCTATGCGAGCGTGATTCACACTGAATCAAAATTGCAGAGAAAAACAGAGTGAGGCTGAGAACAATGTTCTATCAATAATGCAAAAGAAGTGAAATCTAAAATACTAATCATATTGTTGATCATCAATATATACATGAATATTCTAAAAATAATTGGAAGGTTGACGAAGATATATAAACATTTTGATACACTCGTAACCATAAATATCTGTACAGAAGGATTACTAACCCAATTCAAATATAGCACCAAATCTAAACGGATTCTACACCTGCAAAACGGAACACTAAATTCTCAACTGGAATAACGAAACTTGCAATCAAACATAATTATAGTCAGAAGACTTTAAAATTTTTGGAATCATCTACAAACCTTTAAAAAATTTGGGCGGAGACGACGGAAAGAGATCAGCGAAACGACGCCGTTCATGAATAATCTGAGAGAAAAGGGACGGCGGCGCGAGAGGCGGTAGTGATTCGGGAGGAGAGGTGGCGTATCAGAAGCATTAAACAACTGATTAAATGCCAGTATCAGCAACATTAACAACTGATTAAACATCAAATGAAATGTTAGCGAAACAACACCAGCCAGAAAATCAAGATTACCCCACAAACTCAATAAAATTTAAATTATTATCACGTGTCCAAATTCGATTAAGAGAACCCCAAAGGAAACAAAGATTAAGAGAAACATAAACAAATTCAATTATGGTCTAACAGAAAAAATACCCAAATTCGCAAAAGAAAAAACCAATAGATTTTGACAGGAAAAATTATTCATCAAATAATAAAAAGTCACTCAAAAATCAATGAACCACTGCTGCTATTTTCTCCTCAGAAACTACTTTTTATAAATAAATAATTTTGAATAGAAAAACTTAAGTATATGATGGTTTATCTAATTCGATCTTTGAAAATTTTAAAAAGGAAAATGTATGTAACGGTTGATTCCTTCTCTACTTTTGGGATGTGCCATGACGGTAATGGGCGTCGGTGTCTGATTTTGCCACGTCTTCAATCACTCGCCGAGAAACGCCGACCATTACCGCCCATGCCCTACCTAGCAAAATTGTACGCAGTCCGGAAAAAAACCCAAAGAATATAACAAAAATAAAAATAATTAAACAAAAAACACACAAAAATTGAGAGTCTGTACCCATGTTTGCAAACTGTTGGATGCAAATTTGAGACGTTTAAGATTTCAATATGGGGAGACGGTGGTGCAACAGAATCGCAATGGGGATGGCGGTGCAATAGAGGTTGCGGCAATGGTGGGTGCAACGATAATCTTCGATTGGAGAGACAAAATGAGAGGAGAGGGATGTGGCTGCCCCTGGAATCGTCGAATCACAAAATTTGTTAACGATTGGAAATCGCCGCCCCTTGATTCCCCGAATTCTTAGGTGTTTTTTTAAGATTGGATAGCCGGCGCTGGGCATCGTCAATCTCGGCAGCAATTGGGTTTGGCGTCGGAAATTTTGTGAGAGATTGGAGAGTAGGTGGACGATTGCATGCTGAGATCGAATAGCCGACGGTAGCGTGCTGCAATTTTGTGAGAGATTGGAGAGGAGGCGGACGATTCCGAGAGAGGAGAGAGACGCTATGAAGGTGATTGTGTGAAACTATGAATGGGAATGAAAAATATTAGAAAATTATACCCTAGATATCAATGGTTTAGATTTTACCATATAAAATGAATGGTTGAGATTAAAATTTAAACCAACTTTTAATAAGAGAACAGTATTTCGAAATAAAGAGATTTGAGACATGCCACCTCATCCTTAGAATGAGGTGGTGTTGACACATCACCTTGGAGAGGTTTGAAAATATATTATAATAAGATATGAGTATTGCCAAAAGTATTCCACCACACAAGTATTCCACCACACAACTATACCACATGAGTATTCCACCATATACCACATGAGTATTCCACCACACAAGTATTCCACCACACAACTATACCACATGAGTATTCCACCATATACCACATGAGTATTCCACCACACAAGCATTCCACACAAGTATCCACAGTAGCCGAAATTCCGGTGAAATCGCGATCCCATACGCAAGGTCCCTTCGTGTTGATCATCATAAACCAACAATCATGCCGAGATTTGAACGAGATCACACGTTGTAAAACCTCATTCACTGTAAATTTTCGCGTTGGAAACGACAAATTCAAACAAAAAGTCGCGTGCTCGATTGCATGAAGATTTTCAATACTGCCTACTTTCCAACGACCCTCCTTGCACTCAACCAAAAGTTGTTCTGCGAGAGACTTATCAAATTTAGGAGTCCAAAAAATGGAATTCTCGCATCTCTCAAAGTGGTTCTTTGGAACCCAGGATGAAACATAAGGAGTACACATAATAGATTATACTGAAAATGGGAGGTGTGATAGGTGACATGACCATATTTATGAACAATTTAAATAACAAACAATGAACAATGTAATAAAAAAAAAGCTGGAAAGTTAACTTTAATTACGTAAAGTAGCCAAGTGTGAAATGAGGGTTTCGTTGGTCATTCATTGGTCAACAAGTACATTTTTGTTTGTAGTGGAACCATGTGGGATACAAGTATCACGGGTGGAGGAGTGATGGAATATATCATAGTGGTATATGTCAGATTTCAAACAGTATTAATATGCTTTACTGAAAGAATAAACAAGCAAAAATGTACTGAAATTTATAGTATTATTATACTTTACTGTAAAATTATGTAGGTTATTTAATTTTTATTATGTATACGTCTTTTTTAGCTGTTTCCCCCAAAAATCCACACAAGTCCACATATAATAAATCTATAAACTATTTTTGAATATGTGAATTGCTTCGTAGTTGTCATAAATGTTACATGTAAATGGGTATGGGTATGTGTTTGTGTTTGTGTTTGTGGATGTTAAAAAAATTGAAAATAAAAAAACTATTCCCATAATACAACGACAATATTTTGGACATTCCAGCAGAACAGTTACCGAAGTACCCATACTTGAAATGTTAAAATGAAGACATTTTAACATTTTCATTTCAATAAGATCAATGTGTCGAAATAACACATTATTCCACATAAATCCACTAGTTTTTTTTGGACCGCGAGTATTCCACATCATCAATCCACAGTTTTCTTAATTTGAAAAGTGTAATTTCCACATATTTCTCTACATAAAATCCTACAACTAATGAACTCTCCATACTTGAAACGGTAAAATGAGAACCTTTGATGTTAGTCATTTAATATTAACATTTGCATGTAGAAATAAAATATATTTCCACATCAGTCCACTAAATTCCACTTCAATCCACACAACTCCACATCTTTAAACATGTCTTTAATCTACAAAAAATGAGAACCTTTGATGTTAGCCTTTTAATATTAACATATACATGTAGAAATGAAGTATATTTCCACATCAATCCACACAACTCCACATCAATCCACACAATTCCACATCTTTAAACATGTCTTTAATCTACAAAAAATGAGAACCTTTGATGTTAGCCTTTTAATATTAACATATGCATGTAGAAATGAAGTATATTTCCACATCAATCCACACAACTCCACATCTTTAAACATGTCTTTAATCTACATAAAATGAGAACGTTTGATGTTAGCCTTTTAATATTAACATATGCATGTAGAAATAAAATATATATCCACATCAATCCACACAACTCCACATCTTTAAACATGTCTTTAATCTACATAAAATGAGAACGTTTGATGTTAGCCTTTTAATATTAACATATGCATGTAGAAATAAAATATATATCCACATCAATCCACACAACTCCACATCAATCCACACAACCCCACATCTTTAAACATGTCTTTAATCTACATAAAATGAGAACGTTTGATGTTAGCCTTTTAATATTAACATATGCATGTAGAAATAAAATATATATCCACATCAATCCACACAACTCCACATCAATCCACACAACCCCACATCTTTAAACATGTCTTTAATCTACATAAAATGAGAACGTTTGATGTTAGCCTTTTAATATTAACATATGCATGTAGAAATAAAATATATATCCACATCAATCCACACAACTCCACATCAATCCACACAACCCCACATCTTTAAACATGTCTTTAATCTACATAAAATGAGAACTTTTGATGTTAGCCTTTTAATATTAACATATGCATGTAGAAATAAAATATATATCCACATCAATCCACACAACTCCACATCAATCCACACAACCCCACATCTTTAAACATGTCTTTAATCTACAAAAAATGAGAACCTTTGATGTTAGCCTTTTAATATTAACATATGCATATAGAAACGAACTCTCCACAGTAACATGATATCAAAATTATAAAATTTTAACCAGTATTAAATTTAGAATTTATCCATTTAATCTAAATCATGTCTTAAATATATGTCTAATTGCAAGACAGAATCAGAAGAAAATTAAATTTTAAATATTTCAATCATTACAACTACAATAGATAACAATGTCATCATATCATTTGATCATCTGTGATATCCTATATATATCTAAACACAAGTACTGACGATAGAGGAGTGTTTTTTTTCACATCAATTTCCCGGAATGAAATACCAGAAATTAAACACTAAAAAAACTTGATGCACATCACACCACAATCGTAGTTATTCAACTGACCAGGGGAGTCAGGGCTAAGAGCAACACGGTAAACTTTATTACCACCAGATATATCTCCGAGAGCTGAAGCGAATAATGCAAATTCCCCCCTCCCATTCCAATTCGGAAAAGATACACACAACGAATCGTACACTTTGATCATGGACTCTCGAGGCTGAATTTCAAAAAGAACCCAGTGGTTATCATTTATACGAGCAATACCGTAAACACTGTCTGCTTCTGCCCAACTTAGTCCCCGTCCGTAAATGGGCAGTACTCCCTCTAGGTAGGGCATGAGAAGTCTACCCCTTGAACTCCAATCAAATTTGTTTTTGCTTGTATATTTTCCCGGTACCCTGGATTCTAATGCAAGCCTAAGCAAGGAATCCTGCCAAACAAAACAAAAATGGATTACTCAGGAAAAATTCTAAAGGTATAAGTGCATCGAAGAAAATGTTGCATTACACCCTAAAAAATTAAGAAATTTTAACGTAGAAAATAGATTGTCTTACCCAAAATGCACCATCTACAATTGTCCATTTAGGTTTAAACATTTCTGGTCATTTTCTAACCTTCAGCATCACAACATGCATCAAAATGTCGAGGTTCTACAAGAATGACAACAAAAAATTTAATGGGGTTAAACATCTTATAACAAAAACGTAAAAAACAATAGCATAGACTAAAGAGAGGTTTGATTAATACCCATAGACTCAACCATCCTCTTGCAGACCAAATATCCTTGAACCAACTAGCGTCGAATGATCTTCGCCTATCGGGGAAGAGCGGGACACTAAATGAAGCAGGGTTCTTCTTTCGTCTGATAAGAGCACCAAAATCCTTTACTTCCGCCTTACTGTATGTGTAAAACGGGCAGTATTTCCCATTCTCTCCAATTTCAGAAGCAATGTGATCCATCCTCTCCAACACCATGGAGACCTCCTGTGCGCTAGGCTAAGCGAACAAAAAACAAACGGTATGAAATCAATATGAAACTATTAATTACACTATATCAAAAACACAAAAAAAAGTTAAAGGACCTGTTGCGGCCAAGGAATCCTACGCTTCGTCGGGTCTATGAACGGAGAGATTGTGCATTTACCAGGCAGCTTATGGCGAGGAGGTCGTATTGCAGTTTGTTTCTTTAAAATCTTACGAGATTTAGTGGAGGGACAAATAGAATCTTCATTAAGGAAAATCTAAAAAATGAACATATGTAATCATTTAGCTACAAATATCTGTAAATTCACTGAACATAAACGGTTTAAACAACGTACCTCTATTCCGTCACCGGATGTATCCACCTCCAATTTACTACGACCTGCGACATCCACCAACGTACTCGCATCGGCTCCATGCGCAACAGGACTCTCATGTGCTACATTTTGGGCTTTGGAGGATGGCTGTACAATGTTGAAATGAAAATTTGAGTTTGCCTAAGAAACAATCATTAATAAAAGTTAGAAATAATATGAAATTATCAAACCTCTGATGAAATGTTGTCTTGTGCAGTAGTGATCGGTGGAGAGAACAGTACAATTGCTTTGCATGGTGACACCTGCCGCAATTTAGTTAGTTGAAAGTTTATGAAGCCAACACAACTATTTGAAGAGGTAAATTGAAACTTAGAAACATTTTACACTAACACGTGTTGATTCAATCTCATTCCCTGGGGCTGTGGCAGCATCAACAGGATGTGGAGTTTGATCATCCATTCCAAACCCAATCTCCCTCGCATCTCCAGATTGTGATTGTGGGGTCTCAGTGGAAACTAGATGTGGAGTTGGATGGTCATTTGATCCTTCATCCATTTCAGCAACTCCACAATCTTTGGCATCTCCGCTTTCTAGGGTCTCGTGTGAAAGTGGTTGTCTTGTTTGATGATCAAGAGATGCCTCATCCAATTCAACGCGTCCACAGGGTTCTGCAAAACCACCCTATTTGGCATCTCCGGATTGTGGGGATTCATTGCAATGTGATTGTGGAGTTTGCAACTCAGGTGATATTAATTCATCATCATGGGAAACTGATTTTCCTTTGTCGTCTCCAAATAAGGTGCTGGGTTCCAAAGACTAAAGAAAATTTTATTCATACAGAATAATATAAAAATGCTAACAGAAATAGTTAGTTGAAATTGAGAATTAGATCAAAAGTGTACCTTATCAGGTGTGTCTTCACTGTATGTTGCCTCCGCAGGATTCACCGGAAACTGTTTTGTAAAACTTTTGTAATTCTCATCACTCTGGTTTTGATGGCTTTTGACAGATTCAAATGCAATTTTAATATCCTTCACCGACTCTTCAAACTTCTTCTCCATGCTAACTTGATAAGCCTTCATGGACTCTTCAAACTTCTTTTCCATGTTAACTTGAAAAGCCTTCATGGACTCTTCAAATTTCTTTTCAATGTTAATTTGATAAACCCTGATCTCCTCCAGCATTTTCTTATTTTCAACACTAGAATTCTCCAGCTTCAACAAAACAGACTCAAACCTTTTACCAAATTCACCTTTGGACTCAGTCTCAGACAATTCTTCATCTTCCGACTCAGACTCGGAAACAGCTCGTTTATCTACAGATGGCCCAACACTAACTACACAGTACTTTTGCTCCCACTCTAAAGCACTAGTATACTGTGTACTCAGGTTCTCCAAATCTGTGGGCATCAGCCTATGATGTACAACCTATAAAATGATGAGTAACAGGTAGGTTAAAATTAAATAATAAAACATCAAGACAAGATGTGACCAGAAAATGAATTTACATATTGCATACCTCTTCCGGAAACCTTGAACTAGCATCGAACCGATTACTCAGCAGATTATGCTTGGGGTTACCAATACGAGACCAGAGTAGCATCCTAGGTCGAAAATCGGTATCAATGGTATCACGTTGAACATAACTAAGATTAGCAACCCAGGGCATTGCTTCAAAAGCCCAGTATTGAATTGCATTAACAAAACCATAGCAGTCTATTCCACAACCACCAACACTTTTCTCACCTCTTTTTCTCTTCTTCTCCAACTTCCTACTTCTGTACTTATCATCCTTTACCTTTACAGACAACCTACTCCTAACATCTTCGACTAAAAAGTTATAAGTTATCGTCCCCCAAGGGAAATCATTAAACAAACTCAAATCATCCACAACACTGAAAAATGACATGTCAACCTTAGAAATTTGCCTATGTTTGACAAGGAACAAACCGTACACAATCAATAGGTAAGAAACTTTCAAGGAATCTTCAGATGTAGGGTCTACTTCAAGAAAAATTGTTTTGATGGTACTAAGGAAGACCTTTGACCCATACTCCCTAAAGTACTTGTCATACAATAGTGAGTGAGATGGGAGAGATGCTGGCCTTACCCCAAATCGTAAACCAGTTACTAGAGCAAATTCAGGAGGTCCAAACTTACATACTACGCCACCGACATTGAAATTTACATCGTTTGTTGACATACAAGAAGAATCAACACACTTTAAAAGGTGCGTGATTAGATGACCATGGAAATTTTGCTTCTTCAAATGTAACAAATGTCCAAAGCAGCTTTGTTCAAACCTCGTAATGTTATCGGCCGATAATCGTCCTTTGATAACATCTATTAGCGAGAAATCAACTCTAGACTTTAAACAAAAGTTCGACATGATTTTACCTATAATATTTTAAAAAAAAACGCATTAACATATCATATGTCAAAATCAAGCAAGCAGTTCAAATGAATATCAAACAGAGAGTAAACTGATATTGCAAACAGATGATATTGTATACAGAGTACAATTGAAATTGAGGTTACAACTAACATTCTATTCATAGACTTAATTGGGGACCACAGCAGCGCGATCGAATAGCCCAGCACACCCAACGTCGGTCGCTAATTGGGGAGAAAATAAATTGAAAAAACACAGAAAATAATTTACACAATTGCGTAACCTAATTTCACACAGTGCCCACACAGATAAAATTCACAATGAACCCTAGTTCAAGAACAACCGAATGAGTATTCGAAGTCGAATTATACAAAACAAGATATCAATTTCACAATACCATAGTAAAAGGTAAAGAAAAACAAAATGAGAAGAATGAAACGTACCTTGGTATCAAATACAGCAAAGAAGCAACAGAGAAGAATCACACAGCTGGGGGAAGCTTTTGGGACAACTCACTCAACTGGCCGGAGCCCGCTTACAAGTCGGAGATGGATTGCCGGAAAATGGCGCCGAGCGAGCAAGCAAGAGAAAGGAGAAGAGCGAACGTCTTTGGTTCAAGAATTCAAAAATTTCGGTCACCTTTGATTATTTTTCGGGCAGGGATGAAATTGATCAAAATTAATTTGTTTAAGGGCAATTCAGTCTTTTTACATTAAATTGGCTAGGAAAGAGTTTTTGTAAATGGGTAGGGCATATTTGATATATAAGGTATACACCATGGCCTTTTTTCACAATTGCTTCTTCAGGATTTATGTGTAAAAGGTAATATAGTCTTCACATTCTTTTTAAAAAAAAAGTTTATGTAGTGTATTTACTACAAAATGTAGTGCCAATAACCTTGGCCCAAATGATATTCAATTCAACCCAGTGGTATGTTGGGCCTAATGACCCCCAAAATTCATACGTATTCCCCCCTCCAAAGGTCTACTATAGTGTATAGGTTAGGTTATTAGCACTCTCAAAATTAATTTATACATTCATAAATAACCACTTTATTCATAAATAAAACTTACAATATTTCAATATACCCTTCAATATAAAAAAGAAAAAGAAAAAGAAACAAGATCATTTTTTACAATATTATTTTACTAAATTGATAGATCCATACATTATCCTTTACTAATTCAGGGTATATTTGCTTTGTTGGATTAGGAGGGATAGATATATTAATCTCATCCAATCATGTGTTTAGTTCATATGACACTAATCTGAATAAGTGATTATAGGGATAATTGACACATGAAAAGGGTTGTATTAATTATCCCATGAACTAAGAATAATTATTTATCAACCCTATCTATCAAAGCAAATAACCCCTCAATTTAGACCCCAGTCAACAGCTGCCGTCGTCACCGCTCCACCGCCATCACTGCCGTTGTAGCCTACCTCTCAATTTTCCATGGCAATACAATTTATAAAAAAAACTAATGCAATTTATTAAACGGAAAATAAGATCAAATGAAATAACAACTCGATTCTCGCAGGCTACTGGAGGCCCAAAAGACTAAGGGTCTGCTTGGTTGGGGGTGATGATTATAGGGTAATGAGAATAATTTCATTAGTAGTGCTTGATATTATCAATACATTGTAATAAGATTGAAAATGAGTTAAAATTTACTATCAAATGACTCCTCATTCATTACTCTCTACTTGAATGACTTCTCAATTGCTTTAATTTCCATTATCCTATAATCATCACCCTCAATTAAGCGGACCCTAAAAACAATTTAAAAAGCCACAAGAGTTTAAACTGAAATTAATTAATTTTTACAAGGGTCCGACTAAATACCCCTCCAATATTTAGAGATACACCTTTAAATATTATAAAAGACCTATTTTACCCTTCACATAGAAAATTATTAATTTTAAAACACAATTCCCCCAAACCTCTGCACACCAATTCCACCCAACTGTCACCCACCCACCCACCCACCCTCTTTATCCCATACCCCTCCCCTCCCCCTCAATTGCCCTATCCTCACACGAATTCCCCAAACCCTACACATCAATTCCCCCAAACCCCTGCACACCAATTCCCCGCAGTCTCTGTGCACCAATTTTCCAAACCTCTCAAACATTTCACACGGTTAAGCATCAAGACAATACCGACGATGAGCCTTTTTTTTTTCGTTCCATCAATAGAATCGAAAAGTAAATAGGTATTCCCTCATCTTAATCAGACAAGTAATGATTATTCGACTGTTATAATCGAAGGAAACAATAAATTTTAAATTTGATGTCCATGAAAATTCTTTAGATTTGTTTTCAACTTTTTTATTAAATTTTTTGTTGTTTAAATGTATTTTGTTACTTGTTTCTTATTTAAAATTTGATTATAGATTCTTGGTTCTTGAGTTGGTGAGGGTACCACCTTAAACGCCGCATTACAAAGGAAGACATCAGTTTTGTTAAGAAAAGGGGTGGCGATCTATTGTTTCTTTAGTGTAAAGGGGTGTATTAGAATTTAAATGTATTATATGTAAGAGGGGTAAAATAGGCAGTCATTTAGTGTGAAGGTGTATCCTTTAATGTTGGAGGGGTATATAGCTTGACCCTTTTTATAATTAATCAAACCGGACCCCATAAAATGTTTGGCCCAGGTTATTTGCACTAGCCTCTATGTTAAAGACACTAACCGGATGAATACACTAATTTTTTTTCGGAAATTTTTTTCGAATTTTTTACATTTTTTCGAACATTTTTTCCGAACATAATGAAATGAACAATATTTCGGAAAAAAAATTCGAATTTTTTGTTTATTTTCGGAACTTTTTTCCGAAAATGTTGCAAATTTTCAGAAAAAAAAGTAGTGTACTTATCCAGGTAGTGTATTTAACATAGAGGCTAGTGCAGATAACCGTTGGTCTTGTTTATGTTCCAAAGTTTATTAAATCATCTCAATACAATATACAAATGGGTCCAACCCCTCCATATCTATTCAATACCCCCACCCACTTAATATACTCACCATATTTTAAATAATTATTAGATACATCTTCCATAATATATTTACATTACCATTATTTATAATATTACTAGAGTGTACCCACGCGAATTTCGCGTACTGAAAAAATATATTATATTTATTTTCTGTAGGCATTTAATATAAAAGTATTTTTGTTTAAAAAAATTCAAGGTATATACAATAAATTATGGGGTTTGTTTAGCTGTGGCCGTGTCCTTCACTAAACTCTATAGGTATATCCTACAAATTAAATAATTAAAAAAAACATCAAAATTCACATAAATTAATAACAATTATGGAATAACATTACTTAGACTAATAATTTAATAATAATCAATTTCCATTTCAATATTGAATAATTTATAAATTAATCAACATTATTAGTTATTGGGAGTATACGGTAAGAAATTAATTTATATAAGAAACAATACAAAATTTGAAATAAACTTTAAAGTTACAAATACCCGTTCATCGATCAAAATGAGTTACAAGTAGAACTTGTCTCTATTAAAATCATTAAAAAATATTGATCAACTTTTTCAATCCTAACTTTAACGGTCAATTTTTGGCTCTCACTCTTGATATTAGAAATCAGAGAAAATTGAGGTGTCATACTCTTGAAATCTAAAATGAGATTTAAATTACAACAATTAAACCATCATAATTATTCAGATAAAAATACATGGTATAGTTAAAATTATTATTTGTGCACATGAAGAATATTTAAACTGGACGATGTAGAGCATAAATCAACAATCATTATTACATTCATATTGATATTGATATTTAAATCTAATCAAATTGTGAGCACTTAAAATGATGAATTTAATTATAAAATAAATATACTAATAACAATAGATATATAACTAACCAACAATTGATAAAATCTCAGCAAAAGAGTGGAACAGATGAAACTTTGATGTGAAAAAATGAAATACAATATGCTCTTATTTATAATAAAAAAAATGCATGCAATATTATGTCTTGTCCATAATAAGAATATACCACATAAGATTATTCTTTGGAATATATAACTATATACCTTTTATTTTAGGAAAAAATAATCGAACATTATATTATACTATATATACTAACTCAAACTTAGAAATGATAAATTTAGATTCATTCAATAAGTAGATCATATTTAATTACATTAAGGTTTGGAAAAAATATGATTTATAATAAATTCTAAAAATAACTAAATAAGAAAATAGAAAAAAATATCTATTTGCATTAATTATGCAGATATAAATTAATGGTTTAGATTTAATGATATAGAACGAAGGGTCGAGATTAAAAGTTTAACCAACTTTTAATTAGAGCACAGTATTTTAAAATGGAGAGATTTGAGACATGTCACATTAGCCTAAGAATAAGGTGGTGTTGACACATCATCTTGGAGAGGTTTGAGAATATATTATTATAAGATTTCAAAATTTTGATACACCCACAAAAATTTCTTCCCCCTTCCCCGCGTTCTACAATCTTCCTTGCCCCTTCCCTACTTCTTTCACGCAACGACACAGTCTCAACGTCAAGACCGCCAACGGCCTCACGAATGCTACGACCGCCAGCAACCTCTCAAACCACACAACCCCAGAGGCTGCGACTATAGGCCTCACGAATACCGCCATTACCTATGAAGCGTCGACCAAGGCGTGGTGAGTCGCTGCGAGAATGATGAGATTTCGACAAACAATAGTTTCAAAAAAAAAAAATTGCTTAAAAATTTTTAACTTGGTTTTTCAAAAAATTGTTAGAGTTTAGAAAAAAGCTTATCGAAAAATGACAAATATTTCGGCAAAATATTTTTGAAAACCTCTGTTTCGATAAGATTTTGCCGAAACTCTAACCACATTTCGACAAGTTTTTATCAAAATCCTAACCATTTTTCGAAGAACCAGGTTCGAAAAATTAGTGTCGAGGTTTTATTTTATTTTTTTCAAAAAGTACAGGGATAATAATAACACACTTATCATCGAACTTGTAAGGTTGCAACACCGTCGTAAAGATGATAAAATGGTGGTGCAACCATAAGAAGGTTTCCAACGCGGGTGTTGCAGCGCGACTCCGACTCTTCTGTAGCTTCTTACGTTTGGTCGTGACTCTTGAATTTTTTGGTGAGTGTATTAAATATGTAGTATTTTGTTTTTTGAATGATAAGGGTGTGAGAGAGTCATTTAATAAATATATTATAATAATACATAAATTGGGTGAGGTATCTAATAAAAATAGAGGGGTATATAGTTGAATACTATACAAATATCTTACTTACATGGGCTGGGCTGGGCTGGGCTGGATTTTGTATTTTATATATATATATATATATATATATATATATATATATATATATATATATATATATATATATATATATAATTCCACGATACTATATAACCAATGCATCCTATCTAGAGCTGGCAAAACGGGCGGACCGGCCCGGCCCATCGGGCCAATCAATGTTCGCAGGCCGGGCCGGCCCATTTACATGTCGGGCCTGTAAAATCTCAGCCCAACCCTCGCCCACGGGCTAACGGGCCGGGCCGGCCCGTTTCAACTTTTTTTTATTTTTTTTTCTAATCTCAAAATAATGTTTAGTAGAGTTTTTTTTATTCAACGGTACTGAAAATTGAGGGGCTTCATTTACAAAATTTCTTATTATGACATCAAATATCAAGTCAAGTATGTTTAAAAAAAAAAACTAAATATACAACACTAAATATCTTTTAAAAACTAAATATACAACACTAAATTCCTTATTATGACAATATTAAGTCAAGTATGTTCATATATTTGTAATTACAACACTAAATACAATTTAAAGAAACAACACTAATTATAATCTTTTAAAAATAAAATAAAAATAAAAAATCAACCGGGCCAAACGGGTCGGCCCACCGGACCAGTCGGGCCGGGCCAAAACGGCCCGGTTTTTTCGGGCCTCTTTTTTTGGGCCCAGCCCGGCCCATATGTCGGGCCAGCCGGACCAGCCCGTCGGGCTGGGCCCAAATTGCCGGCTCTAATCCTATCACATATAATCTTAATAAAATAACTTAATTAGAAGTTTAGAACTACCAAGGCCTCCTCCCTCCCCCCTCTCTCTCTCTCTGGTTTGGTGAAGATTAGGGTTCATTTCTTATAGTCCAAACATTGTTCTCCAATTAATCCCAAAAATAAATTCTTTCAGAAATAAAATAACGTGACGTTGTAATTCCATTGGTCAACTTCATATGAAACAAGCAAGACAGAAGGAGCAACATTTGTTTCTGCAAATCCAAAGATTCAGTCACACTTTTAACACAAATATTACAACATTACATATATCAAAAAAGAAGAAAAAAATATATTAAAAAAGAAAAGAAAAACAAGTTATCAAATTGATCTTGGCTTCAAAACAATGGTGGAGTGCTTCAAAATGTGGAGACTGAATTGCCCGCCCTTCTCGCTGGTGTCGATCTTGGCCTGCCCCGGTGGTGGCAACATCTCGAAATTCTGCACCAGCCTCCCCAACGTGATGCCCAGAATTGGCAATGCAAGGATAATCCCAGGGCAGCTCCTTCTCCCAGCACCGAAGGGGAGGTACTTGAAGTCGTTGCCATTGGCCTCGACCTTAGCCTCCTCTTCAAGGAACCTTTCAGGCCTGAACTCTTCGGGCTTCTTCCAGTGGGCCGGGTTGTTGGCCAGCCACCAAGCGTTGACAAGAATCTTGCTCTCTGCTGGAATGTCGAAGCCGCCTAGCTTTGCATCGTGGAGGTTCATGTGGGGCACAAGAAGAGGGATGGCCATTCGCAGACGAAGAGTTTCCTTCACCACAGCCTGTAGGTATGGGAGCTTGTACGTATCCGGCTCTGTTATTTGGACCCCCGGCCCGAGTTTCGTGTCCAGTTCATCACGGAGCTTCTTTTGGATTTCAGGGTGGTTCACTAGTTCAGCAATACCCCACTCAATTGACCAAAGAGTAGTCTCAATTGCTGTCCCAAAAAAAAAAGTCAAAACAACATCATCAATATACATAAAGTCAAACATCTCTAGGGATTAGTAATTCAATTACTTTAAAGAAAATGGTCTTAGCTGTTTTACTAAAAGGAATTAATTGTTTTCACTTAACCGTGTTAATTATACTAATTGTGCACCCGAATGTTACACATGTATAATATATTATACTCCATCCATCCCATATTAAATTTCACGTTAAAAAAATTGCTGAAAAATAATTTTTTAAGAATTTTATTTGAATATAAAATAATATTGTGAGGAAGTATTAGTTAATGTGAAATTTATTATTTGAACGGGGGAGTATTATGTATTGATTAAATAAAGTAAGAATCAGAATGAAGACCACTAATTCTATAACCTAGGTAGTTGGGGAAAACAAGTTGAAGAGGGTTAGGTGAGGAGGTTGCGATCACTTAGAACAAGTAACGTGGAAATCCAACTACCACTTCAACCAAAGGTTGTCCAAATCTCTTAAACCCACCCACCACAGCACCTTTAAAGAGATAAATAATGGAGTATCCAACTTGCAAGAAAAGATAAACTAGTAATAAACAAATCCGCAGACGCCTCTTGTCATTATTTATACATCCCTCGAGAACAAACTTTTGTTTGGGTACTGAAATAAGAATGACATAAACGCACTAAAAATAGCTTTTGGGCTAAACGTGTCAAAATTGGATAATAACTCTCTATTTTTATCCCAAAGTCTCAACTCGTTTCTATACTTACACAATTTTTTTTTTTTTTTTTTAAATAAAGAAGAAAACCATATAAGTTCCTCCAATTTAGGGTTAACTAGAGTAGTAATTTTTTTCTTGATTTGATGCAACCACCGTGCCAAAATTGGAGGTTCATTATGGATATACTTAAAACTCAAAAGTTGATTAAATAATCAGAAGAAAAAATGAATAGGGGAACTAGTAAATAACTAAAGCCAGTTAATTTGATGGAATAAATACAAAGTAAAGCAGAAATGTTACCTGCAACGTTAATGTTCTCAACAATGTAAAGGACATTGTCCTCGTTAATCTCTCCTTTCTGTTGAGCATCGAGAATGTGATCAATGGCACATTTTAGGCTCTCATTGTCGGCAGCCTTGGTGCTTGCAAGCTTCCTGCAACAACAAGAATGCCAATTAGTCTTCTTTCTTGTTGATAGACTTCAAATCGTGCAAGTGATAAATACCATTTAATTAACCACAAAAATTAACTCTCAACCTAACAAAAAGATATCCACCCAACCGAAACAGAATCTTGTATGCCCAACTCAATCCTATAATTCTAAGTGCATTTTTAGTGAAAAAAAAGTACTTTTATTTCGATAGAAAAAATGGATAATATTAAAAAGTACATTGCATTGAAAACAACTATACTTTTTCGTAGAAAAAATTGATATTGTTAAAAAATGCCCTTGAATCGAAAACAATTGCACTTTTAGTAGTGTTAAAAAATGCATTTGAACTACCCAGACCCAGTGATACTAAAAGGTGGGTGCCATAAGCTCATTTTGTTTCATCAAAATTCAAAAGTGAAAAAGCAATCATCAAGCAACCCCATTTATAAAAAAGAGGGGGCATAGTTTAATGATAAATGTTGGGGAGGAGCCCAGGCCAGGCCCCAGCCCCAGCCCCAGCCCAATCAAGTTTCATGAAACTAAAATCGGAATTGCAGAGGACTTGACATGTGGCTCACTAGACCTAGTATTTAGTGACTTAGAAATAAGATAACCACAAAAGGTTGTTTTATTTGTTTGAGAAAAAGCTAGCAAGCAAGGCAACCAATCAAAAAAGGAATTACCAGAGAATGGAAAAACAGGGGAACTTACTTTCTCTCATCAACAAAGTAGTCCTTGAATAGCTGCAACCTCCTGTCCTTCACCTCCTTGCAGATCTTGAGATATCCCCTCAAAAAAGGCCTCAAAATTGGAATAAAATCGCCATAATTGTACTCAAAGCTCTGCGCCAATCGACTTCTCTCCCCATTCAACGCCTTGAGCTTCACAAACAAAGGATCCTCCTCACTCTCAAACCTTCTATCAAACATGATGCGGTACATGTTGTTGTACATCATCAATTGCAGCCTCCTTCTCAGCACGATCCCGTTCGTCGCCGCCTCCGGATTCTTCTTCACGTCCTCCACCACGGCGGCGGCCTCCGCCTCCCACCCCTGGCGGTTTCGCTGCACCACTTTGTTGGTGAAAAACGGCACCGTCATAATACGCCGCATCTTCCGCCAGTGCTCGCCGTACACAGTGAAAACCATGTCCTGGCCCTTCCCGGTGAAAATGTCGAACACGACGTTGCGAGTTCGGGATCCGAATTCGACCCCCTGCGTGTGGAGCACGTCCTTGGCTAGGTCAGGGGACGAGACGGTTACCAAATTGCGCTGCCCCATTCGGAGGAGGAATATGTCGCCGAATTTCTTCGCGTAATCGGTCAGATTCCGGTGATTCAAATCGTCGCCGACCTGGAGCCAATTTCCGAAGATGGGGACGGGGATCGGCCCCGGCGGTAGTTTGAATTTCTTGCCACGTAGCTTGGAGACTACGATAGCGATAACAATGGCGACGAAGAGGCCAATTAGGCTCTTCTCGAGTAGGAGAAGATCCATATTGAGGATTCGTTCGGCAATAGAGACTGTATTATGGCGGTTTTCAATGGGGAGCTATGGTGGTTTAAGCGGTGGTTTAAGGAGTTGGGAATTTATAGAGAGAGGGTAGGTGGGGGATGTGGGGTTCAGTCGATTTGACGGTGTTAGTTTTAACGGTGGATGGTGACGGAAAATTGGTGATGAAGGGTTGGAGGTTAGGTAGCGGGTTTGGTGAGCCACACAAGTCAACTACTCCTACTTTTTATGGTATTTGGATTGGAAATGGGCAACACTTTATTTATTTATTTTAGTTTATAAACGATTAGTTGGATTTCATGACTTTATAATGCTTGATAGTGATTTTTTTACTAGAGAAATAATGACTTAAAACCATTATTTTACATGGTAGATCTTGTATGAGATAAAAATTGTGGGATTGGATATAAATTAGAGAGAATAAAAGTTATTTGGTCCCATAACTTATCAAGTGTCCGATTTTGGTCCCAAAAATTTTGACTCTTCAATTTTGGTCCCGTAACTCCTAGGGATTGTCCATTTTTAGTCCCGTTTTCTTTAAAAATACAAAAATGGTGTCATTTTTTGTCATGCTCAACTCACATTCTGCCTGAATTTGGGCCTTTACGGTACCCTCGAAGATGTGTCTGCAAAACGATATTTCTTTTTCGTTTTGTATTTTTTAATTATTTTTTCCATATCACTAATATGTGGTTGAAAAATGGACAAACCATAGGAGTTACGGGACCAAAATTGAAGAGTCAAATTTTTTGGGACTAAAATCGGACACTCGATAAGTTATGGGACCAAAAAGAAATTTCTCAGGAAGAACGGGACCAAAATTAGGCAAACCGTAGAAGTTATGGGACCAAAATTGAAGAGTCAAAATTTTTGGGACCAAAATCGGACACTCGATAAGTTATGGGACCAAAAAACTTTTATTCTCTAAATTAGATATGACAAAAATTTGTATGAGACCGATCAAATTAAAAAAAGTGATAGGGTTATAATTAAATGTGATAGTATTTTTAAAGAAAAGTGATAAGTCACTTTTAACAAATATATTATCACTTTTTGTCTAAACTTTATCACTTTTTAAAAGTGACAACTTTTTAATTAATAAGTGACACGTTTTAAATTAAAAGTGGATCAAATATTATTGGTCTCATACTATGAGACGGTCTCACACAAGACTTACTCATTAGATATAAATGAAGGTGTGTGCTTAATTTATATTGTCTTATATTATGAGGCGTGAAACGGTTTCACGTAAATTTCTTTTTATCTTATTCACGATATAAATAACGGGTTCTAACTATAATCATATGACGGGCCACTTTCATAAATAGTTAAATCTAATCATTTGAACCATTCAATTTTTGTTGATAATAATTTTATAACGATGAATCAAGTTTATATAAATTTAGCAAAATAATACTATATATAGAATTTTATTAGGGATAAACTCGTCTCAAGACAGTTTTATATAAGACTTATTCAATACTTTTACATAAATAATTAACTCCATATAGTATATCCGAATAATTATTGGCTTAAGTTAAGCTTTTTTACTAATATGTTTGTTTTAGGAAATCCTAATCCTTGCATGTAGAATCGATTCTTCGTATTGGATTTTAAATTCTTTAAGATTATATTCTAAAATGTTTATAACACATTTATTTTATTATTATGACATATCCTATCAAGCATTCTTTCTCATCATTTTTACCGTGTATATTTTATTTATGAATAGAGTAATTGTATATAAAAGTGATAATAAATTAGTATTTTTATAAAAGAATGAAATTAAACTTAAGGGATAGACAACAAGAAAAAGAAAATAGAAATACAAACTTTTTTGTTAAAAATTCTGTATTTACCATGACAATTTTTATAAACAATTTTATAATTTTTTGTATTGCACTGTTCTTGAATCCACCACTCAATTTTTTACTAATAATCAAATATGACTATAGGTTAATTTATCATTATTCAAATAAAATTTGAATGGAGAGAGAATGAAAAGGATCGTAGATTAGTTTGGTGGGATATGATAGAAAATCATAATTAAATATTGAGGGTTAGATAATTAATTTGTGTATTAAGAATTGTTCACATTGAAATCCGAATTCCCACAGCAAACATATGGTGATTATAGTTTATCTTTTTTGGGCTCGTTAGCATTAAGAGTGTAGTTAACACATGACATGATTAAATTGGATTGAATTGTTCACCGTTTCAAATTTAAATTAATTTGTGTGTTTACATTGGTGATTGAATTTTAAATGTTATTATGATAACTACCTTTAAAAAAAATTGTTACGATAATTAAACTTTAAGATGTTTAAATGGAGCGATAAATAATTTTTTTTATTATTTTGAATTATCGAAGTTGTCCTTTATTTTCATTTTAGCCTCATTTTTTTTTAGCCATGTTTGTTTCATTTGAGGATAAATTTGTCATTTTATTATGTGTTAGACAATTTTCTAGGACAAGGACAACCAACCATTCCCCATTTACCTTGATCAATTATCATTAATTGAGCGGATGCCTATTATGAAAAAGAGAGAAAACCTTTCTAATCAAAAGAGGGCTTAAATAATCGAGTAAATCTCGTGTACAATAATATAACACAAAATAATTTTGTTTTTTTTATAAGTATAATATTATTTTCAAATTAATATATTTTAATAGAACAACAAATTCTATTAAAAGATATACATAAATATTAATTCAAGTTTAACGTTAAAATTAAAAATTCAATTGCAAAATGTATGAAAAATGCACATTTCGGTGTAAACTGTATTTTTTGAATCAACAATACTCCAAATAGTAATCAACAAGCCGACAACTAATAACTGAGAATATAATGAGAAATAATCATTAATACTCCAGTGATAATCAGCAATACCTCAAATAGTAATCAATAATATTTATGCAACAATTAACAATACCACAATATTTTGTTAAGGGTTAATTGCAAATTAAATCACGACCTTTTCGCAAATTGCAATTTAATCTAAACTTTTGAATCTTGACAAATAAAACCTCAACTTAACATTTATTTGCAATTCGAACCAACAAATGAATTTTTTATTGTTCGAAAATTATGTTTCACTTACCTGACAATGAATAATTAATAGTATTAATATGTTTAGATTGGTTCGGGTGACACCACATAATATATTATCATTTTCGGGCTGATTGAAATCTATGTTTTGGTTAAAATTGCAACCAAATATTAAGTTGGGGTTTATTTGTAAAAATTCAAAAGTTTAGATTAAATTGCAATTTACGAAAAGATTGTGATTTTATTCGCAATTAACCTTTTTTTAGTTATATAGTTCTAATTAAAAAAATTAAAATTAGATTTAGAATTGAGGTTAAAATTCAAATGTATAGTACTCACCCCGTCTCAATTTTGTTTTCTCATTTGACTTTACACGGAGTTTAATGCGAGAGTTGAAATATATTATATTTAAATGAATAAATTAGTCTTGACAATGATGAATGGTGAATAAAGTAGCATTTAAATGAATAAAGTAATTGAATTGTAGGAGTGAAATTAAAAAATATGCGAAAACAAAATTAGAACGAATCTTTTTGACAAATGAGAAAACAAAATTGAGACGAAGTATATATTTGGGTGCATACAATGTGCATTATTTTAGAATAATCGACTTTTTAGAATATTGCCAAATGCCTCCTTCAACAAATCGGGTGCGGAACTAACGGCGAAGAATGAAATAGTATGTTTTAGCATTAGCATTAACCTTAACACAAAACCTCCTCACGTGTTGAATGAAATTTAACATGATTTCATCTCAAATTCAATTATAAAAACACTAGCTTGTCATGCTATAATTTCCTTTTAAGCAAAACATAAATATTTATATGTGTTCGTATAATGCATACGACTTAATATTTTTTTGGATTAAAAAAAAAAAAACATTTAACAGTATCGTTCAAGATTTTTTTGATACAAAAATTGAATGTAACCGGTTTTTAAGCTTGAGATGTCCTCCTTAGGAGAATAATAATTTGAAAAAAAAAAAAAAAAAAAAACTACGAAATCCCTTCTATGAATAGTAATTTAATGTTCAATCTCATCAATCACAAAATTTCAACTTTACCACGTAAATTAAGAACACAATTTTAAGCTTCTTTGAAGTGTGAAATTCGTAATTGTTTTGTATGCTACAAAGTGTTAAAAGGACAAAGCATTAATTAGATCCCATCTGTTTCAAGTCATGCTAATCTTAATTTCTTTATTTTATCACTTTTCTGTTTTATAAATTTTCAGTGTATAACTTTTAATTTGAAAATTATCTTCTTCTTTTTTAATTCTCAAATAATGAACGAAATTAATGAGAAATGAAACCTGTGAAACGTATACCTCCACATTAATACAAGATAAATTTCAGCATCTAGCATCATTAAATTTCGACCAAAATAAATGACCTATACATGTGCTATAAATAATAAAAATTCTAGACGCTTCCCTCTCGATTCTAATGAAGCCACACCTCACAAATTTTGTGAAGTATGTCTCACCACGAAAACAATCTTGATCTAGCAAGTCCCCCTGTACGCTTTATAAAATAAAGAGTAGGTCTTGTATAATAAAGAGTATGAGAACGTTTTATGGCATGAGACAATGAAAATGAGTGTAATTAGAGGCATTGACCAATTAACACTTTGGTAAGGATATATGTTAATTTGTGTGGTCTCATGCCATGAGACGGTCTCATGCAAGTTTTTGTCTAAAATAAATACCCCCTCCGTTTCAATTTTGTTTTCCCGTTTGACTGTGCGCGGAGTTTAATGCGAGAGTTGAAATTTAGTATTTAAATGAATAAAGTTGTATTGGGAATGATGAATGGTGAATAAAGTAGTATTTAAATGAATAAAGTAGTTTCCATTTTAGGGATGGGAAAACAAAATTGAGACGAACCTTTTTGACAAATGGGAAAATAAAACTGGGACGAAGGGAGTATAAGTTTATATTTTAAGAAACTTATAAATAAAAAGTTTACTCTAGGACTAGCACCTTCTAAAATTTCATAGCATTCTAGAAAACTTGAACACAAATCATAAATTGATATTTCCACCTTATGTATTGTATTTGTAACTGAGCTTCTCCAATTTCAATGTCAAAGTAGTTGAAAAGGTCGAGTTAATGAGTTGGCGCAAACTAAAAAGTTGAAATGAAAAGGAAGAATTAAAAAAATTACAAGTCAAAGAATTATGAACATCTATTAATCTTTTTCCCATGCATCGTTCACATTCCATATTAAATTAATTTGCTAAACGTCTTGCGTAATACACTAATTTTTTAATTTTGACATCCATAAAATAAATTTTCTTTAGTTTGTGCATATTTGAGGATAATTAACATATATGTGTATATAATATATATACACATATATATATATATATCCCTGATTAGGCGTGAAATTGTCATGATTCGTAGCTAGAAACGCCCTAGTTTTGGTCGATTTTATTGAGTTTTTAGAGCCAAATGAGTATTATTTCTATACATTGATGAATTTGTCTCTTTAATACTCATAGGTGAATCGAGGACGAAAAACGGAGTTCGTAGGACTTTGAATCGACTCAAACGGATGCCCGGATGAGAAGATATCGAAGAAATACGATTGATATTAGTACGTGAGAAGAAAAGTGTTAGTTGCAAGGAAGGAAGGTCATTCGAGCACCATCACTCGAGCACCTCGCTCGAGCAACGTAGGTCGAGCGCTCCAAACTTACAGAAAGTTTTTGCCGCTCGAGGGGCACAGCTCGAGCGCCTCATTCGACCTATAGAACCATTCGAGCAACGCAGCTCGAGCGTCCCGTTCGAGCTATTGAATCATTCGACCAAAGCAGCTCGAGCGCCCCGCTCGACCTGGACAGCTCGAGCGCTTCCGAGGCTTATATGCCAAATTTCGTTTTTCGGCCCATGAGATCCCGTTTCGACCCGGTGCCTATATATACCTCTTCCAAACTCGTTTTAAAGAACCACTTGACACACACACGAGATTTAGAGTTCGTTTTTGGAGAGGAAGGAGAGAAGGAAGTTTACGTTTACGTTTTGTTGAGGTTTTCATACGAATTCTTAGTTTCTTTTCGTCTCTTAGTTTCTTTTCAGTAATTAGACTACGTTAAACACTTCATACTTCGTTTTTATTAATTTAATTTCAGTTTATTCTTTTATTTCATTAAACCCTAGTTTATGCTAGATTTCCTCTTCGTTTTAATTATCATGTTCTTGTTCGTTACTTATTTAATCGTTGTTATTTCCGTTAAACCTATGTCTAGCTAAAACTCTTGCATGCTCGGGGTAGGATGAACTCGTAGAAGTAGGTTGTGGGTATGTAATTAAAGTAATTCGTGACGTGAGTTTTAATTCTCTTGATTAATGAATTCTTATAATTAATCTGAACTTTACCTTTGAATTTCGTATGAAAGTGTTAGAGAGAGGACGACCGCATCACTCAATAACAATTAGTAGTCTAAACGAGAATGTTTAGGAAGGGTTAATTCATCTACCAGTTTAGCGAAGGGGGACGACCGCATCACCTTAGTTAAATTAGGGTCTCATTAATTAAGCACAATCTATTAAATTGTTAGTAGATTAGTGAAGTCGAGTGTTAGGGTAAAGTATTAGGGTTTAGAATCTTGAGCTTTCATCTTGCATTCTTAGACTTAGGTTATTTCTTGTGTGTCACAGTTATTCTGATTATGTACCTGCTCCGTTAGTATACGTAGGGATTCCTATCCTGAGCATCACCATCTCTCATTAGAACACAACCCTTAGTTAATTTGATTTCTTAGTATTTTAGTTTACTTAGTTTAATTTAGTCTTTTAATTAATCTTTTAAAAAAAAAACCCAAAAACATTACACTCATATTAGCTACGACGCGTAGATCTTCAGGGATCTATTCGCATACATACCTTCCCTTGGGTTCGATAATACTTGGTCCCTATACTTGCCCATACTACAGTGAACCCGTACTCTTGTCTTCTACAGTGGTGCCAACAAGGCCGGGCAAGACCATCTAGATGCTTGTGCTAGTGGATCATTCCTTAATCAAGGAATAGAGAGGTGTCGAGAGATCGTAGACAACATAGTCACGAATGCCGGGGCTTGGAATGGAGATCCAGATTTTCAGAGAGTTCATCAGGTTGAAGAGGGTGAAGGAACGAGGAGGCTATTGATGGCCATGATGGGAGGTCCGTATTACAATCAGAATGACTACCAAGGTGGAAATCAGTATGGAAGGCCTCCTTATGGCCAACCATTTGCACCTCCAGGGCCACAGCCGCCTCAAAATCAATGGAGGAACACACAAGGAGTTCAAGGAGGCCAGCAGCCTCCTCAAAACACATGGAGGAAGAATGAGAACTTTTCTTATGCTAACCCAAAAGCTGGTATTACTGTTCGTGCAGGTGTTGATCCGGGGTCTAAACCTCCTGGTGGAGAAGGCGGTGCATCAACCTAGGAGATGTTGAGAGCTATTCTTCAGAAGGTGGAGGAAGGTAGTAAGAGGTTGTCATCCTTGGAGTACGATGTGAAGGAGTTGCATAAGAAAGACGATCATTGAGATCAAGAGCTCCAGAAGATGAATGTTGAGTGGACTAGAACTCAACAAGAGAACAATCGAAGGTTCACTTCTATAGAGTTCCAGATGAGCCAGATTGCAAAGTCGTTGAATAGAGAGCCGGGAAAATATCCTTCCATGCCGGAGGGGAACCCGAAAGAGCATTGCAAGGCAATCCAGCTTAGAAGTGGAACCAACTATGAAGGTCCTCAGATGCCTGCTGATTCTGAGACGCCTCAAGCTGAGATGGGAGAAAGAGAACACAAGAAAGATGGAGGTGTTACTGTTGAGAAGGGGATTGAAAGTGAAGGGATTGAGAAGAAGGTTGAGGATGAGAGCACTCCAGCAAGCAAGGAGCTTGAAGAAGAAGGCATTGAGAAGGGTGAGAGAGTTCCTAAGTGGAAGAAGGCAAAGGAAGCAAGGGAGAAAGTGAAAGAGACCGAGAAAGATGAATGTGGGGTACCCAAATCTGTGATACCCGTCCCGTATCCACAACGCTTCATGAAAAAGAAGCTTGATGAAAAGTTTGCTAAATTCCTTGATGTTTTTAAACAACTTCACATTAACATTCCTTTTTATGATGCTTTGGAACAGATGCCGCATTATGCAAAGTTTTTGAAGGACTTGATCGCGAAAAGACGGCGAGTGGATGAGCCAAAGTTGGTGCAGCTGAACCACGAGGTGAGTGCATTAGTGCACAAGGCGCTTCCACCGAAGTTGAAGGATCCCGAGAGCTTCACGATCCTATGTGACATTGGGAACGAGATCAAGAAAGGAGCGCTATGTGATTTAGGGGCGAGCATCAATCTCATGCCCTTGTCGCTTTTCAAAAAGTTGGAAGGTGGTGAACTTCAACCCACGACGATGACGCTCCAGCTTGCTGATAGGTCCATCACGAGACCTCAAGGAGTAGTGGAAGACGTGCTCGTAAGAGTTGGAGATCACATCTTTCCAGCCGACTTTGTAGTGCTCGAGATGGAGGAAGATGAGCACGTGCCCCTGATCTTGGGAAGACCGTTCTTAGCTACGGCGGGGATGTTGGGAAAATAGGGGTACCCGGAATCTATTCGGGATGAATTTTAAATACGAATTTAAATACAATTATTACTAGCATGAATTAATCCTAATTAATTCAAATAATAATTCCAACAACTAAGTATCATCATGCATGTTGAATTAATTTCACATATTTAATTAAGCGGAATAAACAATTAAATATGCGATTAACGTACCTCTTGTAGAATTGGCCTTTGAATAAACGGGACAATCACGATCTCGCTTTATCAACCCAAAAAACCTTTTCAAGTATTTCCCTTTCGCCTTACTTGATCACCGGTGGGAGATGCTTTCAAGTAATTTAATAAACTAAGGAAAAAGAAAAATATCTATGCTCTTGATTTTTCCAACACATGGAATTATGTACTTGGGGATGAAATAATCATCCCCTATTTATAAGAGTAGTGACCGAAATTCGTAGAGATTTTATGGGCATGGAGAAAATCTTTTCTTAATCTCTAAGAAATCTTGAATATATCTCATATATTCTTTTCTCCATAATAAAATATTCCACAAAAATCTCACTCTCCTAATAAATATGAAACTCTCGAAAATTACATAGAAGAAATCCAAGATTTGGATCTTCTTGAATATATGAGATATTCTTGTATTCCTAGAATACATATCTTGCATAATATCTTTCCAAGAAAATCAACAAAATCTTTTTCCTCCTTATCATGCAATTTTCGAAAATAATACTTGAAAAATCAGCATAATTATTTTCTTTTTATTTTAATCACCTTATCATTATTGGGCTACTTAATGGGCTACTTGAGGGGCCTTAAGGAGAATTAAGATTGGACCTCCTAATGGACTTCTGAATTTCAATATTGAGCCCCAATATAATTCAGCCCATTAATATTAATTATTACCCACTAATAAATTAATATTGCACTATCCATCTTAATCCATATTACGATAATATGGGCTCCCGGTTATTATTTCCCGCGTTTAAGATTATCAAGTCCATTAATTAATTAAGCTTCTGAATAGCTGTAAATTAATTAATATATTTCACCTTGGAGTAAAGACAACTCAACATTATTATTCGTACCGAAGAAACTAATTCTTCACTTGCAAGATTTGGTACAATAAAACTTCTGAGCCCACCAAGGGGACTAATCACACGAGCCGTACTCGCACGCGTTTCTCCGTATTAAATCTTAGCAACCGTCGTATGATTAATATTACTGCCCAAGACACAAAGTTCGAAGTCACAATGATTCTCACCCGACATGAATCAAAGCAGTAACTATTAAACACACACGGTCCTATTTAAGTGACGGAGATTAAGAAATCAACAACCACTGAGGTCTAATTCTTCACCTTTCAGAACAGAAGAATTTATCCTCGCTGTAGGACCTCTTCAACACATACTAAATGTGCTAGTGTAATCTCTTAGTCAAGACAGACCAATCTGAGCCTTACACATCGACCTTTCACGGAGGATTGTTCAATTCCACCTGGGTCGTGAATTGTACGTTTAGTTACAAGTAAACTGTTAATGTTGTCTTCCGTGATCGGGTATCACCACATTAACTACAATGTAACATGTACTATATATTGAACGGTTTGCAATAGAAATTCAACATTCAATTATATCTAAAGCAAATGTGATAAAAGAATTATTCTCATAAATCGAGTGTTTGATACACGAGTTATACAAAGTAAAAGCATACTTTCACGTATAACTCCAACAATCTCCCACTTATACTTAAAGTCTGCTTTTAGTATACATCACGCATGTCTTAGTGTAGTAGCTCTACGTGACATCTCATGTCAACCTACACTAACCTAATAATTCCTCCCACTTATACTTAAAGCAGATTGGCAATAGTCTTGACTCCCATTCCATCCACATGTCTCTCGAATGTATTCAGAGGCAGACCCTTTGTGAATGGATTTACTAGGTTGTCCCCGACGCATATCTTTGCCACCTCTTTATCTCCTCTCTTAACGATTTCTCGTATAAGATGGTGTTTTCTTTCAATGTGTTTGCTGGCCTTGTGGGCTCTCGGTTCCCTTGAATTTGCAACTGCTCCGGCATTGTCACAAAAGACAGTTATCTTGTCGGGCAAATTCGGAACAACGTCCAAGTCCACTAAGAAGTACTTGAGCCAAACCGCTTCTTTCGCTACTTCACAAGCAACTACTTATTCGGTTTCCATGGTCGAATCTGCGATGCATTTCTGCAAATCGCTTCTCCATGTCATGGCTCCTTCTCCAATGCAAAACACACTACCCGAGGTAGGTATTTTGGAGTCTATGTCTGATTGGAAATTTGAGTCCGTGTATCCCATGGGAATTAGATTGTCTGATTGTTAAATCAGCATTCCATACTAAGTTCTTTTCAGAAACTAAAGAACGCATTTAATTGCAATCTAATGTGCTTTCCCGGGGTTACTTTGATATCTTGCCATCATGCCCACGGCAAAGCAGATATCCGGTCTCGTACACAACATTGCATACATAAGACTTCCTACGTCCGAAACGTACAGAACGTCTTTCATGTCATCTATCTCCACTTGCGTCTTAGGGCATATTTCTTTAGATAGATGGATTCCGTGCCTAAAAGGTACAAAACCTTTCTTGGAATCTTGCATGCTGAAATGCTTCAAAACAGTGGCTTTGTATGAAACTTGCGATAAACCCAACATCCTCCTCTTGGATCTCGAGTGAACTTGATCCCAAGGATGTGACCGGCTTTCCCTAAGTCCTTCATATCAAACTGATTTGACAGCCATACCCTTACGTCTGACAATACCTTTACATTGTTTCCAATGAGCAGAATATCGTCTACGTATAATACTAAGAATACCACCGCAGTTCCGTCACACCTTTTATACACACAACTTTCGAACTTGTTTTGATCACAAACCCATAAGACTTAATAACTTGATCAAAACACTAGTTCCAAGTACGCGACGCTTGCTTAAGTCCATAAAATGGATCTCTTAAGCTTGCATACGAGGTGCTCTTGGCCTTTTTCAACGAAACATTTGGGTTGTTGCATATAGATCCCATCAAGACTTCCGTTAAGGAAAGCTGTCTTGACATCCATTTGCCAGATCTCGTAATCTAAGTGCGCAGCGATCGACAAGAGAATACGGATGGACTTAAGCATAGCTACAGGCGAAAAGGTTTCCTCATAATCGATCCCTTCTTTCTGAGTATACCCTTTGGCCACAAGCCTTGCTTTGAAGGTTTCAACCCTTCCGTCCGGTCCTCTTTTCCTCTTGTACACCCACTTGCATCCAATGGGTTCTACCCCACTGGGTGGCTCGACCAACTCCCACACTTGATTATGATCCATCGAACCCATCTCGGCTTCCATTGCCGTTTGCCATGACTCCGCGTCTTTGTCTTGGATTGCCTCATCGTACGTCCATGGGTCTGATTCAACACCGGGAACCAAATCCGAAGATTCTCCTATCCCCATGAATCTCTCGGGTTGCCTGGAAACCCTCCCACTACGACGGGGTTCCGGTTGTGAAGATGTGACATGTGGTACATCATCTTGTATACTTGGTATCGAGGTTTGACCTCTCAATTCTTCTAAGGTAATTTCACTTTTAGGTTTCCGATTGTTCATATAGTCTTCCTCCAAGAATTTAAAGTGTGTACTAATCACGGTCTTTTGATCCTTGGGACTATAGAACGTACACCCTTTCGTTCCGGCCGGGTATCCTATAAACAGCCTTAATTCCGAACGTGGATCCAACTTACCGGCTTCCTTGTCTAGCACGTATGCCGGACAACCCCAAATCCGCAAATGTCTTAGACTGGGCTTGCGCCCGGTCCACAATTCCATTGGGGTTTTAGGAATCGATTTGGATGGCACCAAGTTTAGAATATAAGCCGCCGTTTCCAAGGCATTACCCCAAAACGACTTGGGTAAATCCGAATAACTCATCATGGATCTGACTATTTCTAAAAGAGTCTGGCTCCTTCGTTCCGCCACACCGTTCTATTGAGGGGTTCCCGATGTGGTCAACAGGGATACAATCCCTTCTTCCGATAGGTAGTTCAAGAATTCATTACTAAGGTATTCGCCTCCACGAACAAATCGTAGAGACTTGATACTTCTTTCCCTATGCATCATAAGGTAGATGTATCCGTATCTTGAGTAATCATCAAATTACTCATACCTCTTCTTGCTATGATCGTCATTGAACCACACATATCGGTATGAACGAGTTCTAACACTTCCGTAGTTCTATTCCCCTTGGCTCCAAATGCCCTCTTGGTCATTTTACCCTCTAAACAGGATTCACAAGTTGGAAACGGTTCGACTTGGAATGATTCCAAGGATCCGTCTTTCACCAATCTCTCTATCCACTTTAGATTAATATGACCTAGTCTAAGATGCCATAGAAGTGTTTCGTTCATCTCCGAAGAACGCTTTCTTTTATTACTCGAAATAATCGATGTGTTATTAGATTCAATTTTGTGAGTGGTGTGCCCAAATAATGGTATAAAGATCATCCATTAAAGTTCCGGAACGGATAAACTCATCGTTTCAAGCAATAATAACATCCTTATTAAAAGAAACTGAGTATCTATTCAAACAGTTTAGAAACTGAAGGTTGAGTTCTTTCTAAACTAGGAACATGAGGAACGTCTCTCAAGACCATAACTCTATCTTCACAAGATAGGCGCACTTCTCCCACTGCTTCAGCTGCCACTCTCGTAGCATTGCCCGATGTGATGGGGATCTCACTTCCGTTAAGTCGTCGGGTTAGCTTAAACCCATGAACAAATGTGATCAGTAGCTCTCGTATCCACTATCCACGAATAGACAGCATACGCCACTTCACAAGTTTCGACGACTAAGGTGTGTGAATTACCTAACTTTCCTAGCCTTTTAGGCTTGGAACAGGCAGACCTCCATTGTCCTCTCTCACCGCAACTAAAACACTTCCCCTTCGATGCTTGCCTTTGCATTTGCCTTTCGCAACAATTGGATTTGCTTGGATCTGGCCTTTGGTTCTCTTCCTCCTTTTCCCTCCCTTGGGACCAAAAGAGGTAGACGAACCATTAGCCACCATAGCACTAGACTGGTGCTCCATTATCACCTCCACCGAAACTAAAGCTTGCAAGAGCTCGGGCAAACGACTTGTCCGTTCATTCATCTGACAGTTTAGATGAAACTACCCAAAGCTTCTCGGTAGGGAATGGTATATAAAATCAATCAAAATCCGCACCAAGTACTTCCAACTTGTTAAGGTATGCCATTATCTCGAGAACGTACTCCCTCACGGGCGTTCCTTCCACCATTTCCAACTTGACCGAGTCATGTTTGGTGAACTGATTAGTCATGGGATTCTGATGTGAAAACATCTTTTCAAGGTGTTCCATGATTTCAACAGCGGATACAATGTCTTCATGAACGCGCCTCAAATCCTCAGACAGAAATGTCAAGATGATGCACTTCATTCATTGTCACGCTTCCGATCATAAACTGCCTTTTCCCATTGCTTGACTTATCATTAGGCTTGCCGGGTATATTAACATAAATAATCCAATTGTGTTTTCGTGCAGTAAGGACAAATTTAAGAAAAAATATTTCCAATCGATATAATTCACTCCAAAAAGTTTATTAACTTTAAGTATATTAAACAGTGGATTAAAAGGTTGCGACATGATGAAATGAGAATAAAACATACATTCATATCAATATCTAGAAAAATACGAAATTATCACATAATTCGATCACATCAATTATATTGAAACCTTAAAACAATATAATCATGCATCAGCCAACATCTCGAAACAATTTAAATGCGCCACGAGGGGTGGTCTATACATTTAAATACATTCAAGCGGATCACAAACTTAAAAGTTACAAATCCTTAATTCAAAATTAATAGTTGGCTCCCACTTTGACCACATAGAAATTGACAGGGACTCCGAGGGGAGTAAGTTAATATCAATTTCCTATGCCTAAGTAATAACCATAATTAAATACAGGATTATTATTTCGCTTTGAGCAAGCCACTCGTGGTGAGGGTCAATACCGCCACTAGTAATAATCCACAATCATCCTTTCGGAATTTATTCATGTGAAATCCGTTCTTTTAGCCGATCCGAGGGGGAAATGTATTCCAAAAGAACTTCACAAATAAATAAATTATGGAGGCCAAAATAATCCAATTTTAATATCCGGAATAAAATTGCGATTATAAAAACATACTTAGTAATTTTCGAAAGTAAGGTTTTTCTTGGACAATTAAATTCATGCAAACACATATAAACAAATAATAAAAATTGCACGAAATAAAACATCCATCAAAACAAAATTAAACACATTGGAGCACTCGAATCCAATTGTCACGGTTTAATTTCTTCACGTCTTGATGCGAAAAAATCGTCCTTGTTGCTTTCCGACGTTCGTCTCGACGTGCTCCCACTCGAACAACAACACTTCTTAAAAAACAGCATCGTTTGGGGTTCGGGACGACGTTTAAAATCACACGGAAAAAAAACACGAACCGAAAAAATTCCACGGCCTGAGATACAGCGCGCGTCGGCCCACGAAGTGGGCCCGCGCGCTTCCCGGCCCGAGAAGCGCTGGAAAAACGCCCGAGGCGCGCCGAAGCGCAGCCCCGAGGCGCGCCCGAGGCGCAGCACAGAAGCGCGCCGAGACGCTGCCCGGGGCGCCCGAGGCGCTGCAGCTGCCTACTGAGGCGCGCGCGCGCCGTGCGCGCGGCGCCGTGCGCCCGTTGCGCACGGTGTGCGCCGTGCACCCCCGTGCGCCGTTTTTTCGCCGTTCGTCCTCGTTTTCTTCACCCCTTGCATGATTTTACCTCCATACACGCTCCACGCTTGTATGCGTCGTCCGGGTACGCCGTTTTTAATTCTTCGTTCTTCGTCACGATCCGGTTACAATTTATTTTTACAAAAAAAAATAAATACTAGATCTAGACTAGTCTATTACAATGATCGAATCAAAATAAAAACAACTAATCTACTCGTGGATTTTCTCACGAGAAAAACGAATTCGAACGAATCGAATTAAAAACCAAATTAATTCACACGCATGAAATTAACAACATTAAAAACCATGACAATTGGATACCTGCAAAAAAGATCTAACAATTCTACTATCCAATTTCAAATTTAATGTTCAACAATTTAAATTCCAATTCAAAATTCAGAGCCCGAAACCGTGGCTCTGATACCAGTTGTTGGGAAAATAGGGGTGCCCGGAATCTATTCGGGATGAATTTTAAATACGAATTTAAATACAATTATTACTAGCATGAATTAATCCTAATTAATTCAAATAATAATTCCAACAACTAATTATCATCATGCATGTTGAATTAATTTCACATATTTAATTAAGCGGAATAAACAATTAAATATGCGATTAACGTACCTCTTGTAGAATTGGCCTTTGAATAAACGGGACAATCACGATCTCGCTTTATCAACCCAAAAAACCTTCTCAAGTATTTCCCTTTCGCTTTACTTGATCACCGGTGGGAGATGCTTTCAAGTAATTTAATAAACTAAGGAAAAAGAAAAATATCTATGCTCTTGATTTTTCCAACACATGGAATTATGTACTTGGGGATGAAATAATCATCCCCTATTTATAAGAGTAGTGACCGAAATTCGTAGAGATTTTATGGGCATGGAGAAAATCTTTTCTTAATCTCTAAGAAATCTTGAATATATCTCATATATTCTTTTCTCCATAATAAAATATTCCACAAAAATCTCACTCTCCTAATAAATATGAAACTCTCGAAAATTACATAGAAGAAATCCAAGATTTGGATCTTCTTGAATATATGAGATATTCTTGTATTCCTAGAATACATATCTTGCATAATATCTTTCCAAGAAAATCAACAAAATCTTTTTCCTCCTTATCATGCAATTTTCGAAAATAATACTTGAAAAATCAGCATAATTATTTTCTTTTTATTTTAATCACCTTATCATTATTGGGCTACTTAATGGGCTACTTGAGGGGCCTTAAGGAGAATTAAGATTGGACCTCCTAATGGACTTCTGAATTTCAATATTGAGCCCCAATATAATTCAGCCCATTAATATTAATTATTACCACTAATAAATTAATATTGCACTATCCATCTTAATCCATATTACGATAATATGGGCTCCCGGTTATTATTTCCCGCGTTTAAGATTATCAAGTCCATTAATTAATTAAGCTTCTGAATAGCTGTAAATTAATTAATATATTTCACCTTGGAGTAAAGACAACTCAACATTATTATTCGTACCGAAGAAACTAATTCTTCACTTGCAAGATTTGGTACAATAAAACTTCTGAGCCCACCAAGGGGACTAATCACACGAGCCGTACTCGCACGCGTTTCTCCGTATTAAATCTTAGCAACCGTCGTATGATTAATATTACTGCCCAAGACACAAAGTTCGAAGTCACAATGATTCTCACCCAATATGAATCAAAGCAGTAACTATTAAACACACACGGTCCTATTTAAGTGACGGAGATTAAGAAATCAACAACCACTGAGGTCTAATTCTTCACCTTTCAGAACAGAAGAATTTATCCTCGCTGTAGGACCTCTTCAACACATACTAAATGTGCTAGTGCAATCTCTTAGTCAAGACAGACCAATCTGAGCCTTACACATCGACCTTTCACGGCGGATTGTTCAATTCCACCTGGGTCGTGAATTGTACGTTTAGTTACAAGTAAACTGTTAATGTTGTCTTCCGTGATCGGGTATCACCACATTAACTACAATGTAACATGTACTATATATTGAACGGTTTGCAATAGAAATTCAACATTCAATTATATCTAAAGCAAATGTGATAAAAGAATTATTCTCATAAATCGAGTGTTTGATACACGAGTTATACAAAGTAAAAGCATACTTTCACGTATAACTCCAACAGGGGATGGTGCTAGACGTGGCAAATGGGAAGATTACATTGAAGGTTGATGATCAAGAAGTGAAGATCTCCCTATATGAGGCCATGAAGCACCCGAAGGAGGATGAGAGTTTGTATTGCATGGATGCAATTGATCCTCGTGTTGAAGACACGCCTCCTATCCCTAATCCTTCTCATATTCATGATTGTGTTAGTCCTTCACTTGATTATTTAACCCATGAACATTATGATCTTGATTATTTTGATAGGGATAAAGTGAAGAAGTTGAAGGATGAAGAGGTGAAGAAAGTGGACGTGGTCTAGTTAGAAGGGAAAGGAGGAGTTAAGAAGAAGAAGTCAAAATTCAAGAAATTGTTTAGTAAGACTCCTCCAGATAAAGGGGAGAAGGAGTTGAGACCTATACCACTTGAGGTGGGGAAGGAAGCAAAAGAGCTCATGATGGAGGGACAACAAGAAAAGAAATTCAAACACCACTCTTATGAGAGTGAGGGAGGTAAATTTGAGTATGATGTTCCTTAAGCTCCTTTTAGCTTGGTCCGGCATGAGGACCTTAAAAATAGCGCTGAATGGGAGGCAACCCATTATTTTTTTTATTTGCTTTGAGTTTTTTTTTTTAGTATTAGGGAGTTATTTTGAGTCGTATATTTAACCTCGTACTTGAGAGTTTTATTTTGTAGGCTTGTCTCTAAAGGAGTAAAGGAATGATGGAGTTATTCAGATTGAAGGAACCAACTTGAGACAAGGGAGTGTGCAAAGCTATTGAGAGAAATTGAATTATTTGGTTGAGGTAACCCACAACCCCAAACTTAGACCTCTAGCAAGGTCGAAGTTTGGGGGGGGTGCAGTTTTTTTTTATGTTTCTTGTTACATTGCACATGCATGCACGCCCTTATCTTTGAGTTGAGTTTGATTGATTATTGGTTTGTTGAGATACTCCTTGGGCTGATTTTGATTTGTTTTGTTACTTAATATTTCATGCCTATCAATTCTCTTATGCTTGTTGGTTGCTATCTTTGAGTACGATTTGATGAGTAGAGTTGAGTTGTGAGGTTGAGTTAGGAGTTGTATTGTGTGAGTGTTTGAGTTAGAGTTGATTTGAGAGAGAACCCGTATGCTTACAAATTTCCTTCTGAGTGTTTGTGTGATGATTGTGAGAATGCACTAGACTAGCATGGATGTGAAAGCCGAGAGACTTGAGCCTTATGAGATTTTGATATATGAATCTCTTCGTTTGTGAGTGAATCATCACCTTAGAGGATGCTAGAACTTGTGTGTGCTCTTGCTTCTTGATTGTGTCTAGTTTGATATGCCGAATAGGATCTTAGGCCATCTTTGATTTTATTGAGTCACTTAGCCAAAATTTTCCCTACCAATGACATTGAATCCCTTGTTAGCCCCTTTGAGCCGAAAGCCTATTTTATTTGCTAGCACATATGAACACGATTCCAGTTCCTAAGCCTTTTTGTCTCAATTTGAGTGGAGAATAGGAAAGTGTGAATGTGAAGGGAGTGAATTGAGTTGAAAAATGAAAAGGTTGTTTGTTGAGTGAATATGAGAAGAAGGAGTGATGAAGTTATGAGTTGTGGGAAAGAACAAAAAAGGTTGAGAATGAGCAAAACAAAAATGAGCTCATGTGTTTGTGCGAAAAAAAAAAAGTGAAGTGATTGAAAAAAATGAGAAAGAAAAAAAATTTGAAGTGTTGAGAGAATTGGAATTGAAAGTGTGTTGATTGAATATGCTTGAAGTAGTCTGTTCCTAATTTCGAAGTGCCAAAGTTTGATTTTCTATTCTCCATTCACTTTAGTCACTTTACCATATATTGTTATCCCACCTGTCCAAAGAGCCTACATTACAACCTTGAGAAAAGTCCTTTTTGATTCGGCATTGATTTCTAGAGTATGGTCGGAGTTGAGAGTACTTACAAGCCTATGGCTGCCAAATTGTGTGATTGATTGTTTGAGTAAGTCCCTTGATCATTGATATACACTTGTGAGGGAGCGAAACACATCGTTGAGTGCACATCCATGCTTGATCTTGGTGTTTCTCGTTATTGTTGCATGAGTACGATAAAGGAAAGTGAGTGAGTATACGGGTGATTGATTTTTGAAGCTCGAGTTCATTAGCTTGCATGATTGATTCTTTGACTCATCCCTAACAATTTCACTTGACTTATTATTTCATTGCTTGAGGACAAGCAATATGGTAAGTTTGGGGGGGTTGATTAGGCGTGAAATTGTCATGATTCGTAGCTAGAAACGCCCTAGTTTTGGTCGATTTTATTGAATTTTTAGAGCCAAATGAGTACTATTTCTATACATTGATGAATTTGTCTCTTTGATACTCATAGGTGAATCGAGGACAAAAAACGGAGTTCGTAGGACTTTGAATCGACTCAAACGGATGCCCGGATGAGAAGATATCAAAGAAATACGATTGGTATTAGTACGTGAGAAGAAAAGTGTTAGTTGCAAGGAAGGAAGGTCATTCGAGCACCATCACTCGAGCACCTCGCTCGAGCAACGTAGGTCGAGCGCTCCAAACTTACAGAAAGTTTTTGCCGCTCGAGGGGGCACAGCTCGAGCGCCTCATTCGACCTATAGAACCATTCGAGCAACGCAGCTCGAGCGCCCCGTTCGAGCTATTGAATCATTCGACCAAAGCAGCTCGAGCGCCCCGCTCGACCTGGACAGCTCGAGCGCTTCCGAGGCTTATATGCCAAATTTCGTTTTTCGGCCCATGAGATCCCGTTTCGACCCGGTGCCTATACATACCTCTTCCAAACTCATTTTAAAGAACGACTTGACACACACACGAGATTTAGAGTTCGTTTTTGGAGAGGAAGGAGAGAAGGAAGTTTACGTTTATGTTTTGTTGAGGTTTTCATACGAATTCTTAGTTTCTTTTCGTCTCTTAGTTTCTTTTCAGTAATTAGACTACGTTAAACACTTCATACTTCGTTTTTATTAATTTAATTTCAGTTTATTCTTTTATTTCATTAAACCCTAGTTTATGCTAGATTTCCTCTTCGTTTTAATTATCATGTTCTTGTTCGTTACTTATTTAATCGTTGTTATTTCCGTTAAACCTATGTCTAGATAAAACCCTTGCATGCTCGGGGTAGGATGAACTCGTAGAAGTAGGTTGTGGGTATGTAATTAGAGTAATTCGTGACGTGAGTTTTAATTCTCTTGATTAATGAATTCTTATAATTAATCTGAACTTTACCTTTGAATTTCGTATGAAAGTGTTAGAGAGAGGACGACCGCATCACTCAATAACAATTAGTAGTCTAAACGAGAAGGTTTAGGAAGGGTTAATTCATCTACCAGTTTAGCGAAGGAGGACGACCGCATCACCTTAGTTAAATTAGGGTCTCATTAATTAAGCACAATCTATTAAATTGTTAGTAGATTAGTGAAGTCGAGTGTTAGGGTAAAGTATTAGGGTTTAGAATCTTGAGCTTTCATCTTGCATGCTTAGACTTAGGTTATTTCTTGTGTGTCACAGTTATTCTGATTATGTATCTGCTCCGTTAGTATACGTAGGGATTTCTATCCTGAGCATCACCATCTCTCATTAGAACACAACCCTTAGTTAATTTGATTTCTTAGTATTTTAGTTTACTTAGTTTAATTTAGTCTTTTAATTAATCTTTTCAAAAAAAACCCAAAAACATTACACTAATATTAGCTACGACGCGTAGATCTTCAGGGATCTATTCGCATACATACCTTCCCTTGGGTTCGATAATACTTGGTCCTTATACTTGCCCATACTACAGTGAACCCGTACTCTTGCGGGAAAGCTACTAGTAAAAGCTAGTATTTTCGGTTCAAGTCAATGGCGCCGAAAATACTAGCTTTTACTAGTAGTTTCCCCGCAAGAGTACGGGTTCACTGTAGTATGGGCAAGTATAGGGACCAAGCATTATCGAACCCAAGGGAAGGTATGTATGCGAATAGATCCCTGAAGATCTACGCGTCGTAGTTAATATGAGTGTAATATTTTTGGGTTTTTTTGAAAAGATTAATTAAAAGACTAAATTAAACTAAGTAAACTAAAATACTAAAGAAATCAAATTAACTAAGGGTTGTATTCTAATGAGAGATGGTGATGCTCAGGATAGGAATCCCTACGTATACTAACGGAGCAGGTACATAATCAGAATAACTGTGACACACAAGAAATAACCTAAGTCTAAGAATGCAAGGTGAAAGCTCAAGATTCTAAACCCTAATACTTTACCCTAACACTCGACTTCACTAATCTACTAACAAGTTAATAGATTGTGCTTAATTAATGAGACCCTAATTTAACTAAGGTTAGAGCTGTTACACGAAACGAGCTGCTCGTGAGCTCGGCTCGACTCGGCTCGACTCGTAGTGTTAAACGAGCCGAGCTCGAGCTCGAAAAATACTCGTTTACTTAACGAGCTGAGCCGAGCTCGGCTCGCGAGCTGCTCGATAGGCTCGAATAATAAGGGTATATATGTAAATTCCTCTATTAGGGGTTATTTTGTAAATTCATCAATAGGGGTTATTTTGTAAATATTATATAATTTAGGGGTTCAAATAATATTTTTATATAATATCAATTTATAACCTAATATTTTTATATAATATCAATTTATAACCTAATATCAGAGAGTTCATCAGGTCGGCGACCGAGTGGCTCCAAGCAAGCCAATCGTGTTCCAGGCATTCGAATGTCGGCCGACGTTCTTGATCTAGGGCACGCGATCGATCGTTCCAGGCTGGGAGCATCCGTGTTCCAGGGGCGGGCGAGTGGTTGGCCGGTTGTGGATAGTGTTATAAATTGATTTTTGTATTAGGTTATAAATTGATATTATATAAAAATATTATTTGAACCCCTAAATTATATAATATTTACAAAATAACCCCTATTGATGAATTTACAAAATAACCCCTAATAGAGGAATTTACATATATACCCTTATTATTCGAGCCTATCGAGCAGCTCGCGAGCCGAGCTCGGCTCGGCTCGTTTAACACTACGAGTCGAGCCGAGTCGAGCCGAGCTCACGAGCAGCTCGTTTCGTGTAACAACTCTAACCTTAGTTAAATTAGGGTCTCATTAATTAAGCACAATCTATTAACTTGCTAGTAGATTAGTGAAGTCGAGTGTTAGGGTAAAGTATTAGGGTTTAGAATCTTGAGCTTTCACCTTGCATTCTTAGACTTAGGTTATTTCTTGTGTGTCACAGTTATTATGATTATGTACCTGCTCCGTTAGTATACGTAGGGATTCCTATCCTGAGCATCACCATCTCTCATTAGAACACAACCCTTAGTTAATTTGATTTCTTTAGTATTTTAGTTTACTTAGTTTAATTTAGTCTTTTAATTAATCTTTTCAAAAAAACCCAAAAACATTACACTCATATTAACTACGACGCGTAGATCTTCAGGGATCTATTCGCATACATACCTTCTCTTGTGTTCGATAATACTTGGTCCATATACTTGCCCATACTACAGTGAACCCGTACTCTTGCGGGCAAACTACTAGTAAAAGCTAGTATTTTCGGTTCAAGTCAATCCCCTTTATTTTATAAAATATACACAAAAGTCTCCTCTATATATATATATATATATACGGGAATGATATAGAGCCCACCGGTGGGCACCATTTTTTGCCCACCGCCTACATGGCAGTCTACGTGGCAATGCCACATAATAAAAAAATATTCTTTCCTTTATAATCACCAAATATTATTTTTAGATATTTTAGATTTGACTATATTTTAAAGATTTTATACCACAATTCTAATACATTTTTTTTTTAAATTTATAGAAATCTTCTTCCATGATACAATAATCAGTGATTTCCTATATTCTTTTATTTTTCTTCGTTCACCATTGTTGTAAAAAAACATTTCATATACATGATTTAAACCTTGCCTAAAAATATGCAAATGATTCATAATTTCCTTGAACAAATATCATAATCGAAGACCTCAATATCCTCTGTTAATGAAACTAATGAGTAAATTATAATTAAAAATATTTAATTTAGTTTTGTTTAACGTCTGGCAATCCCAGACGAAACTGTCTCGTTCAATCTTCTGATTCCTTGAAACAAATTTCATCATTATGGTGAAACTTTAGTAATCATAGAGCTGATAAACTGTCCGACAATATTTTTCATTTTCTTCAACCATTCAGACTACATATTTTTTTAGCAGACTTTGTTGATAAATAATCATAATATATAAATAATTTTTTTTTTTAATGCATGCTTGCAATGACATATCGACTGGGTAATAAGCCAGAAAAAAAAGTTAGCTACCAAAAGCTCAAATCCATCTCAAGTAATCAAGCGTCCATAGCATTGGCCGAAAGCAAGAGAGTTGTTGCGACAAAACAACAAAGAATCGCATATTATTGTAAGAGATGAAGATCTTTATTAATTTGGAAAATATAGATTAGAATTGTAGTATAAAATCTTTAAAATATAATCAAATCTAAAATGTCTAAAAATAATATTTGGTGATCATAAAGGAAAAAATAAATTTTTATTATGTGGCATTGCCACGTAGACTGTCACGTAGGCGGTGGGCACGAAAATAGTGCCCACTGGTGGGCTCTATATCATTCCCGTATATATATATATATATATTAATAAATGCATATAATTATTCTATATTTGATAAAAGTATGCACAAAATTCTCTCTATTTCATTAAATGCATAATATTTCATGTGTATGATAAAATATTTCACGAAATCTCCACCGTCAACTTAATTTGTAACATATGTAAGAGTAAGTTTTATATGAAAATTGTTCATGGTAAGTTTATTATGAAACTGTTTTAAAGTATCGAATATTTGACTAGGAGTATCATTAATTTGGGTCGGTATACATAGTGAAATTATCGGTACTCCTGATCATATATTTGATACTTTAATATAATTTAATGATAAATTTTTCATGAAATATTTTCATATAATACTTCGTCCATATGTAAAATGGTTGAAGATAATTTTGTGCATTTTTTTTTATCAAATATACATATAAAATTTTAGAGTAGGTCTCTTGTGCAATATTGCACGGTGCAATTTCGTGCAAATAAAGAAGGATTCTAAAAATTCGGGTCAACATTAAGATTCGGGTAAGCATAATAAAATTTGCGGGTCAAACAGATCTTCCAAAAAAAATCACGCAAAAGCAAACTGAAAAAATTGCTCTCGGGTTTGTGTTACTTTAAGGGCAAGTGAATGTTACTGTAAGAGTACGTATGTGTTACTATATCAGAAACAGTGTGGAATCACGAAAAAACAGAGGTTTAAATCATGAAAAAAAAAAACTTGATAAACACCAAATTTTTTTATCATAACATCATAATTTTTATTCATGTATTACCATATGAAATTGGAAGAATCTGAACGATAAAAAGACTATATGATAAAGTAATTCATGTGTTACTACATGAACAAATGAGTGTTACTACAAGAACTAACCAGTGTTACAATATGAGCAAGTAACACACTTTTGCTCATGCAATAACATTTGTTTGTTCATACAGTAACACGGTTTTTAGCAGTATGAAAAATGGGCGATCGCTTGACCCGCGAATTATGGAATTATCTATTTAAAGCAGTAACACACATTTGTTCATGTGTTACTACATGAACAAATGGGTGTTACTACAAGAACTAATCAGTGATACGATATGAGTTAGTAACACACTTTTGCTCATGCAGTAACACTCGTTTGTTCATACAGTAACACAATCTTCAGCAGTATAAAAATGGGTGACCCGTTTGACCCGCCTTTGACCCGCGAATTTTAATTTAATTTATATAGAAAACAATCGGATAAAATTTGGGCAAATTGCACGGGTCAAACTTGGTGCAATATTGTCAAAATTTTATGCATGTTTCATCAGGAGTGTTTTATAATTTAGCAGCATATTTGAATCCAAATATTAGTCTCACAACTTATTCACGTGAGATCCCGTGTCTTGAGCAAAAGTCAAAGGCAGTCGAATTAATGAATAATCTTCATCCTTATTAACAGAGTATCACACCTCCACTCAAGTGTTCCAAAAAGAAAAAAAAAAGTCAAATATAATTCTCACGTCGTTACATGTGGGCAGCTTTGTGGAATAATTATTCTTACAATTAATTAGCAAATCATTCATTAATTCATAATATTCCAATAAAATGAAATAACGCAAATAATTAGAATATTATCAATTATGGTGTGAGATTATGAATTAGAGTCATAATTTCTATTTTTTTTTTAAGTTCATTCCTTAAAATACCAATAGTAGCACACCTCCACTCAATTTGTTAGACAAAAAGTACAAGTCAAATACTAATTCTCACGTTGTTACATATGGGCAACCTTGTGGAATAATAATATTCAATCCATGCAAAATATTTATTATTACAATTGGCATTCTTATGTCGTACATACTCCCTTTACTTTATAGTCTAGTTAGTATTTAGGATCCCACTAGCCACTTTAATATAATTCATATTACTATATAGCCAACTAATTTTTCTTCGTCAAAATCAATACTTTACACAATCACTATCTTCCCTGGCTGCCAGCAATCTCACATGATTTTATATTTTATCAAGAATATTTTTACTTTTTTTTTTTGTTTTTGTTTTGATGTATGCACAATCGTACTGGTGCTTGTCTCGTACTATATAGTCGTGATACATTAAAAAAAAAGAATGTTGCCAGTTCTAAATTAATATATGTATATTAATTTAATGCCGATCGATCTACATTTCAGTCTTAGCACTGTTTCATCATTAAAAAAATAGTACTAGTGGAGTATTAATTTTAATCTGTACAATGAATGAGTCAGCCGACGGCTTTCAAATGAGCGGGTTTAAATTTGGATCCGTATGAAATATGTTTCATCCGAGGTGGGTTTGGACTTTATCCTGTCCACTGGATCTGAAATGGGTTGTGATTAGAATGGTACCACTGTGAAATTTGTTTAAAATTTACTATTAATTATTTCTATTAAAAATATTCAAAAATTATACTAAAAGTATAAGTTCAAAAGGGTATCAGTTGTTTTTCACTAAAAATATTAGTTGAAGAGTTATTAGTAATTCTCAATAAAAGCATTAGTTGTTTAACTATAAGATATTAATAAATTGTTGTTCATGATTATAGTTATTGTGCATATCATTCACATAATGCTATGCCAGCCACATATATATATATATATATATATATATATAAACATATATTTAAAGAGTTACTTTTAAGTATTATAAGAATATTAAATGTAATTATAAATAATTTAATATTTTCTTTCGAATTATATAATATTACATTCAATTAAAAAAAAGTTTGAAAAATAAGCAAAGAGAGTCACAAGTCTGCGGGCTGAGTTCTTGTAAACAATGACAAAATACTATATTTAAACTAGAGTAAGAGTTGCGTTAAACAGTGAGAGTATAAATTAGAAGTACCACATTAATATTTTGAAAGAAATGCATATTAATTTGTGTTTTTTTTTACTACGAGATTATTTCATACAAATCTTTCCTTTAAATTCTTAGGATATGTTTGTTTTGTTCGATTAAGAGAGATTAATATTTTAATCGTATTTAATTATGTATTTGACTCATGTGACACCGGCATATAATAAGTGTTTATAGGGATAATTGATACATAGAGGAAGTTAGACTAATTATTCAATCAACAAGAGATAATTATTATCAATTATATCCATCGAAACAAACAAACTATTGGTGTAGGAATGAATTGTTCCAACGACTGATCTAAGATCATACCTCAAGAAAGACAAATTAGTATTACTAGCTAAAAGTTATAAAGTCTAAATTTAAAAGAGAAAATATAGAATACATATATAAAGAATTCAAAGGTTTGGTGCACCTTAAAAACATACCGGTTGTTCCTAACTCTCAGCCATTCACACATGATATGCAGCCACGAAAACTGTCTGAAAGGCCGTGCCGGGTTTGTTGTTTCACACTTGCACTATTATTAAAAGAGGAGTATTAGTTTTTTGATTAAAATTATTAATTTGTTAGTATTAGTTGATATCTATAATATATAAAGCGTCCTACATTTCCTTCTTCTACTTTGGGCGGGAGAATTTCCTGTACGTCCGTTGTCATTTTATCTTTTCATCCTGGCCGTTCGTTATTTTTATGGCAATGGGCGTTTGTGAAGGATCATTTTGTTCCTGGTTCGTAGCGGTTTTATTAATGGGCGGTTTCATTTTTTTTGTTCTAATTTCTGCAGAAATTTTGGCCTGCTGATTTTTTTTTTTTTTTTTGTGTTATATAAATATCCGTTGTTGGGTTGCTTATTTGTTCAGCGTCGATTGGTGTTTGTTCGCGTCGTCCTGTGAATTGCAGAAATGCTCTCTTTTTCGGCGGTTTGATTCCGGATTGCACGATCGCCGTTTGCCTGCCTCCGTCGACTTATTCGTGCTGTCGATGTTCGGTTATTTAGAGTTTTTTTGTCTTCGTCTATCTTTCCTCTCCAGTGGATGTTCTGTTTGATAACTTCCTGTTTTTATATTCTTTTAATTACTGTAAACATTTACGTCGATCTGTAATTTGAATAGTGTGAAAATTTGATGGTGGATTATGCTGTATATTGTAGCGATCATTGAATCTATGTCGTGTAAAATTCAAGATATGGTATATTATTTACCATTAATTATTTTACGCTTTTGTTAGCATTTTTTCAATGGATATTCAACATAGGGTAATTTATTGGTCGAATTGTAATGGAATTATTTCATTTAATATATTAGATTTTAGTAAATAAAAATATGTATATTTTTTAATCTATTAGGTTTACATAAATACGTATATTTTTATATATCGTGGGTTGAATTATAAAAAAAAAAGGTAGGTTTTATATGAAAACGCTTCATAATAAACTTAACATGAAATAGTTTTAGAGTATCATTAATCTCATCAGGAGTATCATTAAAACTGTCAGGGATATCATTAGTCTGAGTTCAAGAAAATTTAAAACAATTTGAAACAGTTTTAGAGTATCATTAATCTCATCAGGAGTATCATTAAAACTGTCAGGGATATTATTAGTCTGAGTTCAAGAAAATTTAAAACAATTTTCTTGAACTCAGACTAATGATACCCCTGATGAGATTAATGATACTCCCGATAAGATTAATGATACTTTAAAATTGGTTCATGGAAGCTTATCACGAACTATTTTCGTATAATACTTTGCCAAAAAAAAAAAAAAATGAGTACCGACCTATCCTATACGAATTACATCAATTAGTGTGTAATTTTTTTATTTCGAGGTGTGTTTTGAATGCACATTATGTGGAAAATCTATGTATGTATGACGTCTAATCACCATATTTTGGTTAATTAGGTTATTAAGATTAAGATTTTTTGGTGAATGTTATTCAATTCATAATATTTTTTAATGTCTAATGGTTTGAAAGTGCGCGCATAAGTCGGCTAATTGTTATGTTTGTTTCAATAGGTTGTTAAAATTCCAAAATTGTGATTAGTTTAGTCCCGTCCCTCAGTAATTGAAAAGGGTGTCTATCTCTCCATTAATCATGTCATTGAATTTAGTGATTTTAATTAATGTAATATATCATCCCATTGTTTTAACAAATGTAATTTTTTTTTTCATTAAAAGATACTTAAACTACTTAGATTTAAATTTTGCATTCTAGGATAATATATTAGGCAAGTTTTAAGGAAAATAGTTGATTTAATCCCTAAAATTTAGTAAATCTATGAATATATATATTCATAGATATTCTAAACTGATTTTTTTATAAAAAAAATTATGTGTCAATATTTTTCTTAACTATTTTAAATATAATTTAATAATTTTTTATTTTTATTTTTATTTTGTTAATGTGGACATGTCAGGAAAGATGGTTGGAGATGTGTGACATTAAAGATGAAATGGTAATTGCATAATTGGGTGAGGATGAAATGTGAATAGATAATAATTAGAAAGGGTATAAGGCGGCTAATTAGGAGATTTGGAATAACTGAATAATTAGGATTTAATGAATCTGGACATATGAAACTATGATATTTTCTAAGGCAACCCCCGACTCTACTAAGTACATCCCCTGAATTTTTAAAAACAAAATTAGTTTAAAATTAAATATTTATATTACCCATATATCACAAACTATTTAAATTTACAAGTTTAATTATTTTTTTCTCCTCACTTTACTTAATTTCACTGTCTTTCCGCTTCAATTGGTCAACATATTTAGAAAACAAAAATGAATTTACAAAAACATATGAATTGTTCATATGTAATTTGTGAATCACTCCGAAAAATGGAAATCAAATAATAGGAGCAACAACCTATTAATTTTTATCCACGCATAAATTCTCTCCCTACCTATTGTCTAAATCTGTTCGTTGTAATACTACTATTAGATTAATTTAGGGATACAACGAAGTCGAATCATTTTTTATTTATTTTTATTTTGCAAACAAACAAGATCGTTAAAGGCTATAAATGCACCGGCCCATAAAAAATTTGACCCACGTGTGATGTTGCGTTTAATTTTTTTTTTTTATCATTTGGGGCTTTTTTCACAAAATAAATCAAGTAGTGAACAACTTTAAAAAAAAAAAAAAAAAACTCAGAGAAAAATTCAAATAGCTAATATCTCTATTAATGAAGATTAATACTATATATTTTGTGTAAATTCACGGTCTCTCAATTTTCCTTTGATTGCATTTTTACGTCTCTCATCTTTGTGTTTATGAAATTAATAGCTTAGATTTGTAATTTGAAGAAACTAAATAACAAGGTATGTTTTTTATTTGTTATTGAAAGGGTAAAATGGTCTATAATTGGGGTATGAATAGTAATTAAATAATAGTAACAAATAATTTAATGAGATTCATATAGTAGTTGGGATGTGTACAATAAAAACGGGAGTTTGTTTAGCCGCGATCTTTTTAAAAATTTTAATTTAGTGGGACTTCGAATTCAAATCTTATTCCAGCCACTAACAAATCTATCAATATTCAAATGAATTGTCTATATTATTTTTTAGTGTTTATATATTTGTGTAATAATTTATATAATAAAAAATCATTTTTTTAATTTTATTATTGTATTAGTATGGAATAAGAGTGATTATCGTTGATGGCACAGATAATATATCTCTTAGTCTTTGGAATAATATTTCTTGTGAATCGATGCATAAAAAACTCAACGAATTATAGCATGCACTCAAGTGCATAGAATGAACTTGGATTTAACCTCAATTTCAACTTTAATTATGATTTTATCTAAACACACACAAACACACCGAACTGTGTATTTTTTTGCAGTTGAGGTATTACTGATTACTTCTTGGGGTACCAACTGATTTCTATTTAGGATTTCTTTTTTCAAAATTCAAGTGCATATCATGCATTCAAGTGCACACTAGAATTACTAATGAGGTTCCACTTATGTCCGTGCCACATTGAGGATAGACATATAAATTGGTACCCAACGATGACCATATGATCAAAACCGATGTTATTATTTAAAAAAATAAACACCTTTGTTTTTTATTTATTAAATATCAAATATGGAAATTATTTATATATAAATTTTTTATAAGGCGCAAATCAAAACCCATTATTATATTAAGTTATCCCACTCCTTTTTATAATTTTCACTAGACAAAGTATATAGTGAAAATGGTTTATACATGAATCATTGAAGGGTATTAGTTATTTTCACTAAAGAATATTAGTTATTTTAACTGAAGAATATTAGTTGTTTATACTGAAGAATCTTAGTTGTTTATTGAAAATAAACTAAGATTCTTTAGTATAGACAACTAATACTTTTCAGAGAAAACAACTAATACTCTTTAGTTAAAACATCAAATACCCTTCAATGATTAATGTATGAACCACTTTTACTATATACATAGTCTTTTTACTAAATACATATCCACTGCAAGATTATTGTACTTTAATTTAACATATAATACTTGCATCCACATCCTTAAAAATAGGGAACCACCGCCCTCACACCTCTCTAATCCATCAATGAAAAGTATAATTAATGTCTTTGTGTAAGAGTGGTTGTTAGGCAGAATGACGGAAAATTGAGTCGAAAGAAACCAACAAAGCAAGATAATTTGTAGATATGAATTCATATATTTTTTAATGTTAACGTGATAGTTTTTTTTCTTTGTATTATATTTTATTTTTTATTACTTTTTGTTTGATTAATGATGAAAAATATTATTGCACCACATATAGGCAAAGATTTCCTCATGTTTCGGCAGATTACCAAATTGATTATTTTAATATGAAGTTGAAGGAAAACTTGAAACAATGAATGCTGATGAAATCATTGAACTTTTGTGAACTACAATAATATGTGTTGAATTTAAATGTCGTTTAGAGTGATTTAAATTTCTTTTGATGCATATCTTTTTTTGTTTTACTGAAATTTAAATTTAATATGTTTTCATTTTTTTCTAACATATATCAGTGTTGGGTGAAAAATTTGTTGGTGTAGAATCGGATTTAATTATATTGAAGTATGTCATTAGTGGATTTATGTTCCCAAATTATTATGAATCCAAGTTTATTGGTGACACGAATTGTCGCATGATTTGTCTCACTTAAATTTTGTATAAATTTGTTATAAATGTTAAATCCAGGGGTGAAAACATGATTATCATTTTATACAAGAAACATGTTTTATATGAAAATAGTTATGATAAATTTATCATAAAATTATATTAAAGTTTAGAGTATTTGATCAAAAGTATCAAGAGTTGGGGTCAAAAAAATCTACAACAATTAAAAAATAATAACACTGACCATGATTTTTTATATTCCTGATAAAATATTTGATACTTTAGAATAGTTTCATGATAAACTTATCATGAAATATTTTCATATAAACTTTGCTTTATACAGAAGTGTCAGTTAAACAGATGAACTTAGAATTGGGTTTGAAAGAAACCAACAAAATAATAGTCTATTTTAAATGTATAATGTTGAGGTAATACTATTTTCTTTTTCATTTTATTATATTGTATTGATGAGCAATTGAATTAGACTACTTATACATAATTTAAGTTATCCTCCTAAAGTTTCGGCAAAAAGTCAAAATGATCATTTTGAAGAAAATTTAGAACCAGTGAGTGTTGGTGAAATCATAGTGCTTTCTATGAAATGCAATGATGTCTAATTTAAACACTGTTTAGTGAGATTAATATCTCTTTGAATGCATTTTTTAATTTCTTAATGGATTTGAAAATTTAATATGTTTTTTTTTTTTATCTTTTATTCTTTTCTATTTTTTTAGCATGTAATAATGACAGGTGAAATTTTCTTTTGGAGATAAATTGGGTGTTATTATATTAAAGTATGTTTGAACTGGAAATTTGTTCCTGGTTTATAATGAAACAAATTTTATTGGAAACACGAGTCATCGTATGCTTCGTCAATCTAAAATTTGATATAAATTTGTTAGAAATGTTAAATTGTGTAAAAATGATAAAATTATTATTAAGATGTTTAATAGTATGTATGTTGAAGAAAGAATGATTTTCAATTATTTGTGTTCCAAAGTTGAGTATTTTATATTATTTTTTAATTAAGTTCCCTGGTTGATTCAATTGTTTGTATTACAATACTTTAACGATGATATAATTTTTATGGAAATACAAATTTAACATCTTATCTTTTAAACTTTATTCAAATGACACTCTATTTATTTAATTTATCAATTTAGTCATGTATCTATTCAAACTTTATCAATTAAGTCATGCTGAAAATGAACAAATCGTCACCGTTTTGGTCCTCTATTTATCCGTTTTATCAATTTAGTCATGTGTATAATCAAATTTCGTCAATTAGGTCCTAATTAGCTGGAAAATGCACAAAATCTCATTGTATCAATCACATGCTTGCATTTTCTGGTGGGTGGTGATTAAGTGGCCCATTTTTAACACGTGGCATGCAAGGACGAAAGTATCTCAAGTTCGAACCAATAATTTCAATAAGATTTTCAAAATCATTGGTGAAGAAGATGATGGAGTTCTTAGGCTTTTTAAAAATCGGGAGTGAAGAAGATTCTATTTTAGATCCCGATTTTGAAAATCATCTGAAATAAGATTAGATGTCATTCATGTTTTGAGTTGTGGGTGGGTGTAGGTATGTGGGTTGGAGTTGATTTTTACAATTTTACGAAATTATTTCATATATATTTATTTGGTTGATTAATAACTTGAATTTTGTATTTTTTATTAAATTTAATTGGCGAATATTGCAACCTAACGTGCAAAAGGGGAAAAATATCGCGTCATAGACTTCTGCCGAAAAACAAGTGCATGTGACCTAAATGGTGACATTTTTTGCGTGTTTAATTAGGACCTAATTGATAATTTTGAATAGATGTGGGACTAAATTGATAAAGAAAATAAATAGATGACTGAAACGTAGGCGTTTTGTGCATTTTATAGCCAATTAGGACCTAATTGACAAATTTTAGATAAATACGGGACTAAATTGATAAAATAAATATATAGAGGACCATTTCAATTCCTAATATTTATGTATTGAAAATTTATTATTTAATTTGGATGTAAGACTTAAAAACAATTCATTGTTGGATTACGGAGATTCGAATTTGGTGATTTTTATTATGAAATGAGGTACTTATTTTATTTTATATATTTTTCTTAAACATTTGATATTTAATTTTGTTTATGTGTTTGTTATCTTAAAAAAGTTTCTTTTTTTCTTAAAATTTGAGAATAAAAATAACTTTATTATTATGTACCTAGGGCTTTTTTACGGTTAGAAAAAGTTTCACCCGACCTGACGTCAGGAACTACATTAAATATTGTTAGATTGTTGATCCAACGTATAAAACTTATTTTAACTTATTACACTTTGCATTAGTGAGTTTGCCCTATAATATTTGCAATCCAATGCATCAACCATTAAAATAAAAATAAATATAAAATTATAAAATTATCCTTATGACTATAAAAGTATTTTTTAATTATAAATATCATGTATAACCCAAAAGCTACATCTCAAACCCTAAAGTTGAATTCCTAATTTCCGATCCATCCAAAATATTATAGATTTTGTTTTCTCTTTCAATGACTTTTACATTGGTTTATTGAAATTGATTGATTCATATTAATTCATTGCCAGATTATGTTCTTTCACATTGAATTACCTCCACCAAAATTGTAAAAAAATCATGACTGCAATTGAGAGCTTTTGAAAGTCTGTAATCAGGCCTGATAGAAAAAAATCCCCCATTAATGAAAATTGGACACTTTAAAGACGCATTAAGCATTGCATAAATGACCTATTGAAACCCATTTTAATAACCGTTGATATGTTCACAAGTGTTTTTCATTCTATTGGAAGCACAAACAAGAAAGAAAAGGAAAGCGTGCTTCTGAGATAGGATCCTAGAAAAAATAAAAAGATATTATTATTTTAGTTTATTGATTAATATCAATTAAGTTTGTAAATTTGTATTTTAAATAATAAAATTAAAATGATATTTTGGTAAATTTATATATTTTTTAGAATAATAATAATAATAATTATTACTATTGTGAAGCTAAATCGCTAATGGTGAATTAGATTACGTGTCAATTTTTATTGGATTCCTGACTTCAGGAAGGACAAACAATCTTTCTAACCGTAGAAAATTTCATTTAGCTACTTAAAAATATACAAGTTTGTTTTTGTTTTTTTTTTTGTTAAAATAAAAAGTTGAAATTATTAATTTGTAACCAAATTAAATGTGAAATTATTTATTGATAAATATATTATAGGGCGCAGCTTTGGTCACCAAAATATTCTAGGATGTAAGTATATATCTACACCACTATTTTACAAATTTTGCCCATCTCATATATAATTTTTACTAATTAAATAAACTCGGTTCAAAATTATAATCTTATCTAATATTTCGTATTTACACACACATCTCTAAAAATACACACTCATCAATTTCATTCAATTTATTTGTCCCTACCTCTTTAATCCAATGGTGAAAAATATGATTAACATTTTGTAGAAATATGTCTTTCGGACAAAGCGACTTAAAATTGAATTTGAAAGAAATCAATCAAGTAAAGTAGTTCGTTCAAATTTATTATGCTTTTTTTTTTTTAAATGTAGCAGTCTTTTATTCGTTGTATTATATAAAATATTAATGTCTTTATGTTTGAATGATGATAAGAAATGGTATTGAACTATTTATAGTAATTCAAATTATCCTTAAAATATTGAGTAGTTCTAGGGTGCATCCAAGTGCATACTATGCACTTGGATTTTGCACCCAATTTAAAAATTAATTTTGACCAAAAGAAATTCGCGGGTCAAGACCCAACCCGACTAAAATTCGCGGGTCAGCCTAACCCGCAGCAAAAACACAAACATAAAAACAAATCTCGCTTCAAAATCAATCCCAGGGTTCTCTGCGTTTCTTCCTCTTCGACCGTGTAGTTGCTTAGATTGTACTTAATTCCGGCAAGCAAATCGGCGATAGGCAATAATTCGTGCTCCTGGGTGTCGATATATAATTTATAACAAGTTTGTTTCTCAACGGGACTAAAACGGTTGTGTTGCTCTAATAGAGAATAGTGGACGAGCTCTCACAGAAGGGTTTTATAGGTCATTGGGATTTTTAGTCAATTAGGCAAAACATTGAATTAATTAGAAGAATTATATGTATTTGGTTAATCCATTTGTTTCAAGTACTAAGGCGTCTCCCCAGAAATGGATATTAAGGTGTTTCAAGCATCGAATTAATTAAGATACAATGACTAGGATATATTATATTAGACTGGAATACAATGACTGGGATGTAAATAATTATTTGGGATATTATTCTTGAGTAATTCTTGGGGTATTGATGATTATAACTTGGGGTATTGGTGATTATAACTTGGGGTATTGGTGATTAAGCCTTGGGGTATTGGTGATTAAGTCTTGGGGTACTACTCAATAATTATTTGGGATATTATTATTGAGTAATTCTTGTGGTATTGGTGATTATAACCTAGGGTATTGGTGATTATAACTTCGGGTATTGGTGATTATTACTTCGGGTATTGGTGATATAACTTAAGGTATTGATGATTATAACTTGGGGTATTGGTGATTAAGTCTTGGGGTATTGGTAATTATAACTTGGGGTATTGGTGATTAAGTCTTGGGGTATTGGTGATTATAACTTGGGGTATTGGTGATTAAGTCTTGGGGTACTACTGAATAATTATTTGAGAAATAATTATTGAGTAATTCTTAGGGTATTGGTGATTATAACTTAGGGTATTGGTGAATATAACTTAGGGTATTGGTGATTATAACTTGGGGTATTGGTGATTATAACTTGGGGTATTGGTGATTATAACTTGGGGTATTGGTAATATAACTTCGGGTATTGGTGATTATAAATTCGGGTATTGGTGATATAACTTCGGGTATTGGTGATATAACTTCGGGTATCGGTCCGAAGCGCGCGCGACCATTTGCGACCCTGTTTGTTGCCAGACCCGCGAATTTTGGTCGGGTTGGGCCTGACCAGCGAGTTTTTGTTGGATCTTAATTGGTCAAAATTAATTTCAAATTGATTTCAAAATTCCAAGTGCATGCTATGCATCCAAGTGCACCCTAGAATTTGCGTAAAATATTTTAGTAAAAAATCAAATTGATCATTTTGAAGGAAAATTGAAACTAGCGAATGTTGGTGAAATCACTAAGCTTTATGTGAAATATTGTAATAATATTGTTTTAAATGTCGTTGGGTGAGATTTATATACTTGGATGTTTTTTTTTAATCTAACTATAAATTTTAATATATTTTCATTTTTTTAAAGCAAAAAACAGTGTCATTTTTTTTAGATGAATTGAATTTTATTATAGTGAAGTATGCATTGAGAAGTTATTCCAGGTTTATTATGAAACAAGGTTTATTGGTGACACAAGTTTTCGCATGCTTCGTCTCACTAAATCGTTGTATATATTTGTTAGAAATGTTGTATTGAAAAAAAAAAGTATTTTAAAAATGTTAAATGGTATTGATGTCGGAGCTAAAATAATATTTTTTAAATTTTTTTTTACCAAAGTTGAGTACTTGATATTGATATTTTTTAAAGTCATTTTGAAGATTATTTTATTTGTATTGGTCAATTTCAACGACTATGCATCATTTGATATTATATCGAAGATTTATTATTTTATGTGGATGTTAAGGCTTTGGAATAATTCATTGTTTGGTTCCACAATAATAGTAATAATAATAATAATAATAATAATTATTATTATTATAACAAGAGGTATTTCTTTTCTTATATATATTTGTAATAAATATGTATTTGTTTCCATTAATATAAAATTAATATTTTGAAAAGTTTAAATATCATTTCCTTTATTATTATGTAACTATTTTCAAATTAAAATAAGTTTTTTTTTATTAAATCTTAAATATTGAAATTATTAATTCTTAATCAATTAAACATGAAATTGTTTATATATAACTATATTATAGTGCTAATTTTGGTCCCTCGATTTAGTCGGTTTTTGAGTTATTAAAAAGTTATTGTTTGCAATTATTAAACCCATTATTTTACTTAGTTCACCCATGTCATTATAAGTTTTATTAAATGCACCCACTTTAAAATATACTCCCTCCGTCCCCGAGCTTTCTTCCCACTTCTTTTTGTTGAATGATTTAAGAAAATATATTTATTTATTAATATATGGTGGGTCACATGTTGACTTTTGGGATAAAGTAATGAATAGTGTTGAAAAGTGAATTGAATGAGTGACACTTTGATAATATTGTGTAAATTTGAAGGTTAAAGGTTATATGTAATAAAATATTATTTTTGCCATTTATGGAACGAGAAGTTTACTGGGGGAAGGCCCGAAAAGGAAAGTGGAAAGTTTACTCAGGTACGGAGGGAGTATAACTTTATCTAATACTCCCTCCGTCCATGAAATTTCTACCCATTTACTGTTGGGTACAATTTTTAATGAAAATTAGTATTTTATTGAAAAAATAGATAAAGTAAGAGTATTGTGGTGGGTATTGTGGGACTCATTTATTTGTTTGTGAGTGGTGTTTATTTCCAAAAAGGGAATGGGTAAAAATTTGGTGGACAACCAAAAAAGAAAAGTGGGTAAAAATTTGGTGGACGGAGGGAGTATAAAATATTTACACATATATCCTTACAAATACTAATCCATCAATCTCTTCAATTCTCCCATGTCTCAACAGTAACATAATGTTCCATGGAGCTAATGTCTGAAATGTGGAACAATACAACTTTCAAACATATCGATTCTCCCACCTCCTTAATCCAGTAGTGAAAAACATGGTTAACATCTTTATACAAGATTGTCTTTAGGTAGAGAGACGTAACATTGGGGGTAAAATAAACCAACATAACAACATAATTTGTTTGAAGGAAAACTAGAACCAATAAAAGTTGGTGAAACCATTCAAATTTTTGTGAAATATAATAATTGAATTTAAGCGTTGTTTGGTGAGATTTGTATGCATATTTTTTCCCTTAATTTGTTTATTTTTAAATCATTTGATATATAATTTTGTTTGTATGTTTGTAACTTTTATTAATAAAAAATTGATTATTTGAAAAGTACGAAAATAACAATGACTTTATTATTATGTAATTATTCAAAAATTAAAGTTTTTTTTTTTGTTTAAAATAAAATATTGAAATTACTAATTCGCAATAAAATTTATTAAGTTTTTTTTTATAGATAATTATATTAAAGGGCACAACTTTGATCCTCTAGAGTGACTATCAGGCAGATGGACATAGAATTGAGTTTGAAAGAAACCAATAAAACACAATAAAATGTATTTCTTTTTAATGTTGAATGTATTAGTCTTTTTTTGTTGTAATGTACTACATGTTTATTACTTTCTATTTCAAAAGTGATGATAAATACCATTGGACAATTTATAGGTAATTTAAGTATGTTTTGGCAGAAAGTCAAATTGTCCATTCTAAAGGTTATTTTGAAGGAAAATTAGAAAAAGTGGATGTTGGTGAAATCACTAAACTTTCCGCGAAATGCAATAATGTTGAATTTAAATGTTGTTAGGTGAGGTTTATGTTTCTTTGGATGCATATCTATTTTTTTTAAAAATTACATACTGAAATTGTAAAATTTTTTTTTTAGCTTTTTAGCGCATAACAATGTCTCCTGATTTTTTTTAGAAGAATCAAATTTTATTATATTAAAGTATATCATAACCGAAATGTTGTTCCTGGTTTATTATGAACTAAGGTTTATTGGTAATACCATTAGTCGCGTGTTTCATCTCACTAATGCTTGATATAAATTTATTAGAAATAATGGACTGGATAAAATGATAAGATTATTTTTAAAGAGTATAACGGTATTGATGTTGGAATAAGGTTGATTTTCGTTGTTTGTGTACCAAAGTTGAGTACTTGATATTGATCTTTTCAATTAAATCACTTTGGTGGAAAAACTATAGTTTTTGGTGGGGATTTTCGTCAAATTTTGCCAGTCATACCTAAAGGGAAGAGGCAAGATATTGTACATGCAACATTTAATTCATCTCGATTGTGGAATTCATGTATTGTTTTGAAGTTGACAAGGAATATGAAATTGTTGAATGTTGTTTCCGCATAGTGTTTTGATGAAATGAAAAGTTTTTCATAATGGATTGAATCTATTGGTGGTGGAAGTATTGGAAGTTGGACTGATTATGGTTCTTTATAGTTATACCTGATGATATTGTGTTGAATGACGGTAATGATCCTATTGCAGTTATTGTGGATTGTATATATCCTGGTTTCAAATTGCAAATGTATGATCATGAATTTCTTCAAGATAGAGCTATATTAACACCAACTCTTGATTCTGTTAGAGAGATAAATGATTATATGGTGCACTTAAACCAAAAAGAGTCTCAAACGTATTTCAGTTCTGATAGTGTTTGCAGGTCTGACTCAAATTTTGATGTTCTAGCAGATGTGCATACTCCTGAGTGTCTAAGTACATTGAAGTTTTCTGGTATATCTGATCATGAGTTCCACCTTAAAGTTGGAACACCAATTATGCTATTGAGAAATATAGATCACTTTAGAGGATTGTAAAATGGAACAAGTTTTTTTTTTTGTAATTAAAAGTTTCTTCACTGTAATGAGTATTTTTATTTCCATTGCTTCTTAATTTTATTTATTTTACATGTAGATTGGTTGTTACTTGATTGAGTGATAGATTAATTGAAACTAAAGTTCTCACTGGTAGTAGTGTTGGTGAATTAACATTGATACCTAGACTGCCGTTGTCTCATTCTGGTCCCAGGTTGCCTTTTAAATTTACCCATAGATAATTCCCATTTATTGAAGTTTTTCTTAAAAAACATGTTTTTAGCCATGGTCAACTTTATATTGTGGTGTCTAGGATTACGAGTCGTAGTGGTTTGAAAATAATGACATGTCTTAATGATGTTCTTAACCATAATACTAAAAAAATGTAGTAAATCAAGAAGTTTTTAGTAATGTTTAGATTTTTTTTCATTTTGTTTGTATTTTTTTAATAATTTTACTTTATTACTAAATGAAATGTTTGATTTTATTGATTCATTGATTGATGGACATTGGTTTATAAATTAGCAATGTTTTTTTACTTAAATTTTTGTAATTGTTATTGACATTATATTATTTATGTATCAAACAAATGGTAAATAAACATTGCTTATGATAAATACACTGTGTATTGTGATATTTATGAAATAAATTGAGTGAATACAGGCAAACTTAATCTATTTCGTATTAAAATAGGTATTGTAATAAATTCGGTGCGACCATTTTATAACATGAATAAATAAAATTAATAATAACCACTGTAAAATGTTAACAAGCTATTGCCAAGTTATAATTTGTTTCTCTTTTTCATGGTAAGATATACCACTGCATATAAGATAAACCATATTATTTTATATTGTGTTGATTATTTTGTTAGATGAGCATTATTGATTATGGAGACAATGCAGTGTGACAATATTGATTTTGAAGAATGCTATTATATCTTAATTACACATATATAAACAAATTTGGTTGCCGTGCGTAGCACGGGTAGGCCTGTTACTAGTTACTCAAATATGATCTACTCTCATAACTCGGTCACTGGGAAGACGGTGCTATACTGCTATAATGCTATTTGTATTAAATGCTAAGCAAGTGGGGTCCATTTTACTTGGTCAATATGCCAATTTGATATTAATTTGAATATCAACAATATTTATTATCTTTTTAAGAAATGTAATTTTTTAGGCAAAAACTTACTCCCTTTGTCCCACCATTATTCGCACAGTTACGGTTTTCTCGTGTTTTAACGAGCGAGTTTTTTATTAATATTTAAAATGATAAAGTAATTTTTAAGTCACTTTATAATAAAGGAGAGATAGATCTATCATACTCTACCTTAAAAGTTACTTTATCATTTCAAGTACTAATAAACAACTCGCTCGCTAAAACACGAAAATAAAGGTAGTGTGCAAATAATAATGGGACGGATGGAGTATATGAGACCGTCTCATGGCATGAGACCACACAAATTAACATCTACCTCTACCAAAATGTTAATGAGTCAATGCCCTAATTACACGCATTCTCATTGTCTCATGTCATGAGACAGTCTCATACAAGACCTACTCAATTTTTTTTATTAACTCTTCAAATATATCTATATTATGATCACAATTTATTCTAAACACAATTTGGAGTCACTCATTACTTAGATATGTTAAACGGGCTGACCCTAACCCATTAAGGCCAGATTTAAAGGGTTGCGTGTCTAGACGATCACGGGTCTTATCGGTTCATTTTTATCAATCCACTAACACTTAGAACCTAACCCTAGCGGTCCGCGGGCTAACCAGAACGGGCTCTAGGAAAAAAATTAATATAAATATAGACTTGTAATTGTAATACGATACCATTTAACATTAAAATTCAAGTATTGTTAAAAAATTCATGAAAATTGTGATTTGAGAGCGATTTATGAACAATATTTAAATGTAATTATATAAACATTAATACTCCCCCCCCGATTCATTTTAGATTGTTCCAAACAAAAGAACACGGGTTTTAATAAAAAAAATTGTTTATTAGTATTTGTGGGTATAAAATTATTTTTTAATAAGGTGTAAAAGAGTCTTTTCAACTTTTTATGGGGTAAATTTAAAAGGAAGAATTTCTTTTTTGCTATTTTGGGAAAGGATAATTTTTTTTCGTTCTATAGATAAATGGATAATCTAAAATAAATTGGAGGGAATACTATTTATGAACATTCATGGTATTGATACTAAAGCTGGTTTAACATTGATACTTGTTGTGGAGCTATTTATTCCCAGCCGAACAAGGTAATAAAAAAGACCTAATGACAAGATCGAGGGCCCAAGGTCGGCCTCATCATCCATTTTCTCCACCTACAGAACCTTAACCCTGTCGAGGAACCAGATCTATACCCTATACAATATTGTTATATAATATCTCATGGGGCAAAACCTGCAGAACCTTAACCTATAATTTTGATGTAAAACCCTCGTCGAGGCTAGACTTAATAGGGCATAAAAGTCCCCTGGTGAGATAAGATCTCGTCAGGGGCAAAAAAGACTCTTGACGAGGTCCAGCCTCTTAAGAGCACAAGATCCCTACCAAGGCCAGACATCGGGGGGCATAAAGTCACCGGATGAGACGAGATCTCAAAGGGAAAAAAAACCTCATCTAGTATATAAGTCTCCTGGCGGGATTTAACTCTTAGGCGAGCGTTAAGAATCTATTTCTTAAAATAATAATGTTAAAAACAGACTCTTGACGAGGTCTAACCTCTCGACAACACAAGACCCAACTGAGGCCAGACCTCACGGGGCATAAAATCCCCGGACGAGACGAGATCTCAAAGGGGCAAAAAAGCCTCATCAAGCATACAAGCCTCCCGACGAGATTTAATTCTTAGTCGAGCGTTAATATATTTGTTTCTTAAGACAATATAGTTGAATCCAGACTCTTGACGAGGTCCAACCTCGTGAGAGCACAAAACCTCCGCCGAGGCCAGGCCTCATAGGGCATAAAAGACCTATGACAAGATAAGATCTCAAAGAGGCAACCAAGTCTTTCGACGAGGCGTGACCTCTAGAAAATATAAAAACCATTGACGAGATGAAAGAATATGACATCGTCAAAGAAGAGCAACTTGACCCCTACTCGTCCTAAAGCGGTTAGATTTATAAGGTGTTGTTCAAATATGGACAAGTCAAGTTTAAGTTCTTAAAGAACAACATGATCCCTACTCATCGTAAAGCAGTTATAATTCATTGAGTCGTGTTCAAGTTTTAAGTCAAGATTGGGAATTTCGATCGTCATGTTTGAGAGCTCAACATCTTTCAACAAGTATACCAACACGTAAGTATAAAGAAAAGAAATTTCATTATAAAAAAGAAATGGTATAAAGAGGCCTTCGAGGGCGATTACATATTGAGAATTTTAAGTTCACTCCATGGGGGGATTGGCTCCGGAAGCAGGAGTCTCGGCTGGAGGCACCTCGGTATTGGTCGTCTCGGTAGGAGCCTCCCCTTCAACACTATCCTCATCTTTGGGGGAGACTCTCCAGGCAACAGGAGCCGAGAATGATCCGGCCACCAACTCAAGTCAACTCCCATTTATACCTTAAGATCGGAAGAGGATGGCCCAGCAAGTAGTCTTTGAAAAACTTGGTCAACTCATCAACCGATTGGCCAACCTTATGCAGAACTCGGATCAAAGATGAGATCGCGGTGTAGTAGGAGTAGTTGGTCGTTTATAGTGGATCCTTGAATGGGTCGTACTCCTCGGGGGACGAGGAGAATGCTTTTTTCTTCAGCTCCTCCACCATGGCCTTCGCCACTGCAAGCTCCTCGACCACCTTCGCAACCTTCTCCCCCGTCAGGCGGGCATCCTCCTCGAATTTCTTTGCCTCTACCTCAGGTTGGACTTTCTCCCCCTCCACGACAACTTTCTTCTCCATTAATTTGCCGAAGGCCTTCCCCTCTCGCCGCAGCTTCTCCTCGAGCAAAGAGTTCTTCTCCCCTTCGGGTTTGATTTTGGCTCGGAGGGACTCCACCTCGGCCTTGACTTTTCTCCCAGCCTTGACCTTGATGTTCAACGAGGAGATATCCTCCTTATTTCTGAGGAGTTGCTTGTGGAGGGCGGCTGATTAGGCGTGAAATTATCATGATTCGTAGTTTAAAATGTCCAAGTTTTGGTCGAATTTGTTGAGAATTTAGAGTCAATTGAGTATTATTTCTACACATTGATGAATTTATCTCTTTAATGCTCATAGGTGAATCGAGGGCGAAAAGGGGAGTTCGTAGGACTTTGAATCGACTCAAACGGATGCCCGGATGAGAAGATATCGAAGAAATACGAATGGTATTAGTGCGCAAGAAGAAAAATATCAGTTGAAGAAGAAGGAGAGCCACTCGAGTGGAGTCACTCGAGCACCACCGACCGAGCACTGAAATTGTCCAGAGAACTTTTGTCATTCGAGCTACTCGAGCACCACCGCTCGAGCATGTTGCTCGAGCGCCCAAAACCAACAGAGAAATTCGATCACTCGAGCAACTCGAGCGCCACCGCTCGAGCATGTTGCTCGAGTGCCCAAAAACTTACAGAACGATTTGGCCACTCGACCAGCGGTAGCCCCTGCTTCATTCGAGCTACACAGCTCGAGCGTCCCCGCTCGAGCGGGTGCTGCTCGAGCACCTTCATATTCTTGCTTCCGGATTCGATTTTCGGCCCATGAGTTCCCAATTCGGCCCGACGCTTATATATACTCGTCCCGAACACATTACACACCACTTGATACCACATCACTTTTAGAGTTAGTTTTTGGAGAGAGAAAGAGGAGAAGAGACGAGCAAGCTTTAGTTTTACGTATTCGAGGTTTTATTTACGAATTCATAGTTCGGTTTTGATTTTTAGTTTCTTTCCTTTAGTTATTTGTTCTTGAATACTTGAGACTTCGTTTTATTAATTTAATTTCAGTTCTTAGCATTTATTTCTTTAAACCCTAGTTTATGTTTGATAATTTCTTAGTTAAAATCATTATGTTCATGTTCGTTACTTCTTCGATTGTTTTTGTTTCCGTAAAAATCATGTCTAACTAAAACCCTTGCATGCTTGGGGTAGGATGAATTCGTAGAAGTAGGATATGGGTACGTAATTAGGGTAATTCGTGATGTTTAGTTTTAATTCTCTTAATTAATGAATTCTTAAAATCAATCTTAACTTTACCTTTGAATTTCGTTCGAAAAGTGTTCGAGAGAGGACGATCTTATCACTCTTTAACAACTAGTAGGCTTAATGAGAGGGTTTAGAAGGGTAAATAAATCTATCGGTTTATCTAAGGAGGACGACCGCATCACCTTAGTTTAAATTAGGGTCTCGTTAATTAAGCACGATCTATTAACTTGTTAGTGGATTAATGAAGTCGATTGTTAGGATAAAGTATTAGGGTTTTAATTCTTGAGCTTTCATCTTTCAATCTTTTACTTAGGTTATTTCTTGCACGTCACAGTTATTTTGATTATGTACCTGCTCCGTTAGTATACGTAGGAATTCCTATCCTGAGCATCATCATCTCATATTTGAAAACACATTTTTAAGTTCGTAGTTTAGTTTTCCTTTTTGCATTCGTAGAGTAATTTAGTTTAGATTATATTTTCTTTTAAAAAAAACCCCAAAAATATACACTCATATTAATTACGACGCGTAGATCTTCAGGGATCTGTTCGCATACATCCCTTTCCTTGGGTACGATATACTTGGTCGCTATACTTGCTTATACTACAGTGAACCCATACGCTTGCGGGGAAACTACTAGTAGAAAGTTAGTATTTTCTGTTCAAGTCAATGGCGCCGTTGCCGGGGATGGCATTGTATGTCTTTTGAATAGGACTTGTAGATAGCTTAGTAGTTAGTAGTGAGTGCTTTATTTTTCTGTTTTATTCTTACGTGTTCGGCAGTTGCATATTTATTCTTTTGTTAGTGTTTCAGGTTTATGAAAATACGCTCGCAAGGTGATACGAGCGAAGAGAGACTACAGCTAGATCATGAGACAATAGCAAAAAGAAACCGAGCCTTTTCAAGAAGAATAAATGCTACCGGAAGAGAGAAGGAAAACATGGACATCAGTAATGAGTTGGATGCTGCTTCAAATGAGTTTAATCAGACAGTGGACCGGGTTGAGGGCACTGGAGGGAATGGTAGTCAGAATCAAGTTCCGTTAGGGGAAAGCCAGAGCCAAAATCCGGGTACACAGAACGTAAACAATCCAGCTCATAACCTTTTCCAATATCCTCAGAACAACCCTGCATATCCACAGAACAACTTCCCACAAAACAACTTACCTTACCTTACCCATACCCACCATATCCATATCCACCATACCCGTACCCTCCACATCCTGTTTACAACCAACCACCAGTCTATCAACCACCACCAGGCCAACAAGTACCCGTACCACCTGCTATTCCTCAGCACATTCCTCAGAACACCGATCAGAACATGGCTATTCGAGGAAGGTTCGCGGCACAACCGCAATGGTATTATGATGGAGTGGCATTGCCCCCTGTAGAGGCAAACAACTTCTCAATTTTCCCCTGGAATTCTAAAGCTGCTTACCGAAAATCAATTCAAGGGGGAGGTTGGGAAGGAGAATTCTCAAACTCATTTGAGGAGTTTTCTTATGATAGCGTCCACGTTCAATTATAACAGCATGTCTGAAGATGCCAAGAGACTCAGGCTGTTCTCATTCTCTTTGACGGGAATAGCAAATGAGTGGTACGATAACACGCTCCCACGGGGAGGTGTAACCACATGGGCCGAGCTCGAGCGTCTATTCCTCGAGCGATTCTACCCTCCATCTAGAACCATTAGAGCAAGGATAGAGATCTCTTCTTTCTGCCAGAAGTCAGGTGAGGACTTACATCAGGCATGGGAGAGATACTCTAACATGTTAATTGAGTGCCCGCAGCACGGGTACAATGAGGGGGGATATCATGGCGTTCTTCTACAGTGGAGCCAGCAAGGCTGGTCAAGCCCATCTTGATGCATGTGCCAGTGGAGGATTTCTGAATCATGGTACAACTAGATGCAGAGAGACCGTAGATAATATTGTTACGAATGCCGGGCAATGGAACGAAGACCCAGAATTCCAGAGAGCTTGTAAGTTGGAGGAGAATGAGGGAATGAGGAAGCTGTTGATGGCGATGATGGAGAAGATAAGTAACCTCGAGATGGGGCAGAATCTGATTGGAGGGAATGTAGCAGTGAGCGAGAAAGTTGACCCACCCACGAGTCAGCAAGAGGAGACCAACTATATGGGAAGGCCTAACTATCCACAAGGTGGCAATCAATTTGGAAGGCCTTCTTATGGCCAACCATTTGTACCTCCAGGTCCACAGCCTTCTCAAAATCAATGGAGGAATACCCAAGGGTATCAAGGAGGCCAGCAGCCTCCTCAGAACACATGGAGGAAGAACGAGAATTTTTTATATGCTAATCCAAAGGCCGAAATTACAGTTCCTTCAGCTTGTGGCCTATATAAAGGGCTCTTTAGTAACCATTTTGAGCATCAAACTTTCTTCAATATATCTTTATTTTGTCTAGTATCTCTCAAAGAAAAATGAGTTGTGTTTGTATTAGTATGAGTAGCTAAATATTTTGCTAGAGCTAGTGATGAAGCTTTGGTAGAATACTAGTGTTGTTCTTAGCTTTTCAATAAAGATCTTCAATGATAAATCCCTTTAGTTATTTTATGAATTATGAAAAATGTTTTGATTTGTTGAGGCTTTGATTTGTTGTAGACATATTGGCACAGGGAATGCTTAGTCTCACACACTAACAATTGATTTCATATACTCCTAAAATCAACTAAAAGGTAGTTTTCAAGGTTCTCTAAGTGTTCAATGTATCATCTTCCGATTGAAATCACTTGATTGTTAGATTTCAATTGAGTTATCAAAGATAGCTAAGAATAACTCTAACATTTTACTTCAAGTGAATTCCCAAAGCTCTAGTAATTTACAAATTATATAAACCCTTAAGACCATACAACTAGTTGATAATTTCTTACAAACCTCCTTGTGGTTCGACACTCGGACTTTCAAGAAATTTATTACTTGAGACAAACCTATACTTGGGTGTGCAACTTTAAGGTGTAATCACAGAACGCAAGAGCCTCAGCAATCAGGAACCAGGTGATTCGCTACTTGGAGAGGATCCTAGGAAACACCATATATGCCCGCTCTGAGAAGGGAACGGTGACGAGTAAGGAGTTATATGGGATTTAGTGTCTCTTGTACACCAAGGAGCATGATTTTGGTAGGAATTTCTTGGAGCATCATTACGAGGCCCCGTTCAAGCTAGGAGCTAAGACCTCGAAAGTTCGGGGAGGGGGATTCATTTCAGTGTTTGTGAAGAGTCTGGGATTCGAGCCTTGTTCGGGTCCCTGCCCTGGCATGGATTTGGGGTTCGACCAGCTGAACAATACCTTAATGTTCGAGTGATGGATGGGGAGCTACTGCATCAGATATAAGGAAGATGATCTCTTTCCGCTGCCGAATGAGAAGCTCATGACTCTGAAAGGAAAGAAGAAACAGAACATCAGGATGAATGGAGAGCAACACCTTGCTATAGGTGCTAAGTACACGGCGGAAGTGGATATCCGAGGACTCCGGGAGACTAGGCCCGTGAAGAGGAACAGAGGAGAAGACACAAGTGGTGCCGGATCGAGCGGAGTGGGAGATTTGCAAGAAGAGGAGGAGCAAGAGTACGAAGGAGGACATGACGAGGGAGGAGCAGCGGGTGAAGAACCGCAAGAGATGGAGGTAGAGTCACCAGATGTGCAGTCGCCCGGGCAGTGGTACCCTACGTATGCAGAATGGTCACAGATGGGAAACCAGATTCAGACACTCCAGACGGACATGACGTACATGCGAGAGGCGCAAGAGGGGATGGACACTAGATCGGCTCGGATGGAGGACCAGTTTTCCAACATGCACCGATGGATGAAGTCACTCTTCGTGTCTCATTTGGGAGCCGATCATCCTCACTACCACTCTCCACCACCTCCTCCTGATCATTGATGATGGGGATTTCCCCCGCTTTCCTTACTCTTGCATTTTTCTTTTCCGTCTTTTATTTTTTTTCCTTGATGATGTGTGGTGAGCTGAATGTTTGATTGTTTGGTTGAATTATGGGATTGTATTGGAAGTATTTTAAAACTGTTGGGATACGATTTGTTATGGATTGATGCGATGATTGATTTATTTTACGCTTCTTAACTCTTATCACTTTCTTATTGATGATTCTTGAGTATGACTTGATGAGTAGAGTTAAGTTGTGAGGGTGAGTTAGGAATTTTATTGTGTGAGTGTATGAGTTAGAGTTGATTTGAGAGTGAACTCGTATGCTTGCAAATTGTCCTTTTGAGTACTTGTGTGATGAGAGTGAGAAGTCACTAGGACTAGCATGGATGTGAAAGCCGTGAGTTTTGAGCCTTTTGAGATTAAGATACAAGAATTGATCTCTTCGTTTGTGAGTGAGTCATCACCTTAGAGGATGCTAGAACTTGTGTGTGCTCTTGCTTCTTGATTGTGTCTAGTTTGATATGCTGAATGTGATCTTAGGCCATCTTTGTCTTGATTGAGTCACTTAGCCAAATTTTTTCCTTACCATTGATATTTGTCCCTTGATAGCCAGTTTGAGTCTTAAGCCTATTTCATTTGCTAGCACATTTAAACACTATTCCAAGTTCCTAAGCCTTTTTGTCCTAATTTGAGTGGAGAATAGGAAAAGTGTGAATGTGAAGGGATTGATTTGAGTTGAAAAGGGAGAATTGTGATTGCTTGAGTGATTATGAGAAGAAGGTGTGATGAAGAATATGAGTTGTGGGAAAGAAAAAAAAATTGAGAATGAGCAAAAGAAAAGAAAAGAAAATGAGCTCATGTGAGTTGTGAGAAAAAACGAAAAAAGTGAAGTGATTGAAAAAAATGTGAAGTGAGTTAGAAAAAAAATTGAAGTGTTGAGAGTATTGGAATTGAAAGTGTGTTGATTGAAAATATTTGAAGTATTATGTTCCTAATCTCGAAATATCAAAGTTTGATTTTCTATTCTCCATTCACTTAAGTCACTTACCCCATATTGTTATCCCACCTGTCCAAAGAGTCTACATTACAACATTGAGAAAAGTCCTTTTTGATTTGGCATTGATTTCTAGAGTATGGTCGGAGTTGAGAGTGCTTACAAGCCTATGGCTGCTGATATGTGTGATTGATTGATTGAGTGAGTCCCTTATTATTGTTATACACTTGTGAGGGACTGAAACACCGTTAAGTGCACATCCATGTTTGATCTATGTGTTTCTTGTTGTTATTGCATGAGTATGATGAAGGGAGGTGAGTTAGTATATGTGTGATTGATCTTTGAAGCTCGAGTTCATTTACCTGCATGATTTGATTCTTTGACTCATTCCTAAAAATTTCACTTGACTTATTATTTCATTGCTTGAGGACAAACAATATGGTAAGTTTGGGGGGGTTGATTAGGCGTGAAATTGTCATGATTTGTAGCTTAAAATGTCCAAGTTTTGGTCGAATTTGTTGAGAATTTAGAGTCAATTGAGTATTATTTCTAAACATTGATGAATTTGTCTCTTTTATGCTCATAGGTTAATCGAGGGCGAAAAACGGAGTTCATAGGACTTTGAATCGACTCAAACGGATGCCCGGATGAGAAGATATCGAAGAAATACGAATGGTATTAGTGCGCAAGAAGAAAAATATCAGTTCAAGAAGAAGGAGAGCCACTCGAGTGGAGTCACTCGAGCACCGCCGCTCGAGCATGTTGCTCGAGCACTGAAATTGTCCAGAGAACTTTTGCCATTCGAGCTACTTGAGCACCACCGCTCGAGCATGTTGCTCGAGCGCCCAAAACCAACAGAGAAATTCGATCACTCGAGCAACTCGAGCGCCACCGTTCGAGCATGTTGCTCGAGCGCCCAAAAACTTACAGAACGATTTGGCCACTCGACCAGCTCGAGCACTACCGCTCGAGCCCCTGCTTCATTCGAGCTACACAGCTCGAGCGTCCCCGCTCGAGTGGGTGCTGCTCGAGCACCTTCATGTTCTTGCTTCCGGATTCGTTTTTCGGCCCCTGAGTTCCTGATTCGGTCCGACGCTTATATATACTCGTCCCGAACACGTTTTTACACACCACTTGATACCACATCACTTTTAGAGTTAGTTTTTGGAGAGAGAAAGAGGAGAAGAGACGAGCAAGTTTTAGTTTTACGTGTTCGAGGTTTTATTTACGAATTCATTGTTCGCTTTTGATTTTAAGTTTCTTTCCTTTAGTTCTTTGTTCTTGAATACTTGAGACTTCGTATTAATTTAATTTCAGTTCTTAGCATTTATTTCTTTAAACTCTAGTTTATGTTTGATAATTTTTTAGTTAAAATCATTATGTTCATGTTCGTTACTTCTTCGATTGTTTTTGTTTCCGTAAAAATCATGTCTAGCTAAAACCCTTGCATGCTTGGGGTAGGATGAACTCGTAGAAGTAGGATGTGGGTACGTAATTAGGGTAATTCGTGATGTTTAATTTTAATTCTCTTAATTAATGAATTCTTAAAATCAATCTTAACTTCACCTTTGAATTTCGTTCGAAAAGTGTTCGAGAGAGAACAATCTTATCACTATTTAACAACTAGTAGACTTAATGAGAGAGTTTAGAAAGGGTTAATTAATCTATTGGTTTATCTAAGGAGGACGACCACATCACCTTAGTTTAAATTAGGGTCTCGTTAATTAAGCACGATCTATTAACTTGTTAGTGGATTAGTGAAGTCGATTGTTAGGATAAAGTATTAGGGTTTTAATTCTTGAGCTTTCATCTTTCAATTTTTTACTTAGGTTATTTCTTGCACGTCATGGTTATTTTGATTATGTACCTGCTCCATTAGTATACGTATGAATTCCTATCCTGAGCATCATCATCTCATATTTAAAAACACACTTTTAAGTTCGTAGTTTAATTTTCCTTTTTGTATTCGTAGAGTAATTTAGTTTAGATTATATTTTCTTTTTAAAAAAACCCCAAAAAACATACACTCGTATTAATTACGACGCGTAGATCTTCAGGGATCTGTTCGCATACATCCCTTCTCTTGGGTACGATATACTTGGTTGTTATACTTGCTTATACTACAGTGAACCCGTACGCTTGCGGGAAAACTACTAGTAGAAAGTTAGTATTTTCGGTTCAAGTCAGCGGCCTACTCTCAGAAGCATCGGATATTCTCTTCTTCTTTCTGGGCCAGCGCGCGAATCATGGCGATGACAGCTTTGAGCTGAAGCACCTGAGATAGGTAAAGATGGGCACTGCCCGAGTTATTCGCCACGCCAGACTCCAGCTCCAAATCCCAACTCCCAAGCACGAGGGATATCATGCACCGTCCGATAGATGTAGAAGGGGAGACTGTTGAGGTTATCGGTAAAACGAGAGTCGATGAAATCCAACCCTAGCCGAGGGAAGAGGATCATCGTCCATCCTGGATAAAGAAATAAATGAATCAGTCAAAGTTCAATCCGAAAAACTCCATAAAATAAAGTTCAAACCAAACAGTTTACCTGGCGATATGTGTTGGGAAAATAGGGGTGCCCGGAATCTATTCGGGATGAAATTTAAATACGAATTTAAATACAATTATTACTAGCATGAATTAATCCTAATTAATTCAAATAATAATTCCAACAACGAATTTTCATCATGCATGTTAAATTAATTTCACATATTAACTATGGCGGAATAAACAAGTAAATATGTGATTAACGTACCTCTTGTAGAATTGGCCTTTGATATACGGGACAATTACGATCTCGCTCTATCGACCCAAAAACCTTCTCAAGTATTTCCCTTTCACCTCACTTGATCACCGGTGGGAGATGCTTTCAAGTAATTTAATAAACTAAGGAAAAAGAAAAATATCTATGCTTCTTGATTTTTCCAACACATGGAATTACGTACTTGGGGATGAAATAATCATCCCCTATTTATAATATAGAGTGGCCAAAAATAATGTGGTTTATGGGCTTGGAAAAAATCTTTTCTTAGACTCTAAGAAATCTTGAATATATCTCATATATTCTTTTCTCCAAAATAAAATATTCCACAAAAATCTCACACTCCTAATTATAGGGGAGAATTTTCGAAAATACATAAGTGGAGAATCCAAGATTTGGATCTTCTTGAATATATGAGATAATCTTGTATTCCTAGAATACTTATCCTCCATAATATCTTTTCAAGAAAATCAACAAAATCTTTTCTCCTCTTAATCCCTTATTTTCGAAAAATACAAAGAAAAATCAGCATGATATTATCTTTTTATTTTAATCACCTTATCATTATTGGGCTACTTAATGGGCTACTTGAGGGGCCCTAAGGAGAATTAAGATTGGACCTCCTAATGGACTTCTGAATTTCAATATTGAGCCCCAATATAATTAAGCCCATTAATATTAATTATTACCACTAATAAATTAATATTGCACTATCCATCTTAATCCATATTATGATAATATGGGCTCCCGGTTATTATTTCCCACGTTTAAGATTATCAAGTCCATTAATTAACTGAGCTTCTGAATAGCTCTAAATTAATTAATATATTTCACCTTGGAGTAAAGACAACTCAACATTATTATTCGTACCGAAGAAACTAATTCTTCACTTGCAGGATTTGGTACAATAAAACTTCTGAGCCCACCAAGGGGACTAATCACACGAGCCGTACTCGCACGCGTTTCTCCGTATTAAATATTAGCAACCGTCGTATGATTAATATTACTGCCCAAGACACAAAGTTCGAAGTCGCAATGATTCTCACCCAACATGAATCAAAGCAGTAACCATTAAGCACACACGGTCCTATTTAAGTGACGGAGATTAAGAAATCAACAACCACTGAGGTCTAATTCTTCACCTTTCAGAACAGAAGAATTTATCCTCGCTGTAGGTCCTCTTCAACACATACTAAATGTGCTAGTGCAATCTCTTAGTCAAGACAGACCAATCTGAGCCTTACACATCGACCTTTCACGGCGGATTGTTCAATTCCACCTAGGTTGTGAAAATGTATGTTTAGTTACAAGTAAACTGTTAATGTTGTCTTCCGTGATCGGGTATCACCACATTAACTACAATGTAACATGTACTATATATTGAATGGTTTGCAATAGAAATTCAACATTCAATCATAACTAAAGCAAATGTGATAAAAGAATTATTCTCATAAAACGAGTGTTTGATACACGAGTTATACAAAGTAAAAGCATACTTTCACGTATAACTCCAACAATATGGTCAGGATCTCATTCTAAGTAGGACTGGTCAACATAGTCGACAGAAGGTTGGGTCGGGCTGGCCGCTGGCTTCATCAACTCCTTTGTCCCCCTCGTTAAGATGAGCTCTTTTGATTGATGGGGTATCTGTTATGATGATGGGCTCGGAATGGCCGTCGCCCAGACCCCGCTTCTTGGCAGGCGAAAGGGGTCACCTCCGAGGATACAGCTGCCTCGGCAGCCGCAACAGTCACTTTCCCACCGCAGTGGGGATCTCGACGGGCTCTCGGGAAGGAGCCGGGACGGGCAGTGATTTCTTTGCCCCATTCTTTTTCTTGCCCTAGGGTCTTCATCTTAGCAATAGGGCGATATCTCCATAATGAGCTCTAGAGGGCAAGCGGGATAAAGAGGGAGGTCACCTACAAAAAGATAAATTATTAGGCGACCAAAAGAAAATAAGTCAAACTAAAGCTAAAGAGGACCTTACGGACATCGAGGTCAAGATGCCGAGGATAACTGAAGAGACGAGACCTCTGTCTTTTTCTCTCAGTGATCACCATCCTGAAGGAGCGTTCGTCGGTATCCACGAGTACAAGTTTCTCTAAGATGAGATGGAAATTGAATGGGAGATCCGCCTTACAAGGAATCGAGTAACCAACAAACAAGGAAAAATATTAGATTAGTACAAGGTGAATTTGAAGTCACTCCAAAACTTACTATTTTCTTCTCCCCAGACTTCGTCAGAATGTCGATCTCGACATTACTGTGGGCTGTCCCCATTTTCCACCGGTCGGACACCCAGAACTAGTGTTCATTCTTGGAATGAACCTTGGTCGTGCGGCAAGTCAAACACGATCTTTTCATGATAATGTTTGATGTGCACGTCTCCATGGTCAGTCTGTAGAGGTACGTCATCTTACCGGCCGAGAGCATTTGGTACAAATGGTGAAGACCGAAGAGGATGTACGTAGCGATGAGGGTCCGCCAAGAGTTGACACTAAGTTGGAGTGAGGCTAGACCCCAAGCATTTAGGAGATATGTGATCGTCGGCGGGAGGGGAAACCTTAGACCCTCATCCACTATGTCATAGGACACGGCCACCATTCCCAGAGAAGGTTGGTCGGGTTTCTCATTCTTCTCTGGCACATACAAGTGCACGTCGATAGGGATCTGAAATGTCCACTTCCACGCTTTTGGGTTCCTCTCCCTGACGATACCCTCGACGTCATTCCAATGGAATCTGGTCTTCGAGGTCGCGATATACTGATAGTTAGCCTAACTGGGATGAAAATACTCGTACATTTCCATGTAGTCGTCATAGTTAAAGGAGGCAAGAGGGCCCCTCTCCTGCTCGATGATTGACGAAGCTAGCCCACAACTTGTAGGCCTTCTCGACCTCGGCCGCTTTGGTCCTCCAGGCATCAAACTCCTCGGTATTTCTGTAGGGGAAATCTTTGCGCGGACCTATTCGAGATGAAAATTAAATACGAATTTAAATATAATTATTACTAGCATGAATTAATCCTAATTAATTCAAATACTAATTCACCAACAAAAGTTATTTCATGCATAAAAAACCATCATGAGAAAATCCTATAGCGGAAAATCTAGGAATTTCGCAATTACATACCTCACGGAGTGACAACCTTTGAGTAGAAACGGGATAGTATCACAATCAACCCAAAAGTCTTTTCAAGTATTCCCTTAGCCCTTTACTCGTTCACCAGTAGGGAGTGCTCACGAATAATTACATAAATAGAAATAAGAAAAATATGTTGCACCTCCTTTGTGGATTTCTAATTTTTCCAACACATGGAACTGTACTGGGGATGAAATTCATCCCCTATTTATAATACAAGAGGGCCGATTTTTAGGCCTTGGAATAGGGATGGAAAAATATTTTCATGATCTCCAAGAAATCTTGAATATATCACATATATTCTTTTCTCTATAATTAAATATTCTACAAAATCTCACCTCCTTATTTTTATGGTCAATATCGAAAAATAGATAAATAAGATCCAAGATTTAGATCTTCTTGAATTTATGAGATAATCTTGTATTCCAAGAATACATGTCTTCCATAATATCTTTTCAAGAAAATCAACAAAATCTTTCCTTTACATTGTTTATTCAAATTTTCGTAAAATCACTAATAAGATGCCAAGTGGGAGATTTCTTGAATTAATGAGATAATCTTGTATTCCAAAAATACTTATCCTCATTCTATAAAAAAAATCAAAGAAAATATTTCTCCCTCTTTATTATTAATTTTCGAAAAATTAAGGAAAAATAGGCAAAAAAATATTTTTCTTTTATTTTAATCACCTTATTATTGTTGGGATATTATTGGGCTACTTTAGGGGCCTTTAGGAGAATTAAGATTGGACCTCTAATGGGCTTCTGAATTTTAATAGTGAGCCACAATATAATTCAGCCCACTAATATTAATTAATAACAATATTAAATTAATATTGCACTATCCATCTTAATCCATATTACGATAATATGGGCTCCCGGTTATTATTTCTCGTGTTTAAGATTATTTAGTCCATTAATTAATTGAGCTTCTGAATAACTCTAAATTAATTAATATCTTGCGCCTTAGAGTAAAGACAACTCAATATTATTATCTATACCGGAAAACTAATTTTCACTTGCAAGATTTTGTATGATAAAGCTTCTGAGCCCACCAAGGGGACAAATCACACAAGACGTACTTGCACACATTTATCTATATTAAATCTTAGCAATTGTCGTATAAATTATTGCCCAAAACACAAGGTATAGAAGCCAATTTGATTCTCACCCAGTATTAATCACACATAGTCCTATTTAAGTGATAGAGATTAAGAAATCAACAACCACTGAGGTCTAATTTTTCTTTGTTCAGCACAGAAGAATTTGTCCTCTCTGTAGGTCCTCTTCAGCACATACAAAACGTGTTAGTGCAATCTCTTGCTCAAGATAAACCAATCTGAGAACTACACCTCAACCTTTCACGAAGGATTGTTCAATTCCACCTAGGTCGTGAAGTTGTACATTTATATACAAGGAACTATTAATTTGATCTTATGTGATTTGGTATCACCATATTAACTACAATGTAACACGTACTATATATTGAACGGTTTGCAATAAATATTTATATTATTCATTCGTATTTAAAGCAAGTAGTGATAAAAGATTTATTCTCATAAATAAGTGTTTAATACATAGGTTATACAAAGTAATAACATACTTTCACGTATAACCCCAACAATTTCTTGTTGCGACTTCGATCTCGGCCCTCTCGCACCCCTCTTGGAAGTTAAGATCCCTAAGGATCCTCTCCCCCTCCACGGAAAAATCACGCCCGGTTGGTTCATTGGTGCCGCCATAACGAGATAGAGACGCCCCAAAAATGTACACTCCTCCACCAAGTGAGCACGCCCGCATCTCAGCCGCCGCTGAAAGACAATGTCAAAGACCCCCTCTAATCTATCACAGTCGGAGGGAGAGTATGAGCCTTGGATCATTATCGGCCTCTAAAGGTACGACCGGAGCCCCCACCGGGTGGCACCTGAACTTGAAGAGGCATCATCGTCGGATCGACTCATTTTTGGTAGAAAAAAAAAGAAGAAAAAAGAAATAATACCATTTTTTACCTTGTAAAGACTCGTTTGAGTCAGAAAACATCGCTCCAATGCTGAAAATTGCAAAGGGCACAGGTAATTCAAAAGATACAAAATCGGGAAAGTGAAAGGAAAGTGTTCTAATAACATTAGTGAATGATCTTTATACCATTAATTGGGCACACCACTCACAAATTGTATCTAATAACACATCGACTATTTCAAGTTATAAAAGGAAAGCGTTCTTCTGACATGAATGAAACACTTCTATGACATCTTAGATTAGGTCATATTAATCTAATACGTATACAAAGATTGGTGAAAGACGGATCCTTGGAGTCTCTTCAAGTTGAGCCATTTCCAACTTGTGAATCCTGTTTAGAGGGTAGAATGACCAAGAGGGCATTTGGAGCCGAGGGGAATAGAGCCACCGAAGTGTTAGAACTCGTTCATACCAATATGTGTGGTCCAATGACGATCATAACAAGAAGGCTATGAGTACTTTGTCACTTTCGTTGACAATTACTTGAGATATGGATACATCTACCTTATGATGCATAGGGAAGGGAGTATCAAGTTTCTACGATTTGATCGTGGAGGTGAATACCTCAGCGATGAATTCTTGAAATACCTATCGAACGAAGGGATTATATCCTAATTGACCACACCGGGAACCCCTCAGTAGAACGGTGTAGCGGAACGAAGGAACTAGTCTTTTTTAGAAATGGTCAGATTCAAGATGAGTTATTCATCTCTACCCAAGTCATTTTGGGGTAATGCCTTGGAAACGGCGACTTATATTCTAAACTTATTGCGATCCAAATCGGTTCCTAAAACCCCGACATAAATGTGGACCGGGCGAGAGCTCAGTTTGAGACACATGAGAATCTGGGGGTGTCCGGCATGCGTGCTAGACAAGAAAGCCGGTAAATTGGATCCATGTTCAGAATTAAGGCTGTTTATAGGATATCCCATGGGAACGAAGGGTGTATGTTCTATAGTCCCAAGGATCAAAAGACCGTGATTAGTACACTCTTTAAATTCTTGGAGGAAGATTATATGAACAACAGAAAGCCCAGAAGTAAGATTACCTTAGACAAATCAAGATACCAAGTGTACAAGATGTTATACCAATCGTCACACCTTCACAACCAGAACCCCGTTGTAGTGGGAGGGTTGTCAGACAACCCGAGAGACTCATGGGAATAGGAGAATCTTCGAATTTGATTCCCGGAGATGAATCAGACCCATGGACATACAACGAGGCAATCCAAGATAAAGATGCGGAATCTTGGCAAATGGCGATGGAAGTCGAGATGGGTTCAATGGATCATAATCAAGTGTGGGAGCTGGTCAAACCACCCAGTGAGGTTGAAATTATTGGATGCAAGTGGGTATACAAGAGGAAAAGAGGACCAGACGGAAGGGTTAATACCATCAAGGCTAGACTAGTGGCAAAACGATATACTAAGAAAGAAGGGATTGATTATGAGGAAACCTTTTTGTCTGTAGCCATGCTTAAGTCCATCTGTATTCTCTTATCGATCGTTGCGCATCTAGATTATGAGATCTGGCAAATGGATGTCAAGACAACTTTCCTTTATGGAAGTCTTGACGGATCAGATATCTATATGCGACAACCCAAAGGTTTTATTACGAAAGGCAAAGAGCATCTTATATGCAAGCTTAAGAGGTCCATCTATGGACTTAAGCAAGCATCACGTACTTGGAACCAGTACTTTGATCTGGTTATTAAGTTTTATGGATTTGATCAAAACGAGTTTGAAAGTTGTGTGTATAATAAGTGTGATGGAGTTGCGGTGGTATTCTTAGTATTATAAGTTGACGATATTCTGCTCATTGGAGACAATGTCAAGGTATTGACAGACGTAAAGATATGGTTGTAAAAACAGTTTGATATGAAGGACTTAGGGGAAGCCGGTCACATCCTTGGGATCAAAATCACTCGTGATCGCAAGAAAATGATGTTAGGCTTATCGCAAGCTTCATACATAGACATTGTTTTGAAGCGGTTCAGCATGCAAGATTCCAAGAAAGATTGTGTACCTTTTAGATACGAAATCCATCTATAAAAAACATATGCCCTAAGACGTAAGCGGAGATAGATGACATGAAAGACGTTCCGTACGCTTCGGGCATAGGAAGCCTTATATATGCAATGTTGTGTACGAGACTGGATACCTGCTTTGCCATGGCATGGTGGCAAGATATCAAAGTAACCCCGGAAAAGATCATTCGACTGTAGGTAAATGCATTCTGAGGTTTCTGATAAGAACTCGCGATAGAATGGTGATTTACCAGTCAGACAGTCTAATTCACATGGGATACACGGACTCAGATTTCCAATCAGACATTGACTCTAGAAAATCTACCTCGGGTAGTGTGTTTTGCACGGGAGAAGGAGTCATGATATGGAGAAGCGATATGCAGAAATGCATCGTATATTCGACCATAGAAACTAAATAAGTAACTGCTTATGAAGCAGTTTGGCTCAAGCGCTTCTTAGTGGACTTGGACGTTGTTCCGAATTTACCCAGCACAATCACTGTCTTTTGTGATAATGCCGGAGTAGTTACAAATTCAAGGGAACCGAGAGCCCACAAGGCCAACAAACACATAGAAAGAAAATACCATCGTATACGAGAACTCGTTAAGAGAGGAGATAAAGAGGTGACAAAGATAACGTCGGAGGACAACCTAGTAGATCCATTCACAAAGGGTCTGCTTCAGAGTACATTCTAGAGACATGTGGATGGAATGAGTGTTAAGGCTATTGCCAATCTGCTTTAAGTATAAGTGGGAGGAATTATTAGGTTAGTGTAGGCTGACATGAGATGTCACGTAGAACTACACTAGACATGCAAGATGTATAGGGGTGGAAATAGGCCGAGCCGAGCTAGGCTTCTCGTTGGACGGTCTGGGCCTATTATATAAACTTTGGCCTAAATCTGGCCTATTAACTATCATATGCTTTTTTCAGAGCCTTGGTCTGACCTTTTTAATAAATAGGTCTGGCTTGAAAGCCTTTTAGGGGCCTTTTTAATCATGTTTACAAAATTATGTTCAATAATTATATTATTATCAAAATATAACAATTAACTCTTTAAATCTTAAAATGAAGAATAAATGCAATTTACCAAAGGATTATCAAATGATAGCATAATAACTAATTCAAATAATATATTAATTTAAATTTAGCAATATTCTTACATATATATATATATATATATATAATATTTATTATATTATATATGCATTGTATTATTATATATTATATTATGTATATATAATTATATATTAATATAATTAAATAGGTCGGCCTATTGGGCTTAAAAGGCTTACAAAAAGTTCAAGCCTGGCCTGTTTAAATAAATAGTCTTTTAAAAAAGTCTGAGCCTGGCTCGTTTATTAAACGAGTCGAGCCGAGCTGGGCTTTAGTTAGGCCGAGCCGTAGGCCCCTGTCGGGTAGCCTAGCCTATTCCCACCCCTAATGATGTATACTAAAAACAGACTTTAAGTATAAGTGAGAGATTGTTGGAGTTATACGTGAAAGTATGCTTTTACTTCGTATAACTCATGTATTAAACACTTGTTTATGAGAATAATTCTTTTATCACAATTGCTTTAAATATGAGTGAATGTTAATTGTTTAGACAGGCTACCAAATCAATATATAGTACGAGTTACATTGTGGTTAATGTGGTGATACTAGATCACGGAAGATCACATTGATAAGTTCCTTGTAACTAAATATACAAATTCACAACCCATGTGGAATTGAAAAATCCGTCGTGAAAGGTCGATGTGTAGTTATCAGATTAGTCTGTCTTGACCAAGAGATTGCACTAACACATTTTGTATGTGTTGAAGTGGACCTACAACGAGGATAAATTCTTCTGTTCTGAAAGGTGAAGAATTAGACCTCGATGGTTATTGATTTCTTAATCCCCGTCACTTAAATAGGTCCGTGTGTGATTAATAGTTATTGATTTGATCCATGTCGGGTGAGAATCATCGTGACTTCAAACCTTGTGTTTTGGGCAATAATATTGATCATATGACGGTTGCTAAGATTTAATACGGAGAAACGTGTGCGAGTACGACTCATGTGATTTGTCCCCTTGGTGGGCTCATAAGTTTTATCGTACCAAATCTTGCAAGTGGAAATTAGTTTTCCGGTATAGATAATAATGTTGAGTTGTCTTTACTCCAAAGCTCAAGAAGTTAATTAATTTAGAGCTATTCAGAAGCTCAATTAGTTAATGGACTAAATAATCTAAAAAACGGGAAATAATAACCGGGAGCCCATATTATCGTAATATGGTTTAAGATAGATAGTGCAATATTAATTTGATAGTGGTATTAATTAATTTTAATGAGTTGAATAATATTGGGGCTCAATATTGAAATTCAGAAGCCCATTTGAGGTCCAACCTTAATTCTCCTAAAGGCCCCTCAAGTAGCTCAATAATTATAAGGTGATTAAAATAAAATAAAAATTGTTGCTTATTTTTTCCTTAAATTTTTTAAAAATACAAGATTTATGGGAGAAAGATTTTCTTTGATTTTTTTATGGAATGAAGATAAGTATTCTTGGAATACAAGATTATCTCATTAATTCAAGAAATCTCCTAATTGGTTTCTTGTATAGATATTTTCGAATTTTTGATAATTAGGAGAGTGAAATTTTTTTGTTGATTTTCTTGAAAATATATTATGGAAGATATGTATTCTTGGAATACAACATTATCTCATAAATTCAAGAAAATCCAAATCTTGATTCTTATCTCTAATTTTCGAAAATTATCATAAGATAAGGAGGTGAGATTTTTGTGGAATATTTAATTATGGAGAAAAGAATATATGGTGTGAGTGTGTGTGGTGTTTTTCAGAGTAGTGTTAACTGAAATATTGACAACATGCGCGACAACACAAGACGGTTACGAACAGTTATGAACAATTCTAAGCTCTTTTAAACAGCGGAAGTCTTAAACACCTTGCAAACGAAATTCAAAAATTTTCATAGACTTCAATAAAGTCTATGATTCCTCATGGCAAAAAGATTCACTATAACCATGTAGTGATACAAATAAAGATCTAACATAAGATTTCAAAGTGAGGGTAAGGTGTAAAACACACCGCTTAAACAAATTTACGATGACTAGAAAACTGATCACACTCAGACCCTATTCTAGTCTATTTTCGATCCCAATACTGATAGGAGTGTTGCAGCGCTCAACTAGCACAAAAGATAATATTAACGACCCTTCTACACTAGATGTACTTGAACACTCGATAGTGTAGCTCTTGATTACTACTTCCTGCCTTGTTTCCCCTGGTTTTTCCTTCGTCTATCTTCTGGTATTTATAAATATAGGATCCATCGGAAGTTACAATCACTAGGTCAGTTTGGAAACACCTAGAAACAATTACTCCACTAACTCCATGATTAAGAAATAACCGTCCATGATGTATTTGATCTCCTCACTTGATAACCGCAGCTGCATGACCTGGAACATTCTAGGTCTTCAATCTGCGAACACAACATCAAACACAACATAGAAAAAAAGTGTTAGTGTTAGGAGAAAGGGCAAATTCAGTAATGTTATCCAGAATGTTGCCTAAATATTTTTTACAACACTGGCATAACATTAACAATCTTCCCTAATTTGATCTTTCTACTACAACACACCTGATGAAAATCTCAGTAATATGCGTGTAATATACAATGACAAATGAATATCCAAAATAGATATTAGTCTGCCAAAAATGCCAAAAGTTCAGGATTTAACTAAGCACAAATCATGCTTAGCCCAAACAAAATCCAAAACAAGCTATTCTCAAGCTAAGACAGCAACAACAAAAAATAATTATTGTTCAGAGCCTTTATATAAGAAGCAGACACAAACAATAAACTATGTTCAAACAACTATTGTTCAGAGCAAGGTGAGAACTTAAACAAATGATTCTAAACAATAGAAAAACTAACAGAGCTAGATAGAGCTATCAGAGCTAATCCTAGCTATAAATCTAACAGAACTAGAAAGCTATCAGAGCCTTAGCTAGCTTCAAATATTTAAGAGCTATTACAATAAAGGAAAATATAAACCAAGATGGGAAAGGATTGGGCTGTAGGATATCAACAGCTGCATCTTCAATAAATCTGCACAGACTCCCCCATACTTGAATCTCCTCCTATCTTCAAGCTCTAAATTAACCTTCAAAATTCACCATACAGTGTATCCAAATCTGGATCTCCTCTAGCTTCAACATCATCACCAACATCTTCTCCTTGATTAGAACCTCCATGGTCAGATGGTCCAACAACATCTTCAGGTCTTTGTGGAGCATTTTCATCAGATACTCCCTGTTGGTGATCAAATTTAATCGATAGGATTAGTGACTGTTTTAATTCGGTTTTAAGACCACCAATCAATTACGTGTGATTGATTACCACCGTAAATGCTAAATCGAAGATTCGGGATATGAAGTCGAAAATACGAAAGTCAAAATCATATTAATTTCATATGTGTGTACGTTTAGGTGTATTAGTGTGTGTTTTGGGAGTGTTTATGAATTTGAACTTGTATTTCTTAAGCTGGAGAACAACTATTTATAGAGACTAGCAAGCATGAGGTGTCTATGACTCTTGGTCTCCCTAGCCTGTATGCTTGACAAGTGTCCTTTGACCTTTGTTTGATCTTATCTAAGATGAATCTTAGTTACAAAGTCTTCTTTGGTCTTATCTCGGACTTCATTATTGTTCGTCTAGGTCGGCTTAGTTGATCCAGGATGGTTTTTTCATAAAAGTTGTTCGCCTTTTGTGTGTATGGCTCAGAAGTTGTTCGCCTTTGTGTTTTACACAGATTGACTTTGGGATCTTGGTCCTTTGTTCGTCGATACACCTCTTAGGCTGGTAGATGTACAACCTTTTGACAATGTTGCTCGTCATCAGTGACTTGGCAGAATGATCATATCTGGTCTCGGGTCTTAAAATCTGTTCGCCAGTATGTTGTTCGTCGGTAGAGTTGTTCGTCAGTTTATACACTCCCTGGATTGATTTGTGCAGCCCCATCTTGATTTTCTTTGTTAATAATCTTTGATTTGAGGTTGGTTCTTCATAATCCTTTTTAAGGCTTTAATCCTTGTTTGCCCATCATTGATTTATGTTCGCCTATCAACAATTGCCCCCTATCCTGACTACATGTTGTCCCAGACGAGCAACTTTGTGGCGAGCAACTGTAGTTAGGATATTATACTGGTGAGGATTTGGACGAACATCTTTGTATCGGGCGAGCAACTTTGGGTTCGCCTCTTCCTCTTCCCACGATCTGGGGGATACACGAGGATGACATGGGTGGTATGATTGCACGCCGCCCACGCGCGAGCAGTCCCGAGGTCACGCGCCCCTGTATTTGCTCATAGGTCCTTTGATTTTTACTCTTGCTCGAATTTACCCCCGTTTTTTCATATTTTGGCCCCGGCTTTTTCTAAATAATACGGGTTTTACCCCGTTTTCTTCTTTGGTATAAAGGTGAGTGGGAAATGAAATTTTTCCCACTCTTCTTCATTTGCTACAGAGAACTCCGGCGAATCCACCATCTCCGGCGATTTTTGAGCTTTCCGGCGTCCATTTCTTCAACATTCAACTTCAAATCTTATTTTCCAGGTAGTTATTCTTCTTTCTCTCGTTCTTTTCTTCTTTCTTTCCCAAATTCGTATCATTGCCGCCGTGGAAGGATTTGCGCCGCCGTCGCCTGCCGAGAACCGTCATCGGAGGCTACAAACCCCTTGCTAATTCTCGAAATCTTCATTTTTAAACTAATTTCCTCCCATTCGAGCAATAAAGGATCAGAGGAAGGATTGGACCCCCTATTCCCGATCGTGCCATTTGTCGAACAACCGTCGTTTGAAATTTCCTCAGAAGCGCAACCCGACGTGGATTCGGTGGTTCGATCATTGGAGGATTCTGGTGCTCGTCAATCTGGCGAAGTGGCTAAGGAGGCCACGAGCAGCTCCTCCGACGAGCAATCTTCATCTAGCTCTGAATCTGAGGAAGATCCGGAGTTTGACGAGCTTACCCCTGAATTTTTGGAAGGGATAGGGTTTCCAGGCCCTAAGATGCTTGAAAATGAGATCCCTACCGGTGTTGCTCGCTGACTTGAAGCGATTTTACTAACTTTCTACTAGTAGCTTCCCCGCAAGAGGACGGGTTCACTGTAGTATTGGCAAGTATAATGATCAAGTAGTATCGAACCCAAGGGATGGAGTGTATGCAAAATAGATCCCTGAAGATCTACGCGTCGTAGCTAATATGAGTGTAATATTTTTGAGTTTTTTGAAAGATTAATTAAAAGACTAAAATAAACTAATTAAACTAAAGAATGAAAAAGAACGAATTAACTACGGGTTGTTTTCAATTAAGAGATGGTGATGCTTAGGATAGGAATCCCTACGTATACTAACGGAGCAGGTACATAATCAAAGTAATCGTGACAAACAAGAATTAACCTAAGTAAAAGATCGTAGAATGAAAGCTCAAGATTTCTAACCCTAATACTTTATCCTAGCAATCAACTTCACTAATCCACTAACAAGTTAATAGATAGCGCCTAATTAATGAGACCCTAATTTAACTAAGGTGATGCGGTCGTCCTCCTTCGCTAAACAGGTAGATGAATTAACCTATCCTAAACTCTCTCGTTAAGACTACTAATCGTTATTGAGTGATGCGGTCGTCCTCTCTCTAACACTTCATACGAAATTCAAAGGTAAAGTTAAGATTAATTATAAGAATTCATTAATTAAGAGAATTAAAACTAACGTCACGAATTACCCTAATTACGTACCCCCATCCTACTTCTACGAGTTCATCCTACCCTAAGCATGCAAGGGTTTTAGCTAGACATAGATTTAACGTAAACAATAACAATTAGATAAGTTACGAACATGAACATGGTAATTAGAACGAAGAACGATCGAACATAAATTGGGGTTTTAAGATATAAAAGAATACTGAAATTAATTGACAAAACGAGGTCTCAACGTATTAAAGAACAAAAGTTATTAAGAAACGAAACTAAAACGGGAAATCGTAACGTGAATTCGTAAGCAAAAACCTCAAAAACGTAAAATTATACTTGCTCGTCTCTTCTCTTCCTTCTCTCTCTAAAAATTCTATGTAAAAGTGATGTAGTGCGTTCGGCCATCCTTCAAAACGTGTTTGGGAGAGGTATATATAGGCACGGGTCGAAACGGGAGTTAATGGGCCGAAAATACGCATCCGGAGGCAAAATCCGAAGTTGCTCGAGCAAAACGCTCGAGCGGTCCCACTCGAGTAGTGTAGCTCGAATGACACAATCGCTCGAGCGGTTCTACTCGAGCCGGTCGAGCGCTGAAATTACACTGTATGTTTTGGGCGCTCGAGCAATTCGCTCGAGCGGTGGCGCTCAACCTAGTCACTCGAGTGACTTCCAACTCATCCCAACTAATACTTTTCCTCGTCCGCACTAATACCAATCGTATTTCTTCAATATCTTCTCATCCGGGCATACGTTTGAGTCGATTCAAAGTCCTACGAACTCCGTTTTTCGTCCTCTATTCACCTATGAGCATCAAAGAGACAAATTCATCAATGTGTAGAAATAATGCTCAATTGACTCTAAATACTTATATGAATCCATCAAAACAAGGGCATTTCGAGCGACGAATCATGACAATTTCACGCCTAATCAACCCCCCCAAACTTACCATGTTGCTTGTCCTCAAGCAACGAAATAATAAGTCAAGTGAAATTGTTAGGAATGAGTCAAGGAATCCAATCATGCAAGTACATAAATTCGAGCTTCAAAGATGCATCACAAGTATACTCACTCACCTTCCTTCATCATATTCATGCAACAACAGCAAGAACACCAAAATCCAACATGGATGTGCACTCAACGATGTGTTTCACTCCCTCACAAGTGTATAACAATGATCAAGGGACTCACTCAAACAATCAATCACACAAATTGGCAGCCATAGGCTTGTAAGTGCTCTTAACTTCGACCGTACTCTAGAAATCAATGCCGAATCAAAAAGGACTTTTCTCAAGGTTGTAATGTAAGCTCTTTGGACGGGTGGGATAACAATATGGACTAAGTGACTTAAGTGAATGGAGAATAGAAAATCAAACTTCGGTACTTCGAGATTAGGAACAGACTACTTCAAACATATTCAATCAACACTCTTTCAATTCCACTTTTCTCAACACTTCAATTTTTTTTTTCTAACTCTTTTCACTTTTTTTTTTCAATCACTTCACTTTTTTTTTTCTTTTTCGCACAAACACATGAGCTCAATTTTTCTTTTGCTTATTTTCAATTTTTTCTTTCCCACAACTCATATCTCATTCACACTCTTATTTTATCACCACTCAACCATCATAATTCCTTTTCTCAAATCAACTCAATCCCTTCAACCTTCACACTTTTCCTATTCTCCACTCAAATTGGGACAAAAAGGCTTAGGAATTGGAATAGTGTTCATATGTGCTAGCAAATAAAATAGGCTTTAGGCTCAAAGGGGCTAACAAGGGATTCAATGTCGTTGGTAGGGAAAATTTTGGCTAAGTGACTCAATTAAAACAAAGATGGCCTAAGATCACATTCGACATATCAAACTAGACACAATCAAGGAGCAAGAGCACACACAAGTTCTAGCATCCTCTAAGGTGACGATTCACTCACAAACGAAGAGATCAATTAATGCATCAAAATCTCATAAGGCTCAAATCTCACGGCTTTCACATCCATGCTAGTCCTAGTGCATTCTCACTCTCATCACACAAGTACTCAAAAGAAAAACTCATAAGCATACAAGTTCTCTCTCTAATCAGCTCAAACTCAAACACTCACACAAAAGAATTTCTAACTCACCCTTACAACTCACTCTACTCATCAAATCATACTCAAAGATAGCAATCAATAAGCATAAGATGATTGATAGGCATGAAATATGCAATAGCGAGTCAAATCAAAATCACCCCAAGGAGTATCTCAACAAACCAATAATCAATTAAACTCAACTCAAAGATAAGGGCGTGCATACATGTGCAATGTAATCATAAAACAGATGAAAAACTCCACCCCCCCAAACTTCGACCTTGCTAGAGGTCTAAGTTTGGGGTTGTGGGTTACCTCAACCGAACAATTCAGTTTCTCTCAATAGCTTTGCACACTCCCTTGCTTGAGTTGGTCCTTTCAATCTGAATAACTCCATGATACCTTTACTCCTTTAGAGACAAGCCTACAAGCAAATCACTCAAATACGAGGTTAAACATACGACTCACAATAACTCCCTAATACCTAAAAACAAAGCAAATAGTAAAAAATAAAAATAATGGGTTGCCTCCCATTCAGTGTTATTTTTAAGGTCCTCATGCCGGACCGAGCTCAAAGGAGCTTATGGGACATCATACTCAAAAATACCTCCCTTACTCTCATAAGAGTGGTGTTTGAACTTCTTTCCTTGATGCCCCACCATCATGAGCTCTTTTGCTCTTTTCTCATTCCCAAGTGTTATGGGTCTCAACTCCTTCTTGCCTCTATCTGGAGGAGTCTTACTAAACAGTTTCTTGAGTTTGGACTTCTTCTTCTTAACTCCTTCTTTTCCCTCTAGCTGGACCACGTCCACTTTCTTCACCTCTTCATCCTTCAACTTCTTCACTTTATCCAAGCTCTCATCCTCCTTCGGGTGCTTCATGGCTTCATATAGGGCGATCTTCACTTCTTGATCATCAACCTTCAATGTAATCTTCCCATTTGCCACGTCTAGCACCATTCCCGCCGTAGCTAAGAACGGTCTTCCCAAGATCAGGGGCACGTGCTCATCTTCCTCCATCTCTAGCACTACAAAGTCGGCTGGAAAAATATGATCTCCAACTCTCACGAGGACGTCTTCAACCACACCTTGAGGTCTCGTGATAGACCGATCGGCAAGTTGAAGCGTCATCATTGTGGGTTGAAGTTCACCACCTTCCAACTTCTTGAAAAGCGATAACGACATCAAATTTATGCTCGCTCCGAGGTCGCACAATGCTCCCATCTTGATCCCGTTCCCAATGTCACATAAGATCGTGAAGCTCTCGGGATCCTTCAGCTTTGGAGGAAGCATCTTGTGCACTAATGCACTCACCTTGTGGTTTAACTGCACCAACTTTGGCTCATCCACTCGCCGCCTTTTCGCGATCAAATCCTTCAGAAACTTTGCATAATGCGGCATCTGTTCCAAAGCATCATAAAAAGGAATGTTAATGTGAAGTTGTTTAAAAACATCAAGAAATTTTGCAAATTTTTCATCAAGCTTCTTTTTCATGAAGCGCTGTGGATATGGGACGGGTATCACAGATTTGGGTACCCCCCATTCATCTCTTTCTGTTTCTTTCACTTTTTCCCTTGCTTCCTTTGCCTTCTTCCACTTAGGAACTCTCTCACTCTCCTCACTTTCCTTGCCCTTCTGGGACTCATCCATATCTTTACTCTTCTTAATGCCTTCATCCTCAACCCCTTTCTCAACTTTCTTCTCCTCAGTCTCAACTTCTTCTTTGAGCGTCTCAGAATCAGCAGGCATCTGAGAACCTTCATAAGTGGTTCCACTTCTCAGCTAGATCGTCTTGCACTGCTCTTTCGAGTTCCCCTCCGGCATTCTATTCACTGACTTTGCAATCTGGCTCATCTGGAACTCTAAAGAAGTGAACCTTCGATTGTTCTCTTGTTGAGTTTTAGTCCACTCAACATTCATCTTCTGGAGCTCTTGATCACGTTGATCACCCTTCTTATGCAACTCCTTCACATCGTACTCCAAGGATGACAATCTCTTGCTACCTTCCTCCACCTTCTGAAGGATAGCTCTCAACATCTCCTCGGTTGATGCACCGCCTTCTCCACCTGGAGGTTTAGAACCCGAATCAACACCTGCAGGAACAGTAATACCAGCTTTTGGGTTAGCATAAGAAAAGTTATCATTCTTCCTCCATGTGTTTTGAGGAGGCTGCTGGCCTCCTTGAACTCCTTGTGTGTTCCTCCATTGATTTTGAAGTGGCTGAGGGCCTGGAGGTACAAATGGTTGACCATAAGAAGGCCTTCCATACTGATTTCCACCTTGGTAGCCATTCTGATTGTAATATGGGCCTCCCATGTAATTAGCTACCTCTTGCTGTCCACTTGGTTGGTCTACTCTCTCATTCTCTACTGCATGCTCTCCAACCAAACTCTTCCCCAACTCGAGGTTGTTGATCTTCTCCATCATGGCCATCAATAGCCTTCTCGTTCCTTCTCCCTCTTCAGCCTGATGCACTATCTGAAAATCTGCATCTCCACTCCAAGCACCGACATTCGTGACAATGTTGTCCACGATCTCCCTACACCTCTCCATGCCTTGATTGAGGAATGCTCCACCCGCACAGGAGTCTAAATGGTCTTGCCCCGCCTTGTTGGCACCACTATAGAAGAATGCCATAATGTCTCCCTCATTGTACCCATGCTGCGGACACTCAATCAGCATTTTTGAGTATCTCTCCCACGCTTGACGTAGGTCCTCTCCTTGCTTCTGGCGGAAGGAAGAGATCTCAATCCTAGCCTTGATCATCCTAGATGGAGGGTAGAATCGCTCGAGGAACAGACGCTCGAGCTCGGCCCAAGTGGTAATACCTCCCCGCGGGAGCGTATTATCGTACCACTCCTTAGCTATTCCCGTCAATGAGAATGGGAACAGCCTTAGCCTCTTGGCATCTTCAGACATGCCATTGTAATTAAATGTTGAGGCTATCATGAGAAAACTCCTCAGATGTGTATGAGGATTCTCCTTCCCGATCACCCCCTTGAACTGATTCTCGGTAAGCAGCTTGAGAATTCCTGGGGAAATTGAAAAGTTGTTTGCCTCAACAGGAGGCAAAGCCACTCCATCATAGTACCGCTGTGGCTGCGCTGCAAACCTCCCTCGAATAACCATATTGTGATCTACGTTCTGAGGAACGTGTTGAGGATTAGCAGCAGGTACTGGTACTTGTTGGGGTGGTGGTGGGTAAACAGGTGGTTGATTATAGACTGGGGGTGGAGGATACGGGTATGGTGGGTAAGGATAAGGTGGGTATGGGTAATGTTGGTATACTGGGTTGTTGAAAGAGTTATTTGGGTTTTGTGGGTAAGCAGGGTTTTGGTTCTGGTTTTGGGGTTGTATTTGTGCAGAGTTGATTGTGTCTTGTGGGTTCGGGTGTGGGCTTTCAGTTCCCCCTATGGGTATCTGCTGATTACTGCTGTTTCCATTGGCACCCTCTGCCCGTTCCACAAGAGCATTATACTCTGCAGCTATTTTGTCTAACTCCCCAAGTTCATCAGAAATCTTGTCTTTGTTTCCCGCGGCAGTAGTCATTCTTCTCAAGAAGGCTCGGTTCCTTCTAGCTATTGTCTCAGGATCTGCAGGCAACCTCTCTTCGCTCGTATTCCCTTGTGAGCGTGTTTTCATAAACCTGAAACACTAGCAGAAGGATCAAAACGCAACTGCCTAATGAATGGAAATAAAAATAAAACAGAAAATAAATCACCCACTACTAACTACTAAGCTATCTACAAGTCCTATTCAAAGAGCATATAACGCCATCCCCGGCAACGGCGCCATTGACTTGAAGCGATTTTACTAACTTTCTACTAGTAGCTTCCCCGCAAGAGGACGGCTTCACTGTAGTATTGACAAGTATAATGATCAAGTAGTATCGAACCCAAGGGATGGAGTGTATGCAAAATAGATCCCTGAAGATCTACGCGTCGTAGCTAATATGAGTGTAATGTTTTTGGGTTTTTTGAAAGATTAATTAAAAGACTAAAATAAACTAATTAAACTAAAGAATGAAAAAGAACGAATTAACTACGGGTTGTTTTCAATTAAGAGATGGTGATGCTTAGGATAGGAATCCCTACGTATACTAACGGAGCAGGTACATAATCAAAGTAATCGTGACAAACAAGAATTAACCTAAGTAAAAGATCGTAGAATGAAAGCTCAAGATTCTAAACCTAATACTTTATCCTAGCAATCGACTTCACTAATCCACTAACAAGTTAATAGATAGCGCCTAATTAATGAGACCCTAATTTAACTAAGGTGATGCGGTCGTCCTCCTTCGCTAAACAGGTAGATGAATTAACCTATCCTAAACTCTCTCGTTAAGACTACTAATCGTTATTGAGTGATGCGGTCGTCCTCTCTCTAACACTTCATACGAAATTCAAAGGTAAAGTTAAGATTAATTATAAGAATTCATTAATTAAGAGAATTAAAACTAACGTCACGAATTACCCTAATTACGTACCCCCATCCTACTTCTACGAGTTCATCCTACCCTAAGCATGCAAGGGTTTTAGCTAGACATAGATTTAACGTAAACAATAACAATTAGACAAGTTACGAACATGAACATGGTAATTAGAACGAAGAACGATCGAACATAAACTGGGGTTTTAAGATATAAAAGAATACTGAAATTAATTGACAAAATGAGGTCTCAACGTATTAAAGAACAAAAGTTATTAAGAAACAAAACTAAAATGGGAAATCGTAACGTGAATTCGTAAGAAAAAACCTCAAAAACGTAAAATTATACTTGCTCGTCTCTTCTCTTCCTTCTCTCTCTAAAAATTCTATGTAAAAGTGATGTAGTGCGTTCGGCCATCCTTCAAAACGTGTTTGGAAGAGGTATATATAGGCACGGGTCGAAACGGGAGTTAATAGGCCGAAAATACGCATCCGGAGGCAAAATCCGAAGTTGCTCGAGCAAAACGCTCGAGCGGTCCCGCTCGAGTAGTGTAGCTCGAATGACACAATCGCTCGAGCGGTTCCGCTCGAGCCGGTCGAGCGCTGAAATTACACTGTATGTTTTGGGCGCTCGAGCAATTCGCTCGAGCGGTGGCGCTCGACCTAGTCACTCGTGTGACTTCCAACTCATCCCAACTAATACTTTTCCTCGTCCGCACTAATACCAATCGTATTTCTTCAATATCTTCTCATCCGGGCATCCGTTTGAGTCGATTCAAAGTCCTACGAACTCCGTTTTTCATCCTCTATTCACCTATGAGCATCAAAGAGACAAATTCATCAATGTGTAGAAATAATGCTCAATTGACTCTAAATACTTATATGAATCCATCAAAACAAGGGCATTTCGAGCGACGAATCATGACAATTTCACGCCTAATCACTCGCCCGTTTAATTGGCGAGCATACTCCGACGAACACGCGAACAACTTTCCTCGCCCCCCGCGCCAAGTTTTGGATCTGGTGAGAACCGAGTACCAGGCGAGCAAAATTAAAAGCGTTGTTCGCAAGGACGAGTTGAACCTCATACGGGAAGCATATCAGATTCCTCATGACATCTTCATGTGGGCTCCCAAGAGGAAGGAAAGAGCTGATCGGCCTCCACCTGGGTGTACGACGATCAACATTGACACTCTAATTACTGGGTTGAGGCTACCATTGCCCCCGGTTGTTGGTCATTTTCTGGAGGCGACCAACTTAGCCATCACCTAAATAACTCTTATTGGGTGGATGAACTTGCTCGGCATCATGGGCATGTTCGCCCTGGAGGGATACGTCGACCGTATAACTGTCAAAGAGGTCAACTACTTGATGACCATCACCAAATGTCCGAGGGGCGAGGAAGGATACTATTATTTAAAGGCCCGGACCGGACTGAAACTGGTGGAGGGGGTGCCGAACAAGATTCGGGATTGGAAGGAGCACTTCTTCTTTATTGGGGGCAACTGGCGAGCATCTTCTGGCCCTCACGGCGGTGCCGGGCTTATATTTGAACCCACCACCTATTGGCAAATCAAACGTAAGGTCATCTTTGTTCGCCCATGAATAAAGTTCTAATTTAACTTTTTTTGTTTGCTCGCAGGTCCCCGGTTGCTCAAGTGGAATTCAGAGGAAGAGGAGATTGGCTCTGAATTCCTCTTTACTTCGTGTTTGGTCGCTCTTTAGGACAGAGCCGAAAGGATCATCAAATACGTGAACAAGGAGAAGTGTAAAAAAGTTGCTCGCCTGTTTACGTATCCCCATCATTTGGAGGCTCAAGCTGAGGTGCCCCCAGGTATAAAAATTTCTAACTTTCAAAATAAACTCTGCTCGTCATCACTCTCCGAACTTGCTCGTCTAAATTGAATTTAATTTAATTTTTTTTAGCCGAGCAAGTCACCGTCGCCGTTCCTCCTAGCTTCGCTCTCTTAGAACAAAGAGTGTTCGAAATGGCGCCGCCGAAAGGACGGAGGAAGAAAGGTGATCCGCCTTCCAAAGTGCTGGCGATGACGAACAAGGATGAGAGGGCCAAAGTTGCTCGCCCGGCAGCACCTTCTGCAAATCCTCCCCCATCTCCTCCCCCGGCCTTATCTCCTCGAGGAGCAAAACGATTGAAGAAGGGGGATAGGACCTTCGTGGGCCAGACAGCTCCTGCCGGAAATAAAGGCAAGGAGAAGGTAGGGCATAGCCATACCCGCCACCACACGGAGGGGGAAGTTGTTCGCCCCTCCTACATTGAGCCTGCGGAGAAGACATGCAAGGCGGGCAGGGATTCCACCCCTGTTCGCGGTCCTGAAGATCTCACCCATCTGGGCTGGGATGATCGAAAATTCCAGGAGTAAGTTTTCCCTTGTCTCTGCCGAGCAAGATTCAAAGAATTATTTTATTTTAATTTTTCTAAGTATCCTTTGCTCTCTTGTTCGCAGATACCGTACTGACGATCATCCTGGGCGAACAAGTGCTGTTCACCAGTACGCTTGCTCGAAGACTCCCGTTAACATAAGGGAGATTCCTGGTGACCATGTTTGCCGAGCGATAGAGCTGGTCGCCCGAGCCTGGACACGCTCTCTGGACAAGGCTGTCTTCGAACAAGGGCTGGCGGACAATGTTCATCTTTCTATGATGCTCCATGCCAACGGCCTTGTCACAGCTCAAAGGGCAATGGGCCAGATTGCCGAGCAAGAAGAAGCTGCTCGCCGCTACGCCAGCACTGCTCGGTAGCTCACAGAGGAAAAGGACGGCCTCATCAGCCAGTATGAGTCCAAACTTGCTCGTCTCAATAACCAGATCAATGTTTACATTGATACTGAAAAGAAACACCTTGAAGAAATTCAGGGTCTATCTGGTGAATTGGGAAGCAAAGATGCCTTGCTTGGCGAGGAGAAGAAAAAGATGTCCGCGGCCGAGCAGCAAATCGCCGAGCTCAAAGCGGAAGTTGCTCGCCTTAGGGACGCGGAGGCCAACACTTTCACTCGCGAGCAGCTCGAGGCCGAGCTCCAAGCCCGGTCTGCCCCTATCTCAAACTTGGGATACATCTGCGCTTATGCCGACTGCATCCGCATGGCTGACGCGTATGATTTCAAAGATATGGTGGAGGAGATGGGCAAAGACCTGACTGAGTTTCTGGAGCACTATCCCCCGCCGAACAACATCGAGCTCCAACTGGGGGATATCGCCGAGCTGGGGGTCAAGATTGATGGCCTTGACCCAAGCATCATCATTACTCGTCCTCCACCTCAAGTTGATGAGGGCGAGCAAGAAGAGGAGCCAGCTGCTGCGGACGAGCAGGCTGCTAAGGAAATGGAGCAAAAAGCCGCTGAGGACATGGCTAGAGACATGATTGTTGATCCTCCCGCCGACCAGACTCAAAACCCTCCTCCCGCTGAGCAGCAATAGACTTAGGACTTAGAATAGTCTTTATTTTGTAATAGTTGCTCGGTAGGCTCTTCTTTGTAGTTGCTCATTTTTGTAGTACTTTGTACTATTTTTTAGGCTTAATGCCTTTTGTTTAATGGAATGTCTTTCTTATGTTCGCTCATTTTCTTTATATGTTAATTGCCTTTACATTTTTGTCAATGCTTTTGCAATTATAACATATAATGTTGGGCTTTTGTTCGAATTGAACTTTGCCTTCAATGGAATTAGGGTTTAGCCTTAGGTTCTGTTCATTTTAAAAAACGAACAACCTTTAATTGGCTTTGGTCCTCAAAATGGACTTGTACCTTGAGCTTTAGGACTTTTCCTCTTCGACGAACAACTACTATATTTACACTGAAAAATTTACAAGTGTTGTAAGACTGCTCGTCACTAACATATATAACCTGACGAATAACTTTGAACACTAACTAACAACATGCTCGCTTATAATATTTTTACCGAGCAACTCTGTCTAAAATTAAAAGATGAAACAACACTAAACTATGCAATGTGCCGAACAACTTTAAATTCTATACTTAGCAAAATTTCCAAAAAATTAGGCAAGTTTTTGGTTTGCCTTACTTGGTTCACTAGCCCCCCAAGAAATTTGTTCGCCCAATTGCGAACTTGTTCGTCTCATTGATAGTACTTCTTCAGATGTACAGCATTCCAGGAGTATTGGGCCGGCTTGCCTTCCATATCTTCAATATCGTATACACCATTAATGAATTTTTCCGTTATACGATACGAGCCCTCCCAAGTTGGTCCCAATACACCTGGAGGTTGGGCGAGCAACTTTCTTAGAACCATATCTCCAACTCTGAATTCCCTAATTTTAACATGGGAATTATAATAGCGTTCTGCTCGCTACTTATAGGTAGCATTTTTTAGCTCGGCATTCAGTCTTTTTTCTTCGAGCAAATTCATCTCAGTAGCTAGAGCAGAGTTGTTCGCCTGCTCATCAAAGTTGATCGTTCTGAATGTGCTGGTTTTTAACTCAATCGGTATTACAGCTTCTGTTCCAAAAGCCATTGCAAAAGGTGTTTCTCCGGTGCTTGACCTGGGAGAAACTCTGTATGCCCACAGGACTTCCGGGAGTTCTTCAGACCAGCTACTTTTGCTCTCCGCTAGCCGTACTTTCAATGTATGCTTGATTATCTTGTTCACGGCCTCTACTTGTCCATTTGATTGGGGATGATAGGGTGTAGAGTAATGCTTTTTGATCCCCCACTTTATACAGAAATCTCTCAACTCTTTTCCATCAAACTGCGGACCGTTGTCTGTTACGATGGTTTGCGGAACCCCAAAGTGACAGACAATGTTCTTCCAAATGAAGTTGATCATTTTCTGCTGCGTAATTTTTACCATGGCTTCTGCTTCTGCCCATTTTGTATAATAGTCGACTGCCACAACGGCAAATCGAACACCTCCAACTCCTGCTGGGAAGGGACCAATAATGTCCATCCCCCATCTTGCAAATGGCCACGGGCTATAAACTGATACGAGTTGTTGGGCCGGGGTATGAATGCTTGGGGCAAAAATCTGGCATTGGTGGCAAGTCTTTGCTTTCTTGATTGCATCCTGGCGTAAAGTCGGCCAATAGTAGCCTTGTCTGATAGTTTTGTATGCCAAGGCTTGCCCCCCAGTATGATTTCCGCATACTCCGGCATGTATTTCTTTGAGTATTGCTCGTCCTTGCCCCCTAGGCAAACATTTGAGAAGCGGGATTGATATTTCTCTTTTGTAAAGCTGCTCGCCCACCAGAGTATATCTGGCGGCTTGCTTTGTTAGCTTGGCAACTTCAAAAGGGTTGTTTGGTTTTTCTCCACTTTTCAAATATATGACTATATTTGTTCTCCAGTCTTCTTCTTCACTTGCTTGTTCATCAAGTTGGTTGACATTATAACTTCTTGTTGATGGATTATTCATCTTTGTAATTATAATGTCTGCCAACTCTGCTGGTCCCTCACTTGTTGCTAGTCGGGCCAATGCATCTGCTTGCGTGTTACTTGTCCTTGGAATTTGTTCAATGAAGACTTGTTCTAACAAGGACATCAGGTAAGCAACAATTCGCTGATATTCGATCATATGATCGTCTTTCGCCTCGTATTCACCCCGGACTTGGTTCACAATCAATTGTGAATCGCTAAATATTTGTAACCATCTAACACCTACTGCTAGAGATAGGTGGAGACCAGCAATAAGAGCTTCGTACTCAGCTTCGTTGTTGGTTGCCATGAAACCAAATTTGATTGCCGAGGTGAATACTTGTCTGTCGGGGCTGATTAGAACCACTCCTGCCCCCGAGGCTATGTTGGTTGAAGACCCGTCAACGTAAAGATGCCAGGGGTGATCAAGTCCTCTCCTTGGATCCGGTGGGAAGGTTAGTTCGACAATAAAGTCGGCTAACGCTTGCCCTTTGATCGCTGTTCGAGGAGCATAGGTTACCCCGAATTGGCTAATCTCTAATGACCACTTTAATAGGCGACCAGCTGTGTCGGGGTGATAGAGAATTTGTCTGAGTGGGAAAGTTGTTAGCACTTCAACTTGATGATCAAAGAAGTATGGTCGTAACTTCCTCACACTCATGACAAGTGCGTACGCCAGTTTCTCGGTTGGAGAGTATTTGATCTCCGCGTCGTATAAAGCTTGACTGACGTAGTAAATAGGTTGATAAAATTTGCCGTCTTCTCGCACCAGAACAGAGCTGATGGCTATTTCTGACGCTGCCAAGTATAAATATAGCTTTTCTCCCGGGACGGGCTTTGATAGGATTTTAACATCTCCCAGATATTCTTTGAGTTGGTCGAACGCCTTCTGACAGTTGTTAGTCCATGTGAACTGTCCTTTCTTGATAGCTTCAAAGAATGGACGGCATTTGTCCCCCGATCTGGATATGAACCGATTCAATGCTGCTAGGCATCCCGTAAGCCTTTGCACTTCTTTTATTGAACGTGGTGGTTGCATATCCACGATTGCTTTGACTTTTGTTGGATTGGCTTCAATCCCTTGTTGACTAACAAGATGGCCCAGGAATTTTCCTGAATGAACTCCGAAACTGCTCTTCTTCGGATTCAGCTTCATATTGTAATGTCGAAGAATATCGAACACCTGGGTCAAATGTTGAAGATGGTCTTCTTTTCGGGAGCTTTTGACTACGATATCGTCTACATAGACTTCTACCGTATCTCCAATTTGTTCGTCGAACATTTTGTTCACCAACGTTTGGTATGTTGCTCCGGCATTGATGAGGCCGAAGGGCATTCTCTTCCAACACAACAAGTTTTTATTCGTATAAAATGTTGTGTTCTCTTGATCGTCTGGATGCATTGGAATTTGATGGTACCCGGCAAAAGCATCCATGAATGTTAGCATTTCATGACCTGCAGTGCTGTCCACCAACTGGTCAATGTGAGGAAATGGAAAGTTGTCCTTCGGGCATGCTGCATTCAGATCCGTAAAATCTATGCATAGCCTCCAGGTCTCGTTTGGTTTCCTCACAAGGACTGGGTTTGCTACCCATTGTGGACAGAGTGCTTGTCGAATCAAGTCGTTGTCTAACAACTTCTTTACTTCTTCGTTCAAGGCCTGATACTTGTCTGGGCCATACTTTCTTCGTTTTTTATGGACAGGCCTTTTTATTCGATTAATGTTGAGTCTATGGCAAGCATGCTTTGGATCTATTCCCACCATGTCTGCATGAGACCAAGCAAAAACATCTAGATTTTTGCTGAGGAACTCTTTCATTCGGGATCTGTAAGGCTCAGGGAGCTCAGATCCTATGTATAATTCGAGATCCTGGTTTTCAGGATTAACTTTGAACGCCTCCAGTTCTTCAACCGGAGTTGCTCGTCGTTTTTGTCCTTTCCAACGAGGATCAAGTATTGGTCCCTCAGGGTTGAAATTATTTTTGATGTTCATGGGCTCTGCTCCCAGGCGGGGATCTAGATCATCTGTTGGTTCTGACTCATTGTTGTTAGTCAAAACCTGGCCCTCCAAGTCATCTAGCGAGTGTTGCTCATCACCACTCTTTTGTTGTTCGTCAGAATGATGTTCCTCATGGGTGGTGAGGAGTTGTTCATCCAACACTTGTTCGTCAAGATGTTGCTCGTCAGTATCCATGTGGTCCTCCTCTATGTCCGTCATGTTCTCTAATATTGATGGATCATCAGCAGGATAGCTAATTGTGGGTTCCATCATGGATACTAGTGCATGTTTGGCCTGCAACTGTAGGAGACATTCCCTGACCTTTCTTTGATCTCCTTTGATAGTACCTGCTCCGCTCGCTGTTGGGAATTTCAAACAATAGTGATAAGTGGAACAGGCAGCTTTGAATTCATTCAAAAAGGGTCGACCAAGAAACCCGTTATAAGTTGAATCCTGGTCTACAACCAAGAAGTCAACCATTCTTGTAATGTTTTTTTTGGGTTCGTTGGCCGTTACAAGTTGTACTGCTAAAGTAACTATTCCCAATGGGACTGTTACATCATTCCCAAAGCCTACTATCCTATGTATTGAATCCCGAATATAGCCCGAATAATCTCCAAGATCATCGAGCGTCTTTTTGAACAGGATGTTGGTATAGGCTCCAGTGTCTACCAACAATCTGTGGACCCGTGTTCCCATAATCTTTGCGCAGATTACGAACGAATCGTTGTGCAGAGTTAATATTCCTTCCAAATCACTTTCGGTGAAGGTCAATTCTGATGTCTGCATGATAGACGGTTTAACCCCCATTTCTTGGACTTGATCGATCGCTCGTAACTCAACCTTTCTTTTTAGGTTGGAGATTGGTGGTCGTCCATCAGAACATCCTCCTGCAGGACCTGCAGGTTCCATCATGTATAAGTCTTCCAACGGACGAGTAGGAATGGTAGGAACTGCTCGTGCAGGTTTATTGTTTTTCTGAGGTTGATCATCCTCATCTTCAGAGTTGTTCTCCCGGACTCTCTTCCCAGGTTGTCTTTTAACAAAGTCAGAAAGTTTGCCCTCCTCGTAAAACCGCCACAACTGCTTGAGCAAATCTCTATATTCACTCGTAAAGTGCCCCACGCTTTGATGGTAGGCACAATACTTGTTAGGGTTGAGTTTGCCGGTGTCTTGACGGATTTTACGTGGAGGGGAGAGCAACTCCTTCTCTTTCACACTTTCATAAATAGTATCGACTGACACTGTTAGCACTTGATTCAATTTTTCCTTGAGCTCCGTCCCCTCAGTGAATGCCTTCTTGTTTTTAGGGACTCGATAGTTTGTTACGCCAGGTTTTTTGTTATTCTCCTTGGGATCAGCTTTGTTCTCCCCCAAGTTTGATTGCAAGGCCTCGTGCATGGAAACAAATATGCCAGCTTGATTTCTGAATTCGGCATAACTTCTTGGGCACTTCAGACGTACCTCTTTCCATAGCTTTGAACCTTTCTTCAACCCGGCCATAACGGCAACGATTTTCGTGTCCTCGCTGACGGGTTCACCTTCTAACAACACCTTGTCGAACCTTTCCATGAATGCCCGATCCGATTCATCGTTATTTTGTTTTAGGTCCGACAATCGATATTTCTGAGACAAGTATGACCCCGCAATTGAGAAATGAGAAAGGAACTCTCGACTTAGTTGAGTGAATGAATGGATAGATGCTGGTGGCATCGCTGAAAACCACTTGTGCACCCGATCCCCCAAAGTTAAGGGGAAGTTTCGGCATTGAGTGGCGTCGCTGGCTCCCACCGAGACCATATAATCTGAATATTTGGTCAGATGAACTCTGGGATCAGCAACTCCGTCATATTGTATGCTTGTCGGGAACTGGACCTTCTTCTGAATCGGGGCTTTCAGAATAATAGGTGATAGTGGTGAGGATGGCAAACTGGTTGTTCCCACACCTCTTTGTTGGTCCAATTGTCCCTGCATGCTCTCCACTGCCCTTCTTAAACTTGATAGCTCATCCAAAGATGCCCCCTGACTTGGAGGCTGTTCGGCGAGCAAAGGTACCAACCTTTCTGCTCGTCGCAGTCCCTTACTCGGAGTGGGCAAATCCTGGAGCTATTTTCTAGGGTTGCTCGCCGTATTTGGCCCTAGACGCCTGAAGGCAGATTGAGAGAGTCTCTCATGAACTGATGGGCGTGGTTGCTCAAATGTTGCTCGCCCACGCTCCACTTCCTGGCGAGCAACTTTCTCTTGGTGTTGGGGTTGGCCAAGTCTGTCATGTGCACTGGAACGGGTAGTCCCATGGCTTGACATTATTGTTCGCCCACGAGCAGATTCAGTCTGGCCCTCTCTCGGTTCGACCATCTTTGCTTTGCCTTTATCTCGCCTGACCTGGGCACTGTTCACCTCGTGTTGTTCGCCCCTAGTTGACCTGGCCCTAACAACTTCTACAGGTCTGTCTCTAGGCCTTACTTGTGAAGGCCTATTCTGATCTTGCTGTCTTTGTAGAGCCTGGAGAGCAGCAATAGTTTTGGCTAATTCGTTAGGGTTGTTCGCCAGGGCCTCCATTTCAGGTGGGAGGTTATGAGTTATGGCCGTATGCTGCGATCTGTTCGCATGCCTGGGATTACGGTCCTGGTGGTCAGCCGACGAAGCTCGGGTGGGTGATGCTCCCCTTGACAAGCGTGATGCTTGGGTTTCCTTTGATTGAGGCATTCCGAATTAATTTGTCTTTGTTCTTGTGATGAAGAACACCAAGAACACTTCTATTTGAATCTTCAAATATTTCTTGAAACTTTCTTCAAATCTTCAAGTCTTTAACTTGAAGTTCTTAATTAGTCACACTGAATTGGAGGTTCGAACCCTCCTTCTAGCGCCAATTTGTTGGTGATCAAATTTAATCGATAGGATTAGTGACTGTTTTAATTCGGTTTTAAGACCACCAATCAATTACGTATGATTGATTACCACCGTAAATAGTAAATCGAAGATTTGGGATATGAAGTCAAAAATACGAAAGTCGAAATTGTATTAATTTCGTATGTGTGTACGTTTAGGTGTATTAGTGTGTGTTTTGGGAGTGTTTATGAATTTGAACTTGTATTTCTTAAGCTGGAGAACAACTATTTATAGAGACTAGCAAGCATGAGGTGTCTATGACTCTTGGTCTCCCTAGCCTGTATGCTTGACAAGTGTCCTTTGACCTTTGTTTGACTTTATCTAAGATGAATCTTAGTTACAAAGTCTTCTTTGGTCTTATCTCGGACTTCATTGTTGTTCGTCTAGGTCGGCTTAGTTGATCCAGGATGGTTTTTTCATAAAAGTTGTTCGCCTTTTGTGTGTATGGCTCAGAAGTTGTTCGCCTTTGTGTTTTACACAGATTGACTTTGGGATCTTGGTCCTTTGTTCGTCGACATACACCTCTTTGGCTGGTAGATGTACAACCTTTTGACAATGTTGCTCGTCATCAGTGACTTGGCAGAATGATCATATCTGGTCTCGGGTCTTAAAACCTGTTCGCCAGTATGTTGTTCGTCGGTAGAGTTGTTCGTCAGTTTATACACTCCCTGGATTGATTTGTGCACCCCCATCTTGATTTTCTTTGTTAATAATCTTTGATTTGAGGTTGGTTCTTCATAATCCTTTTTAAGGCTTTAATCCTTGTTTGCCCATCATTGATTTATGTTCGCCTATCAACACTCCCCCTGTTGGAGTAGAAAGCAAGAATCTCCAAAAAATTCTTTGTTGTTCCATCCTGGATAGAGTTCTCTTCAAGTCTTCAATAGTTTTGTCCAAATCTGCAATTTGATTAGAGATATATGGAGCAGATATGGTAACGGAAGAAACAGATGACCCATCAACATTGATGTCGGCAAGTATGTCGATAACATTGGGGTCAACACTCCTCCAGTTTTGAGTAGATTGTGGTTCTGGTTCTGGTTCAGCTTCAGGCATTGGTTCATCAACTCTTGGTCCTGGAAGGGGTAAATTAATCACTCGGTTGTTGCCAATCAACAACTGATGGTTGATTCCAAGAGCAGGTGCATAGCTACTGATTGCTTAATCATCAGCTCTTTCAAACTCCTTGTCTTGCAGTAATTGGTGTATTAAACAAGGATAGAACAATAAACCTCTTCCACTAATTTCTCCAGCATACCTCAACCTGTTATTAAATATAGTTTGACCTAAATCAAACTCATTCAGCTCACATGTCCTATACAAAAGGATAACTTGTTCTTCAGTCAAACATGTTGAATTGGTTGTAGGCAGCCAATTGTGGATCGCCAATCTATGTAGTGCAGAGTATAAACTTGTCAATTTAGAAGTCAAAATTCTCTTTGCCCAGATTCTGACTTTACCATCAGTGATCACCGATATCACAACATTCAAATCAGTGACAGACATTTCCTCCATGCTCCTTGTTCTTAGAATGCGGTTGATTACCCTAGGATTAACCATAATCCTATTACCTCTAAATCTTACATTCCCATAGTTCTCAGAATTCACTCTACCAAGACTCCTATGCAAGTTAGCATAAAATTCATACATCCAATCAACATAATATGGTGTAGCAAACTGTAGTGCATGCTTAAGATGTCTTTCTGTAAGGAATGGTATCAGATTTATGGCTTCAAATTCAGGTACTTTAATGACTCTTTCACTTACAATCACTCTAGTTCTAATAGTAGTGTACCTAGAACTAGTCATGTCATAATATGTTTCATCATCAGTCTCAAAGTCAGAGTATACCTCTTCAGGTTCAACAACTTCTTCTTCAGGTTCGGATGTTGTCTCGGGTGAGGCAACTTTTTTCGGCAACATGACTAGGATCACTTCTTCTTTTTATTTTGATTTCTCTTCTGGCAGTAGAAGGATCATGTTTGTTCTTGGTCCTTCCTTTAGTTCTATTTGCAAAGAAATCTTTCAGTGGGACTTTCATGTCAACATCTTCTTCAGATGACATTTCCTCCATCATAGTATCAGCTTCAACTTCAGCCTCTTGAGTAGCTTCACCTTCTGGCTCAGGTTCACATTCCTCTTCTGATTTAATCACTTGAACAGGCTTTGAGCTTGTTCCACCATCCATTGGCTTCTTCCTCCTGGACGCAGAATAGTCCACCTTCTTTCCCATAGTCCTAAATGACATTCTCCTTTTGCCACCATACCTTGTGAAATGTTTTGGATCATTCTTCTTCTTCTTTCTTCAGTAGCAAGGTTTTGTAGTCTCTTGGCCAATCCACCATCAGAGTCAGATGACTCTTCACCAAGGTAAGAATCAGTTTCACCTTCCTCAGGGTTAGAAAGTTCAACATTTTCTTTCCCTTTCTTAGCTTTCTCCTCTTCAGCTTTTCTCATATCAGCTCTCTCTTTCTCCTTGATGTAAACAAACTGGTTCAAGTTGACTTCTCTACCACCAATAGTGATTATTTTCCTTGAAGAGCATTGAACCATATTTTCATTGGTTTGAATGACGTCAAGAACCGTTGCATTTTCATCCAGTTCAACATGCAAAAGAAAGTTTTCATCTGGCAACAGTGTTGGGTCAACACTTCCAGCAACATTAGAGGTTTCAATAGGTTTTGTTGAGGTTTGAGTGGGGTTAGGTTCAACAACTGGTTCAACAATAGGTGTAGGTTCATCTGTTGCCATGTGAGTTAGAATTGCAGTAGGTTTAGGGCTTTCTGAAGGAATTTCATAAATAGGGGTTTCAGAAATGGGGTTTTCAGTTGGAATTTGTGATTGAGTTGAAGGATTTGAAGGCTCACCACTTGATTCTGGCATATACTTAGATAAGTCAACTGGTACAGACCCAATCGTGATTGTGGGAGGCACAGGTGCACTACCAATTATTTGCACGATCCGCTCGATCTCTACCGTGGTTGTGGATTCAGAGAGAACCATGGCGAGTGGAATGGGCTTTTGTGTTATCAAAGATGACACAACACTTTAATCGACATTGAGAGATTCATTTCCAGTAGCCATTGAAGCAAATAGATTGGGAGGATTTTCGGAGGTTGTGGAGGTGTTTGGTTTGCTTGAGCTTTGTGAATTCGAAGGGGCTTGAGTGTTAGATATAATACCTGCAGGAATATAATGCACGCAATTAAAATATCATTAAAGTTCACTCACATAAGCAAGAATGAAACCGAAACAAACACATATGCAATAATACTTAAACCGAATATACCTTCCTAATTAACTCTGTGCTTTTATCACTCAATTAATTTCAGCTCTTTGTATGTTAAACACACAATTCAATTCGATATTTATAGAGTGAAAAGCAGTTAATTGAAGTACATCAAGATGAGAGTGAAATCATGGGTAATGGAGAGAGATATCCGACGGTTATGTTGAGAGAGATATGAACGTGGGTAAGTTGTGGAGAGTATAGGATAATTAACTGAATAATAAAATAATTAAATAACAACTTTAATTATAAATATTGTAATTAATCTAAAATCAGGAAATAACAGTGTACTTATCACATTAATATTCTAGAATCTACCATTTTTTGGATCTTAAGCAAATATGCATGAGAAAAATTTAGAACATTTGAACCAACACAGTGATAACCAAAATGATGGAACACACACACCTCAACAACTTATAAAATTCAATTTTTCAAGCACAAAATCACTTGATCATATTGATCCACCTTTTTTAAAGAGTACATCGTAGTTGTCAGCTCCGTGCTCCATAGCTACTCAGTAGATTATGACCATATTGAATTAATTACCTTTTGAAAAGAGGTCATCGTAGTAGCGAGCTCCGTGTCCCATAGTTATTCAGTAATTAACTAAATATCGATGCATATTTAATCACCTTTTGAAAAGAGATCATCGTAATCGCGAGCTCCGTGTCCCATAGTTACTCAGTGATTAAGCATCTATTGTGATTTTTCAAATAAAACATTTAAGAGATGTGTGTCCAGAAAATAATTTTCAAGGTTCAAATTGAAATTTTCCACAAGAAATTCACTTAATAGACAAAATAGGTTTGACACTCATAAATAAAAACATGACTCATACTGATGTTGTTTAAAATATTGTCAATATTTTGCACAACATCCTGTTAAAACATATTCAGATATTACATAAACTAAGAGATTTCCTAAGGGAAGAAACCTCTCATAATCAAGGGTTTTAGTAAATATATTAGCTAATTGTTTTTCAGTAGAAACATACTCCAATTTCACAACTTCTTTCTCTACAAGGTTTCTTATATAACGGTATCTTATACTAATATGCTTAGTTAATGAGTGTTGCATAGGATTTTTAGAGATATTTATGGCACTAGTATTATCACAATAAACAGTTAGAACATCACTATCAATGCCATAATCATAAAACATTTTTCTTAACCATAGAAGTTGTGTACAACAACTTCCTGCAGCAACAAATTCTGATTTAGCAGTTGATTGTGAAACACAGTTCTGCTTCTTGCTATGCCATGAGATCAAATTGTTTTCCATGAAGAAACATCCACCACTGGTGCTCTTCCTATCATCTGCATCTCCTGCCCAATCAGCATCACTATAGCTAACTAGTGTTCTAAAAGTCGCTAGTCGGTTGGTCGGTCTACTAGGGTCTAGCGACTAGAGCGACTAAACGGAGACTAGTCGGGGACTAGTCGAAACCACCTAAATCTATCAAATAATTCTATTTTAATAAATAAAACAATAAATACATAAAAAAACACCATCACCCTTCAATATTAAAATTATAAGTAATACATCGTCACCTTAAGTAATACCATAAAACTCAAAACTCAATTAAGTAGCAAATATGCATAATAATATAAATAAAAAAACGTCATCCAAATTCCATGAAAAGACTGGGGGAGCAGCATGGAGGGTTGGGGTCGTTCGGTGGTGGAGAGTCGTGGCACAATGTTCGGTGGAGAAGGGATGGGGCACAACTTTCGGTGGTGGAGGTGCACCGACGTTCAGCATCCGTGGGAGATAGTTTTGATAATTAGGTTAAAAATAAAAAAGTGAATTAAATATTTAATTTATTACTTATTTAGATTAAAAAAATGGATTAGACGACGACTAAGCAAATTAGTCGTCGATTAATCCCGACTAATCCAATTAGTCGCTGACTAATTACATGATCATTTTTTTAAATTTTTAATAGAAGTCAGAACGGTCTAGGGCTGACTAGCGACTAGTCGCCGACTAGTTGGCTGACTAAGCCGTTTTTTAGAACACTGAAGCACAGTTAGTATCTTTTGAGTACATTATACCCATTTCACTAGTTCCAGCCACATATTTTATAATTCTTTTCACATAATTTAAATGAGACTCTTTAAGATTTTCCTGGTATCTTGCACAATAAACAAACACTAAACATGATGTCAGGTCTACTAGAAGTAAGATATAATAACCTTCCTATCATTGATCTGTACAATGTTGGGTCAATATTTTGCCCATCAATGTCTTTACTCAGTTTTTGTGTAGAACCCATTGGAGTTTTCATAATATTAGCATTCTCTTATCCAAATCTTTTTTACCAGATTCTTAGCATACTTACTTTGTGAGAAAAATATACCATCTTTACTCTGTTTAATTTGCAATCCAAGAAAGTAATTTAGATCACCAACTATAGACATTTCAAATGTTGAAGTCATCTCATGCACAAATTTATTCAGCATATGTTCACTTGTTGAACCAAATAAAATATCATCCACATAAATTTGAGCAATTAAGAGATAATCATTTGAATGTTTAATAAATAAAGCCCTATCAGCTTCTCCTCTAACAAAACTAAATTGAATTAGAAAATCAGTTAGTCTCACATACCAAGCTCTAGGTGCTTGTTTGAGACCATACAAAGCCTTATTCAATTTATAAACATGATCAGGATATTCAGGTACTTCAAAGCCTTTTGGTTGTTCTATGTAAGCTTCATCCTTAAGAATTCCATTTAAGAAGGCAGCTTTAACATCTATTTGGTGTAGCTTAATGTCAACAAAGCATGCAATGACTAATAACAGTCTAATAGACTCAATTCTTACTACAGGAGCAAATGTTTCATCAAAGTCTATTCCTTCTATTTGAGTATAATCTTGAGCAACTAGCCTAGCTTTGTTTCTAATTATATTACCAGCTTCATCAGTCTTATTTTTTAAAATCCATTTTGTTCCTATGACATTAGTATTACTAGGTCTAGGAACTAGACTCCAAACTTCATTTCTTTCAAACTGGTTTAGCTCTTCATGCATTGCATTTATCCAATTTACATCCTTAAGAGCTTCAGCTACATTTTTAGGCTCAATTAATGAATGATAACATTCAAAATTTACCTGATTGCATATAGAGGACATGCAAATAGACCTTACCACATTCTTGGGGTCAGTTTCAAATATCTTTTTGGTTTGCACTCCAGTATACTATTCACCATTTATCTGATTCATTGAATGACTCTTTAGAATCCTGAAAGAAGGTGTTCTTCCTATTTCCAATATATTTTCTGACTTAACAATCTTTTCAGATTTTTCAGGCAGTGTTGTCCCAAATGATGACTCATTTTGGGAAACATCCTTTTTCTGGTCAGAAATTTTTAGAGTTTCAGTGAGATCAGCAACATCATCCTCATAAATTGTACCTGCAATACTAGAAGTATCATAAAATACCACATTATAGGATTCTTGAACAGTATCAGTCCTCAGATTGTATATTATGTAAGCTTTGCTATTCCTTGAGTAACCTAAGAAAAAATCTTTGTCACTCTTAGAGTCAAATTTGTGTAATTGATCTCTATCATTAAGTATGTAGCAAACACATCCAAAAACATGAAAGTACTTTAATTTAGGTTTTCTGTTGTTCGGGATTTCATATGGTGTTTTAGAAGTTACAGATCTAATGAACACTCTATTTGTAACATGACATGCAGTATTCAAGGCTTCTGCCCATAATTTTTTTGAAAGATTTTTAGAAATTAACATAACTCTAGTCATCTCTTGAAGAGTTCTATTCTTTCTTTCAGCAATGCCATTTTGTTGAGGTGTTTTGGGAGAGGAAAACTCTTGAAAAGTACATTTGTTTTCACAAAATTCAGTGAATGAGCTATTCTCAAATTCTCTACCATGATCTGATCTTATCCTGCTTACTTTAAAATTATAAACAGTCTTAAATCTTTTGTAAAGGATTTTGAATGCAGAAAAGACATCTGATTTTTCTTTCAAGAATTCAACCCATGTAAATCAAGAAAAATCATCTACAACAACTAAAGAGTATCTATTACCACCTATACTTTTTGTTTCCATAGGACCCATTAAATCCATATGTAACAGTTCTAAACATCTTGTTGTGGTGCATGAAGATAACACTTTGTGTGGCACTCTTGATTGCTTACCTTTTTTACGTGGCCCACAGACTTTAGCATCATTAAACTGTAATTTAGGAAAACCAACTACAACATCATGTTTAATCAATTTCTGAATGTTTCTGTAATTAGCATGTCCTAATTTTTTATGCCATAAGATTTCATCAGTGTTCATGTTGTTACAAACATTGTTTGAACCAATCAAGTAGCAACTATCAGCAGATCTATTTCCAGTCATCAAACATTCATTGTTTTGGTTAAAAACATTACATGCATTCTTGTCAAATTTAACATGCAAGTTATCATCACATAACTGACTAATACTAATCAAGTTTGCAAGAAGACCATCAACATGTAACACATTTGATAACTTTGGAAAATCATTCACATTAAGAGTTCATTTTCCAATGATTTTTCCTTTAGAACCACCAACATACGTTACATTACCACTATCATATGACTCATAATCAGCTAAATCTTCAATTTAACCAGTCATATGTCATGAGCAACTTGAATCAAAATACCATAAACCTAGTACACATGCTTTCAGAGAAGTATACACAACATTACATGAGATTTTAGTTTTAGAAATCCAAGATTTATCAGTATGCCTCTCAGAATGTAGTAACACTTTGGGTAACATGCCTTTATCATTTTTCAACTTTGCACAATATGGTTTAATATGACCTATTTCAGAACAATAATGACATATATAGACTTTATCATTCTTCCTAACATGCTTTACAAAATTATCAGAATTAACATTTTCATGTTTTGCTTTAACAAATTTAACATGCTTATCAGAATGAGAAGGTTCAGAAGTGTTACCAACAAAGCCAAGTCCAGCTGTGTTTGTATGTCCAAAAGTCATAACATCATCCAACTTCATTTTCCCTTGTGAGAATTTTTTGAAACTTAAAGTTGATCTTTTTAGATCCTCCTTAAGTTTACACAGTTCCAAGTCCTTTCTAGTCAATATCACTTCCAACTTTGTAAGAGAATTCCTTAAATCAGAATTTTCCAAAGTCAATGACTCTAGAATCTAATTTTTGGATTCAAGTTCCTTGCTCAGCTTCTGTCTTGCAGATTCACAGTTCTTATGAATTTCATATGTATTACATGTCTCATCAAGTAAACCATTAAAAAAATTCACACCTGAACCATTTTCACCAAGTGCTTTCTGAAACGACATGTAATTTTCGTCAACATCATAGTAATAATCATCCAGATGATCATCAAAAGTACCATCATACTCTATCCTAGCAGTAAAAGCACATTCTTCTTCTTTATCAGATTCATTTTCATCACCAAAATTATCACTCAAAGTAGCAGTCAAACTATACTTCTTTTTCAGTAAAGTATTAGCACATTCATTAGCATAATGACCAAAACCAGAACATGCATCACATTTCACATTCTTTCTGTATTCAGGATCATATCTAAATTTGTTATTTCTTTCTGAGGTTTAGTTTGATTGAAACTCGTTCTTCTTTCAGAAACTTGAGATAAATTATTGATCTGAACTTTAGGTTGAGCAATACCTTTAGCATTGTTCATTTTCTTCTTAAGAAACTTATTGAATTGTTTAGATAATAGAGCAATGTTGTCTGGATTGTCAAGACACAAACTGATAACATAATCATCATCATCAGATTTAATTTCAGTAATATAAGAAGACTTTTCAGAATTGGAAGAAGTACTACCTTTAACAACCTTTTTATCATTTTTTGAGTCTCCACCTTGTGTTATATTCATTTCATAGGTTTTTAGGATACTTACAAGTTCATTTTGAGACATAGTATCAGTATCTTTAGCTTCCTCAATAGCACATATCTTAGAATCAAATATTTTAGGAACAGTTCTAAGAATTTTGTGTACTAACCTGGTATTGGAGATAGGATCTCCAAGAGCATGAGCTTCATTTGCAATCTCACTGATTCATTCATTGTAGGATGAGATTATTTCATCTTCTTTTATCCTCATGTTCTCAAACTTTGTCACAAGCATTCGAAGTTTGGTCCTTCGAACATTATCTGACCCTTCACAATGTTCTTGTAATCTTTCCCAAGCATCCTTTGCAGAAATGCAAGTTGAGATTAGTTTGAACATGGAAACATCAGTTGCTGTGAAAATAGCATTCAAGGTCTTCGAGTTGTAACTAGCCAATTGAATTTCTTCATTTGTCCAGTCCAGTTCCCTCTTAATCTGGGCCTCATTATCCTCATCAGCTGGTGTCCTCGGTTGAGTCCAACCAGATAAAATACTCCTCCATGCACGTTCATCAATGGACTTGATGTACATATGCATTTTAGGCTTCCAATACTCAGAGTTTGTTCCATCTGAAATAGGAGGCTTAAGTGTAGGAGTAAGAGGATACTCCATTGCAATAACAAAAACACACTAGACACATGATCTAAACTTAAAAGACTAAATTTTTAGCTCTGATACCAATTGTGAGTGTGTGTGGTGTTTTTTAGAGTAGTGTTAACTGAAATATTGACAACGTGCGCGACAACACAAGACGGTTACGAACAGTTATAAATAATTCTAAGCACTTTTAAATAGCGGAAATCTTAAACACCTTGCAAATAGAATTCAAAATTTTTCATAGACTTAAATAAAGTCTATGATGCCTCATGGCAAAAAGCTTCACTATAACCATGTAGTGATACAAACAAAGATCTAACATAAGATCTCAAAGTGAGGGTAAGGTGTAAAACACACTGCCTAAATAGATCTACGATGACTAAAAAACTGATCACACTCAGACCCTAATCTAGTCTATTTTCAATCCCAATACTGATAGGAGCATTGCAGCGCTCGACTAGCACAAAAGATAATAGCAACGACCCTTCTACACTGGATGTACTTGAACACTCGATAGTGTAGCTCTTGGTTAATACTTTCTGGCTTGTTTCCCCTGGTTTTTCCTTCGTCCATCTTCTAGTATTTATAGATGTAGGATCCACCGGAAGTTACAATCACTAGGTCAGTTTAAAAAGACCTAGAAACAATTCCTCCACTAACTCCATGATTAAGAAATAACCGTCCATGATGTATTTGATCTCCTCACTTGATAACTGCAGCCGCATGACCTGGAACATTCTAGGTCTTCAACCTGCGAACACAACATAGAACAAAAGTGTTAGTGTTAGGAGAAAGGGCAAATTCAGTAATGTTATCCAGAATGTTGCCTAAACACTTTTTATAACACTATCATAACATTAAAATATAATATATATTCAAGATTTCTTGGAGATTAAGAAAAGGTTTTCCCATCTTATTCCAAGCCAAAAATTTCAAAATTCCCCATTATAAACAGGGGGTGATACTTTCATCCCCAGTTGACAGTTCCGTGTGTTGGAAAAAATCAGCAACAATAATTTTTTTCTTTATTCCTTGTTTTATTAAATTGTTCGTTAAGCACTTCCCACCGATAAATTGGCAAAGCTAAAGGGGAATACTTGAGAAGGTCTTTTGGTTGATAGGATCAATTAGCTTGTCCCGTTCTTCTCAACGGTCATCGCTTCAAGAGGTACATATTCGCGTAAACTCCTAGATTTTCCTCTATATAATTTTACGTGAGGTTATTCATATGCATGAATTATTTATTGTTGGATAATTATTATTTGAATTAATTTAGGATTAATTCATGCTAGTAATAATTGGATTTTAAATTCGTATTTAAATTTCATCCCGAATAGATCCGGGCACCCGATTTCCGCAACACAAGGAACAGTAAATTGACACCAACCCCAGTCAGCAGGTCATACTTAGAGTACTAAATCCCAAGATTTAGGGGAGAAGTACACATTACTTTCCACTTGTCATCCTTGTATTGGATCGAGTCTACCAACTTAAAGGAACTCGGCCCAGCCTTGAAACTAGGTTCAACTCAAGCATTAAATGCTTGGACAACCTAAACTAATTAGGGCAATCCAAGAGCATACCTTTGGGCTATAAATACAATCATCTTGGCATTTAATAAAGGGTTACCAAATTTAAGTCCAAGCTTATATAGGGACTTGACAAATCTCTTTGCATTTATTGATTTATGTTCTTCATTTATTACTTGATTCGTCATAGCAATTAATGCATTATCCCTACATCATTTATTAATTGTTAGCCAACCAAAGCCACATCCAAACTTAAATCTACATATAATTTGGGTAACAACAATACTAAATCGTCATTTTTATGAACAATGTTTAAAAGTACATTTAAACATTGTTCTTTAAACAAATTTATAATGTAAATGATGATTTGAGAGTAGTGACCAGTGGGGGCGGTCGATGAACCCTAATTAGAAAGATAATAATGAAGTAGGGATGTTGAAAACTCACTCTCCGTAACAACAGCATAAGTGTCAGCCTAAGTGAGTAGGTGGAGTAAGGAAATTAATTTAAAAAGAAAAAAATTATGGGCTAAGCAAGTCAGCCGGTCGACGGGCTAACTGGTCCGGACAAAAAAAAAACTCAATTTTTAATGGGCTACTATATGCTTGGACCTAATCCAGTACAGTTTAGGGCTAAATAGGTCGGCCCACCAGCCCCCGACCCATAGAGATTTAATTCTTTTTTATTATTATATAGAATTTTATTTATTTATTCAATTGGGAAAATTTTGTCATTCATGCTTTTTTCAAATTACTCTCTTCATTCCACATGAATTTGCACAATATTCTTATTTGAATGTCTCACACCAATTTGCATAATACCTAAAAGAAAATATTGATTTGCATGTCACTACTTTACCCCTTTCTTAATCCACGTGCAATTTTAAAGGTGCAATTTCCTTTGGAACGGAAGAAGTATATGTTTTTTCTAAAATTCTCACTGACTTACTTTTTGAAATATTCGGTCTCTTATAAAACAAAATCTTGAATACCTCCTTATTTATTAGCCTTTTGCCAAGGATGAATTTGGGTAGTTGGAGTATAAAATTTGTGTGAATTAATTATTTTTATTCCCCATACATTTTGCTCTTTCACAGTGAAAATTCTAAATCTGTCCCTATTTTCTGTCCCTGGAGTGTATGGGTGGAAAGAGCAATCGAGAAGATGAGAGAGAGCGCCCTAGTGGTGTCTACCTACCACCATAGATGGATGTGGATTCCATTCAACCATATTTCACGTGCAAGGAGTATTTATACAATCTGCAATCTAGGACTATGACTATGACTATGATGATCGAGTTAGATGGATAAGATATGTATATATTATTCAATCTATTCATGGATAAATTATTATTACGTTCAATATTACGCACGCATTTAGTTAGTTGCCTACCCATTTGCTTTGAAAATTTATGTTCACATTATACATTTCTATTTATACATGCCGGGGTGGAGTCAGATTCCCGGGGGCCAATACACACATTTAATATTGTGTAGATTTTATTCGAGACTGTTTTAGAATGAGACGAAATATAAATTGTGGCGCATTAACACTTTGAAAAAAATATATATATTAACTTGTGTTAATTTGTAAGCCGTTTTATCGTGAAATCGTCTCACGCAAATTTTTGTTTTTAACATTTTATATTGCATGTAAAGATTACTTATCAACAATAATACCTTTTTTTTTTTAATGAAATTCAAATATAAAATTTTATTTAAAATTAAGATATGCAACACCGTAAGCTAAAACGTTAAATGCTTTGAGGTTTAAATCTATCAAAATCACTCAAAAAGTAGTCCATAAACACTATAAAATTAGCTTATACACAACATACAATTCAAAGGAACACACTTTTAAAATTGATATATTATTTTTGTCGGAATTGTTTATTGTGAAACGAATTGTAATATTAATCTAAAATCACATATAAAAAGAACTTCACTAATTAAAAAAAAAAATCATATTTTACATTTCAAGAAAGTCTTGGGATTTAAACCAAAATCGTCCTGTAACTTTTTACCTTTATTGAAATGGTTCTGTATCTATTTGTTTTATTGATTTAGTCCTGCATGTTTTCAAAATTCGTCAATTTCGTCCTAATTGGCCGGAAAAGGCATAAAACGGTGTCGTTTCGGTCACGTGCAAGCCACATGATTGCGTTTTCCGGCGATAATGTATAATGTGGCATTATTTTACGACGTGACACGCTGAGTAAAAAATTTGTCAATTAAAATAATAATAATAAGTTAAATACTCCAACTCATTTATTTGAATAAGAATTAGTATAAAATAAAACACTTAAAATAAATTTAAAATCCTTAGAAATTAGATTAGAAGTTAAAACCAAAGAAATAAAAAAAATTAGTGTTAGGAAAGTGGAAACATTTACCAAAAATTTCTTGTAAATTAGCGTTATCTAAACTTGGTTGTAAATTAGCGTTACTCGATTCTCCAACAATTTGATCTCCGGCGAACTCCCGGAATACCTCGCCGGAAGCCTCCGTCTTCTCAACCTCTCCGACAATGCCCTCGCTGGAACCCTACCGGAAAGCTTCTCCGCCCTTCCGAATTTAACCGTAGTTTCGTTGAAGAATAATTACTTCTCAAGCCCACTTCTTAAACGGGTCAATTTGATTAAATTCATCGATCTGTCTTCCAATTTGATCAACGGATCACTGCCGTCGGGCTTCGACGGCGCTAATTTATCATACCTAAATGTTTCCTACAACAAACTCTCCAATCAAATCCCGCCGAAATTCGCTTCCAAAATACCCAAAAACGCTACTGTAGATCTCTCGTTCAACAATTTGACCGGCCCAATCCCCGAATCAATCCACTTCCTTAATCAAAACACAGAGTCATTCTTCGGGAACACCGATTTATGCGGTAAACCGCTGAAAAACCTCTGTCAATTCTTTGTAACGCTAATTTTCACTTTCCACAGAAAAACACATGATTTTTTTCCACTTTCCTAACGATTTTTTTTTTCATTTCTTTTGTTTTAACTTCTAATATAATTTCTAAGGATTTTAAATTTTAAATTTATTTTAACTGTTTTATTTTATATTATTTTTTATTCAAATAAATGAGTTGGAATACTTAACTTATTATTATTATTATTTTAATTGGTAAATTTTTCACTCAGCGTGCCACGTCGTAAAATAATGCCACATCATACATTCTCACCGGAAAACGCGATCATGTGGCCTGCACTTGACCGAAACGACACCGTTATGCCTTTTCCGGCCAATTAGGACGAAATTGGCGAATTTTAAAAACATACAGAACTAAATCAATAAAGCAAATAGATACAGGACCATTTCAATAAAGGTAAAAAGTTACATGACGATTTTGGTTTAAATCCCGAAAGTCTTTAACTTGATACATTGTGTAGTAAAAGGAGTTTGAATTTTGAAACGAGTAAATTATGAATAAGATTATTCTACGACTTTTGTCTAATACTCCCTCCATTCCGGAAGACATGGCATAGTTTCCATTTTAGTTTGTCCCGCGAAAAGTTTGCACTCCTAAAAATAGTAAGCATTTATTTAACTTTACTCTCACAACACTTATGTAATATACATAAAAGTGTACTTATTATACCTTTTTTTTTTTTTTTTCCGTGTACCCAAAAAAATACCGCAATGTGTTTAGGAACGGAGGGAGTACGGAATATAAAAAAATCAGATGATCCGTTCCATTCAATAATTATAATATAAGAAACTCAAAAGTTTGTTGGTAAAACAATTTATTCATATATAAAAGAGGACTACGTCATTTTTCCCCCAAGCAGAGATACATCAAGTGAGATTGCAATTACAATGAGTGCCGAGGAGGCTCAACTCAAAGATTAGAGCTCAATCGGAAAATCTGTTGAGGCGCGTTTTGAACAAGATCAGACAATGAATGAAATCAACAAGGCATAGATCATGAATGTGGGCTAAGAACTAGGAACACAAAGGAATTTAAGTGGTTCGATACATCCACTGTAGAGAGCTCAGAATCCACTAATTTTCAAGGTATAATATGATGATATACAAGTAGGGAAGTGTTGTGAGCTTTTCTGCAACAAACAAGACTTCTAAAATCTGAAAACTAATGATTTTTCTTTAACTTTGAACACAAATCGGCTGTAACTGATTTCAGTTGGTAGTATTTTCTATTCCCTCTATCCATGAAATTTTTACCCATTTACTGTTGGGGCACAGTTTTTAATAAATATTAATATTTTATTGAAAAATAGATAAAGTAAAAGTATTGTAGAACCTATTTATTTTTTTGTGAGGGTAGTTTATTTCCAAAAGAGGAATAGGTAAAAATTTGGTGGACAAACAAAAAGGAAAAACGTTAAAAATTTTGTGGAGGGGGGGTACTACTTTTACGAGGAAACCGTTTTGCCACAAACTGCTACTCCAAGTTATTTAACTTTTCTAGCCCAAAATTACTAAGAAAAGTGGAAATTTTACCCCTCAACTTTTCGATTAAAAACAAATAAGCCCCTCTGTAAAAAATATACTAACAGAATAACCTATTATACTTCTGACGCGTTAAACCCAACACCATAGCATAGTTATGCTTTCAATCATAAATTATTAAAGCGTTTTCCATCAAATTACTAATGATTATTTTACCAAATGTACTGCAATTCCTCTCACAATAATATCAATTACTTACCACAAAATGATATTGCTGAAACAAGTGCAGAAATATTGAAAATGCCTCACGAGGATTGGAGGTGCCGGTGCAGCTTGGTGTAGGTGCTTTTCATTAATGTCATTGCCAACTATTTATCTTACGGAATCATTCCCAAAAGATAAATAAAAAGATAGAAATTATGTTTTTTTTTTCTATTTACAACAAAGTCTGCGGGCTCTTTAGTGTAGGGTTGCAGATCTAAACTGCCAATTGATCCGGTTTTAATTTTTAAGAATCGAAATTAAATCACTAAATATTATTGGGTGGTTCCAATATCGACGGTTCTCAATTTCTAATAAATAACATGTATTTTGTTTTCTTAATCATAACTATTAATGAACAGTTCTAATCAAACGAATTAGTGGCTGTTTTTAACCGTAAATAGGATTACCAAACAATTTCGTGTGATTGATTACTACCGTAAATAGTAAATACGATAGATCGGAGTTAGAAAATCGTAAATAAGTGTACTGATTACGTATTTACTTCGTATGTGCGTGTTTTGAGGTGTTTGAGTGTGTGTATGGAGATTTTTGTGTATTTGAACCTAATTTTATTAATGGAGACCAACTTATTTATATAAGTCACCAAATAGGTGGTGGACAAACTCTTGGACTTTCAAGCTTGCATGCTTGACATGTGCCTTCTTTGACTTGTTTGACCTTATCTAAGTCTAAATTTAGTTGCAAAGTCTTCTTATGGGCTTATCTCGTCTTTGGAGTTGTTCGTCTTTGCTTAGTTTGTTGATCTCTATTATTGGTCATTCACTATAAGTTGTTCGCCTCCTCGGAATGAGGGTGTAGAGTTGTTCGCCCATCACATTGTCGTGTGTTCTTTAACCTGTCTTTGTAACTTTGGTGAGAGCTATTCGCATAGAAGCTGCTCGCCAGACATTGTAAATATTGAAATTGCACTTTTTTATTCGATTTGTACACCACCCTTTACGTCATACTTGTTCGTCATTCGTGCATTGGATAGCTTTAATCACAATCCGAGAATTTAGGCCTTAATACCTGTTCGTCTAATCCAAAAAGTTGTTCGCCTATCAACAATAACTAAAAAATAAAAAGTGGCTTTAAACAAATAAAATTTTATTGTACTCAACTTTCATTGTAATACAAAGAAAAACTAATAAAGGTTTATAAAAATATAAAATACAGAGTTTATAAATTACATCTCCAAAAAGTTACATGAAAACAACCTACAAAAATTAAAAATTACGAGTTACAACTTATACTTTGTACTTACTATCTACATGACAATTAAAAGATTACAAATAATGGAAAGGGGTAAATATATATATATATATATATATATATATATATATATATAAATAATTCGAACCATGGAGTTGGTTGTTCTTAGTCGATAGTTATGGTTCATGATTTAATGGTACCAAAATCGAACATTGCAATATACAGTTTTAGCCCAATTTAGTAATGAATTATATTATGTAATATAATTTAAATTAACAATATAACACTTATTTTAAATTGAATTCACTATTATGTTGCACGGGTGCGAGGGTACGGGGATGGGGCAATAAAATACGGGCTTGGGGATACGAATTTTCGAGAAGTTTAGAGTGTAATTCATCAATGATACGTCTGTTTATTTATATTTTATAATATATAACACCTAAAAAACATGTATAAATTATAAAAATTTGTAAATCAAATATATATAAGTTACATTTTCCCTGACCCAAAATTTTAATATATTCAATAGTTTAATATAATTAAGTAACAAAATATCTACTCAAGTTTCATTAGTCCAATACATATGTCTTCAATCTAAAAAGAGTATCAAATTTTCAATTTAAATTATATTACGTAAGAAAATTCGCAATACAAATTCGAGAATCCATTAGTTGGATATTTCAAGTGGCAGCGGATTCGACACTTGGAGATTCGGTTTGCAGATTCGAGAATTACACCCTTTTTAGGAGGTAAGTGCACATCTGATACTACATTATGATATTTTTAGAAGAATTTAAATTTTATAGTATTGGAGTAATGTAACTTGAATTGATGTTTTATTATTTAATTATATTCTCTCTGTCTCATAGAACACTTCACCCTTTTTTTTCCGTCCGTTCCACAACACCCTTCACACCCCTAAAATAGCAACAACACTCTCTCACAAAAATCACTAAAGTATTAAAGTATCATTATTTTATCCAACACTACACTAACATACTCTTTTTTAAATAAAAGAAAACTGTATATTTCAAAGTGTGAAGAGTTCTATAAAGCGAAGAGAATATTAAATTTAAATTATTAAATATGCTTAAATGTTGAGTCAGATAAAATATGAATTGCATACATCTGATTTACAAATTTTAAAAATTTATACATATCTTTTAGGTGTTATATTACATAAAGTTAAAAAAAAAAAAAAAAAAAAGATATTTAATATTTAACAAGATTTGCGAGGCAAATTCGTTAATCCATGGAGAATCGGATCACTTTTTTTCTTTTTCTTTTTTGTATATATACAAATTGCCTAGCGCTTTTCTACACAGGACCTTAAAAAAATAGGACCAGCTTTGACACCACCATTCCACGCATTTTGGTTAATATCCAAACTGTAATTTAATTATCGAAGAGCTTCTTTTACAATTCCCACACAATTAATTGAATAGTAGTATATAATAACATTGAACTTGGAACCCAGAATATTTGCATAGGCAATTATGAGACCACTATGTTAATATGAATTTTAAAAGAATAATATTAAAAGCTGTAATAAATAAATCCTGTAATTCAGACCAAGCCGAATCAAGCTTTGTGAAATAAAAAAAAAATAAAAAAAACAAATCATTTGCAGAACCTTCCAAGGTATTCATCCTAGTGGTTTATTCTCTTCAAAAACTCGAATAATAATACAAAGAACCAACAAACTCGATGATCAAACACCATGAGAAATATCTACCCAATTCTCAAGATTCTACGGAAATCGAACTGAAAAACGAGACATGAAAAGATAGCCCACATGGATACCTGAAAAACGTGTTGCTCCGATCATACAAACATCTTACGACGCCATTATACCCGGACGTTTGTGTGCAATAACTGCATTTCGAAGCTGATGATACCCACTTCGATAATGCTCAATCGAGAGGCAAAGTTGCCTAATCGCCTCTCGTTTCTCCTCTGCTCCTTCAAGAATCGCATCTCTTTTTCTCTCCACCTCCGTTTCCAGCTCCTTAACTCTCGTCTCCAGCACTTTACTCAGTTTACACGCCTCCTCGTTTCTGGATATCAACTCAACGTGCTGCATGTGCAGTTGATGCAAATGCTGGCTCATTTGAGCGATGTTATCGTCTTTAGAACTCAATTCTGCACCAAGAGAAGCAATCTTAGCATTAAGATTGTCTCTCAAAATTTTCAAATCATCGAGGTTTTTGTTTAGGTCTTCCAATCGACCCTCTCTCTCAGCAACATCGCCTTTCAACTGCTCGATTTCAGCTCCAAAAACGGCCTCCATCTCAGCTTTTGCAGCTTTGGTTCGTCTTACGTCCTCTTCTAAAGATTGGCTACGTAAATCGTATTCTTTTAGATTATCCTCCAAAAAAGCTCGCTCTTTTATCATTCGTTTCATTTCTGCTTGAAGTTGCTCGTTTTCTTCAGCTAAGGCCTTGTTGGCATTGGCCATTGCTTCCTTCAATCCCCTAATTTCTTGCTCACGGTCTGCAAGATTCGATTTGTACCTCACAATACGGTCCAGAAGCTTTGAGACCTCCCGTTTCTCTCTCTCGAGTTTGTGTTTCCAAACGGAAACCTCCTTTTGAGATGATTTTAGCTGGTCCTGAAAATCTTGAATCGAGGCGCCCTTGCTCGTGACTTCCTGCCTTAATTTCGCTACTTCATCTTCAGATAAACGAAGCTTCTCTCGCACGTTTCTAAGTTCCAGTTGAACAGCCTGATCGCCTTCCGAACCACCGTTGCTTTCTTGAAGTTCTCTCTCCTGATTTTGCTCAAGCAAGGTGCTCGATTCCAAGATTTCGAAATCTCTCTGTTTCGCATCATCCGAATCCCCGAGAGATTTATACTTGTCAAGCTCGATTCTCAAACGTGACATTTCGTCTTTAGATGCCTCCATATTTTCTTTCGCCACTCTCAACTCCTCTTCGTAAGCTGCAATTTTGGCGGGAAATCCTGAACTTTCAAGATCGGTTTTCTTTAGACCTTGGAAAGCATGGAGTTTCTCTTTCGTCTCCTGAAGCTCGTTTTCGAGCTCGAAAATCCTCCTTCGAAACCCTTGATCATCGCCATTGCTCTGTGTGCTCGGGTAATTGTTAACAGACGAATCATCTGAGTCTGAATCAGAATCGAGAGTGGATGACTCATCACCCTCCTTACTATTTAAGTCGGAACCACTTCCGTTACTTCCAAGGAAAACATCAAATCCAGCAGCACGAGGACCAGATTTAGTACGACTGGGCTTTCGTTCAGGAGACGGCAAAGTGGAAGGTGGTTCAGACCCCACATCAGAAACCCCGGACCCCTGAGATTGGAGATCGGAGGGAATGTTTTTTCTGAGCTCTCCCGTCACATGATCATACCGCTCGGCCAATGAACGGTACATTCTGTAGAACTCCTCAACTAGAGTGATCAACTCCGGTCTCTTCTTGAAATATAATTCAGCTTTCTTCGCAAACGAATCAGCATCCTCTTCTATTAGTTTTAAAACCCTCTTCACAAGTTGATCCATTTCTGCAATCAAGACACAACTCAATGAGTTACGTAAGACAAGTTTCAGAAAATAGATTCAAAACATCCAAAATGTCATAAGACGTATGTTTTAGGCGGTAGCAATTGTAGGACATTATGTTTGCCGGCTGACACATTAGGTCATTACATTTTAATTTCACATTTAGGCCAAATTGGCTCGAAACACTCCAATTCAGGCTAAAATGTCACATGTTGCTCACTTGTGTGGCCTTAATGTGCGAATTATGATATAATGGCCCAAACTTGCCTACCCGAAACACCCCAATTTGGCATATATAAGCGAAAAATAAATTGTATGTGCATAAAAGTGATGATTAAAATTTAATGGCCTAAACGTGTCAACCCATATAAATATTGTCCACAACTGCTACCCAGTCCAAAAAAATTCCCAGAAATATTTAGCTATGAAGATGGACAGTGTAACAATAATATTTCACTTTAACATAACAGCCATGACTTATAATTTAGCAAAGTTTTATGTAAACCAGTTCTACCATTAAACTGGTTTGCATTTTGAGTGTATTTTTGAACAATATTAGTTGTTCCATTAAAATATATTAATTTCATAGTATTAGTTGTTTCATTAAAAATAAAAGGTGTAGTAGTTCTTATGTAATAAAGAACCAGTTGCATGGTATGAGATCAACTCCACAATTTAATAATGCAGACACGCCAAATAATTTACCTTCAACATTTTCTTGTAGCCACTTAGAGTTTTTTGGACTAATGTGGCTATCCCACCACCAAGAGTGGGACTTCTTTGATTCCATCCTCTTCATTCGGTTGGCCTTCCCCTGAAACGAAGTGACAAACACTGCCTCAAACAACAACACCTAAAACTAATACCATAAAAAATTGTAATAAATTTTTCATTTAATTTTATTTTGAGGTACCAAGAAACCAGAGGCTGATGACATTATTGCAAGCTATTACTAACTACAACTCTCGCAGAAAGATACTACTTCTGAAATCTTGATTGGGATTGATTTCTTACAAAGGCTGATGACATTATTGCACGCTCAAGAGTTGATCAAAAACTTGGGCAGCAAGATGCTGATTAGCTGCAACGTACAATGGACTGATATTAGCACAGATTGAATGTTCTAGGGAGTCTACAGCTTTGAAACTATGAAGATTGCTGATATATCATCCAAATGGATTTATAAACTACATTGGTGCAAAAACTCATCAATCAGCAAATAGACGACAATGAATTAAACTTCATCTTCCTTGATTACAATAATTGAGGAACCGAAAAGTTCAGTAAACAACATACAACTAAGACAAACACATATATATTTTAATGTGGCGTGATTAGAAGTAATTGGTTAATTAAGAGTTTTAAACACAAAGACAACTGTACTATTAACATAAACCAGCTATACATCCACGCGGTGGTGATCTTCACATCATGATCTTGACTCATTCTTTAATATTATTTAATTATATTTCTATCACCTGCAGGAATTCTAATTATCAAGAACCAAAATTAACTAAACACGATCAAACTATCATGAATATAAAGAAGAACCCACTATCTTTTTAAGGATTTGATAAAAAGAAAACGCCCTTTTTCACTTTATTGAATCAAAAGCTCCAAAGAAGATTAAAAAATGAATCAATTATTCCATTCAATTCACTGAAAAATAAGCTCCCTGACAACCAGGAAATAAATAGAAAACGCCTAACCGAACATGTGGGAAAATTCAATTCACTGGATGCCAGCGGAAAATCGAAATAACAGCAATTAAAGCTTCAATTTTCAAGATTTTCACACACAGTACACACACTGAATGAGAGAGAGATAGAGAGAGATCAGTACATAACTCAGATCAGGAGAGAACGAGAGCAGTAAGAGAAACCCTGTAGCCACTCAAAACAAGAAGGTAATTTATCAATAAGATTGCATCTTTAATTCAAACAACAAATGCCCACAAAAAAGAAGGGAAATTTATCAACAAGATTGCATCTTTAATTCAAACGAAGGAAAAAATTTGCCAGATTTCAAAATAGTGCGAAAAAGAAATGAAGAAAACCGGGCAAAAAGAAGAAAAATGTCTCACCTTTTGACCAATTATTGAAAAATCACGGGAAAGACGGAAACCCCAAGAGAGACAAAGCAGCAAAGCCTAATAAAAAGGAACAAAATTATGGAGCTCCGGCAAGAGAGACAGAAAATATGTAGGTATATATGGAGATTCCTTGTTTTTTAGTTTTTACCTTTAGGTGGACGACACTGCGTTGTTTTTGTAGAGAGAGAAAGAAGAGAGAGAGAGAGAGAGAGAGAGAGAGAGAGATGGGCGAGAGGAAAGAGACGGTGGGATAAGACGGGAAGGGCAACACGCCATGTCTGAAGTTCTGTTCACATAGGAAAGATGCAACTAAGTCAAACATTTTTCTAATCATTTTATTTATCCCGATATGATATGGAGGTCGGATATTAATTCCATACTATTATTATTAGTATAAAAAATAATTTAAATTTATTAAGAAAAACATTTTGAAAAAGAAATCAGAAATGTGAGATTCGACAACTAGCATAATAAATATTTAGCATGATTATAGGAGCTCCCCAAATAATTCCAAATATTCGGCTTTATATGCGGTATATATTTTATTTTGCATTTAGTGAATTTAGTACTATATCCATTGAAAGATATTGTACGACTATGCAATTAGTGCTCTCTCCAAAATTAACTTTGCACTTCAGATACACACATAAATAAATGGAGAAATGTGAATGGCTTTAAAAGGTAATTTTATAAATTTTTATGTATAAAATTAAGAAAATGACTTGTGTATATGTGAATTCAAAGGTAATATTTTATTTAAATTTAAAATTAAGGATATGGTAAAAACAGATGTTAGGGAGATTTTTTCATTTTAAAAGTATGGAGTTTATTGTGGAAGAAAAAATCAAAGTTTATTCCCTAAAGGAGAGTGTATCCCTTATTCGCAAATTTTTTTTTTTTTTTTTTGAAGGAGTTATTCGTAAAGTTTTATATGAATGTTATTCTCAATTACTATTATCGTGAACAATAATTCATTTATTATCCGAATTAATTAAAAATTAAGATATAAGTCAATGTGAGTCATGATATTGTTAGTGTTAGTGTCCTAGAGACAATCCTTTGTAAGGACATAATACTAAGATGATATTCAGTTTATGGTTTAATATTATTGTTTGGTTTAATATTAAATGTATGACTTTACACTTATCTGAATATTATGTGTGATTGTTTGCATTATTCATATATGTGTTCCCTTGAATCGATATTGTCATTGAATGAGTGAGAACTCAGATGACCGAAGTACGATTCTCGAATAGTCCCGATCAAGGATCATCAAGAATGAGATATTGATGATGCAATTGAGATTAGTATGCGATCTGCATCATACTCTTAGAGAGTGTAGTAAGATCTCACTTACTACGAGATACCGGGTATCTCATGATGGATGCACAGATACCTTAGACGATATTGGTATACCCATCCGAGAAACCGTTTGATGTAATTCCACATAATGTGTCTACGGGTGTCTCGGTTAGTGGGAGCGATGTGATACTCCTCTGACTTGAGCTCAATACGCACGACATGTGTGGAGTGGTGAACATTGACCATGACCGACGCTTGCACCCTTCCACGGGTAGATATGGCATGGATTGGGTTCATCACGAAATACATGTGCGTGGTAGTTGAGCCAAGAATATGATTCATTCCTCAATGTGGATTTAGAGAGAATACTCGTCTTCTCATCATAATTGGATCTAAGACATCGGCCGATGCAAGTCGACTTGGACTTTATGGTCAAGTGCGACACGAGCGGTCAATTAGTGATTTGAGATAATATGATTAAGTTATTTGAATAGACACTCCATCATGTTCAAGGCTTAATTGAGTATTCGCGAATGAAAGGAAGATATCACAATAGCCTACAATATTACAGGTAGTTGCAGATTTCCTCGCAACGTACCTCGTATATTGAGAATGTCTGATTTATTGTCTAGGGTTCAATTAAGACCGTTAGTTTGACTAATCGCTCGATATAAGAGGGCATATGGGTCACACAACAAGTAATGACAATTCGCCGATTATAGATGGTTGATTAAGTATTATATTGGATATAATATTTAATTTATGGAGAATATAATAATAATTATATATTTAATTAAATCTATGAAATCACAATAATAATATTTGGAATATTATTATACAAGAATAATAGATATGGTAAATATATTATTCGTAGGAACATATCTAGGGAGATATAATCCGTAGAGATTCTATTATGCGAATCTAGCATATTATCTTGCTTAGAAATTAAGTTAAGGTAATCCCTATAAATATGTGTCATGGGAATTCAGAAAAACACATAAAAAATATAATTTCTCCATAAAATCTCTTGTTCGAGTTTTCCTAGCAAGTTCGTCTCGAGATTCAACACTGGCACCCCGGTGCTGATCGGTGAATAGTTGTTGCGTGGATACCATAGTTGAGGATTCCGCATACGAAGCTCTGTATGATCTCTTGTTTAAGATATCTCGTATTTAATTATGTAATTAAATTGTTCGTTGTTGGAGAACGTTTATTTCCGCTGCGCGTGTTTACGTGTTTACGTGCTTATAAATTCCAGAAATGGTATCAGCACTCAGGCTCTTGATTAATTGCATAACTAGTTTATCGTGGGTTAATTGTTATGTGTGATTTTTTTGCCCATATGTTATTCAATTTAGAATTGCAGTTTTTTATTTGGCTTTTGTTAAATTGAACAACTATTTTTTATTTGAGAAATTGGATTTCTCTAAAAAAAAATATTGGCGCTAGCGTATTAGATACGGCCAGAAGTCAACGAATTCCATTATCGCGACTGGTATGCGCGACGGCTTTGTTGAACGCCACTGGGGTGCGCAACTGGCCCTGCGCAAATCGCTGGGCGTCAAAAGCAAGCGTTCGTAATTCCGGCGTGTTTTCGGGCCGCGCAATTCGCATTGACCTTGCTCGGGGCGACGACGGTTGTTTTCTCTTGGACTGGAAAAGCATCGTGGGGTCTCATCGGCCGTCGGTGGCTGCCTACGGCTGCCCTTGTACAATGGCGTCTAGAGGCGGTAGATTTTAGTGGTTGGCTTGGAGCGGCCATCGAGATCGAAACCGTCGAGAAGGCGGCCATTGTTCGACGGCGGTGGTCCGGTGGCGATTTGCAGGAGATTCTCTTGGATCATGGCGGCGGTTTCTTCACAAAGAAGAAGACAACAAGTGGGCCAGATGTAATTGATTTTACCTTGGGCTCTTGTGGGCTTCTGCGGGCCTTAATGTTTTAATTAAAAGGGCCTGAATTAATGAAATTTGTTGGGTCATTTCAATTAATAAAATGTTGGGCCTGTATTTTAATTAACTCTTGGATGGTTGTGAATTAACTATATGTTCTGGGCATGTTTCTAAAATAAATAAAGTTTGGTTGGATCAAAATAATTCAAATTAATTTGATTAATTTGAATTTTAATAATTAAAATTATTATTTCAAAATTAAAATTGGATTTTAATTTATGTTTAATAATTTGGTAATTATTATTTTTCAACTTGGTTAACATTATTTGTTAATGCTTTATAGTCCGCATTATAATTGTTTGGGTAGGCGGCGACCAATAATTATCGGACCGTTATATATGTTTTGGGTAGACGGTGCCCAAATAAATGTTAGTCCGCATAAAATCATGTTTGGGTAGGCGGCACCCTATAATTGCTCAAATGTGATATAGATTAACATGTTGGATCTCGATTAAGCAATTAATACCCCGCCTTTTAAATGCTCCTCACTAAAATATGGTTTTTCAATAAGATTGAAAGATGTCTTCCATTAAAATTAAAAGTAAACTGGAGATTTCGTTCCAATGAGTATTTAAGGCACAAGTCTTTTGCTCGGATCTACATCTAACGGGACTTTTATAGGGACATGTTTTGTCGCCGCTTAATGGTTGTAAACCAACTTAATTCTGTTTCACCAGCCCAAGCAGGGAAACGAGAATTAGGTGACATCCGATTGAACTAGGTTCAATCAACTAGGAATTGTGTGAGGCAATTGGTTTAGAGACCTACCAGTTCTGTTGTTGCAATGTGCAGCCCAAGCAGTCATTGTAATAGTAGGAATGAGGATTCTAGTCCATTACAATTTATATTAGATATAAATTCGTACTCTTCCGATGAGGTCATTGAGTATGTGGAAATAATGGAGACAAAATAAATAAAAGGTCATGTTTATTTTTATTGCTGAATATTGATCATAGGAATTATGTGTTTTAATTCCCGTTTAAATTTTATTTTCTAGGATTGTTGAAATGAATAACTTGTCGTTGAGAAGTGTTTTGGAATCAAACAAATTGGTTGGGCCAAATTTTCTGGACTGGCACCAAAACGTGTGTTTGATGCTTAGGCAAGAAAAAATTGAGTACGTGTTGGACACGCCAATCCCTGATACCCCTGAGGCTGGTTCTGAAGAAGCCGAAGCGTTTGACGTCGAAGCTCAAAAGAAGCATCAAGATGATGCTTCCGAGGCTCGGTGTGTTATGTTGCTCGGCATGACTCCCGAGTTGCAAAGGCAGCACGAGAGGATACTTCCCTATGAGATGCTTAGACATCTGAAGGATCTCTTTAATTCTGAGTCTCGTTCCGAGATTTATGAGGTGATGAGAGATCTGTTTAGATGTCGGTTATCTGAAGGAGGGAAAGTCTCCCCTCATGTTTTGAAGATGATAGGGTTAATCGAGAAACTTGGTTGTTTGGGCATTGAGCTGCACGCCAATGTTGCTATTTATGTCATTCTTCAGTCACTACCCGATTCATACTCGAGTTTCGTTGTAAACTTCAATATGAACAAGACAGTTTCGACCATACCTGAGCTTCATAACATGCTCAAGACTTTTGAGTCTTCCATTGCTAAGGAAAAGCCCGTGCTCATGGTGGGTGCTTCTAGTTTCTCTGCCCCTAAAGGGAAGAAGAAGCATAGAAGCAAGGCTAAGAAAGGCTCTAAGCCAAATTTCCTCAAGCCGAAAGGTGGAATTCAAAAGAAGGAGCGGGTAGATAATGTTGTATGCTTCCACTGCAAGTAGAAGGGGCATTGAAAGAAGGACTGCAAGGTTCTAGCAGCTCAAAAGAAAGCACAAGGTGCTTCAGCCACTGGAACAGGTATGTTTGTTATTGAGATAAACATGTCCACAAATGATTCTAACTGCTGGGTATTGGATACCGGTTGTGGCTCACACATTTGTACAAATGTGCAGGGGCTCAAGGACAGGAGAGCAGTTAGACCGGGTGAAGTCGCCCTTCACGTGGGGTATGAAGCAAGAGTTGTTGCTGAACGTGTTGAGACTTATGTTTTAGACTTACCTCTGGTTTTAGACTTGAATTGAATAATTGTTATTTCGTTCCGTCTATTACTCGTAACATTATTTCCGTTCCTATGTTAGGCATTGAGGAATTTTCCTTCCGTTTTGCAAATAATACTAGTTATTTTTCGCTTAATGGTGATGTTTATGGAAATGCTCCTCTTGTGAATGGTTTATATTTGTTACACTGTGGATATAATGTTCTTAATATACAAAATAAAAGACTCAAGCTTAGTAATCATGAAAACCCGACTTACTTGTGGCATTGTAGACTTGGTCATGCGAACGAGAAAAGAATCGCGAGGTTAAGGAAGTTGGACTACTTAACCCCATTTGACTTAGAGTCTTATGGTAGTTGCAAATCTTGTGTCATGGGCAAGATGACAAACAAACCCTTTTCCGGGAAAGGGGTACGTGCCAAAGAAGTTCTAGTGTTAATCCACAACGATGTTTGTGGACCATTGTCCACTCTAGCCAGGGGTCAATTCGGCTACTTCATCACCTTTACTGACGATTACTCAAGATATGGATACGTGTATCTTATGAAATACAAATCCAAATCGTTTGAGAAATTCAAGGAGTACAAGGCCGAAGTAGAGAAACATCTTGGTAAGAGTATCAAGACTCTTCGATCAGATCGAGGAGGTAAGTACCTTAGCCATGAATTCATGGATTACTTGAAGCTTCATGGGATCCAATCACAATGGACTCCTCCCGAAACACCTCAGATAAATGGTGTGTCCGAAAGAAGGAACCGAACCCTGTTGGACATGGTGTGGTCCATGATGAGTTTTGCCTCCCTTCCAACATTCTTATGGGGACACGCATTGCAAACCTCAATCTACATTCTGAATAGTATTCCATCCAAATCAGTTGTGCAAACTCCATACGAGCTATGGTGTGGCAAAAAGCCAACTTTTCTACACATAAGAACGTGGGGTTGCCCCGCAATTGTGAAGAAGATGCAAACTGATAAGTTGGAATCCAAATGTGAAAAGGGTTATTTTGTGGGATATCCTAAGGAGACTAGAGGATATTATTTCTATCTACCGGAGAAACAAATAATTATTGTTTATAGGCAGACAAGGTTCCTAGAAGACGAGTATGTCTATAAGGAACAAAGCCGTAAGAAGATAGAACTTGAAGAAATTCAAGAACCACGAATTAACATAGAGACTGATGACTTGTCAAAGTAACATGACAGACAATCAGTGGGAGCATTCAGCGACTCTCATGGTGGAAGTTTATTATTAGGTGATCCTCTTTCAGCTAGTGGGAGCATAATTGGAGTTGTGTTGCCTTTGCAACAACCTCCAAATAGGCTGAATGAGAATAATATAGTTCAAACTCCTGCTCAAGAGGCATCTGAAAGTGTCACTCTTGAGGACTCTCCGGTCAACGATGAAGTCGCTGCACCACAAAATTTTCACGATCAGAATGTACAGCCTGCACAACCACAACTCCGTAAGTCAACTAGGATTCGTAATCCAATCGATAGGTATTATGGTTTCCTCGTGGAGGAACACGATGATGTGGAAATATCGGATAAGGACGAACCTAAGACTTACACTGAGGCGACATTAGATGTTGACTCAGAGTAGTGGCATGAAGCCATGAAATCTGAGATGGACTCGATGTACATCAATCAAGTTTGGGACTTGGTTGAATTGTCAAAAGGGGTAAAACCCATAGGTTGCAAGTGGGTCTTCAAGAGGAAGACCGATGCAAATGGCAAGGTACAAACCTACAAGGTTAGGTTGGTGGCGAAAGGGTATAGTCAACGCGAAGGCATTGACTATGGTGAGACCTCATCGCCGGTTGAGAAGATCGAGTCCATTCGTATTTTACTTGCGATAGCCGCACACTATGATTATGAGATTTGGCAGATGGATGTCAAAACAACCTTTCTCAATGGAAACATTGATAAGGACGTGTTTATGACTCAACCGGAGGGTTTCATATCTAAGCCAAAGTCTAATCTCGTATGCAAGCTTAAACAATCCATCTATGGATTGAAGCAAGCTTCTAGGAGTTGGAATATCTGATTTGATGAAACTGTTAAGTCTTTTGGCTTCATTAGAAATCTAGAAGATCCATGAATTTATTGTAAACGCAGTGGGAAGAGTATTATCTTTATAATCGTATATGTCGATGACATATTGATTATAGGAGATAGCATCCCACTCATGCAGTCCGTGAAAGATTGGTTATCGAAGGCCTTCATGATGAAGGATCTTGGTGAAGCATGCTACATCTTAGGGATCAAGATCCATAGGGATAGATCCAAGAAGATGTTAGGGCTGTCACAATCCACCTACGTAGATAAGGTGTTGAAGCGTTTTGCGATGGAGAACTCTAAGAGAGGATATCTTCCAGCAAATCATGGGATAAAGCTGTCGAAGAAGGATTATCCTTCTAGCGAAGCTGATATCAAGCACATGAAGGATGTTCCATATGCATCCGCAATTGGTCCATCATGTACGTCATGACTTGCACCAGAGCAGACGTGGCCTACGCTGTTAGCATCACGGGTAGATACCAACAGAATCCAGGCGAGCCTCACTGGATTGCTGTCAAGAATATTCTTAAGTACCTCAGGCGTACTAAAGAACATTTTCTTATCTATGGTGGGCAATCAGAGTTAGTCGTCACCAGCTACGCTGATGCAATTTTCCAATCCGACTGTGATGATTACAAGTCGCAGTCAGGATACGTCGCCACTCTCAGTGGAGGTGTGGTGTGTTGGAATAGTTCCAAACAAGCGACAATCGCAGATTCAACAACTGAGGCTGAGTACATTGCTGCGGTAGAGGCTGCCAAAGAAGCTGTCTGGATAAAATAGTTCTTAACTGAACTAGGGGTAGTTCCGAGTGCTAGTGATCCAATAAAATTATATTATGACAACACTGGTGCGGTTGCGCAAGCAAAGGAATCGCGATCCAATAACAAAAACAAGCATGTACCAAGGCGTTATCACTTGATATGAGAGATGATCGCTAACAAGGAAATAGAGTTAGAGCGCATTCCCACAGATGATAATTTGGCTGACCCCTTCACCAAGGCTTTGAGTGTTCATGTACACACTAGACATTTTGATGGTTTAGGGGTTAGACATGTGGATGATTGGCTCTAGTCCAAGTGGGAGATTGTTAGTGTTAGTGTCCTAGAGACAATCCTTTGTAAGGACATAATACTAAGATGATATTCAGTTTATGGTTTAATATTATTGTTTGGTTTAATATTAAATGTATGGTTTTACACTTATCTGAATATTATGTGTGATTGTTTGCATTATTCATATATGTGTTCTCTTGAATCGATACTGTCATTGAGTGAGTGAGAACTTAGATGACCGAAGTACGATTCTCAAATAGCCCCGATCAAGGATCATCAAGAATGGGATATTGATGATGCAATTGAGATTGGTGTGCGATCTGCATCATACTCTTAGAGAGTGTAGTAAGATCTCACTTACTACGAGATACCGGGTATCTCATGATGGATGCACAGATACCTTAGAGGGTATTGGTATACCCATCCGAGGAACCGTTTTATGTAATTCCACATAATGTGTCTACGGGTGTCTCGGTTAGTGGGAGCGATGTGATACTCCTCTGACTTGAGGTTAATACGAACGACATGTGTGGAGTGGTGAACTTTGACCATGACCGATGCTTGCACCCTTCCACGGGTAGATATGGCATGTATTGGGTTCATCACGAAATACATGTGCGTGGTAGTTAAGCCAAGAATAAGACTCATTCCTCAATGTGGATTTAGAGAGAATACTCGTCTTCTCATCATAATTGGATCTAAGACATCGGCTGATGCAAGTCGACTTGGACTTTGTGGTCAAGTGCGACACGAGCGATCAATTAGTGATCTGAGATAATATGATTAAGTTATTTGAATAGACACTTCATCATGTTCAAGGCTTAGTTGAGTAATCGCGAATGAAAGGAATATATCACAATAGCCTACAGTATTACATGTAGTTGCAGATTTCCTCGCAACGTACCTCGTATATTGAGAATGTCTGATTTATTGTCTAGGGTTCAATTAAGACCGTTAGTTTGACTAATCGCTCGATATACGAGGGCCTATGGGTCACACAACAAGCAGTGACAGTTCGCCAATTATAGTTGGTTGGTTAAGTATTATATTGGATATAATATTTAATTTATGGAGAATATAATAATAATTATATTTTAATTATTATTATTATTTAATTTAATTATATTTAATTAAATATGAAATCCCAATAATAATATTTGATATAAAGAATAATAGATATGGTAAATATATTATTCGTAGGAACATATCTAGGGAGATATAATCCGTAGAGATTATATTATGCGAATCTAGCATATTATCTTGCTTAGAAATTAAGCTAAGGTAATCTCTATAAATATGTGTTATGGGAATTCAGAAAAACATATAAGAAATATAATTTCTCAATAAAATCTCTTGTTCGAGTTTTCCTAGCAAGTTCATCTCGAGATTCAACGCTGGCACCCCGGTGCAGATCAGTGAATAGTTGTTGCGTGGATACCATAGTTGAGGATTCCGCGTACAAAGCTCTGTAAGATCTCTTGTTTAAGATATCTCGTATTTAATTATGCAATTAAATTGTTCGTTGTTGGAGAACGTTTATTTCCGCTGCGCATGTTTACGTGCTTATAAATTCCAACATATATTACTAAAATGAATTATGATTTATTGTTCATGATAATAATTATTGTGATAATCATTTGGACAAGAGTATGTATAGGGTGAAGATGGTTTCTACATGAATTATTGAAGCGTAATAATTATTTTTACTAAATAATACTAGTTATTTTTATTGAAGAGTATTAGTTGTTTTCACTCGAGAGTTAACAAGACTTTTAAGTGAAAACAACTAATACTTTTTAATAAAAATAACTAGTATTCTTCAATAAAAATAATTAATATTATTTAGTAAAAATAACTACTACCTTTAAATAATTTATATATAAAATATTTTCACTCTATACTCTATCTTTGCACAATACCTCCTCTTATTTATTAATTGAAAAATTTGTTGATCAATCTTGATAGCGATATAAACAAAAATAAACTAAGAGGCGAGGGAGGCATGTTTTGAGGGTCAATTGCTTAGTCATGTTGATCATATTTTGGCCGGTTGCCCGTTTCTTTATTTGGCCATTGTGAACATTAAATGTTGTTTCTATGAACACAATATAATAAATTTATTTTTTTAATATTTGTTTGAAAATATCAATCTCTAATTGATTTATGTGTAACGTGTATTTTATTTTTTAATATTTGTTTGAAAATATCAATCTCTAATTGATTTATGTGTAACGTGTAAGTTTATATATACTCCTAACTTGAACATTTAATCATTTATTTCATGATGTGGGACGGTGGGATGAGGTCTAAATTAGGATGACACATTAATACTTTAACATGAGTAGGTGTTAGTTTGTAATGTCTCATGTCATGAAAAGGTCTCACACAAGTTTTTAACATATTTTTGTTATATTTGATTTGATGAAATGAAACATATAAGTATATATATTAAAGGCAAAATATAAAGTAAACAAGTTTCATCGTGAATAAATTTGGAGGGTATTAGTTGATTTATTAAAAATTGTTTGGTAAAGGATATTAGTTTTTTTACTAAAGAGTATTGCTTATTTTTTTTAAAAAAACAAAAAATTAGTTCATAACTATTTTCACTGTTGAATTTGTTCACACTATACTTGCTCTAAATAATGAGGATTTGACATGTTTGACGGAACTCTTTTTTAGTACTTAGTCTCACTTTGATTAAAAATGTAGGAATTTGGGTAGGTTATAAACCCATGGGTCAAATATACATCCAATGGTATAGGGCTGGAAAAAATATCGAAAAATTTGGTATACCAAGCTTATCGTATTGAAAAATACCGAATTTACCGAAAAGTTTGGTATACCAAAAATTTCGGTAGGGTATGTTGCCATACCAAAAATTTCGGTATAGTAACGGTATGAAAAGTGGCATACCGAGGTATATACCAAAAATAATTTATAGCTTTAATAATATTTAATATTGTGTCATTATAAATGATTAGATGATAGTTTTATTATTAAAAATGTGGAAGCCCAATCACTTTTACTACTCAAAAAGAGTACAAACTACTTATTTTTCTTAATTAATATAACTGTTAGAAAAATAATTAAATGAATTAATTCTACAACACTCTACAAGTTCGGACTTTTAGATGAAGATGAATTGTTTCAATAACCATAGGTCCATAGTCCATATGCCTATCATTTTCCTACCTCCTTCAATCCATACCCTCTAATGCAATTAAAGGTTGTCTCTCACAATCTCATTCAGTTAAAAAAAAAAAGACATTGGTGATCGAATATTGAATTCAGAACGTTGAAAATCTCTATTTAAATCAGAAGTTAGTCTTATTCAGTTATTGTCCAGTGAGTAAATTCATGACAACAATAATAATATATGTGGAGTAAATCTGAAATCTATTTTCTCTTTGGAGAATTATTTGCAGAATATAATTCATATTTTTTCTCCGCGGTTCTCGCTTGTTAAGATTACGAAGATGTCTTTTTTTTTTTTTCATTTATTAGTAGTTTATTTTACAAAGTTTTTTACGACGAATGGTATACCGAACTACGGTATACCAAAAAATTTTGTACAGTAACGATATGAATTTTTATATATCAATATTTTCGGTACGGTATACGATCTGAACTAAAAACTACGGTATACAGTACCGAATCACCCCTAGATAGGTCGATGTTCATCTCATATATAAGGTTTTTTCTACTATTATGGCACCATTAAGCATGTGTGTTAGTTAGAAAATGACTTACATTTCTACAAATATCAATACTCCTATAATTTAGGTTGTTATTAACATTTATTTGTGGATTAAATTTCAAACTTAAATTTATGAATTTTAATGTGTTCTTAATTAGTTGGGTCATGGGCTAGTAAAAGGCCCGGCCTCCTCTAACTTACTTGTCCATCAATGGCATGTTCCATTAAATTAAAGCGATAAGACCAAAAATAATCTCTTTATTTTACAAATAGGTTTATATATAATTTTTTGAACGATATATAATCAAGGATTAGTCTTATTTCTTTATTATTATCTGCAATGTCATAGATCTCCAATATTGTAAATACAGATATAACATTTATTGACACAATGCGCGATGAATTCTTGACTCTCATAAATTATGAACATATAGTCTAATAAATATATAAAATTCATATATCTACCAGTATGGGTATATATATTTATGGATGGTAATGGTGCGGATTAGGGCGGATATATCAATATCCATGTCTGTCCCGCACTACCGTCCCGCCGCCCCTCACTGCTCCATGCTCCGCTGCGGGGCAGCATTTTGTGATTCAAGTTTGTAAATTTTTAAAAAGAGGCATTCACAAAATAATACAATTGAACACCACTATTTACAAGATAGTACAGTGTTCAAAAAATATATACTTATGTTCAACTTTTTTTTGTGCGTCTGTTCAATTATGCTGTACCAATTTGTAAAAAGTGGTTTGGAATTGTATTATCCTGCACTTAATCCTTTTAAAAACAATATATTAAATAAACATTTGAAAAGTTAAAATTTAAAAAACTAAACATTAAGTACTAGAGTTTCATAATATTATTACTATATTTAATTAAATATAAAATTTAAATTATATATATTATAATATTATATATATATATATATATATATTTAATATTATATGGAGCAGGGCGGAGCAGAGCGGGGTGGAGCAGAGCAATAAATATAGAGATTCATGCCTGATCTGCTCCGTGAGCGGGGCGGAACTGATCCGCCTCATTCTCAAAATGGGGCGGGGCGGGGCTGATCCGCTCCATTCTCAAAATGGGGCAGGGCGGGGCTGATCCGATAAGAGCGGACCGGAGCGGATCGCTTGCTGAGCTGATCATTTTACCATCCCTATATATATATCTTAGTGTGCTCATCTTCTGTTATATTCTAAATTAAATTGAGTTTAAATAATAAATATAAATTAATAATATAAGAAGTAAGTATATTAACGTATGAAATATATAATTGTATAACAAAATATTGTTTTGTCGTTGTCCTTTATTAAGTTTTTTTTATACTTAATAACTATTTTCACCTGCTTACTTTTCAATTCACACCCTCAAAGATTTCAAAAGTATTTAATCAAGGAAATTGTATTATCATCTCACATATCTTTACCAAGTTATAAATAATTTTTTTGAATATGTATAGAGTGAAATTGATTCATACATAAATCATTGAAGGATATTAGTTATTTTTACTAAAGAGTATTAGTTGTTTTTACTGAAAAATATTAGTTGTCTATACTAAACAGTCGGTTTATTTTTAATAAACAACTAAGACTCTCTAGTATAAACAAACATTTTAGTGAAAACAACTAATATTTTTCAGTGAAAACAACTAATATCTTTTAATGATTCATGTATGAACCATTTTCACTATATATTTTGTCTAATTTTTTCCTTTAACTTTTAATAATAAATTAAGGGGTAAATTATCTAAATTTTAAGTTTTTTAATACTTTTGTAAATTGCTAAAAAGACATTTATTGAGGAAGAGAGTGAGTATATCTCATTTTATCTCCCAATATAAATTAGTCAATTAGATGAACGAAATAATCCTATTCTTTTAATTATGTTCCAAAATATACGAATTCATATACTATAATTATCATGGTTGATGAAGATGAATTCCTCCTATATCTAACTATATTAAAAATAAATACATTTACTATTACCTGTGTTTACTAACAAAAAAACCTGTGTTTGATGACCCGTTTACTTGATCCTACCCAAGGATGAAAATATCGGTATCGGTGAAAATATCGGTACTTTAAATTTACAGATATATCGATGGAAATATCGATATCGGTAAAAAAATAGAAAATTGACGGAAATTTTATTAAAATGATGGAAATTTCACATGAAAGTTTAGGGTATATTGTAACTAACTTTAATATATATAAATTTAACTTAAATTCAAATAAAATGAATTATTTATGGAAAATATATCAATAACAAAATATTTAAGCACTCTAAAATGATATAATAATTTAATACAATACAAATAATACAACTAAGCATAAATAAATATTTTTCTTGCAAGATTTTTGAATAAATGGTGGTTTAGTAACTAAATCTTCTCAAAATCTAAAATAATATTCATGGACAATAAACGAAGAAGTGATTAAAAAAAATTCGATTTTTACCGATATTTTTCCGATTTTTATCGATATTTCACCGATATTTCCTCGAAATTTCCGGATATTTGGTAAATTTTGAACTACAGCTCATCGATATCGATATTTCCCGATATTTTACCGATATTTTGGAAAAAATCTCGTTACAGTGAATATCCATATCGAGACTTCCAAAAAACCGAAATTTCGCGAAATTTTCGTCCTTAATCCTACCCGATCTAAGGATTCGGAAGTCGGAATCAAGATTCAATGAAAACATCTGCATCTGGACTGGGCCAGCATGTAGGATACCCATTATGATTGTCGGATCAGACTTTTAATCATACATAAAGAGATATTTTGTGAGGAGTTAATTGGATCCTCCTCAAACAAATCATAATCGTTCAATATATCAGATAAAAAAACAAAATCAAATTAAATTAGTAAGTAAATGAATAAAGTATGTATACCATAATTTGTTGGACATCACACAATATCATTAAAATATTTATATTTATTAAATGATTAAAGTTTGTAATGACTAATATTTATTACAGTCTCAAGTCTTGTATACACCAAGTGTACCGTGCAACGGAAGTAATTTTTTAAAAGTGTTAAGTATTTTCACCGAACAAATACAATGTAGAAATTGCAATTGTTCATTGAAACAATTGTAACTATTTAATTAAAATAACTAATATTATTTAAAATACACTTGCGTTGCACAGTGCACATGGTGAAGAAGACAAGAGACTCATTCTGTATTTCAATATCTTTTATTCACAGTATCAATTAATTAGGGTGGTCATACATTTCTGTATAAAAAGAATTTCAAAATAAGTTTCAGTTTCTAGAATATCCTTTTAAGTTATGCATAGTGATGATAAAAGATAACTTCTTACATTAGAGCATCTCATCAATTTAAATTTACAAGGAATTATCAAAAATGGCCTGGGTGTATATGTAAACTGTCGAATATGCCTTATCCTTTTGAGAAAACTCTTTTATAATCATTTTACACGTAAAAAGACCGAATTGCCCTTAAACAATGAAGATATAAATTTATGGTACAATGGTAAATTAAAATAACAGGGGAAGGACATGGAAATAACAATAAGAGAAACTTAGGGAACAACTTCTTCTTAGGCATTTTATCATACACTTATACATTCAACAATTTATTCAACACAACACATATCTTGTTAGGAGACACAACACAACACATTTTATCATACACTTCTACACATCACAAATTAGGAGGAATTCAAAGAAGAACGCAAAAAACAGGGACCTTATCCATTTCAATAATGACTGAATCGACAAAAAATCAAAGAACGAAATTTGAGAGTTGAAATAACGTGTACATACCTTGAAATTGCAAAACTTGATTACGTTTCCTCAGAATTCGTGAATACGTTCAAGAAAACCAACTCCAAGTCGATTGAATGCTTCGACTTAACTCCAGTTCTTTAAGCTTAAGCCACACGTTTTTTTCTTTGATTTGTTTTAGAAAATTCATAAAATTGATCTTTACATAACAAAATGAGGGAGAAAATGGATTGGAACGAATTTGACCAAGAATTCGGGGGAAAATGAAAATAAAAAGTTGGCGAGCTGAAATTCTCTTTTAGCCATGGGGGCAGCTCAGGGCAGGGGACCCAATGGGAAATACATTATTAGTTGGAGGGTAAAAATGTCCTAAAAATCTTAAAATGGCTAAAAAAGATTTTTTTTTTTCAAATGATTAGGGTATTTTTGATAAATTTCATATATATCGTGGTTAAAAAAGAATTTCTCCCTTAAATTTAAATCATTTGTCAATTAAAAAAATTCAAACAATAAATTGATTTTATTGTTATTTTTTGAACGGTAAATAATAAATTGAACTTAAATTATTTTACTTAAATTATTGAACTTAAATTGAACTCAAGTAAAAAAAAAAAAAAATCCTCAAGTCACAGTAGAGAATATCCTAAAAAAATGCAGGCGAAATGGACTTTGTAATTCTGGACTTTGGCCCAAGGGTTAAATTAAGGACGCGGATATTTACCCCCCATTTTTAATTTGTTCACCCCCCCTATTTTCAAACCCCTATGTTTGATAAAAAGTTTCGAACTTTTGTCAATTGTTTGATAAAAATTTTCGAACTTTTGTCAATTGTTTGAAAATAAATGTCAAACATTGTCACGTTGGATAGTCTTACGTTTTGTTTGATAAAAAAATCCGAAATGTTGTCATTTGTTTGGAAAAAAATGTCAAACATTGTCAATTGTTTGGAAAAAAATGTCAAACATTGTCATGTTTGGAAATAGGGGGGTGAACAAATTAAAAAAGGGGGGTAAATATCCGCGTCCTTAAATTAATAGGGTTGAGGTTGAAAAGTAATTTTTAGCCCAAAATAATACAAGCTTATTTAAACTCTCTCTTTCCATAAAAGCCTGTGGGGGATCTTGGCACAAAATTTAAGAAATATGTATAATAGTGAATAGGGTAGGATTAATTTTTTTATCTAGGAACTAAAAGAATTAGTTGGATTCAATGTGCGTATTGTATGGGTCTAAAAAATACTCCCTCCTATTCAAAATATATGTCATTATAAATGAATGCACATGTATTAAAAAAAAAAAAAAAATCCTATTATGCTCATAATAAATATTTATCTTCTTCATTAAAATAACAAATTTATCTAAATATTTTAATATCAGCTAGAGTAACTCAGGAAAAACTGTAATTAATGTACATTAAAAAGTGTAAAACGTCATATATTATGCAAATAATACAAAAATTCAAAACTATATATAATAAAAATAGAAGGGAGTAATAACATTTTAAAAAATATTGTAAAAATAAAAGTTAATAATATGTTCTCTTTATTTGGGAGCGAGAACTTTTGTGAGATGTCTTGGATTGATAGTCACGTGTTCATACATGGCATGCACACATGCTCACCATCGCATACACACCATCGCATGGATTGATAGTCACACTTGCATGGAGTGGCGGTTATAACAGAATTCTGTTGTAGCCGAATGGCCTTCACGCGTGCATGCAACTTAATTCACAGCTCATGAATGCAACTAATTCGGTTACTATATTCGGTTACTATACTTGTCAAGCTAGTAAGCTAGTATTATATGATTCTAGAATAGCTTTCATACTTGTATAAATAAGAGGACAAAGCTCATGTATTGATGACTTTTGATATATGAAATTAGCCCGTTCACTTGCTGTATTCATTAAGATGAGTTCATTTTCAAGTCTTAGTTTTATCATGATTCATAGTTTTAACATGGTATCAGAGCTCTGATCCATGACCAGAGGGAGGAATAATCCAGCAATGACGCCACCAAATGTGTGGCAAAATGCTTTCGAGAATGGCAGAAATGAAGAACACAATGAAGAGAGTGAAGGAAGTCAACAGTTATCTCCAGCCTATATGGTTCATGGATCGGAACACCTAGGCTTAGTGCTCGTTTCACAACCTCTCAATGGATCTAATTTCGTTTCATGGCAGAAGTCTATGCTCATAGCTCTAGGAGCAAAGTCTAAGCTAGGATTTATCGATGGTTCGATTGTTGCTCCTGCAAGATCTTCATCCAAGTATGCACTTTGGAAGAAGGTTGATTACCTTGTTGTTGGATGGCTGCTTAGTTCAATTATTAAGGAACTCTATAATACTTTTGTCTCGGCTAAAACTGCAAAGATACTCTGGGATGACATTTGTGAGTGTTTTAATTCGGCGAATGGAACTAAGTTCTTTCAGCTACAAAGAAGGATCAACACTCTTAGGCAAGGCCATGACACTGTAGCTGTTTTCTATGGGAAAATGAAGGAGATTTGGGATAGATTGGATGACTTCGAGCAAATCATAGGTTGCACTTGTGGTAATTGTACCTGTGATGTTGATGGACAGTTGCATACAAAGGACAGTAGATTGAGACTTACTCAGTTTCTTACGGGGTTAAATGATAGTTTTGAACACACATTGAACCAGATTATGATGATGGATCCACTACCATCCTTGAATAAAGCTTACTCTATTGTAACAAGGGTAGAACAACAGAGGGAGATACAATCTGGCATAGGGGAGGGAGAATCTACCAAGGTCTCACACATACCATTAGCTATGTATTCAAGAGCCAAAGACATATGAAAATAGAGAGCCTCGCAGATATGATAAAGGAAAGACAGATTATAAGAGCAATGAGGATAATGATATATTGAAATGTTCCCATTGTGGACGCAAGAGACATTATGCATCAACTTGTTTCAAGTTGCATGGGTACCCCGAGTGGTTCTTACAGAAAACTGAAGGAAAGAGAGTTAAGGTACATTGTAGCATTGAAAATAATCCTGTTCAAATGTCTTCTCAGACTACTGGAACTGATATTGCAGCCATTGTGCAACAAGAGCTTGCAAAGTATCTGAACAAAACACAAGAAGAACATCATACTCAAGCACACTTTGTTGAGTATGCAGATACATCCATAATTGAACTTTCTGGCTTTACTATTGCTGATAAGATGGAAAAGGGAACCTGGATTTTTGATACAGGTGCTAGCAGGCACATGAGCTTTGACCTAACACTCTTTCATAAACCTCTAACTCCCCTTGAAACACCTATTTCTATATTCTTACCAGATGGAAGCAAACAATCAGTCACCAAAACTGGAACCATACAAGTTACTAGTTCATTAACATTGCTTAATGTTTTATGTGTTCCTAATTTCAAATACAATCTACTCTTTGTGCCTTACATTCTTGCCAACACTGATCTCAAATGCACCTTTACTGCTTCATCTTGTTGCCTAAAGGACCCCAAGAGTGATGTTATTCTGGCAGCTGGGAAAATAAGTGGGAGACTGTACATCTTACATCCTTGTAATCTTTCCTCTTTTTCTTGTAATTCAAGCCTTGTTGCTTCTATAACTACTGATGTTTGGCACAAGAGATTAGGTCATGCTTCTCTTGATGTAATCAGACACATTGACACTATATCCCTGAATAAAGCTGAAAGCACTCTTCCATGTACTGTGTGTCATGAAGCAAAACAAACCATAATGTCCTTTCCTTCTCATACCATCAAAACAAAATCCATCTTTGACCTGATACATGCAGATATATGGGTGTCTTACAATCACCCATCCTTAACAAACACACCTTACTTTCTTACCCTGGTGGACGATTATAAAGTCAATCCAAAAGCCTTACAAACAGACAATGGTTCTGAGTTTATGAGTAATGAATGTCAAGGATTACTTCATTCACTTGGTATGTTACATAAAAGATCTTGTGTTTATACACCACAACAGAATGGGGTAGTTGAAAGGAAGCATAGACAACTCCTCAATATAGCTAGAGCTCTCATGTTTGAATCCAAACTTCCCCTAAATTTCTGGCCTTATTCTATTCTTCATGCAACATACATCATTAACTAACTACCAACCCCAGTATTGAACTGGTCTACTCCCTTCACTATCCTTCATAACAAGCCCTCTACATATGAGACATTAAGGACTTTTGGTTGTCTTGCTTTTGCCACAGATACATTTCCTACTAAATCTAAATTTGACCCTAGAGCTATCAAATCTGTCTTCCTTGGATATGAATCTGGTCATAAGGGTTATAAACTCTACAATCTGTCAGATCATTCCATTTTTGTCAAGAGATGTACACTTCTTTGAGCACATCTTTCCTTTTCTAGACCAACATAATACCCCACTTGATCATTCTACACTTGAACCAGATTCTCAAGCCATACCTGCTCCTGTACCAGTTACTTCACAAATAACTCAAGCTCCTCACATTGATGCTCACACTACAGCCAAAACAACCAGAACTAGAACCATTAATCCACCTACTTGGCTTAATGATTTTGATTCTATATGTATAGTTTCTCCTCATTTACCAGCTAACAAGCAGCAAAACTTAGGTAATTATGCTTCCATCTCTTCTTTACCTCCTGATTCTTTATATTATATCACTTCTTCTTCCTTTTCTCCTGAATACATGTGCTTTCTAGCTAATGTTCATCAAACAAAGGAACCCAATACATATTATCAGGCTTTAGGAAATCCAGACTGGGAGAAAGCTATGCATGATGAGTTGACTGCTTTTGATCAGAATGAAACCTGGGACTTGGTGGATTGTCCCAAACATAAGACTCCTATTGGGTGTAAATGAGTGTACAAACTGAAATTAAAGCCCGATGGTACTGTTGATAGGTATAAAGCAAGGTTAGTTGCAAAAGGTTATCATTAGGTTTATGGCATTGATTATGAGGATAGCTTTTCTCCAGTTGCTAAGGTTGTTACTATCAGGTTTATGATTGCTCTTGCTACAGGAAAAGATTGGCCTCTATGTCAGTTGGATATTAATAATGCTTTCTTGCATGGTTACCTAAATGATGAGGTGTACATGGAGCCTCTTTTGGGCTATTCTAAGGCAAAACCTGGACAGGTTTGCAAGTTAGAAAAGAGTTTATATGGGCTTAAACAGGCTTCAAGAGAGTGGAATACAGAATTTTGCAGGACTTTGCTTACTTATAGTTTCACTCAATCAACATATGATCACTGCTTGTTTCTTTTTAATACAGATACTTTCTTCTTGGCTCTCCTAGTTTATGTGGATGATGTACTTATTACTGGTTCATCACTCACTCAGATTGATCTGTTAAATGCTTATCTTTATTCAATCTTTACAATCAAAGATCTAGGCTTTGCAAAGTTTTCTTGGTGTTGAGATTGCCCGGGGGACTGATGGTACTTGCCTATCTCACCACAAATACATACAGGACATTATCTCAGATGCAGACCTAGATAGATGTGTCTCATCTCATTTTCCCTTTCAACCTGGATTACACCTCTCTTCTACCCAGGGTGATCTACTTACTGATCCTGAAAGATACAGAAGACTCATTGGCAGGTTACTATATTTAAACTTCACTAGACCAGACATTACTTATTCAGTCCAACAACTGAGCCAGTTTGTCATTACTCCTCGAACTGTACACTGGGATGCAACTCTACAAGTGGTCAGATACCTCCATGGAACATTGGACTTAAAGCTCTACTATCCCTCACAATCTCCCTTCACCATACATGCATATAGTGATGCAGACTGGGGCTCGTGTTTAGACATAAGGAAGTCTCTCACTGGTTATTGTATCTACCTTGGTTCATTCTTAATCTCATGGAAAACAAAAAAAATAAAACACCGTATCAAGATCATCAGCTGAGGCCGAGTATAGGGCCTTAGCTACAATAGCCTTAGAGCTTCAATGAATATCTTTCTTGGCAAAGGACTTTCAACTAGAGGTTTCATTTCCACTTCAACTTTGGTGTGATAACAAAGCAGCAGCTCATATTGTGGAGAATCCCATTTTTCATGAAAGAACAAAACACATTGATATAGATTGTCATATAGTTCGAGATCTATACAAACAAGGGCTTATTCGGCTTCACCATATTACTTCTTCTTTACAGATGGCGGATGTGTTTACAAAAACGCTTCATGGACCAGCTTTCTCACGGTTTAGATCCAAGATGAAGCTTTTACCACTATCACATGCTTCATCTTGAGGGGAAGATCTTGGATTGATAGTCACGTGTTCATACATGGCATGCACACATGCTCACCATCGCATACACACCATCGCATGGATTGATAGTCACACTTGCATGGAGTGGCGGTTATAACAGAATTCTGTTGTAACCGAATGACCTTCACGCGTGCATGCAACTTAACTCACAACTCATGAATGCAACTAATTCGGTTACTATACTTGTCAAGCTAGTAAGCTAGTATTAGATGATTCTAGAATAGCTTTCATACTTGTATAAATAAGAGGACAAAGCTCATATATTGATGACTTTTGATATATGAAATTAGCCCGTTCACTTGTTGTATTCATTAAGATGAGTTCATTTTCAAGTTTTAGTTTTATCATGATTCATAGTTTTAACAAGATGACCCGATAAAAAACATATGCAATTTTTTATGAGACAATAGTGAAGTATAATATAATATAAGGCTAATTTGATTGGTGAAGCAAGAGGGTGTGGGGCTTGAAACGAAGAAAGGAAAAAAGGAAATTGATTATAACACTAATCCAACATAAGTCTAAGACCATAATTTGCAGTTAATATGTTACAAAAAAATTTAAATAATAAAGTCCAAAGCCATTACGAGAGTGTATTGGCTATGATGCATGGTTCCCTTAAAGGTATTACCAAAATAATTATAACTCTTTTGACTTATATTTATGGAAAATAATTACATACCTATTTTTAAAATGTTATGATATATTTGAATTTTTTTTGCCAGTTGAGTTGAATGATTTATTCGCTAATGAAATTTGGGATTGTGTTTGTGTAGTTTAGAAAGTCAAAATGGGCTCACATGGAATCACTAACATAATACATTGTTGAAAGCAAATTTGGCTTGAAAATTTTATGTTCTTCATTTTTTTTCTTTTTAATTCACAACAAGACTCAATTTAAACTATGCGGAATCGAATGAGATTTTCAATTTAAAAAATATGGTTAATTAAAAAAATACGCTCTCGCTCCCATATAAATTCTTATTTATATGGGCACGAGTTAAAAAAAAAAAGAGATAAAATAAGTAAAGTAAGGTTGTATTTGGATGGAGGAATTTGGGTTATACCTCATCCGTCCCTTAAACTTGGTCTTGTTTTTTGCACGTAGTTTAATACGATATACCGAGAGTATTACGGGGTTTTTTAGGTCCATTTTTTTTAATAAAATGATCGTTTATGAAAAGTATGCAAAACGAACTTTTCATTAACGATCATTTTATTAAAAAACGAATCTCAGAAAACCCTATAATACCCTGCGACATATTGCATGAAACCACGTGGAAAAAAATGGACCAATTTTTCAGGAACAAATGTAGTAGATTTTAAATACACAACTTAAATCCGCTCCACTTGATTGGCTAAAATATTTAAATGGATGAATATCAAATTCCTAGTTTTAATCATAATTCAAATTTGAGAAATTTGAAATACCTAGTAAAGTCATTTTATTTGAAATCCATGGATTCTCAAAACCATTTATTTTCAAATTATTTGCATTTTAAAGGACTCCAACCAAATGCAACCTAAGAGTGGTGTGGGCTTATTGTGTAGTCCATTTATAAATAAAGAAAGTGATCACATGCTTAACCGTGAATACAAACTTATATTCATCATTGACAAATAAGCAGACGATCTACTATTATTATAATTGAATGATTATGTGTTTATGTGTCATTATCATATATGTAGTTTGTATATTAGTTTATGTCCACAAATGAGTATATAATTATCTCTATTTTAAATAAAATGATTGTTTGTACGAATACATTTGAAAATTGGATTAGAAAAGATGACAAAAACTTGTATGAAACTGTCTCATGGCATGAGACTGCACAAATTTACACCTATCTCTACCAAAGTGTTAATGAGTTAATGTCCTAGTTACACTCATTCTCATTGTCTTATGCCATGAGACGGTCTCATACAAGACCTACTAAAAAAATTATGAAAATAGATTTGTGGGAGGGAAAGTAAAAAATTTGCATTCATTTTTCCCTTGCGCCAATACGATAATACCATCACGATTCACGGATTTGAAATATTGTTTTGTTCCAACACCATGATCCAAATTTGATGATGTAATGTCCCATTTTATTTGCAGGCTTAAAATTATTGAATTGAAAATATTTTCAATCATTATAACGACGTTGTTTTGTAAGACTAATAATGAAATTAGGGCTAATTTCATTTTTTACGAACAAGATTTTAATTGGATAATTAATTTCATTCGGCTAATGAATTGACAAGTAAACACACTCATTAATGAATCAGTAATTAATTTTTCTTATAAACTTTCTCTCGTGTTTTTTTTTCAAATATTCGTGAATGGCATTGTTACTTAAAAAAAAAAAACTCATTTTGCAATTAAAAATTAGGCTAAATTAGTTCATGATTAATTCTTGGCAATGGACCTTAAAGTAATTCTTAAAATGATTGTGAAATATTTATGAGTTAATTGCAAAAATATTATGAATTTTACATGTTTTATAAGTAAATATACGTTTTTAAAATTTACAATTTAATACACAATAATCTTATAATTAAATTGAAACAATAACAAAATAATTGCAATAATTGAACAAAAGATCGTTGACTTAAACGCAAAATACTAGCTATACTAGTAGTTACCCCACAAGAGTATGAGATCCCTGTAGTATTGACAAGTATAGGGACCAAGTAGTATCAAATCCAAAGGAAAGTGTGTATGCGAGTAAATCCCTGGAGATGTACGTCTCGTAGCTAATATGAAAGTATGTTCTGGGATTGAACCCTAATACTTCGTCCTATCAACCGACTTCACGAACCCACTAAACAAGTTATATGGATTGTGTTTAAATAATGAGACTCTAATTTAGCTAAGGTGATGTGGTCGTCCTCCCTAGATAAAACGGTAGATGATAAACCCCTTCTAAAATTCTTTCCTCAAGCCTATTAGTTATTAAAAAGTGATGCGATCGGCTTCTCTCTAACAATTTTCGTACTCAATTCCAAGATAATTCTAGGGTTTATTTTAAGAATTCAATAATTAAGAGATTCAAAACTAAACATGCAAGGGTTCTAGCCTAACATGGTGATTACGATAACGAAAGCAACTAAATTAACGATAAACATAGATATGGTGAATTTGACGAAAGAACTCAAGAACATAAACTAGGGTTAACAATGAATCTAAGTCTCAAAACGAATCTCAATAAATAACAAAAACTAGGTTCAATAGTATCAAGTGTTGAAGAAAGAAATAACAAAAAGAAATCTCTAATCTATGAATTCGTAAGATCAAAAACCTCGATTACACGTTCAAAACTCTTTCCAAACTTTCCCAAGCTCTTCTCTATCAAAATCTATATCTAAGTATGAAGTGGTATCCAAAAATGTGCTTGGAATGGGGTATATATAGGCATGGGCCATTTAAAAATGCCATGGGCCAAAATCGTACGCAAAATGCTCGACTTGAGCACTTACTCGAGCGCTCAATCTTTCCAGAACCCGTCCACCACTCGACCAAGTTTACTCGAGCACTAGGCGCTCGACTCGCGACAACTCGAGCGCACCACTCGAGTGCTTGAGCACTTAGTGCTCGAGTGAGTGTTGCTCGAGTGTCTCCACGTCCAGAACGAATCCCACTCTCGACCTCCCTATGCTCGAGCGCTAGGCGCTCGAGCTCTCTTGCTTGAGCACCTCCAAGTGACACTTTTGCTTGCTCGAACTAATACTTTTCGTATTTCTTCAATATCTTTTCATTCAGGCATCCGTTTGAGTCGATTCAAAGTCCTACGAACTCCATTTTTCGTCTTCTATCCATCCATGAGCATCAAAGAGGAAAATTCATTAGTTTATGAAAATAGTATAATATTGACTATAAATACTCATCGAATTCACTCAAAACACGGGTAAATCGAGCCATAAATCATAACATTTTACGCCTAATCAACCCCCCCCCCCCCCAACTTACCCATATTGCTTGTCCTCAAACAATGAAATAGTAAGTCAAGTGAAATTGTTAAGAATGAATCATAGAACTAAATCATGCAAGTAATAGTATTCAAGTTTCAATGATCGATCACCCACATACAAACTCACCCCCTTCATCATACTCATGCATAAACAATAAGAACCACCAAAATCAAATATGGATGTGCTCTCGACGATGTGTTTCACTCCCTCACAAGTGTTTAGCAATATTAAGGGACTCACTCAATCAGTCAATCACACATATCAGTAGCCATAGACTTGTAAGCACTCTCAACTTCGACCATACTCTAGAATCCATGTCGAATCAAAAAGGACTTTCTCAAGGTTGTAATGTAAGACTCTTTGGACGGGTGGGGTAACTATATATGATAAGTGACTCAAGTGAATGGAGAATAGAAAATTAAACTTTGATATTTCGAGGAACAGAACACTTCAATCATCTTCATGCAATACACTTTCAATTCCAACTACTCTCAACACTTCAATTATTTTTCAACTCTTTTCACTTTTTTAATCACTTCACTTTTCTTTTATTTTCACACAATGTATGAACTCATATTTTCTTTTGCTCATTCTCAAATTTTTGGTCTTCCCCACAACTCAAGATTTCATTACACCTTTTTCTCATATTCACTCAACCATACATAATTCACATTCTCAACTCAACTCGACCCCTTCTCATTCACAACTTTTCCTATTCTCCACTCAAATTAGGACAACAAGAGTTTAAGAATTTGGATAAGTTCAAATGTGCTAGCAAATAAATAGGCTAAGGCTTAAATGGACTAACAAGGGATAAATGTCATTGGTAGGCTCATTTAGGCTAAGTGACTTAACAAATCAAAGATGGCCTAAAATCACTTTCGGCATTTCAAACTAGACACAATCAAGAAGCGAGAGCACTCACAAGTTCTAGCATCCTCTAAGGTGACGATCCACTCACAAACGAAGAGATCAATATAATGAATTTTAATCTCTAAAAGGCTCAAATCTCACGGCTTTCACATTCATGCTAGTCCTAGTGAATTCTCACTTTTTATCACACAAGTATTCAAAAGAAAAATTCGTAAGTATACGAGTTTCCTCTCAAATCAACTCTAATTACTACATTCACACAATATAGTCCCTAACTCAACTCCACAAATCACTAACTAGTACTCACACTCAAAGATAGCAATCAATAAGCACAAGAAAGTTAATAAGCAAGAAATATGTAGTAGCACCCAATTAGTTCACAATATAGCAGCTCAAGGAGTATCTCAGGGCACAATATATAACCTAACTCAACTCAAAGAGAGGGCATGCGCCTGTGCAATGTCAAATAAACCTCTCAAGTGCGCTGGTGCATATGTATGCCATAAAACATATAAATACTCTACCCCCCAAACTTCGACCTTGTGAAGCGGTTTAAGTTCGAGGTGGTGTTTACCTCATCCAAATAATTCAGTTTCTCTTAACAACTTGACACACTCCCTTGTCTCGAGTTGGTCCCTTCAATCTCCACTTCTTGGGCATTCCTTCACCCTCAAGGCAAGCCTACAAAATAAAACTCTCAAGTACGAGGTTAAAACTTATGACTTAAAATAAAACACCAACAACTAAAAACACTCAAAAGCAAATAAAAATGGGTTGCCTCCCATTCAGAGCTATTTTTAAGGTCCTAATGTCGGACCGAGCGCAAAGGGCTCATGGGACATGATACTCAAAGTTACCTCCCTTACTCTCATAAGAAAAGTTGTAGAATTTCTTTCCTCGATTCCCCTTCATCATGAGCTAAGAACGGTCTTTCCAAAAAACAGAGGTACGTGCTCATCTTCCTCCATCTCTAGGACCATAAAATCAGCTGGAAACACGTGATCACCCACCTTTACAAGGACGTCTTCAACCATACCTTGAGGTCGAGTAATAGACCGGTCGGCGAGTTGAAGCGTCATCATTGTCGGCTGAAGTTCTACACCTTCCAACTTCTTAAGTAGCGACTGTGGCATCAGATTAATGCTCGCTCCAAGATCGCACAACGCTCCCTTCTTGACTCCATTCCCGATATCACATAAGATCGCGAAGCTACCGGGATCCTTCAATTTCGAGGGAAGCGCTTTTTGCACTAATGCACTCACTGTTGGGAAAATAGGGGTGCCCGGAATCTATTCGGGATGAAATTTAAATACGAATTTAAATACAATTATTACTAGCATAAATTAATCCTAATTAATTCAAATAATAATTCCAAAAACTAATTATCATCATGCATGTTAAATTAATTTCACATATTTAACTAGGCGGAATAAACAAGTAAATATGCGATTAACGTACCTCTTGTAGAATTGGCCTTTGGATATACGGGACAATTGTAATCTCGCTCTATCAACCCAAAGCCTTCTCAAGTATTTCCCTTTTCACCTCACTTGATCGCCGGTGGGAGCCGCTTTCAAGTTATTTAATAAACTAAGGAAAAGAAAAATATCTATGCTTCTTGATTTTTCCAACACATGGAATTATGTCCTTGGGGATGAAATAATCATCCCCTATTTATAAGAAGGGCTGGCCGAAATTTAGTGATATTTTAGAGGTGGAGAAAATCTTTTCTTAGTCTCTAAGAAATCTTGAATATATCTCATATATTCTTTTCTCCATAATAAAATATTCCACAAAAATCTCACTCTCCTTATAAGAGGGTAATTTTCGAAAATTACAACAAGAAATCCAAAGATTTGGATCTTCTTGAATATATGAGATATTCTTGTATTCCTAGAATACATATCTTCCATAATATCTTTCCAAGAAAATCAACAAAATCTTATTTCTTTTGTTTCTCTTATTTTCGAAAATATAAAGAAAAAATCAGCAATATAATTTTCTTTTTATTTTAATCACCTTATCATTATTGGGCTACTTAATGGGCTACTTGAGGGGCCTTAAGGAGAATTAAGATTGGACCTCCTAATGGACTTCTGAATTTCAATATTGAGCCCCAATATAATTCAGCCCATTAATATTAATTATTACCACTAATAAATTAATATTGCACTATCCATCTTAATCCATATTACGATAATATGGGCTCCCGGTTATTATTTCCCGCGTTTAAGATTATCAAGTCCATTAATTAATTAAGCTTCTGAATAGCTCTAAATTAATTAATATATTTCACCTTGGAGTAAAGACAGCTCAACATTATTATTCGTACCGAAGAAACTAATTCTTCACTTGCAAGATTTGGTACAATAAAACTTCTGAGCCCACCAAGGGGACTAATCACACGAGCCGTACTCGCACGCGTTTCTCCGTATTAAATCTTAGCAACCGTCGTATGATTAATATTACTGCCCAAGACACAAAGTTTGAAGTCGCAATGATTCTCACCCAACATGAATCAAAGCAGTAACCATTAAGCACACACGGTCCTATTTAAGTGACGGAGATTAAGAAATCAACAACCACTGAGGTCTAATTCTTCACCTTTCAGAACAGAAGAATTTATCCTCGCTGTAGGTCCTCTTCAACACATACTAAATGTGCTAGTGCAATCTCTTAGTCAAGACATATCAATCTGAGCCTTACACATCGACCTTTCACGGCGGATTGTTCAATTCCACCTAGGTCGTGAAAATGTACGTTTAGTTACAAGTAAACTGTTAATGTTGTCTTCCGTGATCGAGTATCTGTTGGGAAAATCGGGGTGCCCGGAATCTATTCGGGATGAACTTTAAATACGAATTTAAATATAATTATTACTAGCATGAATTAATCCTAATTAATTCAAATAATAATTCCAACAACTAATTATCATCATGCATGTTAAATTAATTTCACATATTTAACTAGGCGGAATTAAACAAGTAAATATGCGATTAACGTACCTCTCGTAGTAATGGCCTTTGGATATACGGGACACTTGTAATCTCGTTCTATCAACCCAAAGCCTTCTCAAGTATTTCCCTTTTCACCTCATTTGATCGCCGGTGGGAGACGCTTTCAAGCAATTTAATAAACTAAGGAAAAAGAAAAATATCTATGCTTCTTGATTTTTCCAACACATGGAATTATGTACTTGGGGATGAAATAATCATCCCCTATTTATAAATAAAAGTGGCCGAAAATATTGTGGTTTATGGGCTTGGAAAAAATCTTTTCTTAGACTCTAAGAAATCTTGAATATATCTCATATATTCTTTTCTCCAAAATAAAATATTCCACAAAAATCTCACACTCTTAATTATAAGATGTAATTTTCGAAAATTTCAAGTTGAAATCCAAAGATTTGGATCTTCTTGAATATATGAGATATTCTTGTACTTCTAGAATACATATCTTTCATAATATCTTTCCAAGAAAATCAACAAAATCTTATTTCTCCTTGATTCTCATATTTTCGAATTTTACTTGAAAAAATCAGCATTAATATATTCTTTATTTTAATCACCTTATCATTATTGGGCTACTTAATGGGCTACTTGAGGGGCCTTAAGGAGAATTAAGATTGGACCTCCTAATGGACTTCTGAATTTCAATATTGAGCCCCAATATAATTCAGCCCATTAATATTAATTATTACCACTAATAAATTAATATTGCACTATCCATCTTAATCCATATTACGATAATATGGGCTCCCGGTTATTATTTCCCGCGTTTAAGATTATCAAGTCCATTAATTAATTAAGCTTCTGAATAGCTCTAAATTAATTAATATATTTCACCTTGGAGTAAAGACAGCTCAACATTATTATTCGTACCGAAGAAACTAATTCTTCACTTGCAAGATTTGGTACAATAAAACTTCTGAGCCCACCAAGGGGACTAATCACACGAGCCGTACTCGCACGCGTTTCTCCGTATTAAATCTTAGCAACCGTCGTATGATTAATATTACTGCCCAAGACACAAAGTTTGAAGTCACAATGATTCTCACCCAACATGAATCAAAGCAGTAACTACTAAGCACACACGGTCCTATTTAAGTGACGGAGATTAAGAAATCAACAACCACTGAGGTCTAATTCTTCACCTTTCAGAACAGAAGAATTTATCCTCGCTGTAGGACCTCTTCAACACATACTAAATGTGCTAATGCAATCTCTTAGTCAAGACAGACCAATCTGAGCCTTACACATCGACCTTTCACGGCGGTTTGTTCAATTCCACCTAGGTCGTGAAAATGTACGTTTAGTTACAAGTAAACTGTTAATGTCGTCTTCCGTGATCGGGTATCACCACATTAACTACTATGTAACACATACTATATATTGAACGGTTTGCAATAGAAATTCAACATTCAATCATAACTAAAGCAAATGCGATAAAAGAATTATTCTCATAAAACGAGTGTTTGATACACGAGTTATACAAAGTAAAAGCATACTTTCACGTATAACTCCAACAATCTCCCACTTATACTTAAAGTCTGCTTTTAGTATACACCCACGCATGTCTTAGTGTAGTAGCTCTACGTGACATCTCATGTCAACCTACACTAACCTAATAATTCCTCCCACTTATACTTAAAGCAGATTGGCAATGGTCTTGACTCCCATTCCATTCACATGTCTCTCGAATGTATTCAGAGGCAGACCCTTTGTGAATGGATTTACTAGGTTGTCCCCGACGCATATCTTTGCCACCTCTTTTTCTCCTCTCTTAACGATTTCTCGTATAAGATGGTATTCTCTTTCTATGTGTTTGCTGGCCTTGTGGGCTCTCGGTTCCCTTGAATTTGCAACTGCTCCGACATTGTCACAAAAGACAGTTATCTTGTCGGGCAAATTTGGAACAGCGTCCAAGTCCACTAAGAAGTACTTGAGCCAAACCGCTTCTTTCGCTGCTTCACAAGCAGCTACTTATTCGGTTTCCATGGTCGAATCTGCGATGCATTTCTGCAAACCGCTTCCCCATGTCATGGCTCCTTCTCCCATGCAAAACACACTACCCGAGGTTGACTTTCTTGAGTCTATGTCTGATTGGAAATCCGAGTCCGTGTATCCTACGGGAACTAGACTATCCGACTGGTAAATCAGCATCCGCTCCCGAGTTCTTTTCAGATACCTCAAGATGCACTTTACGGCAGTCCAATGGTCTTTCCCGGGATTACTTTGATATCTTGCTACCATGCCTACGGCAAAGCAGATATCCGGTCTCGTACACAGCATTGCATACATAAGGCTTCCTACGGCCGAAGCGTACGGGACACCTTTCATGTCATCTATCGCCGCTTGCGTCTTAGGGCTCATTTCTTTCGATAGATGGATTCCGTGCCTAAAAGGTACAAAACCTTTCTTGGAATCTTGCATGCTGAAACGCTTCAAAACAGTGTCAATGTATGAAGCTTACGATAAGCCCAACATCCTCTTCTTGCGATCGCGAGTGATTTTGATCCCAAGGATGTGACCGGCTTCCCCTAAGTCCTTCATATCAAATTGTTTTGACAGCCATACCTTTACGTCTGACAATACCTTTACATTGTTTCCAATGAGCAGAATATCGTCTACGTATAATACTAAGAATACCACCGCAGTTCCGTCACGCTTCTTATACACACAACTTTCGAACTCGTTTTGATCAAACCCATAAGACTTAATCACTTGATCAAAACACTGGTTCCAAGTACGCGATGCTTGCTTAAGTCCGTAAATGGATCTCTTGAGCTTGCATACGAGATTCTCTCGGCCTTTTCCAATGAAACCTTTGGGCAGTTGCATATAGATCCCATCAAGACTTTCGTTAAGGAAAGCTATCTTGACATCCATTTGCCAGATCTCGTAATCTAAGTGCGCAGCGATCGACAAGAGAATACAGATGGACTTAAGCATAGCTACAGGCCACAGGCCACAAGCATTGCTTTGAAGGTTTCAACCCTTCCGTCCGGTCCTCTTTTCCTCTTGTAAACCCACTTGCATCCAATGGGTTCTACCCCACTGGGTGGCTCGACCAACTCCCACACTTGATTATGATCCATCGAACCCATCTCGGCTTCCATTTCCATTTGCCATGACTCCGCGTCTTTGTCTTGGATTGCCTCGTCGTACGTTCATGGGTCTGATTCAACACCGGGAACCAAATCCGAAGATTCTCCTATCCCCATGAATCTCTCGGGTTGTCTAGGAACCCTCCCACTACGACGGGGTTCCGATTGTGAAGATGTGACATGTGGTACATCATCTTGTATACTTGGTATCGAGGTTTGACCTCTCAATTCTTCTAAGGTAATTTCACTTTTAAGTTTCCGATTGTTCATATAGTCTTCCTCCAAGAATTTAAAGTGTGTACTTATCACGGTCTTTTGATCCTTGGGACTATAGAACATACACCCTTTCGTTCCCGCAGGGTATCCTATAAACAGCCTTAATTCCGAACGTGGATCCAACTTACCGGCTTCCTTATCTAGCACGTATGCCGGATAACCCCAAAGCCGCAAATGTCTTAGACTGGGCTTGCGCCCGGTCCACAATTCCATTGGGGTTTTAGGAACCGATTTGGATGACACCAAGTTTAGAATATAAGTTGTTGTTTCCAAGGCATTACCCCAAAACGACTTGGGTAAATCCGAATAACTCATCATGGATCTGACCATCTCTAAAAGAGCCCGGTTCCTTCGTTCCGCCACACCGTTCTGTTGAGGGGTTCCCGGTGCGGTTAACTGGGATACGATCCCTTCGTCCGATAGGTAGTTCAAGAATTCATCGCTGAGGTATTCGCCTCCACGATCTGATCGTAGAAACTTGATACTCTTTTCCCTATGTTTCTCGGCTTCGGCCTTAAACTCTTTAAACTTTTCAAAAGTTTCAGACTTATGCCGCATAAGGTAAATGTACCCATATCTTGAGTAATCGAAATACTCATACCCCATTCTCGCTTTGATCGTCTTTGGACCACACACATCGGTATGAACGAGTTCTAACACTTCCGTGGCTCTATTCCCCTTGGCTCCAAATGCCCTCTTGGTCATTTTACCCTCTAAACAGGATTCACAAGTTGGAAACGGCTCAACTTGGAGCGATTCCAAGGATCCGTCTTTCACCAATCTCTCTATCCATTTTAGATTAAAATGACCTAGTCTAAGATGCCATAGAAGTGTTTCGTCCATCTCCGAAGAACGCTTTCTTTTATTGCTCGAAATGATCGACGTGTTATTAGATTCATTATTTGAGTGGTGTGCACACTTAATCGTATAGAGATTGTTTACCAACGTTCCATGACAGATAACATCATTCTTAAAAGAAAACAGTAACAACTTTATTAAAAGTAACTGAATATCCATAAAAAACAACTTAGAAACCGAAATTAAATTCTTCCTAAAGTTTGGAACGTATAAAACATCTCTTAAAAATTAAAACTATATCTTCAAAAGATATGTGCACGACTCCCACTGCTTCGGCTGCCACTCTCGTAGCATCCCCCAAAGTGATTGTGATCTCATTCTTGCTAAGTCGCCGGGTTAGCTGGAACCCCTGAAGAGTGAAACAAATATGATCAGTTGCCCCGGTATCCACTACCCAAACATGGGCAGCATACGCCGCAACATATGTTTCAACGACTAAAGCATGAGACTTACCTTTCTTTCCACCCTTCTTAGGCTTAGAACAGGTCGCCCTCCAATGTCCCTTCTCACCACAATTAAAGCACTTACCCTTAGCAGCTTTCTTTCCACCTCCTTCTCCCTTTGCCTTGGGTTTCGCAACGGTTGGATTTGCTTGGGTCTGGCCCTTCGTCCTCTTCCTCTTCTTCCCTCCCTTGGGACCTGAAGAGGAAGACGGACCGTTTGCCACCATAGCAACGGTTTGGTGATCCATTAGAGTCTCCGCCGATACCAAAGCTTGCAAGAGCTCGGGCAAGCTATTTGCCCGGTCATTCATTTGATAGTTCAATTGAAACTGCTCAAAGCTCTTCGGCAGAGAATGGAGAACGAAATCGACCTTAGTAGGGAGGTCAAATTCCGCACCAAGTACTTCCAACTTGTTGAGATAACCCATCATCTCGATTACGTGATCCCTTACGGGCGTACCTTCCACCATTTTCAACGAAAGCATCTTTCGCATGGTGATTTGCCTAGCCGTACGGTTCTGATGTTGAAACATCGCTTCAAGATTTTGCATTATCTCAGAGGCGGTCTCCATGTGTTGGTGTTGGTGTTGGTGTTGCAACACATCTGACATTGAAGCCAGAATAGTACACCTAGCCATCTCATCGGAGTCAAACCAACTCTTATGCTCTTTCTTGTCCGCTTTTGTGGCATCTTCGGCAAGCTCTTGGGGCTTAGGAGTGGTAAGTACCCACTTGTGGTGTTGAGCGGTTAGGACAATATTAAGGTTACGTTTCCAATCAACATAGTTCTCACCAACAAGTTTGTTATCTTTGATTATATTAAACAGTTGATTAAAAGGTTGCGACATGATGAAATGAGAATAAAATATACATTCATATTAATATCTAGAAAAATAAGAAATTATCACATAATTCGATCACATCAATTATATTGAAACCTTAAAACAATATAATCATGCATCAGCCAACATCTCGAAACAATTTAAATGTGCCACGAGGGGTGGTCTATACATTTAAATACATTCAAGCGGATCACAAACTTAAAAGTTACAAATCCTTAATTCAAAATTAATAGTTGGCTCCCACTTTGACCACATAGAAACTGACAGGGACTCCGAGGGGAGTAAGTTAATATCAATTCCCAATGCCTAAGTAATAACCATAATTAAATACAGGATTATTATTTCGCTTTGAGCAAGCCACTCGTGGTGAGGGTCAATACCGCCACTAGTAATAATCCACAATCATCCTTTCGGAATTTATTCATGCGAAATCCGTTCTTTTGGTCGATCCGAGGGGGAAATGTATTCCAAAAGAACTTCACAAATAAATAAATTATGGAGGTCAAAATAATCCAATTTTAATATCCGGAATAAAATTGCGATTATAAAAACATACTTAGTAATTTTCGAAAGTAAGGTTTTTCTTGGACAATTAAATTCATGCAAACACATATTAACAAATAATAATAAGTGCACGAAATAAAACATCCATCAAAACAAAATTAAACACATTGGAGCACTAGAATCCAATTATCACGGTTTAATTTCTTCACGTCTTGATGCGAAAAATCGTCCTTGTTGCTTTCCGACGTTCGTCTCGACGTGCTCCCACTCGAACAGCAACACTTCATAAAAAACAACATCGTTTGGGGTTCGGGATGACGTTTAAGATCACACGTAAAAAAAACACGAACCGAAAAAATTCCACGGACTGAGATACAGCGCGCGTCGGCCCACGAAGTGGGCCCGCGCGCTTCCCGGCCCGAGAAGCGCTGGAAAAATGCCCGAGGCGCGCCGAAGCGCAGCCCCGAGGCGCACCCGAGGCGCTGCACAGAAGCGCACCGAGGCGCTGCCCGGGGCGCCCCGAGGCGCTGCAGTTCCCTGCCGAGGCGCGCGCGCGCCGTGCGCCCGTTGCGCACGGCGTGCGCCGTGCACCCCCGTGCGCCGTTTTTTCGCCGTTCGTCGTTGTTTTCTTCACCCCTTGCAAGATTTTACCTCCATACACGCGCCACGCTTGTATGCGTCGTCCGGGTACGCCGTTTTTAATTCTTCGTTCTTCGTCACGATCCGGTTACAATTTATTTTTACAAAAAAAATAAATACTAGATCTAGACTAGTCTATTACAATGATCGAATCAAAATAAAAACAACTAATCTACTCGTGGATTTTCTCACGAGAAAAACGAATTCGAACGAATCGAATTAAAAACCAAATTAATTCACACGCATGAAATTAACAACATTAAAAACCATGACAATTGGATACCTGCAAAAAAGATCTAACAATTCTACTATCCAATTTCAATTTAATGTTCAACAATTTAAATTCCAATTTAAAATTCAGAGCCCGAAACCGTGGCTCTGATACCAGTTGTTGGGAAAATCGGGGTGCCCGGAATCTATTCGGGATGAACTTTAAATACGAATTTAAATACAATTATTACTAGCATGAATTAATCCTAATTAATTCAAATAATAATTCCAACAACTAATTATCATCATGCATGTTAAATTAATTTCACATATTTAACTAGGCGGAATTAAACAAGTAAATATGCGATTAACGTACCTCTCGTAGTAATGGCCTTTGGATATACGGGACACTTGTAATCTCGTTCTATCAACCCAAAGCCTTCTCAAGTATTTCCCTTTTCACCTCACTTGATCGCCGGTGGGAGACGCTTTCAAGCAATTTAATAAACTAAGGAAAAAGAAAAATATCTATGCTTCTTGATTTTTCCAACACATGGAATTATGTACTTGGGGATGAAATAATCATCCCCTATTTATAAATAAAAGTGGCCGAAAATATTGTGGTTTATTGGCTTGGAAAAAATCTTTTCTTAGACTCTAAGAAATCTTGAATATATCTCATATATTCTTTTCTCCAAAATAAAATATTCCACAAAAATCTCACACTCTTAATTATAAGATGTAATTTTCGAAAATTTCAAGTTGAAATCCAAAGATTTGGATCTTCTTGAATATATGAGATATTCTTGTACTTCTAGAATACATATCTTTCATAATATCTTTCCAAGAAAATCAAAAAAATCTTATTTCTCCTTGATTCTCATATTTTCGAATTTTACTTGAAAAAATCAGCATTAATATATTCTTTATTTTAATCACCTTATCATTATTGGGCTACTTAATGGGCTACTTGAGGGGCCTTAAGGAGAATTAAGATTGGACCTCCTAATGGACTTCTGAATTTCAATATTGAGCCCCAATATAATTCAGCCCATTAATATTAATTATTACCACTAATAAATTAATATTGCACTATCCATCTTAATCCATATTACGATAATATGGGCTCCCGGTTATTATTTCCCGCGTTTAAGATTATCAAGTCCATTAATTAATTAAGCTTCTGAATAGCTCTAAATTAATTAATATATTTCACCTTGGAGTAAAGACAGCTCAACATTATTATTCGTACCGAAGAAACTAATTCTTCACTTGCAAGATTTGGTACAATAAAACTTCTGAGCCCACCAAGGGGACTAATCACACGAGTCGTACTCGCACGCGTTTCTCCGTATTAAATCTTAGCAACCGTCGTATGATTAATATTACTGCCCAAGACACAAAGTTTGAAGTCACAATGATTCTCACCCAACATGAATCAAAGCAGTAACTACTAAGCACACACGGTCCTATTTAAGTGACGGAGATTAAGAAATCAACAACCACTGAGGTCTAATTCTTCACCTTTCAGAACAGAAGAATTTATCCTCGCTGTAGGACCTCTTCAACACATACTAAATGTGCTAGTGCAATCTCTTAGTCAAGACAGACCAATCTGAGCCTTACACATCGACCTTTCACGGCGGTTTGTTCAATTCCACCTAGGTCGTGAAAATGTACGTTTAGTTACAAGTAAATTGTTAATGTCGTCTTCCGTGATCGGGTATCACCACATTAACTACTATGTAACACGTACTATATATTGAACGGTTTGCAATAGAAATTCAACATTCAATCATAACTAAAGCAAATGCGATAAAAGAATTATTCTCATAAAACGAGTGTTTGATACACGAGTTATACAAAGTAAAAGCATACTTTCACGTATAACTCCAACAGTATCACCACATTAACTACAATGTAACATGTACTATATATTGAACGGTTTGCAATAGAAATTCAACATTCAATCATAACTAAAGCAAATGTGATAAAAGAATTATTCTCATAAAACGAGTGTTTGATACACGAGTTATACAAAGTAAAAGCATACTTTCACGTATAACTCCAACAATCTCCCACTTATACTTAAAGTCTGCTTTTAGTATACATCACGCATGTCTTAGTGTAGTAGCTCTCCGTGACATCTCATGTCAACCTACACTAACCTAATAATTCCTCCCACTTATACTTAAAGCAGATTGACAATAGTCTTGACTCCCATTCCATCCACATGTCTCTCGAATGTATTCAGAGGCAGACCCTTTGTGAATGGATTTACTAGGTTGTCCCCGATGCATATCTTTACCACCTCTTTATCTCCTCTCTTAACGATTTCTCGTATAATATGGTTTTTTCTTTCAATGTGTTTGCTGGCCTTGTGGGCTCTCGGTTCCCTTGAATTTGCAACTGCTCCGACATTATCGCAATGGACAGTGATTATGATGGGCAAATTCGGAACAACGTCCAAGTCCACTAAGAAGTACTTGAGCCAAACCGCTTCTTTCGCTGCTTCACAAGCAGTTACTTATTCGGCTTTCATGGTCGAATCGGCGATGCATTTCTGCAAATCGCTTCTCCATGTCATGGCTCCTTCTCCCATGCAAAACACACTACCCGAGGTAGTTATTTTGGAGTCTATGTCTGATTGGAAATTTGAGTCCGTGTATCCCATGGGAATTAGATTGTCTGATTGTTAAATCAGCATTCCATACCAAGTTCTTTTCAGAAACTAAAGAACGCATTTAATTGCAATCTAATGTGCTTTCCCGGACTTACTTCGATATCTTGCCATCATGCCCGCGGCAAAGCAGATGTCCGGTCTCGTACACAACATTGCATACATAAGACTTCCTACGTCCGAAACGTACGGAACGTCTTTCATGTCATCTATCTCCACTTGGTCTTAGGGCATATTTCTTTAGATAGATGGATTCCGTGCCTAAAAAGGTACAAAACCTTTCTTGGAATCTTGCATGCTGAAATGCTTCAAAATAGTAGCTTTGTATGAAACTTGCGATAAACCCAACATCCTCCTCTTGTGATCTCGAGTGAACTTGATCCCAAGGATGTGACCGGCTTTCCCTAAGTCCTTCATATCAAACTGATTTGACAGCCATACCCTTACGTCTGACAATACCTTTACATTGTTTCCAATGAGCAGAATATCGTCTACGTATAATACTAAGAATACCACCGCAGTTCCGTCACACCTTTCATACACACAACTTTCGAACTTGTTTTGATCACAAACCCATAAAACTTAATAACTTGATCAAAACACTGGTTCCAAGTATGCGATGCTTGCTTAAGTCCATAAATGGATCTCTTAAGCTTGCATACGAGGTGCTCTTGGCCTTTTTCAACGAAACCTTTGGGCTGTTGCATATAGATACCTTCAAGACTTCCGTTAAGGAAAGCTATCTTGACATCCATTTGCCAGATCTCGTAATCTAAGTGCGCAGCGATCGACAAGAGAATACGGATGGACTTAAGCATAGCTACAGGCCACATGCCACAAGCCTTGCTTTGAAGGTCTCTACCCTTCCGTCCGGTCCTCTTTTCCTCTTGTACACCCACTTGCATCCAATGGGCTCTACCTTACTAGGTGGATCAACCAACTCCCACACTTGATTATAATCCATCGAACCCACCTCGGTTTCCATTGCAGTTTGCCACGCCTCCGCGTCTTTATCTTGGATTGCCTCGTCGTACGTTCATGGGTCTGATTCATCACCGGGAATCAAATCCGAAGATTCTCCAATTCCCATGAATCTCTCGGGTTGCCTTGCAATCCTCCCACTACGACGGGGTTCCGATTGTGAAGGTATGACGTGTGGTATATCATCTTGTATACTTGGTATTGGAGTTCGCCCTCTTAACTCGTCTAAGATAATCTCACTTCTGGGCTTTCTTTTGTTCAAATAGTCTTCCTCCAAGAATTAAAAGTGCGAACTAATCACGGTCTTTTAATCCTTGAGACTATAGAACATACACTCTTTCGTTCCCATGGGATATCCTATAAACAACCTTAATTCCGAACGTGGATCCAATTTACCGGCTTCCTTGTCTAGCACGTATGCCGGACAACCCCAAATCCGCAAGTGTCTTAGACTGGGTTTGCGCCCGGTCCACAATTCCATTGGGGTTTTAGGAACCGATTTGGATGGCACCAAGTTTAGAATGTAAGTCGTTGTTTCCAAGGCGTTACCCCAAAACGACTTGGGTAAATCCGAATAACTCATCATGGATCTGACTATTTCTAAAAGAGTCTGGCTCCTTCGTTCCGCCACACCGTTCTATTAAGGGGTTCCCGGTGCGGTCAACAGGGATACAATCCCTTCGTCTGATAGCTAGTTCAAGAATTCATCGCTAAGGTATTCGCCTCTACGATCAAATCGTAGAAACTTGATACTTCTTTCCCTATGCATCATAAGGTAGATGTATCCATATCACGAGTAATCATTGAGAAAGACAATTTACTCATACCCCTTCTTGCTATGATCGTCATTGAACCACACATATCGGTATGAACGATTTCTAACACTTCCGTGGTTCTATTCCCCTTGGCTCCAAATGCCCTCTTGGTCATTTTACCCTCTAAACAGGATTCACAAGTTGGAAACGGTTCGACTTGGAATGATTCCAAGGATCCGTCTTTCACCAATCTCTTTATCCGCTTTAGATTAATATGACCTAGTCTAAGATGCCATAGAAGTGTTTCGTTCATCTCCGAAGAACGCTTTCTTTTATTGCTCGAAATAATCGATGTGTTATTAGATTCAATTTTGTGAGTGGTGTGCCCAAAAAATGGTATAAAGATCATCCATTGAAGTTCCGGAACAGATAGACTCATCGTTTCAAGCAATAATAACATCCTTATTAAAAGAAACTGAGTATCTATTCAAACAGTTTAGAAACTGAAGGTTGAGTTCTTTCTAAACTAGGAACATGAGGAACGTCTCTCAAGACCATAACTCTATCTTCACAAGATAGACGCACTTCTCCCACTGCTTCAGCTGCCACTCTCGTAGCATTGCCCGATGTGATGGGGATCTCACTTCCGTTAAGTCGTTGGGTTAGCTTAAACCCATGAAACAAATGTGATTAGTAGCTCTCGTATCCACTATCCACGAATAGACAGCATACGCCACTTCACAAGTTTCGACGACTAAGGTGTGTGAATTACCTAACTTTCCTAGCCTCTTAGGCTTGGAACAGGCAGACCTCCATTGTCCTCTCTCACCGCAACTAAAACACTTCCCCTTCGATGCTAGCCTTTGCATTTGCCTTTCGCAACAATTAGATTTGTTTGGATCCGGCCTTTGGTTCTCTTCCTCTTTTTCCCTCCCTTGGGACCAAAAGAGGTAGACGGACCATTAGCCACCATAGCACTAGACTGGTGCTCCATTTTCACCTCCACCGAAACTAAAGCTTGCAAGAGCTCGGGCAAACGATTTGTCCGTTCATTTATCTGACAGTTCAGATGAAACTGCTCAAAGCTTCTCGGTAGAGAATGGTATATGAAATCAATCAAAATCCGCACCAAGTACTTCCAACTTGTTAAGGTATGCCATTATCTCGAGAACGTGCTCCCTTACGGGCGTTCCTTTCACCATTTCCAACTTGACCGAGTCATGTTTGGTGAACTGATTAGTCATGGGATTCTGATGTGAAAACATCTCTTCAAGGTGTTCCATGATTTCAACAGCGGATACAATGTCTCCATGAACGCGCCTCAAATCCTCAGACAGGGATGTCAAGATGATGCACTTCATGTGTTCATTGTCACACTTCCAATCATAAACTGCCTTTTCCCATTGCTTGACTTATCATTAGGCTTGCCGGGTATATTAACGTAAATAACCCAATTGTGTTTTCGTGCAGTAAGGACAAAATTTAAAAAAAAAATTTCCAATCGATATAATTCTCTCCAAAAAGTTTATTAACTTTGATTATATTAAACAGTGGATTAAAAGGTTGCGACATGATGAAATGAGAATAAAATATACATTCATATTAATATCTAGAAAAATACGAAATTATCACATAATTCGATCACATCAATTATATTGAAACCTTAAAACAATATAATCATGCATCAGCCAACATCTCGAAATAATTTAAATGTGCCACGAGGGGTGGTCTATACATTTAAATACATTCAAGCGGATCACAAACTTAAAAGTTACAAATCCTTAATTCAAAATTAATAGTTGGCTCCCACTTTGACCACATAGAAACTGACAGGGACTCCGAGGGGAGTAAGTTAATATCAATTCCCAATGCCTAAGTAATAACCATAATTAAATACAGGATTATTATTTCGCTTTGAGCAAGCCACTCGTGGTGAGGGTCAATACCGCCACTAGTAATAATCCACAATCATCCTTTCGGAATTTATTCATGCGAAATCCGTTCTTTTGGCCGATCCGAGGGGGAAATGTATTCCAAAAGAACTTCACAAATAAATAAATTATGGAGGTCAAAATAATCCAATTTTAATATCCGGAATAAAATTACGATTATAAAAACATACTTAGTAATTTTCGAAAGTAAGGTTTTTCTTGGACAATTAAATTCATGCAAACACATATTAACAAATAATAATAAGTGCACGAAATAAAACATCCATCAAAACAAAATTAAACACATTGGAGCACTCGAATCCAATTGTCACGGTTTAATTTCTTCACGTCTTGATGCGAAAAATCGTCCTTGTTGCTTTCCGACGTTCGTCTCGACGTGCTCCCACTCGAACAGCAACACTTCATCAAAAACAACATCGTTTGGGGTTTGGGACAACGTTTAAAATCACACGGAAAAAAAACACGAACCGAAAAAATTCCACGGCCCGAGGCCAAAAAGCGCTGAAACACTGCCCGAAGCGCGCCGAAGCGCAGCCCCGAGGTGCAGCCGAGGCGCACCCGAGGCGCTGCACGGAGGCGCGCCCGAGGCGCACCAGGCCGTGCCCGAGGCGCGCGCGCGCGTGCGCGCGGCGCCGGCCTCCCGTCACGCACGGCGTGCACCGTTTTTTTTCGCCGTTCGTCCTCATTTTCTTCACCCCTTGCATGATTTTACGTCCATACACGCGCCACGCTTGTATGCGTCGTCCGGGTACGCCGTTTTTAATTCTTCGTTCTTCGTCACGATCCGGTTACAATTTATTTTTACAAAAAAATAAATACTAGATCTAGACTAGTCTATTACAATGATCAAATCAAAATAAAAACAACTAATCTACTCGTGGATTTTCTCACGAGAAAAACGAATTCGAACGAATCGAATTAAAAAAAAACAATTAATTCACACGCATGAAATTAACAACATTAAAACCATGACAATTGGATACCTGCAAAAAAGATCTAACAATTCTACTATCCAATTTCAATTTAATGTTTAACAATTTAAATTCCAATTTAAAATTCAGAGCCCGAAACCGTGGCTCTGATACCAGTTGTTGGGAAAATAGGGGTGCCCGGAATCTATTCGGGATGAAATTTAAATACGAATTTAAATACAATTATTACTAGCATGAATTAATCCTAATTAATTCAAATAATAATTCCAACAACTAATTATCATCATGCATGTTAAATTAATTTCACATATTTAACTAGGCGGAATAAACAAGTAAATATGCGATTAACGTACCTCTTGTAGAATTGGCCTTTGGATATACAGGACAATTGTAATCTCGCTCTATCAATCCAAAGCCTTCTCAAGTATTTCCCTTTTCACCTCACTTGATCGCCGGTGGGAGACGCTTTCAAGTAATTTAATAAACTAAGGAAAAAGAAAAATATCTATGCTTCTTGATTTTTCCAACACATGGAATTATGTCCTTGGGGATGAAATAATCATCCCCTATTTATAAGAAGGGCTGGCCGAAATTTAGTGATATTTTAGAGGTGGAGAAAATCTTTTCTTAGTCTATAAGAAATCTTGAATATATCTCATATATTCTTTTCTCCATAATAAAATATTCCACAAAAATCTCACTCTCCTTATAAGAGGGTAATTTTCGAAAATTACAACAAGAAATCCAAAGATTTGGATCTTCTTGAATATATGAGATATTCTTGTATTCCTAGAATACATATCTTCCATAATATCTTTCCAAGAAAATCAACAAAATCTTATTTCTTTTGTTTCTCTTATTTTCGAAAATATAAAGAAAAAATCAGCAATATAATTTTCTTTTTATTTTAACCACCTTATCATTATTGGGCTACTTAATGGGCTACTTGAGGGGCCTTAAGGAGAATTAAGATTGGACCTCCTAATGGACTTCTGAATTTCAATATTGAGCCCCAATATCATTCAGCCCATTAATATTAATTATTACCACTAATAAATTAATATTGCACTATCCATCTTAATCCATATTACGATAATATGGGCTCCCGGTTATTATTTCCCGCGTTTAAGATTATCAAGTCCATTAATTAATTAAGCTTCTGAATAGCTCTAAATTAATTAATATATTTCACCTTGGAGTAAAGACAGCTCAACATTATTATTCGTACCGAAGAAACTAATTCTTCACTTGCAAGATTTGGTACAATAAAACTTCTGAGCCCACCAAGGGGACTAATCACACGAGTCGTACTCGCACGCGTTTCTCCGTATTAAATCTTAGCAACCGTCGTATGATTAATATTACTGCCCAAGACACAAAGTTTGAAGTCGCAATGATTCTCACCCAACATGAATCAAAGCAGTAACCATTAAGCACACACGGTCCTATTTAAGTGACAGAGATTAAGAAATCAACAACCACTGAGGTCTAATTCTTCACCTTTCAGAACAGAAGAATTTATCCTCGCTGTAGGTCCTCTTCAACACATACTAAATGTGCTAGTGCAATCTCTTAGTCAAGACAGACCAATCTGAGCCTTACACATCGACCTTTCACGGCGGATTGTTCAATTCCACCTAGGTCGTGAAAATGTACATTTAGTTACAAGTAAACTTTTAATGTTGACTTCCGTGATCGGGTATCACCACATTAACTACAATGTAACATGTACTATATATTGAACGGTTTGCAATAGAAATTCAACATTCAATCATAACTAAAGCAAATGTGATAAAAGAATTATTCTCATAAAACGAGTGTTTGATACACGAGTTATACAAAGTAAAAGCATACTTTCACGTATAACTCCAACACTCACCTCATGGTTCAGCTGCACCAACTTGGGCTCATCATCTCTCCTCCTCTTAGCTATTAAGTCCTTCAGGAACTTGGCATAATTAGGCATATGTTCCAAAGTATCATAAAAAGGTATGTTAAAATGCAGCTTTTTAAAAACATCAAGAAACTTGGAAAAAATTTCATCTAATTTCTTCTTCATGAACCGCTGCAGATATGGGACTGGAATCACAGATTTTTGTACTCCTCATTCATCTTGCTCGGTTTCCTTCACGTTTGGCTTCGCTTCTCTAGCCTTCTTCCACTTTGGGACCCATTCTTCGTCTTTTTTCTCCTTCTCTTGCTGAGCCTCTTCCATCACAACCTCCTCCTTGATACCCCTGAGTATTCCTCCATTGATTCTGAGGAGGCTGTGGACTTGGTGGTACTAACGGTTGAACATAAGTTGGTCGCCCCTGATAATTGTCACCTTTCTGGTATCCGCCTTGGTTGTAATTAGGTCTCCCCACATAGTTGGCCTCCTCTTGCTGGCATGCTTGTTGGTCCACTTTCTCACTCATTGCAGTATTCCCTCCACTCAGATTTTGCCCAACCTCTAGATTGATGATCTTCTCCATCATCGCCATCAACAGCTTCCTAGTTCCCCCACTCTCTTCCATTTGATACGCCCGCTGAAATTCTTGATCCTCATTCCATTGCCCCGCATTCTTGACAATGTTTTCAACTATCTCTCTACACTGAGCTGCACTACGGTTTAGGAACGCTCCACTAACACATGCATCGAGGTGATCTTGAACTGCCTTGCTGGCTCCACAGTAGAAATAGGTCATGATGTCACCCTCATTGTACCCCTGCTGCGGGCACTCAATGAGCATATTAGAGAACCTCTTCTAAGCCTAACTTAACTCCTCTCCTGACTTATGCTTGAAAGACGAGATTTTTTTCCTTGCTTTGATCGTTCTAGAAGGAGGGTAGAATCGCTCGAGGAACAGACGCTCGAGCTCAGCTCATGTAGTTACACCCCACCGTGGGAGCGTGTTGTCATACCACTCCTTGGTTGTTACTATTCCCGTTAGAGAGAAGTGGAACAACCTAAGCTTCTTGGCATCCTCAGACATCCCATTGTGATTGAAAGTTGAAGCTATCATCAGAAAATTCCTCAAGTGAGTGTGAGGATTATCCTTTCCGACCTCCCACATGAATTGGTTCTCGACTAGCATCTTCAGGATCCCTGGGGAGATAGAAAAGTTGTTTGATTCCACTGATGGCATAGCTACACCATCATAGTATCGTTGAGGCTGCGCCTCAAATCTTTCTCTGATTGCCATATCAGGATCAACGCTCTGAGGAACATATTGGGGATATAATGGTGGTAGAGGTATTTGTGGAATAGGAGGTGGGTTATAGTTAGGTTGTGGAGGGTAGTATGGTGGATAAGGATATGGTGGATTCGGGTATGGGTAAGGTGGGTTGTTCTGTGGGTAGACAGGGTTGTTTAAAGGGTTTGGATTTTAGTTTTGAGCTGGGTTGTCTCGATGTTGTGGGATCGGGTTTTGGCTCTAGCTTTCCCCTGAAGGGACTTGCTTCTGACTGTCGTTTCCTTCAACTCCCTCAACCCATTCCACTACCTAATTGTAATTAGTTGCATCTCCATCCAACTTATTACCTAAATCCATGTTTGAATTTTCTCCTCCGGCAGTGTTCATCCTTCGATAGAAGGCTCTGTTTCTTCTGGCGATTGTCTCAGAATCTAACTTTGTTCTGTCTTCGCTCGATTCTCCTTGCGAGCGTGTTTTCATATACCTGAAACACCAAAAGAAATATCAAAACACCAGTGCCTAATGAATACGAATAAACAGAAAAATGAAAGCACTCACTACTAACTACTAAACTATCTCCAAGTCCTACTCAATGGATATACATCGTCATCCCCGGCAACGACGTCATTGTCTTGAATGAAAAATACTAGCTATAATAGTAGTTACCCCACAAAAATATGAGATCTCTGTAGTATTGACAAGTATAGGGACCAAGTAGTATCAAACCCAAGGGAAAGTGTGTGTGAGTAAATCCCTGGAGATGTACGTCTCATAGCTAATATGAATGTATGTTCTGGGATTGAAAATTGTATTATACTATTCTATACTCTACCACTATTAATGCAAACAATTAAACTAATCTAATAACTTGGGTTTAAGATTCAAATATGGATGATGATGCTCAGGATAGGAATTCCTACGTATACTAACAGAGTTGGTACATCAACTAGAATAATCGTGATGTGCAAGCAATAATCCTAAGTGTACTAAAACTAGGCAATCAACTTCCCTAATCTAGCACAAGATTGAAAGACTAAAAGCTCAAGAATTAACCCTAATACTTCGTCCTATCAACCGACTTCACGAACCCACTAAACAAGTTATATGGATTGTGCTTAATTAATAAGACCCTAATCTAGCTAAGGTGATGCTGTCGTCCTCTCTAGATAAACCGGTAGATGGTAAACCCCTTCTAAATCCCTTTCCTCAAGCCTATTAGTTATTAAAGAGTGATGCGGTCGTCTTCTCTCTAACAATTTTCGTACTCAATTTCAAGATAATTCTAGGATTTATTTTAAGAATTCAATAATTAAGAGAATCAAAACTAAACATCACGAGTTATCCTAACTACGTACCAACGTCCTACTCCTACGAGTTCATCCTACCCTAAGCATGCAAGGGTTCTAGCCTAACTTGGTGATTACGATAACGAAAGCAATTAAATTAACGATAAACATAAACATGGTGAATTTGAAGAAAGAACTCAAGAACATAAACTAGGGTTAACAATGAATCGAAGTCTCAAAACGAATCTCAATAAATAACAAAAACTAGGTTCAATAGTATCAAGTGTTGAAGAAAGAAATAACGAAAAAAAAATATCTAATCTATGAATTCGTAAGATCAAAAACCTCGATTACACGTTCAAAACTCTTTCCAAACTTTCTCAAGCTCTTCTCTATCAAAATCTATCTCTAAGTATGAAGTGGTATCCAAAAATGTGCTTGGGATGGGGTATATATAGGCATGGGCCATTTAAAAACGTCATGGGCCGAAATCGTACGCAAAATGCTCGACTTGAGCGCTTACTCGAGCGCCAACTCGAGCACTCAATCTTTCCAGAACCCGTCCACCACTCGACCAAGTTTACTCGAGCGCTAGACGCTCGACTCGCGACAACTCGAGCGCACCACTCGAGTGCTCGAGCACTTAGTGCTTGAGTGAGTGTTGCTCGAGTGCCTCCACGTCCAGAATGAATCCCACGCTCGACCTCCCTATGCTCGAGCGCTAGGCGCTCGAGTTCTCTTGCTTGAGCACCTCCAAGTGATGCTTTTGCTTGCTCGAACTAATACTTTTCGTATTTCTTCAATATCTTCTCATCCAGACATCCGTTTGAGTCGATTTAAAGTCCTACGAACTCCATTTTTCGCCCTCTATCCATCCATGAGCATCAAAGAGGCAAATTCATTAGTTTATGAAAATGGTACTCCATTGCCTGTAAATATTCATCGAATTCACTCAAAACACGGGAAAATTGAGCCATAAATCATAACAATTTCACGTCTAATTAATCGTGTATTTATTTGAATTAAAAAAAATTCATTGCTACGTCAGCATAAGTTCCTAAAAATTAGTCACACAATATACATTTGTAAAACTTAAAAAAGACATGTATTAAATTGTAAATTTATATAAAAAAAAATTATAATAAAAAAACGTATAAGGTCATAATTTTTTTATGAAGTTATTTCTTTTTTATATATTAATAATGATAACTTTAAGATTAAAATAGTAGCTACACTAGTAAGATCAACACAGCTAAGAAACATAGTACCAATCTTGTTTTATTTAGAGGAGAAAAAAACTATATTCGATCTCTCTTATCTATAGCAATAGCATAGTTCTTGTTTCTATCACAAACATCTATGTATTCTCAGCATATCCATTTTATTACAATGTTCCAGCAATTCCTAGTTTTTGGTGCACCATATCTTTATTTACAAGCGTTCAATGGTGTCTTTATACGGTACAACAATAACTCCAATTGAAGAAGCTAAGCAAGGTACAAGCATTCGTTGCACAGTCGGAAGACAAGAGAAAAACAACATGGGAAAACAATGGCTGAATCCCACCCTTGCACTATTTCTTATCATTTCAAATTTCCTTCCCAATACCAAAGCGGAGAGTAATTTCTTTTCTCTTTTTTCCTTTATTATAAAATTATCTTATGTTCTATTTTAATTTCTGAATTTCATGGCTAGATTCAAAAATCATAATAAATTTGTTAAAGGTTTAGATTAACTCATTCTACAATAAATAAATAAATTGAGTCAGTCTCATGTGCACCAATTGCACAGTTGTATGTTGACACAAGTATAAAATGTGCATGCTAATATAATTTAAACATGCAAACCAAATTAGATTAAAAACATGAAAAGAAACAGAAAGATTAATATAATTGAAATATGAGAAGCGCACCTGATGCATATGAGACTTGATGGAAATTTAAAATCCCTCACTCTTGTTTTATGAATTTAGAATCCATTGCTCTTGTCCTTTAAATTTTGAATCCATCATTCCTGAACACACTTGGAGTTTGAAGCAAATCATTTTAATTTTCAAACTTAATTGTTCCAAAGTCTTGTTCTTATATTGATAGTATTTTATGGATGTATTGGAATTTGAAAGATTGCAATTGTTTGGTGCAGACAGAACATACCCTACAGCTAACCAGAATTTAAGTCCAGTTGAGCTTTGGAGAAGTACTGAATTTTGCATGGAGAATGTAAAGCCTCCCTCCTTAACTTCTGTTTAAAAAATAAATCAGTTTATGGTAATAATAAGATTTAAAAAAAAAAAATTATTTCAGTAAAAGAAGGTTTATTAATATTAGATGTTTCATCACTCAATTTATTTATTTATTAATTAAAAAAATATATATAACACAAGTGGATGTTATTAAACTAAATTTGCATTTTGCAAGATGAATTAATAACGTTATCTTTAAATCATACATTATATTTAAGATTGATGTGATTCCTTCAAGTAATAGAATACATCTTTCAGAAATCAAGCACATGCCCGGAGAAGTATAGGTTGAACAGTTGGGGGTGGTTGAACGTGACCCATGACGAGGGCCACAACTTCTGTGATGGTGGGTGCGCCGATCACACCAAGGCGGTGCTCTTGTGCCTTTACGAGGTCAAGAAAGACTACGAGTTTGCCAACAACGCTACCATTCAAGATCTCAACGACACCATCAATTCCGGCTGTAATTCTACTCAAGGTACACACCTACGACCATCTCATCCATCATATATTGCATAATCCCTACACCAACCATGTTCTATATACAAAGTGACGTTTAAATGCTATCACACAAAGAGATTCCCTCGTTATATACATCAAAACATTTACTTTACATAAAATAAGAGGCGACCCCAGTAATAAAATTCTCTTCTTTTGCCTAAAGATTGATGTTTTTGTTCAATATCTTTATCCTTCTTGAGATTGCCAACATTGTTTGGCAAATAATAACCCCATTTTTTCACACAGGTTTTACTGGAGTCAGCAAATACCGTACTTCTCATGGGTTCAGATTATACTCAGCTCAAATTTTCACAGCAGTAACAGTTGCGGTTATGCTGTTTATCACCTTTTATTAAATTGTATTGCTCGACTGAAGAAATATTATATACAAACACATAAATGCAATAAATCTATCAATAAGCGTAAAACTTACCTGGCCAAGAACCAGCTTTCCCTTTCCTGTATCCAAAATTCATATTCATACTGTGTTACAAATTTCTTGCCATTTGATTCAGATTAAAAAAAAAAATGCATTGATCAAGCATCACATAACATGATACATTTCCTTCCAGATAGACCTGGAAGTGTATATTCACAAATTGGGAGATCAACAAGTACATTCCATGTTTTAATCCGGGACTTGAATCTAAGAAAAGTAGCACGCAAATATTTGTTATTTTCAAACAAACATAAACAAGAAATCCAACAATTTTCGGGCACTAAGTGACCCTCGTCCATCTTCATCCCATAGCGTATTTCTGTGTCCAGCTACGGGCAGTGGCCTCGTATTTGGGCCGGTCAGCCTTGTACATGTGAGCTATTTCGGGCACCAGGGGATCATCTGGATTTGGATCCGTCAACAAAGAGCAAATAGACAGTAGGACCTATTGTTTAGACAGCCACTAAAATGTCAAGTTTGGAAACATTCATGATAATCAAGACTACAATATAACAGGATACGGAAGTAAATTTCTGGATCTTAGCAACAGTTATCCAGTAAAATTTGCAACAATAAGCCATACGAATATGTCTCTTGTGTGCTATTTTCACTTGACTCTCTTCTTAAAAATGTTTGATTTTAAGTTTAAATCTTCTCAAAATCATTAAACCGTGATACTTCATATAATAAAACTTCCGTGGACCAAGTTTATAAATTTTCTTGTCAAAGTCTTACGGGTTACACTTTTTCAAAAAAAAATCAGGCCACTGTTGACACATGATAAGTTTATTCGAAGCCTGTTGAACCATTCACGCATTGAAGAGATCATCAGCCACACTTGGGTTAGAATATTAAGGCGCACAACTTCCTACTAAATATTGACACAACAATAGAAAGTGTAGTAAAATACACTACATAACTCCCAAAAGAAGTACTGGAAAAAGTAAAATTAGTCTATGTAATTATGTAAACAAAGCGAATTCAGAAGTAACAAAACAGGATCATTTAATTTTTTTTTTTTTACATTTCTAAACATTATAAGTGTGTGAAGTACCATTCCAGGTAGTATAATTATTTTGCAGCATTTTTCATATGGACCGCTAGTTTAACTTGTCATTCACAGCCTTATTAAACTTAACAACATTGGGTGAGACAAAAATAATAATAATAAATAAATAAATAAAAAGAAGGGGTTAGAACTAGTTAGCACCTTGGATATAGTCAAGGCAGGGCTCCACTGTTCTTTCAGAATATCAAGGCAAATGCTTCCATTGCTATTGATGTTAGGGTGAAATACCTTTGTCCTAAAAGCAAGCTGTAATAACAAGAGTGTAGCCTTTGTTGAGATGACTGATATCAATTGGAATTTAAGGGTATGTTTTGAATCTCTAGTGCAAAATCAAAAGTAATTTTAAGTGATTTTTGTAGTAAAATCAAAAGTGGGAAATATTTTGAAATTAAGTGATCTTAAAAGTGGGAGCGTTTGCATAAAAATCAATTAATGAAAACAAATCTACAAAAAATCAATTCTCAGAATCCAGAAGCAGGTTTTTTCTGCTTCTCCAAACTAGATTTTAAGGTGGTTACATATGGATTGCAAACAATACAGAATTGATTTTTTTCAAAAAAAAAAATATCAATTCTACTTATCTAGTAGTGATTGCAAACAATCACTAAGTAGAAGCTAAATGGTTTTAAAATTAATTAAAATACAGATAAAAGCTTTACATTACAACAATAATAAGGAAGGGTAAAGTATTTACTCCACAAAAGAACATTGTTAAGAATACAAGACCAAGGATGTAATTTGAGCTTTTGTTTCCACAAAACCTTAAACTCAAGCTCAACATAAGAATACACAAGGATTTCACAATACGAATCAAGAAAAGTAATAGCAGCCATCAAAGTGAAAGCAAGGAATTTTTTCAACCAGAGCAAACCCATACCTTTGGTGGCTTAAACGGGTAATCAGGAGGGAAATGAATTGTAATTAAAAAGATGCCTCCGGTGTAAGGGCTATCAGAAGGCCCCATTATCGTAGCTTGCCAATGGAACATATCTTCTCCCACAGGACCTACATTTAATTAGACAATGGAGAGTTACACAAAGCACGCAGGCATTTGCTTTATAGGAAGAAGGCGATCACGTTTCGTCTATCTAGCACGCAGACAACTTCCACTGCAGATTCATAATTTAGATTTAAACCTCTCAAAGACAGTCAATAGTCTTTCTACCAATAACATGGAAGGTTACTAGCAATGAGTGGTCGTCCAACAGAAGAGAAGAGTGACCAATTAAACAACAATACCATACAGCCAAATAATCCAGCTATAGTGTTAGGCAACAGGCATGCAGAAGACCCAAATCTCTAACCGCAGCTAGTTCATATGAACACAAAAGAAACGCATAGACAATGCGTCCATATTTCATCATATCTTGCCACATTTATAAGAAGGCAATTATGACTTGTAGGCAGATTTATGTTTGGAGCTTAGCACATTTGATACACATTAGCAATTGGTTGATCACAAGTATTTTTACACAAGCAAATGTTTGAAACAATTTTAACTCACGGATCACCTAAGCATAAGCAATTAAACAAAAGATAACCGGCAAAATCACTACCTAACACGATAATTGAAAGGAGCAAGGCAACCAAAATCTAAATCGTGTAGTGAAAAAAAGTCAGCAAACTTACCGGCGCTGCAAGACGTCGGGGGGTCCTTCTGTAAATCCTTGAGCTCTTTCAATATTCTTTTCGACGCCATTAAAAGCCCCTTTAACCTTCACAACAAAAACCTGAACAAACCAACAAAAAATTGAACAGAATAAGTCGCAGAAACCCTCATGGATAAACCCAACCCACAAACATCGTGAAACACGGCGTAACCCGGAAGATCCCAAACCGTAAATTAACAAGAACAAACACAAACACGTTTCGGACAACACGATCGAGAGAGGGTTACCTGATTCAGAAAAGAATTAGGGCGGATTGGGCCAAAAAGGAAGAATAGGAGAAGGGATTTAAGAGAAATAGAAGTAGTTATTTATAGTAGGGCAGATTGTGGAAGAGTAAATTGTGTGGGGGTCCATTCAGTATTCTAGAAAATTCTATTCGCATTAAACAACTTTGGCGTGCAATCAACGCCATCTCATCTCTACAGCTTTTATACGTTGCTCTGTTTAAGGGGTATGAAAATTGAAAGCTTTCGTCACTACTGCTTTCAGATTCACATTATCAAACCTCCATGGTCGATTCCTTCTTCAGATTGCTAGGAATATATATATTTCAATTGATTTTTTTTTTTTTTTGTTACGGAAAAAGAAGTAATTAATTATCAAGAAGATAATTCAAAAATAGATAAATCACAATAAACTATTAATATAACTGACTAAACCTTAAAAATGTCAGGTTTTAAATTTTAAGAAGAAAAAAAATGTAATAAATTTTTATTTCTCAAGATTATGCCAATATAAAAAAAATATTAAATATAAATATCATATTTTTTTATTAGAAACATAATTTTTTTAAAAACATAATTCCTTATTTTTTTAAAAATACTAAATTTAAAAAATAAAATTCATTGTGGGTATATAAATGAGAATATCTATTTTAATTTTTAAATTAGTTGAGAACATTTTATTTAATTTTAAAAGGAAAATAATTAATTTAATCAATAAATACTTGAAGGACATATTTAATTAAATAAAAAAGGTTAAAGGGATTCATTGTTCCAAAAAAAAAAAAGTTAAAGGACTTATTTATATCAAAATACATTTTAAGGTTTCAGTTGTATTAAAAACAATAGTCTATGCTTTTGGTTGTACATTTTTTTTCAAATTTTAAACAATTTATTTATAAATAAAATATATTGGGATCTATGTTGAACGCGACATTATGACTATCTAATTAATGAAATTTATTTTCTCATAAAAAAAAATCTAAAAGGAAGCATATGATTTAAATTTACTTCAAACAAAAATTTATCAATTAATTATATTAGTTAAAAAATATTTATTTATTTTTTGTTCATGTGATGTCTTTTTGTTCAATTTTAAAAGAAAAATTATATAATAAACTTTTATTTCACAAAATCATGTCAAAATAAAAATAAAACACAAAAATAATAATTAAAAATTTCATATTTATCTATTAGAAGTATAAAAAAAATTTAAGAAACACATTTATTAATTTATAAAAAAAATACTAAATTAAATTAAAAAATTTAATGCCAAATTTGTTGGTATGCAAATAAAAAATCTAATTTAATTTTTACATTAGTTGAAATGCATTTTTATTTTATTTTATGAAAAAAACTTTATACTAATAAATATTTGAATGAAATTTTTGTTCATAAAATAAAAGTTTAAGGATTTATTTAAACTAAAAAATAGTTTAGGATCCTAATTGTATCGAACGTAAAGTTTAAAGTTTTGGTTGCATTTTTCTCTAAAATTTAACAATTTTTAATTTTTATATAAAATGTCTTTTTAAATTTTTGCAATTCGATACATAAAGTAATTTGAGGAATTCATAACCCACAATCCACTAATGAAAATTCAGTTCAAACCAGAGTATTTTTATTTTGTATGAACTGAGTTCTAGTATTTTGAGAGTTTTGAATCTATTTCTAGGACCTAGGTCAGCTCCTCCTCATGTTTGTCTTGCTCGCCTCGAGCAGATCTAGCTCTAACAACCTCAAATTGTCTAGACCTCGATCGTGCTTGCGATGGCCTAGATTGTTCTTGTTGCCTTTGGATAGCCTGGAGAGCAGCAATTGTCCTAGCTAGCTCATTAGGATTGCTAACTATTGCCTCGAATTCTGGAGGGCACTATACGAGTCATCACTGATGGTTGAGCTTTATTTGTATGTCGTGGTTCTCGATCATGGTGACCTGTAGATGATGCTCGAGTCGGGGAAACTTCCCCTGCTAGATGTGAGGCTTGAGTTTCCTTGGATTGAGGCATCCTGATTTGGATTATCTTCTCTATCTTTGAATCTTCAAATCTGACTTTGAAGAACACCAAGAACACTTTTGCTTGAATCTTCAAGAATTTCTTGAGGGTTTCTTCAAATCTCCAAGTTTTAAACTTGAAGTTCTTGATAATCACACTTAAACAAAGGTTTGAACCCTCCTTCTAGCGTCAAATTGTTGGTGATCGGTTCTAACCGCGTAGATTAGTGGTTGTTTTTAACCGGTTTTGGGATCACCAAACAAGAACGTGTGATTGATTACCACCGTAAATGGTAAATTCAATTGTTCGGGTTATAAAATCGTAAATACGAGTATTGAATTATTATTTATTCCGTGTGTGTGCCCGTTTAGGTGTATGAGTGTGTGTAATTGGAGTATTTGTGAATTTGAACTTGTTTTTATTGCAGGAAAACAACTTATTTATACTAGCCACCAAGTAGGCGGTGTACATGACTCTTGGACTATCAAGCTTGCATGCTTGACATGTGTCCTTTTGACCATATTTAGCTTAATCTATGCTGAGATTTAATTACAAAGTCTTATATTTTGCCTTATCTCGACTTCATAGTTGTTCGCCATAGTTTGCTTGTTGGTCTGATGCTTGTATATCTTTTGTAGAAGTTGTTCGCCCGTTAATTCTTTGTGGGTCAGTAAATGGATCATTATACGTAATGTTGCTCGTCTAGCTCTTGTTCGTCATTGTAGATGGAAAGATTTTATGCCTTCCTTATATTGGTTAGTGCATCACCTTTATTGATAGTTGTTCGTCACCGAGGACTTGGTAAAATGTCATTTGCCCTCAGGTCTAGGTTTTGTTCGCCAGAAAGTTGTTCGCCAGTGAGGTTGTTCGTCATATTTCACACTACCCAAATTGATTTGTACACGCTCCTTCGATTATCTCTTGCTGGTCGTTTCTGGCCTAGTTGTTTTGCTTTTTAATCTTTGTTTAATCTTTAAATCCTGTTCGCCAAGTCAATAGAATTGTTTGCCTATCAACAGAAACTATTTTAAAGTATCGAATATTTGATCAGGAGTATCGATAATCTGACCAAAAATATCATTAATTTGGGTTCAAGAAAATTTACAATAATTACAATATAATACCATCAACCCAGATTAATGATACTTTTGGTCAAATATTCGATACTTTAATATAATATCATGATAGACTTATCATAAACTATTTTCATATGATACTCTGTCTTTCACATTATATTACTACAATTTTATTGAAAAACAAGACTTTTTTTTCTTCATATATATGTAAATTTCGGTCAATATTCATGTTTTAGATATAGAAATCGAAATAATTTTTTTCAATTTTTTAAATCAATAGCCGAATTCAAAGCGAAATAAAAATTATCGAACTTAAGTTATCAATTTGATTTAAATTATGCACAATAGGTGCAAGGGGTTTAGATATATTGGAAAATACCTTGGTTAACAATTCTTCGATGATAATAAAAATGAGATCAAAATATAGTGTAATTATGATGACAAAAACTTGTGTGAAATCATCTCATATTATGAGAATGACCAAATTAAAAAAAAAAAGTGATAGGATTATAATAAAATATAAAAATATTTTTAAAGAAAAGTGATAAATCACTTTTAACAAAAAAATATTATAACTTTTTATTAAAACTTTATCACTTTTTAAAAGTGACAATTTTTTACATAATAAGTGACATATTTTAAATTAAAAGTGGATCAAATAGTTTGCTCTCATATTATGAGACAGACTTACACAAAACTTACTTAATTATGACAATTAATGAAAACAAAATTATTACATTCTTTTCTAAATAAGGTAACACTACCCCATTTTGATTATCATTTCCATCATCTTCAATCACTCTCATATTCCCCGATCAACAATCATTTGTTGTCCACTTATATTCTAAAATTGAATCATAATCGTAACAATGCAACCACCATTATGACAATCCCGACCCCAATATGTCATTTTTATTACGGGAGCATAGATGGAAAATAAATTTTCATTATTAGTGTAACTGGATTGAAGAATTTGAACTAAACGCCCCTCAATCTTGACACAGGGCGAGGGAAATGATTAATCGTTAGTCTTATATACATTAGGTGAATCGTGCACCTCTCAAATATATTTTTGAAAAATCATTTTTGTTTTCATTTAATAGTTAATATTGTTAAATTGCAACTCAAATACATTTTTTAAGAATCATCTCAGTTTTCATTGAAAAGTCACATATGTTTCCATCTAAAAGTTATTATTGTTAAATTATAGTTGATCCTAATTTTTTTTAAACACAAATTGACTTTTGAGTAAAATAAAAAATAACTTTTTAAAGATTTAGTTGAGTTACATACATAACTAGTTGACAAGTGACTTACTCAATTAGTAGTAGTTACTCCCTCCGTCCCATATTTATTTTTTCATTTATTAAAGAAGTTCATTCCAATTTTATTTTCCCATCTCCAAATAAAAATAAAGTGATTCATATTTTTAAACTTAAATCCTACAATTCAACTAGTATTTTCATTTAAATATTACTTTATTTATCTTTTACTATTTCCAAGACTATTTTATTCTTTAGATACTACATTTCAATTCTCGCATTAAACTCCGTGTAAAATTAAATGGGAAAATAAAATTGAGACTAAGGGAGTAATACATCCAATTATACACTAACACAACTATCACTAAAAAAAATCACGGACTGAAGCATGCAACTTTGTATAAAATTTAAAATATTTTAAGTTAAAAGTGGATCAAATAGTTTGCTCTCATATTATGAGACAGACTTACACAAAACTTACTTAATTATGACAATTAATGAAAACAAAATTATTACATTCCTTTCTAAATAAGGTAACACTATCCTATTTTGATTACCATTTCCCCCTCCAACAATCATCTTCTTCAATCACTCTCATATTCCTCAATCAACAATTATTTGTTGTCCACTTATATTCTAAAATTGAGGCATAATCATAACAATGCAACCACCATTATGACAATCCCGACCCCATTATATCATTTTTATTACGGGAGCTTAGATTGAAAATAAATTTTCATTATCAGTGTAACTGGATTGAAGAATTAGAACTAAGCGCCCCTCAATCTTGATATAGGGCTAGGGAAATGATTAATCGTTAGTCTTATATACATTAGGTGAATCGTGCAACTCAAATACATTTTTGAAAAATCATCTTTGTTTTCATTGAAAAGTCACATTTGTTTTCATTTAAAAGTTAACTTTGTTAAATTGCAACTCAACTACATTTTTTAAGAATCGTCTCAGTTTTCATTGAAAAGTCACATATGTTTCCATTAAAAGTTAGTATTGTTAAATTATAATTTATCCTAATTTTTTTTAAACACAAATTGACTTTTGAGTAAAATAAAAAATGACTTTTTAAAGATTTACTTAAGTTACATGTGTACCTAGTTGACAAGTGACTTACTCAATTATTAGTAGTTACTCCCTCTATCCCATATTTATTTTTTCATTTGTTAAAGAGGTTCGTTCCAATTTTATTTTCTCATCCCCAAATAGAAATAAAGTGATTCACATTTTTAAACTTAAATCCTACAAGGGCTTTTCTACGGTCAGGAAGGCTTTCGCCCTTCCTGACGTCAGTAAACCAATTAGAACTTGCTACATCATTTAATTTCGCCATTTGCGATTTAGCTTCGCCCCGAGTAAAATTAATTTTTTTAATAGAAAAAATTATAAAATTACAAAAATATCCTTACAGTGTTTTTATTTTAAAAATAATTATTTTTATCTTTTTTTTATAATAATTAAAAAATCAAATTAAAGTTTTTAAAAATCATTTAAATCTTGAAATTAAATCAAAACATAATTTTCATCTTAATTCATTTTAACATGTTTCGACCTACTCTCTTCTTCTTCTCCCATTCACGGTTGCCGTCCCCCATCTGTCATCTGCGGTCGTCGTTCACCGTCTGCTTTCTCGCTGGCCTTCATCATCAAGCAAGTAAGCCCTAACGTTCAAACATCCCCTAATTGATTCAAACCCTAATGCCCTAACTTGTCTGCCGTCACCGCCCTCTCTGATTTGCTTGCTTGAATTTCTAATTTATTTTCATTTGCGCTAGCTCTTCATGATGCTTCATTTCAGTTAAATTGTAGATCCAATTCTTCTATTGTGGCATTCCTGACCAAGGATATTGGTTTTGAGGAAAGTGATTTTGCAGGTTACCTTGTTGGAATCACGGGAAAGAATCGGTGGCCGTGTTCACACAGACTATTCATTTGGTTTTCATGTTGACTTGGGTGCATCATGGTAATTGGTCTTTTGTTTTGCAGGGAATGTGTTCTATTCTTGTTGGAGTTATTGATGCTCCCTTCCATCCTAATTATTATCTCATTCATATTCAGGTTACATGGTGTTTGCAAGGAGAACCCATTGGCTTCGCTTATTGGAAGATTGGGACTACCACTCTACCGCACTAGTGGGGACAACTCAGTTTTATACGATCATGATCTAGAAAGGTTTTCATTTTGCCTATTCTGTCTCCAATATGCTCATTACGAAAATATAATCCATCATATAATCTCATAAGTTTCTAATTTTTGGATCATATGAATGCATTGGCTTTAATTGCTGAAATTTGATTTGGAAATAAAAAAAATACACCATTCATGAAGGTGCTCGATTCACTAGCTTGCAAACTTTGTTAATTGGTTTAAAACATGATCTATAGCTGAGAGTTAGCCCATTTTATGTCTTTTATAGCTGGAGTTGTTTGTGTTCTGTTTGGAAAATCAAATTGATTTAATTGCTATCAATTTCCTGGGCTTAATAGAGTTTTTCTTGCACCAACTATACTTGAGATGTAATTGGTACCCTTGTATCCTTTTCAGTTATGTCCTGTATGATATGGATGGAAATCAAGTTCCTGAAGAACTAGTCACAAAGATTGGAGAAACATATGAGAGCATTTTGAAAGAGGTATTACTCTCCCCTTTGTTTCCCCACTCAAAATGTTAGAGAAAAATATATTACTTATTGATTGGCCAAGTGACAGAATTGTATTCCCCTCCAAGGCATTGGTTGTTCTTATATATCTGATTAAGTTTGTACCTTCCACAGACAGATCTTGTAAGGCAGGAATTTAGCAAAGACATGTCTATTAAGCAGGTTATCTCAATTATTTTTTAAAGGAGGCCTGATTTAAGGTTGTTTATGTGTAAATTATTGTAATATTTTTATTTATATCAGATCTTATGACATTTATTAAGAAGTTAATGCCTTTGTAGGTTGGAGGGGCTTGATCATAAGGTGTTACAATGGTATCTTTGCAGAATGGAGGGTTGGTTTGTTGCGGATGCTGACACTATATCACTTAAAGGCTGGGACCAGGTACTCCTTATATTTCAAAATTTTTGGTCAACTGTATGATTAATCTGTGATGAAACTAATTCCTGAAAATGTTTTCTTAAATGATGTTTCTCATTTCCTAGTAACACATAAAGACTTTCCAACTTAGAAAATTCTTGCCTTAATGTGGTCTATAACTACCTATAATTCGTTTGATCAAGTGTTATGTCCTGAATGCAACCCCAAATTTAAAAAAACCACTCTGTAATTTTGACTGTCACCAGCTTTTGATTGTAAGATTTATTATTTTTGCTTTATAGGAAGAGTTGCTTCCTGGTGGCCATGGGCTCATGATCCGCGGCTATCTTCTTGTTATTAACACTCTTGCTAAAGATCTTGACATCCACTTGGCCACAGGTAGGAGACGATCTTATTACCTCCTTGGGATCAGCCACCTCTAATATATGATCAACTCTGATCTTGTTTTTTGTTTTTATGTATTTACTTTCAGAGTGACACAAATAGTTAGATGTCATAATGGAGTAAAAGTAACGGTAGAAGATGGAAAAACATTTATAGCAGATGTTGTTGTTATTGTTTTTCCTCTTGGTGTTGTAAAATCAAATACCATCAAATTTGAGCCAAGATTACCGAATGGAAGGAAGAAGCAATTCATTACTTATCGCCTCACAAGTAGGAGATCGAATCAGTAATTTTTTTCAATCAAAACATTGCTGGGGACATTTTGTGCAGTCAATAGAACTTATTATGTCATATCTATTATATTTGGGTAATAGTTTTTTTTTTCAAATGTATATGGAAGAGTTGATAGTTAACTGTCTATGTTGCACGAGTGCGGGGGCGATACGGATTTTCAAAAAAATTAGGGTGCAATTCGTTAATGATACGTATATTTATTTATATTTTATTATATATAATACCAAAAATATATAAATTTTAAAAATTTGTAAATAAAATGTAGTCCCTCCGTCACGCTATTAACTTCTCATTAATTGTGTAATATTATAGAATTTTTTTTTACGGGTGTAATATTATAGTTTCATTCAAATATTTAATTTGAAAGTAATACAATAAGTTAATCAAGTAACACCATAAGCTTCAAAATTCACATTCACAAACAACTCTCAAGGCAATAAGAATGAGCAGACACTTCGTAGCTGAATTCAAACGCTCTGCATGATAACTTTTTTGCCAATTAGTAGTCATTATTATATTGCTTAGTGACACCATGTGAGTCTAATCCTCCATTTCATTTTCCGTACAAGCTTGGGACTCAACATCACATAAAATAGGAGGAGAGATGCAAAAGGTATTCAGGCATATATTTTTCTAATATTGCAGCATGAAGTATCCACAAGTCGGAAAAATATCTCAAAAAACTATTAATCAGCTTCTTTTTAAGGTGTACAGGGACTTCGTATTCTACTCTTACGAGAGAACTTAAATACATTTACAATCATCTGCAACTACCAACAATCCTTACCTCTAGATGCATACACTATAAAGATTAGGTACAATGACAAAGGGCAGTCATAAATCCTTAATACTGTGATTTTAAAATGATCCAACACCTTTGGCTGAGGCAGCTTCACGTTCTTGGAGGCGACATTCTCTCTGTATTAATCAAGGATAAGCAAGTGAAAACTGAGAAAAAATAAAGGATGCAAAAGCAGTTTACAAATGCATAAGATCCCAAAAGAATTTATATAAAAATGTACACCATATTGAACTTCAACACTGCAAATGCAGACAGATACTACAGAAACGGTAAACCTAGTCGACGAAGAACACCAGGTGCAACAAAACATGATTATAAATAAAAAAAGTACATACTAATCAAACTTCAGTTTTCAGCTAATCAGGCATTCAAGAGCAAAAATGGCCACCTATTCAATATACAGCTCTTTAGAAAAATAAGTGTGCACCATAAGCAATCTAGAAACAAGGCGAATAAAGCATGAAATGAGTATTGGTCAAGAGGAAGAAAGAATCTAGGAATGCCATAAAAGCAAATTTATTGCATAGAGAAGATCAATTCCATTCTAGACATTTGAGTACTTGAGAGCAAGGGCTAAAGCATAGCAATTACAAGATACATACCCTCCTTTCCTAGTGCGGGAGAAAGCAAACGAAATCATAAACAGGTTCTACTGTTTGTATCAAAACAAAATTCATCCCCATAAAGATCAAAACTGCAGCCACAGGTCGATGCATGATCGACATTTTGTTTACAGGCGGAAATTTATATGTTCTGTGAACAAAAAACTCAGGATTAGTTTAGTTAGTTGGGGGAGGGGGGCACATCAAAAATAATATTTCAATTACAGCACTATAGGCATAAGAATTCCATGTATGCTACAGATGAAACCTACAATTGCGCTCATATTATCTCTGCTACAAAAAAAATGCCTCAATACTATGTCTAATTCAGTGTTCAAAGTTCAACCCTCAAATGTATGAATCAGCATCTCACCTATTTCATCCTTGAATCTAAAAAATCCAGGTCCAATCCTCTCGTTTTTGCAATCATATACTGCAAGGGGAAAAATGACAGTTCAGTTACACTAATATCCTTTGGAAATATATTAGCAGCACGATAGTGAAACATTAAGCAGTACAGGGTCATTTTTCAGGAAATGGAGAACTCTGTCCATATCATTATCATCAATTGCTCTGCCAATTAAAGCATGGCGATTCCTCTGAATCAGAAATATTGCGACCTGCATTATATGTATAATTTAGTTAGGCTCAATGGAAGTGCATCTTCTCATCATTCACTGTATTAGCATGTACGAGGAAGAACAAAATATTATGTTTTCTGCATACAAGTATTTGTCCCTAGCATTTTTAATATTCAGTGTGTGAAATTTCCATCACTGTGCTCAAGATTAAGTAGTCGAATCAAGTGAATCTACTGAATTCGTGTCTTTCCTATTGCATGAAGAATGTAATTTAAAACAGAAAGTTTTTATAAGGAGTTGATTATACCCAGATATACACTTTTACTGGTTTCAAATTCTACCTACGTTTTCCAAGTTAAAAATGAAGTAAGCTCTTCAAGTATTTACACCTGGCATTGTACACACGAGCGGACATTATCGAGTTCCACAAAACAGAGGTTCTCTAAGACATTTTATCAAACACCTTGTGCGCATCCTTCCGCTTCTTGCACGACTCGTAAAAATGAATGAGGAAATTCTGAATATACCCAATGGAATTGTAACTAAGCTTCACTGCATCCCCATGAATCTACCGCCCCTTATGTAGAGCGCACGACTTGAAGAGGAAGGGAAAAGTATACTCACCTGATTTAACTCTGCGAATCAGAATTAGATGTGGCATAGCCCTTGCTATTCCACGAACATGATTCTAACTTTTAAAAATCAAAATTTTAGTTTTGGTTGAATCTGATTTGCAAAAGTGGATGATTTTATCAGTAAAATGAAGATGAAATGTTTGTATTTTGATTTTGACGGGGCTAAGATACTTGAATACAAGATTAGTTGATTAGGATATTTGTAATATTGTTAATTAATATTCTTAATTATTTTAAAATAAAAGGGTATTTTTGTAATTTTATATTTATTAATTTAAATTATTAGTAGTGCGATGCAGTGCGATTGCAGTATGCATAGTGCAAACGCCATAATGCAAAGTGCAATTATTTGAAAATAATATTATACGTTGGATTGAAAATCTAACGGTATTCAAAGGGTTTACTGACGTCAGGAAGGGCGAAATCCTTACTGACCGTAGAAAAACCCATCCTACAATTCAACTAGTTTTTTCATTTAAATATTACTTTATTTATCTTTTACTATTTCCAAGACTATTTTATTCATTTAAATACTACATTTCAATTTTCGCATTAAACTCCATGTAAAATTAAATGGAAAAATAAAATTGAGACTAAGGGAGTAATACATCCAATTATACACTAACACAACTACCACTAAAAAAATCACGGACTGAAGCATGCAACTTTGTATGAAATTTAAAATATTGGACACGTATGGCTAGGTTAAATAACTCAAAACTAATACATCCAACTTCCAACGGTGTTGATGTACATATCTATGCAAGTTAATTTAATTCCCTAAAAACCCTAAAATTAGATACAAATATTCTACTTTCTTTAGAGAAAAGAAAATCAAAACTCGCATTAAGGGGAGAAAACCAAAACTCGACCAAAATTCACTAAAAGAAGAGCAACTATATTTCCTATAAAGTTGAAATGGCCATTGTAGCTTCACGTTCTTTGCACGGCCTCTCGATCAACTGCAAATACAAAACATGCAAACTTTAATAATCAATTATATTTTATAGATTTTGCTCATTTGCAATATATTAAGCAGGAATTGGTCTCATGCATACTGATTGCATTATATAATTGAATACAGGAGTAAAACGTAACACCAATTTTAATTGAAACATACAAACTAATGTAACTAAAACGTGATACTATATTTGAATTAAAACGTAAAATAAACATGACATTAATTAAAATTTGGTGATTGCAATATATGCATGAGACTCGGCTTAGTGATGAAAAAAATTAAAAATCACTTCCATGTGAAATTCGCTCATAGTATAAAACAGATATCAGTACATGTATTTACTGATACTATAACAGTTTATACTGTAATTTTAGTTTATAAATCTAATAATAACAAGTGTGAAACCGTGTCACGATGAGATGGACCATAAGTTGAGCACGGTGTATTAATACTTTGAAAGAGATGAATATAGATATACAAATTTTTGTCTAGTATTAATAATAAAATGAATATATTAATAGAATTTAGGAAGAAATTTAAAGAGAGGAGAGGAGAGGAGAGGAAATGACCGTAGAGGAGTGGTCAATTGGGTATTGCATCTAGGTGCATTTCCCAGTTCAATTTCCGTCTGAGCAATTTTGGCGCACTCTATTTTAAAGGGAAAACCAATTATTCTTTTTCCTCCAACAAACACACCGATTTTCCCCTTCACATTTACATCGATCACCAGGTTCCGTTTCTTTCCGATGTACTGCAACTCGTTCGCCGCCGCCTCCTCCACCGTCAGATTCTTAATCGATGCCGGCACTTTCATCACCTGCGAGCTCAGCGGCGCCTCCACCATATCCTCCATTTTGAATTTCCCCAAATCGATCCCGGCCGACATCAGCGTGGCGGTCATGGCGCTGTACACGAGCTCCGACTTGCCGTTCTCGTTGGTGGCGTTGAGGTACGCCACGAATTCGGCGGAGAGCAGAGTGTCCGATTTGGTCGAAACGACGTCGATTCTGAGGACGTCGAGGCGCTGGAGGCGCACATCGGGGATGTTAGATCTGAGAAAGGCGTAGTACATGCCCCCGAGGATGAGGAGAACGAAGAGGAGGAGGCCTAAAATTAGGGAGATCCAGAAGCAGCAGGTGCTGCAGATGGAGCCGCAGTGGCGGCTGCCGTCGGTCTGCGACTCGGTGTCGGAGTCGTGGCGGCGGCGGCGGAGGGAGGCTTCGTTGAAGGAGACGCGGCGACTGAGGCTCTTCTGCAGCGGGAGCTTGGGAGACATTGGCAGTGAAAAACCACGCGCTTAATCGAATCTGAGTGGAGTTGTGTAGGGTATATGATTTATTTGGTGCCATTTTTGGTTTGAATTTTTCTGGAAGTTAGGAATGCCGTAGATTTTAGCTGCCATCTTCAGTTCTATTTGGGGCTTTCCGCAAATGCCTCTAACTCAGTGGTCAAAAACTTCTTCTTTTGAATTCAAACTTGAAAACACTTGATACTTTGCTCACTAATCTATTCTATATTGGTTTAGATTAGTAATTATACTTAAAAACACTAATATTTTACAAACATTCTTCATTCCAACATTTCAACTCATTAAATTGATTGACATCCCAATTATTAATTTCTACCTGAATTCCTATTGGCCCCGAGAACAACTCATTTTAAAAGATGATTGCATTCCCGGAAATTTCCATATAAGCCAAATACTACAACTTTATTTCCCGTTGTAAAAACCAGCAATTAAGTTAGTAAATGTACCAATTTGTAGTGCCACTGCCATGGGTAATGGAAAGAGTGAAGCAATTCATCCAAATAGAGTAAGAAGTGGTACAATTCCTCCGCATGTATATGGATAATTATTAATTATTCCAGAAGAAGCCCTTTGATTTCTCCTCATCCAACACTGCAGCCTGCAGGGAAGAGTAGAGAATTTTGGTAAGCCTCCATCTCCATAAGTTTTCAACGTCCTTCTTGATGTCAATCATAGTTTTTACTTCATTGAAAGACGTAACTTCTCAATCAAATAATGGTCTTCCTCCCAACACCCCATCTCACTCTCCTTCCCTCTTTATCTAAACAATTCAAATGCATGTGTGTTGCACCTTATTCGATAAGTTCTTTTACATGCTATTGAAAAATTAAATTATCAATTCAGTTAAATTATATGTACAATCACATTATTCCTCCTTACATAATTAAATTTGAATTTGTTGTAAATAAGTGCGTAAATAAAAAGACACGATTTGTTGACCCAGTTCATCGGGAAACGACTACGTCTGGGGGCGATCCAAGCCAGGAGTTCCACTAATATTGTTGTGTATGAGAGTACATAATTCATGAATACAATGGAATATATATAATAGTAAAAACCCTAGTCTAATGGGTAAAATCCAATATGATTCTTGGTCCTCAAGTAATGTCCACACCAAATCTCCTAGATTTGGAATATCAAATCTTCCAGATTTACAACACTCCCCCTAGGACATTACGACATAAATGTCTTGTCATAAAAACTCCACGTGCTAAGGATCGGCCATAATAATAAGTGGGAGGAATGTCATCGATCTTCTAGATCTAAATCTTCCAGATTTATTTCGAGGTTACCGCTCCCCCTGAAGACAACAACACTTTAAGTCTTTGCATCCCTATACCACGAACGTACTTTTCAAAAGTAGACGTAGGTAAGGATTTAGTAAACAGATCTGCTAGATTGTTACTAGATTGCACCTTTTGAATGGTAATCACGCCACTCTTCTGGAGTTCGTATGGGTAGAAAAACTTAGGTGAAATATATTTCGTCAGGTTTCCCTTGACGTACCCATTACTCATTTGTGCAATGCAAGCAGCGTTGTCTTCAAATATAACGGTGGGGGATGTATCGCCCTTGGCGATACCACACGAGTCACCAATGTGCTTTACCAAGGACCTTAACCAAACACATTCTCGTGCGGCTTCAAATAAAGCTATGATCTCTGAGTGGTTTGAAGACGTGGTAACTATGGATTGTTTAACCGATCTCCATGAGATTGCGGTTCCACCACAGAGAAAAACATAACCAGTCTGGGATACGGCGTTGTGGGGATCAGACAAATAGCCAGCATCCGCGTAACCTACTAAGGTTTTGTCTTGGTTCTTACGATAAAACAGTCCAAGATCTTGAGATCCTTGGAGGTATCGTAGAACATGCTTAACACCATTCCAATGTCTCCTTGTAGGAGAAGCGCTATATCTCGCAAGCAAGTTAACTGCAAATGCAATGTCCGGCCGGGTGCAATTTGCAAGATAGAGCAAAGCTCCAACAACGCTAAGATAAGGAACTTCTGGTCCTATAATTTCTTCTGAATCTTCTCTTGGCCTAAATGGATCCTTATCCACTTCGAGGGATCGGACAACCATCAGGGTGCTAAGTGGATGAGATTTATCCATGTGAAATCTATCCAATATCTTCTTCACGTAGGTCGGCTGATGAACAAGGACTCCTTCTGGGAGGTGCTCGATCTGCAAGCCGAGGCAGTACTTGGTTTTACCCAAGGACTTCATTTCGAATTCAGCTCTCAAGATTGAACTGGCTTCTTCAATCTCTTTGCATGTTCCGATTATGTTCAGGTCATCAACGTATACGGATATGATGCAAAAACCGTCTTGCGATTTCTTCGTGAATACGCACGGGAAAGCTTTATCGAACGTGTACCCCTTCTTCTGAAGGAATTCACTAAGTCGGTTGTACCATATAAGACCCGATTGCTTCAGGCCATACAACGACTTACACAGTTGTATGCTATACATACTGCGATTTTCACCCTCCCTTAACTGAGGAATGTTAAATCCATCTGAGATTTTCATATAAATGTCGGCATCTAGTGATCTGTATAAGTACGCGGTTACTACGTCCATTAATCTCATTTGGAGATTCAACTTAACTGCCAAAGATATCAAATAGCGGAACGTTATTGAGTCCATGATGGGAGAATAGGTTTGATCGAAATCAATCCCGGGTCTCTGCGAAAACCCTTGCGCTACCAACCTCGCTTTGTACCTCTCCACAGTATTGTTCTCATTTCGTTTTCGTACAAATACCCATTTATATCCTACAGGGATAGCGCGCGCGGGTGTATGAACGATTGAGCCAAATACTTGTCTTTTGTTAAGCGAGGTGAGCTCCGCATCAATTGCCTCTTTCCATTTAACCCAATCGTGGCGCTTCCGGCACTCTGCGATTGTTTTGGGTTCAGGATCTAGATCATTAATAATGGAAAGAACTATTGACGCTGCCAATGTGTCATCGACGACAGTAATATTTATATTATATGTTTCTCCCGTATCTGTGAAGTTCACAGAGACTTCGACGTTTACGTCAACCAGACCTTCCTCATTTCCCATTGTATCTGGGTCTGGTCGTTCCACGGTCCTAGTGCATGGAATATTTTGTGCACGTGCTTCATCACTAGGACTCTTGTCTCCTTGAGACTTGGAGTTATCTAGACGGATCTCTTCCAGAGATTTTCCATTCGACTGATCAGATTTGCTAGCCTTTCGTTTAGGTGTGTTACTATCTCTTGAGAGTCCCTTACGCTTTTGGCGTGTGGGGGCATGAGTACTCATTTTACTTGGGACCTCAACCCTTTGGGGAGCATTTACTGCAGGTATATGCGATCTAGTCACACCTCTATGGTCAGTGAACGCGTCTGGCAGGTTATTTGCTAAGTTCTGCAGGTTAATGATCTTCTGAACTTCTAGTTCAGATTGGTTAGTGCGCGGATCTAGATACTGAAGATTACTTACGTTCCACGTAAGTTCCCGGCATTCATTCAATTTTGAATTCGGATCTCCCCCTAATGCCAGGAAGTAATCTTCATCGAACGTGCAATCAGCAAACTGGGCCGTTAATTGATCCCCGGACAAAGGCTCGAGGTATTTCACGATGGATGGAGAGTCGTATCCGACGTAAATACCGAGTTTCCTTTGTGGACCCATAGAGGTTCGCTTGGGTATCGTAATTGGTACGTATACCGCACATCCGAAAATACGCAGATGGGAAATGCTAGGTTCTTTCCCACGCACTAACTGTAGGGGGGAATGATCATTATATGCAGTTGGACGGATTTGGATTAAGTGTGATGCATGAAGGACTACATGCCCCCAGCATGAGGTGGGTAGTTTAGAGTTCATAAGCAATGGTCTCGCGATAAATTTGATACGTTTTATTAGCGCCTCAGCAAGACCATTTTGGGTATGGACGTAGGGGACCGAATGCTCCACTTTAATTCCCAGGGCCATACAGTAATCTGTAAAGGCCTTCGAGCTAAACTCAGCTGCATTATCCATGCGAATCAATTTAATTGGATAATCCGGGAATTGAGCTCTAAGCTCGATAGTTTTCGCAATGAGCTTCGCAAAAGCTTGATTGCGGGTGGACAACAAACATGCAAATGTCCACCTAGTGGAGGCATCAATAAGGACCATGAAATAACGAAATGGTCCTGATGCTGGGTGAATCGGTCCGCAAATGTCTCCTTGAATTCGCTCAAGGAAAACCGGAGACTCTAGTCCAACCTTGGTGCGCGACGGGCGCACTGTCAACTTACCCTTAGAACATGCATCACAGAAATACTCATCGACGGGAGGGATTCTATTATTCGTAATATTATGACCAGTTGAATTAGATAGAACCCTACGTATCATAGTTTGTCCCGAATGACCTAACCGCTGATGCCATAATTTAAACGAATTTGGGTCATGGAATTTCATACTCATCGTTAGATGGGAACTAGACGGCCGGATGTAGGTATAGTACAAACCGGAGGAGAAGGATGGAAGCTTTTCTATAACTTGCTTACGGCTACCTCGAGTACTAGTCATCAAAAGGTATTCGTTATCGTTTTCAGTTTTAGTTTCAATATGATATCCGTTATTTCTAATGTCTCTAAAACTGAGTAGGGTACGCTTAGATTGCGGAAACAATAAATTATTTTCAATTATTAATTCGGTACCCATGGGGAGGACAATGGAAGCTCTTCCAGAGCCCACTATCAATGTACTGTCATTCGCAATTGTACTTATACTCCCCTTACGATTAATCAAGTTATGAAAATACTTCCTATCCTTTAGGATCGTATGTGTGGTGGCGCTATCTACTAGACATAAATCACTATGGGCGTCCATCATGCAAGAGGAAATAGTCCAAACCTAATAGCTGATATGTTTACAAGCCATAAATCAAAACAACAATATACGAATAAACTCATGGACAGCTATTACGGTAAACACATCAAAGCTAATTCATTCATAAATAAAATATCCGAAAGAAAGGATCCAAAACATAATAAGTAATTGTTTTATCTAGAAAACAAACTACTAGGAATAATCAAATACGCGAATCTACTCGTTTATCCTAAAATTCGAGCTATGGGCCCAAGAGGTCATCGCTGTCTAGGTTAAAATCTGCTTCGGGCAGGTCGTCATCCTCAGGTTCATCAACTGGAGCCTTCCCCTTGTCGTCCTTTTGCATCATTAAATAAGCCTCGACCAAGTGTTTGGGAGTACGACACGTGCGTGACCAATGGCCTTTGCATCCGCATCTGAAGCAGGACTGCTCAATCATTCTTTGAGAGCTGGGTTTTTTAGGAGCGTTAACCCGGGTCTTGTGACCACCGAGTGAACTACGACTTTGGTCGTTAGTCCAGGATTTCTTACTCACTCTCCCCCTTCCACGATTGCGACGACCAAATGATGGTTTATGCCTGTACCGCTGCAGGCGTACAGGGTCGCTAGCATGAAACATTGATACAGAATCTTGGATCAGGTTGGTCACAACATGCTGCAATGCAGAGCTGTACTCCGTTATAGACTTCAAGTCTTTATAACGGACGTTCAACCACTCATGTTGTGATGGAGCGAGGAGTGCAAGATCATATTGTTGGAAACATTCCTTCAGGGTTTTCCACAATATCTCGGGGTCCCTTTCTGTGACATATTGGGATTTCAGACCTTCATTCATGTGGTTCCTCAGAAAAATCAATACCTTCGCCTTTTGGGCGTCCGTAGATTTTGAACCTTCCATGATTGTTTCGCTTAACCCATTTGAGGCTAGATAGAACTCTATATCTAGCACCCATGTCGGATAATTGCTACCGTCGAGAGCAAGCTCATCGAACTCTTTCATAGTGATATTAGTCATAGTTCACTACAAGAGAAGCGACATGGTGAGGGGGGATGAACAAGACGTATAGACAATGAGGGAAAAACAAGGATTCATTTAATTATTCTAAGGCACATAGATGCACGTACTGGGCGCCGTCTACCCAAGGCATAAATTCACGGTCCGACAAATACCGGGCGCCGCCTACCCGGGCATAAAGAGCGGACTATAAACTATGTGCACAGTGTTAATGCACGTAGGATAATAAAATCACTTAAGCATGCAATAACAATAAATAACGATAATCGCATGAAAATAATTTGCAGAAAATATACGATTTAATAGACAGAGGAAATAATCATTAGAATAATTATTTCGTGTATATTAACGCAATTTAACGAAACATTTTCAGGATTATATAATATAAATTTTGTGATACGACAACCGAAATAAAATCGGGGTTATCACAAAATTCACAAGGGGTGATCGCAAAATGTGACTAAAAGTGCACGTAAATCATGCAGGTAACACACGGCGAGAGGAGAGAATCGAAAAACAAAGAAAAACGAAAAATAAATAAAAATAAGAAAATCAGGACCAGTCGCGCCTAGGGGACGCGACTAGCCCGGGAGATCGCGTTCCCCGTGCGCGATTCCCAGCCTCCGATCGCATCTGCCAGGCGCGATCGAGGCCAATTTCTGGGCTTCTTCCCCAGTGCGATTTCAGTCGCGGTAGGAGGAGCGCCGCCTCAACGCGACGCCCGGAGGCGCGCGGAGGCGGTAGGGAGAAGAGGCGCCGACAACTGCTCCGTCGGGGAAGGCCACCTGCGTCGCGGCGGCGCAAGGCCGCATCGCGCAGGTGAAGAGGCGGTGGCGGGTGGCTGCGCTAGCACGGCAGCGGCGGCGCGCGGCTGCGGGCCTCGCGGTGGGGCCGCGCCAGGTGCAGCGACGGCGCACGTCGGGGACGGCGGTGGAGCGACGGCCACGTCAGGTGGCGGCGGCGGGGCGCTGCTACGGGCGGCCCTTTGGGGCCGTTTCGGACAGCGCGACGTCGTGCGTCTCACGGCGTCAACCCGGCGTTAGTTTTTTGATCTCGATCCATAAACGAATTTGATACAAGAACACATGTATTTCAAACGAGAACAAATATTGTAATAAAATAAGATAATTAAATTCATGCATATAGATCATGCAAAACATGGATTGAATAATTCAAGTACGTGAATTAATTAATGTGATTTAAAGGGGAATAATTCTGAGGCGTACCGTTTTATCTCGGGCAGAGACTCGTGCTGATAACGTGTTGTAAATAAATGCGTAAATAAAGAGACACAATTTGTTGACCCAGTTCGTCGGGAAATGACTACGTCTGGGGGCGATCCAAGCCAGGAGTTCCACTAATATTGTTGTTTATGAGAGTACATAATTCATGAATACAATGAGATATATATAATAGTAAAAACCCTAGTCTAATGGGTAAAACCCAATATGATTCTTGGTCCTCAAGCAATGTTCACACCAAATCTCCTAGATTTGAAATATCAAATCTTCCATATTTACAACATAATTTTTAGATATCATTTACAAACTGTGAAGATCAATGAACAGAACATTCAACAAAAATCGATTTAAACACGACTCATTTGATCGTTCAATGAATACTGCCGGAAACAAAACACACAGATCCAATTCCAAAGGTGAGAGAGTGAGAGGGCAGAGGAGATGACAGAATTTAAGTTATAAAGTGGACAAGGTGGTTCGACAATTACTTTTCTTACTTTAAACTACAAGTAATAATGTATAATACTCCTATTTATCAATAAATTCAATTATAATATTAAAGATTATATAATAATTTGGGCAGAAAAGTAAATAATAAAAGTCGCATAATCAACGAATTCAATTAGTATAAAAATTTACATAATAATTTGGGTAGAAAAGTAATTAATAAAACATATATAAGACTAGGGCTGTTCACGGAATTCGGAGATTACCGAACCCGTACCGAAATCCGCACCGAAAAAGAACTGTACCGAAAAAATTATGGACTTTTTTATTTTAACCGTACCGAAACCGAACCGAATATTTTTTTGGTACGGATCTGGATATTACCAAATTAACCGTACCGAAAAACCGAATGTGACCGTACCGAACCGTACCGTACCGTACCGAACCGAATAACCGAATTAAATATGTATTAATTTTAATTATTTTTTATTTATTAAACATTATTATAATGTTATTGAATTTAAGTACAACTAAGCGATTTCATAATTTCTCCTCATTTTCTTAACACAAACACTATATTATTTCTCTTTTAAGTTCTTAAAATGTTAACTTATGTTTAAATGTATATCAAAATTATTTAAATTTAATTTCTTATTCTTTTAATTTCATTGTTCATGTATATTCATTTCTTACAAAAACTTGGATATGGTGTACCTTGTGTCATGAATTACGACCAATATAATTTTAATATTGCACTTTTCATTCACAAGATATCTAATATATATATATATATATATATATATATATATATATATATATATATATATTATACTGTATTTTAAATACTTTATTGGTGGTGATTTACGTAAATATTTTAACCATCCATTATAATATAATGTGTTATATTCAAGCTTGTAATGATAAATGTTTGATTGTAGTTGAAGTTGAGTAGTATTCGTGAGTGTGCATGCATCGAATGTTTTTTTTATGATTAAAAAACGGAGAGAATGATAAAAAGAGGGTAAAAACTCCGTTTATCCGCTCCGAACCGTACCATACCGATCCGGTCCGTTTGTAACCGAAAATCCGTTCCGAACCGCACCGAAAAATAAAATATCCGTACCGTACCGTACCGTACCGTACCGAAATTTCGGTACGGACACGGACACTGGAATTTTAAAATAATCGAACTTTGGTACGGACACGGATATTTTCAAATATCCGTTTTGGTCCGTACCGTGAACAGCCCTATATAAGACAAAATGATCCCCAATAAAAAAATTAAAAGGCTAATTACTCAAGTGCATAGCATGCACTTGAGGCAAATTTCAAATTAATATTTTTTTTAAAGTTTATTAGATAAATTGAGCTTTGAAAAATTAAAATTGATTTTAAATTTGACTCAAAATTCAAATACACACAATAATTACTATACTTTTATATACTCCCTCTGTCAAAAATTAAAAAAAGAAAATAGCATTGTTGCATTTTTCACAGTTATTATGAAAATAGATATAAATGTAAAAAGTAAAAATATTTTGTTTAATCCATTACAAAATAAATTATGTTAATAATATTATGTGTGTATATTGAATAATGTAGATAAAGTTAATTGTTTTCATTTATAAAACTAGACTATCTTTTGTGGATGAATAAAGAAGACAATTAAAGTATTTTTTATGGACAGAGGAAGTATATGTTACAGATTAATATGACGAGCTTAATGAATTATCGTCCTAATATTTTTATAAAATTTGAACATAAAATGTCTATAGTAAGAGCATTAAAATACATCGTGCTAATCTTCCCGGTACTGCACCCATTTCATTAGAAAGACTCTATTAACCTTCGCACTTGAACATAAATTAGTCAAAACGTTGCATTATCTTAACCAAAATTAGTTACTCATTGAAATATAAACTGTTTCATCTAAAAAAATATTGTTATTTTACTGTAAAATGATAATTACGAACCCGCATCACTATGTAGACATTAGACTGGAAAAACCTTGATAACAAATGGAATGGCAATACAGAGAAACAATACAGTTGATGAAGAAGAAATCACGACAAACTACAAACCTAAATCTCTACCAAATTTACCGACCGATACATTCACAATCTCACCAAGTCAAATGGGGTTCTTGTTCTTGAACTTGAATAACAGATATCAGAAACTTAATGGGGGCTGTAGACTGTAGTAGTAACATTAATTTATTTCCACAAAAAAAGATCAAGGGGTCTGCACATTTGAGTCCTTGGACTTATTCTCGTCGGAAGACGGCCGGTTCTCCGAGTCGGATTGCCGCACCTCTTCGATCATCCTAACAACCTCCTCCATGCTCGGCCGCATCTCCGGCACCTTCGCCACACACGCCATCGCAATCTGCAGCATCTGCACCATCTCCTCTTCGATGTTCTGAAACCTCATCAACTCCACGTCGAAGACCTCGGCCGTCCACTCCTCCCGCACCACCGACTGGACCCACCTCGGGAGATCGACGATGTCGTCCCGGCTCGGAGACTGAATAGGCTGTTTTCCTGTGAGCATCTCCAGGAGGACGACGCCGAAGCTATACACATCCGACTTGTGAGTGTGTTTACGGGTTTCGATCACCTCCGGAGCTCGATACCCTGCTTGTCGAGACGTGGCTGGGTAGTTCATCAGGGGGGCTAAGCCGAAATCGGAGACGCAACCGTCCAGATCTTGGTTGAGGAGGATATTCGAGGACTTGATGTTTCCATGACTAAATTTTGCACCACCTATTGTGTAAGCATGAGACACCCCTCTCGCTGCTCCGAGCGCTATTTTGAGTCGTGAATCCCAATCCAACGGAGCTCTTCCCGTCGTCTTGTTTCCTGTTTGTTCGAAAATCGCACAAAAAATCAAAGAAAATCACACAAAATTCAAAGTTGCATGCATGGATTTTAAGCATCATGTTGTCTACTAATCTACTTATTAGAAAACGGATTTTTAGTACTCGGTTTGAAAGAATGCAACACAAAAATGTAACAGAGGATCCCGTTTGAAAGTATTGTAGATAGAAAATTGGAGAGAGAGAGAGTGCATACCATGTAACAGACTTGTCAAGCTACCGTTTGGATAGTAATCATAGACTAGGAGCTTTTCGTCCTTCGAGTAGTAATAGGCACGTAAAGGCACGATATTGGGATGTTGTCCGACTCTGCCAACTATTTCCATTTGCTGTTCGAAGTCTTTTTTCCCAACGATCACCTCTTTCAACCTTTTCACAACGACTGTGATCGATTCCTCCAAGACTGCCTTGTATGCAGTTCCAAAACTACCCTTTCCCAATACTTCAGCTGATGCCCTCAACAAATCCTCGAGATCAAAGTTGTACGAACACCCTTCAAAGAAAACCAACTTGTTCTTCTCGGGTTCTTGGACCCCACTACCAAACTCTTCGCTCGGTTTCTCAGCCCTCCCAGCTCCGGAAGACTTTACTTTTGGGGCGGCACCACTGTCGTCCTTCTTTCTTTTAATGCAGCACAAACATAAAATCAGAGCTGTAAGAAACAGCAGCACGGCTCCTCCCACTGCAATAGCAATTATAGCTCCCAAAGGAAGTTTCTTTTTTGAGCTTCCTTTTTGAGGGACTCGTGAAGGACTAGGGGAAGAAGAAGGTGCAAGAACAGGGGAACAAGGACTCAGAGGGGCCCCACATAATGTGTTTCCAATAAACGAAGAATTGGGAAACTTGTTTAGAGAAGACGGGATACTTCCATTGAGATTGTTGTAGCTCAGGTTGAAACGTCTGAGACGAGGTAGGCCTAGATCAGGAATAGGTCCAGTAAGGGAGTTATTCTGAAGGCTTAATGATGTAAGTTGAGTCAAATTTCGAAATGTGAGTGGGATGCTTCCAGTCAACGAGTTAAATGAGAGATCAAGAACGCTGAGTTGAGGGGAAAGTGAGGTCGGAATGTCACCGGAAAAGTTGTTATTTTGGAGGAAGAGGTAGTGGAGAGAAGGGAGGGAGAGGATATCAGAAGGGAGATTACCACTAAGGCGATTGGAACGAAGGCTGAGAACCTGCAAAGATTCCAAGTTCCCGATTGTGTTAGTCGGGATTGGACCCGTAAGTCCAACCCCAGGAAGGCGTAGACCAATCACACTTCTCCCGTCAATGCTACAATTGACACCTGTCCATGATGTACAGATAGGGGAAGCGGGATTCCAGTTGAGCTTCCGGCCATGAGGTATGGCAGCTGAAAAATCGAGAAGGGCTTGTGTATCTGAACTCAAGTCACCATGACCGAGAGGAAGAAGACCGGCTATGAGAAAGATGGTAAATAGCATTACATGGGCTGAGCAGTGTTTCATGAGAAAATTCACAGAAGCTTTGAAAAAAGACAGGGATTGCAGTTTTCCTGCAGAGAAGGGAATAAAAAGCACAATTTATTTACAAGAAGATGGGCTCTGAACTTATGAACAACATATAAAAGAGAGGGTAAAAACTTTTAATTCTGACATAAATTTGACTCATTCGCTAAAAAACTTAAATATACAATGAGAAATATCAGTTCATATGAAGAAAAGTATTAGTTCAAACAAACGAAAGTATTAGTATGTAGCCTGGAAATTAGTACATTTTCAATATACAACTAATACATTCATCAAATGAGCTGATACTTTTCATCACAAGAACTAATATGTTTCGACTGCTTTTTTCTATGGTAAGCAAAAAAATATAAAAAAACAGCTGGACTGAAAATGTTAGTCAAAATTGGGTTTAAATTGCACCAAAGCTAAGAAAATATAAATTTGCAAGTGTCAAAATTTAGGTTTGGTGTACTCACAAAATTGGAAAAATCAAAAGAGATTCATGCATATAATCACATAATAACAATCAAGAAGACAAGAGCAACTAGACATATGTTGGAAAGGTAGCTATATTGTTAAGTGATCATAGGCATACTGTCTGTAAGACGAAATCTAGCAAAAAGATGTATCCTCCGAGAAATTCTTTCTACGTGAAAGACAGAAGTCCATTAGAATTTAAGAACTCTACGTGCTCGGATATAAATGCAACTAACTAGCCAATTAAATTTTGAGAACAAAGAATTTCCAGCAAAATGTGTTTTATTACCAAAAAGATTATAACTTCTCTATCACGTAGACAGTAAAAGATATGATAAAGCACTTTGAACGAACAAAAATTAGTCTTTATAATGGCTAACAAAAAGAAGGGGCTGTCTTCGGGAAGTCAAATATATTGCTCACAAAAAGTAGTTAGAAGATGATAATTTAAGCTTTATCTTTGTAGCTAAGATGGTTTTAATTTTTTTCTCTCCTTCTTTTTTCCCCTTAAAGTTATAATAAATCAAACTGGACCATAATTGAGGTATTCACAACACTACACGCACCAAAAGTAAAGCACATTGTTGGCAATCCCTACCAAAAGAAGTTTTGTATCATCTGAAAAGAAGAGTCTAAAAGAATAAGTTTCACAATGCAACACCAAAACAGGCAGCAAATTGTCCTTTCACCTTTAAAATCAACCAGATGTTTAATTTCCATTCATTAATCTAAGAAACAGAAAAACACACAAAGAAATACAAGCCTCAGATATGTTTGTTGTGAAGCTTCCATGTGAGAGAGAGGATCCAAGAGAAGTTAGTGAATGAGAATCCTAGACAAAGATGTGTGTTTTAGGTTGGTTGGCTGTAAAAACAAACCAAATCCGAATAATCTTCACAGTAAGAATCAAGATTTGTAACCTTAAATAACCAAATTTAACAATCACATATTAAAAAAGAGTCTTTAATTGCAACAAATGCAGTAAAAACAGCAGCTGAATCTTCAAGCAGAACTTCACCAACAGTAACATTAACAACTCCACAACAATCATCAAATCTCACTGACCCAGATCTGCCATTAAGCTTTTTCCCCAATACTAAAGAAAACAGAAGAAGCTACCAAAGAACAGAAATTAGAGAAAAGGGTTTGCCAAATTACCTGTAAGCATCCCGAAAATTGGTCAAATTCAAGATTTTGGAGGTGGGTTTAGGGAGTCAAAATCAAAGCTTGTTCTTCCAATCTTGAAAGCGGAGTTAATGAATGCAGCAGAAACAGGGAGGTCCAGCTGGCAGAATTGAAGGGGAAAGAGCAGCATTGGCAACCGCATTTTAGTGGAGAGTTCACACCATTAATGGGAATTCAAAGATCCCAGAGTTGAATGCACCAAGTAATAATTCCTCAGCTGGAGTTTGAGCAGCTTTTTTTGTTGAGAATGAGCTGGAAATGGAAATGGAAAAGAAGATGAAGAATGGGGGTGGGGTGGGGGAGGAGTGACTGAAGTTGATTCACTCAACCACTGGGGGAATGAGGTGGAGTGGGGGTGTTTTAGTAAGAGGGAGTAAATATAGGAAAAGGTTTTTTAATTTTAAATAAAGCATAATTCATTTTTTACAATTTTTTTCCTTTTGACTTTTTGACGTTAGCACATTTGCCATTTAGGGCATTTTCATCCCTCTACCCAACCCAAAGTATAAATTTTTGTTACATCAGCTGCCACATCAGCATTTAATTCTACTCTCAATTTCTACCTTTACTCCCCCATCCATTTCAGATACAAATGTTACTATTTATGACCTCACTATCCATATCATTTAATTCATCAATATTTATTAATTCAATATTTTTACTTTATTTTGTTTTTAATTATATTAATTTATTAAAATAAATAAAATATATGTTATATTTAAAATTATTTTAATTGATAAAATAATTATGTATAAATAATTATGTATGTAATATGTATAAATAATTATGTACAAAAAGAAAAAAAAAATATAAATGTGTATATATGCATGCATGCCAACTGCTATACAGCCAAAAAGCAAAAAAATAAAAATAATAATAGTAATAAAAAAATGCAACCACGGCTATACAGCAAAAAAAAAAATTAAAATGCATGCAAGGCTTTTAACAGCCGAAAAGAAAAGGAAAAAAGAAAGAAAAATGTTAGTGTGGGGTCCATTGTACAGTAATTGGAGTACCCCAATTCTTTCTACCTCTCCTTTCTCTCTCATATATTCTACCCCACTCTCCATTCATTCTGGGATGTAGAAATTGTGCCACATGAGAATTCTACCCCCCAATGGGGGTGCTCTTAGTAGACCTTTTATTCATGCGGATAAAAGGGACGAATTGGAAAGGCCGCAGATATTTGCCACAATTTTGTTAAATAAATTCAAAACTAAACATACCCACTTTAATTTTGCAAAAATACTAATAAGTACACTCATCCCTAATCACCGCTTTTACCCTCTTCCTTCTTTATATTTGATTTTTTTAAACTAGGATTAAAAATGCAATTGTAATAAATTTTTGGTCCCTTTGATTGAAAAAGTAACAAATATTCAATCTCTCTAACTAAATAAATAATTGTTGTTCAATCATCTATCTTGATGAATATTTAAATAAAAAAAAATCGTGTTATCTCAATAGAAGCAATGACAACAAAAAAGTGATGAATGAGACAAAGTCTATTGTTAATTCTAATGATAGGGATAATACTGAAATTTTACAATTATATAAAATAGAATAAAAATAGATGAGTTTAAATAATAAAAAGGTGTGTGCAAATATCGTCGATGAAAAAATAAATTAGAGTAAATTAAAAAACCCTTTAAGAGATATGTCCAAAGAAGGATTATGAAAAGAAAAGAAAAGAAAACTAAATTAGAGTAAATTAAACAAATCCTTAATTCTTTTAAGAGATATATCCAAATTACTGAAAGAAGAAAATTTGTATAAATTTGTTTATCCTGAATAATATTACTTCCTCCATCACCATTCTATTTTCATATCTGTGTGGGTATACATGTTTAAAAAAAAAAAAAAAAACTTTATTAAGTATTCAACCAAAAAGAAAAGTGGGTGATTTTGCTTTTTAGTGTATAACATGGTCAAATATAAATATTTATATTGAGTTTTTCTTAAAGGTGTAAAGATAAAGTTGAGATAGATCAAAATGAAAAGTGTGAAGATGGAGTTGGAACGAACGGAGTAGTAATTTTCATAAAATATTATTAATTGTTATCATTGAACATTATTAACATGACAATATTAATTATTTTCTTTAAATAAACATTAGTTATGCATATAGTACACGGTGCAATTAGTATACAAGTGTTACTTCTCCTAGATTAACATAGTTTGAATAATAATAAAATATTTAAATAAAAACCAACAACAAGTAATATTAACAGCAAGCAATCAAAAAATACAAATATGAAAAAGAAACACACAAAAGATGGTAAATAGTACTCCTTCTGTCTTACATCAATTTGCACACTATTAAAAAAAATTAATTTGTGTGCACATTTATAAACATATACACATATCTAGGATATTGCAAATCGAATATTGAGACATGAAGTCTCCATCTGGATTACCACTTAATCATACTTAATAATTTGAACTTAAGTTTTACCTGAAAGATTAAAATATTTACATTTAATTTGTGAAATATGTATTATACCAGCTTATTATATTATGAGTGGAGCTCTAAAAGTAGGTGGTAAATACTAAATAGTCAAAAAGGGGTATAAAAATAAATGTGAGACCCCCTCTCCTAGCAATCATAATTTAGAACGTACAAGAACAAGACTTTAGACGTCGTTCGACAAAATGCGACAAAGAGTCAACAAATCAGTCCTCACATTAACTACTATAATCTTTATTATTAAATGAATTTTGGCGGATTCTATGTTTAATTTAAAATATTTACCTAGCAGCACGTATATATAAATTATTTTATTATAACTATCCATGATTTATATTTTATGAATAAAAGTTAGCAATGATAAGCATAAAACAAGCAACATGGAGCATTTAAATTAAATAACCTTAAGAAGATATAAACACAAAAAAAAAAACTTTGTGAAATAAATTATTAATACTTGGCCGTTCCCTACCAACAATTCGATTTCTTTGTGTTATTTTTTTAATACACTTTGTGTTCCAACTTTTGAATCATTAACATGTGTAAATATAATGTACATTACAATTTACTGATTATTTGTATAACATCTACATATGTCTACAACCGTAAAATATTAAAAATGGCAAATATGACTTAAAGGGAAGAAGATATAATTCCTTAGACAACAAAACACTGCTTTCTTTCATTTTCCCCATTTTTCTCAACTTGGTTCTTTCGTTCAAATTTAAAAATCCTGATATTATACATTTATAATATCTGAAGTAAAAATGAAGGCCGATTGCTATAATTATCATATGAAAAAAAAATAAAAAATACAAATCACCACTTATTGAAAATCCTGGCCCCTCCGTGCTAGCCAACTAAGAATTATTTTTTCTTGATTCATCAAATTAAATTCTTGTAAAATACTCAAAAAAAATTATATTTAAATTGTGTTAGAATAAATAAGAAATGGGAGAGTATGAAATAAATCTGTCACCGTCACACGTACATCACGTGTACATTTATAAGGATGCGCCCCGCTGTGTGATTTCATCTGTCAATATATATCATCAACATCACCAATGCACCATTATATTTAAGGAGAGAAGAAATATATGGTTGGCATTTATTTCTTGCTTTCCTTACTTTGCCCATTTAATGCAGTGTGAAGATTTAGAATTTTTAGTGTCCCAGTCCTAACAAAAAATTTCAAATTTATTTTACTTTGCAATTGTGTCCAAATTAATTGACAGTTGAACATATGAGAACTAAAGGGAACTTTATTTTCCTAACACAGAAAACCAGGCCGATCCTATATATGTATTGAGTTGGTCTTCTATGAGACCGTCTCGTGGCATGAGACAATGGAAATGGGTGTAATTAGGGCATTGACGCATTAACACTTTGGTAGGGGTAGGTGTTAATTTGTGTGGTCTCATGCTATGAGACGGTCTCATACAAGTTTTTGTCATATGTATTCTATGGCCTGAGTCGAACCTTAAAATTAGGCCTCCTAAAATTTTTCTGTAAATTTTTTTTTTCACACACCAAATTTTAGCATAAATGACTTATTAGAATTAAATATTTATTGATATTTTCGGTTGGACTTTGAGTTAAATCATTTTTTTTTACTTTAATTGTTTCGCTATTGGTATACAAATATATATATTTTTGGAGACATGCACTATACTGTGAAAAAATTAAAAAATAATAATAATAATTCACGTGAACTCAAATTCATAGGAGAGCAAAGAGCTACACAAAAAATTAACACATATATAGATATAGAATGATAAGAAAAGTTAAGATGTGATTCTTAATTTTTTAACTCATTATAAATAAATAAAAAATTATAATGTAGAAATTTATTACTTGGAGTGCCAACAAGTTACCTTAATTTAGAAATTTCAATCAACAAGATCTCTATATCTATCATGTACAATATTTTTTTGCAAGAATATGTGTGTGTATATATATATATATAGGGAGAAATTGGGTTTCTAAAATTGATAATTTTTATGGGCCAGAGTCTACGGACTCCTCTCCCTCCAAAGAGGAGCGGCCATGTGGAGAACACTGGTCAGTTGTGTCTGACACAATTAAATAGGATAAATCATTAAAGATTATTTGAGAAAATTATAATTTTAAGCTAGAAAATCGTTATTTAGTACTATAATTTTTTACTTTTCATTATTAATTAGTACTATGTATTACTAATTGCTTCAATTTTCATTGTTGTTTTTCTCGTTTTTCCTTATTAATCACTTTGTAACACACAATAGACTAAATGAGAAAGTAGAAATTATGGGATACTAGTTATAGATCCGCGAGTTTCGCGGATTTTTTTATTAATTATTTTTAAAGGTTTTGATATGATAAAAAAAAAATTAAGTTTTGTTATATAAATAAAATATTTAATAATTTATTCGATCACTAAATATTATAGATTCAATTTAAATATTTAATTGTAAGATTTAGTATACATTATTTACAAATGTATTAAATTGTAAAATCAATATTTTTTTTCTTTTTTTATAATAATTATCAGATTAATTGTTACGAATTTTTAAAAACTTCTTTGTAAACAATATTTGTTGTATATTTGGATGATTTTCTTTCTAAATCAAGATGCTAAACTTTCAATTCATTCCTACTTTTGACTCAGAATACTGCAATATATAGTTGACCGTGAACGAAAATTGGCTTGGCTTCAATACAATTTCTTTTATTGAACATTTTTTTTTTTTACATTTGAAAGCTAATGATACGCAACACCATTTGAAAAAAGTATCAGAACATCCATTGTAGAGATATGCATGTATGTATATTATTACATGCAAAAAATGTAGACGGCAAGTGACACATAAAAAATTATCCTTTCATCCCATACTCTCATAAAAAACCAATAAGACAACCAAACATAATTAATCCGAATAAATATAATAATTAGTAATATTTAGCATAAGTAAAATACATTTTAATTTATAATCTCAAAATTGAAATCAAATACATTTTAAGTTAGGGTTCGAATATATATTTCTGCAAAATTATAGCTACTTCTAATAAATACTCACATATTAATTACACATTACACATTATCATAATTCATATCACATTAATTCATATCTTAATTCTGCCATTAAATTTCCCCTTAACACATTAATTCATATCTTAAATAACATTACTTACTATTTAAGTAAACTAATGAATTCATGAGTAGAATAATTAGTAATGTTTAGCATAGATAAAATATATTTTAATTTATACAATCAAAATTGAAATTAAATACACTTTAACTTATTTAGAATATATATTTCTGCTAAGTAATAACTACTACTTATGAATACTGTATTTAATACATTCATAAATATTCCAAAAAAAATGAAGTTTATTCTTTCCTAATCAAGCACATAGATCTACAGTTCCAAGATTAACGCTCATTAAATTTGTAACATTCGGATTGAATAACTTGTGCCCAAAAAAATTGCAACAACCAAAAAATTACATCCGCAACTACGCTGGATTGCTCTATCCTTTTAAAGGATGATTTTGGAAATTTTGTTGAGGCTTGCAAGTCCATTATAGGTCTTAAAAAGTCATTCAATTCAATGCAAATTAAGAAATGTCCACGAAAATACTAGTAGTTAAATCTCATAATTGTAATTTGAGTTAATTTGGAAAAAATTTTGAGGCTTGCAAGTCCATTATGGGTCTTAAAAAGTCATTCAATTTGATGCAAACTAAGAATTGACTACGGAAATACTATTTAATTTTAATTAAATCCTTTAACACATGCTATTTGGTCAAGGAATGTGTAGTTAAATCTCATAGTTGTAATTTAATTTGAGTTAATATTGCAATCTTACATAAAGGAAGGTTCATGCATAAGATGATAATAAAAGAGAATTTAATTTTATGTAGTTCCTTAATTTTTCGACATTTTGAATTTGGTCCTGCCGTCTTGATTTTTTTACTGTATAAATTACTATTTCGATATTATTTAAAAAAATTAAACTCTGGAATTTAAATTTCTGCTAAGTAACAACTACTACTTATGAATACTGTATTGAATACATTTATAAACATTCCAAAAAATGAAGTTTATTCTTTCCTAATCAAGTAAACAAATCTACAGTTCCAAGATTAACGACCATAAAAATTACACATTAACATATAGTTCATATCTTAATTTCACATTACACACTACACATTAACACAATTCATATCTTAATTCTTCCCTTATTAATCACGACTTACATAATCAAATTCAACCTTGTTACACATAAAAAATATACTTTCATCCTATACTCTCATAAAAAACAAATAAGACAACCAAACATAATTAATCGGAATGGTTACGATAATTAGTAATGTTTAGCATAAGTAAAATACATTTTAAAGTAGAATACATTTTAATTTATAATCTCAAAATTGAAATTAAATACATTTAAGTTAGGGTTCGAATGTATATATATATTTCTGCAAAATTATAACTCCTACCTAGAAATACTCATATATTAATTACACATTACATATTATCACAATTCACATCACATTAATTTATATCTTAATTCTGCCATTAAATTTTCCCTTAACACATTAATTCATATCCTAAATAGTATTACTTACTATTTACGTAAACTAATGAATTCATGAGAAGAATAATTAGTAATATTTAGCTTAGGTAAAATACATTCTAATTTATACAATCAAAATTGAAATTAAATACACTTTAACTTATTTCGAAGATATATTTATGCTAAATAATAATTAATACTTATGGATACTGTATTTAATACATTTATAAACATTCCAAAAAATGAAGTTTATTCTTTCATAATCAAGCACACAGATCTATAGTTTCAATATTAACGCAAACAAAATTTGTAACATTCGGATTGAATAACCTGTGCCCAACACTGTATTTTAATACATTTACAAACATTCTAAAAATGCAATTTATTGTTTCATAATCGAGCACACAGATCTTCAATTCCAAGATTAAGCCCCAAAAAATTTGTATATTTTGGATTGAATAACCTGTGCCCAAAGAAATTGCAACAACAACAAAATAAATAAGGCTACTATGCTAATTTGCTCTATCCTTGCGCAATATTTTAATGTGTAGTTTTATCACAGTAGCCTCCACGACCGATCTTAAAAGAAAATTGTTCATCATACCACAGATTTTCCAGGCGAATAAAACGACATGGATTCACAATAATTGATAGGCAATTCAATTGGATAGGATCCTTACCGAAACATTTATCAAGTTAAGATGAAGAAAGAAGAAGAATAGTTGTTCGCAACGTTTATGTTCTGTGTAAATATACACCGCCGTCGACATTGGCAGAATAATAGGAACAAACTAAAATGAAAATTAACAAAAAAATAAAGAACATGAACACTACGAGCTGGAAGACGGATAAATATTTATTAAAGATACAAAACATGTTAAACATAATCGATACAAATGAATCATATTCTACATAATCTGTAACCGATAAAACTCATGAACGATATATCTCTTCACATCCAACCTCAAACTCATCTCTACAAACAGGGCAATGCGAGACAATATCTAAATGTTACAGCCTCTAACCACCAGCACAATGAAATAAATTTTCGAACGCATGATGCCGGGGAACTGACACTTTTCCGATCGCATGCTAATGAAATGGAAAACAAAGACGTACATAGAATGGTTATTTTGTTATGAGGGATACGACCATTTTATAGAATAAAATATGAACGACGGACGAATAGGATTACACTAAGTAAAATGAACGACTAGGATTAAAAGTAGGAGGTTGGGTTGATAAGACGAGGAGGAATGGGGAGAAGAGAGAAAATTATATATTGTCAATATTCAATCAAGATTTCATGTTACTTTCCATGAAATCCCATCTCTTAGAACAAAATTGTGTCCAAATTTCACTTTGGAATTAACAGTTGAATCATTGAATGTCAACTCCAATCGAGAATTAAATCATGAAGCAATATTGGTGGACAATACCATCATTCTCAGGGTCAAACATAAATGAGAATGCAAACTGATCTTGGTTAGTGGAAATAATTCATTTATCAATTTTATACCCTAGGTAATTGGTAAGTTTGTTTATTTACAAGTATATCAAATTTTCTCGCCAGTGTTTATTGATTTATTCAGTAGATTTGAGAAATGTTGTTTGGATTTCGAAGATGATTTGAAGAGTTTGATCTTTACTTGTCACCATTCTTCTATAAAAATTGTTGGCAAAAACTTATATGAGACCGTCTCATGGTATGAGACCACATAAACTAATATCTACCCCTAACAAAGTGTTATTGAGTCAATGCCCTAGTTACACTCATTCTCATTGTCTCATGTCATGAGACGATCTCATACAAGACCTACTCAAAATTGTTTGTGTTGATTTGTGTTCCACAATTCATTGTATGAAAATGTTGTTGGTTGTAATTTTGCAAATAACATTGCACATGTACAATGTTTGCTCTAATTTATATTGAACATGTGTAATTATTTTTTCTACTCATGTGCAATATATCTTTATTTTATCGGTAAGTTGTGACTCGAAGTCTCGAACTCGTACATTTTATTCAACACATGTGCAATCTATTGCATTCATATGCAATCTATAAATTCTATACGATTATAAAGTTGCAGACTATGAAATTTATTTAAATGTATCATTATAATTCTTTTATGCAAATACCATTGCATATGTGCAATGATATTTTTTACTTACATTGCACTTGTACAATGTTTGCAATAAAATTTTCATGTTTTTTCTACATGTTCAATGCTTTCTACAATTTACATTAAACATTTTTTTAAATGTTTCTTTATATTTAGATTTATATTATGCAGCATGTATATTAATAAATTCACAAAATCTAAAGCAAACAAGTTTTATAGTATGAAATTTATATCATTACATGTATTTAGTAATATTATTATATGCACAAGCACCTTTACTAATCTGCTGGTTTTTAATAGTATATTAAGAGGGAAGAAGGGAAAGAAAGTTGTTGTTTGTATTTGGCTCGGAGTTGTGTGGCTATTATGAAGATGAAGAAATGCAATTATTTTAAGAACGAGATGTTCTCGATGGATAAAATTTTGGAGGAGCTTAGGTTGAGGCTTTGGAGTTGGCTTATTGCTAAGGAAAATTCTTGTAAATATCTATCGTTTAATGATTGGGTATCTAATCCCAGGGCCTCAATTGGCTTGTAACTTTGTTGTTGTATTGAACATCTTGTTGTTTTTTATGGGGCGGATTGTTGGGAAATTCGGGGTGCCCAGATCTACTCGGGATGAAATTTAAATACAAATTTAAATATAATTATTACTAGTATTAATTAATCCTAAATCAATTCAAATATTAACTGAAGGTGTGCGTGTGTTATAAAGTAAAGATGTTGTAATGAATGTTGTAACAGACACTACAGCAATCTTGAAAACCAGAGATAAAAACGTATACAACAGAAGACTTAAACACACAATTGCAGGATGAAATACTTTTTAACACAAACTATATAAATAGCTTGTGCTAGCCTTACAACGAAACGTTCACTATAATAAGATTAGTGACACAAAAGTTGTGTGAAGAGTTAAATCGTTCACAATGGAAACAAGACTCGATATCACCTATCAAATCTAAATTGGCTAAGTGTATAACACTATACACCATCAAAGTTGATCTCACTCTATATCTATGAATATAGGATTGATCGCAAGTTATGCGAGATGTACTAAACTTCTAGGCATAACATAAATGTTGGAATAACTGCTCTATCACCTTTGAACTCAGGATTAATGCAAGAGTAGGTGTACTCGTTTACTCCACACTTGGTACTGAAGACTTCGGCTTCTATTTATAGATGGAGGTCTTCAATCCAAAAATAACTTCTTCATGTAACGCTCCATGATCTCATGTTATCCCACGATCTTATCTTTATTTCTGATGTTTATTAATGCAACCGCCTAATCCAGATCGTTCTAAAACGTCCTGGAATAACCTGGATCGTGTTGGTCCTTGTAGATCCTTCTAGAACCCATAACTGTTCCATGTTGCAACCAATGCTTGCAACATTCACTGCAACATTGAGTATTCCAGAATCTTGTAGATCCTTCTAGATCTTCAACCTGAATGTTAAAACATCTAAGACAATATTTGATCATAAAGAATTAGTTAATGAGAAGAAAGAGCAAATTCATGTTGTTTCGAAGTAAATAGTGAATGCTTCACTACCAACAACATTAACAATAACTGTGCAAACAACAAATTTACATGCACAGGAATATAAACATGTAAAATTCTATGGCGGAAAAACAAAGAATTTTACGTAAATCATACCTCTTGAAGCAGCGTCCAACCGAGATCTACGGGACAAGCGTACCGATCCTATCAACCGTAAAAACTTTTTTAATTATTCTCTTTCTCCTTATTCGTTCGACGGTGGGAAGCACCCACGAACAATATTAATATAATAAGGAAGAAAGAAAATATTTTTGCTCTTGATTTTTCCAACACATGGAATTATGTACTTGGAGATGAAAAAACTATCCCCTATTTATAAGAAGGGGTGACCGAAAATATGATGTAGAATAGGGGAGGAAAAAAGCTTTTCTTGATCTCCAAGAAATCTTGAATATATCCCATATATTCTTTTCTCCATAATAAAATATTTTACAAAAATCTCAACCTCCTCATTATAGGGGAATTTTCGAAAATAATAGGGAGAAAATACTAAATTTGGATTTTCTTGAATTTATGATATAATCTTGTATTCCAAGAATACATATCTTCCATAATATCTTTCCAAGAAAATCTACAAAATCTTTTCTCTCTCCTAATACTCTAATTTTCAAAAATATCAAGAAAAATCAGCAATTATATTTTCTTTTATTTCAATCACCTTATTATTATTGGGCTACTTGAGAGGCCTTTAGGAGAATTAAGATTGTACCTCCAATGAGCTTCTGAATTTCAATATTGAGCCTCAATATTATTCAGCCCATTAATATTAATTATTACCACTAATAAATTAATATTGCACTATCCATCTTAATCCATATTACGATAATATGGGCTCCCGGTTATTATTTCCCGTGTTTAAGATTATTTAGTCCATTAATTAATTGAGCTTCTGAATAGCTCTAAATTAATTAATATCTTTTACCTTGGAGTAAAGACAGCTCAACATTATTATCCGTACCGAAGAAACTAATTCTGCACTTGCAAGATTTAGTACAATAAAACTTCTGAGCCCACCAAGGGGACAAATCACACGAGCCGTACTCGCACACGTTTCTCCGTATTAAACCTTAGCAACTGTTCCAAAACACAAGGTTCGAAGTCACGATGATTCTCACCCAACATGAATCAAAACAATAACTATTAACCACACACGGTCCTATTTAAGTGACGGAGATTAAGAAATCAATAACCACTGAGGTCTAATTCTTCACATTTCAGAACAGAAAAATTTATCCTCGTTGTAGGTCCTCTTCAACACATACTAAATGTGCTAGTGCAATTTCTTGGTCAAGACAGACCAATCTGAGATATACACATCGACCTTTCACAGCAGATTGTTCAATTCCACTTAGGTCGTGAATTGGTACGTTTAGTTACAAGAAAACCGTTAATGTGATCTTCCGTGATCTGGTATCACCACATTAGCTACAATGTAACACATACTATATATATTGAACGGGTTGCAATAAATATATAACATTCATTCATATTCAAAGCAAATGTGATAAAATAATTATTCTCATAAAACAAAGTGATACATGAGTTATACGAAGTAAAAGCATACTTTCACATATAACTCCAACACGGATATGTCTTATACCCTAAACCATCAAAGAATATATTTCGTTTTACTGATAAAAAAAAATATGCACACATTGATATCATAATATGCATTCACTAATACCATAGCAACTCATAGTGTAAAATAATATGATATCAATAAATGCATGTAATATGCAAATAATTTTGGGACGAAGGGAGTACAATATTATAACAATAACATTGATAATATAAATTCAATAAAAAAAATTCAATTTACTTAAAGCTATTTACATTGTTTGAAAAATAGCAGTTAAATTTAACTTAACAACTCTTTTTTCAAAGCCAAATAAATTGGATTGTAATTTTTAGTGTTTGCTTTAAGCCAAGGAAACCAAGAAAATTAAATTAAAACAAACTACTGTAAAGCAATTGCAACATAACAAATAAACGGAATGGAACTAAGTCCATTACTAATTTTAAATCAAAATAATAATAATTTATCATAATTAACATTTATTTAAAAAAAGAACAATACAAAAAAAATCTTGACATTTCTTACATATATCAAAAAACAAGACCGTATATCCAGGTGCGGAGCTAGGATTTGAGGTGGGGGGGGGGGGGGGGCACAAGATATGTAGTTTAATATTATATGTTCGATAATACTTAAATATTTTATATTAATTTATACCAACATACTATTAATAATATATAAATATTTTCTTAATGTATTAAAACATAGAACGTTTCTAAGTTATATCACATATATCATAGTATAACCAAATAATTACTTTTTTTTTTGCTATTTGTTTCTCAGAATTCCTTGATAGACAGACTCTAAGAAAATCATTTTCCATTTTATTTCGAAGTGTAGTCCTGATTATATACATTTACGTGAGATTGAATTAAACTTAAATAATGAACACAATTTGGTACTCCCTCCTTCCTAGATGTATTTTCTCATGAGACTTTTCTTGACTTTTAATGTGAAACTTGATTTGTAGTATTTAAATGAATAAAATAATTTTTATGACGATGGAGTATTTTTCAATTTAAGTGCATGAGACAAAATAAAAATATTTTTTTATTTAATTATTAGTGGAATAAGATGTCAATTAGAAGTATTTAAAGGAGTGTGAATAGTGGAATGAGAAAACAAAACTGAAATAAAGGGAGTACCATAACAAATGTATAGAAAAAAAAATTCCTATTAATTGAATGAGTTAATATAAAAGAGTTAAACTATTAAATTTAATGGGTTAACTTAAATACAGTAGATTCAAATCACCCAATCTTAATATAGAGTATAAAACAAAATATGCCAAAATTTAAGTCAAATTACTACACCATATAGCATATATACATATCACTTATATATAATATATAACATATATACATCTAAAACATCTAAAAACTAGGAGTATATATACTTAAATAAAAAAAAGTTTGGGTTTGGGGTTGGGGTGGGGGCACGGCCACCCTTGGCTTAGGCGTGGCTCCGCCCCTGCGTATATCATATGCAAAATAATTAAATGGACTGTGAGATTGAGGGAGTATTTTGGAACAATAAAACTAAGTCTAGAAATACTACTTTTGAAAAAACAAAAAAAGTTACTTCTATAGGTGTTCCAAAACACCCTTTGAATACGTAGAAAATCTTACTTACTTTCTATGTAATGTGACTAACCTACACGTAGGCACAGTACACTTGGCCGAGTCGCTCAATAACTATGGATATTCATTTTTCATTCTTTGTTATTTTCACAATAAATATTTCATTACATAAAAAATAAAACAACATTTCATATATTAATAGACATTTTTTTAAAAATAATTACTATTTTCACAAAAATCACCATTTGACACTATATATTAATAAACAAATACTTTCATAAATAAAACGATAAAAAAAAATTATGGAAACTTACTTTAGGGTACGTAGGGATTACTTTTCAAGAACGTGGTCTTTATTGTTTAGAATTAAAGAATTTGTATACTTTGTATTCTCGCGCCGCAAAAGGAAAAAATCAAAAAATCTTGTATCCAAATAAAATTGTGACAACAAAGACTGTGTTGCGTGCTATCGAAAAAAAAAAAAAAAGGCTGTGTTGCACGAGTTTATTCAGAATTGGGTAAATGGAAAATCCCTAAATTTAATTTCACCCCACCTGCTCACCAATGTGTTTATTTGATTTTGGCATAACATCATTCTAATGGTGGCTTTAGATATTTAGCAACGTGTCACGTTTAAGTTGCGCACTCTCAATTGTAATATATAAAGGAGTTTATTAAATTTTAAGTTTACACCATAAGACAAATATTATACATGTATATATATAACACAAGCGTGTAAGTAGAAATATGGGACGAGATGACCAATCGAGCACAAACAGAAAGAACCAGAGGCTTGTGCTTGTACAGTATTTTTTTAAATAAAATATTTTTTATTAGATTCTTTTAAAATATATATATATATTCTAAAATAATATTTCATTTTTTAGATTTTATATCATAACATTATTGAGTAGCAATGTTATGCATACAAACTTATATTAATTTTTAAATAGTGACACTTTATACACACAATAATGACATTCAAAAAAGAAATTTAATATAAACTCAAGTTCATAAAAGTTTTTGTCAAGAGTATTTGTATATTTTCAAATTATTATTATTAGGCAAGACAAAATATAAAGTGAAAATGGTTTATACATGAACCATTGAAGGGTATTAGACTATAATCATTAACAACCCCCAATAACCCGGATTTGGATCCAGTGTTGTACATGAGGGTCCTGTGCAGCACAAATACGTGGTGACACCAATTGGTGTCACCCCACACAAAATCGAATACACGGTGACACCAATTGGTGTCACCGTGTATTTGTGCTGCACATGATGCTCCTGTACAGCACTGGATCCAAACCCCAATAACTCAACCTCTCAATAAATAATTCATTAATCTCTCCTCCACATACTCAATCTACTATTCAACCCAACTTCAATTTTTTCATTCTTCATTAATAACCCAATCTAACCTAAAATAATTATTTATTTTACTATTTAACAATTATATATATACTATAATAATTTTTTTATTATATATAAAAATGTAAACAATATAATAAATTGAGTAGGTCTTGTATGAGACCGTCTCATGGCATGAGATGAGACAATGAGAATTGATGTAACTAGGGCATTGACTTATTAACACTTTGGTAGGGGTAGGTGTTGATTTGTGTGATCTCATGCCATGAGACGGTCTCATACAAGTTTTTGCCAAATAAATTATATTATTCAATGCACATAATTTTGAAAGGGGTAAATTGCGCCAAACACCCTTTTGGTTTCGAAAATCGGCATGAAACCCCCCTATGTTTTAAAAATTGCGCCAAACCCCCTTGTGGTTTTATAAATATAGCGCAAGATCTCTTTTTTTCCGTAAAAAATTAATAGCGTTAAGTTTTAACCCGTATGACCTATTATATATTTCTGTCCAGTTGACGTTCTTTCATAAAACACCTAAACGCAAACTAGGGTTTATCTCCAAGTAAAATTTCAAAATTTATACAATTTTTTTTTTTAAATGTGAATTTCTTGAAAAAACTTGCTTATTGTGAACATACAAAGACTTGACAAAAAAAAAAAAAAAAATTTGTTGTTGCTGATTTTCTTTAGAACGAGAAGTATCCAGGGTAGGTTCCAATTTCTTTTATTTTTTATTTGTACTTTTCTTAATATTTCTAACTACAAATTATTTACTAAATGCTATATTAATATATAATTAGATATAAAGAGGATTTTTTAAAAGTATTTTCACTTCTTATCTATTTATAATATTTTATAGATAATAATTATTAAATAAATTAACTATATAAAAGCATAAGATTATAAAAAATAAAATTAAAAAAACTTAAAAAAATCCATAATAGAAGGAGCATTTAATTTAGTTAATGGAGGGATAATTGTGTCAATATATTAAAAAAAATAGAAAAACCACTAAAATTCGCATGAAGTGTGCGTGAATTGCACACTACTGTTAATCTTAACAGAGTTGGGGGCTTAATGCTATATTTATAAGCCATATGAGAGTTTCATGCTATATTTATAAAATATAAGGGGGTTTGACGCAATTTTTAAAGTATAGGGGGGTTCCATGCCGATATTTCAAACCACAAGGAGGTTTGACACAATTTACCCATTTTGAAGATTGAGAATTTTTAAAAAGTTGAGAATCTGGATAATCTCTGGGGTTAAGAAAATACTGAAAATTTGGATAATTTTGTGAGTTTGGATAGTTTTGAGAGTTTGAAAAATAATTTGGATTACTTGGATCCATAATAAAAATTAGGAGAAATAATACAAAATAAAATAAATTTAAAGGAGAGATTTTAGAAATTATGAGTAAAATAGAGAATTTGATATCTTGATTCTAAGTATATAAGTTACGAATTTTGGTATGTATATATATATGTATATATATATTTTTACAGATAATGTATAAAATAAAAAATTTAAATATTATCATATCATATTCACGCCAGCCAATGATATAGTGCCATGTGTCAATACACATGACACAATTTATCTCAATCTCCCGGTTGGTCAACCCTTGAGGTCGGCCACCTCAATTTTCTTTTCTTTTATTTTTTAATCTTTATTTTGTTTTTTTATGGGTTGTGGTTGCAATAGGTCATTAATGAACTAGTCTTAATTGTTTTTACATAAGAATATTAGTTGGTTTTACTAAAGAGTATTAGTTGTTTAGTGAAAATAAACTAATACTCTACCATATAAACAACTCATGCACTTCAATGAAAATAATTAATTATTTTTAGTAAAAATAATTAATACTCTTCAATAATTTATGTATAAACTAATTTTATTCTATACATACTCATTAGACAAATATCTATATTTGACTTATTAATGATTCCGATTTGATTTTTAACATTTATTTTATTTTTCTAGATTCAAAATAAAGCTCCTAGTTACAATTATTCCCTCCGTCCCATAATTGTTTGCACACTTTCCTTATTCGTCCGTCCCACAATTATTGCACACCCAAAAAAGGAAACACTTTTATAAACTCTACCATCACAATATTCACATATTTACAAGAATTGTCATTACGTTTTGCCTTTTGGGCCCACAGTATACTTAATTCAACCAATTTCTTCACTTTATACCCCACAAAATACTACTCATTACACTTTTTTAAAAAGTAGTGCCCATTTATGGTGCAAACATCGGTGGGACGGAGGGAGTATTATTTATTAATATATTTACAATTAATTTTCAGATTTATTTTGATTATTACAGTTTCCAAATACTCAGATATAATATTAATTTTCTATTTGCATATTGCGCCACATTTAAAGTAATCATGAAGTAGATCAATCAATGAAAAAACTGCATAAGAAAAAAAAAAAAAAAATATATATATATATATATATGATTTCGTAATTTACGGATTGGTTATTCCGTCATATAACCTATCATCATATCATGATAAGAAAAATTGAAGTTGTATGATAAATTTAATTTTTAGAAGCAGATTTAGTGAAAGTTGTTAAACAAAATTAATTACACCTAAATATTCGTTGAGAGTTAGTTAGCTGTCATCACAAAGAAACAAGATATAAGTACAATTATGGGGACTTTGTTGGATTAAAGCTGAAGGAACATTCTGGCACATTCTTGTCTGTCCGCAATCATGCTGAATTTGAATTTGTTCACCCTTCTTTATTTATACAGGAGTACTTAATTTTGTAAGTTTGTAGTTTTATACTATCCCCATCCCATTTTTGTTTTCTGTTTGACTCTTATTTACATACACGTATTTACAATTTTATATCTTGATTTTCCGTATTTACTATAAACGATAGTAATCAACCATACGATCTTATTTGATGGTCTCAAAATCGGTTAAAAACAGCCACTAATTCACGTGATTAGAAACGATCATCAACAATTGTGTGGAAAATTTAATGCGAGAGTTGAATTTTAGTATTTAAATGAATAAAATAGTATTAAAAATGATGAATGGTGAATAAAGTAGTATTGAGAATGATGAATGGTGAATGGTGAATAAAGTGGTATTTAAATGAATAAAGTAATTTCCATTTTAGGGATGAGAAAACAAAATTGGGACGAACCTTTTTGGCAAATGGGAAAACAAAATTGGGATGGAGGGAGTATAATTTTTTTAAAAGAAAGGTTTTGCAAATCTCTATGGTTCAAAAAATAATACAAAATTAAATTTTAAAAAAAAAATTAAAATGTTAAAACGTTATTTCTAAATCATATTTTGCCTTATCGTGGTATTGCCGCACGAAAAATTTATGTTACGAGATGTCCAAACCATTAGAAATTTAGAATTACAATTAGCAAATGTGTAAAATCAAGGTGAATATTGTTAAACTAGTGTTAGCCCCGCGAAATTTCGCGGGCTTCAAAACCAATTTCTTTGATCAACTATTCATCTACACTTTTAAAATAGAAATGCACATGTCATATTATAGTCTTCATAAAAGGCATTTATTGTAGAGATATATTTTATTCTATATCACATTTTAAAAAATAATATTTTGCAACAATGTTATTTTATTCTATATCATATTTATGCTTGATCCTTAATTTTACAACAATGTTATTCCAGAATTTTCCCAAATGAACCATTGTCGGTTAGAACCTTCTATAATAAAATAATAACTTCTTGAACTAATATATCACATGCTTTTTTAGGAACACAAATTAGTATAACTAACTAATTACTAATTAGCAAATCAGCGACTAATCAATCCAATATATGATACATTTTACTGCAACTATGTATATTTTTTAGGTGAATTAAGAACATTCATTAGAACCAAAAACTGCATGCAATATTTAATTTCCATCACAACACTTTTAATTCACGAACGATCCAATTACATTGGCAAATTTTAAAATGAATACTACTTGTATAAAAATTCCCCAAGAAATTATAGATTTGTAGACAATATTTTATCTCATCATAGTAACAAACCATCAATAAAAAAGAACAAAAGGACTAAACCCGCAACAAATTCAAACATCACGGAATGTGTTAAAACCCATATGAACCAAATCAAACATCCCACAAAGACACCAACACATAGACGCACCACACATGACCAACATACCCTTAAAAAAATGAACAACAACTCAATCGTTTAATGGTATAGTAGTTAAAATATGTCAGTATGTGTAGAAATTATGTAGATAGAAGTCCACTTATTCTAATACATTAAATATAAAAATGAACTCATTAGGAATGACCATTATAGGATTAATTACGAATTACTATTATTAGATTTTAATAAATTCTATGTACTAATGAAAGGACCAAAATTAAATTAGACATATACCTACTGCTTAAGAAAATAAATTGGAGTGGATTTTGTTTGTTCCCATTTAGTTATGTGCACGAATACAATCATGAATTTAAGTATACAAAAAAATCGATACCAGCCGCACACGTTAATGTATCAAACAGCCGCACACATGCTCAAAACGAAGAAAAATACCGATCGGACCGAAACAACATTTACATACTATTTTTGGTATAAAATTTTAGTATATAAAGAAATCTATACCAGCCGCACATATTAATTTATCGAGCAGCCGCGCCACACGCTAAAAAAGAAGTAAAATACCGTTAGGGACAAAATCAATCGCTACATACTATATTTTGGTACAAATTTTATTAAACTTGCACTATCAAGTACATAAATAAAGTTTAAGGACCAAATTGCAGCGAAAATATGATTGAATGGACACTACAATTTAAATTTTCTCACTTATTATATTTAAACGTCGCACGTTAAATTAAACTCATTCAAAAAATATTAGTTATATGTATTTCCAGAAATTTTACTTATTATTATCTTTTAAAAAATATATAAAGCAATTTCACATATAGTTATGTGCATGCATACTGTTAAATTTTTTGCCAAATACACCATAGTTAGACTTGGAATTCTCGGATTGAACTGTTTTAGAAGAGTACAAAACCATTAATTTAAAGGTACATAATCATAACCTCAGGACTAATATGGTTCAATCAACTTTTACTCAACTTGCACGATCAAGAACATAAATAAAGTTAAAGGACCAAATTGCAGCAAAAATATGATTGAATGGACATTACATGTTAAATTTGCCCACTTATTGTATTTAAACGTCGCACATTAAACTAAACTCATTCAAAAAATATTAGTTATTTTACATGAAAGCCGTGATATTTTTTTCCAATTACTTATTGTTGATGGGCGAACAACTTTGCATTTAATCAACGAAAGATTATCATTAAACTTGATAACAGGATGACAAATGAAAGAAGCTAACAGCCTTGTGGAGCAAGCAGTTTTGAAGGGCGAGCATCTTAGCAAAGAGCTGACAGCCTTGTGAGGCGAGCAGCTTTGCAAAACAGCTCTGACATGGTAAGTAAGATATTGTGGCGAACAGCCTTGCAAAGAACAGCTGTGCAAGTGGCTCAAACCAAGATCAACTCAGGCGAACAGCTTCGTAATGAGTCGAGCAACATTGTAAAACAATCCCAAGCGAGGAGCGAACAACTCAGAACGCAAAGGATCACAATATCCAACGAAGACGTACAAGCGAGCAGCCGATCACCGTCGAGAGCATCTCAATAGTGCCAAAGACCAAATACAACATGGGGAATTCCAAGAGTCACTAGCTTAGATATGGTCCAAGTGTCCTAACACTTGGCACCCATCCAATGAGCAATAGTGTAGATGTTGTACAAGTGTCCTAACACTTGGCAAAGATCCAATGGTTAAGCCACCAAGATGGTGACACATGACCACTTTGTATGTCTATAAATACTTCCTTCATGTACATGAAAGAGGAGAGAACAATTCAATAAATTAGCAAAACTCTTGCCAAATTATTTCTTAAGCATTACTTAGCTTGATTCCATGATCTTGATCCTTGTTTGATGATCTTCATTAGATGAAAAACAGCCATTAATCTTCTTAGTTAGAAAAGATCATCAACAATTGGCGCTAGAAGGAGGGCACGAACCTTCGATTTATAAAAATTCGAAGAAAGTTTGAAGACTTCCACCGGAATCTGCATAATCTCGCCGGAATCCGGGAAGAGGCTGCCGGAAAACAAGAGTGCACATTCTTAAGACAAAGATGTACAACACTTTGAGGGTTTTAATGCATGTGTGCATGAACTAGGGTTTTCAAACCTTCATAATCACACACAAGGCTAGTAACCCTTGGAAAAGGTGTTTGCAAGAACAAGATTACTTCATCCGTTTGCTTATTTACCCATATTTTGATAGTCGAAATGGTTAGATCGCAAGAAGAACGACATTCGAGTATATCTCCAAGTCGTAGACCAAGAACTAGAAGTTCGTCTACTGAAGGACATGCACGAACGGTGAGAGCAACTTCGCAGAGGAATATACAAGTCACTATTAACACGATTCCACCGGAAGTTGAAGCTCTTGCTCAAAACCCGGAGGAACTAGCAAAAACGATTGTTGTCCTTCAATCGATACAGAATCGACAAGCAGCAGGACCGTCAAGAGCACCTGTGACGACCAATCGAGCAGGCGAGCAGGGTCGAGCAGGCGAGCAAAGAAGTAAAATGAGAGAAGATGTACGTCGGGACGAGGCTGACAGCGAGGAAGTCCGTACAAATAAAAGAAAAGCCCCATTGAGCGGGCGTCTGGGAAGCAAAGGAGAGTCATCACCAAGTCGAGCAGAGGAGTCAAGCAAAAGTACTTCCCGAATAAGTGCTTTGGAGAGACTGGGTACAAGGAATGTAAATAGGAGGGAACCATCCCGAAGGAACGAGGAGCGATCACGCCATCCTGCTCGCCCTTCAGTACATGACCGAATCAGGAGGTCAGCTTTTGGCCGACTAGGGCCAAATGGAGCTAGCAATGTTGCTAGGAAGATGACTCAGGAGAAACGTCCCGTTGGCAAGGGACTGCATCGTGAAGAGGTCACTGACCCCAATCACGATGAACAACCTTCCATCGGGAGGACTCCCCCAAGCGAACTGCAGGAGATGAAAAAAGCAATTGAAGAATTACAAAAACAGCTAGAATCCCAGGGAGGTGTCAGATCAACTTCTCTCCCGTCCTCACCGTTATCCTCGTCAATTCTCAATGCACCAATCCAGAAGAAAATACAATTTCCGGCCATCAACCTGTACGAAGGAACTTCAGACCCTCATATCCATATAACAAAGTATTCGGCCTTCATGATCTCGGTAGGGGCAACGGATGCCACGCAATGTCGAAATTTCCCACTCACCCTTGGAGATGGCCCACACAGATGGTTTTCGGCACTGGCTCCCGGATCCATTAACTCTTTTACCCAGTTGAGCAAGGAGTTTTTGTCTCACTTTTCAACCGCTGGATCTTACTTGACCCACAGGCACCGGTTGGCAGACATTAGACAAGGAGACGAGGAGTCAGACAAACAATTTCTAGAGAGGTTTGATAAGGTTTTGCTGGAAGGCGAAATGGTGAGTGAGGATACAAAGATAGTTGCAGTAATGGCCGGGCTGAAGAAAGGAACTGATCTGTGGAAGGAGATGCATTTAACCTGTCCGAAAACATACGCAGAATTCAGACACAAAGCAGGAATCCACGTGTCGATGCAGGAGGCCCTGCACAGAGAGTTGGGAGACAAAGCTGATCCAAAAAAGTTTGGCAAGAAATCTGGAGGTAGTGATTACAAAGCTCCGAAGAACATGAAGTCGTTCAATGAGGGAGCTGGGTTGAAAGAAAAGCTGAACCAAGTCCTTACCATGTCCGTGGACGCTGTGTACAACAACGTTAAAGACAGGGAAATGTTGTCAGAGCCACGGAGGATAAGGCAAGAGAGAGGAAAGTTGAACCCGAACAAATACTGCGCATATCATCAAAACATCGGCCACTTCACAAGCGAGTGTCGAGACCTATTGAAGCAGTTGTGGAGGTTCTATGAGGAAGGAAAGCTGTCCGAATTTGTGAAAAGGGAACCAGGTAAAAGACCAAGGGCACCGGTACCATCTAGTTCGGATGACGGAGACAGCGATGAACAACCGAGCAAAACTGGTAAGAGAGGAAGAAAGGTCCCAGCAGCCCCGGTAAGGCCTATTCCAGAGATTCTGATGCTAGAACCCACTGGACCAGTAGGTGGTTGTTCTGATGGGAGACCACCTATGTCGAAAAGAAAGAGGAAAACAGAACTGAGAGCAGTAGATCAGGTGATGGAAGTGGGTATAAATCCATCGACCAAACGAACAGGGGACCTGACTTTCTCAGAGAAAGACTTAGACGGGGTACTCACTCCCCACAATGACTCGTTGGTCATTTGTGCCAATATTATGGGGACAAAGGTGCATCGTCTACTTGTCGATACTGGTTCCTACACGAATATCCTGTTCAAGAGCACGGTGGACCAGCTAGGAGATTGCGCTGAGTACATCAAAGACTGTGATCACAAGATTGTAGGATTTGGAAATGCTGTAACCACCCCGCTAGGAATAGTTACGTTGGCAGTTGAGCTTGTATCAATCGAGGACCCGGAAAGGAAAATGAATAGAATGGTAGACTTCCTGGTTGTAGACCAACAGTCCACCTATAACGGGTTCCTCGGCCGTCCTTTCTTGCATGAATTTAAAGCAGCTGTTTCAACGTACTATTATTGTTTAAAATTCCCAACAAAGAAGGGTGCAGGTACAGTCAAAGGAGACCAGAAGAAAGCTCGTGCGTGTCTTTTGCAGATACAGTTGCAGGATCACCAAGTCAACATGGCGGACAGGTGCCCAGACAAGGACGGAGACGATAGCGAGGCCGTGACTTCCGTCGATACTGAAATGATGGAAGTCGACGAGCAGTCATGCGCCGACGAACAGCCGCGCAACAACGAGCAGCCGTGCGCAAACGAACAGGCGCGCATTGACGAGCAGATGTGCACAAGCGCACAGTTGGGCGAAGACGAGGAGAAACGCGAGGACGAGCAGGTTGTCCAAACAAGAGATAGAGAAGCTGCTCGCCCAACGGACGTTGATGCAGAGGACATCGAGCCACGACTGGGAGCAGAACCGATGGAAACCGAAGATGAGCTAAAAGCAAAAGGGCCCATTATTGACCCCAGATGGAAAGGCCAGAAATGAAGGGCTACCCCGGTCGAAGAGTTGGAAACTGTAAAAGTCGACCCGAACCAGGAGGGCTTAGAACTCTTCATAGGGTCCGAGTTACCAGAGCCGTACAGGACCAATATGATTGAGTTTCTTAAAGCAAACCTCGATGTGTTCGCATGGTCGCATGCAGACATGGTGGGCATCAGTCCCGAACATGCTTGCCACAGACTCAACATCGACCCAAGAAAGAAGCCAGTCCATCAGAAGAGGAGGAAATTTGGGCCCGACAAATACGAGGCGCTTGACGTGGAGGTTAAAAAGCTGCTGGATAACGACCTAATCAAACAAGCGTTATGCCCGCAATGGGTGGCGAATCCAGTGTTGGTTAGAAAAGCGACTGGAGCATGGAGACTTTGCATCGACTTCACGGATCTTAATGCCGCCTGCCCAAAAGACAACTTCCCGTTGCCTCACATTGACCAGCTAGTTGATAGCACCGCCGGACATGAGCTGCTCACATTCATGGATGCATTCGCAGGATATCATCAAATCGCGATGCATCCCGATGATCAAGAGCACACAGCGTTCTACACTAACAAAAACTTGCTATGCTGGAAGAGAATGCCATTTGGGCTAATCAACGCTGGAGCTACATATCAGAGACTGGTAAACAAGATGTTTGATCATCACATCGGGAAGACGATGGAAGTATATGTGGATGACATTGTTGTCAAGAGCTCAAAAAAGGAAGATCACTTACAGCACCTGGCTCAGACATTTGAGATACTTCGGACCTACAATATGAAGCTAAATCCCAAGAAAAGCAGTTTCGGCGTCCATTCTGGGAAATTCTTGGGACATCTGGTTAGTCAGCGAGGAATTGAAGCAAACCCGGTGAAAGTGAAAGCAGTCATGGAGATGCAATCGCCCAGATCAGTTAAAGAAGTCCAACGGCTAACCGGATGCCTGGCAGCTTTGAACAGGTTCGTCTCAAGGTCCGGAGATAAGTGCAAACCGTTTTTCGAGGCCATCAAGAAAGGAAAGTTTCAATGGACAGAAGCCTGTCAGCGAGCGTTCGAGCAACTGAAAGAATATCTCAGCGATACAAAAATTCTTGCTAAGCCGATTCCAGGGGAGAAGTTATACTTGTACTTGGCGGCTTCAGAAGTGGCAATCAGTTCAGTGCTCGTTCGAGCAGAAGGAAAGTTCCACTTACCCATTTACTATGTAAGTCATGCCTTGCACGAAGCAGAACTCAGATATTCACCAACAGAAAAGCTAGCATATGCACTGGTGATGAGCGTCAGAAAACTTCGTCCATATTTTTTCGACCACCAGGTGGAAGTGTTGACAACGTTCCCGCTCAAGCAAATACTGCACAGACCCGATGCAGCTGGCCGCCTCCTAAAATGGTCATTGGAAATCAGTCAATTTGGGATTTCATATGCTCCTCGAACAGCGATCAAGGGGCAAGCCTTAGCAGACTTTATAGTCGAGCTGACTTTCCCCCAAGATCCAACGAGAGGACATAACCATCCCTGGCACATGTATGTTGACGGTTCGTCAACTAATACAGCATCGGGAGCAGATATAGTCTTGATAAGCCCGGATAGGCAAGTTTTTACTTCAGCCGTTCGATTCGAGTTCATGGCGACGAACAACGAAGCAGAGTACGAAGCTGTGATCGTTGGGTTACGCCTAGCATTAGCAGTTGGAGTACGAAGGTTGCAAATCTTTGGAGATTCGCAATTGATCATCAACCAGGTCCGGGGAGAATATGAGGCAAGAGATGAGGACATGGCTTTGTATCAAAAAATTGTTGCTCACTTGGCCTCTTTGTTCGAACAAATATACATTGAACAAATACCAAGAGACAATAATGCTCAAGCAGATGCATTAGCCAGGCTAGCAACCAGCACCGGACCAGCAGAATTGTCGGAGGTAACGCTAACAAGAATGTCCAAACCGTCAACCGAAGATTACAAAATCTATCAGATCAACGAAGATTTCGAAGAAGACGACTGGAGGATACCAATCATTGAGTATTTGCAAAACGATAAAAAGTCAGACAACCCGTTTGAAGCTAACAAGTTGGTTAAAAGAGCAGCAAGATACACCATGATGGACGGACAGTTGTACAAGAGAGGAATCTCGCTCCCACTTCTGAAATGCTTGGCTAGGGGGCAAGGACAAGCAGTACTGAAAGAAATCCATGAAGGTGTATGCGGAAATCATGCCGGAGGACGGGCCTTGGCATATAAAACCATAAGGCAAGTATATTACTGGCCAACCCTCCTCCAGGATGCGATCAAGATTGCCCGAACTTGTCATAGATGTCAATTGTTTGCCCCGAACATTCACAAACCCCCACACGAACTGATTTCAGTCAATAGTCCATGGCCGTTTGCGAAATGGGGAATTGACCTCATTGGGTCTTTTCCCCCGGGACAAGGAAATGTTCAATTCGCGGGGGTGGCTGTTGACTACTACACGAAGTGGGCAGAAGCAGAAGCACTCGGGCGGATCACACAGGAGAAAATGATCAACTTTATATGGAAAAACATTGTTTGTCGTTTCGGGGTCCCTCAGGCGATAGTGACGGACAGCGGAAGACAGTTTGAAGGAAAAGAGATCAGGGATTTTTGCGAAAAATGGAGAATAAAGAAACATTTCTCGACACCATACCACCCCCAGTCGAACGGTCAAGTAGAAGCAGTGAATAAAATAATCAAGCATATACTGAAGATTCGTTTGGTCGACAAACAAGGAAAGTGGTCAGAAGAGTTACAAGAGGTGTTGTGGGCATACCGAGTATCCCACAGAACAAGCACAGGCGAAACACCCTTCACAATGGCATTCGGGACAGAAGCAGTAATACCGATTAAGCTAAAAGTCCCGACAAGTCGAACAGCTGCGTTTGATGAAGAGAAAAACAATGTTGCGCTGGCAGCAGAGCTGGACTTGTTCGAGGAAAAAAGAATAACAGCAGAATTGAAAAATGCAATTTACAAGAGAAGAGCAGCGAAGTACTACAATTCTCAAGTAAAAGCAAGAGAATTCGAAATTGGGGACTTAGTACTTCGAAAAGTTTTAATACCACCAGGAGCATTCGGCCCGACTTGGGAGGGCCCATACAAGGTGACGAATAAGTGGCACAACGGCACATACGACCTTGAAGACATGGAAGGCAAGTCGTCCCAATACTCCTGGAATACAACTTTACTCAAGAAGTACTACCAATAAAGTCCTGTAAGTCTTAGAAAGTTTGTAAATAGATCCTTTGTAATTTTTGAAATTGTAATTTTTGAAATTTTTGCTTAAGTTTATAAGCGAGCAGATTTGCACTTATCTTACTAGGCGAGCAGAATTGCATTTATCTTTTGTCTTGCTGTATTTTAGTTTTTGAGCCTTAAGTCCAAATTACTTAGTTGCTCGCCCAAAAATTTGCAAAATACAAGTCTGTTATAAGACGAATAAGAGAGCTTATTAAAAGAAAAAATAAGGCTAAGTCCATAACGGACCAATAGCCCACATTAATACAAGGCCAAGTCCACAAGCGACCAAAATGGCCCAAGCAATTAAAGGTCAAGTTCTACAAGGACCAAATGACCAACCTAAATTTTTTATTAAGTGTTTTCCTTAAGAGAAAAAGGGACACTTAGAAATTATCATAATCAAAAGTAATAGGCGAGCAACTAAGTAAGACAAACAAAGAGGCGAGCAATTAAGTAAGACAAACAAAGAAGCACAAATTTGTAGATGAGCAAAAATTTTCATTTCTTTAAGTCAAAAGATGTTTACAATAGGAATGAGAAATACAGAAAGAGATCCTATTGTAAATAAAAACTAAGTCTTCAAGAGGGAGGTGGAGGAGGAGCCTCTGCAGTCCTGGTCGCCTGAACACCCGGCTGCTCGCCCGGGGCACTTGTGCCAGCCCCGTCTATTGGCGTTAAGGGAAGAGACACCAACCCCTCAAAGACCTCATCGGTGGCCGTCGCGCTGGTCGTCGCTGGAGCAGGGTCAGGCTGGCCGCCATAAGTGGGGGCAGCAATGTCAACCTCCTCGCCGAAGACGTCTAGAGGAAAGCCGAGAGCGGCTAAATCGGAGACGAACAAGGTTGAACTAGGAGCAGGAGGATAATTCTTCACATACTCAATGAAGTCCGCCTTCACCGCATCACGAATATCTTGGTTGTGATCATGGGCGAAGTGGACAGACCTTAAGCATTCGGCAAAGGCACAGATGTACCCAAAGTTGGTCTTATCCAACACCTCCTGCTCATGAACTTCGTAGTCGACCATGTTCTTGCGCTCTTCCTCCAGCTTGTTGATTTGTTCCTCGGCGGCCAGCAGGCGAGCAGCCAAGTCTGCTCGCTCTTTCTCAGCTCTCTCAGCCCTCCTATCTGAAGACTTTACCTCCAGCATCATCTTCTGAGCCTTGTCCAAGGCACTCTTCTCGCCGGCCAAGGAGGCCTCCATCTTACTCTCCATCAAGGCCAGCTCCTTGGCATGCTCGGCCTTGCACTCTTTGATGGCAGAGACTCTCTCTTCATCCATCTTCTCCACGCGACGGCCCAAGTCGCGGTTTGTTCGCTCAAGATCCAGGACTTGGTCGAGCAGCATCTGAGACTGGACCAACTGGTGGCTAGCATTGTACGCCACCAGGCGAACATTATCGCTGGCAGATTGGCCACCAACAAGGGTGTTCGCCGATTTCGTCCAGGCCCTTGGGACCATCTCAGTAGCCCGGCGAACAGGGAGATCTGGGATGTCACGGAGCGAGGAGGGGGCATTTTTAACCACAGAGAGGTGGTGGAGTGTTGTCCCTCGGCCGGGGTAGAGTGTTGGGTTATACCTGACGAACAAAAACAAATGTTAGTGAGCGAGCAACATGGAACTAAGCGGCGAACAATAAGAAAGTCGGGGATGATTAACTTACTCCTTGATTTTCACCGGATCCCAACCCAAGTAAGAAGTGTCCCTGGGATTGTCCCCTGTCTTGGTCGCCACCAAACTGGCGACCACCTGTTGTTCGTCCATTACTTCCAGTGAGGTGGATTTCAGAGTAGGGGATCTTGGAGCAATGTTGCTCGCTTCTCCAACAGTTTTTGACCGCTTTGAGGCGCGATCATCTCCATGAGTGCCGCGAGTATCATCGCCCCGCGGCGCTTTTTTCTTCTCCCTCTCCTTTTCCCTCTCCTTCTCCTTTCTTACATCCCGCGGAGAGGAAGTAGTTTTGGCTGCAGGCTTGCGGCGACCAGCTCCGGCGGCTGGGCGACCAGAAGGGTTCTCTCCTGCCCGAAGGCGCATGATAGCAAGGGGAGGGTCCATCTTTCTTCTTGAAGCCTCAGCCATTTGCTTGACTCGTCCGGCGAGCAGATAGTATGATTCGGGCACAGCCGGGATAGCAACAGTGACTTGTTGATCTGACAAGAAAAAGACAAGTGTTAGGCGAGCAAGAATGACTGACGAGCAAGAGTGATTGGCGAGCAAGAATAAAAAGTTACCTTCTGGGACGGCGGCTTGAGCTTCAAGGTGGTGAGGACTCGTAATCAAACCAGCAATTTTGCGACAATGAGCCTTCGATAGATGCTCCAAATCGCGACTAGCAGCGTCGCGAAGTGAAATGATGGCTAACGTGAAGAGGTATTCGTCGCTAATATGGGGATGCCCCCACTTCAAGTTTCTCGGACCTGCAAAACAACAAAAAGGATTAAAATTAGTCCTACTTATGAATTAGCAAGACAAAATTAGCCCTACGTTTGATTTTTCCAAAGCCTTCAGGCGACATGATGCGCGCCTGCCCGCCAGCGAATCCCTCAGTTGCTCGCCAATCTCCACCAATAAAGAAGAATTGGCAATGCCAACCCTTAATCTTATTGGGAACACCTTCAACAAGTTTCAATCCGGTCTTCGCCTTAGCGTAATACCAGCCAGCACCGTCCTCGGAAATGGTCAAGGCGTAAAGGATCTCCGCGGTTGTTATCTTATTCTTGTAGCCCTCAAGACCAAAAAGAGTCATGAAGGCTAGAAGACTACTCCAACCGTTTGGAGTAACTTGAGTGATCGCCAAGTTCATGTCGGACATGAAACGGCCGATGAGCGGATGAACGGGGAGCGGGAAACTTGTATTGAGCACATCCAAGTTTATCGCCGTACAACCAGGAGGAGGGCGATCAACCGTCTCTCCTTTCGTTGGCGCATACATGAAAATGTCATAAGGAATCTTGTATGTTTCACGAATGCTTGCCAGATCGTCCTCGATGACAACACTAGCAACCCTGCTCGCCGCAAACTCACTCTCGCGTGCCTCCATGATCTCCCTTGATGGAAGGATAAAAGTCCTTGAGTAGCGAGCAGCATAGTCCCTCCATTCATTATCGCGAGCAACGCCCTCAGGGATCCTGGACTCTGGTGTTGTCTGAGCTATTGGGAAGTTAATTTCCCTTAAAAACTCCCAAGTGAGAGTGGGGCCTTGCTGCTCGCCAACTCGCTGTTCGCCAGTATTGTCGGGTTGGTCGCCTTCTTGATCAACAGAACCCTCTATCTCCGCGGCCACTTCTGCAGAGTCTTCTCCTAGGTCGGAAGAAGTTCCGGGTTCGCGAGCAAGAGGTTATATCTCTTCTTGCTCGCCAGAGCGATCAACTGCGTACATCTCTACTGAGCGAACAACGGAGCTCGCATCTGAGTCCGTATTCTCGTCCACCAATAATGTACGTGGGTTATTCGCCAACGCCTGGTGAACAGATCTGCGCGGAGAAGACTGATCTACGGGTCTTTTTTCTGGGTTTCGTCCGGGTCCGGATTGAGAGGAGCTTGAGGGGGAAAAATCCATTCAAAAAAGTGATGGAGGAATTTGGCTAAGTGTGGTGTAATATACGGATAATGCCGCCGACGGGGGAGTTACGATGGTGACGGAATTAACAGAACAGCGGCGCGACGGCGGTTCACGGCCGGAGTTACAGTCGTAGTTACGAGAAAAAACGAAAGAAAAAAAAAAGTATACGGAATCGAAATTTAAAGGAAATACAAGACGAATTACCTTTGAAAACGGAGATCAAAGTGACACAAGGGGAGATTCAAGTACAAGAATCGCAAAGAAAGAAAGCTTCGAAGCGTTTATCAATGGCGAAAATTGAAGAAATTCAGAAAGAAGAAAGAAGAAAGAAGAAGAAAGTGACGCCTATTTATAAGGACGAAGCCGGGGCGAAAATGCAATTTTCGCAAAATTCTGTAGGCCCCTATGGGCAAATTGGGGGTCGCGCGTGACTGATGCGACGCCTCGCGTTCCGTGCCTCGGGAATCCAACCGTCGCGACACGAAAGAGCGTTCGCTGCAGGTCGCGCGCTTAAGTTTCCATTTCTCGTTTGCTCGCCCACGCGGATGCTCGCCCATATAACCAACTATACTCTCTTTCTGCTCGCCCATTGTTCGAAGAAATTATAGCTTGGTCTCAGTTGATCAATCCATATTCAACATGAGGCCAAGCTAGGGGGCAATTGTTGATAGGCGAACAACTTTGCATTTAATCAACGAAAGATTATCATTAAACTTGATAACAGGATGACAAATGAAAGAAGCTAACAGCCTTGTGGAGCAAGCAGTTTTGAAGGGCGAGCATCTTAGCAAAGAGCTGACAGCCTTGTGAGGCGAGCAGCTTTGCAAAACAGCTCTGACATGGTAAGTAAGATATTGTGGCGAACAGCCTTGCAAAGAACAGCTGTGCAAGTGGCTCAAACCAAGATCAACTCAGGCGAACAGCTTCGTAATGAGTCGAGCAACATTGTAAAACAATCCCAAGCGAGGAGCGAATAGCTCAGAACGCAAAGGATCACGACATCCAACGAAGACGTACAAGCGAGCAGCCGGTCACCGTCGAGAGCATCTCAATAGTGCCAAAGACCAAGTACAACATGGGGAATTCCAAGAGTCACTAGCTTAGATATGGTCCAAGTGTCCTAACACTTGGCACCCATCCAATGAGCAATAGTGTAGATGTTGTACAAGTGTCCTAACACTTGGCAAAGATCCAATGGTTAAGCCACCAAGATGGTGACACATGGCCACTTTGTATGTCTATAAATACTTCATTCATGTACATGAAAGAGGAGAGAACAATTCAATAAATTAGCAAAACTCTTGCCAAATTATTTCTTAAGCATTACTTAGCTTGATTCCATGATCTTGATCCTTGTTTGATGATCTTCATTAGATGAAAAACAGCCATTAATCTTCTTAGTTAGAAAAGATCATCAACACTTATTATTATCTTTTTAAAAATATATAATGAAATTTCAATTTAAGACTACGAATTATAAAATTATTTCGCAATAGTGAACTTTTATAAACTAATATAGTAGCAAATTATCTACTTCACTCGAACATGACTCAAATTCTATTTTCTGTGAAAGCAAGAGAGATTAATTGCATAGTTGACTTTTCTGATGATATGGTTTAATAATAATTTTTAAGATTATTCATAATTCCAAGATACATGAGCAAAGTAACAATACAATAACTTAATCAAATTCCAACAAAAACATATTAGAAGCTGATAGGAGGTAAAATAGACAATCTTGATAGAATATAATTTCTGCAGATATTTAATCCCTCGGTACGCAGCATCATTCTCGGCCAAATCTGGAGCACCCCAGCAATCACCACATATGCAAAAAAAAAAAAAAAACCCAATAGAACTTTGAAGATAGACAACAAATTGGAATATTGGAAAACGCTCAACACGCATATCCTCAGTATCATATGCAGCACATAAGTATCCTAATTGAACAACCAAATCATGAAGGATTACCCTGAAGTTAACATAAAAAAGACGTCCTTCCATAATCAAGGGGAAAAAAAGACTATAGTTTGAATCAATCGACACAAAGTGAGGAAGTAGTGTGGTCTTTAAAATTAATTTCGAGCAGAAGCGAACGAATTAGGCAGATTTAAACAATTAAAGTATAATCTAAATTATACATCCCTACATAGTCAAGTAAGCCGATTAATTAGCTAAAAGACGGATAAGTAGCTATGATTTTCTCTCAATAAAATTATTAAGACGATGAAACGGATGCACCAAAATAGTTTCATTCCAATTTTTTTAAAAGTATATTTCATTGATGTATGTGGACAGGTTCTAAATAAAAAATATACCAAGTAAAACTTGGTTAAAATTACACGAATAACTAACATTGCTTCCATTTTAATAAAACATCTATGTTGATTATAGAATGTATGTTTGAATTAAAAAAAAGCAACGAACAAATTATTATGGAATAATTAAACATTTAAAAAATTCCAAATACACCAAGTTAAGGTTACCTAAAATATGAAAGTATTTAAGTGCACATATTAATAAAATACACTATAAAATAGGCATCTATACATATATAAAATGCCTTCACCGAAGGCATTAAATGCATATTGGTATCTATATCTTTAATTAATTGAAGACAACTCTATACTTTTTAATTATTTGCCCATAACTATCATGAGTTATATCTTCAATTAAATGAAAATTAATTACTCGCATATATATATATATATATATATATATATATATATATATATATATATATATATATATATATATATATATATATATATCACAACATCCTTATCATCAATTAATTAAAAAATAATTTGCATTGTATGGTTACCTGTGAGCAAGTAATAAGGACTGAAATAAAAAATTGTGCACTTAAAGGACTAATTTTAAAGCAGCAAAGTTAATTGATTGGAACCCAAATTGGGTAAAGATAAAGGACTTAAATTTATCCTACCCCAACAATTTTTTTATATTAACAACTACCAAAGGTAATTACAATTATATAAGTTATAGTTGTTATTTTCTTTCTCAAAAGTTGTGAGTGTAATCTACGTCCCCAAATTGAGTTATATTAAAATTAATCTATTCATAATATATATATATATATATATATATATAGATGGATTAACATTATATATATATTGGTATTTATATCTTTAATTAATCAAAAAAATAATATGTGTTGTATGGTTATCTGTGAGCAAGTAATAAGGACCAAAATCTAAATAATTGTGCACTTAAAGGTCTAATCTCAAAACAACAAAGTACACGGATTGAAACCAAAATAGGGTAAATATAAGGGACTTAAAATTTATCTTACATTTGCAAAAAAAAAAAAAAAAAAAAAAAATCCGCAAGAATCGTGAATGTAAGTTACATCCCTAACCTGCGTTATTCACAAATACCAACAATATTTATAATTATATAAATCGCGGAATTTTTTTTATGATCATATGACAGTTTGATTAATTCAAAACCTAATCCTATTCTCTAGTATATTATTTGTACGGATGTTATCTTCATTCTAAAAAATTACGAATGCAAATCACATCCCAAACTTGCATTATATCGTTAATTTATTAAAAAATATCCACACACGTATATATACTGTTTTTTATATTCTCACCCAGTAAAAAAATAATTTGCGCTGCATGGCTACCTATAAGCAAGCAATAAGGACCAAAATCAAAATAATTGTGCACCCAGGGGACCAATTTCAAAGTAGCAAAGCCGATGGATTGTAACTAAAATTGGGTAAAGATAAGGGGCTTAAATTTTAACTTACATTTACAATCTTTTATTTCTAAAAAAATTGAGAATGCAAGTTACATCAATAATCTGCGTTGTATCTTTTGATTAATTAAAAATTATATATTCACATAGATGTCTTGAGAAGATTCAAGATTATTATATCTTCGATTAATTAAAAAATTATATATATATATATATTCACATATATATAATGGTACTTATATCCGCAATCAATCAAAAAATTGTTGGAGTTATACGTGAAAGTATGCTTTTACTTTGTATAACTCGTGTATCAAACACTCGTTTTATGAGAATAATTCTTTTATCGCATTTGCTTTAGTTATGATTGAATGTTGAATTTCTATTACAAACCGTTCAATATATAGTACATGTTACATTGTAGTTAATGTGGTAATACCCGATCACGGAAGACAACATTAACAGTTTACTTGTAACTAAACGTACATTTTCACGACCTAGGTGGAATTGAACAATCCGCCGTGAAAGGTCGATGTGTAAGGCTCAGATTGGTCTGTCTTGACTAAGAGATTGAACTAGCACATTTAGTATGTGTTGAAGAGGTCCTACAGCGAGGATAAATTCTTCTGTTCTGAAAGGTGAAGAATTAGACCTCAGTGGTTGTTGATTTCTTAATCTCCGTCACTTAAATAGGACCGTGTGTGCTTAATAGTTACTGCTTTGATTCATGTTGGGTGAGAATCATTGCGACTTCGAACTTTGTGTCTTGGGCAGTAATATTAATCATACGACGGTTGCTAAGATTTAATACGGAGAAACGCGTGCGAGTACGGCTCGTGTGATTAGTCCCCTTGGTGGGCTCAGAAGTTTTATTGTACCAAATCTTGCAAGTGAAGAATTAGTTTCTTCGGTACGAATAATAATGTTGAGCTGTCTTTACTTCAAGGTGAAATATATTAATTAATTTAAAGCTATTCAGAAGCTTAATTAATTAATGGACTTGATAATCTTAAACGCGGGAAATAATAACCGGGAGCCCATATTATCGTAATATGGATTAAGATGGATAGTGCAATATTAATTTATTAGTGGTAATAATTAATATTAATGGGCTGAATTATATTGGGGCTCAATATTGAAATTCAGAAGTCCATTAGGAGGTCCAATCTTAATTCTCCTTAAGGCCCCTCAAGTAGCCCATTAAGTAGCCCAATAATGATAAGGTGATTAAAATAAAAAGAAAATAAACATGCTGATTTTTCTTTGTTTTTTTCGAAAATATGCCTTGTTAGGGAAGATTAGATTTTGTTGATTTTCTTGGAAAGATATTATGGAGGATAAGTATTCTTGAAATACAAGATTATCTCATATATTCAAGAAAATCCAAATCTTGGAATCTACACCTAGTAATTTTCGAAAATTGCAAGCAAATATGGAGGATGAGATTTTTGTGGAATATTTTATTGTGGAGAAAAGAATATATGAGATATATTCAAGATTTATTAGAGTCTAAGAAAAGATTTTCTCCAAGGCCCAATAACACATAAAATTTCGGTCATTACCTCTATATATAGGGGGTGATATTTTCATCCCCATGAACATAATTCCATGTGTTGGAAAAATCAAGAAGCATATATATTTTTCTTTTTCCTTAGTTTATTAAATTGCTTGAAAGCGTCTCCCACCGGCGATCAAGTGAGGTGAAAAGGGAAATACTTGAGAAGGCTTTGGGTTGATAGAACGAGATTACAAGTGTCCCGTATATCCAAAGGCCAATACTACGAGAGGTACGTTAATCACATATTTACTTGTTTAATTCCGCCTAGTTAAATATGTGAAATTAATTTAACATGCATGATGATAATTAGTTGTTGGAATTATTATTTGAATTAATTAGGATTAATTCATGCTAGTAGTAATTGTATTTAAATTCGTATTTAAAGTTCATCCCGAATAGATTCCGGGCACCCCTATTTTCCCAACAACTGGTATCAGAGCCACAGTTTCGGGCTCTGAATTTTAAATTGGAATTTAAATTGTTGAACATTAAATTGAAATTGGATAGTAGAATTGTTAGATCTTTTTTGCAGGTATCCAATTGTCATGGTTTTTAATGTTGTTAATTTCATGCGTGTGAATTAATTTGGTTTTTAATTCGATTCGTTCGAATTCGTTTTTCTCGTGAGAAAATCCACGAGTAGATTAGTTATTTTTATTTTGATTCGATCATTGTAATAGACTAGTCTAGATCTAGTATTTTTTTTTTTTGTAAAAATAAATTGTAACCGGATCGTGACGAAGAACGAAGAATTAAAAACGGCGTACCCGGACGATGCATACAAGCGTGGCGCGTGTATGGAGGTAAAATCATGCAAGGGGTGAAGAAAACGAGGACGAACGGCAAAAAAACGGCGCAACGGGCGCACGGCGCCGCGCGCACCGCGCGCGCGCGCCTCGGCGAGGGCCTGCAGCGCCTCGGGGCGCCCCGGGCGGCGCCTCGGCGCGCCTCCATGCAGCGCCTCGGGTGCGCCTCGGGGCTGCGCTTCGGCGCGCCTCGGGCTGTTTTCCAGCGCTTCTCGGGCCGGGAAGCGCGCGGGCCCACTTCGTGGGCCGACGCGCGCTGTATCTCAGGCCGTGTAATTTTTTCGATTCGTGTTTTTTTCCGTGTGATTTTAAACGTCGTCCCGAACCCCAAACGATGTTGTTTTTGAAGAAGTGTTGCTGTTCGAGTGGGAGCACGTCGAGACGAACGTCGGAAAGCAACAAGGACGATTTTTCGCATCAAGACGTGAAGAAATTAAACCGTGACAATTGGAATTGAGTGCTCCAATGTGTTTAATTTTGTTTTGATGGATGTTTTATTTCGTGCAATTTTTATTATTTGTTAATATGTGTTTGCATTAATTTAATTGTCCAAGAAAAACCTTACTTTCGAAAATTACTAAGTATATTTTTATAATCGCAATTTTATTCCGGATATTAAAATTGGATTATTTTGGCCTCCATAATTTATTTATTTGTGAAGTTCTTTTGGAATACATTTCCCCCTCAGATCGGCCAAAAGAACGGATTTCACATGAATAAATTCCGAAAGGATGATTGTGGAATATTACTAGTGGCGGTATTGACCCTCACCACGAGTGGCTTGCTCAAAGCGAAATAATAATCCTGTATTTAATTATGGTTATTACTTAGGCATAGGAAATTGATATTAACTTACTCCCCTCGGAGTCCCTGTCAATTTCTATGTGGTCAAAGTGGGAGCCAACTATTAATTTTGAATTAAGGATTTGTAAATTTTAAGTTTGTGATCCGCTTGAATGTATTTAAATGTATAGACCACCCCTCGTGGCGTATTTAAATTGTTTCGAGATGTTGGCTGATGCATGATTATATTGTTTTAAGGTTTCAATATAATTGATGTGATCGAATTATGTGATAATTTCATATTTTTCTAGATATTGATATGAATGTATGTTTTATTCTCATTTCATCATGTCACAACCTTTTAATCCATTGTTTAATATACTTAAAGTTAATAAACTTTTTGGAGAGAATTATATCGATTGGAAATGTTTTTTTTAAATTTGTCCTTACTGCACGAAAACACAATTGGGTTATTTATGTTAATATACCCGGCAAGCCTAATGATAAGTCAAGCAATGGGAAGAGGCAGTTTATGATCGGAAGCGTGACAATGAATGAAGTGCATCATCTTGACATTTCTGTCTAAGGATTTGAGGCGCGTTCATGAAGACATTGTATCCGCTGTTGAAATCATGGAACACCTTGAAGAGATGTTTTCACATTAGAATCCCATGACTAATCAGTTCACCAAACATGACTCGGTCAAGCTGGAAATGGTGGAAGGAACGCCCGTGAGGGAGCACGTTCTCGAGATAATGGCATACCTTAACAAGTTGGAAGTACTTGGTGCGGATTTTGATTGATTTCATATACCATTCCCTACCGAGAAGCTTTGAGTAGTTTCATCTGAACTGTCAGATGAATGAACGGATAAGTCGTTTGCCCGAGCTCTTGCAAGCTTTAGTTTCGGTGGAGGTGATAATGGAGCACCAGTCTAGTGCTATGGTGGCTAATGGTTCGTCTACCTCTTTTGGTCCCAAGGGAGGGAAAAAGAGGAAGAGAACCAAAGGCCGGATCCAAGCAAATCCAATTGTTGCGAAAGGCAAATGCAAAGGCAAGCATCGAAGGGGAAGTGTTTTAGTTGCGGTGAGAGAGGACAATGGAGGTCTGCCTGTTCCAAGCCTAAGAGGCTAGGAAAGTTAGGTAATTCACACACCTTAGTCGTCGAAACTTGTGAAGTGGCGTATGCTGTCTATTCGTGGATAGTGGATACGAGAGCTACTGATCACATTTGTTTCATGGGTTTAAGCTAACCCGACGACTTAACGGAAGTGAGATCCCCATCACATCGGGCAATGCTACGAGAGTGGCAGCTGAAGCAGTGGGAGAAGTGCGCCTATCTTGTGAAGATAGAGTTATGGTCTTGAGAGACGTTCCTCATGTTCCTAGTTTAGAAAGAACTCAACCTTCAATTTCTAAACTGTTTGAATAGATACTCAGTTTCTTTTAATAAGGATGTTATTATTGCTTGAAACGATGAGTTTATCCGTTCCGGAACTTTAATGGATGATCTTTATACCATTATTTGGGCACACCACTCACAAAATTGAATCTAATAACACATCGATTATTTCGAGTAATAAAAGAAAGCGTTCTTCGGAGATGAACGAAACACTTCTATGGCATCTTAGACTAGGTCATATTAATCTAAAGTGGATAGAGAGATTGGTGAAAGACGGATCCTTGTAATCATTCCAAGTCGAACCGTTTCCAACTTGTGAATCCTGTTTAGAGGGTAAAATGACCAAGAGGGCATTTGGAGCCAAGGGGAATAGAACTACGGAAGTGTTAGAACTCGTTCATACCGATATGTGTGGTTCAATGACGATCATAGCAAGAAGAGGTATGAGTAATTTGATGATTACTCAAGATACGGATACATCTACCTTATGATGCATATGGAAAGAAGTATCAAGTCTCTACGATTTGTTCGTGGAGGCTAATACCTTAGCAATGAATTCTTGAACTACCTATCGGAAGAAGGGATTGTATCCCTGTTGACCACATCGGGAACCCCTCAATAGAACGGTGTGGCGGAACGAAGGAGCCAGACTCTTTTAGAAATAGTCAGATCCATGATGAGTTATTCGGATTTACCCAAGTCGTTTTGGGGTAACGCCTTGGAAACAATGACTTACATTCTAAACTTAGTGCCATCCAAATCGGTTCCTAAAACCCCAATGGAATTGTGGACCGGGGCGCAAGCCCAGTCTAAGACACTTGCAGATTTGGGGTTGTCCGGCATACGTGCTAGACAAGGAAGCCGGTAAATTGGATCCATGTTCGGAATTAAGGTTGTTTATAGGAGATCCCATGGGAACGAAAGGGTGTATGTTCTATAGTCTCAAGGATTAAAAGACCGTGATTAGTTCGCACTTTAAATTCTTGGAGGAAGACTATATGAACAAAAGAAAGCCCAGAAGTGAGATTACCTTAGACGAGTTAAGAGGGCAAACTCCTATACCAAGTATACAAGATGATATACCACACGTCATACCTTCACAACCGGAACCCCGTCGTAGTGGGAGGATTGCAAGGCAACCCGAGAGATTCATGGGAATTGGAGAATCTTCGGATTTGATTCCCGGCGATGAATCAGACCCATGAACGTACGACGAGGCAATCCGAGACAAAGACGCGGAAGTGTGGCAAACCGCAATGGAAACCGAGGTGGGTTCGATGGATTATAATCAAGTATGGGAGTTGGTTGATCCACCTAATGGGGTAGAGCCCATTGGATGCAAGTGGGTGTACAAGAGGAAAAGAGGACCGGACGGAAGGGTAGAGACCTTCAAAGCAAGGCTTGTGGCCTGTGGCCTGTAGCTATGCTTAAGTCCATCCGTATTCTCTTGTCGATCGCTACGCACTTAGATTACGAGATCTGGCAAATGGATGTCAAGACAGCTTTCCTTAACGGAAGTCTTGATGGGATCTATATGCAACAGCCCAAAGGTTTCGTTGAAAAAGGCCAAGAGCACCTCGTATGCAAGCTTAAGAGATCCATTTATGGACTTAAGCAAGCATCGCGTACTTGGAACCAGTGTTTTGATCAAGTGATTAAGTCTTATGGGTTTGATCAAAACGAGTTCGAAAGTTGTGTGTATAAGAAGCGTGACGGAACTGCGGTGATATTCTTAGTATTATACGTAGACGATATTCTGCTCATTGGAAACAATGTAAAGGTATTGTCAGACGTAAAGGTATGGCTGTCAAAACAATTTGATATGAAGGACTTAGGGGAAGCCGGTCACATCCTTGGGATCAAAATCACTCGCGATCGCAAGAAGAGGATGTTGGGCTTATCGCAAGCTTCATACATTGACACTGTTTTGAAGCGTTTCAGCATGCAAGATTCCAAGAAAGGTTTTGTACCTTTTAGGCACGGAATCCATCTATCGAAAAAAATGAGCCCTAAGACGCAAGCGGAGATAGATGACATGAAAGGTGTTCCGTACGCTTCGGCCGTAGGAAGCCTTATGTATGCAATGCTGTGTACGAGACCGGATATCTGCTTTGCCGTGGGCATGGTGGCAAGATATCAAAGTAATCCCGGGAAAGACCATTGGACTGCCGAAAAGTGCATCTTGAGGTATCTGAAAAGAACTCGGGGGCGGATGCTGATTTACCAGTCAGATAGTCTAGTCCCCGTAGGATACACGGACTCGGATTTCCAATCAGACATAGACTCAAGAAAGTCAACCTCGGGTAGTGTGTTTTGCATGGGAGAAGAAGCCATGATATGGAGAAGCGATTTGCAGAAATGCATCGCCGATTCGACCATGAAAGCCGAATAAGTAACTGCTTGTGAAGCAGCGAAAGAAGCGGTTTGGCTCAAGTACTTCTTAGTGGACTTGGACGCTGTTCCGAATTTGCCCGACAAGATAACTGTCTTTTTTGACAATGCCGGAGCAGTTGCAAATTCAAGGGAACCGAGAGCCCACAAGTCCAGCAAACACATTGAAAGAAAACACCGTCTTATACGAGAAATCGTTAAGAGAGGAGATAAAGAGGTGGCAAAGATAAATGTCGGAGGACAACCTAGTACATCCATTCACAAAGGGTCTGCCTCAGAGTACATTCGAGAGAAATGTGGATGGAATGGGAGTCAAGACTATTGCCAATCTGCTTTAAGTATAAGTGGGAGGAATTATTAGGTTAGTGTAGGTTGACATGAGATGTCACGTAGAGCTACTACACTAAGACATGCGTGATGTATACTAAAAGCAGACTTTAAGTATAAGTGGGAGATTGTTGGAGTTATACGTGAAAGTATGCTTTTACTTTGTATAACTTGTGTATCAAACACTCATTTTATGAGAATAATTCTTTTATCGCATTTGCTTTAGTTATGATTGAATGTTGAATTTCTATTACAAACCGTTCAATATATAGTACATGTTACATTGTAGTTAATGTGGTGATACCCGATCACGGAAGACAACATTAACAGTTTACTTGTAACTAAACGTACATTTTCACGACCTAGGTGGAATTGAACAATCCGCCGTGAAAGGTCGATGTGTAAGGCTCAGATTGGTCTGTCTTGACTAAGAGATTGCACTAGCACATTTAGTATGTGTTGAAGAGGTCCTACAGCGAGGATAAATTCTTATGTTCTGAAAGGTGAAGAATTAGACCTCAGTGGTTGTTGATTTCTTAATCTCCGTCACTTAAATAGGACCGTGTGTGCTTAATAGTTACTGCTTTGATTCATGTTGGGTGAGAATCATTGCGACTTCGAACTTTGTGTCTTGGGCAGTAATATTAATCATACGACGGTTGCTAAGATTTAATACGGAGAAACGCGTGCGAGTACGGCTCGTGTGATTAGTCCCCTTGGTGGGCTCAGAAGTTTTATTGTACCAAATCTTGCAAGTGAAGAATTAGTTTCTTCGGTACGAATAATAATGTTGAGCTGTCTTTACTCCAAGGTGAAATATATTAATTAATTTAAAGCTATTCAGAAGCTTAATTAATTAATGGACTTGATAATCTTAAACGCGGGAAATAATAACCGGGAGCCCATATTATCGTAATATGGATTAAGATGGATAGTGCAATATTAATTTATTAGTGGTAATAATTAATATTAATGGGATGAATTATATTGGGGCTCAATATTGAAATTCAGAAGTCCATTAGGAGGTTCAATCTTAATTCTCCTTAAGGCCCCTCAAGTAGCCCATTAAGTAGCCCAATAATGATAAGGTGATTAAAATAAAAAGAAAATAAACATGCTGATTTTTCTTTGTTTTTTTCGAAAATATGCCTTGTTAGGGAAGTTTAGATTTTGTTGATTTTCTTGGAAAGATATTATGGAGGATAAGTATTCTTGGAATACAAGATTATCTCATATATTCAAGAAAATCCAAATCTTGGAATCTACACCTAGTAATTTTCGAAAATTGCAAGCAAATATGGAGGATGAGATTTTTGTGGAATATTTTACTGTGGAGAAAAGAATATATGAGATATATTCAAGATTTCTTAGAGTCTAAGAAAAGATTTTCTCCAAGGCCCAATAACACATAAAATTTCGGTCATTACCTCTATATATAGGGGGTGATATTTTCATCCCCATGAACATAATTCCATGTGTTGGAAAAATCAAGAAGCATATATATTTTTCTTTTTCCTTAGTTTATTAAATTGCTTGAAAGCGTCTCCCACCGGCGATCAAGTGAGGTGAAAAGGGAAATACTTGAGAAGACTTTGGGTTGATAGAACGAGATTACAAGTGTCCCGTATATCCAAAGGCCAATACTACGAGAGGTACGTTAATCACATATTTACTTGTTTAATTCCGCCTAGTTAAATATGTGAAATTAATTTAACATGCATGATGATAATTAGTTGTTGGAATTATTATTTGAATTAATTAGGATTAATTCATGCTAGTAATAATTGTATTTAAATTCGTATTTAAAGTTCATCCCGAATAGATTCCGGGCACCCCTATTTTCCCAACAAAAATAATTTGTGTTGTATTGCTACCTGCGAGAAAGCAATAAGGACGACCATATTCAAAATAACTATGTAATTAAAGGACTAATTTTAAAGTATCAAAGCCGATGCATTGACACCAATATTGAATAAAGATAAGGGACTTAAATTTTATCTCACCCCTACAATTTTTTACTTAAGTCAACATATACCCGCGAATTTTGCGACTTTTAGAAAATATTCGACCAATCCTTTAGAGAACATTTTGGGCATTTGGAATAATTGTATAACATTTAACGAATGTTTCGTGGTTTTTTTTCCATGTATATATACCTCTCACCATGATTACAAACCCGGTCCACACAACTAAGTACATGACTCAAAAAATGCACAATAAAAAATTAGATAAATTGTTTTTAAACACTTTCAACTAATAGAAAATAAATACTTAATTTTATTCGAACGATATTACAGATTTCTGAAAATTTCTCTATACACAACATTCGTTGTATACTTCGAAGACTTACCATCGGAATCAAGACTTAAAATTTTAAGTCCACTCCTACTTTTTACCCTAGAAACCGCAACGTACAACTGTCCCTACGTGAAGACCAGTTTTGGAAGATGAAGTCCCACGGTGGAAAGCAACTGGCCCTGACTCTTATTGATCTCACAGCAAAACAAAGTAACACCAAAATTGACGCCTAGAAAAATTCACAGACATAGTTTGATCTGAGTTTGCCAAAGTTATTCTTGGTTATAGACTTTACTACTAATATTTCTTTCAGAAATAATCTCAGCCTCGAGTATGTAATGTCCAAGCCTAGTGACAACTAATCTTATTATGTTGCACAAACCAGACTTATAATCAAGATTTCTCAGAAGAACTATCGCCACACCCTCTTTCAAGATGAAAAGGTGATTTGGCATCCCTGAACATTTAACTGAATTCAAGAATTCAACAGACAACGCGTTCCCATGAGCCCCTTCATGAAACTTCGATTTACACACACTATCGAAACTCAAGTATACTTTACTATCTCTAGAAGTATTGAAAGAATTTATTCATTGATATACTGTACATCACGATGAGTAGGTGCAAGTATTGCTCTATCCTCAATATATATATGTATATGTATGTGTGTATGCAGATGATCAACTATAGATGGATAAATACTTTGAATTATAAATGCAATTGGACCACTCACATTGGAAACCAAAATATCATCCAAAATTTTAATTTCAACAAAGTCATCAATGTTATCTTCAAGCGTTCCATCACGTACTTTCAAAATCCATATCGAGAACTCGACAATGTCATCCTCATTAGAGTTGCTATCAATATCTCTACGTTACAATCTCATGTTTTTTTTATCAAAGGTAGCACATGCCAATCACAAAAAGAAAAATCAACTGAATATTTGTATCAGATAATTTTGAATGAATGAACAATTTTGAAATTTTATAGATGATACCTTGCAATAATCACACAAATATGATGCATTGATAGCCGCATGAACGATATCCTCTCTACTTCTCTTGAGTATAACATGTAGAATTTGTCTAAAATCTCCTCCAAGTACAATTGTTTTACCATCGGCAAGTCACTGGTCGAACATTAGGAGATCTAAAAATATCCCTCTTTGTCTGATCCAAAGCTTCAAAACTAAACCTGCTCATCATCTCCATAAATCAAGTCTCAATTTTGCAAGATATTGTCCATAAATCAAATTTATAAAGATATTGTCCTAGCTAATTTTGCAAGTTTATAAAGATATTGTCTCAATTTTGCAAGCTCATAAAGATAGTGTCCTAATTCTACAACCACTAATAAGATAGTGTCCTAAAATTTAGAAATTCCTTTTAATCAATTTAGTTAAAGGTAGCCATGAGTATTAATTGATTATTTAAATAACATTATTTAATTAAAGTAAAGTGTATCTAAAAATAATTATAAAGTAAAAAATTTAATTCTAAAACTCTCAATAGTAATATTTTATGATTAAAGTATGTAATACCATATTAAGGTTAATTATGTTTCTAATCTATCACCAATGTCTAAACTACATATTGATATGTATATAATAAGTCATACCTACAGATTAAAAAAAGGGCATACCTTATAATTTATCACTTAATTAACTCATATATGCAAGTAAAAAATAATACTTTTTTAGGACATTATCTTAGGGGTTATTTGCAAAATTAGGATACTATTTTTTCTGGCATAAAATACAGGAAACTATCTTTATGGGCTTGTAATATTAAAACACTATCATTACATTCTTGCAAAATAAGAACATGCACTCATTAGCACATGCATTTTTTTCATGAGTATCAACACAAATAAATATCAAAAGCATTGACTAAATTTATGCACCTTACTTTCCATCCAAAAATTATCCATAATACCTTATGCATGTGTAATTGATCATTTAATTCATCAACATAAATAAACATTAAGACACATCAAGTAATAGAAAATGTGAATGTCACAAATAAGGACCACAAAGTACCCAAAAAAAAAAAATCGGTAACAGAATGACAAAAAAAAAAAGCAGTTCTGCAATTATGTAAAGATGTTGTCATAACTCAGAAGGTTCGCAAAGATATTGTCCTAATATCGGTTATAATTTAATATATTAAAAACTAATTGTCAGTATTCTAAAAATTCCTTCTTAGTATTACTTGTCAACATATTAAAAATTAATCATCCTATTAACCCACATCAGAATTAATTAATTTCATGCGTATAACTACTCAACATAACTTAGCAAGCATGTCAAATAATTCTCCAAAAACTATAGGATATTACCATTACAATTAGTCAAAGTGAGTCACAATCAAGGAATAAATAATATCACATGTATCATTTTTTATGTCCCATAATTTGTATCACTCATTTAAAACACATGTTTCTTTCCACTCATTAGCACATGTGTTTTTTTTTTATGAGTATACAACACAAATAAACATCAAAAGCATTGACTAATTTTATGCACCTTAATTTCCATCCAAAAATTATCCATAATACTTTTATTCATGAGTATCAATGAAAGAAGAAATAATCAACTTGTCTAAAGCTATACACTACTTTTTGGTAAGCATGAGTAATTGATCGTTTAACTCATCAATATAAATAAACTTTAAGACACATCAAGTAATAGAAAATGTGAATGTCACAAATAAGGACCACAAAGTACATAAAAAAAAAAACAGCAACAAAAGGACCCAAAAAAAAAGTCCTGCAATTATGTAAAGATATTGTCATAACTCAGAAGGTCCTCAAAGATATTGTCCAATATCAATTATAATTTAATATAATAAAAATTACTTGCCAGTATTTTAAAAGATAACTTGTCAGTATTACTTGCCAATATATTAAAAATTACCTAAACACATATCAAGTAATAGAAAATGTGAAAGAATACATATCAAATATTTTTTTAATAGTCCATTACATAAGAATCTAACAAATAACGTTTACTATGTAATTCAAATGATGATTTATTTATTCATTATTTTGATAAAAAAAATTCAATGATGTACAATGTCATTTTTATCTTTTAAATGATAATATTATTTAATATAAATAATTGGCCACATTTATTCCACATATGATATGGATGAATTATAATATATATTTTGTAAAAACTAATTATAAGAAATTTAATACAAAATTCAGGATCAATCTTGCAAAGTAAAGTTGACATTTTAAATGTGGTGCTTAAATATTATTTATTACAAATTAATTGTTACAAACCTTCCAATTGGACCGTTTCTTGCCAAACAAATATTTCATTAATAGTCCATTATATAAAAATCTAACAAATAACGTTTACTATATAATTCAAAAGATGATATTTTTATTAATTATTTTGATAAAAATTATTCAATGATGGAATAAATAAATAATTCCATACAAAAATCCCAAAATATCGACCCTTTTATTAATTACATAATATATTTTAGACATAATATTAAAAACCAATTGGACATGAGTTTACATTTGGATGCATTAATTTTCTAAAAGGAAAATAAAGCACATGATGATAAGAATTCTTTTTTGGATGCATTAATTCTTATTAGCAAACCAGCTCTCATAACTTGCCAATGAATCATTAGGAATATACGTAATAAGAATTCAACTCTCATAAATTGTCATAATTTGCCAATGAATTTATTAGGAATATACATGATAAAAATTAAACTCTCATAATAAATTGTCATAACTTATCAATGAATTTATTAGGAATGTACATAATAAGCATCCAATATATATACCCTCCATTAGGAATGTCATTAACATGCATTCAGCTCTCATAACTTTGAAAGTCAAAGGTGGTAATTATAGACACATTTATTTGCTATATTACCCTAAGTATTCTGGAATTATGCAATTAATTTGGAGTCCGAATGCTTAGCCCAATCAAACTGGGTGAACGACAGCTTTAGTTCCAAAATGTATTAAAATTTAACTCCATCTCAAAATGGGTCAACTCTTCCCAAAATGTATAGGTTCCATAATAATTTTCATGATGTCTAAACTCTAATGTCATTTTAGTAGTATTTCCTCATATATCTCATAACAAATAGATGAACATGTAGAACCAAAAAAAACCTTCAAGAAATGATTATGCCATGTGATTAAGGACACAACTATGGTCAATGTGGATTTACACAATTCATGCAAGCCTAAAAGGTTGTAAGCATTTCGAATCTTATTAATTTTCTAAAGGAAACTATTCCGCGAATGATGATAAAAATCCTTATCTGGATGCATTAATTCCTATTAGCAAACTAATTCTCATAACTTGCCAATGAATTCATTATGAATGTACATAAATTCAACTCTCATTAATTGTCATAATTTGCCAATGAATTCATTAGGAATATACATAATAAGCATCCAATCTATTTCTTGGACGTTACATTTCGAACCAAACGCACCGAAAAATTGGAACCGAGACCATCTTATATTGTATGGAAATGTATCGCTGAAATTGAGAAAGCATTTCAACCGAATTGGTCATAGAAGTGATTGCACAAAAAACGACAAAATAAACCGAAAAACTTGAGAGCCAAGAACGTAAAAAACGAAAGCACAGAGGACAAAAAGTACGCGTAAACATGGAAATGAATAAATACGAAACAAAAAGATCATTTCATTGATAAAAATCATCTGTACAAACTGATAATGCAATACATTCCAATCAATAAAATTACAAATGGCGTATATAAACCCATTCACTCTACAAATAAATTCCACAACCTCGCCGAAAGACGCCAACAACGGCGATGTTCCCTGTTAAATATTGCCGAGAAGAGAAACTGGACAGGTTAAGAAGTGGAGAGTGACGACAACGATGAGAGAGCGCATACGTGGGTCATGGGAAATTGGAATGTAACAATTGGGTCCTAACAACTCCATCTCGAACGGTCGAAGAACGAAGAGTAACAAAATAAATTTCAGCATCGGATGGAAGAACGGTCAAAGAACGAAGAGAGTAACGGAATAGACATGATATGTACTGAACAAATGAGGGCCAAAGAACAACTTATATAGAGGAATAAAAGAGCAAACGAACAATCAAGATTCGACAAAAGGAATTGAACGGTCAAGATCAGAAAAGGCAAAATTGAAGGAGAGAGCAAGATTTCAAAATATAGGACGGAGGGCTCGCCACATAGGATTTGACAGCCTCTCCTATATAGTATATTATGATTTGAGCCAAATTTTGGAAATTTGATTTTAACATGATTTGATCAAGCTACTCGAGAAAACTATATTCTAATAAGTTAATATGAACTTGCAAACTCAACTCAATAGAAAATTTGAAATCAAGCTCGACTTGATAACAAACGTGATGTTAACAACACAAATTTTTGTATGCACTAATATTTGTATTTTGAATTTAATTTCAAATTAATTTTAATTTTTTAAAACTTATTAAGTAAATTAGATTCAAGATTGATTTAAAATTAGACTTAAAAATTCAAGTGCATGTTATACACCTGAATGCACATAAAAATCACAATGTTAATAAAATAGTTCAAATACAACCAGGTGGCTTAGCTCACCTGGCGACTGAGTTTCTCACTTTAGTGAGTGGTCTGAGTTCAATTCGACTAAATTAAATTTAAACTGAATTCAGTAGTAATTAAATTCAAATTGAATTCAGTAGTTTTTTAAGTCAAGCACAAATAATTTGTGAGATAGTTCGACTTATTCCTCATTGAATAGCATTATAAGAATATTTTTAATTCTATTTACATATAAACTAGTATTTCTTCTATGTAATGCAAAATATGGGTATTAAGTTTTTTTAGAGTAAATACAGTTGTGATAAGAATTTAATTTAAATTTATTTGGTCCATCTATACATGCACAAATTCTAGAGTGCATCTAAGTGCATAGCATGCACTTGAAATTTGGTTATAATTTGAAATTAATTTTGACCAATTAAGATCCAACAAAAACTCGTGGGTCAGGTCTTACCCAACCAAAATTTGCGGGTCTGACAACAAACCGGGTCGCAAATGGTCGTGCGCGCTTCGTACCAATACCCGAAGTTATATCACCAATACCCTAAGTTATATCATCAATACACGAAGTTATAAATCACCAATACTCGAAGTTATATCTCTAATACCCCAAGTTATAATCACCGATACTCTAAGTTATAATCACCGATACCCCAAGTTATATTCACTAATACCACGCGACTTAATCACCACTACCCCAAGTTATATTCACTAATGTCACGCGCTTAATCACCATTACCCCAAGTTATAATCGCCAATATCCCAAGAATTACTCAACAATGCCCCAAGTTATAATTACAATTCCCAAATAATTACTCATCAATACATTGAACAGTGATATCCCAACGAATTATTCAATAGTATCTCAAGACTTAATGATCAATACCCCAAGTTATAATCACCAATACCCCAAGTTATAATCAACAATACCCCAAGAATTACCCATCAATACCCTAAATTATAATCAACAATACTCTAAGTTATAATCATCAATACCCCAAGAATTACTCACTATAATCCCTAATACCCCAAGTTATAATCACTAATATCAAAAAATTACTCAACAATATTGTATTCCAAATAATTGAATAATTACTTCATCCAGTCTTAAGCTTGTGAATCACGCGAAGGAACAAGACCCTGATTGAATAATTGGGACCAAAACTTTGATTGTTGAACAAATTAAATCCCAATTAAACTAAGTACCACAACCTTGATTCTACAACAATTACAACAAAATTTAGATTTCTCCTTGGTGTGATAGTCGCAGGCAAGCCAAAACAATGTAGGATCTTCCTTTTCATTAAATGAATCACATCTGTTTGTGGTTACAGTCTTGTCAGAAAGGCATGCTGCTGAGTGGTCTTATTCCAACCCACTTCTATCTTGCCGAAAGTGCCCCATAGCCAAGATTTACCCACTGCACATACTCCATTCATAAGGTAGTTTGGTTCAGAGCCTTCTGAACTTCGGGGAGGTTGAAGTAGAACCGCCTTCCGTAGCTCATGCAAACATCGACTCCAACACTAGCCTCTCATTATCTATTAATCTTTGTATGAAAGAATTAAGTTCTTCAGTTTCTAATATTACCATTTTTTTGAGTCGAATTGAAGCTCTTGCACACATCAAGAATGACATTGTAGTTATTTACATATTCACCCACAATCTTTTTTGCCTCAGCTATGGCTTTGTTACAGGACTTTGTCACATTGTGTGGACTAGCAAATGTATAATCGTCGAAATCACAATCATTCATAATGGTAAGCCCAATTTCATGTGACCAGAAGAAATCCCTAAGTAGCTGGGACATCGCGATCAAGCCTGAGAAGTGGATTCAGAGAATTGGAGATTAGGGCAACTAGCGAATTCACCTGTTAATGGAGGAAGAGGTTAGGGTATAGATCTGCGATCGCGTCAATGGAAGAAGGGGATATCCGAACCGTTTTCAGATCCGCAAATTTTTTTTCGGGTCAGGCTTGACCCGCGGATTTTGAGTTTTTTGTCAAAATTGATTTCAAATTGGGTGCAAAATTCAAGTGCTTGGTATGCACTTAGATGCACCCTAAAACTACTCCTATACATGATTTCTTTGGATCTTTATTAGTTTTTGTTATTAATATATTTAAATAAATAAATATATATATATATATATATATATATATATATATATATATATGTGTGTGTATATATATGCATATATATTTCATAATTATTAAATTAAGAGCATGTATAGTGTAAAATTGGTTCATACATGAATAATTGAAGAACATTAATTGTTTTCACTAAAGCGTATTATTTGTTTGACAAAGTATAGAGTGAAAATAGTTCATACATGAATCATTAAATGGTAGTAGTTGTTTTCACTGAAGGGTATTAGCTGTTCTCATCGAAGGATATTAATTGTTTTTACTGAAAAATATAAGTTGTTTATTGAAAATAAACTAAGACTCTTCAGTGAAAATAACTAATATTTTTTTAGAGAAAATAACTAATATTCTTCAATAAAATTAATTAATATTTTTTAATAATTCATGTATGAACCAATTTCACTCTATACATGCTCTATTTATTTTCACTAAATGGACAAGAAACTCAAAGTTTACTTAGTTTTAAGTAGACTATTTTGTTTTTATATAAAGAGAGAGATATGCTATTTAGTATATCAATTCAAAAAATAAAAATAAAAAGTTAATCACTCCTAAAAAAATATTTTTAAAAATAAAAGAAATCTAGGACTTTTACTTTATTTTCAACCAATGTTTCAAATTTCCAATTTTGTCGACCATTAAAAAACCTATATAAAGTTGAGTGAAACTATGGTTATGAACTTATGATAAATTAGATATTATATGGAGTATTATTTTCCAACAGCGAAACATTACAATATTATGTTTCAATCAAAATAATATAGATTCATAGTCCAAAACAAGAATAAGTCACATCACTTTTTCTTTTACCTATACTACATGTGATGTGAATACAGAGACAATTTTGTATTTTACTTATTGTAACAAGTTAAGAACAATTTACCTGCGTTTCAGGATGTGTCCAAATTTTAGGATAAAAATGATTATAAAAAATTTATGAGTAATGATACTTTGTTCAAATCTTAATTAGAAAAAAAAAAGATTGTTTGTTAAATAGTGGAAAGATTTAGGAGAATTTATTATACTATAAGGAAAGACAATTAACCAAATTAAAGTAATTATTTACTTATTTTGGATTTTATTATTATACGTTGAAAATGAATTGATCATCATTAATTATTCTCATTATATAAATTGTTTTCATTTAAAGGTAGGTGTTCTATTAAGAAATAGGCTTAATTGCAATTTAAATCACAATTTTTTTTTCAAAATTGCATTTTAAGCTAAATTTTTGGATTTTGTTAAAAAAAAAAAAAAACTTTAACTTAACATTTTTTTGGTAATTAAGACTTATAAGCAGATTTGTCTCTGCCCATTGCTGATGTGGCATTTACGTGGCAACTGCAATTTTTTTTTTTAAATTAGATGACAAAAAACTTTAAGGCTTAGTTGCAATTTAAATCACGATCTTTTCCATAATTGTATTTTAAGCTCAAATTTGGATTTTCCAATTTTTTTTTTACAATTAAAATTTGCAAGAAGATTTGCAGAATGTCGTCGTTGATGCGTCTACGTGGCAACGGTCCAATAAAAACTTAAATATTGTGGTAAAAAAACTTTAAATACATGAATTTTTTTTTAAAATTAAATTACCAATTTCCAACTAAAATTTTCAAACCCTACATCCCAATTTCATGGTAAAATAGGTTATTAAAATGATTTTATGGTAAAATGGTTGTCTTTATTCTATATGGATTCATTTATGTTCTTGTTAATGCAAGTATTTTGTATCTTTATTTCATCTTTTCTTTGCTTCTTTTCTTTCTATTTGGATTCATTTATTTATGTTCTCATTAATACAAACATTTGCAAGTTTGAAAATTTATATTTAAGTTATGACACATATTTGAAGTTTTTGTCACATTGCCACGTAGACGCCATGCCAACGACGGATCTCTGCAAATCTGGTCGTAAGCCTTAATAGCCAAAAAAAAATGGAGTTTTGTTTAATAAGATCCAAAAGTTTAAAATGCAATTTCGAAAAATATCATGATTTAAAATGCAATTAAATCTTAAAGTTATTTTCCACCTAATTTAAGTTTTTTTTGCAGTTGTCACGTAGACCACGTCAGCAACGGACAGAGACAAATATGTCCGTAAATTTTAATTGCCAAAAAAAAGTTAAGTTGAAGCTTTTTTTTAATAAAATAAAAAAATTTAACTTAAAATGCAATTTTGAAAAATGTCGTGATTTAAATGACAATTAAGCCTAAAAAAAATAATATAAAGTAATTTATGTATGAAACTATAAATAGTCATGGTGCAATACATAATTTCTTCTTAATTAATAATTAATTGACCAAATTTAAGGAAAGATAAAAGGAAAAAGACTACACATCCCATATGTTCAGTCTCTAATTCATATACTAAATAAAAACAAGAGGATATATATGAGACATTAAAATAAGGTCAATTTCTGTTATTTTTCACTTTCAAAACTTCTTTAATTTCTTGTTTTTTCATAAAAAAAAAAAAAAAGTGCATGGATGAAGTAGAATAACTTGCCTACTACAAACCAACAAAGAGGTGCAACCATTGAAGCTGAAGGTCCAACAACCAAGCATACCAAAGAGTAGCAGGTGCTGATGTGGACAATATAAAATTAAGGGACAACATAATACAAAACCCACGTCTTAGAGCAAACCTTCAGGCTGTTTGTTTTTTAGTAGTTCATTAGTTCGAAATTTATTTAGAAAGTAGGAGTAATAGATCATTCTTTTTAAAAGAATCCTAAATTATTTTCATATAATATTGATTTGACAGACTTCTTTGAATGTTATCATATTAATTGACATTTTAATTATAATTAAGCTCTATAGTCACTTTTCATTAATTAGGATATAATGTAAGAATTTATTTCTCCAGTGTAAGAAGTAACATCTTATAACTTTTAAGAACACCACATAACAACAAAATAACCGTGATATCATTAAATTGCGTGTAGTCTTCGTGTAATGTTGGAAAAAGAAAAGTATAATGCATCCTCGAATGTTAAAATAGACAAAATTGTTATTTTAAGATATTCTATTACATAGGCTTATTTTGCATTTCAATACGCATAATTATTAAACAACATCAGTTGTTTGTACTGAACAGTTACCATTAGGCAATTGTAAAAAAATGTCATACAAAACTTTATTTAAATATAACTTCACAACAAATGTAATCAGACAGAAGGTGGCATGATAAATACTCAACTAATTACATTATTTAAATAACTATCATCAAATCTAAATGCATTGTTTGTAAGAAAATGGAATACCAATTAACAAAATTTAGAAAATAAAATAATAATTCCTCTAGCACGATCTAATATTTGTAAGTTAGAAGATGGTATTCTTCCCAAATATTCCAAGTTATGTATCTGTGATAATGAATCTAACAATTTGTCAGATGTCTAAGTATCGCCGTTGATGGACCAACCTCCCTTACTCGGTCGATCTTTTAGAACTTTTTATTTCATTATTATAATAAAATCGAACAAATATTCTGTAACTGTCACCCCAATTGAGACGTCTTCTCACCCACTAAGGATGAGTATAATTAGGGTTTCACTTGGCCATCATTAATCTTGGAAGAATTAATGTCTCCCCTACTGTCATTACCTGATTTGAAGAATCTTCCCAGGCCCATTTTTGGATAAATGATTTTGCATATTCAATTTCATTATACATCTTAATTAATTTATCCTCTTGGCCCTTTAAAATGGACAAATATGGCTGGAAAGCTGCTTTTTCTGGTGGTGCCTTGTTTAAATTAAGCTATTTTTGGCTCTTAGTTCCAAGATTAGAACATTTTAGTTCTATTCTATCTCTTGTAAAAGGAGAAAACGACAGCCTTCATCAGTTGGAATTAGTGTACCTAAAATCTAACTACATGCAACCACTTATGGTGCTTCACCTCTCAATCAAATCCCCTCCCATCTACATTTTCCAAAAGTAAGTCTTGCCTGAGATCATCAAATTTAGTAAACGTGATACTATTATACTCCCCCGTCCCATAGAACTCTTCACACTTTTCTTTTTTATCTGTTGCACAACACCTTTCACACTTCTAAAATAAAAATAATTCTCACAAAAAATCAATAAAGTGTTAAAATATCATTATTTTACTTAACCCTCACATACTCTTTTTTTTTTTAAAAAAAATATTACATTTCAAGGTATGAAAGGTTCTACATTTTATGTGATGGAGGGAGTAAATTTTTGTCGCACTTTTAAAATTTAATTATTAAAAAATAGACAAAATTAAGTATTATATATGCATCAAATATGAAACCATCTCCCACATTTTTTTTCTTAAAAACCATCTTATATATAAAACCATCTTATAAACCTTAAAAAAAAAAACCATCTTATAAATGTCACTTGTGACAATTTGAAATGAAAGTACTCGCACATATATATAGTGGAGTATTAATATGATGGCATTTTCTTTTCTTCATAACCAGGGCAACATGGTAACACACACAGGCTGGACATAATTTTACTTTATTGTTGCCCATCATTTTCAAGGTTAAAGTAATTACAGCACGTTCTTGCCGTCGATAACAACATACTGTGGTTTAATCACACAGGAAGAAACTTCTAACAACTCCTATCACAAAATCACAGTTTACTAAGATTATAAAAAACTTCTAACTTACTCCTACCACAATATTACGATTTACTAAGATTATAAAGATCCACGTCTAATATCTGATGACATATTTATGTCAATGGATCACATTTATTATCTACAGCATTTAAAAAAAACAAAAAAAGAGCGAGTCAAATGACCAAGAATATCAATTACAATAAACCAAATCAAGGTCGATAAAGCCCCAGGATCGAATAAGGTAGGATAAACAAGAACATCGATGAATTTGAACAGGTCTACTCATTACATGATACCAAGCAAGAATTGCAAAGTCATTCCAGCTAATGTTATAAAACACACTAAGCACCAAAAAATAGAGTTCAACACTCGCTTTTGACGTGTTCTCCTATCATTGGGTTTTGATATTCTCCTCTCTTTGGCATTGCTTTTTCCAGACCAAAGTTCAGGGTCCAAAACATAGCAAAAGGGCCCTCTCATACAAAGATATCCATATGGGGTAGAACATAAAGCAAAGTCAAGATACCAACAGAGGTGATAATGAAAGCCATGATAAAATTTTGAATATGCAAATTGGGCTCCATTTTTGCATGATTGGGATATAGGAAAGTTGATCAGCATCGTGTAAGCACAACGAGGAAACGTTTCAAAATACAGATAAAAACTAACCCTACAACTTGGATCCCCACTCTGCTGAAACGTGGGGTATGATACAGTGAGACATAGAAGAGGTTGAGATTGCATTTGTTTAGTTTTACACGAGAGGTCTTCCAAAAGATCACTTGTAGAATTCAAAATCTGTGTCGGGCTTCTTCACATTAGATCTGTAACCCTTATCAAAATCTTTGGGGAGTATTACATACCGATTCTTTCTCACTGCATGCATGCCTGCTTCTTGGCATATGGCTGCAATCTGATAATTAAACTTGTATTAGCTACAAGAAGAAGACCGAATAAAAAACACCTCACATCTACTCACTATTAAAAGAAAAGTTGATGTTAAAAAAACATGCCGATGTTAAATATATAGCATTAGCATTATTGCTGACCTCAGCAGCACTAATTTTGTCTGGACGAGAAACATAGTCCTCCAAATCAACTTCATCGCCTAAGTTCATATTGGCAGTGCAAACCTGTACATGATACCAGTTTTTAGTTTACAGCATGATAAACCTCTGGAATCCAGAAAAAAATCAAAATAGAGATGGATAGAGAAACTCAAACATTTGCTTGTATCTTCTTGATGCAGAACTATTTAATTTACAGTCTCATATTTTCCCAGTGGCGATGCCCTGGCTACTTAAATTTTTTCTCTCGGAACTTCAAAAACTATATATATTGAAAAAACAAAACAAAAAACACCTAGCAAAAAGAAGCACAGCCATAAGTCTTCAAGTATCACCTGAAAGATGAGCCTCTTTTGCCGTCTGTCTGGCAAAGGGAACTCAATTTTACGGTCAAGTCTTCCTGGACGAATAAGAGCAGGATCTAATGTGTCAGCACGATTTGTTGCCATGATAACCTTCACATTAACTGTCTGGTCAAAACCATCCATCTGCAGAAGACAAATGAAGTTGCTTGGTAAAATATAAATTATGGCAGATGATAAAAACAAAAATTTGGATAAGCACTACATTTACACACAGACATTAAAACAAAAATCCAAATCATAATGTAACTTGAACATTTCACAAAAAGGATATTTAAAGTCCTTATTGTCTATTTACTATCATTTTCTTGTACATAAGCTTTACACTTACCTGATTTAACAATTCCATGAGAATACGCTGAACCTCTCTATCAGCTCCAGTTTGAGCATCGAACCTAGCAGTAGCAATGGCATCTACCTCATCAATAAAAACTATTGCAGGTGCATTTTCTTTTGCAAGACGAAAAACATCACGGACCATACGGGGACCCTGCATGTATTGTTGAAGATAAATTAAACTGCTATAATCAGCTAATTCGATTTACGGACATGACAACAAAGACAATTGCTTTAAAAACTTTCTGTGGTTCATATCAGGACAATGTAATCATAGCATGTAAACTTAATGGCTTCATTAGCATCTAAATCTAAACTACCAGCAAATAATTACCTCTTTTACAAGTAGAGTTGTTCAAAGTGACATCAGTAACCAACTACCAGCCAAAATCTATCCAACAAAATGTTAATACTCTTTTCACATTCCTAGATTTCCCAACGAATTAGCTTTGATTACCGAAAAAGATGGCCGGATAAAATCTAAGGAAATAGAGTATTATCCAGTCATATGAAACATCTCAGAATTCAATGAAAATGCAATATCTTAAGCAGTTGCTGAAGGAATGAGGGCATAAAAGAAGTACTACCATTGCAACTTCAAATATGTGATAACTAGAAGATAGTAAAGTATTCTACAGTTTCTACACCATACCTCACCCAAGTACTTCTGAACGAATTCTGAGCCAACAACTCTGATGAAGGCTGCAGTTGTGTGATGAGCAACAGCCTTTGCAAGCATAGTTTTTCCAGTGCCAGGGGGACCATAGAGCAAGACACCACGAGGAGGATCTATGCCAATCTGTTGGTACAGCTCATGGTGAGTTAGAGGCAATTCAACGGCTTCACGTATTTCTTGCTTTTGAATGTCACACCCTCCAATATCCTGTCACCAGAGCAATCAAATTTTCATCTTTAACAAGTTAATATAGATAAGTAGATTGCTGAACATGGTACATATGAAAAGGATGCGGAATAGTATAGTTTTTTGGGTGGGGGGAAGACGTTTTGAAAAAACATTCCTGTGTAGAGATAAAGGTGATGCAAAAGCACAGGTTAAGATTGCATTTGGCATATGGACACCAATGATTTGTCATTTAACTATTTAAACCCCTTGTCTACCAGCTATATTGTTGGTTTTACAGTACAGAAGTGATGACTTCTGTAGGTATGTAAAGGGGGTTGGGAAGACGATATGCAAAAGATTAATGTGTAGAGATGATTGTGATGCATAAGACATAAAAATATCCTTTGTGAACAAAAGAGGGTCATGATTTATACAAATCTATCTCAATTGTCTTTCCCTTTCAATCAGTACAGGTATGTTCATTCCTTAATGGGTAGCCAAAGCTGTATGATGGTGGTAGTTGCACGATTTCAATGGCACAAAAATCCATCAATCATGAAAAAGCAACTCAAAATCTGAAAGCTGAGGGACTGGATACAATAGTTTAATTTGGAGGATGATGCAGAAATATCACATTCCTTCAACAGTATTCACGAATGTTAATCAGCTCAGCTGATAAAATAACTCACAATTCAACTGGAAGAATAATACATCCTAAACCCTAAAAACCCCAATTCAAAATCATCGAACCCCAGCCCTAATCCAAAATCTCAAAACACAATAGTAAGTAATAAACCAACTTACATTATAAGTAACATCGGGCCTCTCGGACTGGCTGAGGAGCGAAATACTGGAGTCGGCCTCCGGGGGAAGCACGTCGACTAGGGCATTAGAGTGGCGGTGCAAGGCGACGGAGGCAGCGGGCTTAAGAAGCTCACGATTAATCGTACTGAGAATCCGGACGTAGTAATTCGACCCGGTGGTAGAGCCGACGATGCCGTTGTTCTGATCAATCATCTCCATGAACTGTCCAATGACGAGCGGCACCGATTGAATCCTCTTAACCTCCTCCTGCGCACGCAGCAACTCGCGGCGGAGATTTTTCTGCTCGTCTTTTACGTACTCTTCCTGAATCTCGATAAACTCGAGCTGGCGTTGAAGAGATTTGAGGCGAGAGTAGAGGTCGTCGTCGGAATGCTCGGATTCCGGTTTCAGTCGCGTCGCTGGTGGGACCAATTGTGACAGTCTCGGGTCGAGAACCATACCCGTCGTCATTTATGGTGGAAGTGGAGAAGGGGTTTTGGTCGGAGTTGTACAAGATTCTGCCTGAAACGGGGAAACCGCCTTTGTTTCTTGTATGAGTAACTTAAAATACTTTTACTTCTCTTTGCATTCTATTTAAAAATTAAGATTTATCAAATCATATAATTTATTTATCAATTAATATTAAATATTAAAGACTCCTAAAATATTTGAGTCTTGAAGTAGATAATTGAGCGCCACTTATGAGAATTCTCGTCTGCACCCTAGGCATGCCCACCCTTTATGAGAAAAATACTTCTGTTTTCTTCTTCGTTGAAGTCTTCAAGTCCATTTCTTTACAAATCACCCCGAATGGTCTCAAAATATCAATTAAATCCTTAGTTTACCTACAAAATATAAAACTTAATTAAACAAACACTTAAGAATTAATTGACATCTAAATCATGGAGATATATGACAATAAATATGTATTTTATGCAATTTATCACCTGAAGATAATTTTGATTGTGTGTTTAAAGATGAAAAGTTTTTTTTTTTTTTGTTACCGTTGTGTTTTCTTTTAAACAAAATATATGAACAATAAAATGTATTTGCAAATCTATAATATATATAAAAATGCCTTAAGTTTGTAAATCATTTTTGGACAACTTTGCCCCTCTCTTTATTAATTTTGTACAATTTTATCCTTGCTACGCACAATTTTTACCCTTGCCCCATTTTGTTCGTCCGTCACTCTTAGTCCCAGCTTTTCACTTTCTTGAATCTTGATCATTCTCGCTCCACTCCACGGCCTCCACTCATTCTTCTCCATCACTGCCATAGTGAACTTGGGATAGTGTGAAGCGTCGAACAGACTAACAACTGTTTCCCCACTTGATCTCTCTATTCTCTTCATTGGCGGCCCCTGCTTCATCTCTATGTTTGACTTTTTGTAAGCGATATTTTAATTTTGGAATTTCTATCTATTCACTACTCTATGTTTTTGGAATAGCTAATCATTTTTTGCTTTCGTGAATTCTTGAGGGTTTTCAACCCGGGAATATGAAGACGAGTCTCTAGACCTTTCGACTGCTGGAAGATGATCATGGTGGCTACGAGGCGGAGGTGGAAGTGATAAGGCGGAGCAGACCTCTACGTACCGTGTTAATTGATTTCGCACCCATGATGCGCTCGAACAATGTTCAGATTGCTATTTTTTCTTCTCTCCAATCAACGTTTTGCAGTTGATGTTATTGTTTTCTTCTTTGTGCATTCAGTGGTATGTGATTTCAGATTGGCTACTTTTGTTTCGCTCCGATCAACGTTGTAGCTGATATTTTTATCTTCTTATCGTGCATTAATCTGTGGTATGTGATTTTGAATTAATTGGTCGTTCTATGGAATTTACATATTTTGATAACATACTATTTGCTTACTTTTCTGTACTTGTATTGTTTTGGTGGCCGGAAAAGCTAAATCTAGGTTGTGGCCTTATATTGTCTTCATTGACTTTGAGTTGGTTTTTATATATGTTACCAGAAACTTTAGTATATATCTTTTTTAGATCATTTCACTTGGTTCCTTTTGTGGAATTGCTAGATTCATTGCTTTTTTTTTTACTTTGTATTTATTGCCAAGGTGGACCTTATGGGATGAAGCTCAGCAATCCTAATGCTATTTTCTCTACTTATTTTGGCAATGGATGCAATATTATAATTTCTACTGATCATTAACTTAAATTATTTTAATTGTTGAATGAAGCTTCTGTTCTTAACACTGTTTAGTTTAGGTATTTCTGGTGTTAGTTTCAGTTTGATGATTTAGTAATTGGTATTTCTTGCTGGTTTTTTTCTTAAATTCAAAATTGACACGATCAAGTTCAATTTTTTTTGTAGATACATCTATTTTCTTTGTTTGGAATTTGGACTCAATTGTATTACCTATGCTAGTCATTACTGGGCAGGTCCTGACTCTTGTTTTCATCGGAAATGGAGCAGATTCTGTTTTCAGCCTTCTTTGCAATTTTAAAAGGAGAGTTTCATGCTATGATCTTGGTCAGTTCCAAGACACTAAATATATCTATTGTCTTTATAATACTATTTTAGAGTTTCTAGGGACTCTAAATTCAATATACCTGTTCTTTCAATGAACAAGATGGGGATTCTAGAGTCGATGCACTATGCTAAATCAATGAACATGATGGGGCTCTGAATGATTTATCTGAGGTGAGTTTTAATTATCCATCCATGCCAATGACTAATTCTTTTTAATATGCCAATGAATAATTTTGATTCCAGAGGAATGCATGGATAATTTGGCCTTTTCATAGATGTTGTTACCCGATTGAAACGTGAATGAGCTTACATGTGGCTATGATCGGATAAAACAAGTTTTGTGCCAAAGGAAAAGACCTTGTTGAGCTTTCCCCATTTGGGCTAGTACTAGGAGTAAAAAATGTAGAAGATTGCAAGAAAAGTAAATGCACGAGGAATTGCCGAGGGGTTTAGGCTCGGTCTTAATGTGTGTGTTCTCTCTTTTATTCATGAGCTTTATGGCTCTATATATAGTAATGTCTAGGTTACATTGTGTTGCTCTAAATTTGGATAAGATCCTCAGTAATTGCTAAAGACTTGTCTTATCTACAGCTGCCGTCTAGGATTGAAAGGAATAAATGCCTTCAATCGGTTGTAGCAGTAAATCGTCCTCCTCGAATGGGAGGATTACAGTTGTCCAGCGGGTACTGGTGCGTCAGGTACCCTTCAGTCCTTTCTGTTGCCCATCGTCTGCAGCAGCGTCCATCCTCACTGCGGCCGGTATCGAGCGCTGCAGTCTGGCGCGGGGGTACGATCTTTGTCCCTTATACCAAGCCTCAAAATCCTAGCAGGATTGGACCTTGTTTTGCCTCGACCTTGCCTCAAGGGCGAGGTCCTTACCGATATCGTGAGTCGACTCTTTCGATATCTTCATGCGAGCTAGCTACTATCTCGCCTCTAGCCAGTTCGGTGGGCGCGAGGTGACTGGTGACCTTGCCCGGGTCATATCTTTTGCTCGCCTTTCTGGCGAGGTTGAGGTGAGGAATTATTTCCCCCACAATAATTGCCCCTCTGCTCGACTGCCGAGCTCTGAGGTCGGAGGGAGCCGTGCTGATATAACCTTCATGTGTTTATGGGGATACGTCACGTTGAGTGTCATCCGGAGGAAATCTCTTGGAAGAGATCCCTGAGATCTTTACATTTAATAATTATCCACGTATCTCACCGTGGTTGGTAGAATCCAAATGGTGGTTGACTTGGCGTGTGGAGTCCCTCCGAAAAATTAACTGACAGACGCGACTTTTCATTTAGACATAATGATGACTTGAAAAAGGCCTGTCTTTTCGAACAAACGAGCCTTTATTGGGAAGGCGTACGGTCGCGTCCAGGATGCGCGATGGGAGACGAACCTTCACCTCAACTTTTGGGGCTTTTTGGTTTTAACCCTTGATTTTAAATTTTTAATTGCACTTTTGCCCCAATCTCTTCCTATAAAAGGGGCCTTTCCTACTTTCTTCAAAATCTTTCCTTTCCCGCTTAAATCAATTAGCTTAGTTCACTTGGAGTTCTTGAGGAATTGACGAATTTTACCCAAAGGATTCTTCAATTTCTTACTTTTCTTTCCTTATTTTCCGCCCGGAGATGGTTGACGGAGAAACTAGTTCATCCGATCGGAGGGGCCAACAGTACCCTCCCCATTCAATCTCAGGGAGTTGGAGGTTGATGTGGATGGCCTGAAGTCAGTTTTTGGGAGACCTCCGCCCCGTCCGGTGGGAGGGGATCGAGAGGCTGGAGGTAATTCAATGGAGGCCGAAGATGCAGGAGATCCTGGGGTGGAGCCGTAGGAGGAGCAGCGTTCCGACGGTGGGTACGCCCAGGATGAGGAGACTTACAACCAGCAGGTCTCTGTGGCCTATCAGGCTTGGGAGGACTTTGCCGACTAGAGGGCCGATCTGCCACCGGTCTTCGACTATGCCGATTATCTGGTCTGGCATCCCTATGTTTTCGAGAGATGAGATCCCCGTTCTATAGTGGAGGCTGGGGCTTCGGAATGGTATGCCTTGAGGGACAAGCGTGCAAGTACTGTGACCGGCAGTGAATTGGCCGCTTGGCGTATTCGGTGGGAGGTCCCCATTGATGTCCACATTTACGCCCCCGAGCCGAAAGAGAGGGCCGACTAGCCTCCGCCCGGCATGGTTGTTATTAACTTTGCGACCATGGAGGCGAGCTTGCGCTTTCCCCTGCACCACAACTTGGTGCACCTCCTGAATTGCTGGGAGGTCGCCCCTGCGCAGCTTCACCCAAACTCCTGGCTTTTTGTCATATCCTTGTTCACCCTTTTCGGATGGCAACAGCTATAACGGATGCCGACCTAGGGCGAGGTTAACTACCTCTTGTGTTTGAAAGCTGAGTCACGCTACAAGGGGGATGTCTATGTCCGGGGGCGCCCAAATAGGACGAGCTTGGATAGGCTGATATTGGGGATCCCACCAAAGCTTCGGAATTACTAGGACCAATGGTTCTGGGTTGCTGGATCCTGGAGGCCGACGGATGCCTCTGGCCGTGAGATGGTTGTGCCCACTATCTTCCAATGGAAGAAGAAAAGTGAGTCCGGTGTGTTTGTTTTTTGAACTTTTTGTACTGATCTAATTTTTCTCTTTTTCTTTGCAGACTATCTTGTGGCCCGTCACACGGATTTGAACTGGGATTTCGACCTTGCACGCCGCCGCATCGAGAAAGTCCCTGCCCTCGAGTGCCAGATGGTGACCTTGAACACGGAGGAATCCAGGCGTCAAGCTCGGCTTTTCCTATATCCTCGTCACTTGAACCATGACGCAGGTATGCGCTATGCTTTGATCTCAAGAGCAACTTAATTTTCGAAAGTATGTTGCGAATTTGTCAAAGAGAGGATTGGATTTTTATTTCCTTCATTTCGCCAAGCCCTGACTTCCCAGTATATTCTTATTGTCCATCACAAGTTATGTCGAGCGCTTCGGGAGTTTTCGAAGCTATTCCCTGAGGTTGTAGGGAACGAGGAGGTGCCCCAGTTCCACCGGCCATTCCCCCACCCATTTCGGAGGGCATCCCCCTCAGGCAAGCAAGTCTAGAAGTGGCTCTCCCAACCCCTCTGTTGCCGCCACCCCCTCCTGCTAAGAGGAGACGCGCGGGTGGTGAGAAGGGAGATGCCCCGAGTAGGGGGGGAGAAAATGAAGCAAAAAAGAACCAGACGGATTTTGTTGGTAGATAATGATGATGACAATGTCACAGAGGTTGATGAGGCACAGAATCCTGGCGGCACGGTGGAGGAGCCAGCCGCTGCTGAGAACAAGCCCACTCCGGCTGAGAACATGAGAGGCGAGGGAGTTGCCCCCGAGCCTGCCGCTGCTGCCGCCGCCGCGCCTGAACCAACTGGGCCCTCGAGCTCAGTCTCTCCACCACCCGAACGAGATGAGCCGGACTGGACCTTCCTAGGTCAGGATCCTAAGCGATTGTGGAGGTACGACTAGGACTTAAGCCTAAGTTTATGCTTTGTGATGTGGTTGCCTCGGTTAATACCTGTTTATTTCTTAGGTTGTTGGCCAATGATCCTTCCCGGCCTCCCCTGGTGTTGGATTTCCTGAAATCCTACCGGGCCGAGTCTACTGCTGGTCTTCCTCTCCATATTGCTCGTGCCATGCGAGGTATTTCGTCGGCTTGGACCCGCGAGCTGGAGGATGTTGCTAACCACTCCTCGGCCGACAATTACTTCTTTGCCACCATCCTTCTCCTCAGCCAGGCCGCCTCTATGGCTCAGAAGATGGTGATCCGCCGCGACCAGGAGGTGGACGAGATCCTGGCCCTCCGGGTTCGCCTTGAGGACTTGGAGAAAGAACGGAGCTCCTATGAGTCCCGACTAGGTGTGCAGGTGAAGGACCTGGAGGATAAGGTCTCGGCGATGGAGGCGGCTCGCACGGTGGAGCTGGAGGAAGCACATAGGAAATGAGTGGAGAAAGGTCAAGTACAGGCACTGGCGGTGCTGGAGAAAGAGGTGTCTGAGGCCCATAAACGCGGAGTGGAGGAGGGTCGGTGTAATACTCCGACCCAAATTATACTTTATTTGATCTTATGTGTGAATATCATTTTATTCTTGAACGTTCCTTCGAAAGAGAAACTTCATTTTTGTTCAAAATCTCTGATTTTGGGTAACAGACGAGCAAAACTGGACCGACAGCACTGTAGGAACACTAACACAGAACGAACCGATACTGTTTAAGTCAAATGTGGATTAAATAAGAGTCCAAAATAAATGGATGAGCCTTTTGTATTAATAATATGAGAGTTTTAACATAGTCGCCAAAAATCAGGTGAAAAGCCCTAAAAACGCCAAAACTCGAATCTACGGAACAAAAACCGAACTAACCGGGAAACTAACTGATAAATTAAATTAAAAACCTTCTTAATTATAAGCTTTTAAAGATGTAAAACTATTTAATAGAAAAACAAATGAAATGTAACTTCCGGAGCCCCAAAACCCTGAATGGAACCCCATTTTTCAGTATCGAACTTCACACCCTGAGCCGAAAGGCCATAACAAGCCAAAGGCTTGTGACACCAAAATGGACGGCCATTTGCCTCTTTTGCAGCCAAAATGAGCCAACACACTCCCAAACAAAAAGCCTTAACCCCCTAGTACTTGTACCCCCTCCCCCCATTAATTGTTTTGTCCTCCCTCTATCTCAACCATCTATATGTTTAAATCTAAACCCTCCATATTATATCACATGCCTATTAATTTCCTTGCCCAACACTCATCATCATTCTCATAGGAAGACACCAAGAAAAAGAAAGCACCCCTCTTCCTCCCCTAGCCAAAAGTTTCGGCCATTACACTCTTAAGGGAGATGAAATTCTTCTTCTCATATTTCTTACTATACAAGGCCCCCATCTTTTTACCTCAAGCTATTCACTCATCCAAGGAGCCAAGAAGTGAAGTTTAATCATAGGGAGATTGATTGAAGAAGGCATTTAGGTCCTAGTCTTTTAAAGAAGACTTACTACAAGGGTAACTTCACCTAAAAACCTCTAATCTTGAGTTTTGTTTTAGAATCTCATGTTAGGAAGAAAAGTATGTGATTTTCTTGAAGTTCTTGCTTGATTCTTGACTATATGATGTTATGTGGTTTTGATAATGAAATAAATGAGAGTTTCATGACATAAAAAGGTAGAAATAGGATTTTAGAGGTTCTTGCTATGCCAAATGATGAACAATCTGTTTTATGTTGAAAGTCTGAGTTAATACATTTTAGTGACTTGAATTTTCAGAGGTTTTGTTTGCATATTTGAAAAATATATAAAGTTATATTTCTTTGGCCACTGGTCTCATGTATATTGAAGTTATATTCAATAATCTATGAGTTTTTTAAGTTAGTGTGACAATCTGTGATATTTTCATGACTCTTTGATTTTTCTGGTAATTCCCACTTGGTTATTTATTTTAAAAAATAAAATATTATATGATGTTAGCTTCATTCTTGGAATTTTTCATAATTCTAGGAATAGTTTAAATAGTTTTTCAAAATTATTTTCCTCTTGTTGGTACGTGACTGGAAAGTCAGAAAAGTTTCGGTGCCTTTTCCAAAACCGAGCCTAAATGCTTTTTTCCTTACATATTTTGCTTAAAGTAAACTTAATAAATGCTTGAAACTGTATGATACATCTACTGTGTAAATTTCATTGTTTTTGGAAATGTTTTAGTATTTTTAAAAAAATTACTTCTCTTGTGTTACTAAGTTGAAAACCTACTGGGATGTTTAAGAATCACTGTTTTGTCTTTGGAAATAAATCCAAAAATCCATTTTTCGTATATCTTTTAATAAGGTCGGTTTTTATGAGTGAAATATATGTTAAGGGAGTACCTACTGTACATTTTCTTAATTTTTAGATAAATTCTAATATTTTAGAAAATACCCCAAAGTCGAGTGAGAATAGTCGAAACCGGGTAATTTTACTCGAAAGTTGTCTGAATGCTTAAACCACTATTTTTATTTGAAAAATTATATTTTCCGTTTTACGTGTCACTTTCTAAGAGCATGTTAGTAAGAGTCTAAGATGTGTGTTGTGTCAAAAATATCATTGTGAGAAATTCTTTAAGTATAACTTGACTTGTAACGAAAAAACTAAGTTATGGTAATTTACTACTAAAGACGAAAGACGTGTCTTAATCCAAAGTCCCTTTGGGTCCAAAGCCATGTGTCTTAAATATATGAGTCTTTGATAAAAAAATTCAAAACGAGAATTTCACTAGGAAAGAGTGCGACCGGACCGGTGATACTCGGATAGTATTTTTCCGAACTTTAATTCGAGGTGGGTGGCATTAACCGTATTGCATTTATTTACGACTGTAGTTGAAATATCATTTATTGATTTATATTATTATTTTACAAGCGATGTTGGTGTCGTCTCGGTGTTTGCGAGCGGAGAGTATCCGTCTTGCTTTTACGAGTGATGTTGGTATCGTCTCAGATTTATGAGCGATGTTTGTGTCGTCTCGATATTCACAAGCGAAGAGTATTTGTCTCGGTTTTACGAGCGATGTTGGTATCGTCTCGGATTTACGAGCAATATTGGTGTCGTCTTGGTGTTTGCAAGCGGAGAGTATCCGTCTCCATTTTACGAGCGATGTTGGTATCGTCTCTGTTTTACGAGCGATGTTGGTATCGTCTCGGTGTTCGCTATTAATAATATAATGACATTTATGATGTCAAATTATGAACGTAATAGCGTACGGGCTACCCACACTGAGAAATTCAAATTCTTATGCCCTATTTTTTACATTTTTCAGGTGAGCCGATAGAGTACTGGGAGCAGCTGTGGACTCAGCCTTCCCACACCAATAATTGAATGTTTCTATTAAAGACTATTATTTCCTTGCTTCCGTTGTTAACTTGGACTTGTTATTAGCAACTGCTAATTTGGACTTATGTCGGACTGTTAAGCTCACTAGTACTTTTCCGCTTCCATAATATTTCTTAGTCTTATCATGCTTCCGTTTAATGTTTGGATTTGGTGACTTCGCCTAAACTTTTAAAGTTAAGAATGATATTAATCAACCTCTCAAATTTCCTTCATTAAAATCCTTAATCAAATTCCTTTATTAAATTTCTTTTAAAAAAGTGTCTCACTTATTTTCCTTTTTACTAAGTGATGAGTCGAACTTGGATAAGTATGCGGACTATCCGGGTTTGGGGCGTTACAGTCGGACCGAGGGTCGTGAAGCTACGGTGGAGCAGGTAAAAAAGTACCGTGTCAAGGCCTTGGAAGCCAAGGAAGTAAAGGAGAAGGCTGAGGACGCCATGAAAGAAGCTCAGGCAGAGGTGGAGGAGCTCCGGCGACAAGCTGCCAAGAACGTGGAGACCATCAATGATCTGATCGCCGCCTCTGAGCGCATTGCAGCTATGCGGGAGGCCGAACGGGACGACCCCTTCCTGGACCCCGCTCAGATTGGGGAGTTTGCTTACTACAAGGCATTTGCGGATGCTATCCGAGAAGCGAGAAAAACTGCTCTTCCAACTGAGGTGTTGGAGACCTACTTTCGGGGGTATGTCCTTGCTCACCGCCTCCACCCCTCAATCTCATGCTTTTTTAGGGATCTCGAGAGAGATTTTGGGGTGCACCTATCATGGTGGCCTCGTCCTGAGACCATGCTGTACCCAGAAGATGCCAATGAGGGACCAGCAGAGGCTGATGTTGGTACCAGCGCCGCTCCTGCCCTTGGCCCTGCCGAAGATAAACCACCGACCGCCTGATTTAAGAGAGAGACTGTTGTGCCCAGTGGGCATTTATTTCTGATGGCCGCATGTGACCTTTATTTTATTTTTGTATTTGATTTGTGCCCGTGGGGCATGAACAATAGTGGCCGTATTTTGGCCTTAAACTTATTCACCTTTATTACTGCTGTTTTTTTGCCCAATGGGCATTTAGAATAATTTCTTGTTCGATATTTCGGCCTCTTTTTTTTTTTTGTATATGTGGGTGACTTAACTTTTAGGCCTTATCCTTTACACATTAATGTGTATGTCTTTGCGTTTCTTTCCTTTAACCCTGTTTGCATCATATTATCTGCACAATTTTCAGGTTTTGGGAGAAATAAACGCTTCACCCGGGTCTCATCGTCGCCGATTCCATTGCATATTGGCAACTACCTGAGCGGAAATCGAGGGGTTTGCTCGAATGGAAGCTAGCTCACCGTGATACTTTTGTCGTTTCACTTACAGCGGGTAGCACCTTGGTCGGAAATTAAGCATAAACATTTCAGTACTCGATCTAGAATCACACTCATTTACTCTTAAGGAGATTTTGTTGGAAACTGAAATACTCAACCTGTTCATCTATCTAGATAAGGTTTTTGTATTGCGTAGATCGTTTGATCTAAGGTTGTAACAATGAACTGATACTTGCGAATTCCAGTAAGTGAGTGAGTAAGAGATAGTAAGAAAGGCCCCTAGTGAAAGGGAGAGTGGACGTAGGATTTCATATCCGAACCACTATATATCCTGTATTCTTTAAATTCCGCACTGCATTATTATCTTTCTTGCATTCATTGTTTAAAAGCACAAAAAGATTTTTATCAAAAGTTAACTTAAAAGCTTCCACATTCTGCATCAGACGAGTCTGATCAATTCCTCTGGTTTATTAAAAAGGTGTTCAAAAATAAGTTTTGGTGATAGAAGTCTATTCAACCCCCCCCCCCCCCTTCTAGACTTCTTAACCCTTTACAACTGTTACTAGTGGGACCAACATTAAAGTAGCTATGAATACATTTAAGAAAGAGTGTATTAAAATTATTGTAGTATTAGTTGTTTCTTCTTGTATTGTTACCCGAAACTTCACACATCAGATGACCATCAGTACGGTTCATAATCAGGCATTTAAGCAGGTTGACATGTGAAATAGATGATATAAGTAAATATCTTGATCACTTTCCACTTGTTTTTCAAAAAAATAATATAAATAGTAGAATAATGTATATTTTATTAAAAGAACATATTTGACGAAAGGGTACATCTCAAGTTGTTAGAGAACCAACCACTATCTATGAATTTTGTCACATTTAATAATGCAAGTATGTAATTGGCATTTTAATCAATGAACTAATGCAAATTTTGATATATTTCAACTTTGATCAATTGTGGTGCAACTGAATCCATTGTCTTGACATCCTTATTCTCAAACTTACTAAGGTAAAATATAAATTAAATAATATTATTCTCTATCGTATTATCCACTAACAAAATCAGTTTATTTGGATTTAGGCAAACCTGAACATGAGATTTTAGACTCCACATCCTTATTGACAATCCTTACATCTAAACCATAAAAGTATTGAGGATAGTTTCAAAGACTAAACTCTTTTGAATAACCCTCGATTTATCACTAAAGAGATACATTATGGTTGATTCAAGTTGCATGTCAGTTATGGTCACATGACTTCTCAAGAGTTCATTTAACTTACAAGAAAACATCAACATAGACAACTTCACCTCATGATTATTTTTATAATTGACATATGATTCAACACCATAGTTATAACAATTCTTAATAAACTCATATTTACGGTACATAAACTTCAAATTCCAATTATTCACCATGTCCATCTCGGTGCCATAAGTATAACCATATTTGTTCTTTTTTATTATTTCACCGGAGGAATGATTGACAAATGCTTAGCTAGAAATTATCCATCTCCTGGTAAAAGATAAGTAAGTTTTGGAATTGTAGTTCCCAAATGATGTCAAACAGATTCATCTCTACTAAACAAGACACTAATTATCTCCCACATAAATAAAATTAGTTTTTTTCTTCATTCCCAGAATTAGGAACAATGCTCAGCTCACAAGATTGCACTGTGTGCTCCTTAATCCTACAATAGTGTATTGAAAAATAACCACTTCATATTTTTGGTATGGATATAATGGAAAATGCCAAACATCTGCAAAATATTTTTTCTAATATTAGGATGTAAAAAAATTATCTCAATTCCATCATCCTTCCAAGAAGAAGGGTAAGTGGCTTGTATTTAACTTGTATTACATTTTCAGCCCACTCTTCCATTCACAAAGATAATCTTACATTGTTGACCATCAATACGATTCACAACCACTGATGATATAAGTAAATATTTTTATTACTTTCCACATGTTTTAAAAAAAAACAATATAAATTATAGAATAATGTATGATTTATTAAAAAACACATTTGATGAAGGGGTACAACTCAAGTGATTAGAGAACCAACCACTATTTATGAATTTTGTAACATTTAATATTGCAAGTATGTAATTGGTATTTCAATCAAAGGATTAATAAATAAAGTTTTTGAAAAATTTCAACTTTGATCAAACAAATTTAGCTTGTCAACAAAAATTTGATAATTCATTCAATAATTTTTTAGATATTATTTGTTGACTGAAGAAAATTTATGTTAGATTTAGTTTTATACAATTTATTTTTACATTTGCATGTAAGTATGTAATTGGTATAATCATATAATTGATGAGAAGTCTTTTAAATTTCAATTTTGAAATTTTTATATTGTCAATAAAAAAATTATGAAAATTCTTCATACTATTTTCAACAAAGAATACAAACTCACAATTTTATAAGTATGTTGTTGAACATGATCCTTAATTTCCACAGCATCATTCAAAATTTATGTCACTTGCTCCTTAACTCTAGCAACATTCAAATTTAATTTTAACATTTGAATCCATAGTCTTGATATCCTTATTCTCAAGGTAGAACCCAAAATAAATAACATTATTATCTATTGTATTATCCACCAACAAAATCAACTTATTTGGATTTAGACAAACTTGAAAATGAGGTTTTAGACTCCACATCCTTATTGACAATTCTCACATTTAAATCATAAATGCATTGAGGATAATTTCAAGGACTAAGCTCTTTTATGTATCTCTCACATTATCTCTGAAGTGATGTATGGTCGCATGACCCTTGAAGTGCTCCTTTACATTGCGCGCAAACCTCAACATGGACAATATCATCGCATGATGATTTCCATAATGGACGTATGACTCATTCTAATGGTCATAACAATTCTTAATAAACTCATATTTACAGCCCGTAAACTTCAAATTCCAACCTTTGCAATTACTTACATGTCTATCACGGTGTCATAAGTATCCTTCTTCATTATCTCATATGTATATATGAAGCATAATAATTCTTTCGATTGAATGATTGACAAGTAATTAGTCAGAATTATTCATCCCCCGAGAAAAGATGATTAACCTTTAGAATCGTAGTTTCCAAATGGTCTAAAACATACTTATAGCTACTAAGCCAGACACTAATTACATCCACACACAAATAAAATTAATTTTTTTTTCTTCTTTCCTAGGCTTGGGAACAATGCACATCCCATAGAATTTCACTGTGCTCTCCTTAATCCTAACATGGTCTATTGAAAAAAAAATCTATACAAAATTCTTGTACATACATCATGGGTTTAAACATCTGTCGAATAATTTTTCTAATATCGGGATATAAAAAAATTGTGTCAATTAACCATCATCCTCCCGAGGAGCAGAATGGTAAGAGGGCCTATATTTAACTTGTATTGCATTTCCAGCCTCACACTTCTATTCACTAAGATAATCTTGCATTGTTTCAAATAAATTAAAAATCATGGAACAAAAGTAAAATGATTTCATCAACTGCTCTTAAAGAGTAAAAAAAAAAGTGAAATTAGGTTTTTTTATTCAAATTATTCATTGTTATCCATTTATATTTCTTCTTGTGTACAATTGAATCTTTTCTTTCTTGAGTCTCCTGCTGGTGTAGGATGACCATAGTCAAAAACTCAAATTATGAGTGATGTGTCCACATGTAAAGAAATCACTTAACAAAGTTTTAACTCTTAACCCCCCTTCACTAATGTCCAACTTAGGTAGTTATTCAACGTTAACAAATAGAGCTAACACTTGAATTAGCATGTAATCACCATAGAATTTTACATATGTACTACCCATAAGATAAAATTATGAGTTAATTCAAGAAGTTTAGGGGTGATTGAAGTCCATTTTATTTATATTTTTTGTGACAACAATGGATATGCATATGTTCGTGATGAGATGGTATAAGAAGTTTCTCATTTTTCAAAACAAAGATTTATATCTCGTGAAAGTTATGCAAGTAATAATGTTACAATTGAATTAATCTATTTAGGAGCTTGTTATTCATTTTTTCACATTTGTTTCTCTACAGAAAATAGATACAACCAAGGCACGTTTTTGTGTTATTTCATTTATCTACTAATATAACTCTGAAAGTTTTCATCATTTTAACTATTCATCTTGATTTTCCAGTTCCTTTGTTGAGTTATATGAAATTGGTTCTTTATTTTGTGTGTACGAGAGTTTGATAAATTGAGTTTTCATACCAAATAAGGTTCAATTGTTTTCTTTGTTACTTGTGTACCAAAAGTTGAACACTGGTGATATTTTACAATATTTTTTTTTGTTTGCTCAATTGTCCCTAAATTAGTGTCTTTTGTGTAGGAATCATTTCGAAGATCTGGATCATGTTTTTTTTTCATAGACTCTTTAGTTTATAGTAGAGGGCGTCGTTGGCCTTGTGGTGGTTAGAATTATAGTGGATAGTATCAAGCTCAGTTACAAACATATTTGGCATGATCTTGAGGGTTCTATTAGTTATGGGGATCATGTCACATGTGATGTGGGGTGTGATTTTTTCAAGCCTTATTTGATCTTTATAGATAGAAAGGAATGCGAGAATGTTTGAAGATTGAGAAGAATATTTAGAATTGTGGGTGTAAGCAAATTAATTTTGCACCCAATTAAATGGTGACACGTGTGCAAATAAATATTAATATCAAATTAAATTTACTAGTTCATTTTGAAAATTTAATTAAACTAATTCTCGAATTAAATAGTTAAAATTGATATTAAATGTACACGGTACAATTTGGTCGAATTAAATGAGTGTTCGATACCCATATTGGGTAATAAATATAATTTATTTACCATAAGATCGAAAATTAAATGATATCTCATCATAAGGGGAAGCGAACTAAATTAATCATATCAAATCTGATTAATTCGCAAATCACGTCAATCAAATTACATCGGTCAATCAGGACGCGCCACTTGGCCTTGCAAAAATGAAAAGTTTTCTAATCCTAACCCTATAAATAGGGGCCCTTCATCATTCATTTGAACAAATATTTGAAGATCAACGAGCATTCAAAAGATCGAGCATTCAGACAATCAAGCATCCAAGCGAACGAATCCCCTACAACCGTTCTTGAAGATTCAAAGTGTTCTTTATCAACCTCAAGGTGTTCTTCGTGGAAAGCAATCAGAAATGACCTCCGATTAAAGATCAAGGTCCAGCACCCCTCCGATTCGACGTTTTTCCTTGAAGATTTGAAGAATCTTCAAAGGCGTTCTTTGCGGCTTTAAAGGAATTCTTCGTACAAGTCCACCACAAATAACCTCCGATCCGAGACCAAGGTCTAGCACCCCTCCGATCCGGCGTTTCTCCTTGAAGATTTGAAGAATCTTCAAAGGCGTTCTTCGCACAAGTCCACCACAAACAACCTCCGATCTAAGACCAAGGTCCAGCACCCCTCCGATCCGGCGTTTCTCCTTGAAGATTTGAAGGATCTTCAAGAACATTCTTCACATCCGCTCGAAGATTCAAAGAATGTTCCTCACCAAATTTAAAGGCGTTCATCCCGCTTTCGAAGGCGTTTACCCACCAAATCCCGAAAATAACATTTAATCCAAAATAAGGCATTTCGCCCTTGGATTAGTGTTATAAATCCAAATCTAATCTCAAACGAAGGTCAAGACGAGGACTTCATCAAAACAGAGGAGCAAATCTAGAGTTAGTCAACCCGCATAAGTTTTTTGGTTTAATCAGAATAAATAAGTTGTAAACCTTTTTTGCATTATTATATTAATAATACAAAATTTGCAATTACAGTGGGATAAGGTAAAGTTTAGGGTTACATGATACATATGAAGTCATAAGGTATTTTTTGAATCTGATTTTTGATTAGAGATTCATCTTTTGTTACATAGTTTCTTTGTGCTACCTTGTGGATAACTCATTTTTTTGCACTGATTTATTTATTCTCTATAAAAAATTAGTTTGATGGTCCCGTTTTTTTCATTCACAAACAAGGACAATATGGGAATTTAGGAGAAATTTTTTGTTTTAACACTGATGTTATGCAAGTCAGTAAAGCAATGAAGAACACAACAATGTAAAGTGGTTCGGAGGCTCAAGCTCCTACATCCACTGCCTGATTTAACAGGAAATCCACTACCCGGGATTCTTGTTTTTAACGTGCCAAGGTGCACTCACAACTGGACTCACACCCCTCCGCGGAGCTGCCTCTCGAACTGGCCTCACATCCCTCTTCACACAGGGACTGCCTCTCCTCCCCTCACTGAAACACCTAACACTCTTCTGGAAAGGGTTTAGTTTTGGTTTGGTTCTCTCCAACTAGGTGAGATTTTCCCTTACATGGTTTTAACCTTTAAGCTAAGGTTGGGAAAATCTCTCTAAGCTTAGGATGTATATGATGAGCTCGAGTATACAAACTGGAACACTCAAATATGACTATGAAGAACTCAGTGTCAGTGTTCTTGATGGAGATGGTGCACCCTTATGACTCCCTCAAGACTTGCACCACTCTCGCACCACCAGCTCTTTCCAAATGAAGCTTGAGTTTGTATTTATAGTTTGGATTTGAATGTTACCGTTGGAGAAAGTAACATTCAAATCCAGACTATCTCTGGAGTGAAATTCTCCTTTTCAGTGAAGTATGGCCTTGTCAGCTTTTGTCAGATTTGCTGCCTTGACTTGATTGGTCCACGTGGACTGAGTCCAACGGCTCTTTTCTTCAGGGTACTTGATCAGGGTAGTCCTGACTTCAGGCGACTTGTCTTCAGCTGACTTGTAATCCTCTCAGGATACCTTTCTTCAGTAGACTTGAAGTCTTCTTAGGAACCATCATTGGACTTTAAGTCTTCTCAGTGGACTTCCTTCAGTAGACTTGAAGTCCACTCAGGAGAGTTGACATAAGGCTATTTGTCAAGCTTCCCAGCCTCAGTAGCCTGACTCCTTCAGGTCCTACTAGGCACAACACTGATCCTCTCAATCATGCTCTTCACTGAGTAGTCCACTGACCAGCTTAGAAAGTCAGGTTTATACTCAGTGGGACTTCCTTCAGGCTTCTCTTCAGGTTCAGGTCTTCTGACATGGCTTCAGTCTGTTCTCTTTTTTATGTTATTTTGACTTCCTCAGGTTGTGTCAGTGAGTTCCCCCTTACTGAGTTCCTCTCAGTAGAGTTCCCCCTCAGCTGAGTTCCTCTCAGTAGGGTTCCCCCTCAGCTGAGTTCTTCCTCCACTGATAACCTGTTCTCCTGAGAAACAACCTAGCCTGACCTGAAACTAAAAGATACTATCCTGACTGCTTTCAAACCTATTACATGTTGTTTTGGAAAATCATCAAAACTAAAATATCCCAACAATTTCCCCCTTTTTGATGATTCCAAAACTTCTAACAAAAAGATTTTCTATTACAAGAATGATGTCAGAGCACAAGTAATAGTTTAAAAAAAAATGCAGAAATTCCCATAGTTTTAAAACATTTAAGATCTGTTCGGTTGACCATTTTTCTTAACAAATCTGGATCAGTGGTCATGTGAACAACCCGCTCTGATACCAATTGATGGTCCCGTTTTTTTCATTCACAAACAAGGACAATATGGGAATTTAGGAGAAATTTTTTGTTTTAACACTGATGTTATGCAAGTCAGTAAAGCAATAAAGAACACAACAATGTAAAGTGGTTCGGAGGCTCAAGCTCCTACATCCACTGCCTGATTTAACAGGAAATCCACTACCCGGGATTCTTGTTTTTAACGTGCCAAGGTGCACTCACAACTGGACTCACACCCCTCCGCGGAGCTGCCTCTCGAACTGGCCTCACATCCCTCTTCACACAGGGACTGCCTCTCCTCCCCTCACTGAAACACCTAATACTCTTCTGGAAAGGGTTTAGTTTTGGTTTGGTTCTCTCCAACTAGGTGAGATTTTCCCTTACATGGTTTTAGCCTTTAAGCTAAGGTTGGGAAAATCTCTCTAAGCTTAGGATGTATATGATGAGCTCGAGTATACAAACTGGAACACTCAAATATGACTATGAAGAACTCAGTGTCAGTGTTCTTGATGGAGATGGTGCACCCTTATGACTCCCTCAAGACTTGCACCACTCTCGCACCACCAGCTCTTTCCAAATGAAGCTTGAGTTTGTATTTATAGTTTGGATTTGAATGTTACCGTTGGAGAAAGTAACATTCAAATCCAGACTATCTCTGGAGTGAAATTCTCCTTTTCAGTGAAGTATGGCCTTGTCAGTTTTTGTCAGATTTGCTGCCTTGACTTGATTGGTCCACGTGGACTGAGTCCAACGGCTCTTTTCTTCAGGGTACTTGATCAGGGTAGTCCTGACTTCAGGCGACTTGTCTTCAGCTGACTTGTAATCCTCTCAGGATACCTTTCTTCAGTAGACTTGAAGTCTTCTTAGGAACCATCATTGGACTTTAAGTCTTCTCAGTGGACTTCCTTCAGTAGACTTGAAGTCCACTCAGGAGAGTTGACATAAGGCTATTTGTCAAGCTTCCCAGCCTCAGTAGCCTGACTCCTTCAGGTCCTACTAGGCACAGCACTAATCCTCTCAATCATGCTCTTCACTGAGTAGTCCACTGACCAGCTTAGAAAGTCAGGCTTACTTCCTTCAGGCTTCTCTTCAGGTTCAGGTCTTCTGACATGGCTTCAGTCTGTTCTCTTTTTTATGTTATTTTGACTTCCTCAGGCTGTGTCAGTGAGTTCCCCCTCACTGAGTTCCTCTCAGTAGAGTTCCCCCTCAGCTGAGTTCCTCTCAGTAGGGTTCCTCCTCAGCTGAGTTCTTCCTCCACTGATAACCTGTTCTCCTGAGAAACAACCTAGCCTGACCTGAAACTAAAAGATACTATCCTGACTGCTTTCAAACCTATTACATGTTGTTTTGGAAAATCATCAAAACTAAAATATCCCAACATAGTTCCTTACCCAAAAAGTAGATGATTTAAAAGGTGAAGGTTATTGCATCAATTACTTGAAAATTTGATCATGCATTGTATGATGTAATATTCATAGGCAGCGGTTTATGTTCATATCATTTTCTCACTCTTTGAATTTATATTATTTTTATTTTTAAAATTTATTTTTGGAATTCATAACATAAGTGTAATTCCCTATAAATTAAAGTTGATTCTTATATGGAAGAGTGTGAATATGGTCATTGAAATAGAATATTGTAATTTTCTATTGTAAGTGTTTTGAAGTTTAGGACAGTTTATGGATTACTGGAGGGATTTTTTACAATGAGAATGACACAAATGGAGTTTGGTTAAACACATCATTTAATCTGGTGTTAAAGCAACAGTTTCTGTCTTTAGAGCTTGAAAATTGAAAATTGAATTGTTTAGATTCATATATTTATCACAAAACTTACTATAGAGAAAATTATGTTGTGCCTAATAATTAAATATTTAAATTTGAATTATACTAACATACTTTATTCTAGCTGAACAAATTGTAACCTCAAAAAAAAAATTGGAGTAACACCTAATAAGAAGTGATACTACAGATTCCTTTCTTACAACCTCATGCTATGATTATCTAAACATTTTCTCCCATTTAAGTTTAGATACATAGGTTTCTTTTATAATCAACTTTTTAAACTAGAAAGAAAGAGGAAACAAAACATTTATTTGTCATTTCTTTCATTAATGTGTTTGAATAACCAAAGCACATATCATGGTAATGCAACTATTATCCAATAAAGGAACTTTGAAAGAGATTATGATGATGCAATTGTTATATAAAGTAGCCCTATTTGATTTCAGGTTTTAAGTCAAATGTCATATTTCAGGTTATTGAATGTAATTCTCAAGTATTTGGATCATGCAATTTTCAATGTCTTTAAACTCACCGAAACATGTAATTAATTTAGGTTAGAACTCCTAATGAACACATTTGGCCACAGTTAGTGAAGTGACAATGGAGTCCAAAGTGCTATACTTGATCGTCTTTTATCAGTGATTTTCTTGGTTCATGAGAAATTATGATTTAGTCCTTTGCTAATCATTCATTCTGAGAGTTTTGGTGAATTTGCAGGAAATGCTGCCTACATTATGAATGTAACATAGTTTTTTTTTATGATCTTGACAATCTCATCTTTGAGTTTCTCAAGATTCTGGAATTTATTCTGCTTGCTCCTCTCACCTTAGTATTTCTTCCTAACTAAACAATTTTACATTTGCAAAAAAACTATTCTCTAGTTTCATCTAGGAAATTGTAGCTTTTATGATTATTAGTTTGTTCATCCAACTAAATTTCTATTGTTATCTTAATTTGCTTTATTGTTAAGTTGGAGTAGGACTCTTAAGAAATCATTGAAACTTATTTAATGTTTATTCTTTTATTAATTAAATACGATGTTCCGACAATATAGAATGTGAAATATCAATTCATAAGTTTCACCACTAAACTTATTTTGAAAGTTTTAATTGTTTTACAAAGAATATTGATTGTAAATCAATTTCACTGTAAAGGTTAGATGAGCTTGAGATCAGGGAAATGAGGATAAAAAAAGTTAAATGTAATATGCACTTAACAAAACCTATTTTATATCTGAAGGAAACATTACTTTTTAGAGAAAATTAATTGAATACAGAAGTTGTGAAATTCATGAATCATCCGAATCTAGGATATTCATTTTTAACTCTTTGGGGTGGTAATCTAGCAAAAGGGATACAATAGAGTTTTTATATTTTACGGTAAACGATGATACTATAGCGTTTAGGATCTTGGACAATAATAATCAGTCATGTAAATGGCGGCCGCCGAGGCCGGCCTAGGCGCTTGTCAGCACCTACCACCGACGATTAATACAAAGTGGTCATATTTGGCGGCGCCTAGGCGGCCTCGGCGGTAGGCAATGCCTAGGGGTTTTTTTTAGTTTTTTTTTTAATTTTAATAACTTTAAAATGTTATATAATTAAAAAATAATAATAACAAGTTGCACATATGTGGATTGTGAATTGTGGTAGTTTATTAATTTGGATATTTTGTTGAAGATTTGTTTAATTTTACTTAATTACTTTAATTATTAAATTGGATAATAAACAAATTAAGTTGGAAACATGGAACTTTATTACTTTGATAAATATTAAACAAAATATATTTAATAATAAAAAAAGAAGAAAAAAAATATAAAAAATAAAAACCTTAGTGGCCGCCTAGGCGGCCTTGGCGCTTGGCGGCCATATACCGTCTGCCGAGCGCCAAACGCCATCTGCACCCTTGATAATTAATAATTTAGTTTTGGTGTATACATAATTGCATTTAATTGATGACGTATAAAGTGAAATTAGTTCATACATGAATCATAAGGGTATTAGTTGTTTTCACTAAAAAGTATTTCTTCCATCCCCTAATAAACTTCACAGTTTCTCTTTTGGGACGTCCCATGATAAATTTCACACCAAAAAATGAAAATAAAAAATTCTCACACTTCTCACTTTATTTTAAAATATTATTTATTCATTGGTCCAAAAAGTCAATAAAATATTTTTTTTTCTATAAAAGTGTGTCACCCACATATGAAAATTAACAAAGGACGAAGAAAGTATAAGCCGTTTTCAATGAAGGGTATGAGTTGTTTATACTAAAAGGTATTAGTTTGTTTTCACTAAACAACTAATACTCTTTAGTGAAAACCCTAAACCCTATACTTTGTCTTAATTACGAATGAGAAATTCTGATATTAGCATGCTCATTTTAGATGGTAAAATTGGTTCTTGCTGTAACAATAAATTTCATGAAATTAATATAATAACACGAAAATGTTTACAATTGAATTTATTCGAATTAAATCGAAATTTTTTTGTGCGAGTTCCTAAATCTAGATTTAATCCTCTAATTCTTCTCTTCGGTTTGACCTTGATGTGGATGATTTTCAGGCGAAATTCTCGTCTTGATCTTTATCCGAGATTGAATTTGGATTTATAACGTTAACCCAAGGGCGCAATGCCTTATTTTGGATTAAACATAATTTATGGAGATTTGTTGAATGAACGCTTTCGAAGGCAAGATGAACATCTTTGAATTTGGTGAAGGACGTCCTTTGAATTTTAGGGAGTGTGTGAAGAATAGTCTTGAAGATTCTTCAAATCTTCAAGAAGAAACGTCGGAATGAAGGGTATCTGGACCTTGATCTCTGATCGAATGTCGTTTGTGGTGGACTTGCACGAAGAACACCTTGAAGCTGCCAAGAATGTCTTTGAATCTTCGAGAGGGAGCGAGGAACATTCTTGAAGATTCTTCAAATCTTCAAGGAAAAAGGCTAGATCGGAGAGGTTCTAGATCTTGATCTCGGATCGAACGCCATTTGTGGTGGACTTGCACGAAGAACGCCTTGAAGCCGCGAATAACACATTTGAATCTTCGAGAGGGTGTGCAGAATTTTCTTGAAGATTCTTCAAATCTTCAGGTAGAAACACCGAATTGGAGGGTAACTAGAGATTGATCTCGAATCGAACGTTGTTTGTGGTGGACTTGCGCAAAGAACGCCTTTGAAGATTCTTCAAGTCTTCAAGGAGAAACACCGGATCAGAGGGGTTCTGTACCTTGATCTCGGAGCAAACACTATTTCTGATCGCTTTCCACGAAGAACACTTTAGATTTGATGAAGAACGCCTTGAATCTTCAAGTGTAGTTGCAGAGAATTCTGAAGTCGTCTGAGCTCTAGAACTTCTGAATATCTTGTGTGTTTTTGTTGTGTCAAATGAACGAATGAATGCAGATCCCTATTTATAAGGTTAGGAGATTAAAATTTTCCTCCTTCACGGTGCCACGTGGCACATTTTGGTTGGCCAATGCCGATTTGATAAGCTTGAATTGGTCAACTATCAGATTTGGCTGATTTGATTTTATTTGATTTAATTCTTTTCCTTTTTTAGGCAAGATATTACTTGATCTTACTTGTACAATAAGTCAATTGTATTTATTACCAATATGAGTACTACAGACTTGTGAATTTTGACTGGGCTTGTACCATGTTTATTAAATATCAATAATTTAATTATTTAATTTGAGAATTAATTTATTTAAATTCCCTAAATGAAATAATAAATTTTAATTTGTTATTAATAATTATTTGTACACTTGGTGCCCTTTTATTGGGTGCAAAATTAATTTGCTTCACGGTCATTTTCGATTTGGAGTAAATGGAGCACAAAATTTCCATCTGCTTTTACACTTTAGAGAATTGTACAAACTCTAATTTGTATGAGCTCAATTTAGTAGGCGCAAGAGAGTGTATAATGACATTCATATTTTGGAGTAAATGGAGCACAAAATTTCCATCAGCTTCTACACTTTAGAGAATTACTAGTACGCGTCTACCCGTGCTTCGCACGGTCTGAATTTGTTACAATTTTATATTTATGATAATAATTTATATTGAATTAAAAAAAATCGTAAATAACATTTTTAATTAAAAAATTACATAAATCTTTTTTTGATTCCAGATAAAACTTAATCCTAATGAAATTTGTTATGTTGCCTATTAAATATTCAATAATTTAAAATAATTTATTGATTAACTCATCATAATCAATTTTTAATATACAGAAATGATTGCATAGGTACTGGTGGACACAAACCTATATACCAATCGCAAATGTGATAACGACACATAAACAAAGGGCATTTAAATTCTCACCCACTGATGGGCATGTGGCCATTTCCATTTTAATTTATATGACTACTGACATACAACATAAGTTGAATATAATACATTAGCATTCTAAAAGAAGTGGTTGCTAATGTGCATTGTCCAATAACATGACACAATTATATATATATATATATATATATATATATATATATATAGCATATAATTAAAATTATTTAACATTAAATCACAATTTAATAATTTATTTTAAAATGCTCAATCCATCCTTTATTAAATGTCCCATCTTTTATCCAAAACAACATCTTTTATTTAATTGCTAGTGCATTAATACGAAATGATTTTTTATACACCTTTTCCAACAATTCCTCTAAATTTTTTTGAAGATAATGAATATTTTGTAATAAGTAGAAAACAATGGAACGAAGTAAAATTTGAACATTAAAAAATTAACATTTTACTATGGGTGAGTATTGATTTGCACACTACCAACAAAGAAATATATTCGTTAAAAAAAATATTGGTCCTCCTACGTCAATTTGCACACTACCAACAAAGAAAATATTGATTTGCGCACACTTAAAAAATATATACACATATTTACCCATTTGCTACAACTTATTCAAAAAACACAACTTTCTTAAAAAAAATGTGCAATCCCTTAAGGTGCAAATTGATGTAGGATGGAGGGAGTATAACACATTAAGCAACACATATTGTCTCTGTAAAGACATTTCTAAATATCAAATAATATTCATCAAACATAATGTGTTATATAACTTCTAAAATATATAAATTTTAAAATCTATATATGTAATATTCATCAATTAAATATAATTTAATAAACTTTATCATCACTTAAACATGCTTAAAACAATTTAGAAAAATAAAATTTCAATCACCACTTTTAAAAGAAAATTCACTCTTAATTTCACATAAAGCAACCAATAGGTCCAAAGAAACAAAAAAAAAGTATACTATAGTTCCAAAAGTCTAAACATTTCTAAACATTTCTTGATATAATATTTTTCGTTGTGTTATACTCAAGACGATGATTATCACACAACATAATCTTCAAATCACGGTAGCTGAAAATCTTTGAAATTAAAACATAAAGCTGATCATGACTAAACACAAACTTCATAAGAAATATTCCAATTTGGTATATCATATGAAACAATCAACAAAAATTGTCTTCGTGTAAACTTGCGATGTAACCTAGGATAAAAATGAGTTAGCGACAATCACGTATCAATGCTAGTTCTCCAGCACTACTATCAGTAAGAACTTTAGCTTTGATTACTCTATCACTCAGCCTAGTGATTACCATCCTATATATAAAAAAAAAAATTCATAAATTGAACTTTATAAAAAAAATAGCAAATAATATTAAGTATTGTATTAAATTTAGATAAAATAAATAAATTCATGATACAATGAAAAAAATATATTTTTGTTAAAAAAACATTTTTGTTAAATCTCGATTTTTTAAAGTTATTGTCCTTAAATTGTTCACACATAAATTGAAAGTCCTATTTTTACTACATTCCTAAGCTATTCTTACTAAAATCATTATTGCTCTGACATGAATATCATTATACTTCTTAAAATAAATTAATCATTTTTATGCAATACAATAATTATAACAAATTTAAACCAAGCTTTAGTGAGGTGAATTATGCAATGATCCATGCCACCAATAACTTGTATTCATAATAAATTGGGAAAATTCTTTTACTCTGAAATACTTCAAATATGATTCTTCTCCAAAAAGTGTTTACAACCAACACTATTATGCGCTAAAAAATAAGAAAAAATATGAAAACAATCAGAATATTATTTAAGGTGTAAATAATTATATGACTTTCCTCATAAATATAATCAATTTTAAAACTTAAATTGTTCAAACATAAAGTAATAAAAAATATAATATAACTCAAATAAAAAAAGTCTATAAGATTTTTAAAATTCTGAACAAATTACATTGTAGGTTTCTTTCGCATTCAATTTTAAATCCACCTGCCTAATAGACATTTTTGTGCAAAGATGCTAATCATATTTTTTACCACTGGATTAGAGATGTAAGGAAGTAGAAATGCTTGGTGGTTGTAATAAAATTGAATGAGATTGCTCCGTGATTATTATTAGAGGTGTGTTTGTAAATGTTAACTATTGGATTAAAACACAATTTTATAGTGAATATAATTAGTAAGAATTATAAATGAGATGGGTGAACTTAGTAAAACAGTGGGTGTAGATTGTCGCACCATATGATTTTTCGATGAATCAATATATAGCCCAAAGACCGATAAATCTAGGGGACCAAAGATGTGTCCTCTAATATATTTATCTATAAACAATTTCATATTTAATTTGACTAAAAAATAATGAATTAAATATGTAATTAAAAAAAACTTGTTTTATTTAAAAATAATCTACAAACCCCACTAATGAATTGTTTCTACACATGAACAATATAAAATAATAATCTTGGAGCTATTCTTTATTTTAAAGAAAGTTTCTGATATGAATTTTTCGGTAATTTTTTTCTACAACTTAACCCTAAATGTAGGGTGAAGGATAGTTCATTTTTCTTTATTGATTTCTTGCACACTCAACTTTTAATCCTTTTGCCTATAGACACTCGAGTGCAAAGACGCTAATCATATTTTTTATTGATTGATTAAAGAGGTGGTGGAGTGGAAATACTTTATGGTTATATTGAAGTTAAATGAGATTGATGAGAGAGTATTTTTAGGATTTGGGTGTAAGTACTATATGTTGAATCAAATTATAATTTTATAGGGGATAAATTTACTAACAAATATAAATAAGGTGGGTGAATTTAGAAATGAGTGAACTTAGTAAAATAGTGAGTTTAGATAGTTGCGCTCTATAAAAAAATTATCTATAAAAAAATTCCATATTTAATTTAATTAAAAATTAATAATTTCAACATTTAATTTTTAATAAAAAAAAACAAACAAACTCGTGTATTATTATTTAAAAAAAACAAACTTGTTTATTTATAAAGCAATTACATAATAATAAAACTAATGTAGTTTTTAAACTTTTCAAAAAAAAAAAATTATATTAATAGTGACAAAAAAAAAACTAAACAACAATTAATTTAATACAAATACAACAAAAATAGGTATTACATAGCTTAATAAAAATCAACAAACTTAAATCTTTGTCACCTAACAATGAACTGTTTCTAATTCTTAACATCCACAGAAAATAATAAAAATTATTACATAAACAAAATATTATATAGTCTTTGAGATTTAGTAGAACAAAAAACAAAATTAACAAAGGAACTTAAATATAAAAAGATCAATAGCAAGTACGCAACCTTGATATATAATTATGAAAATCATTCTTGCTCTGACATCAATATCATTATACTTCTTATAAATAATTTTATAATTTTTACACAATCCAACATTTCTAACAATTTTTTTACCAAATTTTAGTGAGCCTAAATCATCTGACATACTAAATCGGGAAAAATTATCAATTATGACATACTTCAATATAATAAAATCTAATTCTTCTCCAAAAATATTTTCATCTGATATGTGTATGTGTTAAGAAAAATGAAAAACATATTAAATTTATAGTTTCAATAAAAAATTAAGAAAAAATATATGCATCCAAAGAAATATAAATTTTACCAAACAAAGTTTAAATTCAACATTATTGAATTTTACAGCAAACTCAATGATTTCACCAACATTCACTGGTTCTAATTTTACTTCAACATAATGGGATTAATTTTTTACACGTTTTGTAACTTAACACCAATTAATTTTGATACTAATCGATTACCTGTTTTGGTTTTGGTTTTATTAGTTTGAAAAAATATTGAAATTGACCTTTTAACCTGCTTTAGAAGGTTACCTTTCCAATCACCCCTACATGGATTTGTTTTTTCATTTTTATTTTTACTTTTTGTAATATGTAGTATTTTGTTTTTTTTTTCTTTTTTATTTTTGAAATAAAAAAATAAAAAATAAGGGTCGTGTCAGTTTCTCTCCCACAATTAATGTTCATTTCTTCCATATGTCATTCCCCAATTGTTCTTCTTCTTGATCCAAACCGTTCACACCTCTCCCCTAAATCTCTGAATCCACTATTGATTTTCAAATCTTGTTCAGGTTCATTCCCAAATTCAAATCGAACCTAACCATAAACAATCTTGAAAGGTGTCATCACGTTCATACAGTAATACTAAATAGGATTACACTTTATTAACTAAGACACTAAATAATTCATCGATTTGCACAGAAATTGAATCATAATCGTGGAGACCCATGTTTTCCAGCAAGATCCAGCATATGACTATTCCATAACAAAAACAAAATTCATTTTCATGATCTATATACTAACCATAACAAAAACACAATTTTTCTAATCTAAGGAATAAGGCGAGAGATCCAAATCTAATTAATTCACTCTATCAATTTGATGAACGGTTTATTGAACGCATCATAAATATATAATACAAGCTATTTTTCTATATATAGTTTGGGTGGGAGATTTTATAGACCGTCGATCATCTCTTCATTCTTTCATCATCACCGTTCATTATCTTATTTATTATTAATTAAATTTGATGAGAGTATAATTTGACTTGCTACTAATTAGCAGCGGTTACATTTTTTTTTTTTTGCCTATTTATACGGTTAGATCATCGGCATAGTAAACACAATTTGCAGAGTTGTTATAGGATTATCATTATTACTTTATTGAATCATTGTTTCGAATATTATTTTGTTATTAGTCTAGATTTTGTAAATTTCATTCATAGTATTTGCAATCGATGTGTCCTAGAAAGTAGTTGTAGATGTTCTTTAACATAAATCCATAAATTTCTTTGATTTTTATCATTTTTTTTTTTGTGAGATGTGAAATTATTTGTTAAGCAGTTCAAGACATTTATCAAAGATTCGTCCAAGAGTTAAAGATATTTATCTTGGTTTGAAGATTATACAAGATATTCAATATTTTTTCGTGTGATGTGAAGATATTCCTTAAACATTTGTAAACTTGTATCAGAATTTTGTTCCCGATTATCTGGATTTCCTAATTCATCTTTTGTAAGACATATTTGAAGATGTGCTCATTCATCTAAGATTTTAAGAATACAATATATGTGTTAAAAATATTATTTTATATTTAATGTTCATTTTAAAAAAAATTATTTCAAATGCTAATAACGTACTCATAGCCAAAACCAATAAAACATTCAATGATTCAAACATCATGATTTTATCCATAACCAATTAAATATACGTAGATTTTATTTAATTTGATTGTACTGCATGAATTTGTATCATGTTTATAAAATTTAATTTGATGCAAATTTATTTATAAGTTTAATATTGATGAATGTTATTTCATTTGTTTATTTCATAAAGTCAATGTTTTATGCGTAGATGAACCATTGACAAGGTGAATAATATAATTACATTTGATATTAATAAATTATAATAAAAGTCATAGCAAAAAGTTAATTTTAAATAAAAATTTCAAGCATGTCAATTTTTTTAAAATAACACTACAACATAAATGACATTATGTAACGCCTAAAAAAATGTTACCTAATGGCTATTAAGTGATACCATAGCTAATAGGTAACACTTTTAGGGGTGTTGACCTAAAGTCTTAAGTAACACTTATTGTATCACTTTACCAAAAGTGTTACGTTATGTAACACCTTAAGTAACACTTTATTAATGTTACATTTGAACATTATGCAACACTTTTTCTAATTAAATTAAAAACAAAAAAAAAAATAGAATAAAATTGTTGCTTCCAGGGTTTGAACCCTATACCTACAAGAAAGGAAACCAATCTCTTACCAACTAAGCCAATTCATTATATTTGCCAATTTTGGATATTAATATTATTTTAAGTCATTATTATTTTTTTAACACACACATTAATTAATGATTAACAAATAATTAGAGACATATACGCATAATATTTTCAATACCTTTTAAAAAAACAATAAACAATACTAAATAGAATAATTGTATTATATGATTCTTTTATATATATATATATAAATTAAGTATTTGTAGAAATATTGAAATATAATAAACGTATAATTTTTTATTATGTAAAAATTAATTTAAATAAAAAATATATATATAATTATATTTAAATATTTATACAAACGTTAATTATAATATTTATTAAGATAGTTACTGCATAGTATAAAATTATTCAAAAAAATAACAAATTAATGTATAAGGGCATGTTTATAAATATAGTGGTTATAATATATAATTATTTTATATCTTTTCAATAAAGTATGTGTACTTATTTAAAATTGTTATCAAAAAGTGTTATTAAATATGTTGCATATGTAAAAGTGATACCTAACCAGTGTTACATATATTACAGTGTTACTTAAAATGTGTTGCCTTTGTAGAAAATGTTACCTAATAGTGTTATTTATATAAAAGTGTTACCTATAAAGTGTTACTTGGGTAAAAGTGTTACATGTGCAGTGTTGCTTATTTTAAAGTATTACATGTAAGCGTTACATGTTAACAAAGTGTTACATAAAGTGTTACATAATATATAAATTATAAAAGTGATACCAAAATATGTTACATATAATAAATGTGTTACAAAAATGTGTTACATATAATAGAAGCGCTACAATGAGGTGTTACGTAAAACCAATTATGTTGTAGTGTAAATAAGATACAAGTAGATGTTTCCAAATATTTTTTTTCCATATTTAATGGCACAAAGTATATTTTATTTAATTTGAAATAGTTGGATTGAATTAGATAGTGGAATAGTTATCAAAATTATAATGAATTCCATACATTTAATTCTCTTGGTAATTTTATGACTAAATTTGTGCGTATTGATGAATTCCAAAATTGACGCATTGTTAGTTGAATTCCTTATGTTCCATTTTTTTTCTAAATTAATTTTATAATTTCCATTTATGAATAATGCGGATATAAATTTGACTTTATTAAAAAATTTAATAATTTCAATCCAATATAAGAAAAAAAGTGATAAAACACATCATGAATTCGTTAGAAATAAGAGATTATTGCCATTATCTAAACCAATGTTTAATTCTCCGATTTTTATGCCTAAATTTTAGTTCATAAATTGATTATGGTTATATTTATTTGTATGATTTAGTCTTTCCAAATTTTACAAAAAGTCACAAATTCCAAAATAGTATATTTGCATTGATTTTAATTATGCAAAGAATTACTTAATGATTATTTATATTTTCCCCGTAAAATTAATAATATTAATAATAATGATATTAAATATTTTAATTCACTCGAACTTGGCAGAATTACATGTCAAAATTCATAGAAAATATTTTATCATGTTTTAATTGTGTGTATCAATATAATTAATTATGTTAGAACTGAAAAATTGTTCCTGTTTTATTATAAATCTAGGCTTATTGGTTGACACAGATCATCACATGCTTTGTCTCACTGAAGTTTGGTATATTTTTGTTAGAAGTGTTGGATTTGTTTTGTCTCACTAAAGTTTGAACCATATATCGAGTCATAAAAAAGTATTGAATTAGGTAAAATTATAAGATTATATTTAACAAATATAATTGCATTAATATTGGAGCAAGATGATTTTCGTTGTTTGGTACTAAGATTAAGGACATATTAATTTTCTATTAAGTTCCTTTGTTAACTCTTTTATTTTTATTGATTTACTTCAGTGATGATATAATATTTGTAATTGTACCGAAGTTTTATTTCACGTGCATGTTAAGGTTTAAGAATAGATCATTGTCAGTTTACATAGATGTGAGTTTGGTGATTTTTATTGACACGCGAATACGCGATACTTATTTTTGTTATATTTATTTTAATTTTTATGTGTATTTGTTACCATTATTAATATAGGGTTGATTTTTTTAAAAGTTTAAAATTAACATTGTCTTTATTTTATGTAGCTATGTTAAAAATAAACAAGGCTAATATTTTTTTTAATTAAAACTAACATATGAAAATTGTTAATTCATAATCAAATTAATTCAAAAAATTGTTTAGAAATAAATTTATAGTTGTACACAACTAATTACATCTATTATTTTACTAATTTCACCCACTTAATTTTATAATATATTTTTTAAACACTCAAATTCCTAAAGCTACTCACTCACCAATCCTATTATATTTTTAAATTTTCAATACAACTACAAAACACACCCACTCTCTCACCTCTCTAATATAACAATGTAAAACATGATTTAACATATTTACACAAGAGTGTCTATTAGGTAGAGGGATTGAAATTTGAGTATGAAAGAAACGAACAAAACAAGGTAAGTATCTTATATGTATTATGCAATTTTTAATGATAGTCTTTTTTTTTTTGTTGGTTTTCAATATATATTTTATTACTTTCTACTTGAGCAGTGATTAGAAGTGTTGTTGCACCATGTATAGACAATTTAAGTTTTAATTAAAATATTTTGGATGAAAGTCAAATTGAGATGATATTGAAGGATAATCATAACCAGTGCATACAATCAAAATTATTATACATTTTGTGAAATACAACAATGCTTAATTTATATGTCATTTGGTGAGATTTGTATATGTCTTTGGATGTATATCTTTTTTTATTAATTTATTATTCGCAGTAAATTTAATATGCAAGTTTTCATTTTTTTTTCTTTTTGCACATACCTATGTTGGGTGTTGATAGGCGAACATAAATCAATAAATGGCGAACAAGATTTAAAGCCTCATCAAGGATTATGAAGAGCCAACCTCAAATCAAGGATGATCAACAAAGAAAATCAAGTCGGGGTGCAAAAACCAATCTGGGGAGTACTTAAAATGACGAACAACTATTCGGCGAACAAGATATTGGCGAACAGGTATAAAGACCCAAAACCAAATATGGACCCACCACCAAGTCAATAATGACGAACAACACAGGTGAAAGTGTTACAGCTATCAGCCTAAGAGGTGTATGTTGACGAACAAAGGACCAAGATCCCAAAGCCAATCTGTGCAAGACACAAAGGCGAACAACTTCTGAGCCATACACCCAAACGACGAACAACTTCTATGAAAGAACCATCCTGGATCGATTTAAACCGACATGGACGAACAACAATGCAGTCCGAGATAAGACCAAAGAAGACTTTGTAACTAAGATTTAGCATAGATAAGGTCAAACTAGAGTCAAAAGACACATGTCAAGCATGCAGGCTAGGGAGACCAAGAGTCAGGAACACCTCATGCTTGTTAGTCTCTATAAATAGTTGTTCTCCAGCTTATGAAATACAAGTGAAAAACAAGTCAAAAAAGTTCAAATTCACAAACACTCCCAAAAACACACACTATCACACCTAAACGTGCACACATACGAGATTTCGATTTTCATATTTACAAGTTCAAAACCCGACCCTCGATTTACCATTTACGGTGGTAACCGATCACACGTAATTGATTGATGATCAATAAACCAAACTTAAACAGTCACTAATCCTCTCGATAAAAATTGATCACCAACATTGGGTATTACATTTTTAAAGAAGAATCGGGTTTTATTATATTGAAGTTTGATATAAATGAATAATTGTTCCCAGTTTATCTTGAATTTAGGTTTATTGGTGATATTGATCACCACATACTTTATATTATAAAACCTTTAGTATAAATTAGTTAGAACTGTTGGATTCCTAAAAAAGATAAAATTAGTTTTAAAAAGTATAACAATATGGATGTCAAAAAAAGAATGATTTTCACTTTTTGGGTATTGATGTTGAGTACTTTATATTAATCTTTTTAATTAGGTTTCTTTATTGATTCTTTTATTTGTATTACAAATTTTAACGATGGTATATTTATCATTGTGAAATTTAATAATGCTTAATTTAAATTTTGTTTGGTTGAGTACTTAATATTGATCTTTGTAATTAATTTATTTAGTCAATTCGTTTATTCATAATTCTCAATTTCATAATGATAATGTTGACTATAGTACTAAAAGAAAATGTAGTATTTTGAGAAGTTTTAAGAAATGTATATAGTTGTGTAATGACATTTTTTGAGTAATATACTTCATGTTATTTGTATGGATTTGTTATTTAATTTGAAATGTTGGATGCATATTAATTTGTTTTGTTAATAATTGTGAATATTTTAAAATAACTATATGTATGTGTTTTTATTTCGTTAATGCAATTTTTATTAGTATATTTTTATTTTTAATGTTGATGTTGATGTTTTAATTATTAAAAGTAAAAAAATGTGCTCTAACATTCTTGGTGGTTATTTAATAGTCATTCCGTCAAAATTTGATTATTCATATGAAATAGTACAAGTTTTAATAAAAAAAAAGTTGTTCATCGGTATTAAGAGGTGTAAAGTGATGGTTATATTAGTTTATTCCACGTTATTAAAGACATTATATTTTATTTTTGAAGGGTATATTTAAAAATATAGTGCGATAAATAAAAGATGTGCGGAAGTGTTTAGTTTTAGAGAGTAAAATTTTTTCCCCTTTGTGATGAGCAATCTAAAAGGAAACCAATGAAGTAGTTTATTTGTAAATGATTTTAATTTGTATCACTTAAACCAAAGTATAATTTGACATAGATAGTTATGTGTAATTAGAACATGTATGTATTAAAAAATATTGCGTTTAATCAGTGTGTATAAATTGTCATATATAAAATATATAGAATAAAAATATAAATTTATATGTTAATTTTTTTGGAAAAACATGACTTCCGTGTGCGAAGCACGGGTAAAAACAACACTAGTAACTCTAACATGAATAGGTTTTATATGAAAATGACTCATGATAAACTTATCATAAAATATTTTTAAAACATTGATTATTTGATAAGGAGTATCAAAAATCTCATCAGCAGTATCAAAAGGCTGGGTTCAAGAAAAGCTACAACAATTACTATATAATACAGCTGACCAAATTAATGGTACTCCTGATTAGATTTTTTATACTCTTGATTAAGTATTTGATACTTTGTCTTCTAACATACAAAAACATAAATCCAATCCTTCACATCTTCATGATACGCCACCTATCGTCAGGGGAAAATCTATAAGGGAAGCCCTCATTGCAGAGCAGACCCATGTTCTTCTCTCGCACTCCTCCGTGCGCCACCAATGTCATAACCCATCAATATTTTATTCACTCTAAAAAAACTTCTATAGTTATTCAAATGATATTGACTTTACACACACAAATAATTATTTTATTCGTAAATGGATCCCATTTTCCAAGAATACCCTTCACTTTTTACTCACTCATCTACTTTATATATAAACAATAAATATTCCTTAAACTCTTGTTAAAAAGTTTGGACCGAGTGAATAATATATATGAAGAAATAACTTTGTTTTGTTGGTTCCTAACATACCAAATGAGATTGGTGAGTGAGTATTTTTAGGGATGTGTATGTAATTATTATACTATATCGTATAATTTTATAACGGTTATATTTAGTAAAAATTATAAAATGAGATGAGTGAGCTTAATAAAATAGTAGGTCTAGTAGATATTTACGCCCTATAATATATTTATTTATAAATAATTAATTATTTTAATATTTGATTTTTAATAAAAAAAAAAGACAAACTTATTTATATTTAAAATAGTTACTTTAGGGCACACTAAAAATCATCAAGCTTAAATATATATAACCCGACACTAAATTGTATTTAAACCTTAGCATCCTCATAAAATGATAAATCTTGAACTCTTTAACAAAAAAAATTATATTGTCGTTGAATTAATTTGAGCAAAAGTGATTTAATTTAAAAGATCAATATAAAGTACATCAATGCCATTATGCCCCCTCCTAATAAATGAAGTTTTGACTTTTTATTTTATTTACAAATTAGATGGTGGTTTGCACTTCTCAGTGTATATTAATTGCATTTCTTCCGAATATACACCTAAAATTATTGTAATATTTAGATGGATATGCTTTTGTAATGAGAAAGTTAATATTTTATAGAATATAGTAATAAACTAATTATTTCTTAAGATGTGAGCATTCATCCAAAATGATATATATTCTTTTAATAGGAGGAAGTACTTCTTACAAATAATTTTATCATTTTTACGCAATCCAACAATATTCTAGGTTTTTCATCAAAATTATTTGCTTCCACGTCAAAATTATTCTTGTTTCGACATCAATATCATTATATATACATTAATAGAAAAAATCAACAAACCTGATAGTATATACATGTACACACTGTAAACAGGTTGATGTTTATAGGAAAACTAATTACTATACAGCAAATCATCACATTGACTTAGCTAAACAGTTTGGTTTTGTGTTTGTTTTGTGTGTAACTATATATTTCAAAATGAGATTGATTTATAACTAATATCTTATAATAAAAAAAATAGTATTCTTCAACTAATATCTTATATTGAAACTTTGGTTTTATTTTCTCACCAACAACTGGTTTCCAAAGTAATACAATATTTTATTCTAGTTGTCTTATGTACAAAAATTGGATAATATTGTACAGATTTACCATCTCTCATCAATATATTGTACATGATTAAATAATTAATAAAGACAAAGTATAGAGTGAAAATGGTTCATACATGAATCATTGAAGGGTATTAGTTATTTTCACTGAAAAGTATTAGTTGATTTTACTGAAGGGTATTAGTTGTTTTCACTGAAGAATATGAGTTATTTATACTCATTAATAAAATTGAGATATTCATTTTATATTAAGACGCTAGAATTTCAAATCGTTAAATACACATATTGAATAGGAAATACTATATATATATATATATATATATATTATGGATCGATTAAGATAATAGAATATGATAAAAACTTGTATGAGACAACACAAATTAACATCCACCCCTACCAAAGTGTTAATGAGTCAATGCACTAGTTTTACTTATTTTCATTGTCTCATGCAAGACATACTCATAAAACATTTACTTATTATATTTTATTGAGTAAATAAATAATTAAAAAAATTAAATTGTTATAGAATTTAGTCATTTACCCAATAATGTTGTCTTTAATATTTAAAAAAAATTAAGAATGATATTTATGACATTAAATTTAGGAGAAAAATTTAAGGAAGATTTCTATTCCTCAAATATAGGAAACTATAAAAATTATCAACTCTTTTGCTAATTAATATAGATACGTCCGTATTCGAACTTCTTGCCAATATTATTGTGATCAAATAGCCCAAGACCCGAGACTAACATTTGACTTTTTTGTTGAGATTAGATACGCTAAAAAATTATAAATTTGAAATTATATCACTAACCTTATATTTAGAAGAAAACTATAATAAAGGGCATGCAAAATGCGTGACAGTAATAAATTATAGTAGTAAAGTGTTGGTGAACGAATCTAATCGTAAGGATTAGTGGCTGTTTTAATCCGTTTTTTCGTCACCAATCAATACGTGTGATTGGTTACCACCGTAAATGGTAAATCGGGGTTCGGGTTATGAAATTGGATGTCCGAAAGTCGAAATTGAATTAATTTCGTATGTGTGCACGTTTAGGTGTTATAGTATGTGCTTTTGGGAGTGTTTTTGTATTTTAACTTTTTTTTTTAACTTTGCCTTTGATGGAATAGGGTTTAGCCTTAGGTTCTGCTCATCTTAAAAGACGAACAACCTTTGAATGGCTTTGGTCCTTGAATGGACTGGTACCTCGAGCTTTGGACTTTTCTTTTGCTGACGAACAACTACTGTATTTACATTTTGAACAAATTACAAGTATTATAAGACTGTTCATCACTAACATATACAATATGACGAACAACTTTGAACATAAACTAAAAACTTGCTCGCTTATAGATTTTTGCCGAGCAACTCTATTGAAAAATAAAAGACACAACACCAGACTATACAAATGTGGCGAGCAAATCTTTAATCTATACTTAACCAAATTTTCAAAAAATTATGCAAGTTTTTGATCCTTGATCCATTCCATTTACTTGATTCACTTCATTCGCCATACTTGCCCCCAAGATAATTGTTCGCCCATTTATTGATAGTACTTCTTGAGATGTACGGCATTCCAGGAGTATGAGGCCGGCTTGCCTTCCATATCTTCGAGATCGTATACGCCATTTACGAATTTTTCCGTTATACGATATGGGCCCTCCCAAGCTGGTCCCAGTACTCCTGAAGATTGGGCGAGCAGTTTTCTTAGAACCAAATCTCCAACTCTGAATTCCCAGACTTTTACACGGGAATTATAATAACGCTCCGCTCTTTGCTTGTATGTTGCATATTTTAACTCAGCATTGAGTCTTTTTTCTTCGAGCAAATCCATTTCAGCACTTAGAGCAGAATTATTTGCTTGTTCATCAAAGTTGGTCGTCCTAATCGTACTGGTCCTTAACTCAATAGGTATTACTGCTTCTGTTCCGAAAGCCATAGCAAAGGGTGTTTCTCCGGTGCTAGACCTGGGAGAAACTCTGTATGCCCACAAGACTTCCGGGAGTTCGATAGACCAACCACTTTTGCTCTCCGCCAGTCTTACTTTTAATGTATGCTTGATTATCTTGTTCACAGCTTCAACTTGTCCGTTTGACTGGGGATGATAAGGTGTGGAGTAATGCTTTTTGATCCCCCACTTCGCACAGAATTCTCTCAACTCTTGTCCATCAAACTGTGGACCATTGTCTGTCACAATTGCCTGTGGAACTCCGAAACGACAGACAATGTTCTTCCAAATAAAGTTGATCATCTTCTGCTGCGTGATGTTCACCATGGCCTCTGCTTCTGCCCATTTAGTGTAATAATCGACTGCCACAACGGCAAATCGAACATTTCCTACTCCAGCCGGGAAAGGACCAATGATGTCCATCCCCCATTTTGCAAAAGGCCATGGGCTGTAAACTGACACGAGCTCCTGGGCCGGGGTATGAATATTCGGGGCAAAAATCTGACACTGATGGCAAGTTTTTGCTTTCTTGATCGCATCCTGACGTAATGTCGGCCAATAATACCCTTGCCTGATGGTTTTGTACGCCAAGGCTTGCCCCCCAGTGTGATTTCCACATACTCCGGCGTGAATTTCTTCGAGTACTACTTGCCCTTGCCCCCTAGGCAAACACTTGAGAAGTGGGACTGATATTCCCCTTTTGAAGAGTTGCTCGCCCACCAGAGTATATCTGGCGGCTCGCTTTACTAGCTTGGCAGCTTCAAAAGGATTGTTTGGTTTTTCCCCACTTTTCAAGTATTTGACTATACTTGTTCTCCAGTCTTCTTCACTGGTTTGATCGTCGAGAATCAAGCAAATGGAATGGATCAAGGATCAAAAACTTGCATAATTTTTTGATCCTTGATCCATTCCATTTGCTTGATTAACTTCATTCGCCATACTTAACAATTTGGCGCTAGAAGGAGGGTATTATCAAATCCCAATGCATCCTGACGATCAAGAAAGCACAACTTTTTACACTAACAAAAACTTGCTGTGCTGGAAGAGAATGCCCTTCGGCCTCATCAATGCCGGGGCAACTTATCAAAGGCTGGTGAACAAGATGTTTGACCAACAAATCGGAGACACGGTGGAAGTCTATGTAGACGATATCGTAGTCAAAAGTCCCAAGAAGGAAGACCATCTTCAACATCTGACTCAAGTGTTCGAAATTCTTCGACACTATAACATGAAGTTGAATCCAAAGAAGAGCAGCTTTGGAGTTCACTCAGGGAAATTCTTGGGCCATCTTGTTAGCCAGCGGGGAATTGAGGCCAACCCTTCAAAGGTTAAAGCCATCATGGATATGCAACCACCACGTTCGGTGAAAGAAGTGCAAAGACTCACCGGGTGCCTAGCAGCATTGAACCGGTTCATATCCAGGTCAGGGGACAAGTGCCGTCCATTCTTCGAGGCCGTCAAAAAAGGAAAGTTTGCATGGACTAACAACTGCCAAGCGGCCTTCGATCAACTTAAAGAATATCTGGGAGATGTCAAAATCCTATCAAAACCAATCCCAGGAGAAAAGCTCTTTCTATACTTAGCCGCATCAGAAGTTGCCATCAGCTCTGTTTTGGTGCGCGAAGACGGCAAATTTCACCAACCTATATATTACGTCAGCCAGGCTTTACACGAAGCAGAGATCAAATATGCTCCAACCGAAAAGCTGGCGTATGCTTTGGTTATGAGCGTGAGAAAGTTACGACCATACTTCTTTGACCATCAAGTCGAAGTTCTAACAACTTTCCCGCTCAGGTAAATTCTCCATCGCCCCGACACTGCAGGTCGTCTCTTAAGATGGTCACTGGAGATTAGCCAATTCGGGGTGACCTATGCTCCTCGAACAACGATCAAAGGGCAAGCATTAGCCGACTTTATAGTCGAATTAACTTTCCCACCAGATCCGACGAGAGGACTTGATCATCCTTGGCATCTCTATGTGGACGGTTCATCAACCAATATAGCCTCTGGGGCAGGAGTAGTTTTAATCAGCCCAGATAGACAAGTATTCACCTCGACAATCAGATTTGGTTTCATGGCAACCAACAACGAAGCTGAGTATGAAGCTCTTATTGCTGGTCTCCATCTATCTCTCGCAGTTGGTGTCAGACGCTTGCAAATATTTGGCGATTCACAATTGATCGTGAACCAAGTCCGAGGTGAATACGAGGCAAAAGATGATCACATGATCGAGTATCAACGGATTGTTGCTCACCTAATGTCCATGTTGCAGCAAGTTTTCATACAGCAAATTCCAAGGACGAGCAACACTCAAGCAGATGCGCTTGCTCGACTAGCAACAAGTGAAGGCCCCGTAGAGTTGGCAGATATTATAGTTACAAAGATGAAAGATCCATCATAAAGATCTATAAATTTTATTAACTATAACTTCATTATAAAATAATATGGCAGGATAAATATTCATCAATATTGTATCTATCATATTTTTTGTTAGAAATATATACACTGGAACTAAAATTAAAAACTAAATTACTCAAAATATAATACTTTCAGAAATTAAATGTAAGTCAATATAAACATATCATTTTATTAATTATGATTTGAATTATTAGTGAAAAATTATTGACCCATTAGTATGTATATAGTGAAATTAGTTCATACATAAATCATTGAAGTGTATTAAAATGGAGTTATAATAATATTTATTTTCATTACATCTTTATAAGAATCAATTTATACTGATACATAAGTAAAACTTTACCTAATATATATATATATATATATCAAATAATTAAATATTTTGAAATCATGTCGCTCAAATGAATTTAAAATTAAATGATATTTTTAATGACACAACTTAATTATAAGACATCTTTTACTGGCATAATTATATCGAGATGATTGTTTTACATTCAAGTGAATACATTTAATTTATATTTGACGTATTGAGTTGATTATTAAATTATAATTTGTTATATTAGTGCTTTGTAAATTTATATATTTCATTTTGAATTTGACCAAGACTATGGAAGAAGAAAATATTTAACAATTATTTTTAAATTTAAAAAGAATCTACGTTAATGATATTTTAGTTATAATAATTTTAACTAATTTAGATGGTAAATTTTTTGTGAAGATTATTCAATCATACTTAAATAATTTATAGAACATGCTAAGTAACCATAAAATAATATAAAATACTTTTAGAAAACATCAACAATTTAATCATTATAACTTGATACATCAAATAATAAATAAAAGTTCACAAAAATTTAAACAAAATATGATTAAGAGAAATTAAGTATTAAATCCATTTGAAAATATTGATAGTGTACATACCTAAATATATTTATAATATCCAACAAATTTGGTCAAATAAAACGACGTCAATCTCATGAAGAATCCGATCAAATACATTTCAAATTTCTAATAAACATTTGTAGCAAATCATGAACACACCTTAAAAAAAAAAAGAATCAGCATTTATTAATTAATTAAATAAAAGTCAAATCACCTTGTATATGAGTTTTTACCACTGATGGTGCTACATCCAAAATCATAAAAAGATAAAGCATTCTTTGCCAAGATGAGTCACACTATTTACTATTTGTCGAATCCAGTGGAAACGCACCTCATCAAACCAAGCCACTACATTAATACCTTCTCTTGCAATCTCAAACCCTCTTTGCATTGTTAGTGCTTCCGTAGTTCCAAATCTTTAAAATATGTAGTGTCTAATCAGTACAAACGGTGCATAAAAACAACACACATTATGAAATACCTATTCAAATAATATTATGCGATAATATTGATTCAAACTAAAGATACATACGAACTAAAAATAAAAAACTGATCAACATACGAAAACAAATAGAAGAAATTGAAATATATTGAAGATTTGCAAATTGACAATGAGATAATGATGGGAGAGTAAAATATAAATAGGATACAAATATTAATGACTCCTAAATGTTTGCAAATGATGGGCGAAATTAACTTTAATTTACCATTAATATTGGACAAAACAAATGGACAGTTATGATCGAATAGGAAAAAGATGATCAACGGATCTGGAATGTTCCCTCCAAAACTATTTAAGGAAAAATTGCTGCTATTATATATTTACTAGTGATATTTCTACCCGTGCTTCGCACGGAAGACATTTTTACAATTTTTTACTATAATAATTAATTAAATTAAATTATAATGCTAAAAAAATTCAATTTGTTTTTTTTAAACTTATAACATTTTTTATAACATAATCATTAAATTTATAACAATTTTTTAACTATATATATATATGTGAAAAAAAAATCATTGTTTCATCAAAATAAATTCTCTTAAATTTTTTACATAATAAACAAATGTTTGAACAATTTGTGTTTTTTTACATTAAATTAATTATTACTTTCAACATCATGTAATTTTTAAGTGATACAAAATAAAATAATTAATAGTGTATTAATGACATACAAAAGATATATTTTCTTACAAACATCTTATTATTAAATACAAATTAATTTGAATTTAAAAAAAAGGTATGGCTATATAAACCCCCGAAATCCTAATCATACTCCGAAATATTTTTAAACTAAAATGCACATATGTTAAATGACAATATTACCATCAACTGATAGTCTTCGTTAACCCCTTTCAATAAAATTTTACCAGATTTATGCACACATTATACCCAAATATTTGGCCTTCAATCCTCATGTCCTTTTCTAAAAAAAAAAAAACGTATTTGAACGCGTCATTTGCTCTGAGAATACCTTAAAGTAAGGTTAATTGTAGAGTCATAGTATGTTGCACATTTGTTCTTGCCATGCTTCTGCTTCTGGTCTGACAAAAATTACTTATTTTATTTCCCATTTTTCCTCTTGCCGCAAAAGCCCTTATCCAAACGATCAGTGCACATTTAACTTTTAATTGGAAAATTAACATAATTTTCCTAGTTTAATTAAAAAAATTGAGTCCTAGATTTTGATGTTCGAAAAACGTGAATTAGAATGAAAAGGGATGTAATATTTTGTTTAATTTTACAAAGAGGGGATATAATTGTGGTTTGTTCAATAAATCCTTAATAATTTAATTATTTTATTCAATCCACATTAACATACTCTTTTTGTTTATACTAAAAAATAAGATTATTTTTTAAGCAATCCACCACTTCTAGTATATTTATACCAAACTTTAGTAAGATGATGCATGAGATTCGTGTCACCAATATACCTGATTACATAATAAACTGAGAACAATTTTTCCAGTTCTGACCTAATCCAATATAATAAAACCCAATTTTTCTCCAAAATATTTTACACCTGACACATCCAAAGAAATATAATTTTCACCATACAATGTTTAATTTCAGTATTATTGTATTTCACATAAAAATCAACGATTTTGACAATATTCACAGATTCTAATTTTCCTTCAATATCATATTCAAAATTATCAATTTGATTTTAGTAGAAACATTTGGAGAAAGACTTAAATTGTCTATGCATGATCCAATGTAATTTTCATCATTGTTCATACAAAAAGTAATAAAATAATAATATAATACAAAGAAGAAAAGACTATCACATTAATATTCTAGGGTAAAATAAGATTTTAGTCCTTTAACATTGCCCAATTTTGATTTCAATCCTCTTAACTTTTTCACTTTGAATTTAGTCATTTAAGTACACATTTATTTGGATTTTTTTCCATCTTACCTTTAGATCACATGTGATGCAAAATTTTCCTATTAATTATTTTTTAGTAAAAGATATAATAAAACTAAAGATAATGATCTTCAAATTTTATTATTTTATTGATGCTTAAAAAAACCTGAAAAATATTCAACTAATATTAAAAAATACACTAATTTTTTAAAATTAAAATAAATTAACTAATTTTTAAAAAATAAATTTAATGAACAATTAAATTATAAAGGTAAAATATTATATGAAAATAGTTCATGATAAGTTTATCAAGTAACAATTTTAAAGTATCAAATGTTTAATCAGGAGTGTCATTATTTTGGGTCAGTGGTATAATATTGCAATTGTTGTAAATTTTCTTGAATCCAGATTAATGATACTCCTAGTCTAATATTCGATACTTTAAAATAGTCTATTTTTTGAACAATTTTGTAATTATTCCATAATAATAAGATCAATGTTATTTGTAAACGTATAAAAAGTATCAACTTTATATTAATAACAGTAACAAACACACAAACAAAATTAATAATAAAATAAAGTACATAGGGTTATAATAAAAAATCACCACACTCAACTCATCTTAACCCGTCAGTCACTTTTTCTAAACCTTAAATCCACACAAAATATAAATTTCCATAGAATAACAAATATTTTATTTTTCTTGAAATTGAGTAACATAGATAAAAGAACCAACAACGTGACTTAATAAAAAAGATCAATATGAAGTACTCAATCTAGGTACATAAAAAATGAAAATCATCCGTGCTCTGACATCCATACATCCATACCATTATACTTTTTTAAAAATAATTTTATCAAATTTACACAATCAACATTTTCTAACAAATTTATCATTCAGGATTATATTCTTCACTTGAGTGGCAGACTGGCCAACTTAGTAAGATTCGGTTTGTACTCAAAGATGTTTCTTTAGTGATTCATAATTGACTTCAAATATTCAGCCTTGAATGACTTCAGTTGAGTTCCCACTCAATTGAATATATGTAAAGTAAAGATCTTATCTTATATTGACCAAGTCAGTGATATCAATCGTTTCAAGATTTTGAGATTCAATTCAAAACAAACATTGTCCAACATCCAATTCGTATTCACTCTGTCTAATAGACATTTGTGTACAAAAATATTAATTATTTTTTAATTCGGCTAAGTTTGACCAAAAGTTAATTTGTTAATTATGTAATTGATTTTGAAAATAAACAATTAGTAATACATAAATAGGGAATAATTGTTAACATAAGAGTTGCTTGTTATACTGGAAAAATCTATGAGAATCAATTCACATCAAATAAGATACAGTATTCAATATTAAATTTTTATTGGAATTTTTATTAAACACATATTCTTATTGAAACAATTCAAATCATAATATGAGTATACATAGAGTTAAACTCGTTCATATTTAAACTATGAAATATCTTTAAATAGAACAATTCATACTCTTTAGTGTAACCAACTAATATCATTTAATTAAATAATTAAAATTCTTTATACGCTTCAACTCATACTATTTGAAAATAATTTGTACCCTTCGAAACTAATACCTTGTTAATACCCTTTAAATTCACTCTATACTTTGCCATTTAATATTTATGCATGAAGTAAGATGAAACTATATGTTATCTAATTTTATGGGATGTGGAGGGTGAAATATGATTCAAATCTTTTCTTGAATATCTAAATTAATATAAATACTTTTCTTTTTTTAGATAAAATACAAATAAAATTATGTATTAAAAAATCTTCTAAAAAATTGTCAAATTTAAAAATTACGTGAAGAAAAATTGTTCACTAACTTAATGGGATATGCATGGGGGTGACATATGATTTTTTTTTTATTATTATTATTTAACTTAAATTAAGAAGAATTCTTTCTTTCGCCAATTTACATGAGTTTACACAATTACTTCTACCTACCAAAATATGAGAAAATATTTTTTTTCCAAATTAATCTACCCAAACTACACAAATGTCAAAAGCCCAACAATGGTAAATAAAATTAGTATTCTAGATCATAAACTAATTAATTTTAGATGAACCACAATTCCTCGATAATTATCTCATAACATTTTGAAAATATATAATTAAAATTTACTGCTTATATTAGGAGATGATATTTATGGAATAAACTTCATAATAAATTAGCATACAAATTATATAGGTACGGAATTAAACATTTATAGATACAAAGAAAAAATAAAAACCACGCCAATTTTTTAAATTAAAATTTAAAAACAATCACATACAAAACCACTTCAATTTCATCAATAAACATTGTCAAATCTTCAAACATCTTTTTTTTTCCCAAATATATAAGATCAACATTATCCAGAGAAAAATGTGAAGTTAGCAATTCTATTATGACTATCATATTTTCAGATATTTTGTGTTGGGTAGATTGTATCTATATATAGATTGTAAAATTTTAATGAAAACTAATGTACTGAATCTGAATGTATATAATTTCACCATGGTAGCACCTAACAAATGTTCATAGCCTCTAACCATTTTTTTTTTCAATCCTGATATATTATTTTTATGGTATCAAATAAACAGAATAGAGGAGCAAGAAGCAATGAAATTAGAAAATGAGAAATAATAAACTTAGTGAGCAATCATTTTGGATAATATTTTTAGACATAATCCCCAACAAAAAATAAATAAATTAAAAATTATTGCGTTAAATATATAAAGATGACAAAAAATTGCGTGAGACTTCCAATGACATGAGATAACACAAATTAACACACACTTGTTAAAGTGTTAATGTAAGATGCCCAATTTATACTCATCCTACCGTATCATGGCATGAGACAATCTCTCACAATACCTACTCTATAAAGATACGTTACAAATTTTAAAGCACAAAACTAATTATAAGAAATATTTCAACCGTCTCAACTATATATAGTAGTTTTTTAAAAAATAAATGTCTCGATTATATAGGTTGGTTAACATATAGACTAATTTCTCTTGTCGTTAATTTACTATTATATTTGTATTTAAAAGATGCAATAAATATGTTTTGAAAGCATAATACTTATTCAATAGGTTGTAACAGAAATTTTATTTATGTAATTTTTTTTATTTTTTAAGTTTTTGTGAAAAATCCAATCAACCTATATAATTGGGTAAAAATATCATACGTCCACCAGTGGACACAAACTTATATGTCCACCACGAATGTGATAATGACATATAAACACAATTAAGTAATCAATTAAAATAATTGTGGGTCATCTACTTATGTGTCGTTATCACATTCATGGTGGACATATAAGTTTGTGTTCACCGTTAGGTACATGATCATTTCCGTATAATTGAGATGGATGGAGTATGTATTTAACCCAATAACTGCATTAAATATTTACATGTTATAAACTTTAAAAAAATTACAACACATAACTCTATTACTGTATTTTTTCTACTAACTATACATCTAATTCTTCGTAAAACTGTACATTATAATTATATTTATGTAATTATTTTTATATATACACACATACAAAGATAATTATAATGATGTTTCACTTTAGCTTTAGATTCATAGATCATTTCACTTGTGGATTTTTTTTTTTTTTTTTTGACAAAAGAGTAAATATGCTTCTTTAGTTGGCATCTTATTTACTTTACAAAGCAATAAAATAAAAATATTTTTAATTAGTTGAATTAAAACTTGGATTAAGTTGAACCAATTATGTTATATTTTTATATTGAATTTTATATAACATTGTTTTGCATGAATCATTTTTATCGTGAAATTGATTTACAACTAATACCTTATAGTAAAAAACAACTAATAGTTTTTAATGAAACAACTAAACCGGTGTTTTGGAACATTAAATCTTTTTTTAGAAGTACTTTTATTCAAAAGTTAGTGAGAGGTAGCTTTTGAAAAAAGTGCTTCTAGTAGTGTTTCAAAACACTCCCTAGTATCATTCAAAACTAAAACTACCTTATAATATAAACTTATATTATCCATAAATAAAAAAATTAATACCCTTCAAATAAATTTCAATACAAAAATTGTTCACACAAAACTTTGCTACATTTAATATGTACAAATGACAATCGAAAAATAAGATTCTTTATCCTATAAAATTACTAAATGAGTTGATGTATTTTTATTCCATGTTTGAAAGAATAAAATTAGAAAAAAAAAAAAAGAATTGTGATTTTTTTACCTAACACAAACATGTAATAATGCAATACTTTGTAATCACGTAATAAAAAATTTAAATCCAACTTCTGATGCAAGAATAGTCCCTCTATCCTCGATTAGATGCATTATTTACTGTTTACACGAAGTTAATGTGAGAGTTGTTTATTAGTATTACATAAGATAAAATAGGGGTATAATGAGAGTTTGACACGGATTTTAGTATGAGAATAGGATTAGTCAGAGTAAAATAATGACATATGGTGTAATTTTGAGGCCAAAGTAGAGTGAAAATGGTTCATACATTAATCATTTGAAGGTTGTTAGTTATTTTCACTAAAAATGTATTAGTTATCTTTACTAAAAGATATTAGTTCTAGAGGATATTATTTATTTTCACTGAAGGGTATTAGTTAAAATGTTCAAAAAGTATTAGTTATTTAACTAAAGGGTATTAGTTGGTTACACTAAAAAGTATTGCAAATTGGTTCGTGTATGATCCAATTTCACTCTATATATAAATGTTTGAAGGGTGTAGCTTAAAGTGATTAAATATTGCATATAATTTGGGGCAGACTTTAGGATAAATGATTTATATATTTGGAGACTGAGGAAGTATTTTTCTATTTTACATTCCATGAATACATCACAATTATTTTAATTAATTGATTGACATCGATATTAAAAAGTACAATATAACATCAAAACTTGATCACATGTGTTTATTTTTAACATAATATTTTCGTTGAATGTATATATTTCTTGATCGTAATAGAAATAATTAGAAAATCTTATAGTTTATGGATGCATAAATATAACCTTGGCAAAAAGGATTCGAGAGAAAAATGTGTACTACTTTTAAAATATGACTACTATATAAACCATTTTTAATAACAAGACTCTTTTCTATGATCACATTAATATAGCCTCGATTTGCACTATGAACATAGAAAATAGTCTTGTAACTTTTAACTTTGTAATCTTATATTGCTTTAAAAGTACTTAAAAATATGAATATTACATATAATTTTAATCAAATTTTACTATAATTGTCCATATTCAAATTTATATATGTATTATAATTGAAATTCATTGCTGAATAGATGTATGAGATTTTTTTTTTTTTTTTGGAGATTTGAGAAACTTGGTGGCATATATATAGGCCAAATTAGATAGAAGTGAAGTCAAGAATGAAGAGAATAACCAAAACGTCTGCATAATTTTTGCAATCTCTTTGATATAGACAAAATTACCTTAATTATTAATAAACAAATAGATGGTGATGATCGGTTCCTAAAAAATAGATCAACGGTCACAATTCTTTCCCATCCAAACTAAATAAGGAAGAGTTGCTTATATTATATATTTATAGATACTTAGTAGAAAAATATACTTTGCCATAAAAATATTATTGATTTTAATTATTATTTACATAAAATATTATGGTAAATTAAACCAAAATCACAAAGCCATAAAATATTATGGTAAATTAACAATCACAAAATCAATGTGTGTGATATAATAATGTATAAAATTGACCTTTAAGTGTTTACGTGATTGAAAATATGATGATATGAAATAATATTCAATAATATATATTAATCAATTATAATTTTTGTCAATTAATTTAATTGGAAGAGAATATCTCAGCAAAAAGTAGACACATATATAGGATATTCATGTAGTTGTTTTTTATCCATCATAATGACATAATTTAAGCATATAGCAGCATAATTTATGGAATATTTATAGGAACGTTTCTTTTATTTATTATTTATATAATAATGAACAAATTTATTAATTATAAGAATATGAAATTAGATTTTGATGAACAAAAAATAATTATAAAATTTACTATTTCTAAAAATTAAAAAAATGTATCTTGATTTATATTATTCTTTCACAGTAAGAATTACCTAAATTATTAGTATGATCCGTTATTCAGTGATAAAATTCAATCAATAAATTATTTATTTCAATATTACTTGTGGTTACAATATTAATAGTCAATCAATTAATCCCTTAATTTCGGTATTTATTATATATGAAATAAATTTATACAAAATATATTGTTCATAAGCAAAGTGAAAATTTAATTTTCCACTCGTCATAAATATGAGAGTGATTATGCAACAATTCTAACTTTCAATGATAATTGAGTATATTGGTTCTTGCCACTCATCATCAATGTATATAATCATAATAATCATTATTTAAGGGCGAAACTTTAGATCACATTATTACATAAGTAAAGAAAAATTAAATGTTAATCATTCTAATGTTAAACAATACATTCATTGCTTCTACGGTTCCATAATACAATCAAAAAATTTAATCGAAAATACAGTCAATCATTTTACTATTGGATTGAATTAAGATATTTTGAAATAAATAAATAATTAAAGTAAAAATAGGATTTACGCAAAATGAGTATTCATGTTTTTCTTATTTTTGTCAACCTAGTAATAAGAATATAAAATTGTTAAATTGGTAAAATAAATTATATGTGAATGTATTCTTATAAATCGGTAAAATATAATTAATGTTAATTCAATTAATTTTTTTAAACAAACTTGCTAATCTTCAACATTTTTTATTTTAAATATTAAATTTAAATTGTTTATGTTTGTTAAAATTGGTCTACCTTAATTTTTAATATACATCCTGGTTGTAAATATTAATAATTAAGATTGAATAATAAAATATAATTTTATAATAAATCAATTAAAATATAAGTAAGTACACAAAATCTATATATTGAGGATACATAGTCAAATATATATTCCACAAATTTTTTTTACAGAAAATCTTCAACATTTAGTTAATTTTTTAGCCAAATTATGGAAGACTTCTAAGGCATGTACACATAATTTGCTGAAATAATAGTTAAGTCCACCATTACAATTTTCATCAAACCGAACTTATTGTAACACAAAGCCAACCTAATTTATGAACTAAAAATTTGTACTAAACTGGTTGGAGGACATTGACGAAATTGGAGAAGCCATTCTCGCAAACACAATTGATATGGAAAAGTGGAAACTGCTTCAATATCATATTCTGATGCCAGAATTAAAACACTTATACGAAAAAATTGTTGTTAAATCTTGAACTAAAGTAAATTGTATCTTCTTTCATTAAATTGTATTGTCAAATTATAGATAGATGAAGAAAAATAACCAGCCCTAAATTTTTCATAAATAGCATAAAAGAAACCATTAGTTCCAAACTTAAATATTAAAATTATTAAAAATAAGATTATTTAGATACATACATCATAAAAGGCAATCGACTATATTATTGATGAATAGGGGAAAAACATAATTGCTCTAATTCTACTCAAATATTGGCAAGGAGATGACGTATAAAATGTGTAAACAATATGATAAAATGATTGCAAAATAATAATATACTGAATAAATTTTATCGATAAAATGAATTTGAAAAAGGAACGTAGATTGAAATTTAAATAATAACCTCCATATCTTCAAATCATTCTTCAGTAATCTCTATTTATCTTCAAGTCATTCTTCTATCGTCAAGCGAATAAAATATTTTTTCAAGGATTCCACATTTATCGTGAAATCTCACAAACAATTATACAAATAAAATTACATTTACATATACTTTCTATACAAAACACTAACGATCTTAATCCTACACAATATATACAATAAACATCTATGAATTTTTCACCTAATTCTAAACAATACAACAAATATCTATGAATTTGCAGCTATGATTTACATGCTCACAATCTAGCAGTATAAATAGGCCATAATTTGTAACGGCTCCTAATTAGTAGCAAATCACATGCAAATTACTTGCAATTAGAAATTAACTACATAAAAAATGGACGGTGATGATTAAATGATAAATATTGATCTACGGATGAGAAGTGTTCCCTCCAAAACTAAAAAAGGAAAACTTGGTTGTATTATATATTTATAGATGATTATGATTGGCACTACAACATGGAGTAAATACACTACACAAAATTTAATTTCTAAAGCAAATACTTGAAATGACAATATTATCCTTCTAGCCTTCCCTAAAAAAATAATCCATATCTATATCTATAATATATAATAGCACTAAGTCTTCCTAATTTATTTTGAGCGGGAAACCTTTCTGGCCGTTGATCATCTTTTTCTATTCAATCATCATTGTCCATTTTTGTGTTTAGTAATTAAGTTCATTGTAATTTATTTTGTTATGATTTGCATGATTATAGGAACCGTTTTTTTTCATCCTATTTATACCCAACAAGTCAATTGATAAGTTCATCTTCATTTTGTCAATCCTTAGTACCCGTTAGTATGTGATTTATATAGTTTCTCTTTTCTTTTTTTGTTCGGTTGTAAATATTTTTATTAGATATTGTATTTATAATTAAATCTTAATGTTGTGTATTGAATGTTGTTGAAAAATAATTTGAATGAACCTTATCTAGCACGACAAATTATAAATGTTGAAGAGAGGGCACGACAGATACTCTGATTTTGTGAACAGAGATCGAGAAGAGCTCGTGGATGGCAAGAGATTTAATGGCAGTTGAAATAAAAGAAGCAGGGGAGAATGAAAAATTAGAGATGTAACATTTGAAAATCAATTTCAAAGATATGGTGAGATATGTTGTTATTTCTACCTAATAAGTTAATTCCCCAAATAAATTTAAGAAGTGTTGTTATGATATTTGCATTAGTGACACTAATGCCTCCAAAAGCCAGGAGTTGAGAAAGTCTTCCACTTAAATCTTCCACCTCTTTCTGTATATTCTTAATGTAATTACATGCCTCTCCCAATAAATTTGATGTTGATCCGTGCAAATTAATTTAATATTCCAGTTTCATCATAAACATTAATAATCGTCATATGTCATTAAAAATTATTACGAAATATTAATTTCACAGCCGGGTGATCGACTTATTAAATTCATGCATGCATACATTGCAGAACCTTTTTGTAACCATAGAGTTAAAAATATATATTTGATTCCGTGATTCTCACATTTTTCCTATCGTTCCAAGATAGTTAAGAAAAAAATATTTTAATCTCATACCTTTGTAAATTGCTTAATTTACCTCCGATTCTTGACCAACATCAGCATTTTTGACATAAGTCTTGGGATAATTTGCGAAAAGGTAAAAGGTGTGAAAAAAAATGAGCAAAAAACGACAAAGTTATATAATTTGGACGTAAAATGGCAATGTAAAAAATTACGGACTAAATTAGGACGCTTTACAACAAATATAAAAATTACATACCATTTATACTTTTCAACACTATTGTAATTTAATAAGATACTATTTCTTGAAATTGTTTCCAATTACATTGCTTTAATTTTATTTCTACCCAAATTAAAAACTTATCACTTTATTAATTTTTCACTAAATAAAACTTATAAACGAACTTTTATATTGATCTAAATTTTCATATTTTTCTGTTTTATTTTTAAACATAGGATCACTACTCATTAGCTATATAATTCGAATCATGTTTATTTGATAATACATAGGGTTTAGATGTATATTTTTATATTATAAACTAATAAGTGATATTGCAAATTTTGATGAATTAATTTCCTATAAAGATTGCATTGACTTTAAAATTAAAAATAGTTGTGTAATTTCCTACTATCATGCCTTGGAATATGTTTTTTTCCGGTAATATCACTATTTGTTTCTGAAATATAGATATAATCATCACTATTTGTTTCAAAATTTCCTAATATCATGCCTTGGAATATTTTTTTCGGTAATATCACTATTTCTTTCCATAATATATATATAATCATCTTTTATTTGTTTCGAGAATATGTAAAATTTGGCTGATAATGTATTCGAAAATATATTCTTGACTTTAACAAGTTTTTCTATAGTATAATCAAATTAAAAGTAATTGCGTAATTTCCTAATAAGATTAATTGATTATTAATTAATATATCAATTTCATTAAAAGCATGTTTTCAACGGAAATTTTAAATCATTCATTATGCACAATTCATGTCATATTAATTGATAATGCTCAATTTACAAGTTAATTAATTGCATACTATCATTATTAATTAATTAATTATGAGTAATTCATGATATATTAATTGGCAACACTCATTTTGCAAGTTTAATTGTGTGCATGTTATCAGTAGAATTTTTTTTATAATATACATTCAAAATTGTCATATTGTTAATTGAATTATAATTGATTTTATTGAATTTTTTATTTATCTATAATTTATTAAAAGTACATGTTTATTTATTATATAACATGTTTATATATAATATTTTTTTAGTTATTTAGAATGATGGTAGTTGTTTTATATTAAATAATATTTGCTCAAGCATATTAGTAGTTTGCTTAAATGTTATTCATTATCCTATTATAATGTATTTTATTATTACAAAACATTTATGCGGTGAAATTGATTTACATAATATAAGACAAAGTATAGAGTGAAAATGGTTCATACATGAACCACTGAAATGTATTTGTTGTTTTCATTAAAGAGTATTAGTTGTTTTCATTGAATAATATTAGTTGTTTTCACTGAAAATTATTAGTTGTTTACTAAAAAATAAATTATGACACTTCAAAAAACAACTAATAACCTTAAATAAAAACAACTAATATCCTTCAGTGAAAACAACTAATACTCTTTAGTGAAAATAATTAATACCCTTCAATGGTTCATGTATGAACCAATTTCACTATATACATACTCAATGACAATTTCATGTCATCCAAGATTTTACCTTCCTATCTGATTTGAGTATTTGATATTGATCTTTTTAATTAAGTTTATTTATTGATTACTTTATTTTTATTAATCAATTTTAAGGACAATTAATTTTTATTTATTTATTTAATTTATAATAGAACTAACCTTTTTATATACTCCCTCCATCCCAGAGAAATTTGCACATTTTTCTTATTTGGACGTCTCACACCAATTTATACAATACCTAAAAAGAAAACATTGATTTATGTGCACACTCATACAAATATACATATATTTACCCATATGTCACTATTTTACCCCTTTTCTTAATCCACATGCAAATTCAAGGATGCAAATTTCCGTGGGACGGAGTTAGTATAATTTAGGCGGGAGATTTAGGCCGAAGATTATTGTGTATTAACTTAGATTTTACTAGATAACGAATACAATTTTCTTAAATATATTGGGTATTTTCAACACTTTGTCCTTTGGAAGGATATGTATTATACCAAAATTTACATTCTTTCCTAAAAAAAAAAGTAATATAAAGTAGTTATAATATTTATTTATTTTTTGAATAAGAAAATCATAAAGGCTATATTAGAGGAATTTTTTTCAGAATAAAACATTTTCCATGTGGAGCATATTACCATCTCTAGCTGTTCATTTTCAATATATCTTACAAAATTATTTTCTTTAAAAGTTATCTAATCCTTATTTTTATACAATATTCTGTTATCAATTTAAAATATAATAAAATCTTTATTTACAATAATTTATATACTTTAATGTTCAATTTTTACATTCAATTAAATAAGAGCAACACTCATGTGAAATATTTTAAGTAAGATTATAGTTCATTTAAATAATATGCAACACATATTCTAAGTGGGTTATACCAAGTCATATAAATAATCCTAAGAAAAAAAAATTACACCAAGGCCAACATAGAAATCTCGCTCTCAGGTGTGTTACTATAAGAGCAAGTATATGTTACCGTAAGAACAATACGTGTTACTAGCCCTTACAAAATAAATATTTGCCCTTATAGTAACTTTAAGGCAAATTTGTATTTTTATAAGGATAAATATGTGAATTTTTAATCCATTATCTATCTCTTTAATTTTTTTCGTTCTGATTTTGCACATGTTTTGTTCATACAATAACATATTTTTGTTCATATAGTAACACATTTTTAATACTTTACATGTGTTAAAATAAGTTCAAATATGTGTTCTTATACTACAAGATTTTTGTGCTTATAGTAACACAACTTGAGATCGAACTTCTATATTTTGTGTTTGTGCAATTCTTTTTAGAAAAAGATTCACTTGACCCGGTCTGACTCATTTAGAATCTGGAAAATATTTCAATTTAGGCTACAATTAATGGATCTTTGATCCCTGAATTTTTTATATGAGTATTTATCATTAAACAAATCTAATGACAATGATAAATATATTTAACCATAAATTATTAACTAAAGAATGATATATGTATATATATATATATATATATATATATATATATATATATATATATTATATTATATATTACTCCCTCCATCCCATTATTATTTGCACACTTTCCTTATTCGTCCGTCACAAAATTATTTGCACACTCCAAAAAAAAACATTGATTTGTGTGCACACTCACAATAATATACACATATTTACCCATATGCCACTATTTTACTCAAAAATTGAATTTTTCTTAAAATGTGTGTCATCCCAACTATGCAAATAATACCGGGATAGAGGTAGTATATATTATATTTTTTTTTATAATAAATTAACTTTAATAAATCATATTGATTTTTAAAGTAATATTATGTGATGATTAAAGAAAAATTTATTATTATGCTTGAGATAAATTAATAGTGTATAAATTAAAGAGTATATGTTGAAGTAAAATTGATTATTCGGAAGATTATGTTGAAGGAAAATTAAAATCAGTGAATTTTGTAAATTCATTGAGCTTTCTGTGAAATTCAATTATGCTAAATTTAAATGTGTGGGATTTATATTTAATTGGATGCACATCGGTTTTTCTGATTTCTTATTGGAGCTGTGAATTTCTTATGTTTCTTATATACTTTTTATTTTTTAGCACATACCAATGTCGGTTGTAAAGTTTTTTTTTTGGAGAAATATTAGGCTTTTTAATATTTAAGTATGTCACAACCAAAGAATTGTCTCCGTTTTATTATAAATATGTTTATTAATGACATAAATTATTGCATGTTTCATCTCACTAAAGATTGGTTTAACTTTTGTCACTAAAGATTATTAAATTGTTGGATTGTGTAGAAATGATGAAATTATTTTGGTATAATGGTATTGTTTTTAGAGCAAGAACCATTTTTGTTGTCTGTGTACCAAAATTGAATACTTGATATTGATCTTTTTACTTAAGTCACATTGTTTATTTTTTAATTTGTATTGCTTAGTTTTAGCGACGATATAATATGTCGTTATTGTATCTAAGATTTATTATTTTATTTGGAAGCTAATGGTTTAGAAACAATTCATTATTGGGTTACAAAGATTTGAGTTTTGTGATTTTTATTATGATCCATGGTACTTTTTTTATATTTATCTTAAATCATTTGTATTTTGTTTAGGTGATTGTTATTGTGATATAAAATTATTTTTCTAAAAAGCTTAAAAAATAACATTTACTTTATTATTACAGTAAAACCTCGTTAAATTAATACTCGATAAATTAATAACCTCGTTAAAACTAATAATTTGTCCGGTCCCAAGTTGGGACCAGTACAAATTTGGGACTCAATCAATAAAATTATAAGATAATAATTTTTTTGAGATCCCAGTGTATATATATTGGTCCCGGCGAAACTATAAATTAATAATTATTAAAAATAATCCACATATATATATGATGCACTTGAATATTCTTAAGACAAATTAGTAAAATAAGAATCTACTGTAACTTGTTTTTTCTTGAACTTCAAATCTATGTTGATCTCATCTTTAAATCTCCTTACTGCACCCAATAGTTGTGGCGTTGTCTTCTTGTACTGCACCAAAAAGTTATAAAGAGTTGTTGATGCTTGCAATGCTTCTTTTAGAGTGACCGGTTGCAAAGCTATTGAATCATTTGTATTTTAACTTAATTTTCATCAATAACTATGCATGTATACTTAAAGTTATTCAAAGAATTTGGAACTTTGAAGGTCAACTGTGCATATACGTTAAAACCTCTTTAAATTAATAAATTATTAATTTATCGATATAATAATATATCTATAAATTAATAAAATCCTCCGGTCCCAACATTATTAATATATAGAGGTTTTACTGTATGTAACTATGTTAAAAATAAACAAGTTTGTTTCTGATTAAAAGTTAAATAAGGAAATTATTAATCCTTATTTAAATTAATATAAAATTATTAATTGATATATTTATTATAGGGGGCAATTATCTACCTCCACTATTTTACTAACATTCACTAATTAATCTCATTTAATTTCAAAACAACCACCAAACATATCCACTTTCCCACCTTTTAGTCAAGAGGTGAAAAATATGATAATCGTCTTTCCACAAGAGCGTCTATTAGCAGAGTGGCTTAGAAGTGAGTGTAAAATAAACCAACAATGCAAGGTAATTTTTTCAAATGTATTATTGTTTCTTAATGTTAATGTAATAATCATCTTTTTGTTATATTGAAGTATTTCAGACTAAAGAATTTTTCTTGATTTATTATGAATACAAGTTTATTGGTGACGTAGATTGTTGCATGTTTCATCTCACTAAAACTTGGTTTAAATTTGTAATAAGTGTTGAATTGTGTAAAAACAATTAAAAATTTAAATGTGTAATGATTTTGATGTCGGAGGAAGAATAATTTTCAATTTTTGTGTACAAAATTGAGTACTTGACAGAGTGTAATTTTTAAGAGAACCATAACATAGGGTAATTGGAAAATTAAGACTTTGAATCTCCGGACAGAAAATTTAAGGACAACAACTTTTAAAAGTCGCATATTGAGGCCAATCAACCCGAATCAAACCAAACCAAACTAATTGGCCCAATGGACCTGAAATTTGAACTGCTTGGCGTGATTTGACCTGCGTTAAATTTTGATCAAATTTGGGTTGATTAGAGCTGATATGGCTTAAATTTACTACTTTTATTATTGTTCTTAAATTGTTAGCTCGGAGAGTTACGTTCTCATTTTGCCAACCCGAAGAGTTGCAGTCTTTATTTTGTCTACCAAGTTACAGTCCTAAAAAAAATTATTCACGTACTTGATATTGAATCTTTTATTTGTATTGTTCTATTTGAACAACAATATAATGTTTTATTAAGTGTACCTAAGATTTATTATTTTATCAGATTGTTAATGTTTAGAAACAATTCACTGTCCGGTTACAGAAGTTTGAGCTTGGTAATTTTTATTATGACCTGAGCTACTTAATTTTGATATATGTGCCCTTAAACCATTTGTTATTGGAATATGGTCAAACAAAACAAGTTTCTCACCTTATCTGTGAGGATCAAATAGACCCTTCAATTTTTTTATTTTTTTTTCCGTGTAAGAGTCTTTTTTTAAATTGAGATCAATAGACCCCTTATCTTAATAAAAAAAATAAAATATCAACCCATAAAATTGATGCTGGATAATTAATCATTTTCATCCTACAAATATCACTCTTCCCTCGGACTAATAAAAACGAAGCATATAGAAAAGTCAATTTTATTCTCATTGAATCTAACATTTGTGCACAAAGTAAGACCTTCAAAGAGTTCATCGTAGGCTTTAATTCTTGGGATTTACTTGGGAAAGTTGTGCACCCACAAGGTGAAAATTGAGCTTGCTGGAAACTTTGTAGATAGTTAAAAGCCCATTCAACTTTGAAGTTGCCACGCTACCCTGACCCTGGGCAATCTGTGTTTTCCCATGTTTCACATCACACTGTTTCTTCTAAATTCTCCAGACTGTCTCACAATTTCCTCAAGGCTTACGTGTTTGCTATTATCAGATCTTTTGGTGAGAAATTCCATAGTTGCTAGACCTATACCCTCCTTAATTTCTTGCCACAAATTGAGCTTTTTCCAAATATGTGCAATCGATGGGCAGATGAAAAAAGCATGAATAGAGTGACAATTAGGAGTTATAGGAACATGGTGAGTAGATAAATTACCTTATGAGACAATCAAACCATTAATCATTTTTCATAAAAAAAAATACAGTCTTTAGGGAGAAAGTTGAGAGACCAATTTTTTTGCCACCATATTATTTCAAACTCTTTGTTAAAAGTATCTTCTTCCTTGTGTTGGTTGGCTTTACTCCTCCAAAAAGCACTATATTCAGATTTTATAGAAAGTTTCTCTTTAGTACTTGACCTCCAAAAATGCAAATCGTCATGGCCATTTCCACAAATTGGAGTTCATTCGAATAATAACTTCTATTTCAAAAGGAAGAAAATATCTCTCTCTTTTTTAATAATTTTACTCAACATATAATATTTGCACTCAATTCTTTGTTGGTAGTGTGCAAATTGACGTGGAAGGACTAAAATGTCAAGCATGCAAATTGATGTTAGACGGAGGGAGTAACAAAATTTAAAAAAATATTTTAAAAAAGTTAAGAAACAAATATATTTTTATAATGAAATATCATTCTAATATTATATGTAGTAAATATAAAAAAAATGATGATGTATTACGAGAATGTATATTGAAAAATATACAAAAATAAGATTTATCTATATATTATATGAACTCGATCAGAATATTCGGGAAATTTATGCGAACATGAACACAATTTTCGGAAAAAAATTCTGAACATTATGGTCATGTTCGGATAACCAGAGCCGAACAACAGTCATCGCGATTTTTTACTTTGGTGATGACCGACGGAGGTGGCGGACGACGGTGTTGTGGCTATGGACGTAGACGACGAAGGATGTTGAAGATGGAGTGTATTCAAAATATGGGCAAGAATTCGAAGAGTTTGCTAATAGTTAATTATGGTATTTTAGGAATAAAATGTAGTTTATTCATCCTAAGTGTAGTGAGTTTATCCATGTAGTGCATTTACTCCACATTGTAGTACCAATAACCTGGCTTATTGTACAAACTCTAATTTGTATGAGCTCAATTTAGTAGGCCCAAGAGAGTTTATAATAACGTTCATATTCTTCAGGGTGCTTGACTATATACACCTCCATAATTAATAGATACACATACTTTTATATTAAACTACCAACTGTATCCCTGAATCTTAATACACCTCCTATTTTCTCCAAACCAGATTACTCGGGTCTGCCGCCGTTGCCAGTCACCACCGCATCAAATTTTTATAGGCCTCTTTCGCAAGAAATCACTTATAATTGTCTCACATGGCCGAAGCTCCACCATGCCGCAATCACGCAGATTTGTTATCACAGACTCTACCCTGAGTTTTCCTCTCTGATTATGAAAAACCGTTCGAAGAACCAGAACCGATTTTTTTTATGTTTTCTGAAAAAAAAATTACAGGAATTTTTCTTGATATTCTTCTTGTTGAAATTTGTGGTTTATTTTCGAAATACGTTCGACAGAAAAGGAAAAAAACTGATGCAACGTACTTGGCAGCGAAGAGGATGAGATTGTATGTTATCTTTTATGGCAACCGAGAATAGGTGCGGGATTGACGATGGCCGCCGTGAGTAATTTGTTGGTTATTTGGATTAGTTATTGAGGGTGAGTTTTTGTTCTTTTGCAGCGGTGGACCTTTTTTTTTTTTCAGCAGTGGACTTGCGGATTGGGGAGGAATATGAAGAAAATAGGTCTTCTGCAGCGGTGGTTTTCGGATGGGAGGAAGATGAAGAACATAGGTTTTTTTTATTTCATAAAAGAGTGTTTTTTATTTTTATTATAAAATTAAAATTAAAATTTTAAGAGGTGTATTTATTAATAATGGAGAGGTATATATCCGGGCCCTTCTTTAGCCTTTAGGATAAAAGGCTCATATCTGCTTGGATCGGCTTCAATATTTTCTTTTGAAAGCCCATGACTAATCACAATATGAAACATGAGAAGGACTTGAGTTAAGCTAGTTTCGATAATTGCATAGTTGACATCATCCAAAGCATATCTTAACGCCCCTGACTCAGCTCAAACTCGGTTCGAATTCAGCTCGGTTTCCAGCCATTTGGCTCGACTGAGACATATAGCCCCAAACCGAGACTATGACTTCGACTTTGAGCTCTCGGTTTGGACATAAAGTGCTCGATTTGGCCTCCTTCAGGTCGGCCGAGTCAAGCTCCGCCTCTTTTCTTCAATTTCCAGCGCGTCGAATGGCTTTTTCTATGTAGTGAAGCTTTGCTCCGGCAAACTCCATAAATGCCTGCAATGCGACAGTGGGGCTTCCCAGCATTTTCCGGCAAGTTCCCTCTTCGTTCGTTCCACCATTAATGGCGTCGCAAATCTTTCACTGCGCGCGGCATGAGTTGAATTTTCGACGTGAGCTCGCAATTCCGGCGTCAATTATTTGAATGGCTTGTTTAATGTCCAGTGTGAGCTCTTGACTTCAATTCCGGGCGAGATGAGCTTTCCCGTTTTTTTCAACCTTGGCAGCAAGGGCATGACCGATCGAGTAGGGATGCGAGGGAGGCTGAGGCTCAACCGATGGGATTTCATGAATGACGACCTGAAACGGTGGGGTGTGGAAGAGCTAGGCGGCTTTGAGATGGCGAGTTGTAACAGATTTGTTTCGGCAAGGCAGAAACGAGTAATGGAAGGGATCGGAGGAGGCGATTTGCATTAGACTTGATGATTTGGGCGGTCCTAAGAGATTCAACCCAGACGGCATCGACTTGGTGCTCGGACAGGCTGCATCATATATATTTAGGTAAGGCGAGGCGGCCTTGATTTCCGGCTGGTATGGTGATGCAACACTGGCGGTAGGATTTCTGAGCAAGCCATGACGGCTTCGACACGCATGACCGTGGCGGTGGCTTCTGGCAATCCACAAACGATGATGCAATTCACTCTATCAGTGGGATCACTTCGGAACTCTTCAGCGTGAGGAAAACAAATTTGGAGACTCAGGGAGGATGTATTGGTTTAGGATTTTACACGATTTTAAAAGACCTTTTTCATAAAAAAATAGTCTGCTGGTATTCAATCAGGATTTTATGTCATTTAAAAATAATCAACTGTTACTCAATCTGAATTTTCAGGATTTTTGAAAGAGTCCATTAAAATTCATTGGTATTCATTTGAGACTTTTTACTATTTAAAAAAAAAATATGTTGGTATTAAAAAATATAAGGATTTTAAAGGATTGTTTTGTTAGCTGGATTTTGAAGAACTTTTTATTTGATTTTACAAATACCAACAATCCCATCAAAACCCATAAGATTTTGAAGGACTTTTGAAGTGAAATAAGTAGGTGTGCCGAAATAAACCGAAAATTTGAGATATACCTAAAAATTAAAAACTCAATTTCCCAATACTCAATTCTATGTCCACAGAAGTTTTTTAATCTCATTTGCTTGATTTGTTGTTTTTTGCATACACAGACCAGTAAATTTATTCCAGGGATATCAATACTAACCCGACTTGACCTGACCTACCCTCACCCGAGCCATTTGGGTCGCCCCACCCCTTGCCCCGTAGTGGAATAGGGAGGATCTGTGTATCACTCAAAATCCGTGCCCCAAACTCGTGCCCCATTTTATATATTAATTGAATATATATAAATATATATATATATATATTACACAAATACCTATAAATATGCATAAGTATTATATAATATATATATAAATAATATACTTTTCATATCTATTAATATATATAATATATAAATAGCAATAGTTCAATTTTATAGACATTTTTTATATTATATATTTAAAATTTATTATGTATTATTTTTAAGATAATAAATACTATATTTAAAATAAGTTGTCCCACTCGTCCCGTGATCCATGCGAATCGGGTCACCCCGTCCCGTTTAAAGAATGAGACGGGTCTGGGTATCTAAGTACCCGCCCCGACCCATTGTCATCCCTAATTTATTCACTTATCTTCTGCATTATTGTTCCTCTGTTTCTATTCATTTTCAACAAATTGAAATCCAAATCCAACCAAAATCTACCAAAATTATACTCAATAATCGGTTCATTTCCCTCAATAATGAAAAAATTATAGATTTGTGCAGTGGATAATTTGTGAATTAGTGGTTTGAGTAGTTGGAATAAAATTTTACACACAATTTATCCCCCATAATTTTTATTGCGAATTAAAAATTTATTATAGCATCAATTACATATTAACACACATATATATACGTGTATATATCATAATATATATATATATATATATATATATATATATATATATATATATATATATTGTGGATTATAACATTTCAAATTTATGAAATTTTTTATCCTAAAAAAATATTCGAATGTATGAAAAAAAATCTTGAACTCTTTGTATGTCACAAATCCATGAAATTCTTCAAAGTCCACAAAGTGTTGGAGTTATACGTGATAATATGCTTTTACTTTGTATAACTCATGTATTAAACACCTATTTATGAGAATAAATCTTTTATCGCATTTGCTTTAGATATGAATGAATGTTGAATATTTATTGCAATCAGTTCATTATAAGTGGTATGTGTTACATTGTAGTTAATGTGGTGATACCAGATCACAGAAGATCACATTAACGGTTTCCTTGTAACTAAACGTACAAATTCACGACCTATGTGGAATTGAACAATCCGCCGTGAAAGGTCGGTGTGTACATCTCAGATTGGCTTGTCTTGGCCAAGAGATTGCACTAACACATTTAGTATGTGTTGAAGAGGACATACAGTGAGGATAAATTCTCATGTTCTGAAATGTGAAGAATTAGACCTCAGTGGTTATTGATTTCTTAATCTCCGTCACTTAAATAGGACCGTGTGTGCTTAATGGTTACTGCTTTGATTCATGTTGGGTGAGAATCATCGTGACTTTGAACCTTGTGTTTTGGGCAGTAATATTAATCATACGACGGTTGCTAAGATTTACTACGGAGAAACGCGTGCAAGTACAGCTCGTGTGATTTGTCCCCTTGGTGGGCTCAGAAGTTTTATCGTACCAAATCTTGCAAGTGAAAAATTAGTTTCTTCACGGATAATAATGTTGAGCTGTCTTTACTCCAAGGTAAAAGATATTAATTAATTTAGAGCTATTCAGAAGCTCAATTAATTAATGGTCTAGATAATCTTAAACGCGGAAAATAATAACCGGGAGCCCATATTATCTTAATATGGATTAAGATGGATAGTGCAACATTAATTTATTAGTGGTACTAATTAATATTAATGGGCTGAATTATATTGAGGCTCAATATTGAAATTCAGAAACCCATTAGAGGTCCAATCTTAATTCTCCTAAAGGCACCTCAGGTAGCCCATTAAGTAGCCCAATAATAATAAGGTGATTAAAATAAAAGAAAATATCATTGCATTTTATCCTGATATTTTCGAAAATCATGAATATGGGAAAGAAAAGATTTTGTCGATTTTCTTGAAAAGATATTATGGAAGATATGTATTCTTGGAATACAAGATTATCTCATAAATTCAAGAAGATCCAAATCTTGAATTCTTATCCATAGATTTCGAAAATTATAAGCTTATAATGAGGAAGTTGAGATTTTGTGGAATATTTTATTATGGAGAAAGAGAATATATGGAATATATTCAAGATTTTTTAGAGGTTAAGAAAAGATTTTCTCCTAATTCTAATAGGCCCAAAATTTCGGCCACTTCATCTATAAATAGGGGATGATTATTTCATCCCCAAGTACTGATTCCATGTGTTGGAAAAATCAAGAGCAAAAATACTTTTCTTTTTCCTTGGTTATTCTAATTGCTTGAAAGCACTTCCCACCGGTGAACAAGCAAAGCAAAAGGGACATACTTGAGAAGGACTTTTGGTTGATAGCACGATCGTGATAATCCCATTGTTATCGAAGGCCGTATCTACAAGAGGTACGTAATCACATAAATTCCTAGTTATTCCGCCATAGGTTTTATGTGAATTAATTCTGCATGCATGATGATAAAATTGTTGTTGGAATTATTATTTGAATTAATTAGGATTAATTCATTCTAGTAATAATTGTATTTAAATTCGTATTTAAATTTCATCCCGAATAGATTCGGGCACCCCTATTTTTCCAACAACTGGTATCAGAGCCATGGTTTTCGGGCTCTAATCTTTAAACTGGAATTTAAATTGTTTAACATTAAATTGAAATTGGATAGTGATTAGGCGTGACATTGTTATGTTTTGGTGCCCGATTTGCGCATGTTTTGAGTGTTTTTATGAGTGTTTGGAGTCATTTGAGTATCATTTTTTATAAACTGATGAATTTGTCTCTTTGATGCTCATAGATGGATAGAGGGTGAAAAGAGAAGTTCGTAGGACTTTGAATCGGCCAAAACGAATTCCCGGTTGAGAAGTTATGAAGGTTTTACGAATAAGTGTACAGCCAGCGGTCGAGCGCACCGCTCGAATGGAAGAACCACTCGACCACCATAGCGCTCGAGCTGCACCAGCACTCGAGCGTTTTTGCGTGTTTTTGGCCCAAAATCACTCAAATTCGTCTCAAAGCCTATATATACCCCTTCCAAGCATATTTTCACATATCAAGACATATCTACACATATTTACACTCGTTTTTTGGAAAAAGAAAGCTTGGGAGAGAGATTGGAAGAGTTTTATACTTTGTAGTCGAGGTTTTAGCTTACGAATTCATAGTTTAATTATTTCTTTCGAACTTCTTAGATTAATTCTTTCTTTCTTTATTCTTGGTGATTAAAAACCCTAGTTTTTCAGATTATATAAGATTATTTTTTAGACTTTAATTTATTCTTTGTTTATGTTCTTAGATTTAATTGTGAATTCAAGTATGCTTATGTTTCTTATCATCATTATTGCTTTTGTTCTTTCAATTACCATGTTAGGCTAGAACCCCTGCATGCTTAGGATAGGATGAACTCGTAGAAGTAGGATGTTGGTACACAATTAGAGTAACATGTGATGTTTTATTTTAATTCTCTTAATTAATGAACACTTAAAATAAATTTCGGATTTATCTTTGAATTTCGTACGAAACTTGTTAGAGAGAGGACGACCTTATCACTCTTTAATAACTATTAGGCTTAACGAGAGGGTTTAGAAAGGGTTTATTCATCTATCGGTTTATCTAAGGAGGACGACCGCATCACCTTAGTTAAATTAGGGTCTCTTTAATTAAGCACAATCTATTAACTTATTTAGTGGATTATTGAAGTCGATTGATATGATAAAGTATTAGGGTTTAATTCTTGAGCTTTTTATCTTACAATTTTATACTTAAGTTATTTCTTGCACATCACAGTTATTTTGATTATATACCGGTTTCGTTAGTATACGTAGGGATTCCTATACTGAGCATCACCCTTTTATATTTGAGACAAAACCCTTAGATAATTAACTCATTTCTTTCTTTTGCATTAGTAGAGTAGAATAGTTTAGATTTAACAATTTTCAATCCCCAAACATACACTCATATTAACTACGAGACACACATCTCCAGGGATCTATTTGCATACACACTTTGGGTTCGATACTACTTGGTCCCTATACTTGCCCATACTACTATGATCCCATACTCTTGTGGGGTAACTACAATTCAAGCTAATATTTTACGTTCAAGTCAATGGCGTCGTTGCCGGGAAAGGCGATGTATGTTCATTGAGTAGGACTTGGAGATAGTTTAGTAGTTAGTAGTGAGTGTTTTTATTTTTATTTTGAGTTTAGTATTTCTCTATTGTAGTCTAGTGTGTTTGATCTTTCTTGTTGAGTACTCAGATATATGAAAACACGCTCGAAGGGAGAAATGAGCGAAGATCGATCAAAGTTAGACCCTGAGACTATAGCCAGAAGGAATCGAGCCTTCCAGAGAAGGATGAATACCGCAGGAGGTGATGGCATGAATTTGGATTTAGGCGGAGATTTGGGTCTTGAGACATAAGGGCTTAATCAGAATGTGAAGAGGGTTGAGGGAACTGAGGGAGTCAATAATCCAAAGCTAGCACCCCAAGGGGAAAAAAAACCAACCAAAACCAAAACCCACATAACCAGAGCAATCCCGCTGAAAACCAGAATCAAATCATCCACCAAAACCCACAAAACTCAAACAACCCATTTAACAACCATGTCTACCAACACAATAACCCATACCACCCATACCCATACCCACCATACCCTTATCCACCATACTATCCCCCACAACCCAATTATAACCAACCACTTATTCCGCATATACCTCCACCACCAGTTTATCCTCAGTACGTTCCTCAGAACGTTGATCTGGGTATGGCAATCAGAGGAAGGTTTACGGCACAGCCGCAACGGTATTACGATGGAGTGGCATTGCCTCCGGTAGAGGCAAACAACTTTTCTATCTCCCCAGGAATTCTGAAGTTACTTACTGAAAATTAATTCAAGGGGGAGGTCGGGAAGGAGAATCCTCATACCCATTTGAGAGGTTTTCTGATAATTACCTCAACTTTCAATTATAACGGTATGTCTGAAGATGCTAAGAGGCTCAAGCTATTCCCGTTCTCTTTAATTGGAATAGCAAAGGAGTGGTATGACAACATGCTCCCATGGGGAGGTGTAACCACATGGGCCGAGCTCGAGCGTCTGTTCCTCGAGCGATTCTACCCTTGATTAGGCGTGAAATTGTCATGATTCGTCACTCGAAATGCCCTAGTTTTGGTTGATTTTGTTGAGTATTTAGAGTCATTTGCGTATCATTTTCATAAACTAATGAATTTGTCTCTTTGATGCTCATAGATGAATAGAGGGCGAAAAGAGAAGTTCGTAGGACTTTGAATCGACTCAAACGGATGCCCGGATGAGAAGATATCGAAGAAATACGAAAAGTGCTAGTTCGAGGGAGCAAAAGTATCATTGGAGTGCACAAGCTAGAAGAGCTCGAGCACAAGTGCTCGAGTGGTCGTGCATAGCGCACGAGAGCAAGCAAGTCGTGCACCCCTGCACGAGTGCTCGTGCAGTGCGCTCGAGCAGGCATGTGCTCGTGCACTAGTACACGAGCTCGTGTGGTCGTGCAGTTTTTCGGTTCTGGACAATTTGAGGTGCTCAAGTGGGATGTGCTCATGCACTAGTGCACGAGCGTGCGCGGAATTTTGGCACATGAGATCCCGACTCGACCCGTTGCTTATATATACCTCCCCGAACACGTTTTGAGAAGATTATTGACGGATTATCACATTCCAAATTACTTTTAAACTTAGTTTTTAGATAGAGAAAGAGGAGAAGGAATGAGCAAGCTTTACTTTTATGTTTTTTAGGTTTTCTTTACGAATTCATAGCACGGTTTTGCTTTTTAATTTCGTTTTCTTCAGATCTTTGTTATTGAACACATTGAGACTTCGTTTTATTGATTCAATTTCAGTGTATTCCTTTATTTCAAAACCCTAGTTCATGCTTTTTAGTTTTTCACTTCAATTCATCATGTTTATGTTCGTTAGTTCGTCAATTGCTTTTGTTATCGTTATAACCATGTCCTGCTAAAACCCTTGCATGCTTGGGGTAGGATGAACTCGTAGAAGTAGGGTGTGGGTACGTAATTAGGGTAATTCGTGATGTTAGGTTTTAATTCTCTTAATTAATGAATTCTTAAAATTAATCTCAACTTTTCCTTTGAATTTTGTACGAACGTGTTAGGGAGAGGACGACCGCATCACTCTTTAACAACTAGTAGACTTAACGAGAGGGTTTAGAAAGGGTTGATTCATCTGCCGGTTTAGCGAAGGAGGACGACCGCATCACCTTTGTTAAATTAGAGTCTCATTAATTAAGCACAATCCATTAACTTGTTAGTGGATTAGTGAAGTCGAGTGTTAGGGTAAAGTATTAGGGTTTAGAATCTTGAGCTTTCATCTTGCATTCTTTTACTTAGGTTATTTCTTGCACGTCACGGTTATTTTGATTATGTACCTGCTCCGTTAGTATACGTAGGGATTCCTATCCTGAGCATCACCATCACATACTTGCATACAAACCTTAAATTCTTAGTTTAATTTTCTGTTTGCATTCGTAGGATAGTTTAGTTTATTTTTATTAATTCTCTCAAAAATCCAAAAACATTTCACTCATATTAACTACGACGCGTAGATCTTCAGGGATCTATTTACATACACACTTTCCCTTGGGTTCGATAATACTTGGTCCCTATACTTACCCATACTACAGTGAACCCGTACTCTTGCGGGGAAGCTACTAGTAATAAGCTAGTATATTCGCATTCAAGTCAATCGCGCCGTTGCCGGGGATGGCATTGTATGTCTTTTGAATAGGACTTGTAGATAGCTTAGTAGTTAGTAGTGAGTGCTTTATTTTCTATTTTATTTTTATTTTTATTCATTCGGCAGTTGCATTTTGATCCTTCTGCTAGTGTGTCAGGTATATAAAAACACGCTCACAAGGCAATACGAACATAGAGAGAATACCGTTGGACCCTGAGATGATAGCTAGAAGGAACCGAGCTTTCTTGAGGAGAATGAACAGTGCCGGAGGAGGGAAAGAACCAATGGACCTCAGTAATGAGTTGGATGATGCAGCTAATGAGTTTAATCAGACAGTAGACCGGGTTGACGGCACTGGAGGAAGTGGTAGGCAGAATCAAGATCCGTCAGGGGAAAGCCAGAGCCAAAACCTGGGCACACAGAACGTAAACATTCCAGCTCAGAACATTGTCCAAAATCCTCAGAACAACCCTGCTTACCCACAAAACAACTTACCTTATCCACCATACCCGTACCCACCATACCCTTATCACCCATACCCGTACCCTCCACCTCCTGTTTACAACCAACCACCTATCTATCAACCACCATCAGTCCAACAAGTACCCACACCACCTGTTGTTCCTCAGCCAGTGCCTCAGAACGCAGATCAGAATATGGCTATTCGAGAAAGGTTTGCGGCGCAGCCGCAACGGTACTATGATGGTGTGGCATTACCTCCAGTAGAGGCAAATAACTTCTCGATTTCTCTGGGATTCTAAAGCTGCTTACAGAGAACCAGTTCAAGGGGGTGATCGGGAAGGAGAATCCTCATACTCATTTGAGGAGTTTTCTAATGATAGCCTCCACTTTCAATTACAATGGCATGTCTGAAGATGCCAAGAGGCTTAGGTTGTTCCCATTCTCATTGACGGGAACAGCTAAAAAGTGGTACGATAATACGCTTCCACGGGGAGGTATTACCACTTGGGCCGAGCTCGAGAGATTCTACCCTCCATCCAGAACGATCAAAGCAAGGATTGAGATCTCTTCCTTCCGCCAGAAGCAAGGAGATGACCTACGTCAAGCGTGGGAGAGATACTCAAACATGTTGATAGAGTGCCCGCAGCACGGGTACAATGAGGGATATGTCATGGCATTTTTCTATAGTGGTGCCAACAAGGCTGGGCAAGACCATCTAGACGTCTGTGCTAGTGGATCATTCCTGAATCAAGGAATAGTGAGGTGTAGAGAGATCATGGACAACATTGTCACGAATGCCGGGGCTTGGAATGTGGACGCAGATTTCCAGAGAGTTCATCAGGTTGAGGAAGGTGAAGGAACGAGAAGGCTGTTGATGGCCATGATGGAAAAGATTAACAACCTTGAGTTGGGGAAAAATATGGTTGGAGGGAATGCAGCAGAGAATGAGCAAGAGGACAAGCCCACAATTCAGCGATAAGTAGTAAATTATATGGGAGGTCCTTATTACAATCAGAATGGGTATCCACAAGGTGGAAATTTTCAAGGAAGGCCTTCTTATGGCCAACCATTTGTACCTCCAGGTCCACAGCCGCCTCAAAATCAATGGAGGAACACACAAGGGTACCAAGGAGGCCAACAGCTTCCTCAGAACCAATGGAGGAAGAATGAGAATTTTTCATATGCTAACCCAAAGGCGGGTATTACAGTTCCTGCAGGTGTTGATCCAAGTTCGAAACCTCCGGGTGGAGAAGGCGGTGCCTCAACGGAGGAGATGTTGAGAGTTATCCTACAGAAGGTGGAGGAAGGAAACAAACGTTTATCATCTTTGGAGTACAATGTGAAAGACCTACATAAGAAAGTTGATCAGCGTGATCAAGACCTCCAGAAGAGAGATGTAGAGATGAATCGAATTCAGCAAGAGAACAACCGAAGGTTCACTTCTATAGAGTTCCAGATGAGCCAGATTGCAAAGTCATTGAATAGAGAGCCTGATAAATACCCTTCAATGCCTGAGGGTAATCCTAAAGAGCATTGTAAGGCTATCCAGCTTAGAAGTGGGACCAATTATGAAGGTCCTCAGATGCCTGCTGATTCTGAGACGCCCCAAGATAGAGATGAGATTGAAGAGATGAGAGTTGAGAAAGGGGTTGAGGGTGAACGCACTCAGGCGAGCAAAGAGCTTGAAGGGGAAGGGATTGAGAAGGTTGAGAGAGTTCCTAAGTGGAAGAAGGCAAAGGAAGCAAGGGAAAAAATGAAAGAGACCGAGAGAGATGAATGGGTGGTACCCAAATCTGTGATACCCGTCCCATATCCACAACGCTTCATGAAAAAGAAGTTTGATGAGAAATTCGCTAAATTCCATGATGTGTTTAAACAATTGCATATTAATATCCCTTTTTATGATGCTTTGGAACAGATGCCCAACTATGCAAAGTTTCTAAAGGACTTGATCGCGAAAAGGCGTCGAGTGGATGGGCCGAAGTTGGTGCAGTTGAATCATGAGGTGAGTGCATTAGTGCACAAGGCGCTTCCTCCAAAGCTGAAGGATCCCGGGAGCTTTACCATCTTATGTGACATTGGGAACAGGATCAAGAATGGAGCGCTATGTGATTTAGGGGCGAGCATAAATCTTATGCCCTTGTCGCTTTTCAAGAAGTTGGAAGGTGGTGAACTTCAGCCGACAATGATGACGCTTTAACTAGCCGACCGGTCTATTACTCGACCTCAGGGTGTGGTTGAAGACGTCCTCGTGAGAGTTGGAGATCACATTTTTCAGCCGACTTTGTAGTGCTCGAAATGGAGGAAGATGAGTGCGTGCCCCTGATCTTGGGAAGACCATTCTTAGCAACGGCCGGGATGGTGTTAGATTTGGCAAACGGGAAGATCACGTTGAAAGTTGACGATCAAGAGATAAAGATTTCCCTATATGAAGCCATGAAACACCCGAAGGAGGATGAGAGTTTGTATTGCATGGATGCAATTGATCCTCGTGTTGAAGACACACCTCCTATCTCTAATCTTTCTTATGTTCATGATTTAGTTAATCCTTCACCTGTTGATTTAACCCAAGAGCATTATGATCTGACTTATTTTGATAGGGATAAAGGGAAGAAGTTGAAGGATGAAGAAGTGAAAAGCGTGGATGTGATCCAGTTGGAGGGAAAATGAGGAGTTAAGAAGAAAAAGCCCAAGCGCAAGAAATTGCTTAGTAAGACACCTCCAGATAAAGGTGAGAAGGAGTTGAGACCCATACCACTTGGGGATGAGAAGGAAGCAAAGGAACTCATGATGGAGGGGCATCAAGGAAAGGAAGTCAACCACCACTCTTATGAGAGTAAGAGAGGTAAATTTGAGTATGATGTCCCATAAGCTTCTTTGAGCTCGGTCCGGCATGAGGACCTTAAAAATAGCGCTGAATGGGAGGCAACCCATTTTTATTTGCTTTTGAGTATTTTTAGTTATTTGAGTTTTATGTTATTAGGGTGTTGTTGAATCGTAAGTTTTAACCTCATACTTGAGAGTTTATTTTGTAGGCTTGTCTCGAGGGAGTGTCAAATAAATGGAGATTTAAGGAACTCAAGCAAGGGAGTGTGCAACGTTGTTGAGAGAAACTAAATTGTTTGGTTGAGGTAACCCACAACCCCAAACTTAGACCTCTTCGCAAGGTCGAAGTTTGGGGGGTGGAGTTTTTTATGTTTCTTGTTACATTGCACCGGAGCACCCCCTGTCTTTGAATGTGTTTGGTTATTTGGTGCCTTGAGATGCTTCTTGGGGTGATTTTGATTTGATTCTCTATTGCTTATTTCATGCCTATCAATCATCTTATGCTTGTTGATTGCTATCTTTGAGTGTGAGTATGAGTTGGTGATTTGTGGATTTGAGTTAGGGACTATATTATGTGAGTGTCTGAGTTAGAGTTGATTTGAGAGAGAACTAGTGTACTTACAAGTTTTCTGTTTGAATACTTATGTGATGAGAGTGAGAATTCACTAGGACTAGCATGGATGTGAAAGACGTGAGATTTGAGCCTTATGAGATTTTGATGCATAAATTAATCTCTTCATTTGTGAGTGGATCGTCACCTTAGAGGATGCTAGAACTTGTATGTGCTCTTGCTTCTTGATTGTGTCTAGTTGATATGTCGAATGTGATCTTAGGCCATCTTTGTTTTGAATGAGTCACTTAGCCAAAAAATTTCCTTACCATTGATATTTGTCCATTGTTAGCCCCTTTGAGCCTTAAGCCTATTTCATTTGCTAGCACATATGAACATTATTCCAGTCCCTAAGCTTTTTTGTCCCAATTTGAGTGGAGAATAGGAAAAGTGTGAATGTGAAGGGATTGAATTGAGTTGAAAAAGGAAAATGTTGTTTGTTGAGAAAGTATGAGAAGAAGGTGTGATGAAGTTTTGAGTTGTGGAAAAAAGAAGAAAAAAATTGAGAATGAGCAAAAAGGAAAAAATGAGGTCATGTGTTTGTGAAAAAAAAAGTGAAGTGATTGAAAAAAAAAAGTGAAAAGAGTGAGAAAGAAAAAAAAAAAATTGAAGTGTTGAGAGTGTTGGAATTGAAAGTGTGTAGAGTGAAATTGTTTGAAGTATTATGTTCCTAATCTCGAAGTACCGAAGTTTGATTTTCTATTCTCCATTCACTTAAGTCACTTTACCATATTGATTCCCACCTGTCCAAAGAGCCTACATTACAACCTTTAGAAAAGTCCTTTTTGATTCGGCATTGATTTCTAGAGTATGGTCGGAGTTAAGAGTGCTTACAAGCCTATGGCTGCCAATATGTGTGATTGATTGTTTGAGTGAGTCCCTTTATCATTGATATACACTTTTGAGGGAGTGAAACACATCGTAGAGTGCACATCCATGTTTGATTTTGGTGATTCTTGTTGTTGTTGCATGAGTATGATGAGGGAAGGTGAGTGAGTATACTTGTGATTGATCTTTGAAGCTCGAATTCATTTGCTTGCATGATTTGATTCGTTGACTCATTCCTAACAATTTCACTTGACTTATTATTTCGTTGCTTGAGGACAAGCAACATGGTAAGTTTGGGGGGGTTGATTAGGCGTGAAATTGTCATGATTCGTCACTCGAAATGCCCTAGTTTTGGTTGATTTTGTTGAGTATTTAGAGTCATTTGCGTATCATTTTCATAAACTAATGAATTTGTCTCTTTGATGCTCATAGATGAATAGAGGGCGAAAAGAGGAGTTCGTAGGACTTTGAATCGACTCAAACGGATGCCCGGATGAGAAGATATCGAAGAAATACGAAAAGTGCTAGTTCGAGGGAGCAAAAGTATTATTGGAGTGCACAAGCTAGAAGAGCTCGAGCACAAGTGCTCGAGTGGTCGTGCATAGCGCATGAGAGCAAGCAAGTCGTGCACCCCTGCACGAGTGCTCGTGCAGTGCGCTCGAGCAGGCATGTGCTCGTGCACTAGTACACGAGCTCGTGTGGTCGTGCAGTTTTTTGGTTCTGGACAATTTGAGGTGCTCGAGTGGGATGTGCTCGTGCACTAGTGCACGAGCAGTGCACGAGCGTGCGCGGAATTTTGGCCCATGAGATCCCGACTCGACCCGTTGCTTATATATACCTCCCCAAACACGTTTTGAGAAGATTATTGACGGATGATCACATTCCAAATTACTTTTAAACTTAGTTTTTAGATAGAGAAAGAGGAGAAGGAACGAGCAAGCTTTACTTTTATGTTTTTGAGGTTTTCTTTACGAATTCATAGCACGGTTTTGCTTTTTAATTTCGTTTTCTTCAGATCTTTGTTATTGAACACATTGAGACTTCGTTTTATTGATTCAATTTCAGTGTATTCCTTTATTTCAAAACCCTAGTTCATGCTTTTTAGTTTTTCACTTCAATTCATCATGTTTATGTTCGTTAGTTCGTCAATTGCTTTTGTTATCGTTATAACCATGTCCTGCTAAAACCCTTGCATGTTTGGGGTAGGATGAACTCGTAGAAGTAGGGTGTGGGTACGTAATTAGGGTAATTCGTGATGTTAGGTTTTAATTCTCTTAATTAATGAATTCTTAAAATTAATCTCAACTTTTCCTTTGAATTTCGTACGAACGTGTTAGGGAGAGGACGACCGCATCACTCTTTAACAACTAGTAGACTTAACGAGAGGGTTTAGAAAGGGTTGATTCATCTGCCGGTTTAGCGAAGGAGGACGACCGCATCACCTTAGTTAAATTAGAGTCTCATTAATTAAGCACAATCCATTAACTTGTTAGTGGATTAGTGAAGTCGAGTGTTAGGGTAAAGTATTAGGGTTTAGAATCTTGAGCTTTCATCTTGCATTCTTTTACTTAGGTTATTTCTTGCACGTCACGGTTATTTTGATTATGTACCTGCTCCGTTAGTATACGTAGGGATTCCTATCCTGAGCATCACCATCACATACTTGCATACAAACCTTAAATTCTTAGTTTAATTTTTTGTTTGCATTCGTAGGATAGTTTAGTTTATTTTAATTAATTCACTCAAAAATCCAAAAACATTTCACTCATATTAACTACGACGCGTAGATCTTCAGGGATCTATTTGCATACACACTTTCCCTTGGGTTCGATAATACTTGGTCCCTATACTTGCCCATACTACAGTGAACCCGTACTCTTGCGAGGAAGCTACTAGTAGAAAGCTAGTATATTCGCATCCAAGTCAACCCTCCATCTAGAACGATGAGAGCAAGGATAGAGATCTCGTCTTTCCAGCAGAAGCCAGGAGAGGACTTATGTCAGGCTTGGGAGAGATACTCTAACATGCTCATTGAGTGTCTGCAGCATGGGTACAACGAGGGGGATATCATGGCTTTCTTCTACTGTGGAGCCAGCAAGGCAGGTCAAGCTCACCTTGATGTATGTGCGAGTGGAGTATTCTTGAATTATGGTACATCTAGGTGTAGAGAGATCGTTGATAACATTGTCAAGAATGCCGGGCAATGGAACGAGGACCCAGAATTTCAGAGAGCATATCAGTTGGAGGAAAATGAGGGAACGAGGAAGCTGTTGATGGCGATGATGGAAAAGATAAGCAACATTGAGAATGGGCAAAATCTGGTTGGAGAGAATACGGTAGTGAGTGAGAAAGTAGACCAGCCCACAGGCCAGCAAGAGGTAACCAACTATATGAGAGGCCTTTATTACAATCAGAATGGCTACCAAGGTGGAAATTATCAAGGGCGACCAACTTATGGGCAACCGTTTGTACCACCAGGTCCACAGCCTCCTCAGAATCAGTGGAGAAACAACCAAGGCTATCAAGGAGGCCAACAACCTCCTCAGAACCAATGGAGGAAGAACGAGAATTTCTCATATGCCAATCCAAAGGCTGGAATCACAGTTCCTCCAGGTGTTGATTCAGGTTCAAAGCCCCTAGGTGGTGAAGGCGGTTCCTCGACTGAGGAGATGTTGAGAGCGATCCTCCACAAGGTGGAGGAAGGAAGCAAGAGATTGTCTCCATTGGAGTATGATGTGAAGGAGTTACATAAGAAAGGTGGTCAGCGTGATCAAGAACTCCAAAGAAGGGACATTGATCTAAATAGAGTTCAGCAAGAGAACAATAGGCGGTTCACTTCGATGGAGTACCAAATTAGTCAAATTGCAAAATCATTGGGTAGAGAGCCAGGTAAATATCCTTCTATGCCGGAGGGGAACCCTAAAGAGCAATGCAAGGCGATCCAACTTAGAAGTGGAACCAAATATGATGGTCCTCAGATGCCTGCTGACTCGGAGACGCTCGAGGGAGAGGTTGAGATAGAAGGGAAATAGCATAAGGAAGATAGAGATGAGATCGAGGAGATAGGAGTTGAGAAAAGGGTTGAGGATGAAGGCACTCAAAAGAGCAAAGAGCCTGAAGAGGAAAGCATTGAGGAGATTGAGAGAGTCCCAAAGTGGAAGAAGGCAAAGGAAGCAAGGAAGAATGTGAAAGAAACTGAGAGGGGTGAATGGGGGGTACCCAAATCTGTGATACCTGTCCTATATCCACAGCGGTTTATGAAAAAGAAACTTGATGAAAAGTTTGCTAAATTTATTGATGTTTTTAAAAAGCTACGTATTAACATTCATTTTTATGATGCTTTGGAACAGATGCCTAACTACGCCAAGTTCCTGAAGGACTTGATAGCTAAGAGAAGGAGAGTTGATGAGCTCAAGTTGGTGCAGCTGAACCATGAGGTGAGTGCATTAGTGCACAAGGCGCTTCCCCCGAAGTTGAAAGATCCCGGGAGTTTCACTATCTTATGTGATATTGGGAATGGAGTCAAGAAGGGAGCATTGTGCGATCTTGGAGCGAGCATCAATCTTATGCCCTTGTCGTTATTCAAGAAGTTGGAAGGTGGAGAATTTCAGCCGACAATGATGACGCTTCAACTAGCCGACCGGTCTATTACTCGACCTCAAGGTGTGGTTGAAGACGTCCTCGTGAAAGTTGGAGATCATATTTTTCCAGCCGATTTTATGGTGCTAGACATGGAGGAAGATGAGCACGTGCCTTTGATCTTGGGAATACCTTTCTTAGCTACAACCGGGATGATGTTAGATGTGGCGAATGGGAAGATCACGTTGAAAGTTGATGATCAAGAGGTGAAAATTTCCCTATACGAGGCCATGAAGTACCCTATGGAGGAAGTCAGTTCGAAATTAAAAAGGGTAAATGTGGCCAAAGGAGAAGAGAAAGGAGGAGTTGAGAAGAAAAAGTTCAAACTCAAGAAATTGCTTAGTATGACTCCTCCAGATAAAGATGAGAAGAAATTGAGACCCCCACCACTTGGGGATGAGAAGGAAGCAAAGGAACTCATGATGAAGGGGCATCAAGGAGAGGAATTCAACCACCACTCTTATGAGAGTAAGGGAGGTAATTTTGAGTATCATGTCCCATAAGCTCCTTTGAGCTCGGTCCGGCATAAGGACCTTAAAAATAGCGCTGAATGGGAGGCAGCAATTTTTATTTGCTTTTGAGTGTTTTATGTTATTAGGGTGTTGTTTTGAGTCGTATGTTTTAACCTCGTATTTTAGTGAGTTGCTTGTAGGGTTGTCTCGAGGGAGTAGAGGTATCATGGAGTTATTCAAAAGGAAGGAACTCAAGCAAGGGAGTGTGCTACGTTGTTGAGAGACTGAATTACTTGGATAAGGTAACCACCACCCCAAACTTAGACCGCTTCACAAGGTCGAAGTTTGGGGGGTGGAGTTTTTATATGTTTTTTTTATGGTTACATTGCACAGGCGCACACCATCTCTTTGAGTTGAGTTAGATTATATATTGTGCCTTGAGATACTCCTTGAGCTGCCTTATTGTGAACTTATTGGGTGCTACTGCGTATTTCATGCTTATTGACTCACCCTGCTTATTGATTGTTGACTTTGAGTGTGATTTTATGAGTTGGTGATTTGTGGAGTTGAGTTAGGGACTATATTGTGTGAGTGTAGTGGTTAAAGTTAATTTGAGAGGGAACTCGTATACCTACGAAATTTCCTTTTGAATATTCGTGTGATAAAAAGTGAGAATTCACTAGGACTAGCATGGATGTGAAAGCTGTGAGATTTGAGCCTTTTGAGATTAAAATGCATAAATTGATCTCTTCGTTTGTGAGTGGATCTCACCTTAGAGGATGCTAGAACTTGTGGGTGCTCTCACTTCTTGATTGTGTCTAGTTTGATTTGCCGAATGTGATCTTAGGCCATCTTTGATTTGTTGAGTCACTTAGCCAAAATAAGCCTACCAATGACACTTATCCCTTGTGAGCCCGTTTGAGTCTGAGCCTTATTATTTGATAGCACATTTAAACTAATCCAAAATTTTAAACTCTTTTTGTCCCAATTTGAGTGGAGAATAGGAGAAGTTGTAAATATTGAAGGGATTGAGTTGAGATGAGAAGGTGAATTACTATGGTCGAGTGTGATAAAAGAAGGGTGTGATGAAGTTTTGAGTTGTGGGAAAGAAAAAAATTTGTGAATGAGCAAAAGAAATATGAGCTCATGTGAGTTGTGTGAAAAAAAATATATAGTGAAGTGATTGAAAAGTGAAAAGAGTTGAGAAAAAAATTGAGGTGTTGGGAGTAAAGGAATTGATGAGCATTGTTTGAAAAGATGTTATAGAAGTGTTCCTTGTATCGAAGTACCAAAGTTTGATTTTCTATTCTCCATTCATTTGAGTCACTTATCCTATATAGTTACCCCACCTGTCCAAAGAGCCTACATTACAACCTTGAGAAAGTCCTTTTTGATTCGGCATGGATTCTAGAGTATGGTCGAAGTTGAGAGTGCTTACAAGCCTATGGCTGCTGATATGTGTGATTGATTGATTGAGTGAGTCCCTTAATACTGTTATACATTTGTGAGGGAGTGAAACACATCTTTGAGTGCACATCCATATTTGATCTTGGTGTTTCTTGTTGTTATTGCATGAGTATGATGAAGGGAGTGAGTTTGTGTGTGAGTGATCGATCTTTGAAGCTTGAACATTATTACTTGCATGATTTGGTACTTTGATTCATTCTTAATAATTTCACTTGACTTATTATTTCATTGCTTGAGGACAAGCAATATTGTAAGTTTGGGGGAGTTGATTAGGCGTGAAATTTTTATGTTTTGGTGCCCGATTTGCGCATGTTTTGAGTGTTTTTTATGAGTGTTTGGAGTTATTTGAGTATCATTTTTATAAACAGATGAATTTGTCTCTTTGATGCTCATAGATGAATAGAGGGTGAAAAGAGGAGTTCGTAGGACTTTGAATTGGCCAAAACGGATTCCCGGTTAAGAAGTTATGAAGGTTTTACGAACATGTGTACAGTCAGCAGTCGAGCGCCACCGCTCGACCAGAAGAACCACTCGACCACCATAGCTCGAGTGCTAGCGCTCGAGCTGCACCAGCACTCGAGCGTTTTTGCGTGTTTTTGGCCCAAAATTGCCCAAATTCGTCCCAAAGCCTATATATACCCCTTCCAAGCATATTTTCACATATCAAGACATATCTACACATATTTACACTCGTTTTTTGGAAGAAGAAAGCTTGGGAGAGAGATTGGAAGAGTTTTATACTTTGTAATCGAGGTTTTAGCTTACGAATTCATAGTTTAATTATTTCTTTCGAACTTCTTAGATTAATTCTTTCTTTCTTTGTTCTTGGTGATTAAAAACCCTAGTTTTTCTGATTATATAAGATTATTTTTTAGACTTTAATTTATTCTTTGTTTATGTTCTTAGATTTAATTGTCAATTCAAGTATGCTTATGTTTCTTATCATCATTATTGTTTTTGTTCTTTCAATTACCATGTTAGGCTAGAACCCTTGCATGCTTAGGATAGGATGCACTCGTAGAAGTAGGATGTTGGTACATAATTAGAGTAACATGTGATATTTAGTTTTAATTCTTTTAATTAATGAACACTTAAAATAAATTCCGGATTTATCTTTGAATTTCGTACGAAACTTGTTAGAGAGAGGACGACCTTATCACTCTTTAATAACTATTAGGCTTAACGAGAGGGTTTAGAAAGGGTTTATTCATCTACCGGTTTATCTAAGGAGGACGACTGCACCACCTTAGTTAAATTAGGGTCTCTTTAATTAAGCACAATTTATTAACTTGTTTAGTGGATTAGTGAAGTCGATTGATATGATAAAGTATTAGGGTTTAATTTTTGAGCTGTTTATCTTACAATCTTATACTTAGGTTATTTCTTGCACATCACGGATATTTTGATTATGTACCGGCTCCGTTATTATACGTAGTGATTCCTATCCTGAGCATCACCCTTTTATATTTGAGACAAAACCCTTAGATAATTAACTCATTTCTTTCTTTTACATTAGTAGAGTAGAATAGTTTAGATTTAACAATTTTCAATCCCCAAACATACACTCATATTAACTACGAGATACACATCTCCAGGGATCTATTCGCATACACATTTTTCCTTTGATTCGATACTACTTGGTCTCTATACTTGCCCATACTACTGTGATCACATACTCTTGTGGGGCAACTACTAGTCAGGCTAGTATTTTGCGTTCAAGTTAGATAGTAGAATTGCTAGATCTTTTTTGCAGGTATCCAATTGTCATGGTTTTAATGTTTATTTTATTCATGCGTGTGATTTAATTGTTTTCAATTCGATTCGTTCGAATTTATTTTTCTCGTGAGAAAATCCACGAGTAGATTAGTTGGTTTTATTTTGATTTGATCAATGTTATAGACTAGTCTAGATCTAGGTTTATTTATTTTTGTAAATAAATTATAATCGGATCGAGACGAAGACGGAAATGAAGAAATGAAGATGACGTACCCGGACGATGCATGCATGCGTGACACGTGCATTGACGTGGATCGTGCATGGGGTGGAAAAATGAGGACGAACAGCGAAATCCAAAGCACGACGTGCGCAAGGCGCCGTGCACGATGGGTGCCGGGCAGTGCACGGCGCACTCGGCGCTCGACCTGCTCGGCGGGTGCCATATTGCACAGCGCACGCGCGAGGTACTGCTTTGCCCGGCGCTTGGCAGCCGTGGTACCGAGAGGCGCGCGGCCCACCTCAGTGGGCCGACGTGCACCGGATCTCGGGCTGTGAATTTTTTTTCCCGTTCTTATTTTTTTGTGTGATTCCAAACATCGTCCCGAATCCCAAACGAAGTTTTTAACAAAGTGTGGTTGTTCAAGTGGGAGCTTGTCGAGACGAATGATGAAAGCAATGAGGACGATTTCTCGCATCAAGACGAGAAGAAAATTAAACCTTGACAATTGAATTTGAGTGCTCCAATGTGTTTTAATTTTTTTTTTATTTTGATGGATGTTTTTTTTTTCGTGCACTTATTATTTGTTAATATGAGTTTGCATGATTTTAATTGTCCAAGAAAAACCTTACTTTCGAAAATTACTAAGTATGTTTCTTTAATCGCAATTTTATTCCGGATAATAAAATTGGATTAATTTGACCTCCATAATTTATTTATTTGTGAAGTTTTTTTGGAATACATTTCCCCCTCGAATCGGCCAAAAAGACAGATTTCACATGAATAAATTCTGAAAGGATGATTGTGGATTCGGTATTGACCCTCACCACGAGTGGCTTGCTCAAAGCGAAAAATAATCATGTATTTAATTATGATTATTACTTAGGCATGAGAAATTAATATTAACTTACTCCCCGTTGAGTCACTGTCAGTTTTTATATGGTCAAAGTGGGAGCCAACTATTAATTTTGAATTAAGGGTTTGTAACTTTTAAGTTTGTGATCCTCTTAAATGTGTTTAAATGTATAGACGTGGCGCATTTAAATTGTTTCGAGATGTTGGCTGATGCATGATTATATTATTTTAAGGTTTCAATATAATTTATGTGATCGAATTATGTGGTAATTTTGTATTTTTCTAGATATTAATATGAATGTATATTTTATTCTCAGTTCATCATGTCGCAACCTTTTAATCAACTGTTTAATATACTTAAAGATAACAAACTTGTTGGTGAGAACTATGTTGATTGGAAACGTAGCCTTGATATTGTCCTAACCGCTCAACACCACAAATGGGTACTTACTACTCCTAAGCACAATGAGTCTGCCGAAGATACGAGCAAGTCGGTCAAGAAAGAGCATAAGAGTTGGATAGACTCCGATGAGATGGTTAGGTGTACCATCTTGGCTTCAATGTCAGATGTGTTGCAACACCAACACCAACGCATGGAGACCGCCTCTGAGATAATGCTCAATCATGAAGCGATGTTTAAACATTAGAACCGTATAGCTAGACAAATCACCATGTGAAAGATACTTTCGCAGAAAATGGTGGAGGGAACGCCCGTAAGGGATCACGTTATCGAGATGATGGCTTACCTTAACAAGTTGGAGGTACTTGGTGTGGAATTTGATCTCCCTACTAAGGTCGATTTCATTCTCCATTCTCTTTCGAAAAGTTTTGAGCAGTTTCAATTGAACTATCAAATGAATGAATGGGCAAATAGTTTGCCCGAGCTCTTGCAAGCTTTGGTATCGGCGGAGACTATAATGGAGCATCAAACTATTGCTATGGTGGCAAACGGTCCGTTTACCTCTTCTGGTCCCAAGGGAGAGAAGAAGAGAAAGAGGACAAAAGGTCAGACCCAAGCAAATTCGACCGTTGCGAAAGCCAAGGCTAAGGGCGAAGGAGGTGGAAAGAAGACCGCTAAGGGTAAGTGCTTCAATTGCGGTTAGAAAGGACATTGGAGGTCTGCCTGTTCTAAGCCTAAGAAGGCGGTAAAGAAAGGTAACTCTCATACTTTAGTCATTGAAACTTATGTTGCGGTGTATGCTACCCACGTTTGGGTAGTGGATACCAGGGCAGCTGATCATATTTGTTTCACTCTTCAGGGGTTCCAGCTAACCCGACGATTTAGCAAGAATGGGATCCTCATCACTTTGAGTGATGCTACGAGAGTGGCAGCCGAAGCAGTGGGAGTCGTGCACCTGTCTTTTGAAGATAGAGTTTTAATTTTAAGAGATGTTCTTTACATTCTGAACTTTAGGAAGAATTTAATTTCAGTTTCCAAGTTGTTTTTTGATGGATATTCGGTTTCTTTTAATAAAGTAGTTTCTTTTTTCGTAAGAATGAGCATATCTGTCATGGAAGTTGGTGAACAATCTCTATATGATTATGTGTGCACACCACTCAAATAATGAATCTAATAACACATCGATCATTTCAAGTAATAAAAGAAAGCATTCTTCAGACATGAACGAAACACTTCTATGACATCTTAGACTAGGTCATATTAATCTAAAGTGGATATAAAGATTGGTGAAAAACGGATCCTTGGAATCATTCCAAGTCGAGCCGTTTCCAACTTGTGAATCCTGTTTAGAGGGTAAAATGACCAAGAGGGCATTTGGAGCCAAGGGGAATAGAGCCACGGAAGTGTTAGAACTCGTTCATACCGATGTGTGTGGTCCAATGTCGATCAAAGCAAGAATGGGGTAGTGAGTATTTTGTCACGTTCATTGACGATTACTCGAGATATGGGTACATCTACCTTATGAGGTATAAGTCTGAAATTTTTGACAAGTTCAAGGAGTTTAAGGCCGACGCCGAGAAACATAGGGAAAATAGTATCAAGTTTCTACGATTAGATCGTGGAGGCGAATACCTCAGCGATGAATTCTTGAACTACCTATCGGACAAAGGGATCGTATCCCAGTTAACTGCACCGGGAACCCCTCTACAGAACGGTGTGGCGGAACGAAGGAACCAGACTCTTTTAGAAATGGTCAGATCCATGATGAGTTATTCAGATTTACCCAGATCGTTTTGGGGTAACGCCTTGGAAACGACGACTTACATTCTAAACTTGGTGTCATCCAAATCGGTTCCTAAAACCCCGATAGAATTGTGGATCGGGCGCAAGCCCAGTCTATAAATAGGGGATGATTATTTCATCCCCAAGTACACAATTTCATGTGTTGGAAAAATCAAGAGCAAAAATATTTTTCTTTTTCCTTGGTTATTCTAATTGCTTGAAAGCACTTCCCACCGGTGAACAAGTAAGGCGAAAGGGACATACTTGAGCAGGTCTTTTGGTTGATAGCACGATCGTGATAGTCCCGTTGTTATCAAAGGCCATATCTACAAGAGGTACGTAATCACATTAATTCCTAGTTATTCCGTCATAGGTTTTATGTGAATTAATTCTGCATGCATGATGATAAAATTGTTGTTGGAATTACTATTTGAATTAATTAGGATTAATTCATGCTAGTAATAATTGTATTTAAATTCGTATTTAAATTTCATCCCGAATAGATCCGGGCACCCCTATTTTCCCAACACAAAGTCCTACAAAATCCATTAAAATCCTGATTTATAAAGTTTTACAGAATCCTGCAAAATCTTAAAAGTCATAAATATCCTACAAAATCTTTTAAATCCGTATGACTTTTTTCACCTAAAAAAGTCCTTTAAAATGCTAATCTAATACACCCCCTTAGTTTCCTGCGTAGAAGTAGTCAGTCATATTGCTCAGTGTATCTTGAGGAAGCAAATTTTGGGTCTCAATTTATGTTGGGCTTCTTTAGTATGCTATGACTTTGCAACTTATTTGTTGTAGGTCTCTAACAGAATAGGCCAATGAGGCTTATTTCAACAAATTAAGTAATTGAAGATCTGCAATATTGTTTAAGCATGCTTGACTCTTTTTTTTTTCTCGCACACCACTTTCTTCTTCATTATCTCATTAAGTATTTAAATTTAAAATAAGATTATTGAATCATGACTGAACTTAAAAAATTTCTAAGCTGCCTACGTGCCTCTTTAAAAAGGATCAAGTCATAACGTAGTTCAGGGAAATATGTTTTGATTTGAGGGTCGTAAACATTTTATATTCATGTAGGCTAGGAGTGACATACAGTTTAAACTCGTGTGTCAAGGAGATTTGATTTGAATTTGTTTGATAGTTTATACTTGTATCAGAGAGTATTCAATATCAAATTTATAGATAGTTTATACTCGTATTAAGGAGATATATTTTGAATTTATTTGATATATTATAATCGTATTAAGGAGTATCATTTGATTTGGGGAGGCTGCAATTTGATCTCCGGCTTGAGAGCTTCAGACGATTTTGCCTTGTCAGGGAGATTTGATTTGATGGACTTTGAGATAGTTTTCGCTCGTATCAAGAAGTTTCACAGACAGTTTATGCTCTTGTCAAGGAGCTTTTTTTTTTTACTTTACAGAAATTTAGAAAGTCTCCTCGAGCAATATATCTCCTTGCTCGACCAATTGCATGATTTTTCCTTGAAGATAGAACAATCTTCAATTTAGTGGCAACTAAGCGGTGGTACTTGCAGTATTTTGGATTGTCAGTACGCCCAATTTCCTCCGGCCGTTTCATCTTAGGCAACTCAATGAGATTTGCATCCATCAAGTCATCAAATATCCCGAAGACATCAGAGTTTAAGAATGGATATTACTTTTGATGCATTTATTTCAGAGTCAATCCATTTTGCCCCCTGTCGCGAAAAAGGTCTGTTATGTATTCCTTATTTGAAGGCTTAACATAAGTCTCATTGCGATGCTTTTGAATTGGTGGTCCACTGTATCTACTTGCAACCATGCTTAACTCCATGTCATGAGATCTTGTAGCTAAGTCTTCGAAGGTCTTTGGTTGAATTCCTTAAAAGTTGTATCAGAGGCCCCACTGCATGCCTTGGATGTACATCTCTATTGCAGAAGTCTCGGACAGTCAGTCCTTGCAATTCAGGCTCAAGTTCCTCCATCGAGTAATGTAATCGATCACAGGTCCATCTTTCCTTTGCCGAGTGTTGGTTAACTCGATCAAACTAACTGTTCTCTCTGTGCTGTAGAACCGATTTAGGAACTCATACTCTATTTGATTCCAACGGTCAATGGAGTTAGCCTCCAAGTTGATATACCAGTCGAAGGCATTTCCCTTCAAAGAGCGGACAAACTGTTTGGCCAGGTGGTCTCCATAAGTCCCTACGTTGTTGCAAGTTTCAACGAAGTGAGCTACGTGTTGCTTAGGGTTCCCTTTGCCAACGAATTGTTGGAACTTCAGGGGTTGGTAGTCAGCTGACATCCTCATATCGTCAAACTCTTGGTATAAGGTTTGGTGTAAGTGAAGGATGATTTGGAGCCATCATCAAACTTCACCTTTACAGTCTCTAGTTGAGCTCTTTGAGTTAATTCAACTTGGGTGCCTCCATTAGATGAGATTTGTGGCTCCTTAGCAGTTGCCTCAATTTCCACTGCTTGGTGTTTGGTTGAGGTCTCCTCGTCTTTGTGGCTTTCAACTTGTTTCTCGTTAGCTTGGCATTTGGTTGAGGTCTCCTCGTCGTCGTGGCCTTTAACTTGCTTCCCATTAGCTTGGCTTGCATCACCATTATCCACCATTTTCATTATGTTGGTGATTTGGATGTCTTGACTCTTAACGTGTTTTGTGAGCCCTTGGACGGTTTTGAGCAGACTAGCAAGTCGTTCCTCGATAGTTGAGGCATCTGCCATCGTGATAGTTAAGCTTAAGAAGAGAAGAGATGAGAGGTAGAGATGATCTCACCAGGCGTTCCAAATTTGTAACGACAAATTTTGTGAAATTAATTTAATAACATAAAAATATTTATAATCGAATTTATTCGGATTAAACCGAGAATTTTGTGTGTGAGTTCCTAACTCTAGATTTGTTCCTCTCATTCTTCTCTTCGGTTTGACCTTGACTTGGATGATTTTCGGGCGAAATTCTCATCTTGATCTTCGTCCGAGATTGGATTTGAATTTATAACGTTAATCCAAGGGTACAATGCCTTATTTTGGATTAAACGTGATTTTTGGAGATTTGTTGGATGAACGCCTTCGAAGACATGATGAACGCCTTTGAAATTGTCAATTTGGTGAAGAACGTCCTTTGAATCTTCGAGAGGGTGTGATGAACATTCTTGAAGATTCTAAATCTTCAAGGAGAAATGCCAGATTGGAGGGGCTCTGGACCTTGATTCAGATCGAACGCCGTTTATGGTGGACTTGCACTAAGAACGCCTTGAAGCCGCGAAGAACGCATTTGAATCTTCGAGAGGGTGCGAATAACGTTCTTGAAGATTCTACATATTTTCAAGGAGAAACACTGGATCAGAGAGCATCTGGACCTTGATCTCGGATCGAACGCTGTTTATGGTGGACTTGCACGAAGAACACCTTGAAGCCGCGAAGAACGCCTTTGAATCTTCGAGAGATTGCGAAGAACGTTCTTGAAGATTCTTCAAAGGAGAAATACCAAATTGGAAGGGTTCTGGACCTTGATCTCGGATCGGACGTCGTTTGTGGTGGACTTGTGTGAAGAACGCTTTTGAAGATTTTTCAAATCTTTAAGGAGATACGCGAAATCAGAGGGGTTCTGGACCGTGATCTCGGATCAAATGCTGTTTCTGATTGCTTTCCATGAAGAATGCTTTGGATTTGACAAAGAACGTCTTGAATCTTCAAGTGTAGTTGCAGAGAATTTTGAAGTCGTCTGAGCTCTTGAACTTCTGAATTTCTTGTATGTTTTTCCGTAGGTCAAATGAATGAATGGAGACCCCTATTTATAGGGTGAGGAGATGAAATTTTTTATCCTTCACGGTGCCACATGGCACATTTTGGTTGGCCTATGCCGATTTGATGAGCTTGATTGGTCAACAATCAGATTTGGCTGATTTGATTTGGTTTGATTTAATTATTTTTCTTTTTCAGGCAAGATAGTACTTGATCTTGTTTGTACACCAAGTCAACTGTATTTATTACCAATATGAGTACTGCAGACTCAGTGAATTTTGATTAGCTTGTACCATGTTTATTAAATATCAATAATATAATTATTTTAAAATTGAGAATTAATTTATTTAAATTTCCAAAATAAAATAATAATTTTTAATTTGATATTAATAATTATTTGTACACGTTTCGTCATTTTATTGAGTGCAAAATTAATTTGCTTACACTTGCATTATAGTGCTTGTGTTGATAAGGAATTGTAGATCAAAGAGGCTTCAAATACATATTAAATAAAAGACAAAGTATAGAATGAATGGTTCATACATGAATCGTTGAAGGGTATTAGTTATTTTCACTAAAGAGTTTTAGTTGTTTTCATTTAAGGGTATTAATTGTTTTCATTTCAGCTAAATATTTAAATAATAAAATTATACTATGAGATTTAGAAATTCAATTTAAAAAATTCTTTAAAATTTGAAAATTGATCTTTAATTTTTTTTTAAATCTTCTAAATAATTCAATCAAAAATTAAATCCGATGTTAAAAAAAATAGAAAACCAACTAAATAAAATAACTAAATTAAAAAAAAAACCTTCAAAACTAAATAAAAATTAATTAATTATTAAGTTATTTATTTACGTTGATTGAATTGACTTATATAAAATATTTTTTTGATTTTATATGGCTATAACCTTTTTTTTATGTTTTTTATATTTATTTAATTTTTTGAATATTAAATTTATTTTTTTTAATTATTTTCAAATTTATCTAGTTTTTTTTAGATTTATATTTTAAATTATTTTTTTCAATTTAATTTTTTTCTTAAAATATTAATTATATTTTTAAAAATTTTAAGAATTTTATTTTATTAATTTATTTTTGAAAATTTGGTTGATTATTTATAATATTTTTCAAAATATATTAATTTTTTTTTTAAATTTCGATAAAAAATTAAAGAATAAGAAAGAATAAGAAAAAAATTCTTGAGAAGAGAGACAATTATGAGAATATTAGATAGGAAAGTGTTGTTTTTATTTTGATGGGGTAATGATATAATAGGAATAAAATGAAGTATATTTAGTAATATATATTAATTTTTAAATTTTTTTGGGGTATGTTTAGTAAGTGGGTTGAATTTAGAGGGTTTTGGGTTTAAACACTCTTAAAAATTTATATTATTTTGTAATGGAGCCAATGTATATCCCTAACCAATTATGTGACTTTGGGTAGATCTCAAATTCTATACGTTTACTTCCACCTAGTGGGTTGGGGACCTCGTTAATTGGTCGAGTGAGTATGTGAACCCTAAGAAACACAGGACCACCTTTTTGTTTACATATAAATAATACGGAAATTATCCTAGGGTGGGAACAAATTTTTATATCCACCCTAAATATAATAATGAAATATAAATTTATTTGAGTAATTAATTAAAATAATAATAAATTTTTAATTATGTGTCATTATTTATCACATTTGCAGTAGACATTTAAATCTATACCGACCAGTAGATATATGATCAATTTCATTAAAAAAATATATGTATTCCAAAAGCATTTCTAGATCTTTGGTCCACCAATACAGATAAGTTGGTTCTTGAGGTTGAGGTGTGCATCAAGCATTCATTACATACAAAAACACACTGCAATGTACACAACAAACCAGTTTCACGATATTAATGGTTTCATGCCATGAGACGGTCTCATACAAGTTTTTGTCTTGTTTCAATAAAAAAGTATTCGGCAATAATTTAAATTCGTATTATTTAAATAAAAATAACAAATACCATTTAAAAACTCACCTATATTTATGTAAAATATTAGGCAATATTAAATTTTCTAACGAGTATAACTATACATACAATTTATGCCAAATATTTGCAATTCTTAACCACAATCAAGAATTATATTATAACGTAACAAAGAACAGTTCCTGAAGCACTTGAACAAACTGAAACATCAAACTCTTTACACAAATCATATCAATCACACAAAAAATAAATGAAAAATGCAATCACTAAACTTAAGATATAGAAAATCTCCTTCTTCTGGGCTTGGTTAAATCGGGCATTCCATCATCTATATTCAAAGTGTCCTTGGATCCATGCTTGAAAGGATTTAATTTCCCTAAGGTTTTCGACATAGACGAGAAGAAGGTGGTTTTTCTACCACTGGGTTTAGACGAGGTTGTGGCCGATGGTTTTTGAATATCTTGCAAGTACATCTTCATCTTCAAAAGCTCCGTCCTTAGAGCTTCGTTCTCTTTAACAAGGCTCACGTCGGCTTGGAGTTGATTTCTCGTCGTTACAGCATCCGGCGTCTTTTGCTCTTCGGCCCCACTTCTTATCTTCAGTTGATCGTAGTAAAGAGCATGGAGGACGATTTGCACGGGTAGGCGTTTGTTTTGCGAGGCGTGAACTCTGGCCTCGTACGATAGTTTGAGTGGATCCATCACGCTACACACTTTCTCACGTTCGATTTCATCAAGATTCGGATGTGCCTGGAATTAGATCACCAGACGACTTAAATACACAACGGGGTGCAGCATAAGATCTAACAAGAATCATAAGCAATTGCATTGCAGACTAAATCAAAATCACCACAGAAATCCGTTTACACGACTTAAATACACAACGAGGTGTCCAACAAGAACTATATGCATAGTAAACTAAATAAAATCAACATATTATTCAGTTCAGATGACTTAAATGCACAACAAAGTGACAACATACGATCCAACAAGAATTATATGCACAGTAGACTAAATCATCACAAAAATCAGTCAAGACGACGAAGTGCAACATATGACCCAACAAATCACCATATAAATAAATCAATTCAACGATGAGCAACAAGAATCATAAACATAGTAAACTAAATCATTGCAGATGACTTAAATACACTAACCTTCAAGTAGATATCGATAGCCCGGTAAAGATCGTCTTCGACCTTTCGAGCATTCTTGGGCACCAAATTAGCAATGCCATTAAACTTGGAAATACTCAATTCACCATAAGTTGCAATCTCTCCAAGATAAGCATCAACAGTCTTAGCAACTCTTTGCATGGGGGTAGAGCAAACCTCTTTAAAATCCCCTGCGTTAAAAATAGCCACACCCTTTTCTTTCTCAACAAATCCTGATATAATCCTCCTAACACTCTCGAGATCAAACAATCTCTCACCATCATAAGTGAAAGACAGAACCAAAAGATCATCAACAGTCACGTGCTCTGTGATTGATGATATCCTCTTCTCTAGTTCACTCTTACACCTACTATCCGCCCTCAAGAAAATAGCTGTCCTAAGTAGGCAACACAGGAAGTTTATGGGGAAAGCCGATTTCTCCGAGGGCAGTAGCCCCACAATCGACTCCAGGATCTCCCGTTGCCGGATTCTAACATTGGAATCCGCAGATTCCGACGACTTAACGCCGTTTCCAGAGTGATCACGCACGAGGTCGCGAAGCGATCTCTCGGTGTATGTGATGATAGCACTTGCTATAGTCAGTCCCTTTGCCCCTCTCGATTTCATCGACGATATAATTCTTTCGAAGAAGCTTATGTCCAAGATTGTTAGCTCCTCCGTCCACCAATTCGGAGGCGAACGGCTCGGGAAATTCGCCTCCACGCACGCCTATTATAACAGAGTTAGAAAACAGAGGCTCTTAATGAAACAAGATGATTAAAAGGGGTGCTGAAAAACACCTTAGCGCTTGTGATTTCGACGCATTTTTGTACAATTCTGAGATCTTCCGCCATGGGGAGAAGATCTTCGCATGATTTTAGGACAACAAGAGCTCCAGACAGGCTAGTGAGGGCAACTTGGGACAAAAAATCCTCAGTTCTTCCAGCAAGGTTTCCTTCGCAGTATTTATCAGTCATTTGGAGATACTCAGCGGCGCATCGTAGCGCAGCAACATTATGAACTGTGATTTCAAAGTTAACACCATAGCAAAACTTGGCAGCTTTTTCAAAGATCTCAGGGCCTCCGGGGATGTCCGAAAGATCTATTCTTGTTAAATCGGGCTCTTTTGAATCAAGAATCACTTTCCTTATGTAATTGCTCTTTGCCACAAGCATAAACTACCACAAGAAAACAAAAAAGTTCAATTTGGGGATTCTAAAAAATAGGGTTTTGTTGGGGATTACCTTGTGGAGAGAGAAATTGGCTTCCCCAACTTCGACAATAACATCAGTTGGAATTTCTTGAGAAAAAACCCTGTTCAGAAACAAGATATATAAAATGGTTAGAAAATTGCAAATCTGGAAAGAAGAGAGTTTGAAAATTGTGAAAGGAATGAACTACCACTGTCCAGTTCTTTCCATTGCAAGAGAATGTTGCCTGTTGGCCATGTAAGAGAGAGGAAGAAAGAGGGAGACTTTAGATGACTAATACAGTTTTAATGGATTATATATAAAGAGCTTAATTTATCTTGGTAGTTGCTTTATCCATGCAAATTACTACCCTTTTTCTTCTTGTTTAAAAACCAAACCTTTTTTTTGGCATTTAGGGGGACAAGGATTTTATCCTTGTTATCTCATGAGTTTGATTTGATCGCATGCATCATTCCTCGTTCCATATTGTCTATTCTGCCCTTCACATTCCCTTCATCCTAGCTGATCAAGCCGCCGTGCACTTACCTTTTTCTTTTTCGTTTTTAATAAAATATTGTTTTTTAAAGAGTAATTCTAGTGTGCCCCAAATGTTTACTTTACATTTGAATTTTAAAAAAAATTGAAAAGAACCATTGAGTATAAATTGTATTTTTTGAATTGACAATATCCCACGTAAATAATCAATAATATCTCAAGCGAATATCAACGTTCAACAATACCTCAAGTGATAATCAATAATATCTCGATATTTTTTTAATTATATATTTCTAATTGAAAAATCAAAATTGAATTTAGAATTGAGATAAAATCCATATGCATACTAGATTTTTTTTAATATTGCTTTTATAAATACTATAATATAATAAAACAAATCAAGGGTATATGACATTTTTTTTAAGGGTGGGTCTTCTAAAATTCAAGTTCACATGAACTCTCTTTTAAACGTTGTTAATATGTAGTGGCAGATTCAGAAAGTTAACATGCACAACTATAGTAATATGAAAAAATGAAAAAAAAAATGTAAAACTATGGCTGAGTATAGAAAATGTAAAACCTATAAACATATAATATTATAAAGAATTACAAACAAAAAATTATTTATCAAAACAAGATTTAAATCGTTCTCGACGAGTTTTCATACTTTGAAGTAGTTAAAAGTGTCATCATTGCTTATTTTTAAAACACGTCTCTCTATAGAAGTAACTAAGAGATAAAGCAATGGTAATATTAACATGCACAACACAAACATATTGTTCGACTACAACTTTTTAGACTCGGTGAGATTTGAGAATTGGTGAGAAATAAATTTTGTATTTATGAATTTAAAATTTTAGCAGTTTATTAATATTTGAAATTCATTATTTAAAATAAATACTATGTATATAAATACTATGCAAGTGCGCATGCCCTTATTATACTGTGATCCGCCAATACAGATATATGCATACGAAGTGATACTATTTAAAAAATATTTAATTTATAAATTAATCATTTCATATTCATGTGCATAATATTGATATTTGAAAAAAAAAATTACATTAATTTAAATTCAAGTAAGTTTTTGCCAATTTTTTTAATGTGAATCGTGATAAAACGATTATTAATGCTAAAAAAATCTAATCGATGATCAAACAAGTAAATTAGAACAAATCATTTAGTATGGCTATATATAAAGTGAACTGTGATAGTTTGATTATTTAATGCTAAGTACCAAAAATTGCAGCCAATTGTGTAATTTAATTGATCCACTCACGTCGCATTCATGTTAAAAACTAATGTATAATAATTTCTATATATGTATTTGAAACCACATATATTTATTTAACTTCACAATTTTTTTAGTACACCATGACCCAATTGATAGATATCAAGTTCAACCCAAATTAGAAACTGATTAAGACCATTTTGTATTTTAATAACTCCAAATTAAGATATACGTCCCGATAAAATCCACACATGTGTACTTTAATCTATATAGGCCCAAATTTTAGGTAATAATATAAGGTATATTTCTAATTTTTAGCTAATAATATAAGGTATAAAAACCAAATTTTTTTTTAATAATATAAGGTATATTTAATTGAAGGAAAATATATGAGTGTGCCTTCATCAACAAGTAACTGATGGAGGGCAATATGGTCATTTCATTTTATTTTTTGTACTCATTGTAACCTATATAAAGGGATCTCATACACAACAAATAGTGAATTATCTCCTGGCTTGGTACGCCCCCAGACGTAATCATTCAACTGTTCTTCCCAATTTAAATTTTAAAATTTCACAGTATCATCCTTTGCAAGAATTGAATCGGATTGAATTACCCTCACGAAGGAAATCGAAAATAACTACGGACGGTACGTCGATATATTCCAGAGGTCATCAAAGCTTTGCAGTCCAATACTGTTTCTTCTTTGTCAAAGAGGTTCACGGTAATTTTTCTACTGCATATTCAATTGGTATTTTCTTTTCAATATTTTATTTACTACTTTATTTGATTAACTCTTTCAAATAATTGAGAGTTATCAAAGTTTGTACCGTTTTATTAATTGTTGATACTTGAAGCCTAAAGCATGACCAATTATGCTAAGTAAAGCTGATTGCAATTCCACATAACTGGTATCAAGTTAAGCGTCGATTGATGATGCACAAGAATCAGGCATTCCTTTAATAATTGTTTAGTTATTTTGGCCTTTAATTTATGCAATATCAATGTGTTGTAAATATGGTTCTCTGAAATTATAGGTGAAGAATTCGATAGCTTATTTGTCATATTTATATTATTAACGATATATACTAGATACATGTTTGTAATTGAATATCTCCACGATAATGAAATTTAATGGATGATACGTATGAGTGCAAAATAATGTGATAAAGTATTTTCACAAAGTATCGAAAATTATGTGACACATGGTCTCAAAAATGTAATACACACTCACATTCTTGAAAAATAAATTAATTATTGCATATTGCTACGCTTGCGAAATTAATTTCCACTTGTTTATAAAATACTGGGTTCAAAAGGAAGTGAGTACCATCATTAGATTTCAAATGTGAACAATTACTTTCTTGTGGAAGGATCATATTTTTCAATCAAACTATTTTAATGATCAAAAGACAAAGAACTGTCTAACAAGATCAAAGTCAATGCCCTAATATATTTTTTTTAGGCAACATATCAGACCCAATTTTATGTTGAATGTATCTTCTATTTATAATACCCGAAGGAATGTGGTAAATTCTGAAAGAACGTTTTAGAAACAAATTTACTTTCAGAACCCCCAATTCAGTGGAATGAAATCCACTTACTTAACTAAATGAGGGTCACGAATTTCTATAAGAATATGTTGCGCTTTAAAGCACACGTTACTTTTTGTGAAAAGAAAATCACAAAAGATGCTACAATATAAAGAAAAACTTTCAACTTTTCCTACTAAATGATTAACATGCTGCAAGTGGCTGAGACACATTACGTTCTATTGAAGGATAATTACCAGCCTTTGGGATAAAGAAAATTCCCGAGGTTAATGGAATGGTTGAAAGAACCCTAAAGAAAATGAGACATAATGTATTAATTCATACGAACATGATAATGATGCACCATGTGGAGTAGTGGTAAATCTCCCATTGGAAGATGTTAAAAGAGATATTGATACTCCTAACAATTATGGTGATATCATATAAAATTGTGATGCAAGCACAAAGTAGCAACCAACTATATAAGATATGGAGAATCTAAAGAACAAGATGTCCATTATATGAATTAAAGGTGATGATTATTCCTCAAACTTTACCTTACAATTGTTTATTTCAATGGCAACAAGGATTTTGCCCAATTAATGAATACTCCTGATTTATTAATTTATAAATTTCTCATCTTTCAAGAATGTTATTCAGGCATAATGCCTAAATTTATTTGACTAGATATTTTGGTCTTAAAGTTAATTAGATCAACAATGATCTTTTAGTTAGATTTTTGGTACAAGTCCTTACTTATATTGAAGTTGGTTCATAATAAGTCTGAATTTTATTCAAAGTATTGAATTATTTGGATTTATTATACTCGTACATTAGTATATATGATTCGAAAATAATACTGTCACGATGTAAAGTGATAAAATATTGAATGAAAAGTAAATAATTCAAGTCAAATTGAAACTCAGGATAATATGAGATTTCTTAAAAAGGGCGAAGAACTGCTGAATTCTTGATATCTAACAATACACTTATTAAAATCAAAGAAGTTTTATATACATCAAGAGCTAATCGAACCTTATTAAGTTTTAAAAGGATACGTGTGTCAACATTATTATTTATACACACACAGTGGGAATGAAATTTTATATTTATCTAATAAATGTGAAAGAAAACACATTTTAGATAAACTAAGAAACCAATCTAGTGGAATGCAACTCACTATTGTTTCTTAATCATATGTTGTCACCAATGATGAATTATATGACACTGATTTATACAGGCTTTGACATGATGATCCATATTTTGAAGGACTAATATGGACATCTTTTTTTTTTTTTTTGAGTGAAATTTAAAACGAGATGAAAATTTGATACGATGCATGATATCGGTCATGTTGCTATTTTGTCGCAATCTTTGTTTTCTGAAGTATCAAATACACTATCTACATCTCACTTTGCCTTACAAATATCAAAGGCGCATCACTCAGTTTGCAAAGCCAGATCTTTAGCAAAAGTAACATTGAGACTTGAATATGTTAAAGATTCAAAACTAAATATTTCATTCTTAAAAAGGATAAATTATGATATTTGTGGACCAATTCATCTAGAACGCGGACCATTCAAGTAATTTATGGGTCTGGATTATACTTTGACATAATGTTCACATGTCGCTTCACTCTCCACAATAAATTCTGCATGCAAAACTCTTAGCACAAATTATATGTTTTAGGACTCACCACCCTGAATACGCTATCAAGATAGTTTATATCAAAAGAATTTGATGACTATTGCATATTTATCGTGATCGATGTAAAGAATTTGATACCCTATGTGCTACACAAATTGGTCTCGCAGAGTCCACAATTAAAAGGAAGTAATGGTGGTTAAGACACTGGTTATGTGCACCAACATGTCAATCTCTGCTTGGGGTTATGCAATATTGCATGCAACTTTACTTATTCGTTTCAAACCCACTAAATGACCAACCATTTTTATGTGTACCAGTTGGTAACTGGATATAAGCCTGATATTTTATATCTACACATATTTGGTTGTACAATATATGTGCTTATTGCGTACCCACAACGCATTAAATTGGGTTCCTAAATACGATTAAGTATCTATGTTGGATATGAATTCCCAACAATTATCCGCAATTTAGAACCCTTGACAGACGACCTACTTACCACTAGATTTGCGAATCGTCACTTTAATGAGACAGTCTTCCCGTCGTTAGGGGGAGATAAGAAAAAAAAATTTCTAAGGGAACGACAAAGTAACGTGTTTGTCCCTATATTGTCTCATTTGATCCCCGAACTTCACAATGTGAAAGTGAAGTAAAATGATTCATATATATTCAGAACGTAGCATATTCGATGTCTGATGCGTTTACTGATATTGCTAAAGTGACTAGGTCTTATATAGCAGCTGCAAATATATCTGTAAGGTTAGAAATATAGAAGTCCTCAATAAGGGGCACAACATCATCTAAAAGGTGTTGCAACCACACTTGGTGGAGGTGTGGTTGAGGTCGTGACTCCCAAAAGGAAATGAGGGAGGTCACCTAGTTCGATTGGCACCCATTTAAAAGAAGAAATGTTAGGTGTGGCACAATCTAACATATTGATCATCAATGTTGAGAATACATCTCATGAGATTATCTCTGATTAAACTTATGTCCATGAATCATTATTGGAGGACGCTCCGATGTTTGATATGATTCAGAGAATGAAAAATCTCTATATGATTATAAGAGTGCATATAAGTCAATGGACAGATATTTCACGCAGATTGATGATTTATTTATTTATATTGTTGCTCAAGAAAGTATAGAGCACAATGATATCGAACCACGCTCGGTTGCAGAGTGTCAACCAAGAGCATATTGGCCTAAACAAATAAAAGCAATCCAGGTAAAAACTTAATTTTCTTACAAAGAGACAGGTATTTGGTCTGGTAGTGCTAGCCCGACCAAGTGTAAAGCCTATAGGACATAATTTAGTTTTTGTCATAAAGTGTAATGAGAAATATAAGGTCCTGATATATAAAACTTGCCTTAGAGTGCAATATTTCTCACAATGCTCTGTATTGAGTATGAGGAGACAAACTTCCGTAATAGACGTTATAATGTTCCATCACTTGGTTAGTTTCTGAAGGATTGGAGATGCAGCTTGTGAATGTGGTTATTACATATCTCTATGGGGATCTTGATTTAGAGATATATAAGTGTCTGATGATATCTATTATCCAAATCAAGTGACTCTAAACCACGGAGTATGTATGCAATTAGATTGAAGCACTCACTTTATTGATTTAAACAATCAGGTGGAGGTGGTATACACGTCTAAGTGATTACTTGATTGAGATAGGTTACAAGAACCATGAATAGTGACCCTATGCATTTATAATGAAAATAAGTTTCGGATTTTCAATTACTTATGTTGATGGATGAACATAATAGATATTCTTAATGAAATAAGAGGACCATGAATATTTAAAATCCGATTTTGAGATAAAAGATCTTGGGAAAACTCAATTTTGTCTAGACTTTATACTAGAACATTGAGTTTGTGGAATACTTATCCACCAGCATATGTCCAGAAGATGTTCAGGTAAATAAACATGGACAAAATGCATCTGATTAGCACTCCCATGATTGGTCGAAGTTTGAATTTAAGGAAATATCCATCTCGTCTGAAGGAAGATGACGAAGAGATATTGGGAGATGAAATTCTCTACTTAAGTAAAATATGCGCATTATTGTAATTAGCTCAATACACTCGACCACATATATTACTTTCTCAATGAACTTGTTATCTAAATTTCATCTAGAACTGATGCAATGCCATTGGAATAGTATCAGGAATGTAATCTGATACTTAAAGGAAACTCATTGACAAGGGTCTAATATTCATTATAGTAAACATTGAAGGGAACCACAAGTGGAACTGTGGACCTTAAGGAAATATTGAAGCTCACCTATACGCCAAAGGATGTACTATTTGGTTTTGTATATTTCTGATCCACATAAAGCATCTCCAAAATGGTTATGAATTTACCATGGAAAACACAAGGATATCTTGGAAATCAACTAATCAAACTCTTATAGATACCTCTTCGAACAATTCAGAGATCACAGAGTTACATGAAGCAGTTGAAGAGTGTATTTGATAGAGATCTATCACCACACATGTTCAAAGAAGCAGTGGTTAGAGTTCACCACTGGAGAGACCACATGTATTATGAAGAACATATTTCTTATGTTCAGTAGCTGAAATCGGGCTACATCAAAGGTGACAATATGAATCATATATCACCGAAGTCTTCTCTAACCAGCAACAATAAGTTTTTCTCAAGATTCAAACTCTAAAGTAAATGAGGCTGATCTATTTATATAATAATTGTACCAGACAATCTTTGAGAAACATCTTAAAGAATTTAGATGTGTAAACTTTCTGAAATCACTTGATAGATGAATGTATCATGTGAAAGGTGTAGACTTCAGGGGGAGTCTCAACATAGGTGCATTATAAATCTTTTTCCCTTCGATCGAGATTTTTTTTTTTCATTGGATTCTTGCTACTTGTCAATATTTTAGCGAGGCAGGATTCAAGCACCATTCACACTTTTGATTCGGCACAAGGGGGAGTATTGAAGGAAAATATATTAGTGTGCCTTCATCAACAAGTAACTGATGGAGGACAATATGGTCATTTCATTTTATTCTTTGTACTCATCTAAAATCCTAGATTGTAACCTATATAAAGGGATTCCATACACAACAAATAATGAATTATCTTCTGGTTTGGTACGACCCCAGACGTAGTCATTCCTGACGAACTGGGTCAACAAATCTGTGTTCTTCTATTCTTCTCTCTATTTTTCTATATCCTAAAACATATTTCTAATTTTTATTTTTATCATTGTGCATTAATTTAATATACAAATTGCAAATTAAATCAACTTCGATCTATTGTTCAAAATTTTAATCGTAAATATATTTATTGATTTTTAATACTTCAGATACGAAATACTATAATTTATACCGTGTCGTAATGTACCAATCTTTCGAGTTTTGAAACACAGAGTTTTTTTTTTCAAACTAAATTAATGCACAATGATAAAAATAAAAATTAGAAATATACCTTATATTATTAAAAAAAAAAATTTAATTAATAAAGTTATTATTATTTATGACGATTGTCTCTAAATTTTTTTCATAATGTATAAATTTAATATGAAAAATAATTGTTTGTTGGGTCTTGAATTGAGACAGGAAAATTAAAACAAACCTTAAATTGAGAAAAAAAGAAAAAATTGAGACTTGAATTGAGACATTTTTTAAATAAATACTTATATTAAGACATAACCTAAAATTTGGATCTTAATATGAAATTCTTCATATATGTAAATGTAAATAGTCTCAAAGTATACCACGTAGAATGAATTTGATATTTTTTTAAATATTAGGTAGCGCTTGGTTGAAAAACTCTTGGAAATGATAATAAATATAGGGTAATGGTAGTTAGGGATGACAATGGAGCATATCAGGGGGATACCTCAATATCCATGTCTGCTCCACACCTGTGCCCTGTCGCCCCGCCCTGCTCCATGCCCTGCGCGGGGCAGATCTAATCCGCCCTGCTCCATCTAATTCAAATTTATAATTTTTCAAAATTAATATATTTAAAAAATCTTTATATATAACATGAAGGGTGAAGGTGTGGGCGGGATTGTGGAAATGGGGAAGTTGGAAATAGATGGCAATCGAGTTTCATTATTGAATATATTTAATATTATATATATGGAGCAGAGTGGAGCGGGGCAGAGAAATAAATATGTAGATCCATGTCTGATCTACTCCGTAAGCGGGGCTGATCTTCTCCATTCTCAAAATGGGGTAGGACGGGGCTGATCCAATCAGAGCGAGGTGGAGCAGATCGCTTCCGGAGCGGATTATTTTGTCATCCCTAATGGTAGTGACTAATAAGGAGAAAAGGTGATCTACAACATTATTTTTTCTCCTAAATAAGGTAATCGCTACCTATTTGATTACTATTCTATTTTTCTTATAATTATCCTCCTCAATCATTCCCACATGCCACAACCAACAACCTCTCATTTTGTCTATTGTTTTCAAAACTATAGCACAATACTAGTGGTGTAATCACCATGGAGACAACAATTCATCAAACATATCCAAAGGCAAAGAGGAAAAATAATTTTTCATTTTTAATCGCATTGAAGAATTTTAAACAAGTGTCTCCTTACTATTATATATATACATTATTATTGTTTAAATATTATGTGAACTCGAGTTCAAAAGAAACCTACTTATTAGATTTTCATATTTTAAGGCATCCCGTTAATTGACTTGATTGCCCGCGATTAGTTGGGAATCCTTCCTATTAACAAGACTTGGATCCGTTTAAGGTCTGAATTTGATATAATAATCAGTTTTATCAATTAAGTTGGTTTATGATCATTATAAACATAAAAAAATAAGTAGGTAACATGTGAAATTTATATATGAAATAAACTATTACATACATTCATCGGTATCATATCATTTTATACTGTGATTTAAGACAATTTTCAAATAGAATTTTAAATTTTTTAGTGAAAAGGACTAAAATTAGCGCAAAAAAAAATCAAAATTGATCAAATAAAAATTTACAAAACTATTTATGGATTCGAATAAAATCACAAGATCATTTGTGATTTTTTCTCATTTCCAAACACCAGATAACTAATCATATTTATGATTTGATTTTTCCGACCTTGGACTTCTTCGTACTTGTGAGGAATTTCAAAATTTTATCAAGGATAAAGGGGACAACTGCAATTTCCTCTTACTTTGCTTTGGTCTATAAAAATTAAAAACCACAGCTATGAGTGTGAATTACAGGAACACCCCTCCCATAATTGTCTTCATGATTGGCCCCCTATAAACACAAAAGAACAGCAACTGGGTCAAGTCATGTGTGCTGGATCTCCCATTTCTACCACTCAAACAATTGGCTCTCATTCATCGGGCCCCAAACCAAGATCTTGGTTGTACTAGTGCCACGTCATTATATTAAGTTTCATTAATTTGGTCCCACTTTTGCTTTATTACGTACTATTTTCAGGCAGGATAATTAGGCACATTGTGGGCCACCACAGTATCCCAAAGTGGCTAATGGCAACTGTACACGTAGCATTAAGATATCCACTTGGATTCATCGTCATTTTTCTTATTTTATCATGTACTATTAGTATTACTTCATGAATCATTAATACGCGTTGGTACGACGTATGTTAAAACGAGACCAAAAAAAGAGACGCATAAAACTCGAAAGTAAACAATACAAAATTTAGGAAATTTTTTTTTGTCCTATAACTTTACCACTTTTTTATTTTTGTTCTGCTGACTTTCAAATTTTGATTTTAGTCCTATAACTTTACCTCGTTTTGATTTTCGTCCTACTGACTTTCAAATTTTGATTTTCGTCATGTAACTTACATATTTTTTATATTTTACAACCTACTAACCCATATAGGACTAAAATAAAAAATGGTAAAGTTACAGAACTAAAAGCAAAATTTGAAAGTCAACAGGACGAAAATAAAAAAATGGCAAAGTTATAGGACTAAAAGCAAAATTTGAAAGTTAGTAGGACGAAAATAAAAAAGAGGTAAAATTACAGGACGAAAAAAATCATTTTCCCCAAAATTTACTTGGTTCACTAATATTATACTCCCTCTGTCTCAGGTATTTGTTCACACTTGTCTTATATGGACATCCCGATAATTTGTTCACACCCAAAAAAAAGAAATAACTATCTCTCACAAAAGTCAATAAAGCATAAAATTATCATTATTTTATTCAACTCCACACTCACATACTCTCATTTTTCTTAAAAATGTGTCAAACCCTAGTGTGAACAAATACCCGGGACGGAGGGAGTATTAACTATATCCACATACCAAAAAAAATTGTAAATTAATAATCATAACATTTTACATTGCGGTATTAATTTATATGTGCAATATTAATAAGTGTGTGTTTCATTAGCAAGGCATGTCCACATTCGGATGAGGAATGAATTTTCCCCTATCTCGATCAATTTTCGAATTTGCACGATTCATCTTCAACCCTAATACACATACACTCTATTACACACATACACCTCTAAAAATATCACATCACAGTTTTTTCTTACACCAACTCGTTCTCTCTCCTAATTTTCTTACACCAACTCATCTTATCTTCTATTTTTCTTACATCTAATCATTATCACCTTACTAACTTATAATAATATACTAATTAATTTTGCATAAAGTTACATTTATCCTACCACATCCAATACAAATCTACTATTACAAACTTTGCCACATCCACCTTTTTTTTCTTCATTCGAACGTGTTTCATCCACCTCCAACAAGAAAACAAGAACTACTTAAATGAATGTTATGATATCACTGTATGAATGTAATGATATAAAATTTACCATTCATATATCATGAATAACTAAGGTGTTAAAAGTGATGTATCATGTGACAGTCTGCCGGGTAACAACCTAAACAGTTGTACCTCCATGCTTTTGCATTTGGACCCTAATCACATGCAGCGCGTCCTGCATGCACATGATTGTATTCATTGGTCTCTCTACAGAGTTGCTTCGAATTCGATGCATTTGTACTATTCTCGTTCGTACTCTTGGCTACCCAATAAATTCTGGACGTGGACTCATATGCTGATTAAATCTATATATATAGTGACATGATAATGTACTTAAGAATTATGATTAGTTTTATAATGTATATATAATATGAGTGACTTGTAATTGTATTAATATGCTGATAAAATTTACAATGTTTGTGTTATTTTTCGCATAAATTGGCTAATATAATTTTATCCTTTTTTGGTAATTTTATTCATTGTAACTTTTATATTCAATTCGATATTTTTTGGCCTCTTAAATTACTTTAAAATTTTGATGTATATATTGTTGATGAACGTATTTAATCGGATGAATTAATGGCTGTTTAAATCTGTGTTACGTCACCAATCAATACGTGTGATTGATTACCACCGTAATTGGTAAATCGAGGTGTGAATTTATCGAATTAGTAAATTCGGTAGTCGAAATTGAACTGATTTCGTATGTGTGGGCGTTTTAGGTGTATTTGTGTGTGTTTTGGAATTGTTTATGCATTTGAACTTTTTTGAACTTTTTCAACTTGTATTTCACAGCTGGAGAACAACTATTTATAGAGACTAGCAAGCATGAAGTGTCCAAGACTCTTGGTCTCCCTAGCCTGCATGCTTGACATGTGTCCCTTTGATCTTATCTAAGCTGAATCTTAGCTACAAAGTCTTCTTTGGTCTTATCTCGGACTCATTGTTGTTCGCCTAGGTCGGCTTGATTGATCTTGTTGATTCTCCAACTGAAAGTTGTTCGCCTCTTGAGGTTGTACTTTGGAAGTTGTTCGCCTTATGGCTTTGTTCAGCTTGGCTTTGGGATCTTTGTCCTTTGTTCACTTGTACACACTTCCTTGTCTGTTTGTTGCATCATAGTTTGACCAAGTTGTTCGTCATTGATGACTTCACAGTTGGCTCATTCTTGGTCTCGGGTCTTAATACCTGTTCGCCCATTAGCTGTTCGTCGGGGGAGTTGTTCGTCACTTTATACACCTCTCAGATTGGTAGGTGCACCCCAACTTGATTTTCTTTGTTGATCACCCTTGATTTGAGGTTGGCTCTTCATAATCCTTGATGTAGCTTTAATCCTTGTTCGTCATTTATTAATAATTGTTCGCCTATCAACATATATATTTCAGTTTTATGAATCATACTAGAATGACGGCGTTCAACTTTAGATTTTTTTTTTTTTTTAATTTTACCTTTTGGAGATGATTTGACTATGTAATTCCTTGACATGTCAATATTTAGAGCAAGGGAAAGTTAAATTGCACTTTTTTTATATATTTGATAATATAAAAAAATATACTCCCTCCGTCCCATCATTATTTGCACACTAATTTTATTTTCATGTTTTAGCAAACGAGTTGTTTATTAGTATTTTAAGGTAGAGTTTGATAGATCTATCTCTCCTCTATTATAAAATGACTTTATTATTTTAAAAACTAATAAAAAAACTCGTTCACTAAAACACGAGAAAACAGTAAAAGTGTGAATAATGGTGGGACAGAGGGAGTATTTAACATAAAGGTTGCAACTTTAACATCAACTAACCCTTTTCAATTTGGTACGAGTAATATGAGTGCTAATGGCCCGCATTAAAGCAATATGATAGTACTTTAATGAACTCAAAAAAAAAAAAAAAAAAGTTGTAACATATGGGATAATATAATGCAAAATATAGCTCAATGATGGCCAAGCATACAGGGACATGGCAATAAAATATAACTTTCAAATTATCTCTATGATAAATGTTCTATAGATTGTTTAAATGGAATGATATTCGTGAACACGCTAGCATTCGACCAACCTTGAACTATTTTTTGTGTCACGATAGGAGTATCATATATTATGTCATATAAGTACGTTTCAATTTAAGTCCATTAGACGGAAAAATATATTAATCAACTATACAAATTAATTTTACATCCTTTTATAAATTCTGATTTTTAGATGAAGTCAAATTCTTTCATGGTATCAGCACCAATAAGCTTACATCTTAAGCCCGCCCGTATATCATGGGATCGATATATGGGATCATACCCTACATGTAGATATTTTAATATGGATAAAGTTGTTCTCAACGGTAATTAACCCATAATTTTTTAATCCGTTCTAATAAATTCTTAAATGAGACTTTTCATATATATATCAAAAATATTAAATGGATCTATAGAATTAATTATATTCCTTTTATTTACTGAATAGTTATAATGTACATTTGAGTGTATGGTATGCACTTGAATTTAAAAAAATAAAAATTCCAAACAAAAATCAATAATAATCCAAGAAGTAATTAGTAATACCCTAAAAAGTAAATAGTAATACACCAACTCTAAAAAAATTTACACAGTTCTGTGTGTTTGTGTGTGTTTAAAAAAAATCAAAATTGAACATTTAACAGTGAACAACATGCTCTACAAACCAATGTAGAGATAATTTAAATAGAAAATAAGTTATTTGTTAATCCAGTATTTTCAAATTAAGCTCTCATGAGATAGTTAAATTTTACTATGACAAATTAATATTCAAGTCTTCTGCTGTTTGTTAAGTATCTTTAATTTGAAATAAAATTTCATGTCTTATTTTTAAGTATATATTTAGTTCACGCCTTTGAATTTAAAATTACTCATGTGTTTTTATAAAATTTATTATTATAAAAATTGGGGCGTGACATTGAGTTTAAAATTCAAGTGCAATGTAGTTGAGTGCATACTAAAATTAGTGTTATTTATTTCGTGGTTTGACGATATATAATTGTCATTGTCTTGATGTTGATTCTAAGAGCATCTAGAGATCTTATCTTGCAAACAACTTCTTGCATTTGTAGGCTCTGTTCTTATCGAGAAAATTTATTTAAAACAATCTCATAAATGAGATAAAATTTCAATTAGAGCTTTATCATACTTCCTCCGATTCAAAATAATTGTCGTTCTAGAGATTTTAGAACAATTTAAGAATTGTAAATTTTGACATATATACCCCACATAAATCTCTAAAAGGTCTATTATATTTTGATAATCTCTAATGGATATGTTATATTTAAATGTAATTCCTAAAATATCTCTTATATTTTGAATTCGAATTCGAGGTAAATCAGGAAAAAGTGTTAAAAAAATAACTAAAACGACAATTATTTTGAAACAAAATTTAAACTCTTAAACGACACTTATTTTGAATCGGAAGGAGTATTATATAACATATTATGAGCTTTATTCATAGAGCTGTCAAGACGAGCGGGCAAGGCGAGCCAAAAATTTGGCGGACTACAAAACCTCAACTTAATTCACCTATTGGTGGCCCATGGGTTCAAATGGATCGGTCCACCTATAATTTTTTTAATATATTTTTTACTTTTTAATATTATAAAATATTTAATATAAAAACTCTAATACATAAAATCCATCAAAATCAAATGAAATCAATCAATTTATCTCAGTAACAACCAGTATAAATATATTAAAACAATATATATGTTACGGAAAAAATTCATCATTCATCAATCATGTGGTATATTACCATACACAGACAAAGGAATATTATATGAAACGGAGGACTCTGATTGCATGCATGTGTGCATAAAAGGTATCGACAGTCCTTTATGATTTGTCAAATAAAATGAAGATAAGGTCTCATTGAAAGCAACTTAGGAATAAAATGAAACTAAAATGTAGTTGGAAATAATTGTGATAAGTCATAAGTGGGCCTAATTTAGTACATTGGGACCATTCCTGTACTGAGCTTGTGGATGTAATTGACTTTCAAAATGAAATTATTTATGGAGTTCACACCTTTACTGTTTGGGGCCCTACCAAGTGAAGCCTAATTAGCCCATAATTTAGGCCCTGTAGTTGGCCCACTAACTTATTAGTATGGGCTTTAACAGATAAAGAGCATTATTTTCGAAGATATATATCTAAGCTTTTGCTTCTCTTGAGAATATATAATTAGGATCACGTGTCCTAATACATATATATTATATGATCCGTGAATTTCTGACTCTATCTGAACCATGCATATTTTTAAACAAAGTGAGGTATTTAAAGTTTCGTGAAGTCTCGTTTTCCAGTTCATGCAAAACTTCCTCTTTATTATGCATTTTACATTTTGAAGTCTTTGATCAACTTTTTGTTTTATTTCTTTACAAGGATATCCACTGTCACTTTACTTTTTATCCAATGCACATTGAAAATGCCCTAATTGGAATGTGTTTTGTGCAATTCGTAATTGATACATGACATTTGATTGTCATACTCAACTACTTCAATTTTAGCACTCTATGTCAAAGGAAATAATATAAACTAGCTAATTTTACACCTCTATATAAATTATAACATGAAATTCTTTCATGTATTAAAGCCAAAAGGGATAAGATGGAATTCTTTCATGCTCACACGTCAAAAACTTGAAAATCCAACCAATAGGTGAAAAGAAGTGCTAAAGAAAATTATATAAGTATTAATTTCACACCTCCATTTTATTCTGGTGATGAATGTTGAAAGAAAAGATGGCATGGGTGACCTCATCTCATACATAAAATACATGAGGATTAGTAATAGTATTTGACTAATTAAGAATGTAAACTTTTACAAAGTTTGGACCATCATATTTTAATAAAGCAAAACTTGACATTTTGAAAATTTCAATCATTTTAAAAGATAAAATTTAGAAAATTCATAATATCTTTGGCATACTTATTGTCATTTTTTGTTTTCATTTATATGGATACATGCACATTCAAGCCAAATTCTATAAACAAAATAAATGTTATTATAATTAAGGTTACAGACTTACAATCGGCTACGAGCACACACTTTTATATATACTGAATATATTATGTTTCTCTTTATGTATATATGTAGGGGATTAGAAATTGGACACTCTAACCAGTAACAATGATATTCTTGGTTTTCTTTCTCTTGGATCGAGTGTGATCTATATAGTATATCTTATTATAATATATTTCCAAACCTCTCAAAGTTGATGTGTCAACACCTCCTTATTTTAAGGATGAGGTGACATGTCTCAAATCTCTTCATTTTGAAATATTGCGCTCTCATTAAAAGTTGGTTAAACTTTTAATCTCGACCCTTCGTTCTATATCATTAAATCTAAACCATTAATTTATATCTGCATAATTAATGCAAATAGATATTTTTTCCATTTTCTTATTTAGTTATTTTTAGAATTTATTATAAATCATATTTTTTCCAAACCTTAATGTAATTAAATATGATCTATTTATTGAATGAATCTAAATTTATCATTTCTAAGTTTGACTTAGTATATATAGTATAATATAATGTTCGATTATTTTTTCCTAAAATAAAAGGTATATAGTTATATATTCCAAAGAATATTCTTATGTGATATATTCTTATTATGGACAAGATATAATATTGCATGTATTTTTTTTATTATAAATAAGAGCATATTGTATTTAATTTTTTCACATCAAAATTTCATTTGTTCCACTCTTTTGCTGAGATTTCTCCCATCAATTGTTGGTTAGTTATATATCTATTGTTATTAGTATATTTATTTTATAATTAAATTCATCATTTTAAGTGCTTACAATTTGATTAGATTTAAATATCAATAGTAATAATGATTGTTGTTTTATGCTCTATATCGTTTAGTTTAAATATTCTTCATGTGCAAAAATAATATATTTAATTATACCATATATTTTTATCTGAACAATTATGATGGTTTAATTGTTGTAATTTAAATCTCATTTTAGATTTCAAGAGTATTGACACCTCAATTTTCTCTAATTTCTAATATCAAGAGTGAGAGCAAAAAATTGACCGTTAAAGTTAGGATTGAAAAAGTTGGACAATATTTTTTAATAATTTTAATAGAGACAAGTTCTACTTGGAACTCATTTTGATCGATGAACATGTATTTGTAACGTTAAAGTTTATTTCAAATTTTGTATTGTTTCTTATATAAATTAATTTCTTACCCTATACTCCCAATAACTAATAATGTTGATTAATTTATAAATTATTCAATATTAAAATGGAAATTGATTATTATTATTAAATTATTAGTCTAAGTAATGTTATTCAATAATTGTTATTAATTTATGTGAATTTTGATATTCTTTTTTTTTAATTATTTAGTTTGTAGGATATACCTATAGGGTTTAGTGAATGGCACGGGCCATAGCTAAACAAACCCCATAATTTATTGTATATACCTCGAAATTTTTTAGACAAAAATACTCTTATATTAAATGTCTACAGAAAATAAAAATAATATATTTTTTCAGTACGCGAAATTCGCGTGGGTACACTCTAGTACAATATATTCCGGTAAGAGAATAACTTCGACGCATATAATGTTGGAAAATGTGGGTGTGAATGAGAATACAATTTTAATATTTTTTGTAACCAAATGGAATAAAAAACAAAGGCTTTTGTCCTACACTGAAAAAAGAGTAAAAAAAAAAAGTGGGTATATAAATGTAAATCTATTTGAGGTTAAAGTGTATAAAGGTTATGCTACTCTTTCTACGTGCACACACAACGGGTACAAATTTTGGCCAAAATTAACCTATGAAACACAAACTTGTGTGCGAGCGCGACCTGCTGCTATGGATAGCATTACTTGATAATTATTACTATGCTCTAACAGTCATTGTTGAGGGCTATAAGTAGAGCCTCAGTTGATGATGGAAAGACCGATTGTTGCTCGTTAATTTGTTATATATATTTTGGGAAACAAGTGTCCAACGATTCATTAACATCAAAAGTGAAGGATATAATTTATTTTAAAAAAATTGTATTTAACACAAGCTTCGATTTATTCCTATTGTTATTTCAGCCATCTACGTAGCTAACCACCTAACATATAATAGTCTTAATTCTTTACAAATTTCACATGCTATAACGTAAAAAAATATTGATATATGTAAACTGCTAGGGACAAATAATATCCCTCATTGGATTCACAAGAGAGGACCATGAGGTTAATAAGAATGGACATATATCTCTATTGGTATGAGATTTTTTGGAAGAAGCCAAAAAATAAATCCGTGCGAACTTGGCCCAAAGCAGACAATATTATTTTAATGGAAGATCGAAGTTCATTCCTCGGTTCTAACATAAACATTAACACTATATCTAATTTCTATTAGCATGAAACTATGATAGCTATATCATAAGATCTCTCATGCATGTTTTTACTTTTTTATTATTGAATTTGTATGTACGTAATATAGTTTATGCTAGCTATTCTTAAAGTTCTCACTAGTCCGACGGTTCAAAGTTCAAAATTGTTATGCGCTCTATACAAGAAAACTAAAACTTAATTAAAATATGACAACAAAATTACGAAACATGAAGAAGTTTGAACGGGTTAACATGCATGTTTATTTAACAATTTTAACATAATACGTAATTAATTACTAACGATTGTGGATGATTAATATTTAAGCAAATAGTTCACAATGATTCAAGAAGTCAGAGGCATGCCGTCATTAGGGTTCTAGAATTCAAAAAGTTAGTCATTGTAACATATTCATCCCCTCTCGTTTTATGTTTTTTTTAACAATCTAGCTAATTAATGTTTTTATATGTTGGAATTAATATAAATGACGCTTTTAATTTGTTTTGATCTGAGAATGACTTCTAAAATTCGTAGTAACAAACATGTAGAGGCCAGGTTTTGGTTGACCCGAAAAATCAACTATGTTAGTTGGGTAAATTGCACAATACAAGGTCTACATGAATTTTTCGCAAACACTTTTAATACTTATGTTAAAAAAAAAAAAAAAAAAAAAAAAAAAAAAAAAAAAAAAATTTAAGAATTTTTTTCTTTTTACAATTTTTGACAGAATATGTAACCTGACCAAGATTTTGAAATTCCTAACTAAAATTGATTTAAAAATAAAAAGAAGATCAATTTTGTAAAATTCCTAACAACTTGTGTATCTTAAGCATCAACATCCATTGTTTTGGACGGAAAATTCCTATAAAACCAAAATTGTTAAAAAAAAAAAACACCATTTTTGTGAGAGGAAAATTGTATAGAACGGAAAATGCAACCAACCCTTTTTAGTCTGTTTTTTTCAAATAGATTTTGGTGAATTTGAAATCAACACAATCAATGACACAAACCTAAGTTGGTCTGAATTAATTTAATTTTAAATTCTTCAACCCACACAAACTTCGAATTTGATAGTCCTCCTTTTTCTAGGATTCTTATTTATTTTACAAAATTACCCTCTCCCTAGTTGATCAAACACATTGAACAATTTACTTTGATTAAATATCCTAAAATCATTACGTACTGTATTAGTCAATATTAAATATTCAATTTGATATACTTTTGGGCAATGACTACTAATTGGTGAAAGTAAAGTTGTCTCGGTCTATCTATCTCCGGAGACCTTTTCCACAAATTAATCAAGCATTCAAGATTGAGCTTCTAGTTATTCTTCAGACAAAAACTAGATGAGAATTTTTTGGGACCAATTTTTTTTCATTATGTTTATGTTAAGTTGCAGATTAATAGTAAATATAAGTGTAAATTAATCAACCAACTTGCCCAACAGCTATGTTCAAGTTTAATTTGATTTAATAAAAAATAATTATTTTGTTTAAACTTATATAATTGTTATTCGAATCAAGCAACTCGTTTCAAGCCTTGATCGAACTACATGATCAACCTAAGTTGAGTTGTAGTTCTTTTCATCTTTCCAAATTTACAAAACAATTTTTTTTTTTTTAATTTTTCGTTTCAATCAAAACTTCAAATTTTATTAAATTTTTAGAGAATAAAATAGTACTTATTAACTACATTTACCAGTTAAACCTACATTAAATAATAAATATTAACAAATGATCACAAAGTTAAATGTATTGGGCTTAACTTTTAGTTGTGAACGGTGGGCCAAATCATTGGCAAAAGCACTGGTTATTGGCAGCACCTCTTTGTTAAATACACTATCCGGATAAATACATTATTTGTTCTTCGGAAGTTCTTTTTGAATTTTTTTCAATATTTTGAATATTTTTTTCGAACATACTAAAATTGAAAAAAAAAATGGTAATATATTCATCCGAATAGTTTATTTAACAAATAAGTTAGTGCAAGTAACCTTCCCATAAATTGGGTTCCTTAAGAGGGTGTTTGATAGAGCTTATAAGCTCTTTAAAACAGCTTACACTACAAGAAAACATAAAATTGTCTACGAATATTGTCAATATGACTACGAAATTTCAAAAAAAAAAAAATATATTCGTAGTAGGGATTACCTACGTATTGCCTACAATTTTTTTTAATTATATAGGCATCTTCCTTCCCCACCTACAAAAAAATTTGTCTACGGAAATTGTGTTGTAGGTAAAATTTTGTAGGCAAATAACTTATAGGTAATTATACCTAGGAATTTTATTTTGTAGGCAAATTAATATCGTAGGCAAGTTGTTTCTAGGTTGGGAAATATAGAAACTTTCATAATTAGAAAATGTTGTAGGAAAATCGTAGACAATTCTTATTACAAACTTTTTTGTTGGAAAAATTTTGTAGGCAATTCTTTATTTTTTTGTAGTGTTATAATCACTATCAATATGTTTGACAAAATAAGATGTTTAACAGTTTATAAGATCATAAAATAAGCTCCTAAGAGCTTATAAACTGTAAAAAAATAAGTTGAGATTTCCCAATTTATTTTCCTAACTACCTCCATCCCAACCACCCACCCTGGACCCACCCTACCCTTTCCCGCCTCCACCCACCTCTACCTCAACATAATAAATAAAAAAATAATTTACTTTATATTAAAGTTAAAATTTTGAAAATATTTATTATAAATTCTCAAAGATCTTATAAGTTGTATTAGTCAAACACTTTAGCAACTTATAAGCTACTTAATAATTACATCTTATAAATTCTTAAAACAATTTATAAAATATAAGAGTTTATAAAATATTTCAAATAAACTTAGAGGGGTGTATTTAATTGAGATTCTATTGGATTTTTTTGGACTTTAAAAAGTCTGTGAATTTAAACAAATCTATTGACTCAATGCAGAGTTTGATTGACTTTTTTTATTGATTTACTTGGATTTTCATAGACTTTACAGGATTGTGGAATACACTTTTTTTTTATTGATTTACATGGATTTCCATAGACTCCGGCGCTGGAACTATTGATGCAAATGTATATGGAACACACTTGTATATAAAAAAAAAAGTTATTCAAATTGTTTAGAAAAAAAAAACAAAAATACATTAGTTAAAAAAAATACATTATTATTCTCATCTTCATTTCCAACACCGTTATACCTCGCCCTCATTAGAAGTCTCTGGTTGTTAGAAGAGATTTTGGAGAGTAAAATTTATTTATATTTTTTGAAGAGTAGACTTGGCAGCAGGGCGGGGAATCTCGATTCCCGTGGGGATCCGCCCCGAACGGGGAGGGGAATCCCCAAAGCAAACGGGGACGGGGAATTTTTTTGCCCCGTAGGTGGAGACTGGGATAGTATTTCCAGCCCCGCTGGATCCCCGTGCACACATACGAAATAAATACGATTTCAACTTTCGTATTTACGATTTCATAACCCAAATCTTCGATTTATCATCTACGGTGGTAATCAATCACACGTTATTGATTGGTGGTCTTAAACCGAACTAAAATAGTCACTAATCCTCCCGATTAAATTTGATCACCAACATCCACTGTTGAATACCTAAAGATTTTTTAAGACTTTTTAAAATCCATAGAAATCTCTGGTTATTAGAAGAGATTTTGGAGGGTGAAATTTATTTATATTTTAGAAGATAATCAAAGAAAATCCATGGAGTATTAAAATTCATAGACTGTTGAATACCTAAAATTTTTTTAAGATTTTTTAAAATTTGTATTAAATACCTCAGGATTTTTAAAAACTTTTGAAAATTCAAATTGAATACTTCCAGACTTTAAAAGTCTAATTTTTTTTTTTACAAACTCTATAACCAATACACCCGTCTTAGTCAAACGGAATCTAGGTCATTTGGGTCTCATAAGGCCGAATATATGGTGGCAACAAGGCACTGGGAAGGTTTGATTTCTGTTGTAAATCTAGAAGATTTATTATTCCAAATCTAGAAGATTTGATGTGGACATTACTTATGGACCAAGAAACCCAACGGGCTTTATATCTTAGACTAGGGTTTTATTCTTAGAAATAGATCATTGTATTCATTATTGTAAACACTCTCATACACAAGATAATTAGTGAAACTCCTGGCTTGGATCGCTCCCAGACGTAGTTGTTCCCGACGAACTGGGTCAACAAACGTTGTCTCTTTAATTTACGCACTTATTTACAACACGTTATCAGCACGAGTCTCTAACCGAGATTGTATGGTACGCCCTAAATTAATTTTCATATGAATTGCATGTTTTTGATGTGTACCATAGATATGAATTCGTTCTTGAATATTCTTGCGTATAATTGTATTATGTTTATTTACGAATTAAATTATTTTTGTGAATTGAATCGACGAGCAACGGCTGTTGGGAAAATAGGGGTGCCCGGAATCTATTCGGGATGAATTTTAAATACGAATTTAAATACAATTATTACTAGCATGAATTAATCCTAATTAATTCAAATAATAATTCCAACAACTAATTATCATCATGCATGTTGAATTAATTTCACATATTTAATTAAGCGGAATAAACAATTAAATATGCGATTAATGTACCTCTTGTAGAATTGGCCTTTGAATAAACGGGACAATCACGATCTCGCTTTATCAACCCAAAAACCTTCTCAAGTATTTCCCTTTCGCCTTACTTGATCACCGGTGGGAGATGCTTTCAAGTAATTTAATAAACTAAGGAAAAAGAAAAATATATATGCTCTTGATTTTTCCAACACATGGAATTATGTACTTGGAGATGAAATAATCATCTCTTATTTATAAGGGGTATTGGACGAAAATTTAGAGATTAATGGGCTTGGAGAAAATCTTTTCTTAATCTCTAAGAAATCTTGAATATATCTCATATATTCTTTTCTCCAAAATAAAATATTCCACAAAAATCTCACACCCCTAAATAAATATGAAACTTTCGAAATTTACATGGAGAAAATCCAAGATTTGGATCTTCTTGAATATATGAGATATTCTTGTATTCCTAGAATACATATCTTGCATAATATCTTTCCAAGAAAATCAACAAAATCTTTTTCCTCCTTATCATGTATTTTTCGAAAATTAAAGGAAAAATTCAGCATATTATTTTCTTTTTATTTTAATCACCTTATCATTATTGGGCTACTTAATGGGCTACTTGAGGGGCCTTAAGGAGAATTAAGATTGGACCTCCTAATGGACTTCTGAATTTCAATATTGAGCCCCAATATAATTCAATCCATTAATATTAATTATTACCACTAATAAATTAATATTGCACTATCCATCTTAATCCATATTACGATAATATGGGCTCCCGGTTATTATTTCCCGCGTTTAAGATTATCAAGTCCATTAATTAATCAAGCTTCCGACTAGCTCTAAATTAATTAACATCTTTCACCTTGGAGTAAAGACAGCTCAACATTATTATTCGTACCGAAGAAACTAATTCTTCACTTGCAAGATTTGGTACAATAAAACTTCTGAGCCCACCAAGGGGACTAATCACACGAGCCGTACTCGCACGCGTTTCTCCGTATTAAATCTTAGCAACCGTCGTATGATTAATATTACTGCCCAAGACACAAAGTTCGAAGTCACAATGATTCTCACCCAACATGAATCAAAGCAGTAACTACTAAGCACACACGGTCCTATTTAAGTGACGGAGATTAAGAAATCAACAACCACTGAGGTCTAATTCTTCACCTTTCAGAACATAAGAATTTCTCCTCGCTGTAGGACCTCTTCAACACATACTAAATGTGCTAGTGCAATCTCTTGGTCAAGACAGACCAATCTGAGCCTTACACATCGACCTTTCACGGTGGATTGTTCAATTCCACCTAGGCCGTGAAAATGTACGTTTAGTTACAAGTAAACTGTTAATGTCGTCTTCCGTGATCGGGTATCACCACATTTACTACAATGTAACACGTACTATATATTGAATGGTTTGCAATAGAAATTCAACATTCAATCATAACTAAAGCAAATGTGACAAAAGAATTATTCTCATAAATCGAGTGTTTGATACACGAGTTATACAAAGTAAAAGCATACTTTCACGTATAACTCCAACAATCTCCCACTTATACTTAAAGTCTGCTTTTAGTATACATCACGCATGTCTTAGTGTAGTAGCTCTCCGTGACATCTCATGTCAACCTACACTAACCTAATAATTCCTCCCACTTATACTTAAAGCAGATTGGCAATCGTCTTGACTCCCATTCCATCCACATGTCTCTCGAATGTACTCTGAGGCAGACCCTTTGTGAATGGATCAGCTAGGTTGTCACCCGACGCTATCTTTGCCACCTCTATATCTCCTCTCTTAACGATTTCTCGTATCAGATGGTATTTTCTTTCTATGTGTTTGCTGGCCTTGTGGGCTCTCGGTTCCCTTGAATTTGCAACTGCTCCGGCATTGTCACAAAAGACAGTTATCTTGTCGGGCAAATTCGGAACAACGTCCAAGTCCACTAAGAAGTACTTGAGCCAAACCGCTTCTTTCGCTACTTCACAAGCAACTACATATTCGGCTTCCATGGTCGAATCTGCGATGCATTTCTGCAAATCGCTTCTCCATGTCATGGCTCCTTCTCCCATGCAAAACACACTACCCGAGGTAGGTATTTTGGAGTCTATGTCTGATTGGAAATTTGAGTCCGTGTATCCCATGGGAATTAGATTGTCTGATTGTTAAATCAGCATTCCATACTAAGTTCTTTTCAGAAACTAAAGAACGCATTTAATTGCAATCTAATGTGCTTTCTCGGGGTTACTTTGATATCTTGCCATCATGCACACGGCAAAGCAGATATCCGGTCTCGTACACAACATTGCATACATAAGACTTCCTACGTCCGAAACGTACGGAACGTCTTTCATGTCATCTATCTCCACTTGCGTCTTAGGGCATATTTCTTTAGATAGATGGATTCCGTGCCTAAAAGGTACAAAACCTTTCTTGGAATCTTGCATGCTAAAATGCTTCAAAACAGTGGCTTTGTATGAAACTTGCGATAAACCCAACATCCTCCTCTTGGATCTCGAGTGAACTTGATCTCAAGGATGTGACCGGCTTTCCCTAAGTCCTTCATATCAAACTGATTTGACAGCCATGTTACACCCGATATTTTACTACCCGACCCATCGGGTATCAGATACAGGCCCACTGCTGTAGCGGGCTCGGAGGAGAACAGTCCTCCGGCCGGTCAGACAAGACGGACAGGGACCCAGACGCTGCCCGACATAAGCCTCTGGGATCGGCCGGGAAGGGTACTTATAATCCACACGCCCGGATATCGGGCGGCCAGCGACGAGCCTCTGTGCAGGTACTCTACCCGCCTTCCCGCAAATGACCAACCGGGGCATTTTCGTCCGGACTCGCTTCCCGGTACCCGAGTACCCGTCTACCCGACACCAGGCCGCGCCAGCTGTGAGAGGACGTCGAGTGCCATCAATCCAGAGGATGTGACAGGGTCAAAGAGGGTAGTTGAGGCCAGGTCCAATCACCTCAGGGGTGACAGTGCCACGTGGCGTCTCCTCATTGGTTCGTAGGGGAGGCTGTAGCCACTCATTACCTTCCAGCTAGGAGCAGGAGGGGCCCACGAGTCCACCTACCAAGCTTGGGGAACCCCCACTTTGAACATTATAAATAGGGCTTTGAATGCCAATTTGTAACACACATCACATTTATTGCAAAGACATACTTGAGAGCTCATTTACTCTCGCATTTATTACTCTTTGTCATCATTAATATCAAATCCTACCCGCTAGGAACCCGGCAGCGAGATCATTCATAAATCGCTGTCAACATTTTGGCGCTAGAAGAAGGGTGACTAATATCGAAGTACACTCGGTTTCATTTATCTAGTCACCTCGAACGAAATCCCATCCACTCTCTCTCAAAAATGACCACTTCGAAGGCCACACGAACCCAGCAACAAGTCGAGGACATCGGCGAAACCGCCACACCGGCTCCGGCCACGGCGGAGACCCTTCAGGGTCCTTTCGAGTTCTTGTCGGCCATAAGAACTCCGGAGGACCTCCAGGCCGCAAGGGCCATGATCGAGCGCCGTCAGGCCGAGATCGACGTCGCTCCTATCCGCACTCACCGACCTGGAAAGGAGCCAGCCCGGAGCAGGGCCACCTGCCAGCCCCGGCAGGAGCAAGAGGCGGCCAGGAGGGCCGCCAGCAACCCCCGGCCTCAGAATCTAAAGAGGCGCCTCGACGATGAGGCCGACTCGCAGCGGGCTTCTCGCCGACCGGCGGGATCAGTCTTCTCCCGGTTGGGAACCCAGGCTCGGGGAGCTGCCCGACCTTGTGAGTCCAACGCCAGCTCCAGGCCCCGGGAGCGAGAACAAGCACGATCTCCCAGGCGTCACAACGACACGGGCCCGAGGCCGTCGGTCCGTGACCGCTTGGGGGACAACCCTCGTCCCCGTTCTCCCCCCGCGGCCGACAACGCCATGGCCGCCATCCTAAAAAAGGTCTCGGACCTTGAGGCCAAGCTCGAGAGGCGGGACGGGCAACATCATGTCCCCTACATGCCCAACTCGCCCCTCGCAGACATCTTGGTGCGGGCCCCGGCCCAACCAAAAATCAACGTGGCCGCCGTGGGCCAATATGACGGGGAGACAGACCCCGTCACCCATCTCAGTAAATACTCCACCTACATGATCTCCATGGGGGCAACAGATGCCACCCAATGCAGGATGTTCCCGCTAACCTTGGGGGACAGGGCTCACCGATGGTACTCCTCGCTTCCCGCGGGGGAGGTGGTTTCATTCCACCAGCTAGGGGAACTGTTCCTGGAGCACTTCTCCTCGATGGCGCCACGAATGGCCGGCGCCAACCGCATGGCCAACTTGGCCCAGGGGAAGGACGAGACGGACCGGGCGTACATCGACCGGGTAGATCGCATCATCATGGAGGGCGAGCCCGTCGGGGACGAGGTCAAGCTCGTCGGGATCATAGGCGGACTCCGCCTAAAAACCAAACTATGGAAGTCGATGAACAAGGACTACCCCAAGTCCTATGCGGAGTTCCGGCAGCGAGCCAGGAAAATCATCTACAATGCGGACATCCTGGCACAGCGGCTAGGAGAGAGCACCCCTGCCGAGAAGGAGAAACCACGCGCCTCGGCAGGCACCACATCGAGCCGGAGGAACTTTTCCTACCGGGCTCTCCAGCCTTTCAAACCCTTCGATTCCGTCGAAGTGAAGCTGGCCGAAAAATTGTCGGCCACCCCGGAGTACGTCTATGTGCAGATCCGGGACAAAAATATGATGCCCAAGGCACGGCCGTGGGTCCACAAGCCGGGGGTGCAGCTCAACCCCAACAAGTACTGCCACTACCATCAAACCGTCGGGCACAACACGAGTGAGTGCCGCGACCTCCTAAAGCAACTCTGGCGACTCTTCGAGGAGGGGAAGCTGGAGGAGTTCGTGAAGAGGCCGGCGGCTAGACCGGAGGCTCAGGCCGCTGCCCGCCCCGTGGAGCCAAACCGGGAGGCGGCCCTCATATGCCCACCGATGCCGGAACATCAGGCCCGACGGGCAGTCAACATGCTCTCCCCGGTGGGAGGCTTCGCACCTACCACCTCGCTCTCCAACCGCAGACAGAAGAGCGAGCTGCGAGCGATGGACAATGTCCATTAAATCGCCCTGCCGATCAACACGACGGCAAAAGAATCAAACCTCCTCGCCTTCAAAGAGGAGGATCGCACCGGGGTCATCTACCCGAACCACGACGCCCTAGTCGTGTCCGTCAACATCATGGGCGTCACCGTCCATCGCATGCTCGTCGACAACGGGGCCTACTGCAACATCCTCTTCAAAGCCGCATTCGACCAGCTGGACAGCTCCTTTGAGAGGTATGTGGAGCCATGCGATCAGGTTATCAAAGGCTTCGGCGACGCCACGGTGAAACCCTACGGGATAGTTAGGCTAGCCGTAGAATTAGTTTCTAGTATAGACGCTGAGGTTAAGGCTTCGAAACAGCTCGATTTTATCATTGTCGACCAGCCGTCAACCTATAACGGGTTTCTCGGCAGGCCATTCGAGCACGAGTTCGAAGCCGCCGCCTCAGCATTCTATTATTGTATCAAGTTCCCAACCCCCTCCGGGAAGGTTGGGACTCTTAAGGGAAATCAAAAAATGGCACGCGGATGTTTGGCGTATATCGATGTTATTTCAAATTTTGCAAATCTAGATTATGTCTGCACAATCGGGGAGGGAGACATGGAAATAGACGAAGAAATCCCACCCGCTGCCCACCCAATGGAAGAAGATTCGCAAACATTTGAGGACATCCAAGTCGACCTGGAGCCAAGGCTCGGGTACGAACCCATGGAGATTGACAAAACCCTAACGGGGCAGATCGACGATCCACGCTACGGCGAACGTGGAGCCAGTCCGATCGAAAAATTAATTTCGGTCACAATGAAGAGTCGGCCAGAAGTAAGTGTCCAACTCGGTTCGTCAATGTCCGGCGAGTTGCGGGCAAAGATGACCGCATTTTTAGAAGAGAACTTAGACGTGTTCGCCTGGTCCCATGAGGACATGGTCGGGATCGATCCAACCGTATGTTCACACCAACTGCACATCGATCCATCCCGCAAGCCGATCTCGCAGAAAAGAAGGAAATTCGGCCCAGACAAATACGCGATCATTGCCACAGAAGTCAAAAAGCTACTCGACAACAAACTCATCGGGATGGTCGACCCCGACGACAAGCCTCAATGGGTATCCAACGCCGTACTCGTCAAGAAGAGCAACAACACATGGCGACTGTGCATCGATTTCACGGACCTAAACAAAGCTTGCCCAAAAGATCACTTCCCGATGCCACACATCGACCACCTGGTGGACAGCACGGCCGGGCACGAGATGCTTACTTTCATGGACGCATTTGCCGGCTATCACCAGATCCCGATGGCCGCAGACGACCAGAAGCACACAACTTTCCTCACCGAGAAAAACATGTATTTTTGGAAGCGGATGCCATTCGGGCTCATGAACGCTGGGGCAACCTACCAGAGGCTGGTCAACCACATGTTCCACGACCAAATCGGGGCGACCATGGAGGTATATATCGACGACATCGTCGTCAAGAGCGAGAAGAAAGAAGACCACCTCACACACCTAGCTGAAACATTCGAGATCTTGAGAAAATATCGGATGAGGCTCAACCCGAAAAAGTGCAGTTTCGGCGTCGAGTCGGGCAAATTCTTGGGGCACATGGTCAGCCAGCGGGGAATCGAGGCAAACCCGACCAAGGTACAGGCGATCCTCGACATGAGCCCTCCCCGCACGGTGAAGGAGGTGCAGAAGTTGATGGGCAGCCTAGCCGCTCTTAGCCGTTTCATCTCCCGCATGGGGGACCGATGCAAGCCTTTATTCGACAGCATGCGGAAGGGGAAACTAAACTGGACTCCCCAGAGTCAGCTCGCTTTCAATAACTTGAAAGCATACCTATCAAACGCCCAGGTGTTGGCCAAACCCGTCCCCGGCGAGAAGTTTTTCTTATACTTGGCGGCGTCGGACTCAGCTCTCAGCGCCGTGCTAGTGTGGGCTGAGGGGCAGACACATCTGCCAATCTACTATGTCAGCCAGACACTTCACGACGCCGAGCTACGGTACCCACCCCTGGAAAAGTTAGCATACGCCCTAGTAATGAGCGTACGCAAGTTACGCCCATACTTTTTTGATCACCAAGTAGAAGTACTGACAACGATGCCACTTCGCCAAGTACTGCATCGGCCAGACACGGCGGGCAGGTGCCTCAAGTGGGCTGTTGAGATCGGGCAATTCGGAGTCACATACGCTCCCCGAACATCCATCAAAGGCCAAGCCATGGCCGACTTCATAGTCGAGCTCACTTACCCGGAGGCGATGTCCAAGATCGAGCAGCCACCTTGGAAAATGTACGTTGACGGATCCTCCACAACTACGCGGGCAGGCGCGGGAATTGTCCTTCTCAGCCCGTCCAGCCAGTCGTTCACGACAACCATAAGATTCGGTTTCCACGCGACAAACAATGAGGCCGAGTACGAAGCATTAATTAACGGCCTGGAAATGGCCATGGCCATGGGGGTGAAGAGACTCCAGGTATACAGCGACTCACAGCTCGTTACATGTCAAATCTCAGGAGAATACGAGGCGCGCAGCGATAGGATGTTGGCCTACCAGGGATTAGCCAAGAACCTGCTCGAAAAGTTCGATCAGGTATGCATAGAGGTGGTACCCCGACTCGATAATACTCAAGCAGACGCACTTGCCCGCCTCGCAACATCCGAAGGGGCAGCCGACATGTCCCAGATCACAGTTACTTACCTGACCGCCCCTACGAGTTCGAACCAGCGGGTGAGTAGCCTGGGGCAAGCGGAAGACAGCTGGATGACCCCCGTCCTGAAATACCTCCGTGATGGCCAACTCCCAGTCGACCGGGTAGCGGCAAGACAGTTGCAGCTCCGGGCGGCCCGGTACACGATCATCGGGGACCAGTTGTACAAACGAGGCTTCGCCCTGCCCCTCCTAAAATGCGTAACGCAGGAGCAGGGAAGGAAGATATTGGTAGAAGTCCACGAAGGACGCTGCGGGAACCACGCCGGCGGCCAGGTGCTCGCCCAGAAGGTTATCCGACAGGGATACTTCTGGCCCACCCTGAAGAGGGACGCAATCAACTACGCGCGGGCATGCCACAAGTGTCAAATCTATTCGCCGGCAATCCATCAGGCCCCAACCGAGCTCACCTCAATCCTGAGCCCGTGGCCGTTCGCAAAGTGGGGGATCGATCTCATTGGCCCTTTGCCTACGGCCCCGGGCAGCGTCAAGTACGCAATTGTCGCCGTGGATTACTTCACCAAATGGGCGGAGGCGGAATCACTAAAAACGATCGACCAGGAACATGTTATCAGGTTCATCTGGCGCAACATAATCTGTCGATTCGGCCTCCCACAGATAATCATTTCGGACAACGGGAAACAATTCGACGGGCTAGAGATGGAAAGATTCTGCCAGAAGCACAAGATCAAGAGGTTGTTCTCGTCACCCTACCACCCCCAGTCGAACGGGCAGGTCGAGGCAGTAAACAAGATAATTAAACACACGTTGAAGACAAGGTTGGAGGAGAGCAAGGGAACATGGGCGAGCAAGCTACCCGAAGTGTTATGGTCATATAGAACGACGTGTCGCACCGCAACCGGGGAGACTCCTTTTGCTCTAGCCTTCGGAACAGAGGCAGTCATCCCGGCTGAAGTCGTCATCCCGAGCCTCCGCACCTCACAACCCGTGGGGACCGAGAACGACCAGGCCATGCTACACGAGTTGGACCTGCTGGAGGAGAGAAGGCTGTCCGCAGAACAAAGAAACATAGCTTACAAACGCCGGGCTGAAAAATACTTCAACTCGAAGATCAAGATCAGGGAGTTCGAAACCGGGGACCTGGTACTCCGACGGACGGTCGGGCAGCCCAAGGGGGCATTTGGTCCGAATTGGGAGGGACCCCTAAAGGTCTCCAGCCGCCTCGCCAATGGAGCCTACGAGCTGGAAAGCCTTGAGGGCAACCCGGCCCAATACCCTTGGAACGCCTCCCTACTAAAAAAATACTACCAGTAGGAGCTCATTGTAATCGCTACTCGAAGCGCAAACTTGTAAAAATCTTTAAGCGGTTGTTAAATCAATCCCATCTTCGTGAAGTCGCTGCCCGATATTCGGCTATAGCACTTCATTAATTAATCTGTTGGTTAATTCTTTAAGCGGTTGGTAAAACAATCCCATCTTCGTGAAGTCGCTGCCCGATATTCGGCTATAGCACTTCATTAATTAATCTGTTGGTTAATTCTTTAAGCGGTTGGTAAAACAATCCCATCTTCGTGAAGTCGCTGCCCGATATTCGGCTGTAGCACTTCATTAATTAATCTGTTGGTTAATTCTTTAAGCGGTTGGTAAAACAATCCCATCTTCGTGAAGTCGCTGCCCGATATTCGGCTATAGCACTTCATTAATTAATCTGTTGGTTAATTCTTTAAGTGGTTGACAAATCAATCCTATCTTCGTGAAGTCGCTGCCCGATATTCGGCTATAGCACTTCATTAATTAATTCTTTGATTAATTCTATTGCCCGATTACGTTATTTACCCGGCCGATAAAACTAAAAGTTCAAGAAGACAAAGCGAAATGAAGGGCAAAGCAATTTCATTAAAGAGGAAAAGAGAAAATACAAGACGGCCAGCGGCCAGCATACTTAACAAAAACAAAAGAAAAGAAAAATCATGGACGCGCCTCGTCCACCGCCCCCAGGTCCTCATTCGCCTCCTCGTCGGCGATCGGGTAAAGGAAGGTCGCCGGGTCGCCAAGGAACGACAAATCCAGCCCGCGATCGACCAAGTCCTTGAGCGTGATATCATAGTCCGGGGAGGGAGGATTGGACTCGACATAGCTCTTCAAATCGGCCAGAGGCCCGGAGTAATCGGCCTGGGGATTTTGGCGGAGTAGGGAGCGAATCGAGTCGGCGTAAGCATTGATGTACACCGTGGATCCAGCCGACTCGCCCTCAGCGGCCAATCGAGCACGCTCGGACTCCAGGCGTCTCTCCGCCTCCGCCGCGAGAGCCTCCTTGGCTTGGCGGACTTCTTCAGCCGTCCTCGCCTCGGCCTCGGCGCGCTTCCTCCTCTCCTCCTCGAGGACCCCCTCCAGCTCAGCCCGACCCGCTCGGCCGGCCTCCAGCTCTTCCCGGAGCTTCTTGTTCTCCTCTTCCAGGCGGGTAGCTTCGTCCCGTTTCGTCTGGAAGGCTGCCCTGTAGGAGGAGGCAGTCCGCATCTCCCGCTCGTATTCGAGCATAATGCCCTCCATGGCGACGGCGTTGCGGGAGGTACGGATGGCTGCCGCCCTCATCCGATCGGCGAGCGAGACGGTCCTCGCAGCCTTCTGGCAGTTGAGGGTCCAGGACCGGGGAAGATTCAGCACGGCACGGCGCAGTTCCTCCGGCCAAGTCTCGGGCACGGCCTCCGAGTACGGAGGTTCCTGCGAGCGCAGGAATTGAAGAACCTCGGGCGGGGGCAGAGGCTCAGGCCTGCGTGAACACGGGAAGAGAAGACAGGTTAAGAAAAAATCCTACATCAAGAACGACTAGAAAACTTAGAGAAGAAAGCGTAATACTTACGTGAGGTTATTGCCCCAGCCCAAGAATGAGAAGTCGCTGCGATCGCGGGCAGGGGAGGCCGGGCCCCCTAAAGTCGCCTCGACGGTGCCGGCCACGAGCCCGCCAGTCGCCGGGTCCAGGTTGACCGTCACCATGGCCGGGTCGACAGATGTCTGGCCGACGACGCGGGCCTGCTTGTGTGGGCGCTGCCCGTCTGTCGGGGAGGAGGATGTCGGGGGCACCGGGGCCGCGGGCGGGCTGCGAATCACCACCCCGGCGGCACGGACGGCTCCCCGCTTCGCCAGCTTGGCCAAAGCATTCTTCTTGGGCGCCATGTCGACTGTCTCCTCGGACGATTCGACGTTTACAATCGGGATGGCTGCCTGGCCGGCCTCGGCTGCGGTCCTTGGGGAAATTGCCGGGGAGGTCGATGGCGTGGAAGATTCAGCCGGGAAGCGTTGCTCTGCGAGAAAAGTGACAAGATTAGAAATCGAGCAGCGAGAACGAGTATAAGGAGAGTCGGGCAGGAAAAGAGTCTTACCACCGAAATCCAAATGGCGCGGGAAAGTCTGGAGTCCGGAAAGCCTTCTGTACTCGTCGTCGTTGAGAAGCTCGACGTCGCGGTTGTCCGCGCTCTCGGATCTCACCAAGGCTAGCGCCTGCCTGAAATCGTCGGTCAGGTCGGCTTGATTTGGAACCGCGCAGCCTGCACAATGAAAGAAGAATTAGATCAGTACTAAGAAACGAAGAAAAAGTCAGTATTTACCTCGACGATTGTGCTCCCGATATTCTCGTGGAACCGGGATGGTGTGCCCGTCTATGCCAACGCTCTCCCAGGCGCCGCCGACCCACCACCACCTTTCCTGCCAGTGCGTCACCTTCGGCGCGATGCCGAAGACAATGGCATCTCCACCCCGGGGCTTCACGGAGTAATACCCATGGTTCATCCGCCCGACCGAGGCCACGGTGTAGTATAGGTAGTTGAGCTCGGACGGGGTGGGCATACGGTGCAGCCCGCGCCGACCAGGAGCGACCATTGCCCCCAGGATGTAGCTCCACCCATTCGGGGTGATCTGGGTGATCGACAGATTCCAGGCCGCTAGTAGCTTGGAGATGGCCGGGTGAAGCGGGAAACGGAGCCCGGCATGAAGGGTGTCCGCATTTATGGCGATAAGGCCTTCCGGAGGCTGGTCGGCCCGTTCATTCTCCCGGGGGGCGTAGAAAAAGACGTCGGAGGGCGCCTGGAAGGTCCAGTACAACTCCTTCACGTCGGCGTCCGGGGGAAGGCAACTGGGGCGGCGAGAGGCCCCAAAGTCGGTATCCTGGGCCTCGAGATATGCGCGGGGAGGGCGCTTTCGCACGAACCGGCTCATATACTTCGAGTGGTCGAACCCGATTAGCCGGCTGTCCGCGTAGTCTATTTGGTCGGGCACGGCTTCCCGCTCGAATAGGAAATCTTCGGCCCGGGGCGGGTAGGCGGAGACCGGGGAAACGCTTAGGGCTTCCCCCTCTCGCTGGGGACTCATCCCCTCCAAATCGTCCGCGAAGGCATCCACATCCGTGGAGTTGCCCTCGCCCTCTCTGGCGGCGGCGCGGGACGTTCCTTCCCCGGCCGGCTGGAAAGGCCTCTCGGCATCGGCGGCGGCACGGCGGCGGAAATGATAAGCATTGGCGGCGCCGAGGCTCTCGACGGAGTCGCTCATAACGAAAATAAAGTAAGAAGGAGTGTCGACGAAAGGAGCAAGAAGTTACCTTGGGACGCAGAAAAGACCGCCGGAATCTGGAGAGTTCGCCGGAATCTGAGGAATTCGCCGGAAAACTTAAAAATCCTTAAGGGGGGCACGAGTTTGCAAGAGTGGGAAAATGAGAAAATGGGCTGGGAGCCCCTATTTATAGAAGAAAAAGGAGGGACTAAACAGCAAAAAAACGGGGTCGAAAATGAAATAAAACAAAGTTCGGGGGGGCGCGTGGGGGTCACGCGCGCAACGGTTGGGGAGCAGGTTCGGCGGACGTGACCCCTGGATTTCTGCGCATCAATCACGCCATCCCGTGACGTCAGCAGGCGCAGCAGACGAGGCGTCGTCTTGGAAATCGAAACGTCACCCCCAAAATTCAAATTCGAAATCAAAATGGTCTGCAGTTCGACCAGCCCGCCACCCGGCGACTGCGGCCCCCCGATGTCGGGCTGGTGGGGCAATTGTTACACCCGATATTTTACTACCCGACCCATCGGGTATCAGATACAGGCCCACTGCTGTAGCGGGCTCGGAGGAGAACAGTCCTCCGGCCGGTCAGACAAGACGGACAGGGACCCAGACGCTGCCCGACATAAGCCTCTGGGATCGGCCGGGAAGGGTACTTATAATCCACACGCCCGGATATCGGGCGGCCAACGACGAGCCTCTGTGCAGGTACTCTACCCGCCTTCCCGCAAATGACCAACCGGGGCATTTTCGTCCGGACTCGCTTCCCGGTACCCGAGTACCCGTCTACCCGACACCAGGCCGCGCCAGCTGTGAGAGGACGTCGAGTGCCATCAATCCAGAGGATGTGACAGGGTCAAAGAGGGTAGTTGAGGCCAGGTCCAATCACCTCAGGGGTGACAGTGCCACGTGGCGTCTCCTCATTGGTTCGTAGGGGAGGCTGTAGCCACTCATTACCTTCCAGCTAGGAGCAGGAGGGGCCCACGAGTCCACCTACCAAGCTTGGGGAACCCCCACTTTGAACATTATAAATAGGGCTTTGAATGCCAATTTGTAACACACATCACATTTATTGCAAAGACATACTTGAGAGCTCATTTACTCTCGCATTTATTACTCTCTGTCATCATTAATATCAAATCCTACCCGCTAGGAACCCGGCAGCGAGATCATTCATAAATCGCTGTCAACAAGCCATACCCTTACGTCTGACAATACCTTTACATTGTTTCCAATGAGCAGAATATCGTCTACGTTTAATACTAAGAATACCATCGCAGTTCAGTCACACCTTTTATACACACAACTTTCGAACTTGTTTTGATCACAAACCCATAAGACTTAATAACTTGATCAAAACACTGGTTCCAAGTACGCGACGCTTGCTTAAGTCCATAAAATAGATCTCTTAAGCTTGCATACGAGGTGCTCTTGGCCTTTTTCAACGAAACCTTTGGGTTGTTGCATATAGATCCCATCAAGACTTCCGTTAAGGAAAGCTGTCTTGACATCCATTTGCCAGATCTCGTAATCTAAGTGCGCAGTGATCGACAAGAGAATACGGACGGACTTAAGCATAGCTACAGACCACAGGTTACAAGCTTTGCTTTGAAGGTGTCTACCCTTCCGTCCGGTCCTCTTTTCCTCTTGTACATCCACTTGCATCTAATGGGCTCTACCCCACTAGGTGGATCAACCAACTCCCACACTTGACTATAATCCATCGAACCCACCTCGGTTTCCATTGCGGTTTGCCACGCCTCCACGTCTTTGTCTTGGATTGCCTCGTCGTACATTCATGGGTCTGATTCATCACCGGGAATCAAATCCGAAGATTCTCCAATTCCCATGAATCTCTCGGGTTGCCTTGCAATCCTCCCACTACGACGGGGTTCCGGTTGTGAATGTGTGACGTGTGGTATATCATCTTGTATACTTGGTATAGGAGTTTGTCATCTTAACTCGTCTAAGGTAATCTCACTTCTGGGCTTTCTTTTGTTCATATAGTCTTCCTCCAAGAATTTAAAGTGCGAACTAATCACGGTCTTTTAATCCTTGAGACTATAGAACATACACCCTTTCGTTCCCATGGGATATCCTATAAACAACCTTAATTCCGAACATGGATCCAATTTACCGGCTTCCTTGTCTAGCACGTATGTCGGACAACCCCAAATCCGCAAGTGTCTTAGACTGGGCTTGCGCCCGGTCCACAATTCCATTTGGGGTTTTAGGAACCGATTTGGATGGCACCAAGTTTAGAATATAAGTCATTGTTTCCAAGGCGTTACCCCAAAACGACTTGGGTAAATCCGAATAACTCATCATGGATCTGACTATTTCTAAAAGAGTCTGGCTCCTTCGTTCCGCCACACCGTTCTATTGAGGGGTTCCCGATGTGGTCAACAGGGATACAATCCCTTCTTCCGATAGGTAGTTCAAGAATTCATTGCTAAGGTATTCGCCTCCACGAACAAATCGTAGAGACTTGATACTTCTTTCCTTATGCATCATAAGGTAGATGTATCCGTATCTTGAGTAATCATCAAATTACTCATACCTCTTCTTGCTATGATCGTCATTGAACCACACATATCGGTATGAACGAGTTCTAACACTTCCGTAGTTCTATTCCCCTTGGCTCCAAATGCCCTCTTGGTCATTTTACCCTCTAAACAGGATTCACAAGTTGGAAACGGTTCGACTTGGAATAATTCCAAGGATCCGTCTTTCACCAATCTCTCTATCCACTTTAGATTAATATGACCTAGTCTAAGATGCCATAGAAGTGTTTCGTTCATCTCCGAAGAACGCTTTCTTTTATTACTCGAAATAATCGATGTGTTATTAGATTCAATTTTGTGAGTGGTGTGCCCAAATAATGGTATAAAGATCATCCATTAAAGTTCCGGAACGGATAAACTCATCGTTTCAAGCAATAATAACATCCTTATTAAAAGAAACTGAGTATCTATTCAAACAGTTTAGAAACTGAAGGTTGAGTTCTTTCTAAACTAGGAACATGAGGAACGTCTCTCAAGACCATAACTCTATCTTCACAAGATAGGCGCACTTCTCCCACTGCTTCAGCTGCCACTCTCGTAGCATTGCCCGATGTGATGGGGATCTCACTTCCGTTAAGTCGTCGGGTTAGCTTAAACCCATGAAACAAATGTGATCAGTGGCTCTCGTATCCACTATCCACGAATAGACAGCATACGCCACTTCACAAGTTTCGACGACTAAGGTGTGTGAATTACCTAACTTTCCTAGCCTCTTAGGCTTGGAACAGGCAGTCCTCCATTGTCCTCTCTCACCGCAACTAAAACACTTCCCCTTCGATGCTTGCCTTTGCATTTGCCTTTCGCAACAATTGGATTTGCTTGGATCCGGCCTTTGGTTCTCTTCCTCTTTTTCCCTCCCTTGGGACCAAAAGAGGTAGACGAACCATTAGCCACCATCGCACTAGACTAGTGCTCCATTATCACCTCCACCGAAACTAAAGCTTGCAAGAGCTCGGGCAAACGACTTGTCCGTTCATTCATCTGACAGTTCAGATGAAACTACTCAAAGCTTCTCGGTAGGGAATGGTATATGAAATCAATCAAAATCCGCACCAAGTACTTTCAACTTGTTAAGGTATGCCATTATCTCGAGAACGTGCTCCCTCACGGGCGTTCCTTCCACCATTTCCAACTTGACCGAGTCATGTTTGGTGAACTGATTAGTCATGGGATTCTGATGTGAAAACATCTCTTCAAGGTGTTCCATGATTTCAACAGCGGATACAATGTCTTCATGAACGCGCCTCAAATCCTCAGACAGAAATGTCAAGATGATGCACTTCATTCATTGTCACGCTTCTGATCATAAACTGCCTCTTCCCATTGCTTGACTTATCATTAGGCTTGCCGGGTATATTAACATAAATAACCCAATTGTGTTTTCGTGCAGTAAGGACAAATTTAAAAAAAACATTTCCAATAGATATAATTCTCTCCAAAAAGTTTATTAACTTTAAGTATATTTAACAGTGGATTAAAAGGTTGCGACATGATGAAATGAGAATAAAACATACATTCATATCAATATCTAGAAAAATATGAAATTATCACATAATTCGACCACATCAATTATATTGAAACCTTAAAACAATATAATCATGCATCAGCCAACATCTTGAAACAATTTAAATGCGCCACGAGGGGTGGTCTATACATTTAAATACATTCAAGCGGATCACAAACTTAAAAGTTACAAATCCTTAATTCAAAATTAATAGTTGGCTCCCACTTTGACCACATAGAAATTGACAGGGACTCCGAGGGGAGTAAGTTAATATCAATTTCCTATGCCTAAGTAATAACCATAATTAAATACAGGATTATTATTTCGCTTTGAGCAAGCCACTCGTGGTGAGGGTCAATACCGCCACTAGTAATAATCCACAATCATCCTTTCAGAATTTATTCATGTGAAATCCGTTCTTTTGGCCGATCCGAGGGGGAAATGTATTCCAAAAGAACTTCACAAATAAATAAATTATGGAGGCCAAAATAATCCAATTTTAATATCCGGAATAAAATTGCGATTATAAAAACATACTTAGTAATTTTCAAAAGTAAGGTTTTTCTTGGACAATTAAATTCATGCAAACACATATTAACAAATAATAATAAGTGCACGAAATAAAACATCCATCAAAACAAAATTAAACACATTGGAGCACTCGAATCCAATTGTCACGGTTTAATTTCTTCACGTCTTGATGCGAAAAAATTGTCCTTGTTGCTTTCCGACGTTCGTCTCGACGTGCTCCCACTCGAACAGCAACACTTCATCAAAAACAGCATCGTTTGGGGTTCGGGACGACGTTTAAAATCACACGGAAAAAAAAAACACGAACCGAAAAAATTCCACGGCCTGAGATACAATGCGCGTCGGCCAACGAAGTGGGCCCGCGCGCTTCCCGGCCCGAGAAGCACTGGAAAAGCGCCCGAGGCGCGCCGAAGCGCAGCCCCGAGGCGCACCCGAGGTGCTGCACGGAGGCGCGCCGAGGCGCACCCGAGGCGCCGCCCGGAGCGCCCCGAGGCGCTGCAGCCCGCGCCCGAGGCGCGCGCACGCCTGCGCGCGGCGCCGTGCGCCCGTTGCGCACGGCGTGCGCCGTGCACCCCCGTGCGCCATTTTTTTCGCCGTTCGTCCTCGTTTTCTTCACCCCTTGCATGATTTTACCTCCATACACGCGCCATGCTTGTATGCATCGTCCGGGTACGCCGTTTTTAATTCTTCGTTCTTCGTCACGATCCGGTTACAATTTATTTTTACAAAAAAAATAAATACTAGATCTAGACTAGTCTATTACAATGATCGAATCAAAATAAAAACAACTAATCTACTCGTGGATTTTCTCACGAGAAAAACGAATTTGAACGAATCGAATTAAAAACAATTAATTTACACGCATGAAATTAACAACATTAAAACCATGACAATTGGATACCTGCAAAAAAGATCTAACAATTCTACTATCCAATTTCAATTTAATGTTCAACAATTTAAATTCCAATTTAAAATTCAGAGCCCGAAACCGTGGCTCTGATACCAGTTGTTGGGAAAATAGGGGTGCCCGGAATCTATTCGGGATGAATTTTAAATACAAATTTAAATACAATTATTACTAGCATGAATTAATCCTAATTAATTCAAATAATAATTCCAACAACTAATTATCATCATGCATGTTGAATTAATTTCACATATTTAATTAAGCGGAATAAACAATTAAATATGCGATTAATGTACCTCTTGTAGAATTGGCCTTTGAATAAACGGGACAATCACGATCTCGCTTTATCAACCCAAAAACCTTCTCAAGTATTTCCCTTTCGCCTTACTTGATCACCGGTGGGAGATGCTTTCAAGTAATTTAATAAACTAAGGAAAAAGAAAAATATCTATGCTCTTGATTTTTCCAACACATGGAATTATGTACTTGGAGATGAAATAATCATCTCTTATTTATAAGGGGTATTGGACGAAAATTTAGAGATTAATGGGCTTGGAGAAAATCTTTTCTTAATCTCTAAGAAATCTTGAATATATCTCATATATTCTTTTCTCCAAAATAAAATATTCCACAAAAATCTCACACCCCTAAATAAATATGAAACTTTCGAAATTTACATGGAGAAAATCCAAGATTTGGATCTTCTTGAATATATGAGATATTCTTGTATTCCTAGAATACATATCTTGCATAATATCTTTCCAAGAAAATCAACAAAATCTTTTTCCTCCTTATCATGTATTTTTCGAAAATTAAAGGAAAAAATCAGCATATTATTTTCTTTTTATTTTAATCACCTTATCATTATTGGGCTACTTAATGGGCTACTTGAGGGGCCTTAAGGAGAATTAAGATTGGACCTCCTAATGGACTTCTGAATTTCAATATTGAGCCCCAATATAATTCAATCCATTAATATTAATTATTACCACTAATAAATTAATATTGCACTATCCATCTTAATCCATATTACGATAATATGGGCTCCCGGTTATTATTTCCCGCGTTTAAGATTATCAAGTCCATTAATTAATCAAGCTTCCGAATAGCTCTAAATTAATTAACATCTTTCACCTTGGAGTAAAGACAGCTCAACATTATTATTCGTACCGAAGAAACTAATTCTTCACTTGCAAGATTTGGTACAATAAAACTTCTGAGCCCACCAAGGGGACTAATCACACGAGCCGTACTCGCACGCGTTTCTCCGTATTAAATCTTAGCAACCGTCGTATGATTAATATTACTGCCCAAGACACAAAGTTCGAAGTCACAATGATTCTCACCCAACATGAATCAAAGCAGTAACTACTAAGCACACACGGTCCTATTTAAGTGACGGAGATTAAGAAATCAACAACCACTGAGGTCTAATTCTTCACCTTTCAGAACAGAAGAATTTCTCCTCGCTGTAGGACCTCTTCAACACATACTAAATGTGCTAGTGCAATCTCTTGGTCAAGACAGACCAATCTGAGCCTTACACATCGACCTTTCACGGTGGATTGTTCAATTCCACCTAGGCCGTGAAAATGTACGTTTAGTTACAAGTAAACTGTTAATGTCGTCTTCTGTGATCGGGTATCACCACATTAACTACAATGTAACACGTACAATATATTGAATGGTTTGCAATAGAAATTCAACATTCAATCATAACTAAAGCAAATGTGACAAAAGAATTATTCTCATAAATCGAGTGTTTGATACACGAGTTATACAAAGTAAAAGCATACTTTCACGTATATCTCCAACTACGGCCGCCGTCCCGTAGACGTTCGACCGCCGCCCGACCGCCGCCGAAGGCCGGCAGCCGCCGAACACCCGCAGCCACCGCACCCCCGAGCCGCGCATTGCGCTGCTGCCGCCGTGCGCCCTGCGCGGCAACCGCCGCATGCCGCCTGCACCGCCGCGCGCCCTGCGCCTCTGCCGCCGCGTCACCGCGCGCTTGAGGCCGCACGCCCCGCACTACTGCCGCCCGTGCCCGATGCCGAGCCGGCGCTGCCGCCTGCCGCGTGCATCCGCCGCCGCCCGTCCGCCATGCGCGACACACGCTGTGTTTTTTCAGGATTCTTGTGATTTGCAATTTCATTCTTGATATAACAAAATCCGTATTAATTTATTTTTAATCCTGAAAATATTTCGTTAAATTGCGTTAATATACATGAAATAATTATTCTTATGATTATTGCGTTAATATACATGAAATAATTATTCTTATGATTATTCCCTCTGTCTATTAAATCGTATATTTTCTAGAAATTATTTTCATGTGATTATCTTCCTTAATTGTTTATGCATGTTTATGTGATTTAATTATCCTACGTGCTTTACTTTTCCGCACATAGTTTATTTCTTTATAGTCCGCATATTATGCCCGGGTAGGCGGCGCCCGATATTTGTCAGACCGTAAATTTATGTTTTTGGTAGACGGCGCCCAATACTTGTATCTATGTGCTCTAGAATAATTAAATAAATTCTTATTTCTCCGTTGTCAATAAATTGGTCACAACTCTTACCATGTCACTTTAAAATCGTAGTGAAAATATATGATATTACCATGAAAGAATTCGATGAGCTTGCTCTCGATGGTAATAACTACCTGACATGGGTGCTAGATGTCGAGTTCCATATAGCCTTAATGTTGGAGTTATACGTGAAAGTATGCTTTTACTTTGTATAACTCGTGTATCAAACATTTATTTTATGAGAATAATTCTTTTATCGCATTTGCTTTAGTTATGATTGAATGTTGAATTTCTATTGCAAACCGTTCAATATATAGTACGTGTTACATAGTAGTTAATGTGGTGATACCCGATCACGGAAGACAACATTAACAGTTTACTTGTAACTAAACGTACATTTCACGACCTAGGTGGAATTGAACAATCCGTCGTGAAAGGTCGATGTGTAAGGCTCAGATTGGTCTGTCTTGACTAAGAGATTGCACTAGCACATTTAGTATGTGTTGAAGAGGTCCTATAGCGAGGATAAATTCTTCTGTTCTGAAAGGCGAAGAATTAGACATCAGTGGTTGTTGATTTCTTAATCTTCGTCACTTAAATAGGACCGTGTGTGCTTAGTAGTTACTGCTTTGATTCATGTTGGGTGAGAATCATTGCGACTTCGAACTTTGTGTCTTGGGCAGTAATATTAATCATACGACGGTTGCTAAGATTTAATACGGAGAAACGCATGCGAGTACGGCTCGTGTGATTAGTCCCCTTGGTGGGCTCAGAAGTTTTATTGTACCAAATCTTGCAAGTGAAGAATTAGTTTCTTCGGTACGAATAATAATGTTGAGCTGTCTTTACTCCAAGGTGAAAGATGTTAATTAATTTAGAGCTATTCGGAAGCTTGATTAAATTAATGGACTTGATAATCTTAAACGCGGGAAATAATAACCGGGAGCCCATATTATCGTAATATGGATTAAGATGGATAGTGCAATATTAATTTATTAGTGGTAATAATTAATATTAATGGATTGAATTATATTGGGGCTCAATATTGAAATTCAGAAGTCCATTAGGAGGTCCAATCTTAATTCTCCTTAAGGCCCCTCAAGTAGCCCATTAAGTAGCCCAATAATGATAAGGTGATTAAAATAAAAAGAAAATTATATTGCTGATTTTTCCTCTATAATTTTCGAAAATTATGATATTGGAAGAGATTAGATTTTGTTGATTTTCTTGGAAAGATATTATGGAGGATAAGTATTCATGGAATACAAGATTATCTCATATATTCAAGAAGATCCAAATCTTGGATTCTTCTTCTAAGTATTTTCGAAAATTACACCCTATAACAAGGTGAGTGAGATTTTTGTGGAATATTTTATTTTGGAGAAAAGAATATATGAGATATATTCAAGATTTCTTAGAGTCTAAGAAAAGATTTTCTCTAAAGCCCAATAACCACTAATTTTCGGCCATTCATAGTTATAAATAGGGGATGATTATTTCATCCCCAAGTACATAATTCCATGTGTTGGAAAAATCAAGAAGCATAGATATTTTTCTTTTTCCTTAGTTTATTAAATTGCTTGAAAGCGTCTCCCACCGGCGATCAAGTGAGGTGAAAAGGGAAATACTTGAGAAGGCTTTGGGTTGATAGAACGAGATTACAAGTGTCCCGTATATCCAAAGGCCAATACTACGAGAGGTACGTTAATCGCATATTTACTTGTTTAATTCCGCCTAGTTAAATATGTGAAATTAATTTAACATGCATGATGATAATTAGTTGTTGGAATTATTATTTGAATTAATTAGGATTAATTCATGCTAGTAATAATTGTATTTAAATTTGTATTTAAAATTCATCCCGAATAGATTCCGGACACTCCGTTTTTCCCAACACTTAAATGAGTTGAGCGAAACAATTCTCGAAGGTTCGAAATCCATTAACGCCCAGAAGGCGAAAACATTTATTTTTCTCATGAACCACCTGAGTGAGGAATTCATCATTCAGATCCTCATTCAGGGACCCCGGAATGTTGTGGAACTCCCTGTAGGATCGTTTCCAACAACAAAAGGATATACTTCTCCCTCCGGTATAATACGATTGGTTGAGACTCCGTTTCCAAGACCTCAAGTCTATAACGGAGTACAACTCTGCTTTGCACCGTATTGTAACCCAGTTGATGCAGAACAATCTATCAATATTCCACGCTAGCAACCTTATACTCCAGCAGCAGTATAGGGACAATTATATTATTGGTTGCAAACGTGGAAGGGGGAGAGAGTAAGATAATCTGGGTTAAAGGCCGAGGTCGTAGTACATCCGGTGGTCACAGAACCTCGAATTTCGCTCTTCATCTGGCAAGGTTAAGCAGTCCTGCTACAGATGCGGATGCAGAGGCCATTGGTCTCGTACGTGTCGCACTCCCAAGAACTTGGTTGAGGCTTATCAAAAGTAGCAGAAGGACGGCAATGGGAAGGCCCCTAGAGTCGAATCTCACCATGTCAGACTGTCTGAAGCAGACTTTGACCAAGACAACGTCGATCCTCTGGGCATCAAGCTCAAGGACCTTGGAGATGATGAGTGATTTGTGTATTTTATTGTTTTAATAATTTATATTTGGATCCTTTCTTTCAGATATTTTATTTTATGGATAATATTATGTTTTAGCTTCGATGTGTTTACCTTAACGTTGTCCATTAAATTTACTTGGATATTGCTTTTCATGGCTAGTAAACATATCAGCTATTAGGTCTGGGTTATTTCCTCTGGCATGATGGATTGAGATTGTGTTTTATGTTTGGTAGATAGCGTCACCACTCATGCAATCTTAAGAGATAAAAAGTTCTTTCATAACTTGTTAAATCGTAAGGGGAGTATAACTACAATAGCAATGATAGTAGGTTGATAGTGTGGTCCAGAAGAGCTCCCATTGTCCTCCCCGTGGGTACCGAACTCATAATGAATAATATCTTATTGTTTCCATAGTTTAAGTGTACTCTGCTCAGTTTTAGAGATATTATGACTAATGAATATCACATTGAAACTGAAACTGAGAACAATAACGAATACCTTTTGATGACTATTACTCGAGGTAGCCGTAAATAAGTTATAGAAAAACTTCCTTACTTCTCCCCTGGATTGTACTATTCCTACATCCGGCCGTCAAAATCTCCATCTAGCCATGAGTATGAAATTTCATGACCCGAACTTCTTTATATTAAGGCATCAGCGGTTAACTCATCCAGGACAATATATGATACGTAGGATTCTACCTAATTCAATTAGTTATAATAATTCGAATAATAGAATCCTTTCTGTTGATGAACTTATTTGTGATGCATGTCTTAAGGGTAAGTTGAATAGTGCACCCGTCGCGCACTAAGGTTAGACTAGAGTCTCCGATTTTCCTTGAAGTGAATTCAAGGAGACATTTGTGGACCGATTCACCCAGCATCAGGACCATTTCAGTATTTCATGGTCCTTATTGATGCCTCCACTAGGTGGACATATGCTTATTAGCTGTCTACCCGCAATCAAGCTCTTGCAGAGCTCATTGCGAAAACTATCGAGCTTAGAGCTCAATTCCCGGATTATCCAATCAAGTCGATTCGCATGGATAATACAGCTGAGTTCAGCTCGAAGGCCTTTACAGATTACTGTATGGCCCTGAGAATTATAGTGGAGCATTTGATCCCCTACGTCCATACCCAAAATGGTCTTGCTGAGACGCTAATAAAACGTATCAAATTTATCACGAGACCATTGCTTATGAACTCCAAACTACCCACCTCATGCTGGGGGCATGCAGTCCTACATGCATCGCACTTAATCCAAATTTGTCCAACTGCATATAATGATCATTCCCCCCTACAGTTAGTGCGTGGGAAAGAACCTAGCATTTCCCATCTGCGTATTTTTTGATGTGCGGTATACGTTCCAATAACGATACCAAAGCGGACCTATATGGGCCCACAAAGAAAACTCGGTATGTACGTCAGATACGACTCTCCATCCATCTTGAAATACCTCGAGCCTTTGTCTGGGGATCAATTAACGGCATGGTTCGCTGATTGCACATTCGATGAAGATTACTTCCCGGCATTAGGGGGAGATCCGAATTCAAAATTGAATGAATGTCGGGAACTTACGTGGAACGTAAGTAATCTTCAGTATCTAGATCCGCGCACTAATCAATCTGAACTAGAAGTTCAGAAGATCATTAACTTGCAAAATTTAGCACATAATCTGACAGACGCGTTCACTGACCATAGAGGTGTAACTAAATCGCATATACCTGCAGTAAATGCTCCCCAAAGGGTTGAGGTCCCAAGTAAAACGAGTACTCATGCCCCCACATGCCAAAAGCGTAAGGGACCCTCAAGAGATAGTAACACACCTAAACAAAAGGCTAGCAAATCTGGTTAGTCAAATGTAAAATCTCTAGAAGAGATCCGTCTAGATAACTCCAAGTCTCTAGGAGACGAGAGTCCTAGTGATGAAGCACGTGCACAAAATATTCCATGCACTAGGACCATGGAACGGCCAGACCCATATACAATGGGAAATGAGGAAGGTCTGGTTGACGTAAACGTCGAAGTCTCTGTGAACTTCACAGATACGGGAGAAACATACAATAGAAATATTACTGTCGTTGATGACACATTTGCAGCGTCAATTGCCCTTTCCATTATAAATGATCCGGATCCAGAACCCAAAATTATCGTTAAGTGCCGGAAGCACTCCGATTGGGCAAAATGGAAAGAGGCAATTGAAGCAGAGCTCGCATCGCTTAACAAAAGACAAGTATTTGGCTCTATCATTCGTACACCCGCACGCGTTATCCCAGTAGGATATAAATGGGTATTTGTATGAAAACGAAATGAGAACAATACTATGGAGAGGTATAAAGCGAGGCTTGTAGCTCAAGGGTTTTTCACAGAGACCCGGGATTGATTTCGATCAAACCTATTCTTCTGTCATGAACTCAATGTCATGGACTAAATAACGTTCCGCTACTTGATATCTTTGGCAGTTAAAATGAATCTCCAAATGAGATTAATGGACGTAGTAACCGCGTACTTATACGGATCACTAGATGCCAATATTTACATGAAAATCCCAGATGGATTTGACATTCCTCAATGAGTGATGGTGAAAACCGCAGTATGTATAGCATACAACTGCAAAAATTGTTGTATGGCCTGAAGTAATCGGGCCTCATGTGGTACAACCGACTTAGTGAATTCCTTCAGAAGAATGGATACACATTCGATAAAGCTTTCCCATGCGTATTCACGAAGAAATCGCAAGTTGGTTTTTGCATCATATCCGTCTATGTTGATGACCTAAACATAATCGGAACATGCAAAGAGATTAAAGAAGCCAATTCAATCTTGAAAGCTGAATTCGAAATGAAGTCCTTGGGTAAAACCAAGTACTGTCTCGGCTTGCAGATCGAGCACCTCCCAGAAGGAATCCTTATTCATCAGTCGACCTACGTAAAGAAGGTATTGGAGAGATTTCACATGGATAAATCTCATCCACTTAGCACCCCTATGGTTGTTCGATCCCTCGAAGTGGATAAGGACCCATTTAGACCAAGAGAAGATTCAGAAGAAATTCTGGGGCCAGAAGTTCCTTATCTTAGCGTTGTTGGAGCTTTGCTCTATCTCGCAAATTGCACTCGGCCGGATATTGCATTTGCTGTCAATTTGCTTGCGAGATATAGCGCTTCTCCTACAAGGAGACATTGGAATGGTGTTAAGCATGTTCTACGATACCTCCAAGGGTCTCAAGATCTTGGATTGTTTTATCGTAAGAACCAAGACAAAACCTTAGTAGGTTATGCGGATGCTGGCTATTTGTCTGATCCCCACAATGCCATATCCCAGACTGGTTACATTTTTCTCTGTGGTGGAACCGCCATCTCATGGAGGTCGGTTAAACAATTCATGGTTACCACATCTTCAAACCACTCAGAGATAATAGCTTTATTTGAAGCCGCACGAGAATGTGTTTGGTTAAGGTCCTTGGTAAAATACATTGGTGACTCGTGTGGTATCGCTAAAGGCGATACACCTTCCACCATTATATTTGAAGACAACGCTGCTTGCATCGCACAAATGAGTAATGGGTACGTCAAGAGAAACCTGACGAAACATATTTCACCTAAGTTTTTCTACTCATGCGAACTCCAGAAGAGCAACGTAATTACCATTCAAAAGGTGCAATCTAGTAACAATCTAGCAGATCTGTTTACTAAATCCTTACCTACGTCTACTTTTGAAAAGTATGTTTGCGGTATGGTGATGCAAAGACTTAAAGTGATGTTGTCTTCAGGGGGAGCGGTAACCCCGAAATAAATCTAGAAGATTTAGATCTAGAAGATCAATAACATTCCTCCCTAACTTATTATTTGGCCGATACCTAGCACGTGGAGTTTTTATGACAAGACATTTATGTTATGTCGTAATGTCCAAGAGGGGGTTTTGTAAATCTAGAAGATTTATTATTCCAAATCTAGAAGATTTGATGTGGACATTACTTATGGACCAAGAAACCCAACGGGCTTTATATCTTAGACTAGGGTTTTATTCTTATAAATAGATCATTGTATTCATTATTGTAAACACTCTCATACACAAGATCATTAGTGAAACTCCTGGCTTGGATCGCCCCCAAACATAGTCATTTCCGACGAACTGGGTCAACAAACGCTGTCTCTTTAATTTACGCACTTATTTACAACAATTTCATTATGGATGTATCTACATAAGTATTTTATACGTATAGTAGGTGTAAGCACATTAATTTTGCACCCAATTAAATGATGACATGTGTACGAATAAATATTAATATCAAAATAATTTATTATTTTATTTTGAGGATTTAAATAAATTAATTCTCAAATTAAATAATTAAATTTATTGATATTTAATATACATGTACAAACTTGCCAAAAATACGAGTCTGCAGTAATTAATAATGTTGACTTAGTGCTCAAGAAAAAATCAAATCGTATCTTGCATGAAGAAGGAAATAAATTAATGAGAATCAACTAAATCTGGAAATTTACCTATAAAAGCCCATCAAATCGGCATCGGCCAATCATAAAGCGCCACGTGGCACCATGAAGGAGGAAAGTTTTCATCTCCTCACCCTAGGGTCCTTTATTCATTCATTTTACACACATTCAGACAGACAGAAGCACAAGGAATTCAGAAGTTCAAGAGCTTTTGAAGATTCAAAGCGTTCTTCGTCAAATTCAAAGCGTTCTTCGTGGGAAGCGATCAGAAACGGCCTCTGATCCGAGATGAAGGTCCAGCACCCCTCTGATCCGGCGTTTCTCCTTGAAGATTCAAAGGCGTTCTTCGCAGCTTCAAGGCGTTCTTCACGCAAGTCTACCATAAACAGCCTCCGATCCGAGATCAAGGTCCAGCACCCCTCCGATCCGGCGTTTCTCCTCCAAAATACAAAGGACGTTCTTCACCAAATTCAAAGGCGTTCATCCCGCCTTCGAAGGCGTTCATCCTCCAAATTCCAAGAATAGCGTTTAATCCAAAATAAGGTGTTTCACCTTTGGATTAACGTTATAAACTCAAATTCAAATCTCAAACGGAGATCAAGGCGAGGATTTCTCCCGAAGAACATCCAAGTCAAGGTCAACACCGAAAAGAAGAATCAGAGGACCAAATCTAGAGCAAGTCACCCCGCACAAAAAGTATTTCGGTTTAATCCGAATAAATTCAAATTATAATTTTTTTCGTGTTTATTATATTTAATAAATTCGGAATTTGCAGTTACAGTAGGGATTAAAACCGTTTTCGTTCCGTAACTTTTTACCTTTTTTTTTGTCACATACTTATTTACTTTTTCAATTTAGTCCCACAACAATTCAAATATACCCAGATTAGTCCCAAATGGTAGGAAAACTAGTGAAACGACATCGTTTTGGCCACATGCTAATATTTTTCGGCGAAATAGGATGACGGGTCCCATTTTACGGACGTGGCACGTTGACTAAGTAATTTCTCTTATAAAATAAATATAAAACTAAAAAAATATTTTTCGACTCATTTTTTCAATAAAAAAAAATCTTAAAACTTAAAACTAAAAATAAAAATAAAGCTACCTGCAATTAAAATAAAAAATAAATCAAAACGACTAGCAATTTTCTCAAAAATATGAGAAAACTCTAATACCCGGTGTGTACTTCCCAGACGCGTACATGTTCTTGGCGCAGCTCTGCTGCTTCGAGCACCCTGTCGTCACTAAATACTATTTGATTATAGAGTACGCCGTGCAAAATCGGGGTCTTCCATTACTTTAATTGCAGGTAGCTTTATTTTTATTTTTAGTTTTAAGTTTTAAGGTTTTTTTTATTGAAAAGATGAGTTGGAAAATATTTTTTTAGTTTTATATTTAATTTTATAAGAGAAATTACATAGTCAGCGTGCCAGATCCGCAAAACGGGACCTGTCATCCTATTCCGCCGAAAAATATTAGCACGTGACCAAAACGACGTCGTTTCACGAGTTTTCCGGTCATTTGAGACTAATTTAGGTAAATTTGAATTGTTGTGGGACTAAATTGAAAAAGTAAATAAGTATGGAACTAAAAAAAAAAAAGGTAAAAAGTTACGGGACAAAAACAGATTTTAATCCCTGTATAGTATGTAACTTGGAGGCCGATTTAATTGATTGTATTTAAAATTTATTTTATTTTAATATCGGTGTAACACATTATACATATTTAATTTAAATACAATGATTAACTTGAAAAGTATAACTTTTATAAGTAAATGAACGGTATAGATTTTTATGTAATTAAATCTCACTTCTTTCAATCCATTTATTTGTTGGCAAAGTATAAAATGAAAATGGTTCATACATAAATAATTGAAAGATATTAGTTATTTTTACTTTAGAGTATTAATTATTTTTACTAATGAATATTAGTTGTTTTCACTAAAGAATATTAATTGTTTACTAAAAATAAACTAAAACTTTTTAATTAAGACAACTAAGAATCTTCAGTGAAAATAACTAATACTCTTTAGTGAAAACAATTAATATCATTTAAATGACCTAATTTCACTATATACTTACTTTAATTTGTTGATATAATAAATTCAAAACGTTTATCATTAATAAGCTTATCATGAACTATTTTCATATAATACTTTGTCAAAAAAAAAAAAAAAAAACTGAAAAGACATGTTAATTTTAAAAATCAAATTATTTAGTTGAAGTATCATTAATCTTATCGGGAGTATCATTAATTTCATCAGAGGTATCATTAGTCTGAGTTCAAGAAAATTGTTTTCTTGAACTCAGACTAATGATACCCCTGACAGGTTTAATGATACTCCTAATGAGATTAATGATACTCTAAAATTATTTTATGTTAAACTTATTATGAAGCGTTTTCATATAAAATTTACTTTTTTTTTTTAATTAAATTACGATTACAACAAATTTTATGGGATGGAGTGAGTAATACCATTTCCCATGTCTTAGTTAAATTCATGTTTTAATTTTTGGTAAGTTTTTATATTTTATTTCAAATGGATATTTTTGTCAACATAGTTCGACTATTATGTTATTATTATCTGAATCATAGGTGAAAGTAGGTTGAGACAAATCAAGCTACACGAAATAAAAGTGAATTTAACTCAAGATATAAATGATAGGCAAAAACGTGATAGGGACCCTCTCATGGAGTGGGGGCCATAAATTAACACTCATATATATTAAAATATTAATGCATCAAGACTTATTTATAATATTAAGAATTGGATGTTTACAAAATTAATTTAATTTTTTTTTTTATTAACATATTATTACATTATTCAATATTATAACATTATATAATACAATCTATTTAAAAGATATGATTCAGTCAAAATAAAATTTTAAAAAAGAACATACACCATAGATAACCTTAAATTTTGCTTTGAAAGTCTTCACCCGTAAATTTGCAATAAATATAATATCGTCAAGATAGAAGAAGAGAGAAAGAAAGTAGAGTTTATATGAAGAAAAAAATATCTTTAAAAATAAACTAATCGCCGAATATTAGCAATTAGACATTTATGAATAAACAAATAATCGAGGAATGTGAAAAAAAAAAAGGAATAAGAAAACACATAGAGTTTGGGATAATTAAATTGCAAATAATCAAGTGTCTTTAAAAAAAAAAAGATATATATATTTTTAACTCAATTATATACAATAAATATTCAAATTTCATAACAATTTTTAGTTAGCTTAATTGATAAACATAATAAATAATACTCATGGGGTCCTTGGTTCAAATCCAACTACATACAAATTTTTTATTAGTCCTCAGCATTCGACACGTAGGCGAAATCAACCACAAAGTCACATGAATGACTCATAGGATAAAGTGACATGCAACCACAAAGTGACACTTCAGCAATCTCAAACTCTCTATTAGTATAATAGGGGATTTGTTTTGTGTGTGAGACTATCTCATGTTATGAAATAGTGGTATGGAGTATAAATTGGACATGATATATTAACACTTTGACACGGGTGAATATTAATTTGTGTTTGCTCACTATAAGACAGTTTCACACAATTTTTTGTCTAATATTAAAATTCATTAATTAGATTGATATATTCTTAATTACTAGGCAGAAATTGGTGTTGGATTTGAGTTTTGTTAAAATAGAAAAAGGATGCCTACATCGGTTGTGACAAAAAAGATTAAGTTTTCTAATGCTTATTAAAAAACTTAAGGGGCGCTTGGTTAACAATTCTTCAATGGTAATGGGAATGTAAATTGATTTCCATCTATACCCTCATAATGAAAATAATATGTTAGTGGAAGAAGTGTTCCAATGGTGACTCCATTGCTAGTGTAATGCCCCAATTTTGGAATAGAGGTGGACAACAAATGATTGTTGGTGGAGGAATAGGGGAGTGATTGAGGAGGATGATTGTAGGAAGAAAATAAGGTAATCAAAATTGAGTAGTGATTACCTTATTTAGAAGGAGAGGTAGTGATTTTGTTCTCATGAACAATGTTAATTACACTAATTTTCAATCTCATTCTCTTTACCATTGAAGAGTTGTTAACCAAGCGTCCCCTTAGATGTTTTTATTATAACTAATAAGTATATCAATCAAGGCAAAAACTTGTATGAGGTCTCATGATATGAGATAACACAAATTAACAAATATCTCTACCAAAGTGTTAATGAGTCAATACTCTAATTACACATATTTTTATTGTTTCATGCCATGAGACAGTCTCATACCTGAGCTACTCATCAATCAATACACTTTATAGTTTTGTGTATGATTCTAAAAAAAAAATGAGAAAGGTAAAAATCATGTTAAAATTCTCTCGGTCGCATGCCTCTTGGTGTAATGGGAACGGAGTTTTCCCCAACAATAAGGATATTCGACATGCTTAAGACCATATATTACTCGAAATCTTCCCAATCCCCATGCATCAATTTAGCTTTTAATTATTGATAATAGACTATGTATCCGATATTAATTCATCATTTATCTATTTGCATTTAATGTTGATCACTACAGCTTGCTTGATTAGATTAGAGTTTCCCTTATTTTTTTAGTTTATACAACCCCAACTATTGAATGAATGTACTGTGCATTAGATGCATATAATATATTAACGTTATTTTAAGTTTATGTCCTCAGAAATTTAAAAATATGCTTTGGTATTTCGTTATAATGGACAAAAAATGTTTTTATTTGTCCAAAGTCATAAAATGTATAAGCAAAAGCTTGTAAGAGACAATACAAAATTAAAACCTAAGTTATACTTCATTCCATTATCTCATGTCATGAGACAGTCTCACACAAACCTATTCAAATATATATATATACACACATACATACACACACATACCAAACTGATCACAAATTTAGTAGAGTTATTAATAATGTAAAAAAAAAATTATGTCATGAATTTTCAAATTGTTCTTAGTCAAGGGAAAAATTATTTGACCTATTATACCCTTAATGAATTAACTCTTGTAGTTGAGTTTGTACCACAGTTAATTCACCATGTACCACACTTTATTTAAGCCTATAACGTCATACGTTCAGTCTGTACGCCAAATATTGCATTCTATACCTTTTTTTACTCGTACCACCATATATTTAATGTGTATCATAATTAAATCATATTGTACCACACTTTATTTAAATCTGTAGCACCATTATCGTACCACACTTTATTAAGCCGGTACCACAATTCATTTCAGTATTACCACAATTAATACATCTCTTAGTCTCATACAACACAATTTATTCAAATTATAACACATTTTATTGAGTTAGTAGAACAATTTATTAAATTCGTACCACAATTTATTCAAGTGTGTGCCACGATTTATTCACACCGTATCACCACATATTTAGTCTTTATCACAATTAATTCATCCATGTACCACATTTTATTTTATCTCTTACCACCATTAATATATCACATACTATTCACACAGTAGCATATTTTATTAGGCTCGTTCACTATTAATTCACCTCATACAACACGTGTATCACACTTTATTAAGTATGCACCATCATGAATTCTCCCGTACCACACTTTATTATGCACATACAACTATATTTTAAGTTTGTACCACCATTTTAAAGACCATATAATTTTAGTAGTTAACGTCATACACCAATTTGGACGACTAGTATTCATAATCTTTAACCTCGTACCACCAAGTTAAACCCTCGATTATTAAACTCGTACCACCATATATTATAAACTCTAATTTTTTTTTAACTAATAGGGATGAAGACACCTGATGGTGGAGAGGGAGAAATTGAGAGGAAAAACGGTTGGCAACAATATACATGTGAGAAATTGAAAAGGAAGGGGGAGAGATCAGGGAAGTTACGCACAAAAAATAAAAACACTAAAAAAAAGACGAAGGAGAAGAAAAAAATGCGTAGGAAAAAAAAGGAGTAAAAAAAAATCCTGATCAAAATTAAAAAATGAGGGATAAGGATAGAGTTAGTAAACAATATATTTTCTTAGCTAAAAAATAAAAATAATTAAATCCTTAACAAAATAGAACTTTTAAATTAATTGACTAAATATGGGGGTTCCTCCAATTATAATTTATTTAATAAGATATTGAATCCCCTATGGTAGAAGACTCAACGAATGTTAATATAATATAGGTGGAGTTGCTTTCTAGAAGAATCGAATTTAGGATTTGGTGTGAGCCAAAGACTTTGATACCACGAAAAAAAAATTATTCATTTAAAAGTAAGAACTTGTTAAGAAGTATGAAATTAGTATTTTTTGTTTTTTTTACCAAATATATATAATGATGTAAAGTTGTCCTTTGTAGATTAAAAAAATTGGCAAAGTAGTATATTGCTAACCAACTTCAGAGTGAAACCAATTGGCATTGAGTATGTATAGAAAGAAATATAAACCGCTTTGCAATACTTTTCAGTATAACCATTAATATTCTCTTTGTCTCATTTTTGTTTATCAATTTTACTATTTATCCCCTTCAAACACTTTTAAATTACACCCTATTCCACTAATAATTACGTAGAGAAATATTTGTATTTCGTCTCATGCACTTAAATTGAATAATACACAATTATAAAAAAATAAAAATAAAAATTATTTTATCCATTTAAATACTACAAAATCAAGTCTCACATTAAAGTCAAGAAAAGTCAAATGAGCAAACATAAAAAGGACGGAGGTAGTACCATTTAGTATAACCAGCTAATATTCTCTAGTTAAACAACTAATACTCCTCGTACCCTTCAACTAATATCCTTAAGTGAAAACAACTAATATCCTGTAGAAGTAATAACCCTTCAGTAAAAACAACTAATACCCTATAGAAAAAATAACTAATACTCCCTCCGTCCCAGTTTTGTTTTCCCATTTGCCAAAAAGGCCCGTCCCAATTTTGTTTTCCCATCTCTAAAATGGAAACTACTTTATTCATTTAAATAATAATTTATTCACCATTCTCAATACTACTTTATTCACCATTCATCATTCCAAATACTATTTTATTAATTTAAATACTAAAATCCAACTCTCGCATTAAACTTCGCGCACAGTCAAACGGGAAAACAAAATTGGGACGGAGGGAGTACCTTTTAAAAGGTTCTTGCATGAACCATTTTCACTCTATACTTTTCGTTTTCATTTTGTGTGTATTCTTAAATAGTAATAGTTTCATTAAAATGTGTTAATTTATAGTTATACTATATAATAAATATAACTAATGGCGTATCATTTAAAACTGTAAATGAAAATAATTTATAATAGTGAAAAAACTTATTAGAAAAATAAAAGATTAAATAGTCTCATAGATATCATTTCGTGAGACAAAACAATATAATCATTATCCTTTTGTTAACAGAAGAATGAATCAAATGAGATATACTAGTATCATATATCGACCGATGCCTCTAAATTCTAATGGCCATACCAGTATTGCTATTTGATCTAACATTGACACAATTTGGATGTTTCTAGCTAATTAGATGTTGTTTCTAATAACATTAAATATATTTATTTAGCAATAAAATAATAAGTAAATAATATTATAAACATTTTATGATTTATTTCTTTTGAAGGGACCGTACGTGTAGTATACAATTTATTCAACCACGTCTTGTGCATCTTGGAATTATTTATTATTATATATAATATGACCAGAAACCTTATTTGTGTTTATAGTAATTTTATCAAGTGGTATTTAATACCAACTTTGACTTTGCAGAGGGCGATATAAAACCTAATTTTGATTTCTTCAGCTAATTAATTTGATAATGATATATCAACCTATATCTACATATGTGGTATCCGTTTTGATCTTAATTCTCACAACATTAATCATTAATTTGACTTTTGTGTTTTATCGTAGTTTGATTGATCAATTTGTGTATACAGTGATATACTTACTAATAAATTCTATATGAAAATGGTTATGAAACTATTTTAAAATATCGAATATTTGATTAGAGTATTGATGATCTTACCAGGAGTATCATTAATTTGGTTCAAAAAATTTACACAATTACAATATAACACCACCAACCCAAATTAATGATACTCCTGATCAAATATTCAATATTTTAATATAGCTTCGTGATGAACTTATCATTAACTATTTTCATATAATACTTTTCCATATACCAATATATACATATACAATATATATTGATAAATGTATAAAATATTGTATCTTCATAGTTATTACTACTACTATACTTTAAGAATGCAAAATATAAGTATTAAGATAATAAAGTATGTGTAGATGCCCAACGTACACTAGCGTAGTAGTCCTCCCTTTGCAGCTGAATTTAGTCGCATACAAGATAAGGATAACTAGATTCAACATATTGCATTTGGATGACTTATAACTAGAAGAATCCAAAAATTAAACAGAGTTCAACAAGGAAGCAAATAAATGCAAGAAAAGAAAAGTACAAATATATGGTTAAGGATTCGTAATATTAATAAATGTATGCGACTCTGCATGACATGATGACTCGAGCAATTTGGATAGAATAGAAATGGTGTTTGGATGCAATATGACATATATATATATATATATATTCCCTCTATTCGCAACTTAATTGTTATTTACTAAAGAGTAGATTTTATATGAAAATAGTTCATGATAAGCTTATCATGAAACTGTTTAAAATATCGAATATTTGACCAAGAGTATCATTAATTTGGATTCAAGAAAATTTACAACAATTACAATATAATACCACTGACCCATGTTGTTACTCGAAATATGTATCAAAATACGGTTTAATGTGGCTTTGATAGAGTAACTAACTTTTATGATTTGTTGGTATACTGATCTTAATGGCTTGAGGCTGACTTTCCCTTGCCGACAACGGCCCTTATGACGAGGCGGTATATTTCCCCTCCCCGTCTTCTCCTCGGTCATGACGAGGCCGAGGCGCCTAGTGCTTATATCCTTCTCAGGCCGAGCTCTGAGTGTCGAGGCGGGGATAATGCGTATGGGTCTCAAACTGTTCTTGCCACATCCCCTTCGCCCGCCCGGCCAAAGTTTAGTGTCTCCCTTTGAGCCTGGCCTCGTCCTGTAGGGATTATTTGACACACAACAATTGCCCCTCGACTTGTTTCGAGGTCTCCTTTGGGACGAGTCGAAACCAGTGTGCTTTGAGGTGAGTTGAAAAGATGGGTACGCGTCTCTGTCGCGGGAAACCAAAAGTCGTACGAGATTTAGTGGGCGTGTTCCTGGGGAAGGGGCATTTCGTCTGCCCCAGGCGTGCCGCCCTACTCATAGGCAATGATTATGTCTTTCTCGGGAACGCGCAAGTTGGGGCGCACGCGCCCTTCCGAAAGGCCGCGACTGGTGCTAACGTGCCCACATGGTGTGGACGCGTTTACTTTTAGGTCCCTGGGTTTTGGCCATTTCGCGCCTCGAAACCCGCGGCTGAGAGCGACTAATTGCGCAAAGGTCCCCCCGTTTTCTTATAAAAAGGGGCGATGCTCTTCATTTTTTAAAATCTTGCTTCCCGCTTAGAAATCTTTCCATATCCCAGCGTTTTTCTTGCGCGATTTTTCCGGCGACTCCGCTCGTGCGCTCACCGGACTCCTCTTTGGTAAGTTTTGAGACGTATTTCTTCTTTCTCTTTTCTTTTATCATCGACATGGATCAAATGCCTTCTTCTTGCGGCGTCGGACATGGAGTTGGTGTGCTCCGGCGGTGTTTGCAAAGGGGAATAGGTGGGAGGAATCCTTTTTCCCTATGCGATGACGACGGATTGGACGTAGTCTTTGGTGGTACACCTGTATCAACCGGCTCATCGTCGCCTGCCCCTGGAGGAGGACGGCCCTCCTCTGGCGACTTTTCCGGCCGTGATGGTGGAGCCAACGAACCCTCCAGCCCGGATCTTTCTACCGAGGCCGGCCGCATCTTTCAGGATCTTGAGGCCCACGATCGAACCGAGAGGGAGGAGGCCGAGACTGTGGCGAAACAGGAGGAGGAACTGGCCTTCTGGAGGTGGCGTGCCGAGGAGATCGAGACGGGCTACAGGCTGTGGGTGTCCTTTATGGATAGGAGGTCGGGGCCAGGGTCAGATTTCATATACGACTGCTACATTTCCTCGTATCTCTATAATCGGCCGTCTCGCGAGGCGTTCGAGTTTTTGACCCCTTCCAAGACGGGGTTCTATTGGAATGGGATTCGAAGTACGATCACCGGGAGGAACCTCAAGGACTGGCAAAGGACTTTCCAAGTCCCCATTGATGTTCACTTCTATGTCCCAGACAAAGACGAGAGGGCTGACCGGCCTCCGCCGGGTATGGTCGCCGTTTCGTATGATATTATGGACGCGGGTCTTCGCTTCCCGCTCCATCCGGCAGTTACCAATCTTCTGATCGCCTGGGGCTTGGCCCCGTTCCAGTTCAGCATCAACTCTTGGCGCTCTCTGATCGGCATGTATGTTCTTTTCGGCCTTCACCATTTGTATCGCATGCCGACGGCCGGCGAGATGAAATACCACTATAGCCTGGCGAAAGAGCCCCGAAAGAACGGGATCGTCCATGTCAAGCACCTTCATGAGAAGCACGTCTTTGACTTGCCGTCTAAGGTGCACATCAAAGACGAGCACTGGTTCTGGGTATCTGGAAGGTGGAAATCCGATCGTGGATATCGACATCCCCAGCAAGTTTGCATACAAACAAGACAGTAAGTCCTTGTGATTGGCTTTGCTCGTCTTGTACTGATCTAATGTATTATTTGCCTGCAGGTTACTTGGTGCCTAGGCGGGAGGAGCTGTCGTTTGATTTCCGCCTCGTCCTCGCTAAAGTCGATCTCGTGGATCACCGGGAGAGGTATTATCGATCTTTGCTCGCAGAGAAGAAAAGATTAGAGTCTCGACTCTTTTGCTACCCCTGGTACCTCCTGCAACCTTCTCTTAAGTTTATCATTGCTCTTGTGTGATCATATCTTTCGATTTTTATTCTAACATGTTCGTCCCGACATGCAGGCGACTATCCCATCTACCCCGCCTGCCCACCCGAGCTCATCATGGAGATACCGGACCCCCTCGTTGGGAAGAAGAAAAAGGGATCAAAGAGTTCATTGTCGATTCCCGCCCTTCCTATGGGGCCCGTCGAGGTTCCCACTGCCATCGCCGTGCTGGTGGTGACAGTCGCTTCTTCTGCCGAGGATCAGACTCCTCTCACCACTCCGACCAAACGGGGGCGAGACCCTGTTGAGATGGAGCCTGTCGGGGAAAAAACCTCTCCTCCTCCGAAGAAGTCTTGCCTCGGCGAGAGGGTGGTAGGAGTTGGAGCTGGAAGCCCACAATGGCAGTCTGGGGTGATGCCGGATCGCTCTTTCTTGGGACGAGATCACGATTGGGTTGTCAGCTCTATTTTCGGAGTACTGATCTTATTCGCCTTACGGTAGAAACCTCTTAATACTAAGTGTTCCCTTGTTCTTCCAGTAGCATGGAGGATGACCCCAGCCCTCGGCGCAAGTTCTGGACTTTATTGGGTCGAAATTTACCGAGAGCTTCGAGTCACTCCCCTCTTGCCTTCGTCGGACGATGCAGGATGTGCCCCAGGCGTGGGATATTGAGTTGGAGTCTACCGTCGTGCACAATTCTGGGAACTCCAACTTGTACCTCGCTCAAGCCTACCAGCTGAAAGCCGCCTCGGTGATGAGCCAGGCTCTTACCCAGAAGGAGCATGATGCCAAACGTACCTTCCTTGACGTCGAGGAAAAGGGGAAAGCCCTTGTGGAGCTGAAAGCCCGGGTCGCTTCCCTTGAAGCCGAAGCGGAGGCAGGTAAAAAGGCGACTGTCGAAGTAGCCGTTCTTTCGGCCAAGTTACGATTGCAGGACGAGAGGACTTCTCTCCTCGAGGAGAATTTGCGCCGGGAGGCAGAGTCCGCAGCCAAGCTTGTTGAGGAGAAAACGGTGGCCAAGAGAAAGAGGCTGGAGGCTGAGGAGAGGGCCCTTGCCGCGGAGGTCGAGGCCCGGAAGGTCGGCCAGGAGGTGGTCCAAGTTCGGAATGAGCTTGCCTCGGCAAAAGAGATGGTGGAGGAGTTCAAAAAGAAGATGTCTCTCTCCCCCGAGGAGTACGATGCCTTGAGCGATCCGGCCCAGAACACCAACTATTCATACTATCTGGCCATCTCGGACTCGCTTCGGGTGTTGTACAAAGCTGGGCGTCCCCTCGACGAGTTGGCCCAGTTCTTCCGCGAGTATGTCCTTTCCCATCCTCTTCACAGGGATATCTTCGTTGGCTGCCTCAACCTAGAGAGGGAGATGGGGATTGACCTGAGCTGGTGGCCGAATCGATCTCGGCTCTTGATGCCGGGAGAGGGTCCTCTCGATTCTCCCGAAGATGGGGGTAAAGAAAAAGACCAACCCGTCCCTGCCGATGGAGGAGCCACTGTTGATGCCCCCGCTGCTACCGAACACGAGATCCCCCAACCGGCCATGAACACTGGAGAGGCGAGCCCAGCTGTTGACGAAGTCGTTCCCCCCTCTGCCGAGTAGGATAGAATTTATTTGTGTTTACGCTGTACTTTCCCGAAGTTGTTGCCCCCGGAGGCTATTTTATGTAATCTTTTGATATTCATCAATGAACAATGTCCTTTTGATGTTTTGATTCCTGTGCACTTTTGAGTTTTCCATTTGTACTTCCTTTCTTTGCCTCGGTCGTTATGTAAAATTTGGATAATGAGAAAAGATTAACCAACTTAATTGGCCCTGATTTCGAATCGGTTATCTCGACTACTTTCTCGTTTATCACACTTACATTAACGAGATATAAGGTATCTTGGACTCATCTTTTGCCGTTTCCCCCGAGGTCCAGCCTCGTCAAGGGTTAGGACTTAATTGTGAGGTTTGACCTCGTATTTTACTTTCGTCTTTAACTATACCGCCTTAAAAGGCTTGTATGTTAGCGCTCGCCTGTGAGTTTTATCTCGTCGGGTATCTTTTGCCCCTTTGAGATCTCGTCTCGTCTGGGGACTTTTACGCCATCACGGGGTATATCCGCATAATTGGTCTTAGTGCTCTAGGGAGCTATGTTTTAAAAGCGGAAGCGGACGTTGAACCGTACAGCCCTGACGCTTTTGGTCGGACCGGTCCGATCGGGTTTAACCGTTATTAAAGCAGTTAAACCGGTATGACGTCATAATTACATAATATATAATTAAATATATAAATAATAGATTATTAAAAAGAAAAAAAAAGAAAAAATAACTAATGTTAGTATAATTATAATCAAAATAATTTATGTTTGCAATGAATTGAAAAAAAAATTGTGGTTGAAGTATAAGAAATACGTGAATATCCCTAATTTTATTTATTTTATATACATTAGATTTATACCACTAATTGAATACCCCTAATTTCTCTCCCTTTTCCCAAAAAAATCTATCATATTCCAAAAAAATATCTTCCCACTTCCCTATGCCTTCGTCCTCATCACTCTGTCTTTTTTCCCAAAAGAACTTCCCATCTTCTTAGTTTAACAGTCAATTATTCTACCTAAACTATCGTGAGAATAAAATTACTTAATTATTTGAAGGAGTGATATACCAAACTTGAATAAGCTACGCGTTATTAGTTGCAGACTTGCAATACAAATGGGGAATGTTCAACACAGCAGCGATGCAAGGGTGAGATATCGTGCACAAATCTGCGTTTTATTCCATCACTCTTCACTTTCTCTGTTTTGTCTCTCAAACTTCCTTTTCCACCATTTTCACTGTGCACAGGTTTATTGCTCGCCGAGCCGCCGGTTGAACCGGCGACCGGTCGAACCCGAATTTTCTAGTTTTAGCCGGTTCGTGAGTGCTTTGGAAGATCACCGGTCCAACACTATCGAGCCGTACGTTAGGTTGTCTGAGTAGCGGTTGGACCGATCCGATCGGCCGGTTCGATCCGCTTTTTAAAACATAGCTAGGGAGGCTTGGCCTCTTAAAGAGTCTGGGTGTAACATGACTGCCTGAAAAGGTCTCGCTGTTAACGCTCACCTCGGATCTCTAGAATCCTTTGGGAGACTTTTACTCGTTGAGACTTTTTGCCCTTTTGAGATCTTGTCTCGTTCGGGGACTTTATGCCATCGTGACGTATATCGTCGTGATTGATCTTGTGCTCTAGGGAGGCTTGGCCCCTTGAAGAGTCTTACGTGCCTAGGTCGAGATCTTGTTCGTCATAGGGCTTTTGCCCTCTGAGGTATTCCCTCGTCGAGGGTCTTTTATCCCCCCAGGTATGGCCCTTGGACGGGGTTAAATCCTGGACGAGCGCGGGTCTCGTTTCAGGACTCTGTGCCTCATAAGAAGCATAACCTCTTATGGGGACTTTATTTTTGCTTCGGCCAATGGTCGGACCTTGGCCTAGGCTCTGTGCTCTAGTCCAGGCATAGCCTAGAGAAGGGGGCTTTATGTCACGGTCGTAGAGTTTGCTTGCAAATCGATCAAAATTTATTTATTTTTCAAAGACTTGAGTTACAAAGCCAATTTACTGGTAGTATTTCTTGAGGTTGATGGCGTTCCAAGGGTATTGATCTGGGACGCCGTCTAGGCGTTCGAGCTCGTATGCCCCGTTAGCCAGGAATTTTGCGACTCGGAATGGTCCCCCCCAATTTGGACCGAGGGGGACTTTCGAGTTAGGTTGGATCTTCTTCAAGACGAGGTCGCCTACGGCGAATTGTCTGACCCTGACTTTGGAGTTGAAGAATCTTTCTAACTTCCTCTTGTAATCCTCGTTTCTTAGGGCAGATGCGAGTCTTCTTTCTTCCAGTACGTCTAAGTCAGCTCTTCTGGCCTCATTATTTTCTTTTGTGATGACCTGCGAAGTCCGGTGGGTTGGCATTATGATTTCGAAAGGGATGACGGCTTCGGCTCCGAAAGCTAGAGCGAAAGGGGATTCGCCCATCGAGTTCCTTGTTGTCGTCATGTAGGACCAGAGGACTTCCGGCAGGCAATCTGCCCATTTCCCTCTGGCCTCATCTAGCTTCGCCTTGATCGTATGTTTGAGGATCTTGTTAATCGTTTCGACTTGCCCGTTGGATTATGGGTGGTATGGTGTGGAGAAATTTCTTTTGATAATCCACTTCTCGCAGAAGTCCATCACTTCCAAGTCGCCAAACTGTTTTCCATTGTCGGAAATAATGGTTTGAGAAAGACCAAAATGGCATATGATGTTTCTCCAAATGAATTTGATGATCTGGGCCTGATCGATGGTCGTCAAAGCTTCTGTCTCAACCCATTTGGTGAAGTAGTCCACCGCGACCACGGAGAACCTTCGCCCCCCAGCGCTGTGGGCATTGGGCCTATGAGGTCTATCCCCCACTAAGCGAAAGGCTAGAGGATAAGTTTCCATTGCTCTGGGGTGATACACTTAAGGAGGGGCAAGGTAAAACTTCTCTTGTACAGCTGGTTATTGCCGATCGTGTACCTCGTCGCCCTAAGCTCCAACTGTCGAGACTTAATACGATTTGCTGGTAGGGTGCTGTCCTTCAAGAATGCTAGTATTGTCGTCATCCAGCTTGGCGGCTCGTCCCCTACCGGGGCCACTAGTTGTTGGCCTATGGAAGGGGCATGGAGCTTAGTCAGATTGATGTTGGAGAGGTTGGTCGTGCCCTCCGAAGTGGCTAGCTTTGATAGGGTGTCGGCCTGTGAATTTCATTCTCTTGGGATCTGCTCAATGTAGACCTAGTGGAACTTCTCACATAGCTTAATGGCGTGCTCGTGGTATTTGATCATTTGCTCGCCTTGAGCCTCGTATTCCCCCTTTAAATGGTTCACCACCAAGAGTGAGTCCATGAAGATGTTGAGCTTCCGAACCCCGACGGCGATGGCTAGGTCGAGACCGCCGATAAGAGATTTGTACTCCGCCTCGTTGTTCGTGGCCTGGAATGAGAATCTGACGGTGTTGGTGAAATATTGACCATCTGGACCCGTCAGTATGATCCCTGCCCCGGCGCATGAGCTCGTCAAGGACCCGTCTACGTAAAGCTTCCAAGCCGGGTGGTTTACCTTGGATGGGTGTGGTGGATATGTCAATTCCACGATGAAATCTGCGAGTGCTTGGCCCTTGATGGCGGTTCTGGAGGCATAGGTGACCCCGTATTGGGATACTTCCAAGGACCATTTGATCAGTCGGTCACTCGTGTCTGGGCGATGCAACACTTGCCGAAGAGGAAAGGTTGTCAAAACCTCGACTTGATGATCAAAGAAATAGGGCCTCAGCTTTCTAACGCTCATTACTAGGGCGTAGACAATTTTTTTCAATAGGAGTATTTGACCTCGGCCTCGTGCAGAACCTGGCTTACATAGTATATAGGCAAGTGGTCTTGTCCCTCGGCCCGTACCAACACGGCGCTCAGAGCGGTGTCAGATGCGGCCAGGTAGAGGAAGAGCTTCTCGTCGGGTACCGGTTTAGCCAGGATCTTGGGGTTGGCCAGGTATTCCTTTATCTTGATGAATGCCAGTTGGCTTTCTCTATTCCAAGAGAACTTTTTGTCCTTGATTGTGGCGAAGAAAGGCTTACTCTTGTCGCCCAACCTCGAGATGAACCTATTTAGAGCGGCAAACCGTCCCGTCAGCACCTGAACTTGGCGTACCGTCCTCGGCTCTGTCATATCGATGATCGCCTTAATCTTGGATGGGTTAGCCTCGGTGCCCCTTTGGCCGACGATGTGGCCAAGGAATTTGCCCTTGCTGACGTCGAAGTGACATTTCTTTGGGTTGAGCTTCATGATGTACGTCCTCGAGATCGTGAAGGCCTCGACGAGGTCTCGGAGATGGTCCTCCTTTCTCATGCTCTTGACCACGATATCGTCGATATAGACCTCCATCGTTTTTCCTATTTGGTCGGCGAATATGGTGTTCACCAGCCTTTGGTATGTTGCCCCGACATTCTTCAGTCCGAAGGGCATCCTCGTCCATGAGTACATGTTCTTTTCAGTGTGGAAATAAGTGTGTTTGACATCCTCGGCGGCCATTGGGATCTGGTGGTAGCCGGCAAAGGCTTCCATAAAGGACATCATCTCGTGGCCCGCCGTACTGTCTACTAGGTGGTCAATATGCGGTATAGAAAAGTGATCCTTAGGGCATGCCTCGTTTAAATCTGTGAAATCGATACACAACCTCCAGACGTCGTTTACCTTCTTGACGAGGACGGGGTTCGAGACCCATGGTGGCTCGTCTTGTGCTGGCTCTATCAGCTTGTTCTTAAGGAGCTTTCTGACCTCGTCGCCGAGGGCTTTATATTTCTCGGGGCCCGAATTTCCTTCTCTTCTGAGCCACTGACTTTCTCTTAGGGTCGATCTTTAAGTGGTGGCAGACATGTTTTGGGTCGATGCCGACCATGTCCCTATGATCCCAAGCAAAGACGTCACTGCTCTTCTTCAAGAACTCGAGGATCTCAATCCTTATGCCTGACGGGATGTTGGTTCCCATTAATACTTCGAGACTAGGCCGAGCCGGGTCCATGAAGACTCTTTCCAGCTCCTCTACGGGAGCGGTCTCTCTTGGATTCAGGTATTTGCCTAGTGGGTCGAATTCGACCACCATTGGCTCGAAGCCGATTTTGGGTTCCATAGGGTCATCAAGGACTTGTATGCGATCCCGGTTTATCTCCATTGGGGTCTCGTCCTCGGCCTCTTGGGTAGGAATTGAGTCGAGGCTCGTGACTACATTAACGTTTAGACTAAATGTGGAATTTAAAAAGAGGCACGAGTAGTTCAAACATTTTCTAGTCATATTCTGGTCCCCTTTTACCGTGCCAACTAAGCCTTCCATAGTGGGGAACTTGATACAGTAAAAGTAGGACGAGGAGACTGCCTCAAAAGTTTCGAGGAAAGGACGACCTAGGAAGCCATTGTATATGTTTGGCTGATCCACTATTACAAAGTCTAACTGCCTAGTTATCTTCGTTTCTTCCCTCTCGTGGCAGACGAGCTCCACGGATAGCTTGATTCTTCCATAGGCTTGGACGGCGGTATCTCTGAAGCTGCGAAGTACGGTGTCGAACGGTTTGATGTACGCCACAAAACTCGCCATCTTGTTGAGAGCCGACTTGAAGACGATGTTGCAGAAATAACCATTGTCCACCAGCAGACGATCTACGGTGATGCCGAGGATCTTTCTGTAGATGACGAGGGCGTTATTCTTTGGGCAGAGAGCCCCTTCCCGATCAACATTAGTGAAGGTGATCACGAAAGTTTTGGATATGGTTGGCTCTGGGGGGGAGATCGCGTGGACATTCTCAAATGCCCTGATCTCGGCCTTCCTCTTGCGGTTCGACATAGTCGAGACCGGGATAAGGCCTCCAAAGGCTCCTCCCCCCTGGAGCATGTTCACGCGTCCCCCTGTCCGGAGTGGGGGAACGCCATCTTCATTGTCGTCCTCTTCGTCTTCGACGTGTGCGACGGGAGGGGCCTGTCTTGGTGCTGAGGGTCTTTGCTGATGGGGCTGCCCCCTATTCTGGCCAGGGTTATGGGGACCAGGGTTCGCCGGCTTCTTGACGAAGTTGTTGAGCTTCCCGTCCTCGAACAACTTCCATAGCTGTCGGAGGAGGTCTCGGCACTCGCTAGTATTTGCCCCGCAGCATCGTGATAGGCGCACCATTTTGCCCTGTCAACCCATCCCTTGTTGTGGACAGCCTTTGGCTTGGTCAGCAAGTCGTCGTGCTGAATGACGTTGAATACGTACGCCGGGGTTTAGGCTAAAACTTTGAGCAGCTGCTCATCTGTTTCGTTGACCCACTTCTTGAAAGTGCCTGACGCTTTCTCTCCCATCTGGCGTGGTGCCGACGGGTTCCTCCTGTGTTGGGGGGAGGCTTTGGGTTTCTCCCCTACCCCAGCCTTTGGGACCGAGGCCGTAGCTTCGGTTTTGGGAGTCCCCATCCTCTGTGCCAGTAGCTTCTGGCGGGTGATCATCTCCCCGACTCTCCCCTTGAATTAGGCGTATATCATCGGGAGCTTTTTTGACAAGTGCTTGAACATGGGGGAGAGCGCGGCAAACCCGTTGAGGGTAGAGTGAAGATAGAGCTCATCACTGACGGGCTCCCCGGTGAGGATGATTTCATCGACACGGTCGATGTATGCCTCATTGGATTCGTTGTCTGCCTGCTTGATATTCATCAACCTATGGCGTCCTTCGGGCTTGGCTATCTTGTCCGCGAAGTAGGTGACGAATTTTTCGCTCAGATCGGCGAAGCTCGTGATGGAACGGGAGGGCAGGTTGACGTACCACTTGTGTGCTAGTTCGCCCAAGGTAAGGGGGAACAAGCGACACTTCGTGTCTTCAGTTGCGCCTCGGCCCATCATATAGATCCGATATTTGCTCAAATGGGTCTCCGAATCTGTCCTTCCCTCGTATAGAGGGGTTTGGGGAGGGGTGACCTTTGTCTGGATGTAGGCCTCCTCGATTTCCACGGATAGGGGTTCTCTGCCGAGGTTGGATCTTTTGGTCGGGGAGTCCCTGCTCTCCAACTTGTTCTCCATGTCGCTTAAGCGCTGCTGGAGAGCGGCAATGACAGCCGCTTGGCTGCCCCCGGCACGGAGGGTGACCTCGGGGCCCAAACGTTCGTGTGCCGAGACACGTCGTTCTACATTGGCAGCGGGTGAGCTTTGTGCCTCCTCGAGCTGCTTATGCACCGGAGGGCGATACACTTCGGCTGTCTTGGCTTGCGCCACTTTTGACGGGACCTGATATTTTGAAGACCTCGTGAAGGTCTCCGTCTCGGACTCAGGGGCGGATTGCGCCCATGACTCGCCCCCCAAGAAGCTAAAAACGGATCGGGTATCCGATCCTCCCGACCTCTCCAGCCGACGCGACCCCCCGTGGCTCTCACTCAGCACCACGTAGGTCTTTTTCCGGGGTAGCTTGCCCCGGGGTGGGTTTTTCCTCTTAGGGGCAGGCGTGGCTCATCTCCCGAGCTTTCCACTAGAGCTCCTCGATGAAGGTCTCCACTTGCTCGGGGATCTGGAAGTTGCTGGGGACGATAGGGATGCCCCTCGTTTGCCTCACCGGTGTAGCGGCCGCAGTGGCCTCGTTGAGGTGGACTGGGCTGGAGGCGCCCTCCCCATCGTTGTGATCAGCCATGTTGAAGATTTTTGGGAACCTAGTAGGCTTTGATTTGGACGACTTTTTAGACGAGAGACAGTGAGTGTCCCTCGTGTATTTTTATCTGAGTATGTGGGTTGACTCACCCTCCTTCTAGCGCCAATTGTTGTTACTTGAAATATGTATCAAAATACGGTTTAATGTGGCTTTGATGGAGTAACTAACTTTTATGATTTGTTGGTATACTAATCTTAATGGCTTGAGGCCTTCCGAATTAAATGATAACTGAAAATAGTAAATGCAAGGAGAATTGTCAAGTCTCTTGTGTAGACTTGGGCTTGAAGTGGTAGGTGTGTATTTATTGCTAAAGAGCATGTATTTATAGCCCAAGAACATGCCCTTGGGTTGACCTAACAAAGTCCGGGCAGCCCAGCATTAAATGCTACGGCTTGCCCTAGTTCCAACGAACGGGCCGAAAGCCCTTGAGTTGGTGGCCTCGCCCAATAAGGGCCGGCCACGTGGAAAGTGATTCGTACTTCCTCCTACGATCGTGGGATTTTCTTCCACGAGTATGACTTGTCCCTCTGGGGTGGGCGCCGATTCATTGTTCCTCGTACTTGAAGAGGAATGATTGTCTGATGGCGTCTGGATTTGACTCTTCTTAAGATAAGACCAAATACGTGTCCTCCCTTGTCGGCCTTGTGGCCGAGGCGAGCCATCTTCCGCCCTAGCGCCGTATTGGCTCCTTCCTCTCCTTTACTCAAGTTGGGTTTTGACGGCCGGGCCTTTGTCCCTTGCGTGAACTTGGTCGAGACTGACTTTCTGTTGCCGACAACGACCCTTATGATGAGGCGGTATATTTCCCCTCCCCGCCTTCTCCTCGGTCATGACGAGGCCGAGGCGCCTAGTGCCTATATCCTTCTCAGGCCGAGCTCTGAGTGCCGAGGCGGGGATGGTGCGTATGGGTCTCAAACTGTTCTTGCCACATCCTCCTCGGCCGCCCAGCCAAAGTTTAGTGTCTCCCTTTGAGCCTGGCCTCGTCCCGTAAGGATTATTTGGCACACAACAACCCAGATTAATGATAATCCCGATGAAATTATTGATACTCCTGATTAAATATTTGATACTTTAAAACTGTTTCATGATAAGCTTATCTATCACGAACTATTTTCATATAATACTTTGCCCTTACTAAAACGACGTACGTACCCCCCCTGTTCAATCGATATTTTCATAAATGACAATATAACAATATTTTTTTACCATTATATCTTTCATATACTAGTATATTTACATCTCATATTATTACTATTACACATGCTCATTCACATTTATTAATTAAATTAAATTTAGTTTAGGGTAACAAACAATAAAATAGAATTTAACTTTGAGATGGAGAGAGTATGTCTAATGTATTATTTTATGATAAAATATAGAGTGAAAATGGTTCATATATGAACCATCGAAAGATATTAGTTGTTTTCACTAAAGAGTATTAATTATTTTCACTGAAGAGTATCAGTTGTTTACTGAAAGTAAACTAAGACTCTTCAGTAATAACAACTAATACCCTTCAGTGGAAGCAACTGATACTCTTTAGTGAAAACAAATAATACCCTTTAATGATTCATATATGTACCAATATCACTCAATACATACTTTTATATTATATATAGATGTATTATTATATATTTTTTTATTAGTATATATATTATATAGTTATAATAATTCAACTTTTTAAATATTTTTAACCGATATATACTTATAAAACATAATATATAATATATAATATTTCAACTATAAATTCCTATTGATATAAAAGGTGAAAGTGAGTTCATAAACATACTTTCAAATGTCATTTACTGAGTGTCCGCGTATTATGCGGGATTTTCGTAAAAGTTAATTATATATGTGTTATATATATTAAAGTGTAAGTTTCATATGAAAATGGCTCAGAATAAGCTTAACATGAAACAATTTTAAAGTATCATTAATGTCATCTGGAGTTTCATTAATGTTATTAGAAGTATCATTAATCTGAGTTCAAGAAAATTTACAACAATTACAATATAATACCACTGACCCAGATTAATGATACTTCAGATGAGATTAATGATTCTTTAAAATTGTTTCATGATAAGTTTATCATGAACTATTTTTATATAATACTTTACATATATTAAAATACATTTGTTCATCATAAAATAATATAATTATATTGTATAATAAATATATTTAAATAATATGTATTTATAAAATTATGGGATAACTTTTTAATTCACGACTTTTAGACTCAATCTCAATTTAATTAAGTTTTTTAATATTTTTATAAAAATCTACGTAATTTTTTGCTTTAATTTAGTATACACTTTTAAATTATGACATAATTTTCTCAACTGCGCGTCAAATACTTCTCTTTGCCTCTCTAGGACGATTTCCTCAATGTAGGGAGATTTTCAATTCAAGCACTAATGCACTCTCATGCATCTATTTTCTTCTTCTTTTAAAAGTACAAGTCGAATCATAAAATTATTAAAAGTTGTGCTTAATTTATACATATATATGTCATTTAAATTATATAATATAAAATAAATTATCAAGCATTTTCAAAATAAAAAATAAAAATAACATAATTAGAATTTTTAAAATTAAATCAATTTAGTAATAGTATGTAGAATTAAATATACTTAAGGTATTTAGTTGAATTACTAACACATTGCAATTTTTTAAATATAGGATATTCTAAATATAGTTAAATAAAATATAAATTGACATAATTACAATAAAATTTGTAATATACTTTTGTAAACTCAAGTTATATACAATAGTAATCAAACTTTAAACCTGTTCATAACATGATTTAATTGGTAAATATCATGAATATTACTTATGACCTATAGGGTCCAAATTTTTTTAGTACAATTTTTTGTTAGACTCATTATCTTATCATAAGACTACATAGATCATAGATGATACATATGATTCATAAAATTGACATGTATGACTTCCACAAAGTTAATCTCAGAACGATACATAAGCGAAATAAACCACACGACAACACATAAGCGAAATGAAAAATTAATCTCATGACGATACATAAGCGAAATGAACCTCACAATAACACACAAGCGAAATGAACCTCATGACGACACATAAACATACAAAAATTTCTATTAGTATAATAAGAGATTTAATTTTTCAATTGAAATTTTAATTTTATGTTAAGTCAGGGTCTCATATGCACGGTGTATTTACTCAACAATTGAGGTTGTTCACATTGAAAAATGTGGGCTAATTACACCGCTTTTCAGTGTAACCAACCCACACTTTTCAGTGTAAACAACCTCAATCGTTGAGTGAATGCACCGTGCATCAGGAGTATAAGAGATTTATTCTTATGTTAAATATATATAGTTACATTATGTATTATTAATCAATAATAAAAGCTTAATTTAAATTGGAGAAAAAAATGTTTTGTTTAATATGTGTTTATGTTAGCTCAATGTTGTACAAATGTTACAACATATTCGGCAACTTCATAATTTGTTCTTTCTCCTAACACTAACTCCTAATGTTTTAATGTTGTTCTTAATGTTTAAACATGCAGGTTGGCGACTTGGAAGTTACTAAGTCAGGCAGTTGCAGTTTTTAGAGTGAGAAGATTAAGAATGAACATGGGTGGTTACAAAGATCATGGAGCTTAGTGCTGGGCGGTTCTACATCATGGAAAACCATGATTATTCCTTGTGTACATGCTGAATTTGTTGCCTATAAATCGAGCAAGCCTGGAACACATTTCGGCAAGCCAAACGAAACTATCCTATCACGTACATTAGAGTATTTAGGTTAGGTTCGGTTGGCTTCGCTTTTACGTTTGTAGTTGTTCTAAACATTCTACTTAACAATTGTATTCTCTATAGTGTTGTGATAGGCCTGAGGGTAGGTCAGTTTCACACGTATAGGGATGATCTTTTGGTGGTATGCACTGTATACTTCACCTTATGTTTAGATCTTTTTTTATTGTTTGTATCACTACTCGTTATAGTGAAGTTTTGTCATGAAACACTCATAGACTATTTATAGTCTATGAAAAGTTTTGAATTTCGTTTGCAATCTGTTTTTCAAATCTTCTGTTGTGTATTTTGTCTTTTATGTTCCAACACTTTTGACAACATTTTGAAAAAACACTCACACACTCATCTGAATTTTGTATTAGTATAGTAATAGTAAAAAATATTTTAGAACGGGCGGATCGTCATGCCTGCCCTAAAAAAAGAACGAGGTTGAGTCTTAGGCACACCCAGAATTCATAATAAATATAATGGATAATTGGATATTGGGGGAGCGCTTGTTTCGAATTCTTCGATAAAACCTGGTTTTCCTTCTCTCCCATTAGATATGTTGGATGTGTGATTGTCTCTATAGTAGTGACATCACTAGTGTTGTGCTCTAATTAAAAAAAATGGACAAAAGAAGAGGTTTTGTCTCTGACATGAAGGAATAATTGAAGTGATGATTATAAGAATATATAAAGATAATAAAATAGGATAATAATTACCTAATTTAGGAGGAAAAATAGTGTTCGTTTGTTTTCATTAACTACTATAATTATCCTATGTTTATTCTCATTCTCGTTACCATTGAAGAATTTTCAAATCAAGCGTCACTTGAATTTATTTCAAATTATATTAGAAAATAATAGTAGTTTTTTATTTTAAAAAAACTTATATTAAATTTCTAAAAAATTCAAACAAGGTCCAACTAGCTTCCTCTTTTCAGTTTTCACGGCTGCTGGTAAATTAAATATCCAAGAACATTCCTCAAATCCTGCTTTAAAATTTGATTAACCTGGAAATTAGCAGCAGCGATCAAAGTGTGAACGGTGAAGATTCGGTTCCTCTCAAATCACAGTTTTCCGTTTACCCTTTTATTAAAATTGATCCCACCACGCCACACCACAGTGCAAGAAAAGCCGTTCAACAACTGCTCTGCTCTCCCACCAAAAGTCAATAAAGCCAATCCCCCATTTTTATACTCAATAAAATACTCTTGCCAACCAAAATTCGGTCCGAGTTTTGGGTGTACAATTCAATAATTTACTGTTGAAAACATCACCCCAAAATGAAAAAGATGGCTGCTGCGCTAATCATCATCATCTATGCTCTTCAATGGAGAATGAGTCAACCCGCGTTTTACCCCTTCTTCTTATTATTCTTCCCCCTTTCAACATTTCAAACCCCCTTTTCTCTGGGTTCCAAAAATCTGCTGCATCATCCACTCCCATCTCTTGTGAGTATACGTATTTTTCTACAGTCTTCTAGTTATGGAGGTATCTTTCTTGTACCCATCTGATTATATGTTTGTTCAAGTGTTTTGTTGACCACCCTTTTGCTTGTGTTTGATTCTTTAGTTTTTGTCTTGAAATACATGTCTCTTTCCTTTGCTTTCCATTTTCACCTTTCAGTACAGGTTTTGTTTTTCCTTTGGAGTTTTTCTTTCTTGTTAGTTTACTGTTTTTGGTTTATCATTAGCAAATTGTGATTGGGTTCTCAATTTTGATTCCCTTTTGTAATTGTTTCAGGTGGGGGTTAATTGTTTAGAGATTTCCTGACGATCTTGAGAAATGGAGATGCCACGTATAACTTCTTCAAAGCTTAGGATGAGTTTAGTTATTTGTTTATGCTGGTGTTTGCTTCTTCTTGGTGCTGACAGTCGACGAACAGATCCGAATGAAGGTTTTTTTATCATGCCTAAACTCTTCATTGCAATAGCCCATATGCTTATTTGATGCAGTCATAGTTTAGATTACCACATTTTTAGCATTAAATGTGTCTTGTAATGGAGTAATTGTCTGTTTTTATTGTTCCTTTCGAGTTTTTTCGCTTGAAATCATGCTGAACTTTTTTGCAGTGAATGCATTGCGAGCTATCAAAAAGAGTTTGGGCGATCCGTATAAGAATCTTGCTCGTTGGAACAAGAAAGATCCATGCACTTCAAATTGGACGGGGGTTGTCTGCCATAATAGAACACTATCAGATGGTTACTTTCATGTTAGAGAATTGTACGATTTCATTCCTTTGAAGTATTATCGATTATTATTCTGATTATGGAATGTAAAAGTTGTGTCCAAAGTGGATTAAAAATTGATTCCAAATGACGCCTTCTCTCTCTCTCTTTGCTTCTATCAACAGGACATTATATAATAAAAATCTGACAGGTAGTTTATCTCCAGAACTCGGGCGTTTATCTTATTTGAAAATATTGTGAGTAACGTATTTCATATTCTAATCCAAGTAATGCACTTATCTCTCATCTTTTGGTCTGTTCTTTATAATTGGTCTGGTTATTTTGTGGTAGGGATTTTATGTGGAATGACCTAACTGGGTCTATACCAAAGGAGATAGGCAATATCACGACGCTAGAATTATTGTAAGTGGAAACAACTCTTTCTTCAATGTTTATTTACCCCCATGATGGAAATCAAACTATAATGCTCAATCATATCAGAAAGTGCATCTTGAAGCATTACTAAATTTTCACCTATTTTTCGAATATTCTAATGTATACATTTTTTAGTAACTTGTATTTCCTCTTGTTTGGTCACAGGCTTCTAAATGGAAATAATCTGACTGGTTCATTGCCCGACGAGCTTGGAAATTTAATAAACATGAACAGGATACAAATCGACCAGAACTTTATATCTGGACCAATACCCGCATCATTCGCCAACTTGAGCAAAGTGAAACATTTGTAAGATCTTTTATTTTACTTGTGTTCAAATTTTGTACATTTAAAAAACTAATGGGGTTCTTATTCATTCATTCATTCTTTTTTTTCTTTTTCTTTTTTTTGTGAGCAGCCACATGAACAATAATTCACTCAGTGGACAAATACCAGCGGAGCTTTATCGACTTCCAGTTCTTGTTCACATGTGAGTTGGACACTCTTAAAACTCATTCCGTGGCATTTTGACTATATGATCTTAGTTGCTCAATGTTTCTGCAGTTTATTCGATAATAACAACTTATCAGGACCTCTTCCACCAGAACTGTCTCAAACTCCGAATCTACTTATACTGTATGACATCTCTGTCTCATGCAACATACATTTACTTTGATTATTACTTTATGCTAATTGCTACATTCTTTCCTTTCAAGCTACCTTAAAGTGACTGGGATGGTATCTCAGTTCATAAATTTTTGGTCTCTCCTGGCTCTCGATTGTCATTTATTTCTTATTTGATTCTTTCCTATGCTAGAATTGATTTTTTCTGTCTGGGAATTTGCAATTTAGTAGAAAAGCAAAAAAACTAATGTTCTCCTATTATTTGGTTAGAGGAGAACATGAGGAAATGTATCTGTACAAGTGTATAGAGCTACATTTATGAATTTATTAACCGGTTTCAGTTATTATTTTATGATGCTATAATACAATTTGGAAAGCATTAAGGATAATCTTTATTATATCCAAAGGAAAAAATGTGGAGGATTCATTTTAATGTCTTACTTTGATCCTAGAACCAAACACATATTAGCCCTTCTGTTTGCATATATATCCTCAGAAAGTATAAGATTACAAGTAATCATGTGGAGTTTGCACAGACAATCTTTAAATGGCAATTTTTACTTGGTAGTCTTGTCAAACCTTATAGGTTGAGTAATTAGCAGAAATGGCTGACAACCATCTTGCTTAGATGTAGTTCAAAATATTTAGAGTAAGGCCTCATTATCTGTCCAAGTTAAACTTACTTAGCTCCTCTTCCTCAGTCTTTTTTTGCTATCTCTCCTGTCTATATATTGATATCTCATTTCTGCCTAACCCGTCCTCGACTTGGTTTTATGTTTTAAAATATATATGTAAATGCTCTCTTGCTTCTTTTCGTTGTATTCTTATGCGAAATCTTTTGCTGTAGAGAACTCAGGGGCTTTACAATTCACTGCCTCTTACTTTTTGTATTTGTTTATTTCCAGACAACTTGATAACAACAACTTTGAAGGGAGTACAATACCGTCTTCATATGGCAACATGTCTAAGCTGTTGAAGTTGTAAGACATTGCAATCTTTCCTGCTTAGTTATTCTTTGTAGAAAGAAGAGAATTATATTCAGAAGTGTTTCTTTTTGGGATAGAGTTCATAATTGTTTGGTTTTTGGCTAATCAGGAGTCTCAGGAACTGCAGTTTACAAGGACCAATTCCTGATTGGAGCAATTCTCCCAACATTTCTTACATGTAAGGATGATTATCAACACTTTTTACATATTGTTCGATTTTGTTTACTTTTCCTTGTGTTAATTGGGGAACACGGGGTTTCAGAGATCTGAGCAGGAACCAACTCAGTGGACCCATACCATCCGGATCAATTTCAGAGAACGTCACAACTATGTAAGCAATCAGTTTTCCTTTTGACCTCTTTTGGTCTTTATTTAACGTCTGAAAATGCAAGTTCAAATGCTACTTTGAGAAAATGCGATTTCACTTCTGAAAACCGTTATTTAATTCTATTCTGCAGTGATCTGTCAAACAACAATCTCAATGGAACTATTCCTGCTAGCTTTTCAGGACTTCCTCTTTTGCAGAAACTGTGAGCAATCATCAATACTTTCTTCTGATTCCTTGATTGAAGCTCACAAAGGGGAATGGCCATAAGTAAATCTAATTTTCTCAATTTCTATTGCAGGTCAGTCGCAAATAATTCACTGAGTGGTTCCATTCCGCCCGGAATATGGCAAAATAGGACTTCGAACTCAACGGAAAGAATGATCCTGTAAGCTCTAAAACTAGAAAAGGAAAAAGTCTCTCTTTCCTTTATCATGAAATATTCTCATGTGTTTCAAATTGGTTATTACTTTTTTTTTTTTTAATATGTAATTTTACTTGATGAACTTTGCAGGGATTTCACATTCAATAGATTTTCAAACATAAGCAGTACCCTTCCGGACTCTTCTCAGAACATCACCATTGGGTACGTCATATTAAACATCTTTCGTCTATATATATCCTCTCTCTTATTCTTCATTTTCCTGAATATTTTACAAAATCATTACTGTCCCTTTCAGGCTTCGAGGAAATCCCGTATGTTCCACTAGTAATCTGTTTCAGTTGTGTGGGTCCCATGAGGGCGATTTTGACTTTAACTTAAATATTACAAATGGATGTCCTCTCCAAGCATGCCCAGCCCCTTTTGAATACGCCCCTCCATCTCCAACTATACAATGCTTTTGTGCTGCTCCAGTAAGAGTTGGATATCGGTTGAAGAGTCCAGGTTTCTCTGATTTTCTTCCATACGCCGATTCTTTTAAGGAGTACCTGAGCTCTGGCCTCAATATGAATGTTTCTCAGCTTGACTATGATTCAGTAGCATGGCAAAAAGGACCTCGTCTTAGAATGTATCTAAAGATTTTTCCAGCATATGTCAATGAAACTGTTCGGTTATTTAACAGGAGTGAGGTCTATTGGATACGTGATATGTTTGGGGGATGGAGGATTCCTGATAGTCCCGTGTTTGGACCTTATGAATTCCTTAACTTCACACTTTCGGACCTCTACAGAGATCGTAAGTTGCCTATACACGATTTACAGTATCCGTTGCAGATTCATATATACCAATGTCTTTTGAAGGATTTTTATTTTTTAATTTCTCTTGGCTATTGAATACTTTGTGGCACGTTTAACTGTTTTTTTTTTTTTTTTTTTACTTTAAAACTGATTTAATCATTATACGTCTTTCCAAAGAGTAAGGTTAGTTTCTATGACAATGCTTGAATTGCTGACAGCATCATTTGATTCTTGGATATATTGCAGAATTTGAGTCTCCTTCGTCTGGTTTAAGCAAGGGAGCACTAGCTGGTATTATTCTGGGGACGATTGCTGGATCTGTTACCATTTCTGCATTAATTTCACTTCTTATCTTGAGACGTCATATCAAGAAAAACCATGCATCAAAGAGACGTCCATGTGAGTATCCTACAATCTTTTATTCAAGGGATTTTTTATTTTATTTTTGGTTTTGGGACACTCCACCTATTTGCCCTTTGACCAGCTACAATGGGTTAGTAATCGGTTTTGATAGTTAATAGGACGAAATTCAATTCTTGAAAGTGGATGTCCTAAATTACAATGGGCAAACTTACAGGACCAAAGAAAAACCTTTTCCCTTTGTTTTACTGTAGAGCTCTTATGATTGCTTTCATTAATGTTTAAAAACTAATCTTTATATAATATGTTTCAGCGACAAAGATCTCGATCAGAATTGATGGTGTGAAGGACTTCAGTTATAGGGAAATGGCAGTGGCAACGAATGATTTCAGCGACTCGACCGTGGTTGGGTCAGGTGGATACGGAAAAGTTCATAGAGGTGTTCTTGCTGATGGAACTGTTGTGGCCATAAAACGAGCTCAAGAGGGATCATTGCAGGGCGAACGGGAGTTTCTTACAGAAATTGAACTTTTATCTAGGCTGCACCACAGGAACCTTGTCTCGTTGCTTGGATATTGTGATGAAGAAGGCGAACAGGTAAATACGAAACTACTAAATGATTTTAAATTAACAAAAAATAACGGTTATGGCTAGATTATCATGTTTTTTGTAATGCAGATGTTGATTTATGAGTTCATGCCACACGGCACATTGAGGGATCACCTATCGGGTAATTTTCTTGAAAGCGTCCTTTTTAAATTAGATTTTTCTCTGGTTTTGAATTTTTACTATAGCATGTATGTTGATGTTGTACCACAGGTAAGACTAAATTACCGATGAATTTTGCTATGAGGATAAAAATTGCGTTGGGTTCATCCAGAGGGATCTTGTACCTTCATACGGAAGCCAATCCACCAATATTTCATCGAGATATCAAGGCCACAAACATTTTGCTCGACTCTAGATTTACTGCAAAGGTTGCCGATTTTGGGCTATCTAAGCTAGCTCCGGTTCCAGAACTTGAAGGAGCCTTACCTTCTCATGTATCTACAGTTGTCAAAGGGACACCGGTGAGCATTAGATTCTGATTTTTGACAATCTTTTATTGAATATTATCCAATTTTATCTAGCTTATGTATAATGATAATTCGTTCGCAGGGATACCTTGATCCTGAGTATTTCCTGACCCATAAGCTGACAGACAAAAGTGATGTTTATAGCCTGGGAGTTGTATTTTTGGAAATGTTAACTGGAATGCACCCAATTTCACACGGCAAAAACATCGTTCGTGAGGTACGATCTTGTTGTTTTTTTCAATAATTAAATCGAGTAACTCTTTGGTACACACTTTGAACCGTGTAATTGGTCAATTTTGATAAAAAAAAATAAAAAATTCATCTATGCAGATTTTCTTATACTTTTTGGCGAATCATAGAAGAAAAACGGTTGAAAAAGTATTAATTTATGTGATGAAAAGTATTGGCTCATATGATGAAAAATATTAGTGGTAAATTGAATGTAGTAATACTGTTCAGCCTACAAACTAATATTTTTCTTTTGTATGAACGGATATGTTTTTCATAAGATATTTTTTTGTGAATGAGTTTTTGCGTAATTGTTTACATTTTCTTGCAAATGACATTAGATTTGTTGATGTTGTTGAACTTAAAACACTTGGTAATCTGCATGGCATTAGGTTAACATTGCATATCGTTCGGGTATGATATTCTCGATCATTGATGATCGAATGGGATCTTATCCATCAGAGTGTGTCGAAAAATTCATAAATGTGGCCCTTAAGTGTTGCCACGAAGAGACTGATGCTCGACCTTCAATGTCGGAAGTGTATAGAGAACTGGAGAGCATATGGCTCATGTTGCCAGAATCGGACACCCATGCCGTTGAATCTTTGGTGTCCGATTCAGGCAAACTTGCAACTACACCATCTTCATCTTCATCGATGAAAACTCCTTTCGTTTCACAAGATGTGTCTGGCAGTGATCTTGTGAGTGGGATCGTTCCCTCGATTGCACCTCGATGACCATGTACTTTTGCGTCTCTTTTGTACAGGCATTACTTTGATTACTATACTTGTACACCATGTTTGTGTTTCTTACTTCCAAGTGGGATAAGAATTTAGCCTTAGAATGAATGATATTGTTCCTTCTGTTTAATTATATAATGTATTCATTGTACCTTGGTTAAGAAGGTTGATATTTTTTTTTTTTCTTTTCTTTTGAAATGTGAAATGGAGAAATTAAGTAGTTTCCACCACGTGATTGCAATACAAGAAGTTAGCGTGGTCCATGTCATAAATCAAGAAACTTGTATTTAAATAACAATTAGGTAATGACCATAAAATTAAATATGATAGTGGGCGGGGGTAGTTGAAGGATGAGGACATGAAGATGGAGTGTATTCAAAACATGGATCAAGAATTCGAAGAGTTAATTAATTTGGGTATTTTAGGAATAAAATGTAGTATATTCATCTAAAGTGTAGTGAATTTACTCCACATTATAGTGCCAATAACAATAACCTGATTCTGTGGGGTGACTCTAGTCTAGGCCCCCATGCTTATTGCTACTTTTGGACACTGCTTTTCGGGTCATTTGGGCCTAGTTCCTTCACCACTTCAATTTATGAATTAGGAGCACTTGCCAAGACAGGAAGAGACATAAATTTAAATTATTTCTTTCGTCCCGCAGTTTATTCATTAATATTTAAATTGATAAAGTGATTTTTTAAAAAGTAGTATAATATATCTATATCTCCTCTGTTATAAAGTGACCTAAAAATTACTTTATTATTTCAAATACTATTAAAAAAATTGCTGACTTAAAACACAAGAAAACAGTAATTGTGAGACGGAGGTAGTAACTTTTAAATTAATGAGTAAATTTCTACTCCTTTTGTCCTATTTTATTTCTCTTTTTAAAGAATAATTTTTATCTTAAAATAATTGTCTACGAGAATTAAATGTTATATTTCAAAATTTCCATTGTATTTACTTTTGTAAGATAAAAAAAAAAGGGATAAAATTAATATATAATACATATTTTTATTTCTATTTTAATTTATGTGAAACAGTGTTAAACAACAAATGAAATGCGGAGGTGTAACACGTCAAGGCCCCATCTTACGAGTCGCAAACTAACTAAAATAACAAATTCGCATTATTACATCTTCACAAATTCTAGCCTACAACCAAGAGCATGGCATGCACTTAAATTTTAATTTTGATTTTGATTTTTTTAAAATACACTAATACAACGAACTTTGTATTTTTTTCTTTTCGCAATTGAAATATTACTGATTATTTGGGGTATTACTGATTATTTCTTGGGATATTATTGATTTCTGATTAGAATATTTTTTTTTTAAAATTGATACCATGCATTTAAGTGCACACTTGAACTAGTCAATTTTTTTTTTTTTTTTTTGTTAACTAGACCCACATTTTACTTTACAAAATAAACTTTTGTTAAGATACATAAAGATGGTATCAACTTAATTCGATTTGACTCATTTACGATATAATCCTTTAACTTCTACGCATATAAACTCGTGAGACAACTCAATTCGATCTATATATCTTTGGAGAGGACATACAATTGATGGACAATATAATATGAATCGAATTGTTTATTTTTAATAACATGAAATTTTATATCTCATCTAAAAGTTTGAATTAAAAAAAAAAATTGTAGAATCGATTCATATATTTATTTAATTGTTCCGGTGCATCGGACGACATCTTACAGACATTTTAGTGACAATATATGAAGAAATTAAAAAAACACGTTGTGTGGTTGATATATTACATCGAAAAAATTGCAAGAAACTCCTCCCCAATTGTACTTTGATTATCGATCTACACAATGAAGTCACTTTTTTATTACTTCAAAACACAGAGAATCAACACACAGACACACCCTAATGACACCCCATGTTCATGGAGTTAAATAATATAATGGCCTCGACAAGATATAATGGAAATATAAAAAGGTGGGATATTTCCACTTTCCACAAAAAGATTTAAACACCACACGAAGTAAGCTTAAGGGTCTGATTGGTCGAATATTCGGCAAACATTTTATTAACATTTGATTTTAATTAGTGCATAATAACGTATGGTATCTATCTATAGTCTAATCAATAATCGTTTTTATATATACTTAGTACTCCCTCCATTCAATTTTCAATATTTTTTTCTTATTTCATTAGTAATGGAGAACATATTCTACTTATACAAAGTACATAGGGACAGATGTTACATGGAATTTTTGCATCAACATGATCAAATTCCACTACATTTTCTTGAATCCCCAATCCAATCTATATACTGAGAAATTAAATTCGACTCTATATATCGATCGATTCCTTTACTATATTTAGCACCATAATCTAACGTTAATCTCCTCACTAATAATTTGGTAGGATTGCCATTAAAAATAAAATCATTTCGACACCTCCAAATTGTTCACACCACTCCAAACCTAATAGTATATTTGCAATTTTTGAGTTGTTAAAAATGAAGCTATGTTGCAGAAAAAGGGTTAAATTAGGATCGTTATGCATCATCATTGTCGTGTTCAGCCATTTGCGAATCTCTATGTCCAATATTAGTATGCATAAACTTTTTTTTTTTTTTAAGAAATAATATATATTGAAAGTTTAGGTATAAAGCTATGTTGCTCGGTGAGGGGTGCGAATGCTGAACCGATGCATTACAAATTTTCAAAAAATTTAGGGTGCAATTCATTTTTATTTATATTTTTATTATACTATATAACACTTAAAAGATATATATAAAAAGAGTGTAATATTTCCCTTAAATATAATCGTATAGTAAAAAATAACGTCGAGACAATGTCTCATGTAAGGATTCCTCGTTATGTAATATTATAAATTTGTTATATAATGGAGAATAATGTCGAAGAGATAAAAAAAAAATGACTGCCACTTTCAAAATTAATAAAATCTTATATCAAAAGTAATACTCTGAAATACGTATCAATGTAATACCACTGAAATCCAATGTAATTAAATGAAGTTGCAGTAGATGGAGTCAGCTTAATATTAATGATTATAAAACTACTAATTAAACTTGGCATGGGGAAGTGTGAATCATTTAATTAAGGGGTAGAGATCGACCACTTTTAAGCCCATATACAATGCATAATTGGATAATTAAATTAAACTTCAAGTTCCAATAGATAAGCTGTCAAAAAAATCAACTACTCTATGTATTAGGGTTTAGCCGGATTTCATGATAAAGGCTAAATACACATTCTAGACCTAAACTTTCCATATAAATAGACTCAATAAATTATACACTTATTTTAGTTAATTCCACATAGTTATCTAAATTAATTATAATTAATATGGTAACCACTTGAATTCCTGATCAAATATATTACCACAATTATTGGTGGAAAATATACTAAAATTTGTGAATCTTTAAATATAAATTTTGGATTTGGATTCAGTTGAATATACTCAACAACTTAATCAAATAAAAAATGAAGAAATATATAGCTTGCAGAGTTTATTATATTCATTTTATTACTATAACCTTTTTACTTAATTTTGGCAACAAAGTAAATATAGGCGCTTTATTCAAATCAAGGTCAAAGCTGCCCAAGAATGATCAATACTATTAATTAATGTCGAAATTTAGTTTGATCCCTACTTAATTACGTACAATTTTCAATAAAATTTATCTTCATTTACACTCTGATATCATGTTAAATTTTATGTTTTCCAGGTGTATTTGCGTTAATGAGACTTTCGTTTATATATCTATTTATTGAAAAAAATTGTATATGTATATATATTAAATATATAATACACATATATCTTGGTTGCATATAATGGTGGAATAGATAAACAGAAGTATATAATTGATGCTCGTAATTATTATTAATTTATTATAGACACAGCTTACCTCATCAGAAGTCCAAACACAAATGTTGAAGAAAGCAGAGACGGGTTTAAGGTATGTCTATTAACTTTTTAAAATTATATAAAAACTTATTGCATTATTAATTTTTTTGTATCCTTAATAAGAATTTACTCCCTTGTTGAAAGTTAATTTGCTCTTAATTATTACTTCACAAAGTTTTGTTAATTCTATTTTTTATTTTTTTTTTATTTCTGGCAACAAAATTATGGATCATGCCATTGATTAAGGGTCTGCCCTGGAAGACGAGAAATATGCAATGTGAAACGAGGAAATTAAAGCCAACAATGCCCACACAGGTAAATTTCATATAAAGATTTTTAATTTATCATTGGAGGTATATTATTTATTATTAATTCATGATGAAATATGCCATCTTCTAGTGTTTTATAAGCCTTTAGGCAAAATAACTAATAATTTCTAGCAAGTATATCCCGGCCGGACATATGTATGTTGCAATATGTACACACATTTTCTGTATATTTTTGTTACAAATTAATATCCTAAAATCAGCTCAATACTCTTCAGACCCAGATTCTGGAGACTGAAAACTCATATAGTAGAATGGGAGAAATGGAAGAATTTAAAAAGTAGAAAAAAAACCCTAAACTTCAAAAATGATATCAATGAGCTACCGATCTTCAAGTTAAGCTTTCCTCGAGAATGATCACCCCTTTTGATCTATTTAGATTCAGATCTGGCAATTAAACCTGAAAAAAAAAAAAAAAAACATTTCTCAAAATTATATTGTTGGGTAAATTATAGATATATAAGTAATTAATTAAAAAGAATTAAACACTTAGTAGAAAAGTATATCGATCCCTAGGGAGCTCCCTTCAGTCCAAGCAAAGAGAAAAAGATGGTAAAATTAGCTCCCGCATCATTCGTGCATTCGCAGTAGAACAAACATTTGTTTTAGTGCATTTGGTCGAATGAGTCGGCAGCTAATTTAAAGGCCATCGCATATCCATGACTGGACTGAAGGAAGCTCCCTCAAACTATCGCCAAAAAATTATATATTCTAATTGAATATATATGCAGGATATAATTATTCTAGGGAAATAAATTGAGAATCATACATATAAATAAATAAAGTAATTAATTAATTTGATAGGTAGGGAGCAAATTACAAGGAATTGATCTTCGGAAAAGCAAATTTGAATGCAATACTAGTTCTTTCATGCAATTTTTAAGGCAAGATTAATACTTATAATATCTTCTTCTTTTTTATCTGAATTAATAATGGAAACAAATATATGCATGAAAATCAAAACCCTAGGACTAGGATATTATCCTGTAAATTTTTAAATTTAGTAATAGAAGAGAGGAGTACCAATTAAAGAAGGGAAGAAATTAAATTGCTTGCAAACCCTAACCCTTCCAAAAATAAAAATAAAAGAAAAGAAAAAGGAGAAATTTAGGGTTATCGATCCATATATATTACACTGATGGCATATTTTTCTCCTTCAAATCTGCAGCTAATATAAACATTTTATACAATTAGGAGCATACTATATATATGAGAGTAATTTTTCTTTTGAAAAATTAAAATTGATTCTGGAGTATATATAGTAACGTTTGAAAACACCAGTTTAATTATAATGAATTAAGCATGGGCAGTCAAACCCTATGTTATAATACAAAAAACTGAAGCAAAATAAAAAATTAAAGAGTGAGTCAAGCATCAGAATGAGTACAAACACAAGAAATGAAACACCAGGTAGTAGTGATTGAAGAAATTAAGCATAAAACTAGGATGTGAGAAAAAACAGAAATGAAGCAATTAGGGAGAGAGCATAGAATATGAAGAGTCGTTAGTTATAGGAAGGAAGGGATCGATCTTTCAGTTTTCGATCAGGATCATCTTCCAGTTTCACTAATGTAATAACCCCCTCTCTCTCTCTCTCTCTATAGATCTAGTAGTTATGTGGTGAGAGTGGTCAGAACTTGCTTTATCCACAACACCTTGGACTCACCCACCTCTACACAATATATATATATATATATATATATATATATATATATATAAATAAGTAGGAGTGTATGTTAACAATATTGTAGTTATAAGTAGGGTTCAAGAATGCACAAAGACTGGTGATGAGACACCACTATCACCCCAATTCAACAACCTATTCAAATTAAATACATATAACCACCCTTTGCAAAATGTTTTTTTTTTTTACTACTAAATAAAACCTTTTAACTATTTCGACAAATGATAAAATTCAAATGCTATTAAATGCAAGAAATTAATAATTGCAAAAAAGAAATGCTGAGTTTTTATAAGCTCATGTGATCTATTTATTGTGTATTTAGGGTCATATTTATAGTAAAAAATGTTTCACTTATTGTTGTCCTAGTATCTTTACACAATTCATTCATTAAATGCATGGATTTAGTTCAGTAGTGGAATACACTAAATTTGTCCTTGAGGGAGAGATTTGGCCAATGATCTCTTGCCAGTTGTCTGCTGGTGAGGATCCTATTACAAGTGGTGATTTACTTTTTAAACTAGGTATGAAATGTTTGTACTTTCAATGTTACATTTGATTTTATCTAAACTTGATCTTGTTGGCCTTGATCTACCTAGTCTGGTGCTCGCTGGACGAGGTTAAGCTCGGTTGCTCCCGCATTGGCAGCTGCTCGCATGCCGAGCAACTTTCCTACGTGGATGATCGAACTATGTGGGTGATTGAACTATCACCTTGTCGGCGAGCGAACTTGTGTAAGTCACGTGCGTTGTCCTTTCATCCGGCTCTATAAAAAATCTACGGTGGTTGCTCTGCAACTGATAGCAAGGTTCACTCTCTAACCGAGGTAAAAAATACACATAAAATGCAAACAAGTATAATGGTAAAGTATTTACGTGCACATTGTGCACCATACCCCACTAATACTAATTGCTTGTAATAACTAATTTTATCAATTATTGTAGTAAAAACTAATACCATTACTGGTAAAGAATTAATACTACTCTCGTCCGCCATCACTTTTTTTATTATATTTTGGCAACACTTTTTAAGAAAAATGTGTAATGAGTAGAGTGTTAAGTGAAAATTTTGTAAAGTTTTATATTAAAGTAAAAGCAAGTAGTTGTATTGAATGTGAAAAGTAATGACATACTCCCTCCAATTCATTTTTGATTATCCTTATTATCATAAAAGGAAGGTTTTTTTTTTTTCCACTTACCCAAAATAGCAAAAAGCAAACACTACCCCATTTAACTTACCCCTTAAAAACATCATTTATTTACACTTATGTCACTACTTTATCAACTTTATACCCACAAATACTAATAAACAACTCTTATCCCTTTTAAAAATCTACTTTATACCCACAAATACTAATAAACAACTCCTTTATTAAAACTCGTGCCACTTTGAAAGTGGAAATCAAAATCGAATCGGAGGGAGTATTATGTAAATATGTGGATGCTGTAAGATGAGGTTTAAGGAGAGATTTCTTATTTTATTGTGTGCAAAAACAAAAACAAAAAGAAAATGTGCAACACATTTAATGGGTGAAGCTTGAGAAAACATACCTAGTGCTTTTTGTAGTTGATGTGAAGTTCACCCACAAAACAAAGGTTAGAGGGGTCTCTAGCAAAGAGCCTTCGACGCTCAAGTCAGCGAGGATTTGTAGAGAGGGAAGGTTTAATGGAATAGTGAATGAAAATAATAAGTGATACATGTGAAACGAATGAGAGAGTATTTATAGCTTACTGTATTGAGGGTAGAAAAATAATTTAAGTTTCTAAATTTTACTGTAAACCCTAAACACGTCAGATGTACGATTCTGATATTTATGAGATTTTACTGATAGTGTGCGTATTTTTTCTGACACAAACGACTATATTGCACCCTCATGTCAGAGTGAAAATACGACTTCTCTTCTGAATATAAATTATTCATAGTTGAGAGTAAAGGAAATTCTCTCTGGTTAATACTTATCTAAGTATGGATGAATCAAGAGGAAACCAGCAGGCATTTCTTCTTCGAGTGTGAGAAGACTTACGAAATATGGATGAATATTCTTGGTTGGCTTCGTTTTCCAACATCTTTACAATCTCAAGCTATCCCAAATCTTCTTGCTCATTGTCAAGTTCTCCATGGTAAAAGAGGTAAAAGTATCGATGTATGTATTTGGTTAGGTGTTGTTTGGGTGTTGTGAAAGTGGAGAAATGATGCTATTTTTAGGAATATTGAAATGATGAATTCAAAGTGGTAGAAAAATTAAGGCGAGAATTTGCAGGTGGGTATATGTAAAAGATCAAGTGTGCTCAAAGTTTTCTTTTGATGGTTGGTTGTCCAATTTTAGAATGGTATTAGGATGTTGAATTGAGTTGTTCTTGTAAATTTAGATACAACTTATACCAGATTATGTTGCAATAAAATTTCTTTTTACTGATTAAAAAATATATCTTTTTTTTTTATAAAAAATAATAATAATTATCTTAAGTATATGAGTTTCGCTCCTTAACATTTAGTACTTCTGCGGTTGTAACTTTTCCAGTTTTCCTTCTGAAATAAGACACAATACTAACTCTCCTGTGAAATGAGGACTTATCATTTGCCTTTTTTTTTTAGACCAGAGCTACTGTGACATACTTGGTGCAATTTAATTTATGGCACAGGTTATAAAGTCCCCTGTTTTGTGAATACAATCCCACCTAAAAAAATATTTGGAATTTTTTTTCGAAAAGCGTAACAATTTTTGAAAAAAAATTCCGAAAATTCATATGTTTAGTGTTTTTTTTTTTTTTTTGCATTTTTGGAAAAAAAATTCCGAAAATAGTCAAAATTTTTGAATTTTTTTTCGAACACTTTTTAATGGGGTTGTATTAACAAAAGATAGGACTGTATATAACCTTGGCCGAAAATATCTAAATCCTTGACAATGGGCTGGGCCTAGTCCAATAAAATTATCTTTGATCTAGCCCATATCAATATTGAAAAGGCCCAGGTTATTGGCACTACGAGGTGAAGTAAATACACTACACAAAATTTAATTCCTAAGACCAATTCTTGAACAGACAATATTATCCCTCCAGTCTTTCCTCCAAAACTAATTTTAGTGAATACACTCCACCTGATTTTCATATACACATTCGAACAATGAAAACAATTTCGAGCAATACAAACGAACTTCATACCTCAAGAATGTGGCTGACTTGAATGCGAATATACTAGCTTCTACTAGTAGCTTCCCCGCAAGAGTACGGGTTCACTGTAGTATGGGCGAGTATAGGGATCAAGTAGTATCGAACCCAAGGGATGGAGTGTATGGAAATAGATCCCTGAAGATCTACTGATTAGGCGTGAAATTGTCATGATTCGTAGCTAGAAACGCCCTAGTTTTGGTCGAGTTTATAGAGTATTTAGAGTCAATTGAGCATTATTTCTATACATTGATAAATTTGTCTCTTTGATGCTCATAGGTGAAGGGAGGACGAAAAACGGAGTTCGTAGGACTTTGAATCGACTCAAACGGATGCCCGGATGAGAAGATATTGAAGAAATACGATTGGTATTAGTGCGGACGAGGAAAAGTATCATTTCGGAGGATTGGAGATCACTCGAGCGCATTACTCGAGCGCCACCGCTCGAGCGCCTTACTCGAGCGCGCAAACATACAGAACCATTCTTGCGCTCGAGCAGCTCGAGCGCCACCGCTCGAGCGAATCACTCGAGCGCCCAAAAGTAACAGTGTCATTTCAGCGCTCGAGCAGCTCGAGCGCGACCGCTCGAGCGAATGCACCATTCGAGCTACACTGCTCGAGCGGGACCGCTCGAGCGTTTTGCTCGAGCGCCCCTATACTTTTGCCTCCGGATTCGTATTTTCGGCCCGTTAACTCCCGTTTCGACCCGTGCCTATATATATCTCGTCCAAACACGTTTTGAAGAGATCCCCAACTTTTAGAAATACTTTAGACTTAGTTTTTGAAGAGGAGAAGAACGAGCAAGCTTTATTTTACGTTTTGTTGAGGTTTTTCATACGAATTCGTAGTTTCTTTTCATTAGTACGTTACTTTAAACGCTTTTAATTTCGTTTTAGTTAATTCAATTTCAGTTCTTCATATTTATTTCTTTTTAAACCCTAGTTAATGTTTCTTATTTTCTTCGTTCAATTCATCATGTTTATGTTCGTTGTTTCTTCTGTTGCTTTTATTTATGTTAAAACCATGTCCGGCTAAAACCCTTGCGTGCTTAGGTTAGGATGAACTCGTAGAAGTAGGATGTGGGTACGTAATTAAGGTAATTGGTGACGTTAGTTTTAATTCTCTTAATTAATGAATTCTTATAATTAATCTGAACTTTACCTTTAAATTTAGTACGAAAGTGTTAGAGAGAGGACGACCGCATCACTCAATAACAACTAGTAGTCTTAACGAGAGGGTTTAGGAAAGGTTAATTCATTTACCGGTTTAGCGAAGGAGGACGACCGCATCACCTTAGTTAAATTAGGGTCTCATTAATTGAGCACAATTCATTAACTTGTTAGTGGATTAGTGAAGTCGAGTGTTAGGGTAAAGTATTAGGGTTTAGAATCTTGAGCTTTCACCTTGCATTCTTTTACTTAGGTTAATTCTTGTTTGTCACGATTACTTTGATTATGTACCTGCTCCGTTAGTATACGTAGGGATTCCTATCCTAAGCATCACCATCTCCCATTAGAAAACAACCTTAGTTAATTCGTTTCTTACGTTCTTTAGTTTAATTAGTTTACTTTAGTCTTTTAATTAATCTTTTCAAAAAAATCCAAAAACAATACATTCATATTAACTACGACGCGTAGATCTTCAGGGATCTATTCGCATATACACCATCCCTTGGGTTCGATAATACTTGGTCCCTATACTTGCCCATACTACAGTGAACCCGTTCTCTTGCGGGGTAGCTACTAGTAGAAGCTAGTGTAGTTCGCTTCAAGTCAATGGCGCCGTTGCCGGGGATGGCGTTGTATGTTTGAATAGGACTTGTCGATAGCTTAGTAGTTAGTAGTGGGTGATTTAATTTCTGTTTTTATTTTTATTTTTCTATCCATTCGGCAGTTGCGTTTTGATCCTTCTGCTAGTGTGTCAGGTTTATGAGAACACGCTCACAAGGCAATACGAGCGAAGAGAGATTACCTGCAGATCCTGAGAAAGCCAGAAGGAACCGAGCCTTCTTGAGAAGAATGACTACTGCCGCGGGAAACAAAGACAAAATTTCTGATGAACTTGGGGAGTTAGACAAGATAGCTGCAGAGTATACTGCTCTTGTGGAACGGGCAGAGGGTGCCAATGGAAATAGCAGTAATCAGCAGATACCCATAGGGGGAACTGAGAGCCCACACCCGAACCCACAAGACACAATCAACTCTGCACAAACACAACCCCAAAACCAGAACCAAAACCCTGCTTACCCACAAAACCCAAATAACCCTTTCCACAACCCAGCATACCAACATTACCCATACCCACCTTATCCTTACCCACCATATCCATATCATCCACCACCATTCTATAACCAACCACCACCCCAACAAGTACCAGTACCAGCTGCTAATCCTCAACACGTTCCTCCGAACGTAGATCATAATATGGCGATTCGAGGGAGGTTTGCAGCGCAGCCACAGAGGTACTATGACGGAGTAGCTCTGCCTCCTGTTGAGGCAAACAACTTCTCTATTTCCCCAGGAATTTTAAAGCTGCTGACAGAGAATCAGTTCAAAGGAGTGATCGGGAAAGAGAATCCTCACACTCACTTGAGGAGTTTTCTCATGATAGCCTCCACATTTAATTACAATGGCATGTCTGAAGATGCCAAGAGGCTTAGGCTGTTCCCATTCTCACTGACGGGAATAGCCAAGGAGTGGTACGATAATACGCTTCCGCGGGGAGGTATTACCACGTGGGCCGAGCTCGAGCGTCTGTTCCTCGAGCGATTCTACCCTCCATCTAGGACGATCAAGGCTAGAATTGAGATCTCGTCCTTTCGCCAGAAATCTGGAGAGGATTTACGCCAGGCGTGGGAGAGATACTCGAATATGTTGATTGAGTGCCCGCAGCACGGGTACAATGAGGGGGATATTATGGCATTCTTCTACAGCGGTGCCAGCAAGGATGGTCAAGCCCATTTAGATGCATGTGCGGGCGGAGCATTCCTCAATCAAGGCATAGAGAGGTGTAGGGAGATCGTGGACAACATTGTCACGAATGCCGGTGCTTGGGGAGTGGATGCAGATTTGCAAAGAGTGCATCAGGTGGAAGAGGGAGAAGGAACGAGAAGGCTACTGATGGCTATGATGGAAAAGATCAACAACCTCGAGTTGGGGAAGAGTTTGGTTGGAGAGCATGCAGTAGAGAATGAGAGAGTAGACCAACCAAGTGGACAGCAAGAGGTAGCCAATTACATGGGAGGTCCGTATTACAATCAGAATGGTTACCAAGGTGGTAATCAGTATGGAAGGCCTTCTTATGGCCAACCATTTATGCCTCCAGGCCCTCAGCCACTTCAAAATCAATGGAGGAACACACAAGGAGCTCAAGGAGGCCAGCAGCCTCCTCAAAACACATGGAGGAAGAATGATAACTTTTCTTATGCTAACCCAAAAGCTGGTGTTACTGTTCCTGCAGGTGTTGATCCGGGGTCTAAACCTCCTGGTGGAGAAGGCGGTGCATCAACCGAGGAGATGTTGAGAGCGATCCTTCAGAAGGTGGAGGAAGGGAGCAAGCGGTTGTCATCCTTGGAGTATGATGTGAAGGAGTTGCATAAGAAGGGCGATCATCGAGATCAAGAGCTCCAGAAGATGAACGTTGAGTGGACTAGAACTCAACAAGAGAACAATCGAAGGTTCACTTCTTTAGAGCTCCAGATGAGCCAAATTGCAAAATCAGTGAATAGAATGCCGGAAGGGAATCCGAAAGAGCAGTGCAAGGCGATCCAGCTGAGAAGTGGAACCAATTATGAAGGTCCTCAGATGCCTGCTGATTCTGAGACGCCCGAAGAAGAGATTGAGCCTAAAGGAGATGAAGTTGAGAAGGGGATTGAAAGTGAAGGGATTGAGAAGCATAAAGATATGGATGAGTCCCAGAAGGGGAAAGACTTTAAGGAGGGTGAGAGAGTTCCTAAGTGGAAAAAGGCAAAGGAAGCAAGGGAGAAAGTGAAAGAAACAGAAAGAGATGAGTGGGGGGTACCCAAATCTGTGATACCCGTCCCATATCCACAACGCTTCATGAAAAAGAAGCTTGATGAGAAATTCGCTAAGTTCCTTGATATTTTTAAACAATTGCATATTAATATTCCTTTTTATGATGCTTTGGAGCAGATGCCGCATTATGCGAAGTTTCTGAAGGACTTGATTGCGAAAAGGCGGCGAGTGGATGAGCCGAAGTTGGTGCAGCTAAACCACGAGGTGAGTGCATTAGTGCACAAGGCGCTTCCACCGAAGCTGAAGGATCCCGGGAGCTTCACCATTCTATGTGACATTGGGAACGGGATCAAGAAAGGAGCGCTATGTGATTTCGGGGCGAGCATCAATCTGATGCCTTTGTCGCTTTTCAAGAAGTTGGAAGGTGGTGAACTTCAACCCACAATGATGACGCTTCAACTAGCCGATCGGTCTATTACTCGACCTCAAGGTGTTGTTGAAGACGTCCTAGTGAGAGTTGGAGATCACATCTTTCCAGCTGACTTTGTAGTGCTAGAGATGGAGGAAGATGAGCACGTTCCATTGATCTTGGGAAGACCGTTCTTAGCTACGGCGGGGATGGTGCTAGACGTGGCGAATGGGAAGATTACATTGAAGGTTGACGATCAAGAAGTGAAGATCTCCCTATATGAAGCCATGAAACACCCGAGGGAGGATGAGAGCTTGTATTGCATGGATGCCATTGATCATCGTGTTGAAGACACGCCTTCTATCCCTAATCCTTCTGATATTCATGATTTTGTTAATCCTTCACTCAATAATTTAACCCATGAGCGTTATGATCTTGATTATTTTGATAGGGATAAAGTGAAGAACTTGAAAGATAAAGAGGTGAAAAGTGTGGACGTGGTCCAGTTAGAAGGGAAAGGAGGAGTTAAGAAGAAAAAGTCCAAACTCAAGAAATTGTTTAGTAAGACTCCTCCAGATAGAGGCAAGAAGGAGTTGAGACCCATAACACTTGGGGATGAGAAGAGAGCAAAGGAACTCATGATGGAGGGGCATCAAGGAAAGGAGTTCAAACACCACTCTTATGAGAGTGAGGGAGGTAAATTTGAGTATGATGTCCCATAAGCTCCTTTGAGCTTGGTCCGGCATGAGGACCTTAAAAATAGCGCTGAATGGGAGGCAACCCATTTTTATTTGCTTTTGAGTGTTTTTAGTTATTTTCCTTTTATGTTACTAGGATGTTGTTGAGTCGTATGTTTAACCTCGTACTTGAGAGTTTTATTTTGTAGGCTGTCTCTAAAGGAGTAAAGGTATCATGGAGTTATTTAGATTGAAGGAACCAACTTGAGACAAGGAAGTGTGCAAAGCTATTGAGAGAAATTGGATTATTTGGTTGAGGTAACCCACAACCCCAAACTTAGACCTCTAGCAAGGTCGAAGTTTGGGGGGGTGGAGTTTTTTTATGTTTCTTGTTACATTGCACATGCATGCACCCCTTATCTTTGAGTTGAGTTAGTTATTTTGTGCCTTGAGATGCTCCTTGGGCTTTTATTAATTTGTTTTGTTACTCAATATTTTATGCCTATCAATCACCTTATGCTTGTTGATTGCTATCTTTGAGTATGACTTGATGAGTAGGGTGAATTGTGAGGCTGAGTTAGGAGTTTTTTTGTGTAGGTAAGTGAGTTTGAGCTGATTAGGGAGAGAACCCGTATGCTTATGAGTTTTCTTTTGAGTACTTGTGTGATGAGAGTGAGAATGCACTAGGACTAGCATGGATGTGAAAGCTGTGAGATTTGAGCCTTACGAGATTTAAATGCATGATTTAATCTCTTCGTTTGAGAGTGGATCGTCACCTTAGAGGATGCTAGAACTTGCATGTGCTCTTGCTTCTAGATTGTGTCTAGTTTGATATGCCGAATGTGATCTTAGGCCATCTTTGATTTAATTGAGTCACTTAGCCAAAATTTTCCTTACCAATGACATTGATCCCTTGTTAGCCCCTTTGAGCCTAGAGCCTATTTTATTTGCTAGCACATATGAACACTATTCCAATTCCTAAGCCTTTTTGTCCCAATTTGAGTGGAGAATAGGAAAGTGTGAATATGAAGGGAATGAATTGAGTTGAAAAAAGGAGAAGGTTTTTTTTGTTGAGTGGATATGAGAAAGAAAAAAAGGTGTGATGAAGTTTTGAGATGTGGGAAAAAGAACAAAAAAAAAATTTTTTTTGAGAATGAGCAAAGGAAAAAATGAGCTCATGTGTTTGTGCGAAAAAGAAAAAAAAATGATGAAGTGTTTGAAAAAAGTGAAAAAGAGAGAAAGAAAAAATTGAAGTGTTGAGAGAATTGAAAGCGAAAGTGTAGTGATTGAATATGTTTGAAGTAGATCGTTTTTAATCTCGAAGTACCGAAGTTTTGAATTTCTATTCTCCATTCACTTGAGTCACTTTACCATATTGTTATCCCACCTGTCCAAAGAGCCTACATTACAACCTTTTGAAAGTCCTTTTTGATTCGGCATTGATTTCTAGAGTATGGTCGAAGTTGAGAGCATTTACAAGCCTATGGCTGCCAATTTGCGTGATTGATTGATTGAGTGAGTCCCTTTATCATTGTTATACACTTGTGAGGGAGTTAAACACATCGTTGAGTGCACATCCATGCTTGATCTTGGTGCTTCTTATTATTGTTGCATGAGTACGATAAAAGGAAGTGAGTGAGTATACGGGTGATTGACTTTTGAAGCTTGAATTCATTAGCTTGCATGATTGATTTTTCCTACTCATTCCTAACAATTTCACTTGACTTATTATTTCATTGCTTGGGGACAAGCAACATGGTAAGTTTGGGGGGGTTGATTAGGCGTGAAATTGTCATGATTCGTAGCTAGAAACGCCCTAGTTTTGGTCGAGTTTATAGAGTATTTAGAGTCAATTGAGCATTATTTCTATACATTGATAAATTTGTCTCTTTGATGCTCATAGGTGAAGGGAGGACGAAAAACGGAGTTCGTAGGACTTTGAATCGACTCAAACGGATGCCCGGATGAGAAGATATTGAAGAAATACGATTGGTATTAGTGCGGACGAGGAAAAGTATCATTTCGGAGGATTGGAGATCACTCGAGCGCATTACTCGAGCGCCACCGCTCGAGCGCCTTACTCGAGCGCGCAAACATACAGAACCATTCTTGCGCTCGAGCAGCTCGAGCGCCACCGCTCGAGCGAATCACTCGAGCGCCCAAAAGTAACAGTGTCATTTCAGCGCTCGAGCAGCTCGAGCGCGACCGCTCGAGCGAATGCACCATTCGAGCTACACTGCTCGAGCGGGACCGCTCGAGCGTTTTGCTCGAGCGCCCCTATACTTTTGCCTCCGGATTCGTATTTTCGGCCCGTTAACTCCCGTTTCGACCCGTGCCTATATATATCTCGTCCAAACACGTTTTGAAGAGATCCCCAACTTTTAGAAATACTTTAGACTTAGTTTTTGAAGAGGAGAAGAACGAGCAAGCTTTATTTTACGTTTTGTTGAGGTTTTTCATACGAATTCGTAGTTTCTTTTCATTAGTACGTTACTTTAAACGCTTTTAATTTCGTTTTAGTTAATTCAATTTCAGTTCTTCATATTTATTTCTTTTTAAACCCTAGTTAATGTTTCTTATTTTCTTCGTTCAATTCATCATGTTTATGTTCGTTGTTTCTTCTGTTGCTTTTATTTATGTTAAAACCATGTCCGGCTAAAACCCTTGCGTGCTTAGGTTAGGATGAACTCGTAGAAGTAGGATGTGGGTACGTAATTAAGGTAATTGGTGACGTTAGTTTTAATTCTCTTAATTAATGAATTCTTATAATTAATCTGAACTTTACCTTTAAATTTAGTACGAAAGTGTTAGAGAGAGGACGACCGCATCACTCAATAACAACTAGTAGTCTTAACGAGAGGGTTTAGGAAAGGTTAATTCATTTACCGGTTTAGCGAAGGAGGACGACCGCATCACCTTAGTTAAATTAGGGTCTCATTAATTGAGCACAATTCATTAACTTGTTAGTGGATTAGTGAAGTCGAGTGTTAGGGTAAAGTATTAGGGTTTAGAATCTTGAGCTTTCACCTTGCATTCTTTTACTTAGGTTAATTCTTGTTTGTCACGATTACTTTGATTATGTACCTGCTCCGTTAGTATACGTAGGGATTCCTATCCTAAGCATCACCATCTCCCATTAGAAAACAACCTTAGTTAATTCGTTTCTTACGTTCTTTAGTTTAATTAGTTTACTTTAGTCTTTTAATTAATCTTTTCAAAAAAATCCAAAAACAATACATTCATATTAACTACGACGCGTAGATCTTCAGGGATCTATTCGCATATACACCATCCCTTGGGTTCGATAATACTTGGTCCCTATACTTGCCCATACTACAGTGAACCCGTTCTCTTGCGGGGTAGCTACTAGTAGAAGCTAGTGTAGTTCGCTTCAAGTCATCTACACGTCGTAGTTAATATGAGTGAGATGTTTTTGGGTTTTTTGAAAGATTAATTTTAAGCTAAAATAAACTAATTAAATTAACGAACGAAAGAAAGAAACGAATAAACTAAGGTGTGTTTTCAAATAGGTGATGGTGATGCTTAGGATAGGAATCCCTACGTATACTAACGGAGCAGGTACATAATCAAAATAACTGTGACGCGCAATAAATAACCTAAGTAAAAGAATGCAAGGTGAAAGCTCAAGATTCTAAACCCTAATATTTTACCCTAACACTCGACTTCACTAATCCACTAACAAGTTAATAGATTGTGCTTAATTAATGAGACCCTAATTTAACTAAGGTGATGCGGTCGTCCTCCTTCGCTAAACTGGTAGATGAATTAACCCTTTCTAAACCCTTTAGTTAAGTGTACTCGTTGTTAAAGAGTGATGCGGTCGTCCTCTCTCTAACACTTTTCGAACGAAATTCAAAAGTAAAGTTAAGATTAATTTTAAGAATTCATTAATCAAGAGAACTAAAACCTAACGTCACAAGTTATCCTAATTACGTACCCACAACCTACTTCTACGAGTTCATCCTACCCCAAGCATGCAAGAGTTTTAGCTAGACATAGGTTTAACGTAAATAACAAAAATTAAGTAAGTAACGAACATGAACATGATAAATAAGATGAAGAAGAGATCAAACATAAACTAGGGTTTAACGAAATAAAAGAATAACTGAAATTAAATTAATAAAAATGAAGTATGAAGTGTTTAACGTAGTCGAATTACTGAAAAGAAACTAAGAAACGAAAAGAAACTAAGAATTCGTATGAAAACCTCAACAAAACGTAAACGTAAAGCTTGTTTCTCTCCTTCCTCTCCAAAAATGAACTCTAAAACTCTAAAACTATCTCGTGAAGTGTGGTCTCCTCCAAAAACGTACTTGAGATGAATATATATATGCACGGGCCGAATCGTGAACTCGTGGGCCGAAAAATGCCTTTGGAATCGCAAAAGTTGAAGGCGCTCGAGCAGGCCTGCTCGAGCGGTCGCACTCGAGCATGGAGCTCGAATGAAACATGTGCTCGAGCGCTCGCGCTCGAGCTGCTCGAATGGTCTGTTTTGGGGCGCTCGAGCAACACGCTCGAGCGGTGGCGCTCGAGCTGCTCGAGCGCTCGAAATCTTCTGTATGTTTTGGGGCGCTCGAGCAACGTGCTCGAGCTCTAGTGCTCGAGTGCTTTACTCGAATGCTCCCAAATCTTCACCAAGTAACACTTTTCTTCTTCAACACTAACACTAATCGTATTTCTTCGATATCTTCTCATCCGGGCATCCGTTTGAGTCGATTCAAAGTCCTACAAACTCCGTTCTTCGCCCTCGATTCACCTACGAGCATCAAAGAGACAAATTCATCAATGTAGAGAAATAATGCTCAATTGACTCCAAATACTCGACAAAATCGGCCAAAATTAGGGTATTTCAAGTGACGAATCATGGCAATTTCACGTCTAATCAACCCCCCCAAACTTAGCAACGAAATAACAAGTCAAGTGAAATTGTTAGGAATGAGTCAAAGAATCAATCATGCAAGCAAATGAACTCGAGCTTCAAAGATCAATCACAAATAGACTCACTCACTTTCCTTCATCATACTCATGCAACATTAACAAGAAACACCAAGATCAAGCATGGATGTGCACTCAACGATGTGTTTCGCTCCCTCACAAGTGTATATCAATGATCAAGGGACTCGCTCAAACAATCAATCACTCAAATTGGCAGCCATAGGCTTGTAAGTGCTCTTAACTTCGACCACACTCTAGAAATCAATGCCGAATCAAAAAGGACTTTCTCAAGGTTGTAATGTAGGCTCTTTGACAGGTGGGATAACAATATGGCAAAGTAACTAAAGTAAATGGAGAATAGAAAATCAAACTTCGGTACTTCGAGATAAGGAACAGACTACTTCAAACATATTCAATCAACAAACTCTCAATTCCAATTCTCTCAACACTTCTATTTTTTTTCTTTCTCACTCTTTCACTTTTTTTTTTCAATCACTTCACTTTTTTTTTTTCGCACAAACACATGAGCTCATTTTTTTTTCTTTTGCTCATTCTCAGTTTTTTTCTCTTTTTCCCACATCTCATAACTTCATCACACCTTCTTCTCATATTCACTCAACAAACAACCTTTTCCTTTTTCAACTCATTTCACTCCCTTCACATTCACACTTTCCTATTCTCCACTCAAATTGGGACAAAAAGGCTTAGGAATTGGAATAGTGTTCATATGTGCTAGCAAATAAAATCGGCTTTAGGCTCAAAGGGGCTAACAAGGGATTCAATGTCATTGGTAAGGAAAATTTTGGCTAAGTGACTCAATAAAATAAAAAATGGCCTAAGATCCTATTCGGCATATCAAACTAGACATAATCAAGAAGCAAGAGCACACACAAGTTCTAGCATCCTCTAAGGTGACGATCCACTCACAAACGAAGAGATTAATTCATATATCAAAATCTCATAAGGCTCAAATCTCTCGGCTTTCACATCCATGCTAGTCCTAGTGAATTCTCACTCTCATCACACAAGTACTCAAAAGAAAAATTCACAAGCACACAAGTTCTTTCTCAAATCAACTCTCATTCAAACACTCACACAAAAGAGTCTCTAACTCAAATCCACAAATCTACTCTACTCATCAAAACATGCTCAAGAATAACAATAAACAAGCATAAGATGATTGATAGGCATGAAATATGCAATAGCGACTCAGATCAAAATTACCCCAAGGAGCGTCTCAAGGCACCAAATAACCAAACACACTCAAAGATAAGGGGTGCTCCGGAGCAATGTAACAAGAAACATAAAAAAAAACTCCACCCCCCAAACTTCGACCTTGCGAAGAGGTCTAAGTTTGGGGTTGTGGGTTACCTCAACCGAACAATTCAGTTTCTCTCAAATGTAGCACACTCCCTTACTTGAGTTCCTCCCTTTTGAGTACTCCATCGAGACAAGCCTACAAAATAAAAACTCTCAAGTACGAGGTTAAACGTACGATTCAACAACACCCTAATAACATAATAAGAAACTAAAAACAAATAAAAGCAAATAAAAATGGGTTGCCTCTCATTCAGCGCTATTTTTAAGGTCCTCATGCCGGACCGAGCTCAAAGGAGCTTATGGAACATCATACTCAAATTTACCTCCCTTACTCTCATAAGAGTGGTGGTTGCATTCATTTCCTTGATGCCTCTCCATCATGAGCTCTTTTCCTTCCTTCTCATCCCCAAGTGTTATGGGTCTCAACTCCTTCTCACCTTTATCTGGAGGAGTCTTACCAAACAGGTTCTTGAAATTTTAACTTTTTCTTCTTAACTCCTCATTTTCCTTCCACTTGGTCCACGTCCACCTTTTTCACTTCTTCTTCCTTCAATTTCTTCTTTTTATCCCTATCAACATAATCAAGAACATAATGCTCATGGGTTAAAGTATCAAGTGAGGGATTATAAAATTCATGAATATGAGAAAGATTAGAGATAGGAGGTGTGTCTTCAACACGAGGATCAATTGCATCCATGCAATACAAACTCTCATCCTCCTTCGGGTGCTTCATGGCTTCATAAAGGGAAATCTTCACTTCTTGATCATCGACCTTCAACGTAATCTTCCCATTTGCCACGTCTAGCATCATCCCCGCCGTAGCTAAGAACGGTCTTCCCAAGATTAGGGGCACGTGCTCATCTTTCTCCATCTCTAGCACTACAAAGTCGGCTGGAAAAATGTGCTCTCCAACTCTCACGAGGACGTCTTTAACCACACCTTGAGGTCGAGTAATAGACCGGTCGGCAAGTTGAAGCGTCATCATCGTCGGTTGAAGTTCACCACCTTCCAACTTCTTGAAAAGCGACAACGACATCAGATTTATGCTCGCCCCGAGGTCACATAGCGCTCCTTTCTTGATCCCGTTCCTGATATCACAAAGAATGGTGAAGCTCCCGGGATCCTTCAGCTTTGGAGGAAGCGCCTTGTGCACTAATGCACTCACCTCGTGGTTCAACTGCACCAACTTCGGCTCATCCACTCGCCGTCTTTTCGCGATCAAATCCTTCAAAAACTTTTGCATAATTGGGCATTTGTTCCAAAGCATCATAAAAAGGGATATTAATATGCAATTGTTTAAACACATCAAGGAATTTAGCAAACTTTTCATCAAGCTTCTTTTTCATGAAGCGTTGTGGATATGGGACGGGTATCACAGATTTGGGTACCCCCCATTCATCTTTTTCGGTCTCTTTCACTTTCTCCCTTGCTTCCTTTGCCTTCTTCCACTTCGGAACTCTCTCAATCTGCTCACTTTCTCCCTCTTCAAGCTCTTTGCTCGCTTGAGTGCTCTCACCCTCAACCTTTTTCTTCTCAATCCCTTCACTTTCAATCCCATCTCTATCTTGGGGCGTCTCAGAATCAGCAGGCATCTGAGGACCATCATAGTTGGTTCCACTTCTAAGTTGGATAGCCTTACAATGCTCCTTCGGGTTTCCCTCCGGCATGGAAGGATACTTACCCGGCTCCCTATTCAATGATTTTGCAATCTGCCCCATCTGAAACTCTATAGAAGTGAACATTCGATTGTTCTCTTGTTGAGTTCTCGTCCACTCAACGTTCATCTTCTGGAGCTCTTGATCACGTTGATCACCCTTTTTATGCAACTCTTTCACATCGTACTCCAAGGATGACAACCTCTTACTTTCTTCCTCCACCTTTTGAAGAATAGCTCTCAACATCTCCTCGGTTGATGCACCGCCTTCTCCACCCGGAGGCTTTGAACCTGGGTCAACACCCGGAGGAACTGTAATACCCGCCTTCGGGTTAGCATATGAGAAATTCTCGTTCTTCCTCCATGTGTTTTGAGGAGGCTGCTGGCCTCCTTGATAGCCTTGTGTGTTCCTCCAATGATTTTGAGGTGGCTGTGGGCCTGGAGGTACAAATGGTTGGCCATAAGGAGGCCTTCCATACTGATTTCCACCTTGGTAGCCATTCTGATTGTAATACGGACCTCCCATGTAATTGGCTACCTCTTGTTGTCCACTTGGCTGGTCTACTCTCTCATTCTCTGCTGCATGTTCTCCAACCAAATTATTCCCCAACTCGAGGTTGTTAATCTTTTCCATCATGGCCATCAACAGCCTTCTCGTTCCTTCCCCCTCTTCAACCTGATTAACTCTTTGGAAATCTGCATCCACATTCCAAGCCCCGGCATTTGTGACAATGTTATCCACGATCTCTCTACACCTCACTATTCCTTGATTCAGGAATGATCCACTAGCACATGCGTCTAGATGGTCTTGCCCGGCCTTGTTGGCACCACTATAGAAGAATGCCATCACATCCCCCTCATTATACCCGTGCTGCGGGCACTCTATCAGCATGTTTGAGTATCTCTCCCACGCTTGACGTAGGTCCTCTTCTGACTTCTGGCGAAAGGAAGAGATCTCAATCCTTGCTTTAATCGTTCTCGATGGAGGGTAGAATCGCTCGAGGAACAGACGCTCGAGCTCGGCCCAAGTGGTAATACCTCCCCGTGGAAGCGTATTATCGTACCACTCTTTTGCTATTCCCGTCAATGAGAATGGGAACAGCCTAAGCCTCTTGGCATCTTCAGACATGCCATTGTAATTGAAAGTGGAGGCTATCATGAGGAAGCTCCTCAAGTGTGTATGAGGATTCTCCTTCCCGATCACCCCCTTGAATTGATTCTCCGTAAGCAGCTTTAAAATTCCCGGGGAAATCGAGAAGTTATTTGCCTCAACAGGAGGCAATGTCACTCCTTCATAGTACCGTTGTGGCTGCGCTGCAAACCTCCCTCGAATAGCCATATTTTGATCTGCGTTCTGAGGAATGTGTTGAGGATTAGCAGCTGGTACGGGTACTTGTTGGGGTGGTGGTGGTGGTTGGTAAACATGTGGTTGATTGTAAACTGGTGGTGGAGGATATGGATATGGTGGGTAAGGGTACGGTGGGTATGGGTAGGGTGGATAAGATAAGTTGTTTTGAGGTAAGTTGGGATGTGGGTAAGCAGGGTTGTTATAAGGATTATGGACAATGTTATGAGCTGGGCTATTTTGGTTCTGAGTACCCGGGTTTTGGCTCTGGCTTTCTCCTAACGGATCTTGATTCTTACTAGTATTGCCATCAGTGCCGTCAACCCGGTTCAATGCCTGATTGAACTCATTCTCGGCATCCTCCAACTCATTAGTGATGTCCATCGGTTCTTTCCCTCCGGCAGCGTTCATCCTTCGTAAGAAGGCTCGGTTTCTTCTTGCTATTGTCTCAGGATCTAATGGTAACCTCTCTTCGCTCGTATTGCCTTGTGAGCGTGTTCTCATAAATCTGAAACACTAACAGAAGAATCAAAACGCAACTGCCGAATGAAATGAAAATAAAAATAAAAACAGAAAACTAAAACACCCACTACTAACTACTAAGCTATCGACAAGTCATATTCAAAAAGCATACAACGCCATCCCCGGCAACGGCGCCATTGACTTGAATGCGAATATACTAGTAGCTTCCCCGCAAGAGTACGGGTTCACTGTAGTATGGGCGAGTATAGGGACCAAGTAGTATCGAACCCAAGGGATGGAGTGTATGCAAATAGATCACTGAAGATCTACGCGTCGTAGTTAATATGAGTGAGATGTTTTTGGGTTTTTTGAAAGATTAATTTTAAGCTAAAATAAACTAATTAAATTAACGAACGAAAGAAACGAATAAACTAAGGTGTGTTTTCAAATAGGTGATGGTGATGCTTAGGATAGGAATCCCTACGTATACTAACGGAGCAGGTACATAATCAAAATAACTGTGACGCGCAAGAAATAACCTAAGTAAAAGAATGCAAGGTGAAAGCTCAAGATTCTAAACCCTAATACTTTACCCTAACACTCGACTTCACTAATCCACTAACAAGTTAATAGATTGTGTTTAATTAATGAGACGCTAATTTAACTAAGGTGATGCGGTCATCCTCCTTCGCTAAACTGGTAGATGAATTAACCCTTTGTAAACCCTTTAGTTAAGTCTACTCGTTGTTAAAGAGTGATGCGGTCGTCCTCTCTCTAACACTTTTCGAACGAAATTCAAAAGTAAAGTTAAGATTAATTTTAAGAATTCATTAACCAAGAGAATTAAAATCTAACGTCACAAGTTATCTTAATTACGTACCCACAACCTACTTCTACGAGTTCATCCTACCCCAAGCATGCAAGGGTTTTAGCTAGACATAGGTTTAACGTAAATAACAGAAATTAAGTAAGTAACGAACATGAACATGATAAATAAGATGAAGAAGAGATCAAACATAAACTAGGGTTTAACGAAATAAAAGAATAACTGAAATTAAATTAATAAAAACGAAGTATGAAGTGTTTAACGTAGTCGAATTACTGAAAAGAAACTAAGAATTCGTATGAAAACCTCAACAAAACGTAAACGTAAAGCTTGCTTCTCTCCTTCCTCTCCAAAAACGAACTCTAAAACTCTAAAACTATCTCGTGAAGTGTGGTCTCCTCCAAAAACGTACTTGAGACGAATATATATATGCACGGGCCGAATCGTGAACTCGTGGGCCGAAAAACGCCTTTGGAATCGCAAAAGTTGAAGGCGCTCGAGCAGGCCTGCTCGAGCGGTCGCGCTCGAGCATGGTGCTCGAATGAAACATGTGCTCGAGCGCTCGCGCTCGAGCTGCTCGAATGGTCTGTTTTGGGGCGCTCGAGCAACACGCTCGAGCGGTGGCGCTCGAGCGCTCGAAATCTTCTGTATGTTTTGGGGCGCTCGAGCAACGTGCTCGAGCGCTAGTGCTCGAGTGCTTTACTCGAATGCTCCCAAATCTTCACCAAGTAGCACTTTTCTTCTTCAACACCAACACCAATCGTATTTCTTCGATATCTTCTCATCCGGACATCCGTTTGAGTCGATTCAAAGTCCTACGAACTCCGTTCTTCGCCCTCGATTCACCTACGAGCATCAAAGAGACAAATTCATCAATGTAGAGAAATAATGCTCAATTGACTCCAAATACTCGACAAAATCGGCCAAAATTAGGATATTTCAAGTGACGAATCATGACAATTTCACGCCTAATCAGTGGCCCACCATCAATCGACCACTAGGCGCTTAAAATGTACTTTGTCGGCCTACATTGTAAGGATGAACGATCCTCCAAGCCCAGAATACGATTATGTAAGTGTTTTGGTATTTTTTAGAAACTAGGTTTTTTAAATGTTGATTAGTATAATTTTTGTTGGTGTTATGATATTTTTCATGCATATTATTGTTCATTAAGTGTATAAAATTGTATGGGTATGATAATATTATTGTTGTTTGCTTGTTTCGAACAATTTTTTTTTTAAATCGTGATTGCACTTGTTCATCTCTGGTTCTCCGAACTCGACCAGAATATTCGGAATTTTTATGTGAACATTTCTTTGATGTTCATAATATTTTTCCGAACTATGTACATATGTTCGAGAAAAATTTCTGAACAAATATGTTCGGATAAATTTTATGAACATATTCGAAATGTTCGGAAAAAATTTCCAAAAATTTCACCTACGAAGAGCTTGTTGGGTATTTTGGGAATAAATGTAGTGTATTCATCCTAAGTGTAGTGAATTTATTCATGTAGTGTATTTACTCCACCTTGTAGTGTCAATAACTTCGGCCTATTGAAATTGTCAATAAACTAATCAACCCACATAAGAGAATTTGTAATTACTTTTATAGATGAGCATTCCAGATTTATATTGAAAGAGGTACAAGATCTCAAGTCCACACCAACTTATTAGGGTAAAAGAAAACGAGCAAGACCTGACCATGAATAACTATTTGTGGATCTGAAAAATCCGGCAAAAATGCATTTGGAGAGAATTATGTCATATTGCAATATTCTCGAAATTACAAGGATCATTTAATAATTTATGAATCAATTTCATACCGTTTCCAAATTAGAAGAATGTCATGGTAAAACTTAGTTTGAAACGATGTGGTAGAAAGCAACGTGCAACTTAAAGGACACGATCCGTTGTGGATTTTTACATCCACCATTTTTCATTTGTTTAGGAATAAGGATGCTCTTAGCTCGACATTGTTTGTTCTGTTACACCCGAACCCTTTTTTTGTCTGTTGGGTTGTAAATAGTGCACGCTGGAGCTCGAATAGAAAGTATTAGTTGATAACAAATTTTAAAATTCATTTAGTAATACACCCTAATCAAATGCTTCATTTGATAATTTAGAAATATCTGAGGTTGATGGTAATTAAACTTTGCCTAAACAGGTATACACGCTAGATGCACCGTCATATCTAATTATCAAGGGTTCCTCGATCCTAATACACAGTCCTGCCTTCCATGCTTTGATATGTCAAAAAATTACATACATAAGTTAAATGTGAGATACTATAATTTCCTCTTCCCAAGCCTTCCAATGTCCACATCCATAAGCCTAGCTGATGAATGCATGGGTTGTGGAGTCAACAGGCCAACAGATTCAGGGATATCGAGATCAACCCTCTTGGAAGGACCAGCAATTGCTCGTTTCATATCGTGCTCGTTCAATTCATCTACTTGGACTCTTACTTTTCCAATCTGCCCATTTTCACAATCAAAAAATGAGCATGTGCGTAGCCATGCTACTACTGCTATTACGGTATTACCCACACATTAGATAATTTTAAGGAAAATAATTTTTTTTATTCCTCACGTTATCCCTATTTCGGTTTAGACCTACTCTTTTTAGGAGGTGAAATATCCGGTTGACAAATCACACTTTGTCACGTCATTGACAACCAGATGTTTCACCTTCTGCAGTAGGTCATCAGACAAATGTGGAAGAATTGAACGTTACATGACTATTTTCAATTCATGCATGTCAACTGGGCTGAAACCAAGATTGAGGTAACTTATGGGACTTAAAAAAAAAAACTATTTTTCCATAGTTTTAAATGATTCTAGGAATGAGAGCTAAGGCACAGGGAGTAGGATAAGACTGATTACCAGTTCGTTGTGATGAGTGGACGAACGTGCAGTGGCAAGTCTTTGCTGCAAATCCTCTACCTTCCTCTTTTGATACTCAAGGTTCTCCATTTCGCTTCCTTTCTCCCCTGATTGCTGGTACAGAGCTACCAATACCAAACGACAAGTTAATGCAATTAGCAGTAGATAAATGCCCTTGGAAAATCAAAGTAATCTGAGCCCGAAATATTGTGTATTATTCGTCAAAATATTACGCACCTCGCAGCTCTTCATTCTGCTTTCAGATATTCTTAGTTTCTTACTAAATGCTTCTCAACATATCCCTTCAGCAATGGGGAAGGAAAAATGAAACACAAACGTCCACTGTTATATTGACTTACTAGCCAAAAAAATCTAAAATATTGCGACATCTAGCTAGTTAAGCTATAATCTTGGCTAATTAGGGGCAACTTTTGGCAATTGTGAGGATGGTAAAAATTAACTAGCGCATATTAAAGTGGAAATCACATTGACTTTAAGGGTCTAAATTACATATCATTTATAACTCACCTAATCTTGACTTTATTTTGTAATTCTTGCACCTGATATTATATTCTTTTTGGACAATGGTGCAGACTATATATTGGATGTACTTGACAAATTACCAAAATTGCACTTGACTAACCTTGCAATGGCTAAATTGTTAGATTTAGTAGAAATGGCAAGTTTAGGACTTTTTTTTTTCTTTCTACTTGGCCTATTTTAGATTTAAGTGAAGTTGGCTTTATTGTACCTCTTTGCTATGTTCTTTACATGTCTTCAAGCAGCAGTTTACAATCATTCCACTCCGACTCTAGACCATGAAGTAAAAAGTAATTCTAAGAGTAGTTATCATCTTCTGTATCAATGTAATACCAATATAATGAGTAAAGTAATGCATTCGCCACGGCATTTACATTTCCACGAAAAATTGACACATAAAGATAACTCTAATGGAGCAACACAAGGAATAACTAAGTAACAGTGAGCCCTCAATTATGCACAAAGTAATACCCTCACTCACATGTATGTGTGTATATATACATATATTGAAATACCTGTCATATTCGAGAGAACCCAGTTCTGCGTTGGAATATCATAGAGCTTCCTTGCCAAGGTTAGAGCAGATCTTAAGATTTCTCTAGCTTGTCCAGTGTCATGAAGAGCAAGTGCTAAATTTCCAAGCACACTCAAATACTGAGAAACAAGTTGAAGATTACCCAAATAAGTGTGTGTTGTCTGCAAGCCGGAGGCTAGTCGGACTCTGCATAAATGTGATAGCACACGTAAGAAAAAGAGGGAGAGGTTTATTTTACCAAATAATGGAGGTACACTAGCAAACATGTAATTGGTAAAGGATGAATTGATAAAAAGAAAAATTAGTAAATACCATTTCAATCTTTACCTAGCTTCTTGTAGATTCTCTTGTCTCATGAGTAGGAATCCATAAGTATACAGTGCAATGGCCTTCTCTCTCATCCCAACAAAAGAATCAATCACTCCTAAAACAGGTCCAATCAGATCAACAGCCTGTGTGATAGTGAGGCATTGTAAGTATATGTTAATAACATCACAGCTACAGATATTTTAAAACATACCCAAGGGGACGCATTATTACCTTCGATGAAGATTCAGCATCCCCAATGCAGATAAAGGAGATTGCTGCATAAATGCGGCTCACAGCTTGGAGCGATTTGCTCTGAGTTAACTGCATAAGAGGAATCAAAGAAAAAAATCAGAACAGTATGCAAATAGAGGGGGGGGAGAGGCATACATACGGTTTTCCTACAGAGGTCCTCAGAGATGAAAATAAATATTATTCCCTTAGTCCCCAATATCTATTTCCCCTTCGGGCACATGTTTTAAGAAGAACGTGATAAAGTAGATAAAGTAAGGATATTGTGGGGTCCATTAAAGAATAAAGAGATAGTTTGTGAGTGTGATAATAAAATAATATATTCCAGCAATAGAATGAGAATAGATTTGGGGACGGGAAAAAAAGGAAAGTGGGAAGAGATTTGAGTATAAAGCAACAGATATAAAGAGAATTGCTATATTACCTTTGATGCTTCGAGAAAATGAAAAGCAGCTTCATCATAGCAGCCAACGGAGTGAGCGTACTGGCCCCTTAGAATCTCAATTGTACACTCACAAGCCTGCAAGATCGTTGGGAAGCGAACAAACCAATTTATCATCTGAACCAACGCCTGGGGACAGACCAAAAGTATTAATAGCTTTGTGACATCTGTACTTAGACATCAAATATGGATAGACAGAATAACAGAACAGCCAAATTTTTTAAGATATTACTGCATTGAAAAACAGTGATGCACTCCAACAGATTTTTTTCTAACAAACCTTGACAGCAGATGCACAGCGTATATATATAGTTAACTTCATTTCAACTCTATTCAATATACAAACAATCCTTTGAAGACGTATATCCCACAATAACCACGTCCTTATGGAAAATTTATAACACATAGTTGAACTTTCAGGCAATAACGCTACATTTCTATAATTTCTTGATTTTATTTTTATTTGGGGAGCGGGGGCAGTGTTCAGTTTCCCATTGAGCAAAGCTCAAATTGAAAAATTGGCTTTCTAGTCCTCCTCACCTACTATAAAATATATCACCATCCAAGTAGATGCAAAAATTTAACAGTGAGCAAGATGTAATTGTTCAATGGACAAAGAAAAGAGAAAAGAAAATATGAAACTTGAGCATATACATCACTTCACATTATTCTAAGCACAATATTATTTATACCTAAATTACACTACTTGCAGACACTCTGAATTTGAAGTTTAATTTAGATAAAGGGAATAACAAACCCTAATAAAAAATGCGATAGAATGGTGATAAACCAACCTCTTGGGCTTCTACAAATTCACTTCGTGTAAGATCAATTGCTACTTTGTTTTCGAGGAACTGCATTAGAAGCATTAAATAGACACCAGCCATCCAAATTGCAGAATGTTGCAGCTCTACTTCTGCATTCAGTTTGATGCACAAAACACATGTTAATAACCCTCCAGGCAGTGATTCGTTATTATATAACACAGCTGAGACAACTGAGCATTACAAAGTTATAGCCAACTTAAAATAATCTTTATCTCTCTCTTTCTTTTTTTTATTCCCTATTTTGTGGAGATCTTTCACGGTTGATCAGTAAATTGTGACATAAGTCACATAACATAAACAGAAACCTCACCTTTAGCCATGTCAGTTATCCCCAACTCTACCAGCTCCTCTGCAAGTAAAAACAACAATTAGGATTTTAAGCAGAGGTTTAGGTAATTAAAAACTCTAACGAACTACCCACTCTCTAATGATTTAACTTCAACATCATCCAACATTAGATTTCCAGCAACGAATTGTTTTTTATATCCATGAGCAGGTCATAAATTGTCAGTAAAACATGCTAATATATGAGATACATTATCTTAGATACCTCAAAAAGTATTGAGGATTTACCCTCAGTCGATCCAAATCCATGGGTTTGCAGGATAACAATGGAATATAGAATAAATGCAAACACACTCTACGTGCATGAAATAAATTTTGCCATGCATAGATCATAATATATTTTAATGACCTATAATTAAAATAGTTAAATACATTTGAGCATGGACAGACAATTCAATTCACCAGTGACCAAGCAACAGATAGGACAAAACCAAGACTCTATACATGACATCAACATGCAAATGGAAAGAGGAAGACAGTGAAATTCATAACACATTCCAAAACCAACCTTGGATGATATGTAACCCGGACTGAATCCTCTTCTGGCAATCCTTAAAAAGACCTTTTGGTCGACTAAAAACAACCACCATAAGATCCACCAATGCATAGACTGCACCTTTTGGCAACCATTCCCCATCAATAGGAGGTGGAGCCAATTCCAGCTTATCAGCTAATGCTCGCTTCACATTTCCAAAATATGCAGGTTCCAGGGTTGCTTTTCCTGTTGAACTTACCCCTGTGTAACTACTAAGTTGCTCCTCAAGCCTAGATTGTTTTTCATAAAGGGCAGATCTTTCTTTGTAGATCAAGTCAGAGCGTGAGAGACTCTGATTTAATGCACCAAGTTCATTGGTGAGTTCTCGGATATGTTGTGTCCTTTCCAAGTCAGACTTCATAGCAGCATCCAACGCATCAATTCTTTGAGCAGCAGTTTTGTAGTCACATATCCGGAGTAGATAGAACAATTGCAGCAGTTCATGGTAAAACAGTAGGCCGAGGCAATGTTGTTTCTTTTGGACATAAGGCGAAGAGCAAACAAGGGAAAAAAGAATTCAGTCTTTATTTAGTTACAAGACCCGAAGTTTGTCTCTGGCCCAGTGTAGTCTTTAGATGTTGATACTTAAATATATTTCTTGCTTTAGTGGATTATTTTCACAAGAAATAATAAAATAAATGGATGCGGACTTAGCTTACTTTCTCAGGCTCGATAGATTCCCAGATAAGATAGCATTTATTGACAGATTCCTCTACCAGACTTGTACTGTCCCACTGCATCACACGCACGTGCAATATTGAAGTAGCAAAAAACATCTGATGCACCAAAAAAAAAAGATTAGATTCCAAGAAGGACCAATATCTTTAAAGCAACATAATATACAAGCAAAATACATTTATCATGTAAGGTAAATTAAAGTGAGAGAGAGAGAGAGACGACTGAATTCTTCTATTCTAACTTTCTAAGAGTGATTTTGTGAAATCACATAAAAGAATGGCATACCCATCACTTTAACTTAACTTACTATATAGAGTACGAAGTAATTCCTAATATATAGTAGACGTGTCATTAAAGATAAATCAAAGCTAAATAGTTGATATAACAAGAACCATATATACATCAAGACAAGGATTTTGTCCACTTCCTGAATGCCATCCCATGGGCCCAAATATAAAATGTTTGACAGGATAAATTATCATTCCATTTATGACAAACCTGCAATTCTGGGTAAAACATCTCCATTGCAAATGTAAGTCCTTGTTCCAAAGCCAAAACGGAACCATTATAGTCTCCCTCAATTATCAGGGCATTTGCAAGCTGAGAATTGAAATTGCAGGACCACAATCTCCCCACAAACCTTCAAGGATGTAATATAACAATTGTTAACACAAACTTGTCATGACACAAAATAATATTAGAATATCAGAGCAGCTAAGGAAAATCTCAACAGCAACATTTGAAAATTGTTGGGAGCTTTCCACTAATGTACCAGAGATCAAAGATGTTAACTCGTAACAATTATGGACAGTGTGAATATTAAAACAGAAGTCCAAGATCAACCAAACATAAAGAATGCATAAGAGATGTCAAGAGGCATGCACTCAATTGTAAGGCATCTTGGAAATATACCACATTTAATTTCATATCTTAGATTAACTCATTAACCATTCCCCTAAAAGAGCTTAAAAAGGCAATATCAGAAAAACATTGGTAAAGCTTATCATAAAAGATTTTATTAGTTGGTTAATAAAAGACCATCTTGTAATATGTAAGATAACTAAAGAGACTCTTAATAGCAGGTTTTCTATTTATGGTGAGAAAAATGTTTAACTGCTCTGAAACTAGCGCGAAAAAAATTCTAAGGTAGATGAATTTCGTGTGCAATAATTTGAGTGATAAAAGCAAAGAGACAGTAAATAATTATTTCCATACAAAAATATGCTCCCACCAATGTCAAATTGCATTAACTAGTTGACAAACAGTATCTCGGCCTTAAACTACCAGGGCATTATAATATTCACAAAGTCATAAGAATATGGGACTGATGCAGGCCCAGTGAAAAACTTTCTCAAGATCCTTATTCATTATTCATCCCATGACACGTGGACTTCTTTTCCAAGAGAAGAATTTGCCCTAGGATTAGAACACTTTGCATGCCCTGAAGCCTCCCATAATTAATATCTAATTGACCTCCAAACTAAATTTGGATCTCCCCGCAATTCAGAAAAATTAATGTATGACAACACGTCTAAGACAATGGGGAATAAGCTTCATCATCGAGAGGGAAACAACCGCAGAACCCCAGAAACCCACTTTGTTTTCTGGCAAAATCCGACCCCATCATCTACACCCGTAGGAACTACGTGATCACACTTGAGTGCGCTCTTTTGAAATTTCAGCCAATCAAAATTCAAAAAAGGATCGCCTGTTTGATTTATTGGGATGACAGTTTCTTTCAAAATTGACTAGTTTTCCCTCTATTAGAGATGTTCAGAAAATATTCTAAATCATAGTAGACCCAATGCTGGATAGCTGCCAAAAAGGCAGGCCAGGGGTTTGCTTTCTAAAATATTTGAATAAATTGTTTTCCAAAAGAATTTTTGTTCTAATCCTAATGAAAACTGTTCAGGAGAGAAATATGCCATTCTCTACCCATTTTGACATTTTGTATATAATGTTAATAGAGGATTCAGAGGATATATCATAGCTTTATATGAAACATATATCTATTGTACAGAAAAATAATGAGTTTGTTTTCAACTCCAAGCAGCAATTCAAGGCGGATACACTAAATAGGCATACCCCTCTCCAGAAATTGCAGAAAGTTCTAAACCCTTGTTTAGTATCTGTTTTTGTGAAGGAATTGCACCCACAAGATGGTAGCACTGGCTCAACAGGCTATAAGCTCTGCACTTCAGCTCAAAGCAAGAAGGAAGAGACTTCAACAGAAGTTGCTGCACAAGTTGACATCCATTAGATGATGAAGTAAATTTTCATATAAGAAACAATTCATCAACTAAATGCCCCTATAAACAAATCAGAGCTAAAACCTAATCGACATAAATACTCAGCTCAATACCATGAAATTGAATTGGGTCTAAAAAGCTAATTGGAGTACGAAATTCCACTAAAACTAGAAAAGTCAAATTGAAGCTAAATTCGCAAGAGAATTCGACTTGTTCAGTCATATAAAAAATCCAGAAAAGTTAAAAAAAAAACTGAACCATACTGTACAACTGTGAGCATCAACAAAACCACAAAAAATCACACATACGGCTCGTTCGAGGTGAGATTTCGCGTGGTTGACGTTGTGCGAGTGCTTGAGAAGAAGAGCAGCGACACGGAGGCGAGTTTTAATTTCGACAATGGGGAGAAACGAGACTGAGCTCTGGCAAATAGCCTCGAGGCATTTCACGGCCTTCCCTATCTCCCTCCCCTGCTCGTGGTGCTCCGCCAGCGCCCACAGCCCTTCCGCCACCGCTTCCATTGCCGGAGCTACTGGTCGCTCACTTCCACCATATTCAAAACTCAAATTCACCACTGATAGATCATCGGAGCTCGCTCAAAAAAGAAATTCAACGTTTTTTTTCCTTTTTTATTTATTTATTTTTATTTAACACAGTATTGAGCAGAAAAATAGAGGCCCATGAAGTTGGTCTGTTTATAAACTTTGGATCTTATTAGGCCCATTAAAATTAATTGGTCCACTCAAAAAGTATTCTAAAGTTCATGGATTTTTTTCACAGGAGATAACAAATTTTAAAGGGGGAGAAGTCAAGAGGTGCAATATATTAAGAGAAAATACTACAAACTTGTTTTTACTTTTTGATTTTCTAATGGGTACATTTTGTAATATAATACATCCACACTAAAAGTTGAATTTGATTTGATGTGTGTCCATTTCAAAAATATTAAAAAAATGGGAAATAGAAAGCCACAATTTTTTATACGAAAATTCAGTTTAGTTTTTCATTTAACGTGGCAAACTTTTCGGTTCCCCCCCACTGTTCATTCTCGTCGGAATTTCTCCGGTAATCTTTAGCCATTGAGTGCAACTGCCGTTTAGTTTCCATTATCGTATACAGGGAGCAATAGTTCGTCCTTTGAAGTACTGTTTTCGACCGAATAAAGTATTTTTCTACAGTTCCCAGTTTCCGGTGAACTCAGCACCGTAACAGAGACCGAAAAATCTATCGTCTTTTCAACAGAGTTCTTCTTTTTAGCGAGGTATTACAACATTTCATACATCGGGGTGGTTCTAAAAAAGGATTTCAAATTAAAAATCGACGAAAAAATATAGGGTTTTTTTTTCAGATTTCAGATGAATAAGTTCAATTAGATGTTTTTTATGGGTTTACTCAGTGTCGTATTTCTTCCTTTTCATTTTGATTAATTTTTATTATCTTTTTATGTTTGTTGTCGGATTTTGAGATATTCTTGAGAATGGCAAGGACAAGGAGAATGGATGCTGAAACCAGCGATTCATTGGAGACAGAGGATGATTCTCTCTTAAAAAAACAAGCGGTATTCAAAGGCTAATCGACAGAGAAAAAAAAAAAAAAAAGGGTATTTTTTGTTTAAATTGAATTTTTTTATTCCTAAAATTGTTTCTATTTTTTGCTTTAATGATATGGTATTAATATATTAAGGTAGTGTACCAGTACTATAGTTAGTGTACTAGTACTATTGTTATTGTTGTAGTACTTAGAGTATAAAAAATGTACCAGTACTACAGTTAGTGTAACAGTACTTTACATGTTTCTAAGATACTTTTGCATGTGCTTTGTGTATAGAAAATTCAAAATATGGCACTTTTAATATTTCCATAGTACTTTAGTGATAAGATTTGTACCACATTGTATGATATTATACCACAGTTTCTGTCCAATTTTACCTTATAATGCCTATTTATATATACTACTTCTAAACATTAGTTAATTTTGGAATTTTTGTTTTAATAGGTACAGCAACAACATCATGAAAAGGAAAGGAACGATATAAACCTTCAAAAGGAAGAGGTAGATACTATTTTTTATAATAGTTATTTAGATTGTCAATTGGGTTTATTATATTGTCCCTCAATTCCCTAATCTGTGATGTGGTAGGCAAAAAAGTAGTAGACAGTGAGAGTGAAAACTCTGATTCAGGTTAGAAAACGTCCTTAACGTATAATGTGTTTTTTTTATATTAACATGTAATATCTCAATTGTTTTTCTTCTTATGTATAGATTCAGGTGATATTCACCGAAATGGGAAAAGGAAAAAGAAGAAGTTGAGAAGCAGGGACAGTGTGGGGAGCAAAAGGAAGAAGTCAGGTAATGGTTTGGGGTATTGTTTTAATTATATAATTATTTTGGTGTGGTAGCTTGACTATTTTACTGAAATTTGAGTTATAAGTCACTTATGGGGCTGTGAACAACGTTTTGAACAATGTGGGGGACAATTTTTCATGTTTTAAAATCTTTTTTTCATTTAGTAATTGATGTTATTTTGTTGACATGAACAAGATAAATCTGGTCAGGAGCAAACTCTATTAGATGAATTGCTTGGGATTCAACTTCGGATTCTAGTGATTATGAGGATGGTCCAAAGAATAGTTTTGGTAAGTGGGATTGCTATTTTGTGTTTGTAAAAAATTTGTATAAAATTGCTTCTATTTTTTTAAGATATATAGATGGCCTTTTTTTTAAAGGAAGATTGACACTGGAGGATGGTGCACCATATTTTAGGAGTAATGTTATGTGTGCAAGGGAATTGCATGAGCTGAAATTCAATGAGCATCACCTATCTGAAATTAAAAAGACTCCATTTTGGCTCTTGTTCGATGCTTTGAGAAATTTGGATTATATCTCTTAGAGTTTTTGTGGCAGAAAAATGAAGAGGACATCAAAAGTGTCATGGCAACTTTCAATCAGAGGCGTCAAAACTTTTGGCTTGGGAGCAAGCGATTAGAACTGACAAGCAGAGATGTTCAATTTGATTAGTTCTTTTCGGAATCCATCCGCACCCTCCCTAAATATGGTACTAATACCACCTTGCATTATATCTTCCCACCCATCCGACAACAAATTTTTCCTCACTATAACAGGGCATATATCAAATGAAGGCAAACATCCATTTCCACTAAACTCTAATTCTTGACCATCTAATTTTCTCTTCTTTGAACACTTAAATGGGATCCTACCCTGTTTCAATACCTTATTGGGAGATATAGCGCTATTACTAATAGTAGTAGGATATTTGCTAGATGTCTTAGCTTCATCTATGGGATTTGAATTAGAACCATCTACCTCAATGCACAACATGTTATTAGGGCAGATGCTAACAGTAGAATCGACATGGGATTTAACTGGTAATGAAACAACAACACAAACAATCTTCTCAGACATGAGCTGGGATATGGAAATCATGTTAAACAGGTCAACATCGGATTCTAATACACAGTTATTGATTTTACCCACCAAATACCTCATTTTCGAATCGGAAGATTTAAGGTCAAGCCACGTATCAGAAATTTGGTCGGTGAGCGGCGAAAAAGTGGTAGAATTATCTACCTTCACAACGCGACACTCGCCATTGAAATGGACTGTGAGAATCGTGTCCACGTCCGCCGGAGATACTGCAACAGGCTGAAGTTCCATTGTGCACCAGCAAGAATCCACCGGAGATGATGATTGAGTGATCGATTTTGTCTTGAATAGATGATCGATTTTGAAACGGGAAATGGATATTGGATTTTCGAAATCGCAAAACCCTAGAATATCTAAGATGAAATTCAAATTTTGAATTCATACCTAAATGAACGAAAAATGCAGGGGGGGGGGAGAGATGCTACTGACTGTGGACTCTAGGATTGATTGACAGCTAGTTGTACTTCAGCCTGGGAAAACTGGGAGCACATTTCAGTCGAGCAACGTGTATTGGAAGGCTTTAGAAAGGTATTAGTTGGAAACTATTTTTAGCTCAACCATTAAAGTGTATAATGGAGTCTAAAGCATGTATTGGACTGTATTTTTTCCAATTTTAAATTACTAATGAAACTTGTATTAAATTAATTTTTTTATTATATTTTTTTAAGTTTCATGCAATAATAATCCTACTAAATATAACAAGTGGCAATCTAAAACAAATTCGTGAGCTTATTGAGAATTAAGGATTGTGTGCAAAAACACATAATTGAATATAATATTTGTTTATGTGAAAGATGTGGAACATACCCAACTAAGATTTAAACTTACTTTGAATTATTTATGGATGTTGTATAGTTAGGGTTTTTGAAGTCAAAGTGTTGGAATAAATGTTAATGTTTTGATGGGTATAAAAAAATAATAACGTAAATGTTAGGATAACAGTAGATGTATAGAACAACATAAAAGTGGTCTATTCCTAGTGAAACATGATACTTTTCCAATAATAACCAAACATATCTGAGCATTTGTGATTTATGCATACTAGTTTTCATTAGATTATTTTGTCAAACATGTTATGCATGTTGACCTGCAGTGCAAACATGTTTAATAACTATCTTTTCTTTTATGCAACAATGAAATGCAATTTTTTTAAAATGGTCAATAATTTATTCAATAGAATCACATAGGTTTTTGACCAAAATATTCGAAATAGATAATATATTATTATTTACTTTCATTTGATTTTTTTATTGTAATTAATTGATTAATTTATTTTGACCCATCCCACAAAAAACTATACACTGCTTTTTCTTTTCAAGAAAGAAAAATGAAAAAGAAATTGGGCGATATTTAAGGGAAACATATGGTTAAGTCCGATTCCCAGTCACATAATATGCTCCTTAGTAATATATCTCTTTGAATATTTCAGTCACCCATAATAATACAAAACCACTTGCAAGGAAAAAAAACAAACAAATATCAAAAGGCTTCTACTCAGATCTCCATCATATGATCTAAATTCCAACCCATCTTTATCAACACTTCCTTCGCATGTAATTAATCGTATTTGTGTTTTTAACAAATTGGAATGAATGTATCGATTTCTTGCAAAAGAATATACGTATATGATTATATCTCATCATCAACGACCGTTGATTTTGTTTATTTTGTGATGAAGGAAGAATTAGTGAAAATGGATCAAGAATTTTCTGATTCATCAGAGGAGAAGCTTCAGAATGAAGAGGAAGATCAAGAAAAAGTTCATCTATTTGGGCGGCAGAAGCCAGTGCATACCGCCCTAGGTGGTGGCAAACGTACGTTTTCATATTTCTATTCTATTTTAAACGAAATGTGCATTTGTGGATCAGTATCCGTATATTAATATACGTGACATATACATCTAAATGTAGCATGCTACATGCACAAGCCAAACAGGAGTCACCGAAACTTGTTTATGGTATAACATTGATATCATATCATTTATTAAGTAATACCATTGCTCATATAACCTAATACTCATTGCATTTTACATTACGATATTAGTTTATAAATGCAATGGTATCACTAAGTGAATGCAATTATATAAACTTCATAAGAAAGTTTGTGTAAAAACTAGGATATGTGAGAATACTGCAATTACTTAAGTAAGTCTGTTGAAAACCAATTTTACCGTGGTATTAACTATTAAACTAATACTTTTCAATGAAACAACTAATACTGTTAAAAATTACAGAGAAATTTCACAAGATGCTTTCTCTTATTTTACATTGTGAACCTAGTTGGTTTCAAACACAACTTGTGTATTATTCAGCTGCAGATGTGATTTTATGGCGGAACAAGCAGATTTCTGCAGCGTTGTTAGCCGGTTCGACAGTGATATGGCTACTCTTCGAGTGGATAGGCTATCGTCTCGTTCCTTTCATTTGTCATTCTCTTATACTGTCGTTGGCCTCTATGTTCTTGTGGTCGAACCTCTCTTTCTACGTTCACAAGTCAGTATCCTAACATCGAATCTAGATTCATCATACTAGGGATTTTCCAACTCTACATACGTTGTTTCTAAAAGTTTTGGTTGGGGATAGGTCGCCTGTAAACATCCCAGTGATTCAGTTGCCAGAGGATTTGTGCACCAAGGCTGCTCTGTTACTAAGGGACAAATGCAACGAGACAATCAGTATTATCTGGGAGGTGGCTACAGGAAAGGACTTAAAGAAGTTTCTATCTGTAAGTCATATCTATATGTTTTTTTAGCAACACAGCTAATGAAATAATTTAGTGAAACACCTAGTACTGATAAAGTGACGTTTTTACTTGCAGGCAATTTTGGGCCTGTGGTTTGTCTCAGTCGTCGGGAGCTGGTTCGACTTCTTGACGATTGTGTACATGAGTGAGTGTTCTTTTAGCTTTCTCAATATAATCTAAGTCTTGCGACTAATGAAATTATATATGTTGCACTTTTGTTGGCAGTTTTTGTGATGATACTCACAATGCCACCATTGTACGAGAAGCACGAAGATCAGGTGGACTCATATGCTCTCAAGACTAAGGCAAAACTCAAGAAACAGTACAGCAAATTGGATGAAAAGGTTCTTCAAAAATTACCAAAAGTTCCATTCATTTCAGACAATAAGCAGCACTGATGATAATGAAGATCCAACCAAAACCTTATTACATTTTTAGGCTTCAACTCTAAATTTTGTCACATAACTGCATTTTTGCTTCAATCTTGCCTCAATTCAGTTTACAATCATTATATTTCATGTTATGAGTGTTCATATGCTGTGCTCATTGTATAATTATCTACATCATAAGACTTAATTTCAAGCACGACGATCAACGCTTAAGGAATAAATGAAGAACAAGATATTTGAAGTAGTTAAGAAAGACATCATGCATTTACATCTAAATAAAATGAATCTACGTACCATCGTATTACTATCTCTTACACTTACAAAAATTACTATCTCTTGGTTCATACGTTGGAGGTTGCCTTGGGGAGAAGGAAGGGCTCCCACCACCCATACTCATACTTGGTATAAGGAGCTGTCCACTTCTCTGGCTTTTCAAACTCCAGGTTAACGGGATTCGAAGCCAAAGCTTCTTCTAGACTGTCTGCCTCAAAGCTCTCTTGCAGAACTCTGTCCAGTCTTAACTTCATGTATCTAAATGCATACACAGAACACAACACCGTAAACGTGATCAATCACTTATACTCCATCCAAGAACCTCACTAACCACTTCCGTTCAAAAAAACACTAACGACATAAAATTAAAGCGTGAATTTACATAATTGTCCTCTATTTAAACAGAAGTACATATCAAATGTGTCATTAAATGGGCACTGACAATTTCGTGCATATTTTTATCAAACACATGGGATTTTATGTTTTAATGAAACATAAGGGGTTGTTTTCGTGCATATTTTTATCAAACACAGGTCGATTATATGCATTTAATGAAACATAAGGGGGTTTTGTGTATACATTTATCAAACATAGGGAGGTTTTATGCAATTAACAAAATATAGGGGACGTGTTTTGTGCGTACTTCATCAAACACAGGGGGTTTTATGTCTTTTACCCCACAATGGTGTAACATTTTTATGTTACACTACTTAGATCTTAGACATGTATGCAGTGCGATTAATCACATTTATCATCTCATGGTTCTTCTTTAATTACACTATTCATGTGTCATTCATTTGGTTAGTATAACATAAGATGTGCATCATTGTGTAACAGGAAAAATCTCCCATGACTTTATCCAAGCACATACTAGTAATCGTTCAGACAAATAATGAATAAGTTCACAAGTATAAGCAAAGCAATAAGACGCATTTCAGATAATCACAGCAAAAATTGGATCAATTATTCTTACGTGATCCAGGTGCCATTGGTCGAAACAAGAGCAGCAGCAGGCCTCTTGAGTCTCTTAGTAATGGCAGGGAAGTTATCTAAGAACTTAGGCTCAATGACGAGCCAAAAGTCCTGCTCCTTGTTGCGTTCCTCAAAATTGCGAAGGCGTTCAGCCATCAGCTCCTGGAAATGCTCCTCGTCGTCCAACATAAATTTTGCATTCGCCACAACAAAGTGATACCTCTTCCTCCCACCTTCTCCTTCTACCTCCTGATATATCAAAAGCAAACATCAAGCATCTTAACTGACACAAGCGTAGGAGTAACATTTAATGGAAAACAGTTCACCGTGGAACTGATTGAGTTATACATGAAACGAGTAATACTATCAAGTAAAACGAATAATATCATTCAATTGGTGTGCATGGTGCAACTGATCTCCGAGTTACATCATTAGTAAAACGAGTAATACTACTTAGTGCAATATCATTTGAAAGGAGTGCATGTTACAAATGGTGTAAACAAGAATTTGCAAATCACGAGTAACACTTGTGTGAAACAATTGCACCGTGTAATTGGTTTTACAGTAATATTTTTTTAAGTAAAACAAGTAATATTGTTCAACTGGTGTGCACTGTGCAACAGTATTATGAGTAATAGTATCATTTAGTAAAACGAGTAATACTATTTAAAGATGAACATAAGAATTTGCTAAATCAAAGATGGGGCATAACGGAAAATGGTTTGAATACATACCTTTGCTGTGGGATCGGAGGAATCAAGCGCGGCCACTGCTTTTTTCAGACAAGTGCTCGATTTCAAGAAACCGGGGCTGATGGGGTATGAAGATTTCAAGAAATTTTTGGTTGATGCAAGTAGAAATGGTTTGATTGGATTGTGGGATGGAGAATTGAGGAAATGGGGGCCTAAAGACCCAAGATTTAATGTAGTAGAAGCCAACATGGCTGGCAAAAATTAATTGCTCCTTTCTTGGATCAGTTGCAGGCAAGAATGCGAAAGAAAGAAAGAAGAGGAAAAGAGGATAGAGAGAGGTAGAGGGAAAATACAAAAGACGAATGAGGAACCTTATCTCCCTTCTTTAATCATCCCCCTTATCTCTGTGCATTTGACTTCAAAGTAAATGGTAATTCACTGTTGTAATAACCCCCCGAATATGCCCACAGTTCTCTCATGTGGAATCTATTTTTTCCTAGGCTTAAATTTCAGCTAATCAATTCAATTTGACAAAAATTTTGTTTTAATTATACACATTCTCATTATCTCATGTTATTAAACAGTCTCACACAAAACATACGCATTCATCTACTAGAATGTTGTTTTAGTTATACACATTCTCATTATTTCATGTTATTAAATAGTTTCACACAAAACCTACTCATTCAATTTTGATTATACTTTAGCCATATATAGTGGTAATAATTATTGAGAAAACCTCATGTGCAACATGTGTGAGCAATTCAAATATATTTTAAATTATTATTATTTATTTTTATTGAACCACTATAATTGAATTGGTAAAGTGTAACTATTTTTTTTAACTGTATCACTGATTATGTTCCTTTTGGGTTTTAAGTAACTTTTAAAAATTAATTTTTTTAAATCAGTGATTTATGTAATTCATGAGATTTTTAATATCTGTGTTTTTTTTTTTTGAATAAGGTAATTTTTAATTTTATAATATAAAGAAAAAAAAATGTTGTATAGGTTATTTATAGGGTTGTAGTATTAGGATTCAAAAATCTAATTTAAAAATCCAAACTAAAATGGATTTTAAATTCCAAAATTCAAATTCGCATTTTTAAAACCCAAAACAGACCGGTACTTATTTAAGAATATATTTAAATTAAAAAATATTTAATATTATTTAAAATTATATTTAAATTGCGAGTTAGTCTTTTATGCATCTAGTGTATGGTGTATTCACTCAACAGCTGAGACTAGTTACACTGAAAAGTGTGAGCTGATTATATTGAAAAAAAAAAATCAGTGTAAACTTTTCATTGTAATTGATCCACACTTTTCGATGTAAACAACTTCAACTTCACCTGTTGAGTGAGTTTTTCTGATATAATTTGGATATAACATGTAAAATTACATGATACATAATAATATAGTTAATGTGTTGTTAATTATATTATATCATATGAACCTATTTTTTTTTTTAATAAAATAGCATTATTTAATACTCAACATCTCTATTACTTTATTTTTTCATTTGTATTTGTATGAAATATTATCTTTTAACTAATTTCATCTAAAATATGTAAAAAAAAAGGTAATAATAAATTACTAATAAAATTATTATGAAATAATATTAAAATTAAATTAAAAAAATATTAAGTTGATCCTAACTGTACAGGGCTCAGCCCTAATGAACTTCGGGCCAATCAGTACAAAACCAGAATGATCCTTATTTAAAAAGTCTAAAAAATATGTGTAAATCTTCTTATTATTGTTTTAAACGGGTCAACCCTATAAATCATGACTCTTTAACATCTCTAATATCATCGTTCCACGAGAAATTGGTAATTAATGGAGAATTCACTAGAAGCGGATAAATACTATCAGACCTCTAAACTAGGATCCTAAACTACTGCTTTATGTATAACTAGGACCCTAAAATATTGCTCTATGTACAATTAGAACTTTAAACTATTGCTTTAGGTACAATCAGAACCCTAAACTTTTTTTTTTCAAATAGACCCTTAAACTATAATTTTTTGGACAAACATACACTTCTCTTAAAAACTTATTTAAAATAATAATCAATCACTTTATAAGCTTTAAAAATAGTTTATATGATTATGTTTGTCTTCAATTTGAGTAAAAAGATTAGGTCCTGCTCACTAATAAAATTATAATAATTTTTAAATAAGTTGAAAAATATGTACAAAAATTTTAATATTATTGATTTTAATGTGCATAATATTACTCTATTCATTTTATTTATTCTTTGTATTTGAATTAATGTTATTACAGACGAATGTGTAAGATTTTTTAAACATACAGTTGTAGTCCATTATGTTATAAAGTGCAATGTAATATGTTTTAATAAAAAATACAATAAATATCGAATTAACACGATAAATGATTTGAGGGTACATTATATTAAAAATATGTATCAATAATAAAATTAAAAATTATTTTTAAAATTCTAATTTAGAATTAATATAAAACTTATATTTTTTAAAAGGTTGAATATACAATTTATCTTTAATCCCGCGTTATACGCGAGTTTTGCTATAGTTAACTATAATTAAGGTTGTAATTAAAATTTTTATTAGGATTAATCAATTTATCTACAAAATATAAATTAATATGTATAAATTAAAATCAAAATTCAATCAATTTATCTACAAAATATAAATTAATGTGTATAAATTAAAATCAAAATTCTTCTAACTTTATTACCTTTTTTATATAAGGGTGTCTTTGTCCCAAAATATATAGTCAAAGGGTTTATTTGAGCAAAAAATATATAGTTTAAGGGTCTTTTTGAGAAAAAAAAAATTAGTTTAGGGTCCTAATTGTACATTTTCCCTAGTATTAACTTATCAAACAACATTAAAATTTTGGCCAAGTATTATATGAAAATATATCATGATAAACTTATCATGAAATTGTTATAAAATATCAAATATTTGATCAAGAGTATCAAAAATTTCAGTAGGGGTATAAAAAATTGGGGTCGATGGAGTTATACTATACTCCCTCCGTCTCATACTTGTTTGTTATTTTACTGTTTGCACATGTTTTAAGAAATGAGTTGTTTATTAGTATCAAAGTGATAAAATGATAAACTATATGTTTTTGGTTAGGAGTGTGTGAAAAATATAATATTAAAAAGTATTTTTATTTTTTTTTGCCAAAAATGGATGTAGCAAACAAGTATGAGACGAACCTTTTTGACAATGTAGCAAACAAGTATGGGACGGAGGGAGTAATTGTTATTGATTATTTTTACCCAAATTTTTTATACTCCTAGTAAAAAATTTGATACTTTTAATCATATATTTAATATTTTAAAATAATTTTATAATAAGCTTAACATGAATTATTTCCATTTAAAACCTAATCTTATAATTTTACTCCTGTATAACCGACAACTGAAATGTTTAGTCACGACTTAACGACTTTAGTTCATAGATTTATTAGTTGATAGCGCTTTCGAGGTATAGCTCCACGCGCCACCTCCGATCTCCAGAGATGTTAAGGACTCCGACTTTTCTTTCTTCCCGTTATTCTCTCTTCCCTTTTCTCTGCCGAAACCCCACCACGCGCGATCTCTTCCGCTGCAATTACTCGCCATCGCTCTCACCGAGAAGCTCCTCCTCCTTTACTCACACCACTTGTAAGGCAGGTGTTTTTACTACTTCAATCTAGAACGATTTTGCTCTAATGTTTTTTATTTTTCCGTTGATTTTGAATTGAAAAACTAAATGTTCAGATGGACTCTGAGAGTTATACATTTGGCCCATACAAAATCGGCCCCAAAGAAGTGTTCTACTCTACTCAATTTTCGTATGCCATGGTCAATTTGCGCCCTCTTGTTCCCGGTATGCTTAATCTATTCAATTTGCAGCTGTTTTGATGTATTGAAATACTTTTCCCATTAATTTGGAAACCTAGTTTTTCAATTTTGATGAAATTTTTAGTTACTCATCTGTTTGTAAACCCTAGTATATTCATGGTCTCGGCTCCTGTGTATTTATGCAATTGTGTAGGTGAAAATGGGGCAACAGAAATGATCAATAGTTAGTTTGAAAATTTTGTTTATATTTACCATAAATCATATATTTGTCAAATTGTCATGCTGTCCTTTTGATCATAGCTTGTGTTTGCTTTTTGTGACAGGTCATATCCTTTCCTGTGTGGGTTTTTGATCAGCTGGATAGAGTTACAATATATATGCAATGTAGTAATTGGATTTCGTTCACTTAGGCATCAAACTAATTTATATGAAAAAGGTTTTGCATGTTCACCATAATTATCTACATAAAAACATCCTTAAACTCATCTCACTTCATGGAGCTACTTATTTGAGAGATTCAGTAATTTGGTTTTACGAATGGAATAGTCCTCAAATCAATAAACCTCCAAGTTTACGTTGAAGAAGTAACTGGGCTGCCCATCTGAAATTGATTTTTTTAAGCAACTGTTTTGTATTGTGTTTAGTTATATGATAAGAAAACATGTAAATTGAGAATTTAAATCATGCTCGTCGATTTGCTCAAATATCTGCAATAGAGAAGAAGAAAGATTTTTCAAATATGTTGCCTTCCATTATCAAGTTTTCTTATTTGGTTGACTTAACACAACATACACGTGCTTGTCTGTCCAAGACGTGAAGTACAACGCTTCGTTGATCTTACTTCTGATGAAACGAGTGACCTGTGGCTGACGGCTCAGAAGATTGGGCGCCAACTTGAGTCGTATCACAAGGCATCTTCACTCACATTAACAATCCAAGTAAGACGAAGGATGGCATAAGATACAATCTTTACAGTTGCCCATTTCATCTTCTTTCATATTGGAGTCATAAATTTGCTCTAGGAGGGGCGATACCTAGGATGTTTCAGTTACATTTGGATGATTTTCAAATTTTGATTTAACATTAGCAACATTGCTTCCTCTAGTTTCTTCCAAGTCCTTATGTCTGGACATTTGTTTGTCACCATAGGATGGGCCTCAGGCTGGACAGACTGTTCCTCATGTTCACATTCACATACTCCCACGCAGAGGTGGTGATTTTGAGAATAACGATGAGATATACGATGCTGTAAGACAATCTAGCCTGTAGTTTTATCCAGTTTTAGATTTTTCTCCTGCAACTAATCATTTGAACAGATTGATGTGAAGGAGAAGGAATTGAAGCAGAAGCTTGATCTCGACAAAGAGAGGATTGACAGAAGCATGGAAGAGATGACTGAAGAGGCAGATGAATACAAAAAGCTTTTCGTGTAAAACACTAATACTGCAACGGTATTTTGCATTACAATTGCTTAGCCCTTTTAAGATTATTTATGATCAGGATACTCTCTTATAAACACGGTACGATTCCCACTTCTCATTGGGAAAAATAGAATATCACCTCATATTGGCTATTCAATGATACACTGTATCCAACATCTCTATTTTTAAATGTTTTTTGTAATCTACTTGGGATGCATTGTTGCCCCTTCTTCAACAGAGTCAGAAATTTTAATCTTAGTGGCAAACTGATTTTTTGCTTTGAGAACAAAGGAGGAGTGGGCATTTTTTTTATTTATTTATCGCGCTTATGTATAATTGTATGATTTTATTAACTTATGCATGATTTTTTCTCTTTAATGTCGTTTGGATGTCCGTTCTTAAAGTTGATCTTTTGTTTCTTGTGGAATTATATCCCTTTTCCATGAACTTGGTTCACCGAAATTTTACAGTGAAATCGGTAATATCTTTCAATGATATTTTTTTTTAGCGGATGAAATATTATAGTTTAGCGTTTATGGGAAAGAATAATTTATAGATAAAGTATAGAGTGAAAATGGTTCATACATGAATGAATAAGGGGCATTAGTTGTTTTTACGGTAGGGTATTAGTTGTTTTTACGGAAAGGTATTAGTTGTTTTCATGGAAGAGTATTACTTGTTTTAACTAAATGATATTAATTGTTTACTCTAAGCTTCACTTGGTAGGTAATATAAGCTCTTATTATGAATTTTTATCCTTTCTAAATGTAGCTTGGTAAGTAGTACTCCTTCCGTCCCACTTTAATTTGCACGTTTACTGTTTTCGCGTGTTTTAACGACCGGATTTTTTATTAGTATTTAAAATGATAAATTAATTTTTAAGTCACTTTATAATAGAGGAGATATAGATTTATCAAACCCTACCTTAAAAGTCATTTTATCATTTCAAATATTAATAAACAATTTGCTTGCAAAAACCCGAAAATAAGGGTAGTGTGCAAATTTAAGTGGGACAAATGGAGTACCAAATTAATATAGATCCGGTTTTTATATGGCGGGTTATGTCGGCTCGATATAATATGAAGACTTTATGTGCCCAAACCAATAATAAATTATACCATCTAAACCCTCTTACAAATTCATTAAAGGCTAATGAGTTATATTACACTCTACCAAACAACTTAAGGGGGTTTACTAATTTAATACAAATTTAATATATTCAACCTACCAAGTAAATTAATATGTATTTCCAATACTAAATTTTGTAACCCCCACTAAAAATAATAAGACCAACAAAGTGGAGAAAACAAATTAAGACTTTTCAATGAAATAAATAATACTCTTCAGTGAAATTAATTAAAACTCTCTAGTGAAAACAACTAATATTTTTCAACTATTCATGTATGAACCAATTTCACTCTATACATACTCTAATTTATATATTTTTTAAAACGTGATTTCACATGTTTTGTTGCATGGAAAAGTAAAGGATCATATTAAGAGGGTGTTTGGCTGAACTTATAAACTCTTTAAAACAACTTATAAATTGTTTAAGAGTTTATAAACACTATCAATGTGTTTGGTAAAATAAGTAGAAAAATAAGTTAGGAAATCTCTCCAATGTGGGGGATAGCTCCTTGTGGGCATCAGACACTAGTCCTCCCACCTAATGGACCGTTGAGTCACCATGATTTACCTCCTCCACCCAATCCTGTCGGGCCAGGGGGTGGGGGCCCTGGGGGCGAGGGCTTCACCTTTTGCTACAAGAAAAATAAGTTAGGAAATTCAAACTTATTTTTCTAACCACCACCAACCGAGTGTCCACCTTCACTTCAACATAAAAAATTAAAAAAAAATTTATATTGAAATTAAAAGTTTAAAAATATTTATTGTAAATTTTTAAAGATTTTATAAGTTGTATTAGTCAAACATTTTAGCAATTTATAAGTTACTTAAAAATTACATCTTACAAGCTTTTAAAACAACTTATAAGATGTTAGAGAAAAGAATTTAAAAGTACTCACTTCAACTTTTCAAAATTTATTTTAACTACTTCAACTTTAAAAAAAAAAAATCTACCCATTTTTGCATGAAAGTATCATACTATCCTTGATAGAAAATTTTATTTTGCCCATATGGTCCACCAACACTAAAAATAATTAATTTTATCTACCTATTCTCTCCCAAATTAAAACAATCACCCCTCACCCCACAATGCATTTTTTTTTATTTGCATACTAATTTCACCATTCTATATCATTACTCCATTTAATTTAATCTAATTATTTGTTCTAATTGAACAATATAATTTAATTTACTCTATTTGATTTAATTATTAATTAGTAAAAATAATATATATGTAAATATTTACTTCTGTGAAAATATAAAAATAATAATTAATTTGGATTAAATAAATAAATAATTTGGAGTAATAAATTCATCAATAACTAACAAAATACGATAACAACATTCTGATTAAATAAGAAGGGGTGGAGGACGTGGGGTTGGGACAAAATAAGACGACTATCAATTCTTTTTGTTCGATTGTAATCTGTATTATACAAATTCACTAATAGCAATCTAAAATATATTCTCCGTCCCGACATTGTGGAGTTTCTGTATTTGTCCATCCTACATAAAGTTTTGCATCCACAACACATTTATTTATATTTATACCATTACTTTTCTCCTCTAATTAAACACTTAAATTAATTAACACAACCCATTATACACTAACACAGCCTGTATAAAGTCAGTTTCTCACTCTCTCGAATCTTCCATCTAAACCCTAACTAGAGGTGTCAAACGGCATAGGCCCACTAGGCCGCGAGTTTTTTCCGGGCCGGACCGGCCCAATTGTTTTTGGGCCACTCATTTTCAGGCTTGTCCTGGCCCGTCTTGGGTCACCGGGCAAAACCGGCCCAATTTTTTTTATTTCTTTATATATATTATTAGTGTACTTGATTTATATATTTACCTCATTAGTTTATAATTTAATATACAAATTATACTCATATAGTTATAAAAATTATTTAGTTTGTCAACAACAATTCAATAATTTAATTAAAACTCAAATTCTTAAATAATATTCAAACAACAATAATTCAACAAATCTTAATAAATTTAAATTCACCAAAATAAATATAAAAATCCATAATCCAACATAACATCTTTTAAAAGATATGTATAATGTATTCTTACAGGAACCTTAATTAATTTTCATTATTTAATAATTACGTTGTCTATTAAAAAATACTTGTATAATTTCCAATAAATATTACTATATCCATAAACAAACAAGTGATATTTTAATCTTAATTAGTACTTGACGTAAGCTAAAGAAGAATAAAAATTACCATAAATGTAACACCCAAAATTATTATATAAATTAATATTATGTTATTAAAAGAAGTATTTGATTTTGATATTAAAATGAGTAATATTTTCAGGTTATTATATTTTAATTATAATAATATGAATAAATATATATGTAATATGTACAATATGGGTATATATATGTATATAATGATAAAGTTATAATTGTACAAATAAATAGAGGAATATAATTTGATTGGTAACTGTTAAGTAACTTTAGTTACTATTCGGATAACTATATATATTTATTTATATTTAATAATAAAAAGGGAAACTCGCAGATATCATTACCTCCTCTATTTGTGAATCTCCTCTCTCCTACGTGGCATGTCCCATCATTAATTATTTCAAAATCCTGCAATCACATGGCTTCTCTTCTTAACTTCCTATTCCGTTAACTTCCTATATTAACTTCCTATTTTATTAATATTAACTTCCTATTTTATTAATTCTATTAACTTCTATTTTAAAAATTCTAAATTACTTAAATTAAATTAAAAACTACCACCTTTAAATTAATCCACTCTCACTCACTCCTATTTTTTTATATCTCCGAAAAACTCCACATTTATCTATAATGCACGCATATATATATATATATATATATATATATATATATACATATATATTTTGTGAATCTCTCCACCTCTTTCAATCCTTTATTTCAAAATTCTACAATTCTATAACTTTATAATATTTTTGGTAATATTATATATCCTATATTTAAATTCATACCCCCTATTCACTTATGTTTACTATATAAATCACATTTTTTAATTTGCATGAGTTAGTTAGAATAATTTATTATGTTTTTAATTACAAATTGATATTTTAATTAAATTAAAAAAATACTATACTTTGATTGAATTAATATTTAAAATATTTCATTTTAACACTTTTTATATATATATATATATATATATATATATATATAATATCAACCCGCGTAATACGCGGGGATCTGGGCTAGTATACTGTAAAAAGAAGATCATATCTATCTGCTTAAAAAAAAAAAAGGACTTGACACGGAAGATTTCGGATTAAGGTAACTTTCTTTTCTTTCTTTTATTTTATTTTTCTTTTCCGCCGTGCTCGGTCGCCGGCGATTACCGGAATTGGTCATACTATATACCGAAATGATCGTATTGACTCGTAGATTCTAGAAGTGAAGTTGTTTTATTGTTTCGGCGCTTGTAGCGTCGTGAATTTACTGTTGAAAGTCCGAAAATTCGGAATATTTTCATACCTTCCTCCGGCAGCCGCCGTCGTTCTGGTGAACGATTGTTGACGAGCCTTATACCGATTTGAAGCCTGTAATGCGTAGATTATAGTTATGTTTTCAATTTGTAAAATCACTGTAAGAATCGTCTGGAATTTGAGTTGGAAATTGACGTTTTAAAACTTAATTTCACTGTAAATTTTGGAATTCTGATTTCGAAGGAAATCGCACGTTTTGTTGTTGGAATTGGGTGTAGTAGTAGCTTAGAGGACTATTTTTAGCTGTCAATGGTGAGAGGAGGGCGGCAATCGCCATAAATTTACAAAATTGGAGCTTTGTTGTTGCAGCCATGGCGGTTGCCGGACGACGACGCTTTCCGGTGTCCGATTGTTTCATATTTTTAGTGGAAAAGGTAGCCAAGATTGTAAGGATTCCAACGGTATTTTCGGTTTTGCGATCGGAGGTGTAAAACTCCGAATAGGACCTATTTGTATAAAAGGTTATAAGTTTAGGGGATGCCAAAGAGAATTAGATTAAGTTCAGGGACCATTTTGCAAATAATAAAATTCTTGTCAAAGTTGACCGGTCAACAGGTCAAACGGTCAGTTTTACTAAAATTACCATTTTGCCACTCATTTTCAAACGCTCGTAAAATCTTCGTTTTTCATCCGATTCGACCCAAACCAGTGTCAAAATGTTCTAAATTCAAAACCCTACAATTTAGTATTAAAGTTGGGTGAGAGAAAACCTGGTAAAAAGACTATTTTACCCCTGAACGGTTATAAGTCCTAAATTCTCGTTTTAATTCCAAATTCTTCGTTTTAAGTCCGTTTTAGCTCTAACGAATTTCATTGTACTTCCAGTAAGTCTCTTAACCAATAAGAACCCTCGAATATACCTTTTAAGTAAAAGAAAAATCAAACAATTTTAGAAAATGACTATTATACCCTTCAGCCTAAAATGAAGCTTAATAACCCTAAAACTCTAGAGAACGCCTGTTATCGTTATAATAAGTTAGTTATTATATAAAAATAGCTCTACTGAGAATTCTAAACATCCAGTGTAATATTCTTTGTAGGGCCAGAGGAGGGCTGCGAACCATAGAAAAGTGTTGTGCTCCAACACAAGATACTCCACACTGAGGTGGGATAATTTCCACTCTTAACTGAGTTTAACATTCTATGTTATGATTGTTATGTTAAAATGTGATATGTGAGTGATATATGTCATGACTGTGCAACAAATGTGAAATTTATATTCAAGCCGGGTAATGGCCCGTGATGTATTCAAGCCGGGTAATGGCCCGTAATGTATTCAATCCGGGTAATGGCCCGTACAATGTGCAATCCGGGTAATGGCCCGTACAATGTGCAATCCGGGTAATGGCCCGTACTATGTGAGCATGAGTTACATTTTCATGTTATGTGTTATTTGCATATGCCTTTTAACAGTGCAATCATTGAGATTGTTCTACTGAGTGTATTTGAAACACTCACCCCCCCTTCCCCTTTTCATTGTTTCAGATGTCGAGTATGGTGTGGAAGGATGTTGAAGATGCAGTACTGTTTTCTGTTGAAATATTGTGAAATAAATAAATGTTCTTAGTTTTTGTTACTCGGTTAAAGGCCAGTCATATTTATGTATAACTAGAAGTCTACTGGTTGAATATGTTGTAACAAACATCATATTTTGCTCTACCACTTCCTATGTATAATTATCGCCTGTGAGCGAAGTTTCTTAGTTCGCTTTTCTTACATATGTATCCTTGGTTTCTGGTTGCTTTAGGGGTATTATTTTTCAAACTATGTATAGCTTCCGCTTATGAAATATGGATTTAGTTTCGCTAACTCTGGATTTGGGTTTAAAGACGGTATTTAGTAGCGCCTCAGCCCTAAAGCATCATCATTCGAAAAGCTAAATGCCGGGGCGTTACAGTTGGTATCAGAGCAACGATCTGAATTAAGTAGATTTGTTCTGAGTGTCATTCTTAACGATTTCTTATTGAGTCATAGTATTTAATTTATAAAAGAATTTTATCAGTGTCTGTATCTTTAAGCTTTCGACTTCATTAGACTCTGGTAAGTGTTTAATGTGTACTATGTGGCCTATATGATTATGGGTGACATAATTTGATTATGTGGTGCATATACTTTGATACAATGTGATTAATTTGAAATATTCCATTTTGTGTTGGAGCAACTACATGACCTAATATGAGATTTCCGGTTCATACCAATATTTATGTATTAGATACGAGACTTAGATTTTAATTTATTTTACGTGACAGATGGACTACGATTTAAATCAATGGCGTCTCGATAAATGTTTGCGTCATGGAAGGAACAAGGAGACGGATGTGGGAGCACACATCGCGGAACTAACGATCCTCTGGAGGGAGGCCCGGTTTATAGGCTTCGAAAGACCAGATTTCCAACACTGTGATATCCTCATATGGTCCCTGCTAGATATTTGGCATTTTCGCGCTGCAGCATTATACAATCAGGTGTTACACTTTCCTCCCGGAGGTGCGGATCCCGAGATTAGTTATCGGGACTTCTCAGCTGCTTTATTCTGTGAATGGGTGGCGTGGTACCGGAGGAGGAACTGGAGGAGGACCCGGAGGAAGATCCCGATGAACCAAATGAGGAGCCAGAGGAGATCCCACTGGGAGAAGGGGAGCTCACTGACATGTCCGATAGTGATTAGAGGAATGAAGTAGTGGCCCATTGATATATTTTTGGATAGGATAGCGGCACGCTCTGTGAGAGAACAGAGCACTCTTTTTGGCATGTTGTATATTTGTATATATTCACCTAGGTGCCGTAGTAACTTTATCAATGGGTGGTTTTGAACAAAAGTGGGGATATGTATATATTGGTCGCGATGGATGTTATATATATATATATATATATAGTGAAGCCAAGTGGCAATTTTTGCTATATGTGATTTTGTGTGCATAAATAAGTGTTTGTTTGTTCATATATTTTCATTAAAGTTTATGTGAATTATTAAATTGGTTTGGTACACAACAACAGATCATGAAGCGTGGTAGACCACGTAAGCAACCACTAGCAGAAGCTCCACCAGTACCAGCACCAATACCAGCACCAGTACCTGAAGCTCCACCAGCACCAATACCAGCACCAGTACCTGAAGCTCCACCAGCACCAATACCAGTACCAGATGCTCCACCAGTACCTGAAGATGCTAATGCTGAACCTGACGATGATTTTATAACAATTCTCCGAGGTTTAGCACAACATTTTATGGGCAACCCTGCACAACCTGTCCCACCGCCACAACCTGCACCTAGAGTGGAAACAATACCAGTCATCGAACAATTCAGACGTTTCAAACCGCCTGTCTTTAATGGGAAGGAGGATCCAGCTAAAACGGAAATATGGTTGAGATCGTTGGAAAAGATCTTCGCTCATTTCGAGTGCAACGATGTGCAAAAGATTTCATGCGCTGTATTTCAATTTACCGAAGAGGCTGGTTACTGGTGGGAGGCTTATTGCCGCACTCAAACCCCTGAACAAAGAGCCGCTATGACTTGGCTCAACTTTAAGGAAGTCGTTATCCAGAACTTCATGTCACAGTCGTATCAAGACCGTAAGGAAAACGAATTCCTTTTTCTGAAGCAAGGATCGATGACCGTATTGGAATATGAACGTCAATTCAACCAACTTTCTAGGTATGCCACCCATCTGGTGAATACTGAGGCGAAAAAGGCGAGGCGATTTGAGAAGGGTTTACGTTCGGAAATTAGTACGATTTTGGCAGGACAAGGATGCATGACCTTTGCAGAAGCTTTTGCTAGAGCTCAGGAAATTGAGTCACGAATGAAGAATGATAACGCTAACAAAGGCACGATGACTACTCCGATGAAACGGAAATTTGGGAACCCGAACATGGGAAGAGGAAATAATAATTTTCCAGGAAAGCAAGTTGGAACAAGTGGAGGTTCAACATCAACAACTCAGAGAAATGTTCCACCCTGCCCTAAATGTGGGAAAAATCATCTTGGAGAGTGTCTGTATGGGGCAGGTGTATGTTATCGTTGTAGGAAGCCGGGACATACTATATTGAACTGCCCGCTACGTAACAACAAAGGAAAGCCAAATGCGAGGACTGCTCGTGTTTTTGTCATGACAGAACAGGAGGATGCAGATGAGCCAGAGACGATGACGGGTATGTTATCAGTTTTTAATATACCTGCACTTGTACTTTTCGATACTGGAGCTACCAATTCCTTTATCTCTACCCGAATGTTTGAGGTACTAGGCGATAAATTCGATGCAATAAGTAATGATACACTTGAGGTTAGCATACCATCTGGTAGAGTTATACAGACTAAGAAATTGTGTCAAAGCGTGCCTATAGAAGTTGATAATAAGATCTTGATGGCGAATTTACATGTACTTAAGATGAAATATTTTGATGTAATTTTGGGTATGGACTGGCTTAGAGCCAATCACGCCGTCATTCGTTGTCATGAAAAAGAAGTGATATTTCAACCGCCTAAAGAGGATAAATTCACATTCATTGGAACTAAGGTTGGAATACTTCCACGGATAGTAACTATGATGAAAGCAAAGAGAATGTTGAGAAAAGGGAATTGCCAAGCGTATCTTGTTAACGTGGTAAGTTCTGAGGAAAAGGGAGTGAGAATAGATGACATTCCTATAGTGCAAGATTACCAAGACGTCTTTCCAGATGATTTGCCAGGTTTACCGCCTGATCGACAAGTAGAGTTCACAATTGATCTAGTACCAGGAGCTGCACCAATTTCAAAAGCACCCTACAGGACGGCGCCAAAGGAGTTGCAAGAATTAAAAGTCCAACTTCAGGAGCTTTTAGATTTGGGTTTTATAAGACCTAGTGTTTCACCTTGGGGAGCGTCTGTGTTATTTGTGAAGAAGAAAGATGGTTCGTTTAGGATGTGTATAGACTATCGGGAATTAAATAAATTGACCATCAAGAACAAATACCCCCTACCAAGGATATATGATTTGTTTGACCAATTGAATGGTGCAACAATATTCTCTAAGATTGATCTAAGGTCTGGATACCATCAAGTAAGAATTAAGGAGGGTGATATTCCAAAGACTGCTTTTAGGACACGTTATGGACACTATGAATTCATAGTGATGCCATTTGGGCTTAGTAATGCACCAGCAATCTTTATGGATCTGATGAATCGTGTTTTTCATCCATACCTTGATAAGTTTGTAATTGTATTCATTGACGATATCCTGGTGTATTCACAAAATCGGGAACAACACGAAGAACATCTTAGAATCACTCTGGAGACGCTAAGGAAGGAGAAATTGTACGCTAAATTCAAAAAATGTGAATTTTGGTTGGATAGGGTTATTTTTCTAGGTCACATCGTTTCAACTCGAGGAATTGAAGTGGATCCAGCAAAAGTCGAAGCTGTGAATAAGTGGAAGGCACCTACAAATGTGAGTGAAATACGGAGTTTTCTTGGGTTAGCTGGATATTACCGAAGATTTATAGAAGACTTCTCGAGGATCGCAGGACCTTTAACGAAATTGACCCGGAAAGAAGTTAAATTTCAATGGACGGATGAGTGTGAGAACAGTTTTAGGGAATTGAAGTAAAGACTGGTCTCGGCACCAGTTTTGGCTCTTCCCGATGGATCAGAAGAGTTTGTCATCTACAGCGACGCATCGAAGAAAGGTTTGGGATGTGTTTTGATGCAACACAAAAAGGTGATCGCTTACGCATCTAGGCAATTGAAGCCTCACGAGCAAAATTATCCAACTCATGATCTAGAACTAGCAGCAGTAGTTTACGCTTTGAAGATTTGGCGACATTATTTGTACGGAGGGAAGTGTCAAATTTACACAGATCATAAAAGCTTGAAGTATATCTTTGAGCAAAAAGAGTTGAATATGAGACTGAGAAGGTGGTTGGAATTAGTAAAAGATTATGATTGTTCAATTTTATACCACCCTGGAAAAGCAAACGTTGTAGCAGACGCCTTAAGTCGAAAGGGAAAAGGAGATTTGACTTGTGTAATAACGAGTCAAAAACAATTGATAACTGAGTTTGCACAAATGAGATTAGAAGTAGTGGTACCCCCAAAGAAGATCGAGGTGATGATAGCCGCAATGGTGGTAAAGCCAACCCTAAAGGAAAGAATTATCGAAGCTCAGAAGAACGATAACCTCCTGAACAAGATTAAAGGTTATATTGGAACAGGGAAGGCAAAAGGTTTCACATTAACCAGCGATGGGGCGCTTGTTTTTTAAGGAAGGCTGTGCGTTCCAGATGAGGAAGAAATAAGGAGGACAATATTGGAAGAAGCTCACTGTACTCCATACACCGCTCATCCAGGAGGCACAAAAATGTACCAGGATTTGAAAAAGATGTTCTTGTGGAGAAGTATGAAGGGAAGTATAGGATCTTTTATTCAGAAGTGCATGAATTGTCAACAGGTGAAAGCGGAACATCAACGACCATCTGGACTATTAAAACCATTAGAAATTCCAGAATGGAAATGGGAGCATATCGCGATGGATTTTGTTGTCGGCCTACCAAAATCTATGAGAGAAAATCAGGCCATCTGGGTTATTGTCGATCGATTGACCAAAGCGGCGCACTTTCTGCCAATTAAGATTGTAACACCCCGTCCCGTTTTATACCTTTTATATTCCTAGAAATCTTATTTTTATTTTATTATCTTCGTTTCTTTTAATTTTAATATTTTGGTTTGCTATTGTGTAATTTAAATATATATACCCTCTTATAAATTCCTAAATTCGAAGAAAGGAATTGAATCTTTCAAATGAATAAAGGACTACGAGAAATTAAATATTCAAGTTTAAATTAAGGATTTCGATCCGTATAATTTGTTGATAAAAATATACAAGTATAATTCAAACACAATAAAGTATTAATTGAGTTTTAAAATGTATTAATTATTAAATAGGAATTAATTCATGAACCAAAACCATGTCAAATGGAAACTAAAATATCAAAATTTATAAGACTAATTCTTAGCCACTCATTATTTAATTAATAAACCTTTTATTTTATTTGAAAATCTCAGAAAGATCCGAATTTAAAAGAATTCTCAAGATCACTTAAATTCTTAGAAGGGAATTCGTGTGTATATTATGTATATATCAAATCCCCTTCTCTCTCCTCTTTCCTCATAAAAATCAGTTTCCAAATATCCTCTCTCTCCTCATTATACAGAAGACGCGTTTTTCATTCATCTTTCTTCTCTCCACAACCACAGCCTCACGCCCTCTCCTCTCTTCGATTAGCGCTGCCAAACGCCGGCTAGATGATTGCGATTGCCGCATCACGACTCCGTCGCGCCTAAGCGCCGCCGCACAGCTACCAGGATCGCCGCCGCGCCCAGCCGTCGTGCCTCAAGCCCAGCGCCGCCGTTGCGCCTCTCTCCTCAGCCGCAGCGCCGTGCCCTCCTTCACGCCGCCATACTGATTAGGCGTGAAATTGTCATGATTCGTAGCTAGAAACGCCCTAGTTTTGGTCGAGTTTATAGAGTATTTAGAGTCATTTGAGCATTATTTCTACACATTGATGAATTTGTCTCTTTGATGCTCATAGGTGAATAGAGGACAAAAAACGGAGTTCGTAGGACTTTGAATCGACTCAAACGGATGCCCGGATGAGAAGATATTGAAGAAATACGATTGGTATTAGTGCGGACGAGGAAAAGTATTAGTTGGGATGACTAGGTCGAGCGCCTAAACGTACAAAACTTTTCTTGCGCTCGAGCAGCTCGAGCGCCACCGCTCGAGCGAATTGCTCGAGCGCCCAAAACATACAGTGAGATTTCATCGCTCGACCGGCTCGAGCGGAACCGCTCGAGCGATTGTGTCATTCGAGCTACACTGCTCGAGCGGGACCGCTCGAGCGTTTTGCTCGAGCAACCTTGGATTTTTGCCTCCGGATGCGTATTTTCGGCCCATTAACTCCAGTTTCGACCCGGTGCCTATATATACCTCTTCCAAACACGTTTTGAAGGATCCCCGAACTTTAAAAATAATTTTTAGAATTAGTTTTTGGAGAGGAAGGAGAGGAGCAAGCTATACTTACGTTTTATTGAGGTTTTGCGTACGAATTCTTAGTTTCTTTTCTTTCTTAGTTCTTTTAATTAGCTCGATTACTTTTAACGCTTTAAACTTCGTTTTTATCAATTCAAATTTCAGTTCTTCGTATTTATTTTCTTTTAAAACCCTAGTTCATGTTTCGTATTTTCTTAGTGCAATTCATTATGTTTATGTTCGTCGTTTCTTCTATTACTTTTATGTTTGTTAGAACCATGTCTAGCTAAAACCCTTGCATGCTTAGGGTAGGATGAACTCGTAGAAGTAGGTTGTGGGTACGTAATTAGGGTAATTCGTGACGTTAGTTTTAATTCTCTTGATTAATGAAGTCTTATAATTAATCTGAACTTTACCTTTGAATTTAGTACGAAAGTGTTAGAGAGAGGACGACCGCATCACTCAATAACAATTAGTAGTCTTAACGAGAAGGTTTAGGAAAGGTTAATTCATCTACCGGTTTAGCGAAGGAGGACGACCGCATCACCTTAGTTAAATTAGGGTCTCATTAATTAAGCACAATCTATTAACTTGTTAGTAGATTCGTGAAGTCGAGTGTTAGGGTAAAGTATTAGGGTTTAGAATCTTGAGCTTTCACCTTGCATTCTTAGACTTAGGTTAATTCTTGTTTGTCACAGTTATTTTGATTATGTACCTGCTCCGTTAGTATACGTAGGGATTCCAATCCTAAGCATCACCATCTCTCATTAGAAAACATCCCCTAGTTAATTCGTTCTTTTTCATTCTTTAGTTAATTAGTTTATTTTAGTCTTTTAATTAATCTTTCAAAACCCAAAAACATTACACTCATATTAATTACGACGCGTAGATCTTCAGGGATCTATTCGCATATACACCATCCCTTGGGTTCGATACTACTTGGTCATTATACTTACTCTTACTACAGTGAACCCGTCCGCTTGCGGGTAAGCGACTAGTAGAAGTTAGTAAATCGCTTCAAGTCAATGGCGTCGTTGCCGGGGATGGCGTTATATGCCTTTTGAATAGGACTTGTAGATAGATTAGTAGTTAGTAGTGAGTGCTTTCTTTTCTGTTTTTATTTTTATTTTTATTCAATCGGCAGTTACGTTTTGACCCTTCTGCTAGTGTGTCAGGTTTATGAAAACACGCTCACAAGGCAATACGAGCGAAGAGAGAATACCGTTGGACCCTGAGACAATAGCCAAAAGGAACCGAGCCTTCTTGAGTAGGATGAACGCTGCCGACTTAGGAAAGGAACCAATGGATATCAATAATGAGTTGGACGATGCTGCCAACGATTTCAATCAGGCAGTAGACCGGGTTGAAGGCACTGGAGTTAGTGGTAGCCAGAATCAAATTCCATTAGGGGATAGCCAGAGCCTAAACCCGGATACACAAAACGTAGGGAATCCAGCTCAGAACCTTGTCCATAATCCTCATAACCAAAACCCTGCTTACCCACAAAACCCAAATAACCCTTTCAACAACCCAGTATACCAACATTACCCATACCCACCTTATCCTTACCCACCATATCCATATCATCCACCTCCTGTCTACTACCAACCACCACCCCAACAAGTACCCGTACCAGCTGCTAATCCTCAACACGTTCCTCAGAACGTAGATCACAATATGGCTATTCGAGAGAGGTTTGCAGCACAGCCACAGCGGTACTATGATGGAGTGGCTTTACCTCCTGTTGAGGCGAACAACTTCTCGATATCCCCGGGGATTTTAAAGTTGCTTACCGAGAATCAGTTCAAAGGGGTGATCGGGAAGGAGAATCCTCATACACATCTGAGGAGTTTTCTCATGATAGCCTCAACATTTAATTACAATGGCATGTCTGAAGATGCCAAGAGGCTTAGGTTGTTCCCTTTCTCATTGACGGGAATAGCCAAGGAGTGGTACGATAATACGCTTCCGCAGGGAGGTGTAACCACTTGGGCCGAGCTCGAGCGTCTGTTCCTCGAGCGATTTTACCCTCCATCTAGGACGATCAAGGCTAGAATTGAGATCTTATCCTTTCGCCAGAAGCAAGGAGAGGACCTACGTCAAGCGTGGGAGAGATACTCAAACATGCTGATTGAGTGCCTGCAGCACGGGTACAATGAGGGAGACATTATGGCGTTCTTCTATAGTGGTGCCAACAAGGCGGGACAAGACCATTTAGACGCTTGTGCGGGCGGAGCATTCTTGAACCAAGGCATAGAGAGGTGTAGGGAAATCGTGGACAACATAGTCACGAATGCCGGTGCTTGGAGTGGAGATGCAGATTTTCAGAGAGTGCATCAGGTTGAAGAGGGAGAAGGAACGAGAAGGCTGCTGATGGCCATGATGGAAAAGATCAACAACCTCGAGTTGGGAAAGAGTTTGGGTGGAGAGCATGCAGTAGAGAATGAGAGAGTAGACCAGCCCAGTGGACAGCAAGAGGTAGCCAATTACATGGGAGGTCCGTATTACAATCAGAATGGCTACCAAGGTGGAAATCAGTATGGAAGGCCTTCTTATGGCCAACCATTTGTGCCTCCAGGCCCTCAGCCACTTCAAAATCAATGGAGGAACACACAAGGAGTTCAAGGAGGCCAACAGCCTCCTCAAAACACATGGAGGAAGAATGATAACTTTTCTTATGCTAACCCAAAAGCGGGTGTTACTGTTCCTGCAGGTGTTGATCCGGGGTCTAAACCTCCTGGTGGAGAAGGCGGTGCATCAACCGAGGAGATGTTGAGAGCCATTCTTCAGAAGGTGGAGGAAGGGAGCAAGAGATTGTCATCCTTGGAGTACGATGTGAAGGAGTTGCATAAGAAGGGTGATCATCGTGATCAAGAGCTCCAGAAGATGAATGTTGAGTGGACTAGAACTCAACAAGAGAACAATCGAAGGTTCACTTCTTTAGAGCTCCAGATGAGCCAAATTGCAAAGTCAGTGAATAGAATACCGGAAGGGAACCCGAAAGAGCATTGCAAGGTGATCCAGCTTAGAAGTGGAACCAATTATGAAGGTCCTCTGATGCCTGCTGATTCTGAGACGCCCCAAGTTGAGAAGGAGATTGAAAGTGAAGGGATTTAGAAGCATAGAGATATGAATGAATCCCAGAAAGAGAAGGGGATTGAAAGTGAAGGGATTGAGAAGCATAGAGATATGAATGAGTCCCAGAAAGAGGAAGGGGTTGAGAAGGGAGAGAGAGTTCCAAAGTGGAAGAAAGCAAAGGAAGCAAGGGAGAAAGTGAAAGAAACAAAAAGAGATGAATGGGGGGTACCCAAATCTGTGATACCCGTCCCGTATCCACAGCGCTTCATGAAAAAGAAGCTTGATGAAAAATTTGCAAAATTTCTTGATGTTTTTAAACAACTTCACATTAACATTCCTTTTTATGATGCTTTGGAACAGATGCCGCACTATGCGAAGTTTTTGAAGGACTTGATTGCGAAAAGACGGCGAGTGGATGAGCCGAAGTTGGTACAGCTGAACCACGAGGTGAGTGCATTAGTGCACAAGGCGCTTCCACCGAAGCTGAAGGATCCCGGGAGCTTCACCATTCTTTGTGACATTGGGAACGGGATCAAGAAAGGAGCGCTATGTGATTTAGGGGCGAGCATCAATCTAATGCCCTTGTCGCTTTTCAAGAAGCTGGAAGGTGGTGAACTTCAACCCACAATGATGACGCTTCAACTTGCCGATCGGTCTATTACTAGACCTCAAGGTGTGGTTGAAGACGTTCTAGTGAGAGTTGGAAATCACATTTTTCCAGCCGACTTTGTAGTGCTAGAGATGGAGGAAGATGAGCACGTTCCATTGATCTTGGGAAGGCCGTTCTTAGCTACGGCGGGGATGGTGCTAGACGTGGCGAATGGGAAGATCACGTTGAAGGTTGATGATCAAGAAGTGAAGATCTCCCTATATGAAGCCATGAAGCACCCGAAGGAGGATGAGAGCTTGTATTGCATGGATGCAATTGATCCTCGTGTTGAAGACACGCCTTCTATCCCTAATCCTTCTGATATTCATGATTTTGTTAGTCCTTCACTTGATTATTTAACCCATGAGAATTATGTTCTTGATTATGTTGATAGGGATAAAGTGAAAAAGTTGAAGGATGGAGAGGTGAAGAAAGTGGACGTGGTCCAGTTAGAAGGGAAAGGAGGAGTTAAGAAGAAGAAGTCAAAATTCAAGAAATTGTTAAGTAAGACTCCTCCAGATAGAGGCAAGAAGGAGTTGAGACCCATAACACTTGGGGATGAGAAGAGAGCAAAAGGGCTCATGATGGTGGGGCATCAAGGAAAGGAATGCAAACACCACTCTTATGAGAGTGAGGGAGGTAAATTTGAGTATGATGTCCCATAAGCTCCTTTGAGCTTGGTCCGGCATGAGGACCTTAAAAATAGCGCTGAATGGGAGGCAACCCATTTTTATTTGCTTTCATTTATTTTTAGTGTCTTTTTATATTAATAGGGAGTATTTTGAGTCGTATGTTTAACCTCGTATTTGAGTAAGTTGCTTGTAGGCTTGTCTCTAAAGGAGTAAAGGAATCAAAGAAGTGGAGATTGAAGGAACCAACTTGAGACAAGGGAATGTGCAAAGCTATTGAGAGAAATTGAATTGTTCGGTTGAGGTAGCCCACAACCCCAAACTTAGACCTCTAGCAAGGTCGAAGTTTGGGGGGGTGCAGTTTCTTTTATGTTTCTTGTTACATTGCACATGCATGCACGCCCTTATCTTTGAGTTGAGTTTGATTGATTATTAGATTGTTGAGATACTCCTTGGGGTGATTTTGAGTTGACTCGCTATTGCATACTTTATGCCTATCAATCATCTTATGCTTGTTGATTGCTATCTTTGAGTATGATTTGATGAGTAGGTTGAGTTGTAAGGGTGAGTTAGAAATTCTTTTGTGTGAGTGTTTGAGTTTGAGCTGATTTGAGAAAGAACTTGTATGCTTGTGAATTTTTCTTGTGAGTATTTGTGTGATGAGAGTGAGAATGCACTAGACTAGCATGGATGTGAAAGCCGTGAGAATTGAGCCTTACGAGATTTAAATGCATGATTTAATCTCTTCGTTTGTGAGTGGATCGTCACCTTAGAGGATGCTAGAACTTGTGTGTGCTCTTGCTCCTTGATTGTATCTAGTTTGATATGCCAAATGTGATCTTAGGCCAACTTTGTTTTTATTGAGTCACTTAGCCAAAAATTTTCCTTACCAATGACATTGAATCCCTTGTTAGCCCCTTTGATGCCTAAAGCCTATTTTATTTGCTAGCACATATGAACACTATTCCAATTCCTAAGCCTTTTTGTCCCAATTTGAGTGGAGAATAGGAAAGTGTGAATATGAAGGGAGTGAATTGAGTTGAAAAAGGAAAAGGTTGTTTGTTGAGTGAATATGAGAAGAAGGTGTGATGAAGTTCTGAGTTGTGGGAAAGAACAAAAAAAAAAAAAAAAATTGAGAATGAGCAAAAGAAAAAAATGAGCTCATGTGTTTGTGCGAAAAAAGAAAAAAATAAAGTGAGTGAAAAAAAAAAGTGAAAGAGTGAGAAAAGAAAAATTGAAGTGTTGAGAAAAGAGGAATTGAAAGAGTGTTGTTGAAAATGTTTGAAGTATTTTGTTCCTAATCTCGAAGTGCCAAAGTTTGACTTTCTATTCTCCATTCACTTAAGTCACTTACCCATATTGTTATCCCACCTGTCCAAAGAGCCTACATTACAACCTTGAGAAAAGTCATTTTTGATTCGGCATTGATTTCTAGAGTATGGTCGGAGTTGAGAGTGCTTACAAGCCTATGGCTACTGATTTGTGTGATTGATTGATTGAGTGAGTCCCTTTATCATTGTTATACACTTGTGAGGGAGTGAAACACATCGTTGAGTGCACATCCATGCTTGATCTTGGTGTTTCTTATTATTGTTGCATGAGTACGATAAAAGAAAGTGAGCAAGTATACGGGTGATTGACTTTTGAAGCTTGAGTTCATTAGCTTGCATAATTGATTTTTTGACTCATTCCTAACAATTTCACTTGACTTATTATTTCATTTCTTGGGGACAAGCAACATGGTAAGTTTGGGGGGGTTGATTAGGCGTGAAATTGTCATGATTCGTAGCTAGAAACGCCCTAGTTTTGGTCGAGTTTATAGAGTATTTAGAGTCATTTGAGCATTATTTCTACACATTGATGAATTTGTCTCTTTGATGCTCATAGGTGAATAGAGGACGAAAAATGGAGTTCGTAGGACTTTGAATCGACTCAAACGGATGCCCGGATGATAAGATATTGAAGAAATACGATTGGTATTAGTGCGGACGAGGAAAAGTATTAGTTGGGATGAGTTGGAAGTCACTCGAGTGACTAGGTCGAGCGCCACCGCTCGAGCGCATTGCTCGAGCGCCTAAACGTACAGAACTTTTCTTGCGCTCGAGCAGCTCGAGCGCCACCGCTCGAGCGAATTGCTCGAGCGCCCAAAACATACAGTGAGATTTCATCGCTCGACCGGCTCGAGCGGAACCACTCGAGCGATTGTGTCATTCGAGCTACACTGCTCGAGCGGGACCGCTCGAGCGTTTTGCTCAAGCAACCTTGGATTTTTGCCTCCGGATGCGTATTTTCGGCCCATTAACTCCCGTTTCGACCCGGTGCCTATATATACCTCTTCCAAACACGTTTTGAAGGATCCCCGAACTTTAGAAATAATTTTTAGAATTAGTTTTTGGAGAGGAAGGAGAGGAGCAAGCTATACTTACGTTTTGTTGAGGTTTTGCGTACGAATTCTTAGTTTCTTTTCTTTCTTAGTTTCTTTTAATTAGCTCGATTACTTTTAACGCTTTAAACTTCATTTTTATCAATTCAAATTTCAGTTCTTCGTATTTATTTTCTTTTAAAACCCTAGTTCATGTTTCGTATTTTCTTAGTGCAATTCATTATGTTTATGTTCGTCGTTTCTTCTATTACTTTTATGTTTGTTAGAACCATGTCTAGCTAAAACCCTTGCATGCTTAGGGTAGGATGAACTCGTAGAAGTAGGTTGTGGGTACGTAATTAGGGTAATTCGTGACGTTAGTTTTAATTCTCTTGATTAATGAAGTCTTATAATTAATCTGAACTTTACCTTTGAATTTAGTACGAAAGTGTTAGAGAGAGGACGACCGCATCACTCAATAACAATTAGTAGTCTTAACGAGAAGGTTTAGGAAAGGTTAATTCATCTACCGGTTTAGCGAAGGAGGACGACCGCATCACCTTAGTTAAATTAGGGTCTCATTAATTAAGCACAATCTATTAACTTGTTAGTAGATTCGTGAAGTCGAATGTTAGGGTAAAGTATTAGGGTTTAGAATCTTGAGCTTTCACCTTGCATTCTTAGACTTAGGTTAATTCTTGTTTGTCACAGTTATTTTGATTATGTACCTGCTCCGTTAGTATACGTAGGGATTCCAATCCTAAGCATCACCATCTCTCATTAGAAAACATCCCCTAGTTAATTCGTTCTTTTTCATTCTTTAGTTGATTAGTTTATTTTAGTCTTTTAATTAATCTTTCAAAACCCAAAAACATTACACTCATATTAATTACGACGCGTAGATCTTCAGGGATCTATTCGCATATACACCATCCCTTGGGTTCGATACTACTTGGTCATTATACTTACTCTTACTACAGTGAACCCGTCCGCTTGCGGGTAAGCGACTAGTAGAAGTTAGTAAATCACTTCAAGTCACATACGCATAGCGCCGCCGAGCGACGCCCTCCCCTGTCCCCTATTCCAAATCGTGCCGCCTCTTCGCCTAATCACCGCCCTCCGTCGTCACGCCTCCGAGCGCCGCCGCTATCCATCCTCTGTTTTTTTAAGTGAGTTCGCCTTTTATGTAATTTCCGAACTCTTCAATTTAACAACTTGCTTCAATTAATTCCCTTTCGATTTAATCTCACGATTTACCCTCTTTGTGTATAATCGAGGCGTCGCCCTCTTCGCCCTTTCCGACGAAAACCGAAGGACGAACCGCTGTTTGTTCAATTTTTTTTAAGAGAACCGAAGCCACGCTGTTGACTGCTCATTTACCACCATAAACCGGAGCTCGTAAGGTTTCTACCTTCTTCCTTTCCTTTTCGTAAATTCTGGAAACAAGTCGAGGCTATTTGGATTTGAGACCGTGTAGAAAAAAAAAAGGGAAATTGATTCATGAGTTTAGTTGAGCAGTATACTGGTTTTTCCTAGTTGAGTTGTTTACTCTTGTTCTCTATTTTGTTAGAGACTCAGAAATATTTTGGAAAATGTTTTCTTTCTTCCTCACTAGTGTTACTGATGGAATGGTTTAGTATTACTGTCGTAATGGCTTCGTATTATTTATTTAGAAGTAAGGTATTCTTTGATGTATAGTACCTTTGAATTAGTTGGTTAGTATTATGGGTTAACTATTTTGTATTACTGTTATAGCTGGTTAGTATTATTGAATTAGTTGAACGGTGATGAAATTGGTTGTTAGTATTATTAGTTGAGTTTTATGGACAAAGGGGAAACTTTACTTTCTTTAAATCCTTGTTCTATTTCTTTGGGAAAAGACTAATACCATTGGATTTTAAAAGTAGTATTTTTGATTATCAAAATTATCATATTAGAGTTTTGGAAAAAAAAAAAAGGGATAAAGGTTTTTGGGATAAAAATCAATAACAAATGGAAAAGAACTTTTTTGAAAAATAATATTATTTCTTTTGTTCTGAAGAAGATTCAAGTCGACTTGGTTAGTGATACTAGTAACATAGGAAAATGTTTATTCTATTATTTGTTATGAAAACTTCTTTAAATCAAGTATTACCAACAATAAAGAAAAATATATATTATATTGTTTCAGTATTTATTATGTATAAAATTCTGTAAGCAAAATAAGTTTAATAAAGGGGTTTTTATTTATAAAAGTATAAATTATATTCAAAAGTTCTTTTGAAATAAAATATAGATTTTAGAAAGAATAATATTAAATTGAGACTTTTATTATATTAAAATTATTTATATAAATTTCTTATTCTTATAATTATTTCCAAGAAAATAATTATGGATATACTTTTAAAATTATAAAAGGCTTTTATAAAAGGACAAAGGAAATTAAAAGATTATTTTTATAAAGATCGAAATAATCTTACAACAAGGAAATTAGTAATTACACCCACAAATACACCACCACTTAGAAAGGGGGGCGTATTTACCAAAATAGGGTGTGACCTTTGAAAGTAAGTCTATTCAATAGGTTTATAAGATAATGACCTCCTTAATTCTCGTAACACAAACTCTCAAGTTTTCCTAATAATTCAAAGGTCAACTTTTAATTAAATGATTTCATATTAGGATTCAGTACTAGTCGGAATACGCACGAGGGATCCGACATTCTATTCGTATATCACTCTCGGGACCCGGAGCAAACAGGTGGGTGATGATCGGTTGATCGATCTGCTTATAATACGTTGTGCTGGTATACTCTGAACTCGACCAATCAAATCTAAAACGATTAATCCAACATAAATGTATCCCTATTATATAACTGTTTGAATTATGTGATATAATTATATGTGATACGAAATACCTGTTATTTTATTCAAATCAATCACTGTTGCATGATTAAGGGCGTATGTGAGCATGAATCAATTTGATTGCAAATCGAGGATTTTTCCTCCACGTTTTCAAATGTCAGTTTTATAAAAGGACGAAAGTCAATAAGTACGGAGTTGTGGTACGGGTATTAAATCCAACCTCCGGGGAGCTGTCAAGGACGCCCCCAGAATCAAGGTTGTTGATTCAAACAGATCTGGTCCCCGGGTCAGACGCCTACGTTGCGCACTGGAAATAAGGCCATTGATGGTTTGCGTTATTCTATTTTGTCAGTGGTTGGAAGGAGTAAGGTTTTTGGAAGTGGAACAAGTCGAGTATGGTCGTACGAAAATGGTTTGGAAGAGATTTACAATATGTGGAAAGTGATTTTGGCAGATTAAGCCGATACGTGAAAATGGTTTTGGGCTTTGCCCCTTAATGTGAATCAACTTGTGATATATCAATTATGTGAATGTGAAACCTGTCATGCCCAAATAATTATTACGTGAACTTGTTACTTCTGTGATATATGTTATTCATATTTATATGTCAACTGCTTAAATAAATTATATATTTTCTCAATGAGTATACTTTAACATATTTCGGATTTACCAATCCCATGACGTTGCAAATCACCCATACGTGAGAATTCAAATCTCACGCCCCCCCTCTTTTTACAACCCTTGCAGATTATGATTTCGTGGAGCAAGGACAGTAATAGAGACGACACGAAGTTCCCCACTTAAGTAAAATATTATTGTTAAATACTAAGCTTTATATTCATATATATATATATATATATATATATATATATATATATCTGAGATACTTATTTAAATATTACACTCATTTCTTCCGCTGCATAAAACTCATTTCTCATTTTATCATCCCTTTTTATATCAAAAATTTTATAGTTCGGATTTTAGTCACAAGTGGCACCTCGAATCTGAGATATTTATGTGTTTCGGATTTGGGGCGTTACAAAGATGACTTTTGGACTAGATAGACTTGCACAAATATATCTAGAAGAAATTGTCAGGCTACATGGAGTGCCAGTTTCTATAGTCAGTGATAGGGATCCAAGATTTACTTCCAAATTTTGGTATAGTCTGCAAACTGCCATGGGTACTAAATTAAATTTCAGCACAGCTTTCCACCCTCAAACTGATGGACAATCAGAGAGAACCATCCAAACATTAGAAGATATGCTGAGAGCTTGTGTTTTGGATTTCAAAGGAAGTTGGGAGAGTTATTTACCATTGGTGGAATTCGCTTACAATAATAGCTACCAAGCCTCGATCCATATGGCTCCTTATGAAGCTCTTTACGGAAGGAAGTGTAGATCGCCCTTGTATTGGGACGAAGTCGGCGAGAAGAAAATTCTAGGGCCCGAAATAATAGAAAAGACGGTGTTGGCAATCGAAAAGATCCGGGAAAGAATTAAGGTGGCCCAGGACCGACAAAAGTCATATGCTGATAAACGACGCAAGGATCTGGAATTTCAACCTGGAGATAAGGTGTTTTTAAAGGTCACACCCACGAAAGGAATTTTTCGCTTTGGCAAGAAAGGAAAACTAAAACCAAGATTTATCGGACCTTATGAAATTTTGGAATGCGTGGGAAGTTTAGCTTATCGACTGGCGTTACCACCAAGTTTAGCTGGAGTACATGATGTATTTCACGTGTCAATGTTGCGAAGATATGTATTTGATCCAGGTCATATAGTCAATCATGAGACGATAGATATTGACAACAACTTGTCATACGAGGAATTTCCAGTAGCTATTCTCGACCGAAAAATTCACAAGTTAAGAAATAAAGGGATTACCTTAGTTAAGATACAATGGAATAGGCATGGTCAAGAAGAGGCAACCTGGGAACGAGAAGACGAAGTTCGAGAGAAATATCCCAATCTGTCTTGGCTTGGTAAGTAATTTCGAGCACGAAATTTATATTAAGGTGGGTGGAGTGTAACACCCAAAATTATTATATAAATTAATATTATGTTATTAAAAGAAGTATTTGATTTTGATATTAAAATGAGTAATATTTTCAGGTTATTATATTTTAATTATAATAATATGAATAAATATATGTGTAATATGTACAATATGGGTATATATATGTATATAATGATAAAGTTATAATTGTACAAATAAATAGAGGAATATAATTTGATTGGTAACTGGTAAGTAACTTTAGTTACTATTCGGATAACTATCTATATTTATTTATATTTAATAATAAAAAGGGAAACTCGCAGATATATACGGTAAAAAGAAGATCATATATATCCGCTTAAAAAAAAGGACTTGACACAGAAGATTTCGGATTAAGGTAACTTTCTTTTCTTTCTTTTATTTTATTTTTCTTTTCCGCCGTGCTCGGTCGCCGGCTATTATCGGAATTGGTCATACTATATACCGAAATGATCGTATTGACTCGTAGATTCTAGAAGTGAAGTTGTTTTATTGTTTCGGCGCTTGTAGCGTCGTGAATTTACTGTTGAAAGTCCGAAAATTCGGAATATTTTCATACCTTCCTCCGGCAGCCGCCGTCGTTCTGGTGAACGATTGTTGACGAGCCTTATACCGATTTGAAGCCTGTAATGCGTAGATTATAGTTATGTTTTCAATTTGTAAAATCACTGTAAGAATCGTCTGGAATTTGAGTTGGAAATTGACGTTTTAAAACTTAATTTCACTGTAAATTTTGGAATTCTGATTTCGAAGGAAATCGCACGTTTTGTTGTTGGAATTGGGTGTAGTAGTAGCTTAGAGGACTATTTTTAGCTGTCAATGGTGAGAGGAGGGCGGCAATCGCCATAAATTTACAAAATTGGAGCTTTGTTGTTGCAGCCATGGCGGTTGCCGGACGACGACGCTTTCCGGTGTCCGATTGTTTCATATTTTTAGTGGAAAAGGTAGCCAAGATTGTAAGGATTCCAACGGTATTTTCGGTTTTGCGATCGGAGGTGTAAAACTCCGAATAGGACCTATTTGTATAAAAGGTTATAAGTTTAGGGGATGCCAAAGAGAATTAGATTAAGTTCAGGGACCATTTTGCAAATAATAAAATTCTTGTCAAAGTTGACCGGTCAACAGGTCAAACGGTCAGTTTTACTAAAATTACCATTTTGCCACTCATTTTCAAACGCTCGTAAAATCTTCGTTTTTCATCCGATTCGACCCAAACCAGTGTCAAAATGTTCTAAATTCAAAACCCTACAATTTAGTATTAAAGTTGGGTGAGAGAAAACCTGGTAAAAAGACTATTTTACCCCTGAACGGTTATAAGTCCTAAATTCTCGTTTTAATTCCAAATTCTTCGTTTTAAGTCCGTTTTAGCTCTAACGAATTTCATTGTACTTCCAGTAAGTCTCTTAACCAATAAGAACCCTCGAATATACCTTTTAAGTAAAAGAAAAATCAAACAATTTTAGAAAATGACTATTATACCCTTCAGCCTAAAATGAAGCTTAATAACCCTAAAACTCTAGAGAACGCCTGTTATCGTTATAATAAGTTAGTTATTATATAAAAATAGCTCTACTGAGAATTCTAAACATCCAGTGTAATATTCTTTGTAGGGCCAGAGGAGGGCTGCGAACCATAGAAAAGTGTTGTGCTCCAACACAAGATACTCCACACTGAGGTGGGATAATTTCCACTCTTAACTGAGTTTAACATTCTATGTTATGATTGTTATGTTAAAATGTGATATGTGAGTGATATATGTCATGACTGTGCAACAAATGTGAAATTTATATTCAAGCCGGGTAATGGCCCGTGATGTATTCAAGCCGGGTAATGGCCCGTAATGTATTCAATCCGGGTAATGGCCCGTACAATGTGCAATCCGGGTAATGGCCCGTACAATGTGCAATCCGGGTAATGGCCCGTACTATGTGAGCATGAGTTACATTTTCATGTTATGTGTTATTTGCATATGTCTTTTAACAGTGCAATCATTGAGATTGTTCTACTAAGTGTATTTGAAACACTCACCCCCCCTTCCCCCTTTTCATTGTTTCAGATGTCGAGTATGGTGTGGAAGGATGTTGAAGATGCAGTACGGTTTTCTATTGAAACATTGTGAAATAAATAAATGTTCTTAGTTTTTGTTACTCGGTTAAAGGCCAGTCATATTAATGTATAACTAGAAGTCTACTGGTTGAATATGTTGTAACAAACATCATATTTTGCTCTACCACTTCCTATGTATAATTATCGCCTGTGAGCGAAGTTTCTTAGTTCGCTTTTCTTACATATGTATCCTTGGTTTCTGGTTGCTTTAGGGGTATTATTTTTCAAACTATTTATAGCTTCCGCTTATGAAATATGGATTTAGTTTCGCTAACTCTGGATTTGGGTTTAAAGACGGTATTTAGTAGCGCCTCAGCCCTAAAGCATCATCATTCGAAAAGCTAAATGCCGGGGCGTTACAATAAATCCTAAAAAGGAAAATCTACCGGGACAAACCGGGCCACCGGCCAAGCCAGGCCCGAGCAGCCAGTCGGCCCGGGCTAAAAAAAGCCCGGTTCTTTTCGGGCTTATAATTTTGAGGTCCGACCCATCCTTAAAATCGAGCTTCTCGGGCCGAGCTGTCGGGTCGGACTCTTTTTGACAGCTCTAACCCTAACTCTCTTCATTCTCATCTCCTCCCCCTATCTCACTCTCTCTAGATAATCTTCCTCGCCTCCCCCTACTATTTCTTTCTCTCTCTAGATAATCTTCCTCGTCTTCCCCTTCTTATTATTGATCTCTTGTGAAATGGTATAATCCGCATACGTTCCTAATCCAGTTGAACTTTTGTCCTAACAGGGATTCCTTGACTTTGTTGCATCTTTGCAGTTGCCCAAATATACTTAATTATTCTCAACAAAACTCCAAAAAATGCAGCTGCTTGAACTTGTTTGCCCCTACCAATGACACCATTTTTGCTATTGGATAAAGGATGAATTGAGCAATCAAATTCTTCTTCAACGAAATTAGTTCAGTTACTCTGTTTTTGGTGCAGCTCATTGAATGCTTCCGTTTTTTTATGTAGTTTTTAAAATGAATAACGAAATTTTAAAAATTATGATCCTCTTGTGTGGTAGATATGGATAGGCATCCATCGGGTTTTTCGAGTTCGGGACCCTAAGTTTGGGTACCCGAAATTTTGGGTTCAATATTCATATACCCGAACTAATTCTTGTACCCGAAATTCGGGTACCCATTCTTTTGTTTGTTTTTTATTTTTTTAGTAAACCAATTTACATTATAACAATTGAACAAAGAACCCAACATCTATTTATCAATTATCATTTAGCTCTTATTAGGACAAGGTACAACAAAAAATAATGCTATTTTCTAGGCATATCTATATAGGGCTAATATCACGACTAAAAAAAAAAACTCTCAATACATTGAATCAACATAATCAATCCTAAAGCATTAACATATCATAACCAATTCAAATAATAATGATTAATGCAATAATTTCGATTGTCAAATATCACATACTTCATAAAATTTCATAATTCATATCAATATTTAAAAAAAAAAATCATAATTCTTATCTATACTAAAAATTTAAAATTTAATATATCAATATTTAAAAAAAAAAAAAAAAAAAAAAAACTTTGGCTACCCGATCGGGAAAATCGGGTATGATTAAGATACCCGATTCCGAACCCGATTTTTAGATTTTGGGTTCAGGTTACCCGAAACCCGAAATTTTAGTAAAAATTCTTGAATCGATCGAACTTTTTTTTTTCGGTAGATGAGGATGGTTATAAGTTATAACTTGGAAGACTATGTTTATCAGTGTTTTCGGTGATCATTCGTAAATAAAAGGACAAAAAAAAATAATATAAGGAGGCGCTTGGTTAACAATTCTTCAATGGTAATGAGAATAAAAATTTATTTCCATCTATGCCCTCATAAGAAAATGATATGTTAGGGGAAGAAGTGTTCCAATGGTGACACAATTGCTAGTGTCATACCCCAATTTTGGAATAGAAGTTGACAACAAATGGTTGTTGGTGGAGGAATGGGGGAGTGATTGAGGAGGATGATTGTAGGAAAAGAATAGGGTAATTAAAATGGAGTAGTGATTACCTTATTTAGGAGGAGAGATAGTGGTTTTGTTCTCATAAACCATGTTAATTAGACTAATTTTCAATCTCATTCTCATTACCATTACCATTGAAGAGTTGTTAACCAAGCGTCTCCTAAAAGAATAGGAGGAAGGATATCTATCTAACAATCCGTATGGCTAGCCGATTGGATTGTTACAATACATTTTCTCTCATGCTGATGACACGTATATTAAACTAAGTTTTAAAATTTTAATTTTAAGATATTATTAATAATAAAATAATGATAATAATTATATTAAAATTCTTAGTTTTTTTTATTATATATAAATAGAGACTAAAATTGATATATTTTGAATCACAATCTCATAATTTATTTTTATTTTGAATATCAAATAATTTAATATATCACTTTATAAATATAATTACTACTTCCGTCTCACATCTTTCTTCACGTTTACTCTATTCTCGTGTTTTAGCGAACAAATTTTTTATTAGCATTTGAAATGATAAAATAATTTTTAAGGAAATATATAATAGAGGAGAGATGAATCTATTATGTTTTTTTTTTTAATTTCCTTTATCATTTTAAATAATAATAAATAATTTGTTCGCTAAAACACGATAAAAAAAAAGGTAGTATAAAAATAGAGTCGGGACGGAGGGAGTATGAAATAATAATAAAAAAAATTAGTTTAGGTTGTGTAGGGTTGTTGATAAAGTACGAAAAATGATGTGATTGGATTGAATTGTAGATGGTATATGTGGAAGAGAGAGAAATAAATTATTTATTAAGGGCTTGTTTGTTTCGGGATTTAGGTGGGCGTGTGAAGTCATGACTTTACGCCCACAAGATGTAAAGTCTTGGATGATAATAAAAGTGTGTGTTTGTTTTGGGATTTTAGTAGGGTGGAATTTTACTTTATGTCAAATCATGTGTAAAAGTAAAGAAGGATGTGTAAGAGAAAAGTAGGAAATAGAGTGTAAGTGAGAGAAAATTAGGAAAGAGAAAAGAAGGAAAGAGAGTGTAAGTGAGAGAAAAGTAGGAAAGAGAGTGTAAGCGAGAGAAAATAGGTATTATAGGTGTGGATGAAGAATGAGATGTAAAAAGGGGATGTTACATCTCTAACTAGAATGGAGCAGGGCCGGAAAGTCCTAGTGCTGTTCGTGTGAATCCCAAAACAAACATGCCCTTAGTGGGCTTTTTAAAATTTTGGATAATTTTTGGAGGGAATCTGAATTCTAAATCCAGCATTGACTTTTTATTTTGTATTTTTTGCCTCAAAATCGTATCTTGCAAATATTGAGGGGAAAAAACAGCTTTTTCCACCATCACTAATATTTAATTAATAAAAAGTAAAATATGCAGTTAACCCAATTATACGAGTCAGTCACAAAGCAAAATACAGATTTTTATAGTTTGTGTGTAAAAAAAATACCGCCATATCTCTCTGGGATGGAGTGAGTAGTATAGGTTGCAATTATATAATTTTGTATTGTACATATCGTAATTGGATAAAAAAATTATACTCCCTCCGTCCCCTATTAAACTTCACACTTTCCTATTTGGGACGTCCCACAATAAATTTCACACCCCAAATAAGGAAATAAAACACACTCACAATACCTACTTTAATTCAAAATACTCTTCTCTCATTGGTTGAAAAAGTCAATAAAGCAATTTTTCTTAAAATCTGTGTCACCCAACCTGTGAAGTTTAATAGGGGACGGAGGGAGTACATGTTGCGAAACGATAAAAGAGGAGTATGTTTTATATAATAATGGTTCATAATAAGCTTATTATAAAACTGTTTTAAAATATTGAATATTTGAACAGGAGTATCGATAATTTCACCAGAAGTATCATTAATCTGAGTTCAAGAAAATTTACAACAATTATATTATAATACTATTGATCCAAATTAATGATACTCCTAGTGAAATTATCGATATTCTTGGTCAAATATTCGATATTTTAAAATAATTTATTTCATAAAATACTTTACCATACAAAAGATGATATGTATTGCAAATTGCTCTTAACCCTGTAACTAACCCATCAACTAAAAAAAAATAGAACAAAAACTATTTTTTTGCATGCAAGAATTTTGATTAAGATTATACAGTTTCACATATACCCGTTAGCATAATAATATCCTACGTACATGAAACCTTAGGTTCCCTCTGTTATTTTTGGCAAGAACATGAGATATTAAATTAAACCTTGATGAATATTAAAGCATATACAATGAGAAGAATATTTTCTTTTGTTTTATCGATATTTTCTAATATTAATAATCAATTTTATACCTGAAAATATATACTATATGGTCTCCACTCAATCATCATCACAACTAACCTGTTTAACGAATTATAAAAGTAAAGGGAAAAATATAACTAGGAGAAGATTAGAATAATTCAGGCAATGATGCAAGTGCTACAAAATTATCGTATATAATTATAATATCAAATGGCTTAAATTATCAGCACTGTTAGTCTTTCTAGTGTATAAGGTAAGATGTATAAAAAATGCTAACATCTTTTCCTCGGCCAAGAAAGAAAGCAATCTGTCATTTATGAACTCCCTCTCTTGATAGAGAAGTAAATTTCGATATCAACGATCGTGCAACAGCTCCTCCGGTTTCACATCTACCCCTGTCCTCGTCTTGATAGATGAACATGAATCCTGATGACACCTGCATTTTTTCTGCAACTCCACAAACCTCTGAATGTTGAAATTATGCTTCTTAATAAGCTTCCTTTGCCTTGAGAGGAAGAGTCTCTTTAGCAGATCTTGATAAGTCGGGTCCCTTGCAGTGAACAAGAAGTACGCATAGCCTATCACTATGCCTGCTGTGGTTGTGAAAAATGCGATTGGCTCCATCACGTCCCAAGAAAATTCCCAGAATGTCAGGCGAAAGAAGAGTCCGACTTGTACAACAGCGAGCCCCAATCCAGTCCACAATACGCGACGCACTTGCTTGTGTGCCAACACATCAATTTCGTCTTTCTCCTTCTGCAGCTTCATCAGCTCCTCTTTAGATTGGTCCTCATCAGGTAAAAGTGCAAGTGGTACTGCCTTTCTAACCATATCAACAACCTGCACAAGAGTCACAACACAACTATAAACTATTAATAAATCTTGTGACCCTGAGATAATTCATATCAATAGCCAGTCATTGAGCCCAAGAACTCAAATCACAATGACTTGTTTGATTGTGGGATATTAGTGAAGGGGCTTATGGAAAGATATATCCCTAAAGGTGAGATTTCAGAAAATGGGCTTGCTGATGCACTTTAAGTATCTGTTTTTATGTATGCTAATCTTCTAGTGCTTCAACAACAGTGTATCCAGTATTTGGCATATAACCATAATAGTTCAGTTGAGGATATTACAAATCATGCATCTTCCATACAGATATCTATCCAAGAATCAAAATCCTTTTCTTTGCCATAAACTAAGTGACAGATAAAATAAATAGCATCACCAATATACAATGTGTTTTATCAGGTGTATATACAGTTAATCTGATCCTATCTTCTCATCAATATTTACTTGGCTTTCTGATCAACACTTTGATCATAATCAAACATCCTCAAGGTCAAAATTCAAATTTCCAGGCCCCAGCAAGATCACACAGTATCTAGTGTGAGGTGTCTACTTTTATCAGTCAATTCAGATCACAGATATTGTAGTTTGTTTTCTGCCTCATTTTTTAGGGCATGTGGGTTTACCCAACTAACTTTCAATCAATCACCCACCCTCAAAAAACATGATTCGAACACAAAATCAACTTTACACCAACAAAATTCATTCTATCACGCACGAATTCAAAATAATTAATAATATAATCCAGAACCTAAAATTGCACAAAAGAACGCAAACCTTATCAGGATGGAGGTACACTTTATCGCGGAAGAGCAAAACGACGCCGGCTTCATCGAGAACGTTGGCGAAGGCGGCGGCCTCCGCAACCGACTTAGCCACGCCGATGCTCTCGCAGGATTTCAAGAGCTCGTCGTAGGAGATCACCTCCTTCTCCTCCATTCCTAGCTTTACCTTCAACGATTCCACATTCACCAGCCTCATCAATCTCTTCGCCTCCGCGTACGTCATTATATTCTCGCCGCCGCTACCATCTCCGCCCCCGACGGCGGCGCTGCAGTACCGACTGAACGGCATTCCCAAAAATCCATAGCAATTGTTGGTGGAGGATAAAACGGGTCGGGCGGGTCCAATTGCCGTTGATCCGAATGCACGTCTCAACAAATTGGTAGCAGGATTTCTCCACATGTTTATAAACTGCTTCTCAAATTATTTCCAGAATCAAATTTGGCGTTGTTGAACAGAGAGAGAGAGAGAGAGTGTGTGTTTCCCACATTGAGAGAGGCAGTTTTAATGACGAAAGAGAGAGAGGGAGTAGGTGCGGGGCCCGGCCCGAACGCGGTCCGAAAGCGGGTCGGGTACGTACGCGTAGAAAATGGGCGTGTCAATGTGTGCGGCTAGGAATGGAAATTGGTCCGACTCCAGATACGCTACTTTGGATTTTGGAAAGATTTGCGTAGAGCCCAATAATAGACTCACACAATACATTTATTTCAATTTATTTATTATTTTTAATTCAAATTTCCAAATTTATTCGCGAGATTTTATTTTCCTTTTTCTTCTTGGTATGGTACTATGGCCATTCACCATACGAATTCCCATGCACCAAAAATATTAAAAAAATTATATTAGGTTGGATTCTTTTATAAAAATCTTAGGAGAAAAAGCAAGAGTTTTATGAATGGTAGATCTGAATAATTATTGGAACCGCAAAAGTATTATTAATGGTAGATTTGAATAATTATTGGAATAATACACCTTTTTGCAAGGTTATATAAAACGTATTAATATATATATATATATATATATATATATATATATATATATATATATATATATAATTCTTTGATTTTTTGCGCAAATAATTTCTCAGAATACTAATTTCAAATGTCCTCTCAAAAAAAGTATTTCTGTTGTAAAATAAAGAACGTGGAGACACAAATTTATTCACTCAATTCGTCATGGATGACTACGTCTGGAGTCGTACTAAACCATGAGGTTTTACTATATTTATGTGTGTTTCTCTATGTGTATACAATACAATAATCAATAATATATTTATACTGGTGATAGAGATGTAATTATAAAAGCTCATTAGACATTTTGATCCATTAAGTATTTTACCCTTCAAGTAATATCCATAATTATAATATATTTATAACATTTTCAAATGATTTGTGATCATTACAGTGATGCAGAAATCGGGCTAGGCGGCCGCCTAGCGCCTCCTCAGGATCCAATTTCTGCAAAATCGTCTATTTTAAGCGTTTTCGGGTCTAGGCGAACCTAGTTGGCCCTAGACGATTCGGTTGTAGGCTTACCTAGGCGGCCCTATTTTACATAAACTAAATGTGTTACAATAAGATGTTACTTTTTGGATATCACTTGGCATACCACTTGACACTTAGAGTTAGTTTTTGGAGAGAGAAGAGCACCGTGAGTTCGAGCAAGCTTTGTTTTTACGTAATCGAGGTTTTACTTTACGAATTCTTGTTTCGATTTGGATTTTAAATTATTTTTGTTCGCTCTTTGACATTGAATACTTGAGACTTCGTTTTATTGATCAAATTTCAGTTCTTAGCATTTATTTTCTTAAAACCCTAGTTTATGTTTGATAGTCATTTAGTTCGTGAAATCATGTTTATGTTCGTTATTTCTTCAATTGCTTTTGTTACCGTTAAAACCATGTCTAGCTAAAACCCTTGTATGCTTGGGGTAGGATGAACTCGTAGAAGTAGGATGTGGGTACGTAATTAGGGTAATTCGTGACGTTTAGTTTTAATTCTCTTAATTAATGAATTCTTAAAATCAATCTTAACTTTACCTTTGAATTTCGTTCGAAAAGTATTAGAGAGAGGACGACCTTATCACTCTTTAACAACTAGTAGACTTAACGAGAGGGTTTAGAAGAGGTTAATTAATCTACTGGTTTATCTAGGGAGGACGACCGCATCACCTTAGTTAAATTAGAGTCGCATTAATTAAGCACGATCTATTAATTTGTTAGTGGATTAGTGAAGTCGATTGTTAGGATAAAGTATTAGGGTTTGAATTCTTGAGCTTTCATCTTACAATCTTTTACTTAGGTTATTTCTTGCACGTCACAGTTATTTTGATTATGTACCTGCTCCATTAGTATACGTAGGAATTCCTATCCTGAGCATCACCATCACATATTCGGAAACACACTTTTACGTTCTTAGATTAATTTTCCTTTTTGGATTCGTAGAGTAATTTAGTTTAAATTATATTCTCTTTTCAAAAAACTAAAAAACATACACTCATATTAATTACAACGCTTAAATCTTTAGGGATCTATTCGTATACAACCCATCCCGAGGTACGATATACTTGGTCACTATACTTACTTATACTACAGTGAACCCGTACGCTTGCGGGAAAACTACTAGTAGAAGTTAGTATTTTCGGTTCAAGTCAATGGCGCCGTTGCCGGGGATGGCGATGTATGTCATTTGAATAGGACTTGTAGATAACTAGTAGTTAGTAGTGAGTATTTTATTTTTCTGTTTCATTCTTACGTGTTCGGCAGTTGCGTTATTATTCTTTTGTTAGTATTTCAGGTTTATGAAAATAAGCTCGCAAGGAGATACGAGCGAAGAGAGAATACAACTTGATCCTGAGACAATAGCAAGAAGAAACCGAGCCTTTTTAAGAAGGATAAACACTGCCGGAGGAGGGAACGATAACATGGACATCAGTAATGAGTTGGATGATGCAGCAAATGAGTTTAATCAGACAGTGGACCGAGTTGACGGCACTAGAAGGAATACCAGTCAGAACCAAGTTCCGTTAGGGGAAAGCCAGAGCCAAAACCCGGGTACACAAAATCAAAACATTCCAGCTCATAACGTTGTCCAACATCCTCAGAACAACCCTGCATACCGACAAAACAACTTACCTTACCCTTACCCATACCCACCATATCCTTATCCACCATACCCGTATCCTCCACTTCCTGCTTATAACCAACCACCAGTCCAACAAATACCAGTACCACCTGTTTATCCTCAGCCTGTTCCTCAGAACGCCGATCAGAACATGGCCATTCGAGAAAGGTTTGCGGCGCAGCCGCAACGGTATTATGATGGAGTGGCATTGCCTCCTGTAAAGGCAAACAACTTTTCAATTTCCCCAGGAATCCTGAAGCTGCTCACCGAGAATCAATTCAAGGGGGAGGTTGGGAATGAGAATCCTCATACTCATCTGAGGAGTTTTCTGATGATCGCATCCACGTTCAATTATAACGGCATGTCTGAAGATGCCAAGAGGCCCAGGTTGTTCTCGTTCTCTTTAACTGGAATAGCAAAGGAATGGTATGATAACACGCTCCCACGGGGAGGTGTAACCACATGGGCTAAGCTCGAGCGTCTGTTCCTCGAGCGATTCTACCCTCCATCTAGAACGATGAGAGCAAGGATAAAGATCTCATCTTTCCAGCAGAAGCCAGTAGAGGACTTACGTCAGGCTTGGGAGAGATACTCTAACATGCTCATTGAGTGCCCGCAGCACGGGTACAACGAGGGGGATATCATGGCTTTCTTCTACTGTAGAGCCAGCAAGGCAGGTCAAGCCCACCTTGATGCATGTACTAGTGGAGCATTCTTGAATTATGGTACATCTAGGTGTAGAGAGATCGTCGATAATATCGTCAAGAATGTCGGGCAATGGAACGAGGACCCGGAATTTTAGAGAGCATATCAGTTGGAGGAGAATGAGGGAACGAGGAAGCTGTTGATGGCGATGAGATTGGGCAAAATCTGGTTGGAGGGAATACGATAGTGAGTGAGAAAGTGGACCAGCTCACAGGCCAGCAAGAGGTAGCCAACTATATGGGAGGCCCTTATTACAATCAGAATGGCTACCAAGGTGGAAATTATCAAGGGCGACCAACTTATGGGCAACCGTTTGTACCACCAGGTCCACAGCCTCCTCAAAATCAATGGAGGAATAACCAAGGATATCAAGGAGGCCAACAGCCTCCTCAGAACCAATGGAGGAAGAACGAGAATTTCTCATATGCCAATCCAAAGGCCGGAAGCACAGTTCCTCCAGGTGTTGATCCAGGTTCAAAGTCCCCAGATGGTGAAGGCGGTTTCTCGACCGAAGAGATGTTGCGAGCAATCCTCCAGAAGGTGGAAGAGGGAAGCAAGAGATTGTCTTTATTGGAGTATGATGTGAAGGAGTTACACAAGAAAGACGATCAGCGTGATCAAGAACTCCAGAAGAGAGATGTGGAGCTTAATAGAATTCAGCAAGAGAACAATAGGGGGTTCACTTCGATCGAGTACCATATTAGCCAGATCGTGAAATCATTGGGTAAAGAGCCGGGTAAATATCCTTCTATGCCAGAGGGTGATTAGGCGTGAAATTATTATGTTTTGTAGCCCGATTTGCCCAGGTTTTTAGTGTTTTTTATGAGTGTTTGGAGTCATTTGAGTATAATTTTTATAAACTGATGAATTTGTCTCTTTTGTTTTCATAGATTGATAGAGGGTGAAAAGAGGAGTTCGTAGGACTTTGAATCGGCCAAAACGGACTCCCGGTTGAGGAGATATGAAGATTTTACGAACATGTGTACAGCTGCCGAAAAGTACTCGAGCAGAGTCACTCGAGTAGTCACTACTCGAGCACTCGAGTAGTGCACTCGAGCTGCAACAGGTTGAGTAGTCCTACTCGACCTATACTCGATCTTGACGCGTATTTTAGCCCATGAACACTCAAATTCGATCCCAAGCCTATTTATACCTTTTCCCAAGCATATCAACAGATACCAACACATATTTTTACATATTTTGAGCGAGGAGAAAGCTTGGGAGAGAGATTGGAAGAGTTTTATACGTTGTAATCGAGGTTTTAATTTACGAATTCTTAGTTTTAGTATTTCTTTTGAACGTATTAGATTAATTCTTTCTTTCTTTACTCTTTGAGACGATGAACCCTAGTTTTTCAGATTTATATAGATTTCTTTAGAGACTTTAATTTGTTCTTTCGTTTATGTTCTTGATTTCTTTCGTTAATTTAATTATGCATATGATTATTGTTCTTGTGATTGCTTTTATTATTCAAACCACCATGTTAGGCTAGAACCCTTGCATGCTTAGGATAGGATGAACTCGTAGAAGTAGGATGTTGGTACGTAATTAGGATAACTCGTGATGCTTAGTTTTAATTCTCTTAATTAATTGAATTCTTAAAATAAACCCTAGAATTATCTTGGAATTGAGTACAAAAATTGTTAGAGAGAGGACGGCCGTATCACTCTTTAATAATGAATAAGCTTAACGAGAGGGTTTTAGAAGGGGTTTATAATCTACCGGTTTATCTAGGGAGGACGACCGCATCACCTTAGGTAAATAAGTGTCTCAATAATTAAGCACGAACCATATAACTTGTTTAGTGGATTAGTGAAGTAGGTTGATTTGACGAAGTATTAGGGGTAATTCTTGAGCTTTTAGTCTTTCAATCTCGTGCTAGATTAGGGAAGTTGATTGCCTAGTTTTAGTGCACTTAGGATTAATACTTGCACATCACGATTATTTTAGTTACCATACAAGCTCCGTTAGTATACGTAGGGATTCTTATCCTGAGCATCACCCTTTTATATTTGAGACAAAACCCTTAGATAATTAACTCATTTCTTTCTTTTGCATTAGTAGAGTAGAATAGTTTAGATTTAATAATTTTCAATCCCCAAACATACACTCATATTAACTATGACGCTAGATCTTCAGGGATCTATTCGCATACATACCTTCCCTTGGGTTCGATAATACTTGGTCCCTATACTTGCCAATACTACAGTGAACCCATACTCTTATGGGGTAACTTCTAGTAAAAGCTAGTAAAGTTCGGTTCAAGTCAGAGGAGAACCCGAAAGAGCAATGCAAGGCGATCCAACTAAGAAGTGGAACCAAATATGATGGTCCTCAGATGCTTGCTGACTCGGAGACGCTCCAAGGAGAGGTTGAGATAGAAGGGAAAGAGCATAAGGAGGATAGAGATGAGATTGAGGAGGTAGAAGTTGAGAAAGGGGTTGAGGATGAAGGCACTCAAAAGAGCAAAGAGCCTGAAGAGGAAAGCATTGAGGAGATTGAGAGAGTTCCAAAGTGGAATAAGGCAAAGGAAGGAAAGAAAAATGTGAAAGAGACCGAGCGAGATGAATGGGGGGTACCCAAATCGGTGATACCCGTCCCATATCCGCAGCGCTTTATGAAAAAGAAACTTGATGAGAAATTCGCTAAATTCCTTGATGTTTTTAAGAAATTGCATATTAACATTCCTTTTTATGATGCTTTGGAACAGATGCCGAATTATGCCAAGTTCCTGAAGGACTTGATAGCGAAGAGACGGCGAGTAGATGAGACTAAGTTGGTGCAGCTGAACCATGAGGTGAGTGCGTTAGTGCACAAGGCGCTTCCCCCGAAGTTGAAGGATCCCGGGAGTTTCACTATCTTATGTGATATCGGGAATGGAGTCAAGAAGGGGGCGTTGTGCGACCTTGGAGTGAGCATAAATCTTATGCCACTGTCGTTATTTAAGAAGTTAGAAGGTGGAGAACTTCAGTCGACAATGATGACGCTTCAACTCACCGATCGGTCTATTACTCGACCTCAAGGTGTAGTTGAAGACGTCCTCGTGAAAGTTGGAGATCATATTTTCCCAGCCGATTTTGTAGTGCTCGACATGGAGGAAGATGAACGCGTTCCTTTGATCTTGGGAAGACCTTTCTTAGCTACTGCCGGGATGGTGTTAGATGTGGCGAATGAGAAGATCACATTGAAAGTTGATGATAAAGAAGTGAAGATTTCCCTATATGAGGCCATGAAGTACCCGAAGGAGGATGAGAGATGTCATTCAATTGATACAATTTATCCTTGTATTGAAGACACACCTCATATCCCTCACCTTTCTTATATTCATGATTTTGATAGTCCTTCACTTGATGATTTAACCCATGAGCATTATGATCTTGATTGTTTTGATATGGATAAAGGAAAAGAGGAGTTGAGGGATGGAGAATTGAAAATGGTAGATGTGGCCAAAGGAGAAGAGAAAGGAGGAGTTGAGAAGAAAAAGTCCAAACTCAAGAAATTGCTTAGTAAGACTCCTCCAGATAAAGGTGAGAAGAAGTTGAGACTCCCACCACTTGGGGGTGAGAAGGAAGCAAAGGAACTCATGATGAAGGGGCATCAAGGAAAGGAATCCAACCACCACTCTTATGAGAGTAAGGGAGGTAAATTTGAGTATCATGTCTCATAAGCTCTTTTGAGCTCGGTCCGGCATTAGGACCTTAAAAATAGCGCTGAGTGGGAGGCAACCCACTTTTATTTGCTTTTGAGTGTTTTTATGTTATTAAGGTGTTGTTTTAAGTCGTATGTTCTAACCTCGTATTTGAGAGAGTTGCTTGTAGGCTTGTCTCGAGGGAGTAAAGGTATCATGGAGTTATTCAAAAGGGAGGAACTCAAGCAAGGGAGTGTGCTACGTTGTTGAGATAAACTGAATTATTTGGATGAGGTAACCCACAACCCCAAACATAGACCGCTTCACAAGGTCGAAGTTTGGGGGTGGAGTATTTATGTATTTTATGACATATGCACAGGCGCACACCCTCTCTTTGAGTTGAGTTTGGTTATATATTGTTCCTTGAGATGCTCCTTGAGCTGATATTGCTTTGATGTGCTACTACATATTTCATGTCTATCAATTCTCTTATGCTTGTTGATTGCTATCTTTGAGTGTGAATATGAGTTGGTGAGTTGTGAAGTTGAGTTAGAGTCTGAATTGTGTGAGTGTAGGAGTTAGAGTTGATTTGAGAGGGAACTAGTGTACTTACTAATTGTCTTTTTGAGTACTTGTGTGATGAGAGTGAGAATTCACTAGGATTAGCATGGATGTGAAAGCCGTGAGATTTGAGCCTTTTGAGATTAAGATACATGAATTGATCTCTTCGTTTGTGAGTGAGTCGTCACCTTAGAGGATGCTAGAACTTGTGTGTTCGCTTCTTGATTGTGTCTAGTTTGATATGCCGAATGTGGTCTTAGGCCATCTTTGTTTTGATCGAGTCACTTAGCCAAAAAATTTCCTTACCATTGATATTTGTCCCTTGTTAGCCAGTTTGAGCCTTAAGCCTATTTTATTTGCTAGCACATTTTAACACTATTCCAAGTTCCTGAACCTTTTTGTCTCAATTTGAATAGAGAATTGGAAAAGTGTGAATGAGGAGGGATTAAGTTGAGTTGAGAGAAGGAATTATGATGGTTGAGTTGTGATAAAAGAAGGGTGTGATGAAGTTTTGAGTTGTGGGAAAGACAAAAAATTTGAGAATGAGCAAAAGAAAATATGAGCCCATGTGAGTTGTGTAAAACAGAAAAAAAAAAAAAAAAGTTGAGTGATTGAAGAAATTGAAAAGAGTTGAAAAAAAAAATTTGAGGTGTTGAGAGTAAAGGAATTGATGTGCATTATGTGAAGATGTCAAAGAAGTATGTTTCTTGTAACGAAGTACCAAAGTTTGACTTTCTATTCTCCATTCACTTGAGTCACTTATCCCATATAGTTACCCCACCCGTCCAAAGAGCCTACATTACAATCTTGAGAAAAGTACTTTTTGATTCGGCATTGATTTCTAGAGTATGGTCGGAGTTGAGAGTGCTTACAAGCCTATGGCTGCTGATATGTGTGATTGATTGCTTGAGTGAGTCCCTTAATACTGTTATACACTTGTGAGGGAGTGAAACACATCGTCGAGTGCACATCCATGTTTGATCTTGGTGTTTCTTGTTGTTATTGCATAAGTATGATGAAGGAGGGTGAGTTAGTATACGTGTGATCGCTCTTTGAAGCTCGAGTTCATTTACTTGCATGGTTTGGTTCTATGACTGACTCCTAACAATTTCACTTGACTTATTATTTCATTGCTTGAGGACAAGCAATATGGTAAGTTTGGGGGGGGGGTTCATTATGCGTGAAATTGTCATGATTTGTAGCTAGAAATGCTCAAGTTTTGGTTGATTTTGTTGAGTATTTAGAGTCAATTGAGTATTATTTCTACACATTGATGAATTTGTCTATCTGATGTTCATAAGTGAATCGAGGGCAAAAAATGGAGTTCATAAGACTTTGAATCGACTCAAACGGATGCCCGGATGAGAAGATATCGAAGAAATACGAATGATATTAGTGCGCGAGAATAAAAGTATCAGTTGAAGAAGAAGGAGGACCATTCGAGTCCACTCACTCGAGCGCTACCGCTCGAGCAAAGGAATGACTCAAGCGCCCAAAACCAACAGAAGATTTCGAGCATTTGAGCGGCTCGAGCGCTACCGCTCGAGCCCTTGAGTCATTCGAGTGCTATCACTCGAGCTGCCCCATTCGACCCATGGTATCATTCGAGCTGTGTCACTCGAGCGCCTCTGCTCGAGCGTGACCAGCTCGAGCGCCTAGACCCTTTTGTCTTCCGATCCGTTTTTCCGGCCCATGAGTTTCCAAATCGGCCCGATACATATATATACTCGTTTCAAACATGCACTACAACATAAGTGATATTATGTAACACCTAAAAAATGTTACATAATGTGTATAAAGTGTTACCTATGTAAAATAAGTAACACTTTTAAGGGCGTTGCAGTTGCTGGTGTAGGCTAAAGTCTAATGCAACACTTTTTATAATATATGTAACACTAATATAAAAACTTTAGGTAACACTTGTGTAAATAAATAAATAATGAACAAAGGAAAAAAAATGTAATCTCTGGATATTGAACCCTGGACCTCTTATGTAGGAAACAAAGTACTTACCATTTAGGCTACTTATAACACTTTGCACATTTTGGATTTCAATATTATTTAACTTATTAACATTTTTTTCTTTATTCTTTTTTTTTTTAATAGTAGAACAATGGTAATATTAATTCACATTAATAATTAAAATTACTAATTTTTAATAGACCAACCAATTTTCTACCTACTTTATAAAATAATATATGCGTGTATATATATATATATATATATTAGTTCGATATATATATATATATATATATATTTGTGTGTGTGTTTGTATACATATAATATAAATTCATAAATAGTATAATTGTATTATTTAATAATTTTAAATGAAAAATATAAATTATTTTGTACGTATGTAATTAATATATTTTTTAATTAATACATTAATTTAAATGATAAATAAATTTTATGCTTATGAATAATTATTTTTAAAAAAAATCATATGCATATTATATATATATATATATATATATATATATATATATATATATATATATCGAACTAATAATATTATTCTTATTGATAATGTATGATTATATATATGTTGAATTTAAATATTTATTATAAAGTGTTACCAAAATATGTTACCTATATAAAAGTGTTACCTGAAAGGTGTTACTTATGTTAAAGTGTTACTAAAAAGTGTTACCTTTGTAAAAGCATTACTAAAAAAGCGTTACATATATAAAAGTGTTACCTAAAAAGCGTTATCTACTATAAAGTGTTACATGAAAGCGTTACTTATTTAAAAGTGTTGCATATTAACAAAGTGTTACATGAAGTGTTACATAATATATAAACTAAAATAAGTGTTACCATAATGTGTTACATAAACTAAATGTGTTACAATAAGATGTTACTTAAAGTCAATTATGTTGTAGTAACGTTTTGGATATCACTTGGCATACCACTTGACACTTAGAGTTAGTTTTTGGAGAGAGAAGAGCACCGTGAGTTCGAGCAAGCTTTGTTTTTACGTAATCGAGGTTTTACTTTACGAATTCTTGTTTCGATTTGGATTTTAAATTATTTTTGTTCGCTCTTTGACATTGAATACTTGAGACTTCGTTTTATTAATCAAATTTCAGTTATTAGCATTTATTTTCTTAAAACCCTAGTTTATGTTTGATAGTCATTTAGTTCGTGTAATCATGTTTATGTTCGTTATTTCTTCAATTGCTTTTGTTACCGTTAAAACCATGTCTAGCTAAAACCCTTATATGCTTGGGGTAGGATGAACTCGTAGAAATAGGATGTGGGTACGTAATTAGGGCAATTCGTGACGTTTAGTTTTAATTCTCTTAATTAATGAATTCTTAAAATCAATCTTAACTTTACCTTTGAATTTCGTTCGAAAAGTGTTAGAGAGAGGACGACCTTATCACTCTTTAACAACTAGTAGACTTAACGAGAGGGTTTAGAAGGGGTTAATTAATCTACCGGTTTATCTAGGGAGGACGACCGCATCACCTTAGTTAAATTAGGGTCGCATTAAGTAAGCACGATCTATTAACTTGTTAGTGGATTAGTGAAGTCGATTGTTATGATAAAGTATTAGGGTTTGAATTCTTGAGCTTTCATCTTACAATCTTTTACTTAGGTTATTTCTTGCACGTCACGGTTATTTTGATTATGTACCTGCTCCGTTAGTATATGTAGGAATTCCTATCCTGAACATCACCATCACATATTTGGAAACACACTTTTACGTTCTTAGATTAATTTTCTTTTTTGCATTCGTAGAGTAATTTAGTTTAAATTATATTCTCTTTTCAAAAAATAAAAAAACATATACTCATATTAATTACAACGCGTAGATCTTCAGGGATCTATTCGCATACAACCCATCCCGAGGTACGATATACTTGGTCGCTATACTTACTTATACTATAGTGAACCCGTACGCTTGCGGGGAAACTACTAGTAGAAGTTAGTATTTTCGGTTCAAGTCAATTGACAGTATAATATTGGAGGATTACACTTGAATGACATTGTTTATATGAGGCTGTGATATTTGGAGATGGCGCAATTAGAGGCTGGAGATGTTGGTAGAGAAGGGCGGAGGACTTGAAGGAGGATAAGTTTCTCTATGAAGCCTGTAATTTTTTTTTTAAATTCAAGCTCGCCCAATTTAAAAGATTGCATTTTGGTACTTAAATTAAGGTTTTTTTTTTCCAAGTACACGACATGTATAAGCAACGGGCAGGAGCTAATCAGCCCATAAGTTTGAATGGCAGAAAAATATGGAATTGGGATTTTATTTAACAAGATTCAAAAGTTTAGATTAAATTGCAATCTGTGAAAAGGTGATGATTTTATTTGCAATTAACCATAAATTATTTTAAAGTAAAAAGGGTATTTTTGTAATTTTATATTTATTAATTTAATTTATTAATAGGGCGATGCAGTGCGATTGCCATATATAGAGGGCAAACGCTTTAATGCAAAGTGCAATCCGTTGAAAAAAATATTATACGTTGGATCAAATATCCAACAATAATCAAAGGATTTACTGATGTAAGGAAGGGCGAAAACCTTACTGACCATAGAAAAGCCCTTGTTTGTTTTACTAAATCATTAAACTATTGAATTCTTATTTCACGAGATCCTTCAAAATAAAAATTGCCGAAATTTGTTGGCTCGTCCTTACGGAACCATTAACCTGTTTGGTTAGGGATTGGGTCATCCGAATGAGGATGGACAATCCTCCATCCCATCCGATTTTAAATGGATTCATCTCATCTCTATCCAAATACTCATGTACCCCTATTATATATTTTCAAACCTATTTTCACTATATTTTATACAACCACATCACTTTTTTCTCACTTTCATCTTTTCTCCTACTTTTCTCACACACACTTATTATATCTCCTACTTTTTCTTAGACATTTATTCTCTCTTTTATTTTTTCTTATCATATCTTTTTTTTTTAATTATCTCTTCTACTTTTATCTCACTCAATCATTGTCTCATTAACTAACAATATTAAAATATTACAACATCAATTTTGATTTGATATAAAACTCCATCCAATTTGTCTTCATCTTTGACCAAACACAGCTTCACAATTTATTGGATTACCCTCGTTCTTCATCTTCATCTTCATTCCATCCATTATCATCCCTAAACAAATAGAGTTTATGGATAGATGTGGATGTAATACATTTGGATGGAGAAAAAAAGTGGATGGTGCAAATTTAGTGAATAGTAAATTTGTGTTTACTTTGTGTTAAATGTGGTAGGAGTGAATGGAGTTTTATGTCAAATCAATAATTTTGAGTGATAATGATATATTATTTTATTATTGCTAATTAATAGGATATTGACTAGGTGTAAGAAAAGTAGGAGATAAAATAAACTGATTTAAAAGAAAGTAAGAAAGGGAATGAGTTGATGTAAAAAGACGTTGTGGTGTGATAATTTTAGGGGTATATGTGTATAAACAAGATGAATGAGTATTAAAATAAAAAAAATGATATGTGCAAATCTGAAAAAGTAATTGGGATGGGTACATCTTATAAATTTTAATTGTTACCAAAAATTACCAAATATTTAAATTACATAACTTAAAAAAAAAAAATTGTAAAGAAAAAATATAGTATATTGTAATTTATAAAAACCAAGTTCGTGATTCATCTTTTTGCAATTAACCATTATTTAATTTATTGCTGTTTTTCTAAATTAAAGCCAAAAAATTCACACAGTATCCCTTTCCTCTTAAATATTTGTTTATTTGAACTTTTTTTTTTTTTTTTTAATAAAGCTCGTCATACATGATTTGCAGAATGAATTTTATAATTTGGGTATATGATCATATGAGATTTATCTAGTGAGTAGCGTTAAAAAAAAAAAAAAAAAATCATAATATTTTTTTTCAATAGTTCCTCCCAGACTCCCAGTTTCGGGATTTATCATGTTTCTTGAATGGTAAGTCTTAAAACGTCCTTTTCGTGTTGTTGAATGTTTATAACATCAGTTTGGCGATGATAACTAGCTAATATTTTAACGAAATCTATTCGTCTACTAAAGTGGCATTGCGCGCGTGTATCATACGAATTTCATGGACATTCTCTACACAATGACAAAAACCACCCACTTCCTCCATTTGGGAGAAGCATTCACCCTATTTTGAATAGTCCTTCGCACTTTAAAATTCACTGTTTAAAAAAAATTATATAAATGTAAAATTAAATAAAATAATACTCTTTCCGCTCCAGATCAGTTTTCACAGTGCAATATTCATCTTTTACAAAAATCTATAAATTGCATCTCATCTTATTATAATATATTTTCAAACCTCTCCAAAATGATGTGTCAACACCGCCTTATTCTTAGGTTGATGTAGCATGTCTCAAATCTATTCATTTCGAAATGTTGCACTCTCATTAAAAGTTTGTTTAAGTTTTGATTTCGACCATTTATCTCAAAAATTAAATCTAAATCATTCATTTTATATTTAGGTTTTATTAATTTCTTATTAAGAGTATCGCACACACCGTCCCCTTTCTCCCAAATACGTCGTTTGTTTCTCTATTCCATTGCAACCATCATCGGCGCCGCCTCCACTATTACAACCGGCATCGTTGTCACCAATATTACTTATGCACCGTTGTTGCTCCGACTTGATCGATCATGGTGCCTACTCCGAACCCATCTCAGACGACTTCTCCGCCTAGCCCAGTGATTTTTCAAGTGGCGACATCTATTGTGGACTCCGGCGAGCATGTCGAAAGCGAATATGCAAAATAGAGATAAATCCAAGGTATGTAGATCTCGAACCGTCACCGTCTCTTCGCTATTCTTTTCTCACTCCGTCATCACTTTCCCGTCAGATTGTTTACAAACCGGCGTCGCCTTGCTGCTCTACCCCCGCCGCCTCAAACTACATCGAATACCGCGGCCTTGAATCGAAGGTATGATACTGATTTTTTATAGTATTTTTCTTGGACTTAATTTTTTTTTTCTCGCCTCTTTTTTTTAGTTTTTGTCATCCTCCGTAGAACAATCTCGGCGCCTCCGCCATGTCCCCTAAAATGTAAAATAGATATTTTCTCCACAATTCAACGATTTTCGTACTTAGATATTTTTGGAATTTATTTTTGCAAAATATTTATATATGCTAATTTTTATAGAAGGATATTGAAATATTTTGCAAAAGATGGCAAGATTCCCAAAGAATCCTGTCATCCAATACCATATCTCACCATGGATAATAGATTGTAACATTTTTTTTTTTGACAAAATTTTACTATCCAAAAGATATTGTCACTAAAATAGCATATTATTCCCAAAAAATCTTGTCATGAAATGCAATATCTTACCATGTATAATACAATAATAGATATTTTTGGAATAAATATTTTTGTAAAATATTTATATATGCTAATTTTATAAGAGGATATTGAAATATTTTGCAAAAGATACTGTCACGTAAAAGATGGTAAGATTCTCAAATAATCTTGACATCAAATACCATATCTTACATGGATAATAGATTACAACATTAATTTCTTTTTTTGGACAAAATTTTACTACCCAAAAGATATTGTCACTGAAATAACACATTATTTCCAAAAAATCTTGTCATGATATACAATATCTTACCATGTATAATACTATGATACTGAAAGTTAACCGTTTTTTTTTTTTTTTTCAATTTTTTTAATATATATTTTTTCAAAATAGATGTATTCATGAAATGTTTAGGAGGGAATTAATTTTTTTTAATAATTCGAATTGACGTTTAATATTATATCGAAATTACAAGATATTTAAAAATAAAAATATTTATATTTATAATTTGGAAATTAAAATAATATTTTTTCCGGTCCGCGAAATTCGTGGGGATACACACTAGTTTCACTGATAATTACGCAAAAAAATATATTGGTTTTGTTTCATTCACTTAAGTTGAACAATATTTCATCATCAAAAAACTATTTTATCTATTTAAACATTACAAATCAACTCTCATACTAAAGTTCCAAAAAATCAACTGTGAAAACAGATTTGGAATGGAGGTAGTAATATTTTAATATTTTATTATTTTTTATAAAAAAATAATTATTTCTTTTTTAAAGGTGTAAAGATTATTATAAAGCAAACGAAAAAGAGAGGTGTGAAGGATTTTCTGGGAGAGTACTCATTAGTTACTCTTTTTAAGTAAGTAGTACTCCCTCCGTCCCTTATTAACTTTTACGTTTTCTTTTTTTAGACGTCCCATAATAACTTTCACATCCCAAATATAGAAATAAAACACTTTCACATTACCTACTTAATTCAAAATATTTTTCATTCATTGATTGAAAAAAATAATAAAACAATTTTTTTTAAATATGTGTGTGACCCCACCTTTAAAAAATACCTTCTTTAGTAAATGTAAGAAATTTTACATGTAAAAAATTAATAAAAGTCTATACTCCCGCATCTCACGAATATGTCTTTTCAATAAAGGAGACCTTTTTTGAGTTTTCGAGGTATATACTTTACTTACCTTTTTAATTCTAAAGTTGAAGAATTGTATTTTATTCAGAATCACTGTTACTAAATTAGTTGGTCGTAACTAGTTGGCTAACATACAGAATTTATTCAAATGAATAAATATAGATATGGAAAATTACAGTAGTAGATGTGAGAAGTGAAAAAATAATAATATATTCTTCATGATTTTGTGTCAATACTCCAATTAATATTCTAGAATCAAAATCTTATTATGAATTCAAAGGAAACTTGGAACTTTTAATGGGTTATATTTTATTATATTATATTTTTAAATTTCTCCAATGTCAGTATCACCTTATTTTTAGGTTGACGTGACATATTTAAAATCTCTCCATTTCGAAATACTGTCCTCTCATTAAAAATTGGTTAAACTTTTAATCTGAACCATTCATTTCATATCATTAAATCTTAACTATTCATTTATTAGTTAGGTTAATATATAATTCTATTTTACTTTTTATTTTTCATAATACTCTGTCATAACCTATTTTTTTCTCTCTTTGCTACCGCACACCTCCTTTCATTGGAAGATCGTTGTCTGACTTGAACGCAATATACTAGCTTATACTAGTAGTTACCCCATAAGAGTATGAGATCACCATAGTATGGCAAGTATAAGGACCAAGTATATCGTACCCAAGGGAAAGTATGTATGCGAATAGAGTCCTGGAGATCTACGCGTCGTAGTTAATATGAGTGGATGTTCGGTTTTAGGAATGAAATTAAACTACTCTAAAGTCTACTTCTATTAATGCAAATAAAGAAATCAAACAAATAACTTAGGTTTTAATCAAATACAAGATGGTGATGCTCAGAATAGGAATCCCTACGTATACTAACGGAGCTGGTACAACAACTAAAATAACCGTGATGTGCAAGTATTAATCCTAAGTGTACTAAAACTAGGCAATCAACTTCCCTAATCTAGCACCAGATTGAAAGACTAAAAGCTCAAGAATTAACCCTAATACTTCACAACCCACTAAACAAATTATATGGATTATGCTTAATTAATGAGACCCTTATTTACCCAAGCTGATGCGGTCGTCCTTCCTAGATAAACCGGTAGATTATAAACCCCTTCTCTAACCCTATCGTTAAGCCTACTCGTTATTAAAGAGTGATAAGATCGTCCTCTCTCTAATAATTTTCGTACTCAATTCCAAGATAATTCTAGGGTTTATTTTAAGAATTCAATTAATTAAGAGAACTAGCATTAAACATCACAAATTATCCTAATTATGTACCAACTTCCTACTTCTACGAGTTCATCCTACTCCAAGCATGCAAGGGTTCTAGCCTAACATGGTAATTGAAGTAACGAAAATAATCACAAGAACGATGAACATTTGCATGATTGAATAATCAAAAGAATTGAAAAGCATAAACAAAAAATATCTCAAAATCTCAACAAATCTGGTAAAGTAGGGTTTAGAAGTCTCAAAGGTTCAAGAACGAAAGAATTAAAAGAAAAGATTCAAAAGAAGTAGCTAAACTAGGAATTCGTAAATCAAAATCTCGATTACAAGTGTGCAACTCTCCAAAAATCTCTCTACCAAGGTATAAGTATGCCAAAATATGAAAAGTGATCAAAGGGTGTCTAAAAACGAGCTTGAGACCAGGTATTTATAAACAACGGGCCGAAAACGGGTGAAAAAGGCCAAAATATCGCGCGCTCGAGTGGTGGTCTAGCGCTCGACCACCCTCAATATGGTCGAGTGGGTATCCTTTCCAGAGCTTTCAAGGCGCTTGACCCCTCATTGGTCGAGCGGGGGTGCTCGACCACTACTGGTCGAATGAAACACGAGGTCGAATGGTGGCGCTCGAGTGGTACTGGTCGAATGGATAAGGTGGTCGAATGATGCTGCTCGACCTCAGCCTGGTCGAGTGCCTTGCCTTCCAGAGCCTAAGACGCGCTCGACCCTCCTCTTGCTCGAGCGGTGGTGCTTGAGCATCTCCTTCTTTAAACCAAGTGATACTTTTCTTTGCATGAACTAATACCTTTCGTATTTCTTCCATATCTTCTCATCCGGGCATCCGTTTGAGTCGATTTAAAGTCCTACGAACTCCATTTTTCGCCCTCTATCCATCTATGAGCATCAAAGAAGCAAATTCATCAGTTTATAAAAATAGTACTCAATTGACTCTAAATACTCATCGAATTCACTCAAAATACGGGCAAAACAAGCTATAAATCATAACAATTTCACGCCTAATCATTGCCACCACCTCCAGTGTATGGTTCTATTCTCATCGTTCCCCAGTCTTGCCGTCTTTCTCCTCACATTGCAATAGTAAGTCTCTCCATCGTAGCGACGTTTCGTTCCTTTTTCGCAATAATAAGATGATTCAAAATGCACATTTATGAGAAATATGTTGGTGTTCGATATCTCGAATGTGAAATTTCCAGCGATCTTGAGTATATTGAATTTGAACCACAGTGGGATTGCGAGGAGGTTGTCGGAGGGGCAACAGGAAAGAAATTGAGGTGGTTTAGTCATGGGATATATATATCTCAAAACTCCTTACCACAAACATATACATGCTCCTGAAGAGACACAAGTAGTTCAAAAAGAAAAAAAATGGAGATAGAGAATTGGTGAGAAGTGGAACCGCATGAATTATGCCTACCCATTTGGATTGATTACATGAGTTAGGAACTTTTGGATAGTTTTGATCTGTTTTTTGTTTCATTATATATTGATCGATTATTTAGTTTAAGCTATGCATTCGTTAATTTTAATTTGCACTTCAATGAAAATAAATTAGTCTTTTTCAGTTCTGATCTATTGTTGTTTCATGGGTAGCACTCCCGCCGCCGTTACCGCCTGCTGCAGTTATTCATCTTGTCGTTGGAGATTTTCTTTCTTAGATATTTTTGAAATTTATATTTGTCAAATATTAATAGATGTGGATTTTGTAGTATATAATTGAAATATTTCGCAAAAGATATTAATACGTATATGATTCCCAAAAAATATTGTCATTCAATATATAATATCTTACCATAGATAATACTCTCTCCGTCCCCTCTTAATATTCACACTTTTCTATTTGGGATGTCCCGCAATAATATTCACACCCCAAAAATATGGAAATAAAACACTCTCACACTACCTACTTTAATTCAAAATACTCTTCATTCATTGGTTCAAAAAGTCAATAAAGCAGTTTTTCTTAAAACATGTGCCCACACAAGTGTGAATATTAATAGGGGACGGAGGGAGTATATTGTATCATAAATTTATTATTTTTGGGCAAAATTTTACGGCCCAAATAGACTTTGAAACTGTAAAATATAGATATGTGTTTCTATACTAGGATTTAAAAAAGAATCTTTACTAATTTCGATTTTAAAAAAAATCTCAAAATATACGTATATGTGAAATGTTTAGGAGGGATTTCGAATTGTTTTTATAAAATAGGATTTCAATTTTTTTTTTAGAATTTCTATTTTTTTTTTTTTTACAAATATCTGTATATGTGAAATGTCTAGGTGGGAATTGAAATTAAAAAAAAAAAGGACATTAAGTTTCTTAACTAACAGTTTAAGTACTATTACTTTTAAAAGTATCATATTCTAACATACAATGATCTGAATATATTTTAATCATTAGAAACAAAATATTAACATATAATATGGAATTTTCTTTTAAACATTAAATTAATGCAAGCATATCTTTTTTTCATAGTTCAAAGATTTTTTTTATTTAGATATTTTTGGAATTTATTTTTGCAAAATATTTATATATGCTAATTTTTTAGGTGGATATTAAATCATTTTGCAAAAAATATTGTCATGTAATAGCTTATGATTCCCAAAGAATCTTGTCATCCAATATCATATCTTAACAAGGAATAATAGATTATAACTTTTATTTTTTGACAAAATTTTACTACCCAAAAGATATTGTCACTAAAATAACATATTATTCCAAAAAAACATCTTGATATCAAATACAATATTTTATCATGTATAATACAATAATAGTTTTTTCATCTATTATGATTTCTTTTATCTTATTTTTCAAACATGATCGGTTATTAGATGGAATTGAATCGTGTATCAAAGTATTGGATTTGATTCTTATCAGATTGATTTCAATTATTTTTTATTTTAAAATAATTTTGATTGTTTTAATAAAAAAAATTTCAAAATACATGTATATGTGACATGTTTAGGAGGGAATTGTAAATTAAAAAAAATTCTAATTGGCACTTAAATGTTTCTATTTTTAATAATTCAAAATTCTATTTATTCATGTTTAGTATTTTTTTATTATTCGTCGAGTCATAGTTACAATCTTAATATTATATCGAAATTACAAAATATTGAAAATAAAAAATATTTATATTTATAATTTAAAAATAAAATAATATTTTTTTTCCAGTCCACGAAATTCGCAGGGATACGTACTAGTACAGTTATAAACGACTCCCTATGTCCAGGAAAATTATAATCATATGTGTGGGCACAAGTTTTTAAAAAGGTATACATAAAATAAGAATAATTGTGAAATTAATTTATAAATAAAATAATCTGTGTAAAGTTAGTAATATGAGTGTAAAGTGATGTTTGAGGGTGATAATAAAATTATTGTTTTCATAAAAGGAATGTGCATATTTTTTGTGGACGGACTAATGAACATATTTTTGGTGGACGAAGTATTATTTCTAAATATATATTCACATAGATTTAATTATAAATTACATAATAAAAAAAAAAGCTTTTAAGCCATGTAAAACCTATAATATTATTTTAAAAACACCTAATTGCAATTTAAATCACGACCTTTTTCAAAATTGCATTTTAAGCTAAACTTTTGGATCTTGTTAAAAAAAGCTTCAACTTAATATTTTTTGGCAATTAAGACTTACGGGCATATTTGCTCTGCCCCTTGCTAATGTAGCGTCTACGTGGCAACCGCCCAGAAAAATTTAAATTAGGTGGAAAAAAACTTTAAGACTCAGTTGCAATTTAAATCACTACTGTAACTTTAAATTTTGAATTTATTAATATAATAACACGAAAAATATTTACAACTTTAATTTCTTCGGATTAAACCGAAAATTTTGTGCGAGTTCTAGACTCTAGATTTGCTCCCCTGATTCTTCTCTTCGGTTTGACCTTGACTTGGATGATTTTCGGGTAAAGTCCTTGTCTTGATCTTCGGCTGAGATTAAATTCGAATTTATAACGTTAATCCAAGGGCGAAACGCCTTATTTTGGAGATTTGGTGGATGAACGTCTTTGAATTTTGTGAAGAACGTCCTTTGAATCTTTGAGCGGTTGCAAAGATGTTCTTGAAGATCCTTCAAATCTTCAAGGAGAAACGCTAGATCGGAGGGGTGCTGAACCTTGGTCTTGGATCGGAGGCCATTTGTGGTGGACTTGCGCGAAGTACGTCTTGAAGTTGCGAGAAACGCCTTTGAATCTTCAAAGGCTGCGAAGAACGTTGTTGAAGCTTCTTCGAATCTTCGAGGAGAAACGTCGGATCGGAGATGTTCTGAACCTTGATCTTGAATCGGATGTCGTTTCTTATTGCTTTCCACAAAGAACGTCTTGAGGTTGATGAAGAACACTTTGAATCTTCAAGAACGGTTGCAGATGATTCGTTCGCTTGCCCGGTGTCACTGTGGAAATGAACAAAGTGATGTCTCTAATTATAGGGTGAAGGGTGAAGAACCTTCTTTTCCGGTCATGTCACGTGGTGCCGTCTGATTGGCCGGTGTCATTTGATTGATTTGATTTGCGAATTAATTAAATTTGATTTAATTTGCTTCTCCTTTTAACGAGACATCATTTAATTTTTAATTTAATGGTATATAAATTGTATTTATTACCCAATATGAGTACCGAAAACTCATGAAATTCGATCGACTTGTACCGTGTACATTTAATATCAAGTTTAATTATTTAATTCAAGAATTAATTAAATTAAATTCTCAAAATGAAATAGTAAATTTAATTTGATATTAATATTTAATTTTGTACACGCATCACTATTTAATTGGGTGCAAAATTAAATTTCTTACAACTACCTTTTCCAAAATTGTATTTTAAGTTAAACATTTGAATTTTGTTAAAAAAAGTTCCAATTTAATTTTTTTAGAAATTAAAACTTACGTGCAGATTTGCAGAGAACCGTCGTTGATGCGGCATCTATGTGGCAACAGAAAAAAAAAGACTTAAATATTGTGGCAAAAAACTTTAAATACATGAATTTTTTTAAAATTAAATTATCAATTTCCAAATAATTTTTCAAACCCCTATGTCTCAATTTCTTGGTAAAATGGATTATTAAAAAAAATTATGGTAAAATCGTTGTGTTTATCCTATTTGGATTCATTTATGTTCTTATTAATGCAAATAGTTTGTATCTTAGTTTCATTTTTTCATTCTCTTTGGATTTATTTATTTATGTTCTCATTAATACAAACATTTGAAATTTTAATTTTAAGTTATGCTACATATTTAATTTTTTTTTGTCACATTGCCACGTAGACGTCATGTCAACGACGGATCTCTGCAAAATTATCCGTGAATCTTAATTGTCAAAAAAAGTTAAATTCGAGTTTTGTTTAACATGATCCAAAAGTTTAGATAAAAATGCAATTTTAGAAAAGGTAATGATATAAAATGCAACTAAATTTTAAAATTATTTTTCACTTAATTTATATTTTTTGGGCGGTTGTCACATAAACGTCACATTAGCAATGAATAGAAATAAATTTTCCCGTAAATCTTAATGACATTTGATTCGGCATAAATGAACCATCCATTTAGCTAGGAATGCAGAGAGCCCAATGGTCCATTTTTTTTATAGCATAAACAAAATAGGGATGAGACCTCATTTTGCAATCTTATTCTATTTAATTTTACATACTTTTAACTATTTTATAAATATTTTGCAATATCATTTTCTGTTTAAGAAAATATGTTATACTAGTTTTTAACAGGAAACAATCTTTGAAATAAAGAATTTTTAATTCCATACAGATTGCTTGGCCAAACTGGTTGAGAAATCTTAATCAGGTTCAGCTTAGATAAGCTGGGGTCCCACGATATGGGGCAATACCAAATTCAGGCAACCTCCTGGAAATTTCCCCCATTACCATTATCCAATTATTTAAATTACATTGAAAAAAGCCAAATAATGATTTATAAGGGCTCTTCTATTCCCACACATAAAAATGTTTTGTTCACACAATTTTTTTTTATAAAAAAAAATGTTTAACAAAAACAATACCAATATACTCTTTATAAATAATAAACATTAAATTTATTAAACCCTCGTACTTTCAACACTCACTCAAAATCTCAGAATTCACGCAAATTTTTCTACTATTTCACACAAATTGGGGGTGGTTTGGGAGCGGGGTGTGAAAGGAAGTAAAATATATTAAGGTTTATAGTTGTAAATTTTAAGGGGGTATATTAAACAAAATAAAAAAAAAATAAGTAAAATATACGGAGTGTTAATTTAGTAGTGGATGAACAAAATATTTTTGTGGATGTTAATAGCCTCTCCCTATTTATAATTCGTAATTTGTTATTTTTATCAATTTTAATACATATTATTTTATTTTCTCTAAAATAATATCCACACTTGGCAGTACTTAAAAATATGCTGGTCTCATTTTATGTATACTGTTGTCAATTCTCACCACAAATGAAGGCTTTCACATAAGATAAGTCTCGCAAGGAAATGAGATTGGAGATATTATCAGGTACTGACTGTTATATTGAAAAAAATTCAAAATGGATGAGCTTAAAATTGACAATGTTGCCTTTAAAAAGAATACATTGGACTTAAAAAGTACGTAACATCTTATAAATTCTAATATCTTATAAATTGTTTTAAAAACTTATAAAATATATTATAAATTGTTAAAGTGTTTAATCAATACAATTTATATATTTTTTTAATAATTTATAATAAATATTTTTAAAATTTTAACTTTAATATAGATTTTTTTTGTAAGATAGAGGTGGATGAAGATGGGAGTGGGATAATTCTAGAGAAAGATAGAAGTGGGTTGTTGGGGATGGAGGTGGTGAGAAAAATAAGTTTAAAGATCACAACTTATTTTTTTTTTCAGCTTATAATAAGTTGTAAGAAGTTTATTTTATGATCTTATAAACTCTTAAACATCTTATTTTGTCAAATACTTTGAAAGTGCTTATAAGCTCTGAAACAACTTATAAACGGTTTGAAAGAGCATAAACTCAGCTAAACAGGCACTAAGTTGTAAACTACAAACTCGACCCAGTAAAACAGTCCGCGATTGCAAGAAAACGTGTATTTTCTCATCACTTTAACCGACTAAAATATTCACTATATAAACATTAAAAAGAAAAACCATCTAAAAAAACTAACACAAGTAATCAAGTGATGCTAAAAACTGCAATAAACCTCACAAGAACAGAAGATGATGTTGGTCAGCTAGCGTGGAATGCAGGATTCAAAGGGTGAAAATCGATTTTACAGTTACTATCGCAGTAAATTTAATATGACCAACTTAAAACAATGTACATCCTAAATAATTAACTCATCTCGGAGAACACTATTGGCTGTGTTTGGCCTTTCTCAAGGTTCTTATCATACCTCTCGTGATTTTCCAGAACCAGAACGCATTCATTGCCCCTAGCACCGGAGGTATTAGAATCAAGCTGTAAAATCCCAACGAGAAGACTCTCTTGACCTGAAATACGAGTGGGAAAAACAAATAAGAACAGATAGAATATATAGATAAATGCACATGCAAATTCAGATACTATAAGGAACAAGACAAGAATCAGAAGTTGAAAGTAATTTTCTTAGAAAAAGAGAAATAATTATAGAAACACTCCACGAAACTGAACGAGCTTGTAAGAATTTTGACACCAGTAGCATTTATGCAAGTATTAAGTTTTTGTATCAGGCGATGTATGATGAAAGCTTTAATAACAACTATGACATAGTATGGCATACAACATCTTTTATTCGTTCTTTCAGTGCGCAAACTAATAAAAATAAAGGACACTTCAAATTTTCTGATAACATCATCCCTTGAACAGCAGAGATGAACAGAGATTTTTAAGATACTTGTTGCACAGTCATATACCTATGTCCGTTACTTCTACTGAGACTAAGATCCCTTGGCGGAAAAGTTTCAAATCATGCCAAGATATTTGGCAGTAGAAAAGCATGAGTCTCAAGTTCATATGTCTTAACATGGTATAGCACAAGATTTACTTATGTAGTTATTTGGTGAAGTAATCTTACATCGACTTCCTATGAAAACAAGCTTACGAACATATCAAACTGGAATGGCATTTAAAACAAAAGCATGAATAGTAATTATTATTGATACGTGTAGAGCGTAACCGGTAATCATTCACTCACCTGATCAAAATGGATAATCATGTGGTAGAAAAAGAACATAAACAAAAAGATCCTCGCAACCTGAAAAATCGTTATTATATGTTACCACCATAAATTATGATGTACATCTAAAAGATCAAAACAAATTGTAGTTTTTTCACATTCAGATTGGTTTACAGAAAATTTTGATAAATTATGATGGACAAATCAAGGATCCTTCACTTTCTTTGTTTGCATAGTATAGGGAATTGAGGTATTATAGTGTAATAATTGAATTTTTTAAAAAGAGCATTCCAATTGTCACCCAAAACAAATAATTTATCAAAGAAAAACATTATATGCATGAGTTACTTTCTACAACAATAGTAAGGTGGCTGACCAACGCCAGTGGCCTTCCTTTCACCATCGTTTGCAAGCATTAATTGAGCATTCAACTTTAATGACTCAACCCTCTATTTCACCCCACATGTATCAAATATTACGTGGATTACAATTTTAAACAGTAATAGGAAACGAGTTCAGTTTTAATGATTTATATGCTAATGTTGTGTTTAACATAGCAAATCACAAAACTTTTAAAGCAGAAACAAATAAACAACTTTTGAAAAAAAAAAAAAAAAGTTTGATAGTCCATACCAACCACCCAAAGAACAATGCCACACCGTTGTAAATGTAAATTTTGGAATTCTTTAGCCCAGCAACATCAAGATGCCTGTATATGCGGAAAAATAATGAATCAATGCAAAAATTAAAAAAGATGACACTGCAAAATTCGTGTTTCCTAAACTTACCATCTTAGGTTAACAAATGGGGTAGTGCTTTCAGTAAAGAGAATCATGAAGATGTAGAATTGTGCTTCACCGCTCAAGAGGGACAAAATGATAGCGAACATTGAAAGGCCGTGATGTATGACCTAGCAAATCAGATGAGGACATAATAGCCTTAACCCAAAACCCAAGAAAGATAGTTGATAAGGCCATTAAACTATGTATTTATGTTTCCATAAATCACAAATGCAGTTAGACGGGAGCACTATCTCAAAAACTTATATAAGAAGGAAGATCTCTAACAAGGATGAGTTAAAATAAATAATAGAGAGTAAATATCTATCAGAAAAGGAAAATTAGGTGAATAATGGTGAGATTCTTATACTTACATATTCCATCCCACCTAAAGCTGGATAAGTATAAAGAATCATTGCCAAGTCGGACAAAAAGTACCCAATTGAAACCTGCAGCATTTAATAACAAAGCTCAAATGATTAACAATGTTTTAAAAAATTTCACAAGATCTACACCAATTAAAAGCATCAAAATAGAGCTAGCATACCCCCATTATGGTGTCTGATAGAGTTGAGGATCTGTGTGTAAACAACACATCTTGATCATTAACAAAAAGATCAGAAACAAGCAACAGATACAGAGAACCCACAGCCACAACAATAGCATGGAAAGTGGAGAACCACCTGCATCATAGTGACCAATGATAACGCACCAAGCTCAAGAGAAGAATAAATTTAGACAAAGCCTTGTATGTGACAGTGTCATACATGAGCCGGGTCCCATTTTCCAATGTTATATGACCCATGGGTTTCTGGAACCCTATTCAATCGTATTTTAAAAGTAAGTATGACCCAAATGCTAAATTGGAGCTCTGTCTCATGTATGAGACTGTATCTATATAATTTAAAGGTAACTAAAGAGAAATTTGTTAGATCACCAAGAAGCACTACCTGTTGTTCCACTCAAGTCTCACTTTATCGTTAAGCTTGTTGTATCCTTTAAAGAGTGAAGCGCTAATCACTCCTGCTACGTCATATACCTTGAACAACAAAACTGGATCACTTTAAAGAGAGGATAAGACATAACCAATGTGCTTGTTAGCAACATGGATATCAAAGATCATTCTCACATTCAATTCAAGCGAATGTTAGTATTCAATTATACTGTCCTTTACAATCACGCCACAACTATTTTCGAGATTGACAATGCCAACTAAAACAGGATTACTCAATAAAGTGTTATTTAAATACAAATAAACAATGTCTTATCTCTAAAACAACTAAATTATCATATCCCTCATCCGAAATTCTTTCCTCCATCAACTCAATTCTTTTCCCATAATAAAAAAGGAGCATAAATCTGCTAAAATAACAATAAACACCAAAATTCCACCACCTTTGTATCTACTAGCACTACAAAATTATGAGTTCCCAAATAACAGAACACATACCCCAAGCAACGAAATTAACGTGTACAAAAAATATAATGAAACCACAAAATCAAAGAAAAACAAACTCACAATCTTGCACATCAAAATCCCAATAAAAATAGAGGAGAGCCAGCGCAATTTTCTGGTTGGAGTGGCATGACTTGCAATATTCATCAACCCTCCCATAACCCAAATCATCTTTCCTGCAAAATTTAAAGTCGATGAAACCGTTACGAAGTATCGGACTTGAAGAATGAATGAAAAACGGAAACACGAAAAGAAAGAGACACGAATTTCGAATACTATTTATTCGGTGAGGGGGAAAAGGTTTAGGGGAACAATTATTGGTGTGCGGAGATTGAGCATCAACCAAAAACTCTGGAGACGAAAACAAGGATCAGAAGATTATAGAATCTAGAAGTTACCTGGGAAAGATGAGAGCTAGAAAATGGTGAAATTAAGTAATAGGATTAGGAGGGAAAGCGACTTCTACCCCATACACACATTACATTACATTGCATATGAATACGAATTTATGATCGCACACCATTATAAGCAACCCAGCGGTCGGACCGGGTCACATCCAGCGGCGAGAGAGAGAAAAAAGAAATTCCGAATTTCCTGAATAATTTTATATAATTTAAAACTCAATTTTAATTTTAATTTTTTTTTTCTTTTTAATATACTGAACTGTGTGATTTTTTTTTTTTTAAATTGGAGCATTATTAATTATTTCTTGAATTATTACGGATTACTTAAAAGGTATATTTTTTTAAAAAATTAAATGTATATCGGGTACTCAAATACACCATACTATTCTGCATATCCTATGATTAATTCAAATGTTATTTATCAGGAAAAATGACTTTCAACTTGAAGAACTTCGAGAGTGTAGATTTTTTTCACCTTCTGCACACTATTTGTATTAAAAAATAATTAGATTTTCTTTCTTTCTTTTTTAAATTATCTTATTCCCCACTTTATACTAATATGTCGATGTCCCTGTTTATTATAATATGTACTATATTGTTAATAAATATCCAAATATTATTTATAACAAATTATTATATGAAAATAGTTCATGATTTATCATGAAATTATTTTAAAATATCAAATATTTGACCAGAATTATCATTAATTTGGATTCAATTTTTTTTACAACAATTACAATATAATACCACTGACCCAGATTAATGATACCCCTGATGAGATTATCGATACTTCTAGTCAAATATTTGATATTTTAAAACAGTTTCATGATAACTTCATCATAAATCATTTTCATATTAAACCAACTCCTGAATATATATTTTTAATTAGTAGTTTGATATTTCATGTCATTAATATATATTTAATCTAAATCTAAATATTATATATAAGAGTGGGTATTATGTATCTTTATGTACATAATACTTACGAAAACAGAATATGTGTACAATAAATATTAGTTTCTAATCCAAAAGCTCATGACCAATCCATGCACGGATTTATAATAGTGTGTATTATACACGGATTAAAAAAGAACTCAAAACTATTGTTTTTTTTCGAAAGCAATAAAAAATTGATTAACTCAAACAAGTGCAGAACTCGGAAAATAGGTCATTCACAACAGACGGAGTCTCTATCCAAGTATGAGGACTCGAAAAAAGTATCGAAGTCCTAGCAATACGGTGAGTCATTTCATTGGCTTCTCTACAAATATGAAATACCTTGAATAAAGGGAATTGAGCAAGAATACTTTTAGAACGCGTAATTAAATCTCCCAATACAGAGAGATCATTACCATCTGTCCTTAACGCATCCACCACTACCTTAGCATCCATTTCGATAATGACTGAGGAAAGACCAAGATGCTTAATCCACAATAAAGCCTCCAATAATCCAGTAGCTTCCCCTTCATCTACCTCAAGCAAACCCGCCATAAACAGTGATCTGCAAGCTACAAAGTCACCATTATCATCTCTAAGAATCATCCCAACTCCTGTTTTATGATGATCTTTAAAAAAAGCTCCATCCACATTCAGTTTCCAAGAACCAAAGGGAGGCTTGTGCCATTTTTTACACCTCGTATTAATCTTAATAATGGGAGAGTTAATACGAACAGATTTCCACTCGGTCAAGAAAGATTTGGCATTTGAAACAATAATCTCCAACAAGCATAAACCAGAATTAAGCAAATGTTTACGAATCAAACACGATTTTGTCGGAAGACAATCGGAACACACTCGCCATAGACATAGTGCGTATTATACACATAGTACTTTCCCTATATATAATTATGGTCCCCACCATATTAATGATATATATCTAATTATTTGAGTTTTCTCTTGTTTATAATGGTATAAATTATTCTAAATACTCCCTCCATTATGAGATTATTTGCACTTGACTTATTCAAATGTTCCAACATTACTTACACATCATAAAAAATAAAACATTAATTTGTGGGAGCACTCATAAAAATATGCATACATTTACTCATATGTTACTCAAAAAATGCATTTTTCTTAGTTTGTGTGCACAACTAAGTGTGCACGTAATCCCGGGACTAGGGTATAATTTTAACAGAAATGTAGTTTTAGCGAGAAATTCATGATTTCCATAATTGGATAGTTAAATTGTGTTTGGTTGGAGGGGAGGAATGGTAAAGGGTATAACTTTAATATTAGAGAGGAATTGAAAGACATTCCTCTCAAATTTGAGTGGTACGGGGATTCCTCAAAAAATGAAGAATTAAATCACTTTTTTTATACCCATACCTCATCACCAAGCAATATATTTCATTTCATTCTTATTCTCTCATCTCCATACCCCTTAACCAAGCACCCTCTAGTATTATTATATTATACTCACTCCACCAAAGTTGCTCCTAAATGCTTGGGCACGAACTTTAAGAAAATGGACAAAGCAGATAAAATTGGTAGATAAAATGGGAGTATTATAGAGTATTGTGGGTACATTTTAAATAAAGTGATTGTTTTGTGAGTGAAGGTGAATGACAATTTAGGCTGCGTTTACTTTATAGGTTGAGATTGTATAGCTAAAATTAAATAGTAGGACATAACCAAGTTAACTTAAAATATCACTTGTTTACTTCGCATGATTTGTGTTTGGTTTAAAATAGTATATAGTTGTTTACTTTTCAAGTTTATACAAATTATGTGATAAATTTACTAATACACCCCTCTCTAATTCTAGAATTTCACAGCCATGGATCGGAACTTGTTCTCCCAAACCAAACTTTCATCACTGGTTTCCAAATTCAACAATCTGGCAATTGATTGATTGAGGCAATTCCAATCTCCCAGATCAAAAAGCATTAAATTGAGGCAATTGCTTGAGAATGGGTTTCCAATTTTGAGATAAAAAAAGCATTAAATCGAGGCAATTGATTGAAAAGGTGTTTCCAATCAAAATTGTGATTAAAGCACAAAAAATTGAACCTCAAAATTATAATTAATAACAACACACAATTGTACAAGTAAATCGAACTTATCCTGGCCGGAAAATCAGGAAAAATTTGGGGAAGTGATTATCACCATGGTCGTGAACAGCGGCGTGAACAGTAGCCTCTCTGGACACAAACAGCATCGTGAACGACGTTGACTCTTTTGACACAAAACGGTGTGGTGAACGGCAGCGTGAGAGGTGGTCGTGAACGGCGTAAACTCTCTGGACACAAACGACGTTGTGAACGGCAGCGTGAGCGGTGGTCGTGAACGGCTGGGTGAGCGGTGGTCTGTGAAGTGTGAACGACGGCGTGAACGGTGGTCTGTTAACGGCGGCATGAATGGTGGTCGTGAATGTCGGCGTGAATATCCCAATTGACTAAAGAAGATATAATCGCGAGACAATTATTATCCGCCCAACTTGGGCGGTCTAAATTTGGCTGAATAGCATGGGTTTAGTCCGGGTCAGACTGATTACCCGGTTTTGTGGACATGGAAAGTAAACGAGAAATAAAGCCCTATTATTGTTGCAAATGGACTTTATAATGGAAAGTAAACAATGCCTTAAGTAATTAAGTGATGGTTGAAGGGTAAAAAAAAATGAAGATAAAATTATTGTTGACTTTTAAGGCGTAGGTTGTTTTTTGTAGGCATTTAAATAATAAAGTAAACAAAAATTTAGTGGACGGAGGAATATATGATATGATTCATAATTTGTTTTACATCTAAAGAACACAATCTTAGATAAGTTGTACTCCCTTCATTCCACAATAGTTTTCCATGGATTTTTTCAAGGGTGGTACAAATAATGTGATTAAATAGAGATAATAAAGTGAAGTGATGTAATTGAATAGAGATGATAAAGTGAAGTGTGAAAATAAAGAAAAGTAAAAAAGAGGTAGATAAATTTTTAAAAATAGTATGGAAAGCTTATTAAGAGTGCTCGATTGAAAATATGAAAAACTTAATGTGGAACGGTGGAGTAAGATTTAATTATTTTTTTAAAATTGCCAATTTGTATAATAAGATTCAGCAGGGGTTAATTGACAATAGGAAGTTTGGTTGATCAAACTACAATATTTATGATTGTTATATACTCCCTCCGTTTCAAAATAAGTGTCATTTTAAAAAATTTGTATTATAAATTATAAAATTTTGACATATATACCCCACCAAAATCTTTAAAAGATCTTATTATATTTTAATTTAATTCCTAATATATCTTTTATATTTTGAATTTGAATTTGGGATAAATTAGGAAAAAACTTGAAACGATTATTTCTTTTACTAAAAAGAGTTGAAGTCGGCCCAACATTTTTTTCCTTTTTCCAAACGTTGAAATGGGCCATCATAAATGACAAATGACGGAAGAAAGTTGGAATAGACGATCAAATAGGGTTACAATAAGGTGTTGATTTGGCATAAAAACTCTATTCATGGCAACAACATAACCACAACTCCTAACCCAATAAATACCAACAGAATGAATTTCAGCTAACACTATCTTTCAAGAGTAGGCAAACAAACGCCTAAACAATCAGGGGCCTTTTGATAGACCTTAGTAGTAATTGACAAGATATACTATTTCTCTTGTTTTTTCCTAATAGGTCTAAACTAGTTAACTAAAATGTGCTTTGGTGTACTTAAATTTCCAGATACTGGGGATAATAAACCGGACGAAATGAAAATATTAGAACGGACTTGATATATAAACATGGGCTTGCAAATAGCTACCAAACAGACACTACCTAAGATAACTAAACTATCTTGGCTCTATTAAGCTGATTTGATTTTTATTTTTTATATATCAACCAAAAATTCTATTAAGGAATAAAAGTTACTAATTAACCAGAGAAGCCTTTATATTTTTAAAACAATCAATTACGTGATATATGCTTTTGAAGAATTTCATTCGAGTTGCCTGTTAAAAAAAAAATGAAAATTATGTTTTCCATTTTAAATCTAAGTACAGTCTTGTTGGGTTAAACGTTGGTGTCACGGCATGAATTTAAATTTAACACGTAACATCTTTACCAAATTTAGTTTTTCTTCAATTTAATTAATTCACTGATAGGAAATAAAAACTCGTACATATTGAGAACATAAAGGTCTAAATATTGATGTTAAAGTTGATTTTAATGACGTGGAAATTACAATTGCTAAGTAGAGATGGAATCCCGTGAAGATTGGAATTATCACATGTATATCAAATTGAAAATATGTTATTAAATTCAACCCAAATTACAGGTATCTCAAAAAGATTGAATTTATATTTGAACGTGCCAAACTTTTTTATAACTGAGAGCTGATGCTGTCGTATTCATTTAACAATACCATTATATGATCTATTATAATTAATATTATAACATTATATACAGTGTGTTGGTATAATAATGTTACTGAATAAATTTAATAATTTTATAAGTCCAAAAGTTTCACATGAAAGCTTGTTTTGAATTTGACAAACTATTTAGCAAAGAATGGATTTCATATGTAAATGACCCGTGATAAATTTATTATAAAATTATTTAAATTATTATATATTTAATTAAAGTATCAAAATTTTATTAGTAGTATCAAATATTGGGTCAAAAAAATAAAAACAATTAAAATATAATATTATTAACTTGATTTATGGTGTTCCTGATTTTTTTTTAATACTTATAAACAAATAATACTTTAAAAGTTTATCATGAACAATTTTTATATAAAAATTTAATTTTAACAAAAATATACATATTGAATTCTGGGTCAGAGTACTTAATTATTTCAAAATCGAGATATACATTTCTCCAGCTGTCTTTGTTCCCCACTTCATCTAAAAATGATAACTTGATGAAGTAACGAATTAATTAATTTAAACACCGAGCCCATAAACCTTATCTTATCGAAATAATAAAATTACCGAGACCATAAATCAAAACATCAATCAAAGTTCGCAAAAACATTAATTACAAGAGTTCATTGGAGTGAACAGTCATCCTTTCTCATTTTTAGTTTTTTATTCTTTTTATTTTTTATATGATGAAACTTAATTTTTTTTTTTTTAATATGTTGAAAGTCATAAAACTTAAATTAATTTTATTATATTGAAACTGGATTAGTTTTAATTGTCTACAAATTAATTCAACATTTTAATGTTTTATTTAGATATTAAAGAGATTATTTTGATTTTAATAAGTTACTAACTTTTTTTGATTTTTTTTTAATTTGACTTTTTTAGGTTTCTAAATTATTTTCAAATATTTTTTAAAATATGATTAATTAGTATTTTTATATTTAAAATGTATGTATTACGATATTTAGAAATATTTGCTAATTTGAAAATTAAACAAGTTACGGGACCAACATATATACTAGGGGTGAAAACGGATCAGATATTTCCCGACCGATCCGGAGCCGTATCCGATCGGTATCGAATTCGGTATAAAAAATTAGTATCCGGGCGGATACGGAATCGGATACGGATAGTTGACTTCGGATTCGGAATATAGAATATCCGACCGTATTCGACTTTTACCATATTTTATCGGATATTATCCGGATATCTGGATTTTTTAATATATTTTATATTAATATATATATTATATATATATAATAATATAATATCAGTCCCCTTCTAAATTCTAATATATATAATAATATAATAATATTTTTTATAATTTGCATTAGAACTACTATGAAATATTTGCATAGGTGGTTTTTTTATGTGTTTCAATCACATTTTGATGATTTTCGTATGAAATATATTATCCGATTATAGTTATTCGAATCCGGCCCGGATTAGTCCGATATCCGTCTCGTATCCGTATATCGAATATTCCGAATTCGTATCCGAATCCGGCTTTTTCGTATCCGACTCCGAATTCGAAAAAAAAATATGATTTAGGATACGGTATAAGCACTATCCGTCCGTATCCGATCCGTTTTCATCCCAAATATATACACACTAGTTTGTATACCCGCATAGTATGCGGGACGTGAGAAACATTAAAGGAGAAGATTTGCATGGATGCTCACAACCACGTCAATCTAGTTTTTTTTATTCCATTTCTACGGATATTTGAACTTGTACTTTAGTTATTATTTGATTAGATGCGTAATATTTTTTGTTATTTTGTTTCAAGATTATTTATATAATCTCTTTTATTTGACTGCATGTTTGGATATTTGATTTAGATTGATCACCTAAGTAAGATTATTCAAGTTTGTTTGCTAGTTTATATTTTATAAGACAAAATATAGTGTGAAGATGATTTATACATGAATTATTGAAGGGTGTTAGTTATTTTTACTGAAGGATATTAGTTATTTTCACTGAAATGTAATAATTGTTTAATGAAAACAAACTAAGACTATTCAGTATAAACAACTAATACTCTTCAGTGAAATACTTAATAACCTTTAGTGAAAACAACTAATATTTTTCAATTATTCATATACGAACCAATTTCACTCTATACACACTCATTTCGTAATGCGTAATTGTTGCAAATTTATGCGCAAAAAATTTAATCGTAATACTCTTGTGCACTTGGTGCATTGTGCACTCACTCAACCGCTGAGACTTTTTACACTACTCTCTCAGTCCCCAAAATATAGTCATGTTACTTTTTTGCACGGTTATTAAGAAAATTGATATAATATGTAAAAAGTAAGAATATTGTATCACATCAAGTACAAAATAGATTATTTTAAAAATATTATGTGTGTATGTTGAAAAATGTAGATAAAATTTATTATTTTTATATTAGGCAACAAGGCTATTTTTGGGGGACGACCTAATAAGGCAACCAAGATTCTTTTTCAGGGACGGATGGAGTATGATTTACTTTTCAGTGTAATTTAACCACAATTTTCATTGTAACCAGTCTACACTTTTAAGTGTAAACAACCTCAACTGTTGAATGAGTGCACTGTGCACCAAACACATATGAAAGTGTGTCTATAATAAATGTATAAATATATTATAACACATTTTAATGACTATCTATAAAAATCTCACATATAAAAATACTAGATGTAAATGAATTTTTTTATTATTTTTTATGAATGTGAATATGATAATAAATGTATATCAATGTAATGTATAAGAATTTTTTTTTTTTAAATACAATTTAATGTATATGTTAAGTTAATCTCGGAAGAATTTCGTATGAAAGCTTGGATTTAAGGAATTGTCTCAAAATAAGTCTCGGATTAACATTCGTCTCAAACCAAGGCTTTATATTTTATTTTTTCTCATATTAAGATATCTTTTAAAAATTTGGGTTTCAGATCAGAAATATTTGACAGATTGAATTAACGGCCGTCAACATTCCATGAATTTCTCTACTTCTCTCCTACGCTTTTTACTGGAAAAAAAAAAAAACTGTCATTCCTTTCTGAAACAAAATCTGAATTAGAGTTAATTTGCATTCCATTGAAGTAAATATGCCTCAGCCTATTGTTATGGTGAAAGGAATTGAAGTGTCAAAGTTGCAATTAAAAAATAAAATGGAAACAATTAATATTCTCTCCATCTTTAGATTGTGCATCCTTGATGATGTACTTCTCCAAATTTTCAATTGCTTACGATACCTCTTTTTTAGGAAAATGACTTTTCATTTTTGTTTCCATTGCAACCCTAGCAGCAATAGAGAAGCTGATTTCTTCCCAATTATTTTTAAATTTGCAGAAATTTCTAGATCCTATATATATTGTTTTGAGTTTAGTGATTTGGATGAAATTTCTTGTGTTCCAAAAGTGTTGTGACACAGTAACAAAATATTGGATATCGTTAGCACATTTGTGAAATATTCTTAAATTGAGATTCAACATTACAAAGATATCCAATTATGAGAATAAATAAAATATAAAACCCTCATTTGAGACGGTTATTAATTTAGACCTTATTTTGAGACAATTTCTTAAATTCAGACCTTCATTTTTTTTTAAAAAATTTAAACGCATATATATGAATTTTGAAAACACAAAAGTATTTTTTTTATAAGATACCCACCATCCCAAAATATAGGATTTAGGAATGTGGAATACACACATAAAATATTAGACAATGTCAAAACATATAAATTATATCTAAAAAATAAATGAATTAATATTTTCGTGAAAAATATTCAATAAAATAAAAAAAATCATAATTGTACTATTAATAAGCTTATTCACAACGAAATTATATATTGATTTTCTTTTTTTATAAAAAGATTCATTCAAAATATGTTAATATGTCAAACATATATTATTCAAACACATATATAATAATATGTACTAATTTATTAATCGGAAGTTTTTTATTTTTAAAGATATCAAAGTTCCAAAAATTAAGGAATGTGAGATACACATAAAAATATAATAATTTATAAGAATATGATAAGTCATCATAAAAAATTAGTCAACTTCTCCTAATATAATTATTTTAAATTTAATTATTAAAAAAATATGATAGATTTAGACAATATATATAATAAGGTTGATTAAAACACGTGTTTTATAAAGAGTTAAATGTTCCTAATATAACCTTAATTTTTAAATTTTATGGACTATATTATCATATAAATTAGTCAATTTTTCCTAGTATGATTAGTTTTTTAACAATAAATTTAAAATTAATTAAATAAGTTAAGTTATATTTAGTTTAAATTTGTATATGACAAAGTCTCATATGCACCAAGTGCACGGTACACTCACTCAACAGTTGATACTGTATACACTAAAAAGTTAGTCACAATTACACTGAAAAGTTAGTCTCAATTACAATGAAAAGTTTACACTGAAAATTGATTTTCAGTGTACACTGAAAATTGATTTTCAGTGTAAACTTTTCATTGTAATTGAGACTAACTTTTCAGTGTAATTGTGACTAACTTTTTAGTGTATACAGTATCAATTGTTGAGTGAGTGCACCATACACCAAATGCACAAGAGACTTACTCTTTGTATATTGATCCTAATATAATTATTTTAAATCTAATTATTCAAAAAATATGATAAGCTTAGACAATATATAAGATAAGGTTGATTAAAACACATGTTTTATAAAAAGTCAAATGTTCCTAATATAACCTTAATTTTGAATTTTCATGTACTAAATTATCATATAAAATTAGTCAGTTTTTCCTAATATAAGTAGTCTTTTACCAATAAATTTAAAGATGTAAATAAGTAAAGTATATAATTAGTTTAAATTTATATATTGATTGGTGTATGACTTTATAATTAAATCACATGTTTTAAAAAGATCAAATTTCCCAAAAAATATTGAAAACCTTAAATTATTTTTGAACTTTTTAAAAAACAATAATAATTTTTAAAATTTGAATTTATCAAAGGTATATTTTGATTGTATATATAACATTGAAAATTCATACGCATAAAACTATTTATTATTAATGAATCATGATCAAAAGTTTTTTTTTTAAGATATCCAACATCCAAAAATTAAGGAATATGAGATATACACGTACAAACATAGAATATATTAGACCAAGTTAAAAATAAATTTAAAATTGATATAAATAGGTAAAGATCGATAATTAAGATAAACTAATAGAGTATGTATAGAATGAAATTGGTTTATATATGAATCATTGAAAGGTATTAGTTGTTTTCACTGAAAAGTATTAGTTGTTTTTACTGAAGAGTATACTGGTTTACGCCGAAGAGTCTTAGTTCATTTTCACCGAACAACTAAGACTCTTTAGTGTAAATCAGTAATACTCTTCAGTAAAAACAACTAATACTCTTCACGGATCCATGTATAAACTAGTTTCACTCTATACTTTGTCAAACTAATATATTGATTGGTGTATGACTTTACACTTAAATCACATGTTTTTAAAAGAGTCAATTTTTTCTACTTTCATTGAACGATTCTTCACCTTCAAAAAAAAAAAAAAAAAAAAAACAAGAAGAATTATTAATTATTTAAAATTATCAAATGTATATTTTGATTGTATATATAACATTGGAATCAAATTATAGACATGAAAATAAACAAAGAGATTATTATTTATATAATAATAATTAATATACATTGAATTTTAAATAATACATTAACATAGAATTGTAATTAAACATAAAGAATTTTATTTATAGAATTGTAATTAATACATTGAATTGTAAGTAATACATTGCAATATTGGAAAATAATATACACTGACAATATTAAAAAAATACAATTTTTAACATATGATCAACAATTCTTCATCTTCACATTAAAATTGATCTTCTACTTCATCTTCATATTAAAAATTGATTATCCACTTCATCTTCATTATTGATGTTCAATCCTAAACAAAAAAAAAAAAAAAAATCAAAACAATTCACACAATAATAATTTTCATACGAATAAAATTAAACAATAATTAATCAAACAAATAAAGAAACAACATAATTAGTAAATAGAGTAAATACCTTTAACATGTATAGATTTGTATCCTGCCAAATCACAAAAAAAAAAGTAATTTTAAGGAAAGAATCATTAGTAAAAGAGATTAGACAAAATATGAGGATTAAATTCATACAATAAAACAATAAAAAACATAAAATAAAGCATAATAATCTTAAGATGAAGATCCTGCTATAAAGAAATATGAAGATTGAATATCTTGAGATGAAGATCCTGCAAAAGAAAAAAAAAATGAAGATTTAGACGAAAGGAGAATCAATATGGAACTTCATAGCAAAATCAAAAGAAAAACGAATGAATCTATTTGCCAAGAATCGAACGTAGAGAGAAGTTTCGAAATATGAATGAGAGAAATTGGATGATTTTTTTGGAGAGATTATTTGAATTAATTTTTGGTTGTGTGGGATAGATGGTATATATAGAGGGTATGTGAAAAAATCAATGGTCAAAATTAGATTAGAGATTAACTTTGAATGACTGAAAATAGTTTTTAAATTCAATGAATTGGGTGAATAAGAGAAGAAGATTTTCAAAATAGAGGGATATGGGCTTGCCACATAGTTTTACAAAACTTTATATATATAGGATACTAAGATAAAACACATATATATGATATAATTTTAATGATCATGATTAAACTAAATGATTATATTTATTTTTCATAATATATTTTTACAGCATTGAATCTCATTTCATCCCGTAATTCATATAGCACTATAAACAAGAGCAGTCAAAGCACAATATTATTGGGAAACTGTGGTTTATTATGCCTCTGTAACTATGTAAAACTCTCTAAAATAATAAAACTAAAGTATTTTAGAATAGTTAAAAAAATTAAACTAGACAACTTTAAAAAAAAAACACTATTGAGGATTTCTATAGAATTTCTTATGATGGTTGAATTAAAAAAAAAAAAACTACATTATAGAGGAGGCAAACTAGTATAAATATGAGAATTGTTATTTGTAAAATATTATAAATAAAGCGTTCTCTGAGAAAATATCACTTTTTATTATTATTTCCAAGAAAAAAATTTTAAGAAAATCTCAATTTGTTTTAGGGTATAGAGAAATAAAGAGGTGAATAGAAGAAGACAGATTTGTTGATCCAGTTCGTCAGGAATGACTACGCCTGGGGGCGTACCAATCCAGGAGATTATTCCAATATTTGTTGTGTATGAGATCCATTTATATAAGTTATAATCTAGGGTTTTAGATGAGTACAAAGAATATAATGAAATGACCATATTACCCTTCATCAATTACTTATTGATGAAGGCACACTAATATATTTTCCTTCAGTACTCCCCCTTGTGCCGAATCAAAAGTGTGGATGGTGCTTGAATGTTGCCTCGCTAAAATATTGACAAGTAGCAAGAATCCAATAGAAAAATAAATCTCGATCGAAGGGAAAAAGATTTATAATGCACCTATGTTGAGACTCCCCCTGAAGTCTACACCTTTCACATGATACGTTCATCTATCAAGTGATTTCAGAAAGTCTACACATCTCAATTCTTTAAGATGTTTCTCAAAGATTGTCTGGGACAATTATTATATAAATAGATCAGCCTCATTTACTTTAGAGTTTGAATCTTGAGAAAAACTTATTGTTGCTGGTTAGAGAAGACTTCGGTGATATATACTTCATATTGTCACCTTTGATGTAGCTCAATTTCAGCTATTGAACAAGAGAAACATGTTCTTCATATATACATGTAGCCTCTTCAATGGTGAACTCTAGTCACCGCTTCTTTGAACATGTGTGGTGATAGATCTCTATCAAATATACTTACAAACTTCTTCATGTAAGACAATGATCTCTAAATTGTTCAAAGAGGTATCTATAAGAGTTTAATTAGTTGATCTGCAGGACATCGTTGTGTTTTCCATGGTAAATTCATAACCATTTTTGAAAACGCTTTATGTGGATCGGAAATATACAAAATCAAATATTACATCATTTGGCGTATAGGTGTAGGGGGTAGCTTCAATACTTCCTCAAGATCCACAATTCCATTTGTGGTTCCCTTCAATATTTAATATAATGAATATTAGACCAATGTCAATGGTTTTTTCTTAAGTATCAGAGTACATTCTTGACACCATTCCAAAGATACTACGTTGTTTCTAGATGAAATCTAGCTAACAAGTTTATTGAGAAAGTAATATATGTGGTTGAGTGTATTGAGCTAATTACAATAATGCGCATATTTTACTTAAGTAGGGAATTTCATCTCCCAATAGCTCTTCGCCATCTTCCTTCAGACGAGATGGATATTTCCTTAAATCCAAACTTCAACCAATCATGGGAGTGCTAATCAGATGCATTTTGTCCATGTTAATTTGCCTGAACATCTTCTGGACATATGCAAACTGGTGGATAAGTATTCCACAAACTCAGTATTCTAGTATAAAGTCTAGACAAAATTGAGTTTTCCCAAGATTCTTTATCTCAAAACCGGATTTCAAATATTCATGGTCCTCTTATTTCATTAAGAATATCTATTATGTTCATCCATCAACATAAATAGCTACAAATCCGAAACTTATTTTCTTTATAAATGCATAGGGTCACTATTTATCGTTCCTGTAACCTATCCCAATCAAGTAGCCACTTAGACGGGTATACCACCTCCGCCTGATTGTTTCAATCAATAAAGTGAGTGTTTCAATCTAATTGCAAATACACTCCGTGGTTTAGAGTCACTTGATTTTGGTAATTGATGTCATCAGACACTTATATATCTCTAAATCAACATCCCTATAGAGATATGTCATAACCACATTCATAAGCTGCATCTCCAATCCTTCGGAAACTAAGTGGTGAGACATTATGACGTCCATTACGGGAGTTTGTCTCCTCATACTCAATCCAGAGCTTTGTGAGAAATCTTGCGCTATAAGACAAGTTTTATATATCAGGACCTTATATTTCTCATTACGCTTTATGACAAAGACTCAATTATATCCTATAGGCTTTACACTTGGTCGGGCTAACACTACCAGACCAAATACTCGTCTCTTTGTCAGATAATTAAATTCTACCTGAATTGCTTTTATTCATTTAGGTCAATATGCTCTTGGTTGACACTCTGCAACCAAGCGTGGTTCGATATCATTGTGCTCTATACTTTCTTGAGCAACAATATAAATAAATACATCATCAATCTGCGTGCAATGTCTGTCCATCGACTTATATGCACTCTTATAATTTATACAGAGATTTTTGCATTCTCTGGAATCATATCAAACATCGGAGCGTCCTCCAGTAATGATTCATGGACATAAGTTTAATCAGAGATAATCTCGTGAGATGTATTCTCCACATTGATGATCAATGTGTTAGATTGTGTCATACCTACCATTTTTTCATTTAAGTGGGTATCAATCGAACCGGGTGACCTCCCCCGTTTCCTTTTGGGAGTCACGGCCTCAACCACACCTCCACCAAGTGTGGTTGCAACACATTTCCGGCGGTGTTGTGCCCCTTATTGAGGACTTCTAGATTTCTAACCTTACAGACATATTTGCAGCAGGTATATAAGACATAGTCACTTTAGCAATATCAGTAAACACATTATGCATCGAATATGCTATGCTCTGAATATAAATGATTCTTTTGTACTTCACTTTCACATTGTGAAGTTCGGGGATCAAATGAGACAACGTGGGGATAGACACGTTACTTCATGTCGTTCCCTTATAAAATCTTTTTTTCTTATCTCCCCCTAACGACGGGAAGACTGTCTCATTAAAGTGACGATCCGCAAATCTAGCGGTAAGTAGGTCGCCTGTCAAGGGTTCTAAAGTACGGATAATTGTTGGGAATTCATATCCAACATAAATACTTAATCGTATTTAGGAACCCAATTTAATGCGTTGTGGGTACGCAATAGGCACATATATTGCACAACCAAATATGTGTAGATATAAAATGTCAGGCTTATATCCAGTTACCAACTGGTACACATAAAATGATGGTCATTTAGTGGGTTTGAAACAAATAAGTAAAGTTGCATGCAATATTGCATAACCCCAAGCAGAGATTGACACGTTGGTGCGCATAACCAGTGTCATAACCACAATTACTTCCTTTTAATGGTGACCTTTGCGAGACCATTTCATGTAGCACATGGGGTACCGGATGCGCTACATCGATCCCGATAGATATGCAATAATCATCGAATGCTTATGATGTAAACTATCTTGATAGCGTAATCAAGGTGGTGAGCCCTAAAACGTATAATTTGTGCTAAGAGTTTTGCATGCAGAATTTATTGTGGAGAGTGAAGCGACATGTGAACATTATGTCAAAGTATAATCCAAAACCATAAATTACTTAAATGGTCCACATTTTGGATGAATCGATCCACAAATATCATAGTTTATCCTTTGTAAGAATGAAATATTTTGTTTTGAATCTTTAACATAAACAGGTCTCAATGTTACTTTTGCTAAAGATCTAGCTTTGCAAAATGAGTGATGTGTCTTGGATATTTGTAAAGCAAAGTGAGATGTAGATAATGTATCTGGTACTTCAGAAAACAAAGATTGCGACAAAATAGCAACATGACCGATATCATGCATCATATCGAATTTTTATCTCATTTTAAATTTCACTCACAAAAGAAGAAGGATGTCCATATCAGTCATTCGAAATATGGATCATCATGTCAAAGCCTGTATAAATCAGTGTCACGTAGTTTATCATTGGTGACAACATATGATTCAAGAACAATAGCAGGTTGCATTCCACTAGATTGATTTCTCAGTTTATCTAAGATGTGTTTTCTTTGATTCTTTCACATTCATTAGATAAATATAAAATTTTATTCTCACTATGTGTGTATAAATAATAATATCGACACATTATCTTTAAAATTTAACAGGATTCGATTAGCTCTTGATGCATATTAAACTTTTTATTTTATTTTAATAAGTATATTGTTAGACATCAAGAATTTGACAATTCTTCGCCCCTTTCAGGAAATCTCATATGCTGCTGAGTTTCAATTTGAGTTGAATGATTTACTTTTCATTCAATATTTTATCATTTTACATCGTGATAATGTTGTTTTCGAACCATGCATACTTCGAATAATAAATTCAAATAATTCAGTACTTCGAATAAATTTTAAATTTATTAATGAACCAACATCAATATAAGTAAGATCTTGCACAAAAAAATCTAACTCAAAAACCATTGTTGATCTAATTAACTTTAAGACCAAAATATCTGGCCAAGTAAATTGAGGCATTATGGTTGAACAACATTCTTAAAAAATGAGAAATTTATAAATAAATCAATCAACGCAAAGTCCTTGTTGTCATTGTAATAAGCAATTATGAGGTAAAATTTTAGGGATATTCCTCATATTCCATATAATGAACATCTTGTTCTTTAGATTCTCCATACTCATATAGTTGGTTGTTACTTTGTGCTTGCATCACAATTTGATACGGTATCATCATGACAACTAGGAGTACCAATACCTCATTAATGTCTTACAGTGGAAGAACCACCACTATCCTACGTGGTGCATTATTTCCATGTTTGTATGGATTAATATGTCATGTCCCATTTTCTTTTGGGTTCTTCCCACTGTTTCATTAATCAAAATTAACCTTGAGAATTTTCTTTGTCCCAGGGAGCCAAACATTAGTGGGGATAGTGGAGAATGTTTTTCTTTATATTGTATCATCTTCTGCGATTTTCTTTTCACAGAAAGTAAAGTGTGTTTTAAGGCGCAACATATCCTTATGGAAATTTGTGACCCTTATTTAGTTAAGTAAATGGATGTCATTCCATCGAATCGAGTTCTGAAATTAAAGATATTTCTAAAATATTGTTTCAGAATATACCACAGTCCTTTGGGTGTTATAAATAAAAGATACCTTCAACTTTAAGGGGCCGTTTGGTTTGAAGGATTGTCCGGGATTGTCTTTATAATCCCAGGTAACTTCGTGTTTGGTTTGAGGAATTGCACAGGACCATGACCCTGGATAGACTAAAAAGACTATTTTGTGTACAATTCGATCCAGAAAAATTAGTTCTAGTCCAAATTTTCTGGTTTTAGTTTATCCGTTTTTCGATAGTCGTTCCAACCCAATCCTAACTAATCTAATCCTATCCTGTAAACCAAACGGAACGAGGTATGATATGTTGCCTAAAAAAATAGGGCATTAACTTTGATTTTGTTAGACGGTTCTTTATCTTTTGATCATTAGATAGTCTGATTTTAAAAATATGGTCCTTCCACAAGAAAGTAATTTCCTACATTTGAAATTTAAATGATGGTACTCACTTTCTTTTGAGTTCGATATTTTGTAAACAAGTAGAAATTAATTTTGCAAGCGTAGCAATATTAATTTATTTTTCAAGAATGTGAGTGTGTATTAAAATTTGAGACCTGAGACCAAGAGTCACATTTTTTTTTAATGTTTTGTAAAAATTCATTATCCATTGATTTGTACTCATAAGTATCATTCATGAAATTTCTTTATCATGAGATATTCAATAACGAAGATGTATACATACAAATTGAGTATATATATCAGTGATAACATTAATATAACAAATAAATCATCAAATTCTTCATCATAAATTTTAGTGAACCATAGTAGCCGCAAATAATTCACAGGCCTATGCTGCGGCAAACAGTGCTAATTGCTGAAATTTAAAAAATAGAATTAAACATTTTTTTTTTTTACAAAATAACACCCAATACAGAAAGGGTCTAACAAAAAAAATAAAAAATCGAGCGCATTGCAAATTTAATCAAGCAACTCACGTAATCCAAAATTTATTATCTCAACACAGATTTTTTTTTTGGTCGATCGAGGCCATAAAATAAATTAGGAGCAAAGTTCAACAAGCACCCCCAATCTGTAACATCAGTTCCCCTATATCATAATTACCTTTTATACCATAGCTACAACACATTTTTCTCGTAGCATATATATATCAACAACAAATTTTCTTGTTTGTAAATATGGAACTACAGTAACCTAAATAAACTTAGTCGCTCAGTTAGTAAATAAAGTAAAATCTTTGAATTAGGGCACAAAGCATACTGTTGATTATTGGCGTAGAAAATATCAATAATATAAATCCTTAACTAGACAAATTTGATTTCAAAAGATAATTCACGCCTCTTACATACATATAATCTAATATATGATATAAGTAGCATTAGAGAGGTGTATAAAAACTTTTACCTGAAGGAAAGGGAGACCGAGTCTTCAAAAAGCTGGAACGCTACTATTGCGAAAAGAATTTGATAGGAGGCTGCGGAATTTGACTTACAATATTGATACGAAATACTAAAATTGTATGAGAAGAATAATCGTGCTGATAAAAGAAATAAAGAGGAGAATAGAAGAACACATATTTGTTGACCCAGTTCGTCAGGAATGACTACGTCTGGGGCGTACCAAGCCAGAAGATTATTCCACTATTTGTTGCGTATGAGATCCATTTATATAAGTTACAATCTAGGGTTTTAGATGAGTACAAAGAATATAATGAAATGACCATATTACCCTTCATCAATTACTTGTTGATGAAGGCACACTAATATATTTTCCTTCAATTTATTTTTTGGTTAAAAAAATGTTAACTTCTCGAAAATTGCTTTCTATTTCAAAATTAAATTAGAATTTCAGCCAAAGAGTATGAATAGAGTGAAATTGGTTTATATATGAATCACTGAAGGGTATTAGTTGTTTTCACTGAAGAGTATTAGTTATTTTTACTGAAGAGTATTGCTGGTTTACACTGAAGAGACTTAGTTCAATTTCACCGAACAACTAAAATTTTTTAGTGTAAATCAGTAATACTCTTTAGTAAATATAATTAATACTCTTCAATGAAAACAACTAATACCCTTCGGTGATTTATGTATAAACCAATTTCACTCTATACTTTGTCTCAGCCAAAATGTTTACATGGATATCGTTAAAAAAAAAAAAAAAGTCCATATCATTTACCACATCAAAAATTAAAAAATATTTATAATAATGTTATTGTATTAAATTTGAATATTCTAAATAAAAAAATTAATTAAAAACCCAACTAAATATTATTGAAAAATATTATAAAAACTAGACAAAATATAAAATGTCACTAAAAATAAATTTTACGAAAGCAAAATCTATTAAAAAAGTTATTTAATCCAAAATAAAAGAGTAGTTCTAGGGTGCATCCAAGTGCATACTATGCACTTGGATTTTGCCCCCAATTTAAAATCAATTTTGACTTTTAAAATCGCGGGTCACCCAATTCAAAACGCGGGTCACCCCATTTGCCTCCCCAAAGTCTTCGCCGACCACCACACAGGTAAAATTGAATCTGTTTGCTCGGAATCCGTCCGAGATGCCGAAAGTCGTCCAATTCCTACTGTAGAAATAGTGACCGTAATTCAATCTACACGGATAGTCAGAATATCGAAACAGATTGGGACTTCATCAATGTAAAAATTCCTGTAAAATTTTGATTTTAGGTTGAAAGATTTCTCCAGATTCAATGTAATGAATGTTGGGTTATACTTCACGATTTTCTCCCAAGTGAGTGTTAATTATTGATTTTTTGGGAATTTTTCAGGGTGTTTGTGCCCGTGTGGCTATTGCGCAGGTTTTGCTCTCTGTCCAATGCAAAGATGGAAACAACCACCATGCTCAGGAGACTCTTCGTCGTGCTAAGTTCAAGTTCCCTGGACGTTAAAAAAATTATTGGATTTTTTGGGATTTTTCTGTAGAAGGATAGAATCATATTGGATTTTTTGGGATTTCTTATATGGTGTAAAACAGAGACTGCGAATTGGGAGAGAAATGGTGTTTGTGCACCAAGAAATCATAGATGGGGTTTTTTGTTCATTAGACGTTGGGTAAAAAAAGAAGGGAAATGGGATGAGAAAGAAAGCCTAAATTTGCAGAGATAAGAAGAATTCTTCCATAACAAACACATCAAACTTGAGTATTGTTAATTATAACTTGGAGTATTGTTGATTATACCTTGGGGTATTGGTGATTAAGTCTTGAGGTATTGGTGATTATAACTTGGGGTATTGGTGATTAAGTCTTGGAGTACTATTGAATAATTATTGAGTAATTCTTGGGGTATTGGTGATTATAACTTGGGTTATTGGTGATTAAGTCTTGGAGTACTATTGAATAATTATTTGAGATATTATTATTGAGTAATTCTTGGGGTATTGGTGATTATAACTTGGGGTATTTTTTTTTTTTTTTTTTTTTTTAAGATTTCGGGTATTGGTGATATAACTTGGGGTATCGGTACCAAGCGCGCGCGATCCATTTGCGACCCGGCTTGTTGCAAGACCCGCGAATTTTTATTATTTTGTCAAAATTAATTTCAAATTGGAATCAAATTCCAAGTGCACTTGGATGCACCCTAGAATTTACGAAAATAAAATGTGAAAAAATCAATTCTTAGTTATTTAGAAAAAAATCAGTCAGAATCTACCATCACCAACCAACCTAATATCTCACTCGTCGCATTATTATATTCTTGTTTGCCATTGTGCATGTGGCGCGGCAGCGGAAGGAGCTCCACTCAAGTGATGTATTTTCGACTTGGATACAGGGCCTCCAGTAGACCATCTCGTTGGCCAAAGTCCATGGCGGAAGTAGTTGAGCTACTGGGTTGATCGACGGGTATTAAATATAAAACTGATTGGGGTTACACATTATCCGATCATTATAAGAAGTTATTTTATTAAAAAAATTGTAATTTACTATTTCAAATTATATGGTGAAACTGATTTACCATAAACGTACTCTTATTATAATAATAATAACAATGAGAGGTATTCGATATATATTATTGCTATAAATTTTGGACAATTTCCTTATTAATTTTTAGTTATATTTTGACTTTTTGAGTTGAAAGTATTTTTGGTTTCGGAATTTTTTCAGTCTCTTTTTTTTTTTTTTCAAATCATCTAAACATAGTTTAAAAAAAAAATCTAATGTAATTCCATAGTTTTGTACATTACTCAATTACATTCAAAGTTTTCCAAAACAATCGTCTTTTCCCTTAACTGATGTATAGATGTATATATATATATCTCTCTGGAGGAGGAGAGTATTGATTATATATCTCAGGAAGAAATGTATATACACATAACTATACAAGTCACCATTTGCGTATAATCTATTCTACACAAGTTGAGTGTATATCTATCATCTATTTTTACAGCACACTAGTGCACACGCTTCATGTACACGACGTGTAGCATCTATGAGAGCACAAATATTTCCCTTTCTATCGACTATTCCCTCTTCAAACGCGACCACCTAAAACCACATAAAATCTAGAATTCCCTGTTTCAACTGGTCATGTTTAAACAAAGCACTAGTTTTGTGCTGCATATTATGATCAGAGTGTATCATCAGCCCCTTTCACCAATTTCTTGGCTGTGTATGCGAACTGTTTAACGAAGACGGTGTCAGCAAAGGTCAAAGGAATTTGTTCATCATCAATCACCCTAGGATCGGACCATTTATTCTGACCATCATCTTTCACCTTGCTTTCTAGCTGCTCTGGTATATCCCGGTACAAGTGTTTCAATATGAAAAGAGCCGTATCAGGATCTCTCCAGTAATTTCTGTTGATAAACAATGATTTCAGTTATTTCTCATCTCAAACGTGATTTTAATCAGACATGATATCCCTACTTACGTATGTGACCCGATAGCTGATATGTATGGATGTCGGAATGTTTTATCCTGCAATACAGATAATATATATCAATGCCTGCTCCACTTATGACGCCTCTCCCATACTTTATTTTCTATTTATATAGAGTAATGATATGGAGTCCGATAGTGGGTTTCTGAGCCATCACCTGCAGAGGACATTTGTACAGTGTACCATGGTAAACGTAGTTTATGCACATATTAGGTTCTATAAGAAACCCATCATGTGGCTCCATACCAAAACCGTGTATACATATATATATCCCCCTACTCATGGATTTGATTAGCACATTAGCTCCAATTAATGAAGATACATGCAGAATAGTGCTATAGAATGCAAAGTCAACCAAGAGGGAAAAAAACATACTTGTAATACATGATCGATACGTCCATCAACAGATCCTGTTAAAGTCTCCATCATAATAGAGCCATACGTTCTCTCTTCTTTTTCTTGCGTATTTCCGTATTCCTCTGCAACAGATTCAGCAGTAAAACAAAATTATGTGCTCATTATATAAAAACTCTTGATGCCTAACAGGAGAAAAGAAGAGAGAGTGTTTACCAGCATCGCCATCATTGCTTCTCGATTCACAGATTGTGAGCACTTTAACCTATTACACAAGAGATTACAGTAACAATTATAATACTATGATGCACAAGAATTAATCTTATAGCAGGTGATATATTCTAGAAACCAACTTAATTTCCACATCACAAATAAATGTTTCTGATACAAGAAAATCAGTAATCATCACTAAAAAGGATCTGCACTAGGAAAGTAACACTCTATAGACAATATTATTTCCATCAGTAAACACATATTTATCAAGCAGTTCTCCAAACCAACAAAAGCTGAAAGAGAAACATTCAGTAAGGGGAGAGACCGAGAGAGCAGACGATTAACTAACTTACGAAAGAAAATTGGCAATGACTAAATTGGAGGCAGAGAAGAAAAAAGGAATGGGAAGCTCAAATTGAATACATCGAGAGATACTGACCCTGACAGTGCTCAAGTGATCCACGAAAGCTTGAGAGTGTGCAGCTATCCTTTCTTTAAATTCCTGCATGACACTGTTTGAGCACAAAGAGTACGCAAAGGAAGCACAATAATACTCCCTCCGTCCCTTGCTTGACTTCCCACTTGACTTTGGCACAGGTTTTAATGTGGGAGTTGTTTATTAATATCTAATGAGGTAAAGCAAGGGCTTTCTAGACATTCAACTTTATGTAGAAGAAGATGCTTTTTTAAAGGTGTAAAAGTAATGGCATGTGATCCAATTTTGAGATGTTTGGAGGGGATAATTTAAAAGAGTGGAGCTACTTTATTGTCATTTATAGTATGGGAAATCTAGTAAGAGACATATCTTTTTGGCAATTGGGAAATCTAGTTAGGGATGGAGGGAGCAGTATTTTTTAAGTCTATTAACTTACCTGATATCCAACATAGAGCCGCTTCCCACCTCGGTGGTAAGGAACAATAACAGGACGTTTATCTAAATATTCTTTACAGACAAGTGGTTCTATTCTGTATGACAAACAAGCATTACCATATATGAGGTTTTTCTGAAGAAAAAAGAATGAACTCGTGAAATTTGGATCAAAAGTGTAGAATCTGACCGATATGCGACAGGATCGAAAGGATGGAAAACATTAAACATCTGACGACATGCTGGCATTTCTTCATTAATATTTTCCTCTTCCCAATAATCTTTCCCTCTGCCTACAAAACAAGAAAATAAAAAATATATAAGTAAGAAGTTTTACAATTTTATTTGCTGAATTGCACACAACTCTGAAGCAAACAGGGCAGTCAAGACATTTTATCACTTCCTTTAGATCAGTGCTACCAGTCTGCATGATCAACAATAAGATGAACTTACATAATTGTCCAATTCTAATACAATTATATGGGTGCAGTAGTCTCAGGAATATCCCATAATTATATTATACGTAAGATTAAATGTATGAGATACTACTACTAGAAAAATTGAATTGGTCAACATTATGTAAGAATAAGCAAAAAAGAGCACTTATAAGGTCAAATGATTTGTGTGAAATAATTGGAAGTTCAAGCAAAGAGTTGGTACCAATCCCAATGCGAACATTACGGAGGGAGAGAAACACTCCAAGGGGAGACCCCACAGCAAAGAATGTGTCAACCTGACATCAAATCAAGTGTATTAATCTGAGAGCCGTTGCGAAAAATATGCAAAAATCAAGACTCTGACGTTTTAAAAAGTGACCAAGAACTGCAGCATATGTTGATAGAAATAAGGTTATAGATCAATTAACAATGGAGATTTCCGTAACCAAGCGGTATTTATCAAGTGTAATAGCACAAGCACTCAAATACTGACTAGCATATAAGTATAACAGAATCAAAGCATATTCACAATCCTAAATGGAGCAATTCCTTAAAACCAATATCGTAGTGCAGAAAAATGGAAGAAACTTACTTTGAATTCTAACTTTGTGTATCTTATCTGTGGGGTATAACACTTCGACGAATCCGTATGCTCAAGGACACTCCTAGGTTCAGATCCATTTACTGGCATTGTACTCACTGGTAGTAGCCACATTAAACACAGGATGCTTAACATACTAAAACTCGGAAACTAAGTTGGACATTTATAATATAGCCTCATATTTCCAACTTGAGTCTCATAATTCATACCTCTGTCAGTGCACGCAACTTCAAATTCTTTGATTTTCGATTTCAGTAAATCAATCTGAGAGACAAAGCATTGATGAGAAGAAATTAAGGAATCAAAGAAGTAACAGAGAGAAGTTATCAGTAATCACCTCCTCTCTAAGTGATTTGATTATTTCATCTTCTTCATTATCAGCAATATCCTTACCACTTGGATTGTCATCACATGTTATAATATCACTTTTCATACTATTTGCATCATTCATCTCACTATCACAATATTTTCTATTATTTGAACTACTGGGAGTTTCAGTGGGATTTTCAACTGATGCCAAAGCATCATTTGTCTGCTCATAGCCAGTATCAACAGAAGTATAATCAGCGACATCCTTACCACTTGGATTGTCATCACATGGCAAAATCTCACTTTTCATACTATTGGAATCATTCATCTCACTCTCATAGTATTCTTTATTATCTGAAATACTGGCGGTTACAGTGGAATTTTCAATCGATACCAAGGTATCACTTGTCTGCTCGTATCCAGGGTCAACAGAAGTCGATTCATCCGAGTCAGATGAGGCAGGAGGACCCAATTGATTACAAACTCCATCCGCATGTTCTTCAACAAGGTTTGGATTATCTGCATGACAGACTATGCTCTCACCTCCAGAATTCTCGGAGTTCTCATCTTGAACACCTAAGGTGGGGTTGCAGTTAGATGATTCATTTTTTCTTGTAGGACAATGCGGCTCACTTTCTTTTTGTTGTTTGTACATCCACTCCATAGGGAAAGGGGAATATAAATTTTCTTGATGACAAAGGATGTCATAAGACAGAACACTTCCCAAAGAGTGACCATATATGGAAACCTGAAAAGTATATTTAGTGACGAACAACTCAGTTCAAGCAATTAGCTCAAATGTTCAATCATCACTGAATTAAATAAGATGCACTCGATTTTCAAGTAGCCATATACCTTTCCATCATAACCAGGGTTCCTCTTGAGAAACTTCAGATATAACTTGTTAAGTTGAATGGATACCTGAATATAACAAGATTAATGAAACAACATAATGAAATTTGAAAGAATCTCCTATTAGACAGAACCTATGGTACTCTAAGCACAAATGCTCAGTTGACTATATTCAATTCACCAAGAAATGGGTATAGTTTATGAAAGCAATTCAATTCAAAATTCCTGTCGTGATAATACAATAATAAACTATATAATCAAGGCAAGGAAAAAAAAAAAAAAAAGAGCTGCAAAATGCATTTGAGTGCTCAATTAATATCAGAAAACAAGTACGAGGCATCAAATAATAATCGACGAGAAGAACAGCACAGGCATAGAAGTGGGTACCGAGTCAATAATGTCTTGACAATGGATTGGGCTCATGTAATACAAGACATCATGAACTGTTGCACTCAACATGGTACGTAGCCCTCGCACACCATCTAAAGTGATTTTTTCGACTGCTGCTTCACCACTGAGAGTCAAGCCTTTCCTCCACTGGCAAAGAAAAGAAAAAATAATTAATCTTAAGTGGGGAGCCAAATAACACCAGGATCGAAATTTAAAGCTGAAACAGGTAAAATCTGCATCATAAAATCTATATCAGCAACCTGATAGGAAGTCCAACCACATATCAATCTGCTAGCATTTATCATTTAGAGAATAAATCTATAGTAATATATGGGTAAAAAAATTGTTTACATGAACTATAGAAGCATAATTTGTGGTTAAAACCCTTACAAATAACCCATAGAGCTATTTCTCTAGATAATTTAGAACACTCAAACAGGACGGAGTTTGCTCGGACTAAACTATTGATAATCAATAGTGGGCCAAACTGAACTATTGATAATATGAGTTGGACATGTCTATCATCTAGCTGGTCCGGAGCTTTACAACAGAATATAATTACAGCTCACAAGCATAGTCTGATAGTCAAGGCTAATCGAGCATAACTGAGCTTAATTAATAACTTTAATTATACATACCAATTTATTAACAAAATAAATTACTTATTCAGAAAAGTATCGTATATTTAATTAAAAAAAAAATATTCTAAAAAATAACTTTAATTGAATATTTATATAAAACCAAATATTAAAATGGCAAATTAATTTCTTGAAAAAAGGTCAAACTATGAATGTTATATTTTATGTGCTTGCTCATGAGCCAAAAAGCCAAATATTGTCAAGCTTGAGGTCGATTTATTATAATAAGCCTCCATTAAGTGAACCTAAACAAGCTTTTATCGGTTCGAGCTCCAAATAATTCATGAGCCGCTTGGTTTATTTACATCACTAAAGACAATAAACAACAAAATATCCTGTTATTTCCCAAGTTTGCAACCACACTACCAATTAACATTTTAGCCTCCCAATCTTTTATGGAATCATATACCATATTTTTACATTACGTTTAGTGGCATAAATTAGAATAGGCAATAACAATTGCAAACTATCAAGCATAGTACTAAGTTACTAACCTGACATGGAATGTAAAGAACTCTTTGAGTGCCACGTTGATGTGAAGTCAGATGTCTTTCGGCAATACTTGCTGTTACATGGCGAAAACAGCCAACATCATCCACCAAATTTGACTTCTCCAGCCTTTGACCAATGCCATGGACCATGAATACCAAATGTCGAACAGGAACCTGCTTATGAAGAGAGAGATATACATTAAAGAGCTAATCAACATACTAAATGTGCAGGAACAATTTTAAATATTAAAAATAGAAAACAAAGACGATGAATGTTGGAATCCCACTTCCTTGTGGAAATCTACAGGGGATCACCAAGAGGACAAGTGTTGTATTGTATAATTATAAAGTTTAAGCCCTAAAAAACCATTTTGAATTACTTTCAAAATATAGATCTTCATCATTTACATATAGTCATGAGAAGACATAAGTAACATCACTCAAAAGGATAAATTTGATTGACTTGTTCAGATACCATATATATGTTCCTTAGATAATTATCTTCAGATACACATTCAGTAGTTGAGATATAGATGGAAAATATAAAATCCAAGTCACTGGCAAGCAGACTCGGGTATATAGCTCGCTTCCCAACAAATTCCTCAGGCTCATATCTTTCTTGTACGACACATTAAGTCCAAACTGAGACTAACTTAGACTGACTCGCCACTATTGAAGCAAGTACCTTCTCTCTCTATATATACATACATGTAAACACTTCTGCTTAGCGTTCTAATGAACTGATTAGAACATGTAAGAAAAGATGTGATAATATAGTGTACAAAATTTATTATATTATCCAAGGGCTTTAAAAAGTCATATCAGGGAAACCAATCAACTGAGGTCAATGAGGGGGGAAAAAAATTGCTCTTCTAATGTAGTAAAGTTTCTACGAAGATAATCAGAATGATGTTATTCAAAAGAAAAGAGTAGAAACTCCAAATTTCGATATTAGAATCAGAAAGATGAGAGAACCATTATTCAAGTTGATAAACAAAGCAGCGGTGGCAAATCAATTCACAGCTACAACTGTAACCAAAAAAATTTTCCTTCTACCTACAATATCATGAACTCTATGGAGGGACAAATGAATTTAGTGGCAAACTGACAATCATATATTTTTACTTTTTTTCTTCACAAGTCAGGAAATTGCATTTCAGATGCATGTCTTGCTTGCATTAAAGATTGTAACAATATGTAAGGGAACTCCGGACACACGACCGCATTCAAAACATCACTTAGCATACCTGTGAACAGTAATCATCCATTTCCTCCTCTTTCTGCTGACGTAATTCATCCTAAAAAAAATTCAAATATTATGCAGTGCACTGTTTACTCAGTTACGTGAGCAAGAAAGTAATTCCATATAAATTCAAAAGATGTTGTACTTGTGCAAAAAATTAATTAAGACAATGGTACCATCATTTAAGAATTTACAAGTTTTGGTTTGACAAAACGAGGGAAAAAGAGTTTTCCCAATATATTATCTTTCTGGGAGAAAGAGACCTTTTTCACACCATTTTTCAGTTGATGTGCAAATCTATTTGTACCGAAAACCTTTGTGTAACAACTAATGACAATAATTTTGATATAGAATAATCTATAAAACATCATGTGTAGTTATTTTCATACAAATTGATCTAATACACTTTTTTTTTTTAAAAAAAAGCCAACTCACTATTCACTAATAATGTCATCTAATAAAATGTTGCAAATTCGTTTATTACTAATGGTCCTAATATGCCTGCGTTTTGCTAACCAAAATCCAGCCCGATCCTGTTAACAAATGGTTTTTTAAGTAAGAGAAGAGATATTAATAGGAAAAGACATCAGTGATTACGAAAAATAGGAGTGCGAAGGTTTGGTATTGAATAACAGTCAGAAGTTATTATAATTACTTGTGTTGGCTTCTTTGACTGAGATGGAGCATATCCACGTCTTAATTTAATGCCGTTATTTCCAAGGCTTACAACACTAGAAATCCCAGAAGCATCAGCACTTAGCCAAGCTTCCCATGTGTCATCTTCCCCTGTGAAAAGGGCGTGCAAACCCTGCAAAGTGAAATCAAAAAGACATATAAGTTATGTCTCTAGAATGACTACTACAGACAATTTTATGTCAAATGACAGCCATACTGAGGTTGAGCCCTGTAAATCAACTCGAGCAGCAAATAGACCAGATGGTTGGAAAGTTCTTCGATGCCAAACCTGAAATCAAGGAATACTGGCTTCATCAATTACTCTATGAAGACTCGGCCAAGACTAACAGAAAACCTTTGTGACAAATGAAAATGAATGCCAATCTCATATAACTTTACGAAACCTTGTTAAAGAAAAAAAAAAGTGATGACTTGCAGAATAAAGAATGTAATCAAGCACGTTTTACATACATCTCACAGATACCTTCTGTAATATATTTACTAACAATAAAAAGAATGCCATATGATAGAATTAGAGAGCACCTGAGCTCGATATGCATACTCCAACTGCTCAGAGACATCCTCACGCAGTGGAAGCCAATCAAGACCACCTTTACGAGCAAACCAGTGGCCTCGTAACACCCTTCGGTTCTCGCCATTCCAGTAAACAGGAAAACAATGTCTTCTCACCAAATCTACCTACACATAACATCTCTTAATTTGTAAAGCAAATCTGTCAATGCTAACTTATGAGATGTATATTATACAGGCTTAGATACTAGTATTATTTAGGAGTAGGCATCACCCCATCCTCTTTTTCAAAAAAGGAGAAAAAAATGAACTCATTCAACAACAAATTTTCTATGATACAACTAAGCTAATGAAAATTTTAAATCAGGGGCAACAAAAGAAAGATACCCAAAAATCACTGATTTACAAATACACCATGAACTAGTAAGAGGCCTATAGTGTTGTTATTCGAGCCGAGCGAGCTCGAGTACTTGATACTCGAGCTCGGCTCGAGCTCTTATCGAGTCGAGCCGAGCTCGGCTCGTTAACATTAACGAGTAATAATTTGAGCTCGGCTCGACTCGTTAACGAGTGTAACGAGCCTTCGAGCCCATTGAGTCGAGCCAAGCCTATCGAGCCTAATGGAATATTAAGAAAAATATTAGTTATCGAGCCTAACGAGCCGAGCTCGGTTGGGCTCGTTAAGAAATCGAGTATTTTTCGAGCTCGAGCTCGTTTAACCTAACGAGCCGAGTCGAGCCGAGCTCACGAGCAGCTCGTTTCGTGTAACAGCTGATGAGACTACCTCATACAACCCTCCCTTTACAGGGACACCGACTCTTTCTTCTTCCGCTGTGAATAGTTGGCATGATTCCGGACTCTCTGCAGATTTTTTTTGGCTACACTGCCCTCTAGGACCTTCACTACACTCTGCATACTCTCTCCACCAACTTGAAAGTAACTCTTCTTCTCTCTGTGAATATAGCCAATTTCTATCAGCGCTAAACTTCTTAAAATTTAACATTCCAGTAAAAAAGTTCAACATGCAAAAAAGCAAGAAACCGAGTGCAGAAAAATGGAAATATCATGACCTGCAAGAAAGATGCCTCTATCGCCAGAGAATCCCTCATACCAAATCTAAAGTAATCACCTTTCCCAACAACTTCTGTTCGGGGGATAGATGCGGCAAGCTCTGCCAAGAAAAGGGAAAGCAACATAACACGGACTATCATGACCAAAAAATGTTCTTTCTGACAAACCAATACAAACATAAACACCCATTCACTTCTATAAATATCCAGATCATGGTTGTAGTGCTATACGTCATTGAGCAGACACTATTTTTTATGGTCTGTGGTTATATTAATATTACAGTGGTGAATCACGTAAATGTGTATGAGTGATCGAAATGACGTGACAAAATCCATTTCCTATATGCAGAAATTAAATTGTGTAAAGATGTGGACTCAGTTCCAACAATTCTTTCAAAATTTCCAAATACAATTTCACATTACGGCTGCCATGACTGCCAGCGTAACATCACATACGCATTAACCTGTTTTCTTCTGATTTAAAGAGCATTCACTCTCCATCATATGAAACTTCCCGAAGCCCTAACATATCTCACCACTCACTCTAAAATTTCAGACTAAACATAAAGAAACCATCAGTGGATTGGACAATAGAAAAAACACAGCAAATGTCCAAATTCCATTCTATTTTAACAACACCATATAATTCTATTTCAGCAATCTACAGCTATCTCCCTCATATTACAAGCTCATATATGACACATAATAATGTTGTAATAATAACACATAAAACAGATTCAGAACCACCATTATGACAAGAATGAATTGAGTCCCACTCACCATTTACTCCCAAAGGTATCTTATAAAAGTACCACCGGAAGTCACCACCATCTGAGGGGCTCCCAGTGTGGGCAAGGTATTTCTGCCTCCCTTCACATTGCTCAATCTCATTAGCCAATCTCCTTATATTCGACGGCGAATTCTTTAACATGTCCGGTGAAGTCTGCTCCGCCTCATCAGCAACACTAGTCCCCATTTCCGACGACATTAATGTCTTCTTCCCCAGCTGAAAACAATCAATTTATTATGGTTAAAATATGAATATCAAAATCTCAAATTAACTTGTCAAAACCGCTTCTCTTCCAACTCATATGCACTAAAAAGAAAATGAATGTAAGGATTTAAGAAAATTACCAAACTGGATTTTCGTCTTTTCTCCTTTAATTGCGGCAATTCAGTAAAATTACGCAGTTCTAAAAGCACAACCCCACGCCCTAGTTCATACGGCTGGGGCCGTGATCAACTGGGTTGTCAACCTAATTACAAAATATACGAACTTGATGATATGAAAATTATAAGCAAATTCAAATAACTTCCAATAGAGGATAAAAGTTAAAAGCAAATTTGGAGTTGTGCTGTATTAGCTGTACTTAATTTCTGCTAAGGGGTCAAATTTGAACTAAGAAGAAAGGAAAGGAATTGAAGAAGAAGGCATCTTCTGGAATTATACCAAATAAGATGGCGTTTTAGTGAATATTAAAAAAATTGAACCCTGGGACACGTGTCGAGTAGAGTAGGGGTTATGATAGTTCCAGATGTTCACAACAAGGCTACCCTTTTTCAATTAGGTCTTGTTTGTTTCGGGATTTAGATGGGCGTGTGAAGTTATGACTTTACATTCACAAGATGTAAAGTCTTGGATGATAATAAAAATATGTGTTTGTTTTGAGATTTTAGTAGGGCTGAGATTTTACTTTATGTCAAATCATGTGTAAGAGTAAAGTAGGATGTGTAAGAGAAAAGTAGGAAAAAAAATGTAAATGAGACAAAAGTGATATGTAGGTAATGATTGAGTGAGAGAAAAGTGATATAAAGTGAATTGTATTGGGATGAGTAATAATAGGTATTTATAGGTGTGGATGAAAAATGAGATGTAAAAACTGGATGTTACATTTCTAACTAGAATGAGACGGGGGCCGGAAAGTTCTAATCATGTCCGGGTGAATCCCAAAACAAACAAACCCTTAGGGATTTTTTTTTATTTTCTATTTAGGGCAGCTTTTGGGGGTGAAATATCAAATACTGAAGTGGGGAAATTTTTTTATAAATGTTTATGTAACTTTGTTGAAATCCAATATCTGTAAGTATTTACTCTATTAATTAATTTTAGCTTTTTTTTTTATAAATTATGATTTTATTTTATTTTGGCTAGAAAATTTAAATATTAATCGTGTAATTGTCTTTTCTTTTCGTCATTATTATCATTTAGACTTTCTCGCGTTCAAAAATAAAAACACTTAATAAATTTCATGTTTTAATTATAGCTACTCCAAAAATTGCGACTTTAAAATTGTGAATTTCATTCCTTTTTATGACTAATTATGAGCGTGATACGGTGAGATGTGTGCCAAGGTGTATACTATTTTCTTCTTATAATTGAGCTCATCATTTAAAAATCTTTTTTCGACGAAAATGATCAAAATTAATACGAAAAGGACCAAAATTAATAAAGTAAAAATTTGCGGAACAATTTATGAACTCGATTTCAAATTATTTTAAAAAATCATTCGATTTGTTTTTATTTTAAACAAAAAATGATCCATGTTATAAACAAATTTATAGTTATCTAATTAAATTTATGAGGTTCGTTTATATTTTCAAAGTAATAAAAGTGTCTAATCCGTGAAGAGAGAAATCGTGGAACCTTACAAACTATCCCTTATATTACTAAAAGGGAGTTCTAAATGTCCATGTGTCATTCTCTCATTCAATTTGCTTATGTGTCATTTTGAGAAATTTTTAGAGAAAATAATTTACATATCATTTTCCATCTATATGCCACATCTTATTATAATAATAGGAAGTTTTTCATGCTTATGTGTGTGGAAGCCATACATGCCAATTTTATAAATCATATGTGTCATCCATGAGGTCTTATTATACAATAAGGAGTCTAACAAAAAACATTGTACTCATAAAGGATTTGAACCCTGTACCTCATAAGCAATATTCATAAAAGTTACCAATTAAACCATGTAATGAATATGTTTAAACTTTGAATATTATTGTATATAACTTGAGTTTACAAAAGTATATTATAAATTTTATTATAACTATACTAAATTATATTTTATTTAACTATATTTAGGATATCGTATATTAAAAAAATGTTAATGTATTAGTAATTCAACTAGGTAACTTAAGTATATTTAATTCTACATACTATTATGTACTTAATTGATTAAATAAATTTAAAAAACTCTAATTATTTGAATTTTAATGTTTAATTGAGTTATTTTTATTGTTTCACTATATTTGAGGATTTCATTTTTAGAAAATCTTGATTTGTGAAAAAATAAAAAATATAATTAAGTATATTAAATTATTTTAATTTCGATTAAATATTAATTATTAAAAAAATATAATTATCTTAAATATAACATTTAATTGATAAACTCTTATTTTCTAGAAAATATAGTAAACCAAAATTATATTTATTCATCCTTTTTTATCTTAAATCAAACTTGATATATCATTTCGTTTTTAACTTAATTTTGTTTAATATGTGATACTATGTTTTTGTTGAAATGCAATCACATGAATTTAAACCTTGCACACATCTATAAATCTTTATATTTTGAATATCAATTTTATTTAACATAATGTTTATTTTATTAAAATTAAAAGTTGTATTAAAACCTACTAATAATTTTTAATGTTTTTTTTATTTTTTATTTTGAAAATGCTTGAATTTATTTGTTATATAATTTAAATGACATATATATTAATTACATATTTTATACATGCAATGAACTGCATATTTATATTGTAACATATATTATTTAAATAACTTATAGATTTAACATATTTTGAAAAGTAAACTTTAAATATTAAATCAAAAAAATATTAATAACTTTAGGGTTAAATATAAATCGTGATAATTTAATTACATAAAAATAAATTTATGAAAATTCACTACACCTTTAGTTGTTTAATTTGATATTTGACTTGCACTTTTAGAAGAAGAAAATAATAGATGAATGAGAGTGTATTAATGCTTGAATTGAAAATCTCTCTACATTGAGGAAATCGTTTTGGGGAGGCAATAATTGAGAAAATTATGTTATAATTTTAAAATGTATACTAAATTAAAACAAAAAATTACGTAATTTTTTATAAGAATATTAAAAATTATAATTAAATTGAGATTGAGTCTAAAAATCGTGAATTAAAAAGTTTTTCCATAATTTTATAAATACATATTATTTGAATGTATTATTATATAATATAATTATACTTCTTCCGTCCACAAAATATAAGCTTGGTTGCCTTATTGGGCCGTCCACGAAAAATAGTATTGTTGCCTAAAATGAAAACAATAAACTTTATCTACACTTTTCAACATACACACATAATATTTTTAAAATAATTTATTTTGTACTTGATGTGACACAATAATCTTACTTTTTACATATTATATCAACTTTCTTAATAACCGTGCAAAAAGTAACAAGCCTATTTTTTATGGACGGAGAGAGTATTATTTTACAGCGAACAAATGTATTTTAATATATATATATAACATATATATAATTTATTTTTACAAAAGCCCCGCGTAATACGCGGGCACTCATCTAGTTTTCATAAGGAAATATACACTATTTCAAGCATAGAAAAAAAAAAGTATTTACAGTTGGATTTCTTTCTAATTAAACCAATATTTTTTGTGGATTACATAATCTAAATTTGCCCCTATTGATTCTTCACTCCAATATTTGACTTTGGTGATTTTCAGGCTTAATTTTCGTTTCAATCTCATCTAAGGTTGATTTTGGAGATTTATAATATTGAATTATTGATACAAGAACATAATATCTTATTTTAGATTAAACACTATTTTTAAATATTTTATTAATGAACATTTTCGAATGTGGGATGATAGCTTTTGGATTAGATGAAGAACATTTTTTAATCTTCAAGAATACTTTTGGGAAGAGATTCAATCGGAGAGGCTTGACATTTTGAGCTCGAATCGAGCGTCTTTTCTGTGGATTTGCACGAAGAACGCTTTGAAGTCAGCGAAGAACTTTTTTGAATGTTCGAATCCCGTGAAGAACGCATTTGCAGCTCCTTCAAAACTCAAGAATTCCCTCGAAGAGAAAAGCATATTGGAGGAGTTTTGCACCTTGATCTCGAATCTAATGTCATTTCTGATTGTTTTCCACGAAGATGGTTGCAGTGGATTCTGAGGCCGTCTGAGCTCTCCATGTTTGCTTGTACGCTTGAAAATGTGTTGAATGTATGTAAATGAATGAAAGCCCTTATTTATAGGGTGAGGCGATGAAATTTGTCTCCTTCATGCTGCTATGTGGCACGTTTTGGTTGGTTGATTTTGATTTGATTGACTTGATTTGCAATTCAATCAAATTTGATTGATTTTCTTTATTTTTTTTTTTTTCCGACTAAGTATTATTTGATATTGATTGTATGGTAGTCAATTGTTTTTTCCTACCGAAAACTCATGAAATTTCACTGGCTCATACCATGTATATCGAATATCATTTAACTATTTAATTTGAAAATTAATTTAATTAAACTTCTAAAAATGACAAATTAATTTGATATTAATATTTATTTGTGTACGTGTTGCTATATAATTGGGTGCAATTTTAATTTGCTTACACCTGCGCAACCAGTTAAGAAATTTATAAAAACTCCAACAACTGTTATCCTAGTTCTACTTCGTCCCAAGAAGAATTCAACTCCAAAAAGAAAATGTTTAATGGTTATCCTTAAATTATCAAACAACCCTTTATAAGATGTAACTTTTAAGTTGCTAAAGTGTTTAGTTAATACCACTTATAAAATTTATAAAGAATATTTTTTAACTTTAATTAAATTGATATGATTTCGTGTTTTTATTTATATTTTTTTTATCAGTAAAATAAACAATTTTATAAATAAGCCAAGAATGGTACAAGGGGTACCTGAAAACACAAAAGTACAAGAAATTACAATTCAACGTTCCAATGCCAATCTAGATTATAAATCCAATTATCGAAGGAAAAACTCAAGCATGTCGGTTCATGAGCGAATATCCAACTCCATATCCTTGCCTTTATTTCCTCCACCATTTTGACTTTCACTACCACGACATTGTTGAATATGCAATCATTCCTCCATTTCTAAAGCACACACACCACCCCCAACCAAATACTAGTAGCCAACCGTTTTCCTCTTTTTCCATGTAAAATTTGGTCAAAAGCAAGAATATTTTGGGCGGCCAAGGCATGTACGGCAGTTGGAAACTTGAGCCATCCAAATATATCCATCCAAATAGCATAGGCCATTTCACATTCAAAGAACAAATGACTACTTGTCTCATCATGATCACCACAAAAGACACACCTCAAATTGTCTGAAGGACCAAAAATGTTGCGTCTATGGAGATTCACCTTTGTAGGGAGACGATCGTGAAGAAGTCTCCGTGCATGCGCTGCAACCTTCAACGGGGCCAACTTGTTCCATATGATCTTGAAGGCTCTTTCTCTATCTTCCATCGGTTGTTGGCAACTCCTTGATATAATAAAATTGTAAGCCTCTTTTATCGAATATTTGTCATTCAACCCTTGCTTCCATCTCCAAGAATCTGCGATGCCTTGTTTAGGAGTGAACCTGCCAAGTGACACAACAAGAGCATTAAACGAATCATATTCACGTTCAAGAAGTGGCCTCCTCCAACTCCAATGTCACTGCCATATGCTATCCTCCCACACCCCCATCCCGCCAATTTTCACATCTTTGTCCATACACAACCTAAACAATTTAGGGAACTTAGACTTAAACGACACGTCCTCACACCACACATCTTCCCAAAATGACGTACAATTCCCATCCCCTATCTCCCTCACCAATTCTCCCTTAAACCAGTCACCCTCCAACCCCACAATGATCTTCACAATGTCTCTCCACCACCTCAACATTCGACTACTCGCACCCCCAGTGTAATCCCTTAGACCCCTACCCTCTAACTCCCCATATTTTGACTCAATTACTTTCACTCATAAGCTATTTTTTTCATACAAAAATCTCCACATCCATTTCCTCAAAAGTGCCAAATTAAAAAACTTTAAATTCCTAACCCCCAGGCCCACCACCACCACCATCCCCCCCCCCCCCCCCCAAAGAAAGTTTCTTTGCAAGCTCACAATGACTCTCAGGATTTTTTTTGGGAAGTTTATAAAAAGAAAGGTAGTATGTCGGAAGAGAAGAGAGCACATAGTTCAATAATGTGATTCTGCCCCCAAACGAGAGCTTAGAATCCTCCCACCTTCGAAGCCTGTTGACTTGAACCAAACTTTACTAGCTTTTACTAGAAGTTACCCCGCTGACTTGAAGCGAATATACCAGCTTTCTACTAGTAGTTTCCCCGCAAGAGTAAGGGTTCACTGTAGTATGAGCATGTATAGAGACCAAGTATTATCGAACCCAAGGGAAGGAATGTATGTGAATAGATCCCTGAAGATCTACGCGTCGTAGCTAATATGAGTGTATGTTTTTGGATTTTTAAAGAATTAATTCTAAACTAAAGTAAACTAATTAAACTAAAGAATGAATGAAACAAATGAATGAGATGGTGATGCTTAAGATAGGAATTCCTACGTATACTAACGGAGCAGGTACATACTCAAGATAATCGTGACGTGCAAGAAATAACCTAAGTAAAAGATCGCAAGATGAAAGCTCAAGAATTAAACCCTAATACTTTATCCTATCAATCGACTTCACTAATCCACTAACAAGTTAATAGATTGCGCTTAATTAAAGAGACCCTAATTTAACTAATGGTGATGCGGCCGTCCTCCATAGCTAAACCGGTAGATTAATTAACCCCTTCTAAACCTTCTCGTTAAGACTACTAGTTGTTAAAGAGTGATACGGTCGTCCTCTCCCTAACACTTTCGTACGAAATTCAAAGGTAAAATTAAGATTGATTTTAAGAATTCATTAATTAAGAGAATTAAAACCTAACGTCACGAATTACCCAAATTACGTACCCACAACCTACTTCTACGGGTTCATCCTACCCCAAGCATACAAGGGTTCTAGCCTAACATGGTAATTGAAAGAACAAAAGCAATAACGATAATAAGAAACATAAACATGCTTGAATCAATAATTAAATCAAAGAACATAAACAAAGAATAAATTAAAGTCTAAAAAATAATCTTTTATAATCTGAAAAGCTAGGGTTTTTAATCTCCAAGAACAAAGAAAGAAAGAATTAATCTAAGAAGTTCGAAAGAAATAATTAAACTATGAATTCGTAAGCTAAAACCTCGATTACAACGTATAAAACTCTTCCAATCTCCCTCCCAAGCTTTCTCCTCGCTCAAAATATGTAAAAATATGTGTTGGTATGTGTTGATATGCTTGGGAAAAGGTATAAATAGGCTTGGGATCGAATTTGGGCATTTTTGGGCCAAAATACGCATTTGCTCGAGTATAGGTCGAGTATTGACTACTCGGCCTGTTGCAGCTCGAGTGCACTACTCGAGTGCTCGAGTAGTGACTACTCGAGTGACTCTGCTCGAGTACTTTTTGACAGTTGTACACATGTTCGTAAAATCTTCATATCTCCTCAACCGAGAGTCCATTTTGGCCGATTCAAAGTCCTATGAACTCCTCTTTTCACCCTCTATCTGAATATGAACACCAAAGAAACAAATTAATGAGTTTATAGAAATGATACTCAATTGACTCTAAATACTTATATAAATCAATCAAAACAAGGGCATTTCGAGCGACGAATCATGATAATTTCACGCCTAATCAACCCCCCCAAACTTACCATATTGCGTGTCCTCAAGCAATGAAATAATAAGTCAAGTGAAATTGTTAGGAATTAGTCAAAGAATCAAATCATGTAAGCGAATGAACTCGGGCTTCAAAGATCAATCACAAGTATACTCACTCACCTTCCCTCATCATACTCATGCAACAACAGCAAGAATCACCAAAATCAAACATGGATGTGCACTCAACGATGTATTTCACTCCCTCACAAGTGTATATCAAAGATAAAGGGACTCACTCAAACAATCAATCACACATATCGGCAACCATAAGCTTGTAAGCACTCTCAACTCCGACCATACTCTAGATATCAATGCCAAATCAAAAAGGACTTTTCTCAAGGTTGTAGTGTAGGCTCTTTGGACAGGTGGGATAACAATATAGGCAAGTGACTAAAGTGAATGGAGAATAGAAAAATCAAACTTCGGTACTTCGAGATTAGGAACAGACTTCTTCAAACATATTCAATAAACACACTTTCAATTCCAACACTCTCAACACTTCAATTTTTTTCTTTCTCACTTTTTTCACTTTTGTCAATCACTTTTTTTTCTTCACAAACACATAAGCTCTTTTTTTTCTTTTGCTCATTCTCAATTTTTTTCTTTTTCCCACAACTCATAACTTCATCACACCTTCTTCTCATACTCACTCAACAAACAATATTTTCCTTTTTCAACTCAATTCAATCCCTTCACATTCACACTTTTCCTATTCTCCACTCAAATTGGGACAAAAAGGCTTAGAAATTGGAATAGTGTTCATATGTGCTAGCAAATGAAATAGGTTTAAAGCTCAAAGGGGCTAACAAAGGACAAATGTCAATGGTAAGGAAAATTTAGGCTAAGTGACTCAATCAAAACAAAGATGGCCTAAGATCACATTCGGCATATCAAAATAGATACAATCAAGAAGCAAGAGCACACACAAGTTCTAGCATCCTCTAAGGTGACGATCCACTCACAAACGAAGAGATTATTTCATGCATCAAAATCTCTAAAGACTCAAATCTCACGGCTTTCACATCCATGCTAGTCCTAGTGCATTCTCACTCTCATCACACAAGCACTCAAAAAGAAAAATTCACAAGCATACGAGTTCTTTCACAATTCCACTCTAACTCAGACACTCACACATAAGAATTCCTAACTCACCCTCACAATTCACCCTACTCATCAAATCATACTCAAAGATAGCAATTAACAAGCATAAGATGATTGATAGGCATGAAATATGTAGTAGCAAATCAAAACACTATCAACTCAAGGAGCATCTCAAGACTCAAATAACCAAACTCAACTCAAAAGATGGTGTACGCCTGTGCAATGTAACACTAAAACATAAAAGAAAAACTCCACCCCCCCAAACTTCGACCTTGTGAAGAGGTCTAAGTTTGGGGTTGTGGGTTACCTCATCCAAATAATTCATGTTTCTCAACAACGTGTCGCACTCTTTGGTCTCGAGTTGGTTCCTTCAATTTGAATAACTTCATGGTACCTTTACTCCTTCGAGACAAGCCTACAAAATAAACTCTCAAGTACGAGGTTAAAACTTACGATTCAACAACACCCAAATAACATAAAACACTCAAAAGCAAATAAAAATGGGTTGCCTCCCATTCAGCGCTATTTTTAAGGTCCTCATGCCGGACCGAGCTCAAAGGAGCTTATGGAACATGATACTCAAAATTACCTCCCTTACTCTCATAAGAGTGGTGGTTGCATTCCTTTCCTTGATGTCCCTTCATCATGAGTTCCTTTACTTCCTTCTCATCCCCAAGTATTAGGGGTCTCAACTCCTTCTCACCTTTATCTGGAGGAGTCTCACTAAGCACTTTCTTGAGTTTAGACTTTTTCTTCTTAACTCCTCCTTTCTTTTCCAACTGGACCACGTCCACACTTTTCATCTCTCCATCCCTCAACTTCTTCACTTTATCCCTATCAAAATAATCAAGATCATAATGCTCATGGGTTAAATTATCAAGTGAAGAACTAACGACATCATGAATATAAGAAATATTAGGGATAGGAGGTGTGTCTTCAACACAAGGATCAATGGCATCCATGCAATAACAGCTCGCATCCTCCTTCGGGTGCTTCATGGCTTCATACAGGGAAATCTTCACTTCTTGATCATCAACTTTCAACGTGATCTTCCAATTTGCCACATCTAGCACCATCTCGGCCGTCGCTAAGAACGGTCTTCCCAAGATCAACGGTACTCCCTCATCTTCCTCCATGTTAAGCACTACAAAATCAGCTGGAAATATGTGATCTCCAACTTTCACGAGGACGTCTTCAACCACACCTTGAGGTCGAGTAATAGACCGGTCGGCAAGTTGAAGCGTCATCATTGTCGGCTGAAGTTCTCCACCTTCCAACTTCTTGAATAGCGACAATGGCATCATATTAATGCTTACTCCAAGGTCGCACAACACTCCCTTCTTTACTCCATTCCCGATATCACATAAGATCGTGAAACTCCCGGGATCTTTCAACTTCGGAGGAAGCGCCTTGTGCACTAATGCACTCACCTCATGGTTCAGCTGCACCAACTTGGGCTCATCAACTCTCCTTCTCTTCGCTATCAAATCCTTCAGGAACTTGGCATAATTCGGCATCTGTTCCAAAGCATCATAAAAAGGAATGTTAATATGTAACTTTTTAAAAACATCAAGGAATTTAGCGAATTTCTCATCAAGTTTTTTATTCATGAAGCGCTGTGGATACGGGACAGGTATCACCGATTTGGGTACCCCCCGTTCATCACGCTCGGTCTCTTTCATTTTCTCCCTTGTTTTCCTTGCCTTCTTCCACTTAGGAACTCTCTCACTCTTCTCAATGCCTTCCTCTTCAGGCTCTTTGCTCTCATGAGACTCATCCTCATCTTTACTCTTATGAATGTCTTCACTCTCAACCCCTTTCTCAACTGTCTCTCCTCCATCTCAATCTCTCCTTGAGGCGTCTCAGAATTAGCAGGCATCTGAGGACCATCATAGTTGGTTCCACTTCTAAGCTGGATCGCCTTGCAATGCTCTTTCGGGTTTCCCTCCGGTATAGAAGGATACTTACCCGGCTCTCTACCCAATATTTTTACGATCTGGCTCATCTAAAACTCTATCGAAGTGAACCGCCTATTGTTCTCTTGCTGAATCCGATTCAGCTCTACATCTCTCTTCTGGAGTTCTTGATCACGCTGATCACCTTTCTTATGCTACTCCTTCACATCGTACTCCAAAGAGGATAATCTCTTGCTACCTTCCTCCACCTTCTGAAGGATAGCTCTCAACATCTCCTCAGTTGAGGCACCGCCTTCTCCACCCGGAGGTTTAGAACCTGGGTCAACACCCGGAGGTACCGTAATACCAGCCTTTGGATTAGCATATGAGAAATTCTCATTCTTCCTCCATGTGTTTTGAGGAGGCTGCTGTCCTCATTGATATCCTTGTGTGTTCCTCCATTGATTTTGAGGCGGCTGAGGACCTGGAGGTACAAATGGTTGGCCATAAGAAGGCCTACCAAACTGATTTCCACCTTGTGGATACCCCCCTTGTGGATAGTTAGGCCTTCCCATATAGTTGGCCTCTTCTTGCTGACTCGTGGGTGGGTCCACTTTCTCGCTCACTGCTACATTCCCTCCAACCAGATTCTGCTCCATCTCAAGGTTGCTGATCTTCTCCATCATAGCCATCAACAACTTTCTCGTACCCTCATTCTCCTCCAACTTGCACGCTCTCTGAAATTCTGGATCCTCGTTCCATGCCCCGACATTCGTGACAATGTTGTCGACGATTTCTCTACATCTCGCAATCCCTTGGTTCAGAAAAGCTCCACTGGCACATGCATCGAGATGGGCTTGCCCAGCCTTGCTGGCTCCACTGTAGAAAAATATCATGATATCTCCCTCATTATACCCGTGCTGCGGGCACTCAATCAACATGTTAGAATATCTCTCCCATGCTTGACGTAAATCCTCTCCTGGCTTCTGGCGGAAGGAAGAGATCTCTATCCTTGCTTTAATCGTTCTCGATGGAGGGTAGAATCGCTCGAGGAACAGACGCTCGAGCTCGGCCCATGTGGTTACACCTCCCTGTGGGAGCGTGTTGTCGTACCACTCCTTGGTTATTCCCGTCAAAGAGAATGGGAAAAGCCTGAGCCTCTTGGCATCTTCAGACATGCCGTTATAATTGAATGTGGACGCGATCATCAGAAAACTCCTTAGATGAGTATGAGGATTTTCCTTCCCAACCTCCCCCTTGAATTGATTCTCGGTAAGCAGCTTAAGAATTCCAGGGGAAATCGAGAAGTTATTTGCCTCTACAGGGGGCACTGCCACTCCATCATAGTACCTCTGCGGTTGAGCCGCGAACCTTCCTCTAATAGCCATGTTCTGATCTGCGTTCTGAGGAACATGTTGAGGATTAGCAGCTGGTACGGGTACTTGTTGGGGTAGTGGTGGTTGATAAGCTGGTGGTTGGTTGTAAACAGGAGGTGGAGGATACGGGTAAGGTGGATATGGATAAGGTGGGTATGGGTAGGGATAAGGCAAGTTGTTTTGTGGTAAGTTAGGATGTGGGTAAGCAGGGTTGTTCTGAGGATGTTGGACAAGATTATGAGCTGGATTATTTACGTGTTGTGTACCCGGGTTCTGGCTCTGATTGTCCCCTGATGGATCTTGGTTCTTACTGGAATTGCCTTTAGTGTCGTCAGCCCGGTTCAATGTCTGATTAAACTCATTCTCGACATCATCCAACTCATTAGTAATGTCCATTGGTTCTTTCCCTTCTCCGGCAGCATTCATCCTTCTTAAGAAGACTTGGTTTCTTCTTGCTATTGTCTCAGGATCCAACGGTAATCTCTCTTCGCTCGTAGTGCCTTGCGAGCGCATTTTCATAAACCTGAAACACTAACAAAAGAATAAAAACGCAACTGCCGAATACATATGAAATAAAACAGAAAAGTAAATCACTCACTACTAACTACTAAGCTATCTACAAGTCCTATTCAAAAGACATACAACGCCATCCCCGACAACGGCGCCATTGACTTGAAGCGAATATACCAGCTTTCTACTAGTAGTTTACCCGCAAGAGTACGAGTTCACTGTAGTATGAGCAAGTATAGGGACCAAGTATTATCGAACCCAAGGGAAGGAATGTATGCGAATAGATCCCTGAAGATCTACGCGTCGTAGCTAATATGAGTGTATGTTTTTTTATTTTTAAAGAATTAATTCTAAACTAAAGTAAACTAATTAAACTAAAGAATGAATGAAACGAATGAATGAGATGGTGATGCTTAAGATAGGAATTCCTACGTATACTAATGGAGCAGGTACATACTCAAGATAACCGTGACGTGCAAGAAATAACCTAAGTAAAAGATCGTAAGATGAAAGCTCAAGAATTAAACCCTAATACTTTATCCTATCAATCGACTTCACTAATCCACTAACAAGTTAATAGATTTTGCTTAATTAAAGAGACCCTAATTTAACTAATGGTGATGCGGCCGTCCTCCATAGCTAAACCGGTACATTAATTAACCCCTTCTAAACCTTCTCGTTAAGACTACTAGTTGTTAAAGAGTGATATGGTCGTCCTCTCCCTAACACTTTCGTACGAAATTCAATGGTAAAGTTAAGATTGATTTTAAGAATTTATTAATTAAGAGAATTAAAACCTAACGTCACGGATTACCCTAATTACGTACCCACAACCTACTTCTACGGGTTCATCCTACCCTAAGCATACAAGGGTTCTAGCCTAACATGGTAATTGAAAGAACAAAAGCAATAACGATAATAAGAAACATAAACATGCTTGAATCAATAATTAAATCAAAGAACATAAACAAAGAATAAATTAAAGCCTAAAAAATAATCTTTTATAATCTGAAAAGCTAGGGTTTTTAATCTCCAAGAACAAAGAAAGAAAGAATTAATCTAAGAAGTTCGAAAGAAATAATTAAACTACGAATTCGTAAGCTAAAACCTCGATTACAACGTATAAAACTCTTTCAATCTCCCTCCCAAGCTTTCTACTCGCTCAAAATATGTAAAAATATGTGTTGGTATGTGTTGATATGCTTGGGAAAAGGTATAAATAGGCTTGGGATCGAATTTGGGCATTTTTGGGCCAAAATACGCATTTGCTCGAGTATAGGTCGAGTATTGACTACTCGACCTGTTGCAGCTCGAGTGCACTACTCGAGTGCTCGAGTAGTGACTACTCGAGTGACTCTGCTCGAGTACTTTTCGGCAGCTGTACACATGTTCGTAAAATCTTCATATCTCCTCAACCGGGAGTTCGTTGTGGCCGATTCAAAGTCCTATGAACTCCTATTTTCACCCTATATCTGAATATGAACACCAAAGAAATAAATTAATGAGTTTATAGAAATGATACTCAATTAACTCTAAATATTTATATAAATCAATCAAAACAAGGGCATTTCGAGCGACGAATCATGACAATTTCACGCCTAATCACCCGCAAGCGTACGGGTTCACTGTAGTATCAGCAAGTATAGAGACCAAGTATATCGTACCTCGGGATGGGTTGTATGCGAATAGATCCCTGAAGATCTACGCGTCGTAGTTACTATGAGTGGATGTTTTTGGCTTTTTAAGAATTATTAAATCTAAACTATATTACTCTACGTATGCAAAAGAAATAACAAAATTAATTATCTAAGGTTTGGTTTCAAATAAAAGAAGGTGATGCTCAAGATAGGAATTCCTACGTATACTAACAGAGCTGGTACATAATCAAAATAACAGTGATGTGCAAGAAATAATCCTAAGTATAAGATTGAAAGACTAAAAGCTCAAGAATTAAACCCTAATACTTTGTCTTATCAATCGACTTCACTAACTCAATAATCAAGTTAATGGATCGTGCTTAATTAATAAGACCTTAATTCAACTAAGGTGATGCGTTCGTCCTCCCTAGTTAAACCGGTTGATGAATAAACCCCTTCTAAACCCTCTCATTAAGCCTATTAGTTATTAAAGAGTGATATGATCGTCCTCTCTCTAACAATGTTCGTACTAAACTCAAAGATAATTCTAGAATTTATTTTAAGCATTCATTAATTAAGAGAATTAAAACTAAACATCACAAGTTATCCTAATTACGTACCAACATCCAACTTCTACTAGTTCATCCTACCCCGAGCATACAAGGGTTTTAGCCTAGCATGGTTTTAACGATAACGAACACAATTAAACAATCAACAAACATAAACATGACGAATTGAATTGAATTGAAAAACTAAATAACATAAACTAGGGTTTAAGAAAGAATTAAAGTCTAAGAACGAAAATCGAATTAAGAAGAAATCAAAGTCTCATGTAATAAGTATCGAAGAAAGATAAGATAGAAATCCAAAATAAAACTCTAACTATGAATTCGTGATGTTAAAACCTCAATTAAAAGTAAAATACGCTTGCTCGAACTCTCGGTGCTCTTCTCTCTCCAAAAACTATCTCTCTACGTAAAGTGGTGTCCAAAAACGTGTTTGGGATGAGGTATATATAGCCAACGGGTTGATTTTCACACTCATGGGCCGAAATTGCCCTTATAGCACTCGAGCTATAGGGGGTCGAGTGCGTCCTTCTTCCAGCGCTCCAATAGGACTCGAGTGCCTCCTGGTGGAGACCCTAGGACTCGACCACGCCTTGATCGAGTGCGCACTCGACCGCTCGAGTCCCTAGGACTCGAGCAAGGCCTGGTCGAGTGCTTTTCTTCTCCAGCGTTCAACTAGGACTCGAGCTCAATATGGTCGAGTCCTAAGGACTTGACCTCTTCTTGCTTGAGTCCTCCTTCTTCGGGCCAAATGATACTTTTGCTCGTTCGGACTAGTACGTCTCGTATTTCTTCCATATCTTCTCATCCGGGAATCCGTTTGAGTCGATTCGAAGTCCTACAAAATCCATTCTTCGCCCTCTATCCATCTATGAGCATCAAACAGAAAAATTCATTAGTTCATGAAAATAGTACTCAATTGACTCTAAATACTCATCGAAATCAATCAAAACACGGGCAAAACGAGCTATCAAATCTAACAATTTCACGCCTAATCACCTGTCTTTAATTTTCTGAACAACTCCATTCCATTCTGATGCTTCCCTTTGACGTGCTCCCACTTTAATTCTAAGATACGTGAATGGTATTCTTTCCACTTTACACTGGAGAACAATCACCATTTCAGAAATAGTAGTTGCATCCACATTCACCCCAATCAAGCTGCACTTTTCGAAGTTCACCTTTAGGCCTGAGATGATTTCCATAATACAAAGGACACGTTTCAACAGCGCAACATTCTCCACATTTGCTTCCCCCATGATAATCGTGTCGTCCGCAAATTGCAAGTGTGAAATTCGAACTTTCTGACTTCCAATCTTGACAGCCTTGAACAACCCCATATCTGAAGCTCTTGACATTAAGATACTGAGCCCCTCTGCTACTATCAAGAAGAGAAATGGGGAAAGGGGATCCCCTTGCCTCAACCCTCTCTTCAACTCAAATTCACACGAGGGACTTCCATTAACTAGCACAGATGCCGATGCAGAAGTAATACACTCCATAATCCACCCTCTCCATTAGGGGTGTAAATGAGTCGAGTCGAGTCGAGTAGTTCTGAGCTCGAACTCGACTCGAATGCAATACTCAAAGCTCGAAACTCGACTCGAACTCGGTCGAGCCTAATTTTTTTAGCTTGGGCTCGACTCGTCCAAAAACTCGATAAACTCGAGCTCGGCTCGACTCGACTCGATAACTTTACTATTTTACAAAAATTAAGTGTAAAACGTATTTTAGTCCATTTTTTTATCTAAATCTTGCATATCAACTACACTTGAAAATTTAAACAAATCAAAGTTCACAAATACAATAGTATTCATTAAAATTCAAAAAATTGAAAAACATTGTCAAATGGACAAATAATCCAAAAAAAAAATTTAATTATTTTGTGGGTCGTGAGACGTGATTTTCATTCAGATTTTGGAATTTATAAGAACGTAAGTGTACCATTTGTATATATTTTATTTTATATTTAAAAATATTGCTATATATAATATAATTAATAAATAAAATTAATAACAAAATAATAAATACTGTGCAAGCTCGATTAGGCTCGCGAGCCTCGCGAGCTGAGTATTTATAAGCTCGAACTCGAACTCGAACTCGTGAGCTACTCGAGTAGCTCGAGCTCGAGCTCGGCTCGATTAGATTCGAGTCTATTTCGATCTTTTTACGAGTCGAGCACGAGTAGCTCGCGAGTCGGCTCAACTCACTTATACTCCTACTCTCCACTTCGGATGGAAGTTGTACCTTTCCATCATAATATTAAGGAAAGACCATTCCACCGAGTCGTAGGCTTTTGCGAAATTAATTTTAATGAAGATTCGCTTCAACCTCCTTTCCTTGCTTCATCAATGGCTTCGTTCAAAATCACCACGCTATCCAAAATTTGTCGGCCTCCTATGAAAGCACTTTGATTTTCAGCAATAATCGATTCCAAAATATTACTCAGTCTACTTGCTAAAATCTTAGAAATAATCTTGTAAATCCCGCCAATCAAAAAAATTGGCATGTAGTCACCTAAGCCATTTGCCGCTCCCTTCTTTGGTAAAAGAACAATAAAAGGGGGGTTAATTCCCTTTACCAATTTTCCATTGAGATGAAACTCGTACAACATACGCATAAAAGTCTTCCTTGAAAAAACTCCACGCCTCTTTCAAGAAACTGGAGTTAAACCCATCCGATCCTGGACATTTTGAATTATCAAAGGACCAAATCGCTTCTTTGACTTCATTTTGAATTGACTAAATTAACTAATTGCATTTGATAGGGAGAAATTTATTGCATTGTTATTTTTGTAAAAAAAAAAAGGGTATTTGAAAAGCAAAACACATGCTTATTTCTAAGTTAAGTAAATTTATTCAAGAAAAGGACAACAAAAAATATTTACGTGAAAGAGAAGAAGAGAGGAGGAAGTGTGTATGGAGTATTAATTATTTTATTTTTAATTTTTAAAAATATATGTTTAATTAAATAATTTTAATTAAAATATAAAAAATTAATATAGATATATATTCAATGTTTGGAGGGGTATTTAGCCTAGGCCTAAAATAAAAACATGAAATTAAGCCCAATTTGCGGGCCTATCTCAAGACAAGTTGCAACCCCATTAAAGAATAGAGGCCAATGAATCTTTTTTTTTTTTTTTGCATGTGCATTATGGAGACTATTGAAGTCATTTGCACTTGAATTAAAGAAGGCCCGGAGCATATACCTATCCATATTTATTAGATATCTCACCCACTTAATTTATCCATTATATTTAAATAATTGTTTGATACACTTCCCATATTATATCTATATTACCCTTATTTTTAATATCACTTCAAAATTTTGATACACCCACAAAAATCTTCCCTCATCTCCCGCCTTTTACATCCCTGGACTTTCACTTCCTTCACACAACCAGACAACGACTACACAAAATTTGAGTGATAATCATCACCTTTCGCTAAATTCTGAAAGAAAAATAACACAACAATTCAACAATATTTATTCGAAAAACAGCTCATATTTTGGCAAAAATTTGTCGAAAAATGACTAAAGTTTCAATATAAAAATCTTTTTTTAAACCAGAACTATTTTTCGACAAGTGTTTACCAAAATCCTAACCATTTTTCAACAAACCAGGTTCGAAAATCAGTGTCGGGAGACTTTTTTTTATATTTTTTTTGGAATAGCAATAACACATTATCCTCGAACTTATAGGCAAAAAAGTATGAGAATCTTGGTACACAATAATCAAAACATAAACCAATAACAACATTTAGAGAAAAAAACAAAATTATACTTCATTAAACAAATCACTTACACAATTAGCGTAAGTCTCCTGCGTATACACCATTTTAATTACAAAGTACACGAACTAAGGTAGCATCACCGTCGTAAGGATGGTAAAATGGTGGACAAATGGTTTTCAACAATGTGTCAGACTCCTGCGTGTCGTATCTTTTCTTCCTGTCTTGATGTGTCTTCTGAGTTTCTAGTGGGTATATCAAATACCCAAAATTTTATTTTTTAGACAAACAGGGTATAACAGTAATTTGATGAATATATTATAATAATTAAAAAGAATAAGATGAAAATATCTAATAAATATGGAGGGGTATATAGTCGAGCCCTTAGAGAAGTTAGGGCACAAAGATTTCAAGGAAGCTTCTTAGACTGTGTAGTGAGTGATGACATTCATCAAACTCAACCTTTTAGGATAACATTCATTTCCTTTTTATTCATATACACCATCTACAATTCAATTAATTTTTTTTTTAATTTTATCAGTGACACCAACCTAACATAATTTTTTTATTATATTTAAACGTGTTAAAAAGTATATAAAAATTATTTGATATTTTAAACCCGTAACTATAAGAGGGTAAAAAAATATTGTACACTTAAAACAAAATACCAACTCAATACAAAATTAAAGTAGCAAGGTTTGAAAATACAAAATTGAAAAGAAATAAACAGGCTACCGGTAGATACATGAATAACAAGCCTCGAAAGGAATAGGTCTTCAGTTATTTTGTAATAGCTCTAAGCCAATACCAATAAAATAGCACGCGTAATTAGCGCCAATTGAAATAATAAGGACATCCCAAACATTTCTTTTACCTTTGCACTTCACTTCGAACTTAATTAAATTTTAGAAGGTGCTTTGCTTAGCCTATAAATTCTTTAAAACAGTTTATAAGTTATTTAAAAGCTTATAAACACTATTAATGTTTTTGGTAAAATAGATGTTTAACAGCTTATAAGATCATAACATACTCTCATAAAAGTTTATAGACTGTAAAATAATAAGTTGGGATTTTCCAACTTATTTTCCCAACCACCTCCATCCTCAACTACCTACCCCTCTCCCGTCCCTACCTACTTATACATCAACATAAAATATAAAAAAACACTATTATTTTATATTAAAATTAAAATTTAAAAGAATATTTATTATAAATTTTTAAAGATCTTATTAGTTGTATTAGTCAAACACTTTACCAACTTACAAGCTACTTAAAAATTACATCTTATAAATTCTTAAAACAACTCATAAGATGTTAAAACTAATAAAATGTACTTCATCCGTCCCTAAGTAAACTTCTCATTTTTTCTTTTTGAACTGTTATTGTCCCCACTAAACTTCTCATTCCATAAATGGCAAAAACAACATTCTACTACATATAAACTTTAACCTTCTAATTCACACAATATTACCAAAAGTGTCACTCATTCAATTCACTTTTCAACATTATTCATTACTTTATCTCAAAAGTCAATATGTGACCCACCATGTTTTAATAAACAAATACACTTTCTTAAACCATTCAATAAAAAAAAAGTGGAAAGTTTAGATCGGGACCGAGGGAGTATCAAATAAACTTAGTCAAACGGACTCATACTTGTTTATTATGTTCGTTGATTTGTAACCGCCCCATCGCCAGTCCCTAATAATATTCACAGGCCCCACCTGGAACCAAATATTAGTTACAGAACCACTAAAACATATCAAGATTATAACAAAAGGGATGTGTGTTTCTGCGTGAGAAATATGAGGAGCAAACAACTTGCTCCTGCATGTTATTACTTGATTGATTCATCAGTGATATAACATCTCAAGAAAGTTCCACAAAATGCATAAAAGCTTAAATATTTACACTACTAAGGCCCCTCAACAGCATGCGTCTTTATCATCATCATAACCAACTAGTATTAGTATTAGTATCCCCCTTGAATGTAGGCATTTAAGCGGTTCAACTCATCACGATGCTCGTTCACAACTGCACGAACTACGTCTCCAATGGACACCATGCCCATCATCCCACTCTCATTGATCACCGGAATGTGCCTGATACGGTTATCTGCCATTCAACATTTGCAACAATTGGTCACATCGAAAACATCGTGAAATTTACGGTAAGGAACTCAGTTTTACCTGTCATCAGTTGCATTGCTTTCAAGACTTTAGTATCAGGGGTCAAGGTAATTAGTTTGTTCTGCAATCACCCCATAGTAATAGTTTAGAATCATTAATTGCTGCTCTAAGTAGTCACAAGTTGCAAGTTTTGTAACATATACTATTTTATACCTCTTCGGTCATGATATCCCCAACCTTTGTTGACTTGGATGATCTTCCTTGGACTATGATTTTCCTGAGATAATCTGTATCAACATTCATGAATCATGATCAATTACACATAATAATGTTGAGGGGCTCTTGTGCGAGATGGCAAGTATTTGGGTTATTCTCTACTTTCGATCGTAATTGGGTTGGAGCACCATAAGATCATGGGTCATATAATATAGTAAACGGGATCTGGCCCATGTATAAGACCGTCTAATGCAAGTTTTTATTATAACCACTGCCTTGAAAGCTTATCATTATGAAAAAAGTATTAAACATAATCAGCCGGCACCAATTGATCGATGTTTAGGCTCTAATTGCACCCAAAACAACATAGTTACATTCTTTGGCAACAGATTACTATTTGCCATGTTAGTCACTACCTACTGAGATGAAATGGATGTATCAGTTTTGTAGATTGATCAATCGAATTATCTCAATTATTTCTCCGATCTTTAATCTTGCAATACAAATTCAGAAATCAGACAAACGATTGAAATTACCTCTTTCCGTAATAATCCCAGCAATCGACTTCTGCTCCCCCGGTTTAACAACAACCAGAGCACCAACATTGTGCTGAGTCATCTGCAGTGAAAACAATTAGCTATGTATGTATCCAAATTCAAAGATACAAATAATGAAGATGCATACCGATTTCACAGCATCGTACACAGAATCATCGGTCGTGCACCAGAGCCAGGATCCGTCCGCGCCCTTCCCTTTGGCCTTGAGAACATCGGATACTGTCGTGCTTTCAAAGCCATGCTCTTCGATACGAGCAGCAGCTGAGGTCGATTCGTGGCGAGCAAGAATCGCTGGTGGGGCCACACGAATATGGCGCAGGACGGCAGTCTTGAGCACATTGCCGTGTGACAAGATTGATCGAATTCCTCCTTGCATCTTGCCTTAAATAAAACAACCAAACATCAAGGAAAATCATCACATAAGAATGCAATTCTGATCCCAATTTTTTTTCAGAAGATCCCATAAATCCTTTCTAACAACATCTGATTCTCCCATTACACTATAAATCAATATTTCTTTCAACATACAAATATGACCATTACTAAACACGAGTTGTGTGGCAGGATATCATGATTCAGAGCTTTGTGTAGCAAACCACGAGGAAACATGAAAAGAAAAGGCAACAACAGGGCAAGATCTAAAAGTGAAAATATTACTGAATAACAAAACATGTTTCTTTGTGATTTTTATTAAAGGTATAACATCAAAGAAATTTAACGAGGTTTCAAACCCTTCATACACAATTTATTTCTTAACAAAAAAATATCACTTCTACACACCTCAGTCGTATATATCTATGAACTACAAGTCTACAATATCCTTAACAAACTACCAAAGGCATGGATATCTTGAAGAAATACACACATAAAAGGAAAAAAATGACAAATCCCAAATATTGAAAACAAAAGAAAATCATGCTTCTGAATTGAAATACAGATAAAAACATCTAGATTCTTTGGTTACCTGAAGTGAGACGTTTCTGAAAATGGGAAGAAGAGTAAAGTGAAGAGAAAATCACAAGAAAAGAAAGACCAAAACCCTCTTTCAGTTAGAGCTTCTTTATCCAATTTAGAGAATGGAGATCACTATTATATATGAGCAGAAAGCCACTTGTCAATTACTCAACTTTAGTCTTACCGAGAACATCCTGGCCCTTCATCACCAACTTTTGTCTTTTTGCTGCAATTATTATGTGATTTTCATGATTCTTTTCCAAGGAAAATTATTAATGACTAATTATAATTATTTCTGAATTTGCGATGAGAATTAAGGGCAACTCTTGAATTGTGCTTATTCTGAGATTCAATTAGATAATCTCTTCACTAATTTATCAATTAGAGTAGCTTTTATATGAAAACGCTTTATAATTATTGTAAATTTAGAAGATTTATTATTCCAAATCTATAAGATTTGATGTGGACATTACTAATGGACCAATAATCAATAAGCTTCATATCTTAGATTAGGGTTTTATTCTTATAAATATATCATTGTACTCAAAATTGTATATACTCATACACAAGAACATTAGTGAAACTCCTGGCTTGACTCGCCCCCAGACGTAGTCATTCCCGACGAACTGGGTGAACAAATCTCGTCTTTTATTTTACGCACTTATTTACAACACGTTATCAGCACGAGACTCTGTCCGAGATTAAACGGTACGCCCTAAAATTAATTCTCTACAAATCATATGAATTAATCCCCGTACCGAATTATTTGATCCATGCGTTACATGATTTATATGCTCAAGAATTATTATTTTGATTTGTTCTTGTAATTAATTGAATCAAATCGTGTTTCGAATTGGATTAATTTCAAATTGAGAATCGAACGAGCAACTGCCGCCGACCGCCAGCAGCGCCGCCGCCGCCTAGCGCGACGCCCGCAGCCGCCGCCGCCTAGCGCGACGCCCGCAGCCGCCGCTGCCCAGCGCGACGCTCCCCGTGCGCCGTCCGCCGACGTTCGCGCGGCGCTACCCGTGCGCTGCCGGTCACCCCTTCGCCGCCTCCGTGCGCGGCGTCAAGGCGGCGCAAGCCCTCCGCACGTGGCGCCATTCTCCCCGAAATTTTGTGAAATCATAATCTAATTTCGGTTTCATTTTAGGATAACACAAAATTCTAATTAATTTATTTTAAAAATCCTAAAAATATTTCGTTAAATTTCATTAATATACATGAAATATTTAGCCTCATGAATATGCATGTTTATTAAGTCGTAAATTTTCCTTGAAATTATTTCCATGTGATTATCGTTCATAATATATTATTTTATTTGCATGTATCTATGATTTAATTATCTTATATGCATTATTTCTTCCGCACATAGTTTATTTCTTATAGTCCGCATATTATGCCCAGGTAGGCGGCGTCCGGTATTTGTCGGACCGTAATTTATATTTTGGGTAGACGGCGCCCAATTCTTGTCTCTATGTGCTCTAAAATAACCAAATAAATCCTTATTTCTCCGTTGTCAATAAATTGGTCACAATTCTTACCATGTCACTTTAAAATCGTAATGAATAAATGTCTGATATTACCATGAAAGAATTCGATGAGCTTGCTCTCGATGGTAATAACTACCTGACATGGGCGCTAGATGTCGAGATCCATCTAGCCTTAAATGAGTTGAGCGAAATAATTATCGAAGGTTCGAAATCCACTTACGCCCAGAAGACGAAAGCGTTGATTTTTCTCATGAATCACCTGAGTGAGGAATTCATTTTTTCAGATCCTCATTTAGGGACCCCGAAATGTTGTGGAAGTCCCCGAAGGACTGTTTCCAACAACAATACGATATACTCCTCCCTCCGGTACAATACGATTGGTTGAGACTCTGTTTCAAGACCTTAAGTCTATAACAGAGTATAACTCTGTTTTGCAACGTATTGTAACCTAGTTGATGCAGAACACTCTGTCAACATTCCAAGCTAGCGACCTTATACTCCAGCAACAGTATAGGGACAATTATATGATTGGTCGCAAGTGTGGAAGGGGGAGAGATAGTAAGATGATCTGGGTTAAAGGCCGAGGTCGTAGTACATCCAGTGGTCACAGAACATCGAATTCCGCTCTTCATAAATCTGGCAATCAAGATAAGTTTGAGCAATCCTGTACAGATACGGATGCAGAGACCATTGGTCTCGCACGTGTCGCACTCTCAAACACTTGGTTGAGGCTTATTAAAAGCACCAGAAGGACGAAAAAGGAAAGGCCCCTAGAGTCGAATCTCACCATGCCAGCCTGCCTGAAGCAGACTTTGACCAAGACAATGTCGATCCTCTGGGCATTGAGCTCAAGGACTTTGGAAATGATGAGTGATTTGCGTATTTGATTGTTTTAGTATTTTATTTTTTGGATAAAACAATTTATGTTTTTGGATCCTTTCTTTCGGATGTTTTATTTTATGGTAGATATTATGTTTTAGCTTCAATGCGTTTACCTTAACGCTGTCCATTAAATTTACTTGGATATTGCTATTATTATACATGGCTTGTAAACATATCAGCTATTAGGTTTGGGTTATTTCCTCTGGCATGATGGATTGAGATTGTGATTTATGATTGGTAGATAGCGCCACCACTCATACAATCTTTATAGATAGAAAGTATTTTCATAACTTGGTAGAACGTAAGGGAAGTATAACTACAATAGTCAATAATAGTATGTTGATAGTGTGCTCTGGAAGAGCTTCCATTGTCCTCCGCGTGGGTACCGAACTCATAATCTATAATGCTTTATTGTTTCCACAATCTATGTGTACCCTGCTCAGTTTTAAAGACATTAGGATAAATTGATATCACATTGAAACTGAAACTGAGAACAATAACGAATACATTTTGATGACTATTACTCGAGGTAGCCAAGTTATAGAAAAATTTCCTTCCTTCTCCTTCGGATTTTACTATTCCTACATCCGGCCGTCTAATTCTCATCTAGCCATGAGTATAAAATTTCATGACCCGAACTTCTTTAAATTATGACATCAGCGGTTAAGTCATCCAGGACAATACATGATACGTAGGATTCTACCTAATTCAATTGGTCATAATAATTCGAATAATAGAATCCTTCCTGTTGATGAATTTATTTGTGGTGCATGTTCTAAGGGTAAGTTAATAGTGCGTCTGTTGCGCACTAAGGTTGGACTAGAGTCTCCGGTTTTCCTTGAGCGAATTCAATGAGACATTTGCGGACCAATTCACCCAGCATCAGGACCATTTCGTTATTTCATGGTCCTTATTGATGCCTCCACTAGGTGGACATATGCCTGTTTGCTGTCCACCCGCAATCAAGCTTTTACGAAGCTCATTGCGAAAACTATTGAGCTTCGAGCTCAATTCCCGGATTATCCAATTAAGTCAATTCGCATGGATAATGCTGCTGAGTTCAGCTCAAAGGCCTTTACAGATTACTGTATGGCCCTGGGAATTAAAGTGGAGCATTCGCTCCCCTACGTCCATACCCAAAATGGTCTTGCTGAGGCGCTAATAAAATGTATCAAACTTATCGCGAGACGATTGCTTATGAACTCCAAACTACCCACTTCATGCTGTGGGCATGCAGTCCTACATGCATCGCACTTAATACAAATCCGTCCAACTGCATATAATGATCATTCCCCCCTACAATTAGTGCGTGGGAAAGAACCTAGCATTTCCCATTTGCGTATTTTCGGATGTGCGGTATATGTCCCGATAACATTACCAAAGCGGACCTCTATTGGGCCCACAAAGAAAACTCGGTATTTACGTATTTGACTCTAATCCGACTCTCCATCCATCGTGAAATACCTCGAGCCTTTGTCCGGGGATCAATTAACGACCCAGTTCGCTAATTGCACGTTCGATGAAGATCACTTCCCGGTATTAGGGAGAGATCTAAATTCAAAATTGAATGAATGTCGGGAGCTTACGGAACGTAAGTAATCTTTAGTATCTAGATCCACGCACTAATCAATCTGAACTAGAAGTTCAGAAGATCATTAACTTGCAAAATTTAGCAAATAATCTGCTAGATGCGTTCACTGACCATAGAGGTGTAACTAAATCACATATACCTGCAGTAAATGCTCCCCAAAGGGTTGAGGTCTCAAGCAAAATAAGTACTCATGCCCCCACACACCAGAAGCGTAAAGGACCCTCAAGAGATAGTAATACACCTAAATGAAAGGCTAGCAAATCTGGTCAGTTGAATGTAAAATCTCTAGAAGAGATTCGTCTAGATAACACCAAGTCTCTTGGAGACGAGAGTCCTAGTGATAAAGCACGTGCACAAAATATTCAAGGCACTAGGACCGTGGAACGACCAGACCCAAATACAATGGGAAATGAGGAAGGTCTAGTTGACGTAAACGTCGAAGTCTCTGTGAACTTCACAGATACGGGAGAAACATATAATAGAAATATTACTGTCGTCGATGACACATTTGCAGCGTCAATTGCTCTTTCCATTATAAATGATCTAGATCCAGAGTCCAAAATAATCGTTGAGTGCCAGAAGCGCTCCGAATGGGTTAAATGGAAAGAGGCAATTGAAGTAGAGCTCGCATCGCTTAACAAAAGACAAGTATTTGGCTCTATCGCCCGTGCACCCACGCGCGCTATCCCCGTAGGATATAAATGGGTATTTGTACGAAAACAAAATGAGAACAATACTGTGGAGAGGTATAAAGCGAGGCTTGTAGCTCAAGGGTTTTCGAAGAGACCCGGGATTGATTACGATCAAACCTATTCTCCCGTCATGGACTCAATAACGTTCCGCTACTTGATATCTTTGACAGTTAAAATGAATCTCCAAATGAGATTAATGGACGTAATAACCGCATACTTATACGGATCACTTGATGCCGACATTTACATGAAAATCCCCGATGGATTTGACATTCCTCAGATGAGGGATGGTGAAAACCGCAGTATGTATAGCATAAAACTGCAGAAGTCGTTGTATGGCCTGAAACAATCGGGCCTCATGTGGTACAACCGGCTTAGTGAATTCCTTCAGAAGAAGGGATACACATTCGATAAAGCTTTCCCATGCGTATTCACGAAGAAATCGCAAAATGGTTTTTGCATCATATCCGTCTATGTTGATGACCTGAACATAATCGGAACATGCAAAGAGATTGAAGAAGCCAGTTCAATCTTGAAAACCGAATTTAAAATGAAAGCCTTGGGTAAAACCAAGTACTGCCTCGGCCTGCAGACCGAGCACCTCCCAGAAGGAATTCTTATACATCAGTAGACCTACGTGAAGAAGGTATTGGAAAGATTTCACATGGATAAATCTCATCCACTTAGCACCCCTATGGTTGTCCGATCCCTCGAAGTGGATAAGGACCCATTTAGACCAAGAGAAGATTTAGAAGAAATTCTAGGGCCAGAAGTTCCTTGTCTTAGTGTTGTCGGAGCATTGCTTTATCTCGCAAATTGCACTCGACCGGACATTGCATTTGCTGTTAATTTGCTTGCGAGACATAGCGCTTCTCCTACAAGGAGACATTGGAATGGTGTTAAGCATGTTCTACGGTACCTCCAAGGGTCTCAAGATCTTGGACTGTTTTACCGTAAGAGCCAAGACAAAGCCTTAGTAGGTTATGCAGATGCTGGCTATTTCTTTGATCCCCACAATGCCATATCCCAGACTGGTTACATTTTTCTCTGTGGTGGTACCACGATCTCTTGGAGATCGGTTAAACAAACCATGGTTACCACGTCTTCAAACCACTCAGAGATAATAGCTTTATTTGAAGCCGCACGAGAATGTGTTTGGTTAAGGTCCTTAGTAAAACACATTGGTGACTCGTGTGGTATTGCTAAAGGCGATACACCTTCCACCGTTATATTTGAAGACAACGCAGCTTGCATTGCACAAATGGGTAATGGGTACGTCAAGGGAAACCTGACGAAACATATTTCACCTAAATTTTTTTTACCCATACGAACTCCAGAAGAGTGACGTGATTACCATTCAAAAGGTGCAATCTAGTAACAATCTAGCAGATCTGTTTACTAAGTCCTTACCTACGTCTACTTTTGAAAAGTACGTTCGTGGTATCGGAATGCAAAGACTCAAAGTGTTGTTGTCTTCAGGGGGAGCGGTAACCCCGAAATGAATCTAGAAGATTTGATCTAGAAGATCGATTACATTCCTCCCTAACTTATTATTTGGCCGATACCTAGCACGTGAAGTTTTTATGACAAGACATTTATGCTATGTTGTAATGTCCAAGGGGGAGTGCTGTAAATCTAGAAGATTTGATGTGGACATTACTAATGGACCAATAACCCAATGGGCTTCATATCTTAAACTAGGGTTTTATTCTTATAAATATATCATTGTACTCAGAATTGTATATACTCATACACAAGAACATTAGTGAAACTCCTGGATTGGCTCGCCCCCAGACGTAGTCGTTCCCGACGAACTGGGTGAACAAATCTCGTCTTTTATTTTACGCACTTATTTACAACAATAATAAGCTTAACATGAAATAGTTTTAGAGTATCATTAATTTCATCAAAAGTATCATTAAACCTGTCAGGGGTATCACTAATCTGGGTCAGTGATATTATATTGTAATTGTTTTAAATTTTCTTGAACTCATACTAATGATACCCCAGATGAGATTAATGATACTCCCGATGAGATTAATGATACTTTAAAATTGTTTCATGATAAACTTATCATGAACTATTTTCATATAATACTTTGTCTACCAATTAAGCCATGTTATGAATAGCTACAAAATTTGAATACTATTGTATATAACTGAGACTATAATATAATATAAATTTTATTGTGATTATATCAATTTACATTTTATTTAACTATATTTGAGTATATCCATATTAAAAAAATCTTAATGTATTAGTAATTCGAAAGTCATATTACAAATTTAAAACCCATTAATGATTTATATTAATATTTTTTTTTTGTATTATGAAATGTTTAATAGTTTATTTTATATATTGTATAATTTAAATGACATATGTATAAATTACATGAGTATGTATGGAATGAAATTTGTTTATATATGAATCACTGGAGGGTATTAGTGATTTTCACTGAAGAATATTAGTTGTTTTTATTTAAGAGTATTGCTAGTTTACACTGAAGAGTCCTAGTTCGTTTTCACTAAACAACTAAGACTTTTTAGTGTAAATCAGTAATACTCTTCAATAAATACAAATAATACCCTTCAATGAAAACAAGTAATACCCTTCAGTGATTCATGTATAAACCAGTTTCACTATATACTTTGTCAAATTACATATTTTATACATGTGCAAATAACTGCATATTTATATTGTATAATATAGTATTATTTAAAGAGTATGTATAGAGTGAAATTGATTCATACATGGGTTATTGAAGAGTATTAGCTATTTTTATTAAAGAGTATTAGTTGTTTTCACTGAAAGATATTAGTTATTTTCAGTGAAGAGTCTTAGTTTGTTTTCACTTAACAACTAAGACTCTTCAGTGTAAATAAGTAACACTCTTTAGTGAAAACAACTAATATTTTTTAGTAAAAATAACTAATACCCTTCAATGATTCATATATGAACCAAATTCACTATATACTTTGTATTATTTATATAATTTATAGATTTAACATATTTGAAATAAATAAAACTTTAAAATATAATATCACAAAAAAATTAATAAGTTTAGGTTTAATTCTATATTAATTTACCATTTTAGGCAATTTAATCACAACTTTCAATAATCTTATGAAAATTCACTGTTTTTTTAGTTGATTCAATCTGATATATGACTTGCACTTTTAGAAGAAAAAAATCGATGCATGAGATTGCATTAGTGCTTGGATTGAAGATCTCCTTACATCGAGAAAATCTTTTTAGGGAGACAAAGAGAAGTACATTACACGTAGTTGAGAAAATTATGTTATAATTTAACATTATATACCAAATTGAAACAAAATAATTACGTGACTTTTAAAAAGAATATCGAGAATAGTAATTAAATTGAAATTGAGTTTAATAAAACAAAATGACATTGGACAAAACAAAATTGAGTCATAATCACCACGAGCAGTGGACCGACATATTCATTAGGTTACCATTTAAAGCCAAGTTATTATTTATTGAACCAATGGCATTTTTTATCATGGTATATTGTCACATCAGCTTTTAGAATATCAAGAATATATTCTTTCAAGGGAATCTTTATAATTTTTAAAATATTTAAACTTTTTGTTAAATTTAAAATATGAAATATAAGTACAACTGAAAAATAAAAAATAATCGTTATGTGGTAAGGTTCATTGAATTCCCATTTAGGCTCCACTTGATAGGGAGTAATAATTTTAGTAAGGGGTACAAATTTAATATGGAAAAGTCATATAAAATTGCTTGGTAGGACATATAAAAAAGGTCCTACTAATTTATGCAAAATTATTATACTTACTTGGTAGGTAGGAAGTAATAAAAAAGGTAAAAATTAGGTCCGGCGACTTTCCGGCGGCGGCGGCGGTCCGGCGAAATTCCGGCGGTCCGGCGAAATTCCGGCTACTTTCCGGCGGCGGCGGCGGTGGTCCGTGTGACAAACCAATAATAAAATAGTACGACCTTTCGGACCGAATTAATTTTGTAAAGGTGAATAGTGCTTTGGAGGTATTACGACTTACTATTTTACAGGGTCGGGCATATAAGAAAAGGATCGATATTATTTTAGTATGCCCTACCAAGCAGAATATTAATTATACAACACCCCATAATATGGGCTTATATGCCCTACCAAGTGGAGCCTTAAGGTGCACTGGGGGCAAGTTCGGATAAGGGCAAAGGGAGGTACAATATTTTAAGGTTGTGGGACCAAGAAAATATTAAAAATTGCATAAAATAATATATCCATTATGGCACAAAATAATACCGTATTATTACTGAGCAAAAACTCTCCCCTATCACCACTTAAATTTAATAAGTCTCAAGTCTTAACTTGGATTCGGATAACTAATTTAAATTCTGGGGGAGTTGTGAGATGATTTTATATATAAAACAGGTTTTTGTTTAAAATTTTGGATCATTCTAAAAGTTTAACCATTATTAAGGTGAGATCTTTTACACTCGGGTATCATAAAATATGAGTAAATATAGTTTCATACAAATTTTTATTCTGAAATTATATTTTCTGTGGGAATTATCGAAAATTCCTTGTGCTTAATCGCTTTAGTATCAAATTTCATGTCCTATGCATAATTATAAAAAGTTCAATTAAATATAGATGTTTTAAAACGTGACACAAGTATTACACTTTCTAATATAAAATCTGTAATTACCAATCGTTTGGCAAGCAAACTAATAGATCGATACCTAAATATGTTGACTACATTATCCCAATCGAACGGTTCAAAGGATTGCTTTTGTTGGGAGTTCGAAAAGAACTGATATGAACTCGAATTCATGTAAATTAAGTTATACATATTTCCTATCACTGTTTAAAAAATATTTATTTGAAAATGCATAACAGTAATGTTTGAAGAAAAAAAAAAGTTGATTCACATTAAACCTACCCTCTGAAAGTTAAAGGAATTTCATAGACAATAATAAATATTTAGTCAACAAAAAAAAAAAAAAAAACCAACAGCGTCACAATTCCTGACTGGGCAGATAGGTAGTAACTTTTTATTAATGCAACACACATTTAAGTTGTACCAATAAATAATTTATCGCCAATTACGCATAAAGTGTGAAAAAATCTACAGAATCAATATCCCGCAACCTGCAAAATCAACTAACAAGTGATTCTCGACTGTGATAGCTTATCCAACATATAAAATGTCACTCTAAAGAAAGAAAGAACAAAACTCAGATTCTTCAATGCCTATCCAACGAGGGGAACGGTTCCTCCACCACCCAATGTTCTTGCAAAAATCGAAACACGAAAAAAGTACAGTTTATATTCTATTCTCCCACTGTGAGTCCAAACCCAAACTTGTAGTCTTTCTTCCTGTGGTCTATCTGCAAGGCACAATCATTTGAGACGTTAAAACCACGAGAGGAAAGGGGAATTGAATAGTATTCAGCAGCATAAGAGGACCGATTAGCCCATTAATCCTCACCTCAGCAGAAAGAAGAAAGTTAAGTCCCATATTAAACCGCTCTTCCAGTAAAGCAGACACAACTCCAGTAGAATCAATCTTGCCTCTTAAACGGCACTGCAAAAATAAACTCCAATATTGAGTCACACTTCCATAAACCACCAAACACACACACAGAAAGAGAGAGAGCATCTAATATGTAGATGAGTAGATAAAATTGAATAAAGACAACAAGTAAACAAGGTAGTCTATGAAACTTGCAATGAAACAAACAGAAATTACCTGGCGGAGGATATAATCATATCCAAAGCTGGCTGTAACATCCCTAGACATATAGTTGTACATGAAATCTGATGCTAAAGAAACCTGAACGTTAAATGACAATTTATTAAATCAAATGGTCAAAAGGGCAATAAATACATTAATATTTCACTTGCAAAAATTACAGCAAAAAATTGTGTATTATACCTTCTCAGAAACTTTTTGGACATAGCTTAGAGCAACCATACCAGTGCTAGCAACTTGTCCAGTTGCGACCTGCACAGTAAGAGAAAACCAGTACTTGAGAATTGAGGATTTGATTCAATAACAATGAATTCTAACTTCAATTATTAATCAAGCAACATGGAAAACCATGGAGATGATATTCTATCACACACAACTGTATCCAGTATAAGGAAACGAAGGAGAAGCAAAACAGTTACAACTGAATGTACTCGCTATTTCAAAAAAGCAAGAGAATAATTTCAAGATTTTACCACATTCAACTTAGCAGGCCTAGGGAACTGAATTTATTATAAGATCATTGTGCACTTGTTTAGTCAAATATAGATACTACTATCCTTGGGAAAGCCTAAGCCATTTGCCCTTTTTTTTAACCCTTTCATTTCAAAGTCATCTTGGTCAGGTGAATTAAACCATATAAACGAGAAAATAAATTCCAGATAAAAAATACCATCTTGTCAGTGTTGTAGCGTGCAGCATAGCCAATACCAGATTTCCTATGCTGTCCGGCCCAGAATACTTCACCACCCAAAGAGAAATGAGGAGTCAAACTCTACAAAAAAAGCATAAAGGCAAGCATCATTGGTTTTTCACAATTTCATAACACCTGTAATAATTTTGAATATCATAGATATCAAATAATCCACCTGAATGTAACTTGCACCAAGTAAGCCACCATTCCCCAGTTGGAACTGACTCCTATAGTCTGATCCCTGTACAAATTTGTTAAGCGAATGCTATTAGCTTCGGTTATTGCATGATCCACTGCATTGTGTAATTGTCCTCAAATTTGTTAGAAGCAAGGGAATAGCACACGAAGAACACAAGAAAACCCAACAGAATGACCGTCCAATGCCAAAATACGGCAATCAATAATTTCTGCGCAAACCCTCGTCACAATCTCAAACAAATATTTATAGTCTTCCTAAAGCCCATATAAAATCAGGCCCACAATAATCCAAAATATAAAGCTACTAATTAAAACATAAATAACGTAGTAAAATAATTAAACCAGCAACTAAGGCCCACAATCCATCTTCTTATTCTTCTTCCTATTACGCCTTTGATATGTAACAAAATTTTGGTGCAGTGCCTTGTGATCTGTGAGTGCAGTATGTGACTGTGTGTGCAATGACCTTATGCATAACACAGATTCCATGAATACAAGTAAATATTACCAGGAATTAAGAAAAGTTAAAGCATAATTTACCTTGTAATCAAAATTGAACATTCCATGCGACATATGTGGCTCATTTGTAAGCTACAAACAAGGATGAATATATTATTTAACTACCAGTATACACATAATGTAACAGCCTACAGGCAGTTCCCTATTCTAAAACTTCTGCAAACGGGTAGATGGACATAGTATGCCAACCTGTGCATTGGCCTTGAGAGTAAGATTGTCACTCAAATCACACTTTAGTCTAGCATTTAGTCTCCCATCTGTTAATACCCTCCCAAAAAGCATCAACTGAAAAAGAACAAGTAATATTTCCACGTTAAAATTAAGTAATGCTACTATAATCACAAACTGATGGTAAAGTTGAACCACACCTTTGGATCTATAAAGTTGGCACCAAACTCATAGTGAGCAGTGGGAATTTTAATAATTTCAGATGACTGAGAAGGAATTTCCGTAGGTCCCATCATCACACTGATGAAAATATAATCAATTAGAAGGAAGAAAGTAGGAGACGATATGACAAATGTGAAATCAAAATAATTAAAGCAATATAGTTGAGGAGCCATGAAGCGACCTATGGCTAAGAGAAAATTTCTGATTGAGTCCTTTTGTAAAATCAAAGCGCATTCCTTCAAAGAGTTCTGGCTTCAGGGACACTGCCAACAATAACAAATAAAATTAGCATTCTTATTGTGGTAAGTAATTTAACAAATTAATTTAAGTCATCCTACATATGGTCGCGCAATCGGTAACTGTATCTCGTTATTAAACCCAAGTTAAATTGCAAGTGAACGGGATCAACTAAACAATATCCTTCACATAGCCATAGGTGACATGTTAACAACTCAATTTAGCATCAAATTTCAAAATATGCACAGCAAGCTCAGCTAAGAACCCTCCCTGTATGTTATTCTAATATTCTATGCTATTGCCTTTTGGTGAAAAGGTAAAAGTTATTTTCGATTGCATGGTTATCTAATGTATAACTCCATGGCACTGTTAGAACAAAAAAGAGCTTATGCATTCACTATGAAACGACTAGCAACATGACCTCTAAGTCACTAGTACAGAACGAAATTACCAGGGCATTATATCCTGCTTGTGATCTCACTAATGGCACACACACTAAATGGTGGTTTGTACTTAAGAAGTAAAACTTATAACAAAATGTAGCAATTGGTTCTACTTCCGGATCAATTCAACGTAATAAGTTACATAATAGAACATGGAGTAATAAAGATGAGACAGAATGCCCACGCAAAAACTAACATGATCTCTCACAATAAAGTAATATAGCATCAGGATACTACAAAAAGTAAAGCTTAGATGCCAAAGCAGAGATCAAGCTGCAGAAGCAGTCGGATTCAAAAGAGAAAGCACGACTGAAAAGGGTGAGAAATCACTAACTGAGAGCTTCGCGGTGGATTTCTTCATACGGAATGGGGCAAGGGAGATTTAGATAATCCACTTTTGACTGCTCGGCAGCAGCCGGATTCGAATCGGTCGCCGGCGGAATCGTTGCCGCGGCAGGCGACGGAAGAATAGGGGTCTCCATTGCTGGTTTACAATTAGGATTAGGAGTCAATCAGAATCTTTCTGATTCAAATTTAAACAAAAAGTGAAGAAGAGGAAATTTATTCTTCTTCCGGAGAGTTAGGGCGGCTCTCTGGGGTAATCCAGTGAGAAAAACCCTTCTCCTAAATTACAAAACCCCAAAAGCCCTAGCCCGATCAACACGACACTGTTTGACCCGTTTTTGTATTTGGGTAAGGTCGCGGTCCGGCCCGTGCTCTTTGGATCGCTTCGCCTTGTATCCTTTGTTTAAAAAGCGGGTTGCACCGGTCAGTCTGATAGGTCCGGCTACATCTTAGATAACATGTCGAATGGTCCAAAAGCGTTGGATCGCTCTTCTCCTAAAACGTGGAAAAGCGGGTCAGATCGGCCACCGATCGAACCGGCCAACTTGGCGCTTTTGACACTTTTTGTTAAAAAAGACAATTTTTTTTTTTGCAATTTAATTTGTTAATGGTAACTCTAATTTTATTTTACCTCAAATTTAGTATGAAACTTGGTGAACTTATTTTACTAATTATTAAATTAAACTTTAAATTGTCATATTAGATATACTTTTATTTAATTTTTGTTGTAAATTATACATAATGTATTATTACTAGAGATAAAAAGTTTATGATATCTTTAATTTTTATATTTAATTATATATTATATAATTATAATGTTATCCGCTTTGCTAACGGTCGGACCAAAAACGCTAGGTGTCCGCTTTAACTACCGCTTCCGCTTTTAAAGCATAGCTCGTATCTCGTAGTAAAATGGGACGGATATGAGTATCACTCAATATTATTTGGTATATAAATTTTAATACATACCCCTTCCTTTCCTTAGTTATTTGTTACATTGTCAAAAAGATCCATAGCATATTCAATTGCTACATCCATTTTTTTGCCAAAAAATATATATATATTTTTTAATATTATATTCTACGTACATTCATAACAAAAAACATCTATTTTATCACTTTAAATGCTAATAAACAATGTTTTTCTTAAAATTTGTGCAAACAATACTGTAGAAAACAACTATGGAACGAAGAGATTATTATATAAATATCATACTTTTTTTTATTTCTATTAATATAATATATAAATGCAATAATTCAATTTTATAGATATTTTTTAACTTAATCCCACCGTTTTTTTAAATGTCACTTTGACTTTTTTTTTACAAATTAAGATTATAATTCTTTTGCCTATAATGCCCTTAATTTTTAAAATGAAATGAATCCCTAAACTTATGGGAAGGAAAAATTTGTGGGAGATTATATTTTTATCTAGATATTAATAAGGGTAAAATTGAAATATTTGGAGTAAAATACATCATAATGACATATATTAAAAAAATAGTTAAAAAGTCAAAGTGACATTTTAAGAAAAAACGGAGGGAGTAATATTTTATTATAATATATTTCTAAATCTCTCCAAGGTGATGTGTCAACACCTCTTTATTCTAGGGATGAGGTGGCATGTCTCAGATCTCTCCATTTCAAAATACTACACTCTCATTAAAAGTTGGTTTAAGTTTTGATCTCAACCATTCATTTTATATCATTACTTCTAAACCATTAATTTGTAACTAGGGTTTAGTATAATTATTTATCATTTTCATTCACCCATAAGTCGTCTCTCTCTTCTCTTCGATCTCTCTCACACCGCCACACTCATCTTCGATCTTTTTTACAGCGTCGCTTCCGCCCCCTCTCCAATCAGCAGGTCAGCCGTGGATGCCAGGTTATAACTTTTTCTGTTATTTTTGTCTTTTCATTTCTACTCATCTTACGATTCATTTTTTCAATTTTTTCATTTCCTAACGCCCTTACGGCGTTGGCTTCCTTGCTGTTGCCTGCCATGACTCCGCCCTAGTCATATTCTCTGCACATGCCGCCTCATTCCCATAATCTTCCAAAGGTTAAGGTATTTTTTAATTCACGATTTTTTGCAAAATTATCTTCGGTATTAAGTTTTCTTTGTGTATTAAATCATTCCTCCGCCTAGTCCAGCGTCGTGCAAGGTATGTAGGCATCGCCTCGCTGCTCTACTCCCGCCGCCTCAAACCGCATACTGCGGCCTTGAACCGAAGGTATGATATTGATTTTTTATAGTTTTTTTTTGTCTTAGGTTTTTTTCTTCTCGACTCCTTTTTTAATTTTTGTCATCCTCCATTGAACAGTCTCGGCACCGTCACCATATCCTCTAAGATGTAAAACATATATTTTTTCCACAGTTCAACGATTTTCTTACTTAGATATTTTTGAAATTTATTTTTGCAAAATATTTATATATGCTAATTTTTTGTAGGAGGATATCGAAATATTTTTCAAAAGATATTGTCACATAAAAGATGACAAGATTCTCAAATAATCTTGTCATCCAATACCATATCTCACCATGGATAATAGATTGTAACATTATTTTTTTTTATGGATAAAATTTTACTATCCAAAAGATATTTTCACTGAAATAACATATTATTCCCAAAAATTCTTGTCATGAAATGCAATATCTTACCATGTGTAATACAATAATAGATTTTTTGGAATAAATATTTTTATAAAATATTTATATATGCTAATTTTCTAAAAGGATATTGAAATATTTTGCAAAAGATATTGTCATGTAAAAGATGACAAGATTCTCAAATAATCTTGCTATTCAATACATATCTTACCATGAATAATAGATTATAACATTAATATTATTTTTTGGATAAAATTTTACTACCCAAAAGATATTGTCACTGAAATAACACATTATTTAAAAAAAAAAACCTTAACATGATATACAATATCTTACCATGTATAATACTATGATACTGAAAGTTAGCAATTTTTTTTTTTAATATTTTTTTTTTCAAAATACATGTATACATGAAATGTTTAGGAAGAAATTGATTTTTTTTTAAATAATTCAAATTGACGTTAAATATTATATTGAAATTACAAGATATTCAAAATAAAAGGTATTTATACTTATAATTTGAAAATAAAAATAACAATTTTTTTTTTCAGTTCGCGAAATTCGCGGGGATACGCACTAGTATATTGATAAAATATAATACAAAATACAATATGATATTTCAATCAAAATTTCTTATTGATATCAAGATAAACATGCTTCTAATACCATTTGTTGTAGATCTAGAAGATTTGATGTGGACATTACTTATGAGCCAAGTAGCCTGATAGGCTTTAGGGTTTTGATATTATATATATATATATATATATATATATATATATATATCCCTATATTCAGTATTGTAACACACACATGTACATACTCATAGAAATATAGTGGAAAACTCCTGGCTTGGTACGCCCCCAGATGTAGTCATTAATGACGAGCTGGGTAAACAAATCGGTGTTCTTGTTTGTGCTCTTTATTTTACAACACGTTATCAGCACTAGTGCTCTATCTATTAGATTTTATAATTTTATACGACCTCAAATTCTTGCATCGAAGGCGTATCAGGAATTATTTTCTCTTGACAACAAAATCACTTTCTCACGCGGCGACTCATGGATCGTCTACAGCGCCTCGTTGCTAAAGAAGAAGGTTGATGAATCTCCACCGTGGATTCAAAATCTACTCAGTTTTGTGGAGCTTCCTCCCTCTGTGATCATTATGAAACGTGGCATGATCAATTGCTGCTTAGACGAGGAAGCAAGTAGTCCGTCCGCCCGCGCTCGACGCGAGATAAGTTTCATCAGATATTTGGGAACCCAAAGGGTTCCGTTCTGGTAAAGTGGTTTAATCCCTTTTAAATTTCAACATTTAGAACCGCTTATCGCGGAATATGCTTGAGATTATTTGCTGTAGAAATTAGGATTTATGTGAAAAATTCTTATGTGCTTATTATTATCTTTGCTGCTAATTTAATTCACTCAAACAAAGCCTAAAATTTTTCGTATACAAGTTTGCCTGAAGCAAACATGATCATTGACTAAAATTTGAACTTGAATAGTTGCTCCTACTCGTATAACTATTTATGTGAATTAAATTTACATAATTAGTTATAGTCCGCATATATTGTCTGGGTAGGCGGCACCCAATATTTGTCGGAGCGTAAATCATGTTTGGGTAGATGACACCCAATATTTGATCTTTTGTGATTGAACATGTAAATTAAATCTTCTTTCTTCCTTGTTAATAAAAATTCAAATCTGTTATACCCGAATAATAATACCCGACTATTCGGGTAACGGGATCAACCCGCTGGGCCGAAGTGGAGCACAGAGGAGGAAATCAGGATAGCCGGTCTGGGCCGAGCAGGCGGGTAGAATCTCGACGTCTACCCGATAAAGGCCATGGAGACGTATCGGGGAGCGTACTTGTTGGGAAGACCAGAGGCCGGTCGGCAAGCGACAAGCCCTGGGAGACCTCTACCCGCTTCCCGATAAAAGGTTCCTCAGGCCACTAGCCACCCGCTCGGTACCCGGCTACCCGGTTACCCGTCTGCCCGATCCCAGCTCCGCCAGCTGTGGGTATGGCCAGTACCACCAGTACAGAGGATGTGACAGAGTCAAAGTGGGTAGTTGGGGCCAAGTCCCATCTGCTCAGGGGTAGCAGTGCCACGTGGCATCTTCTCATTGGCCCGTAGGGGAGGCTGTAGCCACTCATTACCTCCCAGCTAGGAATAGGAGGGGTCCACAGGTCCACCAACCCAAGGTGGGGAACCCCACCATGTACACTATAAATAGGGCATTTAATGCCCAAATGTAACACAACACACATTTATTGCAAATCTACTCTTGAGAGCTCATTCACTCTTGTATTTATTGCTTATAGCTATCATAAATAATTAAATCCTACCCGCTAGGAACCAGACGGCGAGATCCTCACGAAATTGCTGTCAACATTTTGGCGCTAGAAGGAGGGTGACTAATATCGAAGCACACTCGGTTTCGTTCATCTAGTCACCTCGAACGAACCACTCCATCCTTTCCTTTCTCAAAAATCTCATCTGCTTTCATTCTGAGAATGACTACTTCAAAAGCTACTCGAACCCAGCAGCAAGCCGAAGACGTCGGCGAAGCCGCCACTCCGGCTCCGGCCACGACGGAGATACTTCAGGGTCCTTTCGAGTTCTTGTCAGCGATGAGAACTCCGGAGGACCTCCAGGCGGCTAGGGCAATGATCGAGCGCCGGCAGGCCGAGATCAACGCCGCTCCGATCCGGACCCATCACCCCGGAAAAGAGCCAGCCCGCACCATGGCCACCAGCAACCCTCGGCCCGAGCAAGAGGCGACCGGGAGGGCCACTAGTAACCCTCGGCCTCAAAATCTAAAGAGGCATTTAGACGAGGTGGCCGACTCTCAGCGGGTGTCTCGCCGACCCGCGGGCTCAGTTTTCTCCAGGCTGGGTTCCCAGGGTCGGGGATCTGCCCGCCCGTGCGAATCGAATGCCAGCTCCAGGCCCCGGGAGCGAGAACGGGCACGCTCTCCCAGGCGTCACAATGACGCGGCCCCGAGGCCGTTGGTCCGTGACCGTCTGGGGGACAACCCACGTCCCCGTTCTCCCCCTGCGGCCGACAATGCAATGGCCGCTATCTTGAAAAAGGTAACGGAGCTCGAGGCCAAGCTCGAAAGGCGGGACGGACAACACCATGTCGCCCACATGCCAAACTCCCCCCTCGCCGACATACTGGTACGGGCACTCGCCCAACCAAAAATTAACGTGGCCGCGGTGGGCCAGTACGACGGGGAGACGGACCCCATCACCCACCTAAGTAAATACTCCACCTACATGATCTCCATGGGGGCGACGGACGCCACCCAGTGCCGAATGTTTCCATTAACCCTAGGTGACAGAGCTCACCGGTGGTACTCCTTGCTGCCCACGGGGAAGGTGGTTTCGTTCTACCAGTTGGGGGAACTGTTCCTGGAACATTTCTCCTCAATGGCGCCATGTCTGGCCGGCGCCAACCGCATGGCCAACTTGGCCCAGGGGAAAGACGAGACGGACCGGGTGTATATCGACCGGGTCGACCGCATCATCATAGAGGGCGAGCCCATCGGTGACGAGGTCAAGCTCGTCGGCATCATAGGTGGGCTCCGCCTAAAAACAAAGCTGTGGAAGTCCATGAACAAGGACTATCCCAAATCATACTCAGAGTTCCGACAGCGGGCTGGAAAGATCATATACAACGCCGATATCCTGGCGCAGCGGCTAGGCGAGAACGCCCCTGCCGAGAAGGAGAAACCCCGTGCCCAAGCGGGCACCACATCGAGCCGGAGGAACTTTTCCTACTGCGCTCCCCAGCCGTTCAAACCCTTCGACTCCGTCGAAGTAAAGCTGGCCGAAAAATTATCGGCCACCCCGGAGTACGTCTACGTACAAATCCGGGACAAAAACATGGTGCCCAAGGCGCGGCCGTGGGTCCATAAGCCAGGGGTTCAGCTCAACCCCAACAAATACTGCCACTACCATCAAACCGTCAGGCACAACACAAGTGAGTGCCGCGACCTCCTGAAATAACTCTGGCGACTCTTCGAGGAGGAGAAGCTGGAGGAGTTCGTGAAGAGACCGGCGGCTAGGCCGGAGACGCAAGCCGCTGCCCACCCCGTGGAGCCAAACTGGGAGGTAGCCCTCATATGTCCACCGATGCCGGAACATCAAACCCGCTGCGCGGTCAACAGCTCTCCTCCGTGGGAGGATTCGCGCCCACCACCTCGCTCTCCAACCGTCGGCAGAAAAGCGAGCTGCGAGCAATTGACAATGTCCACCAAATCACTATGCCGGTCAACATGACGACAAGAGAGTCAGACCTCCTCGCCTTCAAGGAGGAGGATCGCACTGGGGTCATCTACCCGAACCACGATGCCCTGGTCGTCTCTGTCAATATAATGGGCCTCACCGTCCATCGCATGCTCATCGACAACGGGGCCTACTGCAACATCCTCTTCAAGGCCGCTTTCGACCAGCTGGACAGCTCCTTCGAGAAATACGTGGAGCCATGCGACCAGGTCATCAAAGGCTTCGGCAATGCCATTGTGAAACCCCACAGGATAGTTAGGCTAGTCGTAGAATTAGTTTCTAGTATAGACGCTGAGGTTAAGGCTTCGAAACATCTCGACTTCATTATTGTCGACCAACCGTCAACCTATAACGGGTTTCTCGGCAGGCCTTTCGAGCACGAGTTCGAAGCCGCCGCCTCAGCATTCTATTATTGTATCAAGTTCCCAACCCCCACTGCGAAGGTTGGGACTATTAAGGGAAATTAGAAAATGGCACGCGGATGTTTAGCGTATATCGATCTTATTTCAAATTCCGCACATTTAGATTATATATGCACGATCAAGGAGGGAGACATGGAAATAGATGAAGAAATCCCACCCACTATCCGCCCAATGGATGAAGATTCCAAAATTTTGGAAGATATTCAAATCGAACTAGAGCCCAGGATCGGGTTCGAACCCATGGAAATCGATAGCACCCTGACTGGAGAGATCGATGATCCGCGCTTCTGTGAGCGGGGAGCCAGCCCGATCGAAAAGCTGATCTCGGTCACAATGAAGAATCGGCCAGAAGTGAGTGTTTAACTAGGTTCATCGATGTCCGACGAGATGCGGACAACGATGACCGCATTCCTACAGGAGAACTTAGACGTGTTCGCATGGTCCCACGAAGATATGGTCGGGATCGATCCAGCCGTATGTTCCCACCAATTGCACATTGATCCAGCCCGCAAGCCAGTCTCGCATAAGAGAAGAAAATTCGGCCCAGACAAGTACGCGATCATAGCCACTGAGGTCAAAAAACTACTCGACAACAAGCTTATCGGGATGGTCAACCCCGACGACAAGCCCCAATGGGTATCTAATGCCGTCCTCGTAAAAAAGAACAACAACACCTGGCGGTTGTGCATCGACTTCACGGATCTGAACAAAGCATGCCCCAAGGATCACTTCCCGATGCCACACATCGACCATCTGGTGGACAGCACGGCCGGGCACGAGATGCTCACTTTCATGGATGCATTTTCCGGCTACCACCAGATCCCGATGGCCGCCGACGACCAGAAACACACCACTTTCCTCACCGAGAAGAACATGTACTTCTGGAAGCGGATGCCATTCGAGCTCATGAACGTAGGGGCAACCTATCAAAGACTGGTCAACCACATGTTTCACGACCAAATTGGGGTAACCATAGAGGTGTATATCGACGACATTATCGTTAAAAGCGAGAAGAAGGAAGACCATCTCACTCACCTAGCCGAAACATTCGAAATCTTGAGGAAGTATCGAATGAGGCTCAACCCGAAAAAGTGCAGTTTCGGCGTCGAATTGGGTAAGTTCTTGGGGCACATGGCCAGCCAGCGTGGAATCGAAGCAAATGCGACCAAAGTTCAGGCGATCCTCGATATGAGCGCACCGCACACGGTAAAGGAGGTACAAAGGGTGACGGGCAGCCTGGCCGCTCTCAGCCGTTTTATCTCCCGCATGGGGGACCGGTGCAAACCATTGTTCGACATCATGCATAAGGAGAAACTAAACTGGACACCCCAGAGCCAGCTCGTTTTCGATAAATTAAAGGTATATTTGTCAAACGCCCAGGTATTGGCCAAACCCGTTCCCGGCGAGAAGCTCTTCCTGTATTTGGCGGCCTCAGACTCGGCTCTCAGCGCCGTGCTAGTGCGGGCTGAGGGGCAGGCACATCTGTCGATCTACTATGTCAGCCAGACACTCCACGACGCCGAGCTACGATACCCACCCTTGGAAAAGTTAGCTTACGCGCTAGTAATGAGTGTGTGTAAGTTACGCCCATACTTTTTCGATCACTAAGTAGAAGTACTGACCACAATGCCACTTCGGCAAGTGTTACATCGACCAGACACGGCGGGCAGATGCCTCAAGTGGGCAGTAGAGATCGGGCAGTTCGGAGTCACATACGCTCCTCGGACGTCCATCAAAGGCCAGACCATGGCCGACTTCATAGCCGAGCTCACCTACCCGGAGGCGATGTCTAAGATCGAGCAGCCGCCATGGAAAATATATGTCGACGGATCCTCCACAACTTTGCGGGCAGGCACATGAATTGTCCTTCTCAGCCCGTCCGACAAATCATTCACGACGGCCATCAGGTTCGGTTTCCATGCGACTAATAACGAGGCCGAATACGAAGCATTAATCAACGGTCTGGAGATGGCCATGGCCATGGGAGTAAAGAAGCTCCAAGTCTACAGTGACTCGCAGCTCGTCACATGCCAAATCTCAGGAGAATACGGGGCACGCAGCGACAGAATGCTGACCTATCAAGGATTAGCCAAGAACCTCCTCGAAAAATTCGATCAGGTCCATATAGAGGTGGTACCCCGACTCGATAATACTCAAGCAGACGCCCTTGCCCGCCTTGCAACATCCGAGGGGGCAGCCGACATGTCACAAATCACAGTCACTTACCTGACCACCCCTTCGAGCTCGAACCAGCGGGTGACCAATCTGGGGCAGGAGGAGGACAGCTGGATGGCCCCCATTCTGAAATACCTCCGCGACGGGAAACTCCCAGAGGATCGAGTAGCGACAAGACAATTACAACTTCGGGCGGCCCGATATACGATCATCGGGGATCAGTTGTACAAGCGAGGCTTCGCCCTACCCCTCCTAAAATGCATAACGCCGGGGCAGGGAAGAAAGATCTTGGTAGAAATCCACGAGGGGCGCTGCGGAAACCACGCCGGCGGCCAGGTGCTCGCCCAGAAAGTTATCCGACAGGGCTATTTCTAGCCCACTCTAAAAAAGGACGCGATCAACTATGCACGGGCATGCCACAAATGCCAAATCTATTCGCCAGCAATCCACCAGGCCCCAACTGAGCTCACCTCGATCCTGAGCCCGTGGTCGTTCGCAAAGTGGGGGATCGATCTCATTGGTCCTTTGCCCACAGCCCCGGGCAGTGTCATGTACGCAATTGTCGCCGTGGATTACTTCACCAAATGGGCGGAGGCGGAGTCGCTAAAAACAATCGACCAAGAGCATGTCATTAGGTTCATCTGGCGCAACATAATCTGCCGATTCGGCCTCCCACAAATAATCATTTCGGACAACGGGAAGCAATTCGACGGGTTGGAGATGGAGAAATTCTGCCAAAAGCACAAAATCAAGAGGTTGTTCTCGTCGCCCTACCATCCTCAGTCGAACGGGCAGGTCGAGGCGGTGAATAAAATAATCAAACACACGCTGAAGGCAAGGTTGGAGGAGAGCAAGGGAACATGGGCAAGCAAGCTACCCGAAGTATTATGGTCATACAGAACGACCAGCCGCACCGCCACCGGGGAGACTCCTTTCGCTCTGGCCTTCGGAACAGAGGCAGTCATCCTGGCAGAGGTCCTTATCCCAAGCCTCCGCACCTCGCAACCCGTGGGGACCGAGAACGACCAAACCATGCTAAACGAGTTGGACCTGCTGGAGGAGAGAAGGCTATCCGCCGAGCAAAGAAACATAGCTTATAAACGCCGAGCTGAAAAATACTTCAACTCGAAAATCAAGATCAGAGAATTCAAAGCTGGGGACCTGGTGCTACGACGGACGGTCGGGCAGCCCAAGGGGGCATTTGGCCCGAATTGGGAGGGACCCCTAAAGGTCTCCAGGCGCCTGACCAACGGCGCCTACGAGCTAGAGAGCCTTGAGGGCAATCCGACCCAATACCCTTGGAACGCCTCCCTACTCAAAAAATACTACCAGTAGTGGCTAGATAGTTTAGCCTGCATCGTCCTCTTGCCCGCGAACGGCCCCATTGTAATCGCATCTCGAGCGCAAAGTTGTAATCAATAAAATCGATTGTTAATTCAATCTCGTATTCGTGAAGTCGCTGCCCGTCTATCGACTAAAGTACTTCACTCATTAATCATCTGGTTAATTTTAAATCGATTGTTAATTCAATCTTGTATTCATGAAGTCGCTGCCCGTCTATCGGCTAAAGCACTTCACTCATTAATCATTTGGTTAATTTTAATCGATTGTTAATTCAATCTTGTATTCGTGAAGTCGCTGCCCGTCCATCGGCTAAAGCACTTCACTCATTAATCATCTGGTTAATTTTAAATCGATTGTTAATTCAATCTCGTATTCGTGAAGTCGCTGCCCGTCTATCGGCTAAAGCACTTCACTCATTAATCATCTGGTTAATTTTAATCGATTGTTAATTCAATCTCGTATTCGTGAAGTCGCTGCCCGTCTATCGGCTAATGCACTTCACTCATTAATCATCTGGTTAATTTTAATCGATTGTTAATTCAATCTCGTATTCGTGAAGTTGCTGCCCGTCTATCGGCTAAAGCACTTCACTCATTAATCATCTGGTTAATTTTAATCGATTGTTAATTCAATCTCGTATTCATGAAGTCGCTGCCCGTCTATCGGCTAAAGCACTTCACTCATTAGTCATTTGGTTAATTTTAATCGTTTGATAATTCAATCTCATAATTCGATCCCATTACTAATTCGATTGTCGGACCTAACCGAGAAAATAAGAACGAAAAGCGATGATAAAGGAAAAAGACGATTTCATTAAAGGTCGAAAAAGAAAAGAGTACAACGGCCAGCGGCCAACAAACACAAGAAACGAAAAGAAAGAAAAAACACTCAAGGAGCCACCTCATCCACCACCCCCGACTCCTCATCGGCCAGAGGGTAAAGGAAGGTCGCCGGGTCGCCAAGGAACGACAAGTCCACTCCGCGATCGACCAGATCCTTCAGAGTGATGTCGTAGTCCGCTGAAGGGGGGTTGGACACGACATAACTCCTTAGATCCTCCAGGGGACCGAAGTAATCGGCCTCGGGGTTCCGGCGGAGCAGAGAACGGATGGAGTCGGCATATGCATTAATGTAGACCATGGAGCCCGCTGACTCGTGTTCGCTCTCAAGGCGGGCTCGTTCGGCGGCCAGACGTTCCTCGGCCTCGGCGGTAAAAGCCTCCCGCGCCCGGCGAACCTTATCGACCACCCTCACCTCAGCGTCGGCGAGCACTTTCTTTTCCCTCTCAGCGACGGCTTCCTCCAGCTCCGCCTGGCTCTTGCGGGCAGCCTCCAAATCCTCCCAGAGTTTCTTGACCTCCTCCTCTAGCCGGGCAACTTCCTCCCTCTTGGTCTGGAAACTGGCCTTGTATGCTGCCAGAGTCCGCGCGTCCCACTCGTAGTTAAGCATGATGCCCTCTAGATCGATGGCATTGCGGGCAGCACGGATGGCAGTGGACCTCAGACGGTCAGGCACAGAGATGGTGCAGGAAGCCTTCTTGCAATTCAGAATCCATGACTGGGGCAGATTAACCACCGCTCGCCGAAGCTCCTCCGGCCAAGTCTCGGGAAGAGTCTCCGCGTAAGGAGGATCCTGCGAGCACAGGAATTAGAGAACCTCCGCCGGAGGCAAGGGATCGGGCCTGCTTCGGGAGGCGACGAGGACAGTTAGCAAAATAAAGAGAAACAAGGGAAGTAAAGAATAGGTAAAAATGACTTATGTAAGGTGGTTGCCCCAGCCGAGGAAGGAGAAGTCGCTGCAATCACGGGAAGAAGAGGTCGGGCTCCCCGTGGTCGCCTCGACGGTTCCAGCGACCAACCCGCCCGTGGCTGGGCTCACGCTCACGGTCACCATGGCTGGTTTAACGGAAGTCTGGCCCTCTACCCAGGCTTGTTTGGAGTGGCGTCGGCCGTCGGTCGGAGAGGATGGAGCCGCCGGCGTTGATGTCTGGGGGAGAGCCCGAATCGTCACCCCTGCAGCTTGGATGGCTCCCCGCTTCGATAGCTTGGCGATGGCGCTCTTCTTGGGGGCCATATCTACTGTCTCCTCCAAACTTTCGACGTTGACGATGGGGATGGGGGGAGCTTGACCGAATTTGGGTTGGGCCGGGGGAGATGGCGCTGGGGAGACCGATGGAGTGGAGCTCGAAGCCGGGAAGCGCTGTTCTGTAAAATATATAAAAGAAACACAAATAAGAATAATTTGGGTAGGAAAGTACGAAAAGAGATGCGAGACCAAAATTCTAACCGCCGAAATTCAAATGACGGGGAAAGGTCTGGAGGCCGGACAAACGTCGCTGCTCGTTGCTGTTGAGCTGGTCGACGTCCCGATTAACGTCGGGCTCCACCTTTACGCGGGCAAGGGCTTGCCAAAAATCATCGATGAGGTCGCTCTGTAATGGCGCCGAGGTGCCTGCACAACAAAACAAGAATTAGATCAGTACTGAGAAGGAAGAAAAATTCCAAGAGTTTACCTCGACGATCGCGGACACTGTATGCCCGTGGAACCTGGATGACAGCCCCATCGATGCCCACACTCTCCCAGGTGCCGCCAACCCACCACCACCTCTCGTGCCAGCCCGTTACCTTCGGCGAGATGCCGAAGACGATGGCGTCGTCGCCCCGGGGTTTCACGGAGTAGTACCCCAAATTCATCGGCCCGGCCGAAGCCACTATGTAATATAGGTGGTTTAGCTCCTCGGGGGCCGGCATACGGTGGAGACCGTTGTTGGTGAACGAATCTAATCGTAAGGATTAGTGGCTGTTTTAATCCGTTTTTACGTCACCAATCAATAACGTGTGATTGATTACCACCGTAAATGGTAAATCGGGGTTTGGATTTATCGAATTTGTAAATTCGGTAGTCGAAATTGGACTTATTTCGTATGTGAGTTTGAGTGTGTTTGTGTGTATTTTTTGCCTGAAATTCGAAAATTAATTATTCAATAAGCTGGAGAACAACTATTTATAGAGGCTAGCAAGCATGAGGTGCTACTGACTCTTGGTCTCCCTAGCTTGCATGCCTGACATGTGTCCTTTGACCTTAGTTTGACCTTATCTAAGCTGAATCTTAGTTACAAAGTCTTCTTTTGGGCCTTATCTCGGACTCATTGTTGTTCGCCTATGTCGGTTTAAATGATCTTGATGACACTTCAACTGAAAGTTGTTCGCCTCTTGAGGGTGTACTTTGGAAGTTGTTCGCCTTATGGCTTTAGGATCTTTGTCCTTTGTTCACTTGTACACACTTCTTTGGCTGTTTGTTATATCATAGTTTGACCAAGTTGTTCGTCATTGATGACCTCACAGTTGGCTCATTCTTGGTTTTGGGCATAAATTCCTGTTCGCCCATTAGTTGTTCGTCGGGGAGTTGTTCGTCACTTTATACACCTCTAAAATTGGTAGATGCACCCCAACTTGATTTTCTTTGTTGATTACCCTTGATTTGAGGTTGGTTCTTCATAATCCTTGATGTTGCTTTAATCCTTGTTCGCCATTTATTGACTTATGTTCGCCTATCAACAATTGCCCCCTATCCTGGCTATATGTTGCCCCAGACGAGCAACTTTGTGGCGAGCAACTATAGTTAGGATATCAAAATGATGAGGGTTGGGGCGAACATCATTGGCTTGGGCGAGCAACATATGGTCTGTCGTTTCGTCTTCCCAAGGTCTGGGAGTTGTACGAAGATGACGTGGGCGGCATGGCTGTGCGCCGCCCACGCGCGAGCAATCCCGAGGCCACGCGCCCCTATAATTACATATAGGTCCCTAAATTTTTGAACTTGTATGGAAATTACCCCGTTTTCTCTCAATTTGGCCCCAGGGCTTTTGGGAAATTTCGTCTGGGACCCCGCTTTTGCTTGGGGTATAAATAGTGGGAAAACTGAAATTTTTCCCACTTTTCCCCCTCTTGCAACAGTGCTCCGGCGAATCCTTCCTTCCTCCGGCGATTTCGAGCTTTCCGGCGTCCGTTCCACCGTATTTGGCCTCAAAATTCAACCCCCAGGTAGTTACTCTTCTTCTCCTATCTTCTTTTTTAATTTTTCTCTCGAAAACGCCATCGCCGCCGTGTGGGTTCGAGCTCCACCGTCTTCTCCGGGATAGCGCCGCCGTCTGCAACTCTTTCTACCACCGTTTGGATTTTTCTTCCTCTTCTATGTCTTCGCAATCGAGCAATAAAACTGAGGAGACCCTAGATCCCCTTTTTCCCGTTGCGGTTCCCATCGATCAACCTCCCCTCGAGATTTCTTCGGCGTCGGATCTTCACGTGGATTCAGTTGTTCGCTCTGTGGAGGACACCGGTGCGGGCCCATCTGGGAGAGAATTAGTAGTTGCGGCGAACAACAATTTGGACGTTAGCTCTTCGTCTTCTGCCGAATCTAGAGATCCAGACCTTAACGAACTCACTCGCGAGTTCTTGGAGAGCATTAACTTCCCATCCCCAAGGATGCGGGAAAATGAGATCCCAGCTGGGGTTGCTCGACTATTTGAATGGCGAGCATATGCTGAAAGGTATGCGAACAGCTTTCCCCGTCCCCAAAGGGAAATAATGGATAAGGTGAAAACTGAGTACCAGACGAGCAAGATAAAAAGCGTTGTTCGCGAAGATGAACTGGACTCTATCCGGAAGGACTACAAAATCCCATACGATATTCATCTATGGGCCCCTCGGAGAAAGGAAAGAGCTGATCGCCCACCCCCAGGATGTACGGCGATCAACCTTCACACCTTAATTGCCGGATTAAAGCTGCCTCTTCCACCCGTTGTTGGTCGATTCCTGGAGGCGACCAACTTGGCCATCACCCAAATTACTCCAATTGGGTGGATGAACCTTCTGGGCTCCATGTGTTTGTTCGCCCTGGAGGGTTATGTTGATCGGATCACTGCGGAAGAGATCAATTATTTGATGACAATTACAAGCTGCCCCTTGGGAGAAGAAGGCTATTACTATCTCAAGGCCAGGACTGGGTTGAAAATGGTAGAAGAAGTGCCGAACAAGATTCGTGACTGGAAGCAACACTTCTTCTGGATTGGGGGTGATTGGCGAGCGTCTTCTGGTCCACACGGCGGCCCTAGACGAATAAATTCTCCAGCAGCCTATGGAAAACTGAAACGTAAGTTTGTTTCTTGCTCGCCTTTGGGCTAAGTAGTTCTAATTTAACTTTTCTTGTTTGTTCGCAGGCCCTCGTTTACCCAAGTGGAATTCGAAAGAGGAGGAGTTGAGCTCGGAGTTCCAATTTACTTCGTGCTTGGTCGGCCTCCGCAATAAAGCAGATAGAACTATAGACTATCTCTGCCGAACAAGGTGTCAAAAAGCTGCTCGCCTTTTGACTTACCCACACCATCTGGAGGCTCAAGCTGAGGTGCCCCCAGGTATGAAAATTTCTAACTCCTTGCTCAAGTCTTGTTCGTCGTTAACTTGTATAACTTGCTCGTCTAATTCTAACTTCTTTTTTTTTTTTAGCCGAACAAGTTACAGTTGCTATCCCTCCTTCATACACCCTCCTGGAGCAAAGGGTTCTCAAAATGGCGCCGACTCGAGGGAAGAAAAGGAGAGGGGACCCTCCACAAAAGATTCTCGCGATGACGAACAAGCCCGAGGGGGCTAAGGTTCCAAGGCAGGCTGCTCCCCCCATTCAAATCCGTTCTCCTCCTGCCTCTCCCCCCCATGGGGGGAAACGTTTAAAGAAAGCCGACGGGACTTCCTTGTCCCATGATGTCCCTGGCAAGGGGAAGGAGAAGGTGGGTTCGAGCCATGCTCGCCCAGAAGGGGACGTTGTTCGCCGTTCATCTGTCGAGCTCACGGAGAGGTCCGGCAAGGCGAGCAAAGATATAGGTTCCCCCAGAGGCCCCGAGGACACCACATACTTAGGCCGAGATGAACGAAAATTTTCTGAGTAAGTTTTTACTTTCTTGGCGAACAAGTTTTTTATTTGCCAAATCTTTCAAGTGTTGACCTTCTTTTTGTTCGCAGATACCGGCCCAACGATTATCCAGGGCGAGCAGATCTGATTCACCAGTTTGCCTGCTCTAGAACGCCGACGAGCTTCCGTGATATTACGGACGACCATGTTCGCCGAGCAACTGAAATTGTTGCTCGTGCCTGGTCACGGCCGTTGAACAAAGCGGTCCTCGCCCAGGGCCCCATTGATAATTTTCACTTATCAATGGTCCAAGCTGCAAACTCCCTTGTCTCAGCTCAAAGGGGAATGGCTCAAGTAGCCGAGCTAGAGGAGACTGCTCGTCATCATGCCGCCTCTATTCGCCAGCTCACTGAGGAAAAAGATAAAATGGCGAACAACTTTAATGGCCAGATTGCTCGCCTAAAGGATCAATTGAAGTTGGCTAATGACTTGGAGAAGAAGCGCATTGAGGACTATCAGCTTGTCTCCGGCGAGCTTAAGGATACGAAGGCCGAGCTGCTCTCCTCTAAGACTGCGCTGGATGAAGAGAGGAAGAGGAGAGAAGGAGCAGAAGAAGAAGTTGCTCGGCTAAAGATGCAGATGTCTGAGATGCTTTCAAGGGAAGAAACCGAGCAAGAATTTCAAGCTCGGAGTGGGCCCATCTCAAACTTGGGTTATATATGCGCCTATGCGGACAGCATTCGCGCGGCGGATGCTTATGACTTCAAGGATTTAGTTGAAGAGATGAGCAAAGATCTGAATGAATTTCTGGAGAACTATCCTCCGCCGAACAACATCGAGATTCAGCTGGCGGATTTGGCAGTACTAGGGGTCAAACTTGACAAACTCGACCCTAGTATTTCCATCACTCATCCTCCTCTTCCAGTTGATGAAGGCGAAGAAGAGGAAGGGGTGGCCGCGGCTAACGAGCAGAATGCAAAAGAGGCCGAGGATAAAGCTGCTGAAGATCTGGCCCGTGAAATGATTGTTGAACCCCCTGTTGAGCAGGCTCAAGATCCTCCACCCGCCGAGCAACAATAGGCCTTAGACTTAATTTTTTTTTCTTTTTTTGTAATAGTTGTTCGCTCCTTTTTGTAGTACTTGTAATGGCTGCTTCCAGCTTGTACTATTTTTGAGGCTCAATGCCTTTGATTAATGGATGTCTTTCTTTTGTTCGCTCATTTTCTTATATATGTTAATTGCCTTTACATTTCTGTCAATGCCTTTACAATTATAACATATAGTGTTGGGCTTTTGTTCGAATTGAACTTGCCTTTAGTGGAATCAGGGTTCAGCCTTAGGTTCTGTTCATTTTAAGAAACGAACAACCTTTAAGTGGCTTTGGTCCTTAGGTTCTGTTCATTTGTAAAACGAACAACCTTTGAATGGACTTGTACCTCGAGCTTTTGGACTTTTCCTTTTTTGACGAACAACTATTATATTTACATTGCAAAATAATTACAAGTGTTGTAAGACTGTCCATCACTATCATATATAATCTGACGAACAGCTTTAAACACAAACTAAAACTTGCTCGCTTATAATATTTTTTGCCGAGCAACTCTATCTATAAAACCAAAAGCACTAGCACCAGACTATACAATGTGCCGAGCAACTTTTGAATCTATACTTAAGAAAAAGTTTTAAAAAATTAGGCAAGTTTTTAGCCCTTTATAGCCTTCCTTCAGCTCATACGCATCCCTTGCCCCCCAAGACAATTGTTCGCCCACTTATTGATAGTACTTCTTGAGATGTACGGCATTCCAGGAGTATGAGGCCGGCTTGCCTTCCATATCTTCGAGATCGTATACGCCATTTACGAATTTTTCCGTTATACGATATGGGCCCTCCCAAGCTGGTCCCAGTACTCCTGAAGATTGGGCGAGCAGTTTTCTTAGAACCAAATCTCCAACTCTGAATTCCCGGACTTTTACACGGGAATTATAATAACGTTCTGCTCGCTGCTTGTATGTGGCATTTTTTAACTCCGCATTTAATCTTTTTTCTTCGAGCAAATCCATTTCAGCACTCAGAGCAGAATTATTTGCTTGTTCATCAAAGTTGGTCGTCCTAATCGTACTGGTCCTTAACTCAATAGGTATTACTGCTTCTGTTCCGAAAGCCATAGCAAAGGGTGTTTTTCCGGTGCTAGACCTGGGAGAAACTCTGTATGCCCACAAGACTTCCGGGAGTTCAATAGACCAACCACTTTTGCTCTCCGCCAGTCTTACTTTTAATGTATGCTTGATTATCTTGTTCACAACTTCAACTTGTCCGTTTGACTGGGGATGATAAGGTGTGGAGTAATGTTTTTTGATCCTCCACTTCGCACAGAATTCTCTCAACTCTTGTCCATCAAATTGTGGACCATTGTCTGTCACAATTGCCTATGGAACTCCGAAACGACAGACAATGTTCTTCCAAATAAAGTTGATCATCTTCTGCTGCGTGATGTTCACCATGGCCTCTGCTTCTACCCATTTAGTGTAATAATCGACTGCCACAACGGTAAATCGAACATTTCCTACTCCAGCCGGGAAAGGACCAATGATGTCCATCCCCCATTTTGCAAAAGGCCATGGGCTGTATACTGACACGAGCTCCTGGGCCGGGGTATGAATATTCGGGGCAAAAATCTGACACTGATGGCAAGTTTTTGCTTTCTTGATCGCATCCTGACGTAATGTCGGCCAATAATACCCTTGCCTGATGGTTTTGTACGCCAAGGCTTGCCCCCCAGTGTGATTTCCACATACTCCGGCGTGAATTTCTTCGAGTACTGCTTGCCCTTGCCCCCTAGGCAAACACTTGAGAAGTGGGACTGATATTCCCCTTTTGAAGAGTTGCTCGCCCACCAGAGTATATCTGGCGGCTCGCTTTACTAGCTTGGCAGCTTCAAAAGGATTGTTTGGTTTTTCCCCACTTTTCAAGTATTTGACTATACTTGTTCTCCAGTCTTCTTCACTGGTTTGATCGTCGAGTTGGTTGACATTATAGCTTACTGTTGATGGATCTTTCATTTTTGTAACTATAATATCTGCCAACTCTACGGGGCCTTCACTTGTTGCTAGTCGAGCAAGCGCATCTGCTTGAGTGTTGCTCGTCCTTGGAATTTGCTGTATGAAAACTTGCTGCAACATGGACATCAGGTGAGCAACAATCCGTTGATACTCGATCATATGATCATCTTTTGCTTCGTATTCACCTCGGACTTGGTTCACGATCAATTGTGAATCGCCAAATATTTGCAAGCGTCTGACACCAACTGCGAGAGATAGGTGGAGACCAGCAATAAGAGCTTCATACTCAGCTTCGTTGTTGGTTGCCATGAAACCAAATCTGATTGCCGAGGTGAATACTTGTCTATCTGGGCTGATTAAAACTACTCCTGCCCCCGAGGCTATATTGGTTGATGATCCGTCCACATAGAGATGCCAAGGATGATCAAGTCCTCTCGTCGGATCTGGAGGGAAAGTTAGTTCGACTATAAAGTCGGCTAATGCTTGCCCTTTGATCGCTGTTCGAGGAGCATAGGTCACCCCGAATTGGCTAATCTCCAGTGACCATCTTAAGAGACGTCCTGCAGTGTCGGGGCGATGGAGAATTTGCCTGAGCGGGAAAGTTGTTAGAACTTCGACTTGATGGTTAAAGAAGTATGGTCGTAACTTTCTCACACTCATAACCAAAGCATATGCCAGCTTTTCGGTTGGAGCATATTTGATCTCTACTTCATGCAAAGCCTGGCTGACGTAATATATAGGTTGGTGGAATTTGCCGTCTTCGCGCACCAAGACAGAGCTGATGGCAACTTCTGATGCGGCTAAGTATAAAAAGAGCTTTTCTCCTGGGATTGGTTTTGATAGGATTTTGACATCTCCCAGGTAGTCTTTAAGTTGATCAAAGGCCGCTTGGCAGTTGTCAGTCCATGCAAACTTTCCTTTTTTGACGGCCTAGAAGAATGGACGGCACTTGTCCCCCGACCTGGATATGAACCGGTTCAATGCTGCTAGGCACCCGGTGAGTCTCTGCACTTCTTTCACCGAACGTGGTGGTTGCATATCCAAGATGGCTTTAACTTTTGAAGGGTTGGCCTCAATTCCCCGCTGGCTAACAAGATGACCCAAGAATTTTCCCGAGTGAACTCCAAAGCTGCTTTTCTTTGGATTCAACTTCATGTTATAGTGTCGGAGAATTTCGAACACTTGAGTCAGATGTTGAAGATGGTCTTCCTTCTTGGGACTTTTGACTACGATATCGTCTACATAGACTTCAACCGTATCTCCAATTTGTTGATCAAACATCTTGTTCACCAGTCTTTGATATGTTGCTCCAGCATTTATGAGGCCAAACGGCATTCTCTTCCAGCACAGCAAGTTTTTGTTAGTATAAAAAGCTGTGCTTTCTTGATCGTCAGGATGCATTGGGATTTGATGATACCCTGCAAAAGCATCCATGAATGTTAGCATTTCGTGACCCGCAGTGCTGTCCACCAATTGATCGATGTGCGGGAGAGGAAAGTTGTCCTTCGGGCATGCTGCATTCAGATCTGTAAAGTCTATGCATAGCCTCCAGGTTCCATTTGATTTTCTCACCAGCACAGGGTTTGCTACCCATTGTGGACAAAGTGCTTGACGGATCAGATCGTTGTCTAACAGTTTTTTAACTTCTTCATTCAAGGCTTGGTATTTGTCTGGGCCGTACTTCCTTCGTTTTTGATGGACGGGCTTTCTTGCTTGATTTATATTCAGCTTGTGGCAAGCATGTTTTGGGTCTATCCCCACCATATCTGCGTGAGACCAAGCAAAGACATCTAGATTCTTGGTGAGGAACTCTTTCATTCGGGATCTGTAAGGCTCTGGGAGCTCAGATCCTATGAATAATTCAAGATCTTCGTTGTCGGGATTAACTTTGAACGCCTCCAGCTCTTCGACTGGAGTTGCTCGTCGTTTTTGTCCCTTCCAACGGGGATCAAATATGGGTTCCTCATGGTTGAAATTATTTTTGATGTCCATGGGCTCTGCCCCCAGACGGGGTTCTAGATCATCAGTTGGCTCCGTCCCATTATTGTTCGTCTGTACTTGGCCCTCCAAGTCCCCCACTGAGGGTTGTTCGTCATCACCCCTTTGTTGTTCGTCAGATGGGGGTTCCTCGCGGGTGGTAACGAGTGGCTCGTCCAACACTTGCTCGTCCAAGTGTTGTTCGTCCGTATCCATGTGGTCGTCCATGTCCATCATATTGTTCAGTATTGATGGTTCGTTGACGGGATAACTTGTTGCTTCCATCATGGATATTTGTACAAATTTTGCTCGTAGCTGTTGAATGCATTCTCGTGCTCTCCGTTGGTCTCCTTTAATTGTGCCTGTTCCATTAGCTGTTGGAAATTTCAAACAATAGTGGTAAGTGGAACATGCAGCTTTAAATTCATTGAGAAAAGGTCGGCCAAGAAACCCGTTATAGGTCGACTCCTGGTCTACAACCAAGAAATCTACCATTCTTGTTATATTTCTTTCGGGTTCATTAGCCGTTACAAGTTGTACTGCTAATGTTACAATTCCCAACGGTGTTGTCACAGCATTCCCGAAACCTATGATTCTATGTGTTGTATTTCGAACATAACCCGAATAATCTCCCAGATTATCGAGGGTCTTCTTGAATAAGATGTTGGTGTAGGCTCCGGTGTCCACCAACAGTCTGTGGACTCTGGTCCCCATAATCTTGGCGCAGATTACGAGTGAATCATTGTGCGGAGTTAAGACGCCTTCAAGGTCTTTTTCGGTGAAAGTTAATTCTGCCGTTTGCATGATAGACGGCTTAACTCCTATTTCTTGTACTTGGCCAATCGCTCGTAGCTCCGCTTTCCTCTTCCGATTAGAGTCGGGTGGTTGTCCATCAAAACACCCTCCCGCGGGACCTGCGGGTTCCATCATGAACATATCTTCTAAAGGTTGAGCTGGCATACTGGGAACTGGTCGCCCGGGTTTGTTGTTTCTCTGAGGTTGACCATCCTCTTCGTCTTCTGAGTTGTTCTCCCGAGCTCTTTTCCCAGGTTGCCTTTTAACGAAATCGGAGAGCTTTCCCTCCTCATAAAATCGCCAGAGTTGCTTAAGCAAATCTCTACACTCACTTGTAAAATGCCCCACACTTTGATGGTAGGCACAATACTTGTTTGGGTTGAGTTTGCCAGTATCCTGGCGGATTTTACGTGGTGGGGAAAGCAACTCTCTCTCCTTTACGCTCTCATACACAGTATCAACTGATACTGTCAACACTTGGTTCAGTTTTTCCTTCAAATCCGATCCTTCGGTGAATGCTTTCATATTTTTTGGGACCCTGTAGCTTGTCCCGACGGGCTTTTTGTTATTCTCCTTAGGATCAGCTTTGTTCTCCCCTAAATTTGTTTGTAGGGCCTCGTGCATGGAAACGAAAATGCCAGCTTGGTTTCTGAACTCGGCATAAGTCTTTGGGCACTTCAGACGTACCTCCTTCCATAACTTCGACCCTTTTTTCAATCCGGCCATCACAGCGACGATCTTTGTATCTTCGCTCACCGGTTCTCCTTCTAGCAAAACTCTATCGAATCTTTCCATAAACGCCCGGTCAGTTTCATCATCATTTTGCCTCAAATCTGATAGCCGGTGTTTTTGGGAAAGATACGACCCCGCCGTTGAAAAGTGAGAAAGAAATTCTCGACTTAGCTGGACGAACGAGTGGATTGATGCCGGCGGCATTGATGAAAACCACTTGTGAACCCGATCGCCCAATGTTAAAGGAAAATTCCGGCATTGGGTGGCATCGCTGGCCCCCACGGAGACCATGTAATCCGTATACTTCGTTAAGTGGACCCGGGGGTCGGCGATGCCTTCATATTGAATGCTAGCCGGAAATTGAATCTTTTTCTGTATCGGGGCCTTCAAAATGTGAGCTGCCAAAGGTGAGGATGGCATGCTGGTCGTTCCCATCCCCCTCTGTTGGTCTAGTTGCCCCTGCATGTTCTCCACAGCCCTCCTTAGGCTTGATAATTCATCAAGAGGTGCCCCCTGACTTGGAGGCTGTTCGGCGAGCAAAGGCATTAACCTTTCTGCTCGTCGCAGTCCCTCGCTTGGAGTGGGCACTTCCTGGGCTTGCCTCCTAATGTTGTTCGCCGCATTTGGCCCTAGGCGCCTGAAGGCTGACTGGGAGAGTCTTTCATGGACTGATGGGCGAGGCTGTTCAAAAGTTGCTCGCCCATCTTCTACTCCCCGGCGAGCAGCTTCCCGCTGGGGTTGGCTAAGCCTGTCTTGGGCACTGGAACGTGTTGTTCCATGGCTAGACATAGTTGTTCGTCCGCGACCAGACTCAGCCTGTACTTCTCCTTGGTCGACCACCTTGGCCTTTCCCTTATTTCGTCTGACTTGGGCACTATCAACCTCTCGCTGTTCGCCCCTGGTAGTCCTGGGCCTAACAACCTCTAGGGACTTGTCCCTTGGCCTTGCTTGTGTTGGCCTGACCTGCTCTTGTTGTCTCTGGAGAGCCTGGAGAGCAGCTATGGTTTTGGCCAACTCGTTGGGGTTGTTCGCCAAAGCCTCCATCTCAGGGGGGAGGTTATGTGTTATGGCTGTATGTTGTGACCTGTTCGCATGTCTCGGGTCACGGTCCTGATGGTCGGCCGACGTGGCCCGGGTTTGAGATGGTCTTTTCGACAAACGTGATCCTTGGGTCTCTTTAGATTGAGGCATTTCAATTTAAATTAATTCTTAATTTATAAATTGAAGAACACCAAGAACACCAAGAACACTTTTGTTTGTATCTTCAAATATTTCTTGAGATTTCTTATGGATCTTCAAGTTTTCAGCTTGAAGTTCTTGAGTAATCACACTGAACCGGAGGTTCGGACCCTTCTTCTAGCGCCAAATTGTTGGTGAACGAATCTAATCGTAAGGATTAGTGGCTGTTTTAATCCGTTTTTACGTCACCAATCAATAACGTGTGATTGATTACCACCGTAAATGGTAAATCGGGGTTTGGATTTATCGAATTTGTAAATTCGGTAGTCGAAATTGGACTTATTTCGTATGTGAGTTTGAGTGTGTTTGTGTGTATTTTTTGCCTGAAATTCGAAAATTAATTATTCAATAAGCTGGAGAACAACTATTTATAGAGGCTAGCAAGCATGAGGTGCTACTGACTCTTGGTCTCCCTAGCTTGCATGCCTGACATGTGTCCTTTGACCTTAGTTTGACCTTATCTAAGCTGAATCTTAGTTACAAAGTCTTCTTTTGGGCCTTATCTCGGACTCATTGTTGTTCGCTTATGTCGGTTTAAATGATCTTGATGACACTTCAACTGAAAGTTGTTCGCCTCTTGAGGGTGTACTTTGGAAGTTGTTCGCCTTATGGCTTTAGGATCTTTGTCCTTTGTTCACTTGTACACACTTCTTTGGCTATTTGTTATATCATAGTTTGACCAAGTTGTTCGTCATTGATGACCTCACAGTTGGCTCATTCTTGGTTTTGGGCATAAATTCCTGTTCGCCCATTAGTTGTTCGTCGGGGAGTTGTTCGTCACTTTATACACCTCTAAAATTGGTAGATGCACCCCAACTTGATTTTCTTTGTTGATTACCCTTGATTTGAGGTTGGTTCTTCATAATCCTTGATGTTGCTTTAATCCTTGTTCGCCATTTATTGACTTATGTTCGCCTATCAACAACCGTGATGCCCAAGGACCACCATGGCGCCCAGCAGGTAACTCCATCCGTTCGGAGTAATTTGGTTATCGAAAGATTCCACGCGGCGAGCAGTCGGGAAATAGCCGGGTGGAGCGGGAAGCGGAGTCCCGCATGCAGCGTATCCGCATTGATGGCGATTAGCCCCTCGGGAGGCTGGTCTGCACGCTCGTCGGCCCGAGGAGCGTAGAAATGAATGTCGGAAGGTGTCTCAAAGGTCCAGTAGATCTCTTTGAGGTCAGCATCCACGGGCAAGCAGCTAGGGCGGCGAGAGGCCCCGAATTCAGTCTCTCGGGCCTCGCGGTAACAGCGGGCATTGCGTCTCCGCACAAACCGGCTCATGTATTTGGAATAATCAAAGTCGATGAGTCGGCTATCCTCATAGTCGACGTGCTCGGGCATGTCCTCCTGGTCGGATAAATAGTTTTCCGCACAAGGCGGGTAGGAGGATAAGGGGGAAACGCTGAGGGCAGGGCCCTCCCGTTGAGGGCTCATCCTCTCTAGATCATCGACATAGGCATCCATATCGGTGGAGGTGCCCTCGCCTTCACGGGCGGCGGCGCGGGAGGTGCCCTCCTCGGCTTGGCGGAGGGGTCTCTTGGCATCGGCAGCGGCACGATGGCGGAAGTGGAAGACGTCGGCGGCCCCAACACTCTCGACGGAGTCACTCATAATGAAAAGAGAAGAAGAAGGAAGAAGTGTAGGAAAGAGCAAGAAATTACCTTGAAAATGAAAAGAAGTCGCCAGATTCTGGAAAGAGCCGCCGGAAAATTCGTCGGAAAAAGCGAAAACTTGCTAAAGGGGGGCAAGAGAGAGAGAGGCGAAAATAAGAATGAGAGGGGGGACCCCTATTTATAGGAGAAATGGGGGGACTAAACTGTAAAAAACGGGGTCAAAAGTAGAATTAAACAAAAGTCTGGGGGGCGCGTGGGGGACAAAATCGGTGGACGTGATGCCTGGGATCTTGCGCGTCAGCTACGCCATCCCGTGACGTCAGCAGGCGCGGAACACGAAACGATACCTTGGAAGACGGAACGTCACCCCCCAAAATTCAAAATTAAAATTCAAATCCGCGGTTGGACCAGCCCGCCACCCGACGTCGATGGCCTCCCGATGGCGGACTGGTGGGGCAATTGTTATACCCGAATAATAATACCCGACTATTCGGGTAACGGGATCAACCCGCTGGGCCGAAGTGGAGCACAGACGAGGAAATCAGGATAACCGGTCTGGGCCGAACAGGTGGGTAGAATCTCGACGTCTACCCGATAAAGGCCATGGAGATGTATCGGGGAGCGTACTTGTTGGGAAGACCAGAGGCCGGTCGGCCAGCAACAAGCCTTGGGAGACCTCTACCCACTTCCCGATAAAAGGTTCCTAAGGCCACTAGCCACCCGCTCGGTACCCGGCTACCCGGTTACCCGTCTGCCCGATCCCAGCTCCGCCAGCTGTGGGTATGGTCAGTACCACCAGTACAGAGGATGTGACAGAGTCAAAGTGGGTAGTTGGGGCCAAGTCCCATCTGCTCAGGGGTAGCAGTGGCACGTGGCATCTTCTCATTGGCCCGTAGGGGAGGCTGTAGCCACTCATTACCTCCAAGCTAGGAATAGAAGGGGCCCACAGGTCCACCAACCCAAGGTGGGGAACCCCACCATGTACACTATAAATAGGGCCTTTAATGCCCAAATGTAACACAACACACATTTATTGCAAATCTACTCTTGAGGGCTCATTCACTCTTGTATTTATTGCTTATAGCTATCATAAATAATTAAATCCTACCCGCTAGGAACCAGACGGCGAGATCCTCACGAAATCGCTGTCAACAAAATCGTATGTCTTACCATGTCCATTTAAAACGTAGTGAAAATGCTTGGTATTACTAAGAGAGAATTTACTGAGCTTGCTCTCAATGGTAATAACCATAAGTGTTGAAATTCATCTAGCCTCATCCTAATTAAGTGGAACTATTGTTTACGGTCCCAAATCCACTGATACCCAGAAGGCAAAAGCGTTGATTTATCTCAGGTACGACTTGAAATATGAGTACCTTACTGAGATGGACCCTAGCATTTTATGGACATCCCTGAAGGATTTTTTCCATCAACAAAATAATGTAATCCTCCCTCAAGCACAATACGATTGGCTGAACCTCTGTTTTCAAGATTTAAATCCATAACGGAGTACAATTCTACCTTGCATCGTATTGTATCTCAGTTAAAATTATGCCAGCAGCAAATTACTGAGGCCGAGTTGATGCATAAAATCTTATCAACATTCCATGCTAGTAACCTTGTACTTCAGCAGCAGTACACCTCTCACTCAGAGCTAATTTCTGCACTTTTAGTGACAGAAAAATACAACCAACTCCTAATGAGAAACCACAATGTTAGAGTGGTTGGCTCACAAGCAGTGCCTGAAGCACATGTTGTAGCTCAAGGGAGCCTGAGTGGGCGTAAGCGTGGAAGAGTGGAAATCCTCAACCCCAAGCACTTTGTTGAGGCTTATCGAAAGATACAAAAGGACAACAAGGGAAAGACCCCTCAGGGTGAATCTCACTATGCCAGTCTGCCTGAAGCAGATTTTGACATAGACAACGATGATCTTTTGAGCTTAGAGCTCGAAGATTTTGGAGACAAAGAGTGATTTACATATTGAACATTATTAGTATCTTGACTTGAGCATTGAAATTCATCTTGCTTAATTTGGGACAAAAGCAGTAAAATCTTGACTTCATCTTTGTCCAAAAGGCAGATGCACTGATTAAATTCTCTGATACCATCTCAATAAAATATCAATTGTTTATGAAAAATCCCTGAAGGATTGTATTCATCAACGAATATCTTATTAAAAAGAAATTGTCGTTTATAAAAAATTCCTAAAGGATTATATTCATCGACAAAATTTGAATAAAATCGATAGCAGAATGAGGTGGTCGAGATCGAGTATTCCCCAAGCGAATTTTAGCATACCAGTTTGCCTAAAGCAAATATGGACATTGTCAGTGATATGACATTAAAGACTATAACTTGTCAAGATACATAGTGCCATTATTTTGTAATTTTTTATGCATGTTATGACTATATGTCTTGTCATAATTAATATTTGCAAAAAAAAAAAATTACAACTCAATTACCGAATGTCTTTAACAGCTCCAGCAGAGTTACTGAATTATATATTTATATAGAAAATTTCCGATTAAAATTGATGTCCCTGAAGGACAAATATTACATGCTAATGAATCTAAAGCACGCCTGAATCGTGGAAGACCTCAGTAATAAAATCCAACCTCCTGAAGAGTTGTAGATCTGGTCTTAAAATCCAATTTAGATTCATACATGTTATAGCATGAGCGATTAGTCCATCTAAAATAATAATGTGATATGTCGGATTTTGTCTAAGTTTATTGGCTATAACACGTCAAACTCTTTCGTAAATAAATTTATATGGCATGCACAAATGGTGAACTTGGAGTACGGCTGAATCGTACTAAAGTTGGGATTAAATCTCCCATTTTTAGAATGGTTTTATTGAGATATTTATGGACTGATTATCCTAGTATGGGGACCATTTTGATAGTTAATGACCATAATTAATGCTTTCACACGGTGGACCTATGTATGCTCGTTATCCACTTGCAATCATGTTTTTGCCAAGCCTATTGCAAAACTATTGAACTTATTTCTCATTTCCCAAATTATCAAATTAAGTTCATTTGAATGGATAATGCCAGTGAGCTCACATTTACAACATTCAATGTTTGTTACATGGCATTGGGAAATTAAAGTGAAGCATTAAGTCCTTTACGTCCACACCATAATGGTCTAGCTTAGTCACTAATATGATGCATCAAACTAATCGCTAGACCGTTATTGCAGAAAATTCCAACTTAGCTACATGTTAGGGGCATGAAATTTACATGTAGTTACTCGAATTCAAATCTGACCCACTGCATATCATTAGTCCTCCTCTCTACAACTAGTGCACAGAAAATGACACATCATTTCCCATCTTCGAACATTCTATTGTGCAGTATGCGTACCACCACAACACGTTAACATCCCTGTTGGCTAACTGCATAATTGACGAAGAGTCTATTCTTGGCATTAGGGGGAGATTAGAATCCAAAAATTAAATGAATGCCGAGAAGTTTCCTTGAAGGAAACAAATTGAGATACTTTCCTTGAAGGAAAGAGACCAAGAAATTTTCCTAAAGGAAAAAGGTTTTCGATATTTAGACTCATGCACTAGTTTAATTGAACTTGAAGTTCAAATGATAAGTAACTTGCAATATATAGCAAGTAATCTGCCAGATGAGTTTATTGACTACAAAGGTGTAGAGGTCCAAATAAAAACGAGCATACATGTCCCCACACGCTAGAAGCGTAAATGACCTATAAAAGAAACATGCACACCTAGAATGAAAGCTAGCAAAATTGGTCAGTCAAACTTGAAATCTCCAGAAGAGATACGTCCAGAAGATTTGAAATCTCCAGAAGAGATTCATCTTGAATACGAAGAATCCTAGTAACACAGTACGTGCACAAAAGGATCTAATACTAGGATTACGGAACGACCGTATCAAATACAGAAGGGAAATGATGTGAATCTGGTTAATATGAGATCAATAAATAAATACCAGAGAAACAATATAAATTTATTGTCGACAACGTATCTGTGTCCACAGTTGCTCTTTCTAAAATCTGGATCCAGTACCTAAATTGGGTTCCCGAAGCACTTTGATTTGGGTGCAATAAGGAAGAAACAAAAATATGGCAGAGTTAAACTTGCAAAAATAAGGTTTGGTTCTATTGTACGTACACTCGAAGAGTTATCCCTGTTGGATAATGAGTGTTTACACGAAAACCAAATAAGGTGGTGAGCGAGATTAATAGCTTTAGGGTTTTCGCAGAAACCCATAGTTTTCACAAAGACCCATGATTGTTTGTGATCAAGCATATTCTCCTGGTATGAACAAACAAAGTTCCGCTAATCACTGACAGCTAAAATAAAATGCAGTTAATGGATCTTGTAAATCACATATTTTATATGGTTATTACATGTCGATATTTATATCCTTGATGGATTTAAGATTCCCTAGATGAGGAATGATAAAAACCACAGTATGTATAGTATAAAACTACGAAGGTCATTGCATGATCTAAAAACAGTCGGATCAAATATGGTACGATCGACTTAGTGAATTCCCCCCGAAGAAGGAATATACAAACAATATAGTTTTCCCTTGCGTATTTATAAAGAAATCACAAAGTAGTTTTTGCATCATATCAGTATATGTTGACGATCTAAACATAATCGGAACATGCAAAGAGATTGAAGAAACCAGTTCAATCTTGAAAGCTGATTTCAAAATGAAAATCTTGGATAAAACCAAGTATAGTCTCGACTTGCTTGAAAGTGTGCGTGTGTTAAAAAGTGCAGATGTTGTAACAAATGTTAAAGCAATTCTTACAACAATCTGGTAAATCAGAATATAAAACGTATACAGCGGAAGACTTAAACACACAATTGCAAAGGGGAATACTTTTTAACACAAACTATCATAAATAGTTTGTGCTAGCCTTATGGCGAAAGGTTCACTATAAAAAGATTAGTGATACAAAAGTTGTGTGAAGAGTATAATCGTTCACAACGGAAACAAGACTCGATATCACCTATCAAATCTAAATTGGCTAAGTGTATAACATAATACACCGTCAAAATTGATCTCACTTTATATCGATGATCTTACTATCTATGGATATAAGTTCGATCACAAGCTATGCGTGAAAAACTCTATTTCAAGGCATAACATAAACGTTGGAATAACTGCCCTATCACCTTTAAACTCAGGATCAACACTAGAGTAGGTGTACTCGTTTACTCCACACTTGGTACTGAAAGATTCGGCCTCTATTTATAGGCAGAAGTCTTCAATCCAAAAATAACTTCTCTTTGTAACCGCCTCCATGATCTTTATGTTGTCTCACGTCTCTTTCTTTATTCTTCATGCTTCTTGATGCAACCGCCTGATCTAGATAGTTCTAAAACGTCCTGGATAAGTCTGAAACGTGTAGGCCCTTGTAGATCCTTGTAGATCCTTCTGGAACCCGTAACTGCTCATGTTGCTACCAATGTTATGCAACATTCACTGCAACATTGATAATTCCAGAACCTTGTAGATCCTTCTAGATCTTCATCCTGTATGTTAAAACATCTAAGACAACATTTGATCATTAAGTGTTGGTTAATGAGAAGAAAGGGCAAATTCATGTTGTTTCAAAGTAAATAGTGAATACTTCACTACCAACAACATCAACAATCTCCCCCAATTTGACCTTTCTGCTACAACACACCTGATGTATATATTAGTTCAATATATAAGTCAGTGATGTATGTACAATAGAGATCAACATCGTATTGTACACTTATCTTTTCAACCTTGTGTAGCAAAACAGCCAAAAAACAAGATGATAAACTGTAAGTTGAACCACCAAAAACAAGATGAAATAACACTAAGTTAATTTCACCAAAACAGAATGAACATCATCATATATGCTCATCAAAATCAACAGAATGAGTAACATAATGTTTACCCATTCAAATTACAACTTCAAAAATTAACTGAAACAAATCCTAACAGTTCTAATATAATAACCTGACAACTAATATAATATTGTCTTTTCAGAAAATAAAAACATCCTATCATAGCAATAATAATTAAAAGCATAAATCAACCAAGAGTACTTAGAGGCAATCACAAAAGAGGAACTTGATATCACTGTATAAAATATACAGCTGCAGCTTCAAGCATCTTGCACTAAGCTCCCCCATAAATTGTGCTTCCTCCAGTCTCTAAGATAACTTCAAATTTTGGCAGAGATGTCAGGCAGATCACCATATAGTTCAGCTTCCTCCTGGATATCAAATGTTGCAAAGTTTGCAACAACATCTGCAGCAACATCTGCACCTCCTCCATCAGGTCCAGTTGCACCACCTTCCTCAGCAACAGGCTCATCAGCATTTACCTCATGAATTTCAACTCCCCTGGCAGCAGCAGCAACTGGTACTCCCCCTGTTGTTGCAGCAGAAGTTCATCAATTGAGTCCTGCAAGTGCTTTAGTTGAGTTTGAATAAACTCAGGTGAGATATTCAGAGAATAGGTTGTGGGAGCTGGAATGTTGCTAGGTATGTTCTCAGCATTCTGTGCAGGAGCAGGGTCAGGAACAGGTTGGTGTGGTTCTGCATCATCTTCTTCAGCATTATCCTGCAGGGGTAAGTCTAACACTCTATTTCCAGATAATAAATAGTGAGATATACCCATCAGATGAACTCTCCCCCTCAACAACTCATTCCTTTTGTGAATAAAGTTGTGACTCCTCAAATATCCATAAATCAGCACAGGGTAAGGAAGGTTGCCCTTCTCAGAGATCTTCCCAGCAAACTTCATCATGTGATGAAAAATAACCAAGCCCAGGTTAAAAATTTTCATCACACCAATTCTGTACATCAGTACAGCTTGATCTCTGGTCACCTTTGTGGAGTTTGTAGAGGGTATCCAGTTATACACTACCAGCTTATGTAATACTGAATACAGAGAGGTCAATGAGGCAGCTAACATATTCTTCTTCCATTTGTTAACTCTTCCCCCAGTCAGAACAGTAATGATCTCATCCATATGAGGAACATCTTCTTCCTCAACATCCTCAACATGCAGAAACTGGTTAATTAACTTAGGAGTAAAATGAACACTCCTATCTCTAAACCTTACAGCACCATACCACCTAGAATTCCTTCTAGCCTGGTTCTTTCTCAGACAAGCATAAAACTCATACACCCAATCAGTAACAAATGCATCAGCAAAAGTAACAGCATGTATCAAACTTCTCTCTTCTAAAAATCTAACTAGACCTTTGGATTCAAACTCATCAATGTTAATTTTTCTTTCAATTAACATATTTCTTTTCCTTAATCTTTCCAACTTTTGGTCTAAAGATTCATCATCATCATTATCAGAACTAACATGCTCAACAAAGTGTTCAGATGCATTACCTTGATCAGAATCAGTTTTGGTTTTGTCTGAGCTACTATCAGAACTGCTGTCATCAGCTTCAGGTCCTGGTGCTGCTGCACTTGTTCCAGCACCACCAGTAGCACATTCAAACTTCCTCTTAGTCCTCAACTCAACTCTTGCTCTCCTCCTCAGTTCAAAAATAGGTACATCACTCTCATCAGTTTCTTCTTTCTCCTGGCTTTCAGATTGATCAGTCTCTTTCTCAGATGAGTCTTTGGAGCTTGACTCCTTTTCAGATTCTGAAAACACTCGAATAGGTCGAGTGGCAACATCTCCTTCATCATCCTTCTTCTTCCTTGCGGTTTCAGAATAGTTCACCCTCTTCTTTGCTCTACCTGATCTCCTCCTTGATTGAACAGGGCTCCTTTTCCTCTTGCCTCCCTTTTTCTTCACAGCTTTGGCTATTAGAGCAGGCTCAAAATCCTCAGACATTGAAGAATCAGTTTTGGGTGATTCTTCTTTGTCCTCCTCTGATATTTCAACATCAGGGACTTCAGCATTAGGGCTTTTCTCCCTAGTTTCTTCAGCAACAGTTTCCTTGACAGTGGGGGTCTCCTTTGTAGCCTGATCACCTGTTTCAACACTCTTTGAAACATTAGCAGTAGGGCTTTTGGCTTGGCTAGAGGATTTAGGATTTTCTGATTGCACAGTCGAAGAAGGACCTCCGACATGAACAGTAGGAGAAGGGTTTGGAGGTTGGTTCAAGTAAGATGCAACATCTACTTCAATAGAGCCAATGGTTAGTTTGGGAACCACAGGGCTTCCTTGAAGGCTTTGTGCAATGCCGCGTGCGATCGTCTCTAGCTGATCGACAGTGGCTTCATTTGGGATGTAGATGTTTACGGGAAAAGCTTGAACAGGTGTTAGAGTAGTAGGAGGTGTTGTGCTCGATGATGGAGCAACAGAGGCACCATTTGGGTTTTGGCTTGAGGCCATTTCTGCAAGAAGGTTCAGATTCGAGTGTGAAGGAGTTGAAGGGTTTGCGCGAGTTTTTGAGCTGTGAGAGGACTTCTTTTGATTTCCAGCCATTAAGTAGACAGTAAAATTAAGTAAAAATAAAATTTAAAAGAAATAACACTAAAACCCTAAGATGTGAACACACAATTTTCAACACTTAGTCGAAAAATCTGAATTTCACTCATATGCTGAACACTGAGAATTAAACATAAGACATGAAGGAAATATATATAGAAGAAAGTACGGAAGTTATTTTAATTACCCATGAAAGTGAATATTCTGGAATTTTAAATCAGTTGAAACTACCCACTCTCCCATAAGAGATCGTGGGTTATTTCATGAGTAAAAAATCCAATATTTAATTAATTAAACACACTAAATTATGCACTACTTGAATAAATTGAAAAAACATGGGTTTATGCATGTGGAATTTAAAAACAAATCCCTGAAAAATCGGTCCATAACTTAACTTAGAAAAATAAATACGAACTGTATATGATGTTGTATTCAAAATTGGAACACACACTTCAACATCGGTTTTAATATCCAATGTCGCACTTTTTATCAAATAATTTTAGCACTTTTTATTCACATTGATCCATCTTTTCAAGAGAGTGCATCGTAGCAGCGAACTCCGTGCCCCATAATTACTCAATGGATTTGTGACATGTTGATGTTTTACTAATCACCTTTTGAAGAGAAGACATCGTAGTAGCGAACTCCGTGCTCCATAGTTACTCAGTGAATTAGTTACATCTTGATGTGCTTTTTCAAAAAACTTCTTATGCGTTTGAGAAGAGTGATTCCTTTTTATTTTTACACAACAAACATACTTAGTTCAGATTTATTTTTCAAAGAAATTAAGAAACAAAATACAAGAACAAGCTTTAATTAGAACATGCAAATACCCTGATGTTGTTATGGATGTTTTAACAAACATAACAACATCCGCTTCTCAGTTACTCAGATTGTGCACATACCAAGAGATTTCCTAAAAAATGAGAATCTCTCATGGTCTAATGCTTTAGTAAACACATCAGCAAATTGATTTTCAGTGGGTATGTATTCTAACTTCACAATATTCTTCTCTACAAGATCCCTTATGAAATGATGTCTAATACTTATGTGTTTAGTAAGTGAGTGTTGAACTGGATTTTTCGAAATGTTGATAGCACTCGTGTTATCACAAAATACAGTTAAAGTGTCACTCTCTAAACCATAATCACTAAACATTTTACTCAACCAAAGAAGTTGTGTACAGCAACTACATGCTGCAATGTACTCAGATTCTGCAGTAGATTGTGATACACAATTCTGTTTTCTACTATGCCAAGAAATCAAATTGTTACCCATGTAAAAACAGCCACCACTCGTGCTTTTCCTATCATCAATATCTCCAGCCCAATCAGTATCACTATATCCAACAAGTGCACTGCTTGTGTCTTTGGTATACCATATACCAAGATCAGTTGTTCCAGCCACATACCTTATGATTCTCTTGACTGCATTCAAATGAGATTCTTTGGGACAAGCTTGGTACCTGGCACAAACACATACACTATACATAATATCAGGCCTGCTTGAAGTTAAGTACAGAAGACTACCTATCATGGATCTATACAAAGTTGGATCAACATCTTGACCAACAGTGTCTTTACACAACTTTTGTGTAGATCCCATAGGAGTTTTCATGACTTTTGAGCTTTCTAAACCAAACCTTTTCACTAAATTCTTTGCATACTTACTCTGAGAGAAGAAAATACCATTATCAGTTTGTTTGATTTGAAGTCCAAGAAAGTAATTCAAATCACCTACCATGCTCATCTCAAATGTTGCTGTCATTGCTTCAACAAACTTGTTTAACATAATGTTACAAGTTGAACCAAAAACAATGTCATCAACATATATTTGGGCTATTAACAAATCTTCTCCAGAATTTTTAATGAACAAGGTTCTATCAGCCTCTCCTCTTATGAAACCAAATTGCAACAGAAAGTCAGTAAGTCTACCATACTAAGCTCTAGGAGCTTGTTTGAGACCATACAAGGCTTTCTTTAGTTTGTACACATGATCAGGATACTGTGGGTTTTCAAAACCTTTAGGTTGTTCAACAAATGCATCTTCAATTAATATGCCATTTAGAAATGCAGCTTTTACATCCATTTGATGAAGATTAATGTTGATGTAACATGCAATTGCTAGTAACAGTCTAATGGACTCTATCCTAGCAACAGGTGCAAATGTTTCATCAAAATCAATACCTTCAACTTGAGTGTAACCTTGTGCAACTAATCTAGCTTTGTTCCTAATTATGTTACCGGACTCATCAATTTTGTTTTTAAAGATCCACTTAGTTCCAATGACATTAACATCATCAGGTCTTGGAACTAATGACCAAACATCATTTCTTTCAAACTGATTAAGTTCTTCATGCATAGCATTAATCCAATTTTCATCTTTTAATGCTTCTGTAACATTTTTAGGTTCAATTTCAGAATAGTAAAACTGAGCATTCACAATATTGCATATTGAAGACATGCACACAGACCTTACCATATCAACACGATTTGCACTTACTCTTCTTCTTGTTTGAACACCAACTGAAGCATCTCCAATAATCTGATTTGAAGGATGACTTTTGGTAATCCAAGTAGCTGGATTCTTCTTTGGGGTATACTGATTGTTCTGTGAAGTATCAACTGAATCTACAGGTGATGTTGAACCAGATGCTGTAACATATGGTGTAACATTCTCTGTTTTCAGTGATTCTTTTGGAACATCAGTAACATCAGTCACATCTTCAGTGTCATTCCCATCTATCAGATTCCTGTCATCATCAAAAACAACATTCACAGATTCTTGAACAGTGTTAGTTCTAAGGTTGTAGACTCTATAGGTTTTACTATTTCTAGAATAACCTAAGAAAAAACCTTTATCACTCTTAGAATCAAACTTGTGCAGTTGATCTCTTTCATTCAGAATGTAACACACACAACCAAAAACATGAAAGTATTTCACATTCGGTTTCTTATTGTTCAAGATCTCATATGGGGTTTTGTTGCTTCCAAATCTAAAATAGACTCTATTAGCAATATGTCATGCTGTATTCAATGCTTCAGCCCAAAATTTCTTTGCAAGATTTTTTGAAGTAAGCATTACTCTTGCCATTTCTTGAAGAGTTCTATTTTTCCTTTCAGCTATCCCATTTTGTTGTGGAGTTTTAGGAGAAGAAAACTCTTGGACAATTCCTTTCTTATTACAGAATTCTGAAAACATGCTATTTTCAAATTCTCTACCATGATCAGATCTAATCCTGCTTACTTTCAAGTTGAAAACAGTTTTAAATCTTTTGTAAAGAGTTTTAAAAACATCAAATGTTTCAGATTTCTCTCTTAAGAACTCAATCCATGTAAACCTAGAGTAATCATCTACCACAACTAGTGAATATTTCTTACCACCAATGCTTTCAGTATCCATAGGACCCATAAGATCCATATGCAGTAATTTAAAACAACGATGTGTCATGCAATGTGATAACATTTTATGCGACACTCTTACCTGCTTACCTTTTTGGCATGGACCACATACAGTGGGTGCAACAATCTTCAGTTTTGGTAAACCTCTCACTGCTTCAGACTTAACTAATTTTTGCATGAATCTATAATTTGCATGTCCAAGTCTTTGATGCCATATGACATTCTCATCACAATTTGACAAATGACATACTTTGTTTGTTCCAATTAGATAACAATTATCTGCTGACCTATTTCCAGTCATTAGACACTTGTTATCCTTGTTTAGAACATAGCATGAATCTTTATCAAATTTAACATGCAAATTGTCATCACATAGTTGACTTATACTAAGAAGATTAGCAAGTAAACCATCAACATGCAAAACATTATTAAGTTTAGGAAAACCTTCAACATTTAAGGTCCCTTTTCCAATGATTTTACCTTTTGATCCACCACCATATGTAACAGTTCCACCATTATAAGGTTCATAGTCAGACAAGTATTTAACATGACCAGTCATGTGTCTAGAACAACCACTGTCAAAGTACCATAGATCAGTAACACATGCTTTCAGAGAAGTTTGAACTACATTACATGTAACATGTTCTTTCTTTTTCTTAGCAGATTTTGACCAGTGTTTCTTAGAATGTGAAGACATTTCAGACAACACTTTCTGAATTTCTAGATCCCTTTTCAACTTTTGACAGTAAGGACGAATATGACCAATTTCAGAACAGTAGTGACACACATACTTCTTCACAGGTTTTTCAGTCTCATGTATTTTTGTTTTGGCAAAAAACTCAGTTTTTCCCTTAACAAATTTTACAGGATTATTCACTAATTTAGAAGTAGTCTCACCATAATAGCCCAAGCCATGTTTATTAGACTGTCCAGTAGTTAAGGAGTCACTTACAATGGAAGAACTTTTAGAGTATTTCTTAAAACTTAAGGTAGAATTTTTCAATTCTTCCTTTAGCTTAGAAATTTCTAAATCCTTCCTTGTTAGAATGACTTCTAACTTTGTCACAGTCTCTCTGAGATCATCATTCTCTTTGGCTATACTGGAATCATCATCCCTTATGTCATTAGAACCTGTCTCATCAACACACCTATTAAAACAGTTCAAATGTGAATGATTTTTGACAAATGTTGTTTCTGATGTTATAACATTGGAAACAACACTAGTGTCAAGATCATCCAGATCATCATCTAAAGAATCATCATAATCAATTCTTGCAGAAAAAGCTAGTTCCTCATCTTTAGAACCTTCAGGTTCATCATCATCTGAGTCATCACTAAAGGTAACATTAAAATTCAGTTTTTGTCTTAACCTGGTATTTGCACACTCATTTGCATAGTGTCCAAATCCAGTACATGCATCACATCTAACTGATTTTCTAAATTCAGGATCATACCTTGATTTATTACCTCTGAATTGCCTTGATTGATTATGATCCTTCCTTTTCTCTGGGTCTGATGGTGTATTGTTGAAAGGAGTTCTCTGTTGACCATTTCCTCGGGATCTATTCAGTTTCTTCTTCAGGTAGGAATTGAATTTCTTTGTAAAGAGGGCAATGTGCTCAGGAGTGTTGTAACATTGGTCTAGAACATCTTCATCAGACTCAACTTCAGTCACAAAGGGCTGATTTTCAGTGTTGAGTGATGTTTCACCTTTGAAAACAACAACCTTCTTTCCTTCACTTGTATCATCAGATTGAGTTGTGTTCATCTCATATGTTTTGAGAATACTTACAAGTTCATTCTGACTTAAAGTGTCAGTGTCCTTGGCTTCTTCAATAGCACAAATTTTTGCATCGAATCGTTTAGGAACAGATCGCAAAATTTTGTGTACAACTCGTACATTGGAAATTGGATCACCAAGTGCGTGTGATTCGTTGACAATCTCACTCAGCCTCTCATTGTACGCCGTGATTGTCTCATCATCCTTCATCCTTAGATTCTCAAACTTGGTCCCAAGCATTCGAAGTTTGGTCCTTCGAACACTTCCACTTCCTTCACAGTGCTCTTGAAGCCTCTCCCATTCATCTTTAGCCGTAGTACATGTTGATATAATCTTGAACATAGATACATCAACAGAGGTAAAGATAGCATTGAGAGCTTTGGAATTGTAGCTTGCCGTCGTGGTCTCCTCATTTGTCCATTCAATCTCCCGTTTGACTCTTGTCTCGCCATCATCATCTGCTTGATTTTTGGGCCATTCCCAACCGGTCAGAACACTTCTCCAAGCACGTTCATCAATAGACTTGATGTACATGCGCATCTTAGGTTTCCAATAGGCATAGTTATTTCCATCTAGTATATGGGGCCTAAGTGGGGTGTTTACAGGATATTCCATAGCAAAAGACACACTTAAAAACTCAGGATCTAAACTTAGTATATCAAGTTTATGGCTCTGGTGCCAATTGAAAGTGTGCGTGTGTTAAAAAGTGCAGATGTTGTAACAAATGTTAAAGCAATTCTTACAACAATCTGGTAAATCAGAATATAAAACGTATACAGCGGAAGACTTAAACACACAATTGCAAAGGGGAATACTTTTTAACACAAACTATCATAAATAGTTTGTGCTAGCCTTATGGCGAAAGGTTCACTATAAAAAGATTAGTGATACAAAAGTTGTGTGAAGAGTATAATCGTTCACAACGGAAACAAGACTCGATATCACCTATCAAATCTAAATTGGCTAAGTGTATAACATAATACACCGTCAAAATTGATCTCACTTTATATCGATGATCTCACTATCTATGGATATAAGTTCGATCACAAGCTATGCGTGAAAAACTCTATTTCAAGGCATAACATAAACGTTGGAATAACTGCCCTATCACCTTTAAACTCAGGATCAACACTAGAGTAGGTGTACTCGTTTACTCCACACTTGGTACTGAAAGATTCGGCCTCTATTTATAGGCAGAAGTCTTCAATCAAAAAATAACTTCTCTTTGTAACCGCCTCCATGATCTTTATGTTGTCCCACGTCTCTTTCTTTATTCTTCATGCTTCTTGATGCAACCGCCTGATCTAGATAGTTCTAAAACGTCCTGGATAAGTCTGAAACGTGTAGGCCCTTGTAGATCCTTGTAGATCCTTCTGGAACCCGTAACTGCTCATGTTGCTACCAATGTTATGCAACATTCACTGCAACATTGATAATTCCAGAACCTTGTAGATCCTTATAGATCTTCATCCTGCATGTTAAAACATCTAAGACAACATTTGATCATTAAGTGTTGGTTAATGAGAAGAAATGACAAATTCATGTTGTTTCAAAGTAAATAGTGAATACTTCACTACCAACAACATCAACATTGCTGATTCGAGAATTTCTCTGAAGGAAAAATGAATTCAAGTATTTCCCTAAAGGAAAATTAAATTTAAGTATTTCCCTGAAGGAAAATTAATTCGAGCATTTCCCTGAAAAAAAATTAAATTTAAGTATTTCCCGGAAGGAAAATTAATTCGAGCATTTCCCTGATGGAAAAATGAATATGATATCTCCCTGGAGGACGAATGAACTTTATACACCAGTCAATCTACTTGAAAAAAGTTATTTGAGAGATCCTGCATGGATAAACCTCATCCACTTAGTACACCTATGATAGTTCGATCTCTTGAAGTGGATAAGGGCCCATTTAGACCCAAAGAAGATACGGTGGATATTCTAGGATTAGAAGTTCCTTATCCAAGCGCTATTTGGTGCATACTTTATCTCGCAAACTGCACCAGAACGGATATCGCATTTACGGTAAATTTGCTTGTGAGATATAACGTTTTTCCTACCAGGAGACATTGGAATGATGTTAAACACATTCTAATGATATCTTAGGCTGATTATATTTTTCTTCGTGGTGATACTGTGATCAGTGACGGACACAGGATTTTGAGTGAGGGGGGCCCAAAATAATATAATATAATAAAATAAAATATTATGATTAATATTACGAGTTACTCTCCTGTGAAATTTATTTGTAGTACGAATTGATAACATAACATCAATTTAATAATATTATTGTTCTTATAAACTAATATTCGTAGCATTTTATATTGTAATATTAATTTTATAAGTATACTGATATTATTAAATGAAGTCATGACTACTATGACAAATAAATTAAATTAAAAAAATAAAAAAAGGGCAAAAATTAAGTATAAATAAAACTAAAGAAGAAATCAAAATAAATTAACTAAAGCAATATATAATAAGTCCTGTATATAAGAATATGAAATTATGATTTTGAAGAGAGAGGGGCGAGAGGGAGCAGGGAAGAGGAATGGTTATGTATAAAGGAAAAAAAATTGGAGATGGGTTTTGAACCCAAGACCACAAAGCCAATACAAAACATATCAACCACTGGGCCATTTATCTTTAAACTAAATATTGCTTAATTGAATTCTATATTACTAATATTTTTCGAAATTTCAGTGGGGCCCAGTGCCCCCTGGCCCCCATGTGTGATCGTCCCTGACTGTGATATCATGGAGATCCATTAAATGATACATTCCCCACTGTCATCTATGAAGACAATGCAGTTTGTGTTGCAGAAATGAACAACAGGTACGTTAAGAGGAACTTAATGAATCATATTTCCCTGAAATTCTTCTTCCCATACGAACTCTAGAAGAGTGACAAAATTATCATACAATATGTGCGATTTAGTGACAATCCAACAGATTCACTAAGTCCCTACCTACCTCTACCTTTGAAAAGTATGTTTATGGTATTTGGATGTGAAGACTTAGAAATTTGTTGTCTTCAGGGGGAGTAACAACATTGAAACAATCCTGAAGTTTGGATCCGAAAGATCAATAGTTGTACTCTTTCCCCAGTCGAATATTTTATTCTGGCAACCTAGTCTATGGAGTTTTTGACGAGACATGGACGTCCCGTCGTAATGTCCAAGGGGAGTGTTATAAATCTAGAAGACTTGATGTGCACATTAGATATGGGCCAAGTAGCCTGATAGGCTTTAGGGTTTTTGATATATATATATATATATATATATATATATATATATATATATATATATATATATACTAGGGTGTACCCACGCGAATTTTGCGTACTGAAAAAAAATATTATTTTTATTTTCTGTAGACATTTAATATAAGAGTATTTTTATCTAAATTTTTTTGGGATATATACAATAAATTATGAGGTTTGTTTAGCTGTGGCCCGTGCCCTTCACTAAACTCTATAGGTATATCCTACAAATTAAATAATTAAAAAAACATCAAAATTCAAATAAATTAATATTAATTATGGAATAACATTACTTAGACTAATAATTTAATAATAATAATCAGTTTCCATTTCAATATTGAATAATTTATAAATTAATCAACATTATTAGTTATTAGGAGTATACGGTAAGAAATTAATTTATATAAGAAACAATACAAAATTTGAAATAAACTTTAACGTTACAATACCTATTCATCGATCAAAATGAGTTCCAAGTAGAACTTGTCTCTATTAAAATTATTAAAAAACATTGTCCAACTTTTTCAATCCTAACTCTAACGGTCAATTTTGGCTCTCACTCTTGATATTAGAAATCAGAGAAAATTGAGGTGTCATACTCTTGAAATCTAAATTGAGATTTAAATTACAATAATTAAACCATCATAATTATTCAGATAAAAATATATGGTATAGTTAAATATATTATTTTTGCACATGAAGAATATTTAAACTGAACGATGTAGAGCATAAATCAATAATCATTATTACATTCATATTGATATTGATATTTAAATCTAATCAAATTGTGAGCACTTAAAATGACGAATTTAATTATAAAATAAATATACTAATAACAATAAATATATAACTAACCAACAATTGATGGGAGAAATCTCAGCAAAAGAGTGGAACAAATGAAACTTTGATGTGAAAAAAATAAAATACAATATGCTCTTATTTATAATAAAAAAATGCATTATTATATCTTGTCCATAATAAGAATATATCACATAAGAATATTCTTTGGAATATGTAAATATATACCTTTTATTTTAGGAAAAAATAATCGAACATTATATTATACTATATATACTAACTCAAACTTAGAAATGATAAATTTAGATTCGTTCAATAAGTAGATCATATTTAATTAAATTAAGGTTTGGAAAAAATATGATTTATAATAAATTCAAAAAATAACTAAATAAGAAAATGAGAAAAAATATATATTTGCATTTATTATGCAGATATAAATTAATGGTTTAGATTTAATGATATAGAATGAAGGGTCGAGATTAAAAGTTTAACTAACTTTTAATGAGAGCACAATATTTCAAAATGGAGAGATTTGAGACATGCCACATCAGCCTAAGAATAAGGTGGTGTTGACACATCATCTTGGAGAAGTTTGAAAATATATTATTATAAGATATATCCCTGTACTTGTACTCAGTATAACACACACATGTACATACACTTAGAAATATAGTGGAAAACTCCTAGCTTAGTACGCCCCCAGATGTAGCCATTAATAACGAACTGGGTAAACAAATCGGTGTTCTTGTTTACGCTCTTTATTTTACAATATCATTTACATCTTTACTTTATATATATTTAGAATATTTAAAAGAATAGATCTTGTATGAAACCGTCTTATGTCATGAGTTTCATAAGGGTTGATGTTAATTTGTAATATCTCTCATAGATTTTACTTATTTAAAATTATTATTTTTTGCTAAATAACAAATATTCTACCTAAGTCGCCCACACTAGGGATTGCAATGGGTCGGGTCGGGGCGGGTACTTAGATACACAGACCTGCCCCATTCTTTAAAAGGGGCGGGGTGGCCCGACCCGTGTGGGTCTCGGGGTGGTCCACGGGGCGAGCGGGGCGGCCCATTTTAAATAAATTTTTTGTTATTTTAAAAATAATATATAAATAATTATAAATATATAATATAAAAATGTCTATAAATTTGAATTATTGTTATTTATATATTACACATATTAATAGATATGAAAAGAATATCATATTTATATATATTACTATTTATATATATTTACATGTATTTCTATAAAATACATATTAAAATTTAATATATAAAATGGGGCACGGGTCCGGAGCACGGGTTTTGAGTGATACCCAAACCCGCCCCATTTTACTACGGGGTGCGGGCCGGGGCGACCAAAATATCACGGGGCAGGTCAGGACGGTGCAGGTTAATATTGTCATCCCTAGCCCACACACTCCATGGGCCGCCACATTGCCCATGTGGATCGAGCCGCCCGGCCATTGCCATTACTATATTCGGGCCACCAATTGTATGCTTATCTCCACCCATTTTTATGGAGCAGTTTATCCTTTTTTTTTTTTTTCAAATATGCAATTTTATCGAATTATTAAATGTGGTTTTATTACTTCTCCATTTTAAATTAAATATCTTTTTAGGTTTTCTTACACATATTAAGACACTTAATATTTGTCATAATTACTTTTGTACAACTTTTTTTTATAAAAATAATTTTATTGGTTCAAAATAACATATACACTATTTTATAAGACTAAAATGACATTTATTTTACAAAATATTAAAAAGACATTTATTTTGAAATAAAGGGAATATATATTTAGATTATTAAATGTCATCTGAATGGCCAGATAGTTTTGATGAATGAGTTCTTTTTTACAAACATACGGATTTTGTTTTTTACGTGTTTGCTTAATTTAGTGTGATTAATTTTTAAAGGCTTAGGTTATTGGCATTACAAGGTGGAGTAAATACACTACACAAAATTTAATTTATAAGATAAATACTTGAAATGACAATATTATCCTTCTAGCCTTTCCTCAAAAAATAATTTTAGTGAATACACTCCATCTCTTTTCATACACGTTCGAACAAGGAAACCAATTTCGAGCAATACAAACGAACTCCATACTTCAAGAATGTGACCCACCATCAATCGACCACTAAGCGCTTGAAACGTGTTTTTCCGGCCTACATTGTAAGGATGAACGATCCTCCAAGCCCGGAATACGTATATGTAAGTGTTTTGGTATTTTTTAGAAACTAGGTTTTGTAAATGTTGATTATTATAATTTTTGTTGGTGTTATGATGTTTTTCATGCATATTATTGTTCATTGAGTGTATAAAATTGTATGTGTATGATAATATTATTGTTGTTTGCTTGTTTCGAACAAATTTTTTTTCTTCTAAAAATCGCGATTGCACTTGTTTAGCTCTGGTTCTCCGAACTCGACCAGAATATTCGGAATTTTTATGCGAACATTTCTTTGATGTTCATAATATTTTTCCAAACGTTGCTAGTTTTTTTTTTTTCATTTTTTTCGACTTTTTTTTCGATGTAGTGATTTGGCTACTTTTGTGATTTTAGAACCTGTCTGTAGATGAAGATTTTAATGTCAAAGATGATGAAGATTTTATTATGGAAGATGACTACGAACGACGACTTTGGTCCGCATCCAGAGGGGGCGGACGGCGGCTTTGCGGGGCGTGACAACGAACTGTGTCTTGTGGCTTAGGCGTCGGTGAAGGAAGGATGAAGATGGAGTAGTGTATTCAAAATATGGGCTATTCGAAGAGTTTGCTGGCTATTTTTGGAATTAAAATGTAGTGTATTCATTTTAAGTGTAGTGAGTTTATCCATGTAGTGTATTTACTCTACCCTGTAGTGTCAATAACCTGGACCATTTTTAAATTGACTAGTTGTCTTGCACGTGCGTTGCACGTTGCTGATAAGTTTACAAGAATAGTTGACATTTTTTTTTTGTATATCAACTTGTATAGGTTTAAATCTAAACTGAAATGATGCAAAATGAAAGTATGATAAGTATTAAAAAAATTAAATTAGACATTGATAAAATAATATAAATAAGAACACTTTTTATAAGACTTGCATTCTTGTAACATCCTTCATTAATAAAAAAGAATGATTAGTATTTGCTTGAAATGACGAAAACAACCATCACACTAATGAGCATTTCAAATTTTCCCATCCAACAATATAATTCTAAAAATGTAGAATTTATCTTAGGCAAGATCAAGGCTTCACATAGAAGATTTCATGATCTATGTGTTCTCGATTTTTATCCCTTTCAATTAATAATAATGAGTCAATATCTTTTTCCATTTGCCACTTGCAAATTCTCTTGAAGAAAATTTATGTGGATGAGACAAGAAAATTGCTCTTGCAACCATATAAATTATGCTAAATAAGTAGCAACAATTACAGAAATTGTGTATAAATAATCGTACAAAATTATAATTTAAAATTGAAATTTAATAATGGCAAAAGGCACTTAGGACCCACTTGGTTGGAGGTGATGATTATAGGGAAATAAGAATTATTAAAGTTATTGTGAAGTCATTCAAGTAAAGAATAATGAATGAGGAGTCATTTGATAGATAAATTATAACTCATTTTCAATCTTATTACAATGTATTGATAATACCATGCACTCCTAATTGATTCATTCTCATTACCCTATAATCATTACCCCCATCCAAGCGGGCCCTTAGTCTTCCTATTTACTCTTGTATAGATACGAATTCAGACTTGCATTGTAAGAGAATTAAAATTTTAAGGACTGAAGTGACGAATGCATTAGATGTAACATACATACACTTATACTTATATTTCAGTCACCAAATATCTAGAAGCATTTCTTACAACACCATTAATTCAAGGGTTCATTATTTTAGGCATAGTCGAATAAGGAGGCTGAAATCGTGTGAGTAGGCATCATCATCACTTCATAAGTAAAATGAGATGAGAAAATTAATATGATGATGCGGTGCCATCACCAGTAATTGCATAAATTAAACGCCAAGTGACAAATAGCTAGATGGACACAGACCAAGATTATCATCAATAAATCACATTCTCTGATTTACAAATATTGTTGTCGCTGATCTTCTCCCGTCCTTTGTCCACTCCTAAATGTAATCAATTTCTTATAATCCACCACCCTAATATAACTGCAGCTAAAATAAGTAGACACCCACATGGTGATAAAATTACTTTGGCACTTTAAGGTATATGCATAAAGTATTACATGAAACTATTGTAATGTAAATAAACAATGTGCGACATTCTTTCTTAAAAAAAGCTATAGAGTTTATCATTAAATAGATATATATTTAGGTAAACATGATTAGTTACAACAAACAGAGGATCGTATATATAATAGCTTGCATTTGCATTAATATATGGTCTTATGGTCTCAACCTTATTCCCAAAGGAGTTCGTTCAAAATTATCCTCATAATGTAAGCACTGAGCAAAATGTTTTAGGCAAACCTTTTCTGTTAGATCTTAAAACACTATAAGAAAATAAAGAATTGCCTACAAAATTTGAATTGCCTACAAAAATTTGAATTGCCTACAAAAAAGTTCGTAGTAAGAATTGCCTACGATTTGCCTACAAAATTTTCTAATTATAAAAGCATCTACATTTTTCAATCTAGAAACAACTTTGCCTATGGAATTAATTTGTCTACGAAATAAAATTCCTAGGTATAATTACCTACAAGTCATTTGCCTATAAAAATTTACCTACATCACAATTTGCCTACATAATTTCCGTGGGCAATTTTTTTGTAGGTGGGGAAGGAAAATATCAATACAATTAGAAATTTTTGTAGGCAATTCGTAGGTAATCTCAACTACGATTTTTTTTGTTGGAAATTTCGTAACCATATACATTGACAATTTCCGTAGGCAATTTTATGTTTTCTTGTAGTGTAAAATTCATTTCAGTTTCTAATCGATGTTTCAAGAAATATCCTAGGGTCTAACACTGCAAGATATATATATTGAAAGAAATACCCAAGGTTTTTGGGGAAGACTGATACAAAAGCAAACTTTATTTAAAGCCCATTCAAGACATGTTTGAAAATATAAGCCACAAAAAAAAAATGTCATAAGTGCCGAAGAAAGCCGTTCAACCTTATCACTGAAAGACACAAAATAACATTTATGTCTGCTTAACTGGTGTTACTTGGTATTCATATCCATTAAAATACTTGAACGAAAAAATATTAAGGATTTGAGCTATGAATTTTAAATTCACTTCACTTGTTTGGGTAAGATATTCAAATGACAATGTCATTTGAAATTTATTGATTTTTAAATCCATTTGTTTTCAAATTTCTTGGTTTCAAATGACTCTATTCAAATGCAACCTAAAAGATATCATCATGATCAAAACTATGCTCAATAACAACGGGAAAACAATGTATACTGTAGGACATGGTCAATTCTTTCATTTCCACCAAATTCCTAAGGTATAATGCAAATACTTTTTTTCTTTTTTAAATATCATATGTTTTGTATTATTATAGTGTTAAGAGCTGGATGTTTTGTGAATGGTAAGTCATATTTTAAAAAATGAGACAAAGTAGTAGGTAAAAGAACAGAGTTAACATAACTTTGACATTTTGAATTCCCAAATTCATCCGAGGTTAATCAGAACAGAAAAATCAAAGCTTTATGGGGAAGAGGCAATTCCATCATACATAAATATAAGTCTTCACCAAAAGATAAATGTTGTTAGAAGACAACTAAAAATATACCATATTTATAATTTTTTAAATAACAAAGCGTGTTGAAATTCCTGAATTTCCCTACAAGAGAAAGAAAAAAAGGCCACTTGATGAACCTTTAAAATAAAAATAACATATATATAGCAAAATCTAAAATAACATCAATTTCAAGAAGAGTTCTTACTATGCAAAGAAATTCTACTATTGTGAATAATGATGTGTACATAATGCTAAAATTATTTACCCAAATAGTTTCATTTTAAGCTAAAATTTGAGTGGTTAGTTATTATTGTTCACTCCTATATATACACTGACAAACTTAATTCACTAAGAAATAAAATCCGAATTCACAAAAATAAGTACCTTAGTTTCATAGCTAATGTTTCATCTATGCATATGTTGCAGTCCAATTAGAGACATATAAAGAGCAATTAGAGACCAAAAACAAAAGTGGAAAGTACATACCTTTGTCTCAAGCAGCTATTTTATATTGAGTAAGAAAACATCATTCTTCTGCAAATTGATGATAAAAAACCATGAAGTAATTCAAACATATAAGCATATTTCATTATTTCTTTTATAAAGTAGTGTAGAGTAAATCTACCAGGGCCCTTCCTTACAGGATTTAGAAGTGTATAGGAGAATGCAGTAAGCACAAAGTGTAAACCTTAATCCAAGAAGGGAGGAGCTCTATTTAGGAGATCAATGTTAACCCCAACAATCAACCGATGAGACCCGCAAGAAGTAATTGCAAGAAGTTTTTCATAAGTTATGGGAGAATAAAGGTGGGAAATGAAAGGTTAGAAGTCAAAAGGTAACTTATAACTTTGGCGTATAAAATTCATGGACGTAAATGTGGAAAAATAAAAAATATATGGATATAATCGTCCGAAATGGTTTCTCAAATACATGTCACTTTTTGATATTGCATAGATAAAATAAAACACATGAGTATAGGCATTTATGGGCCATGATATGTTTTCCGCCATGGTCGAGAATACATAGAAATTTATAGCTATCCATTTTTTTAACTGTGCTTAAAACTTTTTCTTTTTTTATTGTTTAAATTTTGTTTTGTTTAATATTTTGAATTTGTACTTAAATACATTTTATATCGATGTAAATATAGCAAAAAACTAAAAATATACTTATAATTTAAATCAAAGGGTCGAGATATAAAATTATTTTAGGATTATATTAGAATTATAAATATATGAAGTAAAAGACTTAAAATTTCTTAGAATTTTCTTATATAGATTTATGTAATTCAAACTTGTAGTAATCCAAATCATGTTGTATAAATCTTTTTTAATTCTTTTGTTATATTAACTTGCCCTCTAAATACAATATCAAGATATATTTAATACAATGATTATAAAAATTCTCTAAAATTCTGAAGGTTTTTCTAAAATAAAAGTATATTCACTTTTGGCAGTTCTCATTTTTCCCCTGAAAAATTCTAACAACTTGTAAGATCGACAGAATCATTATTTCCTTAAAAAATATCAACACTTATATAAATGATATGTAAAAGTTTAAATTGTACATACAGTACTACAAAATAAAAATTACTATAATTCATGAATTAATCCAACTAATTACATTTTTGAAAAAAAATAAATCTACTATTAAAAGTATATTTTATTTTCAATTCCGTGTGGTACGATGAAGTTTAGCCTAGTGTGTGTATATATATATGACAAAGTATAGAGTGAAACTGATTTATACATGAATCACTGAAGGGTATTAGTTGTTTTCATTGAAAAATATTAGTTGTATTTATTGAAAAATATTACTGATTATAGTGTAAACCAGTAATACTCTTCAGTAAAAACAACTAATACTTTTCAGTGAAAATAACTCGTGATTTATATATAAACCAATCTCTCTCTCTCTCTCTCTCTCTCTCTCTCTCTCTCTCTCTCTCTCTCTCTCTCTCTCTCTCTCTCTCTCTCTCTCTCTCTCTCTCTCTCTCTCTCTCTCTCTCTCTCTCTCTCTCTCTCTCTCTCTCTCTCAATTATAGACACGATTTAATTGGTTTGGTGCGATTTTTGAAGGTTATAGCAGATAATGATTATAAAAAAAAAGGGAGAGTTACATGGAGGCCCATTTCTTGGAGCCTAATTGCAAAACACCACCTCAATTTCCCTTTGTTACAAATAACCACACCTTGTGGGACCCCCAACCAAAAACATTACACAAAACCACACTTTTGTGGGACCCTCCATCTTTTCTTTTTCTATTTTTTATTTTCAGTTTTCAAATCCTGCAACCACCTTTTTTTTTTTTTTTTTTTTTTGTATTTTCAAATTTCAAATTTGTGATAGTATTGTCTACAGCCACTTTTTTTAATTCTTTTTCATTTTTCTTTTCTTTTTGTATTTTTGAATTTTAGGTTTGTTATCCTCAGCCAATTTTTTTTTTCTTTTTGAATTTATACAAATAAAAATAAAAAAATAAAATGCACATTATCATTAACAATAAAAACTTTTCTCTTATATAAAATTCTAAAAATTACATTTAAATATAGAATTACATTTATAAAATCTAAAATTACACTGAAACAAAATAATACACTTTTTTCTTGTTGCATAATTACATTTATTTCCTTTTCTTGTTGCATAATTGACAAGAAAATTGAATATCTCTTCATGTCTTCATTTTTCCATTCTTGAATATGCAGAAATACAACCCATTCTTGAATATGCATACACCCAACTTTGAATAATTGCGAGAGATATTTGAATATCTGGAAAAAAAAATTTGCATAACGCAAAAATTTTGTTGCATAATTCACAATTTGTTTGCATACCCATTTAGAATTTTGGCATAACAGGTCTACCCCTGCAGATGAAAAAAATCATTCCAGATGCAATAAAAAATTGCTATTTCATATCCCAATTAAACCACTAATTTCTTATTCTATCAATTCTTTCACAAACAACAATAGTTCTGCAGCAAATAGTTCCATCAATTGCATAGAACAGAATCACAATGATGGCGAAATCTGCTTTCAAATTAATTAGCTTTGCGTTATGTTTAGCAAGGTTCATAAAAAAAAGATGCATTAATTGATTCTGCAACAAACACAACAATTCACAACCAATTTCATTTGACACAAACTTTTGGACCAAGAAAATATTAAGAAATTAATCTTCCAAGCTTATTAAACACGACATAAAAAATTACAAGAGATGTCATGCTAACTAAGTCAATGGTTATTTACAAATATCATTAGCCAAATCTAATTTTCCAAGTACGGATACATATAATCATGCTATAAGTCTCACAATGTAATATCAAGAACAAAATCGAAGTCTCGACATTTTTAAACTATCAAGAAACAGACGAACCTGGGCAGTGGCGGTGTCACACGGCGGGATGGATATGGTGGGGGAGGAAGCGGCCGTCGGATCCTCAGGCCACGCGCATAGCCTCCGGAAAATGAGTGGTGGCGGCGCCCCCTTCACACCTAGGCGTCAGATCCAGGCATAAAAATGCGGCGGTGAGGGTGTCGTTAGATCCGTCCATGAGGGAGATGAACCTGTGACCACTGGATCTGGATCGGAGAGTGGTGGTGGTGGTGATGGTGTCGGCGGTGTAACAGATCCATTCGTATGTGGTGGTTGTCACTGTATGTGGTGGTGGTGGTGCTGCTGAGTACGTCGGCGGCCATGGCATATCTGTGGTGGGGGGCCGAATCCCTAGATCGGTTGACCCTAGAACAGATCGGGCTTTGTCAATGGTGGCCGTCGACACGCTGTGGTGGTGATGTCGGAGAGTGGTGGTGGTGGTAATGTCTTCGGCGGCGGCGGTTAAGTTTGGAGAGTGAGAGAGAGATGAGATAGAGAGGGGGGGTGGAGATTATGAGGGGTGGGGGAGCCGTTTATATTGGGAGGGGGAGACGTCGTGGTGGTGGTGGAAATGGTGACCGGATCGCCGCGGTGGCGGCTACGTGAATGGCGTAGTTGAGTGAGAAGAGAGAGGGAGTGGAGTGGGGTGGGGTGGGGTGGTGAGGGGAGAAAAAGAAAGAGATGAGAGATGAGAGATGAGAGATGAGAGAGAAATACAAATTAAATGAGATTAAATGTGGGTGGGGGGAGAGAGCCGAGAGGATAGGGAGTAGGGGTAGGTGGCAGGTGGGTGGGTCCCACAAAATGTGGTGGTTTGAATTAAAATGGGGTGACTTGAAATGAAGGGAAATTGAAGTGGTTATGTGAAATTATCTCTTAAAGTGTAATGCCTATATGCAATTATTTCCAAAAAATATTAAGATTACTTAGATCAAGAAAAGAAGACGATGAAGAAGAAGTTTTTTTTTTTTTAAATCGTCACAAATTCAAAGTTCCAGAATACTTAAGTTAAAAGTATATATTAGAAGACCTTTAAGGGCTTTTCTACGGTATGACGTCAGGTATCCAATAAAAGTTCGACACCTCATCTAGTTTCGCTCTAGGCGATCTAACTTCTCAATGAATCAAAATAATTAACTTTTTAATAAAAAAATATAAAATTACAGAAATATCCTTATACTATAATTTTTAAATTAAAAAATTAAAAATAAAAAAAATCATCTTATATCTCCACCAATCATATATCATAAATACTCGGGGTTTTTTTTTTCCTAAACTGTAGGAAGAAGGTTTAATATGAAATAAAAAATTTAGGGCCCTTTTTTTCTCTCTCCTAGGGCTTAAAACATTACTGTCGACACAACACTTCTCTGCTGTCGTCTATGGCGGAAAGTGACATTAAAGTGGTTCATGTCATGCATCTCCTAGTACTGTCGCGATGAATAAACGTTCATGATCGTGAGACTAGTGATAACGTGTTGAAATATTATCATGCATGCATGCATTGTTACACATTCATTAAAACACCTCATGCTCTCCTACTATGCACGTGAACAAGGCGACGGTTATAACTACCTAACTGCTACACCGAAGCTGTATATGTGCACCCATATGCACGTGTATTGCTAAGTTTGTTAGGCGGTTGTAACTTCTATAGAGAATTCTAGATGCAAGCTCACATATGTATATAAATAGTTGTTTTGCTCAGTTTGTAACCAAGACTTTTGATCATTTTCATATATCGAATCAGAGCTTTCTTCTACAATGAGTTCTTGTGAGAATCATGTCTACATTAACACCAAATTGAACATGGTATCAGAACAGTGGTGATACATGGCTCGAGGGAGAAACAATCCGGCGGCAGCGCCGCCAAACATATGGCAGAATGCATTTGGAGATGATCGAAATGAAGAAATCGAGAGAGAAAGGCCAATATCTCCAGCTTATGTCGTGTACGGATCTATACATCCAGGTTTAGTGCTCGTATCTCAACCTCTAAACGGAATGAATTTTGTTTCCTGGCAAAAATCCATGCTAATTGCATTAGGAGCAAAATTGAAACTAGGCTTTATTGATGGTAGCATATAGGCTCCTGCTAGAAATTCCCCTGAGTTTGCTATGTGGAAGAAAGTAGATTGTTTGGTGGTAGGATGGCTATTAAGTTCTATAAGCAAAGAGCTATACAACACGTTTGTATCAGCAAAATCTGCACACACACTATGGAATGACATATGTGAATGTTTTAACTCTGAAAATGGAACGAAATTCTTCCAGTTGCAAAGGAAAATCAACACTCTCAAGCAAGGGCATGATACTATTGTTGTGTTCTATGGAAAAATGAAGGAAGTATGGGATGAGCTTGATGACTTTGACCAGATTATAGGTTGCACATGTGGAAGTTGTGCTTGTGATATTGATGGACAGCTGCATGCTAAAGATAGCAGGTTGAGGCTTACACAGTTTCTCATGGGATTGAGTGATAACTATGAGAACACTGTTAACCAAATAATGATGATGGATCCACTACCTTCACTAAACAAAGCTTACTCAATAGTTATAAGAGTTGAACAACAGAGACATATTCTAACAGGTAATATGGATGGAGATATACCTATGAACACACCACTTACTCAGTCTGCTATGTATTCTGGTTCAAGGTCTTATGACAATAAAGGAGATTCACAAATAAGACTAGAGTATAGAACTAAAGAGGAAAAAGAAATGATGAAATGTTCTCATTGTGGAAAGAAAAGACATGATGTTTCCACATGTTTTAAGCTGCATGGATATCCAGAGTGGTTTACAAAGAGAAATGAAGGGAGATTTGAAGGAAAGAAGGCAATAACTCAGTACAGTGTTGAAGAAGCTAATCCTGAAGCTCCCCTACAGAGCTTTTCACCTGATATTGCTACTATTATACAGCAGGAAGTAGCAAAGTATCTCAATAAAAATATGGATCCTTCACATGCACACTTTGTGGAATATGCAAGTACATCTTTAACTGAGGTGTCTGGATCTTTTATGACTGGTAATCTGGTAAAAGAAACTTGGATTTTTGATACAGGAGCTAGTAGGCATATGTGCTTTGAGAAAAGTTCATTCCAACAACCATTACTAACCTTGAAAACACCTATATCAGTGCTTCTACCTGATGGAAGTACACAATCAGTTTATCAATCAGGAACTATCAACCTAAATAGTACATTAACACTTGTTGATGTACTATACATTCTCTCATTCAAATACAATCTTCTATCTGTACCATTTTTACTTGCCAATACTAACTTGAAATGTATCTTTGATGCAACTTCTTGTCACCTACAGGACCCCAAGAGTGATGCAGTTATAGCAGCTGGAAAGCTAATTGGAAGGTTGTACATCTTTCAGTCTAATCCTCTTCCTCCATGTAATCTCATTTTTGCTAATTCAGTTTCTATTGTTACCTGGAATAAAGGACTTGGGCATGCCTCCCTTGATGTACCCAAGCACATTGATGTTATTTCTTCAAATAAAACATCAAACTCATCTAGTCTTTCTCCATGTACCATATGTCATGAAGCAAAACAAACCAGATTACCTTTCCCTTCTCATATAATACAAACCAGTGCACCTTTTGACCTGATTCATGCTGACATCTGGGGGCCTCATAATCACCCTTCTCTTACAAACACACCATATTTTTTAACCATTGTTGATGATCACTCAAGAGATGTTTGGGTGTTTCTCTTATCTAAAAAAGGAAATGCAGTAGCTACTTTAAAAACCTTTCTTACCATGGTACAAACACAATATAAAGCCATACCAAAAGCTATACAAACAGACAATGGTTCTGAGTTTTTGAGCAATGACTGTCAACTTTTGTTCCAAAAATTGGGCATGGTTCATCAGAAATCTTGTATATATACCCCACAACAAAATGGAGTTGTGGAGAGAAAGCACAGACAACTTCTAAATATAGCCAGAGCCCTCATGTTTGAATCAAAGTTACCTCAATCTTTCTGGCCTTACTCAGTTCTTCATGCAGCCTATATCATAAATAAATTGCCTTCTCCTCTGTTAAATTGGTCCACACCATTTACTATACTACACAACAAGCCTTCTTCCTATGACAATCTAAAAACTTTTGGTTGTCTTACTTTTGCTACAGACACTTATCCATCTAAATCCAAGTTTGCTCCCAGAGCCATAAAATCAGTCTTTCTTGGTTTTGCACCAGGTCATAAAGGATTCAAACTGTACAATCTCTCTGACCATTCCATATTCATCTCCAGAGATGTTCATTTCTTTGAACATATATTTCCATTCTTACATGATCAAGGCTCACAACCATCCTTTACTGACAACACAGATACCATCATATACAATACCCCATCTTCTATTTCACAGTTGCCTCAAGCTCCTTCTAAAACTCCTACCAAGTCCACAAGAACTAGAAACATTACCCCTCCTTCTTGGTTAAATGGTTATGTCTCAGTATGTACACTTTCCAATTCACTTCCAGATGCTGTGCAGCAACACTCAGGTACAGATTTTACTTCCCCTCATCTCATACATGACTCTTTACATACACCGCCATCTTGTTCTTTCTCCCATGAGTACATATGCTTTCTAACTAATGTTCATCAGTCTAAAGAACCTAATACTTATTATCAAGCCTTGGGAGATCCCAACTGGGAAAGTGCTATGGATGCTGAGCTCTCAGCTCTTGAATCTAATGAAACTTGGGACTTAGTTGATTGTCCTACTCATAAGAAGCCAATTGGGTGCAAATGGGTTTTTAAGCTAAAGTTGAAGCCTGATGGAACAGTGGATAGACACAAAGCCAGATTAGTGGCTAAAGGATATCATCAAGTTTATGGAATAGATTATAAAGATAGCTTTTCTCCTGTTGCAAAGGTAGTCACAATCAGGTTCTTGATTGCTTTTGCTACAGGAAAGGGCTGGCCTCTCTGTCAACTAGACATTAATAATACATTTCTGCATGGCTATTTGAATGATGAGGTTTATATGGAGCCACCTCTTTGATATTCAAGGGCCATGCCTGGTCAAGTTTGTAAGCTAAAGAAGAGCTTATATGGGCTGAAACAAGCCTCCAGGGAATGGAATACTGAGTTTTGTGAGACTCTCATTGCCTATGGTTTCACTCAATCTGCACATGCTCATTGCTTATTCATCTTAAGCACTGAAGACTACTTCCTTGGTTTACTTGTATATGTGGATGGTGTCCTCATCACAAACTCCTCTATGGACAAAATCAATGCCCTCAAGGATCATCTTCACTCAGTATTCACAATTAAGGATCTTAGATTTGCAAAATACTTCCTTGGTGTTGAGATTGCTAGGGGTGATGGTGGTACCTATCTGTCTCAACACAAATACATTCTGGACTTAGTATCTGATTCAGGTCTTGATGGCTGTAAACCAGCTCCTCTTCCATCCCAGCCAGGACTTCAACTTACTTCATCTAGTGGTGTTCCTCTCTCAGATCCTGAGAAGTATAGAAGGATGGTAGGCAGATTGCTTTATCTCAATTTCACAAGGCCTGACATTACTTATTCAGTGCAGCAACTAAGCCAGTTTGTGAATGCCCCTCGTTCTACACACTGGGATGCTGCTCTTGTCTTGGTTAGATATCTCAGTGGCACAATGGATTTAAAGCTCTTCTATTCATCCCAGTCTCACTTCACCATTCATGCTTACAGTGATGCGGATTGGGGTTCTTGTTTAGATACTCGAAGATACCTTACAAGCTACTGTGTATATCTAGGCTCTTCCTTAATCTCTTGGAAGACTAAAAAGCAGAATACAGTTTCCAGGTCCTCCACTGAAGCTGAGTACAGAGCCCTTGCAACTACGGCCTTAGAGATCCAATGGATCTCCTTCATTGCTGGGAATTTCTTACTCAAGCCTTCTCTACCTTTCCAGTTATGGTGTGACAACAAGTCCGCAACTCATATTGTGGAAAATCCTATTTTTCATGAACGAACGAAGCATATAGATATTGATTGGCACGAAGCATATAGATATTGATTTTTCGTGATCTCTACAAGCAAGGCCTTATTCGACTTCACCATATCTCTTCATCTTTGCAGCTTGCTGATATCTTCACAAAATCGCTTCATGGTCCAGCTTTCCTTGCATTTCGATCCAAGATGAAGCTTTTACATTGCTCACAGGCTTCATCTTGAGGGACGGATGTTGAAATATTATCATGCATGCATGCATGCATTGTTACACATTCATTAAAGCACCTCATGCTCTCCTACTATGCACGTGAACAAGGCGACGATTATAACTACCTAACTGCTACACCGAAGCTGTATATGTGCACCCATATGCACGTGTATTGCTAAGTTTGGTTGTAACTTCTATAGAGAATTCTAGATGCAAGCTCACATATGTATATAAATAGTTGTATTGCTCAGTTTGTAACCAAGACTTTTGATCATTTTCATATATCGAATCAGAGCTTTCTTCTACAATGAGTTCTTGTGAGAATCATGTCTACATTAACACCAAATTGAACATAACGGTTTGTTAATTTTCAATTCACGACTTCAGCGGCGATTTCAGAGGTAGTTTAGTCCTTGATTTTAATTTATGGGATTTGTTTCTTCAATTAAGTGTTCTAATACTACTTGAAAGACATTTAGGTATATGTTTTTGGTCAATTACTAGTTCAAAGTGAGCATGCTAAAAATTTCAGGGCACCCTTTATGCATTCACACTTATAAAGAGCTCTGCTTTAGGAATTGTTCATGCAATTTTAATTTTTTAGTAATTACTGGGCACCCTCATATATTAAAGCTGAATTTTCAAAATTATTTATACATATCACAATCTCCTGAAACCAACTGATGAGATGAACCTCTACATTGAAAAATTTAGACGATTCTGTAGTATTTGAATTATATTGCTCATTTTTTCAGGTGTGGCTACAATTTATATCTGCAGCAAAGGAACCATAGTTGATTCTGGAACAACTTTGTTGTATTTTGTGGAAGGAGCTTAGGATCCTGTACTGCTATAAAGATATCCATTGACCTCCTTTTTTTCATCTCATATAACAAATGATTTTGAAGGAATTAAATATTTGTTGGAAGTGATACTCTTTTTTATGAGACGTTAGGTGTTAGATAAATCACATCAACTTCTTAAGATTTTAGTTTAAAGAGCGGCCTTATTTGTATCTGTTTGGTCAATAATTCTCAATAAGTAAATTCATTTATAATGAATATACTTAAAGATTACTCAAACTCCATAACAATTAACTCCAAAGGAAAGCCAATGCTATTTTCTCTATACAAGGTTAGAATTTTTTCCTCATGATTCATAAATTTGTGTGCACTCAATTCTCTTTTATGTCTTCATCTATCTCATTATTTCTATTTTGCACGCACATGTATGTGTGTGTGTTATGATATGTTCTTTAGACGTACACTAACTGAGATATATAACGTTGATTTTTACAAGTGTTCATTGCTGATGAGAAAACAGATTCAGAATCTCAATCCTAGGGAGAAGAAAATAAATTGCTGTTGGAAATTGGTGCTGGTTTTGGTTTTGGTTTTGGTTTATCAAAGGAGAGAGTTAGAAGCTCATGCAGATTAATTGCTGAAGTTGTAATTAGGTTGTGTATTACTTATGATCATAATCTAATGATGTAATCTATCAAAATAAAGAAAATTACCCTGATGTAAAGGGGTGAATTTTTTTTTGAGCTTGGATTTTGATACTAAAAAAGGCCGGTTGCAGATATCTTTTTTGTTTGTTTTAACTATTTTTTGTAGAGCTGAACATCTGTCTAATAGTAACGTCATCTTTTATAAGTTAAAAATTCAAGCTAACGGTACTTTAAAACATATACGGGTTTCAAAAAATATTAACGAAGAACGCATATGTAGATTTCAAGCCAAAGAAATAATTGAATATTTTCCTGGACAATTTGGTTAGAACTCAAATGATGAATGATCATCTAATTAATCAATTTAAAAGTCAGATAGCAACAACTATAAGATTTAGTTATAAAGATGTTCCACGAGCAAAAAAATTTATTGATGAAGAAAGCAAAATACAATAAATCCCAAATATATCAAAGAAAAAAAATTAGGGGCGCTTAGTTCAAAATTTTATTTTCTAACTATGTGCCCGTAATAAAAATGATATGTTGGAAGAAGAATTGTCTCAATAATGCTTACATTGCTTGTGTTACGCCCCAATTTTAAAATAACAGTGGACAACAAAAAGTTTTTGTAGATGAATAGGGGAATGATAGAAAAGAATGATTGTAGGAGGGTGAGATAGTGATCCCCTTATTTTGAGAAAAAAAGTTATTTGGTCCCATAACTTATCAAGTAACCGATTTTGGTCCCAAAAATTTTGACACTTCAATATTGGTCCCGTAACTCCTAGGAATTGTCCAATTCTGGTCTCATTTTCTTCAAAAATACAAAAATGGTGCTCTTTTTTGTCATGCTCAACTCACGTTCTGCCCAAATTTGGGCCTTTACGGTACCCTCGAGTATGTGTCCGCAAAACAATATTTTTTTCGTTTTGTATTTTTTAATCATTTTTTCCATATCACTAATATGTGGTTGAAAAATGGACAAACCATAGGAGTTACGGGACTAAAATTGAAGTGTCAAATTTTTTGGGACTAAAATCGGACACTCGATAAGTTATGGGACAAAAAAAAATTTCTTAGCAAGAATGGGACCAAAATTGGGCAAACCGTAGAAGTTATGGGACCAAAATTGAAGAGTCAAAATTTTTGGGACCAAAATCGGACACTCGATAAGTTATGGGACCAAAAAACTTTTATTCTCCCTTATTTTTTATTTTAAAATAGAGGTAATGATTTATTTCTCATGAGCCATCATAATTACACTAATTTTTAATTTCAATCTCAATACCTTGTAGCAAAAGGCGAAGCCCTCGCCCCCACCCCCTGGCCCGATAGGATTGGGTGGAGGAGGTAAATCATGGTGACTCAGCAGCCCATTAGGTGGGAGGACCAGTGTCTGGTGCCCACAAGGAGCTATCCCCCACATTGAAGGGATAAAACTCCCACACTGCGGCTGTCAGGGCTCGATCCTGCGTCCTTGTAGCAATCTGCCACCCAGGAACCAACTGAGGTACGCCCATTCAATCTCAATACCTAATCAAGCGCACCCTTGCATTTTAATTAGAATATGAAATTCATATTTAAATAGACTAACTGAAATGTCATGAATCAAAGGTTTGAGAAATATTTTCATTCCTCGCTTGCTGGTCCATGTACGTTTTGTTTTGATATATGATAGATTTTATTTTTAAAGAATATCACGGTGAATAATTTATCTATTGTAATCATAAATTTTATTTTAATAAAATTATTGCATTAATAGTTGTATTTCAATATTATTAAAAAGTAAGACAAAAACTTCTACAAGGTCTTCTCACTGTTGGATCATTATCACATTTTAATAGAAAAATTATCACTTTTAAATGTGAGGTTTATCACTTTTTAATTTTTTTTTCCTTGAAAATGATATATTTTACATATATTTTTTTTCAAAATGATACAATTTATTTAATGTAAAATGTATCACTTTTCCTTTTTTTTGCCTAAAATAATACTCTTTAAATAGATTTTTTTTCTTAAAATGTGATGAAAATGTCCTTAAAGTAAAAATATTTATATTTAAAAATAATATCATTCATGGTGAGACAGTCTCATACAAGACTTGCACGTGAGACAATTTCATATTTGAATAGGAAAATTAAAAAATAAAATTGTATATCATATTTATTCTCTCTTCCTTGTTCACGCTTGCTATAGAGAGACTTTAGACCAAGTTATATATAGTAGATGCTCTTGCAAACCTAATGGTACCTTCTAAAATACCATTATAAACAGGGATGCATACTTTAATAATACAACCTAGCTATCAAAACAACATATTTTTACAAAAGCTGCAAATGAAATAAATTTTTTAGGTTATATTCACATAAGCAATTAGTAATACTTAACTGCCAGAGCAATGTCATATATCAAAATCAAAGAAAATAAGATAAGATAAATTTTAAATGAGCATTATATCACATAATTGTTCAACTCAAAGTTTTTTTCATTATTATGATTATCAACTTCATCTTGAAGAGCCCTTGTGCCCTTAGCAAAGGGGGGAATAATTTTTTTTTTTAGGCCAGTAGGTTAGGGGGGTAGCAAAAGAAGGACCACAGGTTTTTGAGCTGACAATTTAAGGACATCAGATTTAAAATGTTGCAATTTGAGGCCAAATTGGTCCGAATTGACTCTAATTAGAGCTAATTCGGGCCAACTTGGCCTCAATTTGCAAAATTTTAAACCTATGGTCCTTAAATTGCCAGCCCAAGACCAACCGTCCTTCTTTTGCTACCCCCTAAGTTGTGGTCTTAAAAAATTAATCCCAAATTAGATCTAATTGACTCAAATTCCACGTACTCGGCACATGACACCCGATATTTGACTAGTTTAAACTCGTGGAGCCCGTCCGATACCACTTTAAAAATAAATATTTTTTATTTATAAATATAAATATATATTTAAAACAAAAATTGTAAAAATAACTATTTTGAGACATGACCCCGATTTCGGGCTATTTTATACACGTGCTTGGAACATGACCCTCCATCGGCTAAAACCAAGTCTGTTGCTTATGTGTAGTTCACGCTATTCTACCTCAGCACCATTGACAGTCAAAAACTTGGGGTTGGACAGTCGAGGTGAGGGTCGGGGTGGGTAGGGACTACGGTCTAAACTTTAGGTGAAAAATGATTGGGGCGTGGGGTTGGTATGAGGAAGAAGAATTTATTTTTTTGTATTAATTTTTTTAAAATATATACTTATATTTAGAAAGGTAATAGTTATATCTCAAAGTGGTGTTGGACGGGTGCAATGTGTATAAAATATCTCGAAATTAGGGGTTAATTAGTGCTAATTCGGAATAAAAAATTACCACAATAATTTAACAACGGATTATGTTTACTAACCATTTTACCAACGGATTACCATCAGATTGGTCATATAAATAAATATTTTATTTTTTGTTGGTATTCCGTTGATAATCTGTCGGTATTTTTTACTAACAGGATACTATTTCGTTGGCATATTTAGCAACGAGCAGAATAACAATGAAAAATATTCGTTGTAAATCCGTTACTAAATGCAAATTAATTGATTAGCAACATAATTTTTTCCGTTGTTAAAACGTGAAAATCTTGTAATGAAAGGTAGTAAAAGAAGGACGGTAGGTCTTGGGCTGACAATTTAAGGACCATATGTTTAAAATTTTGCAAATTGAGGACATGTTGGCCCGAATTAGCTCCAGTTAGAGTCAATTCGGGCCAATTTGACCTCAAATTGCAATATTTTAAATCTGGTGTCCTTAAATTGCCAGCCCGAAGACCTGTGGTCCTTCTTTTACTACCCCCCTAATCTACTGGCCTTAAAAAAAATTATTCCATAGCAAAGGGTCTTGTAATTTTTCCTGCAATATACCAAATAATGAGAAGCTTCTACGATGTACAAGGTTAAGTTTACGTTTAAATAAGATAATGTTCAAAGCAAGCCTCTATGTAGAGATGCGTACCAACATTCATTTAAGCACACCATTTTCTGCTTTCGGCATGATCAGAAAGATTTGAATAAATCAATAGTTACCAACAGAGAGCTAGAAACGATCTGCAATCGAAAAGTTACAATTGGAGCGCTTGGCTAATATACATTTATGACAAACTTGTTGTTTTATTTCACATTTTTACCAAATCAACACGATAAAAATAGCAAGGTATACAAATAATTATAGTTTGTCACCAGATGTTGGGTCATTTAAACGTGTATTTGACCTCCACTCGACTGACCCAATTGATCAGCTGCCAAAGACTATATCTTAAAGATAGGAGCATAAACCCCACGAATAATAAATAATTTACATGTTAATATATAAATGATTAATGATATTGATTCAAAAAAAAAAAAAAGGACATTGATGCCAATTTCTTTTACCTTGAGATAAATAGTTATAAGTGTCTAGACAATAAAACCTCTTGGTTTTGTAAAGAATCTGGGTTTTCTGGTACCTAAGTTTGGTCCGAGGGAAAACAACTTCTGCAGGAATAATCTAAATGGAAATTTCACAGTGTAAATGTCAAAATAGGGCAATGATGGCAAATACTCCCTTTGTATGCATACTCTTAACCTTCAGCAAAGCCGTGATCATAATTCACATTAGTGGTGTGTTCTAGAAGAACCAAATCAAAAGCTCCAGTACTGAAAGTCCCCCACGTCTTTGCATACGATTAAAAAAAAAGAATGCAATAATTCACTTACCTTGAACAAATTGAGGAGATTAATAAAGCAAGTATCATAATCTTAATTGGAGAAAGCCTGTAAATATGACCATGAATCTAAAAAGTTTCAACTTCTGGAATGCTTTCACATCATAAAATTTAATGGGGTTGGAGAATTGCCATATGGCGCGATGAATTGCAAGTCTCCATTATTGGCATCGTTGACGTGTCGCCGATTTATGCTCACCATCTCATATTGTTCCAGTTCATTGATGAAAAATTAGGGTTAATTTTTTTTTTTTTTTTACTGATAGAATGATCAAATGTTGATTAAAGATATGAGTAAAAAAGAAAATCATTATTTTAATAATTATGTTTAGAACGGTTAATGCTAAAAGAGGAGATACATGTAATTATAATTAAATATTTAAATTAAAAGGACTATTTTGTCATTTTATATTTATAAATTTTATTTATTAGTATAGCGATGCTCTGCAATTGCAATATGCATAGTGCAAACGCATTAATGCAAAGTGCAATCATTTAAAAAATATATTATACCGATCCAACGGTATTCAAATGGTATATTGACGTCAGGAAGGGCGAAACTTTTCCGACCGTAGAAAAGCCCAACTTTAAAACCATAGAAAGATAAAAGGGTTTTTCTACAGTCAGTAAACCAATAAAAACTTGCCACATCATTTAATTTCGCCATTTGCGATCTAGCTTCGCCCGAAATAAAAATATTTTTTTAATAGAAAAAATTATAAAATTATAAAAATATCCTTACAGTATTTTTATTTTAAAATATTTTTTTTTCTTTTTTATAATTATAAAAAAATTAAATTAAAGTTTTTAAAAATCATTTAAATTTTGAAATTAAATCAAAACATAGTGTTGATCCTAATTCCTTTTGAAACTAAATCAAACGGAAGAAAAAATCGTCGAAGTGAAATTGCTCCAGTATCGCCGGAAAACAGAATCACAAACAAAGAAAATATAATTGAACACTGAAATTGGAAACTTTAATCTAAAAATCGGAAACTTTAATCCTCTCTTTCTCTCTCTACAGAGACATGCCTAATCTTCAAGTATAAAAAGAAGTCCAGAAACTTTAATCTACAAAGACATGCCTAATTTAGGGATTAAGTAAATTTATATTAGTATTTCATTTGTATTTATTTAGAATAAGTCCAGAAACTTATATTTCCTGTAAATCTGCAAACTCTGCTGTAATACCATCTATTAATATCAGTAACCTATTCATGGTAATATTCAAACCCTTATCACAAGAACAATTAATGTCTCTTCTTGTCCTTAACGTTTGTTGTCATGGATTAATGATTCCAAGAATAAGAAGAGCCCGATCACTAAACCCATAAAAGTCTTCATCATAAAACGCTAAGCTCCGGTGTAATCCCAAACCCCCTAAAGTTGAATAAAGCAGTGGACCCACACAAAGTTAATGGTGTCTGTTTAATATGACGGAGAAGAGATTTTTACATGAAGGTTTATTTGATCTCAACCGAAAAGAAAAAGGGTTCGAATGTAAAAAAAAAAAAAAGAGTTTGAGGGTCTATTTGATCCTGAGAGAGGAGTTTAGGGGTTAAATTGACCCTTTTCCCTATAATATTTGTAATTTTATTGAAGTATTAAAATGTTAATTAATTAATATTATAAATTATTTTAAAGTAATAAAGGGTATTTTGGTAATGTTATATTTATTAATTTAATTTATTAATAGGGCGGTACGGTGCGATTGCAACGCTTTAATGCAAAGTGCAATCCATTAAAAAAAATATAATACGTTGGATCTTCGATCTAACGGTAATCAAAGGGTTAACTGACGTCAGGAAGGACGAAAGCCTCCCTGACCGTAGAAAAGTCCAAGATAAAATTGTGAAATATCTATGTAAATAAAACCGGAATGACAATGTATTCAAATTTATATGTTCAAATTGTCGTAGACCATTTTTCATACATGAGTAATCTAATCAACTATGAGAATTCAATTTGAATTATTTTCAAGAATAACTTTTTTGTTGTAAATTGTAAGTGCAAAATAGAGACACATGTTTGTTTACCCAATTCGTTGATAACGACTACGTTTGGGGGTGTACCAAACCAGGAGTTTTCACTAATATATCTGTGTATGCGTGTGTATACAATACTGAGTACATATGTCTATTTATAATACAGAAACCCTAATCCAAACCTAAAGCCTATTTAGGTTATAAGCTCATTAGTAATGTCCACATCAAATTTTTTGGATCTGGTATAATAAATCTATTGGATTTATAACACTCCCCCTTGGACATTACGACTAACATATATGTCTTGTCATAAAAACTCCACATGCTAGGTAGCAACAAAATATTTAGTTAGGGAGGAATGTAATTTATTGATCTTCCGGATCTAATCTTCTGGATTTACTTCGAGGTTACCACTCCCCCTGAATACAACAACCCTTTGAGCTTTCGCATCCCGATACCATGAACATACTTCTCAAAAGTAGATGTAGGTAGGGACTTAGTGAACAGATCTGCTAGATTGTCACTAGATTGCACCTTTTGTATGGTAATTACGCCACTCTTCTGGAGTTCGTATGGGTAGAAAAACTTTGATGAAATATGTTTCGTCAGGTTTCCTTAGACGTACCCATTACTCATTTGTGCGATGCAAGCTACGTTGTCTCCAAATATAACAGTAGAGGATGTATCGCCTTTAGCGATACTACACGAGTCATCAATGTATTTTACCAATGATCTCAACCAAACACATTCTCGTGAGGCTTCAAACAAAGCTATTATCTCTGAGTGATTTGAAGATGTAGTAACCATAGTTTTTTTAACCGATCTCCATGAGATTGCGGTACCACCACAGAGAAAAACGTAACCAGTATGAGATACGACATTGTGGGGATCAGACAAGTAGCCAGCATCCGTTTAACCTACCAAGGTTTTATCTTGGTTCCTAGGGTAAAACAATCCAAGATCTTGAGACCCTTGGAGATACCTTAGAACATGCTTAACACCATTCCAATGTCTCCTTGTAGGAGAAACACTATATTTCGCAAGCAAATTAATTGCAAATGCAATGTCCGGTCTAGTGCAATTTGCGAGATAGAGCAATGCACCAACAACGCTCTAAGATAAGGAACTTCTGGCCCCAGAATTTCTTCTGTATCTTCTCTTGGTCTAAATGGGTCCTTATCCACTTCGAGGGATCGGACAACCATAGGTGTGCTGAGTGGATGAGATTTATCCATGTGAAATCTCTCCAATACCTTCTTCACGTAGGTTGACTGATGTATAAGGATTCCTTCTGGGAGATGCTCAATCTGCAGGCCGAGGCAATACTTGGTTTTACCCAAGACTTTCATTTCAAATTTAGCCTTCAAGATTGAACTGGCTTCTTCAATCTCTTTGCATGTCCCGATTATGTTTAGATCATCAACATATACGGATATGATACAAAAACCACTTTGCAATTTCTTCATGAATACGCAAGGAAAAGCTATATCACTTGTGTATCCCTTCTTCTGGAGGAATTCACTAAGTCGGTTGTACCACATTAGACCTGATTGCTTTAGGCCGTACAACGACTTCTGCAGTTTTATGTTATACATACTGCGATTTTCGCCATTCCTTATCTGGGGAATCTTAAATCTATCAGGGATCTTCATATAGATGTCGAGATCTAGTGATCCGTATAAATATGCAGTTATACGTCCATCAATCTCATCTGAAGATTTAGTTTAACCGCCAAAGATATTAAGTAGCGGAACGTTATTGTGTCCATTACAGGAGAATAGGTTTGATCGAAATCAATACCGGGTCTCTGCAAAAACCCTTGAGCTACTAGCCTCGTTTTGTATCTCGATCTCCACAGTATTGTTCTCATTTCATTTTCGTACAAAAACCCATTTATATCCTACAGGGATAACGCGCGCGGGTGTACAAATGAAAGAGCTAAATAATTTCCTTTTTTTTAGTGATGTGAGCTCTGCTTCAATTGCCTCTTTCCATTTTACCCAATCGAAGCACTTCCAGCACTCGGCGATGGTTTTGGGTATTGGATCTAGATCGTTATTTATAACGAAAAGAGCAATATCGCAGCAAATGTGTCGTCGAGGACAGTAATATTTATATTATATGTTTCTCCCGTATCTATGAAATACATAGAGACTTCAATGTTTATGTCAACCAGACCTTCTTCATTTCCCAGTGTATCTAGGTCTGGTAGTTCCGCGGTCCTAGTGAGTTGAATATTTTGTGCACGTGCTTCATTACTAGGACGCTCGTCTTCCGGACAAATCTCTTCTGGAGACTTTGAGTTTTCTAGACGAATCTCTTCTAGAGATTTCACGTTTGACGGACCAATTTTGCTAGCTTTTCATTTAGGTGTATTTGTATCGTTTATAGGTCCTTTACACTTCTGGCGTGTGGGGGCATGTATACTTGATTTACTTGGGACCTCTATCCTTTGGGGTGCATTTATTGCAGGTATATACGATTTAGTTCCACCTCTATGGTCAGTAAACGCGTCTGGCAGATTGTTTGCTAATTTTTGCAAGTTAATGATCTTCTGAACTTCCAGTTCAGATTGACTAGTGTGTGGATCTAGATACTGAAGATCATTTACGTTCCACGTAACTTCCCGGTATTCATTCAATTTTTAATTCAGATCTCCTCCTAATACCGGGAAGTGATCTTCATCGAACGTGCAGCGAACCGGTATGTTGGTCCCAAAAGGTATATCAAGGTCTAGAGGGGGGGGGGGGGGTGAATAGACCTTGAGTTTTTAAAACTAAACTTTAAAAACTTTTTAACTTTAAAGGTATACAGATCAAACTCTGCAGCTATAGAGTTTAAAACGAAAGGTTTGTAGCTGCAGACTTTTAAAATGCAGAGTCTGTATAAAATGATTCAAACACTTATCAAAGTTGATGTTGTAATACTTTAGAGTATTTTAACACCTTGTGCAGCGGAAATAAGTAAAGTGTGTAAAGTGAAAAATCAAATGAACAAAGCTTTAGCTAAATGATTCAAAGAATCTATAGCTGTAGGCTTTGTAAAATCTTAAGCACACAGAGAATGTGAATGAGATGAAATGAAATGAAATAAATAAGGATAGTAGATACAGAAATAACTTAAAGCAGTAGAAATGAACACAATGTAAAAGAGCAAGGGGAGTTATAGTGGTTCAGAGGTGTTGTAATCCTCCTACGTCCACTGTTACACCACAAAGGTGCAAAATTCACTAAGAATCTCCACACAGTCACAAAGTTGTTCCCCCTCAAACTTAGAATTCTCACTCAGATCACTCTAATCTAGGCAGAAACACAAGTTCACATAGATACTCTCTCTCAATCTCACACAGAGCTAAACACTCATTAAAAATAATATCTACACTAGGTAGAATATAGGGGTGTGTATAGTGAGGGAACAACAACAAAGAAATTACAATAATCCTAGCTTCTAAGTCCTAAACTTCTAATCTTTGAAGAACTGTAGACTTTGAAAGTTGTAGATATTATGCAGATGCGCTTGAGAGCTTGGGGTTGTTGTTTTTTTTTCCTCTAAGGTCTCCTCTCCTATTTATAGGAGTCTTAAGGGGTCCTCTAGCCGTTAGAGGGATTGAAATTTCAAAATAATTTCTCCTCCAGCTTTGACTTCAACTTAATTAAAGATTCTTGTCATATAGCATTGTCCTTCGAGTAGTACAAGTTGTCTTATAGTGATGACTGCTCAAAGAGCTATTAATCACTGAGATACTTATTTCTACTGGCTAGTAATTAGCTCTGGTAAACACTGAGATTTCAAACTAAATGAGTGAGTGTACAGAATGTACTACACTTAATTAATCCTACTAATCTCAAGTTTACATCTAATAGTCCTTAACTCTGCAGATGTAGACTCTTCGGTTGTAGACTTGTCTTCAACTCTTCAGATGCAGACTTATCTTGAGCTAACTGTAGGGTCTGAATCCATCTTTGCAGATGTAGACTTTGTCTTTTAAACTCTTCATATCTCTTAGTACCTGCAATGTTAGTTTCCACAATACACATATATGTTTTGACATTATCAAAATCAAAGTGAGAAAATCCTTAGGAAAAAAATATCCTAACAATTTCCCCCTATTTTGATGATGGCAAAACCTATCAAGCAAAATAATTGAAAACTAAAAATTGCATAAAAAAAGAACCAAGTCTAGGAAATATAGAGAGAATTGTATTCAACTGTAGATTAGTACATGCTTACTGATCTATTATAGTTCTTTCTATTATAGCTTAGACTTCAACTGTCTTACCTTCTCTTGTGTTTTGGATCCACATCTTCATCCGAATCATACCTCTCAGGGCTTTGTTGAATGATTCCTTGGGCTATCAGGGCAGCATTTCTCATCTCTTCTTCCTCATAGGCCTTAAACATCTCAAATTCGACCCTGGCACTCTCAGCTTCCTTTTCTTCCTTTCTTGCTTTGGATCTTAGCGAAAGGGTCCTTGGCAACTTCTTTCTTCTAACAACCTGCTTCTTCTAAACTCCTCCACCACCTAGTTTCCTTAGCAGTTTGGCATTGTCTCTGGAATACAAAGTACCTTAGCCTCTCAATGTTTTAAACAACTTAAACCGGTCAGATAAGCTTGCATGCTTTTTGAGCAGAGGGTGTAAAGGGCCAATTTTTCTAAATTCTTCCATCAAGTTCTTGGTCTCTACCACCAAATTCTCCTCTTCCTCTGGAATGGTGTCTGTAGACTCTTCAACCATATCAGCTGTAGAAACCATATCTTCAGGCACAAAGGAAGTCTCATATGTAGGTTTAGCAATTGTAGGGTTCTCAATAGCTTGATTTTGAACATTTTCCAACAGTTTTTGTGTAAACACTGAAACTAACTGTAGTTTATTTTCTTGCAATCTTGCTTCTTAAAGTCTTGCTTCACTTCTTTGATTAACCTTAGCTTCCCACTTTCCCACAAATTTTTTATTTTGATTCTGGGGAATCTTTTGTACATTTGTCCTCGAGCTTGTGGCTTTTCCACAGGTTTGACAAATAGAGAAACTCCCCCTACTGGATTATCAAATCCACTCAATCCAAATTTGAACGCTTGATCCAGTTCCTTCTCAAAGTTTTCTTGTAATTCTTGAATATTAGACAAGGCTTTATCAAGAGCCTCCTTCTCATCACCATAACACCCATGGATACAACATCTTCCCCCTTTTTGCCATCACCAAAATAGCTTAGGAGGGTATCCAAAATAGCTAATGACCTCTGTTGATAGGCGACCAGAAACGTCATTAGGGCGAGCAGAATTAACCCAAAGTACTCACTCTTAAGACGAAATTAAGCCAACAAAACCAGGCTGAGCTGGAAGTGTCAGGTGAACAGGTCTTGATTCGGCGAGCAACATTAGTCAGGCGAGCAACTTTAATCTAAAGACCATGTGGACCCAGATGATGCCCCGGCGAGCACATCTAGCACATCAGCGAATAGATTTGGCTGCAATATCAAGACAACAAATTATCAAGAATAAAGACCATCAAAATCAAACTAAAGACTCCTCAAGGACAAGTCCAACGGGACGAACAACTCCCGAATGCGAGCAAGTTCAGTGTAGAAGGATATAATTTAGTTTAGATAAGGTCAAAATAGTCAAAGCCCAAGTGTCACACATGCACACTAGGGAGGTCAAAGGTCATTGTACACCTCCTGCTAGGCAAACTTGTATAAATACTTAGATTTTTTCAGCTAATAAAAAAACACAAATTAATATACACATCCAGACTTCGATTATACATCTAAAGCACCTCGATTATCGAACATATGAAATAAATACGTAATCAATACACGTGTTTATTCTTACCTAATTTCGACTTTCGTATTCACTAATTACGTTAATGATCAATCACACATAATTGTTTGGTGATCTAATTAACGAATAAAACAACCACTAATCCTCACGATTAGATACGATCATCAACAAATTGGTGCTAGAAGGAGGGTTCGAACCTTCACTTTAAGGATTCAAGTGTGATTAAGCAGGAACTTCAAACTTAAAACTTGAAGAATTGAAGAAAGGTGTTCTTGGTGTTCTTCATTTAAGAACCTTTGAAGACTAACACCCACACATTAATTAAAGATGCCTCAGTCTCATGAGACTCAACACTCCCATCATGTGACAAGGGATTCACGTTTGAGGATGTCCCAGGCTGGTAGACGAGCAGAAATAGCCCGGTACAAGCAAGAAAACCATCCAACAGCTACACATCAAACAATGCCACCTGAGCTCGATGCTTTTGTTCACAATCCTGATGAACTAGCTCGAACAATCGCAATGCTTCAGGCCTTACAAAAGCAACAAGCACAACCTGGCCAATCTCAGATCCGAGCAAGGCATAGCCCAACAAGAGCTCGTGAGCATGAGAAGGCCAGAGATGACCATCAAAATGAGGCAGACAGTGCCTAAGTTCGTAAGATAAAGGGCAAGGAGAAACAGCTCGCCAAAGCTACCAGCCATGGAGAATCAACCCCAAACCAAGCTATGGGGGTTAGTCAGGGCACACGCCAAAGTGCACTGAACAGATTAGGCCGTCTTGGTCAGGGAGCAACAGAGATCCATCCAAGAGCAGAAGTAGCTCGCCCAACCCACATACCAGCTCGCCAGTCAGTCCACGAAAGGCTGACTAGGTCAGCTTTTGGTCGCCTAGGCCCAAATGGGGCACCCAATCCTAGGAGGCCAGTCCAGGGGGCTCCTATACCAAGCGAGAGACTGCAGCGAACATATGGTCATGCACCTCTGTTCGCCGAACAGCCTCCAAGTCAAGGGGGATCCCTGGAGGAACTGGTCTCCTTAAGGAAATCAATCGAAAGCATGCAGGGTCAACTAGACCTGCAGAGAGGCTATGGGAATACTTCTCTTCCATTCTCTCTGTTATCTTTAGTGATCTTAAAAGCTCTCATTCAAAAGAAGATCCAATTCCCTGCAAGTATACAATATGAAGGCACGGCGGACCCCCGAGTGCATTTGATGAAATACTCTAATTATATGATATCGATGGGGACAAGTGATGCAACCCAGTGCCGAAACTTTCCATTGACTCTGGGGGACCGTGTCCATAAATGGTTTTCGGCTCTGCCACCAGCTTCAATTAATTCGTTTGCCCAGCTAGGTAAAGAATTCTTATCCCATTTCTCTACGGCTGGGTCTTATCTATCCCAGAGATATCAGTTATCCGACTTAAAACAAGCTGACGACGAGTCGGACCATTCGTATTTGGAAAGATTTGACAAGGTCTTGCTAGAAGGGGAATCAGTCAGCGAAGACACCAAAATTGTAGCCGTCCTAGCTGGGTTAAAGAAGGGCACTGAACTTTGGAAGGATGTACATCTCAGATGCCCGAAAACTTACGCTGAATTTCGTGATCGGGCAGGAGTCTTTGTCTCCATGCACGAGGCCTTACAAAAAGACATGTGGGATAAAGGTGAACAGAAGGAGAGTGGGAAAAAGACTGGTGGTGGAGGTTACCGAGCTCCGAAGAACATGAAAACATTCAATGATGGGACAGCATTGAAAGACAAACTGAATCATGTACTTATCGTATCAATCGATGCGGTGTACAACAATGTCCGGGACAAGGAATTACTTACTCCTCCAAGAAAGATACGTCAAGACGCTAGCAAGTTAAACCAAAACAAGTATTGTGTCTACCATCAGAGTGTGGGGCATTTTACAAGTGAATGTCGTGACTTACTAAAGTAATTGTGGCAATTCTATGAGGAGGGTAACCTATCTGAGTTTGTGAAAAGACAACCCGGTAAGAGAGGCAGAGAAGACGAGTCTGAGGACGATGATGTTGAACAAGCTTTCCGAAGGAATCGTGCTGGGCGACCAACTCCAGCACCAACAGGAGGTCCGATTCCTGAAATCCAAATGATGGAGCCTGCTGGACCTGTTGGTGGTTGTTCTGATGGACGACCACCAATATCAAATCGAAAAAGAAAGGCTGAGCTACGTGCGGTTGCCCAGGTGCAAGAAATGGGAGTCAACCTATCCATTCTTCACACAGCAGAGTTGACCTTCACTGAAAAAGATTTGGAAGGAATCGTAACTCCCCATAATGATTCCCTCGTTATCTGTGCCAAGATAATAGGAACCAAAGTACACCGACTATTGGTAGACACCGGAGCCTACACCAACATTATCTTCAAGAAAACGCTTGATCAGCTAGGCGACTATGCTAACTACATTCAAGATTCTAATCACCGAATCCTAGGCTTCGGAAATGCTGTAACAGTCCCATTAGGGATAATTAGGTTGTCTGTACAATTGGTGTCGACCAAGGATCCCGAAAAGAATATAACTAGAATGGTGGATTTCCTGGTTGTAGATCAAGAATCCACCTACAATGGGTTCCTTGGCCAACCGTTTTTAAATGAATTTAAAGCTGCAGTTTCAACCTACCACTATTGTATTAATTTCCCGACAGCCAGTGGTGCGGGAACACTAAAGGGAGACCAAAGGAAAGCTCGAGAATGTCTCCTTCAACTTCATCCAATCAGAGAATATGCATTTATGATGGAAGCATCAACCAGTCACCCAGACGATGAACCTTCTGTCCTCAATGATGTTTTGGGGACCTAGAATGATTAGATGGACATAGACGAACAACCCTCATCCATGGGCAAACAGAAGTTGCTAGACGGCGAGCAAACCTTGCCAGTAGCAAAATTATCAATGGTTACTGATGAACTGAGTCCATGCATCAACCTGGAGGGCCCAGTTGTGGCGACCAACAATGGCACTAATCCAACATAGGATTTTGACCCCCATTTAGGTGCAGAACCAATGAACATCGAGGATGAGCTAAGCTCGGAAGGGCCAATCGTTGATCCACGGTGGAAGGGACAAAAATGGTGAGCAACTCCAGTCGAAGAACTGGAAGCCCTCAAAGTTAACCCTAATCATGATGATCTTGAACTCTACATCGGATCCGAGCTCCCTGAGCCCTACAGGACTCGAATGGCAGAATTTTTGAAAGCTAACCTCGATGTCTTTGCATGGTCACATGCTAACATGGTGGGAATCAATCCAAAAGATGTTTGTCACAGACTAAACATCAATCCAGCCCGAAGACCCATCCACAAAAAACGATGGAAATACAGGCCCGACAAGTATCAAGCTCTGAATGAAGAAGTTAAGAAGTTATTGGACAATGACCTAATCAAACAGGCGTTGTGCCCACAATGGGTTGCAAATCCTGTCCTAGTGCGAAAGACGAATGGAACCTGAAGGCTATGCATAGATTTCACAGCTCTGAATGCAGCATACCCGAAGGATAATTTTCCACTTCCGTACATTGATCAACTGGTGGATAGCACAGCAGGGCATGAAATGTTCACATTTATGGATGCTTTCGCTGGTTACCACCAAATTCTGATGCACCCAGACGATCAAGAAAATACGGCCTTCTACACAAACAAGAACTTACTTTGCTGGAAAAGAATGTCGTTCGGATTAATCAATGCAGGAGCAACTTACCAGAGGCTGGTGAACAAAATGTTTGACGAACATATCGGGGAGACGGTGGAGGTGTATGTTGACGACATAGTCGTTAAAAGTACTAAAAAAGAAGACCACCTCCAACATTTATCCCAGGTGTTCGATATTCTCCGAAAATACAACATGAAGTTGAATCCAAAGAAAAGTAGTTTCGGAGTACATTCAGGAAAATTCCTGGGCCATCTGGTTAGTAAACGGGGTATCGAAGCCAATCCTGCAAAAGTCAAAGCAATCGTTGATATGAAGCCTCCTCGTTCCGTCAAAGAAGTACAAAGGCTGACAGGATGCCTAGCAGCTTTAAATAGGTTCATATCACAATCGGGGGACAAATGTCGTCCATTCTTTGAAGCCATCAAAAAGGGCAATTTTATGTGGACGGGCAGTTGCCAGAAAGCTTTCAAACAACTAAAAGACTACCTGGGAGACGTAAAGATTCTATCAAAGCCTATCCCAGGAGATAAGCTTTATCTGTATCTGGCAGCCTCAAACGTGGCAATAAGTTCTGTTTTGGTACGTGAAGAGGGGAAATTCCACCTTCCCATATATTATGTCAGCCAAGCTCTGCACGAAGCAGAGGTGAAGTACTTGCCCACCGAAAAGTTGGCATATGCCTTGGTCATGAATGTTAGAAAGTTAAGACCATACTTTTTCGATCATCAGGTCGAAGTATTAACAACTTTCCCACTCAGACAGATACTGCATCGACCCGATACAGCAGGTCATCTGTTAAAATGGTCTATAGAGATTAGCCAATTTGGAGTGACCTATGCACCTCGAACAATGATTAAGGGTCAAGCATTAGCCGACTTCATAGTCGAGCTAATTTTTCCCCAAAATCCAACGAGAGGGCTAGATCACCCATGGCATCTCTATGTAGACGGTTCGTCAACAAATTTGGCCTCGGGGGCAGGGGTAGTTCTTATCAGCCCCGACCGACAAGTATTCACTTCGGCAGTCAAGTTCGAGTTTATGGCCACCAACAATGAAGCTGAGTACGAGGCCCTCATTACAGGTCTCCACTTATCACTAGCAGTTGGAGTCAGACGACTCCAGATTTTTGGAGATTCTCAACTCATTGTGAGCCAAGTACGAGGTGAATATGAGGCCAGAGACGAACATATAATCGAGTATCAACAAATTGTTGCTCATTTGGTATCTATGTTAGACCAAGTATATATCCAATAGGTACCTTGAATGAGCAATACACAAGCTAATGCCCTAGCAAGATTAGCAACGAGTGATGGGCCAGCAGATCTAACAGACATCGTCGTTACTAGAAAAACCTAACCTTCGACGTTAGATTACGAAGTAAACCAGGTGGTCAAATAAAAAGATGACGATGATTGGAGAACTCCTATAGCCAAATACTTGAAAGACGGTGAACTACCAAGCAATTCTTTTTAAGCTGCAAGAATAACAAAACAAGCAGCTATGTATACCCTGGTAGACGAGCAGCTTTACAAAAGAGGTTTTTCAGTCCCGCTACTCAAGTGTTTGTCTAGGGGGCAAGGAAGGACTACTTTGGAAGATATACATTCCAGAGCCTGTGGAAATCATGCTGGGGGGCAAGCTTTGGCCTACAAAACTGTAAGGCAAGGCTATTCCTGGCCGACCTTACGAAAATATGCAATCTAGATGGCCAAAGCTTATCACCGATGTCAAATATTTGCTCCAAGTATTCGTACCCCTGCTCAAGAACTTGTTTCGGTTTTTAGTCCTTGGCCGTTTGCACGATGGGAAATGGATATTATTGGACCTTTCCCGCGCGGAAAAGGAAATGTACAATTTGTTGTTGTGGTCGTGGATTACTATACAAAATGGGCAGAAACAGAAGCTCTAGTTAAAGTTACCCAAGAAAAGATGATTGTCTTTATATGGAAGAACATTGTCTGTCGGTTCAGAGTTCCTCAAACACTTGTAACTGAAAATGGTCCTCAGTTTGATGGAAAAAAGTTTTGAGACTTCCGCATAAAGTGGGGGATCAGAAAGCACTATTCAACCCCTTATCATCCACAATCAAATGGTCAGATGGAAGTCGTTAATAAGATAATCAAGCATATTCTTAAAATACGGCTAACAGAAAGCAAAGGCAAATGGTCTACAGAATTGCCAGATGTACTGTGGGCATACAGAGTTTCTCCCAGGTCAAGCACCGGAGAAACACCTTTTGCGTTAGCATTTGGAACTGAGGTCGTCATTCCAGTTGAATTGAAGACCAAAACATTGAGAACGGCCAACTTTGAAGAAGTGGCGAACAGCTCTACCCTATCAGTTGAGCTAGATTTGCTTGAAGAAAAAATAATCACGGCTGAACTAAAAAATGCAACATACAAGCAGAGAGCAGAGCATTATTACAACTCTCAAGTCAAAATAAGAAAGTTTGAGGTCGGCGACCTCGTTCTGAGGAAAAAGCTTGCCCCACCTCCAGGCATATTTGGCCCGACGTGGGAGGGCCCATATAGGGTAACGGACAGGTTACCCAATAGTGCGTACGGCATAGAAGACTTAGATAGAAACTCGGCCCAATATTCTTGGAATGCAGCTAATTTGAAGAAGTATTTTCAATAGGCGAGCTACTTTGCCTATAAGAAGTGAAAGTGACATTACTTAGCTGGGCGAGCTACTAAGTTCCTTGGGTGAGCTAAAACGGCATGTGCACAAGTAAGATCCAAAAACTTGCCTTTTTTGAAAAATTTCACCAAGTATTGATGGTCGAGCAGAATTGAATTGGTCAAGTTATTTGCGATCAAGTATTGTTTTCCTCTTATATAGTCTGGTTTCTTTAAAAGTCCAAGGTTAGCTTGACAAAATGTATAGTAATCGAGCTACTTTGACTTTGGGTGTAAATTATGTATTTTGATAAGTTGATTGTTTGACAAAATGTATAGAGGTCGAACAACTTCAACTTAGTTTATTATGGTTTGTAGATTAGGTCGTCATCTATACTTGTAATTTTTGGAATCAAATTCAATTATAAGTTGTTCGTTCAAAGGATATTCAAGCTCAAGGCACAAATTGATTATACAATCAAGTCCATCAAAGGCTGTTCGTTTTTAAATTAACATAGCCTAAGGCCAAAGCCCTCAAATTTCTAAGGCAAAAGTTCTTAAGGAACAAAGCCCAACTACATTAAGATTGTTAAGCATAAATATAAGTGCGAAGAAAAATTAATGTAAAGAATAAATCGAGCAAAAGATGATTTCATTAATAACTAGGCTTGATCGCCCAAAAAAAAAGTTATAAAATAAACTCCTTAAGGGAGCGAACAACTACAAGAAGGAAAAGATCTAACTAATCCTATCATCTAAGAACCTTGCCCGGCGGGGGAAGGAATGTTGTCATCCTTGGGATCTTCCAGAGGTGCCCCAGATGTTAGCGGATCAATGGGGACATCCTGGGTGAGCTCGGCAATCAATCCCTCAGCATCAGCTTGCTCCTTAAGAGCTTTCTCGCTTCCGTTGACCAGCTGATTCTGCTCGCCTCCAGCGACCTCTTCCTCATCATCATCCTCAGGAGGACTTGTGATTATGACCCCAGGGTCAATGAAGTCAATTGGGACCCCATAATCGGGCAGATCGCCAATTTGAAGAGTTGTCCCCGATGCGGGAGGATGAGTTTCGACAAAGTTCTTGAATTCATTGCCGATCTCTTCGACAACGGGGGCAGCCTTAAACTCATTCGCTATATGAATGCATTCCGCGTAGGCCGTCACAAAGCCAATGATTGAGCCTGCCTCCATTTTTGGAATTAGCTCCTCTTGAGTGATTGAATTGGGGAGTTGATTCTCGAGGTCGACAACCTTGGCAGTTGCTTCTGTCGCATACTTCTCGGCGACCTCTTTCTGCTGCTGGACGCGAGCAAGTTCTGCTCGAAGCTGTTCGACCTTGACCATTTTGGCCTTTAGCTCCTCGAAGACTTTGACATGCAGATCAAGGGTGCGCTGCTCACAAACTTGGTGTGCCTTCACCTTATCTTGAAGGCTGGCCACCATCTTCTTCGCCTCGTCCTTTGCCTCATCCCTTTCTTTAGCAATGCGACTCACGGTAGCCGCATGGTGACTGGCATCCCTCTCCAGATCGTCGACTTGGTCGACCAGCCTCTGTACGGCGACTGGGGAACTACTCACCTCCATAAGACACAAACGACCATTATCACGAGGTGTTTGTGTCTTGACGATTTCATTTAGTTCATTGGTCCAGGAGCGAGGGACCGTCTCGGAGGTACATCAGATAAAAGGATCCGGAATCTCGCGGTAATTGGCAGGCACCTTTGAACATGAATATTGGTGCACCATGTTTGATCGCCCCGGATAGTTGTTGGGGTCATAACTACACGAAAACATGTCAAAGTGTTATAAAAAAAGATAAGTTCACAACAAAGAACTTACGCATCATGGCGACCTTTATCCCGGCCGAGATAGGTCGCATCATGTGGATGATCGGCGTGAGCCTCGGGAGCAGATGCGACCAAGGACTACTCATGATGTTGCTCCGAAGAAGGAGCTCGCCCACTTTCAGGCTCAGTTGGGCGAGTAGGAATAACTCCACTCCCAATGGGCGACCTTGGCCTTCTTGGCCGCCCTTTCAGCATCAGAGACGGGAGTGTCGTCTCCTCGAAGAAGTTTCTTCGACCTGGGGGTAGCAGCCGTGGGCGGGCTGTTTAGCTGGGCTCGATCCACTCCCTTGTCGTGGATCATCTCTGCCTGTTTTCACCGCTAAGACGATTATTTTTGTAAGGGGATCAACCTTCTTCCTTCCTTCCTTGTTCGGCATCTCTCATACCGTTTGATCAAGGATGTGAAATGAAGGATGGATGGCGACCGTAACGAGCTGATCTGCAAAGAAATTAAAAAGTACTAAGTTAGAAAAATTATGCAAGTTCAAACTAGCGGACAAGTTTGTTCGCCCGATTTAAAATTCTTACCCTCTGGAACTTGGGCCTGGGCCTCGAGATGGTGAGGGTAGGTAGTGAAGCGAGCAACTCTGCGCGCTGACTCCAAGCAAAGATGGCTGATGCTACGATCTGCCTGGCGATGAAGAGCGATCAGGCTAACTGTGAATAGGAATTGATAGCTGATACTGTCCTTGGCACTTCGCCATTTGAGATTTTTGGGACCTGAAACATGAAAAAAAAATTAAAATTAGTCTTATCTCTTCAAATATATAGAAAGATAAGACTTACGAATTAGGTCCCTAAACTCCGCCGGAGTGTTAATTCGCTCAGGGCCGCCATAAGGGCGAGCAGAAGCACGCCAGTCACCACCTATCCAAAACCAGTCATGCTTCCAATCTCGCACTTTCCCAGGGATATCCTCCACCAGCCTCAAATTTGGCCGCGCCTTGAGGTAATACCAGCCCGCCTCTTCTCCGGTGCAGGCCGTGAGCGTCATGAGGTAGTTGATCTCCTCGGCGGATAGCTTGTTGGGATAACCCTCTAGGGCGCACAACATAATTATTGACATCAGGTTTAACCACCCAACGGGAGTTAGTTGGGTGATGGCCAGGTTGATTTGCTCGAGAAACCCGCCGACCAGCGGGTGTAGAGGAAGGATCACCCCGATATTTAGTGTGGCCAAGTAGATCGCCGTGAGCCCACGAGGTGGGCGATCAGCTCTGCCATCCTTCAGAGGGGTGTACATGTGAACATCAAAGGGAATCTTATATTCCCTCCTTATTTTGGGCAAGTCCTTCTCGGTAATGGCAGATACGATGTAGCTCGCCCCATATTCCGTGGCCCTAAGTTTCCATTTTTCGCGGGCAGGTACGGTAAATCGAGCAGAGTGTTCCCTTTCGTACTCCTCCCAAACAACTTGGCGAGCAATGGAAATCGAGAGTTGGTGCTCGATAGGGTTTGGCATGGGGAACTGGATGTCCTTTAGATATTCCCAGGCCAGTTCATCCGGGCGGACATGCTGTAACACCTCGATCTCTTCCTCCTCTTCGTGGAGGTCAGAGCTGGTCTCCTCCTCAACTTGGCGAGTAGGATTTGCTCGCGCAACTTTTTCTCCAGATGGACGGGCCCCTAAATCGACGGAGCGCGCTACTGAAGCCGCGTCGGGGTCGGATTCCAAGTTAACCATAGGGACGGGAGACTCTTCGTTTGGCCGTTTCCCAGGGTTGCGAGGAGGGTATGATCCAGTTTCGGAGTGAGAGGACATTTAGAATGGGAAATCTTAAATAAAAATGGAAATGGAAAAGCTTCCGGAGGCGTTAATGACGGGTTCCGGGGGCAAGCAAGGGAAATGACGGCGGTTCAAAATCCCAGACGGCGGAGTTTAGGGTTTTTAGGTGTTTCTCACACCCTCAAACAGTAAAAATAAGTATAAATGGCAAGTTTTTTCCTTAAATAGTGTATGGAAAAACGGGGTCATGGGCGAACAAATTTGAAAATGTGAGGACCAAATTGCAATTACGAAGCGCGTGCAGCCCTACTCCGACAAAATTGGAGGCGTGTTACCTCGATTTCATATGCGCGTGGGCGGCGGTAATCATTCCGCCCACGTCACACCTTGAGCCCAACCCCAGACCTTGGGATTCCAACCGTCGCCCATACGAATCAGCTCGGCCAATATTGTCCGCTCATGAAAAGTTGATCGCGCCATGTTATATCAGCTCGCCTCCATACCACCAGATAGTTGCCAACCCATAAGTTGTTCGCTTTGCCCCATCACAACATAATGATTGACAAGGGTGCAATTGTTGATAGACGAGCAGAAACGTCATTAGGGCGAGCAAAATTAACCCAAAGTACTCACTCTTAAGACAAAATTAAGCCAACAAAATTAGGCTGAGCTGGAAGTGTCAGACGAACAGGTCTTGATTCGGCGAGCAACTTTAATCTAAAGCCAGATGACGCCCCGACGAGCACATCTAGCACATCGGCGAACAGATTTGGCTGCAATATCAAGACAATAAATTATCAAGAATAAAGACCATCAAAATCAAACTAAAGACTCCTCAAGGACAAGTCCAACGGGACGAACAACTCCTGAATGCGAGCAAGTCCAGTGTAGAAGGATATAATTTAGTTTAGATAAGGTCTAAATAGTCAAAGTTTAAGTGTCACACATGCACACTTGGGAGGCCAAAGGTCATTGTACACCTCCTGCTAGGCAAACTTGTATAAATACTTAGATTTTTTCAGCTAATAAAAAAAGCACAAATTAATATACACGTCCAGACTTCGATTATACATCTAAAGCACCTCGATTATCGAATATACGAAATAAATACGTAATCAATACACGTGTTTATTCTTACCCAGTCTCGACTTTCGTATTCACTAATTACGTTAGTGATCAATCACACGTAATTGTTTGGTGATCTAATTAATGAATAAAACAGCCACTAATCCTCACGATTAGATACGATCATCAACAACCTCATGTTCTTGTTAATGCCTTCAATAGAATCCTTTATAAGCTTATTGTCAGCCAATACATTCTCTAAAGAATTCTTCAACTCACCAATAATTTCATCATTTTGTTGCAGTTCTTTCTTCATCACAATATGCATGCTTACCAAATTTTCTGTTGATTCTTTGAATTTTTCCTGAATCTGTTGCTTTTCTTTCTTTGTTTTCTCAAACAACTTGGTCAACATCTCTTGAATTCCTTCCTTGATTTTCTTGGAAACAATATGTTCAGGAATCCTTCTCAATTCTTCCTTGATGTTGATAGACACATTATCCACAGTAGTCTCAATGGAAGTAATTTTCTTCAAAATTTCTTCATTGTTGACTAACTCTTCATCAAAGATATCTTCTTCACCTTCTGACATTCTCAACACAACCTCAGATTTATCTTTCATTTCCATAAGCTTGGGTCTCTTAGGATCAGACATAATGGGAGTAGGTGTTTTTCTCTTCAAGTTTAAAGGTGTGGGCACATCAGGTGTAGCCAATTCCTTCAAATAATCATCAAACTCCTTCTCGTTCATTGTCTCATCACCTAAGGGAGTAGATGGATCAGCATAATCTAAAACACTGAAGGCGGATTGGGCTTTTAAAGCTTCTAAGTCCTTACCTAAATTGCCAGTAGATTGCAGTTGCTGAGTTCCATCTGCAGACCCTTGAAATTCTTGACTTGTAGGGTTTGCATCTCTTGTATTTACTTCGGATGAAGTATTTGCAACAGTCTGTCCTCCTTGAGGTGGTAAACCTCTATCTCCATCATCATCGTCATTATCACCCTTCTTCAAATTTTCATCTTTGCAAGGTGATTTTCCATCCTTTCCATCTTTATCATCCTTCTCTTTCTCAGGATTTCCTTCATCTAGTACTCTTTCTTGATTAACAGCAGACTTGCTAGCTTCAGCTGCAATCTGTACTCCTTGTACAAGTGTATTCAAATTTGATAGATCTTCCATTGGAGGGCTAGGTGGCACAGCAGAGCTTCCACCTTCTCCATTCAAGAATCCTTCAGTATGAGGCATATCTTCCTCATCAGTACTCTCTTCATCACCGGCTGTAGATAACAGTTCTGATCCAGGGATGACTGCTTGATCATCAGTTTCATTGGCAAGAACTACTCTCAAAACATCAGCTGCGGACTTGCTCAATGGTTTCCCTTTAGCACTATCAGTGACAATTTCTTTCCCTTTTTCCCTTCTTAGCTTATAAAGCTTTTCTATCCTCAATTTGCTTTTTCTTCATCTCAGCAATCTTTTTAAAGAAAAATTGATTATCCAATAACACTTCAATATCAGAGGTGTTACTCCATTCCTGAATCCATAAAAACTCTTATGCTTCCTTCTTCTTAAGAATCTCCAACTTATTCCTAAGATCTCTTCATTCTTCATATCTTTGCAGTTCTTGAACATGCTCTGCAGAGAGTTGTTCATCATCTAGTTCAATGTCTCCAAATTCAACTTCCACCAAATCTTTCACTCTTTCTTCAATGTCCTTGCTTGGCATCTTTGCAGAAGAAGGCACAATGGCTTGTGTCTCCTTAGTAACAGTCTCCTTTAACTCACCAGTCTTAGCTCCAGTTTCTAAGTCTGCATCTGTAGACTTAGTCATCTGAGCTGTAGACTATGTTACTTCCTTAGAATGCCTTTTCTTTCTCCTCATCTCCTTATAAATTTCTTTGTTGTTGAGAATAATGGTGTTCTCTTCTTCATCCTCAACCAATTCCAACTTTCTATTAGCTTTAGACTTGTATTGATGAACAATAGGGGGCTTAGACACTGGCACTTCCTTGAATTTCTTTTGCTTCTTCTTCTTGGCAATCAATGGTGCATCTGCAACACCTCTCTTAAACTTTCCTAACCCAATGATTCTATGCACGAAAATAGGTACAGGACCACGGGTTTGAAACAGGGGTACACCAAGATGCTTTAAAATATAATTCAAGAAAAGACCAAAACCTTTAGTGTTTCCACCTTTGGTTACATTATATGCAATCCTGTTGAATATCAATGAGCTTACATCTACCTTAATGCTTTTATCAAATGCAATCATCAAATCCCATGCAATCTCAGGACCATCATCATGACTCCTTATCCTATTGAGAAGAGATTTGTCCATTACCTCATATAGATAGACGTACTCCTTTGATAGTTGGTTCTTTTTGAAATGCCTGCTCCAGTTATCCGGTAAATCTAATCCACCAGTGAACTTGTTGTAGTACACAACGTCTTCATCCTTGAATTTGAATTCTGTAAAATGAAGTCCTCCGCTGGGTATCTTCAGTGCTTCACTAATGACCTTAATGGTGATCTTGATGTCCAGATCATCAATACGAGCAAAGATGTAATTTTTCCCTTCAGTATACGATGCAGTTTCATAGAATTTACGAGGCACAACATCATCGTATCCCTCAGGTCTGTTTCTTAGAATAAATTCTAAACCTTGGGTCTTTATTCGGTGAAAAATATGAGCCATCACTTCAGATTTATCAAGAGCTTCTATTAGGGCATTAAAATCAAACAATGAACCAAAAAGAATTTTCATGTTTACGAAAGATTAAGACGAAAGAAACTTTAGTTCGAAGTTTGCAGATAGAATGCGAAAGGGGTTCAAGTGAATGAAAGTGAACCAGTTTTGTGCTAAGAGATCCTATTTATACTTGCACAAAACTCAAGGAAAATGTTAACGTTGAGAAAATGGTTTTTCCTTATATTTTGAAAATCAACGGTCTATAATATTTGGGTTATTTACTCATTTAAAAGATCAACGGCTTAGAAATGAAGTAAATAAAATCTAATTTTGAAAGTCAATGTATAAATGTACACTGTCCAGTACATTTTTATCAATTAAAAACCTGGGACAATAAATCCAAAAATTCTGTGTACGAATGAGTACATGAATTTGGAATTTAGTAGTGTACGCATTTAATAACCAAGAATGTACAAGTCAAATTTGAAAATCTACAACTTGAAGTTTGCAGTTGGAAATCTTCAGTTAGAATAGTCTGCAATTAATTCAGGTTTACATCTGTAGAATTAAGTTTGCATCTGCATTCTTAAGTTTACATTTGAACAACCTTTCATAACTTTTTGATTTTTCTATTGAAATCTTTTCAACTATATACTTCTTCTCTGAGTGATTTTCTCACAACTCTAACATTCCTAGTTCTACTCTCAAAGTAGAGAATCTTGATTCACATAGGGGCTTGGTAAAGATATCTGCAAGATTAAGATCTATATGGATCTTTTCCATTTTGATATCTTTCTTTTCAATATGATCTCTAATGAAATGATGTCTCACATCAATATGCTTAGATCTTGAGTGTAGAACATGATTCTGTGTGATAGCAATTGCACTAGTATTATCACAGAATATAGTAGTGTTCTTTGACTCAATGTCATAGTCTCTCAACTGGTATTGTATCCAAAGAAGTTGTGCACAACAGCTTCCTGCAGCAATGTATTCTGCTTCAGCTGTAGACAGTGCAATAGAATTTTGTTTCTTGCTATGCCAAGAAACTAATCTTTGTCCAAGAAATTGACATATCCCACTAGTACTTTTCCTGTCAACTTTACATCCAGCAAAGTCTGAATCTGTGTAACCTTTTAGTTCTATTCCACCATCTTTTGAGTACCATAAACCAAGATTTTGGGTAGACTTAATGTACTTGATTATCTTTTTCACAACATTCAAGTGTGATTCCTTGGGGTTGACTTGGAATCTAGCACATACACCCACATCAAACATGATGTTTGGTCTGCTAGCTATAAGGTAGAGCAAAGATCCAATCAATCTTCTATACATTGTAACATCCACACTTTTTCCATTCTCATCTTTATCCAACAGAGTTGATTGTGACATGGGAATAAATGTAGGCTTTGAGCAACTCATTCCAAACTTCTTGATTAGTTCTTAAGTATACTTGGCCTGATTTATAAAGATTCCCTTGTCCATTTGCTTTACTTGCAATCCTAAAAAGAAATTTAGATTTTCCATCATGCTCATCTCAAACTTTTCTTGCATAAGATGCGAAAATTTCCTACACAATTCTTCATTAGTTGATCCAAAGATAATGTCATCAACATAAATCTGAACTAGTAAGATGTATTCACCATGTTTGAGTCTAAATAGGATCTTATAAACTTGGAAATGCTCGAGCAGACCCGCTCGAGTTGCTCGAGTGCTGGAAATTCTCTATAAGTTTTGAGCGCTCGAGCAACATGCTCGAGCGTTGGTGCTCGAGTAGCTCGAGTGGCAAAACTTCTCTGGACAAATTGGGCGCTCGAGTGGCATGCTCGAGCGGTGGTGCTCGAGTGGATCCACTCGAATGACTCTCCCTCTTCTTCAACTGATACTTTTCTTCTTCCGCACTAATACCAATCGTATTTCTTCGATATCTTCTCATCCGGGCATCCGTTTGAGTCGATTCAAAGTCCTACGAACTCCGTTTTTCACCCTTGATTCACCTATGAGCATCAAAGGGACAAATTCATCAATGTGTAGAAATAATACTCAATTGACTCTAAACTGGGGCATTTCTAACGACGAATCATGACAATTTCACGCCTAATCACCGAACTCATAATTGATAATGCTTTGTTATTTCCACAATCGAAGCGTATCCTTAGTTTTAAGGACATAAGGATTAATGGTTATCACATTGAAACTGAAACTGAGAATAATAATGAATACCTTTTGATATTACTCGAGGTAACTGTAAACAAGTTATTGAAAAACCTCCCTCTTTCTCTTCCGAATTGTACTATTCCTACATCCAGCCTTCTATCTAATCTCCATCTAGCTATGAGTATGAAATTTCACGACCCAAACTCTTTTAAATTATGGCATCAGCGGTTAGTTAATCCAGGACAAACAATGATATGTAGGATTCTATCTAATCCTATTGGTCATAATATTACGAATAATATAATCTCTCATGTCGATGAATTTATCTGTGATGCATGCTCTAAGGGTAAATTAATAGTGCATCCGTCGCGCACCAAGGTGGGACTTGAGTCTTCTATTTTTCTTGAACGGATTTAGGGAGACATTTGTGGATCGATTCACCCAGCATCAGGACCATTTCTGTATTTCATGGTCCTAATTGATGCCTCCACTAGGTGGACATATGCCTGTTTGTTGTCTACCCGCAATCAAGTTTTTGCGAAGCTCATTGCAAAAACTATTGAGCTTAGAGCTCAGTTCCCAGATTATCCAATAAAATCGATTCATATGGATAATGTTGCTGAGTTTACCTCAAAAGCCTTTACAGATTACTGTATGACTCTGGGAATTAAAGTGAAGCATTCGGTCCCTTACGTCCACACCCAAAATGGTCTTGCTGAAGCGCTAATAAAACATATCAAACTTATCGCTAGACCATTACTTATGAACTCTAAATTACCCACTTCATGTTGAGGGCATGCAGTCCTACATGCATCACATCTTATACAAATCCATCCAACTGCATATAATGATCATTCCCTACTACAACTAGTGCGTGGGAAAAAACCTAACATTTTCCATCTGCGTATATTTGGATGTGCGGTATATGTTCCGATAACATTACCGAAGCGTACCTCTATGGTCCCACAAAGGAAGCTAGATGTTTACGTTGGATTTAACTCTCCATCCATCCTGAAATACCTAGAACCTTTGTTCGGGGATCAATTAATGGCCCGTGTTAGGATATTATTGTCCTAAGGATTTTCTCACTTTGATTTTGATAATGTCAAAACATATATGTGTATTGTGGAAACTAACATTGCATGTACTAATAGATATGAAGAGTTTCAAAGACAAAGTCTACATCTGGAAAGATGGATTCAGACCCTACAATTAGCTCAAGACAAGTCTGCATCTAAAGAGTTGAAGACAAGTCTACAGCCGAAGAGTCTACATCTGTAGAGTTAAGGACTATTAGCTGTAAACTTGAGATTAGTAGGATTAATTAAGTGTAGTACATTCTGTACACTCACTCATTTAGTTTGAAATATCTCAGTGTTTACCAGAGCTAATTACTAGCCAGTAGAAATAAGTATCTCAGTGATTAATAGCTCTTTGAGCAGTCATCACTACAAGACAACTTGTACTACTCGAAGGACAATGCTATATGACAAGAAGCTTTAATTAAGCTGAAGTCAAAGCTGGAGGAGAAATTATTTTGAAATTTCAATCCCTCCAACGGCTAGAGGACCCCTTAAGACTCCTATAAATAAGAGAAGAGACCTCAGAGGAAAAAAACAACAACCCCAAGCTCTCTAGCGCATCTGCACAATCTCTACAACTTTCAAAGTCTACAGTTCTTCAAAGATTAGAAGTTTAGGACTTAGAAGCTAGGATTATTGTAATTTCTTTGTTGTTGTTCCCTCACTATACACACCCCTGTATTCTACCTAGAGTAGATATTATTCTTAGTGAGTGTTTAGCTCTGTGTGAGACTGAGAGAGAGTATCTGTGTGAACTTATGTTTCTGCCTAGATTAGAGTGATCTGAGTGAGAATTCTAAGTCTGAGGGGGAACAACTTTGTGATTGTGTGGAGATTTTTAGTGAATTTGTGATTGTGATTGCAAGATTTGGTACGATATAACTTCTGAGCCCACCAAGGGGACAAATCACATGAGCCGTACTCGCACGCGTTTCTCCGTATTAAATCTTAGCAACCGTCGTATGATTAATATTACTGCACAAAATACAAAGTTCGAAGTCACGATGATTCTCACCCAACATGAATCAAAGCAGTAACCATTAAGCACGCACGGTCCTATTTAAGTGACGGAGATTAAGAAATCAATAACCACTGAGGTCTAATTCTTTACATTTCAGAACAGAAGAATTTATCCTCGTTGTAGGTCCTCTTCAACACATACTAAATGTGCTAGTGCAATCTCTTAGTCAAGACAGACCAATCTGAGACTTACACATCGACCTTTCACGGTGGATTGTTCAATTCCACCTAGGTCGTGAATTTGTACATTTAGTTACAAGGAAACCGTTAATGTGATCTTCCGTGATCGGGTATCACCACATTAACTATAATGTAACATGTACCGTTTATAATGAACTGGTTGCAATAAATATTCAACATTAAATCATATCTAAAGTAAATGTGATAAAAGAATTATTCTCATAAACAAGTGTTTAATACACGAGTTATACAAAGTAAAAGCATACTTTCACGTATAACTCCAACAATCTCCCACTTATACTTAAAGTCTACTTTTTAGTATACATCATCATGCATGTCTAGTGTAGTAGCTCTACGTGACATCTCATGTCAACCTACACTAACCTAATAATTCCTCCCACTTATACTTAAAGCAGATTGACAATAGTCTTGACTCCCATTCCATCCACATGTCTCTCGAATGTACTCTGAGACAGACCCTTTGTGAATGGATGTACTAGGTTGTCCTCCGATATTTATCTTTGCCACCTCTTTATCTCCTCTCTTAATGATTTCTCGTATAAGATGGTGTTTTCTTTCAATGTGTTTGCTGGCCTTGTGGGCTCTCGGTTCCCTTGAATTTGCAACTGCTCCGACATTATCACAATGGACAGTGATTATGATGGGCAAATTCGGAACAATGTCCAAGTCCACTAAGAAGTACTTGAGCCAAACCGCTTCTTTTGCTGCTTCACAAGCAGTTACTTATTCGGCTTTCATGGTCGAATCGGCGATGCATTTCTGCAAATCGCTTCTCCATGTCATGGCTCCTTCTCCCATGCAAAACACAATACCCGAGGTAGATATTCTGGATTCTATATCTGATTGGAAATTTAAGTCCGTGCATCCCATGGGAATTAGACTGTCTGACTGTTAAATCAACATTCCATACCAAGTTCTTTTCAGAAACTAAAGAACGCATTTAATTTCAATCTAATGTGATGGTCCCGTTTTCGAAGGGCAAAATGGGAATTCAGGAGCAAATTTTTTTTTAAACCTTGTGTTGCGCTCTGAAAGAGTTCAGTGAAGGAATACTCAAGTCACTGCGTTGCTAAGAGGCTGAGCTACCAAGTCAGTGAGACTTGAAGGCTCATGCTCTTAGCAACACAGTGACTCGAGAGACTGAACTCTCGAGCGCGTTGCCTGATCTGGTCAGTGAGAGGATTCTCCCTGACCTGATTGCTTAACCAAAGTTTTCTTAAAACAAAGCTCTCAGTGAGCTGACTTTCTCAATACTTTGATGAATACTTTAAAGAATAAGTACGCTCAGTTTAACGTGGTTCAGAGACTCAAGCTCTTACATCCACGGCCTGATTTAACAGGAAATCCACTACTGGGATTCTTGTTTTTAACGTGCCAAGGTGCACTTACAACTGGACTCACGCCACTCCCTGGGCTGCCTCTCCTTCCTAACTCACTGACAACTTACTCCCAACAAACCTAACAAGAGGGTTTTAGTTTCGGTTGGTTTCTCCAACTAGGTGAGGTTTTCCTTTACAATGTGTTAGTCTAAAGCTAAGATTAGGAAAACCTCTCTAAGCTATGAGTTACAAGCTGAACACTCATTTGTGTATATCTATGAACTCTAAAGTTCAGTGTACAAGGTGTGAAACGTGCCTCCTTATAACTCCCAATATAATGCACTAAACACTCACACCTTCACAGCTCGTAGGTGTTGATTTTTCTAACTTCACACACACTTAACACGCAGCTATGAGCTTGTATTTATAGTGTGGATTCAAATGTAACCGTTGGAGGAAATTACATTTGAATCCATACAATTAATGGTTTCAACCACTTTTCTTGGAATGCGGCCTTTGTCAGTGTCAGAGTTGCTGCCTCGTGCTGATTGGTCCACGTGGCCTGGATTCACGGATCTTTGACTCAGTGGATTGACCAAGACCCACTGACTTTAGGTAGCTTCCTCCTTCACTGACTGATGATCTTCAGTGGACTGAACGTCTTCAGTGTAGTTGTCCTTCAGAGACTGTTTGAAGATCACTCCAAGAAGTTTGTCATAAGGCTGAATGACAAACTTCCCTGACCACAGTAGCCTGACACCTTTAGGGCCTACTTGGTGCAGCACTGGTCCTCCTGATCATGCTCTTCACTGAGTGGTCCACCTGACTTAGCTTAGATCAGCCCGTTTACACTCAGTAGGACATCCTTCAGGCTTCTCTTCTGGTTCAGGTTACAGCAAGGCTTCAATATGTTCTTCTTGATGTCATCTTTGAGTTCTTTAGGCTGTGTTGCTGAGTTCCCCCTCGCTGAGTTCCCCCTCAACTGAGTGTTCCTTCAACTGAGTTCTTCTCAACTGACAGCCTATTCTACTGAGAAATAACTTAGCCAGACCTGAAACAAAAGATACAATCCTGACTGCTTTCAAACCTATTACATGTTGTTTTGGAAAAACATCAAAACTAAAACATATCCCAACATAATGTGCTTTCCCGGGGTTACTTTGATATCTTGCCATCATGCCCACAACAAAGCAGATATCCGGTCTCGTACACAATGTTGCATACATAAGACTTCCTACGTCTGAAACGTACGGAACGTCTTTCATGTCATCTATCTCCACTTGCGTCTTAGGGCATATTTCTTTGGATAGATGGATTCTGTGCCTAAAAGGTACAAAACCTTTCTTGGAATCTTGCAAGCTGAAATTCTTCAAAACAGTGGCTTCGTATGAAACTTGCGATAAGCCCAACATCCTCCTATTGCGATCTCGAGTGATCTTGATCCCAAGGATGTGACTGGCTTTCCCTAAGTTCTCCATATCAAACTGATTTGACAGCCATACCCTTATGTCTGACAATACCTTTACATTGTTTCCAATGAGCAGAATATCGTCTACGTATAATACTAAGAATACCATCGCAGTTCTGTCACACCTTTTATACACACAACTCTCGAACTCATTTTGATCAAACCCATAAGACTTAATCACCTGATCAAAACACTGGTTCCAAGTACGCGATGCTTGCTTAAGTCCATAAATGGATCTCTTAAGCTTGCATACGAGATGCTCTTGGCCTTTTTCAATGAAACCTTTGGGCTGTTGCATATAGGTATCTATCCCATCAAGACTTCCGTTAAGGAAAGCTGTCTTGACATCCATTTGCCAGATCTCATAATCTAGGTACGCAGCGATCGACAAGACAATACAGATGGACTTAAGCATAGCTACAGGCGAAAAGGTTTCCTCATAATCGATCCCTTCTTTTTTAGTATACCCTTTGGCCACTAGCCTTGCTTTGAAGGTCTCAACCCTTCCATCCGGTCCTCTTTTCCTCTTGTACACCCATTTGCCTCCAATAGGTTCTACCCTATTGTGTGGTTCGACCAACTTCCACACTTGATTATGATCCATCGAACCCATCTCGGTTTCCATTGTTGTTTGCCATGACTCCGCGTCTTTGTCTTGGATTGCCTCGTCGTATGTCCATGGGTCTGATTCATCATCAGGAATTAAATCCGAAGATTCTCATATTCCCATGAATCTCTCGGGTTACCTAGCAATCCTCCCACTGCGACGGAGTTCTGGTTGTGAAGATGTGACGTGTGGTACATCATCTTGTATACTTGGTATCGAGGTTTGACCTCTCAATTCTTCTAAGGTAATTTCACTTTTAGGCTTCCGATTGTTCATATAGTCTTCCTCCAAGAATTTAAAGTGTGTACTAATCACGGTCTTTTGATCCTTGGGACTATAGAACATACACCCTTTCGTTCCCGCAGGGTATCCTATAAACAACCTTAATTCTGAACGTGGATCCAACTTACCGGCTTCCTTGTCTAGCACGTATGCCGGACAACCCCAAATCCGCAAATGTCTTAGACTGAGCTTGCGCCCGGTCCACAATTCCATTGGGGTTTTAGGAACCGATTTGGATGGCACCAAGTTTAGAATGTAAGCCGCTGTTTCCAAGGCATTATCCCAAAATGACTTGGGTAAATCCGAATAACTCATCATGGATCTGACCATCTCTAAAAGAGTCCGGTTTCTTCGTTCCGCCACACCGTTCTATTGAGGGGTTCCAGGTGCAGTTAACTGGGATACGATCCCTTCGTCCGATAAGTAGTTCAAGAATTCATTGCTGAGGTATTCGCCTCCACGATCTGATCATAGAAACTTGATACTCTTTTCCCTATGTTTCTCGGTTTCGGCCTTAAACTCCTTGAACTTATCAAAAGTTTCAGACTTATGCCTCATAAGGTAAATGTACCCATATCTCGAGTAATCGTCAATTGGACCACACACATCGGTATGAACGAGTTCTAACACTTCCATGGCTCTAATCCCTTTGGCTCCAAATGCCCTCTTGGTCATCTTACCCTCTAAACATAATTCACAAGTTGGAAACGGCTCAACTTGAAGAAACTCCAAGGATCCGTCTTTCACCAATCTTTGTATTCGCATTAGATTAATATGACCTAATCTAAGATGCCATAGAAGTGTTTCGTTCATATCAGAAAGAACGCTTCCTTTTATAACTTGAAATAGTCAATGTGTTATTAGATTCAATTTATGAGTGGTGTGCCCAATTAATGATATAAAGATCATCCAACAATGTTCCGGAACAGATAAACTCATCGTTTCAAGAAATAATAACATCCTTATTAAAAGTAACTGAGTATCTATTCAATACAGTTTAGAAACTAAAGGTTGAGTTCTTTCTAAACTAGGAACATGAAGAACGTCTCTTAAGATCATAACTCTATCTTCACAAGATAGGCGCACTTCTTCCACTGCTTCAGCTGCCACTCTCGTAGCATTGCCCGGTGTGATGGGGATCTCACTTCCTCTAAATCGTCGGGTTAGCTTGAACCCATGCAAAATGAGATAAATGTGATCAGTGGCTCTCATATCCACTGTCCACGAATGGACAACATACACCACTTCACAAGTTTCGACGATTAAGACGTGTGAATTACCTAACTTTCCTGGCCTCTTAGGCTTGGAACAGGCAGACCTCCAATGTCCTCTCTTACCGCAGTTAAAACACTTCCCCTTTGATGCTAGCCTTGGCTTTGCCTTTCGCAACAATTGGATTTGCTTGGGTCCGACCTTTGGTTCTCTTCCTCTTTTTCCCTCCCTTGGGACCAAAAGAGGTAGACGGACCATTAGCCACCATAGCACTAGACTGGTGCTCCATTATCACCTCCACCAAAACTAGAGCTTGCAAGAGCTCAGGCAAACAACTTGTTCGTTCATTCATCTGACAATTCAGATGAAACTACTCAAAGCTTCTCGGTAGAGAATGTGATATGAAATCAACCTGAGAAGGGACATCAAAATCCGCACCAAGTACTTCCAACTTGTTAAGGTATGCCATTATCTCGAGAACGTGCTCCCTTACGGGTGTTCCTTCCACCATTTCCAACTTGACCGAGTCATGTTTGGTGAACTGATTAGTCATAGGATTCTGATGTGAAAATATCTCTTCAAGGCTTTTAATGATTTCAACAACGGATATAATATCTTCATGAATGCGCCTCAAATCCTCAGACAGAGATGTCAAGATGATGCACTTCATGTGTTCATTGTCACGCTGTCAATCATAAACTGCCTTTTCCCATTGCTTGACTTATCATTAGGCTTGCCGGGTTTATTAACGTGAATAACCCAATTGTGTTTTCGTGCAGTAAGGACAAATTTAAAATTATATTTCCAATCGATATAATTCTCTCTAAAAAGTTTATTAACTTTAAGTATATTAAATAGTGGATTAAAAGGTTGTGACATGATGAAATGAGAATAAAATATACATTCATATCAATATCTAGAAAAATACGAAATTATCATATAATTCGATCACATCAATTATATTGAAACCTTAAAATAATATAATCATGCATCAGCCAACATCTTGAAACAATTTAAATGCGCCACGAGGGGTGGTCTATACATTTAAACACATTCAAGCGGATCACAAACTTAAAAGTTATAAATCCTTAATTCAAAATTAATAGTTGGCTACCACTTTGACCACATAAAAACTGACAGGGACTTCGAGGGGAGTAAGTTAATATCAATTTCTTATGCCTAAGTAATAACCATAATTAAATACAGGATTATTATTTCTCTTTGAGCAAGCCACTCGTGGTGAGGGTCAATACCGCCACTAGTAATAATCCACAATCATCCTTTCGGAATTTATTCATGTGAAATCCGTCCTTTTGGCCGATCCGAGGGGGAAATGTATTCCAAAAGAACTTCAAAAAAATAAATTATGGAGGCCAAATTAATCCAATTTTAATATCCGGAATAAAATTGCGATTAAATAAACATACTTAGTAATTTTCGAAAGTAAGGTTTTTTTTGGACAATAAAATTCATGCAAACACATATTAACAAATAATAATAATTGCACGAAATAAAACATCCATCAAAATAAAATTAAACACATTGGGGCACTCAAATCCAATTGTCACGGTTTAATTTCTTCACGTCTTGATGCGAAAAATCGTCCTTGTTGCTTTCCATCGTTCGTCTCGATACGCTCCCACTTGAACAGCAACACTTCATCAAAAATAATTTCGTTTGGGGTTTGGGACGACGTTTAAAATCACACAAAAAACAAAAACTGAAATTTAAAATTTCACGGCCCGAGATACGGCGCGCGTCACAAACTTAAAAGTTATAAATCCTTAATTCAAAATTAATAGTTGGCTACCACTTTGACCACATAAAAACTGACAGGGACTTCGAGGGGAGTAAGTTAATATCAATTTCTTATGCCTAAGTAATAACCATAATTAAATACAGGATTATTATTTCTCTTTGAGCAAGCCACCCGTGGTGAGGGTCAATACCGCCACTAGTAATAATCCACAATCATCCTTTCGGAATTTATTCATGTGAAATCCGTCCTTTTGGCCGATCCGTGGGGGAAATGTATTCCAAAAGAACTTCACAAAAAAATAAATTATGGAGGCCAAATTAATCCAATTTTAATATCCGGAATAAAATTGTGATTAAATAAACATACTTAGTAATTTTTGAAAGTAAGGTTTTTTTTTGGACAATAAAATTCATGCAAACACATATTAACAAATAATAATAATTGCACGAAATAAAACATCCATCAAAATAAAATTAAACACATTGGGGCACTCAAATCCAATTGTCACGGTTTAATTTCTTCACGTCTTGATGCGAAAAATCGTCCTTGTTGCTTTCCATCGTTCGTCTCGATACGCTCCCACTTGAACAACAACACTTCATCAAAAATAATTTCGTTTGGGGTTTGGGACGACGTTTAAAATCACACAAAAAACAAAAACTGAAATTTAAAATTTCACGGCCCGAGATACGGCGCGCGTCGGCCCACGGGGTGGGCCGCACGCCTCTCGGCACGATGGCCGATTGGCGCCTCGCGCGCGCGCTCGTGCACCTCGGCTCACCCGTCGTGCACGGCGTCGTGCGCCTTGCACACTTCGTGCACCGGGTTTCATCGTTCGTTCTTATTTTTCACCCCATGCATGGTTTTACGTCCATGCATGCGCCACGCGTGCATGCGTCGTCCGGGTACGCCGTCTTTAATTCTTCGTTCTTCGTCTCGATCCGGTTACAATTTATTTACAAAAAATAAATACTAGATCTAGACTAGTCTATTACAATGATCAAATCAAAATAAAACAACTAATCTACTCGTGGATTTTCTCACGAGAAAAACGAATTCGAACGAATCGAATTAAAAACAATTAATTCACACGCATATAAAAAAATAACATTAAAACCATGACAATTGGATACCTGCAAAAAAGATCTAGCAATTCTACTATACAATTTCAATTTAATGTCTAACAATTTAAATTTCAATTTAAAGATCAGAGCCCAAAACCGTGGCTCTGATACCAGTTGTTGGGAAAATAGGGGTGCCGGAATCTATTGGAGATGAAATTTAAAATACGAATTTAAATTCAATTATTACTAGCATGAATTAATCCTAATTAATTCAAATAACAATTCCAACAACAATTTTATCATCATGCATGTTGAATTAATTCACATAAAATCTATGACGGAAAACTAAGAGATTATGTGACTACGTACCTCTTGTAGTTATGGCCTTTGATTACAACGGGACTATCACGATCGTGCTATCAACCAAAAGACCTTCTCAAGTATGTCCCTTTCGCCTTGCTTGTTCACCGGTGGGAAGTGCTCACAAGCAATTAGAATAACAAGGAAGAAAGAAAAAATAGTGTTGCTGATTTTTTTTTTCAACGCTGTGAAAAGTAAACTGGAGATGAAATAATCATCCCCTATATATAGGTGAGGGAATTTCGAAATTTTCATATATTTTAGAGGTGGAGAAAATCTTTCTTAGCCTCTAAGAAATCTTGAATATATTACATATATTCTTTTCTCCATAATGAAATATTCCACAAAAATTTCAATTTCCTCATTAAGGGGCTAATTTTCGAAAATATTGAAGAAAGAATCCAAGATTTGGATCTTCTTGAATATATGAGATAATCTTGTATTCCAAGAATACTTATCTTCCATAATATCTTTTAAAGAAAATCAACCAGATCTTTTCTTTCTCCTAATATTTCTTTTTCGAAAATTACAAGAAAAAATCAGCAAATATATTTTCTTTTTATTTTAATCACCTTATCATTATTGGGCTACTTGAGGGGCCTTTAAGGAGAATTAAGATTGGACCTCCTAATGGACTTCTGAATTTCAATATTGAGCCCCAATATAATTCAATCCATTAATATTAATTATTACCACTAATAAATTAATATTGCACTATCCATCTTAATCCATATTACGATAATATGGGCTCCCGGTTATTATTTCCCGCATTTAAGATTATCAAGTGCATTAATTAATTAAGCTTCTGAATAGCTCTAAATTAATTAATATATTTCACCTTGGAGTAAAGACAACTCAACATTATTATTCGTACCGAAGAAACTGATTCTTCACTTGCAAGATTTGGTACGATAAAACTTCTGAGCCCACCAAGGGGACACATCACACGAGCCGTACTCGCACGCATTTCTCCGTATTAAATCTTAGCAACCGTCGTATGATTAATATTACTGCCCAAAATACAAAGTTCGAAGTCACGATGATTCTCACCCAACATGAATCAAAGCAGTAACCATTAAGCACACACAGTCCTATTTAAGTGACGGAGATTAAGAAATCAATAACCACTGAGGTCTAATTCTTTACATTTCAGAACAGAAGAATTTATCCTCGCTGTAGGTCCTCTTCAACACATACTAAATGTGCTAGTGCAATCTCTTAGTCAAGACAGACCAATCTGAGACTTACACATCGACCTTTCACGGTGGATTGTTCAATTCCACCTAGGTCGTGAATTTGTACGTTTAGTTACAAGGAAACCGTTAATGTGATCTTCCGTGATCGGGTATCACCACATTAACTACAATGTAACATGTATCGTTTATAATGAGCTGGTTGCAATAAATATTCAACATTCAATCATATCTAAAGCAAATGTGATAAAAGAATTATTCTCATAAACAAGTGTTTAATACATGAGTTATACAAAGTAAAAGCATACTTTCACGTATAACTCCAACATATGCTAGTGGAGCATTTCAAAACCAAGGTATAGCGAGGTGTAGAGAAATCGTTGACAATATTGTCACGAATGTTGGGGCATGGAACGAGGACCCAGAATTTCAGAGAGCTTGTAAGTTGGAGGAGAATGAGGGGACGAGGAAGTTGTTGATGGCGATGATGGAGAAGATCAGTAACCTCGAGATGGGGCAAAATCTGGTTGGAGAGAATGTAGCAGTGAGCGAGAAAGTGGACCCACCCACGAGTCAGCAAGAAGAGGCCAACTATATGGGAAGGCCTAACTATCCACAAGGTGGCAATCAATTTGGAAGGCCTTCTTATGGCCAACCATTTGTACCTCCAGGTCCACAGCCTCCTCAAAATCAATGGAGGAACACACAAGGGTATCAAGGAGGCCAGCAGCCTCCTCAGAACACATGGAGGAAGAACGAGAATTTTTCATATGCTAATCCGAAGGCCGGAATTACAGTTCCTCCAGGCATTGACCCAGGTTCAAAGCCCCCGGGTGGAGAAGGCGGTGCCTCAACTGAGGAGATGTTGAGAGTTGTCCTTCAGAAGGTGGAGGAAGGAAGAAAAAGATTATCTTCTTTGGAGTATGATTTTAAAGAGTTGCATAAGAAAGGTGATCAGCGTGATCAAGAACTCCAGAAGAGAGATGTAGAGCTTAATCGAATTCAGCAAGAGAACAATAGACGGTTCACTTCGATGGAGTACCAGATGAGCCAGATTGCAAAATCATTGGGAAGATAGCCGGGTAAGTATCCTTCTATGCCGGAGGGGAATCCGAAAGAGCAATGTAAGGCGATCCAGCTTAGAAGTGGAACCAACTATGATGGTCCTCAGATGCCTGTTGATTCTGAGACGCCTCAAGGAGAGGTTGAGTCAGAAGGAGAAAAGAGTGAGGAGGTAGGAATTGAGAAAGGAGTTGAGGGTGAAGGCAATCAGAAAAGTAAAGATATGGATGATTTCCAGAAGGACAAAGGCATTGAGGAGATGGAGAGAGTTCCTAAGTGGAAGAAGGCAAAGGAAGCAAGGGAGAAAGTGAAAGAGACCGAGCGTGATGAATGGGGGGTACCCAAATCGGTGATACCCGTTCCGTATCCATAGTGCTTCATGAAAAAGAAGCTTGATGAGAAATTCGCTAAATTCCTTGATGTTTTTAAGAAATTGCATATTAACATTCCTTTTTATGATGCTTTGGAACATATGCCGAATTATGCCAAGTTCCTGAAGGACTTGATTGCAAAGAGAAGGAGAGTAGATGAACCCAAGTTGGTGCAGCTGAACCATGAGGTGAGTGCATTAGTGCACAAAGTACTTCCCCTAAAGTTGAAGGATCCCGGGAGTTTCACGATCTTATGTGATATCGGGAATGGAGTCAAGAAGGGAGTGTTGTGCGACCTTGGAGCAAGCATAAATCTTATGCCCTTGTCACTATTCAAGAAGTTGGAAGGGGGAGAACTTCAGCCGACAATGATGATGCTTCAACTAGCCGATCGGTCTATTACTCGACCTCAAGGTGTAGTTGAAGACGTCCTCGTGAAAGTTGGAGATCACATTTTTCCAGCCGACTTTGTGGTGCTCGACATGGAGGAAGATGAATGCGTGCCTTTGATCTTGGGAAGACCATTCTTAGCGACGGTCGGGATGGTGCTAGATGTGGCGAATGGGAAGATCACATTGAAAGTTGACGATCAAGAGATAAAAATCTCCTTATATAAGGTCATGAAGTACCCAAAGGAGGATGAGAGCTGTTATTGCATGGATGTCATTGATCCTCGTGTTGAAGACACACCTCCTATCTCTAACATCTCTTATATGCATGATTTTAATAGTTCTTTACTTGATGATTTAACCCATGAGCATTGTGATCTTGATTATTTTGATAGGGATAAAGGGAAGAAGTTGAAGGATGAAGAAGTGAAAAATGTGGACGATGTCCAGTTGGAGAGTAAAGGGGGAGTTAAGAAGAAAAAGTCCAAACTCAAGAAATTTCTTAGTAAAACTCCTCCAGATAAAGGTGAGAAGAAGTTGAGACCCCCACCACTTGGGGATGAGAAGGAAGCAAATGAACTCATGATGAAGGGGCATCAAGGAAAGAAATTTAACCACCACTCTTATGAGAGTAAGGGATGTAATTTTGAGTATCATGTCCCATAAGTTCCTTTGAGCTCGGTCCGGCATTAGGACCTTAAAAATAGCGCTGAATGGGAGGCAAACCATTTTTATTTATTTTTCAGTGTTTCTATGTTATTAGGGTGTTGTTGAATCATAAGTGTTGGTGATCAATTTTTTTTTTTTTCATTTGTGAATTTTAACTTGTATTTCTTAAGCTGGAGAACAACTATTTATAGAGACTAGCAAGCATGAGGTGTCTATGACTCTTGGTCTCCCTAGCTTGCATGCTTGACAAGTGTCATTTGACCTTAGTTTGACCTTATCTAAGCTGAATCTTAGTTACAAAGTCTTCTTTGGTCTTATCTCGGACTCATTGTTGTTCGCCTAAGTCGGTTTGACTAATCTTGATTGTTCTTCAACTGAAAGTTGTTCGCCTCTTGGGGTCATGCTTTTGTAGTTGTTCGTCTTATTGCTTCGTAGAGCTAGGCTTTGGGATTTATGTCCTTTGTTCGTCTGCATACACCACTTAGATTGGTAGATGCACCACCTTTTGACAATGTTGCTCATCATCAGTGATTTGGCAGAATATTCATATCTGGTCTCGGGCCTGAAAACCTGTTCGCCAGTATCTTGCTCGTCTATAGAGTTGTTCGTCAGTTTATACACTCCCTGGATTGGTTTGTGCACCCCAACTTGATTTTCTTTGTTGATCACCTTCGACTTGGTGTTGACTCTTCATAATCCTTTTTAAGGTTTTAATCTTTGTTCGCCTAGCAATAATTGATGTTCGCCTATCAACAGTAAGTTTTAACCTCGTACTTGAGAGTTTATTTTGTAGGCTTGTCCCGAAGGAGTAAAGTTATCATGGAGTTATTCAGATTGAAGGAACCAACTCATTACCAAGGAGTGTGACACGTTGTTGAGAAACTTGAACTATTTGGATGAGGTAACCCACAACCCCAAACTTAGACCTCTTCACAAGGTCGAAGTTTGGGGGGTGGAGTTTTTTTTATTTGTTTTATGGTGACATTGCACAGGTGCACACCCTCTCTTGAGTTGAGTTTGGTTATTTGGTACCTTGAGATGCTCCTTGGGCTGATATTGCTTTGATGTGCTACTACATATTTCATGTCTATCAATCATCTTATGCTTGTTGATTGCTATTCTTGAGTATGACTTAGTGAGTAGAGTTAAGTTGTGAGGGTGAGTTAGGAAATTTTTTGTGTGAGAGCATGAATTAGAGTTGATTTGAGAGAGAACTAGTATGCTTGCAAATTTTCCTTTTGAGTACTTGTGTGATGAAAGTGAGAATTCACTAGGACTAGCATGTATGTGAAAGTTGTGAGATTTGAGCCTTTTGAGATTAAGATACATGAATTGATCTCTTCGTTTGTGAGTGAGTCGTCACCTTAGAGGATGCTAGAACTTGTGTGTGCTCTCGCTTCTTAATTGTGTCTAGTTTGATATGCCGAATGTGATCTTAGGCCATCTTTGTTTTGATTGAGTCACTTAGCCAAAAGTTTTCCTTACCATTGACATTTGTCCCTTGTTAGCCCCTTTGAGCCTTAAGCCTATTTCATTTGCTAGCACATTTAAACACTATTCCAAGTTCCTAAGCCTTTTGTCCAAATTTGAGTGGAGAATAGGAAAAGTGTGAATGTGAAGGGATCAATTTGAGTTGAAAAAGGAGATTTGTGATTGCTTGAGTGATTATGAGAAGAAGGTGTGATGAAGGATATGAGTTGTGGGAAAGAACAAAAGAATTTGAGAATGAGCAAAAGAAAAATGAGCTCATATGTTTGTGTGAAAAAAAAAGTGAAGTGATTGAAAAAAGTGAAATTAGTTAGAAAAAAAAATTGAAGTGTTGAGAGTATTGGAATTGAAAGTGTGTTGATTGAAAATGTTTGAAGTATTCTGTTCTTAATCTCGAAGTACTAAAGTTTGAGTTTCTATTCTCCATTCACTTGAGTCACTTATCCAAATTATTATCCTACCTGTCCAAAGAGCCTACATTACAACCTTGAGAAAAGTCCTTTTTGATTTGACATTGATTTCTAGAGTATGGTCGGAGTTAAGAGTGCTTACAAGCCTATGGCTGCTGATATGTGTGATTGATTGATTGAGTGAGTCCCTTATTATTGATATACACTTGTGAGGGAGTGAAACACATCGTTGAATGCACATCCATGTTTGATCTTGGTGTTTCTTGTTGTTATTGCATGAGTATGATGAAGGGAGGTAAGTTAGTATATGTGTGATTGATATTTGAAGCTCGGGTTCATTTACTTGCATGATTTGATTCTTTGACTCATTCCTAACAATTTCACTTGACTTATTATTTCATTGTTTGAGGACAAGCAATATGGTAAGTTTGGGGAGGTTGATTAGGCGTGAAATTGTCATGATTCGTCGTTAGAAATGCCCCAGTTTTGGTCGATTTTATTGAGTATTTAGAGTCAATTGAGTATTATTTCTACACATTGATGAATTTGTCTCTTTGATGCTCATAGGTGAATCGAGGGTGAAAAATGGAGTTCGTAGGACTTTGAATCGACTAAAACGGATGCTCGGATGAGAAGATATCGAAGAAATACGATTATTATTAGTGCGGAAGAAGAAAAGTATCAGTTGAAGAAGAGGGAGAGCCATCCGAGTGGATCCACTCGAGCACCACCGCTCGAGCATGCCACTCGAGCGCCCAATTTGTCCAGAGAAGTTTTGCCACTCGAGCACCAACGCTCGAGCATGTTGTTCGAGCGCTCAAAACTTACAGAGAATTTCCAGCACTCGAGCAACTCGAGCGCCACCGCTCGAGCGGGTCTGCTCGAGCACTTCCAAGTTTTTGGCTTCCGGATTCGTTTTTCGGCCCATGAATTCCCGATTCGGCCTGACGCTTATATATACTCGTCCCGAACACGATTTTGGACATCATATAACATACCACTTGATACCATATCACTTTTAGAGTTAGTTTTTGGAGAGAGGAAGAGAAGAAGAGACGAGCAAGCTTTAGTTTTATGTATTCGAGGTTTTACTTACGAATTCATAGTTCGGTTTTGATTTTTAGTTTCTTTCTTTTAGTTCTTTGTTCTTGAATACTTGAGACTTCGTTTTATTAATTTAATTTCAGTTCTTAGCATTTATTTCTTTAAACCCTAGTTTATGTTTGATAATTTCTTAGTTAAAATCATTATGTTCATGTTCGTTACTTCTTCAATTGTTTTCGTTTCCGTAAAAACCATGTCTAGCTAAAACCCTTGCATGCTTGGAGTAGGATGACCTCGTAGAAGTAGGATGTGGGTACGTAATTAGGGTAACTTGTGACGTTTAGTTTTAATTCTCTTAATTAATGAATTCTTAAAATCAATTTTAATTTTACCTTTGAATTTCGTTCGAAAAGTGTTCGAGAGAGGACGACCTTATCACTCTTTAACAACAAGTAGACTTAATGAGAGGGTTTAGAAAGGGTTAATTAATCTACCGGTTTATCTAAGGAGGACGACCGCATCACCTTAGTTTAAATTAGGGTCTCATTAATTAAGCACAATCTATTAATTTGTTAGTGGATTAGTGAAGTCGATTGTTAGAATAAAGTATTAGGGTATGAATTCTTGAGCTTTCATCTTGCAATCTTTGACTTAGGTTATTTCTTGCGCGTCACGATTATCTTGATTATGTACCTGCTCCGTTAGTATACGTAGGAATTCCTATCCTGAGCATCATCATCTCATATTTAAAAACACACTCTTACGTTCGTAGTTTAATTTTTCCTTTTCGCATTCATAGAGTAATAGATTATATTTTATTTTCTTCTAAAAATCCAAAAACATTCACTCATATTAATTACGACGCGTAGATCTTCAGGGATCTGTTCGCATACGTCTCTTTCCTTGGGTTCGATAATACTTGGTCGCTATACTTGCTTATACTACAGTGAACCCGTACGCTTGCGGGGAAACTACTAGTAGAAAGCTAGTATTTTCGGCTTCAATTCATTCGGTTCCTATAGGGAGGATGATGGAGGCTCTTCCGGAGCCCACTATCATTATGTTATCATTGGCTATCGTAGTTACACTCCCCTTTCTTTCTACCAAGTTATGAAAATACTTCTTATCTCTTAAGATTGTGTGTGTGGTGGCGTTATCTACCAAACATAAATCACAATTTGAATCCATCATGCCAGAGGAAAAAGCCCAAACTTAATAGCTGATATGTTTACAAGCCATGTATAAGAATAACAATATCCAAATAAATTTAACGGATAGCATATATTAAGGTAAACATATCAAAACTAAATCATAAATGTCATATCAAACATGAAAATAAAATATTCGAAAGACAGGATCCAAATAAAAGGTCTTAGCCAAAATAAAGTAATAAAATTGATCAAATATCAGAATTACTCATTGTCTCCATATTTTTTTAGCTCCAAGCCCAAGAGATCGTCGTTGTCATGGTCAAATTCTGCTTCAGGCAGGCTAGCATGGTGAGATTCGACTTTAGGGGCCTTCTACTTATCGTCCTTCTGCTGCTTTAGATAAGCCTCAACCAAATGCTTGGGAGTTCGACACGTGCTAGACCAATGGTCTTTGCATCCGCATCTGTAGCAGGACTGCTCAATCTCATCTTGAGAGCCAGATTTTTGTGGAGCGAGATTCGTGTTAGGTACAACCCTTCCATGAGTCTGAGCTTGATTGTCTTTCAAGGTACCTGGACCACCGGATTTACTACGACCTCGGCCTTTGATACGATTTCGTTTACTTTCTCTCCCCCTTCCACGCTTGCGACCACTTGTACTACCTTGAGCTATAGCATATGCTTCGGGCACTGTTTGTGAGTCAACCGGTCTCGAGTTATGATTTTTCATAAGGAGTTGGTTGTGCTTTTCTGCCACTAGTAATGCAAAAATTAGCTCAGAGTGTACAGTGTAATTCTTGGCCCTATACTGCTGCTGGAGTACAAGGTTGCTAGGGTGGAACGCCGACAGAGTCCTTTGTATCAACTCGGCCTCAGTTATAGCTTGCTTGCATTGTTTTAACTGGGATACAATACGATGCAGGGCCGAGTTGTACTCCGTCACAGACTTAAAGTCTTGGAACCGGAGGTTCAGCCAATCGTATTGTGCTTGAGGGAGGAGTATATCGTTTTGTTGTTGGAAACGGTCCTTTAGGGACTTCCACAACGTTCCAAGGTCTTTCTCAGTGAGATATTCATTTTTCAGGTCCTGGTTCAGATGGTGCCTGAGGAAAATCAATGCTTTCGCCTTCTGGGCGTTAGTTGATTTCAACTCATTGACAATAGCTCCACTTAACTCAGTTGAGGCTAGATGGATCTCGACATCTAGCACCCATGTCAGGTAATTACTATCATCAAGAGCAAGCTCAGCGAATTCTCTTTTGGTAATATCATACATTCTAACTACAATTTTTAAAGTGACATGGTGAGTATTATGACCAATTTATTGACAACGGAGAAATAAGGATTCATTTGATCACTTTCAAGCGCATAGTAGCAAGAATTGGGCGTCGTCTACCCAAAACATAATTTCGGTCCGACAAGTACTGGACGCCGCCTACCCAGACAGTATATGCGGACTATAAAATGAGAACTATGTGCAAAAGTAATAATGCATGCAAGATAATTTAATCATAAAAACATGCGCATATAGCAATTAAGCACATAAAATAATAAATTTATTGAGAACTAATTTTAAAATTAATTCCAAAAAAATTTGAACTTAATTAATATGCAAAGAATTATTACTTTTTAATTTTTCAATAATTTTTCGAAACTTGATAAATTAGATTGAGGACACAAAAATACTAGAAAAATTATATGAGCCCCAAAATAAATAATGAAGTCCAATTTTTAAAGTAATAGCTAATAAAGAATCAATTAAAAAAAATTCTAGCCCATGAAGAGGGCTACATGCCCAAGTATTTTTTTTTTTTTTTTTTTGTGGCCCAATTCGAATTGGGTCAGTTAGGCCCAAAGGAGGTAGGGTGACGCGGGGCATGGACAGGGAGAAGAAGGGACTGCAGCGGGCCTTCCAGGGCGGAGGCGTGAGGGCTGTGGTGCGTTGCCATGCGGTGACGCGGTCGCCGTCACCCGGCGGTGCGCGGCCTTCGGCCGCCACTCAACACCGTGGCGGCGGAGAACATAGAGGCGTGCGAATCCGCAGTGGCTCGCGCACAGGGGCGAAGCAGCGGAGGCTCGCGTCGGATCGTTGCGGCTCGTGGCAACCTCGAGCGCACGGCGGCGGCTGCTACGCGGTGGCTTCGGCCTTATGGCGTGCAGCGGCCGCTGCTACATGGTGGCGACCATGGACAATTTGAGGCGGCGGCACGCGCGGCGGCCTGATGGCTTGCGGGGGCGTCCGGCCGTGGGCATATATTTTATTATTATTATTATTTTTCGATCCGTTTAATAATATTGCAAGCAAAAATACAAGTGCAATGTGTAATTTAATTTCCCGGTAAAATCATAGCACACAAGGATAAAAAAGAATTGATACGATAATTAATCATCAAGTTATTGAAAATTAAATTGAGATGATTAGCTTCGGGCAGAGACTCGTGCTGATAACGTGTTGTAAATCGTAAGCGCAAAATAGAGACACATGTTTGTTTACCCAGTTCGTCGATAACGACTACGTCTGGGGGCGTACTGTTTGCCAAATTTGTTAAAGCACAAATTCGAACTCACTCGCAAGTGTACGAGATCGTTGTTATAGTAAGGCAATTGACCAAGTTAAATATCGAACCACGGGACTAGTGGCTAGTATAGCCTTAATACTATGCGTTGTCGCGTAATTGTAGTGCGAGCCAATGTTTTGGAAGAGATTTTCTCGAAATTAAAACACAAATGAAAGCAACTAAACAAATCAAAGAAAATAACTAAATAAAAGCAATAAGCAATTTTAATTTTAGGGATTTCGCAAACAAATAAAAGAGATGTGTTCGGGTGTTCATCATCACATAAGAATCAAGTACACGATTCAATAAGTAACAACTATTCAAGTTTCCGATCAACTATAGAAGCAATCACTAAACATCACGTATTCACCATACTGGATAAGCCTAGGTAAACACGTCAAATGAAAACATCGGATCGTTAATCTTCTCACTTATCACCAATTTCTCAATTAAGCAACAAGTGTAGGAAATATGGGGTTCTAATGAAAATACCCAACTCTCGTTGCGATACCTCAATATCCACTCAAATTTCATAAATCACTCACACCCATACTAGATCATGCACCGACCCAACTCTCGTTGCGATAAACACACAATCTAAATACGAATTACAAGAGCAATCATGAAATCGAACAATCAAAGTCCATATTCCTAATAGATTGACCTTCAACTAGAATAGATATCACAAATCAAATCAAATACTCAATTACCCATGTAAATCCAAACACCCAAACACAAGACAATTAACTACGCATAATATCAAACAAGCTCATATGAAATAAAGAACAATAATCCACAAACAAGAATATAAAACCAAAGGAAATGAAATTAAGGGAAGAAGTCACCTCTATGGAATTGATTAGCTACAAAACTTGATAATCCTTGCTTGAATTGAAAGAAACTACTAATTGAAAGCATAATCTAAGCTAATCTATACTAGAAATTGAAAGGAAAATCAAAAGAAAAATAAAAAGAAAAGAAGAAAAATAAACTAGGGGAATTAGGGTTCTAAGCTATGAATGTGTTGTTGTATTTTTCTAAATCTGATGAAAAGTGGGTATTTAAAGTGTAGAATGAGGGTATTGGGACGAAATTGCAGTTAAATCCCTGAAAAATGGTGAATTTTCGGATTTTTTTAAGCCTTGGCGAGTAAATCGCGATATCTCGCGAGATATTCAATATATCGCGAGAATTTGAGAAGCTTGAAATTGATTTGAACTTCCTCTGCACAATTCATATCGGTTTGGCTTTCTCTGTATCGGCCGGTATGCTTAGGCGTTAACCGATAGATTGGCTACGGCATCGTGCTATCGGTTTGCACGTTTTGGTATCGGTTTGAGGTAATGGTATCGGTTTGGCCCTAATTGTCTCGGTCGAGACGTGCTTCTACTTCCATGGCTGCTGCACTTTCTGCAATTTCCGGCATCGTGCTCAGACTCGAAGCTTTCCGGCGAATCGAACTCTTTCCGATGCAGGTTGATGATGGTGGCGGCGAGCTTCGATTTCCAGGTGAGGCTGCTTCAATTCCGGGCGGTGAATTCAAACCCGAAGCTTTCCGAGGCAAATTCCGGTTGGTGGCATGGGGAATTTCAGCTTCCCGGCGTTGAGCTTCGATTTCCGACCAAGGTGGTGTGAATCTCCATTAATGGCAGCTTGAATTTCTGGCGCGGCAGTGGCAATTCAGCGGTAAGGAGCTTCGGATTTCTAGCTATGGAGCTTCAATTTCCTTCTCAAACTCCTTTCTCTCTCTTCGAATTAAGATGACTGCTGCTTTTCCTTTCTTTTTCTATCAATTTCCAAAATCTCAGCAGCATGGAGAAATGGGCGTGGGTTTCAGCTTTAGCAATCCATTCTTTACCACAAGAATTAAATGGAGATTGGGCTTTGCATCCTTAGGTGGGCCGAAAATAATAACTAAATCATTTGGCCCAATTAATTAAAAGAGCTGCAAAATTGATTGGCCCAATAACTCTCTATCTCGATTTCTCTCTCCGCTCGACCTCAGTAAATTAATGGTTCGTATTTTGTTCACAAAAATCTTCATTTTCCTGCAAAATAAACACAAACAACTTTCTCGACTATTAAGCACAATCAAACAAATTAATGCGAATAAATGCAAGAAATCCGATTAAAATAAACAATTTAAGTACACGAATTTCAAGCAGTTTTCACACTAATCACGTACCAGGCCAGGAGTTTTCACTAATATATTTATGTATGCGTGTGTATACAATACTGAGTACATAGGTCTATTTATAATAGAGAAACCCTACTCTAAGCCTAAAGCCTATTTAGGTTATAAGCCTATTAGTAATGTCCACATCAAATTTTTTGAATTTGGTATAATAAATCTACTGGATTTATAACACTTTTTTTTTAAGAAAAAGTACAAAACTAAATTATTGTTATTTATATTGTAGTTTTAAATGAAGAGGACATTTATATTAACTTAGTAAACATTAAAAAAATTGTTATAACTATTTAAATTAAAAAGACCATTTTAAATTGTTTTGAAAAAGATTATTAAAAAAATCATAGTTGACTAGGCCATTTTTTAATAATTCACCAGTTCCGAATAGCAATTTAGTGAATAGTCGCTCAAAATTTGATTAATAAGTTCACCTATGCATACTTTTGTCCATGCAATTATTGATAACTACCTGGTGATGACAATGAGGCTGAATGGGTACTTAAAGCCCCATGCCCGCCCCGACTCTTAGGCGGAGCAGGTCGGAATGACCCATTGCAGGTCGTGGAGTGGGACGGGGCGATTCGGGTCATGATAATTTACTTTCTTAATAACAATACATAATATATTTTAAGACATTTAACATAAAATTAACATTTCTGTTGAAAAAATAAACATATAATATTAGAACATATTAATGAATTTATTTAACCTTTTAATATCAGTAAAAATATTTGATTGCAATCATATTGTATTATATATTACTCACTCTGTCCCACTTAAATTTGCACACATACTTTATTTTCGTGTTTTTATGAGCAAGTTGTTTATTAATATTTGAAATGATAAAGTGACTTTTAAGGTAGGGTTTGATAGATCTATATCTCATCTACTATAAAGTAACTTAAAAATTACTTTTTGATTTTAAATATTAATAAAAAAATCGCTCGTTAAAACACGTGAAAACAGTAAACGTGCAAATTGAAGTGGGACGGAGGGAGTATAATTTATCAAAAAAAAAATATATATATATATATATATATACACAATAATGATATAGAACCCACCATCTGATTTTTTATGGAACCAGCTTAATGAGTTGGCATGCCATCTCATCATCCATATAATCTACTAACATTCAAATTAATAACAAAATCTAACTTTAATATATATATATATATATATATATATATATTTAAAATCTTCTAAATCTTCTCTACATAGAAATTAATTTTTCCATGGAAAATTAATTCATTTCAATTCAATTTTTCTAAATTAATAATTAATTCCAAGTGAAAGTATTAATATTTAGGGTTAATTGCATATAAATACACCACCTTTTTTCAACTTTCAATTTAATCATAAACTTCACGATTAAATTATAAAAACTCAACATTTTAACGAATTTAAATCCGATACATGTTTTTGTGTCTCCGTTCATTTCTGACCGGTAGCTGATGACGTGTCTCGCCGGAGCGCCACGCTGTTTGCCACATTGAAATACACGTATTTAACAACCTTTTTTTTAATTGCATATAAATACACCACATTTTTTCCAACTTTCAATTTAATCCTGAACTTCACGATTAAATTATAAAACCCAACCTTTTAATGAATTTAACCCCGATACATGTTTTTGTGTCTCCGACCGATAGCTGATGGCATGTCTCGCCGGATCGCCACACTAGACTACACGTATTTAACAACTGTTTTTTATTTAATTTTTTATTTCCACATAAAATATCATATCATAATATATATATGTGTGTATATATACACAACCCTAAACACTTAAAAAAAATTAATTTCCACAACTTTTTTTTTTTCTTTTCGTTTTCATAGGACTTTGAATATTTTCATGTGGGTTATAAGATGTTGACCGACTACTACTTCCTCCAGATTTCGACGACATTTTCAACGGAGATGGAGATTGAACTTGAGTTTTCATCTTCCCACTCATCTATGGAATGATTGTAGAGATCGCAGGTTGGGGATTTTTTAGATTTAGGATTCTTCGTCAAATTGAGATTCTGAAATTGGGGGTATTTAATTTACTTATTGTGTGTATATATATATTGTATGATATGATATTTTATGTTGAAAAAAAAAAGTTGTTAAATACGTGTAGTCTAGCGTGACGATCCGGGCGAGACACGTCACCAACTATCGGCGAGACACACGGGCGGAGACACAAAAATATGTATCGAGTTTAAATTCATTAAATGATTGAGTTTTTATAATTTAATCGTGAAGTTCAGGATTAACTTAAAAGTTGGAAAAAATGTGGTGTATTTATATGCAATTAAAAAAAGGTTGTTAAATACGTGTATTCCAACGTGGCAAGCAGCGTGGCGCTCCGGCCAGACACGTCATCAGCTACCGGTTAGAAATGGACGGAGGCACAAAAACATGTATCGGATTTAAATTCGTTAAAAGGTCGAGTTTTTATAATTTAATCGTAAAGTTCAGGATTAAATTGAAAGTTGGAAAAAAGGTGGTGTATTTATATGCAATTAACCCTAATATTTAATACTATTAAATTTTAGTCATAGTTAAGCCTTCAGAATGTATTATAATAGTTAAGCCTTCAAAATGTATTATACAATATTTTGCTGTACTTAAATAGCATTCTTCAAGTTAAAACTTGTTGCTCCGTTGAAAATTTTAGTATAATTGTCAATATAATATTTTATCCAAACACTATGTTCCAACTGTAAACAAATTGTCCTCTGTTTTTTTTCAATAATCAAGCATTGTACAATAGTAAAACTAATTAGATGAAAGTCCATACGAGATCTTATTGTGGCATAATTTTCATGGGGAAATAATTTATGGTTAAATTTTTGTAGGCAAATTGCTCGTAGGTAATTAATATTTTAGAATTTTATTGAATAAAAAAATTGATTTTATAGGCAAATTGTTTGTAGTTGAGGAATGAAGGTACCTACAAGATTAGAAATTTTGTAGGTGAGTCGTAGACTATACCACTACTAAAAAAAATTATCGGAAAATTACATAGGTAATTCTAATTCCGTAGGCAAATTTTTATTGTGTATGTATAGTGTGAAATTGGTTCATACATGAAGCATTGAAGGGTATCAGTTGTTTTCACCGAAGAGTATTAGTTATTTTTACTGAAGAATATAGTTATTTTCACTAAAGAACCTTACTTTATTTTCAGTAAATAACTAATACTCTTCAGTGAAAACAACTAATATCTTTTTGTGAAACAATTAATACTCTACAGTGAAAATACTTACCGTATATAATCAAACAAATGATCAATACAATTGCAACAATTCAAATGAAAAATTAAGGGACGTAAAGATAAAATACTTTTATCCCCAACATTTGTTTATTATGCTTTGAAACTGTTATTCCAGCCTCATACGTGTAGTCCTCTTTTGGGGACTTAAAATTTGTACCATGCATCATTAGAGCTGGCAAAATTGGCCCGGCCCATGGGCCGGGCTGGGCTAGAAAAATGACAGCCCAAATGAATCGGGCCGTTTTGGCCCGGCCCGATAGGCCCGACGGGCCAAATGGACTCGGGCCGGTTTGGCCCGACGGGCCACGCGTCGGCCCGGCCATTATTTTTTATTTTTTTTTAAACTCTGCAAAATTTTATTTTCAATTACTAAACTAAATATTGAATAAACAGTCCAGGAGATTTGTTTTTATTCTATATTTGTAGTTAGTGTTGTTTTTTAAAAAAATAATGTTACTTAGAATTAGAAGTTAAAATGCCTCCTGTTAATTGCATTATTTATTTATAATTATAAGCCTAAATCCTAAATACATCATGTTAGTTGCATTATTTAAGTATGTGAAATGGTATAATAATAATGCATTCTAAATGACTCCATATGCTAAGCCTATATCCTAATTCCTAAATGACTCCAGTGACCAGTATATCAATAATTCAATATGCATATGCTCCTAACTCCTAAGTCCCAACGTCCATTCCATCATTATTACTAAAAAAAAAAAAAAATGAAACGGGCCGGGCCGGGCTGGCGCGTTAGCCCGTGGGCTAAGGTGGGCTGGGCTGGGCTGAGTTTTTTGTGGCCCGATAGTGTTTTGGCCCGATGGGCCGGGCCGGGCCGGCCCGCCCGTTTTGCCAGCTCTATGCATCATCTCATTTTCTCCATTATTTTCCTTAAAAAATAATATGTATATTACATTTGAGTATTATTGATTACTATTTGGGGTATTACAATCAAAACACACCGTACATGTCAAACTATATTTTTTTTACAATTGAGGTATTACTGATTATTTTTCTGGGTACTACTTATAGTATTTTTTTAACAAAAAATAATAATAATAATACGTAATCACAAATTTTTATATGCACTCAAATAAATGATATACACTTGAATTTTAAGTTCAATTTTGACTTTTTCAATTAGAATTATATAATAAATTATTTTGAGTATTATTGATTATTATATGGGGTATTACGATCAAAACACACGGTACATGCCAAACTATATTTTTTTACAATTAAGAAATTACTGATTATTTCTCTGCGTATTACTGAGTACTACTTGTTGGTGAACGAATCTAATCGTAAGGATTACTTTTGTGTGAGTGTTTGAGTTTGAGCTGATTTGAAAAAAACTTGTATGCTTATGAGTTTTCTTTTGAGTACTTGTGTGATGAGAGTGAGAATTCACTAGGACTAGCATGGATGTGAAAGCCGTGAGAGTTGTGCCTTACGAGATTTAAATGCACGATTTAATCTCTTCGTTTGTGAGTGGATCGTCACCTTAGAGGACGCTAGAACTTGCATGTGCTCTTGCTTCTTGATTGTGTCTAGTTTGATATGCCGAATGTGATCTTAGGCCATCTTTGATTTAATTGAGTCACTTAGCCAAAAAAAATTCCTTACCAATGACATTGAATCCCTTGTTAGCCCCTTTGAGCCTAAAGCCTATTTTATTTGCTAGCACATATGAACACTATTCCAATTCCTAAGCCTTTTTGTCCCAACTTGAGTGGAGAATAGGAAAGTGTGAATATGAAGGGAGTGAATTGAGTTGAAAAAGGAAAAGGTTGTTTGTTGAGTGAATATGAGAAGAAGGTGTGATGAAGTTTTGAGATGTGGGAAAAAGAGAAAGAAAATTGAGAATGAGCAAAAAGAAAAAAATGAGCTCATGTGTTTGTGTGAAAAAAAAAGAGAAAAAAAAAGTGATTGAAAAAAAAGTGAAAGAGTGAGAAAGAAAAACATTGAAGTGTTGAGAGTAGTGGAATTAAAGTGTGTTGATTGAAAATGTTTGAAGTATTCTGTTCCTAATCTCAAAGTGCCAAAGTTGATTTTTCTATTCTCCATTCACTTGAGTCACTTACCCCATATTGTTATCTCACCTGTCCAAAGAGCCTACATTACAACCTTGAGAAAAGTCCTTTTTGATTCGGCATTGATTTCTAGAGTATGGTCGGAGTTGAGAGTGCTTACAAGCCTATGGCTGCCAATATATGTGATTGATTGATTGAGTGAGTGAGTCCCTTAAACATTGATATACACTTGTGAGGGAGTGAAACACATCGTTGAGTGCACATCCATGTTTGATCTTGGTGGTTCTTGTTGTTGTTGCATGAGTATGATGAAGGAAAGTGAGTGAGTATACTTGTGATTGATCTTTGAAGCTCGAGTTCATTTGCTTGCACTAATTGATTCTTTGATTCATTCCTAACAATTTTACTTGACTTATTATTTCGTTGCTTGAGGACAAGCAACATGGTAAGTTTGGGGGGGTTGATTAGGCGTGAAATTGTTATGTTTTGGTGCCCGATTTACTCATGTTTTGAGTGTTTTCGATGAGTGCTTGGAGTCAAATGAGTATCATTTTTATAAAATTATTAATTTGTCTCTTTGGTTTTCATAGATGGATAGAGGGCGAAAAGAGGAGTTCGTAGGACTTTGAATCGGCCAAAACGGACTCCCGGTTGAGGAGATATGAAGATTTTACGAACGAGTGCACAACAGCCAGCGCTCGAGCGTTTTGCTCGAGCGACCAAAAACTTACAGAACAGTTTCAGCGCTCGAGCGAATCACTCGAGCGGAACCGCTCGAGCGTTTTGCTCGAGCAACCACGTATTTTCGCCTCCGGATGCGTATTTTCGGCCCATTAACTCCCGTTTCGACCCGGTGCCTATATATACCTCTTCCAAACACGTTTTGAAGGATCCCCAACTTTTAGAAATACTTTTAGACTTAATTTTTTGGAGAGGAAGGAGACGAGCAAGTTTTACTTTTACGTTGTTGAGGTTTTTCATACGAATTCTTAGTTTATTTTCGTTTCTTAGTTTCTTTTCATTAGTTTGATTTCTTTAAACACTTTGAAACTTCGTTTTAGTTAATTTAAATTTCAGTTCTTAGAATTATTTTATTTTAAAACCCTAGTTCATGTTTCTTATTTTCTTCGTTCAATTCATTATGTTTTTGTTCGTTGTTTCTTCTATTGCTTTTATTTTTGTTATAACCATGTCCGGCTAAAACCCTTGCATGCTTGGGTTAGGATGAACTCGTAGAAGTAGGATGTGGGTACGTAATTAGAGTAACTTGTGACGTTAGTTTTAATTCTCTTAATTAATGAATTCTTATAATTAATCTTAACTTTACCTTTGAATTTAGTACGAAAGTGTTAGAGAGAGGACGACCGCATCACTCAATAACAGTTAGTAGTCTTAACGAGAAGGTCTAGGAAAGGTTAATTCATTTACCGGTTTAGCGAAGGAGGACGACCGCATCACCTTAGTTAAATTAGGGTCTCATTAATTAAGCACAATCTATTAACTTGTTAGTGGATTAGTGAAGTCGATTGATAGGATAAAGTATTAGGGTATAAAATCTTGAACTTTCATTCTACGATCTTTTACTTAGGTTAATTCTTGTTTGTCACGATTACTTTGATTATGTACCTGCTCCGTTAGTATACGTAGGGATTCCTATCCTGAGCATCACCATCTCATACTTGCAGATACACCTTAGATACTTAGTTTAATTTTCCTTTTGCATTCGTAGGATAATTTAGTTAGCTTAATTAATCTTTCCAAAAATCCAAAAACAACACACTCATATTAACTACGACGCGTAGATCTTCAGGGATCTATTCGCATACATACCATCCCTTGGGTTTGATAATACTTGTTCCCTATACTTGCCCATACTACAGTGAACCCGTACTCTTGCGGGGTAGCTACTAGTAGAAAGCTAGTGTAGTTCGCTTCAAGTCAGCGAGAAAAGGCATTACCCTTTCTGCTCGTCGCAGTCCCTCGCTTGGAGTGGGCACTTCCTGGGCTTGCCTCCTAATGTTGTTCGCCGCATTTAGCCCTAGGCGCCTGAAGGCTGACTGGGAGAGCCTTTCATGGACTGATGGGCGAGGCTGTTCAAAAGTTGCTCGCCCATCTCCTGCTCCCCGGCGAGCAGCTTCCCGTTGGGGTTGGCTAAGCCTGTCTTGGGCACTGGAACGTGTTGTTCCATGGCTAGACATAGTTGTTCGTCCGCGACCAGACTCAGCCTGTACTTCTCTTTGGTCGACCACCTTGGCCTTTCCCTTATTTCGTCTGACTTGAGCACTATCAACCTCTCGCTGTTCGCCCCTGGTAGTCCTGGGCCTAACAACCTCTAGGGACTTGTCCCTTGGCCTTGCTTGTGTTGGCCTGACCTGCTCTTGTTGTCTCTGGAGGGCCTGGAGAGCAGCTATGGTTTTAGCCAACTCGTTGGGGTTGTTCGCCAAAGCCTCCATCTCAGGGGGGAGGTTATGTGTTATGGTTGTATGCTGTGACATGTTCGCATATCTCGGGTCACGGTCCTGGTGGTCGGCCGACGTGGCTCGGGTCTGAGATGCTTTTTTCGACAAACGTGATCCTTGGGTCTCTTTAGATTGAGGCATTTCAATTTAAATTATTTCTTAATTTTAAAATTGAAGAACACCAAGAACATCAAGAACACCAAGAACACTTTTGTTTGTATCTTCAAATATTTCTTGAGATTTCTTATGAATCTTCAAGTTTTCAACTTGAAGTTCTTGTGTAATCACACTAAAGCGAAGGTTCGAACCCTCCTTCTAGCGCCAAATTGTTGGTGAACAAATCTAATCGTAAGGATTAGTGGCTGTTTTAATCCGTTTTTACGTCACCAATCAATAACGTGTGATTGATTACCACCGTAAATGGTAAATCGGGGTTTTGGATTATCGAATTCGGGTAATATGAAGATTGAAATTATTTCGTGTATGTGTAAGTTTGGGTGTGTTTGTGTGTGTTTTGGGAGTGTTTATGTGTGTTTTGGGAGTGTATGAATTTGAACTTGTATTTCACAGCTGGAGAACAACTATTTATAGAGACTAGCAAGCATGAGGTGTCCAAGACTCTTGGTCTCCCTAGCCTGTATGCTTGACATGTGTCCCTTTGATCTTATCTAAGCTGAATCTTAGTTACAAGGTCTTCTTTGGTCTTATCTCGGTCTCATTGTTGTTCGCCTAGGTCGGCTTGATTGATCTTGTTGATTCTACAACTGAAAGTTGTTCGCCTCTTGAGGTTGTACTTTGGAAGTTGCTCGCCTTATGGCTTTGTTCAGCTTGGCTTTGGGATCTTTATCCTTTGTTCACTTGTACACACCTCCTTGGCTGTTTGTTGTATCATAGTTTGACCAAGTTGTTCGTCATTGATGACTTCACAGTTGGCTCATTCTTGGTCTCGGGTCTTAATACCTGTTCGCCCATTAATTGTTCGTCGGGGGAGTTGTTCGTCACTTCATACACCTCCCAGATCGGTTAATGCACCCGAATCGTGATTTTCTTTGTTTAGAGTTCAATAATTGTTCGCTCCATATTTAGATGATGTTCGCCTATCAACAATTGCCCCCTATCCTGACTAGATGTTGCATCAGACGAGCAACTTTGTGGCGAGCAACTGTAGTTAGGATATCGTCTTGGCCAAGATTTGGACGAACAACATCTTTGTGGCGAGCAACATTGGAATAACCGTTTCGTCTTCCCATGGTCTGGGGAGATCACGAAGATGACGCCAGCGCAATGATTGTGCGCCGTTCACGCGCGAGCAACCCCGAGGCCACGCGCTCCTATAATTGTTTATTGGCCCTTCAATTTGTGGTTTAGCTAGGAATTAACCCCGTTTTCTTTCAATTTTATCCCCGGGGCTTTTGGAAAATTACGCCTGGGACCCCGTTTTTGCTTGGGGTATAAGTAGTGGGGAAACTGAAAATTTTCCCACTTTTCCCCCTCTTGATACAGTGCTCCGGCGAATCCTTCCTTCCTCCGGCGATTTTGAGCTTTCCGGCGTCCGTTCCACAGTATTTGGCCTCAAATTTCAACTCCCAGGTAGTTACTCTTCTTCTCCTATCTTCTTCTTTACTTTTTCTCTCGAAAACGCCATCGCCGCCGTGTGGGTTCGAGCTCCACCGTCTTCTCCGGGATAGCACCGCCGTCTGCAACTCTCTCTACCACCGTTTGGATTTTTCTTCCTCTTCTATGTCTTCGCAATCGAGCAATAAAACTGAGGAGACCCTTGATCCCCTTTTTCCCATTGTTGCTCGCGATCTAGAGCCAGTTGAAGTTTCTTCAGCGTCGAACGCTCACGTGGACTCTGTTGTTCGCTCTGTGGAGGACACCGGTGCGGGCCCATCTGGGAGAGAACTAACGGTTGCGGCGAACAACAATCGGGACGAAAGCTCTTCGTCTTCTGCTGAATTTGAAGATCCAGACCTTAACGAACTTACTCGCGAGTTCTTGGAGGGTATCAATTTCCCACTCCCAAAGATGCGGGAAAACGAGATCCCAGCCGGGGTTGCTCGACTATTCGAATGGCGAACATATGCTGAAAGGTATGCGAACAACTTTCCCCGTCCTCAGAGGGAAATAATGGATAAGGTGAAAACTGAGTACCAGGCGAGCAAGATAAAAAGCGTTGTTCGCGAAGATGAACTGGACTCTATCCGGAAGGACTACAAAATCCCATACGATATTCACCTGTGGGCCCCCCGGAGAAAGGAAAGAGCTGATCGCCCACCCCCCGGATGTACGGCGATCAACCTTCACACCTTGATTGCCGGATTAAAGCTGCCTCTTCCACCCGTTGTTGGTCGATTCCTGGAGGCGACCAACTTGGCCATCACCCAAATTACTCCAATTGGGTGGATGAACCTTCTAGGCTCTATGTGCCTGTTCGCCTTAGAGGGGTATGTTGATCGGATCACTGCGGAAGAGATCAACTACTTGATGACAATTACAAGCTGCCCCTTGGGAGAAGAAGGCAAGAACTGGGTTGAAAATGGTGGAAGAGGTGCCGAACAAGGTTCGTGACTGGAAGCAACACTTCTTCTGGATTGGGGGTGATTGGCGAGCATCTTCTGGTCCACACGGCGGCCCTGGACGAATAAATTCTCCAGCAACCTATGGAAAACTGAAACGTAAGTTTGTTTCTTGCTCGCCTTTGGGCTAAGTAGTTCTAATTTAACTTTTTTTATTTGTTCGCAGGCCCTCGTCTACCCAAGTGGAATTCGAAAGAGGAGGAGTTGAGCTCCGAGTTCTTGTTTACTTCGTGCTTGGCCGGCCTCCGCAATAGGGCAAATAGGACTATTGACTATCTTTGCCGAGCAAGGTGTCAAAGAGCTGCTCGTCTCTTGACTTACCCTCACCACCTGGAGGCTCAAGCTGAGGTGCCCCCAGGTATGAAAATTTCTAACTCTCGGTTCAAACTTTGTTCGTCATTATCTTGTTTAACATGCTCGCCTAATTTTAATTAATTAATTTTTTTTTTTTTAGCCGAGCAAGTAACAGTTGCCGTTCCTCCAAGTTACACTCTCCTTGAGCAAAGGGTCCTTGTAATGGGGCCGCCAAAAGGGAAGAAAAGGAGAGGTGACCCTCCTCAAACGGTGCTCGCCATGTCGAACAAGCCTGAGGGGGCTAGAGTTCCGAGACAGGCTGCCCCCCCAGTCCAAATCCGGTCTCCTCCCGTTTCCCCTCCTCATGGGGGGAAACGTTTAAAGAAAGCTGATGGGACTCCCTTGTCCCACGATGTCCCTGGCAAGGGGAAGGGGAAGGAGAAGGTGGGTTCGAGCCATGCTCGCCCAGAAGGGGACGTTGTTCGCCGTTCATCTGTCGAGCTCACGGAGAGGTCCGGCAAGGCGAGCAAAGATATAGGTTCCCCCAGAGGCCCCGAGGACACCACATACTTAGGCCGGGATGAGCGAAAATTTTCTGAGTAAGTTTTTACTTTCTTGCCAAACAAGGTTTTTTATTTGCCAAATCTTTCAAGTGTTGACCTTCTTTTTGTTCGCAGATACCGGCCCAACGATTATCCAGGGCGAGCAGATCTGATTCACCAGTTTGCCTGCTCTAGGACGCCGACGAGCTTCCGTGATATTACGGACGACCATGTTCGCCGAGCAACTGAAATTGTTGCTCGTGCCTGGTCACGGCCGTTGAACAAAGCGGTCCTCGCCCAGGGCCCCATTGATAATTTTCACTTATCAATGGTCCAAGCTGCAAACTCCCTTGTCTCAGCTCAAAGGGGAATGGCTCAAGTAGCTGAGCTAGAGGAGACTGCTCGTCATCATGCCGCCTCCATTCGCCAGCTCACTGAGGAAAAAGATAAAATGGCGAACAACTTTAATGGCCAGATTGCTCGCCTAAAGGATCAATTGAAGTTGGCTGATGACTTGGAGAAGAAGCGCATTGAGGACTATCAGCTTGTCTCCGGCGAGCTTAAGGATACAAAGGCCGAGCTGCTCTCCTCTAAGACTGCGCTGGATGAAGAGAGGAAGAGGAGAGAAGGAGCAGAAGAAGAAGTTGCTCGGCTAAAGAAGCAAATGTCTGAGATGCTCTCAAGGGAAGAAGCCGAGCAAGAATTTCAAGCTCGGAGTGGGCCCATCTCAAACTTGGGTTATATATGCGCCTATGCGGACAGCATTCGCATGGCGGATGCTTATGACTTCAAGGATTTAGTTGAAGAGATGAGCAAGGATCTGAATGAATTTCTGGAGAACTATCCTCCGCCGAACAATATCGAGATTCAGCTGGCGGATTTGGCAGTACTAGGGGTCAAACTTGACAAACTCGACCCTAGTATTTCCATTACTCATCCTCCTCTTCCAGTTGATGAAGGCGAAGAAGAGGAAGGGGTGGCCGCGGCTAACGAGCAGAATGCAAAAGAGGCCGAGGATAAAGCTGCTGAAGATCTGGCCCGTGAAATGATTGTTGAACCCCCTGTTGAGCAGGCTCAAGATCCTCCACCCGCCGAGCAACAATAGGCCTTAGACTTAATTTTTTTTTTTTTGTAATAGTTGTTCGCTCATTTTTGTAGTACTTGTAATGGCTGCTTCCAGCTTGTACTATTTTTTAGGCTTAATGCCTTTGATTAATGGAACGTCTTTCTCATGTTCGCTCATTTTCTTATATATGTTAATTGCCTTTACATTTCTGTCAATGCCTTTACAATTATAACATATAGTGTTGGGCTTTTGTTCGAATTGAACTTGCCTTTAGTGGAATCAGGGTTCAGCCTTAGGTTCTGTTCATTTTAAAAAACGAACAACCTTTAAGTGGCTTTGGTCCTTAGGTTCTGTTCATTTGTAAAACGAACAACCTTTGAATGGACTTGTACCTCGAGCTTTTGGACTTTTCCTTTTTTGACGAACAACAATTATATTTACATTGCAAAATAATTACAAGTGTTGTAAGACTGTCCATCACTATCATATACAATCTGACGAACAGCTTTAAACACAAACTAAAACTTGCTCGCTTATAATATTTTTTGCCGAGCAACTCTATCTATAAAACCAAAAGCACTAGCACCAGACTATACAATGTGCCGAGCAACTTTTGAATCTATACTTAAGAAAATTTAAAAAATTAGGCAAGTTTTTAGCCCTTTATAGCCTTCCTTCAGCTCATACGCATCCCTTGCCCCCCAAGACATTTGTTCGCCTAACTTTATTGATAGTACTTCTTTAGATGTACAGCATTCCAGGAGTATTGGGCCGGCTTGCCTTCCATGTCCTCAATATCGTATACGCCATTGACGTATTTTTCTGTAATACGATACGGGCCCTCCCAAGTTGGTCCCAATACACCTGGAGATTGGGCGAGCAACTTTCTTAGAACCAAATCTCCAACTCTGAATTCCTTAACTTTTACATGGGAATTATAGTAACGTTCTGCTCGCTGCTTGTATGTGGCATTTTTTAACTCCGCATTTAATTTTTTTTCTTCGAGCAAATCCATTTCTGCAGCCAAAGCAGAGTTGTTCGCATGTTCATCAAAGTTGGTCGTCCTGTATGCAGTGGCCTTTAACTCGATTGGTATTACAGTCTCTGTTCCGAAAGCCATAGCAAAGGGTGTTTCTCCGGTGCTAGACCTGGGAGAAACTCTGTATGCCCACAAGACTTCCGGGAGTTCGATAGACCAACCACTTTTGCTCTCCGCCAGTCTTACTTTTAATGTATGCTTGATTATCTTGTTCATAGCTTCAACTTGTCCGTTTGACTGGGGATGATAAGGTGTGGAGTAATATTTTTTGATCCCCCACTTCGCACAGAATTCTCTCAACTCTTGTCCATCAAACTGTGGACCATTGTCTGTCACAATTGCCTGTGGAACTCTGAAACGACAGACAATGTTCTTCCAAATAAAGTTGATCATCTTCTGCTGCGTGATGTTCACCATGGCCTCTGCTTCTGCCCATTTAGTGTAATAATCGACTGCCACAACGGCAAATCGAACATTTCCTACTCTAGCCGGGAAAGGACCAATGATGTCCATCCCCCATTTTGCAAAAGGCCATGGGCTGTATACTGACACGAGCTCCTGGGCCGGGGTATGAATATTCGGGGCAAAAATCTGACACTGATGGCAAGTTTTTGCTTTCTTGATCGCATCCTGACGTAATGTCGGCCAATAATACCCTTGCCTGATGGTTTTGTACGCCAAGGCTTGCCCCCCAGTGTGATTTCCACATACTCTGGCGTGAATTTCTTCGAGTACTGCTTGCCCTTGCCCCCTAGGCAAACACTTGAGAAGTGGGACTGATATTCCCCTTTTGAAGAGTTGCTCGCCCACCAGAGTATATCTGGCGGCTTGCTTTACTAGCTTGGCAGCTTCAAAAGGATTGTTTGGTTTTTTCCCACTTTTCAAGTATTTGACTATACTTGTTCTCCAGTCTTCTTCACTGGTTTGATCGTCGAGTTGGTTGACATTATAGCTTACTGTTGATGGATCTTTCATCTTTGTAACTATAATATCTGCCAACTCTACGGGGCCTTCACTTGTTGCCAGTCGAGCAAGCGCATCTGCCTGGGTGTTGCTCGTCCTTGGAATTTGCTGTATGAAAACTTGCTGCAACATGGACATTAGGTGAGCAACAATCCGTTGATACTCGATCATGTGATCATCCTTTGCCTCGTATTCACCTCGGACTTGGTTCACGATCAATTGTGAATCGCCAAATATTTGCAAGTGTCTGACACCAACTGCGAGAGATAAGTGGAGACCAGCAATAAGAGCTTCATACTCAGCTTCGTTGTTGGTTTCCATGAAACCAAATCTGATTGCCGAGGTGAATACTTGTCTATCTGGGCTGATTAAAACTACTCCTGCCCCCGAGGCTATATTGGTTGATGATCCGTCCACATAGAGATGCCAAGGATGATCAAGTCCTCTCGTCGGATCTGGTGGGAAAGTTAGTTCGACTATAAAGTCGGCTAATGCTTGCCCTTTGATCGCTGTTCGAGGAGCATAGGTCACCCCGAACTGGCTAATCTCCAGTGACCATCTTAAGAGACGACCTGCAGTGTCGGGGCGATGGAGAATTTGCCTGAGCGGGAAAGTTGTTAGAACTTCGACTTGATGGTCAAAGAAGTATGGTCGTAACTTTCTCACGCTCATAACCAAAGCATACGCCAGCTTTTCGGTTGGAGCATATTTGATCTCTGCTTCATGCAAAGCCTGGCTGACGTAATATATAGGTTGGTGGAATTTGCCGTCTTCGCGCACCAAGACAGAGCTGATGGCAACTTCTGATGCGGCTAAGTATAGAAAGAGCTTTTCTCTTGGGATTGGTTTTGATAGGATTTTGACATCTCCCAGGTAGTCTTTAAGTTGATCGAAGGCCTCTTGGCAGTTGTTAGTCCATGCAAACTTTCCTTTTTTGACGGCCTCGAAGAATGGACGGCACTTGTCACCCGACCTGGATATGAACCGGTTCAATGCTGCTAGGCACCCGGTGAGTCTTTGCACTTCTTTTACCGAACGTGGTGGTTGCATATCCATGATGGCTTTAACTTTTGAAGGGTTGGCCTCAATTCCCCGCTGGCTAACAAGATGACCCAAGAATTTTCCTGAGTGAACTCCAAAGCTGCTTTTCTTTGGATTCAACTTCATGTTATAGTGTCGAAGAATTTCGAATACTTGAGTCAGATGTTGAAGATGGTCTTCCTTCTTGGGACTTTTGACTACGATATCGTCTACATAGACTTCAACAGTGTCTCCAATTTGTTGATCAAACATCTTGTTCACCAGTCTTTGATATGTTGCTCCAGCATTTATGAGGCCAAACGGCATTCTCTTCCAGCACAGCAAGTTTTTGTTAGTATAAAAAGTTGTGCTTTCTTGATCGTCAGGATGCATTGGGATTTGATGATACCCTGCAAAAGCATCCATGAATGTTAGCATTTCGTGACCCGCAGTGCTGTCCACCAATTGATCGATGTGCGGGAGAGGAAAGTTGTCCTTCGGGCATGCTGCATTCAGATCTGTAAAGTCTATGCATAGCCTCCAGGTTCCGTTCGATTTTCTCACCAGCACAGGGTTTGCTACCCATTGTGGACAAAGTGCTTGTCGAATGAGATCGTTGTCTAACAGCTTTTTAACTTCTTCATTCAACGCTTGATATTTGTCTGGGCCGTACTTCCTTCGCTTTTGATGGACGGGCTTTCTTGCTTGATTTATGTTCAGCTTGTGGCAAGCATGTTTCGGGTCTATCCCCACCATATCTGCGTGAGACCAAGCAAAAACATCTAGATTCTTGGTGAGGAACTCTTTCATTCGGGATCTGTAAGGCTCTGGGAGCTCAGATCCTACGAATAATTCAAGATCTTCGTTGTCGGGATTAACTTTGAACGCCTCCAGCTCTTCGACCGGAGTCGCTCGTCGTTTTTGTCCCTTCCAACGAGGATCAAGTACGGGTTCCTCAGGGTTGGAATCATTTTCGATGTCCATGGGCTCTGCCCCCAGGCGGGGTTCTAGATCATCAGTTGGCTCCGTCCCATTGTTGTTCATTTGTACTTGGCCCTCCAAGTCCCCCACTGAGGGTTGTTCGTCATCACCCCTTTGTTGCTCGTCAGATGGAGGTTCCTCGCGGGTGGTAACGAGTTGCTCGTCCAACACTTGCTCGTCCAAGTGTTGTTCGTCCGTATCCATGTGGTCGTCCATGTCCATCATATTGTTCAGTATTGATGGTTCGTTGACGGGATAACTTGTTGCTTCCATCATGGATATTTGTACAAATTTTGCTCGTAGCTGTTGAATGCATTCTCGTGCTCTCCGTTGGTCTCCTTTAATTGTACCTGTTCCACTAGCTGTTTGAAATTTCAAACAATAATGGTAAGTGGAACACGCAGCTTTGAATTCATTGAGAAAAGGTCGGCCAAGAAACCCGTTATAGGTCGACTCCTGGTCTACAACCAAGAAATCTACCATTCTTGTTATATTTCTTTCGGGTTCATTAGCCGTTACAAGTTGTACTGCTAATGTTACAATTCCCAACGGTGTTGTCACAGCATTCCCGAAGCCTATGATTCTATGTGTTGTATTCCGAACATAACCCGAATAATCTCCCAGATTATCGAGGGTCTTCTTGAATAAGATGTTGGTGTAGGCTCCGGTGTCCACCAACAGTCTGTGGACTCTGGTCCCCATAATCTTGGCGCAGATTACGAGTGAATCATTGTGCGGAGTTAAGACGCCTTCAAGGTCTTTTTCGGTGAAAGTTAATTCTGCCGTTTGCATGATAGACGGCTTAACTCCCATTTCTTGTACTTGGCCAATTGCTCGTAGCTCTGCTTTCCTCTTCCGATTAGAGTCGGGTGGTTGTCCATCAAAACACCCTCCTGCGGGACCTGCGGGTTCCATCATGAAAAGATCTTCTAAAGGTTGAGCTGGTATACTGGGAACTGGTCGCCCGGGTCTATTGTTTCTCTGAGGTTGACCATCCTCTTCGTCTTCTGAGTTGTTCTCCCGGGTTCTCTTCCCAGGTTGCCTTTTAACGAAATCGGAGAGCTTTCCCTCCTCATAAAATCGCCAGAGTTGCTTAAGCAAATCTCTACACTCACTTGTAAAATACCCCACACTTTGATGGTAGGCACAATACTTGTTTGGGTTGAGTTTGCCAGTATCCTGGCGGATTTTACGTGGTGGGGAAAGCAACTCTTTCTCCTTTACGCTCTCATACACAGTATCAACTGATACTGTCAATACTTGGTTCAATTTTTCCTTCAAATCCGATCCTTCAGTGAATGCTTTCATGTTTTTCGGGACCCTGTAGCTTGTCCCGACGGGCTTTTTGTTATTCTCCTTTGGATCAGCTTTGTTCTCCCCTAAATTTGTTTGTAGGGCCTCGTGCATGGAAACGAAAATGCCAGCTTGGTTTCTGAACTCGGCATAAGTCTTTGGGCACTTCAGACGTACCTCCTTCCATAACTTCGACCCTTTTTTCAATCCGGCCATCACAGCGACGATCTTTGTATCTTCACTCACCGGTTCTCCTTCTAGCAAAACTTTATCGAATCTTTCCATAAACGCCCGGTCAGTTTCATCATCATTTTGTCTCAAATCCGACAGCCGGTGTTTTTGGGAAAGATACGACCCCGCCGTTGAAAAGCGAGAAAGAAATTCTCGACTTAGTTGGACGAATGAGTGGATTGATGCCGGCGGCATTGATGAAAACCACTTGTGAACCCGATCGCCCAATGTTAACGGAAAATTCCGGCACTGGGTGGCATCGCTGGCCCCTACGGAGACCATGTAGTCCGTATACTTCGTTAAGTGGACCCGGGGGTCGGCGATGCCTTCATATTGAATGCTAGCCGGAAATTGAATCTTTTTCTGTATCGGGGCCTTCAAAATGTAAGCTGCCAAAGGTGAGGATGGCATGCTGGTCGTTCCCATCCCCCTCTGTTGGTCTAGTTGCCCCTGCATGTTCTCCACAGCCCTCCTTAGGCTTGATAATTCATCAAGAGGTGCCCCCTGACTTGGAGGCTGTTCGGCGAGTGATTAGGCGTGAAATTGTTATGTTTTGGTGCCCGATTTACTCATGTTTTGAGTGTTTTCGATGAGTGCTTGGAGTCAAATGAGTATCATTTTTATAAAATTATTAATTTGTCTCTTTGGTTTTCATAGATAGATAGAGGGCGAAAAGAGGAGTTCGTAGGACTTTGAATCGGCCAAAACGGACTCCCGGTTGAGGAGATATGAAGATTTTACGAACGAGTGCACAGCAGCCAGCGCTCGAGCGTTTTGCTCGAGCGCCAGCGCTCGAGCGTTATGCTCGAGCGACCAAAAACTTACAGAACAGTTTCAGCGCTCGAGCGAATCACTCGAGCGGAACCGCTCGAGCGTTTTGCTCGAGCAACCACGTATTTTCGCCTCCGGATGCGTATTTTCGGCCCATTAACTCCCGTTTCGACCCGGTGCCTATATATACCTCTTCCAAACACGTTTTGAAGGATCCCCAACTTTTAGAAATACTTTTAGACTTAATTTTTTGGAGAGGAAGGAGACGAGCAAGTTTTACTTTTACGTTGTTGAGGTTTTTCATACGAATTCTTAGTTTATTTTCGTTTCTTAGTTTCTTTTCATTAGTTTGATTTCTTTAAACACTTTGAAACTTCGTTTTAGTTAATTTAAATTTCAGTTCTTAGAATTATTTTATTTTAAAACCCTAGTTCACGTTTCTTATTTTCTTCGTTCAATTCATTATGTTTTTGTTCGTTGTTTCTTCTATTGCTTTTATTTTTGTTATAACCATGTCCGGCTAAAACCCTTGCATGCTTGGGTTAGGATGAACTCGTAGAAGTAGGATGTGGGTACGTAATTAGAGTAACTTGTGACGTTAGTTTTAATTCTCTTAATTAATGAATTCTTATAATTAATCTTAACTTTACCTTTGAATTTAGTACGAAAGTGTTAGAGAGAGGACGACCGCATCACTCAATAACAATTAGTAGTCTTAACGAGAAGAACTAGGAAAGGTTAATTCATTTACCGGTTTAGCGAAGGAGGAGGACCGCATCACCTTAGTTAAATTAGGGTCTCATTAATTAAGCACAATCTATTAACTTGTTAGTGGATTAGTGAAGTCGATTGATAGGATAAAGTATTAGGGTATAAAATCTTGAACTTTCATTCTACGATCTTTTACTTAGGTTAATTCTTGTTTGTCACGATTACTTTGATTATGTACCTGCTCCGTTAGTATACGTAGGGATTCCTATCCTGAGCATCACCATCTCATACTTGCATATACACCTTAGATACTTAGTTTAATTTTCCTTTTGCATTCGTAGGATAATTTAGTTAGCTTAATTAATCTTTCCAAAAATCCAAAAACAACACACTCATATTAACTACGACGCGTAGATCTTCAGGGATCTATTCGCATACATACCATCCCTTGGGTTCGATAATACTTGGTCCCTATACTTGCCCATACTACAGTGAACCCGTACTCTTGCGGGGTAGCTACTAGTAGAAAGCTAGTGTAGTTCGCTTCAAGTCAATGGCGCCGTTGCCGGGGATGGCGTTATATGCTTTTTGAATAGGACTTGTAGATAGCTTAGTAGTTAGTAGTGGGTGATTTATTTTCTGTTTTGATTTTTATTTCCATTCATTAGGCAGTTGCGTTTTGATCCTTCTGCTAGTGTTTCAGGTTTATGAAAACACGCTCACAAGACAATACGGACGAAGAAAGAATCCTGTCAGACCCTGAGACGATAGCCAGAAGGAACCGAGCTTTCTTGAGAAGAATGACTACTGCTGGAGACAAAGACAACATGAATCTGGATGGAGATGGGGACTTAGACAAAATAGCTGCAGAGTATACTGTTTTAGTGGAGCAGGCGGTTGGAGTTGAGAGCAGTAACCAGCAAATACCCATAGGGGAACCGCAGAACCAACTCCCAAACCCGCAAAACTCAATCAACTCTGCACAAACACAACCCCAAAGCCAGAACCAAAACCCTGCTTACCCACAAAACCCAAATAACCCTTTCAACAACCCAGTATACCAACATTACCCATACCCACCTTATCCTTACCCACCTTACCCGTATCCTCCACCCCCAGTCTATAATCAACCACCTGTTTACCCACCACCACCCCAACAAGTACCAGTACCTGCTGCTAATCCTCAACACGTTCCTATGAACGTAGATCACAATATTGCTATTCGAGGGAGGTTTGCAGCGCAGCCACAGCGGTACTATGATGGAGTGGCTTTACCTCCAGTTGAGGCGAACAACTTTTCGATATCCCCGGGGATTTTAAAGCTGCTTACCGAGAATCAGTTCAAAGGGGTGATCGGGAAGGAGAATCCTCATACACATCTGAGGAGCTTTCTCATGATAGCCTCTACATTTAATTACAATGGCATGTCTGAAGATGCCAAGAGGCTTAGGCTGTTCCCATTCTCATTGACGGGAATAGCCAAGGAGTGGTACGATAATACGCTCCCACGGGGAGGTATTACCACTTGGGCCGAGCTCGAGCGTCTGTTCCTCGAGCGATTCTACCCTCCATCTAGGACAATCAAGGCTCGAATTGAGATCTCGTCCTTTCGCCAGAAGTCTGGAGAGGATCTACGTCAAGCGTGGGAGAGATACTCGAACATGCTGATAGAGTGCCCGCAGCACGGGTACAATGAGGGAGACATTATGGCATTCTTCTATAGTGGTGCCAGCAAGGATGGTCAAGCCCATTTAGATGCATGTGCGGGCGGAGCATTCCTCAATCAAGGCATAGAGAGGTGTAGGGAGATCGTGGACAACATTATCACGAATGCCGGTGCTTGGGGTGTGGATGCAGATTTTCAGAGAGTGCATCAGGTTGAAGAGGGAGAAGGAACGAGAAGGCTGTTGATGGCTATGATGGAGAAAATCAACAACCTCGAGTTGGGGAAGAGTTTGGTTGGAGAGCATGCAGTAGAGAATGAGAGAGTAGACCAATCAAGTGGACAGCAAGAAGTAGCCAATTACATGGGAGGTCCGTATTACAATCAGAATGGCTACCAAGGTGGAAATCAGTATGGAAGGCCTTCTTATGGCCAACCATTTGTGCCTCCAGGCCCTCAGCCACTTCAAAATCAATGGAGGAACACACAAGGAGTTCAAGGAGGCCAGCAGCCTCCTCAAAACACATGGAGGAAAAATGAGAATTTTTCTTATGCTAACCCAAAAGCTGGTGTTACTGTTCCTGCAGGTGTTGATCCGGGTTCAAAGCCTCCGGGTGGAGAAGGCGGTGCATCAACCGAAGAGATGTTGAGAGCTATCCTTCAGAAGGTGGAGGAAGGGAGCAAGCGGTTGTCATCCTTGGAGTACGATGTGAAGGAGTTGCATAAAAAGGGTGATCAACGTGATCAAGAGCTCCAGAAGATGAATGTTGAGTGGACCAGAACTCAACAAGAGAACAATCGAAGGTTCACTTCTTTAGAGTTCCAGATGAGCCAGATTGCAAAGTCAGTGAATAGAATGCCGGAGGGGAACCCGAAAGAGCAGTGCAAGGCGATTCAGCTTAGAAGTGGAACCAACTACGAAGGTCCTCAGATGCCTGCTGATTCTGAGACGCCCCAAGTTGAGAAGGGGATTGAAAGTGAAGGGATTGAGAAGCATGAAGATATGGATGAGTCCCATCAAGACAAAGACCTTGAGGAGGTTGAGAGAGTTCCAAAGTGGAAGAAGGTAAAGGAAGCAAGGGATAAAGTGAAAGAAACAGAAAGAGATGAGTGGGGGGTACCCAAATCGGTGATACCAGTCCCATATCCACAACGCTTCATGAAAAAGAAGCTTGATGAAAAATTTGCAAAATTTCTTGTTGTTTTTAAACAACTTCACATTAACATTCCTTTTTATGATGCTTTGGAACAGATGCCGCATTATGCAAAGTTTCTGAAGGACTTGATTGCGAAAAGACGGCGAGTGGATGAGCCGAAGTTGGTGCAGTTGAACCACGAGGTGAGTGCATTAGTGCACAAGGTGCTTCCACCGAAGCTGAAGGATCCCGGAAGTTTCACGATCTTATGTGACATTGGGAACGGGATCAAGAAGGGAGCATTGTGCGACCTCGGGGCGAGCATAAATCTGATGCCCTTGTCGCTTTTCAAGAAGTTGGAAGGTGGTGAACTTCAACCCACAATGATGACGCTTCAACTTGCCGACCGGTCTATTACTAGACCTCAAGGTGTTGTTGAAGACGTCCTCGTGAGAGTTGGAGATCACATCTTTCCAGCCGACTTTGTAGTGCTAGAGATGGAGGAAGATGAGCACGTACCCCTGATCTTGGGAAGACCGTTCTTAGCTACGGCGGGGATGGTGCTAGACGTGGCAAATGGGAAGATTACGTTGAAGGTCGATGATCAAGAAGTGAAGATCTCCCTATATGAAGCCATGAAGCACCCGAGGGAGGATGAGAGCTTGTATTGCATGGATGCAATTAATCCTCGTGTTGAAGACACGCCTCCTATCCCTAATCCTTCTGATATTCATGATTTTGTTAGTCCTTCACTTGATTATTTAACCCATGAGCATTATGTTCTTGATTATGTTGATAGGGATAAAGTGAAGAAGTTGAAGGATGAAGAGGTGAAGAAAGTGGACGTGGTCCAGTTAGAAGGGAAAGGAAGAGTTAAGAAGAAAAAGTCCAAACTCAAGAAATTGTTTGGTAAGACTCCTCCAGATAAAGGTGAGAAGGAGTTGAGACCCATAACACTTGGGAATGAGAAGAAAGCAAAGGAACTCATGATGGAGGGACAACAAGGAAATGAGTTCAAACACCACTCTTATGAGAGTAAGGGAGGTAAATTTGAGTATGATGTCCCATAAGCTCCTTTGAGCTTGGTCCGGCATGAGGACCTTAAAAATAGCGCTGAATGGGAGGCAACCCATTTTTATTTGCTTTTGAGTGTTTTTTAGTTATTTTCCTTTTATGTTACTAGGATGTTGTTGAGTCGTATGTTTAACTTCGTACTTGAGAGTTTTATTTTGTAGGCTTGTCTCTAAAGGAGTAAAGGTATCATGGAGTTATTTAGATTGAAGGAACCAACTTGAGACAAGGGAGTGTGCAAAGCTAGTGAGAGAAACGGAATTATTTGGTTGAGGTAACCCACAACCCCAAACTTAGACCTCTAGCAAGGTCGAAGTTTGGGGGGGGGGTGGAGTTTTTTATGTTTCTTGTTACATTGCACATGCATGCACACCCTTATCTTCGAGTTGAGTTAGTTATTTGGTGCCTTGAGATGCTCCTTGGGCTATTATTAATTTGTTTTGTTACTCAATATTTTATGCCTATCAATCACCTTATGCTTGTTGATTGCTATCTTTGAGTATGATTTGATGAGTAGGGTGAATTGTGAGGCTGAGTTAGAAATTCTTTTGTGTGAGTGTTTGAGTTTGAGCTGATTTGAAAAAAACTTGTATGCTTATGAGTTTTCTTTTGAGTACTTGTGTGATGAGAGTGAGAATTCACTAGGACTAGCATGGATGTGAAAGCCGTGAGAGTTGTGCCTTACGAGATTTAAATGCACGATTTAATCTCTTCGTTTGTGAGTGGATCGTCACCTTAGAGGACGCTAGAACTTGCATGTGCTCTTGCTTCTTGATTGTGTCTAGTTTGATATGCCGAATGTGATCTTAGGCCATCTTTGATTTAATTGAGTCACTTAGCCAAAAAAAATTCCTTACCAATGACATTGAATCCCTTGTTAGCCCCTTTGAGCCTAAAGCCTATTTTATTTGCTAGCACATATGAACACTATTCCAATTCCTAAGCCTTTTTGTCCCAACTTGAGTGAAGAATAGGAAAGTGTGAATATGAAGGGAGTGAATTGAGTTGAAAAAGGAAAAGGTTGTTTGTTGAGTGAATATGAGAAGAAGGTGTGATGAAGTTTTGAGATGTGGGAAAAAGAGAAAGAAAATTGAGAATGAGCAAAAAGAAAAAAATGAGCTCATGTGTTTGTGTGAAAAAAAAAAGAGAAAAAAAAAAGTGATTGAAAAAAAAGTGAAAGAGTGAGAAAGAAAAACATTGAAGTGTTGAGAGTAGTGGAATTAAAGTGTGTTGATTGAAAATGTTTGAAGTATTCTGTTCCTAATCTCAAAGTGCCAAAGTTGATTTTTCTATTCTCCATTCACTTGAGTCACTTACCCCATATTGTTATCCCACCTGTCCAAAGAGCCTACATTACAACCTTGAGAAAAGTCCTTTTTGATTCGGCATTGATTTCTAGAGTATGGTCGGAGTTGAGAGTGCTTACAAGCCTATGGCTGCCAATATATGTGATTGATTGATTGAGTGAGTCCCTTAAACATTGATATACACTTGTGAGGGAGTGAAACACATCGTTGAGTGCACATCCATGTTTGATCTTGGTGGTTCTTGTTGTTGTTGCATGAGTATGATGAAGGAAAGTGAGTGAGTATACTTGTGATTGATCTTTGAAGCTCGAGTTCAATTGCTTGCACTAATTGATTCTTTGATTCATTCCTAACAATTTCACTTGACTTATTATTTCGTTGCTTGAGGACAAGCAACATGGTAAGTTTGGGGGGGTTGATTAGGCGTGAAATTGTTATGTTTTGGTGCCCGATTTACTCATGTTTTGAGTGTTTTCGATGAGTGCTTGGAGTCAAATGAGTATCATTTTTATAAAATTATTAATTTGTCTCTTTGGTTTTCATAGATGGATAGAGGGCGAAAAGAGGAGTTCGTAGGACTTTGAATCGGCCAAAACGGACTCCCGGTTGAGGAGATATGAAGATTTTACGAACGAGTGCACAACAGCCAGCGCTCGAGCGTTTTGCTCGAGCGACCAAAAACTTACAGAACAGTTTCAGCGCTCGAGCGAATCACTCGAGCGGAACCGCTCGAGCGTTTTGCTCGAGCAACCACGTATTTTCGCCTCCGGATGCGTATTTTCGGTCCATTAACTCCCGTTTCGACCCGGTGCCTATATATACCTCTTCCAAACACGTTTTGAAGGATCCCCAACTTTTAGAAATACTTTTAGACTTAATTTTTTGGAGAGGAAGGAGACGAGCAAGTTTTACTTTTACGTTGTTGAGGTTTTTCATACGAATTCTTAGTTTATTTTCGTTTCTTAGTTTCTTTTCATTAGTTTGATTTCTTTAAACACTTTGAAACTTCGTTTTAGTTAATTTAAATTTCAGTTCTTAGAATTATTTTATTTTAAAACCCTAGTTCATGTTTCTTATTTTCTTCGTTCAATTCATTATGTTTTTGTTCGTTGTTTCTTCTATTGCTTTTATTTTTGTTATAACCATGTCCGGCTAAAACCCTTGCATGCTTGGGTTAGGATGAACTCGTAGAAGTAGGATGTGGGTACGTAATTAGAGTAACTTGTGACGTTAGTTTTAATTCTCTTAATTAATGAATTCTTATAAATAATCTTAACTTTACCTTTGAATTTAGTACGAAAGTGTTAGAGAGAGGACGACCGCATCACTCAATAACAATTAGTAGTCTTAACGAGAAGGTCTAGGAAAGGTTAATTCATTTACCGGTTTAGCGAAGGAGGACGACCGCATCACCTTAGTTAAATTAGGGTCTCATTAATTAAGCACAATCTATTAACTTGTTAGTGGATTAGTGAAGTCGATTGATAGGATAAAGTATTAGGGTATAAAATCTTGAACTTTCATTCTACGATCTTTTACTTAGGTTAATTCTTGTTTGTCACGATTACTTTGATTATGTACCTGCTCCGTTAGTATACGTAGGGATTCCTATCCTGAGCATCACCATCTCATACTTGCATATACACCTTAGATACTTAGTTTAATTTTCCTTTTGCATTCGTAGGATAATTTAGTTAGCTTAATTAATCTTTCCAAAAATCCAAAAACAACACACTCATATTAACTACGACGCGTAGATCTTCAGGGATCTATTCGCATACATACCATCCCTTGGGTTCGATAATACTTGGTCCCTATACTTGCCCATACTACAGTGAACCCGTACTCTTGCGGGGTAGCTACTAGTAGAAAGCTAGTGTAGTTCGCTTCAAGTCAATGGCGCCGTTGCCGGGGATGGCGTTATATGCTTTTTGAATAGGACTTGTAGATAGCTTAGTAGTTAGTAGTGGGTGATTTATTTTCTGTTTTGATTTTTATTTCCATTCATTAGGCAGTTGCGTTTTGATCCTTCTGCTAGTGTTTCAGGTTTATGAAAACAAGCTCACAAGGCAATACGGGCGAAGAAAGAATCCTGTCAGACCCTGAGACGATAGCCAGAAGGAACCGAGCTTTCTTGAGAAGAATGACTACTGCTGGAGACAAAGACAACATGAATCTGGATGGAGATGGGGACTTAGACAAAATAGCTGCAGAGTATACTGTTTTAGTGGAGCAGGCGGTTGGAGTTGAGAGCAGTAACCAGCAAATACCCATAGGGGAACCGCAGAACCAACTCTCAAACCCGCAAAACTCAATCAACTCTGCACAAACACAACCCCAAAGCCAGAACCAAAACCCTGCTTACCCACAAAACCCAAATAACCCTTTCAACAACCCAGTATACCAACATTACCCATACCCACCTTATCCTTACCCACCTTACCCGTATCCTCCACCCCCAGTCTATAATCAACCACCTGTTTACCCACCACCACCCCAACAAGTACCAGTACCTGCTGCTAATCCTCAACACGTTCCTATGAACGTAGATCACAATATTGCTATTCGAGGGAGGTTTGCAGCGCAGCCACAGCGGTACTATGATGGAGTGGCTTTACCTCCAGTTGAGGCGAACAACTTTTCGATATCCCCGGGGATTTTAAAGCTGCTTACCGAGAATCAGTTCAAAGGGGTGATCGGGAAGGAGAATCCTCATACACATCTGAGGAGCTTTCTCATGATAGCCTCTACATTTAATTACAATGGCATGTCTGAAGATGCCAAGAGGCTTAGGCTGTTCCCATTCTCATTGACGGTAATAGCCAAGGAGTGGTACGATAATACGCTCCCACGGGGAGGTATTACCACTTGGGCCGAGCTCGAACATCTGTTCCTCGAGCGATTCTACCCTCCATCTAGGACAATCAAGGCTCGAATTGAGATCTCGTCCTTTCGCCAGAAGTCTGGAGAGGATCTACGTCAAGCGTGGGAGAGATACTCGAACATGCTGATAGAGTGCCCGCAGCACGGGTACAATGAGGGAGACATTATGGCATTCTTCTATAGTGGTGCCAGCAAGGATGGTCAAGCCCATTTAGATGCATGTGCGGGCGGAGCATTCCTCAATCAAGGCATAGAGAGGTGTAGGGAGATCGTGGACAACATTATCACGAATGCCGGTGCTTGGGGTGTGGATGCAGATTTTCAGAGAGTGCATCAGGTTGAAGAGGGAGAAGGAACGAGAAGGCTGTTGATGGCTATGATGGAGAAAATCAACAACCTCGAGTTGGGGAAGAGTTTGGTTGGAGAGCATGCAGTAGAGAATGAGAGAGTAGACCAATCAAGTGGACAGCAAGAAGTAGCCAATTACATGGGAGGTCCGTATTACAATCAGAATGGCTACCAAGGTGGAAATCAGTATGAAAGGCCTTCTTATGGCCAACCATTTGTGCCTCCAGGCCCTCAGCCACTTCAAAATCAATGGAGGAACACACAAGGAGTTCAAGGAGGCCAGCAGCCTCCTCAAAACACATGGAGGAAAAATGAGAATTTTTCTTATGCTAACCCAAAAGCTGGTGTTACTGTTCCTGCAGGTGTTGATCCGGGTTCAAAGCCTCCGGGTGGAGAAGGCGGTGCATCAACCGAAGAGATGTTGAGAGCTATCCTTCAGAAGGTGGAGGAAGGGAGCAAGCGGTTGTCATCCTTGGAGTACGATGTGAAGGAGTTGCATAAAAAGGGTGATCAACGTGATCAAGAGCTCCAGAAGATGAATGTTGAGTGGACCAGAACTCAACAAGAGAACAATCGAAGGTTCACTTCTTTAGAGTTCCAGATGAGCCAGATTGCAAAGTCAGTGAATAGAATGCCGGAGGGGAACCCGAAAGAGCAGTGCAAGGCGATTCAGCTTAGAAGTGGAACCAACTACGAAGGTCCTCAGATGCCTGCTGATTCTGAGACGCCCCAAGTTGAGAAGGGGATTGAAAGTGAAGGGATTGAGAAGCATGAAGATATGGATGAGTCCCATCAAGACAAAGACCTTGAGGAGGTTGAGAGAGTTCCAAAGTGGAAGAAGGCAAAGGAAGCAAGGGATAAAGTGAAAGAAACAGAAAGAGATGAGTGGGGGGTACCCAAATCGGTGATACCAGTCCCATATCCACAACGCTTCATGAAAAAGAAGCTTGATGAAAAATTTGCAAAATTTCTTGATGTTTTTAAACAACTTCACATTAACATTCCTTTTTATGATGCTTTGGAACAGATGCCGCATTATGCAAAGTTTCTGAAGGACTTGATTGCGAAAAGACGGCGAGTGGATGAGCCGAAGTTGGTGCAGTTGAACCACGAGGTGAGTGCATTAGTGCACAAGGTGCTTCCACCGAAGTTGAAGGATCCCGGAAGTTTCACGATCTTATGTGACATTGGAAACGGGATCAAGAAGGGAGCATTGTGCGACGTCGGGGCGAGCATAAATCTGATGCCCTTGTCGCTTTTCAAGAAGTTGGAAGGTGGTGAACTTCAACCCACAATGATGACGCTTCAACTTGCCGACCGGTCTATTACTAGACCTCAAGGTGTTGTTGAAGACGTCCTCGTGAGAGTTGGAGATCACATCTTTCCAGCCGACTTTGTAGTGCTAGAGATGGAGGAAGATGAGCACGTACCCCTGATCTTGGGAAGACCGTTCTTAGCTACGGCGGGGATGGTGCTAGACGTGGCAAATGGGAAGATTACGTTGAAGGTCGATGATCAAGAAGTGAAGATCTCCCTATATGAAGCCATGAAGCACCCGAGGGAGGATGAGAGCTTGTATTGCATGGATGCAATTAATCCTCGTGTTGAAGACACGCCTCCTATCCCTAATCCTTCTGATATTCATGATTTTGTTAGTCCTTCACTTGATTATTTAACCCATGAGCATTATGTTCTTGATTATGTTGATAGGGATAAAGTGAAGAAGTTGAAGGATGAAGAGGTGAAGAAAGTGGACGTGGTCCAGTTAGAAGGGAAAGGAAGAGTTAAGAAGAAAAAGTCCAAACTCAAGAAATTGTTTGGTAAGACTCCTCCAGATAAAGGTGAGAAGGAGTTGAGACCCATAACACTTGGGAATGAGAAGAAAGCAAAGGAACTCATGATGGAGGGACAACAAGGAAATGAGTTCAAACACCACTCTTATGAGAGTAAGGGAGGTAAATTTGAGTATGATGTCCCATAAGCTCCTTTGAGCTTGGTCCGGCATGAGGACCTTAAAAATAGCGCTGAATGGGAGGCAACCCATTTTTATTTGCTTTTGAGTGTTTTTTAGTTATTTTCCTTTTATGTTACTAGGATGTTGTTGAGTCGTATGTTTAACTTCGTACTTGAGAGTTTTATTTTGTAGGCTTGTCTCTAAAGGAGTAAAGGTATCATGGAGTTATTTAGATTGAAGGAACCAACTTGAGACAAGGGAGTGTGCAAAGCTAGTGAGAGAAACGGAATTATTTGGTTGAGGTAACCCACAACCCCAAACTTAGACCTCTAGCAAGGTCGAAGTTTGGGGGGGGGTGGAGTTTTTTATGTTTCTTGTTACATTGCACATGCATGCACACCCTTATCTTCGAGTTGAGTTAGTTATTTGGTGCCTTGAGATGCTCCTTGGGCTATTATTAATTTGTTTTGTTACTCAATATTTTATGCCTATCAATCACCTTATGCTTGTTGATTGCTATCTTTGAGTATGATTTGATGAGTAGGGTGAATTGTGAGGCTGAGTTAGAAATTCTTTTGTGTGAGTGTTTGAGTTTGAGCTGATTTGAAAAAAACTTGTATGCTTATGAGTTTTCTTTTGAGTACTTGTGTGATGAGAGTGAGAATTCACTAGGACTAGCATGGATGTGAAAGCCGTGAGAGTTGTGCCTTACGAGATTTAAATGCACGATTTAATCTCTTCGTTTGTGAGTGGATCGTCACCTTAGAGGACGCTAGAACTTGCATGTGCTCTTGCTTCTTGATTGTGTCTAGTTTGATATGCCGAATGTGATCTTAGGCCATCTTTGATTTAATTGAGTCACTTAGCCAAAAAAAATTCCTTGCCAATGACATTGAATCCCTTGTTAGCCCCTTTGAGCCTAAAGCCTATTTTATTTGCTAGCACATATGAACAATATTCCAATTCCTAAGCCTTTTTGTCCCAACTTGAGTGGAGAATAGGAAAGTGTGAATATGAAGGGAGTGAATTAAGTTGAAAAAGGGAAAGGTTGTTTGTTGAGTGAATATGAGAAGAAGGTGTGATGAAGTTTTGAGATGTGGGAAAAAGAGAAAGAAAATTGAGAATGAGCAAAAAGAAAAAAATGAGCTCATGTGTTTGTGTGAAAAAAAAAGAGAAAAAAAAAGTGATTGAAAAAAAAGTGAAAGAGTGAGAAAGAAAAACATTGAAGTGTTGAGAGTAGTGGAATTAAAGTGTGTTGATTGAAAATGTTTGAAGTATTCTGTTCCTAATCTCAAAGTGCCAAAGTTGATTTTTCTATTCTCCATTCACTTGAGTCACTTACCCCATATTGTTATCCCACCTGTCCAAAGAGCCTACATTACAACCTTGAGAAAAGTCCTTTTTGATTCGGCATTGATTTCTAGAGTATGGTCGGAGTTGAGAGTGCTTACAAGCCTATGGCTGCCAATATATGTGATTGATTGATTGAGTGAGTCCCTTAAACATTGATATACACTTGTGAGGGAGTGAAACACATCGTTGAGTGCACATCCATGTTTGATCTTGGTGGTTCTTGTTGTTGTTGCATGAGTATGATGAAGGAAAGTGAGTGAGTATACTTGTGATTGATCTTTGAAGCTCGAGTTCATTTGCTTGCACTAATTGATTCTTTGATTCATTCCTAACAATTTCACTTGACTTATTATTTCGTTGCTTGAGGGCAAGCAACATGGTAAGTTTGGGGGGGTTGATTAGGCGTGAAATTGTTATGTTTTGGTGCCCGATTTACTCATGTTTTGAGTGTTTTCGATGAGTGCTTGGAGTCAAATGAGTATCATTTTTATAAAATTATTAATTTGTCTCTTTGGTTTTCATAGATGGATAGAGGGCGAAAAGAGGAGTTCGTAGGACTTTGAATCGGCCAAAACGGACTCCCGGTTGAGGAGATATGAAGATTTTACGAACGAGTGCACAACAGCCAGCGCTCGAGCGTTTTGCTCGAGCGACCAAAAACTTACAGAACAGTTTCAGCGCTCGAGCGAATCACTCGAGCGGAACCGCTCGAGCGTTTTGCTCGAGCAACCACGTATTTTCGCCTCCGGATGCGTATTTTCGGTCCATTAACTCCCGTTTCGACCCGGTGCCTATATATACCTCTTCCAAACACGTTTTGAAGGATCCTCAACTTTTAGAAATACTTTTAGACTTAATTTTTTGGAGAGGAAGGAGACGAGCAAGTTTTACTTTTACGTTGTTGAGGTTTTTCATACGAATTCTTAGTTTATTTTCGTTTCTTAGTTTCTTTTCATTAGTTTGATTTCTTTAAACACTTTGAAACTCCGTTTTAGTTAATTTAAATTTCAGTTCTTAGAATTATTTTATTTTAAAACCCTAGTTCATGTTTCTTATTTTCTTCGTTCAATTCATTATGTTTTTGTTCGTTGTTTCTTCTATTGCTTTTATTTTTGTTATAACCATGTCCGGCTAAAACCCTTGCATGCTTGGGTTAGGATGAACTCGTAGAAGTAGGATGTGGGTACGTAATTAGAGTAACTTGTGACGTTAGTTTTAATTCTCTTAATTAATGAATTCTTATAAATAATCTTAACTTTACCTTTGAATTTAGTACGAAAGTGTTAGAGAGAGGACGACCGCATCACTCAATAACAATTAGTAGTCTTAACGAGAAGGTCTAGGAAAGGTTAATTCATTTACCGGTTTAGCGAAGGAGGACGACCGCATCACCTTAGTTAAATTAGGGTCTCATTAATTAAGCACAATCTATTAACTTGTTAGTGGATTAGTGAAGTCGATTGATAGGATAAAGTATTAGGGTATAAAATCTTGAACTTTCATTCTACGATCTTTTACTTAGGTTAATTCTTGTTTGTCACGATTACTTTGATTATGTACCTGCTCCGTTAGTATACGTAGGGATTCCTATCCTGAGCATCACCATCTCATACTTGCATATACACCTTAGATACTTAGTTTAATTTTCCTTTTGCATTCGTAGGATAATTTAGTTAGCTTAATTAATCTTTCCAAAAATCCAAAAACAACACACTCATATTAACTACGACGCGTAGATCTTCAGGGATCTATTCGCATACATACCATCCCTTGGGTTCGATAATACTTGGTCCCTATACTTGCCCATACTACAGTGAACCCGTACTCTTGCGGGGTAGCTACTAGTAGAAAGCTAGTGTAGTTCGCTTCAAGTCAGCGAGCAAAGGCATTACCGTTTCTGCTCGTCGCAGTCCCTCGCTTGGAGTGGGCACTTCCTGGGCTTGCCTCCTAATGTTGTTCGCCGCATTTGGCCCTAGGCGCCTGAAGGCTGACTGGGAGAGCCTTTCATGGACTGATGGGCGAGGCTGTTCAAAAGTTGCTCGCCCATCTCCTGCTCCCCGGCGAGCAGCTTCCCGTTGGGGTTGGCTAAGCCTGTCTTGGGCACTGGAACGTGTTGTTCCATGGCTAGACATAGTTGTTCGTCCGCGACCAGACTCAGCCTGTACTTCTCTTTGGTCGACCACCTTGGCCTTTCCCTTATTTCGTCTGACTTGAGCACTATCAACCTCTCGCTGTTCGCCCCTGGTAGTCCTGGGCCTAACAACCTCTAGGGACTTGTCCCTTGGCCTTGCTTGTGTTGGCCTGACATGCTCTTGTTGTCTCTGGAGGGCCTGGAGAGCAGCTATGGTTTTAGCCAACTCGTTGGGGTTGTTCGCCAAAGCCTCCATCTCAGGGGGGAGGTTATGTGTTATGGTTGTATGCTGTGACATGTTCGCATGTCTCGGGTCACGGTCCTGGTGGTCGGCCGACGTGGCTCGGGTCTGAGATGCTTTTTTCGACAAACGTGATCCTTGGGTCTCTTTAGATTGAGGCATTTCAATTTAAATTATTTCTTAATTTTAAAATTGAAGAACACCAAGAACATCAAGAACACCAAGAACACTTTTGTTTGTATCTTCAAATATTTCTTGAGATTTCTTATGAATCTTCAAGTTTTCAACTTGAAGTTCTTGTGTAATCACACTAAAGCGAAGGTTCGAACCCTCCTTCTAGCGCCAAATTGTTGGTGAACGAATCTAATCGTAAGGATTAGTGGCTGTTTTAATCCGTTTTTACGTCACCAATCAATAACGTGTGATTGATTACCACCGTAAATGGTAAATCGGGGTTTTGGATTATCGAATTCGGGTAATATGAAGATTGAAATTATTTCGTGTATGTGTAAGTTTGGGTGTGTTTGTGTGTGTTTTGGGAGTGTTTATGTGTGTTTTGGGAGTGTATGAATTTGAACTTGTATTTCACAGCTGGAGAACAACTATTTATAGAGACTAGCAAGCATGAGGTGTCCAAGACTCTTGGTCTCCCTAGCCTGTATGCTTGACATGTGTCCCTTTGATCTTATCTAAGCTGAATCTTAGTTACAAGGTCTTCTTTGGTCTTATCTCGGTCTCATTGTTGTTCGCCTAGGTCGGCTTGATTGATCTTGTTGATTCTACAACTGAAAGTTGTTCGCCTCTTGAGGTTGTACTTTGGAAGTTGCTCGCCTTATGGCTTTGGGATCTTTATCCTTTGTTCACTTGTACACAACTCCTTGGCTATTTGTTGTATCATAGTTTGACCAAGTTGTTCGTCATTGATGACTTCACAGTTGGCTCATTCTTGGTCTCGGGTCTTAATACCTGTTCGCCCATTAATTGTTCGTCGGGGGAGTTGTTCGTCACTTCATACACCTCCCAGATCGGTTAATGCACCCGAATCGTGATTTTCTTTGTTTAGAGTTCAATAATTGTTCGCTCCATATTTAGATGATGTTCGCCTATCAACACTACTTAGAGTTTTTTCTTTTTTTAAATTCAAATGCATATCATGCACTTGTGTACATACAAGAATCACTTAATGTATATATAGATAAGTCCATGAGATTTTTTTTTTTTTTAGGGGAGGGGGTTTAAAAATTAGCGACATTTATATTATATAATACTAACAAAGATTAAAAATATAATAATATTATATATTTTATATTTTATATTTTATACATATCATACATGTTAAATAGAGCTGGCAAAACGGGCGGGCCGGGCCGGCCCGACCCAGTCCGTCGGGCCAAACACTATTCGCGGGCCGGGCCGTCCCGGCCCATTTGCACGTCGGGCCTGTAAAATTCCAGCCCAGCCCGGCCCAACCATAGCCCGCGGGCTAACGGGCCGGCCCGGTCCATTTCAACTTTTTTTTTTCTTTTTCTAATCTCAAAATAATGTTTGGTAGAGTTTTTTTTATTCCACGATACTGAAAATTGAGGGGCTTCATTTACAAAATTTCTTATTATGGCATCAACTATCAAGTCAAGTATGTTAAAAAAAATAACAAAATATACAACACTAAATATCATTTAAAAACTAAATATACAACACTAAATTCCTTATTATGATAGTATCAAGTCAAGTATGTCTATATATTTGTAATTACAACACTGAATATCATTTAAAAAAATAACACTAATTATAATCTTTTAAAAATAAAATAGATCAAAAAAATCAATCGGGCCAAACGGGCCGGCCCGTGGCCCGTCGGGCCAGCCCATTTGGCCCACCAGGCCAGCCGGGCCGGGCCAAAAACAGCCCGGTTTTTTTGGGCCTATATTTTTTGGGCCCAGTCCAGCCCATATGTCGGGGCGGGCGGGGCCGGGCCCAAATTGCCGGCTCTAGTCAAGACAGGAGGGGTCAACTGCAAGGGCGGCCAAATTGCCATCCCTATAACTAACAAGAACTCTTATTATTAAAGATGACTATTTCCCCTCAAGTTGTCAGATTAAAGAAGGAATGTAGCATAAAACAATTACATCCAAAAATGCTCTCTCAACACACTGCAACATTCATGCATAATATACTTCCTCTGGTCACATTAGCTGCTGCGCATGCTACAGGAGTCTTGAGAGAAAATAAAAATATCTGTCTCAACAAGCCCCCGACTAATTTAGTCTATCACAATTAACTTTTCAGTATACAATTAATTGAATTCTAGGAACCATTAGCTGGTTGAATGTCTTGTGGTGGGGTAGTAGCTTCTTTACGACCAATCCCGCCCATCTGAATTCCTTTGGATGGACCACCAGATGAAACCCCTTGAGTCGAGCCTCGACCAAATGCAGCTTTAAACCCTTTATTCTTCGTCTTATCCATCCAACCGAGCAGCCCAGCTTGCACATTCTCATCAAATATCGATTTCTTGTAATGGGTTCCCATCTTCGATTGTACAAAAAAAAAAAAAAGAGAAGAGTTTCAATAACTTATAGAGTGAAAAGCGAAGTTTTGAAGTCAATGTAGCAAGATTACCTGTGTAACAATAGCATACAGTGGTAATGTACTGTAACTGCAGAGTACCTGGATAAACACACTAAGTTGACAAACAAAACACAGAACTATCAGATTAGCAATAAAAAAAAAAGTGAAATTTCATTGAAATTGCTGAATTTTTTTTACCCTATGACGAGTCTTGGAATAATATAGCGAACTTTTCCCATAATGCACGAGTCAAAGCCGTATTGAACCTGAGAATGAGTGTAGGGTTTAACCAATGGAAAGTAAATGCAGATCTAGAGACGAGAGGTTTGATGATCAACTCACCCATATCCAGAAGAAAAATGCTATCTCGAAAGCATTTTGGAAAAGGATGAAATGAATCAAGAAAAGAACGATATAAGGATGACCAAACCAAAAGTGTTCATCTGACGGCTGCACAACCAATTCTCCTTCAATAGCAACATGTTTCTCAGCTACCTCATGGGCCAACTGGCTAATGACGTGCTCCAGCTTGGCGCCAATGGCAAGCAGAAGCTGCAGAATAAATAATCATGTCACAAATGAAATGAACAATTATATGTGTGTGTGTGTATATATATATATTTTTTACAACTAGCCAATAAAAAATTCTCAGAAGTATTAGCACTGCATCAAAATCAAAGATACAGTCATCTATTCTCCTATATATATTATAGATGAATATATGTATAACTGAAAAGCTAGAAAAGGAGAAAGAGAAACATAGTATGCATATACTCCCTCTGTCCACCAAATTAACACCCACTTTCCTTTTTTAGTTGTCCACCAAATTTTTACCCTTCTCTTTTTGGAAATAAACACCACTCACAAACAAATAAATGGATCCCACAATACCCCCTACATTACCCTTACTTTATCTACTTTTTCAATAAAATATTAATTTTCATTATATTTTGTGCCCAACAGTAATGGGGTATAAATTTGATAGACGGAGGGAGTAACATTCATTGTGATAGACTGATAGGTCATAGAGATACTCACAACAAATGGAATAAAAGCAATCCAAAAGTAAGTATGCCAACCTGCAACCCAGAAAAATTGACTTGTAAAAGCTAAATCAAAATTAACAGGATTACATAAATAATTTTGGAAATGAACTGGAGGCCATCAGTAACGGTCCCCCGTAAAAGCTAATTTAAAATTGATAGACAATGCATCAATAATTTTAGAAACGAAAACGCGTTGGAGGCGAACTCAGCAGCGATCACACCAGTACATATCTCCAACAGGAAACATGTGAAATATATATAGTGATTTCTGGAATTAGAAATATACCGGAAAAGTATTAACATACAGCTTTATTAATTTTTAGCTCAAATTAATTTCAGAAGCGGAAAGAGAAGAGTGAAAAAGGTAATGTTTCCCAATTAATATCTAGAAGATGGAGCTCGGCCCTTCATTGACATGAAGGCCAAAATCATTACTAACTTATGGAAGCTGCAATATTAAAATATATCAGGCTCTAATAAGAGTTGAGAGAGTTGCATATAGACAAGACAACAAATATATATAAATATATATATATCTTTTGTGATGTTTATAGAAATGGCATACCATCAATGTTTAACAACAAGAAGATGACGACAAAAACCCACAAATACCAACTGCAACAAATAAAGGAAGATATTAGTCCACGAGTCAACTAATCAAAGAGCTGGCATAAAAAAAATATTAACAGACTAATTTATGACTAAACTTCAATAATTTAACACTATTTCATCTCCTCAATATTCAATTACCTTATGCCAACAACAATCTTAAAGTCATCTTCAAGAGCACGAATCATGTACTTGTGGAAATTAAACTTAGGATTCCCTCGGCAATGTGTCTATGAAAAAGAACAGGTTTGATATTAAACATATACAAACTAAAACTGAAAAAAAAAATAGAGAGAGAGAATAGTAAGTAGAACTAAACAGAGTAAAAACGCATGTAGCATACCATTATAAAACCTAGTCGGAGAGCTGCATAATCTGACTTGGTGACAGACCCATAGAATTGCTTGAAAAAGGATTTCTGAAATATATCAAAAGGAGAAGTCAACATTTAGCAGGCATTTTCTATTTATTACAAAAGGGAATATAAGGAAATACAAGTATATATACTATGACAGGGTCTGCATAAATCACGCTGATCAATACTTACATCAATGGGATTGGAGTTTTTCTTTCATGCATTGCATTATTAACCCAAAAAAAAAAAAAAAAAAAGTTAATATTTCTCAAGGACAACTTCAACTTACCAACCAACTCATTAGGGCAGAACGTTTTCCCAAGCCCGTAAAGCGTGTCTTGATAAAATCGTGTTGTTGAACATGTGTGACCTTGTGTTTCAGAACTGCACAATGTAATCCATGACTAGATTTGAGATACAAGAAGATAGTGTTTGTTCATTTTCTTAAAAAGAATACTTTTGTTCTAAATATAATGCATTCATTCTTTGACAACCATAGTATATATATGTAACAACTCATGAGCTTGACAACATCTCATGCTAATAGCTTCTGTATAACAAGTGTTAAGAGTATGCGCTGAAAGGAAGTGAAACAATACCATTTCCCGTGTCATAAGTATCCTTTTGTATAGAGTCTTCCCAACGCTTCCATTGACGAATCTACTCATAATTTTGAAATTATCACAATGATATCGAAAGGATTTGATTGTGTGTACATAAGAAAATGAAACCAGTACAAGACTCACCCTCGCTCCTCCAAACACTATCGTGAGGACTGAAAATGTCACATGGACAATGGCCAAAACAAAGATAAAGATGTGTAGATGATGCAATCCTTCAAGTGATAACAGCGGAACCTTGCCCTGCAGATAAAACCAAAGAAATAAATTAGCCATCACTTTTTAGATTTCCAAGATGTAAGGTGTAATCTTGCAAATAAATGCGCTGTCTGTACACATGGAATCATAATATAATTATATGGGAAATAATAGTTAGAAAGAGATATGCATAAAATGATAAAAAAATCTATAATTAGGTTAATGTGTTTTAACCAGCACGACTTTTTTATATTTGAACTTCTTCAACATTATTTCCAACTTTAGCACTGTCAAGATTAGCTGCACCTTTAATTTGTATAAGCACTTTTTCACTTAAGTACCATTGTTCAACATGGTAATGAGTTTTTCCATTCAATCTGCTACTGTTGGAAAACACTGACTAAATGATAATCGGCCCAACATCGATGTACCTACTTATTTACTGGCTCGTGATGATTCCATCTTCCCATGACACCATCAAACAGATTCACCCCAGAAAAAGAGGAGAATTAAGACATAAAACCATGCCTCAATTAAGCACAAGAACTAGAGCCTCCCCACATGAACAGTAATCATGACCATTGATACATGCTTTCAACAACAAAAAATACTCGCTACAATACGCACCATAGTTAGACAAAATCTTTAAGCTAATGTATCATCAAAATGTAACAAATTCACAGCTCAAACCAATTAGAATAAACCAACGAGTATTAAACTAACCTTTGCGGCACAGTAACCCACAGCAGCAGCTTTTTCAGCTAGCAACCGCCGATGCCCACTCGCCACATCGGGAGAGTGAGATTCTCCACCAGAAGGTTCAGAAGTCAATGAGCACGGAAGAAGGTGTTTCATAACATCAGGATCCACACAAAACTTGACTATACGGGCTTGAAATACCGTCATCAAAAGTGATATGAACCCCAATAGCATCAGCTCTGTTACCACCCATTACCATCAGATCACAAAAACAATAATAATAATCAGAGTTTGTGGAAAACGAAATTTAAACTCTCTTCTGGCAAAAACGCATGCATACATCACGATTATCAGCAAAAAACAGAGATATAGATCGATCACATGCAAGGACAACTAAGAAGAATTAGCAAAAACAGATCAAAACTTACCTTCTTTAACTTTTTGTAAGGCTTCATAAAGTGGCTTTTGTTTATTCGCCTTCAAATACTGCACATATGCCGATCACTTTAGCAGAATCCCGCAGATTTCAAAAGGCATTAGAAATAAATCTTTTCGAGGAACAACGAAACCAACTCCATAAGCCCGAAATAAAAAAAAAACAACCACTTAATCCAAATAAAAAACCAAAAATCAACATTTCCACTTTCTTCCATCAACTCAAATCAAAACAAACACGATTTTTGTCGTCTGAATTACAGTCTACGTTCACACAGCGGCACAAACACTATAATAATTTAACAGAAAAGCGAGTGCCAAACGACAGACCTTTCCGCTGTAGTGAAGAAGGCGCTCGACGGCGAGAGAAATAGAGACGATGACAGTACACACGGCGGCAACCACCCACGTCGGCGTGAATTCCAAACTCGCCCCTTCCCCACCGCCGGCCATTTTCCTTAAACTTTTTTCCGGCGAATAGCAAAGTTCACTTCAAATCACTCAAAAAGCAAGCAACAAAAAGCACGAAGAAGGTAAAAAGGGAACAAAAACAAAAAGATCCGTGCGAAATTCTACAAAAGAATCAAGTGAGGGCAAGATTGAAACAGCTGTGACTTCAATAAATCAGAGAAATTTGAAGCGTCAATCAGCACACAGTCTTTGCTCTAAATTTCTCGTCACTATTTGTCTTGATGTAACAGTTTGTCTTTTTTCAACCGCGGATTTAAGGAATGTTTGGCTTGGCATGAATTAAATGGTTTGGATATTCTCTTTTTTCAATATTATTTTATCTTTCTTTTATGAAAACGCGTATCTTTATATTTATAGATTAAGACGAATCGCGGTTTATTTATTTCGGATTTACGTAGTTAATTATGAAATTAAATCTACATGCCGATCAAATTAAAAAAAAATGTAATAGAATTATAATAAAATGGACAATATTAAAAAAAAAAAAAAAAAAGGTGATAAATCACCCTTAACAATATCACTTTTTAAGATGATTATTTTTTAATTAATAAATGACACATTTTAAATTAAAAGTGGGTCAAATAATATTGGTCTCATACAGACTCACACAATATTAAGTAATTTGTATTGATATTTAAACTATTCATATTTATTGTGAAAACACAATATTTTAACATTTAATGTTAAAACATTAAATTATAAAAAAAAATAAGCATTAAATATTTGACCAAGAGTGTTAAAATAAAATAATGGTTTAATGATATGAATTATGTTAATATAAAATTTACTATTAATTGAACATTTCTCACTCCGACACAATTTTTTATTTGAATAGGGTTTATATGAATGTTGTTCACGGTATGAATTACTATTTGGCTTTAATATTTTCGGTTAAATACTTTAAATATTTTGTTAAAGACTTGATATTTTAAAATTAAATGTTATACCTTCCGGTCCATTATAAACTTCTTATTATTTTTGAACACGTAGACTAAGACAAGTGAAATAATAATAAATATAGTACAAGTGATGTGATTGTGAGAGAATAAAAATCCAGACTTTTAGGCAAAAGTAAAGACAATTGAGTGACAATCAATGTAAACAATAGTGAAGTGTAATGGTATAAAATTATAAGTATTTGTCAAAATAGAATAGAAAATTTATAGTGGGATAGACAAAAATGAAAATACTGAAAATTTATATCGGAATAGAGAGAATACAATACTATATTTTTGTATTACATATGAAAAAAGTTAATAATAAAAAATATTAATTATCGTTGATACTCATAAACAATAATATAATGCATGTGATCTTATTTTTTATGCTATTAATGAGATTCTTGATATTTTTATTAAATACTTGATACTTTAAAAAATTTCAAACAATTTCACCGTAAGTATTATCATAATGTTTTTCCTTTTTATTTGTCTTTCTAAAAATGAAATTTTGATCCAAAGTAATTGACATTTTTCATTAGTATAGCAGGGATTAAATACCACATTTACAATTTTGTCACTTGTATTTTTGTTTTTTAATTGATAATATGCATTCATGACCATGTGAGTAAATAAAAGAGTAAAATAATTACATTATGCTTATATTTATTGTTATTTGGCACTTTCTTAATTTGGGTGGAATATGGGAAAATGGATTTGAAGGAGTATTAATTAACTAGTGCAATTACCGATAAAAGATTGATTAAATGGGAAAATATCCATATTATTATATTCGTAAATTAATAATTCTCCTTCCAAAAAAGTAAGTTTTTTTTTCATGGTTTTAAAAAAAGTAAATATAATATATAAGTAATAATATTGTGATAAATTAAATATAAAATAAATTATTTTTGAAATGTTAAAGAATAGATTTGGATTCTCTATTGGGTTAAAAACCCCAGCATATTGTGCAGTGCATTATACGATTTCGTTCTGCATGTTTTTTCGTTCTTTTTTTTTTTGTCAGTGAAAATTGTTTTTCTTTATATTCATTTGCGCCTTATTTCTCAAGAGTCCATTTTAATTACATTAAAAAGTGTTATGCAGTTTGTTTTAAATGTTCAAAGTTTAATTTTTTTTTTAAATTTATTTTAATTTCAACTATTTTAATTAATTATATTTCTACTATTGATGTTATTATTATTATATACTAATATAGTTCCTTGTGCGTTAATAATATAAAGTCTATTTATAAAAATATTATAAATACTAATATGTATTGTTCTTGAATTCTTGATGGTATACATGCATAAGTTATATTAAAAATATATTTTATTTATTAAATATGTGAATATTTATTGACTAAAACATATCAAAATAAACATTTATTAAAAATACGTACAATAAAACAAATATATCAATGAAAAAAATTACAGTAAAAATGTATCAAAAGAATAGAATAGCTCTATGACAATTAAAATTTCATTTAATTATTTGTCATAAAAAATTAGGAAAAAAAAATAAATTTCCTATGTAGTATAAAAAAATATATGAAAATAAATATTGTCACTAAGGTAGAACTACAATGTAAAACAAAATAATTAATATTGCCAGTTAAAAGTAAAGGAAAGAAAGAAAATAAAATTGAATTAATTAATCACACCTATTGGAACGACATCGTATAATAGCATTGCACAATATACTGGGTTTTTTTAACACAATAAAGGATCCAAATCCGTTGAATAATGTAGATAAAATTTATTATTTCCATTTCAAAATACATGATTATATTTTATGGAGGGACATATATAGGGGTGTGCAAAATACGGTTTGAACCGAAAAAACCGATCAAACCAAACCGAAATATAAATTTTGGTTCGGTTTTCGGTTTATGGTTCGGTTTTCGGTTTTGAAATTTGAATTTTTTTATTTCGGTTCGATTTACGGTTTTTACGAATTAAAAACCATATAAACCAAACTGAACCGAAATATTTTTAGTAATAATAATAATATATTTATATTAATATTCACTAAATTAATATTTAATAGCTTATATTATAATATAATATAACAATATTAATATTAGATAATTTAGATTCACGTATAAAAGATTTGAGTTGATTTGTGTTTTGTATAAAATACTTGAGGAATGATGTTTTGTGTTGTATATTTTTTCAAATTGTTACTTAGCTTTTGAAAACTATTATGTTGATGTTTTTATTGGATTATGTAATAGGTTTATTGATGCATCTTAGCTTATATTAGTATTTAGATGTTGACATGTTGCAAATAATTGAATGAAACATGTGTGTTGATGCTAAAAAAAATTAAACTGATTTGAAAAAAGAAAAGTGTAAAAAAAATACGGTTTGTATGGTTTGGGACCGAACCGAACCGAAATATTTCGGTTTGGGACCAAACGGATTTTTAAAATATGGTTCGATTTTTGGTTTGTAAAAAAAATTCGGTTTGGTGTTCGGTTTGACTAATACGGTTCGGTTTGGTGACCAAACCGACCATTGCACACCCCTAGACATATAAGATAACCAAGACTATTTTTTGTCAATTGAGATAGTATTTATCTTGAATTTTGTGAAAGTAAAAATGTTATTTATCATTTAATTTTCAATCACTTATAATCAAATCTAAGATGGATATATTTTAAGCACTTAAACAGAATTCAGGGTACAAGTTAATACCGAGATATTTCGAGTTAAAAAGTTTTTTGAACTAAATGAGTGACTTTAAATGGGTCCCTGGACATGACGTTCTTAAACTTAATATTAAACATCGGCTTATAAGGTTTTTTAATTTGTAAATTGAAATAATTTTATGTGAGATGGTAGCATAGAAACTCCACTTTATTATTTCGATTGTACATACCTTTGAAATTTGGTTAAATTGGGAGGGTATTTACGGGGTATTTTATGGAACTTGGACCAGCCTGCTCGGGTCTTGTATGTAGGGATGAAAATGAGTCAAGCTGTTCGCAAGCTATTCGGATCTCGACTCGAAAAATATTCGTTCGAGTTCGTTTGTTAAGTTTTACGAAGTGAACTCAAACCCGATTTCTAGGTCGAAAGCTCGTGAATAGGCTCGCTAATAGATCGTTTATGAAGCTCGCGGGCAGTCTTGTTTAATTATTTTTTCACTTGGGATAATTTTATTTTAAGATATTGATTATCATTGTTTAGCTTCCGAATTAGTTGTTGGTATTTAGTTGGATGATGTTTTTATTATTTATGGACTAATATGTTTTAATTAGACATAAATGAGATGTGTTATTTTTGTTTATTTTTTAAAATATTAATTAGTTTTTTGAACCGAGTTTTTCGACCGGAGTTATTCAAACTCGAGCTCGAATTGTACTTGATTAATTTGAAAACGAGTTTTTTTCAAGACAACTTATTTACTTAGTTAACGAATATTTCACGAGTCGAGCTCGAACTATTTATAAGTTTAAAATTTCACACAAGCCGAGCTCGAGCTTGATAGTATTTGGCTCGACTCGGCTCGTTTACATTCCTACTTGTGTGGATATGCAAAATAAAGGGTGCTCCTAGGTGTGTGTTAGTGTCTAGGGATTGTTTTTGTTCGCGACTCTATAAATTCATAGATTGTAAAACATGATAAATGAATTATGTTTACATCTTAAAATTGTGGCGTACAACTTATTTTTTAAATTTTAATCTAAAATTTTGTAATCTCCTAAATACATAACTTAATTACTAACCATTCTCTATTTTGGAGATTTTGGCACAAAATGGAGAATGGTGGCCCTCCAACCATACTCTATATTTAGAGATAGAGATAGAGGGTGGAGAGAGAAACTTCAAATTTAAAGAATGGGGATGAAGATAGAGGGTGGGTTTATTTACAAAAATGTCATTTTTTTTCAATTATAGCAATTCTGTTGTTTTATTTAATTAATTAAAGTGTTAGTGTTTTTTATTTATTTTTTATTTTTGTTTGTTTGAATTATCATATTTTTCGATTTTTTAATTTAATTTTTTTTCTTCTAATAATTAGAATTTAATCCTTAGATTACGAGATAATGACTCACACGAAATAAATATTACATAATTTGAAAATGAAATATTACAACAATTACCAAACATACTAGAGCATAGATGAAAATATAAATAACATACCCCCTACAATTTATAATAAGTCGCAATTTAATTTGTACTTTGTATGAATCGAAATTTAATTTCAAATAAAAGAAATTATTTTTAAAAAAAATCGGTATTAGTTAATTGATTTGGATGCATTAATTTTATAATTATATAAACATATTGTTATTTAAATTCTTTAAATTTAAATAAAAATAAAAAATAGATATTTTAATGATATAGAGGATGCATTGTTGGAGATGATTTGTGAAATAGAGTACTCTATACTCTATTTTAGAGGATAGAGTACTCTAAAATGAAAATTATGGTTGGGGATGCTCTCAGGGGTGCTTAGTTTCAAATTTACAGTGTATATTTGAAATTATTTTAATATGACTTTGATTCAAAAAATAAAAATAATAAATCTTACATTTCTCACCTATTTGAGAAGTATAGTTTGATTCCCACACTTTTTTCATCCATTACAATTTTATCAAATACTCCCTCAATCAATGTTATTTTCACTTGCACTTTATAATTCGTCTTCATCTTGAATATATAATAATAAATTACTTCCCAGATCCATTTTATATATTTTTAGAAAAGAATTTTTGACCCAAAATAGTTGACATTTTGCATTGATTTATATGAATTAAGTATCATATTATACTTATGTTCTTTTATTTATTTTTTGTAATAGTATACATTGATGATCTAAATAAAAAGATAAAATAGTTATTCTATTATATTATTTAATAATTTATTAATTCATAAGAGTAACAAATATTCTCATCGTTTCAAAATAAGTGTCGTTTTAGAGATTAATTAATTTGGTTTTAAAACAAGTGTCGTTTTAATTATTTTTTCACATTTTTCATGATTTACCTCGAATTCAAAATATAAAAGGGAGTATTAGTTTATTGAGAGGGCGTTTGGCTGAGCTTATAAGCTCCTTAAAACATCTTATAAACTGTTTAAGAGCTTATAAGTACCAACAATGTGTTTGGCAAAATAAGATGTTTAACAGCTTATAAGATCATAAAATAAGCTTCTAACATCTTATAAGCTGTAAAAACTAACCACCCCCACCCCAACCACCCACCTCACCTTAGAACCACCCCACCCTCATCCACCCTCCCCCACTCCAGCCACCCTCATCCCTGCCCCCAACCCCCACCCCACCCACATCCACCCGCCCCCCCCCCTCCCCACCCCACCCCACCCCACCCCACCCCACCCCACCCCACCCCACCCCATACCTCAAAATAAAAAATAGAAAAAATTATTTTTTGTAAATTTAAAAAATACCCACCTCACCCTACCCCAACCCCAACCCCAACCCCACTCCTATCTCAAAATAAAAAATAGAAAATTTTATTTTTTTTAAATTTAAAAAATATTTGTTATAAATTATCAAAGATCTTATAAGTTGTATTAGCCAAACACTTTAGCAATTTATAAGCTATTTAAAAATTACATCTTATAAGCTCTTAAAACAACTTATAAGATGTTAGAGCTTATAAGATGTTTCAATTAAGCTTAGCCAAACACCCTCTGAGTTGTTCGTGTAAAGTTCATGTAATTAGGTGAAACCAAAATTAGAAATATTAAATGTTTTGTGCAACGAATTCCGAGTCAACCGTCAACACTAATAAGCTTAGAAAAATTTAAAAGAAAAAGGATTAAATTGGGACGGCTCTTATTATCTCAGATATTCCCATAAAATAATTGATTATGTATGCCAGTATTTATTAGCCGTCAATCACTCCGGCCATAGGAGAGTATATATTTATTTAGGTTTCATAGAGTGCATCGCACGATCAAGTCATCAATTAATCCCTTAAAGGCCCTTTTGGTTGTCAGGATAAAATATGAGCTCAATTCAATTAATTGTCTTATTTTTTAAGATTGTTATCTATCTAAATTAATGAGATAATTTTATAGAGGAAAACAGTGATTAATAACGGGCTTTGATTTTAATCTTAGGCCTCGAATTTCCTACCAAACGACTTGTAAAACCTCATAACTAAATTATGTTACCTTATCTTGGACACCAAAAGGGTCCTAAAACAATGTGTTATAAATTTTTCCATATAATACACTTACAAAATTATTAAATTTCATGGATGATTTTTTTTAAGTTTTAAATATACTTTTACATATTAAAAAATATTACTCTGAGCAAGTGAATAATGCGCGGTACTCTCAAACCCATACCAAGTTAGACATCCTATTGAATTGTCTGGTATTAGGTACAATCTATAATTGTATCGCATCATCGTACTGTATAGCACTGATCTTCTACTTGTTGAGTTAAAAATTTATTTTTAAATTTAATTATATTTCTAAATTAAAATAGATTGTAATTGTAAAATAAATAAGATTAATTTAGTAAATATATAAATGTATTTTTTAAAATTAAATTTAATATAATAGTTGGATTACACGACACAACTCGATAGTATACGATGCAAAATGATAGAAAATTAAATGATTAACTCAACAAGTTACAGATTATTAATTTTAAACTATTAAATTTTAGATTTGATGGTAATTATAAATCATACCTGATATCAGTAAATTCAATCGGGATGTATGACCTAAGAAGAAAACCCCAACTAAGTTTTGTTTTTTTATAATAATGTGACTTTTATGGATATAAGCTTGACTCGTACTCTTGAACGATAATGTTTTTGTGAAATAAAATTTCATTTTTTTTTTGTGAAATAAAAAATATCCTTTTTTAGGAAAGCGAGTAAATTGGAGTATTGAATTATAGCTATATTCCACATTAAAACGGATTTCTCCTAATGAGTTGCAGGTTTGAACTCAAAAACTCTTTTATGAATCTCTAAACAATAAGAGTTCCACATTCAATTTGTCATAAATAACGAACCGAGTTAATGTAAATGTACATAAATTGGTTTATTACTTTATTACCACTTATTTCTGTCCACGTCTCATATAAAAAGAGGAAACACGAAGAATAAAAATTTATTACTGGTATAATTTTCCGTTGCGACCCCCCTTTTTAATCTCAGGAATAAAAATCAACAGAAGAAGAATATTCTGAAGTTAAAAAACGAACTGAATAACAACACCGTATAGCATCTCAATAAAAAATAATTATATCATCTCCCAGTAAAAAATACATCAGGTCTCATATAAATTTGGTGCACAATCATTATGTTTCAATCATATGAATCTGCATATTTTATTTCACATTTTTTTTTAAGTTAGGCTGCACATTTCATTTATATTAACTTGCATGTTTCGTTCTATTTCCAATTGTACGATGTAATTTGTGTACAGTGACCTATAAAAATAAATGAAAGAAAAAAAAACTAAGGATAAATATCATTAGCTACGTGAATTCAGAAAACATAGAGCAATTGAACATAACCAAATTATTATAATTAAAAATGTATTTTCTTCTATTCCATTATACATTTTATTGCATCACATCAACAAAATTCTTTGTAAATTGTCGTTCTGAAAAATCACAAAACTTCATAGGTGCGTGACAGCATGAAGATATACTATATAAATATATATAAAAAAAAAACAATACATGGAATATGGAATCACTTTTACATGTGCAGTACTAGAAGATACAAAATTTTCAGAACTTAATTAAACAATATTTTTATATATAATAAATGGAGCTAATGATCAAAGTCAATACAATTCTACCTTTTACAAAGTAATAGGAGTAGTTGATAATTCGGTAAATGATAAAAGATGTAAAAACAAAAAACATAAACGTGCAAAAGTAGTTAACATAAATTTAAGCACTAAAAATTTAATCTTGCATTCTTTTAGAAGATTGAAACTCTACCTAACAGATATAGTTGTACCATTTATATGCAAATTCATTATGATAAAATTGGTAATTGTACCATTTATATGCAAATTCATTCTGATAAAATTGGTAATTGTACCATTTATATGCAAATTCATTACTACAAAATTGGCATCCAAAATATGTAAAATCACGGAAATAATCATATGTCCACAAGTAGACACAAATTTATATGTCCACCACAAATATGATGATAACACATAAATAAATTTAAACAATCAATTAAAATAATAATGAATCCTCTCTTTATGTGTTATTATCATATTCGGTTGAATATGTAAGTTTGTGCCCACTGATGGACACATGATCAATTTTGTATGAAATTATTGACGAATATAAGTAGGTAAGGAAAAATCGATTAATTTATTGACATAGATCTGGTTAATTTAACTAGTTAATTTATTGAAAAATCGATTAATTGTAGAAAGTCACATCTGATGAGATATGGTTGGATATATTAATTGAAATTGTATGTAAAATAATAAAGATACAAGGGAGAATGTCGGGATATTTTCAAAGAAAATGTTGATGCCAAACAAAGCCTATGAGAAAAAGGAGTTGCGGTTCACATGATGTCGACGGTGGGGCCCGCAAGTAATTGATAGTAGCTCCGGTGTATTGCTACTATTATGTTTCTCTATTTTGTCCTCCATTATTATAAACGTGTCTTTCAATTTAATTTGACCTCCATTATCACCTAGGCCTTGTTTGTTTATATGAATTATAAGGACAAGAACGTTTATCCGGCATTATCCAGTGTTCAGTTGAAGGGCAGAAGCCCTGGAATACATTTCGGCCCGATACACTTTTTCAGGCTCTGGATGAATTTTCTCCAATCAAAATCATTTTTTCCCCACATCTTCAGCTATTCATTACCACAATTATACATACTTCTATACTCATATTCGTGTAATCATTATTTCACTAATAAATAATAATAAAACAGAATATTATTATTTTTTAAAAGTATTGATTTGATATTAAATTTCAAATTCTATACAAGTTGGAAATTTTTCACAAAATTTTTCGACAATCATGAATTAGAAAGCTCTTTGCTCACACTGATCAAGAGTATATTTTTGCCTTTATCTCTACACAATCTTCTTACAAAACCATGAAGAAAGCAAAAAAAAAAAAAAAAAAAAAAGAAAAAAAAAAGAAGTGAAAAATGTTGCAAAATAGTTATACAAAGTTTTTTTTTTTCCTGACCACATTATGTTTAGCGTAGATCTCCGGTATATGTAATCACTAATTACATTTTAGTACACTTATACTATTATTTACATTTATTGTTATGATATTAGTGAATGTATATAATGACATCAGTTAGTACATGTAATAATATAAATTTTATATTATAAAACTTGTTAATAAGAGACGGTAATTTTTGTACTCTTTCTTGAATTTCTTCAATACTTTCATTTCAGCGTCTCTCGTCTTTTAATTAATATAAAAAAAAATATTAAAAATTCATTATATTATAATCCATATATACAATATTAACATTGTTGGTGACTGATTGCACCTTTTCCATATTCCATCATTAATATCCCTCTGAAAATGAAAACCATAAGGTGCCGACATACTTATTAACATTGTTGGTGATTTATTAATTTGATTGCTTTTCATTTTTCCAATATTCCTTTATTTGCCTTTATATTTTAAATGAAAATCATATGATAAATAAATATCTTAATATTGTCACACATTCTAGCGTGCACTTGAATTTTTAAGTTCAGATTTAAATTCAATTTTAATTTTTTCAATTAGAAATATATAATTAGAAAAATATTGAGTTATTGTTGATTACTGTGATATTACCGACTATTACTTGAGGTATTGTTGATTAGTATTGTCTTTTATACTTTTTACAATTGAATTTTAAAATTCAAGTGCATAGTTAGCACTTTGGTGCACACTAACAATGCTTTTTACATTGTAGGTGATTGGTTGTACTTTTTCAATATTCCGTTAATTAATTTTATTTCTAAAATGAAAATCATATGATACAAATTTAAGGTAATTAAACGTTCCTCACTTTTCTTTTTAAATTGGAAAACAAAGATAGGAATGATTCAAAGTCAACCCATTGAACCTCCTGGGTAATTGAAGTCTATGAAACTGAAAACTTTTATCATTTATGAATGAAATAAAGCAACACAGTACCATATGATTCAATTGCAATGTTACTAACAGAGAAATCGTTTCTCCTTGAACATCCCCAACATAGACAATGGTATCCCATCAAATTATAACCTTAAAAAAAATAGATAACTATTAATATAAAACAAAGTTATAAATAAAAAAATTCTCACATATTTTTTTCTCATATTTCAATTTAGTAATAAAATATTATGATAAAAATAATATGGATGGAGGGTGAATCCCTCAAAATTAATTATAACTTCCTCAATAACCATAATTTGATAGGTGACAATAAAGTGAGGGGAAGAGAAATAAAGAGATGTTCAAAACTTATAAATACCCTTAAAATAGTAAAATAAGATATTTAACATTTTATAAAATAAAAAGTAAAAAATCAACATATTTTCAAAACTACATCCACCCCCAACCCTCCCCTCCCCTCCCCACCACAATATAAAAGAGAAAGACATAATTATTTTATATTTATATTTAAATAATATTTCTTATAAATTATCAAATATCCATTTATGCACAGTAAATTAGAAAAATACATGAAAAATAGCTAAAACAACATCTATTTTAACTGCACTAGAATAGAGTATTAGCCAAACACTTCAATAATTTACAAACTATTTAGTAATTACCTCTTATAACAAAAAATTTAATACAATTCATAAAACATTAGATATTTCAAATAAATTTAAGCAAACATGTTCTTGGTCAAAGGAGTTGCAACTTAAACATCGCAAATTTAATGCTCAACCACCTACACATTATTAGTTGTCTATTCAACATGCTCACATTTCCAACGTATATTACAAATTTAGCAAAATATTATGTGCATTTTGTACATAGACAACTACTACCATTGATTGAAAAAAAGATAGTACTAATATTCTAAAAACTAATACTATTACTATTGACCACTGGTGTACCTCTGCACAAGGTGTAGACAATACCTTTCACCGCAAATTTATAATTCAAATGTCTCTTATCACAATATATCCACAAACCAATTAATACACGAAATGCCATTACTAATATTAAAAAAAAAAACACGAGCAAGACAGAAGAACATTTAAAGAACATAATTGATTTATACAGAAAATACAGAATCTGAACTAAACAAAAAGATATATGCCTTGAAATAAATTCAACTCAAAACAATAATACAAGGAAAGATTTCAATATTGAGTACTGAACACCTTATGCATAATGCAGACGAATAGGGACGACAAAAATCTTTGAAAAAGGAGGAGAAAAACGAATGAACAAGAAGAATCACCTCATTGGTATCACAAGGGTGATTAAAGTCCACAGCAGCACAAGATACTAAAAACAATGGTATTTCTATACCAGCAAAGTGATCGACTCTTTTCTTGTATCCCTGCCACTGACATAAATATACAGTGGGGCCTACATGTACAAGCCATTACAATCTTACCAGCAGCGCAGAGGTCTCTTTCCTCAATCGAGACGTTGCAACATTGACAAAAAAAATGCACAGCAGTCTGTGAATCGATGTAGCTATATGTTGTGAGACCAGTCGAGTATTACATTCCTCAATTGGCAAGGTCCGGAGGTTGAAGATATAGTATTTAAGAATTTGTTGCACTACTTAGAAGAGCTCCTCTGAGTTAAATTTATTCCACGCTTCCTATAATTTTATTAAAAAAAGAAAAGACAAGAGAAATTGAATTCGAGATCAACAAAAAGCACTCTCAGATAGAAAATAGTGAAACACTAAAATGGCTTAAAATTGATAAAGACAATACATACATGAATATAAACCACAAGTTTCTGTGATGAAGTCATAAAGGTATAATGCCCAAAGGATGATTGAAAAACAATTTTTTTTTACCCAAATTATCATGTTTTGTAATCAATTGACAGATAATGTTAACTGAATAATATGCAACAACTTATTGGGGTTTTGTAAGGAAAAAGCACTAGCAAAAAAAAAAAAAGTACTAAAAAAAAGAGAGGCTAAAATGGAAGTGCTTCAGATCTGGGGTATACTAGCACTGTAGCCTGGATAATTGTTTGGGGGGGGGGGGGGGGGGGTGGTGGAGTAAATTTGGGCAATTGCAGCACTTTAGGTATAGCCGAAAGAAATACATATTTTGTCTTGAAATTAGAAATAGGCCCTAGAGGTGTTACAATCGCCCACTTGAGGTTTGTTGTGCAAAAACAAATGTCTCAATAGTGGTTTTCGCAAGTTTTGAAAGAGTGCTGGGTTTTTTGGTAATCAAACAGACCGACACGGGTAGTTTTGTAAGTATCCCTTTATTATATGAAGCTTGGAGAAGAAAATTTTCATTAAAACAAAAAGCTATACCTTTAGCAGATCAAAGACTTTCTCAGCAATGTACTTCTGTTGGAGAGTGGCACCCTTTTGCTGCACCTTATCAGGATGAATGCAAAGAGTAGCTTTTCTGTAAGCTTTTTTAACAGAGGCACCGGTGATCAAGTCCGTCAATGAAACTGGCTGCCAGCCACATTCAGGCCAAAGCACCTGTCATCCATTAAATACCTGTGAGCAATTTTCTAACAAATATATGCAGGTATTATACAGTTAAGAACAAGATACGATCAAACATACATATTGCATAGTTGAAAGCAGTGCACGCAAATTTCCTTCCTTGCCAGCTGCCCATCTCTTGATTTCAAAATCTAATGTCTCAGAAATCCTCTGCAACCAAACAAGATTAAGGTTAAAAAAGTCCAAAGGACAATTGATGCAACTTTTGTCTACTGAATCATGTAGTACTTAGCATTAACTTTCCATTAAATTAGTTATAGGAAACATAAGGGCGAAAGAGCCTCAACTTTATCTGACAATGTGATATACCTTGTTCTGAAATACACAGTGCAAGTTTCAATGATTTTTTCGTGCTCTATTATAACTATAATGCTAATAAATTTTAGAAATGACTTGATGTCAGTTAGAAAAGGAACTAAAAACCAGTACTTCCCACACATCCACACAACTAAAATGCAAGTAAAGTAACTGCACTGCAGTTGATAAAATAATACACTAAGTAATTGTATATCACAAACATGTGCATTAAGAGATAACTCTAATTGCTGGTCCTTACACTTCAATAGGATAAGAGGCACATGCTCTACAAATGAAGAATTAAAGATATAAGCAATAGCTAGATATTTAGGCCATAAACATGCTTTGGATGCCAATCTACATAAAATAATTTCAAATAACTGACAAACAAAATTACTGCTAAATCAGTCACACATTCAATTTTTATGCAGGAACTTACATGTCTTTCTTCTTGATCCTTCTGAGCTTGAAGGTCCCGTTGATTCTTCTCAGCCAATGCTTTGGCCTAAGAGAACAAAACCCACAACTTAATGATAGCGGAACCATAAAAATAGAAGATAAAGAAGATGCTAAAGTAGTATAAACATTGAAGAAACTTGCAAGAGGACTCAAAAACATACGGCTCGCTCTTTAGTGCGTTGGTAACGTTCCAGTCTGGCTTGTCTTCTTTCATCAGTTTCTCCTTCAATCTCCTGGAAATCTCCAGATGACGGGGTAGCTTTCGTAACAAAAGTACCACAAAAAATAATAGTCAACAAGAGACAGATGTCAATATAACCTTTCTGTATTGTAAATGGTAATAGAAGGTGACGTACATCCAAAAATAGAAGATAGGTCATCAACAAAACTGGAAGTGGAAGAAGTTTTCTTCATGCTAGATGAGGCTCCACCAGATGGTGGTGTCCTCTTTGCAGCTTCAGATCCACTCCTGTTCGGGAATTGCTGATCAAAGAAAGGATCCTGAAACAGAAACAGGGAGAAGAATAAACAAAAATGAATGAAAAGAAAATCCCACAAATAAGTTCCAAAGTCGTCATATGTATCTCATTGTTCATGTACTAGCACCTACAGTTGAGTTTGGTCTTGGTCTTGGTGCAGTGCTTGCTCTGCCCATGCTGAAAAACGATTCCAGATCATTGTCATTCTTTTGTTGATTCATCTTTGCAGCTGCAGCTGCAGCTGCCCTTTCTCGAGCTTCTGCAGCAGCTCTTTCACGAGCCTCTGCTGCAGCCCTTTCAACAGCAGCTCGTTCAGCTCGACGTCTAGCTTCTTCAGCCCTTGACACAGCAGCTTTGTCCCGAACTTCTTTCTCCCTTGCTTCAGCAGCAGATCTTTCCCTAGCTTCTGCAGCAGCCTTCTCTGCCCTCTCTTTGGCTTCTGCAGCAGCTCTTTCACGGGCTTCAGCTTGTGCTCTCTGAACTGCTGCTCTTTCAGCACGTTCGCGAGCTTCAGCATTTGCCTTCTCAACGGCAGACCTTTCAGATTTTAAGCGAGCTTCAACCGCCACTCTTTCACGTGCATCAATTGCAGCTCTTTCACGAGCCTCCCTAGTAGCCCTATCTACAGCCTGTCTATTTTGCCTCTCCCTCTGAAGTCTCTTCTGCTCCCTTTCTTCCTCTTCCTTCTGCTTCTTTTCATGCTCTAATCGCTCCTGGTTTTCCCTAAATTCTCTCTCATGCATATCTTGCTCATCAGTTTCCAGTGGCCCAGATTCTTTATTTCTAGCAGCCTTTGCATACTCTCTTTCACGTACTTCCTTAGCATGTCTGAATTTAGCCTCTGCTTTATCCATAGCATCCTTCATAGCAGCAGCGGATGCGGCAGCTGCGGAGAAAGCATTGGTTTCTGTACTAGAATGAAGATTGGCACTTTCATCAAAATTGTTTTGAGGCCTACCCTTGGCAAAATCATCAAGCTCATCGAATTGTGAAACAGGAGGACCCTTTGCAGCAGGCCTGGTATGTTTAGGGCTCTGTGAATGTTGGCTATAATTTGAAGGTGAAGAAAATTCATCACCTTTCTTTCTTGAACTTGAAGAAAAGAAACCTGCTTCTGGTCTTGAAGCTTGACGAGGAATGGGTGGAGGAGGTCGTGATGGTGGTGGAGCAGCTGTAGGTTGTGTAAAAAGAGGGATTTCCGATACACTGAGCCATATGTCATCCGATTGATGTCCCTGCCCTTCTACTGTTGGAGACATATGCTCTTGTGAGACTGTTTCATAATATTGAGGAGGAGGAGGCGGAGGAGGAGAAGTTTGACCAAATGATTTCTGAAAATCTGTTGACATATTTGGCATGTCAAACAAGGGGTGTTCCTGATTAACAGGAACCTTCTTCACTGTATTGCTCTCTGAATAACCAAAATAAGAATTCTCCTTTGGTTCTCTGGTAGTGGCAGATTCGGGAGTTTCCGACTGAGGACTCTCATCCTTACGTCTGTTATTCCTTCCAGGGGAAAATGAATTCACAGATTTTCCGATAGTACTGAGGGGATCTAAGTCATCAAATGCTCCACCAGAACCAGATGAAAATTCAGCCCTTGCACTCCTGGATTTATTAGTTTTATTGATCTCTTCCAGAGGATCCATAGAAACTGTGGATGATGAATATGTAGTTGAACTTGGTTCCAGAACTACAAAAGGATCATCCAGGATGTCCTTATGCTTCGAACCAGATGTTGGTACAGAGCCCCACCTTGACTCTGGTATTGGCCTGTCCAACAAGAAATACAAAGAAGCTTCATCCTAAGTTTTGGATCAAAATAGAGCAACAGTACTCTATTTATTTTATGCCTTCATTCAGATTCATAAAAAGCACAAAAAAAGACGATATTTTTCAAGAATAAAATAGCGTTATCTGCCCCCAAATTGCTTATCTGTGTACAAATTTCATGAAGGAACAATCCAGAACAAACATGGAAATTGAGGCACTCGCCTTAAAGAAAGTGTAAAATCAATATAATGAGAGTCCTTTAAATTTGGATTAAGACGCAATAACTATCCAATAAAAATATTCTTTATACTTCGGATGAATGCACGAATTCATTAGTAATCAGCAATAAGCTGTAAACGAGATAACTCTCCAAGTAATTTTCTGCATATGAGTAAATAAAACCCTAACTGCCATCTAAATAGTGTTTCCTAATCTAAGGCCCACGGGCTCAAACCAAATCCAGAAAAGAAAATCGAACTAAATCAACAAAAGAAATCAAATAAGATACGCAATCACAAAAAATCTTCTACATCCTTTCGCCAAATCTTTCCATCTTCTGTATACTTGCTTAAATCTTTCCTCAGTTCAAACCAAATCCAGAAAAGAAAATCAAACTAAATCAACAAAAGAAATAAACTAAGATATGCAACTAGGAGATCATAAAAAATCTTCTCCATCCTCTCGCCAAACCTTTCCTTCTTCTGTATAATTGCTTAAATCTTTCCTCAACTGCTGCCAAAGGTTAGTTTCCAGCACCTTCAATACCACTACCAGTAATTTGACAACTGTTTCAATTATCAATCGTTGATGTCTTAACCAAACTTTATTTATCCTAATAATGAAAGATGGGAGTGTGTTTCATTGATATGTTAATTAATTTTTATCTTTATTATAAATTCTCTCTCGAACTAATTCAATGACAATAATGGATTTTCTTAGTATGAGCTAAATAATAGAATCTAGCAACATTCATCTAGGCCTGGCACAAGAGTTCCATTCTTGGTTAAGGGGCGGAAGCAGTGCCATCTTCTGTCTACCTAATTAAGCATCCAATAATAACTACCTGCCAAATCCATCACCTTGTAAATTCCCATTTGCAGGATATCTTCTGTACCGACTAATAAATTGTCCTACAATAACCACCACCCAAAAAAATATTAATGAGCTAACCCTCAAAATTCAACAGTTCAGAGAATGTCAGGGGTTGGACCAATGATAGCAGCAGCTAGTTCATGGAAGAGCAGATGATGGTAATGGGTATGGTGTTAATCCAACGGCCCTAATATCGTTATGCTATGTCTGATTATTCATTCAGCCACATAAAAATATCAATTTTTTTTTTTTTTTACAGAGATTGATGCTTAACCTTAGCTCTTGTAATCCATAAATTGCAAATACTAAATAGGTCAATGAAATCTGTTAAAATTAGAATATCTGCAGTTATATAAATGGAGATAAACAGGTATATTTCTCTTAGTTCAGTTTTTTTGCTTATTGTGAATTAAAGCAACCTCAAAGATTTTGGAAGCCAACTAGGCATGTAGTCATAACCATGTGACTAGCCTATGATGACATTTTCCTACTCCTTAGGTATAAGCAATAGATTATGTTCAAATCAAACAAAAACAAAGCCTCATGGAACTTCCTTTCCTTTGACATCATCCCTGTATGAATGCAGACAAGAAAAGTGAATTGACTTGATTCGAACTAGTTGAACTATCACATTCTATGTTTCAAAGGTTTGTGCCACCATTATGTGTATTTCGAGAACTAAAAAGAAGAAAAGAAGCAAGGATACAAATTGCATTATGATCACATGTAAAACCAAGGGCAACATTTTCTAAGATAAGAATGATGCAACTTCGGAAGAAGGTATAAGCAATAAATTATATATACCGCTCCATGTTTCATGTTTGTGCAAGCATAATGTTTATTCAAGAAATAGAAAGACAGTAAGAAATCAAGGATACAGATTACAGGATTATCATATGTAATAATAAGATTATCATTTGGGAAGAAGGTGGTCAACCTAAAGAGATGCATAAACAATTCACTTCTAATAGCTCTAACATAGACAAAATTTTGCCCTCAAAACAGAGCTCCAGAATTATATTTGTTATAACGTAAATTAATGTTGGCAACACTGTAATCATATGATGTAGTTTACTGGCATCTCCATTAGGCATTATGGCACTTTAAAATAGGAAAATCCTATGGACAAAAGTAGATTTAAATAGGGACCATAAATACTTTAAGTTGGATATATATTGCTCATAATTATGCTTAGGCAAATGTTCTGCTCGCTTTAAAATGACTACCACCCATTTCAATATCCTAGTGTTGCAACAGTTTGTTGCTGTTTATGTGTCTCAAGTATAAAGACAAACTTGATCAGTAAACTCAATTTTGTCAAGAAAATAACCAACAAGAAGACTATCCAATGCATGAATTCAACATTAAATTAACAATTAGAATGTAGAGGTCTCTCTACCCTTTCTATTAAGAAATAACAGTAAACATGTATGAGAATGAAGCATCTTCGATCTTAATACCAATATCAGATAATGAAATTACACACATGGTCTCCATGCGCCTAATTTGGGAGTAATGTGTGTAATTACAAATTGCAATAAACACCAACTGAGCCTAGTATACATGTGGATAAGATGCATAAAAAACACGCCAACTACATTTCTTTATCCAGTCTAGCATATTTCTTAACATAACAAATCAATATATTTACAAGTTTACAACAACTACTCATTTATAACTCAAAAAACCATAGAGATTCTCATGTAAAAGAGAAACCATCAAATTATTCCTATAAAACAAAAATATGAATCTTCAGCATAAACATAGGAAAATTACCTGTTGCTAGCAGGGGAACTGCTGCTCACGAACCCAGCTAACAAATCATCAAACCCCTTTGAATTCGAGCTGCTTTTAGCACTACTACTTAAATTGTTTTCCCTCGCCTTTTCATTCTTCCCCAAATTTCCTAACAGATCATCAAAATCACTGGTCTCATTCCTATTCATACCAGTGGGCGGGGAGGAAATGGGTGCAAACACGTCATCATCGAACATCACAGAGGAGGTTGGAGATTTGCTCTTCAACCCGGGCAACCCATCAAACAAATCCTCATCATACACAGGCTTATCATACACCGGCATCGATGGTGCTGTATTGCTGCTACTGCTGCTTTGGGGTTCAGCAGCGACCGAAGACTTAAATATAGAATCATAATCAAAATTACTCGCCGACGAGTGCTTGTTATTATTGTTAGAGTTTGAGCTCGTTGTGTACCTCGGGTTTCCACCATATACGTCGCTGAACAATGGATCATCAACGGATCGGCGATCCGCCGGAGCAGACCTCATCGGGTTGGATTTACCCTGGGTCCTCATCCCGAAATCGCGAGCCAGTACATTCAGATCGTCCATCTGACGAAATCGATCAACGGATCGATTTCCAGCAGCAGATCTAATCAGGAATCGCCCCAATTAGTGCGAGGATTGGCTGGATCCGGAAATGGAAGGAATCAAATGCGCAAACGGATCCAACCAGATAAACTTCTTGATAATGAGTGGATGATTGATTTAGTGATAACGGAGAATCCGGACCTGTAAGCGCAGAATGGATGTATGTAGATAGATAATGTGGTGAATTGAGGAATTTCACTGTTATTACACGGGGATTGGAAAGAGAGAAGACCGAATTCAATTTAGGGTTTTCAATTCTCTCTTTCTCTCTCTATAGATAGGATGTCTCTGTACATCCTTGTTCTTCCGTCTTCGTTGTTCCCTGCCCTCTTCTCTCTTTTGCTAATTTAATTTGAAATTTTCTTGTTTTGACTTGTCTTTTGCTTCATTTATTACATAATTTATTTTTTTATTTATAAAAAGACAAAAACTTGTGTGAGACCGTCTCATAATATGAGACCATCAAATTAAAAAAAGTGATAGGATTATCATAAAATGTGATAATATTTTTAAAGAAAAGTGATAAGTCACTTTTAACAAAAATATTATCACTTTTTGTTTAAACTTTATCACTTTTTAAAAGTGACAACTTTTTAATTAATAAGTGACACAATTTAAATTAAAAGTGGATCAAATATTATTGGTCTCATACAAGAGTTACTCTTTTATAAAATATCCATTTTTACACAAATGTGTTATACCCTTCACTCTTCTAAACATCTTCCACAATGATTCGCATTCGAACGCGGACAAACGTGTACATTTTATCCCAAATTTATTTCTTATTTTACTGTTTGCATATGTTTAAAAAAAATACTCTCTCCGTCCCTTAATACCACAATAACTTTCACACCTCAAATATGGAAATAAAACACTCTCACAACACCTACTTTAATTCAAAATATTCTTCATTCATTGGTTAAAAAAGTTAATAAAACAGTTTTTCTTAAAATCTGTGTCACCCCATCTATGAAAGTTAAGAGGGGACGGAGGGAGTATTGTTTATTAGTGTTTAAAGTGATAAAGTAGATTGACTAGGATTATATGGAAAATATAATATTAAAAATATTATTGTGTTTTTGGTAAAAAATAAATGTAGCAATAATATAGCAAACAAGTATGAAACGAGATAATATTTTAATTTAAATACAAAGATGAATGGTTGCGCCCTTGCGGTATACATACTTTAATCATTCTTAGTCGTCCAATCAAATTGAGTTTTAATCTCAATTGCTCGAATTCGGCCAACAAACTATTTCATTTGAATGTAGCCTTGTGTACTTAGAGATGTTAAACGGGCTAGCCCTAACCCTATAGGGCCGGCCCTAACGGGCTTCGGGCTAAACGGGTTAGGGCCTTATCCGGTTCACTCTTAACGGGCCTTTAATAATTAAGACCTAACCCTAACCCTAGCGGGCTTCGGGCTAAACGGGCCACAAACGAGTTATGTCGAAAAAAATAAAATTCAACAAAAAATTTAAAATAGTGGCAATAAAATATTAATGAATTTAAATATTGTTCATAAATTAATTAAAATTATATAAAAACAATTCAACGTAATTATAAAAATTCAAACATCAATACTTAAAAAGTACAAAACACCAACAAGTAATAGTTCAAACATCAACACGGCTAATTTTCGATTTATTGCAGTATTATAATTACAAAAAATTCGCCCAATCATACTTGTAATAATTCAGCTCACTACCATGCATATCATACCAAAAAAACAATTTAATCGGAATGATACTAATAAATTGAATCTTCTAAGAAACAAAAGAACATACAATATTAGCTGCAAATTAGCTAAAATATTCATCTAATTAGGCACTTGTGTATCTAAGTACAACTAGTACATGGATGGAAGAACCTAAAAAAGTAACTAAAAATAAAATAACACTAAAATAGATGGATTAGATTTCTCGTACATCATCTTTACTGAAGTTAGGGTTAGATAATGAATTGAAAAAGTGTGAGTATATATATATATATATTAATACTTTAATTATAATAAATAATTAATACACTTATTATATAATATAAATAATTAAAATATATATATATATATATATATATATATATAACCCGGGCTGGCGGGCTAGCCCGGTTAACCGGCGGGCTAGCCCTATTAGCCCGCGGGCTAATAGGGCCGGGCCAAAAAAACCCTGATTTAAACGGGCCCCTTAAACCATAGCCCTAACCCTGCATTTTTAGGGTTAAACGGGCCGGCCCTATTAGCCCGGCCCGGATTAACATCTCTATTGTGTACTGTCCCCTCCCCCTCTATTCTCTATTTGCACAGTTTATGAAAGTTTTATCAGTGGATCTTTTCATCTTCAACAAACTCATTCTGGTTCTTTTTTATAACCAAAAATGTCGAGCATAAGTCTTGGGTTACAAAAAAACCACAAACTAAACTTATTCGAGTTCGTTTATCATCCCGAGTAATTTACATTGTTTGTATTTGTTGAGGCCTAAAGAATTTGTCTCCATGACCGACAACAATTCGGAGCGAGGTTTATTTGATGCATCTCCAAATAGTATCTTATTACAGGGCCGTTCCTACCAATTAAGAGGTTTGAGTCGAGATTAAAATTATGTCCCCTTGGTATTTTTTTTCATCTATTTGACAATATAAAATTATAATGACATTGTATTAAATATTATCCCCTATTATATTAATAGGGGTTTTAGAATGCTGAAGTGTTAACTTGTGGTTGACTTCGCCTATGTGTCGAATGCTCAGTAATTTCAAATCTTATGACATGAGTAGTATTCATTATATTTACCAATTAAGCTAAATTACAAATTTACCAATTAAGCTAAACTACAAACCCTTGTCAAACCTAAACATTTATGACAAAGTATAGAGTAAAACTGGTTTATACATGAATTACTGAAGGATATTAGTTGTTTTCACTGAAAAGTATTAGTTGTATTTACTGAAGAGTATTACTGATTTACAGTGAAAATGAACTAAGTTTCTTCAGTGTAAATCAGTAATACTTTTCAGTGAAAATAACTAATACCCTTTAGTGATTCATATATAAACCAATTTCACTCTATACATGCTCAATATTTATTGTATATATAACTTCAGTTTATATCTTCTTCTTTTTTCACAGAATTTCAATATTGCTCCTCGATTATATGTTCACACATAAATCTCTAATTGCTATTCAGTTATTTATTTTCAATTTTTTTTCCTTCATGTAAATTCAACTTTCTTTATTCTTCTATTTTGGCGTTATTATGTTTATTTTCTATGTATTGCAAATTGAAGCGTGAAGACTTGCAATGAGATTTTTAATCTTATTAAGGTTATTTTTTGTGTTTTTTTAAATTTTATTTCGATTGATAATCTTACCTTTTATTTTTCCCCCTCTGGAATTCTTTTATCTTTCTTATGGAATATTGTTTATTGCATTTTGAAGGTGATTATTTAATAGGGGATGAAAAATTAGACAAACTTTGGTTATTAATGATTTTTTTTTAAGGAAAACATGTTCAATATTTTTTTCTCTATCTTTTCTTCATAGTTAGTCTTTTTCTTTCAAAAATTATTTTATCTGAGCAAAATTATTTATTGCAAATTTTCAAATATGATGATTCAATCTCTATATATTATGGATTGAATAATTAAATTTTACTAAATTATATGTTCAACTTCAAATGAAGTATGTATATATGCATGTTATATTTTCTTTAGACTGTATGTGTGTGTGTTTAAATAGATTGTAACATATAACGTTAGGGAAAATTGCACTTTAAGTCCCAAAGGAATGTTCCAAAAATACTTTTGGTTCCATGTTTCAAAAGTAGTCATTTTGTTTACAAAATTGGTCCCAATAGTTAAAACTTGCAAAATTGACATTTTTGTTCGAAAAAACTTGACATTTTTTGTCCGAAAACTTGACATTATTTGTCCAAAAATTTTGTCTCAAAATTACAAAATTGGTCATTGTATATGACGGTTAAGACCAATTTTGCATAAAAAAAAGGACCACTTTTGAACACCGTGACCAAAAATATTTTGGGAGCATTCTTATGAGACTAAAAATGCAATTTTTCCTATAACATTATAATGTTGACTAATATTATGATGTTTGTTTTCCCATTTGCCAAAAAAGTCCGTCCCAATTTTGTTTTCTCATCCCTAAAATGGAAACTGCTTTATTCTTTTAAATAATATTTTATTCACCATTCTCAATACTACTTTATTCATTTAAATACTACTTTATTCATCATTTATCATTCTCAATACTACTTTATTCATTTAAATACTACTTTATTCATCATTCATCATTCTCAATACTACTTTATTCATTTAAATACTAAAATTCAACTCTCGCATTAAACTCCGCGCACAGTCAAACGGGAAAACAAAAATGGACAGAGGGAGTATTTTTTAAATTAATTTTGCGAACAAACCGTGTTTTACGCGGGGTGCTTATCTAGTACGATACAAAAGAAAAGGATATTTTTATGCTTAAATTAAAATGATGAATGATGTATTTGTCAGCCTATGTACAACTAGGTTAATTAGAAAATGGTAAGTTTGTAAACCAGTTTTATCATGCAAGTATGCAGCTCAAACCGATATTAGTTGTTTTCATTATATAATATTACTATTAAACTAATATATTTTAATGAAACAACTAATCTCTTAAAAATACAATGTGTAATAAATTTTATGGTAAAACCGATTCGCATTACACTATGTCATTAGAAAATTGTGAAATTTAAGAACTTATATAAGTTAATAAGTATATGACGCGATGACTCTCAAATCAAGAACTAAAAATAGGATTATATATAAATATATAGTGGTAGGGTCTTATATAAATAAGTATATGATTTTACTCTCCAATTAGGAACTATAAAGCATAACTTAAGCCAGCTTAAGAGGGATCAAAATGTGAAACTAAGAAAGTGAAATAAGATCTTGCACCCCTTAGTCATTGACTTGAACGCAAAATACTAGCTTTACTAAGTTACCCCACAAGAGTATGGGACCACTGTAGTATGGACGAGTATAGAGACCAAGTAGTATCGTACCCAAGTGAAAGTTTGTATGCGAATAAATCCCTGGAAATGTTCGTATCGTAGCTAATATGAATGCGATGTTTAGTTAAAATACTTCTACTAATTATTATCTACTAATTAAATTCTAAAGATAAAATTTAAAACTATACTAGCTCTTGTTTGAGTGTGAATGTGATGGTGATGCTTGGGATAGGAATCCCTACGTATACTAATGAAGTTGGTACGTTAACTAAAATAATTGTGATGTTCAAGTTATAATCCTAAGTGTACTAAAACTAGACAATCAACTTCCCTAATCTAGCACAAGAATTGAAAGAATAAAAGCTCGAGAATTAATCCCAATACTTAGTTCTATCAACTTACTTCACTAATCCACTAATTAAATTATATGAATTGTGCTTAATTATTGAGACCCTAATTTGACTAAGGTGATGCGGCCGTCCTCCCTAGATAAACCGGTTGGTTATAAACCCCTTCACAAACCCTCTCCTTAAGCCTATTCGTTATTAAAGAGTGATGAGGTCGTCTTCTCTCTAACAAATTTCGTACTTAATTCTTTGATTATTCTAGGGTTTATTAGAAATATTCAATAATTAAGAAAACTAAAACTATACATCACAAATTATCCTAATTACGTACCAACGTCCGAATTCTACGAGTTCATCCATTCCCAAGCATACAAGGGTTCTAGCCTAGCATGGTGATTTCAAGAATAAAAGCAATAATAAGATCAATAATCATGAACATAATTGAAAGTATGAATGAATTCAAGAACATAAAAATGAAGAAATCAATTTAATCAAGTCTCAAAATCAAATCTATAAAAATCTAAGAGTATCAAGAGTTCAAGAAATCAAAATAAAAATCTAAACCGTTCAAAGAAGTAATTAATTTAAAGAATTCGTATGCTAAAAACCTCGATTACAATCTTCAAAACCTTGTCAAAGAATCAAAATCACATTCCCAAGCTCTTTATCTTCGAAAATTATGTCCAAATATGTCTAGCTATCTAAAAATTGGCTTGAAAAGGGTATTTATCGGGTTTGGGCCGTAATTCCCCTTAAGCGCTCGAGCAGAGCCCCCACTCGAGCGCCTCGCGCTCGAGGGGCTTCAGCTCGAGCGACTCTTCTTCCAGCGGGCTCAGGGCGCTCGACCTCCAGTGCACTCGAGCGAATTCCGCTCGAGTATGCATCGCTCGAGTGGGTCTTGGTCACAGCACGCGGGGGGCGCTCGACCCTAGCCAGCTCGAGTGGGTCTTGACAACAGCACTACGGTGGTGCTCGAGCCCTTGTGCTCGAGCACTTGGCGCTCGAGCTCCCCTTCGGCTCGAGTGCTTCCTCCATTTGAACAAAGTGACACTTTTCTTCGCTCGAACTAATACTTTTCGTATTTCTTCAATATCTTCTCATCTGGAAGTCCGTTTGAGTCGATTCAAAGTCCGACGAACTCCGTTTTTCGCCCTATTTCCTAATATGAGCATCAAAAAGACAAATTGATGAGTTTATGAAAATGTTACTCAAATAACTCTAAATACTCATAAAAACACTCAAAATATAGACTAATCGGGCACCAAAACATAACAATTTTATGCCTAATCAGTCATACGTAAGCTTAAAATTACAATATATATATATACACACATAATTTTGGGCCCCTAAAAACTTACAAATTTTTTGGGCCTGAGTTGGCCGACTCGTCGGCCTCAATATAAGCACTATTCTGTCTCTTTATTGTGTTGATGTTTGTTGTCCCGTATTTCCAATTAAAGATTCAAATACAAATTTTTCTCTAATTTCATTATCTTGAATTTTGCCCTAATTTTGGGTTAATATTACTCTAATCCCGTCCACTTGAATTTTACAAGCCTTTTTGTTATCTTGATTTTTACTTAAAGACCATTTCATCAAATAACGTGGTTGTTATATTTCCAAATACTCGTCAATTAATAATTGTTTTGTGCTAATTTTGTTATTTTTTATTTTTGCCCTAATTTTGCTTTCATGATTTATACATGAAATTTTGTTCATCTAACTTTGTGGTTTTATTTTTCCAAATTCTCACTCCGTAGAATGTTTTTCCAATCTCTTTGGGTTGGTTCAGCCCTATTTTCTTATGTTAAATGTTTTTTTAATTCTTCATTTTTATTACTGGTGTTATTGACCATTAAATGGTTTTTTTATCTATAATATATAATACACCCTACATTTCTTCTTTTCAGTTTGGGCGGGAGATGTTTAAGACTGCGATATCATTTTTAGTTTATGATCTTGGCTCTTCATTCTGTTATTAATTGTCGGCGCCTTTGTTGGTATTGATCTGCTTTAATATAGGGACGGTTATGTTTGTGAATCTTTTTATATACAATCTGTATTGAGTAGTTTTCCTGAGTTTCTGTTTATTTTTAATTCCGTATGTATGTATGTATTCTTTTATTTTTTATTTTTTATTGAATTGATTTTTATTGACATTGATGTCGTTTGTAGGCTGTGGTCGTCGATTTGGGATCTTTGAGGGTTGAATCTGTCGTGATCGTGCAGAGGATTTATGGTCAGCCGCTGCAATTTCAATCGAAGATCAGTCGGAGGCTCAAAAAAATTATTCGAGTGGCAGCCGTAGATCTTTATTATCCGGATGATTGTGGATGAATTTTTGTTATTTTTGGATTGTGCCTGTGCCATTTTATCGAAAGATGTTGATTCCTGAATTTTTTTGGGTGTTGAAATAGTGGTATCTGTTCATTTCGACTGTCATCGCAAAATAATCTCTGGCTATTCGGATCTTCTCCAATTACTGGAGTTAATTTGTGGATGATTTGGCTTCGAATTTCCCTTTCATTGTTAGCATTTACACTTGGAATCTGTTTAATTTGTTGATTCTTTTGGGAATAAGAGTGGAGGTTGTTTTGATTTAGTATGAGAATCTCTTATTGGCGATCATTGCTTTGAGGGTGTGATTCTTTTTCTAGATAATATAATTCGTAAGTAATCAATAGATTTATATATGTATGGTAGTATTGAAGCTTGGGTAATAGTATATGCAATTATTGTGGTTGGTTATTTAGATTAATATTATTGTTAATAATTAATAATATTATATTGCAGCGAATTACTGTATTTAATTTGTGTATGGTATAGTTTTGAAATTGTCTTTCATTGTCTGTATTTACGCTTGGGATCTATTTGATTTGTTGATTCTTTTGGGAATAATAGTGGATATCTTTTTTTATTCTATTGAAATCTCTTATTGACGATCACGGGCAGTAGTTGTAGTTGATTATTTACATTAATATTATTATTAATAATTAATAATTTAGTGACTAAACTCTAATGAAAAAATTGGCTGAATAATTATTTTTTTCGATGGAGGTTAGCATGCAATTTTTGAATGGTTCACTTAGGTATAATAAGTGAATACGACTGTTGTTTTTGAAGCAGGACTATTACAAGTGAGTAATTGAAGGGTTTGATATATATTTTTTTGAATTTTGGTGTATTTCCTAAATAATCTATTTCATAACTCACGAATGTATATCTATATAGAGTAGTTCTAGTGTGCACTTTAGTGCATAATATGCACTTGAATTTTGAAAAAAATACTTTAAGCAGCAATACCCCAAGAAGTAATCAGTAATACCCCAAGAAGACATCAGTAATACCCCAAGAAGGCAACACACAGTTCGGTGTGTTTGTGTGTATTTTGAAAAAATCATAATCAAAATCAAATTGAGTTTAAAATCCTAGTGCATGCTATGCACTTGGATGCACCCTAGAATTTGTCATCTATATATGTATGGTTGTTCTAATTTTGGGTATAGTGTGGGCAGTGGTTATGGTTAGTTGCATATATATTTTATTTATTATTAATAATTAATAATATCATAATGTAAATATAAATTAATGTGTAATCTATGTAATAATTAACTAATCTTTGATGTAAAACCTGGGTGAATGAAGTGATCAACATACAATTTGTAAATATAATTAGTATGGAGTTTGGCTATCATGTATATATATTTGTGGGTCTTTGTAATTAGTCATAGATTGTAATATTATTTATACAATAGTTACACTGAGGAAACACAATAATTTTTTCAGCCTTTTGATTTTATTAGATATATATATATATATATATATATATATATATATATATATATATATATATATATATATATATATATATATATATACGCGTGTGTGTGTGTGTGGAATATGAAGTATATCATAATCAGAAATATATAATAGCACCAGATTCTCCATATATAGTTTAGGCGCTATTTGTTTTTAGCCGTTGATCTAAATTTCAGTTACAATTTTTATCTGTTCGATCTTTTACTATGTTGGATATGGAAGGTTTTGAATAGCAGTGGATGAATTATGTTCTTTGATTTCTTAAGAATGATTGTTGTCCATTGGATTAAAGCTGTAAATTAGAGACCGTTTTTTTCCTCACTATATATAGCCACCTATTCTTCTTCATCATCAGTATCTTACACATGGATATATACAAATTTCATGTATATATTCTTGCAGATTGTATTTACGTTTATGTAGGAAGCCCTCAATTTTCTAATATTCTCCAGTATATATTTTAGAGGAATCAGATATTGGTGCCGCACTCATGCATTTCTTTGTGCATTTACAGGTTTAAAAAAAGCTCAAGATATTATGGATCTGTAGGTGCCTCAACGAAAATAAAGTATTTTGGCCAATCATATGCAGTATTCATTCTGGCAAACTCAAAGTTAATTTGATTTGCTTTGGAACTTGGAAGTTATATATGTATATCATTCATGAAAATATGTGAAATATAAATAGTTATTGTTGATAGGCGAACAACAATTCAATATAGGCGAAAAAGTATTAAGATCAGATCAAAGGTTACTGGCCAAACCACAGAACCAGAAGTGATTAGCCGGGATTACCAAAGAGGGGTGTACAAACCAAAAAAGATAGTGCACTCCATAACGAACAACAAGTCAGACGATCAACATTATGGACGAACAAGACTTATTCTCGAGACCAACACTGACCAACAGCTGATGTACTGATGACGAGCAGCTATCTGACGACCAAGTATCCAGCAAGCAACTTCTTAAAGAGATCAAAGGTCAAACAGAACCAATTCGCGAAGAGATGATCGGCGAACAACTTATGAGCTTTCAATCCCATGAGCGAACAAATAGTGGTCAAAGAACAAGGTACATAACCGCCTTATATCTAAAGCGGACAACTTTAAATACGGATCAAGACCAAAATCAAAACTTTATAACTAAGTTTCAGCATAGATAAGGTCAAGATTAGTCAAAATGACACATGTCAAGCATGTATGCTTGGAAGTCCAAAGGTTTAGTCCACCACCTGCTTGTTAGGATGTATAAATAAGCTGCTCTCCAAAAATAAATAATAAGTTCAAATATACAAATACTCCAATACACACTCATACACCTAAAAATACACACACACACGAAATACATACGAATTCAATACTCGTATTTACGATTTCATAACCCGATCTTTCGTATTTACTATAAACGATAGTAATCAATCACACGATCTTTTTGGTGGTCCTAAAACCGGTTAAAACAACCACTAATCGATGCGATTAGAACCGATCACCAATAATTTGGTGCTAGAAGGAGGGTCCGAACCTTCGATTCCAAGAAATCCATATCCAAAACTTGAAGATTTGAATACGTTCTTGAACTTTTATCTATAACTTCAAGAATTGTGTTCTTGGTGTTCTTCAATTTGAAACTTGAAGATACAAAGACTAAGAAGATAATCCAAGTCAAGATGCCTCAATCTAAAAAAGCTCAAGCTTCACATCCATCGAGGGAAGCTTCCCCGACCAGGGCTTCATCCAATGGTCACCATGATCGAGAGCCACGATATGCGAACAAAGCCCGACTATCACTCGTGACTCATATAATGCCTCCAGAATTGGAGGCATTGACTAGCAATCCCGGCGAACTAGCCAGAACGATTGCTGCCCTACAGGCTCTCCAAAGACAACAAGAACAACCTGGGCCGTCACAAGTGAGAGCTAGATCTAGGCCTATTGGGACGTCAAGGCTCAGATCTGCTCGCAACGAGCAACATGAAGTGAACACTGCCCAGGTCCAAAGAAGTAAGGGCAAAGGCAAGATAACTGATCATCTTGAGGACCAGACTGAATCTACCTCCGGGCGAACAACTATTTCAAGCCATGGGACTTCTCGTCCCAGTGCGCAAGATAGGTTGGGCCGACTTCAAAACCAGCAAGAAGTTGCTCGCCCAAGGGCAGTGGAGGGGCGAGCAAATCATGAACAAGTCCGCCCATCAATTCATGAAAGATTAACTAGGTTTGCCTTTGGGTGACTAGGACCAAATGCGGCGAGCAACCCTAGAAAACAGCCTCAGGAGATTCCTCCTCCGAGTGAGGGACTGTGGCAAGCAGAAGGACATGCATCCTTGCTCGCCGAACAACCTCCAAGTCAGGGGGCATCTCTTGATGAACTATCAAGCTTGAGGAAAGCCGCGGAAAGTATGTAAGGACAACTTGACTTACAAAGGGGGATTGGGGCGACAAGCATGCCAACCTCACCATTATCTTCAATCATTTTGAAGGCCCAATCTAGAAGAAAATTCAATTTCTGGCGAGCATACAATATGAAGGCACCGCCGACCCTCGGGTTCATCTAACCAAATATTCAGATTATATGATTTCCATGGGGGCTAGTGATGCTACTCAATGCCGGAATTTTCCCCTAACACAAGGGGATAAAGTGCACAAGTAGTTTTCAGCTATGCCACCAGCATCAGTTTATTCATTTGCCCAAATGGGCCGGGAGTTCCTCTTACATTTTTCGACAGCTGGATCGTATCTTTCACAGAAGCACCGGTTGTCTAACTTAAAGCAAAATGATAATGAATCGGACCGGGCATTCATGGAAAGATTTGACAAACTACTACTTGAGGGGGAACTTGTGAGTGAAGACACAAAGGTTGTGGCTGTTATGGCCGGGTTGAAAAAAGTTTCGGAATTGTGGAAGGAGGTACCTCTGAAGTGCCCAAAGAGTTATGCCGAATTCTGGAATTATGCCGGCATTTTTGTCTCCATGCACAAAGCTTTGCAAGCAAACCTGGGGGACAACAAGGCCACCAACACTGATCAGAAGGAGAACAACAAGAAACCCGGCAAAACCGACTACCGAGTCCCGAAAAAATGAAGGCATTCAATAAAGGGATGGAACTAAAGAAGAAATTAAACCAGGTGCTAACAGTATCAATTGATATTGTGTACAATAATGTGAAGGAAAATGAGTTGCTCACCTCTCCCCGAAAGATCCGGCAAAAGACTGGCAAACTCAACCCGAACAAGTATTGTGCCTACCATCAAAGTGCGAGGCACTTTACAAGTGAATGTAGAAATTTGCTAAAACAACTTTAACGGTTCTACGAGGAGGGCAAACTCTCCGATTTCATCAAGAGACAACCTGGAAAAAGAGCCCGGGAGAACAACTCAGATGAGGAGATAGATGATCAACCTCCAAGAAACAACAAACCCGGGCGACCAGCCCCTGCTGTAGCTGCTCGTCCAGCAGAAGATGTGTACATGATGGAGTCATCAAGACCTGCTGGAGGATGTTCTGATGGACGACCCCCACTATCAAATCGAAAGAGAAAATCTGAATTACGTGCAATAACTCAAGTGCAAGAGATGGGGGTCAACCCGTCCGTCCTATGAACATCGGAGTTGACCTTTACTGAAAAGGACTTGGACGGAATCTTGACTCCCCATAATGATCCCCTCGTAATTTGTGCCAAGATAATGGGGACCAGAGTACACCGATTGTTGGTAGACACTGGAGCCTATACCAACATCCTCTTCAAAAAGACGCTCGACCAACTGAGAGACTATTCGAGCTACATCAAAGATTTGAATCATCGAATTTTAGGCTTCGACAATTCTGTAACAGTCCCTTTGGAAATAATTAGGTTGTCTCTACAACTTGTATCGACTGGGGATCCCGAGAATAATATAACAAGAATGATGGATTTCTTGGTTGTAGATCAGGAGTCAACTTATAATGGGGTTCCTTGGTCTACCATTTTTGAATGAATTCAAAGCTGCATATTCAACCTACTATTATTGCGTAAAATTCCCAACAACAAGCGGGGCTGGTTCAGTATAGGGAGACCAAAGGAAAGCTCGCGAGTGTCTCCTTCAGTTACAATCGAATAAAGGATAGGTCTCCATGATAGAAGTATCCACCAGCTTTTCCACTGATGGGCCCTCAGTATTGAAGGATATTATGGAGACTGGGGAGGACCATATAGAGTTGGACGAACAGCCTTTCCCCACTGATGAACAACAGTTGGGCGAACAACCCATCACCACAGAGGGAGGACCTTCACCTGACGAACAACATTCAAACATTGACGAGCAACTTGCTGTCAATAACATGGAGGGCCATAACCAGGCGAACAGTGTTAAACCCAGGCAGACAGATGATCTAGAACCCCGTCTGGGGGTAGACCCAATGGACATCGAAAATAATTTCAACCTTGAGGGACCAATAATCGATCCTCGTTGGAAGCGATAAAAATGACGAACAACTCTAGTTGAAGAACTGGAAGCCCTCAAAGTTAATCCCGAAAATGAGGATCTAGAACTTTACATAGGATCTGAGCTTCCAGAGCCTTACAGACCCCGAATGGAAGAGTTCCTCAATACGAATCTAGATGTTTTTGCATGGTCTCACGCAGATATGGTGGGGATAGATCCAAAACATGCCTACCATCGACTCAATATTAATCAAAACAAAAAGCCGGTCCATCAAAAGAAAAGAAAATACGGCCCAGACAAGTATTAAGCCCTCAATGAAGAGGTAAAAAAGCTGTTAGACAATGATCTTATCAGACAAGCACTTTTCCCTCAATGGGTGGCAAACCCGGTTCTTGTGCGAAAGCCTAATGGAACCTTGAGGCTATGCATAGATTTTACGCATCTAAATGCAGCATGCCCGAAGGACAATTTTCCTCTTCCGCACATTGATCAGCCGGTGGACTGCACTGCAGGGCACGAAATGCTAACATTTATGGATGCATTTGTTGGTTACCATCAAATTCCGATGCATCCTGGCGATCAATAAAATACAATTTTTTATACAAATAAAAATCGATTATACTGGAAAAGGATGTCATTCGGCATCATTAATGCGGGAGCAACATATCAAAGATTGGTTAACAAGATGTTCGATGAGCAAATCAGAGATACTGTGGAGGTCTATGTCGATGATGTCGTAGTCAAAAGTCCTAGAAAAGAAGACCATCTATAGCATTTGGCCCAGGTGTTTGGCATTCTCCGACAATATAACATGAAGCTGAGTCCAAAGAAGAGCAGATTTGGAGTCCATTCGGGGAAGTTCCTGGGCCATCTTGTTAGCCAACGTGGGATTGAAGCTAATCCAACAAAAGTAAAAGCCATCGTGGATATGCAACCTCCTCGCTCAGTGAAGGAAGTACAAAGATTAACAGGTTGCCTTGCAGCTCTGAACAGGTTCATATCCCGATCAGGATATAAGTGTCATCCATTTTTCGATCCATAAAAAAGGGAAAATTCGTATGGATGAACAACTACCAAAATGCATTCGAACAACTAAAAGACTACCTGGGAGATGTAATGATTCTATCAAAGCCTGTCTCAGGTGAAAATCTCTATTTATACCTGGCAGCATCCGAAGTGGCGATCAACTCTGTGTTGGTACGGGCAGATGGTAAATTCCATCAACCAATCTATTACGTCAGCCAAGCTTTGCATGAAGCGGAGATCAAGTACTCCCCAACCGAGAAGCTGGCATACACACTTATCATGAGTGTAACAAAGTTAAGACCGTACTTATTCAATCATCAAGTCGAAGTGCTAACAACTTTCCCACTTAGACAAATTTTACATCGCTCAGACACAGCTGGCCGCCTATTGAAATGGTCACTGGAGATCAGCCAATTTGGGGTGACCTATGCTCCTCGAATAGCGATCAAGGGGCAAGCATTAGCCGACTTTATCATTGAACTAACTTTCCCCCAATATCTGAAGAGAGGACTTGATCATCCATGGCATCTTTACGTTGACGGATCGTCTAACAACATGTCCTTGGGGGCAGACGTGGTTCTCATTGTAACAACCCGAAATTAAATTAGGGTTCTCATAATTTTATTTTTAATGTGTTTAAATAAAATGATTGGTTTAAATATATGTGCATGCAAGTTCTAATTTTCCAGGTGGCAAACGAGCACTTCGAGCCAAAAATCCTACTAGCACTTTTCGAATTTTATTCGTAAAACGGGTCGACTTTTTATAATAAAAATTTAAAGAATTCAAAATGATAAATAAGAAAATTTATATGAACCACAAAAATCATACGAATTTAATGGTACGTTTGAATTAATTTTTGGAACCAAAAGCCGAACCGAAAAAATATAAAAAATATACTGTCGGAGCCAAAATCGCGTCTAGAATCAGGACTGCCATAAATGGCAGCCCAAAAACAGTAAAAACCTGCACCTTTGACCCCTTTTTTCAGCCATAGTAAGTAAAAGTACATCAAATGATATGATAAAGCCTACCCTAATCCTATGTCCCATCCCATCTCATAACTATTGTGTTTAATACACACAAGAACACATCTCCCTCTTCCCTCTCCTTATGATCAGCCAACCCTCCCCATGTCCTCCTATATATACCCCTCCAAACCCCTTTCATTTACCTACATTAGTTCTTGCACTCAAGAGAGAAGAGAGAAAGAAAGAGAGAAAGTTAGAAGTGAGAGTAGAAGGAGAAGGAGCCCTCTCCTCTCCACCCCCTCTTGGCCTACACCACCACCACCTAGGAGGAGTGTTTTCCCCATCATCTTGAAGCCAAGGGAGTGTTAGAAGTTAGGGTGTTCATCTTTGGTTCCCAATCTTCCAAGAAAGAGAGGAAAACTACAAGGGTAAGTCCTATAAATCTATTTCTCTTAATACTTTGATCATATTTTATTTTGGGCATGAAACCCTTAGAAATGTCATGTTAAAAAACCTTTTCCAAGCTTAGTTAAACTGCAAGAATGATTTATGAGGTTTTAGTTTAAGATTCCCCACAATTTTTGAGCTTATATGATCGTGTATGTGAAAGTTCGACAATGTTTATTTCTACCCGGGTTAGCTACTGCCCCCTTTTTTACGAACCCATTTCAAACCTTTATTGATGTTGAAATATTGTGAAAATTTACCTGAATGTATTATCTGATATATATAAGAAACTGTAAAATTTTGGTGGTCATCTAATTTATATTGAGGGAGAATAAATTCATGGAAATTTGTGTGTCTGAAACCGTGCGAAACTAGGAGCAGTGAATCTATTTAACATTTTTGCCTATTTCCATTATTGATAAAATCATAAAAAAAATTGGGGATGTTCCCCTTTTTTTTATTTAAGACATATCCAAAAATCATAGTGTTTTATATAGAGGATAATGAGATATGCCTGTTTGAATATTACGTGGTAAATACTTGACTGAGGTTGATTTATTGTTTCCAAAAATTCATTTAGCCCTTTTATAAGTGTTTAAAAATCTTAGAAAAATTGGAGATGTTCTCTACTAAGTCTGGAATGCTCTATAAAATATTTGGTCAATTTTGATTAAATTTACAATAAGTTATGGATTTTTAAGTAAAAACATGTACTGCATGACAAACTATGTTATAAACTTATTTTCCATCAAATATCTGGTAATAATACTTAACTCAAATGGCTTAGGTTTCTAAATAAAAGTGTTAGGTTTTAAGTTTCTTATAACATATTCTAATTTCATGATATTTGAATGCACCTACAGCGAGATATGATTTTTAGACTTCAATGTACACTGTTTTGTCGAATGGCTTGTTGTTCTATTTTCAATTGCAAATTTACCCTATTTCTGTTGCTCAAATGACTTGGTACCCTTTAATGAACTTTGTTCCATATCATCCAATATATAACATACTAAAATTTCATAATTTTTGAGTAATTATAAATGTCTTTTTTAAGTTAATACATATATGTATATCTTTTGTTAAATAAGTAACACTAGAAAGAAGGAATAAGTGATACTTTTACAAACAAGCATGTTTTAGGTATATGAATGATTTTTGTTTACTTGCCCATGAATGTGTTTGGATGTTTTAATTGCTTTTGAGTGTTGAATGAACCCAGAATACCCAAAACCCCAACCTGTGGACCCGTATTAAATTAGAGTAACCTTACTACCCTAATGAACAAGTTTCAACGCCCTCCTTGAACTTGAACGAAACCCTAGAACTGTTTTAAATGGAATAAATATCCTCCTATTACCGAAAAGCCCCAAGTATGATGCAAAGTTGAGTAATAAACTAAAAGAATGAACGATGACTAAATGAGCGGACTGTGTTTGGTAAAGTTGGGTTAGCTCGGTTTAAATATATATGCATGCGAGTTCTAACTTTTCAGGTGGCAGACGAGCATTTCGAGCCGAAAACTCTACTAGCACTTTTCGAATTTTATCGTAAAACGGGTCGAGTTTTTATAATAAAAATTTAAAGAATTCAAAATGATAAATAAGAACATTTATATGAACCACAAAAATCATACGAATTTAACGGTACGTTTGAATTAATTTTTGGAAACAAAAGACGAAACGAAAAATATAAAAAATACACTGTCAGAGCCAAAATCGCATCTAGAATCGAGACTACCATAAATGTCAGCCCTAAAATAGTAGAAACCTGCACTTTTGACCCCTTTTTTCAGCCATAGTAAGTAGAAGTACATGTAATGATATGCTAAAGCCTACCCTAATCCTATGTCCCATCCCATCTCATAATAGTGTTTAATACACACAAGAACACATCTCTCTCTTTCCTCTCCTTATGATAAGCCAACCCTCCTCATTTCCTCCTATATATACCCCTCCAAACCCCTTTCATTTACCCACATTAGTTCTTGCACTCAAGAGAGAAGAGAGAAAGAAAGAGAGAAAGTTAGAAGTGAGAGTAGAAGGAGAAGGAGCCCTCTCCTCTCCTCCCCCTCTTGGCCTACAGCACCACCACCTAGGAGGAGTGTTTTCCCCATCATCTTGAAGCCAAGGGAGTGTTAGAAGTTATGGTGTTCATCTTTGGTTCCTAATCTTCCAAGAAAGAGAGGAAAACTACAAGGGTAAGTCCTATAAATCTATTTCTCTTAATACTTTGATCATATTTTGTTTTGGGCATGAAACCCTTAGAAATGTCATGTTAAGAACCTTTCCCAAGCTTAGTTAAACTGTAAGAATGATGTATGAGGTTTTAGTTTAAGATTCCCCACGATTTTTGAGCTTATATGATCGTGTATGTGAAAGTTCGACAATGTTTGTTTCTACCCGGGTTAGCTACTGCCCCCTTTTTGACGAACCCATTTCGGACCTTTATTGATGTTGTAAAATTGTAAAAATTTACCTGAATGTATTATTTGATGTATATAAGAAACTGTGAAAATTTGGTGGTCATCTAATTTATATTGAGGGAGAATAAATTCATGGAGATTTGTGTGTCTGAAAACGTGCGAAACTGGGAGCAGCGAATCTATTTAACATTTTTTCCTATTTCCATTATTGATAAAATCATATAAAAGTTTGAGGATGTTCCCCTCGTTTTTATTTAAGACATATCCAAAAATCATAGTGTTTTATACAGAGGATAATGAGATATGCCTGTTTGAATATTACGTGGTAAATACTTGACTGAGGTTGATTTATTGTTTCCAAAAATTCATTTAGCCCTTTTATAAGTGTTTAAAAATCTTAGAAAAATTGGAGATGTTCTCTACTAAGTCTGGAATGCTCTATAAAATATTTGGTCAATTTTGATTAAATTTACAATAAGTTATGGATTTTTAAGTAAAAACATGTACTGCATGACAAACTATGTTATAAACTTATTTTCCATCAAATATCTGGTAATAATACTTAACTCAAATGGCTTAGGTTTCTAAATAAAAGTGTTAGGTTTTAAGTTTCTTATAACATATTCTAATTTCATGATATTTGAATGCACCTACAGCGAGATATGATTTTTAGACTTCAATGTACACTGTTTTGTCGAATGGCTTGTTGTTCTATTTTCAATTGCAAATTTACCCTATTTCTGTTGCTCAAATGACTTGGTACCCTTTAATGAACTTTGTTCCATATCATCCAATATATAACATACTAAAATTTCATAATTTTTGAGTAATTATAAATGTCTTTTTTCAGTTAATACATATATGTATATCTTTTGTTAAATAAGTAACACTAGAAAGAAGGAATAAGTGATACTTTTATAAACAAGCATGTTTTAGGTATATGAATGATTTTTGTTTACTTGCCCATGAATGTGTTTGGATGTTTTAATTGCTTTTGAGTGTTGAATGAACCCAGAAGACCCAAAACCCCAACCTGTGGACCCGTATTGAATTAGAGTAACCTTACTACCCTAATGAACAAGTTTCAACGCCCTCCTTAAACTTGAACGAAACCCTAGGATTGTTTTAAATGAAATAAATATCCTCCTATTACCGAAAAGCCCCAAGTATGATGCAAAGTTGAGTAATAAACTAAAAGAATGAACGATGACTAAATGAGCGGACTGTGTTTGGTAAAGTTGGGTTAGCTCGGAAGCTCGGAGGTCGCTTGTGTTCTAAGCAATCAAGAAGTTAAGCTTTACCTCTAAAAGTTTTCAGGTGGGTGACACTATCTGTATAGCTAGTTAATGTTATATGGACTGTTGTCAGTTTTCTAAAACAAACGTAATGGATATCAGTAAAAGACAATAAAAATCTTATGAATGTGAATGCGAGTATGTAATTATTACAATGTGAGCATGTGGTATGTGATTTATGAACTATGTGAAAGTTGTAAGGAAAGCTGGTGAAGGGATAAGGACGCGGTGGAGTCGCTACCGGTGTCCTCCCAAACAGGGATAAGAATGTGGTTGAAAGAGTACCAGTGCCCCCAATCTTTTAGGGACAAGGATGCGGTAGAGTCGCTACCGGTGCCCCCCCCCCAATAGGGATAAGGATGTGGTTGAAAGAGTTACCAGTGCCCCCATATTTTTAGGGACAAGGACGCGGTGGATATGCCACTGGTGCCTCCCATATGAATAAGAAAGGAGATTGATGAACCTTTGATCCATATGATTGATGGGCCTTTGGGCCATATGAATGATGGGCCTTCGGGCCATATGAATGCTTTGTTCTAAATCTGTGTTTATAAGTTTTATGTTAAAGAAAACGAATACACATGACCAAAAATTATAATGAACCAACTGAAAGGTGTAAATCTTAAAGGTATTATTATTTTGGATCTCCTGATAATCTGTATAACAGCATACATGTTACCCGCTGAGATTTTATCTCACGCCCCTCTCTAAATATTTCCAGGTTATGATGCTGAGGTCCGGGAGCTACCGTAGATGACTGCTTCCCACTCCCGTTTATTAATTAAATACACTGCTTTTATCAAATGGAGACAATATGCTATTTAAATACTATTGTTAATCTTTTGTCACTAATGCCTCGAGAGTTATACCCAGGACTCATCGGGATGTTTCTTATTAGTAATGGGATGATGGTTTTTATTAAGCAACAAATTGATGTTTTCTCAAATATGTATTATGTTAAGTTCTTCCGCTGCATCTGTATAATTATGTTTATTGTTTTATCTTTTATAAGAAATTTTCTGGCTCAGTTTTATGGTTCACTAAGTGATGGCTCGGGTTTAGGACGTTGTGACCTCAAAGATCAATTTTCTGAATTCCTGGGCATTACACTCATTAGCCCCGACAGACAGGTTTTCACCTTGGCCATCAGATTTGAATTCATGGCTACCAACAATGAAGCTGAATATGAAGCTCTTATTGCTGGTCTTCACCTATCCCTTGTAGTATGTGTCAGACGTCTACATATATTCGGTGATTCACAATTGATTGTGAACCAAGTCTGAGGTGAATACGAAGCCAAAGACGATCATATGATTGAGTATCAACAAATAGTTGCTCACATGATGTCCTTGTTAGATCAAGTCTTCATTAAACAAATACAAAGGACGAACAACACTCAGGCAGACGCATTAGCTCGTCTAGCAACAAGTGAAGGTCAGCAGAGTTGGCGGATATTGTTATAACAAAGATGAATAACCCGTCAACAACAAGCTACAATGTTAACCAACTAGATGAGCAAACTAAAGATGAAGATTAGAGAACAGAAATAGTCAAATACTTGAAAAAGGGGAAAAACCAAACAACTCTTTTGAAGCAGCTAAGCTGATTAAGCAAGCTGCCAGGTATACCTTGGTAGGTGAGCAGCTTTACAAAAGATGAATATCAATCCCACTTCTCAAGTGTTTGCCTAGGGGGCAAGGACGTGCAATACTCGAAGAAATACATGCTGGAGTATGTGGAAATCACAATGGGGGGCAAACTTTGGCATACAAAACTATCAGGCAAGGTTATTATTGGCCAACTTTGCATCAGGATGCAATCAAAATGGCGAAAACCTGCCATCGGTGCCAGATTTTTGCTCCAAACATTCACACTTCGGCACAAGAGCTCGTTTCAGTCTACAGCCCTTGGCTATTTGCAAGATGGGGAATGGATATAATTGGTCCTTTCCCGGCAGGAGTTGAAAATGTTCGATTTACCATTGTGGCAGTTGATTATTATACAAAGTAGGCAGAAGTAGAAGCTATGGTGAAAATTACACAACAGAAGATGATCAACTTCATTTGGAAGAACATTGTCTGTCGTTTCGGAGTTCCACAAACGATTGTGATAGACAATGGTCCACAGTTTGATGGGAAAGAGTTGAGAGACTTCTGCATAAAGTGGGGGATTAGAAAACATTATTCTACTCCGTACCATCCTCAATCAAATGGTCAAGTTGAAGCCGTTAACAAGATTATTAAACGCGTATTGAAAATACGGTTGACGGAGAGCAAAGGCAATTGGTCTGAAGAGCTCTCAGAAGTTCTGTGGGCATACAAAGTTCCTCCTAGGTCTAGCACCAGAGAAACACCATTTGCTATGGCTTTCGGAACTGAAGCTGTTATTCCAATTGAGCTGAAGACCAATACAATCAGGACGATCAACTTTGATGAACAAGCAAACAACTCTGCTTTGGCTGCTGAAATGGATTTACTTGAAGAAAAAAGATTAAATGCCGAGTTAAAGAATGCTACATATAAGCAGCGAGCATAACGTTATTATAATTCTCATGTCAAAGTTAGGGAATTCAAAGTTGGAGATTTGGTCATATGAAAGTTGCTCGCCCCACCTCCATCGTATAACAGACAAATTCCTTAATGGTGTATATGATATCGAAGACATGGAAGGCAACCCGGCCCAATACTCTTGGAATACCGTACATCTGAAGAAGTACTATCAATAAGGTGAACAAGTTCTATGTGCAGGCGAGCAAGAATCCACATAGACAATGTTGGTCCTAAAAATATTATTAGCGGAAAGCGTTTTATTCTTAATTTTAAGAAAAACCTCTTTTAAAGTGCTAAAATAAATATGCAGAAATTATAAATAAAAACAGTAAATAAAAGAGACATGAGAATTTTTATAGTGGTTCGGATATAATGATCCTACGTCCACTCTCCCTTTCACCAAAGGGGTCTCACTCACTAACCAACTTACTTACTCACTGGAATTGGGAAGTACTAGCTCCTTCGTACAACTTACAACAACCTTTCAATGTGGTGAATAGGTTGAGTAATATTCCAACTAGAACTCCTAAAAGAGTAGATATAGTACTTATATGAACAAGGTGAGTGTATGGTGTGTTCGTGTGTTTCTCTATCTTTTTGTGCTCTCTTGCCCGTCTTTTCTTGTTTTGAACTTATCACCACACACTCCTATTTATAGGTGTCAAATAACTAGCCGTTGGAAGTTAGAAATTCAAACATCTATAAATTAAGGAATATAATTAATCATCTTGGTTGATTGGTTGACTCCTTCTTTGATTGATTCTTCTTTGATCTACAACCAATCTTCAATGATATCAGTTGACTTCCTTTTCTTGATTCTTCTTATCTTTGGATCACAAGATCTTCTTGGTAGAGTAGTCTGGTAAAGCTCATCTGGTAGAGCTCATCTGGTAGAGCTCATCCGGTAGAGTAGTCTGGTAGAGCTCATCTGGTAGAGTAATCTGGTAGAGTAGTCTGGTAGAGAAGTAGCCTGGTACACCTCTTCTTGTCTACCTCATCTGGTCCTCTGATCATCTACCTCATCTGGTCCTCTGCTCATCTGGTCTTCTACCTCATCTGGTCCTCTAGTCCTCTACCTCATCTGGTCCTCTGGTCCTCTACCTCCTCTGGTCTTCTACCTCATCTGGTCCTCTACCTCATCTGGTCTTCTACCTCATCTGGTCTTCTACCTCATCTGGTCCTCTACCTCATCTGGTCTTCTACTCATCCTGGTTCTCTACCTCATCTTGTCCGGAGCACATCTTGTCTAGACCTCATCTTATCCAAGACTCCTCTTTTCCAAGTCTCCTCTTGTCCAAGACTCATCTTGTCCAAAACTCCTCTTATCCAAGACTCCTCTTGTCAAAGACTCCTCTTGTCCAAGACTCATCTTGTCCAAGACTCCTCTTGTCCAAGACTTATCTTATCGAAGACTCATCTTGTTCAAGACTCCTCTTTTCGAAGACTCCTCTTGTCCATGACTCATCTTGTCTGGGACTTCTCTTGTCTGGGACTTCTCTTGTCTGGAACTCCTCTTGTCCAGGACTCCTCTTGTCTTGTCTAATTCTCTTCCCCCTTAGCCTAAGACCTATTCTAGTCCTAGACTAGTTACAAGTTCTTATTTTAACATCTTAAAAACATCTAATCTATATCCCAACAATTTCCCCCTTTTTGATGATGTTAAAACTAAAAGAACTGAATTTAAACAAGATAAGAGAAAATTGAAATCTTAAGATGAGAAGTCTAATTAAGCAGGGTCAACTGATTTTCCCCCTCAAAATATGCTCAGCTGATATTTGAGGCATAATATCAGCTGGTCTTCTTTTGTATCTGTAGGCAATCAAGTTTTTGGTACCCTTTTGGGTCCAAGGGGGTTAGCAAAATATTTAGGAAGCTACAAGAATAGATCATCCCTTTTTGAATCAGGTGATCTTATATTTCTTCCATACATATCCACAAAAACACATTGAACACAAGAGGCTTCGACATGGTTATTTCTTCTAGAGGCTCTTCTTCTCTTATGAGCTTGTCCAATAGAAGGAATAACTTGTCTTAATGCAACAGTCTTGAAATTTTGTTGATAAGGATAAGTCTTACTAGAACCATCAAAAGTTCCAGCTGGTTTGGCAGATGACTTAAAAGTCTTCTGTAGCTGAGTAGGAGTCAGCTGGGACTGCTTCTTTTGAGAAGGTCTAGGTTGTTTTCTACTCTGCTGACCTTGCTGAGGTCTTTTAAAATTCCTTCTCTTCCTTTTGGATTTTTGAGATTTAGAACTCATATGCCCGTTAGGTTGAGTTGCCTGGTAAGCTGACCTCTTACCCTTATCAATAAAATTACTAGACTTTTCTTCTTTCTGAACATGTGAGGATTCAGGTTTAGAATAACCAAGGCCTGTCTTATCATGCTCTCTTTGAGATGAGGCAACTATGTGTGACACATCATTGTTTGCTGTAGTCAGCTGCTCCAGTCTCAGCTTGAGCTTGTCCTCACTATCTTTTACAATTTTGTTTTGATGGAAGAGTTCATCGAACTAAGCTTTTAATAGAGTATATTCATTATCTTTCTCAATGTTTTCAACAAGCAGCTTTTCTATCAGCTTAGTTTGTTCATCACATCTGGTTTTCAAGTCAGTGGACTCTTCTACCAGTGTTTGAACATGTTCAGCTGGTAGATCAGTTGGGTTGCCTAAACATTGTGAAAGCTTCTGATTTTCTGCATTCAGCTTTGTGTTCTCATCTTCCAACTTTTGACAAAGTTGTACAGATTTTTGGAGATGTAATAGCAAATTTTGCGTATAAGACTCCTCTGATTGTTCATAAAAAGAAGAATAAGAAGAAGAAGAGGGAGTTTGACTACTTACCTCATCTGTCACAAGACATATCTCTTCATTTGGTCCAAAATTTGATGATGAACCAGAAGTGGATGCTTCTTCTTCCTCGGCTGTGAAGCTTCTTTTGGAGTGACTCCTAGTGTATCTTTTACTACTTTTCTTCGAACCCATTTCTGCAAAAAATTGTTAGCACAAAAAAAATATTTAGGTTTTTTTTTCAAAAAATTGGATCTGTCCTGGTGACCACCAAAATCTTTTCAAAGCAGTGGTCTAGGACAAGCTGCTCTGATACCACTTGTTGGTCCCAAAAATATTATTAGCGGAAAGCGTTTTATTCTCAATTTTAAGAAAAACCTCTTTTAAAGTGCTAAAATAAATTATGCAGAAATTATAAATAAAAACAGTAAATAAAAGAGACACGAGAATTTTTATAGTGGTTCGGATATAACGATCCTACGTCCACTCTCCCTTTCACCAAAGGGGTCTCACTCACCAACCAACTTACTTACTCACTGGAATTGGGAAGTACCAGCTCCTTCGTACAACTTACAACAACCTTTCAATGTGGTGAATAGGTTGAGTAATATTCCAACTAGAACTCCTAAAAGAGTAGATATAGTACTTATATGAACAAGGTGAGTGTATGGTGTGTTCGTGTGTTTCTCTATCTTTTTGTGCTCTCTTGCCCGTCTTTTCTTGTTTTGAACTTATCACCATGCACTCCTATTTATAGGTGTCAAATAACTAGCCATTGGAAGTTAGAAATTCAAACATCTATAAATTAAGGAATATAATCAATCATCTTGATTGATTATATGGTTGATTGGTTGACTCCTTCTTTGATTGATTCTTCTTTGATCTACAACCAATCTTCAATGATATCAGTTGACTTCATTTTCTTGATTCTTCTTATCTTTGGATCACAAGATCTTCTTGGTAGAGTAGTCCGGTAGAGCTCATCTGCTAGAACTCATCTGGTAGAGCTCATCTGGTAGAGCTCATCTGGTAGAGTAGTTTGGTAGAGCTCATCTGGTAGAGTAGTCTGGTAGAGTAATCTGGTAGAGTAGTCTGGTAGAGAAGTAGCCTGGTACACCTCTTCTTGTCTACCTCATCTGGTCCTCTACCTCATCTGGTCCTCTGCTCATCTGGTCTTCTACCTCATCTGGTCCTCTACCTCATCTGGTCTTCTGGTCCTCTACCTCCTCTGGTCTTCTACCTCATCTGGTCCTCTAGTCTTCTACCTCATCTGGTCCTCTACCTCATCTGGTCTTCTACCTCATCTGGTTCACTACCTTATCTGGTCTTCTACTCATTTTGTCCTCTACCTCATCTTATCCGGAGCACATCTTGTCTCGACCTCATCTTGTCCAAGACTCCTCTTGTCCAAGTCTCCTCTTGTCCAAGACTCATCTTGTCCAAAACTCCTCTTATCCATGACTCCTCTTGTCAAAGACTCCCCTTGTCCAAGACTCCTCTTGTCTAAGACTCATCTTGTCCAAGACTCCTCTTGTCCAAGACTCATTTTGTCGAAGACTCATCTTGTTCAAGACTCCTCTTTTCGAAGACTCCTCTTGTCCAAGACTCATCTTGTCTGGAACTCCTCTTGTCTGGGATTTCTTTTGTCTGGAACTCCTCTTGTTCGGGACTCCTCTTGTCTTGTCTAATTCTCTTCCCCCTTAGCCTAAGACCTATTCTAGTCCTAGACTAGTTACAAGTTCTTATTTTAACATCTTCAAAACATCTAATCTATATCCCAATAGACAAACAAACCAAAAACTTGCCTAATTTTTTTGGAAATTTTGCTAAGTATTGTGTAAAAGGTTGTTCGGCACAATGAATAGTCGGTGCTTTTTATATCTAATTTCATGAAAAGTTGCAAGGCAGAAATATTATGAGCGAGCAACTATTTTGCACAAATTTTGTTAGAATATTAAGAATTGTTCGTTAGATTGTATATGTTAATGATGAACAATTTTTTGGCACTTGTAAATTTCTATGATGTAAATATAGTTGTTCGTTCAGAGAAGAAGTCTAAGCTTGAGGTACAAATCCAATTTTAAGGATCCAGGCCATTAAAAGGTTGTTCGTTTTTAAGACGAGCAGAACCTAAGGCTAAACCATTATTCTATTTAAAGGCAAAGTTCAAATCAAATAAAGCCCAATACCGTATGTTGTAATTGCAAAAACATTGAAAGAAATGTAAAATCAGTTAACATATGTAAGGAAACGAGCAAATGAAAGACAATTCTATTAATACTAAGGTTTTAAGCCTAAATAATAGTACAAAAGGTTCAACAAAAAGATGAGCAACTATTACAAATGAGAAGCAAAAGATCCTAAGTCCCACTCCCATTGTTGCTCATTTTGGAGTGGGTTTTGGGGCTGGTCGGCAGAAGGATCCACTATCATATCGGCGACCAGGTCCTCAGCCGCTTGTTTTTTTTTCGGCGGCAGCTTGCTCGCCATCTTCATGTTGCTTGCCCTCTACATTTTCTTCAGCAGCTGGAGGGCGAGTGAGAGTGATGCTGGGATCAAGAGAATCCAACTTGACCCTATAGTCTGGCATATCCCCGAGTTGAAGCTCTATGCCAGCGGGCGGGGGGTATGTTTGTATGAACTCCATTAGGTCCTTCCCAATGTCCTCGATGATCTCGGGAGCATTGTACAAGCTAACTGCACAAATGCAGCCAGCATAGGCACAAATATAGCCCAAGTTCGAGCTAGGACCGATTCGGGCTTGCAGCTCTTTCTCAAATTCCTCCTGGGTATACATCCCTACCATCTTCTCTTTAAGGAGAGCAAGTTCGGTCTCGACATCCTCCCATTTTCTCTTTTCTCCCTCTAACTCAGCTTGGGAGAAAAGGAGCTCAACTTTCTTATCCTTAAGCTCGGCAGACAACACTTGATAATCTTTGACATGTTTCTTTTCGATGTCGTCGGCGAGCTTTAATTGATTATTTAGCCGAGCAACTTTGGCCTCATACTGGCTGACCAGGCCATCTTTCTCCTCTGAGAGCTGGCGAACAGTTCCTGGCAAGCGGTGAGCAGTTTCTTCAAGTTCCGCCATTTGGGCCATTCCCTTTTGAGCACTGACCAAATAGTTGACCGCCTGAATCATGGAGAGGTTGAAGTTACCTGTGCCCCCTTGGGCGTGGGCGACCTTATCAAGCGGTCTAGTCCACGCGCGAGTAATAAGCTCAGTGGCTCGGCGAACATGCTCACCTGGGATATCTCTTAGGGAGGAAGGGGTCTTGGAACACGCGAACTGATGTAACACATCAGCTCGCACAGGGTGGTCACTCAACCGGTAGCTGCGAAAAAAAAGCACATACAAAGTTAGAATTTATCTTGTAAAAAGATAAGTTCACTACAACTATTAAATGGCTTACTCGGAAAATTTTCCCCCGTCCCAACCTAAGTAGGTTATATCTTCGGGAGCACGTGGAGGATCGTGTCTATCTTTGCCTCCTTTCCCAGCTCGCTCCACAACTTCGGTGGATAGTGGGCGAGCAACTTCACCCTTGTGGGGACGAGCAGAAGAAGCCCCCACTTTACCTTTCCCCTTCTTAATAGGGAGAGCAATTTGGGTAACAGGGGTCCCGTCTCCCCTTTTTAATCGTTTCCCACCATGGGGAGGTGGGGATGAAGTTTGGCAAGGTAGTGGTGATGAGCTGAGAGGCAGGGCATTCTGCCGAACAGCTTGGGTGTCAACAGTCTTGGCCTTTAGTGCGAGCACCTTCGATGGGGGATCTCCCTTTACTTTCCTTCCCTTTGGAGGTGCCATCTCAAATACTCTTTTTTTTAGGAGAGCAAAGCTGGGGGGAACAACGACGATAACTTGCTCGGCTAAAAAAAGAGAAGAAATTAGATGAGCAAGTATTATTATGGCGAACAGATGTTAAACTATGGGTCGAAACTTACATGGGGGTACTTCAGCTCGTGCTTCCAAGTGATGAGGATAAGTGTAAAGGCGAGCAACTTTTTTACACTTATCCTGATTCAGGTATTGCACTGTCCTATCTGCTCGATTTCGGAGGGCGACCAAATAGGAGGTAAAGAGGAACTCTGAATTAACCTCTTCGTCTTGACTGGCCCAATTGAGCAAATGAGGACCTGCATAAGAGAGAAAAATTTAAAATTAGTCCCACTTGTATGAATATTCAAGTACAAATGGGCTCACGGTGAATTGCTCCATAGGCTTCCGGAGACTAGATTCAAACATCATTCACATGACCATTAGCAGCTGCTCGCCAGTCACCCCCAATAAAGAAGAAATGTTCCTTCCAGTCGTGAATTTTTATTCGGGACACCCTCGACAATCTTTAACCCCGGACATGCCTTCAGATAGTAATAACCTTCCTCCCCTATCAAGCATTTCAAAATCGTCATCATATAGTTCACCTCATCGGGAGTGATACGATCCACTTAACCCTCCAGTGCAAACAGGCTCATAATGCCGAGCAGGTTCATCCAGCCTATGGGGGTAATTTGGGTGATCACTAAGTTGGTCGCCTCGAGAAAACAACCAGCAATGGGAGGTAGAAGAAGTTTCAATTCAGCAATCAAAGTGTCGATGTTGATCGCCGTGCACCCAGGAGGAGGGCGATCAGCTCGCTATTTCTTTTTGGGGGCCCACATGAAGATGTCATAGGAAATCTGATAAGTTTTCCGTATGCTATCCAACTCCTCCTGGCGAACAACACTTCTAATTTTGGTCGCTTGGAACTCCATCCTTGGAGATTTCCATCTTTGTCTTGGAGGTGGTGGAAAGCTGTTTGCATGTTGCTCAGCCTTCGCTCGCCACCTAAATGGGCGAGCAACTCCGACAAGAATTTCGTTCTCCATCAATTTAGGGCTTGGAAACCGTATTCCCTCCAGGAACTCCCACGTGAGTTCGTCAAATTCAGGATCCAATTCCTCTTCGGATTCCAAACTTGAAGACTCAACTTCGATCATCCCACAACTAGCGCTGCTTGCGACATCTTCACCAGATTGACGAGCACCCAAATTCTCGCCGGACCTCTCAACGTCGATTTCTGGGTGTGTTTCTATTGAAACTTCGAACGAAGGCTGGTCACAGTACGGGATTACTCGTAGTGGACTAATTTCTGGGTTTAGAGAGGGAGTTTTACTACTAGAATAGGAGGACATTGATGATTGAGGAAGAAAGTTAATGATTTAAGGGAATTTTCAGTGTCTAATGGGCAATGGTGTCAGTGGTGTTCTGGCGGGGGTGACGACAATTTCACAATTTCCAGAGAAAATGAGTATAAGAAAAGGAGAAGAAAATAAATATAAAGTTAATTTAAATACCTTAGAATCTGAAGCAGTTGATGAAAGAGGAAAGGACGCGGGAAAATTAAAGAGTCGTCGGAATCAATGGTGGAATCTCCGGAATTTTTGAAAGGAATAGAAAATGTGGGAAAAAATTCTAACTTTCCCTTTTTATACCTATGTGCAATTATAGGGGCGCGTGACCTCGGGGTTGCCCGCGTGTGGGCGGCGATTCATCATGCGCCCACGTTATCCTCGAATTGCCCCCTTCCTTGGAATACGGAGGGTCGGGACCTATCTAATTGCTCCACGCAAAGCTGTTCGGCTTGAACTTTATTAATATCCCAACTCTAGTTGCTCGGCGTAATAGTTGCTCGACCCCTCCAACATGAAGTTGTGATAGGGGGCAATTTGTTGATAGACGAACAATAATTCAGTATAGAAAAACAAGTATTAAGATCAGATCAAAGGTTACTGGCCAAACCATAGAACCGGAAGTGATTAGCCGGGATTACCAAAGAGGGGTGTATAAACCAAAAAGGTAGTGCACTCTGTTAGGATAAAAGTTGTATAGTTTTGATGAGTTAAAAACAAACCAGAAGATGTAATAGGACCATCTGGACCTGTTAGCTAGATGATGATCTAGATTAGGACTTAGTCTAGGGGGAACTGCCTGACCAGAAGACCTCACCAGAAGAGTCACCAGAAGAGTCACCAGAAGACATATCAGAGGACTCACCAGAGGACTTCACCAGATGAGACTGACCAGAGGCAGAGGACTTTTCCCAGAACCAGACGAGTCTGGTGAAACAAAAGATGCTCAGAATCATCTCCTGATTCTGATGAGCTATATGTTTCATAACCAGATCAGGACTAGAAGACATCAGGTTGTCTGGTGTCTGGTATTGCCTTCTCTGGAGAGAATCAGAGTTTGGCATTGGAAGCTATTGACCGTTGGTAATTCAAATCAAGTCAACAAGATCAGGATTGGAAAGTCTTGAAGTCAATCAATCCAAGGATCTCACCAACCCAATCAATCAATTAGGGAATTGATTGATTGAAGCTTCCCTAAATAGAGGATCTGATTGGATTAGCTCTCCAACGGCAACTCCCTAATCACCTCTATAAATATAGAGTGCATCCGCAAGAAAAAGGGCTAGAGAGATTCATATACGCGCACGAAGATACATTCAAAGCTCTTGTTCATCCACGCACATAGCACTCTTATATTGTTCATACTTTTATATTCACTCTTAAGGAGTAGTTGGACCTCAACCTGTTCATCTACAAGATAAGGTTGAAGGCTGTTGATCTTTAGATCGAAGTTAGATCTAAATAGAGTGTAAGAAGGAACTGGTACTTCTAAAATTCCAGTAAGTAAGTTGGTTGTTTGGTGGATAGTGAGACCCCTTTGGTCAAGGGAGAGTGGACGTAGGATATTCAAATCCGAACCACTATATATCCGGTTTTATTTACTATTTTCTGCACTTAAATTCTTGTTTATTATAGTCTGCTCTTGTAAAAAGAAGTTGTCTAAGACATTTAATTTAAAGCTTCCGCAATTTATCAATCTAGTGGGACCAACAAGTGGTATAAGAGCAGTGTGTCCAACGACCACTGCTTTGTAAAGCTTTTTGGTGGTCACCGGGCAGATCTATTGCTCTTATTGTGTTTTGGTTAAAATTTTAGTTAAATCTCTTTTGTCAAAATGTCTGCAAAATCTTCTTACAAGAGCCGTAAGCTTCCAGAATTCTCTTTCGAGGATTACAGCCACTGGAGCTTCATGATGAGAAATCATCTTGGAGCTATTCATCACCGCATGTTAGATGTGGTAGAAAGTGGCCCAATTAAATTTTACTGGACTCCTATTGATAGTGGCAGGTCAGAGTCCAGGGAAGAAACTAGTGAAACTGCCCAGAAAGCTGCAGAGGACAGAGTCCCCAGGCAAAGGATCCTAAAAAAGAAAGATGAGCCCGACAACGATGAAAGAAAACTTTACAATCTGGACCAGGTGGCACAGACTGAGATTATCAACACACTCACCAAGGAGGTGATAGAGAAGGTCAGAACCTGTGCAACTGCCAAGGAGATGTGGGATAAACTTGCCCTGCTCTGTGAAGGAACATAGAAGATCAAGGACAACAAACTTCAAGCTGTTCAACACTCGTTTAACACCTTCAAAATGAAACCAGACGAGACCATCGACCAGCTGGATACGCATCTCACCAATCTCCTCAACAAGGCTAGTGCCTTAGGTAAGACCTACTCTGAAAAGGAAATTAATAGTAAAATATTGCGCTCACTAACCAGCAAGTGGAGAATCAAAGTGACTGTAATTAAAGATTGCAAGGATCTCAACACTCTGGATCATCATCTTCTGCTATCTGATCTTAAAGCCTATGAATATGATCTTCAAGAGGAGGATCAAACAGAAGAGGTTTCCTCTTCTGGTCAGAAGGGAGTTGCCTTCTCCTCTACCATCAAGACAGATGAGAAACCAAAGGAGTCTCCTACAGATGACCTGAGTCTCAAAGAACAGGTAGCACTTCTAACCCGTAAATTGGATAAAATGAGTTCAAAATATGGCAGGTACAAGAAGCACTGGAAGGAATCTACCAGAGACAAGAAGAGTTCCTTCAAAGCTGCAGATAAAGAAAGAAAATCTGGAGACTGGAGGGAGACCAGATTTAGAACTCCAGAGAGGAGAAGAGAAAGCAACTCTGGGAGATCAGATCACCAGAGGAGAGATGGCAGTTCTGGCAGATCAGACTACCAGAGGAGAGAGAGTAGTCCAGCCAGAGCAGAGTTCAACCAGAGAAGGAGGGATCCAAGCCCCAGTCCCAGAGGAGATAACACCTGTTACACCTGCAACAAGCCTGGTCACTACAGCTATGATTGTCCTCAATTGACTCCTAGGGAAAGAGAAGAGAAAAGAATCAAGAGAGATAGGAGATATGCTGACAAGAGAGCACTACTGGCAGAAGCAGAAGAGGAAGACACAAGTTCCAGTTCATCTTCTTCTTCTAATTTTGGATCAGATGATGATGTATGCCTTATGGCAGACATCACTGAGGTAAATGAAACTACCCTTTGCTTATCTAATTCCAAATATACTGAATCATCTCATTCATCTGGTAACTCCAGAGAGTCTGATATGCAACAAATGCTATCAGATCTCCAAAATTGTGTTCAACTATGTCAAAAACTTGAAAAAGAGAATGGTAGACTCAGAGCTGAAGTTCAATCTGTCTCTCATGAGCATAAATCCACCAGAGAACTCATGAAAGATCATTCCAAAGAAGTCTCTGAACTTCAGGATAAGATCACAGAAAGAGATACTCTGGTAGATCAACTCATGAAAGAAAAGAACTCTCAAGAAGATGAGTTCAATGAACTTAGAGCCAAATACTACTCTTATCAAGGGAAAACAAGTTGAGCAAAACTTAGAGGAGATACCCATGCCCAGAGAAGCTCCTAAGGTACCATCTGTTGTATCTATCATATCAGAGTCTTCTCAGCGCATTAATGATAAGAGTGGTTTAGGATATCCTGGAATTACTACTAAAACTCATAAGTACCTTTACAATAAAGACAAGTCTGTAAGAGCTGGTAAATTGGTAGAAATCTGGGATGATAAAGACTCAACTGGTAATGGTTACAAAGTGGTTCACAATCCTGATTGGAAAAGGAATCACTCTGCTAATCACATCGAATATGGTCCAGAAGAGTTGACTACTCTGGAAGAGAAGATCCTAGAGAATAAGAGTCAACAAGGGGAACTATTGAGGATTGATGGTCATGTGAACAATGAGTCCCATAGAGTAGAACTTACTCAGATTGGAGGACCCCAGAGAAATCCTCAAATGGAACCTAACCAGATTAGGGTACCTCAAAGGAAACACTCAAGAATGGGGAATACCAATCAGAATAAGAACTACCAGAGAAGGAACTATGTTCAACAGCACCAGGTACCCCAAAGACAATTTTCTCAGAAGAATCAATTCCAGAATAGGTATACTCAAAGGAACCATAACCATCAGAACAGGTCTACTTATCAGAACCAGAGGTGGTCTTCCAGTCCCATCTATAGAAAACCAACTGATTTGGGTAGCTATGACTAGGGGTGAAAACGGATCGGATATTTCCCGACCGATCCGGAGCCGTATCCGATCGGTATCGAATTCGGTATAAAAAATTAGTATCCGGGCGGATACGGAATCGGATACGGATAGTTGACTTCGAATTTGGAATCGGATTCGGAATACAGAATATCCGACCGTATTCGACTTTTACCATATTTTATCGGATATTATCCGGATATCAAATCCGGATATCCGGATATCTGGATTTTTTTAATATATTTTATTTTATATTATATTAATATATATATTATATATATAATAATATAATATCAGTCCAATTCTAAATTCTAATATATATAATAATAATATAATATTAATATATATATTATATATATAATAATATAATATTAATATATATATTATATATATAATAATATAATAATAATTTTTATAATTTGCATTAGAACTTCTATGAAATATTGCATAGGTGGTTTTTTTATGTGTTTCAATCACATTTTGATGATTTTCATATGAAATATATTATCCGATTATAGTTATTCGAATCCGGCCCGAATTCGTTCGATATCCTTCCCGTATCCGTATACCGAATATACCGAATTCGTATCCGAATCCGGCTTTTCCGTATTCGACTCCGAATTCGAGAAAAAAATATGATTTAGGATACGGTATAAGCACTATCCGTCCGTATCCGATCCGTTTTCACCCCTAGCTATGACACCAGAGATGGTTCTTCTAGGATGTATCCTTACAACCAGACCTTTAAGACCATGTCCTTGAGGCAGGTCATTCCAAAGGCCATATTTGAGAAAAGATACACCAGACCTGTGTATAGGAAAGGTATTCTGATCAGATCAGTAGCTCAATATGTCATTGTAAGAGGACATGTGCTGGTAGATAGATTTGGAAGGAAGATAAGATCTCCTCATCCAGCAAGGGATGATCTTTATCTTTGGATTCCTACAAAACCTGCAACTAACCAATCAGAAACCAGCTCTAGTAGGGGACCTAATTAATTTCTCTGCAGGATGATAAGAGCCCATTGGAGAATGGACTTTCAAGCAAACATGTGTGGTACATTGATAGTGGATGTTACAAGTATATGACATTCCAGAAAGATCATCTCTAGGATTTCAAGACAATGAATGGGCCAAGAGTGATGTTTGGTGACAACAACTATGGAGTCACCAGAGGAGTTGGAAAGTTGACATTCAATGGAGTATCTGTAGATGAAGTCTACTATATAGAAGGACTCAAGCATAACCTGCTTTCAGTATCCCAATTCTGTGACAGGGGATACTCAGTGAAGTTCTCTAGTGACTCATGCACTGTCTTTTCTTCTGATTATAATGATATCTTGCTAATAGACTTGAGGAAGGGTAACATTTATCTTGCAGATTTTAGCAGTTGCCCAAGAAATGCTTGCCTGGTTGCTAAAGGATCTGCAGAAGATAGCTGGTTATGGCACAAGATATTGAGCCACCTTAACTTCAAGACACTGAATAAGATTGCCAGAAAAGGTCTTATTCGAGGTCTTCCCAATGAAGTGTTTAAGAAGGATCAGGTTTGAGGTTCATGCCAGAAGGGTAAACAACCCAAAACCTCCTTTAAGGATGTCCAGAGTACAACCACAACCAGAGTACTTCAACTACTTCACATGGACCTGTTTGGACCTGTTTCTCCTCTTAGTTTCAGTGGAAGGAAGTACACCTTGGTGATAGTAGATGACTTTTCAAGATACACTTGGGTAGTGTTCTTGTTTAAGAAAAATGAAACTATCACTAAGCTGCCAGAGTTCTTCAAGAAGATTCAGAATGAGCATAACCAGAGCATAGTCAGAATCAGAAGTGACAAGGGAACAGAGTTCTTGAATTCACACATTGCAGATTATTGCAGAGAACATGGGATTTTTCATGAGACATCTGCTGCCAGAACACCCCAACAAAATGGAGTAGCAGAAAGGAGGAATAGAACTCTCAAAGAAGCTGCAAGGACTCTTCTAGCAGAGTACAACACACCACAAAGGTTTTGGGCAGAAGCTATTAATACAGCTTGTTATACCCAGAACAGATACCTAATTGTCCAGAGATATAGCAAGACTCCATATGAGGTATGGAAAGGTAAAACCCCATCTGTTTCCTATTTTCATGTTTTTGGATGTAAGTGTTTCATCCATGACAATGGGAAATCTAAATTAAAAACTTTTGATGCTAAAGTGGCTGATGGAATATTCTTAGGATATTCCAGCACCAGTAAAGCTTTTAGAGTTTTTAATAAGAATTCACTTTGTGTGGAGGAAACACCTCATGTTGTTTTTGATGAATCTGCTGTTGAGTGCAAGGTGGAATTAAAGTCTTCTAGAGAGACCCAGAATCAGACTTCTCCCAGAGTAATCAAGGTCAATCCACCTATTCTTGATTCAGACTCAGATTCAGATTCAGATGGTGACCCATCTTCTGGTTCTCTGAAGGAGAAGTCTTCACAAGGTGCAGAACCAGAGGAGGTTGGAACTCCTGTAGGGGGAAGCTCTTCTGCAGTTGGTGATACTCACCAAGGTACTGCAGAGGATGATCAACCAGGCAAGACCACGGGAAGGAGGACCCTGGTTGATCACCCCAATGACCTGATACTTGGAGATCCAACTAAGAGTGTCCAGACCAGGAGAACTCTTAACTTAGCTGCCTTATTCAATTGCTATGTATCCTTGATTGAGCCCAAGAACATCAAGGAAGCACTGAAGGATTCAAATTGGATTGTTGCTATGCAAGAGGAGTTGAATCAATTCACCAGACAGGATGTTTGGGAGCTGGTAGACAGACCAAGACATCAAAAGGTGATAGGCACTAAGTGGGTTTTCAAGAATAATAAAGATGAGAATGATGTCATTACTAGGAACAAGGCAAGGCTAGTGGCTCAGGGCTATTCTCAGTCCAAAGGAATAGACTATGATGAGACTTTTGCTTCTGTTGCCAGACTAGAAGCCATCAGATTGTTCTTAACATATGCTGCTCACATGAAGTTCAAAGTATACCAGATGGATGTGAAATCTGCCTTTCTTAATGGGATTCTCATTGAGGAAGTGTGTGTGGAACAACCTCCTGGTTTTGAACTAGGTGACAAGGTGTTTAAGCTTAAGAAAGCTCTTTATGGGCTGAAGCAGGCACCCAGAGCATGGTATGACACTTTATCTCAGTTTTTTCTGGACAATGGTTTTTCTAAGGGAAAGATTGATAGGACCTTGTTTAGGAAAGAAGAAAGAAAAGACATCCTTCTGGTCCAAATATATGTTGATGACATCATATTTGGATCCCCTAACAAGAAGCTGTGTGAGAAGTTTGGTGATCTCATGCAGAGCCAGTTTGAGATGTCAATGATGGGTGAAATGAATTACTTTTTAGGTCTGCAGGTGAAGCAATCAGAGAAGGGAATTTTTATTAATCAGGCAAAGTACATCTAGAACATGTTAGAGAAATTTGGAATAGGATCTATCAAAGCAGCCAAGATTCCTATGATGACAAATTTCAACATGGATCCAGACGAGTCTGGAGAGAGTGTGGACCAGACTCAGTACAGAGCACTCATTGGTTCTCTTCTGTATTTGACTGCAAGCAGACCAGATATTACCTTTGCTGTAGGTGTGTGTGCCAGATTTCAAGCTAATCCTAAGAAAAGCCACTTGGAAGCAGCTAGGAAGATATTGAAATATCTTAAAGGTACAGTGAATTTGGGGTTATGGTATCCTGCAGATGACAACTTAGAGTTGAGTTGTTATTCGGATTCAGATTATGGTGGATGCAGAATAGATAGAAAGTCTATAAGTGGAACATGCCAATTTTTAGGAAATAAATTGGTATCCTGGTTTTCTAAGAAGCAGACTTCAGTTGCAACTTCAACAACAGAAGCAGAATACATGGTTGCAGGGAGCTGTTGTTCACAACTACTCTGGATTAGTCAACAGCTCAGAGACTACCAGATTAGAGCCAAGGATATTCCTATATTCTGTGACAGTAATATTGCAATTGCAATCACCCAGAATCCAGTTCTTCATACCAGGTGCAAACATGTTGATATAAGGCATCACTTTATCAGGGATCATGTTGAGAAGGGAGATATAAGGATGGAAAAGATATCTACAGAGAAGCAGAGAGCAGATATTTTGACTAAGCCTTTGGCTGAGACCAGATTCAGAGAGTTAGTATTTGAGTTAGGCTTATTGGATCCAGAGACAGATTTGTTTTAGGGGGAACATCAGAGAAGTATCCTTTATTTCATTACTTTACTTAAAATATTTATTTTCAAACTAACCTGCCTACAGGCTAGATATACCAGGGATATTACATCTCCAGAGGAGAGTCACACCAGATGAGGCTTGTACCAGATGAGGTACATCCAGATGAGGTGCTGTATAAGCTTCCAGAAAAAATATGAAGTCTTCTCTGACCAGAACCAGATGGGTTCCATCAGAAGAGATGTAACACCAGACTAGCTGTGGTATCATCTGGTTACAATATCTGGTGACAGGTAGGTCTTTACTTCTCTGGCCTCTGATCATTGGGATACACTTTTCAAATTACTTAATACACCCAAAATGTTTCAACTTCAGAGTGTATTTAAGACTAGGGTATAGGGCCGAGGCAATCATTTCGCTTTTTCTCTTGATTGCCACAAAACCCCCTCGAACCCAGTCCCAATGTTCACGCCTACGCACCAGATTAAATCTGTATTTTGCCTTTTAATCTTGGCCATCAGATTTAATCGATGTGCAATATGTCAATCAATTCAAAAATTGATTTTGTTCCCTAAATTAAATTTTGAAATTACACGCATTCACACTTCATTAATTAATCAAGCCACGCGTCTTGCCCTATTTAAATCAAAATTCTATTCAATCTGTCCTTTCACGTTTCCTATCTTTTCAAAGCCCTAACCTTCTCTCTGCAAAGTTCTCTCTATCTCTCTCACAGAAATGGCCCCTCCGTGCAACTTCGATCATGAACTGATGATGAAGAAATTGAAGACAGAGATGGTGGTTGACTTCTACACCACCAAGAACTCTTCTGCGCTGGCTATTTTGGAAGTATTAAGAAGATCCAGCATAGAGAAGTTGATTTCCACAGTCCCCAGAGATCTTCGCACTCTGGACGGTTATGCGGCCCAGTTTCTGGTTCGGATGAAGATCCATGAAGATCACATTTCCTCAAAGATTGACAAGGATGATCTGGTGTTTTCCAAGCAGGATTTCTGTGCTTTATTTGAGAATATTTCGGCAGTAGGGGTGGATCCTTTGACTTACAAGGAGGACAACATTGTTGAATCTTTTAAGTTATTTGCCAGATCCTCGTGTCAGAATTTGACGACGGGCTTTCTGGACAAGCATTTGAGGCAGAAATACAAGGTCCTCTTTGATATAGTGGTGAAGGTATTGGTGTGTGAAAATCACAGCACGTATGCGATTTTCAATGGAAGGATGTGTGTTATGAGAGCCCTGTATGATGGAGTTCAATGCAACTGGGCTGAATTCTTTTGGGATGTTTTGAGGAAGAATAGATTGAAGGTGAAGAAGGAGGCTTGTCCTTCCAAGCCAGGGGAGTTGCAGTACTACTTCACTGCCAATGTTTCGTTGGGAACGAAACTGACTCTGATTCTGGATTCCTTGCTTCCAGAAAAGAGATGGAAAGAGTCTTGGTGCAGAGGGTTTCACAAATCCAAAATCTTGTTTTCTAAGAATGGTCCCCTTCATGGCCATCCTGATTCTGATGGTGAGCAAGCCATCCCTGCCCCTCCTCTACAGGCAATTCCCTCACCTGCAAAGGGGCAGAAGCAGCAGCAGAAGCAGAAGACCCAGAAGAAAGCTGCTGTAGCAACTGGTTCCTCAATAGTTGCATTCTCTGGTTCCTCTGAGGAGGACCAGATTCCTCTTCTTGATGTCTTGAAGAAGAAGAGTGAAGGAGCTGAGGCTGCCAAGAAGGCAGGAGCTTCCAAGAGGAAGAGGCTAGAGGAGGCCAAGAAGGGATCTGCCGAGAAGCCGAGGACAGGCAGAAGAGCCCCAAAGACACTTCTGGTGGATGAGCCATCAGAAGAGAAAGTAGAAGAGGAGGTTGAGCCTCTGAAGAAGAAGAAGTCCAGGGCCATGAGGGCCATTTTTCAAGATTCAGACTCCAGCTCTGATCTTGGAGATGCTCTGGAGCAAGCCATTGATGAGGCTGCCAGAATCTTGCAGGACTCCTCTGCTCCTGTCCCTTCAGAAGAGGTAATCCCCCCTATCTCTACCTCTACCCCCATTAACCTTGTTTCTCCATCAACCTCTCCTCCAGATAACCTTCCCCAAAATCCCTCACCTGCTTCTGGTGCCCCCATTGCCTCACCAGAGCAGACTATCCCGGATACCCCTATATACACTCCCTCTACCATACCTACACAAACACCTTCTCCCCCACCTTCCCAAACACCTCTTACCACATATCTTTCTCCCCCAGCACATGTCCCAGAGGTCCCCTCCACCTCTGGTGCTGAACCTACCCTGCCTTCCTCTCCCACTTCACAAACAACCTTCACTGTTTCTGTACCAGAAGTACCATCTACTTCTTCTGGTGCAGAACAACCCCTCCCTTCCACCTCTACCTCTCAAATTCCTACCCCTCCCCAATCCCATACAGAACAAGACCCAACCATCTCTATGGCTCTGGGTTTCCCTGCCCCTCCTTCTCCCACCTGTTTAACCAACGATGATAGTGAAGATGAGGAAGCTTCACTTGAGCCTGCTAACTTAGCACCTTCCTCCTCTGCCTCTGGGCCCAAACCCTTCACTTTCTCATCTGTAGAAATGGGTCCCATCAGGCAGAGTATGAGTGTAAGTGCTCAGCTCTGGCTAAGAGAGCATTTCCCAATCCTTTTGGAGCACTTACCACTTCTGGCAGAGTTGACTGATGCCAAGGTCTGGAGCAAGGCCAGACTTAAAGATGTGGAGGACCTCATGTTGTTGCTTGAGGAAATGGGTCCCTCCAACTTCACTGCATGGGAGATTGATCTGAAGCAGAGGCTAAATATACAGAACCCAGCTGAGCTGGAGACCCCTGATGCAGCTAAGATCTTGATTCACACCCTGCTTATCCAGAGAGGGGTTATGATCACTCCAGAGGGCCCCTCCTACAAGTTTGGCCCTCACTTTGTCTTCCCTTCAGAGCTCTATTCAGACAAGGAAGATTTTGAGGTCACTCCTGCCGTGCTGCAGAAGATGAAGTCTTTCTTCAATGAACAAATCATGCAGATTGGGTGATTCTCCAAGGCAATCCAACACATGGCCCCTGCTTTGATTGAGCACCAGATCCGGCAGGAGAGGAGGATCTTCTTGAAGTAGATAAAGTCCACCTTTGCTGCTGCCAAAGCCTCCTTCAAGGCAAATGGTCTCCTGGTCAAGTTGGATGTTATGCATAGCCAGAATCAGCTCCAGGAGCATGTGCTTGAGCAGCTGACGCCAGTCTCTGTGCTGAAGGTGGAGATGGCTTCTCAAATGCTGCAGACTGCCAAGTTGAAGGACTCCCTCCAGGAGATGTTGGAGAAATAGGAGAAACTAATGGCAGAGTCGAAAGCTTACCTGGAGGAGGCCAGCCAATTGCGTGATCTTCACTCTTCCTCCAACACTGCCTTGCCTGATCTCATTAGGCAGGTAGTGGAGCCCCTCCTTGATGAAGTTAAAAAGGGGGAAGAGAAGGCCAGAACTGATCTGACGAAGACCACCAATGAAACCATCTTCAGCCATGGCACTCGTCTGGACCTGCTGGAGAACACCTTGGCTCAGGCTGAGCTGCAGAAGAAGAAGAAGAAAGAGGAGCTCAAATCGCTTACCATGGCTAAACAACTTGCTGCAAAAGAGGAATCATCGGAAGCAGAGCAGGATCCTATTTCTATCTCTGGACCTGCTAAGAAGAAGATCAGAAAAGTGAAGAAGAGCTTCCTAGAAGAAGTTGTGGAAGAAGCAGAGAAGAGGTTCAGAGAAGAAACGCCTGAAGAGAGGCAAGCAAGGATTAGGAAGAACATAGATGAAGAGCAGAGGCTCCGATATGTTAGAAGGCAAAATAAGAGGAGCAGAGAAGCTGGTATCACTCCTGGTGCCAGTGGATCCAGTCAGAAGAGGAAGGCACCTGTTGAAGTCATGAACATCCCGCCTCTCAGGACAGAAGGGTCCTTTGACTCTACTGTGCCTGTTCCCCTGATAGAGAAGTGGAGAGAAGCCAAGACTCTCTGGTTCATTCAATACTACATCCAGAGGCCTCCACCAGAGGATGATGCTCTCATCAACAGAACCTTCCACACTTGGATGAAAGCCTATGATGCAGATCTCTACAAGCAGCTGATGGATTCAACTATTGAGTTCAACCTGGAGGTCACTGCCCCTGAATTCCATTATCTCAACACTCCAATGGTAGGAGTCCAGGTTGATTGGGCTGAATTGAAGAAACTGTACAAGACTAAGGTGTTGGTCAATTTCACTCCAACATCTTCTGCAGAGTTGAAGGCCATTCAGGATAGATTCCTTGACTGGTTCCTGGTGCCTAAAGAGAACAGAAGATATGCTTAGATAGGACCATACTTGCTTTGTAATCTGTAATCATCTTTATCCTTACTATTAATGAAAGTATCATATCCTCTCTGTTCAAAAGACAACCTCTTGTTGTCTTAATTGTTTGCCTGATAAGATCTATTCTAAGGTCTTATCCCTTTACTGTTTTTATGCTTAAGTCTTATTTTGATCAGTTCTGGTTGTGTTTTAACTCCATCAAAAAGGGGGAAATTGTTAGGATAAAAGTTTTATAGTTTTGATAAGTTAAAAACAAACCAGAAGATGTAATAGGACCATCTGGACCTGTTAGCCAGATGATGATCTAGATTAGGACTTAGTCTAGGGGGAACTGCCAGACCAGAAGACCCCACCAGAAGACTCACCAGAAGAGTCACCAGAAGACATATCAGAGGACTCACCAGAGGACTTCACCAGATGAGACTGACCAAAGGCAGAGGACTTTTCCCAGAACCAGACGAGTCCGGACCAGACGAGTCTGGTGAAACAAAAGATGCTCAGAATCATCTCCTGATTCAGATGAGCTATATGTTTCATCACCAGATCAGGACCAGAAGATATCAGGTTGCCTGGTGTCTGGTATTGCCTTCTCTGGAGAGAATTAGAGTTTGGCATTGGAAGCTATTGACCGTTGGTAATTCAAATCAAGTCAACAAGATCAGGATTGGAAAGTCTTGAAGTCAATCAATCCAAGGATCTCACCAACCCAATCAATCAATTAGGAAATTGATTGATTGAAGTTTCCCTAAATAGAGGATCTGATTGGATTAGCTCTCCAATGGCTACTCCCTAATCACCTCTATAAATACAGAGTGCATCCGCAAGAAAAAGGGCTAGAGAGATTCATATACGCACACGAAGATACATTCAAAGCTCTTGTTCATCCACGCACATAGCACTCTTATATTGTTCATACTTTTATATTCACTCTTAAGGAGTAGTTGGACCTCAACCTGTTCATCTACAAGATAAGGTTGAAAGCTGTTGATCTTTAGATCGAAGTTAGATCTAAAGAGAGTGTAAGAAGGAACTGGTACTTCTAAAATTCCAGTAAGTAAGTTGGTTGTTTGGTGGATAGTGAGACCCCTTTGATCAAGGGAGAGTGGACGTAGGATATTCAAATCCGAACCACTATATATCCGGTTTTATTTACTATTTTCTGCACTTAAATTCTTGTTTATTATAGTCTGCTCTTGTAAAAAGAAGTTGTCTAAGACATTGTTGGGACATTGTCAGTTTTGATTGAGATCCCAAAGCCCCTGAAAAGATGTTTGCCTTAATCTGTCTTTGTCAGGCTAGTCTTGATTAGGGTTAGTACTTAGTCATTTTACACTTCACAGGTACTCAGTGAGAGGAGAACTCACTGGAGACAATCAAGACTCAGAGCCTGAAGACGAAGGGCACCATCCTGAACTTATGGCAGTTCTCTAAGCTGGCTGAGTAAGTTTCAGTGATGAAGAGTATGACCCTGAGGTCATTACTAACTCAATCCTGTAGGGAACAGGAGGTCACTGAGTTAATGGGAAGACTTGGAGTAGAGCCAAGCAATGCAAAAGGAATTTCAGCGTCAGGACAAGACTGGTGGGCTCAAGACAAAATGAACTTAATAAGACAAGCCTGAAGCTCAGGAATAAGTTCTGACATTCTCACCAACCCGATGACGTGGACCAATCCGGGAAGGACACACATGTACGGAACCTGACATGGAGACTGAATTCAGACTGCACATTCAACGGGCAAGCATTTAATGTGCATTTAATGCAAATACCAAATCCATGCAAGGACGGCTGCTGCATGAAGATATGTCCGTTTGAAGCCACTCTACATAGATGACTAGAAGGTTATCTCTCCAACGGATAGTTTTTCAAATCACCTATAAATACAGAAGGCCTTGAACCCATTCAAGGTTACGGGAAATTTCCAAGCCAGAAATTACTTAAACTCTCAAGCATTCAAAGCATTCAACCTTTAAAAGAAGAACTCGAAAAACATCTAAATTTCCCAAGTGTTTCTTAGCAATCGAGAGTTATTCTGTATTCCAAGAGCTAAATAGCATTATCTTAAGCTTAGAAAGATTATCCAATCCTTAGCATAGCTTTGCCTTGTAAGGATAATCTTAACTTAGTTGGAATCCAAACTGAAACCAAAACCCTAAGTTAGGCTTGTTGGGAGTAAGTCAGTTAGTGTGTTAGTAAGTGGAGTTGTATAGATCAGTGAGGTTAGCTGGTCTTGGTGCACCTTGACACGTTAAAAATAAGAATCCCTTGAGTGGATTTCCTGTTGAATCGGGCCGTGGACGTAGGAGCTTGAGTCTCTGAACCACGTTAAACTCCTTGTGTTCTTACTGCTTTGATATTGTGCATACTTGCCATATTACTTGTTCATTCATTGCATTCAAATTTATCAGGCCTGAATCAATCAGGCTGATCTTCAAAAGAGCACTGCCCTACTAAACACTATTCAGAATTGAGTAAAACAAGTTTTTTCAGAAAGCAAACTAAACAAGACTTTAAACTATCAGGGCTCAAACATTTCTGCACTGAACTTGAACTGATAGTTAGCCAACTGACCCGCACCAAGTGTAGTCAGTAGGTGTGTTATCAGCTCCTAGTTCTCTACCACTCTGAGTAAAGGGGACTCAGTCAGTTTTAAGGTTGAAAAATTGGTATACGTGTATTCCCCCCCCATACACGTATTCCTCAGTCTTGTACCGGGACTAACAAGTGGTATCAGAGCAGTGGTTCGAAAGACCACTGACTTTGAATACTAATAATTTCAGAGGAGAAACTGTTGGTGGTCACTGAACAGATCTGAGTTTGCTTTTCATAAAACTTGCATCATCATGACTTCGAGGAGACTTGAAGCTTCGTTACCTAAATTCTCTGTATCTAACTTTGTCTATTGGAAGTTCAGATTAGAAGCACATCTAGATGCCATCCATGACCAGATGCCGCATGTTCTCAGGGAAGGACCGATCAAAATCACTGTCCCTAATACCAGAGGGAGAGGATATGATGATCTCGATATTGGTGTACCTATTCCTAAGGAAAGAAAGGATATGACCACTGATGAGATCAAGATGATGGGGCTTGACAACATCATCAGAAACATCATCTTGCATACGGTGCCCTTCGAGGAGTCAGCCAGGCTGATGAACTTAAAGACGGCAAAGGAGGTTTGGGATGAGCTGACAAGGATGTGTGAGGGATCTGAAAAGATCAAGGAGAACAAGAAAAATATTGCCATTCAGAAATTTGAGGCGTTCGAGATGCTGCCTGACGAGAGCATAGATCAAATGGAGTCTAGATTCATCAAGTTGATGAATGAGTTGGTGATGCTGGACAAGGATGTCCCAAGGAGAGATGTTGCTTCAAAGATCCTGAATGCCCTTCCTGAGAGATGGGACAACAGTGTAATTATGCTTAAGAACACTCAGGATATGAGTAAAAGCGCTTGAATTCGATCTCAACAAAAGAAAGAAGAAAGTTCAGTCAGAAGAAGAAGTGAAGGAGAAAACTCCTGAGAAAAGTGTGGCGTTCAAGGCCAGGTCTGAACCTGTTGAGCCCTCGTCAAATTCTTCATCAAAGTCACTGATGGAGATGAGCATGGAAGAACTCGCTGAGGAGTACAGCCTGATGGCCAGACGATTTGACAAGCTCAATTCCAGGTTTGGTCGTTATAAAAAGTTTTATCAGGACTCACGTGACAGGAAACATGAAGGAACCCACCAAAGCTCAAGGAGATATGAGGAGCGAAGGAATACTGACCAGAGGAGAGAACGTGGTGATGAAAGGAGATATTCTGAACCAAAGCCTGAAAGAAGAGACGAATAGAGACGTACTCGTGATGATAGATACCCAGCCAAGGCTGAAAGCTCACCAAGAACCAGGGAACCTGACTCAAGGAGGAACCCTGAACCAAGAAAAGAAAGAGTAAGTGAGCAGGTAGCATGTTACAACTGTAACAAAATTGGTCACTATCAGTACGACTGCCCGGAGCTGAGTGCGAGGGAGAGAGAGGAAATGAGAGCCACTAGGGATCTAAGATATGCTGATCGGAGAGCAATGTTCACTGAAGATGCAACAGACTCTGACGGTCCTACTGAAAGGTCACCTGCACTATTCTCAAATGACGAGTACGATGATGTCTGTCTGATGGCTAGGGATGAGCATGAGGTAACATCAAATTCTGTTTGTGCTTCTTACACTGGTCAAAATCCTGAGCTTAGCTCAGAGTCAGTCAGAGAAATGAACCTTCAGATCTGCCTTGATCAATTGATGGTTGATTTCTCCAGACTGCAGGAAACTAATGTCTTCTTGGTAGAGGAGAACAAGAAATTGAGTACCGAAGTTCAAAACCTGAATGAACAACTCACTCAGTATGATCTTAAAGAATCAGCTCAGATTGTGAGACTAACTCAGAAAATTGATATGATCAATGCTGAGCGTCTCCCAAGAGAGAAGATTCTGAAGGAATTGGCTGAGGAAGAGCTGGTCAGGAAGGAAGAACTAAAAGTACTTAAGAGTAAGTTTGATGACCTCTTTACCAGACATGAAATCCTGAAAAAGAGTGAGGACTCTCTCAAGAAAAAGGTTGCAGCAATGAATAAATCCTCAGTGGCTAGAGAGGAAATTAATAGCAGCCAGATACTTGGGAACAAGAAAAAGGTACTTGGATATGTTCCTGAGAAATCCTCACAAGGTCAGTCTCATGTTGCTTCAGGGAGCAACACTGAGAGGGTATTTGTTCAGACAGGCCAGAGTGCACCTAAGGTTGTGCTCCAGGCCCGTCAAACTGATAAGGGCAAGGAAACTGTTGACACAGTCAGGGTTGCTCCTAAGGTAGCTAAGCCAAAACCCAAGGGAAAGGCGAAGCAACCTAAGGAAGCCCCTGAGAGCTCAGGCCAGGGAAAACCTCAGCGAAAGCTGAGAAAGACTCAGGCCAAGAGCCATCAGACTGGTCAGCGAGGGTACCATCATGCTTGGCAATACCAAAAGGGAAGGCCAAATATGATGACACCCCCGTGGTTTTGGCATCCTGAGGCCTTTAACTGCTTTCCATTCCCTCACTTGCCTAGGGGGAATAGAAATCAGGGTCCTTATCAAGAACAAGGCCCAAGACCTGCTGCACCCAGACCTAGGAAGAACAGGAAGCCAGCCCAAAAGGCACCCACTCAGGCTCCTGTGAAGCCTAAGTCTAGCACTCATACACCATCTTCCTCTCAGGCAAAGAAGAAGAAAGTTGTGTATGTGATATTTCAGGGAGACAGATTTACCACTCTGAGGCAATCAGGGTTGTTAAGCAAGTCTGGATCCCGAAGGGTACAACTGACACGATAGGACCCAACACCCAATGGGTACCTAAAGCTTGAATTGCTTGCAGGCGGCTGTGGATCACAACAAGAGGAGAGAAGACTCAATCAAAGCTGTTTGGTACCTAGACAGTGGTTGCTCAAGGCACATGACTGGAATGAAGAGTCTTCTCCAAGAGTATCAAGCTAAAGATAGTCCACAGGTAACCTTTGGTGATAACTCAAAAGGTGTTACTAAAGGTTTTGGTGTTTTGATTATAGGTACAGTCAGAGTGGAAAATGTGTCCTTTGTGGAAGGACTGAAGCATAACCTGTTGTCAGTAAGTCAATTCTGTGACAAAGGGTTCAGTGTTGAGTTCTCATCGAATATATGTTCAGTCAAGGACAAATCAACATAAGTGCTTCTATCAGGTATAAGGAAAGGTAATGTTTATCTCGCTGATTGGAGCAGCACTATCCCTAATACTTATTTTATTGCTAAAAGCTCTCTAGAGCTCAGTTGGTTATGGCATAAAAGATTAAGCCATCTGAACTTCAAGATTCTTAACAAAATTTCTAGACAGTAACTTGTTGATGGTCTACCTAATGAAGTTTTTAGCAAAGATCACGTGTGCAAAGCCTGTCAGGAAGGGAAGCAGGTCAGAGCATCATTCAAAGAGAAAGCTTCCTATTCCACTGACAGGATACTTCAGCTCTTGCACATGGATTTATTTGGTCCCATAACACCTGTGAGTATGAATGGTAGAAAGTATACCCTTGTGGTTATTGATGATTATTCTAGATATACTTGGGTTATTTTCTTGTTAAATAAGAAGGAAACACAGGTGAAGCTTCCAGAGTTTCTCAGGAGACTCAGCAATGAGAAGAATCAGTCCATTACTAAGACCAGATCTGACAAGGGCACTGAATTTATAAATTCATATATTTCTGACTTTTGTAATGAACTTGGTATAGCTCATGAGACTTCTGCAGCTAGAACCCCACAACAGAATGGTGTCGCTGAAAGGAGGAACATGACACTGAAGGAAGCCGCAAGGACCATGCTGGCTGAGTCAGGATTGCCTAAGAAATTCTAGGCTGAGGCAATCAACACTGCATGCTACACTCAAAACAAATCCATGCTGAACAAACAACATGCTCAGACCCCATATGAGACATGGAACAAAAGGAAACCTCGTATTTCTTATTTTCATGTATTTGGTTGTAAGTGCTTCATCCTCAACAATGGGAAGACCCAATTGAAAGCCTTTGATAGCAAATCTGATGAAGGAATATTCTTAGGATATTTTGAAGTTAGTAAAGCCTTCAGGGTTTACAATTGTAGGACCCTTGTTGTGGAAGAATCACCTCATGTTGTCTTTGATGAATCTGCTAATGAGTCCAGGGCAAAGGTGTTGAATCCTGACACTGAGGAGGTCACAAGGAGTGTGACAAGGCTGAGCTTGAAGAATCAACCTGATCCTAAGATCAAGACTGTGGCAATTCCAAGATGGGATGATGATGACGGTCAGGATGAGGAATCAGGTACCACTCCTAAGCCCAGCACATCAGGGATTGTTGAACCTCAGACTGAGGAACAGGCTCAACCTGAGGTAAGCACCGTCTATGAAGATGCTGTTGCAGCTGAGACGGTTCCTGAGTCACCTCATCAAGGGGGAATCAATGTCCCTGACATTGAACTTATTAATCCCTTTGGAATTGACTCAGGATCATCCCCTTCTGTTCAATTTCCTGAATTTTATGAGCCTGTAGACACTAACATTGCAGGTACTTCAGGAACAACTCCTGGCAAAAGAACATGGTTAGAGGATCATCCCATGGATCAAATCATTGGTGATCCAACTGAGGGAGCCAGGACCAGACGGTTCCATGGTGAGAGTGCATTGTTTTGCTGCTTTCTCTCTGAGCAAGAGCCTCAGAACATTGAAGAAGCTCTCACTGACTCGAACTGGATCATTGCCATGCAAGAGGAGTTGAATCAGTTCACAAGAAATCAGGTTTGGGAACTGGTAGATAGACCTAGGCATCAAGGTGTGATTGGTACCAAGTGGGTCTTTAAGAACAAGAAGGATGAAAATGGTGTTGTGGTAAGGAACAAGGCTAGACTGGTTGCAAAAGGGTATTATCAGTCTGAAGGAATAGACTATGATGAGACTTTTGCTCCAGTGGCTAGGTTGGAAGCTATCAGGTTATTCCTTGCCTATGCAACATATAAGAAGTTCAAGGTGTATCAAATGGATGTCAAGAGTGCCTTCCTGAATGGTGTACTCAATGAAGAGGTATATGTTGAACAACCTCCCGGGTTTGAGGTTGGAGATAGAGTATACCATTTGAAGAAATCACTCTATGGACTTAAGCAAGCACCAAGAGCTTGGTATGATACCCTCTCTCAATTCCTGACAGATCATGGGTTCAAGAAGGGAACTGTGGATAGGACACTGTTCAGGATCACTGAAGGTGATGACATTCTCTTGGTCCAGATTTATGTGGATGACATAATATTTGGATCACCAAATCATCAGCTCTGTGAGAAATTCTCTAAGTTGATGACTGGTAAATTTGAGATGTCCATGATGGGAGAGATGAACTTCTTCTTAGGATTGCAGGTCAAGCAGACTGATTAAGGTATCTTCATAAATCAGGCCAAGTATACAAGAGACTTGATTCATAAGTTTGGTGTTCAGAACAGCAATCCTGCCAGGATCCCTATGAACACAAATTGGAAGATGGATCCTGATACTGAAGGGACTTCAGTAAATCAGACTGAGTATCGTGGGCTGATAGGTTCTTTGTTGTACCTGACTGCAAGTAGGCCTGACATTACGTTTGCAGTTGGTGTATGTGCTAGGTATCAGTCTGATCCCAAGAGAAGTCATTTGGAGGCTGCTAAGAGGATACTTAAGTATTTGAAAAGAACAGTCAATATGGGACTATGGTACCCTTCAGATGACAACTTAGAACTGACAGGTTATTCAGATGCAGATTATGGAGGTTGTAGGATTGATAGGAAATCAACCTCAGGGACATGTCAGTTTTTGGGAAGTAAGTTGATCTCGTGGTTTAGTAAGAAGCAGAATTCAGTGGCTACATCCACAACTGAGGCTGAGTATATGGCTGCAGGTAGTTGTTGTGCTCAGATTCTATGGTTGAGGCAACAGTTGAGGGACTACCAAGTATTTGCTAATCAGGTTCCAATCTATTGTGATAACAATAGTGCTATAGCAATTACTCAGAACCCAGTGCTTCACACAAGGTGTAAGCATGTGGATATTAGGCATCACTTCATTCGAGATCATGTGGAGAAGAAAGATATTAGGATGGAGAAGATTCACACTGACAGGCAAAGAGCTGACATCTTGACTAAGCCTTTGGCTGAAGCAAGGTTTATGGAACTGTCAGTGGAGTTAGGACTCTTAGATCCAGGAGAGCAGTCAGTGTAGGGTTCTAGGGGGAACTCAGGCCAGACTCGACTCAACGAGGTTTCAGGGTGCTACAATGTCTCCCTGACAGGTATGAGTTCTAACCTGACTCCTGTGAATTTCAAGCGTCTCCCTGAGTCCTTCGTCCTGAAAATCTTTATTAAATGCATTCCATTTTCATTAAAAGCGCGCCTTTTCATATTTAAAACCCACGCGCACGGAGCATTTAATGCTACAGTTACTTTTTCATATACGTGTCCGTTTTATACGGAATATGACTGACATGGGGTTTGATTGAAGCTGAGATTAATCCTGGCCCCTAATTTCAAAACCTTTCGAATTCAGGGATCAATCTCAACCCCACGTTTGAGTAACTGACTTAGTCTTGTCAATCAAGAGCGCCATTTGAGGTTTTGACGCAAACACAACGCACAATCTGCACACTGAGTTTTCTCTTGCTCAAACACAGCAATTTCAAAAATCTCTTCCTTTCTAAAAACAATGGCATTTCTTAATTCCAACTGGACAACCGACAAGATCGTAGACGTTGTCGAGAACAAGCTGATACACATGGAGCAAGTTATCTCCATGGAAGGTATCTGTCTTACAGTTGAGGAAATCAAACCCGTATTCAAGTGGATTTTCGATGCTGGGTTGGAAACATACTTCACCACCCGCCCTATTTATGTGCTCCCAAGAACAGTTGTAGAAGCATACTTTAATATGTTCTTACGGAAGGGGGAGATTTTTACAAAGGTGACTGTGCTTAAGCCGACGGGAGAGAAGGACGGCGACGGCGAACCTCTCTACAACTCAGAGGTGGTCACTATTAACGTCAGAAGGGCGGTGAGGGAAGTCTTCAAGTTGCCATTCTCTGGCATCAACCCAAGAACGTATAAGGAGAACTCGGAGGGAGAACTTCTTGGGAAATGGACCAAGTCTGGGTCATCAGAGTTCAAGGCTCGTCAGAACAAGAATACGTTAAAGCCTGAGTACAGAGCTCTGGTGGATTTGGTGTCCAAGATGGTAATGGGTGCGACTGGCTCTCACGAGCAACTGAGCCAGCCCAAGCTGAGGCTCATGGGAGCAATTGTTGATGGAGTGGAAGCGAACTGGGAGCAGCTTTTCCTTGATCAACTCCATCAGGCTGGATTGGACAAGCTTAAGCGAGATGAGGAGAAGAAGCACATATCTGTCAGTGCCATCTTGCCATTCGGAATGAGGATGTCCATCCTGATTGCTCATGCTTGCCATGAGTATACCTTCGATTTTGAGGACAGTCTCTCCTCAAAGAAGGTAATGTTTTCCTCACTGAGTGATACCTATTCAGTGCTAGGGCTGACTGATCCCAATGCGAAAGCAAAGGGTCAGGCCAAAAAGCCAGCTGGTAAGGCCAAGAGAGTGGCAATCAGTCTCATTGAACGGGTAGATGACCTCTTTGAGAGGAGTAAGGACGGTGAGGAGGTTGCAGCTGAAGAGGTGGAGCAGCCTGAGGCGGAAAAGGCTGAGAAGAAGAAGAGGGTGAAAATCGTGCTGTCAGGGAAGAGCACGAAATCAGGGACTGAGTCTGATCCCAAGAAGGCCGGGTCTGAGGCTGAGGGAACAGACGATGACGTCAGGAAGGAGGGTAATCAGGGAGAGAGGCCCCTAAAGAGGCTTAGGAAGGGAATAAAAAAGTCCCCTGCTAAGAGACTGCCTGAGGTGAGTGAGAGGGAGAAGTCAAGCTCTCCTGGAGCCTCTGACTTGGAGGAAGTGAGAAAATCTGTCGAGACGGCTGAGTTGTTGCAGCCTGAGACAGTACCCACTCAAACACCCCCAAACCCTGAAACCCAAACATCTTCCAACCCTGACCCTACCTCTCAACCCACTGAAACACCCCAAACAGAGCCAAATCATCCTACTGAGTCAGCGCCATCAAATTCTCCCACGAATGAGCCTGACCAGTTAGCCGAGCCAAATCTTCCAAACCCCACAGACTTTCCATCATACCCCAATCCCAAGGACTGTCCCAAATCCATTTCAGTTGAAGAAGATGAATTCCTTGAAGCGGAGGAGGAGGAATTAGATGAACACATGGCTGGTGGGATTCTGGAGAACACTCTCAGGGGGAATGCCACAGAATGGGCAGGAAAGTGCTGGCCTGGGCTGTACAAGTACAATGAGCTACTGGCGTATGTGATTGAGCTCAAGGTTTGGTTGGACTTCAAACAATCAAACATGCAGGAGCAACATCTGCTAGTGGACGCTCGTGGCTGGGAGCACTGAGAGACTGAGGAAGCCAAGATTTGCTCCTTCTTTGGACTGACTAGCTGGCTTCAACTTCTGAACTTTGATAACCTGAAGCAGCTAGTGGCTGATATGATGTCCAAGAGAAAGGCTGACATCCTGTCTGGTGACGAGAAGGATGATGAGGATGATGATGGAGCTCAGGGTGGAGACATGGAAAAGGCAGTGGAGGAGACTGCACAGGAGGTTGATGAGATGATCTCTGAGCCTCAGGCTCAGGGGGAAGGTGATAAGGACACTGGTGCCAAGGATGGACCAGTGGCTGAGGATGTTTTGAACATCTCAGCTGCCAATGAGACATCTGTCGATGAAGGGATTCCCTGCCCTGAGACAAGAGAGGAAGATGTTGAGGCATCCAAGGAGACTCTCAGTTCTGAGGGACTTGTTTCTAAGGTTCAAGATAGCTTAGCTGAGCCTGAGGAGACGGCTATGACTACTTCACAACTGCATTCAGTGCACCTTGAAGAAGGGACAGATGCCGCAGGGGCTGACAAGGGAAAGCAGCCAATCACTGACGAGGCCGTAGAGGATGATGCAGATGTGATAATAACTGGGGTCGGCCGTGCTGAGTTCACAAGCATAGTGGAGGTCAAGCAGGAGAAAACCACAAAAAATCTAGCTTAACTTCAGGAGGAAGTAATGAGGCTACGAGCTGAAAAAGAAGAAGACTCCAAGGCCCTGGCAAAACACATCAGGTGGACAAAGTCAGCCTACAACACCCTTGCCAACAGGGAGCTGATTTTGCTAAAGAGGACGATGACTGACACGGCCAAGTCAGTGAGGAATGAGAGGAAGCGCACCAAGAAGATGCTTAGGAACACTCTCAAGAAACTTGATGAGAGGGATGCGATCAGGGATGAGAAGTTGAATCAGGCAGTTGACAGGCTTGCAATTCAGACTGGAGCTATTGTCACTCAGGCCATGAAGGACTCAGGGTCCAAACTGGAGCTGGAGTCAGGGAAGTTGGATCGCACCTCTCAGTCAGTGGCAGATATTTTGGCGAAGGCCACTGAGGAGTCGGCAAAGATACTAACTGAGGCCAGCAGAGCCAGTGGTGAGTCCTTGAAGGTGGAGGAAAGGATCACCAAGGCTGAACAAAGACTCCAACTCTCTATGGAGGTCTTTGAGAAGAAAGTCAATGCTGCTATCAGTTCGGTTTCTTACGCAGGCACTGGGATTGCCACGGGAGTTGAGATGCTGAAGGAGGGCGTATTGGAAGTTCAATCTTTAGCCTCTTTTGTTATCAACAGTGGAGCTGAGTCACTCCCATCCCAGGCCAATGATGATGCCAAAAAGGAGGAAAAGAAGAAGAAAAGATCCCGCCCTGAGGCATCGGAGGCAGTCAACCAAGGTGAGACCATTCTAGCTGACCCTGAAGCCAATCCTGAAGGGAATATACTAAGGGTGAGAAAGTCAGCTAGGTTAGCGGCAGTGGAGAAGGAAGAAGAGGAAGTTGTTGCCAGGCTGAGAGCGGAGGCAACAAAGGCAAAGGCAGATGAACCTTCCAAGCAACAACCTGAGCCAGTTCAGAGATCGTCTCCCATGAGCTCAAGGAAGAATCCCATCACTTACTCAGGGGAGTTGGTGGCGGAGCTATGTGCTGAAGCATGGGGAGATCACTCTGAGAAATCTGAGGCTATGCGCAGAACTGAAATTGCTCAGAAAGAGAAGATGCGGATCTTGGAAAAGAAGGTTGAGAAGCTGACTGATATCACTGAGTTTCAACAACGAGAACTGGATGACGCAGTGATCAGCTTGCTAAGGAGGAAGAAGGCGAAACCTGAGCCTAGGAAGTACAGGAAGAAGCCAACAGTTAGGAAATCAACAATTCTTCAAATCAGTAGGCCTGAATCAGGAGTAAGGGAAGCTTTTGTCGATGAGTTCGTCTCAGAGGCATTAAAGGAGTTTTGGACTGATGCAAGGGATGAATTTGTTAGATTGTGGTATGTTGTGAAGAAGTGGGGCGACACTGATGATATCAATGCCCACTTCACTGACTACATGATGGACAATCATCTTGAGCTATTCCAGAAGATCTTGGAGGAGGCTGATGCAACTCAAGTTCAAGTGAAGGCTCCTGAGTTCACCATTCGAGCTCCTCCCTTGGTTCCTGGAACTCAAAAGCATGACACAAAGGCCATCATGATGGAAGTATTGAAGATAGCCAAAGCTGAAGGATACGTGAACCAACCTAGAAGACTTGACGAGCTGAAGGCAAGAGTCTATGCAGGATATGGACTCAAACCTGAAATGAGATTAGTCTAGGTGTTCACAGGCTTTCTTTGTAATAGACTAGATTCATTGTAACCATTTCCACATCAATCAATGAAATCTATTATTTTTGCCCACAGACAAAAACTCATTGTCTTCTTGGCTGTTATTTAAATTCTGTACTTTATCAAGAATTGCTCTAACACTGACTTATCTTATAGATAGGCTCATATTTCCTCTAAGTGTTTTGAGGATCTTTTCAGTGTTTTGGCATCATAAAAAAGGGGGAAATTGTTGGGACATTGTCAGTTTTGATTGAGATCCCAAAGCCCCTGAAAAGATGTTTGCCTTAATCTGTCTTTGTCAGGCTAGTCTTGATTAGGGTTAGTACTTAGTCATTTTACACTTCACAGGTACTTAGTGAGAGGAGAACTCACTGGAGACAATCAAGACTCAGAGCCTGAAGACGAAGAGCACCATCCTGAACTTATGGCAGTTCTCTAAGCTGGCTGAGTAAGTTTCAGTGATGAAGAGTATGACCCTGAGGTCATTACTAACTCAATCCTGTAGGGAACAGGAGATCACTGAGTTAATGGGAAGACTTGGAGTAGAGCCAAGCAATGCAAAAGGAATTTCAGTGTCAGGACAAGACTGGTGGACTCAAGACAAAATGAACTTAATAAGACAAGCCTGAAGCTCAGGAATAAGTTCTGACATTCTCACCAACCTGATGACGTGGACCAATCCGAGAAGGACACACACGTATGGAACCTGACATGGAGACTGAATTCAGACTGCACATTCAAAGGGCAAACATTTAATGTGCATTTAATGCAAATACCAAATCCATGCAAGGACGGCTGCTGCATGAAGATATGTCCGTTTGAAGCCACTCTACATAGATGACTAGAAGGCTATCTCTCCAACGGATAGTTTTTCAAATCACCTATAAATACAGAAGGCCTTGAACCCATTCAAGGTTACGGGAAATTTCCAAGCCAGAAATTACTCAAACTCTCAAGCATTCAAAGCATTCAACCTTTAAAAGAAGCACTCGAAAAACATCTAAATTTCCCAAGTGTTTCTTAGCAATCGAGAGTTATTCTGTATTCCAAGAGCTAAATAGCATTATCTTAAGCTTAGAGAGATTATCCAATCCTTAGTATAGCTTTGTCTTGTAAGGATAATCTTAACTTAGTTGGAATCCAAACTGAAACCAAAACCCTAAATTAGGCTTGTTGGGAGTAAGTCAGTTAGTGTGTTAGTAAGTGGAGTTGTATAGATCAGTGAGGTTAGCTGGTCTTGGTGCACCCTGGCACGTTAAAAACAAGAATCCCTTGAGTGGATTTCCTGTTAAATCAGGCCGTGGACGTAGGAGCTTGAGTCTCTGAACCACGTTAAACTCCTTGTGTTCTTACTGCTTTGATATTGTGCATACTTGCCATATTACTTGTTCATTCATTGCATTCAAATTTATCAGGCCTGAATCAATCAGGCTGATCTTCAAAAGAGCACTGCCCTACTAAACACTATTCAGAATTGAGTAAAACAAGTTTTTTCAGAAAGCAAACTAAACAAGACTTTAAACTATCAGGGCTCAAACATTTCCGCACTGAACTTGAACTGATAGTTAGCCAACTGACCCGCACCAAGTGTAGTCAGTAGGTGTGTTATCAGCTCCTAGTTCTCTACCACTCTGAGTAAAGGGGACTCAGTCAGTTTTAAGGTTGAAAAATTGGTATACGTGTATTCCCCCCCCCCATACACGTATTCCTCAGTCTTGTACCGGGACCGACAGACATTTAATTTAAAGCTTCCGCAATTTATCAATCTAGTGGGACCAACACACTCCATGATGAACAACAAGTCAGACGATAAAAATTATGGACGAACAAGACTTATTCCCGAGACTAATACTAACCAACAGCTGATGCATTGATGACGAGCAGCTATCTGACGAGCAAGTATCCAGCGAGCAACTTCTTAAAGAGATCAAAGGTCAAATAGAACCAATTCGCGAAGAGATGATCGGTGAACAACTTATTAGCTTTCAATCCCATGAGCAAACAAATAGTGATCAAAGAACAAGGTACAAAACCGCCTTATATCCAAAGGCGAACAACTTTGAAGACGGATCAAGACCAAAATCAAGACTTTATAACTAAGTTTCAGCATAGATAAGGTCAAGATTAGTAAAAAGGACACATGTCAAGCATGCATGCTTGGAAGTCCAAAGGTTTAGTCCACCACCTGCTTGTTAGAATGTATAAATAATCTGCTCTCCACAAATAAATAATAAGTTCAAATAAATGTGTTGTTTCTATGTACATGAAAAATTGTTAGTTCCTCCTCAAGCATTGATAAAAACAACTAAGTCTCTTCAGTGATAACAACTAATACTCTTCAGTGAAAATAACTAATACTCTTTAGTAAAAATAATTAAGACCCTTCAATGATTCATATATGAACCAATTTCACTTTATACTTTGTCATCACTAAATCTCACGCGCCCTTTATTAAAAGACAAATTATAGAGTGAAAATGGTTCATATATGAACCATTGAAGGATATTAGTTGTTTCCATTAAAGAATATTAGTTGTTTACACTAAAGAGTATTTATTGTTTTCACTAAAGAGTATTAGTTATTTAGTAAAAATAAACCAATATGCTTTAGTATAAACAACTCATACCCTTCAGTGAGAACAATTAATACTCTCTAGTGAAAACAACTTATACCCTTCAATAATTCATGTATGAATCAATTTCACTCTATCCATACTCTTTTTTTTTGTATGAGTTATTTCACTAAAGGTGTATTAGTTGTTTACACTAGAGAGTATTAGTCTATCTAATAAAAAATATACTTTTTCAATATTAATGTGTTTGATTATTATCTATAAATTTATTTTAAATCTATAAAGTATAGAGTGGAAATGGTTCATACATGAACCATTAGACAGGTTTTAGTTGTTTTCACTAAAATGTATTAGTTTTGGAGGGTATTAGTTATTTTCGCGGATGTATTATAAGTTGATTACATTAAAGAAATTAGTTGGTTATGTTGTTACCCAAAATATGTATCTTAATACGATTTATGTGGCTTTGAGTGGGTAACTAACTTAATGATATGAGATTAATTAGGCATTGATTGCTTGAGGCTTGTATGTAATAAATGAAGAACAATAAGCAATAAATGAACAGAGATTTGCCAAGTCTTTATGAAGACTCGGGCTTAAAGTAGTTGGATCCTCTATTAAATGTCAATGAGCATGTACTTATAGCCCAAGGGTATTCCCTTGGGCAGCCCTAAAGCTATCTGGGCAGCCCAGCATTTAATGCTTGGGCTGGCCCTAGTTTCGAGTTTGGGCTGAGGCCCTCTGAGGTGGCGACCTCGGCCTAATGCGAGGCGGGCACGTGGAAAGTGCTCGTCCTTTTCTCTGCCTTTGATGGGATTATTCCCTAAAGTGTGACCTGTCCCCCTGGGTTAGGTAGAGATTCACTGTTCCTTGTCCTTTTTAAGGAGTGATTGCCTTTGATGGTGTCTGACATCGCCTTTAGTGGAGTGTATGGACCCTCCTCTTGCCTGTTGGGAAAATAGGGGTGCCCGGAATCTATTCGGGATGAAATTTAAATACGAATTTAAATACAATTATTACTAGCATGAATTAATCCTAATTAATTCAAATAATAATTCCAACAACTAATTTTCATCATGCATGTTGAATTAATTTCACATATTAACTATGGCGGAATAAACAAGTAAATATGTGATTAACGTACCTCTTGTAGAATTGGCCTTTGGATATACGGGACAATTACGATCTCGCTCTATTAACCCAAAAACCTTCTCAAGTATTTCCCTTTCACCTCACTTGATCACCGGTGGGAGATGCTTTCAAGTAATTTAATAAACTAAGGAAAAAGAAAAATATCTATGCTCTTGATTTTTTCAACACATGGAATTACGTACTTGGGGATGAAATAATCATCCCCTATTTATAATAGTGAGGGGACGAAAATTACATATCTTTTGGGCAAGAGAAAATCTTTTCTTAGACTCTAAGAAATCTTGAATATATCTCATATATTCTTTTCTCCATAATAAAATATTCCACAAAAATCTCACCCTTATTATTAAGCTTGTATTTTTCGAAAATTTTAAGAAGTAAAACACAAGATTTAGATCTTCTTGAATATATGAGATAATCTTGTATTCCAAGAATACTTATCCTCCATAATATCTTTCCAAGAAAATCAACAAAATCTTTTTCCTTCTTAATTACTAATTTTCGAATTCAACAAAGAAAAATCAGCATATTTATTTTCTTTTATTTTATCACCTTATCATTATTGGGCTACTTAATGGGCTACTTGAGGGGCCTTTAAGGAGAATTAAGATTGGACCTCCTAATGGACTTCTGAATTTCAATATTGAGCCCCAATATAATTCAGCCCATTAATATTAATTATTACCACTAATAAATTAATATTGCACTATCCATCTTAATCCATATTACGATAATATGGGCTCCCGGTTATTATTTCCCGCGTTTAGGATTATCAAGTCCATTAATTAATCAAGCTTCTGAATAGCTCTAAATTAATTAATATATTTCACCTTGGAGTAAAGACAGCTCAACATTATTATTCGTACCGAAGAAACTAATTCTTCACTTGCAAGATTTGGTACAATAAAACTTCTGAGCCCACCAAGGGGACTAATCACACGAGCCGTACTCGCACGCGTTTCTCCGTATTAAATCTTAGCAACCGTCGTATGATTAATATTACTGCCCAAGACACAAAGTTCAAAGTCGCAATGATTCTCACCCAACATGAATCAAAGCAGTAACCATTAAGCACACACAGTCCTATTTAAGTGACGGAGATTAAGAAATCAACAACCACTGAGGTCTAATTCTTCACCTTTCAGAACAAAAGAATTTATCCTTGCTGTAGGTCCTCTTCAACACATACTAAATGTGCTAGTGCAATCTCTTAGTCAAGACAGACCAATCTGAGCCTTACATATCGACCTTTCACGGCGGATTGTTCAATTCCACCTGGGTCGTGAAAATGTACGTTTAGTTACAAGTAAACTGTTAATGTTGTCTTCCGTGATCGGGTATCACCACATTAACTACAATGTAACATGTACTATATATTGAACGGTTTGCAATAGAAATTCAACATTCAATCATAACTAAAGAAAATGTGATAAAAGAATTATTCTCATAAAACGAGTGTTTGATACACGAGTTATACAAAGTAAAAGCATACTTTCACGTATAACTCCAATAATCTCCCACTTATACTTAAAGTCTGCTTTTAGTATACATCACGCATGTCTTATTGTAGTAGCTCTACGTGACATCTCATGTCAACCTACACTAACCTAATAATTCCTCCCACTTATACTTAAAGCAGATTGGCAATAGTCTTGATTCCCATTCCATCCACATATCTCTCGAATGTACTCAGAGGCAGACCCTTTGTGAATGGATATACTAGGTTGTCCTCCGACATTTACCTTTGCCACCTCTTTATCTCCTCTCTTAACGATTTCTCGTATAAGATGGTGTTTTCTTTCAATGTGTTTGCTGGCCTTGTGGGCTCTTGGTTCCCTTGAATTTGCAACTGCTCCGGCATTGTCACAAAAGACAGTTATCTTGTCGGGCAAATTCGGAACAATGTCTAAGTCCACTAAGAAGTACTTGAGCCAAACCGCTTCTTTCGCTACTTCACAAGCAACTACTTATTCAGCTTCCATGGTCGAATCTGCGATGCATTTCTGCAAATCGCTTCTCCATGTCATGGCTCCTTCTCCCATGCAAAACACACTACCCGAGGTAGGTATTTTGGAGTCTATGTCTGATTGAAAATTTGAGTCCGTGTATCCCATGGGATTTAGATTGTCTGATTGTTAAATCAGCATTCCATACCAAGTTCTTTTCAGAAACTAAAGAACGCATTTAATTGCAATCTAATGTGCTTTCCCGGGGTTACTTTGATATCTTGCCCTCATGCCCACGGCAAAGCAGATATCCGGTCTCGTACACAACATTGCATACATAAGACTTCCTACGTCCGAAATGTACGAAACGTCTTTCATGTCATCTATCTCCACTTGCGTCTTAGGGCATATTTCTTTAGATAGATGGATTTCGTGCCTAAAAGGTACAAAACCTTTCTTGGAATCTTGCATGCTGAAATGCTTCAAAACAGTGGCTTTGTATAAAACTTGCGATAAACCCAACATCCTCCTCTTGCGATCTCGAGTGAACTTGATCCCAAGGATGTGATCGGCTTTCCCTAAGTCCTTCATATCAAACTGATTTGACAGCCATACCCTTACGTCTGACAATACCTTTACATTGTTTCCAATGAGCAGAATATCGTCTACGTATAATACTAAGAATACCACCTCAGTTCCGTCACATCTTTTATACACACAACTTTCGAACTTGTTTTGATCACAAACCCATAAGACTTAATAACTTGATCAAAACACTGGTTCCAAGTACGCGATGCTTGCTTAAGTCCATAAATGGATCTCTTAACCTTGCATACGAGGTGCTCTTGGCCTTTTTCAACGAAACCTTTGGGCTGTTGCATATAGATCCCATCAAGATTTCCGTTAAGGAAAGCTGTCTTGACATCCATTTGCCAGATCTCGTAATCTAAGTGCGCAGCGATCGACAAGAGAATACGGATGGACTTAAGCATAGCTACAGGCCACAGGCCACAAGTCTTGCTTTGAAGGTCTCTACCCTTCTGTCCGGTCCTCTTTTCCTCTTGTGCACCCACTTGCATCCAATGGGCTCTACCCCACTAGGTGGATCAACCAACTCCCACACTTGATTATAATCCATCGAACCCACCTCGGTTTCCATTGCGGTTTGCCACGCCTCCGTGTCTTTGTCTTGGATTGCCTCGTCGTACGTTCATGGGTCTGATTCATCATTGGGAATCAAATCCGAAGATTCTCCAATTCCCATGAATCTCTTGGGTTGCCTTGCAATCCTCCCACTACGACGGGGTTCCGGTTGTGAAGGTGTGACGTGTGGTATATCATCTTGTATACTTGGTATAGGAGTTTGCCCTCTTAACTCGTCTAAAGTAATCTCACTTCAGGGCTTTCTTTTGTTCATATAGTCTTCTTCCAAGAATTTAAAGTACGAACTAATCACGGTCTTTTAATCCTTGAGACTATAGAATATACACCCTTTCGTTCCCATGGGATATCCTATAAACAACCTTAATTCCAAACGTGGATCCAATTTACCAGCTTCCTCGTCTAGCACGTATGCCGGACAACCCCAAATCCGCAAGTGTCTTAGACTGGGCTTGCGCCTGGTCCACAATTCCATTGGGGTTTTAGGAACCGATTTGGATGGCACCAAGTTTAGAATGTAAGTCGTTGTTTCCAAGGCGTTACCCCAAAACGACTTGGGTAAATCCGAATAACTCATCATGGATCTGACTATTTCTAAAAGAGTCTGGCTCCTTCGTTCCGCCACACCGTTCTATTGAGGGGTTCCCGGTGCGGTCAACAGGGATACAATCCCTTCGTCTGATAGCTAGTTCAAGAATTCATCGCTAAGGTATTCGCCTCTACGATCAAATCGTAGAAACTTGATACTTCTTTCCCTATGCATCATAAGGTAGATGTATCCATATCTCGAGTAATCATTGAAAAAGACAATTTACTCATACCCCTTCTTGCTATGATCGTCATTGAACCACACATACCGGTATGAACGAGTTCTAACACTTCCGTGGTTCTATTCCCCTTGGCTCCAAATGCCCTCTTGGTCATTTTACCCTCTAAACAGGATTCACAAGTTGGAAACGGTTCGACTTGGAATGATTCCAAGGATCCGTCTTTCACCAATCTCTCTATCCGCTTTAGATTAATATGACCTAGTCTAAGATGCCATAGAAGTGTTTCGTTCATCTCCGAAGAACGCTTTCTTTTATTGCTTGAAATAATCGATGTGTTATTAGATTCAATTTTGTGAGTGGTGTGCCCAAAAAATGGTATAAAGACCATCCATTGAAATTCCGGAACAGATAAACTCATCGTTTCAAGAAATAATAACATCCTTATTAAAAGAAACTGAGTATCTATTCAAACAGTTTAGAAACTGAAGGTTGAGTTCTTTCAAAACTAGGAACATGAGGAACGTCTCTCAAGACCATAACTCTATCTTCACAAGATAGACGCACTTCTCCCACTGCTTCAGCTGCCACTCTCGTAGCATTGCCCGATGTGATGGGGATCTCACTTCCGTTAAGTCGTCAGGTTAGCTTAAACCCATGAAACAAATGTGATCAGTAGCTCTCGTATCCACTATCCACGAATAGACAGCATACACCACTTCACAAGCTTCGACGACTAAGGTGTGTGAATTACCTAACTTTCCTAGCCTCTTAGGCTTGGAATAGGCAGACCTCCATTGTCCTCTCTCACCGCAACTAAAACACTTCCCCTTTGATGCTAGCCTTTGCATTTACCTTTCGCAACAATTGGGTTTGCTTGGATCCGGCCTTTGGTTCTCTTCCTCTTTTTCCCTCCCTTGGGACCAAAAGAGGTAGACGGACCATTAGCCACCATAGCACTAGACTGGTGCTCCATTTTCACCTCCACCGAAACTAAAGCTTGCAAGAGCTCGGGCAAACGATTTATCCGTTCATTCATCTGACAGTTCAGACGAAACTGCTCAAAGCTTCTCGGTAGAGAATGGTATATGAAATCAATCAAAATCTGCACCAAGTACTTCCAACTTGTTAAGGTATGCCATTATCTTGAGAACGTGCTCCCTCACGGGTGTTCCCTCCACCATTTCCAACTTGACCGAGTCATGTCTGGTGAACTGATTAGTCATGGGTTTGATGTGAGGACATCTCTTCAAGGTGTTCCATGATTTCAACAGCGGATACAATGTCTCCATGAACGCGCCTCAAATCCTCAGACAGAGATGTCAAGATAATGCACTTCATGTGTTCATTGTCACGCTTCCAATCATAAACTGCCTCTACCCATTGCTTGACTTATCATTAGGCTTGCCGGGTATATTAACATAAATAACCCAATTGTGTTTTCGTGCAGTAAGGACAAATTTAAAAAAAAACTTTTCCAATCGATATAAATCACTCCAAAAAGTTTATTAACTTTAAGTATATTAAACAGTGGATTAAAAGGTTGCGACATGATGAAATGAGAATAAATCATACATTCATATCAATATCTAGAAAAATATGAAATTATCACATAATTCGATCACATCAATTATATTGAAACCTTAAAACAATATAATCATGCATCAACCAACATCTTGAAACAATTTAAATGCACCACGAGGGGTGGTCTATACATTTAAATACATTCAAGCGGATCACAAACTTAGAAGTTACAAATCCTTAATTCAAAATTAATAGTTGGCTCCCACTTTGACCACATAGAAATTGACAGGGACTCCGAAGGGAGTAAGTTAATATCAATTTCCTATGCCTAAGTAATAACCATAATTAAATACATGATTATTATTTCGCTTTGAGAAAGCCACTCGGGGTGAGGGTCAATACCGCCACTAGTAATAATCCACAATCATCCTTTCGGAATTTATTCATGTGAAATCCGTTCTTTTGGCCGATCCGAGGGGGAAATGTATTCCAAAAGAACTTCACAAATAAATAAATTATGGAGGCCAAATTAATCCAATTTTAATATCCGGAATAAAATTGCGATTAAATTAAACATACTTAGTAATTTTTGAAAGTAAGGTTTTTCTTGGACAATTAAATTCATGCAAACACATATTAACAAATAATAATAGGTGCACGAAATAAAACATCCATCAAAACAAAATTAAACACATTGGAGCACTCAAATCCAATTGTCACGGTTTAATTTCATCACGTCTTGATGCGAAAAATCGTCCTTGTTGCTTTCCGAAGTTCGTCTCGACATGCTCCCACTCGAACAGCAACACTTCATAAAAAACAGCATCGTTTGGGGTTCGGGACGATGTTTAAAATCACACGGAAAAAAAACACGAACCGAAAAAATTCCACGGCCCGAGATACGGCGCGCGTCAGCCCACGAAGTGGGCCCGCGTGCCTCTCGGCCAGAAGCGCCGAAGCGCTGCAGGAGGCGCACCGAGGCGCAACACCGAAGCGCACCCGAGGCGCTGCACGGAGGCGCACCCGAGGCGCACCCGAGGCGCTGCACAGAGGCGCACCCGAGGCGCTGCACGGAGGCGCACCCGAGGCGCACCAGGCCGTGCCTAAGGCGCGCGCGCGCGTGCGTGCGGCGCCGGCCTCCCGTCGCGCCCGGGTCGTGCGCCGTGCACCCCGTGCGCTATTTTTCGCCGTTCGTCTCCGTTTTCTTCACCCCTTGCATGATTTTACGTCCATACACGCGCCACGCTTGTATGCGTCGTCCGGGTACGCCGTTTTTAATTCTTCGTTCTTCGTCACGATCCGGTTACAATTTATTTTATATAAAAATAAATACTAGAGCTAGACTAGTCTATTACAATGATCAAATCAAAATAAAAACAACTAATCTACTCGTGGATTTTCTCACGAGAAAAATGAATTCGAACGAATCGAATTAAAAACAATTAATTCACACGCATGAAATTAACAACATTAAAACCATGACAATTGGATACCTGCAAAAAAGATCTAGCAATTCTACTATCCAATTTCAATTTAATGTTTAACAATTTAAATTCCAATTTAAAGATCAGAGCCCGAAACCGTGGCTCTGATACCAGTTGTTGGGAAAATAGGGGTGCCCGGAATCTATTCGGGATGAAATTTAAATACGAATTTAAATACAATTATTACTAGCATGAATTAATCCTAATTAATTCAAATAATAATTCCAACAACTAATTTTCATCATGCATGTTGAATTAATTTCACATATTAACTATGGCGGAATAAATAAGTAAATATGTGATTAACGTGGCCTTTGGATATACGGGACAATTACGATCTCGCTCTATTAACCCAAAAACCTTCTCAAGTATTTCCCTTTCACCTCACTTGATCACCGGTGGGAGATGCTTTCAAATAATTTAATAAACTAAGGAAAAAGAAAAATATCTATGCTCTTGATTTTTCCAACACATGGAATTACGTACTTGGGGATGACATAATCATCCCCTATTTATAATAGTGAGGGGACGAAAATTACATATCTTATGGGCAAGAGAAAATCTTTTCTTAGACTCTAAGAAATCTTGAATATATCTCATATATTCTTTTCTCCATAATAAAATATTCCACAAAAATCTCACCCTTATTATTAAGCTTGTATTTTTCGAAAATTTTAAGAAGTAAAACACAAGATTTAGATCTTCTTGAATATATGAGATAATCTTGTATTCCAAGAATACTTATCCTCCATAATATCTTTCCAAGAAAATCAACAAAATCTTTTTCCTTCTTAATTACTAATTTTCGAATTCAACAAAGAAAAATCAGCATATTTATTTTCTTTTATTTTAATCACCTTATCATTATTGGGCTACTTAATGGGCTACTTGAGGGGCCTTTAAGGAGAATTAAGATTGGACCTCCTAATGGACTTCTGAATTTCAATATTGAGCCCCAATATAATTCAGCCCATTAATATTAATTATTACCACTAATAAATTAATATTGCACTATCCATCTTAATCTATATTACAATAATATGGGCTCCTGGTTATTATTTCCCGCGTTTAAGATTATCAAGTCCATTAATTAATCAAGCTTCTGAATAGCTCTAAATTAATTAATATATTTCACCTTGGAGTAAAGACAGCTCAACATTATTATTCGTACAGAAGAAACTAATTCTTCACTTGTAAGATTTGGTACAATAAAACTTCTGAGCCCACCAAGGGGACTAATCACACGAGCCGTACTCGCACGCGTTTCTCCGTATTAAATCTTAGCAACCGTCGTATGATTAATATTACTGCCCAAGACACAAAGTTCGAAGTCGCAATGATTCTCACCCAACATGAATCAAAGCAGTAACCATTAAGCACACACGGTCCTATTTAAGTGACGGAGATTAAGAAATCAACAACCACTGAGGTCTAATTCTTCACCTTTCAGAACAGAAGAATTTATCCTCGCTGTAGGTCCTCTTCAACACATACTAAATGTGCTAGTGCAATCTCTTAGTCAAGACAGACCAATCTGAGCCTTACACATCGACCTTTCACGGCGGATTATTCAATTCCACCTGGGTCGTGAAAATGTACGTTTAGTTACAAGTAAACTGTTAATGTTGTCTTCCGTGATCGGGTATCACCACATTAACTACAATGTAACATGTACTATATATTGAACGGTTTGCAATAGAAATTCAACATTCAATCATAACTAAAGCAAATGTGATAAAAGAATTATTCTCATAAAACGAGTGTTTGATACACGAGTTATACAAAGTAAAAGCATACTTTCACGTATAACTCCAACATTGCCTTGTCATTGAAGAGGCTATTCTCGTACTTCATGACTCCGGCTCCTGAGGGCATAACTCTTGCTCTTTCGAGTCGTACGCTTGTGTTTCTCCTTCATGCCAAGGCTGATGTCCTCTGTTGGATCTGAACTTGGACTCTTCCTTTGAGCACCTATGATCTTGGTGGAGCCTCGTCGTCTTCGTGCCAAGGTTATCCTCGCTGTCTTCATGCCGAGGTTATCCTCATTCTGCCACAACTCCTCTTGTCTTCTCGCCTCGTCTCGAAGGTGGATAAATGTGCTCACAATAATTGCCCCTCAGATCCCGTATTATGTTGAGATAATGGGAGATCAGGTTATCTTGTCGAGAAGATGAATGTCTAGGTCGAGCTTTATAGACGGGACGAGGTCCTTGGCGGATCTGGAATGTTCCTTCGAATTGGTTTCCACGTGACGTTTGGTGTCTCTTTGTTTATCGAGGCATAATCATTGATAGCATGGGTAAATGGTGCGTGTGAGGCCAACTTGCGCAGGTGAACCGTTGCAACTGGGCCTCACTCGCGCAAGTGGACAACACCATTTTGCGTGAAGGGTTGCATTTCTTTGGAAATTTTGTTCAGACCCCCGAGATCATATGGGAATATTTGCAAAGTAGGGCCTTTGCCTTCATTATAAAAGGCGAAGTTGGGTAAATGAATAGATTTTCTTTCTCGCTCACGCGTAAAAACCCAAAAATTTGAACTCTCTTACCGGCTACTTTGCATTCCCAGATTCAGGCGATCTTTCCCAAGGTAATTTGTTGCTTCTTTTCACTTTTTCCCTTTCTTTCCTTATAAAAAATGGATTGTCCCCAAAGTAAACAGAATACCCCGGTGTCGGAAGCTCTTCCGACGTTCGATCGGCCGGGAGGGTTCCTCTGGGCTTGGCCCAAAGCGCCTATACATTGTCTGACGAGGACGGGATAGAGCACATCTTCCCTGGTCGGACTTCCGAATCCGGTGGGGAACTGACTTGAAGCGAACTACACTAGCTTTCTACTAGTAGTTACCCCGCAAGAGAACGGGTTCACAGTAGTATGGGCAAGTATAGGGACCAAGTATTATCGAACCCAAGGGAAAGTGTGTATGCGAACAGATCCCTGAAGATCTACGCGTCGTAGTTAATATGAGTGTAATATTTTTGGGTTTTTGAAAGATTAATTAAATGACTGAATTAAACTAAGTAAACTAAAATACTAAATAAATCAAATTAACTAAGGGTTGTGTTCTAATGAGAGATGGTGATGCTTAGGATTGGAATCCCTACGTATACTAACGGAGCAGGTACATAATCAGAATAACTATGACACACAAGAAATAACCTAAGTCTAAGAATGCAAGGTGAAAGCTCAAGATTCTAAACCCTAATACTTTACCCTAACACTCGACTTCACTAATCAACTAACACGTTAATAGATTGTGCTTAATTAATGAGACCCTAATTTAACTAAGGTGATGCGGTCGTCCTCCTTTGCTAAACTGGTAGATGAATTAACCCTTTCTAAACCCTCTCGTTAAGTCTACTCGTTGTTAAAGAGTGATACGGTCGTCCTCTCTCTAACACTTTTCGAACGAAATTCAAAGGCAAAGTGAAGATTGATTTTAAGAATTCATTAATCAAGAGAATTAAAACCTAACGTCACAAGTTACCCTAATTACATACCCACATCCTACTTCTACGAGTTCATCCTACCCCAAGCATGCAAGGGTTCTAGCCTAACATGGTGGTTTGAATAATAAAAGCAATCACAAGAACAATAATCATATGCATAATTAAATTAACGAAAGAAATCAAGAACATAAACGAAAGAACAAATTAAAGTCTCTAAAGAAATCTATATAAATCTGAAAAACTAGGTTTAATCGTCTCCAAGAGTAAAGAAAGAAATAATTAATCTAATACGTTCAAAAGAAATACTAAAACGAAGAATTCGTAAATTAAAACCTCGATTACAACGTATAAAACTCTTCCAATCTCCCTCCCAAGCTTTCTCCTCGCTCAAAATATGTAAAAATATGTGTTGGTATGTTGTGATATGTGAAAATATGCTTGGAAGGGGTATATATAGGCTTTGGGACGAATTTGGGCGATTTTGGGCCAAAAACACGCAAAAACGCTCGAGCGGGACAGCTCGAGCGCCCCATTCGAGCTTGGTGGTCGAGCGGGTCAAGAGGTCGAGCGAGGCGCTCGACCGCTGGCTGTACACATGTTCGTAAAACCTTCATAACTTCTCATCCGGGAGTCCGTTTTGGCCGATTCAAAGTCCTACGAACTCCTCTTTTCGCCCTCTATCCATCTATGAAAACCAAAGAGACAAATTAATAAGTTTATAAAAATGATACTCATTTGACTCCAAACACTCGTCGAAAATACTCAAAACAGGGGCAAATCCGGCACCAAAACATAACAATTTCACGCCTAATCAACCCCCCCCCCCCCCAAACTTACCATATTGCTTGTCCTCAAGCAATGAAATAATAAGTCAAGTGAAATTGTTAGGAATGAGTCAAAGAATCAACTCATGCAAGCAAATGAACTCGAGCTTTAAAGATCAATCAAAAGTATACTCACTCACCTTCCTTCATCATACTCATGCAACAAAAACAAGAAACACCAAGATCAAACATGGATGTGCACTCAACGATGTGTTTCACTCCCTCACAAGTGTATATCAATGATAAAGGGACTCACTCAAATAATCAATCACTCATATTGGCAGCCATAGGCTTGTAAGCACTCTCTACTCCGACCATACTCTAGAAATCAATGCCGAATCAAAAAGGACTTTTCTCAAGGTTGTAATGTAGGCTCTTTGGACAGGTGGGATAACAATATGGGTAAGTGACTTAAGTGAATGGAGAATAGAAAGTCAAACTTTGGCACTTCGAGATTAGGAACAGACTACTTCAAACATATTCAATCAACACTCTTTCAATTCCACTTTTCTCAACACTTCAATTTTTTTTTCTAACTCTTTTCACTTTTTTTTTCAATCACTTCACTTTTTTTTTTCTTTTTCGCACAAACACATGAGCTCAATTTTTCTTTTGCTCATTTTCAATTTTTTCTTTCCCACAACTCATATCTCATTCACACCCTTATTTTATCACCACTCAACCATCATAATTCCTTTTCTCAAATCAACTCAATCCCTTCAACCTTCACACTTTTCCTATTCTCCACTCAAATTGGAACAAAAAGGCTTAGGAACTTGGAATAGTGTTTAAATGTGCTAGCAAATAAAATAAGCTTTAGCCTCAAAGGGGCTAGCAAGGGATACATGTCATTGGTAAGGAAAATTTTGGCTAAGTGACTCAATAAAAACAAAGATGGCCTAAGATCACATTCGGCATATCAAACTAGACACAATCAAGAAGCAAGAGCACACACAAGTTCTAGCATCCTCTAAGGTGACGATCCACTCACAAACGAAGAGATTAATTAATGCATCAAAATCTCATAAGGCTCAAAAGCTCACGGCTTTCACATCCATGCTAGTCCTAGTGCATTCTCACTCTCATCACACAAGTACTCAAAAGAAAAATTCACAAGCATACAAGTTCTTTCTCAAATCAGCTCAAACTCAAACACTCACACAAAAGAATTTCTAACTCACCCTTACAACTCACTCTACTCATCAAATCATACTCAAAGATAGCAATCAACAAGCATAAGATGATTGATAGGCATGAAATATGCAATAGCGAGTCAAATCAAAATCACCCCAAGGAGTATCTCAAGACACAAATAATCAACTCAACTCAAAGATAAGGGGTGCTCCGGTGCAATGTCATAAAATACATAAATACTCCACCCCCCAAACTTCGACCTTGCGAAGAGGTCTAAGTTTGGGGTTGTGGGTTACCTCAACTAAACAATTCAGTTTCTCTTCAACAACTTAGCACACTCCTTTGTCTCGAGTTGGTCCCTTCAATCTGAATACTCCATCATTCCTTTACTCTTTTAGAGACAAGCCTACAAAATAAAACTCTCAAGTACGAGGTTAAACATACGACTCAACAACACCCTAATAACATAAAAGGAAAATAACTAAAAACACTCAAAAGCAAATAAAAATGGGTTGCCTCCCATTCAGCGCTATTTTTAAGGTCCTCATGCCGGACCAAGCTCAAAGGAGCTTATGGGACATCATACTCAAATTTACCTCCCTTACTCTCTCATAAGAGTGGTGGTTGCATTCTTTTCCTTGATGCCCCTCCATCATGAGCTCTTTTGCTTTCTTCTCATCCCCAAGTGTTATGGGTCTCAACTCCTTCTCACCTTTATCTGGAGGAGTCTTATCAAACAGTTTCTTGAATTTGGACTTTTTCTTCTTAACTCCTCCTTTTCCTTCCAACTGGGTTACATCCACACTTTTCACCTCTTCATCCTTCAACTTCTTCACTTTATCCCTATCAAAATAAGTCAGATCATAATGCTCTTGGGTTAAATTATCAAGTGAAGGATTATAAAATTTATGAATATGAGATGGATTAGGGATAGGAGGTGTGTCTTCAACACGAGGATCAATGGCATCCATGCAATACAAACTCTCATCCTCCTTCGGGTGCTTCATGGCTTCATATAGGGAAATCTTCACTTCTTGATCATCAACCTTCAATGTAATCTTCCCATTTGCCACGTCTAGCACCATCCCCGTCGTAGCTAAGAACGGTCTTCCCAAGATTAGGGGCACGTGCTCATCTTCCTCCATCTCTAGGACTACAAAGTCGGCTGGAAAAATGTGATCTCCAACTCTCACGAGGACGTCTTCAACCACACCTTGAGGTCTAGTAATAGACCGATCAGCTAGTTGAAGCGTCATCATTGTGGGTTGAAGTTCACCACCTTCCAGCTTCTTGAAAAACGACAAGGGCATGAGATTGATGCTCGCCCCTAAATCACATAGCGCTCCTTTCTTGATCCCGTTCCCAATGTCACATAGGATCGTGAAGCTCCCGGGATCCTTCAGCTTCGGTGGAAGCGCCTTGTGCACTAATGCACTTACCTCGTGGTTCAGCTGCACCAACTTTGGCTCATCCACTCGCCGCCTTTTCGCGATCAAGTCCTTCAAAAATTTTGCATAATGCGGCATCTGTTCCAAAGCATCATAAAAAGGAATGTTAATATGAAGTTGTTTAAAAACATCAAGAAATTTTGCAAATTTTTCATCAAGCTTCTTTTTCATGAAGCGCTGTGGATACGGAACGGGTATCACAGATTTGGGTACCCCCCATTCATCTCTTTCTGTTTCTTTCACTTTTTCCCTTGCTTCCTTTGCCTTTTTCCACTTAGGAACTCTCTCAATCTCCTCACTTTCCTTGCCCTTCTGGGACTCATCAATATCTTTATGCTTCTCAATCCCTTCACTTTCAATCCCCTTCTCAACTTGGGGCGTCTCAGAATCAGCAGGCATCTGAGGACCTTCATAGTTGGTTCCACTTCTAAGCTGGATCGCCTTGCAATGCTCTTTCGGGTTCCGCTCCGGCATGGACGGATATTTTCCCGGCTCTCTATTCACCATCTTTGCAATCTGGCTCATCTGGAACTCTATAGAAGTGAACCTTCGATTATTCTCTTGTTGAGTTCTAGTCCACTCAATATTCATCTTTTGGAGCTCTTGATCACGATGATCACCCTTCTTATGCAACTCCTTCACATCGTACTCCAAGGATGACAACCTCTTGCTACCTTCCTCCACTTTCTGAAGGATAGCTCTCAACATCTCCTCGGTTGATGCACCGCCCTCTCCACCAGGAGGTTTAGACCCCGGATCCACACCTACAGGAACAGTAATACCAGCTTTTGGGTTAGCATAAGAAAAATTCTCATTTTTCCTCCATGTGTTTTGAGGAGGCTGCTGGCCTCCTTGAACTCCTTGTGTGTTCCTCCATTGATTTTGAGGCGGCTGAATGCCTGGAGGTACAAATGGCTGACCATAAGAAGGTCTTCCAAACTGATTTCCACCTTGGTAGCCATTCTGATTGTAATACGGACCTCCCATGTAATTGGCTACCTCTTGCTGTCCACTTGGTTGGTCTACTCTCTCATTCTCTACTGCATGCTCTCCACCCAGATTCTTCCCCAACTCGAGGTTGTTGATCTTCTCCATCATTGCCATCAATAGCCTTCTCGTTCCTTCACCCTCTTCAACCTGATGAACTCTCTGAAAATCTGGATCTCCATTCCAAGCCCCGACATTCTTGACAATGTTGTCCACGATCTCTCTACACCTCTCTATGCCTTGATTCAGGAATGCTCCGCCAGCACAGGCGTCTAAATGGTCTTGCCCCGCCTTGTTGGCACCACTGTAGAAGAATGCCATCACATCTCCCTCATTGTACCCGTGCTGCGGGCACTCTATCAGCATGTTTGAGTATCTCTCCCACGCTTGACGTAGGTCCTCTCCTTGCTTCTGGCGGAAGGAAGAGATCTTAATCCTAGCCTTGATCGTCCTAGATGGAGGGTAGAATCGCTCGAGGAACAGACGCTCGAGCTCGGCCCAAGTGGTAATACCTCCCCGCGGAAGCGTATTATCGTACCACTCTTTGGCTATCCCGTCAATGAGAATGGGAATAGCCTAAGCCTCTTGGCATCTTCAGACATGCCATTGTAATTAAATGTGGAGGCTATCATGAGAAAGCTCCTCAAGTGTGTATGAGGATTCTCCTTCCCGATCACCCCCTTGAACTGATTCTCGGTCAGCAGCTTTAGAATTCCTGGAGAAATCGAGAAGTTGTTCGCCTCAACAGGTGGTAAGGCCACTCCATCGTAGTACCTCTGCGGTTGTGCCGCGAACCTGCCCCGAATAGCCATATTGTGATCTGCGTTCTGGGGCACAGGCCGAGGAGCAACAGGTGGTGCTGGTACTTGTTGAACTGGAGGTGGTTGGTACATAGGTGGTGGATGATATGGGTATGGTGGATAAGGGTATGGTGGGTATGGGTAATGTTAGTATACTGGGTTGTTGAAAGGGTTATTTGGGTTTTGTGGGTAAGCAGGGTTATTAAGAGGATTATGGACAAAATTCTGAGCTGAATTGATGACGTTTTGTGCACCCGGGTTTTGGCTCTGACTATCCCCTAATGGATCTTGGTTCTTACTAGTGTTGCCCTCAGTGCCGTCAACCCGGTTCAACCCCTGGTTAAACTCATTCTCGGTATCTTCCAACTCATTATTGATGTCCATTGGTTCTTTCCCCAAGTCGGCCGTGTTCATCCTTCTCAAGAAGGCTCGGTTTCTCCTTGCTATTGTCTCAGGATCTGTAGGTAACCTCTCTTCGCTCGTATTGCCTTGTGAGTGTGTTTTCATAAACCTGAAACACTAGCAGAAGGATCAAAATGCAACTGCCTAATGAATGGAAATAAAGATAAAACAGAAAATAAATCACACACTACTAACTACTAAGCTATCGACAAGTCCTATTCAAAAAGCATACAACGCCATCCCCGACAACGGCACCATTGACTTGAAGCGAACTACACTAGCTTTCTACTAGTAGTTAACCCGCAAGAGAACGGGTTCACAGTAGTATGGGCAAGTATAGGGACCAAGTATTATCGAACCCAAGGGAAAGTGTGTATGCGAACAGATCCCTGAAGATCTACGCGTCGTAGTTAATATGAGTGTAATGTTTTTGGGTTTTTGAAAGATTAATTAAAAGACTGAATTAAACTAAGTAAACTAAAATACTAAAGAAATCAAATTAACTAAGGGTTGTGTTCTAATGAGAGATGGTGATGCTTAGGATTGGAATCCCTACGTATACTAACGGAGCAGGTACATAATCAGAATAACAGTGACACACAAGAAATAACCTAAGTCTAAGAATGCAAGGTGAAAGCTCAAGATTCTAAACCCTAATACTTTACCCTAACACTCGACTTCACTAATCAACTAACACGTTAATAGATTGTGCTTAATTAATGAGACCCTAATTTAACTAAGGTGATGCGGTCGTCCTCCTTCGCTAAACTGGTAGATGAATTAACCCTTCCTAAACCCTCTCGTTAAGTCTACTCGTTGTTAAAGAGTGATACGGTCGTTCTCTCTCTAACACTTTTCGAACGAAATTCAAAGGCAAAGTGAAGATTGATTTTAAGAATTCATTAATCAAGAGAATTAAAACCTAACGTCACAAGTTACCCTAATTACATACCCACATCCTACTTCTACGAGTTCATCCTACCCCAAGCATGCAAGGGTTCTAGCCTAACATGGTGGTTTGAATAATAAAAGCAATCACAAGAACAATAATCATATGCATAATTAAATTAACGAAAGAAATCAAGAATATAAACGAAAGAACAAATTAAAGTCTCTAAAGAAATCTATATAAATCTGAAAAACTAGGTTTAATCGTCTCCAAGAGTAAAGAAAGAAATAATTAATCTAATACGTTCAAAAGAAATACTAAAACGAAGAATTCGTAAATTAAAACCTCGATTACAACGTATAAAACTCTTCCAATCTCCCTCCCAAGCTTTCTCCTCGCTCAAAATATGTAAAAATATGTGTTGGTATGTTGTGATATGTGAAAATATGCTTGGAAGGGGTATATATAGGCTTTGGGATGAATTTGGGCGATTTTGGGCCAAAAACACGCAAAAACGCTCGAGCGGGACAGCTCGAGCGCACCATTCGAGCTTGGTGGTCGAGCGGGTCAAGAGGTCGAGCGAGGCGCTCGACCGCTGGCTGTACACATGTTCGTAAAACCTTCATAACTTCTCAATCGGGAGTCCGTTTTGGCTGATTCAAAGTCCTACGAACTCCTCTTTTTGCCCTCTATCCATCTATAAAAACCAAAGAGACAAATTAATAAGTTTATAAAAATGATACTCATTTGACTCCAAACACTCGTCGAAAATACTCAAAACATGGGCAAATCCGGCACCAAAAGATAACAATTTCATGCCTAATCAGGAACCGGTGGTGTAGTCATCCTGCAGCGGCGTATATTATTTTCCCCCTACTGAGCCGTGCAACGGCAGTGCGGATGAGCCCTCTGCCGTGGATGAAGATGAGGCGGCGGACCCTGTGATGCAAGAGTTGGATGCCACTCTTGCCAACGAGAGGGTATTGGCCGAGATTGCAGCCCAGAATACCGAGGTGGCCCATCTTCGAAGCGAGAGGATGAAAGAGGTCGACGACGACTATACATTGTGGGCCGACTTCATGGACTCACTCATCGAACCGGTACCGAGATTTAGCTATTTCTCGTACCTGGAGGAGAACCCTTATAACCGTCCAACTTGGCAAAAGACTCAATTCCGCCACCATTTCGTGACGAGATTCACTTACAACTCTGTGAAGAGCACCGTCTCGGAGCAGGAGCTGGTGAACTGGCATCGTAAGTTCAAAGTGCTAATCGATGTCCATTTTTACCAGCCCACCGGCACAAGAGGGCAGACTGTCCTCCTCTCGGGATGGTTGCCATGTCTTACGACATCATGGATGCCGGCTCCCGTCTTCCGCTTCATCCTGCCATTACCCACCTACTGAATGCCTGGGGTTTGGTTCCTCTCTAGTTGAGTCCAAACTCTTGGAGGTCTATCGTTGGGTGCTTCATTCTGTTCGGCCTCCACCGACTTTATCGAATGCTGATGTCGGGGAAGATGAGTTATCTCTTCCATGTGGCTCGTGAGCTGAAAAAGATGGGGAATATCATGTCAAGACGAAGCACGAGCATATACTGGTTGGGCTTTCGAGTAAAGTCCACATCCGAGTGGACCATTGGTTCTGGGTGTCGGGGAGGTGGAAGACCAGCACCAGCCAAAGGGGGGCCGAGCTTAGTATCTCCGTCGAGTTCAAGGAGAAAAAATAAAGTAAGCCACCTCGTAAACTCTTTTTTCTTATGTACTGATCTAACTTGTTACTTCTTGCAGGCTACATCGGCATTTCCTGAGATAAGTTTTCATTCGACTTCAACCTCGTCCTGCGGAAGATAGACCAGCTACCTGAGGAGGAAAGGACTTCGAAGGAGACCATCACAGACAAGAAGAGGTTGTTGTCTCGCTTCTTTTGCTTTTCTCGCCATCTCGACATTTTGCAATGTAAGTTCTATCTCTCGTGTCCTTTTTTTATTATGAATGTTCCATTCTTAATTCTTGAATCTCATTTCTATTGCAGCCGATTTCCAGACCTATCCCGCCTGCCCTCAAGAGATCGTCATGGACATGCCGGATATCTTCACACGTATGGTGACAAAGTCATTTAAGAAGACGAAGAAGACCGCACTTCCCCTCTCCCAATCCAAGTCGGCGCTGGTGCCTGTTGATGATCTTCTCTAATCACAGGGATTAGTGGCTGTTGTTGGTCCCACTAGATTGATAAATTGCGGAAGCTTTAAAAGGAGTGTCTTATACAAACTTCTTTTTACAAGAGCACAATATAATAAACAAGAGAGTAAATACGAAAACAGTAAATAAGACCGGATATATAGTGGTTCGGATCTGAATATCCTACGTCCACTCTCCCTTGATCTAAGGGGTCTCACTATCCAACCAACAACCAACTTACTTACTGGAATTGTGAAGTACCAGTTCCTTCTTACAAACTCTTTAGATCTAACTTCGATCTAAAGACAACAGCCTTCAACCTTATCTTGTAGATGAACAGGTTGAGGTCCAACTACTCCTTAAGAGTGAATATGTAAGTATGAACATAATAAGAGTGCTATGTATTTGATAAACAAGAGCTTGGAGTATGACTTCGTGCGCGTATGATTCTCTCTAGCCCTTTTTCTTGAGATTGCACTCTGTATTTATAGAGGTGATTAGGGAATAGCCGTTGGAGAGCTAACCCAATCAGATCCTCTATTTAGGGAAGCTTCAATCAATCAATTCCCTAATTGATTGATTGGGTTGGTGAGATCCTTGGATTGATTGACTTCAAGACTTTTTAATCCTGATCTTGTTGACTTGATATAAATCACCAACGGTCAATAGCTTCCAATGCCAAACTCTGATTCTCTCCAGAGAAGGCAATACCAGACACCAGGCAACCTTGATGTCTTCTGGTCCGGACTCGTCTGGTCTGGGGAAAGTTCTCTGCCTCTGGTCAGTCTCATCTGGTGAAGTCCTCTGGTCAGTCTCATCTGGTGAGTCCTCTGGTTAGTCTCCTGGTGACTCTTCTGGTCTGGCAATTCCCCCTAGACTAAGTCCTAATCTAGTTCATCATCTGGCTAACAGGTCCAGATGGTCCTATTACAACTTCTGGTTTGTTTTTAACTCATCAAAACTATACAACTTTTATCCTAACAATTTCCCCCTTTTTGATGGAGTTAAAACATAACCAGAACTGATCAAATAAAATACTTAAGCATAAAAACAATAAAAGGATAAGACCTTAGAATAGATCTTATCTGGCAAACAAATAAGACAACAAGAGGTTGTCTTTTGAACAGAGAAGATATGATATTTCATTAATAATAAGGATAACAGAGATTACAGATTACAAAGCAATTCTGGTCCTACTCTAAGCATATCTTCTGTTCTCTTTAGGCACCAGGAACCAGTCGAAGAATCTGTCTTGAATGGCCTTCAACTCTGCAGAGGATGTTGGAGTGAAATTTGCCAACACCTTGGTCTTGTACAATTTCTTCAATTCAGCCCAATCAATCTGGATCCCTATCATTGGAGTGTTAAGAAAATGGAATTCAGGGGCAGTGACCTCCAGGTTGAACTCTATGGTGGAGTCCATCGGTTGCTTGTACAGACTTGCATCATATGCCTTCATCCAAGAATGGAATGTCCTGTTGATGAGTGCATCATCCTCTGGTGGAGGTCTCTGGATATAGTGTTGAATGAACCACAAAGTCTTGGCTTCTCTCCACTTCTCTATCAGAGGGACAGGCACAGTAGAGTCAAAGGACCCTTCTGTCCTGAGTGGCAAAATGTCCATCACCTCAACAGGACCATTCTTCTTCTGGCTGGATCCACTGGCACCAGAAGAGATGCCAGCTTCTCTGCTCTTCTTATTCCGCCTCCTAACATATCGGAGCCTCTGCTATTCATCTATGTTCTTCCTTATTTTGGCTTGTCTCTCTTCAGGCGTCTCCTCACGAAATCTCTTCTCTGCTTCCTCCACTACTTCTTCTAGGAAGCTCTTCTTCACCTTCCTGATCTTCTTCTTTGCAGGTCCAGAGATTTGGATGGGATCCTGCTTTGCTTCTAAAGACTCCTCCTCTGCTGCAAGCTGCTTTGCCATGGAAAGAGATTTGAGCTCTTCCTTCTTCTTCTTCTGCAGCTCGGCCTGGGCCAAGGTGTTCTCCAGCAGGTCCAGACGAGCACCATGGCTGAAGAGAGTCTCATTAGTGGTCTTCGCCAGATCAGTTCTGGCCTTCTCTTTCCCCTTTTTAACTTCATCAATGAGGGGCTCCACTACCTGCCTAATGAGATCAGGCAAGATAGTGTTGGAGGAAGAGTGAAGATCACACAACTGCTTTGCTTCCTCTAGGTAAGCTTTTGATTCCGCAACCAGCTTCTCCTGCTTCTCTAACATCTCCTGGAGGGAGTCCTTAAGCTTAGCAGTTTGCAGCATCTGGGAAGCCATCTCAACCTTCAGCACAAAGACTGGCCTCAGCTGCTCTAGCACATGCTCCTGGAGCTGCTTCTGGCTGTGCATCACATCCAGCTTAACAAGAAGACCATTTACCTTGAAGGAGGCTTTGGCAGCAGCAAAGGTGGACTTTATCTGCTTCAAGAAGATCCTCCTCTCCTGCCGGATCTGGTGCTCAATCATAGCAGGGGCCATATGTTGAATTGCCTTAGAGAAGTGCCCAATCTGCATGATCTGCTCATTGAAGAGAGTCTTCATCTTTTGCAGCACGGCAGGAGTGACATCAAAATTCTCCTCATCAGAGTAGAGCTCTGGAGAAAAGGTGAAGTGAGGGCCAAAAGTGTAGGAGGGGCCCTCAGGAGAGATCATAACTCCTCTCTGAATCAGCAGGGTGCGGATTAACACCTTGGCTGCCTCTGGGGTCTCAAGCTCTGCAGGATTCTGGATATTGAGCTTCTTCTTAAGATCAATCTCCCAGACAGTGAAATTGGGAGGACCCATTTCCTCAAGCAACAACATGAGGTCCTCCACATCTTCAAGTCTGGCCTTGCTCCAGACTTTGGCATCAGCCAGCTCTGCCAAAAGGGGTAAGTGCTCCAACAAAACAGGGAAATGCTCTCTTAGCCAGAGCTGAGCACTTACACTCATATTCTGCCTAATGTGACCCATTTCTGCAGAAGAGAAAGTGAAGGGTTTGGGCCCAGAGGTAGAGGAGGATGGTGCTAAGACCTCCGGCTCCAGTGAAGCATCCTCATCTTCACTATCATCGCTGGACAAACAGGTGGGAGAATGAGGGGCAGGGAAACCCAGAGCCATAGAGATGGATGGGTCATGTTCTGTATGAGATTGGGGAGGGGTAGGGTTTTGAGAGGTAGAGGTAGAGGGAAGGGGTTGTTCTGCACCAGAAGAAGTAGATGGTACTTCTGGTACATAAACAGGGATGGTAGTTTGAGAGGTGAGAGAGGGGGGTAGGGGAGGTTCAGCACCAGAAGTGGAGGGTACCTCTGGTACAGGGGCTGGGGGAGAAGGGTTTGTGGTAAGGGGTGTTTGGGAAGGTGGGGGAGAAGGTGTTTGGGTAGGTATGGTGGAGGGAGTGTATATGGGGGTATCAGGGAGGGTCTGCTCTGGTGAGGCAATGGGGGCACCAGAAGAAGTAGAGGGATTTTGGGGAAGGTTTTCTGGGGGAGAGGTTGATGGGGAAACAAGATTTATGGGGTTAGAGGTAGGGATAGGAGGGTTTACCTCATCAGATGGGACTTGAGCAGTGGAGTCCTGCATGATTCTGGCAGCTTCATCAATTGCTTGCTCCAGAGCATCTCCAAGATCAGAGCCAGAGTCTGAATCTTGAAGAATGACCCTCTTGGCCTTAGATTTCTTCTTTTGAAGGGGCTCAACCTCTTCTTCCTCCTCCTCCTCTGATGGCTCATCCACCAGGAGTGTCCTTGGAACCCTTCTGCCGGTTCTGAGTTTCTTGGCAGATACCTTCCTTTTGGGAGCTCCTGCCTTCTTGGCAGCTTCTGCACCTTCACCCTTCTTCTTCAAGATGTTAAGAAGGGGAATCGGGTCCTCCTCTGAGGAACCAGAGAAAGCAATGGTTGAGGAACCAGTTGCTTCAGCAGGCTTCTTCTGGCCCTTCTGCTGCCTCTGTTGCTTCTGCCCTTTAGCAGGTGAGGGCACTGCTTGAAGAGGAGGGGCAGGGATTGCCTGCTCACCATCAGAATCAGGATGACGATGAAGAGGACTATCCTTAGAGAACAGAATCTTGGACTTATGGAAGCCCTTGCACCAGGAATCTTTCCACTTCTTCTCTGGAAAGATTGAGTCCAAGATTAAGGTGAGCTTTGTGCCTAAGGACACATTGACATTAAAGAAAAACTGCTGCTCCCCTGGCTTGCTGGGACACTCTTCCTTCTGCACTTTCAACTTGTTCTTCCTCAATACTCCCCAGAAGAACTCTGCCCAATTGCATTGGGCACCATCCAAAATGTCCCTCATAACACAGAGCCTGCCAGTAAAGATGGCATCTGTGCTATGGCTCTCGCACATTAGTACCTTCACAACGATGTCAAACAACACTTTGTACTTCTGCCTCAAATGTTTGTCCAAAAATCCTTTAGTCAAGTTCTGACATGAGGATCTGGCAAAAAGCTTGAAGGATTCCAACGCTTCTCCTTCCTTATACTTCAATGGGTCCACACCCTCCGCGGAAATGTTGCCAAACAAACTACAGAAATCAGCCTTTGAGAAGACGACATCCTCCTTATCAATCTTGGAGGAAATATGATCATCATGGATCTTCATTCTGACAAGAAACTGGGCAACATACCCATCCACAGTGCGCAAGTCCTTGGGAACTTTGGAAATTAACTCCTCCACTCCAGATTGCCTGAGCAATTCCAAAATCTCCAGTGCTCCTGGATTCTTGGTGGAATAAAAGTCCACCACCATCTCAGACTTCAACTTCTTGCATACGTAGTCTGGATCGAAGTTGCACTTGGGTGCTATTGCTGTGAGAGAGAGAGATAGAGAGAGAGAGAGAGAAACTTGCAGAGAGAAAATTAGGGCTTTGAAAAATAAGGAAACGTGAAAAGACAGATTGAAACAAGATTTGATTTAAATAGGCAAGACGCGTGGCTTGAATAATTAATGAAGTGTGAACGCGTGTAATTGCAAAATTTAATTTAGGGAACAAAATCAATTTTCGAATTGATTGATATATTGCACATTAATTAAATCTGATGGCCAAGATTAAAGGCGAAATACAAATTTAATTTGGTGCGTAGGCGTGGTCATTGGGACTGGGCATAAAAGGGTTTTGTGGCAGTCAAGATAAAAAGCGAAATGATTGCCTAGGCCCTATACCCTAGTCTTAAATACACTCTGAAGTTGAAATGTTTTGGGTGTATTAAGTAATTTGAAAGGTGTATCCCAATGATCAGAGGCCAGAGAAGTAAAAACATACATGTCACCTGATATTGTAAGCAGATGATACCACAGCTAGTCTGGTGTTACATCTCATCTGATGAAACCCATCTGGTTCTGGTCAGAGAAGACTCTGGACTTTTCTGGAATCTTATACATCACCTCATCTGGGATGTACCTCATCTGGTGTGAATCACATCTGGAGATGTAACTTCCCTGATATCTAGCCTGTAGGCATGTTAGTTTGGAAATAAATATATTAAGTAAAAGAATGAAACAAAGGATACTTCTCTGATGTTCCCCCTAAAACAAATCTGTCTCTGGATCCAATAGGCCTAACTCAAATGCTAACTCTCTGAATCTGGACTCAGCCAATGGCTTAGTCAGAATATCTACTCTCTGCTTCTCTGTTGCAATCTTTTCCATCCTTATATCTCCCTTCTCAACATGATCTCTGATAAAGTGATGCCTTATATCAACATGTTTGCACCTGGTATGAAGAACTGGATTCTGGGTGATTGCAATTGAACTATTACTATCACAGAATATTGGAATATCCTTGGCTCTAATCTGGTAGTCCCTAAGCTATTGACTAATCCAGAGTAGTTGTGAACAACAGCTCCCTGCAGCCATGTACTCTGCTTCTGTTGTAGATGTAGCAACTGAAGTCTGCTTCTTTGAAAACCAAGATACCAATTTATTTCCTAAAAATTGGCATGTTCCACTTGTAGACTTCCTATCTATTCTGCACCCACCATAATCTGAATCCGAGTAACCACTTAACTCTAAGTTGTCATCTGCAGGATACCATAACCCCAAATTCACTGTACCTTTAAGATATTTTAATACCTTCCTAGCTGCTTCCAAATGACTTCTCTTAGGATTAGCTTGAAATCTGGCATACACACCTACAACAAAAGTTATATCTGGTCTACTTGCAGTCAGGTACAGAAGAGAACCAATGAGTGCTCTGTACTGAGTCTGGTCCACACTCTCTCCTGACTCATCTGGATCCATGTTGAAATTTGTCATCATAGGAATCTTGGCTACCTTGCTAGATCCTATTCCAAATTTCTCTAACATATTTCTGATGTACTTTGCCTGATTTATGAAGATTCCCTTCTCTGTTTGCTTTACCTGCAGACCTAAAAAGTAATTCATTTCACCCATCATAGACATCTCAAACTGGCTCTGCATGAGATCACCAAACTTCTCACACAGCTTCTTGTTAGGGGATCCAAATATAATGTCATCAACATATATTTGGACAAGAAGGGTGTCATTTCCTTCTTCTTTCCTAAACAAGATCCTATCAATCTTACCCTTAGTAAAACCATTGTCCAGAAGAAACTGAGATAGAGTGTCATACCATGCTCTGGGTGCCTGCTTCAGCCCATAAAGACCTTTCTTAAGCTTAAACACCTTGTCACCTTGTTCAAAACCAAGAGGTTGTTCCACATACACTTCCTCAATGAGAATCCCATTAAGAAAGACAGATTTCACATCCATCTGGTATACTTTGAACTTCATGTGAGCAGCATATGCTAAGAACAATTTGATGGCTTCTAGTCTGGCAACAGGAGCAAATGTCTCATCATAGTCTATTCCTTCAGACTGAGAATAGCCCTGAGCCACTAGCCTTGCCTTGTTCCTAGTAATGACATCATTCTCATCTTTCTTATTCTTGAAAACCCACTTAGTGCCTATCACCTTTTGATGTCTTGGTCTGTCTACCAGCTCCCAAACATCCTGTCTGGTGAATTGATTCAACTCCTCTTGCATAGCCACAATCCAATTTGAATCTTTCAGTGCTTCCTTGATGTTCTTGGGCTCAATCAAGGATACATAGCAACTGAATAAGGCAGCTAAGTTAAGAGTTCTCCTAGTCTGGACACCCTTAGTTGGATCTCCAATTATCAGGTCATTGGGGTGATCAACCAGGGTCCTCCTTCCCGTGGCCTTACCTGATTGACCATCCTCTACAGTACCTTGGTGAATATCACCATCTGCAGAAGAGCTTCCCCCTACAGGGGTTCCAACCTCCTCTGGTTCTGCTCCTTGTGAAGACTTCTTCTTCAGAGAACCAGAAGATGGGTCACCATCTGAATCTAAATCTGAGTCTGAATCAAGAATAGGTGGATTGACCTTGATTACTCTGGGAGTAGTCTGATTCTGGGTCTCTCCAGAAGACTTTAATTCCACCTTGCACTCAACAACAGATTCATCAAAAACAACATGTGGTGTTTCCTCCACACAAAGTGAATTCTTATTAAAAACTCGGAATGCTTTACTAGTGGTGGAATATCCTAAAAATATTCCATCTGCTACTTTAGCATCAAAAGTTTTTAATTTTGATTTCCCATTGTCATGGATGAAACACTTACATCCAAAAACATGAAAATATGAAACAGATGGGGTTTTACCTTTCCATACCTCATATGGAGTCTTGCCATGTCTCTGGGCAATTAGGCATCTGTTCTGGGTATAACAAGCTGTATTGATGGCTTCTGCCCAAAACCTTTGTGGTGTGTTGTACTCTGCCAGAAGAGTTCTTGCAGCCTCTTTAAGGGTTCTATTCCTCCTTTCAGCTACTCCATTTTGTTGGGGTGTTCTGGCAGCAGATGTCTCATGAAAAATCCCATGTTCTTTGCAATACTCTGCAATGTGTGAATTCAGAAACTCTGTCCCCTTGTCACTTCTAATTCTGACTATGCTCTGGTTCTGCTCATTCTGAATCTGCTTGAAGAATTCTGGCAGCTTAGTGATAGTTTCATTTTTCCTAAACAAGAACACTACCCAAGTGTATCTTGAAAAGTCATCTACTATCACAAGGTGTACTTTCTTCCACTGAAACTAAGAGGAGAAACAGGTCCATGTGAAGTAGTTGAAGTACTCTGGTTGTGGTTATGCTCTGGACATCCTTAAAGGAGGTCTTGGGTTGTTTACCCTTCTGGCATGAACCACAAACCTGATCCTTCTTAAACACTTCATTAGGAAGACCTCGAATAAGGCCTTTTCTGGTAATCTTATTCAGTGTTTTGAAGTTAAGGTGGCTCAATCTCTTGTGCCATAACCAGCTATCTTCTGCAGATCCTTTAGTAACCAAGCAAGCATTTCTTGGGCAACTGCTAAAATCTGCAAGATAAATGTTACCCTTCCTCAAGCCTATAAGCAAAATGTCATTATAATCAGAAGAAAAGACAGTGCATGAATCACTAGAGAACTTCACCGAGTATCCCCTGTCACAAAATTGGGATACTGAAAGCAGATTATGCTTGAGTCCTTCAATGTAGTAGACTTCATCTACAGATACTCCATTAAAGGTCAACTTTCCAACGCCTCTGGTGACTCCATAGTTGTTGTCACCAAACGTCACTCTTGGCCCATTCATTGGCTTGAAATCCTGGAGATGATCTTTCTGGAATGTCATATGCTTGGAACATCCACTATCAATGTACCACACATGTTTGCTTGAAAGTCCTTTCTCCAATGGGCTCTTATCCTCCTGCAGAGAAATCAATTAGGTCCCCTACTAGAGCTGGGTCCTGATTGGTTAGTTGCAGGTTTTGTAGAAATCCAAAGATAAAGATCATCCCTTGCTGGATGAGGAGATCTCATCTTCCTTCCAAATCTATCTACCAGCACATGTCCTCTTACAATGACATATTGAGCTACTGGTCTGATCAGAACACCTTTCCTATAAACAGGTCTGGTGTATCTTTTCTCAAATCTGGCTTTTGGAATAGCCTGCCTTAAAGACATGGTCTTAAAGGTCTGGTTGTAAGGGTACATCCTAGAAGAACCATCTCTGGTGTCATAACTACCCAGATCAGTTGGTTTTGTATAGACGGGTCTGGAAGACCTCCTCTGGTTTTGAAAATTGGATCTATTCTGATGATGAAATTCCTTCTGAGTGTTCCTGTTCTGAAATCTTCTTTGAGCATAACTCCTTTGAGATCCCTGAGTCTGATTGAGGTTCTCTGGTTCAGTATATCTCCTTTGATATCTCCTATTCTGATTAGGTTTCCTCTTAGAGTTTCCCTTTTGAGGTCCCCTAATTTGCTTAGGTTCCACTCTGTTAGGTATCCTCTGAGGTCTCCTAATCTGGTTAGGCATCTGAACAGAACCATCAATCTTCATAGGTTCTCCTTTCTGGCGTTTGTGCTCTAAGATTTCCTCTTCCAGTTCAGTGAACTCATTGGGAACTTCATCTATATGGTCAACAGAGTAATTATTAACCCAGTTAGGATTTTTAACTACTCTGTAACCTTCTCCATTAGAATCCTTTTCATCCCAGATTTCTACCAATTCACCAGCTCTTTGAGACAACTTGCCTTTATTGCTAAGAAATTTAGTGGATCTGGTTGTAATTCCAGAATATCCTAAACCACATTTATCATTAATGCGTTGAGAAGTCTTTGTTATGATAGATACAATAGATGGTATCTTAGGAGCTTCTCTGGGTATGGGTATCTCTTCTATGGTTTGCTCAACTTGTTTTCCCTTGATAAGAGTCTGGTATTTAGCTCTTAGTTCATTGAACTTATCTTCCTGAGATTCTCTTTCCTTCATGAGTTGATCTACCAGAGTATCTCTTTCTGTGATCTTTTCCTGAAGTTCAGAGACTTCTTTGGAATGATCTTTCATGAGTTCTCTGGTGGATTTTTGCTCATGAGATAAGGATTGAACTTCAGCTTTGAGCATACCATTCTCTTTTTCAAATTTCTGACATAATTGAACACAATTTTGGAGATCTGATAGCATTTGTTGCATATCAGACTCTCTGAAGTTACCAGATGAATGAGATGATTCAGTATATTTGGAATTAAATAAGCATAGGGTAGTTTCATTTACCTCAGTGATTTCTGCCATAAGACATACATCATCATCTGATCCGAAATCAGAAGAAGAAGAAGAACTGGAACTTGTATCTTCCTCCTCTGCTTCTGCCAGTAGTGCTCTGTTGTCAGCATATCTCCTATCTCTCTTGAGTCTTTTCTTTTCTCTTTCTCTAGGAGTCAATTGAGGACAATCATAGCTGTAGTGACCAGGCTTGTTGCAGGTGTAACAGGTGTTATCTCCTCTGGGACTGGGACTTGGATCTCTCCTTCTCTGGTTGTACTCTGCTCTGGCTGGACTACTTTCTCTCCTCTGGTAGTCTGGTCTGCCAGAACTGCCATCTCTCCTCTGGTAATCTGATCTCCCAGAGCTGCTATCTCTTCTCCTCTCTGGAGTTCTGAATCTGGTCTCCCTTGAGTCTCCAGATTTTCTCTCTTTATCTGCAGCTTTGAAGGAACTCTTCCTGCCTCTGGTAGATTCCTTCCAGTGTTTTTTGTACCTGCCATATTTTGAACTCATTTTATCAAGTTTATGGGTTAAAAGTGCTACCTGTTCCTTGAGACTCATGTCATCTGCAGTAGACTCCTTTGGTTTGTCATCTATCTTGATGGTAGTGGAGAAGACAACTCTTTTCTGACCAGAAGAGAAAACCTCTTCTGTTTGATCCTCCTCTTGAAGATCAAATTCGTATGCTTTAAGATCAGATAACAAAAGATGATGATCCAAAGTGTTGAGATCCTTGCTATCTTTAATCACAGTCACTTTGATTCTCCACCTGCTGGTTAGTGAGCGCAATATTTTACTATTTATTTCCTTTTCAGAGTAGGTCTTACCTAAGGCACTAGCCTTGTTAAGGAGATTTGTGAGGCGCATATCCAGCTGGTCAATGGTCTCGTCTGGTTTCATTTTGAAGGTGTCAAACGAGTGTTGAACAGCTTGGAGTTTGTTATCCTTGATCTTCTCTGTTCCTTCACAGAGCAAGGCAAGTTTATCCCACATCTCCTTGGCAGTGGCACAGGTTCTGACTTTCTCTATCACCTCCTTAGTGAGTGTGTTGATGATTTCAGTCCTTGCTACCTGGTCCAAATTATAGAGTTTTCTTTCATCATTGTCAAGCTCATCTTTTTTCTTAAGGATTCTTTGTCTGGGAACTCTGTCCTCAGCAGCTTTCTGGGCAGTTTCACTTGTTTCTTCTCTGGACTCTGACCTGCCACTATCAATAGGAGTCCAGTAAAATTTAATTGGGTCACTCTCTACCACATCCAACATGCGGTGATGAATAGCACCAAGATGATTACTCATCATGAAGCTCCAGTGGATGTAATCCTCGAAAGAGAATTCTGATAACTTACGGCTCTTGTAAGAAGATTTTGCAGACATTTTTACTAACGAGATTTAACAAAAAATTAACCAAAACACAATAAAGAGCGATAGATCTGCCCGGTGACCACCAAAAAGCTTTACAAAGCAGTGGTCTTTGGACACACTGCTCTGATACCACTTGTTGGTCCCACTAGATTGATAAATTACGGAAGCTTTAAAGTAAATGCCTTTGGCAAAGTTCTTTTCACAAGAGCACACTAAAATAAGCAAGAAATTAAATGCAGAAAACAGTAAATAAGAACGGATGTATAGTGGTTCGGATCTGAATATCCTACGTCCATTCTCCCTTGATCAAAGGGGTCTCACTATCCAACCAACAACCAACTTACTTACTAGAATTGTGAAGTACCAGTTCCTTCTTACAAACTCTTTAGATCTAACTTCGATCTAAAGACAACAACCTTCAACCTTATCTTGTAGATGAACAGGTTGAGGTCCAACTACTCCTTAAGAGTGAATATGTAAGTATGAACAGAATAAGAGTGCTATATGCTTGATAAACAAGAGCGTGGAATATGAATTCGTACGCGTATGATTCTCTCTAGCCCTTTTTCTTGAGATTACACTCTGTATTTATAGAGTTGATTAGGGAATAGCCGTTGGAGAGCTAATCCAATCAGATCATCTATATAGGGAAGCTTCAATCAATCAATCCCCTAATTGATTGATTGGGTTGGTGAGATCCTTGGATTGATTGACTTCAAGACTTTCCAGTCCTGATCTTGTTGACTTGATTTGAATCACCAACGGTCAATAGCTTACAATACCAAACTCTAATTCTCTCCAGAGAAGGCAATACCAGACACCAGGCAACCTTGATGTCTTCTGGTCCTGATCTGGTTAAGAAACATAATGCTCATCTGAATCAGGAGATGATTCTGAGCATCTTTTGTTTCACCAGACTCGTCTGGTCCGGACTCGTCTGGTCTGGGGAAAGTTCTCTGCCTCTGGTCAGTCTCATCTGGTGAAGTCCTCTGGTGGAGTCCTCTGGTGAGTCCTCTGGTTAGTCTTCTGGTGACTCTTCTGGTGAGGTCTTCTGGTCTGGCAATTCCCCCTAGACTAAGTCCTCTTCTAGTTCATCATCTGGCTAACAGGTCCAGATGGTCCTATTACATTCTCTGGTTTATTTTTAACTCATCAAAACTATACAACTTTTATCCTAACAGTTAGGATACTAAACTGGTAGGGATTTGGATGAACATCATTTAAATCTGACGAGCAACTCCAGGCCCGCCGTTTCGTCTTCCCAAGTCTGGGGGATGCACGAGGATGACGTGGGCGGCATGATTAAGCGCCGCCCACGCGTGAGCAATAACAAGGTCACGCGTCTCTATATTTGCACATAGGCCCTTCGTTTCTTATCTTTGCTCAAATTTAACCCCCCTTTTTATCACATTGGTCCATGAATTTCATGGATATTACAAGTTTTACCCCATTTTTTCTTGTGGTATAAATAGAAGTGGGAACTGAAAATTTTCCCACTTCTTCACTCTCTGCTATAGTACTCTGGCGACCTTTCATTTCTTCCGGCAACTCCAAGCTTTCCGGCGTCCATTTCTCCGGCGTTTGACTTCAAATTCTTATCCCAAGGTAGTTATTTTCTTATCTTTTCTTCTTTTCTCTCTTCTCTTTCTCTATTTGCTCCACCGCCGCCGTGGGGGAATTTGCGCCGCCGTAGTCCGCTCAGAACCGCCACCGTAGAATCCAAAAATCTATTCCTAAATTACAAAAACCCCTCCATTAAACTAATGTCCTCTCACTTGAGCAACCAAAATTCGGAGGAGAGATTAGATCCCCTATTTCCGATCGTGCCGTTTGTCGAGCAGCCACCATTCGAAGTTTCCTCAGAAATGCATCTCGACGTGGATTCGGTGGTCCTATCTACGGAGGACATTGGTGCTCGCCAGTCCGGCGAAGAGGTTGGGGAGGCTGCAAGCAGCACCTCCGACGAGCAATCTTCATCTGACTCTGAATCTGAGGAAGATTCGGAGTTTGACGAGCTCACACACGAATTCCTAGAGGGGATAGGGTTCCCAGGTCCTAAGATGCTCGAAAATGAAATTCCTATGGGAGTTGCTCGCCCATTCGAATGGTGAGCATATTCTGCTGAGCATGCGAACAGCTTTCCCCGCCCCCCACGTCAAATATTGGACTTGGTAAGGACTGAGTACCAGGCGAGCAGGATTCGAAGTGTTGTTCGCAAGGACGAGCTCAACCTTATCCGGGAGGCATATCAAATCCCTCATGATATATTCATGTGGGCTCCAAAGAGGAAAGAGAGAGCTGATCGGCCTCCCCCAGGATGCACGGCGATCAATATTGACACCTTGATTGCTGGGCTGAGTTACTGTTGCCCCCTGTTGTTGGTCATTTTTTAGAGGCGACCAACTTAGCCATCACCCAAATAACTCCCATAGGGTGGATGAACCTGCTCGACATCATGGGCTTGTTCACCCTGGAGGGGTATGTTGACTGCATAACTGCTGGAGAGGTCAACTACCTGATGACAATCACCAAGTGTTCAAGGGGCGAGGAGGGATACTATCACTTGAAAGCCCGGACTGGATTGAAATTGGTTGAGGGGGTGCCGAACAAGATCCAAAATTGGAAGGAGCACTTCTTTTTTATTGGGGGCGACTGGCGAGCATATACTGACCCACATGGCGGTGCTGGGTGCATATACGAACCCACCACTTATTGGAAAATCAAATGTAAGGTCACCTTTGCTCGTCCTTATATAAAGTTCTAATTTAACTTTCTTTGTTTGCTCGCAGGTCCCTGATTACTCAAGTGGAACTCAGAAGAGGAAGAGGTTGGCTCAGAATTCCTCTTTACTTCGTGTCTGGTCGCTCTCCGAGATAGATTCAAGAGGACAATCGAGTACGTGAACCGAGTAAAGGTCTTAAGAATAAAGTTAAGATTGATTTTAAGAATTCATTAATTAAGAGAATTAAAACCTAACTTCACGAATTACCCTAATTATGTACCCACAACCTACTTCTACGAGTTCATCCTACCCTAAGCATACAAGGGTTTTAACTAGACATGGTTTTTACGTAAATAAGAACAATTGAAGAAGAAACGAACATAATGATTATGACGAATAAATTATCAAACATAAACTAGGGTTTAAAGAAAATAATGATAAGAACTGAATTTAAATTAAGAAAACTGAGTCTCAAAGTATTAACGAACAAAGGTCTTAAGAAACGAAATTAAAAAGCAAGATTGTACTATGAATTCGTAAAGAAAACCTCAAAAACGTTAATCAAAAGCTTGCTCTTCTCCTTCTCTCTAAAAACGAACTCTCAAAGCAATATCGTATCAAGTGGTGTGTGGTTCTTCTCCAAGACAAAGTTGGAATGAATATATATAAGCGTCGGGCCGAATTGGGAACTCGTGGGCCAAAAAAAACGCATCCGGAAGCAAAATCCAAGAAGTGCTCAAGCACACACGCTCGAGCGGTGGCGCTCGAGCTGTGTAGCTAGAATGGTGCAATCGCTCGAGCGGTGGCGCTTGAGCTGGTCGAGCGCTCGAATTTCTCTGCATGTTTTGGGGCGCTCGAGCAACACGCTCGAGCGGTGGCGCTCGAGCTGCTCGAGCGCAAGAAATCTTCTGTAAGTTTTTGGCGCTCGAGCAACGTGCTCGAGCGCTAGTGCTCGACCTAATCCACTCGAATGACTCCAAAAATGCTCCAACTAATACTTTTCTTCTTCCGCACTAATATCAATCGTATTTCTTCGATATCTTCTCATCCGGGCATCCGTTTGAGTCGATTCAAAGTCCTACGAACTCCATTTTTCACCCTCGATTCACCTATGAGCATCAAAGAGACAAATTCATCAGTTTATGAAAATGATACTCAAATGACTCTAAATACTCATATAAATCAATCAAAACAAGAGCATTTCGAGTGACGAATCATGACAATTTCACGCCTAATCAACCCCCCAAACTTACCATGTTGCTTGTCCTCAAGCAACGAAATAATAAGTCAAGTGAAATTGTTAGGAATGAGTCAACGAATCAAGTCATGCAAGCAAATGAACTCGAGCTTCAAAGATCAATCACAAGTATACTCACTCGCCTTCCTTCATCATACTCATGCAACAACAACAAGAAACACCAAGATCAATCATGGTGTTAGGATAAAAATTTGTTAGTTTCAGACAACGAATCCTTGCAGGTTTTGTAGGAATCCATAGATAAAGATCATCTCTTGATGGATGAGGAGATCTTATCTTCCTTCCAAATCTATCTACCAGTACATGTCCTCTTACTATGACATATTGAGCTACTGGTCTGATAAGGACACCTTTCCTATAAACAGGTCTGGTGTACCTTTTCTCAAATCTGGCCTTTGGAATAGCCTGCCTCAAAGACATGGTCTTAAAGGTCTGGTTATAAGGGTACATCCTAGAAGAACCATCTCTGGTGTCATAACTTCCCAGATCAGTTGGTTTTCTATAGATGGGTCTGGAAGACCTCCTCTGGTTCTGATAATTAGACCTGTTCTGGTGATTATAGTTCCTTTGAGTATACCTATTCTGGAATTGATTCTTCTGAGAAAATTGTCTCTGGGGTACCTGGTTCTGTTGAACATTGTTCCTTCTCTGGTAGTTATTACTCTGATTGGTATTCCCCCTTTTTGAGTGTTTCCTTTGAGGTCCCCTAATCTGTTTAGGTTCCCTTTGAGGATTTCTCTGGGGTCCTCCAATTTGAGTAAGTCCTACTCATTGGGACTCATTGTTCACAGAACCATTAATCTTTAATGGTTCCCCTTTTTGACACTTATTTTCTGGCATCTTCTCTTCCAGAGTAGTCAACTCTTCTGGACCATTAGTTAAGTGATTAACAGAGTGATTCCTTTTCCAATCAGGATTGTGAACCACCTTGTAACCATTACCAGTTAAGTCTTTATCATTCCAGATTTCTACCACTTTACCAGCTCTTACAGACTTGTCTTTGTTATAAAAGTACTTGTGAGTTTTAGTGGTAATTCCAGAATATCCTAAACCACTCTTATCACAAATGCGCTGAGAAGACTCTGATATTATAGATACAACAGATGGTATCTTAGGAGCTTCTCTGGGCATAGGTATCTCCTCTATGTTGTGGACAACTTGTTTTCCCTTGATAAGAGTTTGGTATTTGGCTCTGAGTTCAGTGATCTCATCCTCTTGAGAATTCCTTTCTTTCATGAGTTGATCTACCAGAGTATCTCTTTCTGTGATCTTATCCTGAAGTGCAGAGACTTCTTTGGAATGATCTTTCATGAGTTCTCTGGTGGATTTGTGCTCATGAGAGAGAGATTGAACTTCTGCTCTGAGCCTACCATTCTCTTTCTCAAGTTTTTGACAGAGTTGGACACAATTTTGGAGATCTGATAGCATTTGTTGCATATCAGACTCTCTGGAGTTACCAGATGAATTAGAGGATTCAGTACATTTGGAATTAGATAAAACAAGAGTAGTTTCATTTACCTCAGTGATGTCTGCCATGAGACACACATCATCATCTGATCCAAAGTCAGAAGAAGAAGAACTGGAACTAATATCCTCCTCCTCTGCTTCTGCCAGCAGTGCTCTCTTATCTGCATATCTCCTATCTCTCTTAATTCTTTTCTCTTCTCTTTCCCTAGGAGTAAGCTGAGGACAATCATAACTGTAGTGACCAGTCTTGTTGCATGTGTAGCAGGCATTGTCTCCTCTGGGACTAGGACTTGGCTCTCTCCTCCTCTGGTTGTAGTCTGATCTGGCAGGGCTACTTTCTCTCCTCTGGTAGTCAGGTCTGCCAGAGCTACCATCCCTCCTCTGATGATCTGATCTCCCAGAGCTGCCAGGGTTGTCATCTCTCCTCCTCTCTGGAGTTCTGAATCTGGTCTCCCTTGAGTCTCCAGATGTCTTCTCCTTCTCTGCAGGTTTGAAAGAACTCTTCCTGTTTCTGGTAGACTCCTTCCAATGCCTTTTGTACCTGCCATATTTTGAACTCATTTTGTCTAATTTATGAGTTAGAAGTGCTACCTGCTCCTTGAGGCTCAAGTCATCTGCAGTAGACTCCTTTGGCATGGCATCAGATTTGAGAGTTGAAGAGAATGCAACTCCTTTCTGGCCAGAAGAGGAAACCTCTTCTGTTTGATCCTCCTCTTGAAGATCATATTCGTAAGCCTTGAGATCAGACAACAGAAGATGGTGATCCAGAGTGTTGAGATCCTTGTTGTCCTTGATCACAGTGACTTTAATTCTCCACCTGCTTGTTAGTGAACGTAATATTTTACTATTAATCTCTTTTTCAGAATAGGTCTTACCTAAGGCACTAGCCTTGTTCAAGAGATTCGTGAGACGCATGTCCAGCTGGTCAATGGTCTCGTCTGATTTCATCTTAAATGTGTCAAAAGAGTGTTGAACAGCTTGGAGCTTGTTATCTTTAATCTTCTCTGTTCCTTCACAGAGCAGAGCTAACTTGTCCCACATCTCTTTTGCAGTGGTGCACGTCCTGACCTTTTCAATGACTTCTTTAGTAAGAGTGTTGATAATCTCAGTCCTCGCCACCTGGTCCAGGTTATGTAGTTTTCTCTCATCGTTGTCAAGTTCGTCTTTCTTTTTGAGGATTCGTTGTCTGGGAACTCTATCCTCTGCAGCGTCGCTAGTTTCTTCTCTGGACTCAGACCTGCCACTATCAATAGGAGTCCAATAAAATTTAATGGGGCCACTTTCAACCACATCTAACATGCGGTGATGAATAGCTCCAAGATGATTACTCATCATGAAGCTCCAGTGGCTATAATCCTCGAACGAGAATTCTGGCAGTTTGCGACTCTTATAAGAAGATTTCGAAGACATATTGATAAGAAATTTTAGGGAAATAACAAGAACTTGAATAAAATCACTAAAGAGCAATGGATCTGCCCGGTGACCACCAAAAGCTTTTCAAAGCAGTGGTCGTGGACACACTGCTCTGATACCACTTGTTGGTCCCACTCGATAGATTAATTGCGGAAGCTTATGTAATAATGTCTTTCCAAAATCTTTTATAAGAGATCAATAAACAATATTTAAAATAAAGCGATAAAAGACACAAGATATATAGTGGTTCGGATAAATATCCTACGTCCACTCTCCCTTATCACCAAGGGGTCTCACTAACAACCGACTCACAAACTTACTCACTGGAATTTCTGAAGTACCAGCACCTTCTTACAAACTCTTTAGATCTAACTTCGATCTAAAGATAAACTCACTCCAACCTTATCTTAACAAGATGAACAGGTTGAGTGTATAACCTCCTTACGAGTAGATAAGTAATTAAGAAAGAAGTGTGAGTGCAATATGCGTAGTGATCAAAAGCTTAGTATGGCTATATGCGCGTGAATACTTCTCTCTAGAGCTTTTTCTTGATCTGCACTCAAGTATATATAGAGGGGATTAGGGACATAGCCGTTGGGAGGCTAATCCAATCAGATCCTCTATATATGGAAGCTTCAATCAATCAATTCCCTAATTGATTGATTGGGTTGGTGAGATCTTGATTGATTGTCTTCATATCTTCTCAATCCAATCTTGTTTGACTTGATTTGAATCACCAACGGTCAATGCTTCCAATTGCCTAACTCTGATTCTCTCCAGAGAAGGCAGGACCAGACACCAGGCATCCTCGGTGACTTCTGGTCCTTATCTGGTGAACAACCAGAATACTCAGTAGAATAAGGGAATCAAACTGAGCATCTTTTGTTCCACCAGACTCGTCTGGTCCGGACTCGTCTGATCTGGGGAAGGTCCTCTGCCTCTGGTCTGATCTCCTCTGCTGAAGTCCTCTGGTGGAGTCCTCTGGTGAAGTCCTCTGGAGGGGTCTTCTGGTGACTCTTCTGGTGAGGTCTTCTGGTCTGGCAGTTCCCCCTAGACTAAGTCCTAATCTAGGTCATCATCTGGCTAACAGGTCCAGATGGTCCTATTACATCTTCTGGTTTGTTTTAACTCATCAAAACATCAATACAGCTTGTTACACTCAGAACAGGTGCCTGATTGCCCAGAGACACAATAAGACCCCATATGAGGTATGGAAAGGTAAAACCCCATCTGTTTCATATTTTCATATTTTTGGATGTAAGTGTTTCATCCATGACAATGGGAAATCTAAATTAAGAACCTTTGATGCTAAAGTGGCTGATGGAATATTTTTGGGATATTCCAGCACCAGTAAAGCCTTTAGAGTTTTTAATAAGAATTCACTTTGTGTGGAGGAAACACCTCATGTTGTTTTTGATGAATCTACTTTTGAGTGCAAGGTGGATCCTAAATCTTCTGATGAGACCCAGAATCAGGCTACACCCAGAGTTATCAAGGTCAATCCACCTATTCTTGATTCAGATTCAGATTCAGATGAGGACCCATCTCCTGGTTCTCTGAAGCAGCAGCCTTCACAAGGAGCAGAACCAGAAGAGGTTGGAACTCCTGTAGGGGGAAGCTCTTCTGCAGGTGGTGATAATCACCAAGGTACTGCAGAAGATGATCACCCAGGCAAGACCACGGGAAGGAGGACCCTGGTTGATCACCCAAATGACCTGATCCTAGGAGATCCAACTAAGGGTGTCCAGACTAGGAGAACTATTAACTTAGCTGCCTTATTCAGTTGCTATGTGTCCTTGATTGAGCCCAAGAACATCAAGGAGGCACTGAAAGATTCAAATTGGATTGTGGCTATGCAGGAGGAATTGAATCAATTCACCAGACAGGATGTTTGGGAGCTGGTAGACAGACCAAGACATCAAAAGGTGATAGGCACTAAGTGGGTTTTCAAAAATAAGAAAGATGAGAATGATGTCATTACTAGGAACAAGGCAAGGCTAGTGGCCCCGGGCTATTCTCAGTCTGAAGGAATAGACTATGATGAGACTTTTGCTCCTGTTGCCAGACTAGAAGCCATCAGATTGTTCTTAGCATATGCTGCTCACATGAAGTTCAAAGTATACCAGATGGATGTGAAATCTGCCTTTCTTAATGGGATTCTCATTGAGGAAGTGTATGTTGAACAACCTCCTGGTTTTGAACAAGGTGACAAGGTGTTTAAGCTTAAGAAAGCTCTTTATGGGCTGAAGCAGGCACCCAGAGCATGGTATGACACTCTATCTCAATTTCTTCTGGACAATGGTTTTACTAAAGGTAAGATTGATAGGACCTTGTTTAGGAAAGAAGAAGGAAAGGACATCCTTCTGGTCCAAATATATGTTGATGACATCATATTTGGATCCCCTAACAAGAAGCTGTGTGAGAAGTTTGGTGAACTCATGCAGGGACAGTTTGAGATGTCCATGATGGGAGAATTGAATTACTTTTTGGGTTTGCAGGTTAAGCAATCAGAGAAGGGAATTTTTATCAATCAAGCTAAGTACACCAGAAACATGTTAGAGAAATTTGGAATAGGATCTAGCAGAGCAGCCAAGATCCCTATGATGACAAATTTCAACATGGATCCAGATGAGTCTGGAGAGAGTGTGGACCAGACTCAGTACAGAGCACTTATTGGTTCTCTTTTGTATCTGACTGCAAGCAGACCAGATATTACTTTTGCTGTAGGAGTTTGTGCCAGATTTCAAGCTAACCCCAAGAAGAGTCACTTGGAAGCAGCTAAGAAAATATTGAAATACCTTAAGGGAACTGTGAATTTAGGATTATGGTATCCTGCAGATGACAATTTAGAATTAAGTGGTTATTCAGATTCAGACTATGGTGGGTGCAGAATAGATAGGAAATCTACAAGTGGTACATGCCAATTTTTAGGGAACAAATTGGTATCCTGGTTTTCCAAGAAGCAGACTTCAGTTGCTACATCAACAACAGAAGCAGAGTATATGGCTGCAGGGAGTTGTTGTTCTCAACTACTTTGGATTAGTCAACAGCTTAGGGACTACCAGATTAGAGCTAAGGATATTCCTATTTTCTGTGACAGTAATAGTGCCATTGCAATCACCCAGAATCCAGTTCTTCATACCAGATGCAAACATGTTGATATAAGGCATCATTTTATCAGAGATCATGTTGAGAAGGGAGATATAAGGATGGAAAAGATTGCAACAGAGAGGCAGAGAGCAGATATTTTAACCAAGCCTTTGGCTGAGACCAGATTCAGAGAATTAGCTTTTGAGTTAGGTTTATTGGATCCAGAGACAGATTTGATTTAGGGGGAACATCAGAGAAGTATCCTTTCTTTATTAATTCTCTTCATAAATTTTCTTTATGCTAACATACCTGCAGATTAGATATATCAGAGAGGGTATACTTCCAGATGAGGTATACACCAGGTGACACTAATCCCAGATGAGGTGCTGAGTCAGAAATATGTCCAAAGTCTTTATTGACCAGGACCAGATAAATTCCATCAGAGGAGAAGTATCACCAGACTAGTTGTGGTATCATCTGGTTACAAAATCAGGTGACAGGTATGTCTTTTCTACTCTTGCCTCTGATCATTGGGATACACCTTTCAAATTAGTAAGTACACTCAAAACCTTTCACCTTCGGAGTGTATTTAAGACTAGGGTATAGGGCCTAGGCAATCATTTCGTTTTTTCTCTTGACTGCCACAAAACCCCTTTATACCCAGTCCCAATGACTATGCCAACGCACCAGATTAAATCTGTATTTCGCCTTTCATCATGGCCATCAGATTTAATCACTGTGCAAAATGTCAATCAATTCTAAAATTGATTTTGTTTCCTAAATTGAATTTGAAACAACACGCGTTCACTCTTCATTTAATTTTCAAGCCACGCGTACTACTCTATTTAAATCAATTTTGTTTTCAATCTGTCCTTTCACGTTTCCATACTATTCAAACCCTAACTTCTCTCTGCAAAGCATTCTCTCTCTCTCTCTCTCTCTCTCTCTCTCTCACAGTTATGGCACCCAAGTGCAATTTTGATCCAGACTATGTCTGCAAGAAACTCAAGTCAGAAATGGTGGTGGACTTCTATTCCACTAAGAATCCGGCCGCTTTGGAGATTTTGGAACTTCTCCGACGTTCTGGGCTGGAGGAGTTGATCTCAAAGGTTCCCAAGGATCTGCGTACCTTGGATGGATATGCTGCACAGTTTCTTATCCGGATGAAGATCCATGAAGACTATATTTCTTCCAAGATTGATTCAGAGGATCTTGTTTTCTCTAAGGCAGACTTCTGTGGTCTTTTTGGTAATCTTTCTGCGGAAGGAGTGGACCCTCTGAAGTACAAAGAAGGAGAGGCGTTGGAATCCTTCAAGATGTTTGCCAGAAATTCATGCCAGAATATTACCAAGGGTTTCTTGGACAAGCATCTTAGGCAGAAGTATAAAGTGTTATTTGATATTGTGGTGAAGATTCTCATGTGTGAGAGCCATAGCACAGATGCCATCTTCGTTGGCAGGCTCTGTGTTATGAGGGCCATTCTGGATGGTGTTCAATGTAACTGGGCTGAGTTCTTCTGGGGGGTGCTGAGGAAGAACAAGGTGAAAATACAGAAGGAAGAATGCCCCCAGTTGCCAGGAGAGCAACAATTTGTGTTCAATGCTAATGTTTCATTGGGCACAAAACTCACTCTAATTCTGGATTCGATTCTTCCAGAGAAGAAATGGAGACAATCCTGGTGTAAGGGCTTTCATAAGTCCAAGATTATGTTCTCCAAGGATGGTCCTCTCCATGGCCATCCTGACTCTGATGGAGAGCAAGCCATCCCTGCCCCTCCTATTCAATCGATTCCCTCTCCTCCTAAGGGGCAGAGAAGGCAGCAGCAGCAGAAGACACAGAAGAAAGCTGCTGGAGCAACTGGTTCTTCAGCCGTTGCCTTTTCTGGTTCCTCAGAGGAGGACCAGATTCCCCTTCTTGATGTGCTTAAGAAGAAGGCTGATGATGATAAAGCTGTTAAGAAGGCTGGAGCAACCAAGAGGAAGCAGCCAGACGAGGCCAGGAGAGGTTCTGCTAAGAAGAGGAGGCCTAGCAGAAAGGCAAAGAAAACCCTTCTGGTGGATGAGCCATCAGAAGAGGAAGAGGAAGAAGATGAAGTGCCTCTTGTGAGGAAATCCAAGGCCAAGAGAGCCCTTCTTCAAGATTCAGACTCTGGTTCTGATCTTGGAGAGGCCTTGGAGAAGGCCATTGAGGATGCCTCCCAGTTGATGGAGGATGCTCCAGAGCTTGTTATGCCTGCTGGTGTTGACCCAGCAGAGGTAAACCCTTCCTTTCCCTCTTCCTCCCCCATAAATCTTGTTTCCCCTTCTACCTTTCCCCCAGATAACATTCCCCAAACCCCATCTGCCTCTGGTAACCCCATTCTTCCACCAGAGCAGACTATCCCAGATACCCCCATCTATACTCCCTCTACCATTCCTACACAAACACCTTCTCCCCCAAATTTCCAAACACATATCCCCACTAACCCCTCTCCCCCACCTTCTGTATCAGAGGTACCCTCAACCTCCTCTGGTGCAGGAGCCCCCCCTTCAAACACTTCCACCTTCCAAATCCCCCATACACATTCTGTACCAGATATCCCTTCCTCTTCTGGTGCAGAGCAATCAATCCCTACCACCTCTACTTCACAAATTCCAAACCCTCCCCACACCCATACAGACCAGGACCCAACCATTTCTATGGCTCTGGGATTCGCTGGCCCTCCCCGCTCCCCAACCTGTTTATCCAGCGATGATAGTGAAGATGAGGAAGCTTCACTTGAGCCTGTTGACTTAGCCCCTTCCTCCTCTGCCTCTGGGCCCAAACCCTTCACTTTCTCATCTGCAGAAATGGGTCCCATTAGGCAGAGTATGAGTGTAAGTGCTCAGCTCTGGCTAAGAGAGCATTTTCCAGTTCTTCTGGAGCACTTACCACTTCTGGCAGAGCTTACTGATGCCAAGGTCTGGAGCAAGGCCAGACTTGAAGATGTGGAGGACCTGGTGCTTTTGCTTGAGGAAATGGGTGCCTCCAACTTCACTGCTTGGGAGATTGAGCTGAAGCAGAAGATGAACATTCAGAACCCAGCAGAGCTGGAGACTCCTGGTGCAGCCAAAGTCTTGATTCGCACCCTGCTCATCCAAAGAGGAGTCATGCTCACTCCAGAGGGCCCCACTTACAAGTTTGGTCCTCACTTTGTCTTCCCTCCAGAGCTTTATTCAGACGAGGAGGACTTTGAGATGTCTCCTGCTGTGCTCCAGAAGATGAAGGCTTTCTTCAACGAGCAGATCATGCAGATAGGGCGCTTTTCCAAAGCAATCCAACATATGGCCCCTGCTATGATTGAGCATCAGATTAAGCAAGAGAGGAGAATCTTCATGAAGCAGCTCAAGTCCTCTCTGGCAGAGGTTAAAGCTTCGTTCAAGGCTAATGGCTTGTTTGTCAAGCTAGATGTTATGCATAGCCAGAAGCAGCTCCAAGAGCATGTGATGGAGCAGATGAGGCCAGTTTCTGTACTCAAAGTGGAAATGGCCAGCCAGATGATTCAAACTGCTAGGCTAAAGGACTCCCTCCAGGAGATGTTGGAGAAGCAAGAGAGACTTGTTGCAGAGTCTAAGGCTTACCTGGAGGAGGCCAAGCAGCTTCGTGATCTTCACTCTTCCTCCAACACTGCCTTGCCTGATCTCATAAGGCAGGTAGTGGAGCCCCTCCTTGATGAAGTTAAAAAGGGGGAAGAGAAGGCCAGAACTGATCTGGCGAAGACCACCAATGAGACTCTGTTTAGCCATGGAGCTCGTCTGGACCTATTGGAGAACACTTTGGCCCAGGCTGAGTTGCAGAAGAAGAAGAAAGAAGAGTTGAAATCTTTATCTATGGCTAAACAACTTGCTGCAGAAGAAGAGTCATCTGAAGCTGAGCAGGATCCTTCTACCATTCCTGGTCCTGCTAAGAGGAAGATTAGAAAAGTAAAGAAGAGTTTCCTTGAATCTGTTGTCGAAGAAGCAGAGAAGAGATACAAGGAAGAGACTCCAGAGGAGAGGCAAGCCAGAATCAGGAAGAACATAGATGAAGAGCAGAGGCTCAGATATGTTAGGAGACAGAACAAGAAGGCCAGAGAAGCTGGTATTCCTTCTGGTGCAGGTGGCTCAGGACAGAAGAGGAAAGCTCCTGTGGAGGTTATGAACATCTTGCCACTAAGGACAGAAGGGTCTTTTGACTCTACTGTGCCTTATCCTCTGATTGAGAGATGGAGAGAAGCCAAGACCCTCTGGTTCATTCAGCATTATATCCAGAGGCCAGCACCAGAAGATGATGAGCTGATCAACAGAACCTTCCATTCTTGGATGCAAGCCTATGATGCAGACTTGTACAAGCAGCTGATGGATTCAACCATTGAGTTCAACCTGGAGGTGACTGCTCCTGAATTTACTTATCTTAACACTCCCATGATTGGGAACCAGGTGGATTGGGCAGAACTGAAGAAGCTTTACAAGACCAAGGTGTTGGTGAATTTCACCCCAACATCTTCTGCAGAGTTGAAGGCCGTCCAGGATAGGTTCCTTGACTGGTTTCTTGTCCCTAAAGAGAACAGAAGATATGCCTAGAATAGGACAATGAACTTCAATGTAATCTGTAATATTTTGTCCTCTGATTATTAATGAAAAATACATATCTTCTCTGTTCTAAAGACAACTCCTTGTTGTCTTATTATTTGCCTGATGAGATCTATTCTAAGGTCTCATCCCTTTATTGTTTTCTTGCTTAAGTTTACTTTTGATCAGTTCTGGTAGTGTTTTAACTCCATCAAAAAGGGGGAAATTGTTAGGATAAAAATTTGTTAGTTTTGATGAGTTAAAACAAACCAGAAGATGTAATAGGACCATCTGGACCTGTTAGCCAGATGATGACCTAGATTAGGACTTAATCTAGGGGGAACTGCCAGACCAGAAGACCTCACCAGAAGAGTCACCAGAAGACCCCTCCAGAGGACTTCACCAGAGGACTCCACCAGAGGACTTCAGCAGAGGAGATCAGACCAGAGGCAGAGGACCTTCCCCAGATCAGACGAGTCCGGACCAGACGAGTCTGGTGGAACAAAAGATGCTCAGTTTGATTCCCTTATTCTACTGAGTATTCTGGTTGTTCACCAGATAAGGACCAGAAGTCACCGAGGATGCCTGGTGTCTGGTCCTGCCTTCTCTGGAGAGAATCAGAGTTAGGCAATTGGAAGCATTGACCGTTGGTGATTCAAATCAAGTCAAACAAGATTGGATTGAGAAGATATGAAGACAATCAATCAAGATCTCACCAACCCAATCAATCAATTAGGGAATTGATTGATTGAAGCTTCCATATATAGAGGATCTGATTGGATTAGCCTCCCAACGGCTATGTCCCTAATCCCCTCTATATATACTTGAGTGCAGATCAAGAAAAAGCTCTAGAGAGAAGTATTCACGCGCATATAGCCATACTAAGCTTTTGATCACTACGCATATTGCACTCACACTTCTTTCTTAATTACTTATCTACTCGTAAGGAGGTTATACACTCAACCTGTTCATCTTGTTAAGATAAGGTTGGAGTGAGTTTATCTTTAGATCGAAGTTAGATCTAAAGAGTTTGTAAGAAGGTGCTGGTACTTCAGAAATTCCAGTGAGTAAGTTTGTGAGTCGGTTGTTAGTGAGACCCCTTGGTGATAAGGGAGAGTGGACGTAGGATATTTATCCGAACCACTATATATCTTGTGTCTTTTATCGCTTTATTTTAAATATTGTTTATTGATCTCTTATAAAAGATTTTGGAAAGACATTATTACATAAGCTTCCGCAATTAATCTATCGAGTGGGACCAACACATGGATATGCACTCAACGATGTGTTTCACTCCCTCACAAGTGTATATCAATGATCAAGGGACTCACTCAAACAATCAATCACTCATATCGGCAGCCATAGGCTTGTAAGCACTCTCAACTCCGACCATACTCTAGAAATCAATGCCGAATCAAAAAGGACTTTTCTCAAGGTTGTAATGTAGGCTCTTTGGACAGGTGGAATAACAATATGGGTAAGTGACTCAAGTGAATGGAGAATAGAAAATCAAACTTCGGTACTTCAAGATTAGGAACAGAATACTTCAAACATTGTCAATCAACACACCTTCAATTCCAATACTCTCAACACTTCAATTTTTTTCTATCTCATTTCACTTTTTTTTTCAATCAATTCACTTTTTTTTTCTTTTTCGCACAAACACATGAGCTCATTTTTCTTTTGCTCATTCTCAATTTTTTTCCCACAACTTTTTTTCTTCATCACACCTTCTTCTCATAATCACTCGAGCAATCACAATTCTCCTTTTTCAACTTAAATCAATCCCTTCACATTCACACTTTTCCTATTCTCCACTCAAATTGGGACAAAAAGGCTTAGGAACTTGGAATAGTGTGTAAATGTGCTAGCAAATGAAATAGGCTCTAGGCTCAAAGGGGCTAACAAGGGACAAATGTCAATGGTTAGGAAAATTTAGGCTAAGTGACTCAATCAAATCAAAGATGGCCTAAGATCACATTCGGCATATCATACTAGACACAATCAAGAAGCAAGAGCACACACAAGTTCTAGCATCCTCTAAGGTGACGATCCACTCACAAACGAAGAGATTAATTCATGCATCAAAATCTCAAAAGGCTCAAAACTCACGGCTTTCACATCCATGCTGGTCCTAGTGAATTCTTACTCTCATCACACAAGCACTCAAAAGAAAAACTTGTAAACATACTAGTTCTCTCTCAAATCCACTCTAACTCAAACACTCACACAACAAAACTCCTAACTCAACCTCACAATTCACCCTTCTCATCAAATCATACTCAAAGATAGCAATCAACAAGCATAAGATGATTGATAGGCATGAAATATGTAGTAGCATCTCAAAACATTATCAGCTCAAGGAGCATCTCAAGACTCAAATAACCAAACTCAACTCAAAGAGACGTGTACGCCTATGCAATGTAACAATAAAACATATAAAAACTCCACCCCCAAACTTCGACCTTGTGAAGAGGTCTAAGTTTGGGGTTATGGGTTACCTCATCCAAATAGTTCAATTTCTCTTAACAACGTAGCACACTCCCTTGCTTGAGTTCCTCACTTTTTAATAACTCCATGATTCCTCTACTCTCTCGAAACAAGCCTACAAAATAAAACTCTCAAGTACGAGGTTAAAACTTACGATTCAATAACACCCTAATAACATAAAAACAAAGAAAAACAAATAAAAATGGGTTGCCTCCCATTCAGTGCTATTTTTAAGGTCCTCATGCCGGACCGAGCTCAAAGGAGCTTATGGGACATGATACTCAAAATTACCTCTCTTACTCTCATAAGAGTGGTGCTTGGATTTCTTTTCTTGATGCCCCTCCATCGTGAGCTCCTTTGCTTCCTTCTCATCCCCCTCAAGTGGTGGGGGTCTCAACTTCTTCTCACCTTTATCTGGAGGAGTCTTACTAAGCAATTTCTTGAATTTGGACTTTTTCTTCTTAACTCCTCCTTTCCTTTCCAACTGGACCGCGTCCACACTTTCCACTTCTTCATCCTTCAACTTCTTCCCTTTATCCCTATCAAAATAATCAAGACCATAATGCTCTTGGGTTAAATTATCAAGTGAAGGACTAACGGAATCATGAATATGAGAAAGATTGGAGATAGGAGGTGTGTCTTCAACACAAGGATCAATGACATCCATGCAATAACAACTCTCATCCTCCTTCGGGTGCTTCATGGCTTCATATAGGGAAATCTTTATCTCTTGATCCTCAACTTTCAACGTGATCTTCCCATTTGCCACATCTAGCACCATCCCGGCCGTAGCTAAGAACGATTTTTCCAAGATCAATGGAACGTGCTCATCTTTCTCCATATCAAGCACTACAAAATCGGTTGGAAATATGTGATCCCCAACCTTCACGAGGACGTCTTCAACCACACCTTGAGGTCAAGTAATAGATCGATCGGCGAGTTGAAGCGTAATCATTGTCGGCTGAAGTTCTCCACCCTCCAACTTCTTGAATAGTGACAAGGGCATAAGATTAATGCTCGCCCCAAGGTCGCACAACGCTCTCTTCTTGACTCCGTTCCTGATATCACATAAGATTGTTAAACTCCCCGGATCCTTCAACTTTGGTGGAAACGCTTTGTGCACTAATGCACTCATCTCATGGTCCAGCTGCACCAACTTGGGCTCATCAACTCTCCGTCTCTTTGCAATCAAATCCTTCAGGAACTTGGCATAATTCGGCATATGTTCCAAAGCATCATAAAAAGGAATGTTAATATGCAATTTATTAAAAACATCAAGGAATTTAGCGAATTTCTCATCAAGCTTCTTTTTCATGAAGCGCTGTGGATACGGACGGGTATCACCGACTTGGGTACCCCCCATTCATCACGCTCGATCTCTTTCACTTTCTCCCATGCTTCCTTTGCCTTCTTCCACTTAGGAACTCTCTCAATCTTCTCAACGCCTTCCTCTTCAGGCTCTTTGCTCTCATCCATATCTTTACTCTTCTGAGTGCCTTCACCCTCAACCCCTTTCTCAACTCACATCTCCTCAATCTCATCTCTATCTGCCTCAGGCTCTTTTCCTTCTATCTCTACCTCTCCTTGGGGCGTCTCAGAATCAGCAGGCATCTGAGGACCCTCATAGTTGGTCCCACTTCTAAGCTGGATCACCTTGCAATGCTCTTTCGAGTTCCCCTCCGGCATAGAAGGATACTTACCCGGCTCTCTACCCAATGTTTTTACGACCTGGCTCATCTGAAACTCTATCGAAGTAAACCGCCTATTGTTCTCTTGCTGAATTCGATTCAGCTCTACATCTCTCTTCTGGAGTTCTTGATCACACTGATCACCTTTCTTATGCAACTCTCTAACATCATACTCCAAAGAGGACAATCTCTTGCTTCCTTCCTCTTTCTTCTGAAGGATAGCTCTCAACATCTCCTCAGTTGAGGCATTGCCTTCTCCACCCGGGGGTTAAGAACCTGGATCAACACCTGAAGGAACTGTAATTCTGGCATTCGGATTAGCATATGAAAATTTCTCGTTCTTCCTCCATGTGTTTTGAGGAGGCTGCTGGCCTCCTTGATATCCTTGTGTGTTCCTCCATTGATTTTGAGGCGGCTGTGGACCTGGAGGCACAAATGGTTGGCCATAAGAAGGCCTTCCAAACTGATTTCCACCTTGTGGATACCCCCTTGTGGATAGTTAGGCCTTCCCATAAAGTTGGCCTCTTCTTGCTGACTCGTGGGTGGGTCCACTTTTTCATTCACTGCTACATCCATCCAACCAAATTTTGCCCCATCTCGAGGTTACTGATCTTCTCCATTATAGCCATCAACAGCTTCCTCGTACCCTCATTCTCCTCCAACTTACAAACTCGCTGAAATTCTGGATCCTCATTCCATGCCCCGACATTCGTGACAATGTTGTTGATGATTTCGCTACATCTCGCTATCCCTTAGTTTAGAAAAGCTCCACTTGCACACGGATCGAGATGGGCTTGCCCAGCCTTGCTAGCTCCACTATAGAAGAATGCCATGATATCTCCCTCGTTGCACTCGTGCTGCGGGCACTCAATCAACATATTTGAGCATCTCTCTCAAGCCTGACGTAAATCCTCTCCTAGCTTCTGGCAGAAAGAAGAGATCTCTATCCTTGCTTTAGTGGTTCTCGATGGAGGGTAGAATCGCTTGAGGAACAGACGCTCGAGCTCGGCCCATGTGGTTACACCTTCCCGTGGGAGCATGTTATCGTACCATTCCTTAGCTATTCCCGTCAAAGAGAATGGGAACAGCCTGAGCCTCTTGGCATCTTCAGACATGCCGTTATAATTAAACATGGATGCGATCATCAGAAAACTCCTCAGATGAGTATAAGGATTCTCCTTCCCAATCTCCCCCTTGAATTGATTCTCGGTAAGCAGCTTAAGAATTCCTGGGGAAATCGAGAAGTTATTTGTCTCTACAGGGGGCAATGCCACTCCATCATAGTACCTCTGCGGTTGTGCCACGAACCTCCCTCTAATAGCCATGTTTTGATCTGCGTTCTGAGGAACGTGCTGAGGATTAGCAGGTGGTACGGGTACTTGTTGGGGTGGTGTTGGTTGATAAGCTGGTGGTTGGTTATAAACAGGAGGTGGAGGATACGGGTATGGTGGATACGGATAAGGTGGGTATGGGTAGGGATAAGGTAAGTTGTTTTGTGGAAAGTTGTTCTGTGGGTAAGCAGGGTTGTTCTGAGGATGTTGGACAAGGTTGTGAGATGGATTCTTCACGTTTTGTGTACCCGAGTTTAGGCTCTGGCTATCTCCTAATGGAGCTTGATTCTGACTACCACTACCTCCAGTGCCCTCAACTCGGTCCATGACCTGATTGAACTCATTCGTAGCATCATCCAACTCATTAGAGATGTCCATGATGACGTTCTCGTTCTCTCCTCCGGCAGCATTCATCCTTCTTAAGAAGACTCAGTTTCTTCTTGCTATTGTCTCAGGATCCAACTGTAATCTCTCTTCGCTCGTAGCACCTTGTGAGCGTGTTTTCATAAACTTGAAACACTAACAAAAGAATAAAAATGCAACTGCCGAAAATACTACGAAATAAAACAGAAAATTAAATCACTCACTACTAACTACTAAGCTATCTACAAGTCCTATTCAAACGACATACAACGCCATCCCCGACAACGGCGCCATTGACTTGAATCGAAAATACCAACTTTCACTAGTAGATTCCCCACAAGAGTACGAGTTCACTGTAGTATGAGCAAGTACAAGGACCAAGTATTATCGAACCCAAGGGATGAAGTGTATGCAAATAGATCCCTGAAGATCTACGCGCCGTAGTTAATATGAGTGTATGTTCTTGGATTTTCTAAAGAATTGATTAAAAGCAACTAAAATAAACTAATTAAACTAAATAACGGAAGAAACGAATTAACAAAGGTTTGTATTCAAATAAGTGATGGTGATGCTCAGGATAGGAATCCCTACGTATACTAACGGAGCAGGTACATAATCAAAATAATTGTGACGCGCAAGAAATAACCTAAGTTAAAGATTGTAAGATGAAAGCTCAAGAATTAATACCCTAATACTTTTATCCTAGCAATCGACTTCACTAATCCACTAACAAGTTAATAGATTGTGCTTAATTCACGAGACCCTAATTTAAACTAAGGTGATGCGGTCGTCCTCCTTAGATAAACCGGTAGATTAATTAACCTTTTCTTAACCCTTTCATTAAGTCTACTCGTTGTTAAAGAGTGATAAGGTTGTCCTCTCTCTAACACTTTTATAACGAAATTCAAGAATAAAGTTAAGATTGATTTTAAGAATTCATTAATTAAGAGAATTAAAACCTAACGTCACGAATTACCCTAATTACGTACCCACAATCTACTTCTACGAGTTCATCCTACCCTAAGCATGCAAGGGTTTTAGCTAGACATGGTTTTTACGTAAATAAGAACAATTGAAGAAGAAACGAACATGAACATAATGATTATGACGAATAAATTATCAAACATAAACTAGGGTTTAAAGAAAATATGCTAAGAACTGAATTTAAATTAAGAAAACTGAGTCTCAAAGTATTAACGAACAAAGGTCTTAAGAAATGAAATTAAAAAGCAAGATCATACTATGAATTCGTAAAGAAAACCTCAAAAACGTTAATCTAAAGCTTGCTCTTCTTCTTCTCTCAAAAAACAAACTCTCAAAGTAATATCGTATCAAGTGGTGTGTGGTTCTTCTCCAAAACGAAGTTGGAATGAATATATATAAGCGTCGGGCCAAATCGGGAACTCGTGGGCCGAAAAAAACGCATCCGGAAGCAAAATCCAAGAAGTGCTCGAGCACACACGCTCGAGCGGTGGCGCTCGAGCTGTGTAGCTCGAATAGTGCAATCGCTCGAGCGGTGGCGCTCGAGCTAGTCGAGCGCTCGAATTTCTCTGCATGTTTTGCGGCGCTCGAGCAACACGCTCAAGCGCAAGAAATCTTCTGTAAGTTTTTGGCGCTCGAGCAACGTGCTCGAGCGCTAGTGCTCGACCTAATCCACTCGAATGACTCCAAAAATGCTCCAACTAATACTTTTCTTCTTCCGCACTAATACCAATCGTATTTCTTCGATATCTTCTCATCCGGGCATCTGTTTGAGTCGATTCAAAGTCCTACGAACTCCGTTTTTCACCCTCGATTCACCTATGAGCATCAAAGAGACAAATTCATTAGTTTATGAAAATGATACTCAAATTACTCTAAATACTCATATAAATCAATCAAAACAAGGGCATTTTGAGTGACGAATCATGACAATTTCACGCCTAATCAACCCCCCCAAACTTACCATGTTGCTTGTCCTCAAGCAACGAAATAATAAGTCAAGTGAAATTGTTAGGAATGAGTCAACGAATCAAGTCATGTAAGCAAATGAACTCGAGCTTCAAAGATCAATCACAAGTATACTCACTCACCTTCCTTCATCATACTCATGCAACAACAACAAGAAACACCAATATCAATCATGGATGTGCACTCAACGATGTGTTTCACTCCCTCACAAGTGTATATCAATGATCAAGGGACTCACTCAAATAATCAATCACTCATATCGGCAGCCATAGGCTTGTAAGCACTCTCAACTCCGACCATACTCTAGAAATCAATGCAGAATCAAAAAGGACTTTTCTCAAGGTTGTAATGTAGGATCTTTGGACAGGTGGGATAACAATATGGGTAAGTGACTCAAGTGAATGGAGAATAGAAAATCAAACTTCGGTACTTCGAGATTAGGAACAAAATACTTCAAACATTGTCAATCAACACACCTTCAATTCCAATACTCTCAACACTTCAATTTTTTTCTATCTCCTTTCACTTTTTTTTTCAATCACTTCACTTTTTTTTTCTTTTTTGCACAAACACATGAGCTTATTTTTCTTTTGCTCATTCTCAATTTTTTTCCCACAACTTTTTTTTCTTCATCACACCTTCTTCTCATAATCACTCGAGCAATCACAATTCTCCTTTTTCAACTCAAATCAATCCCTTCACATTCACATTTTTCCTATTCTCCACTCAAATTGGGACAAAAAGGCTTAGGAACTTGGAATAGTGTGTAAATGTGCTAGCAAATGAAATAGGCTCTAGGCTCAAATGGGCTAACAAGGGACAAATGTCAATGTTTAGGAAAATTTAGGCTAAGTGACTCAATCAAATCAAAGATGGCCTAAGATCACATTCGGCATATCATACTGTCGGTCCCGAAACGAACAAACAGGTGTATGGGGGGAAGGGAATACACCTGTGGTTACAATTTAAAACTTCTTTAATTCTTATCAGGAGACTTCAGAGAGTAACTCGTCAGTGGACTTTAAGTCTGCTGAGAGTTACTAGTGAAAGCTTACTGAGATAATACCTCCACTGAAAGCTCAAGACTTTCAGTTGAACTACTATCTAATTAGCTTTCAACTGCGGATTAGTGAGCCCTTTAGAAAACTTGTTTTACTTGATAAACTTTGAGTGAGTAAACACACACTTATGAAATAGCAGAAAGTAAGTACACAAGGTATAAAGTGGTTCAGAGATGAATCTCCTACGTCCACTGTCCTGATCAAACAGGAGAATTCCTTTCACTTGGAATTCCTTGTGTTATAGTGCCAAGGTGCACTGATCAACTAATCCTCTCTTAGGATGATTGATCACTAGGATAATTCCAGGTCCTAGTTCCCAAAACAAACCAGCTTTCAGACTGATACAAACAATCAGCTTACTAACACCACTTAACTCTAACTCTTAACCTAACGACTGAGTAGGGTTTTGAGTAGGGTTTGGTTCCAACTGTTGTGAGATAATCCTTACAAAGTAGCTCAAGGCTTAAGATGGATTGTCTCCTTCTAAGGTTTGGAATATAGCTTTAAGCTTGGTTACAGAAGGTTTGTTAGGCTCTCTACAAATGTGAAACACTTGGGAAACAATGGTAATTTCGAGTGCTTCTAGATAGTTATGAATGTAGAGATAACTTTGATCTTGTGAGTTTCCCGTGCATAGAAATGAGCACGTCCTTCTGCATTTATAGACTTCCTTGAAAATCTTCCCGTTGGATTTGAATCTTCTCAAGTAAGTCTTCTTGTATCTGATTGGCTCAAACGACTCTATTTGAAGCTTTAAGTCTTGTTAAGAAATGGCTGAAAGACCATGCCTGTTCACCAACTTTCTGTAGATTGCTAGGGAAAGACTTTTGGTACTAGTCAGTCTGGGGGCAGGTCGGTTGTCAGTAAAGTACACTGACGTGTCATCTTCTCATTGGACCTTCAGTCTGCTTGCCCAGATTCTTGTCTTGCTTTAAGGTGGAACTCCTCTGAGAGAACCTTCTTATTCCTTCATTTATTGAAAGCTTCACTGAAATTCGTTTTGCCTTGTTCCAACCAGATTAACTAACAACTTTTAATATGATTAGCATTGAATGTTCTTTGTTAGTTCTCATCAGTGGATCTTGGTCCTCTCCTGATGGTTTTAGTCTTAGTGAGAATGAACTTAGAAAACATTCAAGACTTAGACTATTTCTCAGATCACTTGTCTTCAGTGGACTCCGTTTTCAGCGGACTTTGATTTCAGCAGACTTCATTCTTCAATACACTCTAGAAATTACTAACTGCACTTCAGTTCCCTATTAATTGAACTGTTTAACTAAACACTAACTCTATTGAATATTTTACTTACAAATAACTTAGGATGAACATTTTGGAATCTTAATCAAAACTTAAGTCTATACAATTTCCCCCTTTTTGATTATGCCGGAACCTATCTTATTACATATCTTCATTCAGATGAGGTTCTTCAGGTGACATAAAAGTTCAAGGATTTTGTAAGTAAAAAACATTCAAGTACATAAGCCTAAATGATAATGAGATATTATCTTGGGCAAAAACATCAGTAGAGTTCATTTCATGATAAGTAGAGAAGTACAGATTACATGAATTCTACTATCAAAAGTTTAAATTTAAAACATCCGGGACTTATAAACAAATGCCCAGCAAAAACACTTAACCTCTTTAAATAGTTTCAAACAAGGGCTCCAGTCTATATTGTTTGAAGACTCGGATCTTCAGCTCATTCTTCCTTTCCATGACCTCTTTTGAGTGTCCCTTGAGACCTAGTTGCTCGCACAAAGATACCCATTCTTCTGTGATTTGATCTCTATCAACAGCTCCAGTAGCATCTTGAGGAGGCCAGTAGGTGATTAGCTCAGGGGCCTTCAAGGCTTGATCAGGGAACCTGTCATTCCAGGCTTCCATGATGGCAGGAAAGAGTTTTGGGTAGACTTCAAACATCCATGAGTTGAAGACTTCTTGCACATTGTCTTTTCCCAATTCTCCACTGACATAATAGGAATACACGAATTCCCTTTTAGCAGTTTCCCATGCATCATTTAGCTTCTTAGGTACCCATGCATCATGGTGAGGAAAACTTAGCCTTTGAGGGAGTGATTTTATCTTTCTTTAGCTTAGCAGCCCACCTTTGATAACTATTCCTGAATTTCTTGGAGGTAGTCTTATCAAAGGTGGTTAGCCTCTCCTTCCTCTTCCTCTCTGCCATCTCAGCTATGGTCTCCATCTTTCCAACCACCTTATCCCTCCTTTCTTATTGTTGAGCAGCCAGCTTCTGTGCTCTCTCATTCATCCCTTCAGCCTCTTTGATAAGCTCAGTGAGCTCTGTGACTCTTGTGGGGGCAGATTTAGGAGGTTCAGATGAAAGAGGTTCAGGGTTAAGAATGGGGAGTACCTCAAATGACTCAGTTGAGCCAGTGGACTTGGCTGCTAACCTCCCTAAGGTTCTGGTCTTCTTTGTTACCTCCGTTGAGAGGGCGTCAGAGGCCTTCCTCTTAGTGGATTCCCCCTTCTGAGCTGCTCTTTCTTCCTTTTCCCTTAAGTGATCTTCCTTGAACTTTGACAAGTTCTCAGATGGGGTCTCCTTCACTTTCTTGGCTTCAGCAGCCTTCTAAGCCTCAGCATCTACCCTTTTCAACGTATTCTTGACTTGTTGGCCTTTTTCAAAATTTGGGGTCTCGAGGATAATCTTCATCTTGTTCTTGGGGTCCTGCTTCATCTCTTTAGCACTTACCCTCTTTCCCCCTTTCCGGCATTAATCATGCACTCGGCCACCGTGATGTTCAACTTCAGTTGATCATGGGCAATTGCCTTTAGCTCAGTGGAGCAGTAGTCCACTTCATCCTCTAACCTTTCCAGAGTGGCTCCAGCTGTTTGCCCAAACTATACAAGTTGTGCTAACTTCTCATCAATTAGCACATTTGTCTTCTCCTGTGTGGGAAAGTCCTCTGCCGCCTTCTTCAGGACTTCTCCCAGCTTTGCTCCCAATTCTTCGTGCTTGGCCTCGAATTCTGTCAGCTTGGAATTCCACAACCCTTCAACCTTCCCAAGTAGGTCCGCTGAGAAAGCCTCTACTGAGGACTTTAGGTTGATGGAGACATTCTCCACTGAGTCTTTAAGAAATTGAGTTCTGGCCTCTTCCTCCTTCTGCTCCAGCTTCTTCAAAGCTTCTATTACAAGCACGCTTTGTCCTTCAACAACATCAATCACCATCTGCTGAGAATCTTCAACTTTAAGAGTAAGATTTTTTAGTGATGTTGTGGTGGATTCCATGAGTTCATCAACATGGTCTGAGAGGATGACCATCTCATCCACTTCTTCTTGCACTATCTCCTGGACATCCCTCAGTTGTGCTTGGAGAGAAGACAGGCTTTCTTCTTGGAGTGAATAAACAGCATCCCTCAGAGGAGTTAGGTTGACTTGGATTGGGGGAACTTCATCAGTTTGAACACCTGCATTACAAACAGTGTTAGTTCATTCCCCCTCAATCTCACATCCTAAGTCTCATGTCACATCTAATTCCATTGCTACTCACTACTCCTCTCTCTTCTCACTCTTCTCAGCCTCTTCTTTCTTTTCAACTATTATTTTTTCAGCCAAATCATCCTTTACAGGAATGATTGCTCTAATTTCACCACTTACTACTCCAGTAATTTCCACATCTTTTTCTCCTCCCTCAGGTTTTTTAATCTCTTTTTCAACTCCTTCTATTCCAGACACCTCAGCTGACTCCTTAGTCACCACTGAGGGCTGTTGTGGGATAGCTTCAGTAGACACCTCTACCGAGCTTTCCTTTGGCAAATTTTGAGCCTCAGTATCTCTTGCCACAGATACATCCTCGGCTACTTCACCATCACCTTGCCTAGGTGAAGTACCTTCTCCTCCTTCCAATTTTTTTACTCCTTCTTCTCCTTCTCAGCTTCAACTTCAGCTGTCTCTTGATCATCACCCTTCCTTGCCTCTGCTAGTTTTTCCATAACCAGGCTCTCAAATATCTTCTCATCACAGAGAAGCCTGGTTTTGGTCATACCGGCAAATGTCATCACCTCTATCTCCTCTTTCTTCCATTCATTAGAGCTGCTGCCTCTAACAGCCATTAAAATCTCACCCAATCTTCTATCTTTGAGCTGGACAAGGAGTCTCAGTCTCATGAACATTTATTTAAGGGTGGGATAGCCATCAAGCTCAGGGTACTTCGACTCCAAAGAGTAGGCCACCTCATCCTTAAGAGTGTCTAAGAATGAGTACTCTTCTTCATCGTCTGATGGAAGGGAAGGGGTAGGGGATCTGAGATCAGAGGGTTCCTCTGGGATGGACTCTAATTGAGTTGGATGAGTTTCAGGCGGGTTTGGTTCAGATGAGGGTTGGGTTTGAGTTTCAGGAGGGGTAGGATTTTGTTCAGTGGGGGTTGAGGGGATGGGTTCAGAAGGGGTTGAGGTTGCCTCAGCAGATGCCTCAGATGGGGTGGTGTTTTGGGATCCACTTTCAGGCTGTTGAGAGCCTTCAGTGGGGTTTTTTTGATATTTTGGATATTTTCTTAGTTTTCATGGGCGTTCTGGGCTTGGTTTTTGGTTTGATGGGGGTAGGTGCAGGTACATCTGAGTCAGACTCAGTTGAGATTATATTGGGAGAAGAGTCAGGGTTACCTGATGATGACTCATCAGTGGAGTTTGTGACTCTGACTTTCTTGGGTGCACTCTCCTTCACGGCCTCAGAAGACCTCTTCTTTTCCTTCTTTGAAGCCTTCTGTGCTTCCTCCTCCTTGTGCAGTGCCATCTTATCACTTAACTTGACCAATCTCCTCTTAAGTTTGGTCTTCTTTCCCTCAGCAGACCCAGCTTCTTCACCCTCTTCTGCCGCTTCAGGGCTCTCTACAGCTGCCTTTATCATTCTTGTTTCTAAGGCCTTTCCAAACTTGAACAGGGCCTTCAGATTACTCCACTTCCTCTTCTTTAACCAGTCTACTCCCACATCCACATTCTCTATCAAGTAAGAGATTTTAGTGGCAAAATTTAACTTACTTGACAACTGGGGAGTTTTGTCAGCCTGAAATTTTGAGTGTTCTTTGTTCAATGATCTCAAGAAGAACATCTGCCAGTTGAAGCTCTTCTCTTTGCTTTCAACTATTGCCCTCATCAATCTCAGCTTGGGCTTGCTTACTTGTTCTGTGCTTCCCTGATTTCCCAGTATACATTTCCCAACAATCTCACACAGGACATTGTATACGGGAAGTAGTAAACTTTTGTTCATCGTGGGACTGTATTTCACCTTCCTTTGCATAATAGTGTACACCCAGTCCTCCTCTTTGTCAGTAATACAGATATCTGGGTTTGGACCTTCAGAGGGGAGATCAAATAGTTCCTTCAAATCATCACCACTGATTCTAATCTCCTTTCTAATTTTCTGGTGTTCAACAACCTCCATATCATCTCGCATCAACTTTTTCTTCCTTTGGAGGAATAGACAAGACTTGATTCTTGAGTCAGAGTTGGAAACGTTGTAGAAGAACTCAAGAACCTGTCTATCGTAGCAGTACTCAGGATGAACTGATAAAAATTTCTCCAACCCCGCAGCTTTGACCATCTCCAAAGCTTCTTTAATGTGAGAGAACTCTGGTCTTGATTCAATTTCTGGATTATCAAAAACCACTATGGGTTCATACCAGAAGTTATCTTTGTTTTTCAAAAACCCTAGGTTAATTTTGGCCATTTTTGGAATAGGATTGAATAGAGAGTAAGTGTTTGCTTGTGAGTGATTTCGAAAAGGTTTACAAGCGTAAGTTTGGGGTTTTTATATGAGTAATGAACGGTGAGATTGAGATGAGAGATTAACGTCTGAGATTAATTTGGTTTGAGATCGTGGATAGTCCAAGGGGTTAGTGGGGAGTTTTTAAGAGATCTTGACGGTTAGAGAAGAACCGCCTAAAATGGAAGGTTTAGATTGTAAAAGTTGGTAGCCGGAAGGTCACATCATCCGGGTTTTAAGGCGCGTGAGATAGGTAACTGTAAAAGTGAACCTGACTTGTACAATGCGCATTAAATGCTTGCCATACCAAAATCTCTTCGAAATAGTGTAAGAAAGATTTAATTTTCAGAAAGCACTCATTAGTTATTTTTGATAAGAGTTTTATAATATAAAAACTAATAGCCTTCAGACTTGAAATAGAGGAGTTAAAATTTTGACCTCCACTGAGGTCTAACCTCTTCTGAGAACCATAAGCTCTTCTGTGTTGGATCCTCCACTGATTCGAAAATAACTCATCTGACATTGGCTTCTTCCTTTACTCTCCTGGATCTAGAAGTCCAAGCTCTACTGACAATTCTTGAAACCTTGCTTTAGCCAAAGGTTTTGTGAATATATCAGCCTTTTGTTTGTCAGTGTGTATCTTGAGCATTTTGATATCCTTCTTCTCCACATGATCTCTGATGAAATGATGCCTTATATCCACATGTTTGCATCTTGTGTGGAGAACTGGATTTTCTGAGATAGCAATTGCACTATTGTTGTCACAGAAAATAGGGACTTCATTGGCAAAAATATTGTAATCTCTCAGTTGTTGTCTTAGCCAAAGAATTTGAGAACAACAACTTCCAGCTGCCATATACTCAACTTCAGTAGTGCTTGTGGCTACTGAGTTTTGTTTCTTGGAAAACCAAGAGATCAGCTTACTTCCCAAGAATTGACAAGTGCCTGAGGTTGATTTCCTTGTTAGGATAAAAATTGTTAGTTTTGATGAGTTAAAACAAACCAGAAGATGTAATAGGACCATCTGGACCTGTTAGCCAGATGATGATCTAGATTAGGACTTAGTCTAGGGGGAACTGCCAGACCAGAAGACTTCACCAGAAGAGTCACCAGAAGACCCCATCAGAGGACTTCACCAGAGGACTCCACCAGAAGACTTCACCAGATGAGACAGACCAGAGGCAGAGGACCTTCCCCAGACCAGACGAGTCCGGACCAGACGAGTCTGGTGGAACAAAAGATGCTCAGTTTGATCCCCTTATTCTACTGAGTATTCTGGTTGTTCACCAGATAAGGACCAAAAGACACCGAGGTTGCCTGGTGTCTGGTCCTGCCTTCTCTGGAGAGAATCAGAGTTAGGCAGAGGAAGCTATTGACTGTTGGTGATTCAAATCAAGTCAACAAGATCAGGATTGGAAAGTATTTGAAGATAGTCAATCCAAGGATCCCACCAACCCAATCAATCAATTAGGGAATTGATTGATTGAGGCTTCCTTATATAGAGGATCTGATTGGATTAGCCCTTCAACGGCTAGCCCTAATCCCCTCTATATATACAAGAGTGCAGTTCAAGAAAATGCTCTAGAGACTCTACACGCGCACATAGCATACTAAGCTTTTTGATCACTACGCATTTGCACTCACTTTGTTCTTAATTACTCATCCAACTCGTAAGGAGTTTATATACTCAACCTGTTCATCTTGTTAGACAAGGTTGGAGTAAGTTTGTCTTTAGATCGAAGTTAGATCTAAAGAGATTGTAAGAAGGTGCTGGTACTTCGGAAATTCCAGTGGTTAGTGAGTTTGTTGGTTGGATAGTGAGACCCCTTTGATCAAGGGAGAGTGGACGTAGGATATTCAGATCCGAACCACTATATATACGGTGTTATTTATTGCTTTCTTTAATACCTGTTGTTTATTATTTGTGCTCTTAGAAAAGATTTTCTCTAAAGACATTTTGGCTATAAAGGCTTCCGCAATTAATCTATCTAGTGGGACCAACATTCCTGTCAATTCTACATCCTCCATAGTCAGCATCTGAGTATCCTGTGAGTTCCAGATTATCATCTGAGGGATACCATAATCCCATATTCACAGTACCCTTGAGATATTTGAGAATCCTCTTTGCAGCTTCCAGATGACTTTTCTTGGGGTTGGCTTGATATCTTGCACAAATCCCAACTGCAAATGTGATATCAGGCCTACTTGCTGTGAGATACAGTAGAGATCCAATAATAGCTCTGTAGTGAGTCTAGTCTACTGATTCACCATCTTCATCTGGTTCCATCTTGGTGTTGGTGTTGAGTGGAACTCTTGCTACTTTGCTGGTCTGGCATCCAAACTTGTTGATCAGCTCCCTTGTATATTTGGCTTGGTTGATGAAGATTCCTTCAGGAGACTGCTTGACTTGAAGTCCTAGGAAGAAATTCATTTCTCCCATCATTGACATCTCAAATTTTCCCTTCATCAGTTGAGAGAACTTTTCACAGAGGGCTTGGTTGGGACAACCAAAAATGATATCATCCACATAGATTTGAACTAGCAAGGTGTCGTCTCCTTTTGTGATCCTGAAGAGAGTTCTATCTACTCTTCCTTTGATAAAGCCATGATCTAAAAGGAATTGTGACAAAGTATCATACCAAGCTCTTGGAGCCTGTTTCAGTCCATATAGAGCTTTTCTCAGTCTATATACTTTGTGGCTTTCTTCAAAACCTGGGGGTTTCTCCACATAGACTTCTTCATTGAGTACTCCATTCAAGAAGACACTCTTAACATCCATCTGATACACCTTGAATTTCTTGTGAGCAGCATATGCAAGAAATAGCTTTATTGCCTCCAATCTGGCTACTGGGGCAAAAGTTTCATCATAATCAAAGCCTTCAACTTGAGAATAGCCCTTTGCAACTAGTCTGGCTTTGTTTCTGACTACGACATCATTTTCATCCTTCTTATTCTTGAATACCCACTTGGTTCCTATCACATTGCAGTGATATGGTCTATCCACCAACTCCCATACTTAATTCATTGTGAACTGGTTGAGCTCCTCTTGCATAGCAATGATCCAGTTTGAGTCTTTAAGTGCTTCTTTAATTGAACCTGGTTCCTGGTTAGATAAGAAACAACAAAACAAAGCATTTTCTCCATGAAAACTTCTAGTTTTGACTCCTGAGGTAGGATCACCTAGGATTTGCTCCACAGGGTGATCTGAGAGCCATGTTCTCCTAGGCTGATGTCCTTCAGTAGAGTTTAACTCTTCTAAAGTTGAGTCACTAGATACAGGGATGAAATCAAATTCAGGAAATAATACAGAGGGTTGAAGTCCTGAGTCATCATTCAAGGTATTCTCATTCTCAATGGTAATCTCATTGGTTCCCCCTTGAATGATAGGCTCAGAGGATGTCTCAGCTGTGACCATATCTTCATCGACATTACTTACCTCTTGAACTGGGATAGTGTTCATCAGTTCAGTAGCTTGTTCAGGAGAGCTTTCAGGTGAGCTTTGAGAAGTGGTCTGATTTTGAGTGTCCTCCTTGAATTGTTGATCATTGAAGTTATCCCAGGTTGGGATGTATGTATCAACACAATTCTCAGGATACCCTTTAGACTTGATACTCAGTCTAGTTAGTCTCTGACTTATTACTTCCTCATTCTCCTTACTCCTGGACTCAAAAGTAGATTCATCAAAGACCACATGAGTTGTTTCTTCCACAACAAGAGTTCTACAATTGTAAACTCTGAAGGCTCTACTGATTTGGGAATATCCTAAGAAAATCCCTTCATCAGCTTTGCTATCAAAAGCTTTCAGTTGAGTTTTCCCATTGTTGTGAATGAAATACTTGCAACCAAAGATATGAAAGTAAGATACATGTGGCTTTCTGCCATTCCATAACTCATATGGAGTTTTTCCTTGATGTTTGGTTACCATGGATCTATTTTGAGTGTGGCAGGCAATGTTGATAGCTTCAGCCCAAAATCTTTTAGGAACTTGAGCTTCTGCAAGCATTGTCCTTGCTGCCTCCTTGAGAGTCCTATTTCTTCTTTCAGCTACTCCATTTTGTTGTGGAGTTCTTGCAGCTGAGGTCTCATGTGCAATGCCTAAATCTTTGCAAAAATCAGATATAATTGAGTTAATGAATTCAGTACCCTTATCTGATCTTATCTTTACAATGTTCAGGCTTTTTTCATTGCTAACTTTCTTCAGGAGCTCTGGCAGCCTCAGTTGAGTCTCTTTTTTGCTTGTTAGGAATATCACCCATGTGTACCTGGAGAAATCATCAACAACAACCAGTGTATATTTTCTCCCATTGATACTTACAGGGGTTACAGGACCAAACAGGTCCATATGTAACAGTTGAAGTACTCTGTCAGTAGAGGTTGCTATTTTGCTTTTGAAAGATGCTTTCACTTGCTTTCCCTTCTGACAGGCTTTGCAAATATGTTCTTTGTTGTATACTTCATTTGGCATTCCTTCTACCAGTCCATGTCTTGCTATCATGTTCATCATCTTGAAGTTCAGATGACTTAGTCTTTTGTGCCACATCCAATTTGTATCAGTTGTGCTCTTTGCAATAAGACATGCATTTGGTGTGCAAGACTTCCAATCTGCAAGATAGACATTTCCTTTCCTTGACCCAGTTAGTAGTACCTGCTGTGAAGATATATTCTTGACAAAACACAGGTTATAAGAAAATTCAACACTGTATCCTTTATCACAAAACTGACTTATGGACAAAAGATTATGCTTAAGTCCACTGACATAGGATACATTGCTTACTCTTACTGAGCCAATAATCAAAGTACCAAAACCTTTTGTGGCTCCTTGTGAATTGTCACCAAAGGTGACATGTGGACCTTCTTTCTCAACAAATTCAGTCAGGAGATCTTTGTTGCCAGTCATGTGCCTGGAACATCCATTGTCCAAGTACCAAACTGAAGATTTTAGTGCTTCTCCTTTGTTGAGATCCACTGAGCCCTGCAAGCACAATCAAGTTTTAGGTACCCATTTGGTGTTGGGTCCTACCAGGTTAGTTGTACCTTTCGGAATCCAAATTTGCCTCACTGTTCTAATCACTTTAGAGTGGCTAATTTGTCTTCCATAAACATCTACATAGATTGTTATCTCCCTAGGTGCCTTGGGAGTAAACTTTATATGCCTTTGAAGGAACATGAACCTTCTTTACATTCTTTCTTTTAGGCTTGGGTGCACCTGGCCTGAGTTTTTGTTGATAAGGGTATGAAGGGCCTTTTCCTTTAGGCACAAAAGGAAAAGTTCCTTGAGGAACGCTCATGCCTGGGTTCTCTCAGCTGAGATTGCTTCATCTGTGAAGACCTCGGCTGATAGTACCTCTGCTGAGATCTATTCTGATTAGTCACATGAGCCTTTCCATTTGGTTTTGGCTCAGTTTGACTTCTCTTTTGTTGGACCTCAGCTGGTCTTTTTCCCTTATCCAAAATCTGTGGTTGAAAGGTCACAGACTTAACAAAAAACTCTCTTTGTGCCACTTGAAGAAGCAACACTCAGAGGACCTTCTGAAGGTTTTGGAATAAAGCCTATCCCACATTTGTTATTAGGATTGATTTGAAAGTTTTGAATCTCCTCTATGGCAAGAGGGGGTTTGTTGAGAGCATCAATCCTTTTTAACAAAGTTTCTTCAGATTTTTGTAAGACATCAATTTTCAGGAGAGATTCCTTTACTTGGCTTACCAATTTTAAATTCTCTTCTGTTAACCTTGTCTTAGATTCAGTAAGATCTTTTATCAGTTGATCTTTGCCATTTACTTTACTCTTGAGGGTTCCAACCTCTTTTGTCAGTTCAATGGTAGACTGAGCTGAATTAAGATCTGTCTGATTCCCAGACTCAATTAACTTAGAGTTTTCTCTCAGGAGATTTTTGTTTTCATCTTGGAGACAAAAACTTGCTCTTGCAACCTTGAGAAATTAATCATCAATTATTCCAAAGCGGACTGAAGATTGAGTTCCTCAATTGACTCAGAGCTTAGCTCAGGTGAGTGTCCTAGAGAAATGGATGGTTTAGATTGTACCTCTGGTTCTTCTCTTGCCATGAGGCACATGTCATCATCACTGCTGTCTGAGAACAGTCCATCAGATGACTCCATATCTTCATCAACATCCTTAGCCACCATGGCTTTCCTTTCTCCATATCTCCTGTCTCTTTTGGATTGCCTTTCCTTTCTCTCATTTGTGCTCAGTTGAGGACAATCATATTGAAAGTGTCCAACCTTCTTGCACTGGAAGCATCTATTTGCATCATCATTCTTTTCCTCAGTAGACTCCTTGGTCTTGGATGATGAGCCTTCACCTCTGGAGTAGTTCTTGTAATCCTTTCTCTTTTCCAGCTCAGTTGAGCTTTTCTCACCCTCTCTGGTATCTTTTTGTAGATAACTTCTTCCTTCTCTGTTATCCCTGTAAAATCTTTTATATTTGCCAAAACAGCTGTTAAGTTTCTCAAACCTTCTAGCCATCAGGCTGAGTTCCTCCTGCATCTCAGCCTTGCTTTGAGATTTGCTTGCCTTTGTACTCTTCTGTGGCTTTGGGGATTTTGGCTCAGTCTCCTTAGCTTTGAAGATAACTCCCTTCTCAGCTGAGGTCTCATCAGGAGCCCTTTTCCTTTTCAGATCAAACTCATAAGCCTTAAGTTCAGAGAATACCTGTTGCATAGACATGCTGGAAAGATCCTTGGTATTCTGCATCATCACAGATTACACATCCCATCTTGAGGTTAGACCTCTCAGGATTTTTAAGGCAACTTCTCTTTTGGTATAGACTTTTCCCAGAGAGTTTATTTCATTCATGATGTCAGTGAACCTCCCATCAAGCTGGTCAATTGTCTCAGTGGCCTCCATGGTGAACTGCTCATACTTTTTAACAGCTACTGAAAGCTTGTTCTCCTTTATCTTGTCAGTTCCTTCACACATGAGAGCAAGAGTGTCCCATAGTTCCTTTGCAGTCTTGCAGTGGATCACTCTTCCCATTACAGAATCTGGAATGGTGGTGTAGAGAATGTTCATGGCTATGAAGTTGAGGTTGTTTCTCCTCCTTTCATCTGCAGTGAAGTTGTCTTCATCTTTGGGCCATTCTTCTCTTAGATCTGCAATAGTCTCAGCTGTAGTTCTAGGGTTAGGTGTCATAAAAATAAATGGACCTTTAGTAATAACCCTTAGCATTTCATCATGCACACAGGCAAGATGAGCTCTCATTCTGATCTTCCAGAAGTCATAGTTTTCCACTGAGAACTGTGGAAGTTTGTGATGAGACATATGGTTCAAGGGATTAACTCCCATGTTATTCTCTGCTGGTGGTGCTACCCTAGCTGCATTGTCAGCCATAATATATAAACAAGTTTATCAAGAGATCAATTCAGATGACCTTGAAAATACCTTTAAGAACAAGGTATACTTAGAACAATGGTCTTTTGAACCACTACTCTGATACCAAATTGTTGGTCCCGAAACGAGCAAACAGGTGTATGGGGGAGGGGGATACACCTGTGGTTACAATTTAAAACTTCTTTAATTCTTATCAGGAGACTTCAGAGAGTAACTTGTCAGTGGACTTTAAGTCTGCTGAGAGTTACTAGTAAAAGCTTACTGAGATAATACCTCCACTGAAAGCTCAAGACTTTCAGTTGAACTACTATCTAATTAGCTTTCAACTGCGGATTAGTGAGCCCTTTAGAAAACTCGTTTTACTTGATAAACTTTGAGTGAGTAAACACACACTTATGAAATAGCAGAAAGTAAGTACACAAGGTATAAAGTGGTTCAGAGATGAATCTCCTACGTCCACTGTCCTGATCAAACAGGAGAATTCCTTTCACTTGGAATTCCTTGTGTTATAGTGCCAAGGTGCACTGATAGAATAATCCTCTCTTAGGATGATTGATCACTAGGATAATTCCAGGTCCTAGTTCCCAAAACAAACCAGCTTTCAGACTGATACAAATAATCAGCTTACTAACACCACTTAACTCTAACTCTTAACCTAACGACTGAGTAGGGTTTTGAGTAGGGTTTGGTTCCAACTGTTGTGAGATAATCCTTACAAAGTAGCTCAAGGCTTAGGATGGATTATCTCTTTCTAAGGTTTGGAATATAGCTTTAAGCTTGGTTACAGAAGGTTTGTTAGGCTCTCTACAAATGTGAAACACTTGGGAAACAATGGTAATTTCGAGTGCTTCTAGATAGTTATGAATGTAGAGATAACTTTAATCTTGTGAGTTTCCCGTGCATAGAAATGAGCACGTCCTTCTGCATTTATAGGCTTCCTTGAAAATCTTCCCGTTGGATTTGAATCTTCTCAAGTAAGTCTTCTTGTATCTGATTGGCTCAAACGACTCTATTTGAAGCTTTAAGTCTTGTCAAGAAACGGCTGAAAGACCATGCATGTTCACCAACTTTCTGTAGATTGCTAGGGAAAGACTTTTGGTACTAGTCAGTCTGGGACATGTCGGCTGTCAGTAAAGTACACTGGCGTGTCATCTTCTCATTGGAGCTTCAGTCTGCTTGCCCAGATTCTTGTCTTGCTTTAAGGTGGAACTCCTCTGAGAGAACCTTCTTATTCCTTCATTTATTGAAAGCTTCACTGAAATTCGTTTTGTCTTGTTCTACCGAATTAACTAACAACTTTTAATATGATTAGCATTGAATGTGCTTTGTTAGTTCTCATCAGTGGATCTTGGTCCTCTCCTGATAGTTTTAGTCTTAGTGAGAATGCACTTAGAAAACATTCAAGACTTAGACTATTTCTCAGATCACTTGTCTTCAGTGGACTCCGTTTTCAGCGGACTTTGATTTCAGCATACTTCATTCTTCAATACACTCTAGAAATTACTAACTGCACTTCAGTTCCCTAACAATTAAACTGTATAACTAAACACTAACTCTACTGAATATTTTACTTACAAATAACTTAGGAGGAACATTTTGGCATCTTAATCAAAACTTAAGTCTATACAATTTCCCAACACATACTAGGCACAATCAAGAAGCAAGAGCACACACAAGTTCTAGCATCCTCTGAGGTGACGATCCACTCACAAACGAAGAGATTAATTCATGCATCAAAATCTCAAAAGGCTCAAAACTCACGGCTTTCACATCCATGCTGGTCTTAGTGAATTCTTACTCTTATCACACAAGCACTCAAAAGAAAAACTTGCAAACATACTAGTTCTCTCTCAAATCCACTCTAACTCAAACACTCACACAACAAAACTCCTAACTCAACCTCACAATTCACCCTTCTCATCAAATCATACTCAAAGATAGCAATCAACAAGCATAAGATGATTGATAGGCATGAAATATGCAGTAGCATCTCAAAACATTATCAGCTCAAGGAGCATCTCAAGACTCAAATAACCAAACTCAACTCAAAGAGACGTGTGCGCCTATGCAATGTAACAATAAAACATATAAAAACTCCACCCCCAAACTTCGACCTTCTGAAGAGGTCTAAGTTTGGGGTTGTGGGTTACCTCATCCTAATAGTTCAATTTCTCTTAACAACGTAGCACACTCCCTTGCTTGAGTTCCTCCCTTTTTAATAACTCCATGATTCCTCTACTCTCTCGAAACAAGCCTACAAAATAAAACTCTCAAGTACGAGGTTAAAACTTACGATTCAATAACACCCTAATAACATAAAAACAAAGAAAAATAAATAAAAATGGGTTGCCTCCCATTCAGCACTATTTTTAAGGTCCTCATGCCGGACCAAGCTCAAAGGAGCTTATGGGACATGATACTCAAAATTACCCCCCTTACTCTCATAAGAGTGGTGCTTGCATTTCTTTTCTTGATGCCCCTCCATCATGAGCTCCTTTGCTTCCTTCTCATCCCCCTCAAGTGGTGGGGGTCTCAACTTCTTCTCACCTTTATCTGGAGGAGTCTTACTAAGCAATTTTTTGAATTTGGACTTTTTCTTCTTAACTCCTCCTTTCCTTTCCAACTAGACCGCGTCCACACTTTCCACTTCTTCATCCTTCAACTTCTTCCCTTTATCCCTATCAAAATAATCAAGACCATAATGCTCATGGGTTAAATTATCAAGTGAAGGACTAACGAAATCATGAATATGAGAAGGATTGGAGATAGGAGGTGTGTCTTCAACACAAGGATCAATGACATCCATGCAATAACAACTCTCATCCTCCTTCGGGTGCTTCATGGCTTCATATAGGGAAATCTTTATCTCTTGATCCTCAACTTTCAACGTGATCTTCCCATTTGCCACATCTAGCACCATCCCGGCCGTAGCTAAGAACGGTCTTTCCAAGATCAATGGAACGTGCTCATCTTCCTCCATGTCAAGCACTACAAAATCGGCTGGAAATATATGATCCCCAACCTTCACGAGGACGATTTCAACCACACCTTGAGGTCGAGTAATAAACCGATCGGTGAGTTGAAGCGTCATCATTGTCGGCTGAAGTTCTCCACCCTCCAACTTCTTGAATAGTGACAAGGGCATAAGATTAATGCTCGCCCCAAGGTCGCACAACGCTCCCTTCTTGACTCCGTTCCCGATATCACATAAGATTGTGAAACTCCCCGGATCCTTCAACTTTGGTGGAAGCGCTTTGTGCACTAATGCACTCACCTCATGGTTCAGCTGCACCAACTTGGGCTCATCAACTCTCCGTCTCTTTGCAATCAAATCCTTCAGGAACTTGGCATAATTCGGCATCTGTTCCAAAGCATCATAAAAAGTAATGTTAATATGCAATTTCTTAAAAACATCAAGGAATTTAGCGAATTTATCATCAAGCTTCTTTTTCATGAAGCGCTGTGGATACGGGACGGGTATCACCGACTTGGGTACCCCCCATTCATCACGCTCGGTCTCTTTCACTTTCTCCCTTGCTTCCTTTGCCTTCTTCCACTTAGGAACTCTCTCAATCTTCTCAACGCCTTCCTCTTCAGGCTCTTTGCTCTCATCCATATCTTTACTCTTCTGAGTGCCTTCACCCTCAACCCCTTTCTCAACTCCCATCTCCTCAATCTCATCTCTATCTGCCTCAGGCTCTTTTCCTTCTATCTCCACCTCTCCTTGGGGCGTCTCAGAATAAGCAGGCATTTGAGGACCCTCATAGTTGGTCCCACTTCTAAGCTAGATCGCCTTGCAATGCTCTTTCGAGTTCCCCTCCGCCATAGAAGGATACTTACCCGGCTCTCTACCCAATGTTTTTACGATTTAGCTAATCTGAAACTCTGTCGAAGTGAACCGCCTATTGTTCTCTTGCTGAATTCGATTCAGCTCTACATCTCTCTTCTGGAGTTCTTGATCACGCTGATCACCTTTCTTATGCAACTCTCTAACATCATACTCCAAAGAGGACAATCTATTGCTTCCTTCCTCCACCTTCTGAAGGATAGCTCTCAACATCTCCTCAGTTGAGGCACTGCCTTCTCTACCCGGGGGTTTAGAACCTGGATCAACACCTGGAGGAACTGTAATTCCGGCATTCAGATTAGCATATGAAAAATTCTCGTTCTTCCTCCATGTGTTTTGAGGAGGCTGCTGGCCTCCTTGATATCCTTGTATGTTCCTCCGTTGATTTTGAGGTGGCTGTGGACCTAGAGGTACAAATGGTTGGCCATAAGAAGGCCTTCCAAACTGATTTCCACCTTCTGGATACCCCCCTTGTGGATAGTTAGGCCTTTCCATAAAGTTGGCCTCTTCTTGCTGACTCGTGGGTGGGTCCACTTTCTCATTCACTGCTACATTCCCTCCAACCAAATTTTACCCCATCTCGAGGTTACTGATCTTCTCCATCATAGCCATCAACAGCTTTCCCGTACCCTCATTCTCCTCCAACTTACAAACTCGCTGAAATTTTGGATCCTCATTCCATGCCCCAGCATTCGTGACAATGTTGTCGATGATTTCTCTACATCTCGCTATCCCTTGGTTTAGAATAACTCCACTTGCACACGCATCGAGATGGGCTTGCCCAGCCTTGCTAGCTCCACTATAGAAGAATGCCATGATATCTCCCTCATTGTACCCGTGCTGCGGTCACTCAATCAACATATTCGAGTATCTCTCCCAAGCCTAACGAAAATCCTATCCTGGCTTCTGGCGGAAAGAAGAGATCTCTATCCTTGCTTTAATGGTTCTCGATGGAGGGTAGAATCGCTCGAGGAACAGACGCTCGAGCTCGGCCCATGTGGTTACACCTCCCCGTGGGAGCGTGTTATCGTACTACTCCTTAGCTATTCCCATCAAAGAGAATGGGAACAGCCTGAGCCTCTTGGCATCTTCAGACATGCCGTTATAATTAAATGTGGATGCGATCATCAGAAAACTCCTCAGATGAGTATGAGGATTCTCCTTCCCAATCTCCCAGTTGAATTGATTCTCGGTAAGCAGCTTAAGAATTCCTGGGGAAATTGAGAAGTTATTTGCCTCTACAGGGGGCAATGCCACTCCATCATAGTACCTCTGCGGTTGTGCCGCGAACCTCCCTCTAATAGCCATGTTTTGATCTGCATTTTGAGGAACGTGCTGAGGATTAGCAAGTGGTACGGGTACTTGTTGGGGTGGTGGTGGTTGATAAGCTGGTGGTTGGTTATAAATAGGAGGTGGAGGATACGTGTATGGTGGATACGGAAAAGGTGGGTATGGGTAGGGGTAAGGTAAGTTGTTTTGTGGAAAGTTGTTCTGTAGGTAAGCAGGGTTGTTCTGAGGATGTTGGACAAGGTTGTGAGCTGGATTGTTCACGTTTTGTGTACCCGGGTTTAGGCTCTAGCTATCTCCTAATGGAGCTTGATTCTGACTACCACTACCTCCAGTGCCCTCAACTCGGTCCACGGCCTGATTGAACTCATTCGCAGCATCATCCAACTCATTAGAGATGTCCATGATGACGTTCTCGTTCTCTCCTCCGGCAGCATTCATCCTTCTTAAGAAGGCTCGGTTTCTTCTTGCTATTGTCTCAGGATCCAACTGTAATCTCTCTTCGCTCGTAGCACCTTGTGAGCGTGTTTTCATAAACTTGAAACACTAACAAAAGAATAAAAATGCAACTGCCGAAAATACTACGAAATAAAACAGAAAATTAAATCACTCACTACTAACTACTAAGCTATCTACAAGTCCTATTCAAACGACATACAACGCCATCCCCGACAACGGCGCCATTGACTTGAATCGAAAATACCAACTTTCACTAGTAGATTCCCCACAAGAGTACGAGTTCACTGTAGTATGAGCAAGTACAGGGACCAAGTATTATCGAACCCAAGGGATGAAGTGTATGCAAATAGATCCCTGAAGATCTACGCGCCGTAGTTAATATGAGTGTATGTTCTTGGATTTTCTGAAGAATTGAATAAAAGCAACTAAAATAAACTAATTAAACTAAATAACGGAAGAAACGAATTAACAAAGGTTTATATTCAAATAAGTGATGGTGATGCTCAGGATAGGAATCCCTACGTATACTAACGGAGCAGGTACATAATCAAAATAATTGTGACGCGCAAGAAATAACCTAAGTTAAAGATTGTAAGATGAAAGCTCAAGAATTAATACCCTAATACTTTATCCTATCAATCGACTTCACTAATCCACTAACAAGTTAATAGATCGTGCTTGATTTACGAGACCCTAATTTAAACTAAGGTGATGCAGTCGTCCTCCTTAGATAAACCGGTAGATTAATTAACCTTTTCTAAACCCTTTTATTAAGTCTACTCGTTGTTAAAGAGTGGTAAGGTCGTCCTCTCTCTAACACTTTTCGAACGAAATTCAAGAATAAAGTTAAGATTGATTTTAAGAATTCATTAATTAAGAGAATTAAAACCTAACATCACGAATTACCCTAATTACGTACCCACAACCTACTTCTACGAGTTCATCCTACTCTAAGCATGCAAGGGTTTTAGCTAGACATGGTTTTTACGTAAATAAGAATAATTGAAGAAGAAACGAACATGAACATAATGATTATGACGAATAAATTATCAAACATAAACTAGGGTTTAAAGAAAATAATGCTAAGAACTGAATTTAAATTAAGAAAACTGAGTCTCAAAGTATTAACGAACAAAGGTCTTAAGAAACAAAATTAAAAAGCAAGATCGTACTATGAATTCGTAAAGAAAACCTCAAAAACGTTAATATAAAGCTTGCTCTTCTCATTCTCTCCAAAAACAAACTCTCAAAGTAATATCGTATCAAGTGGTGTGTGGTTCTTCTCCAAAACGAAGTTGGAATGAATATATATAAGCATCGGGCCGAATCGGGAACTCGTGGGCCGAAAAAAATGCATCTAGAAGCAAAATCCAAGAAGTGCTCGATCTGTGTAGCTCGAATGGTGCAATCGCTCGAGCGGTGGCGCTCGAGCTGGTCGAGCGCTCGAATTTCTCTGCATGTTTTGGGGCGCTCGAGCAACACGCTCGAGCGGTGGCGCTCGAGCTGCTCGAGCGCAAGAAATCTTCTGTAAGTTTTTGGCGCTCGAGCAACGTGCTCGACCTAATCCACTCGAATGACTCCAAAAATGCTCCAACTAATACTTTTCTTCTTCCGCACTAATACCAATCGTATTTCTTCAATATCTTCTTATTCGGGCATCCGTTTGAGTCGATTCAAAGTCCTACGAACTCCATTTTTCACCCTCGATTCACCTATGAGCATCAAAGAGATAAATTCATTAGTTTATGAAAATGATACTCAAATGACTCTAAATACTCATATAAATCAATCAAAATAAGGGCATTTCGAGTGACGAAATTTCACGCCTAATCATTGCCCCCGATGTCATAATCACAACTCCTCCTGAGGACGAGGAAGAAGCCGCTGAGGACAAGCAAAACGAGCCAGCCTATCAGAATGAGAAGGCTCAACAAGAGCGAGCAAATACTGAAGGATTGATCGCCGAGCTCACTGAAGATGTCCCTATCGATCCATCAATTTCAGGGGCACCCATAGAAGATCCTAAGGACGATAATCTTCCTCCTCCTACCGAGTAGGCTTCTTAGAACTAGGATTAGATAGGTCTTTACTTTTGTTCGTAGTTGTTCGCTCCTAGAAGGAGTTTAATTTATAATCATTTTGGGCAAACAACCTTTTTGTTAATGAAAAATTATCTTTTGCTCGATTTATTTTCTTTTACATTAATTGTTCTTACATTTTCATTCATGCTTAACATTCTTAATGTAGTTGGGCTTTATTCCTTAAGAACTTTTGCCTTAGAAACTTGATGGGCTTTGGCCTTAGGCTATGTTCATTTAAAAACGAACAGCCTTTGATGGGCTTGATTGTATAACCAATTTGTGCCTTGAGCTTGAATCTCCTTTGAACGAACAACTTATGATTGAACTTGCTTTCAAAAATTACAAGTATAAATGACGACCTATTTCACAAACTATAATAAACTAAGTTGAAGTTGTTCGACCTAAATATTTTGTCAAACAATCAACTTATCAAAATACATAATTTACATCTAAAGTCAGAGTAGCTCGACCACTATACATTCTTGCCAAGCTAACTTTGGACTTATTAAAAGATTAAACTATACAAGAGGGAACAAGTATTTGATCGCAAAACAGTTCGAACGAGGAAGCTTTGCCCGACCACCAGTACTTGGTGGATTTTTTCAAAGAATTAGGCAAGTTTTTGGATCTTACTTGCGCATATGCAGTGTTAGCTTGCCCATGTGACAAATTAGCTCGCCCAATAGAGGAGCACCATTCCCATTTCTCATAAGCAAAATAGCTCGCCTATTGGAAATATTTCTTCAAGTTAGCTGCATTCCAAGAATAATGAGTCGAGTTGCCATCTAGATCTTCAATGTCATATGCACCATTGGGTAACCTGTCCGGTACCCTGTATGGGCCCTCCCAAGTCGGGCCAAATATGCCTGGAGGTGGGGTGAGCTTCCTTCTTAAAATGAGGTCGCCGGCCTCAAATTCTCTTACTCTGACCTGAGAATTATAATATCGTTCTACTCTCTGTTTATATATTGCATTTTTTTATTTCAGCAGTAATTCTTTTTTCTTCTAGCAAATCTAGCTCGACTGATAGGGAAGAATTGTTCGCCACTTCTTCAAAGTTGGTACGAAGTCTCAAATGTCAAGTATCGAAGAAATAAAGAAAGAAATCCAAAATAAGACTCTAACTATGAATTTGTACTGTTAAAACCTCAATTAAAAGTAAAATATACTTGCTCGAACTCTCGGTGCTCTTCTCTCTCCAAAAACTATCTCTATCTGTGAAGTAGTGGTAAAAAACGTGTTCGGAATGGGTATATATAGGCAACGGGTTGATTTTCACGCTCATGGGCCGAAATAGCCCACATAGCACTCGAGCTGCACTAGGTCGAGTCCCTAGGCGGTCGAGCAAGGCCTAATCGAGTGCCTTGTTTCTCCAGGGTCTCACTAGGACTCGAGCTCAAGCTGGTCGAGATCTTAGGACTCGACCTCTTCTTGCTTGAGTCCTCCTTCTTCGGGCCAAATGGTACTTTTGCTCGTTCGGACTATTACTTCTCGTATTTCTTTTATATCTTCTCATCCGAGAGTCCGTTTGAGTCGATTCAAAGTCCTACGAACTCCATTCTCCGCCCTCTATCCATCTATGAGAATTAAAGAGGCAAATTCACTAGTTCATGAAAATAGTACTCAATTGACTCTAAATACTTATCGACATCAATCAAAACACAGACAAAACAAGCTACAAACCATGACAATTTCACGCCTAATCAACCCATCCAAACTTACCATATTGCTTGTCCTCAAGCAATGAAGTAACAAGTCAAGTGAAATTGTTAGGAATGAGTCAAGAATCAAATCATGCAAGTAATCAAGCTCAAGTTTCAAAGATCGTTCACACGTATACAAACTCACACCCCTCATCATACTTATGCAATAATAGCAAGAACCACCAAAATCAGACATGGATGTGCACTCAACGATGTGTTTCACTCCCTCACAAATGTATATCAATGATAAGGGACTCACTCAATCAATCAATCACACATATCAACAGCCATGGGCTTGTAAGCACTCTCAACTTCGACCATACTCTAGAAATCAATGCCGAATCAAAAAGGACTTTATCAAGGTTGTAACGCAGGCTCTTTGGACAGGTGGGGTAACTATATGGGGTAAGTGACTCAAGTGAATGGAGAATGGAAAGTCAAATTTCAATACTTCAAGACGAGGAACAAAATACTTCAAGCATCTTCATGCAATACACTTTTCAATTCCTCTACTTTCAACACTTCAATTTTTTCTTTTCTCTAACTCATTTCACTTTTTCAATCACCACATTTTTCTTTTTCACACATACATATGAGCTCATTTTTTTCTTTTGCTCATTCTCAAATTTTTGGTCTTCCCCACAATTCAAAACTTCATCACACCCTTCTTTTATCACAACTCAACCATCTTAATTCCCCTTCTCAACTCAACTCAATCCCTCCTCATTCACACTTTTCCTATTCTCCACTCAAATTGGGACAAAAAGAATTTAAGAATTTGGATAAGTGTTAAAATGTGCTAGCAAATAATAGGCCAAGGCTCAAACGGGCTAACAAGGGATAAGTGTCATTGGTAGGCTTATTTTGGCTATGTGACTCAACAAATCAAAGATGGTCTAAAATCACTTTCGACATATCAAACTAGACACAATCAAAAAGTGAGAGCACACACAAGTTCTAGCATCCTCTAAGGTGGCGATCCACTCACAAACAAAGAGATCAATTTAATAAATTGTAATCTCTAAAAATCTCAAATCTCACGGCTTTCACATTGATTAGGCGTGAAATTGTCATGATTCATCGTTAGAAATGCCCCAGTTTTGGTCGATTTTATTGAGTATTTAGAGTCAATTGAGTATTATTTCTACACATTGATGAATTTGTCTCTTTGATGCTCATAGGTGAATCGAGTGTGAAAAATGGAGTTCGTAGGATTTTGGATCGACTCAAACGGATGCTCGGATGAGAAGATATCGAAGAAATACGATTGGTATTAGTGCGGAAGAAAAAAAGTATCAGTTGAAGAAGAGGGAGAGCCATTTGAGTGGATCCACTCGAGCACCACCGCTCGAGCATGCCACTCGAGCACCCAATTTGTCCAGAGAACTTTTGTCACTCGAGCTACTCGAGCACTAACGCTCGAGCATATGGCTCGAGCACCTAAAACTTACAGAGAATTTCGGCCACTCGAGCAACTCGAGCGCCTTCGCTCGGGCATAGGGCTCGAGCGCCCCAAGACTTGCAGAAAGATTTGGCCACTCGAGCAGCTCGAGCATGAGTGCTCGACCCCTTGCATCATTCGAGCTACACAGCTCGAGCGCCCCCGCTCAAGCGGGTCTGCTCGAGCACTTTCAAGTTTCTTGCTTTCGGATTCATTTTTCGGCCCATGAATTCCCAATTCGGCCCGATGCTTATATATACTCGTCCCGAACACGTTTTTAGACACCACTTGATACCACATCAATTTTAGAGTTAGTTTTTAGGGGGAGAAAGAGGAAAAGAGGCGAGCAAGCTTAATTTTCACTTGTAATCGAGGTTTACTTACGAATTCATAGTTCGGTTCCTTTAGTTCTTTGTTCTTGAATACTTGAGACTTCGTTTCATTAATTTAATTTCAGTTCTTAGGATTTATTTCTTTAAACCCTAGTTTATGTTTGATAATTTCTTAGTTAAAATCATTATGTTCATGTTCGTTACTTCTTCAATTGTTTGTGTTTTCGTAAAAATCATGTCTAGCTAAAACCCTTGCATGCTTGGGGTAGGATGAACTCGTAGAAGTAGGATGTGGGTACGTAATTAGGGTAATTCGTGACGTTTAGTTTTAATTCTCTTAATTAATGAATTCCTAAAATCGATCTTAACTTTACCTTTGAATTTAGTTCGAAAAGTGTTCGAGAGAGGACGATCCTATCACTCTTTAACAACTAGTAGACTTAATGAGAGGGTTTAGAAAGGGTTAATTAATCTAGCGGTTTATTTAGGGAGGACGACCGCATCGCCTTAGTTAAATTAGGGTCTCGTTAATTAAGTACAATCTATTAATTTGTTAGTGGATTTGTGAAGTCGATTGTTAGGATAAAGTATTAGGGTTTGAATTCTTGAGCTTTCATCTTACAATCTTTTACTTAGGTTATTTCTTGCGCGTCACGGTTATCTTGATTATGTACCTGCTCCGTTAATATACGTAGGAATTCCTATCCTGAGCATCATCACCTCATATTTGAAAACACACTTTTACGTTCTTAGTTTAATTTACCTTTTTTTTTTTGCATTCATAGAGTAATTTAGTTTTAAAAAACCCAAAAAAAACATACACTCATATTAATTATGACGCGTAGATCTTCAGGGATCTGTTCGCATACACTACTTCCTTTGGGTTCGATAATACTTGGTCGCTATACTTGCTTATACTACAGTGAACCCGTACGCTTGCGGGGAAACTACTAGTAGAAAGTTAGTATTTTCGCTTCAAGTCAATGACGTCGTTGCCGGGGATGGCGATGTATGTCATTTGAATAGGACTTGTAGATAGCTTAGTAGTTAGTAGTGAGTGCTTTATTTTTCTGTTTTATTCTTACTCGTTCGGCAGTTGCGTTGTGATTCTTTTGTTAGTGTTTCAGGTTTATGAAAACACGCTCGCAAGGAGATACGAGCGAAGAGAGAATACAGCTTGATCCCGAGACAATAGCAAGAAGAAACCGAGTCTTTTTAAGAAGGATGAATGTTGCCGGAGGAGAGAACGATAACATGGACATCAGTAATGAGTTGGATGATGCTGCTAATGAGTTTAATCAGACAGTGGACCGGGTGGACAGAACTGGAGGGAATACTAGTCAGAACCAAGTTCCGTTAGGGAAAAGCCAGAGCCAAAACCCGGGTACACAGAACGTAAACAATCCAGCTCATAACCTTGTCCAACATCCTCAGAACAACCCTACATACCCACAAAACAACTTACCTTATCCTTACCCATACCCACCATATACTTATCCACCATACCCGTACCCTCCACCTCCTGTTTACAACCCACCACCAGTCTATCAACCACCACCAGTCCAACAAGTACCCGTACCACCTGTTATTCCTCAGCACGTTCCTCAAAACGCCGATCAGAACATGGCTATTCGAGGAATGTTTGCGGCACAACCGCAGCGGTACTATGATGGAGTGGCATTGCCCCCTGTAGAGGTAATCAACTTCTCAATTTCCCCTGGAATTCTAAAGCTGCTTACCGAGAATCAATTCAAGGGGGATGTTGGGAAGGAGAATCCTCATACTCATCTGAGGAGTTTTCTTATGATAGCATCCACGTTCAATTATAACGGCATGTCTGAAGATGCCAAGAGGCTCAGGCTGTTCCCATTCTCTTTAATGGGAATAGCAAAGGAGTGGTACGATAACACGCTCCCATGGGGAGGTGTAACCACATGGGCCGAGCTCGAGCGTCTGTTCCTCGAGCGATTCTACCCTCCATCTAGAACCATAAGAGCAAGGATAGAGATCTCTTCCTTCCGCCAGAAGCAAGGAGAGGACTTACGTCAGGCGTGGGAGAGATACTCTAATATGTTAATTGAGTGCCCGCAGCCCGGGCACAATGAGGGGGATATCATGACGTTCCTCTATAGTGGAGCCAGCAAGGCTGGTCAAGCCCATCTTGACGCATGTGCTAGTGGAGCGTTTCTGAACCATGGCACAGTTAGATGCAGAGAGATCGTTGATAATATTGTTATGAATGCCGGGCAGTGGAATGAGGACCCAGAATTTCAGAGGGCATATCAGATTGAGGAGAGCGAAGGGACGAGGAAGCTGTTGATGGCTATGATGGAGAAGATTAGTAACATTGAGGTTGGGCAGAATTTGGTTGAAGGGAATGTAGCAGTGAGTGAGAAAATGGATTAGCCCCCAGTTCAGCAAGAGGTAGCCAACTATATGGGAGGACATTACTACAATCAAGGCGGGTATCCACAAGGTGGAAATCAATTTGGAAGGCCCTCCTATGGCCAACCATTTGTACCTCCAGGTCCACAACCTCCTCAAAATCAGTGGAGGAATAATCAAGGCTATCAAAGAGGTCAGCAGCCTCAACAAAACCAATGGAGGAAGAATGAGAACTTCTCGTATGCCAATCCGAAGGCCGGAATTACAGTTCCTCCGGGTGTTGATCTAGGTTCAAAGCCTCCGGGTGGGGAAAGTGGTTCCTCAACTGAGGAGATGTTGAGAGCTATCCTTCAGAAGGTGGAGAAAGGAAGCAAAAGATTATCTTCTTTGGAGTATAATGTCAAAGAGTTGCATAAGAAAGGTGATCAGCGTGATCAAGAACTCCAGAAGGACAAAGGCATTAAGAAGATTGAGAGAGTTCCTAAGCAAAGGAAGCAAGGGAGAAAGTGAAAGAGACCGAGCATGATGAATGGGGGGTACCCAAATCGGTGATACCCGTTCTGTATCCACAGCGCTTCATGAAGAAAAAGCATGATGAGAAATTCGCTAAATTCCTTGATGTTTTTAAGAAATTGCATATTAACATTCCTTTTTATGATGCTTTGGAACAGATGCCGAATTATGCCAAGTTCCTAAAGGACTTGATAGCGAAGAGAAGGTGAGTAGACGAGCCCAAGCTGGTGCAGCTGAACCATGAGTGTTGATGACCTTGTTCCAAAATGATAGTTTAGTGACTGTTTTTCTCTAATAAGATCATCAAACAAGGATTTGAATGAAGATTAGAATCATATTTCTTGAAAGAAGAATTGAGAAAAAGATTTGCAAGAGTTTGGACTATTTTTGAATTAATTGAACTTATTTTCATGACCTCATGAAGAGGTATTTATAGAGGTACAAGCAAGTAGGAGGTGTCACCTCCTTAATCATCCTTATTTACATGGTGACAAGTGTTAAGACACTTGTTAATTCCTAAGCTATTACATCTTTACACAATGACAAGTGTTAAAACACTTGTTTGCTCATAATGTAATGCCTAATTATTGGGATTCCTGATGATCTTCCGAGGTACCCTCTTGCTCGCTTGGTCGCCTCCTATGTTGCACGGGTGCGGGTGCGGGGTGCGGGAGCGATACGACACGGGTGCGGGGATACGGAGTTTTTTAAAAAGTTTAGGATACGATTCGGCAAGGATACGTCTATTTAAATTTATTTTTATTATATATAATACATGTAATAAATTTAAAATATAGAAAAAATTTATCTAAATATGCAACAATTAAATATTAAATATAATTAACTTACACAAGTCATAATAAAAATTTCAATCTACATATTTATACAATGGTCAACTCACATTAACATCATTATCATTATCACCTATCATAACCATTATCTCTAGAAAATTGAATAATTACTAAAAAATTAGAAAACATATATATTTTAGAAATTTCTCCAAATTATTTACTTATATAAGAATTAAGAAATTGAAATACTTGGTTGGATGATGTATTATTTGATTTGTTTGTTGACTAATATATTTAATTATTTATATTTTAATATTAAATTTTAAAAAAAATTACAAAAATTAATAAATTTTGCAATATTTTATCCGATTCGCATATCCCCCACGTATCCCCCGCGTATCCTTGGAGGGGGATACGCGTATCCAACTTAAAAAAAAATTAAAAAAAATTCAGATACGCCACGTGGCGTATCGGGTGCGAATCCGACGCGAATCGCACCCGCACCCGTATCCCCCGCGTATCCGATACTGCATACCCCCAAAATTTGAAGAATCCGTGCAACATAGGTCGCCTCCTTTTACTTTCTTCTTTATTCTTCTTGTTCCGGTTGGTCGCCCCCTTTTCATGTCTTGAATAACCAGATGCTCGCCTCCTCTTCCGACCCAGCTGCTCGCCTCCTCTTCAATATCTTATATGCCCTGTTGCTCGCCTCCAATATTTTTATTCCCTGCTGCTCGCCCCTTTTATTTTTATTTTTAATGACTTCTTAATTTTATTATTTTTATCATCTTTTATTTTATTCTTATTTTCCTATTGGTCGCCTATCAACAATGTCCCCTAGTTTGTCATGTAAGGATAAATCTTCTCTTTCATGTCAAACTATAAGACAGGCTATATTTTATAGCAAGAGGCGAGCAACAGGGAATTTGCTCTTACCTTAGGGGGGAGCGAGCAATAAGTTTTTGAATTTCTTGGGCGGGAATTCTCAGAGCGAGCAATGGGGAACGACGCTTGGTCTAGCACCATTTCGTTTCTCGAGGCACGGAACACAAAGCGACGTGGCCGCCCACGCATGCGCCCCTAAAATTGCGCATAGGGGCCTCATTTTTTCAATTCTCTTAATTTCGCCCCGAATCCATATCTATAAATAGCTCCTTCTTTCTCCTTTTCTCTTTTTCAATTCTTGCATGCAAAATCGCCATTGACGAAATTTCAAGCTTTTCCTTTGCCATTCTTCTTCAATTTCTTGGCCGATTCTTTCTAAATCAAAGGTGAATCCTTTGATTTTTTTGTTTCTTTCCGTTATTACTTGCATTTTGTTTTCAATTTTGCGATTTTCGTTCTTCTTTTTGTCACTTCATTGCCACCGCCGCCACATCACCACCGCGTCGCCACCGCGCCACCGCCATTATCCTCTTTTTTTTCTTTTGATTGATCCACGCCGCCACTAGTGTCGCCCTTGTAGCATTTTTTCCTTTCACTCGATTCACTATAAATTTCCAAAATGGTGTCTCCTTCTTCGAGCAATACCCTATCCGTTGAATTTGTTGAACGAAATCTAGGAAAAAGACCCATAGAAACTGAATCGTCAAACCCTGTTCCTTGCCGCTCGCTCTGGCGAGCAGTCGGGCAAAACCCTAGGACTTTGCTCGTCGATGAGGACACGGGTTCCGAGGCGAGCTCTGTTGTTCGCTCCGTCGATGAATTCTATGTCGTGGACAGCTCGGGCGAGCAGGACGTCCAAGGTCCTGTTGCTCGCTCTTCGCCTCATGAAGGTACCTCTTCGGACTTGGGTGAAGACTCCGCTGACGTTGCTGCTGAGATAGAAGAGATGAGTCTCCCTGGAGATACGGGAGCGAGCAGTGGGCAACAGGTTAGGAGCGAGCAGGTGGCCCACTCAGGGAGCGAGCAGGTGGGAGTAACATGGGAATTCCTTCGGGAGATAAACTTCCCTGTCTCAAGGCCAACTCCCGAATCCCTCATCCCTAAAGCCGTAGCCCGGAGGCAAGATTGGATCGATTACACCAACAAGTACCACAACACTTTCCCAACCCCGCCAAAACCTGTTGTGGTAGCCCGGGAATCTTCATACACAACAAGCAAAGTGGCAAGTGTAGTTACGGAAGATGACCTAGCTCGGATCCGTTCTACTTACCATATTCCCTACGACATCCATCTGTACGCTCCACAAAACGGGGAGACCGCTGACAACCTGCCCCCTGGATGTACTGCCATCAACTTCGACATCCTCAACATGGGATTCCCTCTTCCTTTGCATCCGGTGATTGGGCGGTTCTTGGAAGATATAAATTTGGCGATAACCCAAATGGATGGAGTACCTTGTTGGCCTTCATCACTCTTTTTGGATTAGAAGGCTACAAAAATAAAATCAGCACGGTGGAGATGCACTACGCAATGACCATCTCCTCGGCTGTCAATGAAGAGGGGCTCGGGTGGTACTATATCAAGGCCCGTAGTAGCGTGAAGCTGATTGAAGGAGTGCCCAACAAAATTAAAAGTTGGCACAAACATTTTTTCTTTATCAGCGGCGATTGGCGGACGTCCTCTGATTTCTCAGGAGGACTAGGGAGTATAAATTCTCCTATGCGTTTTGGCGAAATTCGACGTAGGTTTTGTTCCTCAGTTCATCGTATCCTAGGTGAACTAATTTTAATTTTTTTCTTCCTTGTTTTGCAGGTCCACGCATCTTAAAGTGGGGACATCCTGAGCTGAGCGAAGAGTTCCTGTACGTTATTGCTCTGATTTCATTGCGAAACGTTAAAGACCGGAGTATTGGCCATCTCTCCCAAGCGCACTACCATAAACTTGCTCAACTCACTACCAGTGCTCATCATTTAGAGGCACAGGCGGAGGTCCCGGAAGGTAACTTTCTTCAAACACTTTGTTTATTCTTACTTCTTTTTTCCATGTTGGTCGCCTACCCCCTGTTGGTCGCCTCATATTTGTTGGTCGCCTAACCTCTCTTTTTATGCTTTTGTTTTTAACTCAAAGGGTTACGGTAGCCGTCCTTCAAATCTCTGAAAGTTATCATCTTCTCGCCCGTCGAGTGAAGCAGATGGCGGCTAACCAGCCCTCGAAGAAAAAGAAGTTTGATCCCTGCACTTCTTTAATTAGACTAAGGGCGGGAGCTCTTGATGAGAAGGAGGCTCCTCCAGCACCTGCCCCCGTTCCTCGACCTCCTCCTCGCTCCTCGCCTCCCAGAGATACCCGGGGGAAGAAGAGGCTGACAAAGGAGACTACCCCCAGAAAGGAGGATGACCGTTCTAAACGGGCCAAGGGGCAAGGTTCCTCCCAGGCGAGCAAATCTGCTGCTCGCTCCTCGCCCGTAGAGGAGGTGACCGAGCAGCAGGTCATTGACGCAATGGTCGCCGGCCGAAGGGGCTCTTCACCTGACAGCTTCTACCTGGGCTATGACCCAGTGAAGATGAGGGAGTAAGTAACTTCCCTCCTGCTCGGCTGCTCGCCTCCCTGCATATGTTGACTTTTTTAACAAGTTTTTTCATCTTTTGCAGGTTCCGGAGAGATGATTATCCCGGTCACTCTAGAGTGCTTCACCAACTTAGTTGTGTGAAGTCGGCCCCTGCCTACCCCGACATCAAGGATTCTCATGTTCGGCGGGCTACAGAGTTTGTCCCCCGCTCCTGGATGAAGACAGGTGAAGAAATCCTGCAAAACCAGTCTCTCAGCGACAATGCTCGCCTCCTGGGTTACAACGCTAGTCATCAAGCCATCACCGCCCCGAGAGTCGTTGACCAAGCCATCGAGCTTGAGAGGACTAACCAGAGCTTTGGCCGGAAAATAGAACAGCTTGAGGCAGACCGGGATGCTCAGCTGAAGAGGAAGGATGAAGAGCTGGCCAAGCTAAAGGCTGACTTTGAGAGGGCTAAGCACACTTAGGAGCGGGAAGTGAAGGCATGTGAGGATCGGGAGAGGGTAGATTCCAATGCTTCGGAGAAGCTCAAGTTGGATTTGGGCGTTGCTACTGACCGTCTCAAAGTCTTGGAGACTGAGCGAGTTGGCCTGGTGGAGCGGGTCGAGTCTTTGAAGGTCCATGTCGACCAGCTGGAGAAGGAGAAGAGACGGGCCATCTCGTATAACACGTACGTGCAGGATGTAACTGATAACACTAATCTCAGTTACATCTGTGCATACGCAGATTGTGTACGATCCGTGAAGTATGCCTTGGACAATGGTCTTGATGTCATGACTAGTACTGTCAAGGACTTTGCGGATTACGTTCTCGAGAACCCGCCTGCTGCTGGCTTTGAGATCCCTGTTGCCGACTTAGGGGAGATGGGGTTAGACTTGGGCATCTTTAAAGATGATGTCCAAGTTGTAGCTCCGAAGGAGAAGGTTGAGGTGAGCAAGGATGCCACCGTTTTCGATGCTTTAAGCCCCCTCCTTCCAAATCTTCTTGGTGAGACAAGCACTTCTGCCACTGTAGGCGAGCAGCAGGACCCAATAGCCACTAACCAAGATGCTCCTCCTCCGCCACCAACTGAAGATTTTCCAGCAGCGCCAGCTCCTCCGGCATCCGAGGCTTAGAAGACTTTTTTTTTCTTTCTGTTTTTTTCAGTTTGATGTAGTAGGATGATTTTTGTACGTTTTTCCTTCTTTGTATCTTTGCATTTTGAATGAATAGAATTGTACTTCTTATTTTACTTGTTCACCTTTTATTCGCCTTTTTGTTCTTGCTTAAGTATTTTCCTTCATAAATGAAAGTTCAATACTTTTCTTGCAATAAAATCTTTGTTTGTTTGTTATACTGGGGTCACCTGGGTCCTTTTGAGGACTTGACCTTTTTATGCCCTTAACGCTCTGTTGCTCGCCTCCACTATACCTGTACTCATGCATTTAGTCTCTTGGGCGAGCAACTCCGTGCTATGGGGCGATCAGTTGGGCTTCTGGGTTTCAAGAACCCTGCTGCTCGCCTCCTACTGGACTTGTGTTTACAACACTTTGCTTGTCCTCCGGCGAGCAGCTTTTCTGCTAGGCGAACAACTGGGCTTTAATGCCTTCTTGTTTCCTTGGTTACACAATTTAATGAATAATCGTCTTTACTTACAAAACTTCGTCAAAAAGGTTTGAAAATTTTATCAACCCTACCATAATACACATGTTATAATACAAACGATAACTTTTATAGAAAACTCTACACTAGCTTCCTAACTACTGATAATATTTTTTCAATAAAGCCGCGTTCCAGGTGTATTGGGCCGAGTTGCCTTTCATATCTTCAAGATCATATGTGCCATTGTACCACTTGTGGGTTATCTTGAATGGGCCCTCCCAATTCGGTCCAAATACACCTGGGGGTGTTGCTAGAATTTTTCGAAGTACCAGATCCCCGACTTCAAATTCCCTAATTTTCACTTGCGAGTTATAGTACTTTGCGATCCTTCTTTTGTATATCTCATTTTTTATTTCTGCCGAGATTCTTTTTTTGTCGATCAGATCCATCTCTGCAGCTAGTGCCTTGTTGTTTACTTGTTCATTGAACTCGGCTATCCTTTCAGTTGGTACCTTGAGCTCTATAGGTATAACTGCTTCTGTACCAAATGCCATAGTAAATGGTGTTTCTCCCGTACTCGTCCTATGTGATATCCTATATGCCCAAAGTACTTCAGGTAGTTCTTCTGACCATTTGCCTTTTTTGTTTACCAGCCAAATTTTTAAGATATGCTTGATTATCTTGTTAACTGCCTCGACTTGGCCATTAGACTGAGAGTGATAGGGTGTCAAAAAATGTTTCTTGATCCCCCATTTTTGGCAGAAATCTCTTATCTTTTTTCCTTCGAACTGCCTTCCATTGTCCGCCAATATTTCCTGTGGAACTCCAAATCGACATACTATGCTCTTCCAAATAAAACTGATCATTTTCTCCTGAGTTATTTTTACTAGTGCTTCAGCTTCGGCCCATTTTGTGTAATAGAAACAGGGGATTAAACTGAGCATCTTTTGTTCCACCAGACTCGTCTGGTCTGGGGAAGGTTCTCTGCCTCTGGTCAGATCTTATCTGGTGAAGTCTTCTGGTGGAGTCCTCTGGTGAAGTCCTCTGGTGAAGTCCTCTGGTGGGGTCTTCTGGTGAAGTCTTCTGGTCTGGCAGTTCCTCCTAGACTAAGTCCTAATCTAGATCATCATCTGGCTAACAGGTCCAGATGGTCCTATTACATCTTCTGGTTTGTTTTAACTCATCAAAACTATACAATATTTATCCTAACAATTTCCCCCTTTTTGATGAAGTTAAAACACTATCAGAACTGATCAAAAACAGAAAATAAGCAAGAAAACAATAAAGGGATAAGACCTTAGAGTAGATCTTATCAGGCAAACAATAAGACAACAAGGAGTTGTCTTTGAGACAGAGAAGATATGATTTTCATTGATACATAAGGATAGAATGATTACAGATTACATTGAAGATCATATCCTATTCTATGCATATCTTCTGTTCTCTTTAAGCACAAGAAACCAGTCAAGGAACCTATCCTGAATGGCCTTTAACTCTGCAGAAGATGTTGGAGTGAAATTGGCCAACACCTTGGTCTTGTACAATCTCTTCTGCTCTGCCCAATCAACCTGGTTCCCATTCATAGGAGTGTTGAGATAGGTAAACTCAGGAGCAGTCACCTCCAGGTTGAATTCAATGGTAGAATCCATCAGTTGCTTGTACAGATCTGCATCATAAGCTTGCATCCAAGAGTGAAATATTCTGTTGATCAGCTCATCATCCTCTGGTGCTGGCTTCTGGATATAATGTTGAATGAACTAGAGAGTCTTTGCCTCCTTCCATTTCTCAATCAAAGGTACAGGCACAGTAGAGTCAAAAGATCCTTCTGTCCTGAGAGGCAAAATGTTCATCACCTCAATAAGAGTTTTTCTCCTCTGACTAGATCCACCTGCACCAGAAGGAACACCAGCTTCTCTGCTCTTTTTGTTCTGCCTCCTAACATATCTGAGCCTCTGCTCTTCATCTATGTTTTTCCTTATCCTAACTTGCTTCTCCTCTGGAGTCTCTTCCTTATATCTCTTCTGAGCTTCTTCCACTACTTCTTCTAGGAAGCTTTTCTTGACTTTCCTAAACTTCCTCTTAGCAGGTCCAGAGATTGAGGTAGGATCCTGCTCTGCTTCTGATGCTTCCTCTTCTGCAGCAAGCTGTTTAGCCATGGTAAGAGATTTGAGCTCTTCCTTCTTCTTCTTCTGCAGCTCTGCCTGGGCCAAGGTGTTCTCTAGCAGGTCCAGATGAGCTCCATGGCTAAATAGGGTCTCATTGGTGGTCTTCGCCAGATCAGTTCTGGCCTTCTCTTCCCCCTTTTTAACTTCATCAAGGAGGGGCTCCACTACCTGCCTTATGAGATCAGGCAAGGCAGTGTTGGAGGAAGAGTGAAGATCACGAAGCTGCTTTGCTTCCTCCAGGTAAGCCTGAGATTCTGCAACTAATCTCTCCTACTTGGCAAGCATCTCCTGGAGAGAATCATTGAGCTTGGCAGTCTCCAGCATTTGAGTGGCCAACTCAACTTTCAACACAGAAACTGGCCTCAGTTGTTCCAGCACGTGCTCCTGGAGCTGCTTCTGGCTATGCATAACATCCAGCTTCACAAACAGACCATTTGCCTTAAAAGAAGCTTTGACTTCAGCAAGAGTAGACTTGATCTGCTTAAGGAAAATCCTCCTCTCCTGCCAAATCTGGTGCTCTATCATAGCAGGGGCCATATGTTGAATAGCCTTAGAAAACCGCCCAATCTGCATGATCTGCTCGTTGAAGAAAGTCTTCATCTTCTGGAGCACGGTATGAGACATATCAAAATCTTCCTCATCAGAGTAGAGCTCTGGAGGAAAGACAAAATGAGGCCCAAACTTATAAGAGGGGCCCTCAGGGGAGATCATCACTCCCCTCTGGATCAACAAGGTGCGAATTACCACCTTGGCCGCCGCTGAAGTCTCCAGCTCAGCTGGGTTCTGAATATTCATCTTCTTCTTCAGCTCAATCTCCCAGGCTGTGAATGTGGAGGGAGTCATCTCTTCTAGCAACAGCATTAGATCCTCCACATCCTCTAATCTGGCCTTGCTCTAGACCTTGGCGTCAGTCAGATCCGCCAGAAGTGGTAAGTGCTCCAGAAGAACTGGGAAATGCTCTCTTAGCTAGAGCTGAGCACTCACACTCATACTCTGCCTAATGGGACCCATTTCTGCAGATGAGAAAGTGAAGGGTTTGGGCCCAGAGGCAGAGGAGGAAGATGCTAAGTGATCAGGCTCAAGTGAAGCTTCCTCATCTTCACTATCATCGTTGGTAAGGCATGTGGGAGAATGGGGAGGGCTAGGGAATCCCAATGCCATAGAAAGAGGGTTCAAGTTTGAGGGCTGATCTGATTGAGTTTGGGGATGGTGTGGATTTTGTGAGGTAGAGGTTGAAGAAATGGGTTGCTCTGCACCAGAAGTAGTTGGGATCTCTGGTACAGAGGGTGGGATTGGAAATTGAGATGTGGAAGGAATGGAGGGTTCTGCACCAGAAGTAGATGTCCCTTCTGGTACAGGGGCTGGGGGAGATGGATTTGTGGGAAGATGTGTTTGGGAAAGTGGGGGAGAAGGTGTTTGAGTAGGTATGGTGGAGGGAGTATATATGAGGGTATCTGGAAGAGTCTGCTCTGGTGAGGCAGAGGGGGCACCAGAAGCAGATGGAGTTTAGGGAGGATTATCTGGGGGAGAGGTGGAAGGGGTAACAAGATTTATGGGGGTAGAGGTAGAGATAGGGGGGATTACCTCTTCAGAAGGGACTGGAGCAGTGGAGTCCTGCATGATTTTGGCAGCTTCATCAATAGCTTGCTCCAGTGCATCTCCAAGGTCAGAGCCAGAGTCTGAATCTTGAAGAATAGCCTTCCTTGCCTTAGGCTTCCTCTTCAGAGGCTCAACCTCTTCTTCCTCCTCCTCTGATGGCTCATCCACCAGGAGTGTCCTTGGAGCTCTTCTGCCTGTCCTGGGTTTCTTGACAGACACCTTCTTGGCCTCCTCTGGCCTCTTCCTCTTGGAAGCTCCTGCCTTCTTGGCAACCCCAGCTCCTTCACTCTTCTTCTTCAATACATCAAGAAGAGGAATCTGGTCCTCCTCTGAGGAACCAGAGAATGCAACTATTGAGGAACCAGTTGCGTCAGCAGCTTTCTTCTGGGTCTGCTGCTTCTTCTGTTGCTTTTGCCCCTTTGCAGGTGAGGGAATTGCCTGTAGAGGAGGGGCAGGGATGGCTTGCTCACCATCAGAGTCAGGATGGCCATGAAGGGGACCATCATTAGAAAATAAGATTTTGGATTTATGGAATCCTCTGCACTAGGACTCCTTCCATTTCTTCTCCGGAAGCAAAGAATCCAAAATCAAAGTCAGTTTCATTCCCAACGAAACATTAGCAGTGAAGTAGTATTGCAACTCCCCTGGCTGGGAAGGACATGCCTCCTTCTTCACCTTCAACCTATTCTTCCTCAACACATCCCAAAAGAATTCAGCCCAATTACATTGTACATCATCGTACAATGCTCACATCACATACATCCTACCATTAAAAATGGCATCTGTGCTGTGATTTTCACACATAAGCACCTTCACCACTATATCGAACAGCACCTTATACTTCTGCCTCAAATGCTTATCTAAAAATCCTTTCATGATGTTCTGGCAAGAAGATCTAGCAAAAAGTTTGAATGAATCAATAACTTCATCTTCCTTATACGTCAGTGGATCTACCCCTTCTTCCGAAATATTTTCAAATAAAGCACAAAAATCCTGCTTGGAAAACACCAAATCATCCTTGTCGATCTTCGAGGAAATGTGATCTTTATGGATCTTCATACGAACCAGAAACTGGGCCGCATAACCGTCCAGAGTGTGAAGATCTCTGGGAACAGTGGAAATCAACTTCTCTACACCGGATCTTCTTAATATTTCCAAAATAGCCAGCGCAGAAGAGTTCTTGGTGGTGTAGAAGTCAACCACCATCTCTGTCTTCAATTTCTTCATCATCAGTTCATGATCGAAGTTGCACGAAGGGGCCATTGCTGTGAGAGAGAGAGAGAGAGAGAGAGAGAGAGAGAGCTTTGCAGGAGGTTAGGGCTTTGAAAAGATAGGAAACATGAAAAGACAGGTTGAAAAGAAATTTGATTTAAATAGGGTAATACGCGTGGTAAGAACAATAAATGAAGTGAACGCGTGTAATTTCCAAATATAAATTAGGAAACAAAATTAATTTTCGAATTGATTGACATTTTGCACAGTAATTAAATCTGATGGCCAAGATTAAAAGGCAAAATACAGATTTAATCTGGTGCGTAGGCGTGGTCATTGGGACTGGGCATAAAGGGGTTTTTGTGGCAGTCAAGAGAAAAGGCGAAATGATTGCCTAGGCCCTATACCCTAGTCTTAAATACACTCTGAAGTTGAAACGTTTTGGGTGTATTAAGTAATTTGAAAGGTGTATCCCAATGAGCAGAGGCCAGAGAAGTAAAGACATACCTGTCACCTGATATCGTAACCAGATGATACCACAGCTAGTCTGGTGTTACATCTTCTCTGATGGAACCCATCTGGATCTGGTCAGAGAAGACTTTGGTCTTTTCTGTGATCTGACTCAGCATCTCATCTGGGACAAGTGTCACCTGGTGCATACCTCATCTGGAGATGTAACTTCTCTGATATTTCTAATCTGCAGGTATGTTAGTGTTAAAGAACAAAGATTATGGAAAAAGGTATAAATAAAGGATACTTCTCTGATGTTCCCCCTAAAACAAATATGTCTCTGGATCCAATAATCCTAACTCAAGGGCTAACTCTCTGAATCTGGTCTCAGCCAATGGCTTAGTCAGAATATCTGCTCTCTGCTTCTCTATTGCAATCTTTTCCATCCTTATATCTCCATTCTCAACATGGTCTCTGATAAAGTGGTGCCTTATATCAACATGTTTACACCTGGTATGAAGAACTGGATTCTGGGTGATTGCAATTGCACTATTACTATCACAGAAGATTGGAATATCCTTAGCTCTAATCTGGTAGTCCCTTAGCTGTTGACTAATCCAGAGTAGTTGATAACAACATCTCCCTGTAGCCATGTACTCTGCTTCTGTTGTTGATGTAGCAACTGAAGTCTGCTTCTTAGAAAACCAAGATACCAATTTATTCCCTAAAAATTGGCATGTTCCACTTGTTGACTTTCTATCTATTCTGCATCCACCATAATCAGAATTCGAATAGCCACTCAACTCTAAGTTGTCATCTGCAGGATACCATAATCCTAAATTCACTGTTCCCTTAAGATATTTTAATATCTTCCTAGCTGCTTCCAAATGACTTTTCTTAGGATTAACTTGAAATCTGGCACACACTCCTACTGCAAAAGTGATATCTGGTCTGCTGGCAGTCATGTACAGAAGAGATCCAATAAGTGCTCTGTACTGAGTCTGGTCCACAATCTCTCCAGACTCATCTGGGTCCATGTTGAAATTTGTCATCATAGGGATTTTGGCTGCTTTGCTAGATCCTACTCCAAATTTCTCCAACATGTTTCTGATGTACTTCGCCTGATTAATGAAGATTCCCTTCTCTGTTTACCTTACCTGCAGACCTAAAAAGTAATTCATCTCACCCATCATAGACATCTCAAACTGACTCTGCATGAGATCACCAAACTTCTCACACAGCTTCTTGTTAGGGGATCCAAATATAATGTCATCAACATATATTTGGACCAGAAGGATGTCCTTTCCTTCTTCTTTCCTAAACAAGGTCCTATCAATCTTACCCTTAGAAAAACCATTATCCAGAAGAAATTGAGATAGAGTGTCATACCATGCTCTGGGTGCCTGCTTCAGTCCATAAAGAGCTTTCTTAAGCTTAAACACCTTGTCACCTTGTTCAAAACCAGGAGGTTGTTCCACATACACTTCCTCAATGAGAATCCCATTAAGAAAGGCAGATTTCACATCCATCTGGTATACTTTGAACTTCATGTGAGCAGCATATGCTAAGAACAATCTGATGGCTTCTAGTCTGGCTACAGGAGCAAATGTCTCATCATAGTCTATCCCTTCAGATTGAGAATAGCCCTGAGCCACTAGCCTTGCCTTGTTCCTAGTAATGACATCATTCTCATCTTTCTTATTCTTGAAAACCCACTTAGTGCCTATCACCTTTTGATGTCTTGGTCTGTCTACCAGCTCCCAAACATCTTGTCTGGTGAATTGATTCAACTCCTCTTGCATTGCAACAATCCAATTTGAATCTTTCAGTGCTTCCTTGATATTCTTGGGCTCAATTAAGGACACATAGCAACTGAATAAGGCAGCTAAGTTAAGAGTTCTCCTAGTCTGGACACCCTTAGTTGGATCTCCAATTATCAGGTCATTGGGGTGATCAACCAGGGTCCTCCTTCCCGTGGTCTTGCCTGATTGATCATCCTCTGCAGTACCTTGGTGCATATCACCTCCTGCAGAAGAGCTTCCCCCTACAGGAGTTCCAACCTCTTCTGGTTATGCTCCTTGTGAAGACTTCTTCTTCAGAGAACAAGGAGATGGGTCATCATCTGAATCTGAGTCTGAATCTGAATCAAGAATAGGTGGATTGACTTTGATTACTCTGGGAATAGTCTGATTCTGTGTCTCATCAGAAGACTTAGAGTCCACCTTGCACTCAAAAGCAGATTCATAAAAAACAACATGAGGTGTTTCCTCCACACAAAGTGAATTCTTATTAAAAACTCTAAAAGCCTTACTGGTGCTGGTATATCCCAAAAATATTCCATCAGCTACTTTGGCATCAAAAGTTCTTAATTTAGATTTTCCATTGTCATGGATGAAACACTTACATCCAAAAACATGAAAATATGAAACAGATAGGGTTTTACCTTTCCATACCTCATATGGAGTCTTGTTATGTCTCTGGGCAATTAAGCATCCGTTCTGAGTATAGCAAGCTGTATTAATGGCCTCTGCCCAAAACCTTTGTGGAGTGTTGTACTCTGCCAGAAGTGTTCTTGCAGCTTCCTTGAGAGTCCTATTCCTTCTTTCTGCTACTCCATTTTGTTGAGGTGTTCTGGCAGCAGATGTCTCATGAAAAATCCCATGGTCCTTGCAGTAATCTGCAATGTGTGAATTCAAAAACCCTGTCCCTTTGTCACTTCTGATTCTGACTATGCTCTGGTTCTGCTAATTCTGTATCTGCTTGAAGAATTCCGACAGCTTAGTGATAGTTTCATTTTTCTTAAACAAGAACACTACCCAAGTGTATCTTGAAAAGTCATCTACTATCACCAAGGTGTACTTCCTTCCACTGAAACTAAGAGGAGAAACAGGTCCAAACAGGTCCATGTGAAGTAGTTGAAGTACTCTGGTTGTGGTTGTGCTCTGGACATCCTTAAAGGAGGTCTTGGGTTGTTTACCCTTCTGGCATGAGCCACAAACCTGATCCTTCTTAAACACTTCATTAGGAAGACCTCGAATGAGACCTTTTCTGGCAATCTTATTCAGTGTCTTGAAGTTAAGATGGCTCAATCTCTTGTGCCATAACCAGCTATCTTCTGCAGATCCTTTAGCAACCAGGCAAGCATTTCTTGGGCAACTGCTAAAATATGCAAGATAAATGTTGTTAGGATATGTTTTAGTTTTGATGATTTTCCAAAACAACATGTAATAGGTTTGAAAGCAGTCAGGATTGTATCTTTAGTTTCAGGTCAGGCTAGATTATTTCTCAGTAGAATAGGTTGTTCAGTTGAGGGGGAACTCTGCAACACAGCCTGAGGATATCAAGATGACACCAAGAAAAACTGACTGAAGCCAATGAAGAAAGACCTGAACCTGAAGAGAAGCCTGAAGGATGTCCCACTAAGTGCAAGTCAGGCTGATCTAAGCCAAGTCTGATGGACCACTTAGTGAAGAGCCTGATCAGGAGGATCAGTGCTGCAACAAGTAGGCCTGAAGGAGTCAGGCTACTGTGGTCAGGGAAGTTTGTCATTCAGCCTTATGACAAACTTCTTGGAGTGATCTTCAAACAGTCCTTAAAGGACAACTACACTGAGGTCGAGTCAGTCCAACTGAAGATCATCCTGTCAGTGAAGGAGAAAACTACCTAAAGTCAGTGGGTCTTAGTCAAACCCACTGAGTCAAAGATCCGTGAATCCAGGCCACGTGGACCAATCAGCACGAGGCAGCAACTCTGACACTGATAAAGGCCGCATTCCAAGAAAAGTGGTTGAAACCATTTAATGTTGGATTCAAATGTATTTCCTCTCCAACGGATATATTTGAATCCCCATTATAAATACAAGCTCATGGCTTGTTGATAGAGTGTGTTTTGTTGTTTTGTTTAAGAGTTGTATTGTTGTATCTTGTAAGAAAAACAAACACCTACGAGCTGAGAGTGTGAGTAGTAGCATACGTGCATGGGAGATATAAGGAGGTTCTACTCATAACTATACACTGAGAGTTCAAAAATATATACATAAGAGTGCTCAGCTTGTAACTCTAGGCTTAGAGAGGTTTTCCCTATCTTAGCTATTGGCTAACACATTGTAAAGGGAAAACCTCACCTAGTTGGAGAAAACCCTAACCGAAACCAAAACCCTCTAGTCAGGTTTGTTGGGAGTAAGTTGTTTGTGAGGAGGGGCAGCCCAGGGAGTGGCGTGAGTCCAGTTGTAAGTGCACCTTGGCACGATAAAAACAAGAATCCAAAGGAGTGGATTTCCTGTTAAATCAGGCTGTGGATGTAAGAGCTTGTGTCTCTGAACCACGTTAAATCAAGTGTTATTATTTGGAATGTCTTTTCTTCTAAAGTATTGCGAAAGTCTGCTCACTGAGAGCATTGTTTAAAAGGAACTTTAGTTAAGCATTTCAGGTCAGGGAGATCCCATCTCACTGACTAAATCAGGCAAGGCACTCGAGAGTTCAGTCTCTCGAGTCACTGCCTTGTTGAGAGCCTGAGCTTTCAAGTCTCATCTCTGACTTGATAGCTCTGACTCTCAGCAACGCAGTGACTTGAGTATTTCGTCACTGAACTTGCTCAGGGTGCAAGCTGTGATCTGATAACGCACTCAAGAGTTCAGCATCTCAAGCCACTGTCCTTGCTTAGAGCATGAGTCTCCAAGCCTTCTCTCTGACTTGGTAACTCAGCCTCTGAGCAGAGCAGTGACTTAAGTATTTCTCACTTTTGCTGAACTCCCTGAGGAAAAAGGTTTTAAAAAAAAAAAAATTGCTCCTGAATTCCCATTTTGCCCTTCGTAAACGGGACCATCAATTGGTATCAGAGCGGGTTGTTCACATGACCACTGATCCAGTTTTGTTAAGAAAAATGGTCAACCGAACAGATCTTAAATGTTTTAAACTATGGGAATTCCTGCATATTTCAAACTATTACCTGTACTCTGACATTGTTCTTGTAATAGAAAATCATTTGGTTAGAAGTTTTGGAATCATCAAAAAGGGGGAAATTGTTGGGATATGTTTTAGTTTTGATGATTTTCCAAAACAACATGTAATAGGTTTGAAAGCAGTCAGGATTGTATCTTTAGTTTCAGGCCAGGCTAGGTTATTTCTCAGTAGAATAGGTTGTTCAGTTTAGGGGGAACTCTGCAACACAGCCTGAGGATATCAAGATGACACCAAGAAGAACTGACTGAAGCCAATGAAGAAAGACCTGAACCTGAAGAGAAGCCTGAAGGATGTCCCACTAAGTGCAAGTCAGGCTGATCTAAGCCAAGTTTGATGGACCACTCAGTGAAGAGCCTGATCAGGAGGATCAGTGCTGCACCAAGTAGGCCTGAAGGAGTCAGGCTACTGTGGTCAGGGAAGTTTGTCATTCAGCCTTATGACAAACTTCTTGGAGTGATCTTCAAACAGTCCTTAAAGGACAACTACACTGAGGACGAGTCAGTCCAACTGAAGATCATCCTGTCAGTGAAGGAGAAAACTACCTAAAGTCAGTGGGTCTTAGTCAAACCCACTGAGTCAAAGATCCGTGAATCCAGGCCACGTGGACCAATCAGCACGAGGCAGCAACTCTGGCACTGACAAAGGCCACATTCCAAGAAAAGTGGTTGAAACCATTTAATGCTGGATTCAAATGTATTTCCTCTCCAACGGATACATTTGAATCCCCATTATAAATACAAGCTCATGGCTTGTTGATAGAGTGTGTTGTGTTATTTTGTTTAAGAGTTGTATTGTTGTATCTTGTAAGAAAAACAAACACCTACGAGCTGAGAGTGTGAGTAGTAGCATACGTGCATGGGAGATATAAGGAGGTTCTACTCATAACTATACACTGAGAGTTCAAAAATATATACATAAGAGTGCTCAGCTTGTAACTCTAGGCTTAGAGAGGTTTTCCCTATCTTAGCTATTGGCTAACACATTGTAAAGGGAAAACCTCACCTAGTTGGAGAAAACCCTAACCGAAACCAAAACCCTCTAGTCAGGTTTGTTGGGAGTAAGTTGTTTGTGAGGAGGGGCAGCCCAGGGAGTGGCGTGAGTCCAGTTGTAAGTGCACCTTGGCACGTTAAAAACAAGAATCCAAAGGAGTGGATTTCCTGTTAAATCAGGCCGTGGATGTAAGAGCTTGTGTCTCTGAACCACGTTAAATCAAGTGTTATTATTTGGAATGTCTTTTCTTCTAAAGTATTGCGAAAGTCTGCTCACTGAGAGCATTGTTTAAAAGGAACTTTAGTTAAGCATTTCAGGTCAGGGAGATCCCATCTCACTGACTAAATCAGGCAAGGCACTCGAGAGTTCAGTCTCTCGAGTCACTGCCTTGTTGAGAGCCTGAGCTTTCAAGTCTCATCTCTGACTTGATAGCTCTGACTCTCAGCAATGCAGTGACTTGAGTATTTCGTCACTGAACTTGCTCAGGGTGCAAGCTGTGATCTGATAACGCACTCGAGAGTTCAGCATCTCAAGCCACTGTCCTTGCTCAGAGCATGAGTCTCCAAGCCTTCTCTCTGACTTGGTAACTCAGCCTCTGAGCAGAGCAGTGACTTAAGTATTTCTCACTTTTGCTGAACTCCCTGAGGAAAAAGGTTTAAAAAAAAAATTTGCTCCTGAATTCCCATTTTGCCCTTCATAAACGGGACCATCAAATGTTACCCTTCCTCAAGCCTATTAGCAAGATATCATTATAATCAGAAGAAAATACAGTGCATGAATCACTAGAGAACTTCACTGAGTATCCCCTGTCACAGAATTGGGATACTGAAAGCAAATTATGCTTAAGTCCTTCAACATAATAGACTTCATCTACAGATACTCTATTAAAAGTCAATTTTCCAACTCCTCTGATGACTCCATAGTTGTTGTCACCAAACATCACTCTTGGCCCATTCAATGGCTTGTAATCTTGGAGATTATCTTTCTGGAAGGTCATGTGCTTGGAACATCCACTATCAATGTACCAGACATGGTTGCTTGAAAGTCCTTTCTCCAATGGGCTCTTATCTACCTGCAGTGAAATCAATTAGGTCCCCTACTAGTGCTGGGTCCTGATTGGTTAGTTACAAGTTTTGTAGGAATCCAAAGATAAAGATCATCCCTTGCTGGATGAGGAGATCTTATCTTCCTTCCAAATCTATCTACCAGAACATGTCCTCTTACAATGACATATTGAGCTACTGGTCTGATAAGGACACCTTTCCTATAAACAGGTCTGGTGTACCTTTTCTCAAATCTGGCCTTTGGAATGGCCTGTCTCAAAGACATGGTCTTAAAGGTCTGGTTGTAAGGGTACATCCTAGAAGAACCATCTCTGGTGTCATAACTACCCAGATCAGTTGGTTTTCTATAGATGGGTCTGGAAGACCTACTCTGGTTCTGAAAATTGGATCTATTCTGATGATAGGATTCCTTCTGAGGTTTCCTGTTCTGGAATCTTCTTGGAGCATTCCACCTTTGAGATCCCTGATTCTGATTGAGGTTCACTGGTTCAGTATATCTCCTCTGATATCCCCTATTCTGATTAGGTTTCCTCTTAGAGTCTCCTTTTTTAGGTCCCCTAATCTGCTTAGGTTCCACTCTTTTAGGATTCCTCTGAGGTTCTCTAATCAGGTTAGGCATCTGAACAAAACCATCAATCTTCATAGGTTCTCTTTTCTGACTTGTATGCTCTAGAATTTTTCCTTCCAGAACATTCACATCTTCTGAATTATGTTTTGAATTATCAGCAGGGGGTTCCCATTTCCAACCAGGTCTGTGAACCACCATGCGATCAGAAGGATCCTCTTCATTCCGGAGTTCCACAAGTTCATCAGATCTTATAGACTTGTCTTTGGTAAAGCAATATTTATGAGATCTTTTAATAATTCCAGGATATCCTAAACCACTCTTATCATTTATGCGTTGAGAAAATCCTGAAATAATAGATAGAACATCTGGTTTCATGGAATCTTCTCTGGGCATAGGTATCTCAATATTTTGCTCAACTTGTTTTCCCTTGATAAGAGTCTGGTATTTGGCTCTAAGCTCATTGAGCTCATCCTCCTAAGAATTCTTTTCCTTCATGATTTGATCTACCAGAGTATCTCTTTCTTTAATTTTATCCTGAAGTTCAGAGACTTCTTTGGAATGATCTTTCATGAGTTCTCTGGTGGATTTTTGTTCATGAGATAAGGATTGAACTTCAGTTCTGAGCCTACCATTTCTTTCTCAAGTTTTTGACATAGTTGAACACAATTTTGGAGATCTGATAGCATTTACTGCATATCAGACTCTCTGGAGTTACCAGATGAATTTGAGGATTCAATATATTTGGAATTTGATAAGTCTAAGGTGATGTCTGCCATCAGACATACATCATCATCAGACCCGAAATCAGAAGAAGAAGAACTGGAACTAGTATCCTCCTCATCTGCTTCTGCCAGCAATGCTCTCTTGTCTGCATATCTCCTATCTCTCTTGAGTCTTTTCTCTTCTCTTTCCCTAGGAGTAAGTTGAGGACAATCAAAACTGTAGTGACCAGTCTTGTTGCATGTGTAGCAGACATTGTCTCCTCTGGGACTAGGACTTGGCTATCTTCTCCTCTGGTTGTAGTCTGACCTGGCTGGACTACTCACTCTCCTCTGGTAGTCAGGTCTGCCAGAGCTACCATCCCTCCTCTGATAATCTGATCTCCCATAGCTGCCAGGGTTGTCATCTCTCCTCCTCTCTGGAGTTCTGAATTTGGTCTCCCTTGATTCTCCAGATGTCTTCTCCTTTTCTGCAGGCTTGAAGGAACTCTTCCTGTCTCTGGTAGACTCCTTCCAATGCCTTTTGTACCTGTCATATTTTGAACTCATTTTATCCAATTTACGGGTTAGAAGTGCTACCTGCTCCTTGAGGCTCAAGTCATCTGCAGTAGACTCATTTGGCTTGTCATCAGTCTTGATAGTTGAGGAGAATGCAACTCCTTTCTGACCAGAAGAGGAAACCTCTTCTGTTTGATCCTCCTCTTGAAGATCATACTCATAAGCTTTGAGATCAGACAACAGAAGATGATGATCCAGAGTGTTGAGATCCTTGTTGTCCTTGATCACAGTGACTTTGATTCTCCACCTGCTGGTTAGTGAACGCAATATTTTACTATTTATTTCTTTCTCTGAATAGGTCTTACCTAAGGCACTAGCCTTGTTCAGGAGGTTTGTGAGACGCATATCCAGCTGGTCAATAGTCTCATCTGGTTTCATCTTGAAGGTGTCAAATGAGTGTTGAACAACTTGGAGCTTGTTGTCTTTAATCTTCTATGTTCCTTCACAGAGTAGTGCAAGTTTGTCCCACATCTCCTTGGCAGTTGCACGGGTTCTGACCTTCTCTATCACTTCTTTAGTAAGTATGTTCATGATCTCAGTCTGTGCCACCTGGTCCAAGTTGTAGAGCTTTCTTTCATCATTGTCTAACTCATCTCTCTTCTTGAGGATTCTTTGCCTGGGAACTCTGTCCTCAACAGCTTTCTGGGCAGTTTCACTCATTTCTTCTCTGGACTCTGACCTGCCACTATCAATAGGAGTCCAGTAAAATTGAATTGGGCCACTTTCTACCACATCTAACATGCGGTGATGAATAGCTCCAAGATGATTGCTCATCATGAAGCTCCAGTGGCTATAATCCTCGAATGAGAATTCTGGCAGTTTACAACTCTTATAAGAAGATTTCGAAGACATATTTACTAAAATAAAGGATTTAACAAGAATTTGAACAAAAACAACAAAGAGCAATGGATCTGCCCGGTGACCACGAAAAGCTTTACAAAGCAGTGGTCGTTGGACACACTGCTCTGATACCACTTGTTGGTCCCACTAGATAGATTAATTGCGGAAGCTTTAACGTTATGTCTTAACGAACTTCTTATTATAAGAGCACAAAACAAGTAAGAGATTAAATAAACGAAAGTAATAAATAACACCGGATATATAGTGGTTCGGATCTGAATATCCTACGTCCACTCTCCCTTTTATCTAAGGGGTCTCACTATCAACCAACCAACTTACTCACGTACTGGAATTTTCGAAGTACCAGTTCCTTCTTACAACTCCTTTAGATCTAACCACAATCTAAAGTAATCAGCCTTCAACCTTATCTTAGAGGAACAGGTTAAAGTCCAACAACTCCTTAAGAGTAGATATGTAATGTGAACAATAAGAGTGCTAAGAGTGATTATCAAAAGCTTGGAATGTGACTTGTGCGCGTAGGATCTCTCTAGAGCTTTTTCTTGATACTGCACTCTTGTATTTATAGAGGGGATTAGGGCTAGCCGTTGGAGAGCTAATCCAATCAGATCCTCTATTTAAGGAAGCTTCAATCAATCAATTCTCTAATTGATTGATTGGGTTGGTGAGATCCTTGGATTGATTAACTTCAAATACTTTCCAATCCGATCTTGTTGACTTGATTTGAATCACCAACGGTTAAATGCTTCCTCTGCCTAACTCTGATTCTCTCCAGAGAAGGCAAGACCAGACACCATACACCAGGCAACCTCGGTGTCTTCTGGTCCAGATCTGGTTAACAACCAGAATACTCAGTAGAAACAGGGGATTAAACTGAGCATCTTTTGTTCCACCAGACTCGTCTGGTCCGGACTCGTCTGGTCTGGGGAAGGTTCTCTGCCTCTGGTCAGATCTCATCTGGTGAAGTCTTCTGGTGGAGTCCTCTGGTGAAGTCCTCTGGTGGGGTCTTCTGGTGACTCTTCTGGTGAAGTCTTCTGGTCTGGCAGTTCCTCCTAGACTAAGTCCTAATCTAGATCATCATCTGGCTAACAGGTCCAGATGGTCCTATTACATCTTCTGGTTTATTTTAACTCATCAAAACTATACAATATTTATCCTAATAATTAATTTTATACCATTATCGCTTTTCAAGAAGTTGGAAGGGGGAGAACTTCAGCCGACAATGATGACGCTTCAACTAGCCGATCGGTCCATTACTCGACCTCAAGGTGTAGTTGAAGACGTCCTCGTGAAAGTTGGGGATCACATTTTTCCAGCCGACTTTGTGGTGCTCAACATGGAGGAAGATGAGCGCGTGCCTTTGATCTTGGGAAGACCGTTCTTAGCAACGACCGGGATGGTGCTAGATGTGGCAAATTGGAAGATCACATTGAAAGTTGACGATCAAGAGATAAAAATTTCCCTATATGAGGCCATAAAGTACCTGAAGGAGGATGAGAGCTGTTATTGCATGGATGCCATTGATCCTAGTGTTGAAGACACACCTCCTCTCCCTAATCTTTCTATTAAGCATGATTTTAATAGTCCTTCACTTGATGATTTAACCCATGAGCATTATGATCTTGATTATTTTGATAGGGATAAAGGGAAAAAGTTGAAGGATGAAGAAGTGAAAAGTGTGGACGTGGTCCAGTTGGAGGGAAAAGGAGGAGTTAAGAAGAAAAAGTCCAAATTCAAGAAATTGCTTAGTAAGATTCCTCCAGATAAAGGTGAGAAGAAGTTGAGACCCCCACCAATTGAGGTGGAGAAGGAAGCAAAGGAACTCATGATGAAGGGGCATCAAGGGAATTCAACCACCACTCTTATGAGAGTAAGGGAGGTAAATTTGAGTATCATGTCATATAAGCTCCTTTGAGCTCGGTCTGGCATGAGGACCTTAAAAATAACGTTGAATGTGAGGCAACCCATTTTTATTTGCTTTTGAGTATTTTATGTTATTAGGATGTTATTTTGAGTCGTATGTTTTAACCTTGTATTTAAGTGAGTTACTTGTAGGATTGTCTCGAGGGAGTAAAGGTATCATGGAGTTATTCAGATTGAAGGAACCAACTCGAGACCAAGGAGTGTGACACGTTGTTGAGAAACTTGAACTATTTGGATGAGATAACCCACAACCCCAAACTTAGACCTCTTCACAAGGTCAAAGTTTGGGGGGTGGAGTTTTTTATTTGTTTTATGGTGACATTGCACAGGTGCACACCCTCTCTTGAGTTGAGTTTGGTTATTTGGTACCTTGAGATGCTCCTTGGGCTGATATTGCTTTGATGTGCTACTACATATTTCATGCCTATCAATCATCTTATGCTTGTTGATTGCTATTCTTGAGTATGATTTGATGAGTGTGGGAGAGTTGTGAAGGTGAGTTAGGAATTCTACTGTGTGAGTGTATGAGTTAGAGTTGATTTGAGAGTGAACTCGTATGCTTGCAAATTTTCCTTTTGAGTACTTGTGTGATGAAAGTGAGAATTCACTAGGACTAGCATGGATGTGAAAGCCGTGAGATTTGAGCCTTTTGAGATTAAGATACATGAATTGATCTCTTCGTTTGTGAGTGAGTCGTAAGAAAATCAATGAGCAAAAGAAAAAATGAGCTCATATGTTTGTGCGAAAAAGAGAAAAAAGTGAAGTGATTGAAAAAAAGTGAAATGAGTTAGAAAAAAATTTGAAGTGTTGAGAGTATTGGAATTGAAAGTGTGTTGATTGAAAATGTTTGAAGTATTCTGTTCCTGATCTCGAAGTACTAAAGTTTGAGTTTCTATTCTCCATTCACTTATCCATATTGTTATCCCACCTGTCCAAAGAGCCTACATTACATCCTTGAGAAAAGTTCTTTTTGATTCGGCATTGATTTTTAGAGTATGGTCGGAGTGGAGAATGCTTATAAGCCTATGTCTGCTAATATGTGTGATTGATTGATTGAGTGAGTCCCTTATTATTGATATACACTTGTGAGGGGGTGAAACACATCGTTGAGTGCACATCCATGTTTGATCTTGGTGTTTCTTGTTGTTATTGCATGAGTATGATGAAGGGGGGTGAGTTAGTATACGTGTAAACGATCTTTGAAGCTCGAGTTCATTTACTTGCATGATTTGATTCTTTGACTCATTCCTAACAATTTCACTTGACTTATTATATCATTGCTTGAGGACAAGCAATATGGTATGATGGTCCCGCTCTTCGAATACCAAAATGGGAATTCAGGAGCAATTTTATTTTTTAAACCTCTTGCTCAGGGAGTTCAGCAAGAGTGGAAAGTTCTCAAGTCACTACATTGCTAAGAGGCTGAGCTACCAAGTCAGTAAGAAGACTTGAAGACTCGTGCTCTTAGCAACACAGTGACTCGAGAGGTTACACTTCAAGTCACTGCTCTGCTTAGAGGCTGAGCTACCAAGTCAGTGTGAAGGCTTGGAGGCTCATGCTCTAAGCAAGGCAGTGACTCGAGATACTGAACTCTCGAGTACGTTGCCTGAACTGGTCAGTGAGAGGATCCTCCCTGACCTGAATGATTAACTAAAGTTTTCTTTTTAACAATGCTCACTCAGTGAGCAGATTTTCACAACACTTTAGTAAATATGTTTGAAGATAAGTACGCTCAGTTTAACATGGTTCAGAGACTCAAGCTCTTACATCCACGGCCTGATTTAACAGGAAATCCACTACTTGGGATTCTTAGTTTTAACGTGCCAAGGTGCACGACTACACTGGACTCACGCCACTCCCTGGGCTGCCCCTCCTTACAAACTCACTGACAACTTACTCCCAACATACCTAACAAGAGGGTTTTGGTTTTGGTTTCGGTTTGGTTTCTCCAACTATATGAGGTTTTCCTTTACAATGTGTTAGCCTAAAGCTAGGATTAGAAAAACCTCTCTAAGCTATGAGTTACAAGCTGAACACTCATTTATGTATATCTATGAACTCTAAAGTTCAGTGTACAAGATGTGAATCGTGCCTCCTTATAACTCCCAATATAATGCACTAAACACTCACACCTTCACAGCTCGTAGGTGTTGATTTTTCTTACTTCACACACACTCAAAACGCAGCTATGAACTTGTATTTATAGTGTGGATTCAAATGTAACCATTGGAGGAAATTACATTTGAATCCATACAATTAATGGTTTCAACCACTTTTCTTGGAATGCGGTCTTGTCAGTGTCAGAGTTGCTGCCTTGTGCTGATTGGTCCACGTGGGCCGAATCCAACGGATCTTTGACTCAGTGGGTTGACCAAGACCCACTGACTTTAGGTAGCTTCCTCCTTCACTGACTGATGATCTTCAGTGGACTGAACGCCTTCAGTGTAGTTGTCCTTCAGAGACTGTTTGAAGATCACTCCAAGAAGTTTGTCATAAGGCTGAATGACAAACTTCCCTGACCACAGTCACCTGACTCCTTCAGGGCCTACTTGGTGCAACACTGATCCTCCTGATCATGCTCTTCACTGAGTGGTCCACCTGACTTAGCTTAGATCAGCCCGGTTTACACTCAGTGGGACATCCTTCAGGCTTCTCTTTTGGATTAGATTACTAGCATGACTTTAGTTAGTTCTTCTTGGTGTCCTCTTGATATCCTCAGGCTGTGTTGCTGAGTTCCCCCTTACTGAGTTCCCCCTCAACTGAGTTCTTCTCAACTGACAGACTATTCTACTAAGAAATAACCTAGCCTGACCTGAAACAAAAGATACTATCCTGACTGCTTTCAAACATATTACATGTTGTTTTGGAAAATCATCAAAATTAAACATATCCCAACATGGTAAGTTTGGGGGGGTTGAGTAAGCGTGAAATTGTTATGTTTTGATGCCCGATTTGCCCATGTTTTGAGTGTTTTTTATGAGTGTTTGGAGTCATTTGAGTATCATTTTCATAGACTCATTAATTTGTCTCTTTGATACTCATAGATGGATAGAGGGCAAAAATAGGAGTTCGTAGGACTTTGAATCGACCAAAACGGACTCCCGGTTGAGGAGATATGAAGATTTTAAGAACAAGTTTACAGCAGCCGAAAACTGCTCGAGCACCATAGCTCGAATGCCACCATAGCTCGAGTGCTAGCGCTCGACCTGCACCATAGCTCGAGCGTTTTTTCGTGTTTTTAGCCCAAAATCGTCCAAATTCATCCCAAAGCCTATGTATACCCCTTTCAAGCATATAAACACATAACAAAACATAACTACACATATTTACACTCGTTTTTCGAAGGAGAAAGCTTGGGAAGGAGATTGGAAGAGTTTTACAAGTTGTAATCAAGGTTTTAGCTTACGAATTCATAGTTTAATTATTCCTTTCGACTTCTTAGATTAATTCTTTCTTTCTTTGTTCTTGGAGATTAAAAACCCTAGCTTTTCAGATTATAAAAGATTATTTTTTAGACTTTAATTTATTCTTTGTTTATGTTCTTTGATTTAATTATTGATTCAAGCATGTTTATGTTTCTTATTATCGTTATTGTTTTTGTTCTTTCAATTACCATGTTAGGCTAGAACCCTTGTATGCTTGGGTTAGGATGAACTCGTAGAAGTAGGACGTTGATACGTATTTTGGATTACTTGTGATGTTTAGTTTTGATTCTCTTAATTAACGAACGCTTAAAATAAATTCTAGATTTATCTTTGAATTAAGTACGAAAATTGTTAGAGAGAGGACGATCTTATCACTCTTTAATAACAAATAGGCTTAACTAGAGGATTTAGAAGAGATTTATTCATCTACCGGTTTATCTAGGGAGGACGTCCACATCACCTTAGTTAAATTAGGGTCTCATTAATTAAGCACAGTCTGTTAACTTGTTTAGTAGATTAGTGAAGTCGATTGATAGGATAAAGTATTAGGGTTTAATTCTTGAGCTTTTCATCTTACAATCTTTTACTTAGGTTATTTCTTGCACATCACGGTTATTTTGATTATCGTACCAACTCTGTTAGTATACGTAGGAATTCCTATCCCGAGCATCACCATCTCATATTTGAAAACAAACTTTAGATAATTAATTTAATTCTCTTTTTTTTTTACCTTAGTAGAGTATTATAGCTTAGATTTTATTTCTTTAAAAATCCAAAAACATACACTCATATTAACTACGACGCGTAGATCTTCAGGAATCTATTCGCATACTCACCTTCTCTTGGGTTCGATAATACTTGGTCCCTATACTTGCCCATACTACAGTGAACCCATACTCTTGTGGGGTAACTTCTAGTATAGCTAGTAAAGTTTGGTTCAAGTCAATGGCGCCGGTTTAACTCGTTTGCTCACGAATTCGTTCCTTTTCTTCACAAATCTTCTTCAATCCTCCAACAAGGTATGTAATCTCTAACTCTTCTCATTCAATTCATAGTTTAGGCTTGGATTTGGCATGAATTGAGCATGAGAACTAGGGTTCATGAACATTTCGATAATTTTGGGGATTTTTGCATAGCTTGTTGATTCTCGATTCCTTGTTGTTGAATATTGATTATATGCTATGGTTTTGCTTGTTTTGCTTTCAATTTCGAAATTGCATGAGTAGAATGGGTGAATTTCTAGAGTGAGAAAGAGGGAATTTGAGAAAAGAATATGAGTTTTGCTTGTTGAGAAGATTTTTTTGTGAATTGAGATGGTATTGAGCATGAATGAGTATGAATTGAGTCTTGAGCATGTAAATTACATTATCCTTGTGATTTTACTTCATGATAGACTTAGTTGTGGGCATTATTGATTTGAGATGGATAAATTGTTGGAAAATTACTTGAGCATTTTGGTATGAAATCATAAGAATTGAACTTGATGGACTTAAGTTGAGGTTAAATGTTGCATGAATTGGCATTGAGAGCTACTTGAGATTATTGGAATTGTATTGAATATCATGAATGGATTTGAAATGCATTATTGTGTTTTTTTCAGGTACTATGGCTCCAAAGAAAAATGAGGACCGAATCTTGTGTATTGCTGAGTTAGAAGAGGTCACCAGTGAGCTTAGGTGAAAGGGTCTGCTGCCCTCGAGGTGGGACAATTTGAACTATGAGGGGAGTTGACGATACATAGCTTACAGGTGGAGTTTGATAACCGGGAAGGTGGAGAAGACCCGGAGGCCCGTTGTGAGTTTCATGCGAGATATAGGAATTGAGGATGAAATCAGAAGAATCTTCAGGAGGAACAATATGACGGAGTGCTTTGAGCTGCTTCTGACCATGGAAACGAATGTTGATTTGGTGGAGCAGTTCCTGGCCACTGTGGAGAAGAAGGATGAAAACTCCTTCAAGTTCAAGTACCAGAATGAGTGGCAGCACTGCGAGGTTGGAGCTGTCAACCTTGCACTTGGGCTCCTAGCCTTATCGAGGCCCAACTGAGTGTCAAAGTCTTATAAAGTGAATTCATTCTGGAATGACATCACGTGTGGCATGGCCAGGGAGTATAAGGGGTAGAACGCACGAGCCTCGACAATCAGGAACCCGGTGATTCGCTACTTGGAGAGGATCCTAGGAAACACCATCTATGCCCGCTCTGAGATGGGAACGGTGACAAGTAAGCAGTTATACGGGATTTGGTGTCTCTTGAACGTCAAGGATCATGATTTTGGAAGGGATTTCTTGGAGCATCATTACGAGGCCTCGTTCAAGCTTGGTGCTAAGACCTCAAAAGTTCGAGGAGGGGGATTAATTTTGGTGTTCGTGAAGAGTCTTGGATTTGAGCCTTGTTCGGGTCCCTGCCCTAGCATGGATTTGGGGTTTGATCAGATGAACAATACCCTAATGTTCGAGCGATGGTTGGGGAGCTACTGCATCAGATACAAGGATGATGATCTCTTTCCTCTTCCTAACGAGAATCTCATAACTTTGAAGGGGAAGAAAAGGCAGAACCTCGGGATGAACGGAGAGCAGCACCTTGCAATAGGTGCTAAGTACACGGCGGAAGTAGATAGTAGAGGACTTCGGGATACTAGGCCCATGAAGAGGAACCGAGAAGAAGGCACAAGTGGTGCCGGTTCGAGCGGAGTGGGAGACTTGCAAGAAGAGGAGGAGCAAGGGTATGAAGCAGGACATAACGAGGGAGGAGCAGCGGGTGAAGAACCGCAAGAGATGGAGGTTGAGTCACCTGGGGTGCAATCGCCCGGGCCTTGGTACCCTACGAATGCTGATTGGACGCAGATGGGTAACCAGATCCAGACTCTCCAGACGGACGTGACACACTTGCGAGAGACGCAAGATAGGCTGGACACGAGAACAGCCCGCATGGAGGACCAATTCTCAGACATGCACCGTTGGATAGAGTCACTCTTCGTGTCTCACATGGGAGCTGATCACCCAAACTACCGCCCACCACCGCCTCCGGATGCATGAGGATCATGGGATTCCCCCAGTTTCTGTTTCCTTTTTCTTTTCTTATTTATTGCTTTTGGAGTGTGAACTTATGTGAGTGTTTGGTTGAATTATGGGATTGTATTGGAAGCATTTTAAACTATTGGGGTACGATTTATTTTGGATTGATTGATGATTGATTTATTTTACACTTATTTACTCTTATCACTTACTTATTGATGATTCTTGAGTATGAGTTGATGAGTAGAGTAAGTTGTGAGGGTGAGTTAGGAATTTTATTGTGTGAGTGTATGAGTTAGAGTTGACGTGAGAGAGAACTAGTATGCTTGCGAGTTTTCCTTTTGAGTGCTTGTGTGATGAGAGTGAGAATTCACTAGGACTAGCATGGATGTGACAGCCGTGAGTTTTGAGCCTTTTGAGATTAAGATACAAGAATTGATCTCTTCGTTTGTGAGTGAGTCGTCACCTTAGAGGATGCTAGAACTTGTGTGTGCTCTCGCTTCTTGATTGTGTCTAGTTTGATATGTCGAATGTGATCTTAGGCCATCTTTGTTTTGAATGAGTCATTTAGCCAAAAAATTTCCTTACCATTAACATTTGTCCCTTGTTAGCCAGTTTGAGCCTTAAGCCTATTTCATTTGCTTGCACATTTAAACACTATTCCAAGTTCCTAAGCCTTTTTGTCCCAATTTGAGTGGAGAATAGGAAAAGTGTGAATGTGAAGGGATTGATTTGAGTTGAAAAAGGAGAATTGTGATTGCTTGAGTGATTATGAGAAGAAGGTGTGATGAAAATATGAGTTGTGGGAAAGAAAAAAAATTGAGAATGAGCAAACGAAAAAATGAGCTCATGTGTTTGTGCGAAAAAGAAAAAAAAAATTGAAGTGTTGAGAGTATTGGAATTAAAAGTGTGTTGATTGAAAATGTTTGAAGTATTCTGTTCCTAATCTCGAAGTACTAAAGTTTGAGTTTCTATTCTCCATTCACTTGAGTCACTTATCTATATTGTTATCCCACATGTCCAAAGAGCCTACATTACAACCTTGAGAAAAGTCCTTTTTGATTCGACATTAATTTCTAGAGTATGGTCGGAGTTGAGAGTGCTTACAAGCCTATGGCTGCTGATATGTGTGATTGATTGATTGAGTGAGTCCCTTGTTGGTCCCACTAGATAGATTAATTGCGGAAGCCTTTATAGCCAAAATGTCTTTAGAGAAAATCTTTTCTAAGAGCACAAATAATAAATAACAGATATTAAAGAAAGCAATAAATAACACCGTATATATAGTGGTTCAGATCTGAATATCCTACGTCCACTCTCCCTTGATCAAAGGGGTCTCACTATCCAACCAACAAACTCACTAACCACTGGAATTTCCGAAGTACCAGCACCTTCTTACAATCTCTTTAGATCTAACTTCGATCTAAAGACAAACTTACTCCAACCTTGTCTAAAAAGATGAACAGGTTGAGTATATAAACTCCTTACGAGTTGGATGAGTAATTAAGAACAAAGTGAGTGCAAAAGCGTAGTGATCAAAAAGCTTAGTATGCTATGTGCGCGTGTAGAGTCTCTAGAGCTTTTTCTTGAACTGCACTCTTGTATATATAGAGGGGATTAGGGCTAGCCGTTGGAGGGCTAATCCAATCAGATCCTCTATATAAGGAAGCCTCAATCAATCAATTCCCTAATTGATTGATTGGGTTGGTGGGATCCTTGGATTGATTATCTTCAAATACTTTCCAATCCTGATCATGTTGACTTGATTAATCACCAACGGATCAATGCTTCCAATTGCCTAACTCTGATTCTCTCCAGAGAAGGCAGGACCAGACACCAGGCAACCTCGGCGTCCTCTGGTCCAGAGTCGGTTAAGAAACAGATTACTCAGAAGAACCAGGATATGATTCAGAGCAACTTATGTTTCACCAGACTCGTCTGGTCAGAACTCGTCTGGTCAGGGAATGTTCTCTGCCTCTGGTCTTGATCTCTTCTGCTGAAGTCCTCTGGTGGAGTCCTCTGGTGAAGTCCTCTGGTGGGGTCTTCTGGTGACTCTTCTGGTGAGGTCTTCTGATCTGGCAGTTCCCCCTAGACTAAGTCCTAACTAATCCTCATCTGGCTAGCAGGTCCAGATGGTCCTATTACAACTTCTGGTTTGTTTTAACTCATCAAAACTAACAAATTTTTCTCCTAACAATTTCCCCCTTTTTGATGGAGTTAAAACACTACCAGAACTGATCAAGAGTAAAACTGAAGCAAGAAAACAATAAAGGAATGAGACCTTAGAATAGATCTCATCAGGCAAATAATAAGACAACAAGGAGTTGTCTTTAGAACAAAGAAGATATGTATTTTTCATTAATAATCAGAGGACAAAATAATTACAGATTACATTGAAGTTCATAGTCCTATTCTAGGCATATCTTCTGTTCTCTTTAGGGACAAGAAACCAGTCAAGGAACCTATCCTGGACGGCCTTCAACTCTGCAGAAGATGTTGGGGTGAAATTCACCAACACCTTGGTCTTGTAAAGCTTCTTCAGTTCTGCCCAATCCACCTGGTTCCCATTCATGTGAGTGTTAAGATAAGTAAATTCAGGAGCAGTCACCTCCAGGTTGAACTCAATGGTTGAATCCATCAGCTGCTTGTACAAGTCTGCATCATAGGCTTGCATCCAAGAATGGAAGGTTCTGTTGATCAGCTCATCATCTTCTGGTGCTGGCCTCTGGATATAATGCTGAATGAACCAGAGGGTCTTGGCTTCTCTCCATCAATCAGAGGATACGGCACAGTAGAGTCAAAGGACCCTTCTGTCCTGAGTGGCAAGATGTTCATAACTTCCACAGGAGCTTTCCTCTTCTGACCTGAGCCACCTGCACCAGAAGGAATACCAGCTTCTCTGGCCTTCTTGTTCTGCCTCTTAACATATCTGAGCCTCTGCTCTTCATCTATGTTCTTCCTGATTCTGGCTTGCCTCTCTTCTGGAGTCTCTTCCTTGTATCTCTTCTCTGCTTCTTCGACAACAGATTCAAGGAAACTCTTCTTTACTTTTCTAATCTTCCTCTTAGCAGGACCAGGAATGGTAGAAGGATCCTGCTCAGCTTCAGATGACTCTTCTTCTGCAGCAAGTTGTTTAGCCATAGAAAGGGATTTGAATTCTTCCTTCTTCTTCTTCTGCAACTCAGCCTGGGCCAGAGTGTTCTCCAACAGGTCCAGACGAGCTCCATGGCTAAAAAGAGTCTCATTTGTGGTCTTCGTCAGATCAGTTCTGGCCTTCTCTTCCCCCTTTTTAACTTCATCAAGGAGGGGCTCCACTACCTGCCTTATGAGATCAGGCAAGGCAGTGTTGGAGGAAGAGTGAAGATCACGAAGCTGCTTGGCCTCCTCCAGGTAAGCCTTAGACTCTGCAACAAGTCTCTCTTGCTTCTCCAACATCTCCTGGAGGGAGTCCTTCAGCTTAGCAGTTTGAATCATCTGGCTGGCCATTTCTACTTTGAGTACAGAAACTGGCTTCATCTGCTCCAGCACGTGCTCCTGGAGCTGCTTCTGGCTGTGCATGACATCTAACTTGACAAATAAGCCATTAGCCTTGAATGAAGCTTTTACCTCTGCCAGAGTGGACTTGATCTGCTTCAGGAAGATTCTCCTCTCATGCCTAATCTGATGCTCTATCATAGCAAGGGCCATATGTTGAATAGCTTTTGAAAAGCGCCCAATCTGCATGATTTGCTCATTGAAGAAAGCTTTCATCTTCTGGAGCACAGCAGGAGACATCTCAAAGTCCTCCTCGTCTGAATATAGCTCAGGAGGGAAAGAGAAATGAGGACCAAAGTTGTAGGAGAAGCCCTCTGGAATGAGCATAACTCCTCTCTGGATAAGGAGAGTCTTGATGAGGATCTTGGCCGTCTCTGGTGTCTCCAACTCTGCTGGGTTTTGAATATTGAGCTTCTTCTTCAGCTCAATCTCCCAAGCAGTGAAGGTAGAGGGAGACATCTCCTCTAGCAGAAGCATGAGATCTTCAACATCCTGGAGTCTAGCCATACTCCAAACCTTGGCATCAGTCAGATCTGCCAGGAGGGGTGAGTGCTCCAACAAAATTAGAAATTGCTCTCTTAGCCAGAGCTGAGCACTCACACTCATACTCTGCCTGATGGGGCCCATCTCATCAGAAGAGAAAAGGAAGGGTTTGGGCCCAGAGGCAGAGGAGGAAGGTGCTAAGTGAGCAGGCTCAAGTGAAGCTTCCTCATCTTCACTATCATCGCTTGTTAAACAGGTTGGGGAGGGGGGAGGGGCAGGGAATCCCAGAGCCATAGCAATGGTTGGGTCCTGATCTGTATGGGTTTGGGGAGGGTTGGGGTTTTGTGAAGTAGAGGTGGTAGGAATGGGTTGTTCTGCACCAGAAGAGGAAGGAATATCTGGTACAGAATGTGTAGGAGGTGTCTGGGAGGTAGAAGTGTTTGGAGGGGGGATGTCTGCACCAGAAGAGGTTGAGGGTACCTCTGGTACAGAAGGTGGGGGAGAGGGATCTGTGGGAAGAGGTGTTTGGGAATGTGGGGAAGAAGGTGTATGAGCAGGAATGGTAGAGGGTGTAAATACTGGGGTATCTGGGATAGTCTGCTCTGGTGGAAGAGTGGGGTTACCAGAGGCAGATGGGGTTTGGGGAATGTTATCTGGGGGAGAGGTAGAAGGGGAAACAAGATTTATGGGGGAAGAAGATGGAAGGGAAGGGTTTACCTCTGCTGGGTCAACACCAGCAGGCACAACAAACTCTGGAGCATCCTCCATCATCTGGGAAGCACCCTCAATAGCCTTCTCCAAGGCCTCTCCAAGATCAGATCCAGAGTCTGAATCTTGAAGAAGGGCTCTCTTGGCCTTGGATTTCCTCACAAGAGGCACTTCCTCTTCTTCCTCTTCTTCTTCTGATGGCTCATCCACCAGAAGGGTTTTCTTGGCCTTCCTGCTAATCTTAGACTTTTTAGCAGAGCCTCTCCTGGCCTCCTCTGGCCGCTTCCTCTTGGCTGCTCCAGCCTTCTTTACAGCTTTATCATCACCCTTCTTCTTAAGCACATCAAGAAGGGGAATCTGGTCCTCCTCTGAGGAACCAGAAAAGGCAATGGTTGAAGAACCAGTTGCTTCAGCAGCTTTCTTCTGTGTCTTCTGCTGCTGCTGCTTTCTCTGCCCCTTAGGAGGTGAGGGAATAGATTGAATAGGAGGGGCAGGGATGGCTTGCTCTCCATCAGAGTCGGCATGGCCGTGGAGAGGACCATCCTTGGAGAAGAGGATCTTGGACTTGTGATAACTGTGGCACCAAGATGATTTCCACTTCTTCTCTGGAAGGAGAGAATCCAGAATAAGAGTTAACTTAGTCCCCAAAGAGACATTTGCAGTGAAACAGAACTGCAACTCCCCTGGCTTGGAGGGACAAGGCTCCTTCTTCACCTTCAGCTTGTTCTTCCTCAACACATCCCAGAAGAACTCCGCCCAATTACATTGCACACCATCATATAAAGCCCTCATCACACACATCCTACCATTGAAAATGGCATCTGTGATGTGATTCTCACACATAAGTACTTTTACCACGATATCGAACAACACCTTGAACTTCTGCCTTAAATGCTTATCCACAAAGCCCTTTGTGATGTTCTGGCAGGAAGAACGAGCAAAAATCTTGAATGATCCAACGATATCATCCTCCTTGTACGTCAACGAATCCACTCCCACCGCAGAAATGTTCTCGAACAAAGCGCAGAAATCGTGCTTAGAAAACACCAACTCATCTTCACCAATCTTTAAAGAGATGTAATCCTCATGAATCTTCATGCGAACCAGAAACTGGGCCGCATAACCGTCAAGGGTGCGAAAATCCTTGGGAACAGTGGAGATCAACTTCTCCACCCCTGCATTCTGGAACATCTCCAGAACCGACAGCACAACTGGATTCTTGGTGGTATAAAAGTCCACCACCATCTCCGTCTTAAGCTTTTTCATCATCAGGACATGATCGAAGTTGCACGGAGGAGCCATTACTGTGAAAGAAAGAGAGAGAGAGAGAATACTTTGCAGAGAGAGAGGTTAGGGTTTGAAAGTATAGAAACGTGAAAGGACAGATTGAAAACAAAATTGATTTAAGTAGAGTAATACGCGTGGCTTGAAAATTAAATGAAGTGTGAACGCGTGTTATTTCAAATTCAATTTAGGAAACAAAATTAATTTTATCATTGATTGACATTTTGCACAGTGATTAAATCTGATGGCCACGATGAAAGGCAAGATACAGATTTAATCTGGTGCGTTGGCATAGTCATTGGGACTGGGCATAAAGGGGTTTTGTGGCAGTCAAGAGAAAAAGCGAAATGATTGCCTAGGCCCTATACCCTAGTCTTAAATACACTCCGAAGTTGAAACGTTTTGAGTGTATTTACTAATTTTGAAAAGTGTATCCCAATGATCAGAGGCCAGAGTAGTAAAGACATACCTGTCACCTGATATTGTAACCAGATGATATCACAATTAGTCTGGTGATACTTCTCCTCTGATGGAACTCATCTGATCCTGGTCAGAAGAGACGTTGGACATATCTCTGACTCAGCACCTCATCTGGGATAAGTGTCACCTGGTATATACCTCATCTGGAATTATACCCTCTCTGATATATCTAATCTGCAGGTATGTTAGCATAGAATAATAAATATAAGGAAAAATAAAGAAGCAAGGATACTTCTTTGATGTTCCCCCTAACATAAATCTGTCTCTGGATCCAACAATCCCAACTCAAAGGCTAGCTCTCTGAATCTGGTCTCAGCCAAAGGCTTGGTTAAAATATCTGCTCTCTGCCTCTCTGTTGCAATCTTTTCCATCCTTATATCTCCCTTCTCAACATGATCTCTGATAAAATGATGCCTTATATCAACATGTTTACACCTGGTATGAAGAACTGGATTCTGGGTGATGGCTATGGCACTATTACTATCACAGAAAATAGGAATATCCTTAGCTCTAATCCGGTAATCCCTAAGCTGTTGACTAATCCAGAGAAGCTGTGAACAACAGCTCCCTGCAGCCATGTACTCTGCTTCTGTTGTTGATGTAGCAACTGAAGTCTGCTTCTTGGAAAACCAGGATACCAATTTATTCCCTAAAAATTGGCATGTTCCACTTGTAGATTTCCTATCTATTCTGCACCCACCATAGTCTGAATCCGAATAACCACTCAATTCTAAGTTGTCATCTGCAGGATACCATAATCCTAAATTCACAGTTCCTTTAAGATATTTCAAAATCTTCCTAGCTGCTTCCAAGTGACTCTTCTTGGGGTTAGCTTGAAATCTGGCACAAACTCCTACAGCAAAAGTAATATCCGGTCTGCTTGCAGTCAGATACAAAAGAGAACCAATAAGTGCTCTGTACTGAGTCTGGTCCACACTCTCTCCAGACTCATCTGGATCCATGTTGAAATTTGTCATCAAAGGGATCTTGGCTGCCTTGCTAGATCCTATTCCAAGTTTCTCTAACATGTTTCTGGTGTACTTAGCTTGATTAATAAAAATTCCCTTCTCTGATTGCTTAACCTGCAAACCCAAAAAGTAATTCATTTCTCCCATCATGGAAATCTCAAACTGTCCCTGCATGAGCTCACCAAACTTCTCACACAGCTTCTTGTTAGGGGATCCAAATATGATGTCATCAACATATATTTGGACCAGAAGGATGTCCTTTCCTTCTTCTTTCCTAAACAAGGTCCTATCAATCTTACCTTTAGTAAAACCATTGTCCAGAAGAAATTGAGATAGAGTGTCATACCATGCTCTGGGTGCCTGCTTCAGCCCATAAAGAGCTTTCTTAAGCTTAAACACCTTGTCACCTTGTTCAAAATCAGGAGGTTGTTCCACATACACTTCCTCAATGAGAATCCCATTAAGAAAGGCAGATTTCACATCCATCTGGTATACTTTGAACTTCATGTGAGCAGCATATGCTAAGAACAATCTGATAGCTTCTAGTCTGGCAACAGGAGCAAATGTCTCATCATAGTCTATTCCTTCAGACTGAGAATAGCCCTGGGCCACTAGCCTTGCCTTGTTCCTAGTAATGACATCATTCTCATCTTTCTTATTTTTGAAAACCCACTTAGTGCCTATCACCTTTTGATGTCTTGGTCTGTCTACCAGCTCCCAAACATCCTGTCTGGTGAATTGATTCAATTCCTCCTGCATAGCAACAATCCAATTTGAATCTTTCAGTGCCTCCTTGATGTTCTTGGGCTCAATCAAGGACACATAGCAACTGAATAAGGCAGCTAAGTTAAAAGTTCTCCTAGTCTGGACACCCTTAGTTGGATCTCCTAAGATCAGGTCATTGGGGTGATCAACCAGGGTCCTCCTACCCGTGGTCTTACCTGGATGATCATCTTCTGCAGTACCTTGGTGATTATCACCACCTGCAGAAGAGCTTCCCCCTACAGGAGTACCAACCTCTTCTGGTTCTGCTCCTTGTGAAGTCTGCTGCTTCAGAGAACCAGAAGATGGGTCATCATCTGAATCTGAATCTGAATCAAGAATAGGTGGATTGACTTTGATAACTCTGGGTGTAGTCTGATTCTGGGTCTCATCAGAAGACTTAGAATCCACCTTGCACTCAAAAGCAGATTCATCAAAAACAACATGAGGTGTTTCCTCCACACAAAGTGAATTCTTATTAAAAACTCTAAAAGCTTTACTGGTGCTGGAATATCCCAAAAATATTCCATCAGCCACTTTAGCATCAAAGGTTCTTAATTTAGATTTCCCATTGTCATGGATGAAACACTTACATCCAAAAACATGAAAATATGAAACAGATGGGGTTTTACCTTTTCATACCTTATATGGGGTCTTATTGTGTCTCTGGGCAATCAGGCACCTGTTCTGAGTGTAACAAGCTGTATTGATGGCCTCTGCCCAAAATCTTTGTGGAGTGCTGTACTCTGCCAGAAGTGTTCTTGCAGCTTCTTTGAGAGTCCTATTCCTCCTTTCTGCAACTCCATTTTGTTGAGGTGTTCTGGCAGCAGATGTCTCATGAAAAATCCCATGGTCCTTGCAGTAATCTGCAATATGTGAATTCAAAAACTCTGTTCCTTTGTCACTTCTGATCCTGACTATGCTCTGGTTCTGCTCATTCTGAATCTGCTTGAAGAACTCTGGCAGCTTAGTCATAGTTTCATTTTTCTTAAACATGAACACTACCCAAGTGTATCTTGAAAAGTCATCTACTATTACTAAGGTGTACTTCCTTCCACTGAAACTAAGAGGAGAAACAGGTCCAAACAGGTCCATGTGAAGTAGTTGAAGTACTCTGGTTGTGGTTGTGCTCTGGACATCCTTAAAGGAAGTCTTGGGTTGTTTACCCTTCTGGCATGAACCACAAACCTGATCCTTCTTAAACACTTCATTTGGAAGACCTCGAATGAGACCTTTTCTGGCAATCTTGTTCAATGTTTTGAAGTTAAGATGACACAATCTCTTGTGCCAAATCCAGCTGTTCTCTGCAGATCCTTTAGCAACCAGGCAAGCATTTCTTGGGCAACTGCTAAAATCTGCAAGATAAATGTTACCCTTCCTCAAGCCTATTAGTAAAATATCATTATAATCAGAAGAGAAAACAGTGCATGAATCACTAGAAAACTTCACTGAGTATCCCTTGTCACAGAATTGGGATATTGAAAGCAGATTATGCTTGAGTCCTTCTACGTAGTAGACTTCATCTACAGATACTCCATTGAAGGTCAACTTCCCAACTCCTCTGGTGATGCCATAGTTGTTGTCACCAAACATCACTCTTGGTCCATTCAGTGGCTTGAAATCTTGGAGATTATCTTTCTGGAAGGTCATGTGCTTGGAACATCCACTATCAATGTACCAGACATGGTTGCTTGAAAATCCTTTCTCCAATGGACTCTTATCTACCTGCAGACAAATCAATTAGGTCCCCTACTAGTGCTGGGTCCTGATTGGTTAGTTGCAGGTTTTGTAGGAATCCATAGATAAAGATCATCCCTTGATGGATGAGGAGATCTTATCTTTCTTCCAAATCTATCTACCAGCACATGTCCTCTGATAATGACACATTGAGCTACTGGTCTGATAAGGACACCTTTCCTATAAACAGGTCTGGTGTACCTTTTCTCAAATTTGGCCTTTGGGATGGCCTACCTCAAAGACATGGTCTTAAAGGTCTGGTTATAAGGATACATCCTAGAAGAACCATCTCTGGTGTCATAACTACCCAGATCAGTTGGTTTTCTATAGATGGGTCTGGAAGACCTCCTCTGGTTCTGATAATTAGACTTGTTCTGGTGATTATAGTTCCTTTGAGTATACCTATTCTGGAATTGATTCCTCTGAGAAAATTGTCTCTGGGGTACCTGGTTCTGTTGAACATTGTTCCTTCTCTGGTAGTTGTTACTCTGATTGGTATTCCCCTTTCTTGAGTGTTTCCTTTGGGTCCCCTAATCTGTTTAGGTTCCCTTTGAGGATTTCTCTGGGGTCCTCCAATTTGAGTAATTTCTACTCCTTGGGACTCATTGTTCACAGAACCATCAATCTTAAATGGTTCCCCTTGTTGACACTTATTCTCTAGCATCTTCTCTTCCAGAATAGTCAACTCTTCTGGACCATTTGTTATGTGATTAACAGAGTGATTCCTTTTCCAATCAGGATTGTGAACCACCTTGTAACCATTACCAGTTAAGTCTTTACCATTCCAGATTTCTACCAATTTACCAGCTCTTACAGACTTGTCTTTATTATAAAGGTATTTATGAGTTTTAGTGGTAATTCCAGAATATCCTAAACCACTCTTATCACAAATGCGCTGAGAAGACTCTGATATGATAGATACAACAGATGGTATCTTGGGAGCTTCTCTGGGCATAGGTATCTCCTCTATGTTGTGAGCAACTTGTTTTCCCTTGATAAGTGTCTTGTATTTGGCTCTGAGTTCAGTGATCTCATCCTCTTGAGAATTCCTTTCTTTCATGAGTTGATCTACCAGAGTATCTCTTTCTGTGATCTTATCCTGAAGTTCAGAGACTTCTTTGGAATGATCTTTAATGAGTTCTCTGGTGGATTTATGCTCATGAGAGAGAGATTGAACTTCAGCTCTGAGCCTACCATTCTCTTTCTCAAGTTTTTGACAGAGTTGGACACAATTTTGGAGATCTGATAGCATTTGTTGCATATCAGACTCTCTGGAGTTACCAGATGAATTAGAGGATTCAGTGCATTTGGAATTTGATAAAACTAGAGTAGTTTCATTTACCTCAGTGATGTCTGCCATAAGACACACATCATCATCTGATCCAAAGTCAGAAGAAGAAGAACTGGAACTAGTATCCTCCTCCTCTGCTTCTGCCAGCAATGCTCTCTTATCTGCATATCTCCTATCTCTCTTGATTCTTTTCTCTTCTCTTTCCCTAGGAGTAAGCTGAGGACAATCATAACTGTAGTGACCAGTCTTGTTGTATGTGTAGCAGGCATTGTCTCCTCTGGGACTAGGACTTGGCTCTCTCCTCCTCTGGTTGTAGTCTGATCTGGCTGGACTACTCTCTTTCCTCTGGTAGTCAGGTCTGCCAGAGCTACCATCCCTCCTCTGATAATCTGATCTCCCAGAATTACCAGGGTTATCATCTCTCCTCCTCTCTGGAGTTCTGAATCTGGTCTCCCTTGAGTCTCCAGATGCCTTCTCCTTCTCTGCAGGCTTGAAGGAACTCTTCCTGTCTATGGTAGACTCCTTCCAATGCCTTTTGTACCTGCCATATTTTGAACTCATTTTGTCTAATTTACGAGTTAGAAGTGCTACCTGCTCCTTGAGGCTCAAGTCATCTGCAGTAGACTCCTTTGGCTTGACATCAGGCTTGAGAGTTGAAGAGAATGCAACTCCTTTCTGGCCAGAAGAGGAAACCTCTTCTGTTTGATCCTCCTCTTGAAGATCATATTCGTAAGCTTTGAGATCAGACAACAGAAGATGGTGATCCAGAGTGTTGAGATCCTTGTTGTCCTTGATCACAGTGACTTTAATTCTCCACCTGCTTGTTAGTGAATGCAAGATTTTGCTATTAATTTCTTTTTCAGAGTAGGTCTTACCTAAGGCACTAGCCTTGTTTAGGAGATTTGTGAGGCGCATGTCCAGCTGGTCTATGGTCTCGTCTGGTTTCATTTTGAACGTATCAAACGAGTGTTGAACAGCCTGGAGCTTGTTATCTTTAATCTTCTCTGTTCCCTCGCAGAGAAGTGCAAGTTTGTCCCACGTCTCCTTCGCAGTGACACAGGTTCTGACCTTCTCTATTACCTCCTTGGTGAGAGTGTTGATAATCTCGGTTCTTGCCACCTGGTCCAGGTTATGTAGCTTTCTCTCATCGTTGTCAAGTTCTTCTTTCTTTTTGAGGATTCGTTGTCTGGGAACTCTATCCTCTGCAGCATCGCTAGTTTCTTCTCTGGACTCTGACCTGCCACTATCAATAGGAGTCCAGTAAAATTTAATGGGGCCACTCTCTACCACATCTAACATGCGGTGGTGGATAGCTCCCAAATGATTACTCATCATGAAGCTCCAGTGGCTATAGTCCTCAAATGAGAACTCTGGCAATTTGCGACTCTTATAAGAAGATTTTGCAGACATTTTAAATAAAATTTGGGAAATAACAAGAACTTTAACAAAAGCACTAAGGAGCAATGGATCTGTCCGGTGACCACCAAAAGCTTTACAAAGCAGTGGTCGTTGGACACACTGCTCTGATACCACTTGTTGGTCCCACTAGATAGATTAATTGCGGAAGCCTTTATAGCCAAAATGTCTTAGAGAAAATCTTTTCTAAGAGCACAAATAATAAACAACAGATATTAAAGAAAGCAATAAATAACACCGTATATATAGTGGTTCGGATCTGAATATCCTACGTCCACTCTCCCTTGATCAAAGGGGTCTCACTATCCAACCAACAAACTCACTAACCACTGGAATTTCCGAAGTACCAGCACCTTCTTCCAATCTCTTTAGATCTAACTTCGATCTAAAGACAAACTTACTCCAACCTTGTCTAACAAGATGAACAGGTTGAGTATATAAACTCCTTACGAGTTGGATGAGTAATTAAGAACAAAGTGAGTGCAAAAGCGTAGTGATCAAAAAGCTTAGTATGCTATGTGCGCGTGTAGAGTCTCTAGAGCTTTTTCTTGAACTGCACTCTTGTATATATAGAGGGGATTAGGGCTAGCCGTTGGAGGGCTAATCCAATCAGATCCTCTATATAAGGAAGCCTCAATCAATCAATTCCCTAATTGATTGATTGGGTTGGTGGGATCCTTGGATTGATTATCTTCAAATACTTTCCAATCCTGATCATGTTAACTTGATTAATCACCAACGGATCAATGCTTCCAATTGCCTAACTCTGATTCTCTCCAGAGAAGGCAGGACCAGACACCAGGCAACCTCGGCGTCCTCTGGTCCAGAGTCGGTTAAGAAACAGATTACTCAGAAGAACCAGGATATGATTCTGAGCAACTTATGTTTCACCAGACTCGTCTGGTCAGAACTCGTCTGGTCAGGGAATGTTCTCTGCCTCTGGTCTTGATCTCTTCTGCTGAAGTCCTCTGGTGGAGTCCTCTGGTGAAGTCCTCTGGTGGGGTCTTCTGGTGACTCTTCTGGTGAGGTCTTCTGATCTGGCAGTTCCCCCTAGACTAAGTCCTAACTAATCCTCATCTGGCTAACAGGTCCAGATGGTCCTATTACAACTTCTGGTTTGTTTTAACTCATCAAAACTAACAAATTTTTCTCCTAACATCCCTTATTAATGATATACACTTGTGAGGGAGGAAACACATCGTTGAGTGCACATCCATGTTTGATCTTGGTGTTTCTTGTTGTTATTGCATAAGTATGATGAAGGGAGGTGAGTTAGTATATGTGTGATCGATCTTTGAAGCTCGAGTTCATTTACTTGCATGATTTGATTCTTTGACTCATTCCTAACAAATTCACTTGACTTATTATTTCATTGCTTGAGGACAAGCAATATGGTAAGTTTGGGGGGGTTGATTAGGCGTGAAATTGTCATGATTCGTCTTTAGAAATGCCCCAGTTTTGGTCGATTTTATTGAGTATTTAGAGTCAATTGAGTATTATTTCTACACATTGATGAATTTGTCTCTTTGATGCTCATAGGTGAATCGAGTGCGAAAAACGGAGTTCATAGGACTTTGGATCGACTCAAACAGATGCACGGATGAGAAGATATCGAAGAAATACGATTGGTATTAGTGCGGAAGAAGAAAAGTATCAGTTGAAGAAGAGGGAGAGCCATTCGAGTGGATCCACTCGAGCACCACCGCTCGAGCATGCCACTCGAGCACCCAATTTGTCCAGAGAACTTTTGTCACTCGAGCTACTCGAGTACTAACGCTCGAGCTGTGGCTCGAGCACCTAAAACTTACAGAGAATTTCGGCCACTCGAGCAACTCGAGCGCCTCCGCTCAAGCGCCCCAAGACTTGCAGAAAGATTCGGCCACTCGAGCACGAGCGCTCGACCCCTTGCATCATTCGAGCTACACAGCTCGAGCGCCCCCGCTCGAGCACTTTCAAGTTTCTTGCTTTCGGATTCGTTTTTTGGCCCATGAATTCTCAATTCGGCCCGATGCTTATATATATTCGTCCCGAACATGTTTTTGACACCACTTGATACCACATCACTTTTAGAGTTAGTTTTTAGGGGGAGAAAGAGGAAAAGAGACGAGCAAGCTTAATTTTCACTTGTAATCGAGGTTTACTTACGAATTCATAGTTCGGTTTTGATTTTTAGTTTCTTTCCTTTAGTTCTTTGTTCTTGAATACTTGAGACTTCGTTTTATTAATTTAATTTCAGTTCTTAGCATTTATTTCTTTAAACCCTAGTTTATGTTTGATAATTTCTTAGTTAAAATCATTATGTTCATGTTCGTTACTTCTTCAATTGTTTGTGTTTTCGTAAAAACCATGTCTAGCTAAAACTCTTGCATGCTTGGGGTAGGATGAACTCGTAGAAGTAGGATGTGGGTACGTAATTAGTGTAATTCGTGACGTTTAGTTTTAATTCTCTTAATTAATGAATTCTTAAAATCGATCTTAACTTTACCTTTGAATTTAGTTCGAAAAGTGTTCGAGAGAGGACGATCCTATCACTCTTTAACAACTAGTAGACTTAATGAGAGGGTTTAGAAAGGGTTAATTAATCTACCGGTTTATCTAGGGAGGACGACCACATCACCTTAGTTAAATTAGGGTCTCGTTAATTAAGCACAATCTATTAATTTGTTAGTGGATTTGTGAAGTCGATTGTTAGGATAAAGTATTAGGGTTTGAATTCTTGAGCTTTCATCTTACAATTTTTTACTTAGGTTATTTCTTGCGCGTCACGGTTATCTTGATTATGTACCTGCTCCGTTAGTATACGTAGGAATTCTTATCCTGAGCATCATCACCTCATATTTGAAAACACACTTTTACGTTCTTAGTTTAATTTACCTTTTTTTTTTTTTGCATTCATAGAGTAATTTAGTATAAATTATATTTTCTTTTAAAAAACCCAAAAAAAACATACACTCATATTAATTATGACGCGTAGATCTTCAGGGATCTGTTCGCATACACTCCTTCCCTTGGGTTCGATAATACTTGGTCGCTATACTTGCTTATACTACAGTGAACCCGTATGCTTGCGGGGAAACTACTAGTAGAAAGTTAGTATTTTTGCTTCAAGTCACACATCCATGCTAGTCCTAGTGAATTCTCACTCTCATCACACAAGTACTCAAAAAGACAGTTCATAAGCATACGTATTTTCTCTCAAATCGACTCTAACTCCTACACTCACACAATAGACTCCCTAACTCAACTTCACAATTCACCCCTACTCATCAAATCATACTCAAGAATAACAATCGATAAGTAGCAAGAGTTAATAAGCAGGAAATAAATCAATCAGCTCATAAGTTCAGCACAAATCACAACCCGACAGTTTGAATAAAAATTCCGTTACAGGCCCATATTCAACCACATCACTCAAACAAATCAGTTCACACTCCAAAGCAGAAAATAAGAAGAGAAAGGAAACTGGGGGGAATCCCCATGATCATCATGCATCCGGAGGCGGTGGTGGGCGGTAGCTCGGGTGATCCGGTCCTAAGTGGGAGACAAAGAGTGCCTCCATCCATCTTATCACATCTGAAACCTCTGATCGGACCTCTTGGAATTCCCCTCGCATACTCGAAACTTCCGTGTACCAATGATTCTGAGTCGTGCAAAGTTGCGTAACATCGGTACGCAATGCCTGAATATCAGCTTCCATTCCTTGCCACTGTAGTTAGGTTGGGTACCAACCCCCATGAGTCGGTGCTTCGGGCATCTAGAACTCGCTATCTTGAGGTACTTGACCTCCTCCCGTGGCGTTCTCCTCCTCTTCTTTATCATCAGCTCCTTCCTCATACTCTTCTTCTTCCTCTTCATCAGAGCCTCTAGCTCCACTCGTTCTGGCCTCGCACCTAAATCTTTTCTTAGATCTTTGCTCCCAAAGCCCTTGACTTATCAACCTCTCCTTGAACCTCTCCATCACACTCAATGATGCTTCCCGTTCATCCCAATGTTTTCCTTCTTCCATCCCTTCAATGTTACCAACTTCTCATTCGGGAGAGGGAAAAGCTCTTCATTCGAGAGTTAGAAACAATAAACTCCTAACCAACGCTCGTACATATATGCATTGAACAAATGCTCAAAGTCAATGTCCCTTCCAATACAAGGCATGACCACCGGCTCAATTTCTCCACTTCTCAATATGATGGTTATTAGCCCTCCTCCTCGGACTTTCGACGTCTTCGATCCCATCCTAAATGAAGTCTCGATCAAATGCTCAAGGATGTCCTTCCCAAAATTATGCTTCATATTCCGAAGTAAGCACCACATGCCATAGAGCTGCTTTGTAGTAATTGTTCCCGTCTCCGACCTAGCATAGATTGTGTTTCCCAAAATTCATTCCAAATATCGGATGACCGGATTCCTGATCAATGAAGCACGAGCATTCTTGCACTTATACGTTTCAGCTGCTCCTCCCGTGATAAGCTTCCATAAGTTATTAGCATTGAATGAACTTGATTGGTGATTGCGACCCTCATAAGATGGAAGCTTCAGTGCTCGGTTCACAGCAACCACATCATATGTATGCCACATGTCCTGAACCATGAACTCAAAAGAGCTCTCATCTCTCATTTTCACCAATGCTAAGAATTGCTCCACTAAATCCATGTGCGTCTCCATAGTGAGTAAAAGCTCATAGAAGCCGTCCATGTTGTTCTTTTAAAAAATGCTTCTCACCTCCTCTTCTATCCCCAAACTTTTCATGAACTCAACAGACGGGCGTCGAGTTTTTACGACTTTCCCAGCCACCAACTTCCATCTATACGCATGAGCGCTCCAATGTCGTCCATAATCAATATTCCACCGGGAGGGCAGCAACCCCTTTTTGAGTAAATCCTCGGTCACAGCTTCTAATTCGGCACCCAATATCCATCTATCCTCATATCTTGTAGGTGGAGCCATGGCCTATTTTGTCAAAATATTTAAAGAAAAGTCATTACTCGAGAATAATATAGTCGACACAAATCAACCCAAGTAACACCTCATTTTAATAAACATTCATTTGTGCACCTAAATTCATATAGAGGTATCATTCTTCTCTCAAAGCCTATCAACCCAACTCAATATTTTCACAATTCATCAACCAAGCTCCAAGCATAAGTCTATCATGAAGTAACATCACAAAATTTGTAATTTACATGCTCAAGACTTAATTCACAATCAACTATCCACTCATTTATTCCAAAATTCATCAATTTTTACTCAACAAGCAATACCCACAATACTTCAAGCATTCATGCACTCTCTCTCTCTAGAAATTCACCTATTCTACTCACTCAATCTCAAAATTGCAAGTAAAATTGGCAAACCCATAGCATATTAGCACAATCTATCAACAACGAATCAAGAAATATTGGATAAATCAAAGAATCCCAAATTCTCATCCAAAACCTAGAACTTTAATTCTCATGTTCAATTCAAGTCTAATCCAAGCCTAAATCAAGAAAAGATAGAGGAGAGTAAGAGATTACATACCTTGGAACAAAGAATTCGTACTCTTGTGAAGAATTGAAATGAAAAATGGAAGAAATGGAGTGAAAGGGAGATGGGTTCGAACTTCTCAGCAAAAAATGCCCATTTTTGTGTGTGCTAGTGTGTGTAAAGTGTGGGGAAGGAGTATTTATAGGGGTAAATGAACTAAGGTCAAGAAAAGAAGAGAAAAGGGCTCGAGTACGCATCGGTTGAGTCCTTAGGACTCGAGCAAGCATCGATCGAGTGCGGACTCGAGCACCACCCAGTCGAGTGCGGACTTGAGCGGTCGAGTCCTTAAGACTCGAGCAAGCATCAATCGAGTCCTCCTTCTCCTCTGGAAAACACACGCACTCGAGTCAAGAGTGCTTGAGTCCTAGGGACTCGACCTCTTGAGCTTGAGTGCTACTCCAAAATACATTTTAAACATTTTCCACCCCGATTTTTTGAAAATTAACGAACAACACGAGTACTAACCTGGAAAACCCCTCGATTTAAGCAAGATCGCTCATTCGATCGAGGAATCGGGGTCTCTTCCAACGTGCTTTTCAACGATCCAACTCACCACACACTTATATACTCACACTCAATTCACTTTTCGAAAAATTTGACCAATTTTTCATTAGAATTTCGTGTACAAACTCGAAGTACGAATACACACCCCCCAAACTTTGTTCGTGCTACTCAATAATAAAGTTTGCAAAGAATGAGTACGAACGAGTATGTGCACTAAATTCTCATGAACTTCAATCACTATCAATGCAAATCAACGAGCAAATAAAAACTCCACCCCACAAACTTCGACTTTATCAAGCGGTCTATGTTTGGGGTTCAGGGTTACCTCTTACTCGAAATTCCGGATGTTCTCTCATTAGGCACACTACCTCATCAAACGTTCCACTTCATTAAGCTCTAACACGAGAACTTTAACATCACGAGTCAAACCTACACAAAAATTCTCGAAAACGAGGTTAACACAAACGATTCACCTAAAACTTAAAGACAAAATGAAACACACAAAAGCAAATAAAAGTGGGTTGCCTCCCACTCAGCGCTATTTTTAAAGTCCTAGTGCCAGACCGAGCTCGAAGGAGCTCACGGGACTTGAGAATCTAAAATACCTCCCTTATTCTCATAAGAGAAGTTGTAGAATTTCTTTACTCGATGCCCGTTTACCGTGAACATGTTCCCGTCCTCCTTCTCAACTTCGAGATATCCACTCTTGTAGACCTTTCTCACCACATAAGGACCATTCCACTTGGATTTAAGCTTTCCACCAAACAGCTTCATTCTCGAATTGAATACTAGGACTTGATCTCCAACTTGGAACTCCTTTTTCCTCAATCGAGCATCATGCCATCTCTTAGTCTTCTCCTTGAAAATTCGGGCACTCTCATAGGCATTATCTCGAAACTCCTCCAACTCATGCAATTGAAGTAGTCTCTTCTCACCCACCAAGGCACTAACAAAATTCAGCTTTTTGATTGCCCAATACGCCTTGTGCTCAAGCTCCACGGGCAGGTGACATGCCTTCCCAAAAACTAATTGGTAAGGAGACATACCAAGAGGGGTCTTGAAAGTTGTCCTATATGCCCACAGCGCATCATCAAGCTTCAATGTCCAATCCTTCCTACTCACACTCACCTTCTTCTCAAGGATCTCCTTTATTTGGCGATTCGATACCTCTGCAAGACAATTAGATTGATGGTGATAAGCAGTAGAGACACGGTGACTAACCTCATACTTTTACAGCAACTTCTCCATCCACTTGTTCACAAAGTGACTACCCCCATCACTAATCAAAGCTCTTGGGACTCCATATCTAGCAAAAATATTCTTCCTCAAGACCTCAATCACCACTCGGGAATCATTCACTCTTGTAGGGACAACTTCAATCCACTTTGAGACGTAATTGACGTACACGAGAATATAAAAGAATCCATTGCTAGGAGGAAATGGACCCATGAAATCAATCCCCCATACGTCAAATACCTCGACTTCCATGAATACGTGCGGCATCTCATCCCTCTTAGTAATAGAGCCAAATCGTTGGCACTTATCACACCTTTTTACCCATTCCATGCAATCCTTCAAGAGAGTTGGCCAATAAAAACCAGATTGAAGCACCTTCCTTCCGGTCTTCTATCCACCCAAATGTCCTCCTCATGGCAAGGCGTGACAATGCCTGATGATATCACTCCACTCCTCCTCGGGCACACACCTTCTCAAGACATGATCAATCCCTCTTTTGAACAAGTATGTATCGTCCCAAATAAATTCCCGAACTTTCTTCAGAAATGCCTTCCGGTGCAACGAGTCCATCTCCGCCGATAACTCTCCACTTGCTAAATAATTAGCATAATCAGCAAACCACGATATACTGGAATACCTTCTAGACCAAATAGCTTCTCGTCCAGAAATTCATCGGTCACCTCTCGATCTTCCACCGTGTTCTCCTTAGTAAGCTCCAACCTCGAAAGGTGATCGGCTATCACGTTCTCACATCCCTTTTTGTCTCGAATCTCAACATCAAATTCCTGGAGTAATAGGATCCAACGAATGAGACGGGGCTTTGCATCCTTCTTGCTCATAAGATACCGAATCGCTGTGTGGTCCGTATATACTATTATTTCGTCCCTACTAGGTAGGGCTGAAATTTATCAAAGGCATACACGACCGCTAACAACTCATTTTCGGTCGTAGTGTAGTTCACTTGAGCAGAATTCAGCACCTTCGAGGCATAGTAAATAGCGTGAAAATGCTTCTCTCGAATCTGCCCCAAAGCAACCCCCATTGCAAAGTCGCTCGCATCACACATAAGCACAAACGGGTTAGATTAATCCTGGGTCACAAGTATCGGGGCATTCACCAACGCTTCTTTCAACCTGTTAAAAGCCACTAAACACTCATTAGTAAACTCAAAGGCGACTTCTTTTTCAAGAAGCAGCGAAAGGGGTTTAGCAATTTGTGAAAATTCTTTTATGAAATATCTATAGAATCCCGCATGGCCTAGAAATGACTGAATCCCCTTCTCGGTCGAAGGTGGTGGAAGCTTCTCAATAGCAATCACCTTTGCTTTATCAACCTGGATACCTTTCGAGGACACATGATGTCCAAGAACAATAATCTCTCTCACCATGAAGTGACACTTCTCCCAATTTAGCACCACGTCTGTCTCTTCACACCTGCTCAACACAACTTCAAGATTGATTAGACATTTATCAAATAACTCCCCATAGACGGAGAAATCGTCCATGAAAACCTCCATAATCTTTTCAATCAACCCATGAAAGATAGCCATTATACACCTTTGAAAGGTGACGGGTGCATTACACAACCCAAACGACATTCTCCTAAAAGCAAAAGTCTCATAGTAGCAGGTGAAGGTGGTTTTCTCTTGATCCTCGGGGGCTATCATGATCTGATTATACCCCGAGTACCCATCTAAGAAACAATAGTACTCAAAACCACCTAATCTATCAATCATCTGATCAAGGAACGGTAGAGAAAAGTGATCCTTACACGTTACCTTGTTCAACTCCCTATAATCTACACAAACACGTCATTCCGTCACTAATCTAGTGGCTACCAATTCATTAGACTCAGTCTTAATCACCATGGTACCCCCCTTCCTAGAAACTACGTGTAATGGACTTACCCATGGACTATCAGAAATAGCAAAGATCATGTTGCTATCTAACAGCTTCAGAACCTCCTTATGTATCACCTCTTAAATCACCGGATTAACTCTCATTGGTTTTGCACTACAGCTTTTCTACCCTCTTCCAATCTAATCCTATGCATGCAAATGGAAGGACTAATTCCCTTAATATCCGCGATCGACCATCCTATAGCAGATTTGTACTTACGAAGCACTACCAAAAGTCTCTCTAGCTGATCATCAGGTAAAAGGGCAGATACAATTATCGGGTATTTCTCGGTCTCATCCAAATAGGCGTACTTGAGGTGATCCAGGAGTAGTTTCAGCTCCTTCGCCTCCAATGGTGGCGCCTTATCAAACATCTTCTCGAAAGTGGGCTCTTCTGCTTCCAAGTCCTCCTCATCCTCTACTTTCTTCATCTCCAAGAACTTGATATCTTCATTCTCTTTCAAGCTGTCAAAATAATCAAGATCATAAGAATCATAAGATAGATCATCAAGGATAGGATAATCAAATTGATGAACATAGAAAGAGCACGGGTCTAGAAGTGTGTCTTCAACACAAGTGTCCATGATGTCAATGAAGTGACAACTCTCATCTCCCATGGGGTATTTCATAGCTTCATAGATATCTATTTTCACTTCTTGATCATCAACTTTTACCGTAATCTTCCCATTAGCTACATCAAGCACCATCCCGGTTGTGGCTAGGAACGGTCTCCCTAAAATCAGCGGTACATGTTCATCCTCCTCCATATCAAGTACCACGAAGTCGGTGGGAAAAACGTGATTCTCCACCGTCACTAGAATATCCTCCACTACTCCTTGAGGTCTAGTGATAGACCTATCAGCAAGCTGGAGAGTCATCATCGTGGGTTGAAGTTCACCTCCATCCAACTTCTTGAACAACGACAGAGGCATCAAATTAATGCTCACCCCTAGATCACACAAAGCTCCTTTCTTGATCCCGTTCCCGATATCACATAAGATGGTAAAGCTGTCGGGATCCTTCAACTTGGGAGGAAGTGCCTTGTGCACCATAGCACTCACCTCGTGGTTCAAGTGCACTAGCTCGGGTCCATCCACTCTACGTCTCTTCGCTATCAAGTCCTTCAGGAACTTGGCGTAGTTAGGCATCTGTTCCAAAGCATCATAAAAAGGAATGTTAATATGTAGCTTTTTAAATACATCAAGGAATTTAGCAAACTTCTCATCTAATTTCTTTTTCATAAACCGATGTGGATATGGAACGGGTATCACCGATTTGGGTACCCCCCATTCATCTCTCTCAGTCTCTTTTACATTCTTCCTTGCTTCCTTTGCCTTCTTCCACTTTGGAACTCTCTCAATCTCCTCAATGCCTTCCTCTTCAGGCTCTTTGCTCTTTTGAGTGCCTTTACCCTCAACCCCTTTCTCAACTCCTATCTCCTCAATCTCATCTCTATCTTCCTCAGCCTCTTTTTCTTCTATCTCAACCTTTCCTTGGGGCATCTCTGAGTCAGTAGGAATCTGAGGCCCATCATATTTGGTCCCACTTCTCAACTCAATAGTCTTGCATTGCTCCTTTGGGTTTGCCTCGGGCATTGAGGGATAGTTGCCCGGCTCTCTCGTCTGAGACTTTGCAATTTGACGTAAACCTATGATTGTTCTCTTGTTGAGCTCTATTTAGATCGATTTCCCTTCTTTGGAGTTCTTGGTCACGCTGATCACCTTTCTTATGCAATTATTTCACATCATACTCCAATGAGGATAATCTCTTGCTTCCTTCCTCCACCTTCTGAAGTATAGCTCTCAACATCTCCTCAGTCGAGGAACCGCCTTCACCACCTGGGGGTTTTGAACCTGGATCAACACCTGGAGAAACTGTGATTCCGGCCTTAGGATTGGCATATGAGAAATTCTCGTTCTTCCTCCATTGGGTTTGGTTTGATGGTTGACCCCCTTGATATCCTTGGTTATTCCTCCATTGATTCTGAGGATGTTGTGGACCAGGTGGTACAAATGGTTGGCCATAGGGAGGTCTTCCAAATTGATTGCCACCTTGTGGATACCCTCCTTGGTTATAATTAGGCCTTCCCATGTAGTTGGCCTCCTCTTGCTGACCTGTGGGCTGGTCCACTTTCTCACTCGCTATTGTATTCCCTCCAACTAGATTTTGCCCAATCTCGAGGTTGCTTATCTTTTCCATCATCGCCATCAATAGCTTTCTCGTTCCCTCACTCTCCTCCAACTGATATGCTCTCTGAAATTCTAGGTTCTCGTTCCATTGCCCGACATTCTTGAAAATGTTATCAACGATCTCTCTACACCTAGTTGTACCATAATTCAAGAATGCTCCACTCGTACATGCATCAAGGTGGGCTTGACCTGCCTTGCTAGCTCCACAGTAGAAGAAAGCCATGATTTCCCCTTTGTTGTACCCGTGCTGCAGGCACTCGATGAGCATATTAGAGTATCTCTCCCAAGCCTGACGTAAGTCCTCTCCTGGCTTCTGCTGGAAAGATGAGATCTATATCCTTGCTCTAATCATTCTATACGGAGGGTAGAATCGCTCGAGGAACAGACGCTTGAGCTCGGCCCATGTGGTTACACCTCCCCGTGGAAGCGTATTATCATACCACTCCTTTGTTATTCCAGTTAAAGAGAACGGGAACAACCTGAGCCTCTTGGCATCTTCAAACATGCCGTTATAATTGAAAGTTGAGGCAATCATCAGAAAATTCCTCAAATGAGTATGAGGATTCTCCTTCCCGACCTCTCCCTTAAATTGATTCTCAGTAAGTAGTTTCAGGATTCCTGGGGAGATAGAGAAGTTGTTTGCCTCTACCGGAGGCAATGCCACTCCATCATAATACCGTTGCGGCTGTGCCGCAAACCTTCCTCGGATTGCTACATCGTTATCAGCATTCTGAGGAACGTGTTGAGGATAGATGGGTGGTAGAGGTACTTGCGGAACTGGAGGTTGGTTATAAGCAGGAGGTGGAGGATAAGGGTATGGTGGATAATGATATGGTGGGTATGGGTAAGGATAAGGTGGGTTTTTTGTGGGTAGACAGGGTTGTTGAACGGGATGTTCGGGTTATTGCTCTGGCTTTAGTTTTGGGTTAGAGTTTGTACAGAGTTGTTTTGGTTTTGCGGGTTCGGGCGTTGGTTCTGAGTTTCCCCTATGGGTATCTGCTGGTTACTGCTGTTTCCATCAACTCCATCCACCCGTTCCATGATAGCATCGTACTTTGCAGCAGCTTTGTCTAAATCCCCAATTCCATCCAGATTCATGTTGTCTTTGCTCCACCGGCAGTATTCATCCTTCTTAAGAAGGCTCGGTTTCTTCTTGCTATTGTCTCAGGATCTAGCTGTGTTCTCTCCTCGCTCGTATCTCCTTGCGAACGTGTTTTCATAAATCTGAAACACTAACAGAAGAATCAAAACGCAACTGTCGAACAAGTAAGAATTAAATAGAAAAATAAAGCACTCACTACTAACTACTAAACTATCTCCAAGTCCTACTCAATGGACATACATCACCATCCCCGACAACGGCGCCATTGACTTGAACCAAACTTTACTAGCTTTTACTAGAAGTTACCCCGCAAGCGTACGGGTTCACTGTAGTATCAGTAAGTATAGAGACCAAGTATATCGTGCCTCGTGATGGGTTGTATACGAATAGAGCCCTGGGGATCTACGCGTCGTAGTTAATATGAGTGTATGTTTTTGGGTTTTAAAATAATTCTAAACTAGAATACTCTATGTATGCAAAAGAAAGAATAAAATTAATTATCTAAGGTTTGGTTTCAAATAAAAGAAGGTGATGCTCAGGATAAGAATTTCTACGTATACTAACGGAGCTGGTACATAATTAAAATAACAGTGATGTGCAAGAAATAATCCTAAGTATAAGATTGAAAGACTAAAAGCTCAAGAATTAAACCCTAATACTTTGTCCTATCAATCGACTTCACTAAACCAATAATCAAGTTAATGGATTGTGCTTAATTAATGAGACCCTAATTCAACTAAGATGATGTGGTCGTCCTCTCTAGATAAACCGGTTGATGAATAAACCCCTTCTAAACTCTCTCGTTAAGCCTATTAGTTATTAAAGAGTGATAAGATCGCCCCCTCTCTAACAATGTTCGTACTATATTCAAAGATAAATCTGGGATTTATTTTAAGTATTCATTAATTAAGAGAATTAAAACTAAACATCACAAGTTACCCTAATTATGTACCAACGTCCTACTTCTACGAGTTCATCCTAACCTAAGCATACAAGGGTTTTAGCCTAGCATGGTTTTAACGATAACGAAAGCAATTAAACAAGCAACGAACAAAAACATGATTAAACTAGTAGAAAAACTCAAGAACATAAACAAGGGTTTAAGAAAGAACTAAAGTCTGAGAATAAAATTGAATTAAAGAGAAAATACGAAGTCTCAAGTGTCAAGTATCGAAGAAAGAAAGAAAGAAATCCAAAATAAGACTCTAACTATGAATTCGTACTGTTAAAACCTCAATTAAAAGTAAAATATGCTTGCTCGAACTCTTGGTGCTCTTCTCTCTCCAAAAACTATCTCTATCTGTGAAGTGGTGGTCAAAAACGTGTTCGGAATGGGTATATATAGGCAACGGGTTAATTTTCACGCTCATGGGCCGAAATAGCCACATAGCACTTGAGTTGCCCTAGGTCGAGTCCCTAGGACTCGACCTCTAGGCGGTCGAGTGCTTCCTTCTTCCAGCGCTTGAATAGGACTTGAGCTCCTCCTAGTCGAGTCCTTAGGACTCGACCGCTTCTTGATCGTGTGTGCACTCGACTGCTCGAGTCCCTAGGACTCGAGCAAGGCCTGGTCGAGTGCCTTGTTTCTCCAGGGTCTCACTAGGACTCGAGCTCAAGCTGGTAGAGTCCTTAGGACTCGACCTCTTCTTGCTTGAGTCCTCCTTCTTCGGGCCAAATGATACTTTTGCTCGTTCGGACTAGTACTTCTCGTATTTCTTCCATATCTTCTCATCCGAGAGTCCGTTTGAGTCGATTCAAAGTCCTACGAACTCCATTCTTCGCCCTCTATCCATCTATGAGCATAAAAGAGGAAAATTCATTAGTTCATGAAAATAGTACTTAATAACTCTAAATACTCATCGAAATCAATAAAAACACAGGCAAAACGAGCTACGAATCATGACAATTTCATGCCTAATCACCGTTCTTAATATCTTGGTCTTCAATTCAACTGGGATGACTGCTTCAATTCCAAATGCTAGTGCAAAAGGTGTTTCTTCGGTGCTAGACCTGGGAGACACTCTATATGCCTACAGTACATCTGGCAATTCTGAAGACCGTTTGCCTTTGCTTTATGTTAGCTGTATTTTGAGAATATGCTTGATTATCTTGTTGACGGCTTCTACTTGACTATTTGACTATGGATGGTAGGGGGTCGAATAGTACTTTCTGATCCCCCACTTGGTGCAGAAGTCCCGAAGCTTTTTCTCGTCAAACTGAGGACCATTGTCTGTCACCAGTGTTTAAGGAATTCCGAACCGGCAGATAATGTTCTTCCAAATAAATTTGATCTTTTTCTCTTGAGTAATTTTGACTAAAGCTTCTGTCTCTGCCCACTTGGTATAATAATCCACAGCTACGACGGCGAATCGTACATTCCATTTTCCTGGCAGGAAAGGTCCGATAATATCCATCCCCCACCGTGCAAACAGCCAAGGACTGAAAACCGAAATAAGCTCTTGAGCAGGGTGTGAATGTTTGAGATAAAGATTTGACATCGGTGATAAGCTCTGGCTACCTGGATTGCATCTTTTCGTAAGGTCGGCCAGTAGTAGCCTTGCCTTACGGTTTTGTACGCCAAAGCTTGCCCCCCAGCATGATTTCCACAGGCTCCAGAATGTATATCTTCCAAAGTAGTCCTCCATTGCCCCCTAGACAAACACTCGAGTAGCGGGTAAAGTTGCTCGTCTACCAGGGTATACCTGGCTGCTTGCTTTGTTATTCTTGCAGCTTCAAAAGAATTGCTTGGCAGTTTACCGTCTTTCAAGTATTTGGCTATAGGAGTTGTCCAATCATCATCGTCTTTCTGTTCGGCTACCTAATTTACTTCATAATCAACTGTTGAAGGTTGGGTTTTTCTAGTGATGACGATGTCCGTCAGATCTGCTGGCCCATCACTTGTTGCTAATCTTATCAGGGCATCAGCTTGTGTGTTGCTCGATCGGGGTACTTGCTGGATATATACTTGGTCTAACATAGATACCAAGTGAGCAACAATTCGTTGATATTTAATCATATGCTCTTCTCTGGCCTCGTATTCACCTCGTACTTGGCTTACAATAAGTTTTGAATCTCTAAAAATTTGGAGTCATCTAGCTTCGACAGCTAGTGATAAGTGGAGACCTGCAATGAGGGCCTCATACTCAGCTTCATTGTTGGTGGCCATAAATTCGAATCTGACTGCCGAAGTGAATACTTGTCGATCGGGGCTGATAAGTATTGGTGTATACTGTAAAGCAAACTTTTGTTGGGCTTTTATGGATATATTCGATTTCCTTGTTATCTGAAATAAATGGTTTTTCACATTATTGCAATCTTATTAATTACTTGTATTACTTGTATGTCTATTTATCTTATATTGTAGATAATGTGGTGGGTTTGTAGTCACACAGAAGATCACATTGTCAGTTCCTTATAAGATATAAACAGTATTCACAACTGAGATAGTTCTGGACATAACTATTGGTATAAGTTGTAGTATGAGCTTGTTAGTGGCTTGTCTTGGCCATTAGTTCATACTAGTACGTTATGTCGTATTAAATGGATCACAGTTAAGACATGTTCTTCTATTCTAACTGTTATAAAGAACTAAAGGTCTTGGTGACTCTTGTAATTCTTAACCCTAATTGTGATATCTAGTTATGTGGAGCGCTTGTTCACTACTTTGATTTACTATGGGTGAGAATCTTGTTAGATTCAACGCACTATGTATTTTGGGTAGTGACATCATTTGCACGATGTCTATTTATTGACATTAGAGCACCGTGTCCTGGTGATCCAGGTTGATGACGTCCCCTCGAGGAAACTCATAAAGGATTGTCGTATTAAACCCTGCAGGTGGATTATATCCGTACAACAACAAGGTTGAGTGGTACTACTCAAGAAATAATAGATGTTAATTAATTAAAGCGGTTAGAAGCTTTAATAATTAATGAACGTGTGATATCTTTAACACGGGGAATTATAGAGTCTAATAGAAGCCCTGATTCGGTTCAGGATAGGATAGGAGTGCAACATTAATTCTCTAGTGGAATGAATTAATGTTCACAGGCCAAATAAATGTTCTGGGCTGAACATAAGAGTATTTGGGTCCGTGAGGAGCCCAAACCCTATACCTTCTAACAGATCCCTAGTCTGGCCCATGAAACCTAAGTAGTCTATATAAAGACTTCAATTTCGTCTTTGAAACCCTAGCACTCTAAGATAAAATGAGCAACAGCCGAAATTCATGAGTAGGGTTTTGAGGAGACGAAATTGGGAGGCACTTTTCTCCACATTCGCTAGTTCGCCGTCCACCCGGTGTACGAACGAGGTTGGGAGACAGACTAGAAGATCTCTAGTGGAATCAACGCCTCGGTCTTCAAGGGTAACGAATCTAAACTTGTCTTTAGATGCATGTTTAGGTCTTTAATTGTTTATACACGTTTGGTATCCCAACAACGATCTTTGGGACGGACCGCCTTCACCGGCGCGTTCTATAGACCATTTTAACAGATGGCCAGCTGTATCGAGTCAATGTAGTATTTGTTAATGAACCATCTACATAGAGATGCCATGGGTGATCTAGCCCTCTCGTCGGATTTTGGGGAAAAGTCAGCTCGACTATAAAATCGGCTAATGCTTGACCCTTAATCGTTGTTCGGGGTGTATAGATCACTCCAAATTAGCTAATCTCTATATACCATTTTAACAGACGGCCAGCTGTATCGGGTCGATACAGTATTTATCTGAGTGGGAAAGTTGTTAGTACTTCGACCTGATAATCGAAAAAATACAGTCTTATCTTTCTAACACTCATGACCAAGGCATATGCCAGCTTTTCAATGGGTGAATACTTCACCTCGGCTTCATGCAGAGCCTGGCTGACATAATAGATGGGAAGGTGAAACTTGCCTTCTACTCGTACCAAAACCAAACTTATTGCCACGTCTAAAGCTGCCAAATACAGATAAAGCTTTTCTCCTGGGATTGGCTCCGATAGAATCTTTACGTCTCTCGGGTAGTCTTTTAGTTGTTCAAAAGTTTTCTGGCAGTTGCCCGTCCACGTAAAATTGCATTTCTTGATAGCCTCAAAGAATGGACGGCATTTGTCCCCTGATCGTGATATGAATCTGTTTAATGCAACTAGGCATCCTGTTAGTCTTTGTACCTCTTTGATGGAACGTGGAGGTTCCATATCAATGATAGCTTTAACTTTGGCAGGGTTAGCTTCAATTCTGCTTTTGCTGACCAGGTAGCCCAAAAATTTCCCCGAATGTACCCCGAAACTGCTCTTCTTCGGGTTCAACTTCATGTTATACTTTCGAAGAATGTTGAAAACTTGAGATAGACGCTAGAGGTGATCTTCTTTTCGGGTAATTTTGATGACTATATCTTCAACATATACCTCCACTGTCTCCCCAATGTGTTCGTCGAACATTTTGTTGACCAGCCTCTGGTAGGTTGCCCCTGCATTAATTAATCCGAAAGGCATTCTTTTCCAGCAGAGTAGATTCTTGTTTGTGTAGAATGATGTATCCTCTTGGTCGTCTGAGTGCATCGGAATCTAGTGGTATCCAGCAAAAGCATTCATAAACGTAAACATTTCATGCCCAGCTGTGCTGTCCACCAGTTGGTCAATATGCGGAAGTGGAAAGTTATCCTTCGGGTATGCTGCATTCAGATCTGTAAAATCTATGCATAGCCTCCAGGTTCCATTAGGCTTCCGCACTAACACAGGATTTGCCACCCATTGAGGACACAATGCTTGTCTAATTAAGTCATTATCTAGCAGTTTCTTAACTTCTTCATTGAGAGCTTGATATTTATCCTGCCCGTATTTTTGTCGTTTATGATGAATTGGTTTTCGAGCCGGATTAATATTTAGTCTATAACAGGCATCCTTCGAGTTAATCCCCACCATATCTGCATGTGACCATGCAAAGACATCTAGATTAGCTTTCTGTTATTCGAGTTCTTTAGGGCTCAGGAAGTTCGGACCTAATGTAAAGTTCAAGGTCATCACAGTTTGGTTAACTTTGATGGCCTCCAGTTCTTCAACTGGAGTTGCTCATCGTTTTTTATCCCTCCCACCATGGATCAATAATTGGCCCTTCAAGATTTAGCTCATCTTCGATGTCCATGGGTTCAACACCTAGGCAGGGATCAAAATCGTCTGCTATGCTGGGAACAATGCTAGTCGCCGGGATTGGATCCTTCAAGTTAGTATCTACAGGTACTCCATTAACAGCCATTGATGTCAATGGTGACTCTGCTGCCGGGCAAATTTGCTCGTCATTGAGCAGTTGTTGGTCGCCCATGGGCAAGATCTGCTCGTCAGCTTCCACCTGATCGTCGTAAGGCCCCAAAATGTCATTGAGGACCGAAGGCTCATTATCACAATGGTTGGTGGAAGCCTCCATCATTGATAATTGTCTGTCAATTAGACGAAATTGAAGGAGACACTCTCTACCTTTTCTTTGGTCTCCTTTTAACGTTCCAACTCCACTTGTTGTTGGGAATTTGACACAGTAATAATAGGTTGAAACAACAGCTTTAAATTCATTCAGAAAAGATCGGCCAAGGAATCCGTTGTAGGTGGACTCTTGATCTACGACCAGGAAATCCACCATTCTAGTTATATTCTTTTCAGGATCCTTGGTCGATACAAGTTATACAGACAACCTAATTATTCCCAATGGGACTGTTACAGCATTTCCGAAGCCTAGAATCCGATGATTAGAATCTTCAATGTAGCTAGTATAGTCTCCCAGTTGATCAAGCGTCTTTTTTAAGATGATATTTGTGTAGTCTCCGGTATCCACTAATAAAAGATGCACTTTTGTCCCCATTATCTTGGCACATATTACGAGGGAGTCGTTATGGGGTGTAACAATTCCATCCAAGTTTTTTTCTGTGAAGGTCAACTCTGCTGTGTGTAGAATTGATGGGTTGACCCCCATTTCCTGCACCTGGGCTACTGTACGTAGCTCAGCTTTCCTTTTCCGGTTTGATATTGGAGGTCGTCCATCAGAATAACCTCCAACATTCCCAGCAGGTTCCATCATCTGAATTTCAGGAACTGGACCTCCTGTTGGTGCTGGAGCTGGTCGCCCTGCTCGGTTCCTCTGTGTAGCTTGTTCTATGTCCTCCTCTTCGGAATCGTCATCTCTACTTCTCTTGCCGGGTTGTCTCTTCACAAATTCGGATAGCTTACCCTCTTCATAAAATCGCCACAACTGCTTTAACAAGTCGCGACATTCACTTGTAAAATACCTCACACTCTGATGGTAAGCACAATACTTGTTTTAGTTTAAATTGCTAGCGTCTTGACATATCTTTCTCGGAGGGGTAAGTAATTCCTTGTCCCGGATATTATTGTACACCGCATCGATTGATATGTTGAGTACTTGATTCAGCTTGTCCTTCAGTTTCGCCCCTTCATTGAATGCTTTCATGTTCTTAGGGGCCCGATAACTTCCACCACCGGTCTTTTTAGTGTTTTCTTTCTAATCGCCTTTGTCTCCTAAATCTTTCTGTAGAGCTTCATGCATTGAGACAAAGACTCCTGCCCGGTCGCGGAATTCAGCATAAGTTTTCAGGCACCTGAGATGCACATCTTTCCAAAGATCGGTGCCTTTCTTTAAACCAGTTAGGACAACTACAATTTGTATGTCTTCTTTAACAGATTCCCCTTCCAACAAGACCTTGTCAAACCTTTCCAAATATGATCGGTCCGACTCATCATCAGCCTATTTCAAGTTGGATAACCGATGCCTTTGGGATAGATAAGACCCGGCCGTGGAGAAATGGGATAAAAACTCTTTGCCTAACTGGACAAACGAATGAATGGAAGCCGGCGGTAAAGCCGAAAACCATTTATAGACACGATCCCCCAGGGTTAATGGAAAATTTCGACATTGGGTAGCATTACTTGCCCCCATTGATATCATGTAATCGGAATATTTCATCAGATGCACCCAGAGGTCCGCCATGCCCTCATACTGTATACTTGCAGGGAACTGGATCTTCTTTTGAATGGGAGCTTTTAAGATTACTGGAGATAACGAAGAGGATGGAAGGGAAGTATTCCCATAACCTCTCTGCAGGTCCAACTGACCCTGCATGCTTTCAATTGCTTTCCTCATGGACACCAGTTCCTCCAGGGATCCCCCTTAACTTGGAGGCTATTCGGCGAACAGAGGTGCATGACCATCTGTCCGTTGCAGTCCCTCGCTTGGTATGGAAACCTCTCGGACTGGCCTCCTAGGATTGGGTGCCCCATCTGGGCCTAGGCGACCAAAAGCTGACCTAGTCAGCCTTTTGTGGACTGACTGGCGAGCTGGTACGCGGGCTGGGTGAGCTACTTTAGCTCTGGGGTGAATCTCCATAGCTCCCCGGCCAGAGCGACCTAATCTGTTCAGTGCACTCTGATGTGTAACCTGGCTAACCCCCATAGCTTGGCCAGGGGTTGATTCCTCGTGGCTGGTTGCCTCGGCGAGCTATTTCTCCTTGCCCTTCATTTTTCGAACCTGGGCACTGTCAGCTTCATTTTGATGTTCATCCCTGGTCCACTCATATTCGCGAGCTTTTGTTGGGTTGTGCCTTGCTCTGATATGAGAGAGGCCAGGTTGTATTTATTATTATTTTTAGGGCCTGAAGCATTGCAATTGTCTGAGCTAGATCATCAGGGTTACGAGCAAATGCTTCTAGCTCAGGTGGCATTAACTGATTTGCAGCTGTTGGATGGTTCTCTTGCTCATGTCGAGCTATTTCTGCTCGCCGACCAGCCTGGGACATCCTCGAACGTGAGTCTCTTGTCAAATGTTGTGAATGTTGTGTTTTATATAACTGAGGCATCCTTGTCAAAGTTTCGGTATAAGTCTTCAAATGTTCAAATGAAGAATACCAAGAACACTTTCGTGTTACTCTTTAAATCCTCAAGTTTTAAACTTGAAATTCTTGCCTGATTGTCCTTGATCGGAGGTTCTAACCCCCCTTCCTTTAGCGCCAATTTGTTGATGATCTTCTCTAATCACAGGGATTAGTGGTTGTTTTATTCGTTAATTAGATCACCAAACAATTACGTGTGATTGATCACTAACGTAATTAGTGAATATGAAAATTGGGATTGGATAAGATTAAACACGTGTATTAATTACGTATTTATTTCATATTTCTATGAATCGAGGTGCTTGAGTATGTATAGTCAAAGTTTGGACGTGTATATCAATTTGTTCCTGTTTTATTAGCTGAAAATTAAGGTATTTATACAAGTTTTCTTAGCAGGAGGTGTACAAAACCTTTGACATTCTAAGTGTGCATGTATGACACTTGAAATGTTGACTATTTGACCTTATCTAAACTAAATTTTATCCTTTAATACTGGACTTGCTCGCATTCAAGAGTTGTTCGTCCTGTTGGACTTGTCCTTGATGAGTCTTTAGCTTGATTTTGTTGGTCATTTGCCTTGATAGTTTGATATCTTGATACCTTAATCAAATCTTTTCGCCAGTTGACAGGAACTGCTCGCTAGAGTATCTTTTGGGTTCATTTGGTCCTTGTGTTAAAAAATGCTAGCACGGGTGTTGTAGCTCGCCGTGCTGGAATAGCTCGCCGAGCTGTTCCAGCCTAATTTGGCTTAGTTCACTTAAACTTGTATTGAGCGTACTTTCTTTATATAATTATGTTCGCTGGAATGGTGTTTCTGCTCGCCTATCAACAGTACCGATTCCCGAGGCAATCCATAAGGTTACTGTGGCGGCGGCCATGGACAAAGGAAAGGGGGTCGCCGAGGAGGAGACCCCAGTGGTAACCTTAAGCTCCACCCCTCTATCTGGGAACCGGGACAAGCTCCAGGATGAAGAGGCACTGAGACCGAGGTCGACATTGACGTCAATGACTATATGGTGGACATACAGACTCCACTACTAACAGAGAGGAATCCCGAAGATGGATCCTTCTTGGGACGGGACCCGAAGCGGGTTGAGGACCTCCCTTTGTAAGTCCTCTAAATTGTTTCCTTTAATATTTTTCTTTTAAATAAGAAATTACATTCGTGTTCGTTGTCTTACAGGCTCTTTGAGGATCCCCTGCCATCTCGGCAGATGGTTGACTTTCTCGCCTCTCGATGCGGAACCGACTTGGATATGCTGTCGGTGCACCTCAAACGCACCATCCGGGACGTGCCCCAGGCTTGGACACTGGCGGCCGAGGAGGCGGTGTCTAAGAACTCTTTAGACGGGAACTTATTCCTATCCCAATCTTTCTTCCTCCAGGGGGTCTCCTGTATGTCCCGCATGTTCGCCCAGTGAAACACTGAGGAGTGGGAAGGGTGGCTATGGTCGAGGACCTAAATGCCAAATTTCGGGAGTTGAAGGATGCTCGGGAGGGGCTGAGCACCGAGAAGGCCAAGGTTGAGTATGTTTTAGCCGAGGTCGAGAGGCTGAAGGCTCAGTTGGTCGAGGCTGAGCATTTGAAAGCGAAGGACGAGGCTCGCTCGGCGGCTAATGTTGATCAGATCATCTGCCTCGGTTAGGAGGCTGATGCCGCTGCCCTCCTAAGGCAATCCCTCAAGCAGCGGATCGTCGAGCTGGATGCGAAAGTGCTTCGGAAAGAGAATGAACTCAAGGAAGCCGATGTGGTCCTCAAAGACCTGAAAGCTCGGGTAGACGTCCTCAACACTCCTTCAGGATCCGACCAAAGACACACGTCAGCTCTCCAATTATGCCTACTATTTAGCTATCTCGGATTCTCTCAAGATAGCTAAGAAGGCTGATGATCCCACGGCCGAGCTGGAGAAGTTCTTAAGGATTACGTCCTTAGCCATCCTCTTGATCCTTCCTTCTACGTGGCCGTCGAGGATCTTGAGACCGAGCAGGACATCGACCTTTCTTGGTGGCCCAACCGGAGTCGGCTGCTTCTGTCGGGTGAAGGACCTCCCGAGTCTCCCGAGGACGGGGACAAAGATGAGGCTGCCCCTACTGTCAAGACCGCCCCCGCTGCCAACGAGACTGCCCCAACCAATACCGAGATCACTCCAGCCGCCGAGTAGAATGGGCCTTTAGATTTTCTTGTTCTTGTTTAATGATGTAATTTCCCTTAGTGGCCTCCTAGTGTATCTTCTTTAAAATTAATAAACTTTCCCTTTTTTCATCTTTGACTTCTTGTACTTGCGCTATATGATCTTTTGACCTTGACAAGCTTAATACTTCACTTTGATGAAAGACTGAGAATCTAACTTATAAAAAAATGACTCCCGTATCTTCTTACTTTGCTTTTAATAAGTCGAGACCGATTTGTAATGAATTCTGCCCCGGCTGATTACCCCCGAGGTCTTACCTCGTCAAGGATCTTGACTCTTTGTGAGGTCGAACCTCGTCTAAAATTTGGTCTAATATGTGCTCATGTTCCGAGATGATGCTCGTAGCATGAGTATTTTACGTGCTTGTGCTTCAAAACGTGGCTCTTAGTACGAGTCTTTCCTGTGCTCATACTTCGAGACGAGACTCTTAGTACAAGTCTTTTTTGTGCTCGTACCTCAAGACGAGGCTCTTAGTATGAGTCTTTTATGTGCTCGTACCTCGAGACGAGGCTCTTCGTACGAGTTTTTTGTGCTCGTACTTCGAGATAAGACTCTTAGTATGAGACTTTTCTGTGCTCGTACTTTGAGACGAGGCTCTTAGTACGGGTTTTTTCTGATCCTTGTGGGGATCTCTTTGCGAGGTCGAACCTCGTCAAAGATTGGGTTTTAACTATACCGCCTTAAAAAGCTTGTATGTTAATGCTCGTCTGTGAGTTTAAACTCGTCGGGAGGCTTTTGCCCCTTTGAGATCTCGTCTCGTCCGGGGACTTTTGTGCCACTACGAAGCATGTCCGCATAATTGGTCTTAGTGCTCTAGGGAGGCTTGGCCTCTTAAAGAGTCTGGGTGTAACATGACTGCCTTAAAAGGTCTCGTTGTTAATGCTCGCCTCAGATCTCTATGGTCCTCGGGAGACTTTCGCTCAATGAGACTTTTGCCCCTTTGAGATCTCATCTCGTCCGGGGACTTTATGCCATTACGACACATGTCCTCGTAATTGGTCTTATGCTCTAGAGAGGCTTGACCTCTTAAAGAGTCTTAGGTGCCTTAGTTGAGATCTTGCTCAACTAAGGGCTTCTGCCCTCTGAGGCGGGTCCTCGACAAGGATCTTTCGTTCCCCAAGGTATGGCCCTTGGATGAGGTTAAATCTTGGACGAGCTCGGGTCTCGCTTCAGGACTCTGTGCCCCATCCAAGGTATGTCCCCGCATGGGGGCTTGTTTTGCTTTGGTCAAGGACTTGCCTTGGACCTCGGCTCTGTGCCCCATTCCAGGCACGTCCTAGAAAGGGAACTTTATTTTGCTTTGGTTGAGGTCTAGCCTCGTCCAAAGGCTTTGGTCGGTATGGGACTTGTTGGATTGGATGGTAAAAGTGAAACTTTATTTCATAGAATTTGAGAGTTACAAAGGACCTATTGATAATACTTTTTGAGGTTCATAACGTTCCAAGGGTATTGATCGGGGACTCCGTCGAGGCGTTCTAGCTCGTATGCCCCATTTGCCAAAAACTTTGCGATTCGAAATAGGCCTTTCCAGTTTGGGCCGAGGGGACCCTTTGAGATGGCTTGGACTTTCTTCAGGACGAGGTCACCGACTGAGAATTGTCTGACTTTCACTTTGGAGTTGAAGAATTTCTCTGATTTTCTTTTGTAGTCTCCGTTCTTCAAAGCGGGTGAGAGTCTTTTTTCTTCTAATACGTCTAGGTCGGCTCTTCTAGCCTCATCGTTCTCTTCTATGATGGCATGTGATATCCGGTGGCTTGACACTACGATTTTGGATGTGATGACCACCTCGGTCCCGAATGCTAGAGCGAAAGGGGATTTCCCTGTTGATCGAGTTCCTGGACGTCGTCCTGTAGGACTAGAAAACCTCGGGGAGGTCGGCAGCCCATTTTCCCTTGGCCTTGACTAACTTAGCCTTGATCGTATGCTTGAGGATCTTGTTTACCACCTCGACTTGGCCGTTCGAATGTGGGTGATATGGTGTAGAGAATACCTTCTTGATATTCATTTTTCACAAAACTTCATCACTTCTAGGCCGTCGAATTATTTCCCGTTGTCGGAGATGATCACCTGGGGAAGGCCAAAGCAGCATATGATGTTCCTCCAGATGAACTTGATGATCTGGATTTGGTCGATAGTGGTTAACGCTTCGGCCTCGACCCACTTGGTGAAATAGTCTACTGCAACCACAATGCATCTCCTTCCTCTTAGGGCGGTAGGCATCGGGCCTAAGAGATATATACCCCACTGCGCGAATGGCCACGGGTTGTACATCGATGTTAGGTTTTTCGGAGCCACCTTAATGTTTGGGGCCATCGTCTGGCATTGGTGGCAAGATTTGGTTTAAGTGATTGCGTCTCGGCGTATGCTAATCCAAATGTACCCCTGTCTCAAAGTTTTATGGTAGAGAGATTGACCCCCGACATGATTTCCGCAGACTCCACTGTGGATCACATCGAAGATGAGCCTCCCTTGCTCTGGAGTAATACATTTGAGAAGGGGTAGTGTGAGACTTCTCTTGTACAGTTGATCATTTATAATGGTGTACCTTGTTGCTATTTGCTCCAACTACCGAGACTAGATTCGGTCCTCCGGTAGTGTGCCGTATTTTAGGTATGCGAGGATTGGTGTCATCCAACTTGGCGCCTCATCGGCTACTGGTGCCACCAATTGTTGGTTGATGGAGGGAGCTTGGAGCTTTGTTAGGTTGATATTGGAGAGGTCGGCGGCATGTTCTGGGGTGGCGAGTTTAGATAAAGCGTAGCCTACGAGTTTTGTTCCCTTAGGAGCTATTCGATGTAGACTTGGTGAAACTTTTTGCATAACTCAAAGGCGTGCTCGTGATATTTGATCATTTGTTCACCTCGCACCTCGTACTCTCATGTCAACTGGTTGACCACTAAGAGCGAGTCTATAAAGATGTTTAGTCACCGGACCCCGATGACGATGGCTAGGTCGAGGCCGCCGATGAGGGGCTCGTACTCTGCCACGTTGTTAGTTGCATGGAAAGAGAATCTGACAGTGTTGGTGAAGCATTGGCCAAGTGCTTATCGAGGAGCCATCCACGTACAGTTTCCATGCTAGATGGTTCACCTTGGAAGGATGTGGGGAGTAAGTGAGTTCCACCACGAAGTCGGCAAGCGCTTGGCCTTTGATGACGGTCCTTGGGGCATAAGTGACCTCGTATTGAGAGACCTCCAAAGACTATTTGATCAAGCGGCCACTGGTGTCGGGACGATGCAGTACTTGGCGGAGAGGTAAAGTAGATAAGACCTCGACTTGATGGTCAAAGAAGTATGGTCTCAACTTTCTGACGCTCATGACTAAGGCGTAGGCTATCTTTTCCAAAGAAAAGTACCTGGCCTTGGCCTCGTGTAGGACCTGGCTCACATAGTAGATCGGCAGGTGGTCTTGCCCCTCGGCCCTCACCAACACAACACTTAGAGCACTGTCGGATGCGGCTAAGTAGAGGTAGAGCTTCTCGCCTGGGATTGGTTTGGCCAGGATCTTGGGGTTGGCCAGGTACTCCTTTAGCTTAAGAAACGCTAACTGACTCTCTCTGCTCCAAGAGAATTTTTTGTCTTTAATGGTGGAGAGAAATGCTTGCTTTTGTCACCTAGCCTTGAGATGAACCTGTTTAGCGCGGCCAATCATCCAGTCAGCATTTGTACCTGGTGAACCATCCTCGGCTCTATTATGTCGATGATGGCTTTAATTTTGGCCGGGTTGGCCTCGATACCCCTCCGACTGACGATGTGGCCTAGAAATTTCCCCTTGCTAAAGCCGAAGTGACACTTCTTCGGGTTGAGCTTCATGTTGTAAGCTCTCAATATGGTGAATGTCTCGGCAAGGTCCCGGAGGTGGTCTTCCTTCTTCATGCTTTTGACTATGATTTCGTCTATATAGACCTTCATTGTCTTGCCTATTTAGTTGGCAAACATGGTGTTCACTAACCTTTGATAAGTTGCCCCGACATTCTTCAATCCGAAGGGCATCCTCCTCCAAGAGTACATATTCTTTTCAGTGTGAAAAGAAGTGTGTTTGATGTCTTCCACGGTCATGAGGATTTGATGGTAGCCGGCAAATGCGTCCATGAAGGACATCATCTCGTGGCATGTTGCACTGTCCACTAGGTGGTCGATGTGCGGCATGGAGAAATGAACATTGGGGCATGCCGAGTTTAGATCTGTGAAATCGATGCACAACCTCCAAGTGCCATTTACTTTCTTGATAGGGACAGGGTTTGAGACCCATGGCGGCTCGTCTTGTGATGGTTCGATCAGTCTGTTCTCGAGGAGCTTTCTGACCTCGACGCCTAGGGCCTTGTACCTCTCGGGTCCAAACTTTCTTCTCTTTTGAGCGACGGTTTTTCTGTTGGGATCAATCTTCAAGTAGTGGCAGGCATGCTTTGGGTCGATGCCTACCATGTCGCAATGGTCCCATGCGAACACGTCACTGTTTTTCTTCATGGATTAGAGAATCTCAATCCTTAAATTTGACGAAATATTTGTCCCAATTGTTACTTCGAGACTGGGTCGAGCTGGATCCATGAAGACTCTTTCCAGCTCCTCTATGGGAGCAGTCTCTCTAGGATCCGGATACTCGCCTCGTGAGTTGAATTCGACAACTATTGGCTCGAAGCCAATTCTGGGTTCCATGGGATCATCTAGGACTTGGACGTGATTATGCGCAACTTCCATTGGTGCCTCGGCCTCTTTAGTTGGCATCGGGTCGAGGTCAGTGATTACATTTATATTAAAACTAGGTGTGGAATTTAAAAAGGAGCACTTGTAATTCAAATATTTTCTAGCCATTTTTTGGTCCCCTTTTACCGTGCCAACTAGACCCTCAGTAGTGTGGAACTTGATATAGTATAAGTAGGACGAGGTAACCACCTCAAAAGTTTCTAGAAAGGGACAACCTAAAAGCCATTATACATGTTTGGCTGGTCGACTATTACAAAATCTAACTGTCTAATTATCTTCGTCTCTTCCTTCTCGTGGTCGAAGAGCTCCACCGAGAGATTCTTCCATAGGCTTAGACAGCAGTGGCTCCAAAGCCTCGGAGGACGGTGTCGAACGGCTTGATGTATGCCGCGAAACTTCCCATTTTGTCGAGGGCCGACTTGAAGATGATGTTGCAAAAGCAACCATTGTCCACCAACAGATGATCTCACTGCATTTTCTTATTTTGTAATTATTCTTACAAATGAATACTACTAATAAATTTTAACAAAAGTATTTTTTCAAATGAATAGTACAAATTTTAATGAAAGTATACACTATGTGAGGATTATTGTCAATGAATTATTTGTACCATAGTACACAACATAATATCATAGTATAAACGTTAAAAATAAAGTACAAATATTTAAAAGAGTATATAATTTTGTTTTGTACCATAGTGTAAAATATAATACCATATTACAAATTTACACAATATGTGAAGATTAAACCAATGAATTATTTATACCATAGTGCACAATATAATATCATAGTATAAATGTTAAAAATAAATTACACATCATAATACCATAGTATAAATATTAAAGATAAATTACACAACATAATATCATAGTATAAATGTTAAAGATAAAATACAAATATTTAATTCTATAATACAAGTGTGAATTATTTTAATATAATATTATTCATCCTTCTCTTCCATCTTCCTCTCTTTCTTGGACTCAGCTGCAGAAACTTAAATTTGTAAAAATATATATATATATATATATATATATATATATATATATATATATATATGCAGCACACAGAAAACAAGGATTCAGAAAAAAAAATAGCAATTAGAATAAGTAAAAAAATATATATATGTTAACCATCCCCCTCACCCTTTCTCTCCCCCACGCAGTCCCCCTCCCCCCTTCCCCCACGCCAGCCCCCTCCTTCCCCTCCCTCTTTCAAAATGCCAAAATTTCACATCCATCAGCACCCCCCACACAAACAATCTCCAGCAACAAATTCACTCTTCAATTTAACCCACCTCCATTTCCAACAGTGAAATCAAAACAAATGGAAGAAAATGATTTTAAAATGAAACAAATAAATTTGCAATTTTCCTCCCCAATTCACACTCAGATATATGACGAAAAATAAATATTTTTTTAGGAATAAATATTCAATCAAACTCAAATCAAAATTCTATGTCATGCAACTGACCAAGAACTCTTCTTTATTTTTTCCCAATCTCAAATACCCCGTTTGCAGAAACCCTAAATTTAGAACTTACTTGCTTCAAAATCAGCCAGATCTGGAACTCGTCGACAAACGGTGGGACTTGCTACAAGATTTTGATGGCCTGATTTTGGTAGTGGAACTCGCAACAAACGGTGGCCGGAGGCGATGGCGGTGTTATCCCAAACTGGGCGGAGCACAGTGGCAGTGAAAGCTTGGTTAAGGTGCGATGGTGGTGTGCAACGTCGCTGAGCGGAGCGCGGTGGCGGTGGATGGTGGAAAATCGTTGTAGAAGCTTCGAGGCAGAGAGAGGTCGACAACGGCGTTTGGAGATGAGAGGAAAAGAGAATTTTAAAGAGAAAATTTTGGAGAGGGTTGTTTCTGAATAATATGAGATAGGGTGGGACTTGGAAGAGAGAGATAGGGGGTGGGGTGGATGCCATTAAAATTTAAAAAGTTAACCCTAATCTATAAATATATAATAGGACTAAGATTTCCTTTTATAATTTCGGCGTCATTTTTTTCTGTCCATTGATGAAATTGTCTGGTTCTTGTCTTAGCCGTTGGATCTAATTCTTGATTTGATATGGAATGTTTATAAATGTGGCATTTGCATTATTTTCTTCTAATTGCTGAGATTGGGTGTTTCCTTTGGATTGTAGCTTCATATTTGGGACCGTTACACTTAGTTTACCTATATATACGTTTGTCTTTTGTTCATCTTCATCATTGTTTTATTTTTCATTTTTTTTGTTGTTGCAGGAAAATTAGTTTTATTGGTGTATTTTGGAAGTTTTCGGAAAGTCATTGAAGATATTGACCCTGTGCATTTTCCATTTTTCAGTGCTTAAGGAGATTCTGGACCATCTCAAGATCTCTCAAGATGATATAGATCTAAAAGTTGTTGCGGATGGATATTTATTTGTTAGGGCGATCTATCCGATTAAGTGTTGTATCCACTTTTTACATCGTATATTTTTGTTAATGATGCATTGAAGAAATTTTATCTGGGTTTGAAATTGCATTTTGTAACATTCTTTGTAAATATTTGCTTGAAATTCAAATATGCATTTCATTTGATAAGAGATACGAATTTTTTTCCCCTACTGACTCCATTTGTAGACCACAAAATTAACAAGTTTGTACAAATTCTTTTCCAAGCATATTAAATTTTATACAGTTGACCGATTCTCAATTTTATTATTAATTTAGATCTGCTATTATAATTGTCAAAAAGCATACAAAATTCAATGATTAGAAGATCAATTGTGGTCGGGTTGTTTTAAGCAATACTTTTTTATTAATAATTCTACGTTATTTGTAAACTTCATTTAACAACATTAGATTAAATTTTAAGGAAACCTAAAATTTTTTATTATGTCTAACAAATTATTTTTGGTGAACCTAATAAAAATTTATCTTTTAATTTTAGTTGTGGACTATACTACTTTAAAAAAAATAAGGAAATGACACATTTTTTGTGGACAAACACATAAGCAAAATGGACGCAATTATGATGGACGGATGACGTCTTTTTTTTTTTTTTTTTTTTTTGTATTAACTCATGGTTTGAATAATGATAAAAAAAATGCAACTAGACCATGTATAAACAATGTAAGTTTTATTTCCAATGTTTCAGGTGCAAGTCAAATATTGTGAAAGAAAACTAGAACCAATAAATGTTGGTGAATATTGTGTTTTCTTTAGTATTTGTTACTGATATTAATATGAAGTTGATTTTTTTGAATTTTATTATAAATAATATTGGAAATATTTTAAAAATAAATAAATTTGTTTTTTTTATTAAAAATCAAATATAAAAATTATTAATTCTTAATCAAATTTCATACGATTATTTACAAATAAATTTATAATAGGACGCGACTATATTCACCCACTATTTTACTCAATTCATTCACTTTTGAATTTACCACCTAATTTGATATTTTTTTTACTAAATATACCCACTATAAACTTATAATTTTATCTAATGTAAAATAATTATACTTGCATCAAAAAAAAATAAATATATATATATATATAAACAATTTTATTATAATTTAGTTATGTAAATGACTTCCGTGCTAACGCACGGGGAGGTACAATACTAGTACAACTTTAAAAATGTGGTATACTACAATGCAATTTTAATTACTAAAGTAAACCCATTGTAATTTTCTCTTGGTAATTTAAAATTTTAATGACCACCCTAGACTAGACTAGATACTAAACTACCGTGGCATGGGGGCTTTTCGTTTTTCACTGATCCTGTTGAAGAATACTGCCGCCGGCGCTGCCCGTCTGTTCTCATCTTCCGCCGGCGCACTTCGGCCGTGGAGCCACAGTGGAGAGGTGTCGGAAGAATCGCACGGTGAAAGCGCAGTCTACAAACGCGCTCTCAAGCTCCAGCGACCTACCACCGTCGAATATATGGAGAGTTTGCGAAACTCCGTGAGCTTAATCGGTGAAATAGACCGTCCTTTGAGAGCTTGCAACTCCAACAAATTTGGTGTTCACACTCTCCTTAAAGTAAAATCTACGGGCGTTTACCGCGATCTCAGGTGCGCAACTAATATTTTAGTCAATTTTATTTTTGTTCATCTACTATTAAAAATCAAATTTATTTCTCAAAACTGAACTCGAATTTAGGCGAACAGTCGCTAGGGTTTAGAATCAAAGCAAGTTACTCAAGTACGAGTTCGCACCCCAAAAGCGCCATTTGAATTTGTATCAAACAAATTTTAACATTTTTCCCCATTTGATAAAAGACAAGTATGTTTGGCTTGATTCAATTCGTTTATATAGCATATAATCCATATATGTCGTCTAGTTATTTAACTTCTTGTGTTTTTCATATGTATGTATGGCAGTTTAATGCTCAAATTTTGGGATGAGATGGCAGAAGTGTCTGTCCAGCATCTGAAGCCGAATGATTTAGTTTATGTTTCGGGTTTTCTAAGCTCATACATGAGGGCGGGTGATGATGGGAAGCCTATGCGCAGTTATGAGGTTTGATATGATACTTTTGTTGGTTATTATGAGGTTATTTGTATTTATTGATGCTTGAGATAATGCATATCATGCATGTTGATTCTCTCTAGCAAGAAACCATATTCCTAATTGATAGACCGGGAAGATCAAACTAACATAAACGGATGGCAATTGGCAATTGGTAGGTTAAATACTATATGCAATACCAAATGAACTATAGGATCCAAAACCATCCTTCTTATAGGAACATTCATAGTTTAAGCGTTTTATTACAGTTTATAGTGTGAGTATTTTAAGAAGCTGATATGTTGGTTGCTGCAAAATTGAGGATTTAACCTTTTAGCTCCAGTTGTATTCAGTGAATTTAGCTATTTTAACCTCATCAGAGTTGAATTCTGCAGAGAGGAGTTGACTCTTGGGTTATTACTAGGAAGTAATTATATTCTTTATCTAGATTAGGTTTTTATGTCTATTTTCCTTAGATATGGTAATATATTTTACCTTCCTATGCTAGTTGGGTTCCTATTTTTTGTGATTCTGTTTCCAGTTTTCAGAGGACTGGTATGCAGGCTAAAAAAGGTTATATTAGAGTGTAATGCCTTATTTTTCCAGGATGATAAATTCTAGATTTTTTCTCATTGAACTCCTCATGGTCTAGAGACTATAATGCTACAACTACCCTTCTGTATGTAGTGGTGATAGAGGAGCTGGAGGATAAGTTGTTTCTGTAGCATACAAGTGAAAATTGAGGAACTACCCTTCATTCGTCATGCTCTGTGCAATTTTATTTCCAAAATGAAAAAGAAAAAGAAGAAGAAGAGAGTAGTGTTTATTGTAAATAAACTTTAATTTGACACCAAACCAAACAATAATGTGCATTTAAGAGTGTCTTATCACTTTCACTTGCTATCATGTCACATAGCCCATAGGAGCAAGAAGATCACGTGAATGATCCATTTTGTTTTGGGGCTTGATGATTCCTCAATGTAGACTGATTTCACAATCACATGGTTTTCTTGTCATTGTATCATACCAATATTATCAATGGTTATTGAAGAAGTTGTTCACTTCGTCTTTCACCTTCTGTGGACATAAATATAATTGTTGACCAGCTATTATCGGAAGCTGCAGATGCCATCTTTAACGTGTTTGCATATTTTCATGACGTCACGTTTATTTACATTTGTGTAAGGTTGCATGCCACACCTGCTGTCCAATCCACTGGTCTTTGCTTCTTTGTGGCTCACAAGTCACAACTAAGTTCCACCCGCACCTTCAATATAACATGTCAGGATGTCAAATATCAAATGACTTTTAATTAGGCATCTTGGCGATTATAATATCAAAACAATTTTATATATAAAATTTTAAGTTTACTTTTGAGTTGCAGGGGTCAAGTCATGATACATTACAAGGAATTTAATCTGAAACTGCTGCTGATATTTGGAGTTCTCCTACCCAACCCCTCGTTAACAATTTAAGTTGGTGTCAAATATGAATACACAGGATACTAAATAGTAAATCTAACAAGAATGGATAAATATCACTTCACTTCAATTGATTTTAATGGTTATGGATGTGAAGATAAAATATCCAATATTCTTACTCTTTAGTTCAGGGTACTTGTGCTCTAAAATCAACTTTTATAATTACTGCATTGGTCGAATTTACTTGTATATGATGTATTATTATGCTATGCATATTTGTACAATGAAATGCTTATGTGTAGGTAAATGTTACAGAGATGAACTTTGTTTCTGGACACAGTTCGGGGCCAGTCAGCCAAAACTGTGTCAAGTCGGAACAAGAAGGTGCAATTACTCTTTTGCTTTTACTTCATTAGAATTCAACTAGCATCCGTTATTTTGTTCGTGTGTTTCTATTTATATTCTCCTCAACAAGTAATCATAACTATCCTGTATTTGCATAAATTGACAGTTTCAGCTCAGGTGAACTTTGTTTCTAAACACAGTTTGTGGCCAGTCAGCCAAAACTATGTCAAGTCGGAACGAGAAGGTGTGGTTTCTCTTTTGCTTTTACTTCATTAGAATTCAACAAGCAATCCTTAGTTTTGTTTGTGTGTTTCTATTTATATTCCCCACCAATAAGTAATCATAACTATTTGCATCAATTGGCAGTTTCAGCTCAGGTTGTTTCTCGACACAATTCGGAGCGCGTCAGCCGAAACTGTGTCAAGTCGGAACAAGAAGGTACAATTTCTGTTTTGCTTTTACTTCATTGGAGTTAAACAAACAATCCAATATTACATATTTACTTTGTATATTTCTAATTTATATTCCCATCCAACAAGTAATCATAACTATTTTGTATTTGTATCAATTGGCAGTTTCAGCTGAGAATATCTTGCAGAAGCGTAGAGACCGTCTCTATTTGTGGCAAATATTTTTTGCCAACCCATACGAGTGGTGGGATAATAGAAACAGTAAATTGAACCCCAGAATGCCCGACTTTAAGCACAAGGATACCGGTGAGGCACTCTGGCTATTTGACAGTGATCCTCCATGGATCAATCAACAACTCCGATTGCTTGATTCAAGATTGAGCAAACAAAGCCCAGGAAAACCCAGAAATGGTAGGTCAAATCTGTCCCCCTTAGTTTTTGATGATCAAAGAACTTGGAAAACTCATGATTGAGCTCAGATAGTATTGCCTTTGGATTTCTTCCTGTCTTCTCTTGGGATTATGTTCTTTCTAAATCCTTCTCCAAGAACATAAACAAATACAGGTTAAATAATCTAGCCTTTTGGACTGCAAATACAGAAAAATCTCGAGCTATGTTGCACAAGTGAGGTGGCGATAAGATATGGGTACGGGAATACATTTTTTTTAATTTTAGGGTGCCACTCCGTAGGATACTTCCGTTTTTTTATATTTTGTAATGTATAACACTTGTAAAATATACAGAAACAACAACATTGTAATAAATACACTTAAACGTTGAACTTTAAGTTTTGAAAAATTGTGAAAAGGCACCCCCAACCTTCTCGCTATGGATTCTCTGGTTCCTCGTATCCATTTCTTTATTCGCATATTTGCTAGGTGGTGATTCTCTGGTTCCTCGAATCCATTTTTTTATTCACATATTTGCTAGGTGGTGAATCGGGTGTGAATCTGATGCAAAGTGCACCTGCACCAGCCTTTTATTTGAATTTGATGCTGTGATATGGTGTTTTTAAGAGAGTTTGTGCATTATATATCTGAAGAAATATCAGATTATACAACTAATTTCTAGTTTTTTCAGGTTTTCTGAAATTGAAATTTTGAATTTAGCCTGTGTTAAGTTTAGATTCACTTAAGCTAGTTGCCTTTAAACCTACTCCCGTGGCCTTGTATTGTTGCATCATAATATTTCTTGAGCGTTTTTATATATTTATATGTTGGTATTATTTCTATACTACACAACATGATGGTGTCTTTGGATGTTGTACCATGTGATTAATGTGTTGTACTGTACAAAACATAAAACGTGTGGTACAACACCTATAATCCTGATACTACTCAATAGGGCTGCATCAACAATTTATTTTTATGGAGCCGAAAACATATACTCCCTCCGCCGCGTAATTACTTTTACATTTATTTTATTTGGACGTTTTACAATTACTTTCACATTCTCATTAAGAAAAATAAAATACACTTGCAAAAGTCAATAAAATATTATTATTTTATTAAATCTCACTCTCACGTGTTTCTTATTTTCTTAAAAAAATGTGACACCTACTGTGAAAATGTTTTATTGCCTCAAAAAGGTGTAAAATATCAACTGATAAATTAATTCAACTGTATTTGACAATCTACATTTCTTCCACCCATATGTATAACTTCCCATATCTTGAGAATTTCAGTATCTTACCTATATTTGTTGTAATTTTCAATATATTAGTTCAAAAAGAATAATACTTATAAACCATTATACACTACAGACCGTTTGTTTGAAATTTTATTAGGGTGAAATTTGATTTATATTAAATTACTACCTCCGTCCCGGAACACATTGCGGAGTTCACTTTATCTTCGTGTTTTAGCGAGCGAGTTGTTTATTAGTATATGAAATAATAAAATAATTTTTAAAGTAGGGTATGATAGATCTACCTCTTCTTTATTATAAAATAATTTTAAAATTACTTTATCATTTCAAATATTAATAAAAAATTCACTTGCAAAAACACGAGAGAAATAGTAGCCCCGCAATGTGTTGTGGGACGGAGGGAGTAATATTTAATAGTGATTGGTGTTGTATTATTATATTGTATCGATTGAGAAATATTGAAGAAAGATTAAATGAACATTAAAAAAGAGATGGTGTGATTGTATCGTATTTTGTAAAATAAGTATGACTCACAAAGTTACAAATTCATTCAAGGTGAGTTTCAAAACAAATATACCCTAAGTTATGTAATGACATCTGTGATCTTAGGTAAATTTGGAGGGAGGGAATAGGAACGAAATCAAAATGTGACATTTGGTTGGAACGTATAATTTCAAAAAATGAAGTTTCATAGCAAAAAAAAAAAAAAAAAAAGGATTTCCATTTCTCATTTTTTCGGTATGTACATATATTTATCTAATTTTTTTTATTTTGTCCTCTAATATTTTTTTTTTGTCATTATAGTATATTAATTGTCATTAGTTTATAAAATAAATTTTAATAAAATATGATAATTGTAAATAGTTATTAGTAAAAGTTTTCAAGTAAACTAATGAAATCTACTGTAAAAATAGCCACTCTAGGTATAAAATAAATAATTCAATAATAATGGACCTATACATTACCAATCACTATTACTACCAATCTCCTACATATAAAATAAAATAATTTAATAATAATGAACTTGTTTATTTCTAATCCTTATTGCTATCCCTAGTAAATTAAGCACCTCATTATCATTCGATAAATGACGCCGATGAAATCTCTTGTTTGAGATATTTCTTGGAATGTGAGGGCATTTCCAGTGGTTCATCCACCGCGAAATTATTTTGAAATTTAGGATAAAACGAGGGATAGTAATTTTACGTACATCACTATCCCTGTGATTAATTTGTCCATCATGACTGTTGTGTGAAATTACATATTTATCATTGTTACTCATGTTTTTTCACAAATTTTAAATTACATATGAAATGTAATATCTAATTATCCAATAAAATTTCCAACAAAGTAAACGTAAGATACATATACCTACTGTTCAAGTCTCAAATATTAACCTACACGCTACGATATAAATAGGGGATAAAAAATAAAAAATTGTGACAATCCCAATTAAAATTGTACTACTTCAGAACCAGGGGAATTTGCACCTTTAGAATTATACATGAATTGAAAAAAAAAAGTAAAGTAGTGATATATAAGTAAATATATGATTTTTTTTATGTATATACATACAAATCAATGTTTCCTTTTTAGATACAGTATAAATTGGTATGGAATGTTCAAATAAAGAAAGTGTACAAATTCCTCTAAACAGCCCACCCCCGATTTGAATTTGGTGTTGTACAGGATCCTCCTATACAATACAAATACTAGACGTAAACTCGCGCGATATTCACGGACTGAAAGAAGAATTATATGTATAATAAACAATTAGATGTAAATAATTTTTTTAATTAAATTTTATGAATGTGAATATGATAATAAATGTACATCAATGTAATGTATAAGATCTTTTTTTTTTTAATGAATGTAATGTATTAAAGAAAAGTTGAGTGATATAAATGTAATTTTAATATTTTATTACAATAATACTAAAAAGACCATGTCATAAATTATTCTTAAATATAATAACTGGCATATTTAAACTCTAAAAATATAATAATTAACAATACAAGTTATTATATGTCTGCTGTATAAATAATTGTAGATCACAAAGATGTCAAAAATTAAAGTAACATGTGTAGCATAATTGAACATAAATTTGATCAATTTAAATTAAATTAGTATATTTCAAATTAAAGGCATGTTCATAAATATAATATTTAAGTTAAATTAATAGATGAAATTGAATCGGTAAATTGATTTGAAATTATATGACTTAAATCATCCAATAAAATGAGTCAACGTTTCCTAATATAATTAGTTTATATTTAATTATTAAAAAAAAAAAGAATGTATTTAGACAAAATATACGTTAAGGTTAATTAAACCACATGTTTTAGAAAGAGTCAAATTATCACAATATAAGTAACTAGTGTTAGACCCGCGAATTTCGCGGGATTGTAAATAAAATTATTTATAGAATAAAAAAATTATATGAAAATATTTTTTTTGATGTTTTAATATATTTACAAACAAAGAAATATTTAGTTTAATTGAAATTTAAATACTTAATCATGTAATTGTGTATTATTTGCTTCAATATTATATAAATTATAAAATACGAATAAAGCTTCAATATTTATCTTTGCTTAAAAAATAATAATACTAATTAGAATTTTTGGAAAATTTCTCTATATACAACTTTCATTGTGTATTTGAAAATCAAGAAACTAATTTAATATATGTATCAAGAATCTCAAGTCTTAAAAATAAGTTAACCACTCATTAAAGAGTTACATTTTAAACTCTTAGTTGTAAAACATTAGTTTTCAATGTTAATAACTATAGGTTGAAAATTATAGGTTAAAATTCCACATGTCATTTGATTTGTAGACCACCACGTACTCATACTCTCATAGGAATAATTAAGTACACCTTTCAAAAGAGTTATTTATCATAAATCTATCCAATCAACTTTCATTATACTGGATGCACTAAATTATAATTAAGAAAAAATATATATTTGATTAAAAAATCTTAGAACATAAAAAGTTCATATGACTATCTATAATAATTTGAGCATTCAACACTAAAATATTTGCAACAAAAAGCTACCACTACTATGACAGCAAGTACTCATATTTTACATTTTTCCTAAACCATTACTTTGTCAAAAGAAGAATATAATGTTTAATTACAAAATAAAAAATTTAACTATGATAAATTGTTATTACATGAGTCTTTCTATAAAGTCTTATTGAAACATGGAGATAGAAAATATTATAATATATAAGCCTCATTATAAGTTGAAATTCATCTGAATGAAAAATATTTAAATACAAAGGTATATCTTCATTATATACAAAGAATCTTCAATAAATGTATTTTTTTCTAATTTGGTGTAAATAGCGTCAAACACAATTATTGAATGAGATTATTATATATGCTAAAGTTTTTTATCTACTAATTGCTACTAATGTTCAGTAAGTGAAAATATTTTTTTAAATACATTCAACAATGTCAAATAAAATAAAAATAAATCATATAGTAAGAATATTGAGAATCTAACTCAACATATGTATTTATGACTTCATATGAGGCCTCAAACATTAGAAAAAAGTTTAAATATTTTATTTTATATTTATCATATCAAGACTTTGGCCACGTCTTAAAAATAAGTCAAACAAAAAATTAAATATATAAATTATAAACTCTTAATTGTAAAATATTAGTTTTCAATGATAATAAATATAGGTTAAAAATTATGATGTAAAATTTCATATGACATTTGGTTTGTAGACCACCAAATACACATAAGATTGAGCATATCTTTTAAAGAGTTATATATCGTGACTCTATTGCACTTAACTCTATTATATTGGATCCATTGTATTAATAAGACACTAAATAAAAATAATTAATTAAAAAAACTTAGAACATAAGAATTAAGTAAAGTACATTTTTTTAATCTTTTAACTTTGGTTAATTTGAGTTTTCGTCCTGTTAACTTTTAACTTTCAAATTTTGTCCTACAACTTACAAAATTTATGTTTATTGTCCTATTACCTTCTATACCACGTAACTCTTTCAGTAAATCTGGCATGACATTTTGAATTCATCCAATAAATATGCTTGCATGTAATGATTAATTATGCATTGTCATTCGAACCAATCTATACATGATTACTTATTCATTGTCGAGCAGGTGCAATTTCATTTTTTGAACAATAATCTCTTTTATTGTTGGTTCAAATTGCAACCAAACATTAAATTGAGATTTTGTTTGCAAAGATTCAAAAGTTTAAATTAGATTGCAATTTGTAAAAAAGTTGTGATTTTATTTGCAATTAACCCTTTATTTTAATGCATTATATCAATAATTTATCACATCTTAAAAATAAGTCAACCACAAATAAAATATATAATTATAAACTCTTAATTGTAAAATATTTGTTTTCCATGATAATAAATATAAGTTGAAATCATTATATAATATTTCAAATGACATTTCATATATAGACCACCAAATACTCATAAGATTGAGTATATTTTTTAAAAGAGCATGTCATACGTCTATTGCACCTAACTTTATTTTATTTGATGCAATGTATTAATAATATATAGTAATTAATTAAGAAAAACTTAGAACATAAGAATTAGGGAAAATACACTTTTTATCTTTTAACTTTGGCTGACTTTGGTTTTCGTCCAATTAAATTAGAACTTTTGAATTTCGTTTTATAACTTACAAATTTTTTATTTTTTGTCCTATTACTTGCTAGACCAGGCAACTCTTTCAATAAATTTGATATCGCATTTTGAATTTCAACCTATAAATCACAAAAAATTGGTGTTACGTGATATTTATCATAAGAGTTACATTGTGTAGCAGGTAACAGGGTAAAAAAAAATTGTAAGTTATAAAACGAAATTCAAAATTCCAAAGTTAACATGAAAACCAAAGTTAAAGGACAAAAAAAGTGTGATTTTTCTAAGAATTATATACAACTATCTCTAATAGTTAAGACATTCCACCACTAAAATATTGACAAATATAAATGTACCACTACAATGAAAGCACTGGAGTTCGTCTTTAAAAATGCTCACATTACAACTTTTTTCTAAATCACTATTTTGTCATGTAGTGAATAGAAAATGTAATTACCAAATAACAACTTAAATTATGAAAGTCCATGCCTATATTCTTGCATGAGTTTTATTTTTATTTTTATATTGCGTCTTATTACGGAGGTGGAAAATATTGGAACAGATAAGCACCATTAAAAATTGAATTTCATTTGATTGAAAAATATCTAAACACAGATATTTATCATCTTATACACGGAGAAGCTTAAATAAGATTAACTTATATATTGGTGTAAACAACGTCAAACGCAATTCCTGAATAAAAATATTATATAAGCTAAATGTTTTATTTACTAATTGTTATTGTTCACTAAGAGATAATGTTTTTTCCTAAAGATATTCTCATCAATGCCAATTTAGAAAAAAAAAACTCATATAGTAAAAATATCGACAAATAGGGTGGAAATATTATACACTTCCCATCTTGAGATTACTTGCACACCTCAATTTTTCGTCCGTTACAGATAGAGTTGTATTCATACATTGTGTTTATATTATTTTTATATAAAATATATTATTGACAACGTTAAAGATTAAGTCTTAAGTAGTACTCCCTCCGTCCCAAACTTAAGTTCTCATTTGCCAAAAAGGTCCGTCCCATACTCATTTGTTACATCTACTTTTGGCAAAAAAGTAACAATATTTTTTAATATTATATTCTTCATACACTAATAACCAAAATATCTACTTTATCACTTTAAATACTAATAAATAATTCTTTTCTTAATAACCGTGCAAACAGTAAACGAGAATTTAAGTTTGGGACGGAGGGAGTATATTTTATATAATAAAATGATAAACACGACGTATAAATACAATCCTATTTGTGAAGGACGAAAATGGAGGTGTGCAAGTAATCCCAAAACGGTGGGAGTATTAAATAATTATCATTATAAGTTAAATTTCATCAAAATAAAAAATATTAAAAATAATGATTTCTCTTCCCTATATATTAAGAATCAATAAGAATAGTATCTTATACACCTTGGTGTAAATAATGTCAAACACAATTACTAAATGAGATTATTATATATGCTATGGTTGTTTATCTACCAATTACTCCAAATGTTTAGTAAAAGAAAATATTTTTTTCTAAATAAATTCAACAGTATCACTTTAGAAAAAACTCATACAGTAAGAATATTGAAAACCAAACTTAATATATGTATTTGTAGCCTCATATGAGGCTTCAAACATTAGAAAAAGGTTCATCTTTTATTTTATATGCATCATATCAAGAATCTAATCACATATTAAAAATAAGTTAACCACAAATAAAATTTACAAATTATAAAATATTAGTTTTCCATGATAATAAATATAAGTTGAAAATCATGATGTAAAATCTCACATGACATTTGGTTTGTAGACTACCAAATACTCATAAGATTGAGTATACCTTTTCAAAGAGTTTTATGTCATAACTCTATCACACTTAACTTTATTATACTGGATGCACTGTATTAATAAGATATTAAGAAAAAAAATTAGAACATAAAAATTAGGGAAAATGCACTTGTTTATCCTTTAACTTTGGTTATCATTGGTTTTTGCCCGGCTAATTTTGAATTTTTGAATTTTATCCTAGAACTTACAAATTTTGTGTTTATTATCCTATTACCTGCTATACCAGGTAACTTTTTTGGTAAATCTGACGTGACATTTTGAGTTTCATCCTATAAATTACAAAAAAATTGTGCCATGTGAGATTTACGGGAATAGTTACTTGGTGTATCAGGTAACATGATAAAAAATACAAATGTGTATAAGTTATAGGACGATATTCAAAATTTCAAAGTGAACATAAAACCAAAGTTAACGAAATATTTATCTAAATAATGTTTAAACAATTTAACAGAAATTTTATTTAAACAATTTTTTTTAATAACTAAAAACACATCAGCTATATCAAATCAATTAAACATGTTTAAAATATTATTGATATGGATAATTTTGAATAAGATAAGTAGATATATTTATTTATTTATTTATGAGACATTAATATAAACCATTGACTTATCCTTTCTATAAAAATCTCAATTTCCTAACCTATTTGAAGGATGAAATTGAACTTTTAAATATTATATAATTATGTGTTCAATGTACATTAAAAATATATCTTGACCTGCATTTTCAAATTTTGATTAATTATACCTAAAAATTCACGACCCCTATATCTCGAGAAACAATAATCGATCAACCTCGTTTCTACACAATACAATTATTTTTTAACAACTAACCTAGACCAAATTCATATAGTTATTATATTAATAATTTGGATAACATTACGTACATAAATGATAATGTCTTACATAATTAATTATTCTATAACTAATGACTAATATCATCAATCAATAATATATTACAAATGAGAAATAATTGTATTTAGATGTTACATATTGTAATCTATCAAGGTTGTTGTAGTAAAGATGAAACGACTTAATAAAAGGTATTATTCATATAAATTATTTATGCAGCACGCAAAGTCAGTGCACTACTTTCATTTATATAGGTAATTCAAATTAGACATTAGTACCAGGTAACGTCTAATCACAACAATTTACAATTATTTCAAATATCTAATTTCATGCTAAGCAACGTCGTTTTTTCGCTTCTTCAAGTGGACATAAAAAAAATTATAAGAAATAAAATAAAACATTCATCTGCTTAGTATATAGCGACATTAATACTATAATTATGTTATTAATTATAAATAATAAGAAATATTGCTTACTTCACAAAATATTATATTTCTTAATCTTATTAAATTAAACACGATTAGTGACAGATAATCATATTATATGAATCAATGGATTTTAACCCCAGTAAATTATATTGAAAAAATAATATTTCATAAAGTCCATATAGAGTATTAATTAATAGTTTACTTATTGTATTACTGATTGAGCATCACTATACCATGATTCCATATAAAATTTTATATTCTACACATTATAATAAAGATATTAATCATATATGTTTGAGTTCTATGCAATATATGGAGTATCTTTTAGTCATAAAATTTCATTCATCAACATTGTACATATATTCATTGATAGTGGTAAAGATCTAACATGAACAACAATATTTTCATGTGCAGACTTTTTTTTATTTATATTTCTTAAAAAATTACTTATAAGATAGATATTAAGATGATATATTTAATTATTATAATAAATCTTTTGGCAAATTATTCATATATTATAATTATGTACAAAATATTAAACTACTAATTTAATGAATGAAATGGAATATACATAGATTATGCATTCACTTTTAATTTATAAATTAGTGCCTCTAGGAGTTTAGTTTGGGTTTTTAAGGTATGTATGTGTAATATAGTGTATGATGGTGACAACATATGAATATTACGTTTTTTTTTTTAAGGTATGCATGTATGTGTAATACACTTTCATGCTAATTTTTTTTTTAACTAAGTATACTAATAATTATTATATTCTCAATTTTTTATAAAAATTGCACAAACACTAATTAATTTAAAGGATGGATTGCAACATAAACACTCTTAGAAATGAGTTTTAGGAGTATAAAGATATTGTACACTACTACATCATTAAAATAGAACAAATCAATAAAACGAACTATAGACTAAAAATTGATATAGAGTGCAATCTCATTATCACAATATTACTACTCTTTACTTTGCCTTTGAATAAATCCAGTCCAAACACCACAGTCTCCTCCATCTTCGTGACCTTTGTTTTTATATAAAAATTGAACAAAAATCTACATAAGGAACTAATTAAGAATTAGAAACAAAACAATAATTAGGAAAACAAAATGAAAAATTCTGATAAAATTAATTAAGTTTAAAAAATGAAAATCAATGGAAGAAGAATATTTTTCCTCCAAAAAACAAAGGCAAGTTATGTTCACCCAATTTCCACCGAGCATGTTGAAAGGTGATTGTTGACGATGTCCTTCCACATCTAAATACACTAAGATGAATAATAAAACGGTGTATCGCTGAAAATTGCAAATTCTCTATTACCGAATGAAATTAACGCGATTTAGTGAACAAAGAAATCATGCATCCCTAAACTTCAATGAAAATAAAATGATTATATTGAATCAATTACCAACAAAATATTTGAATCAATGAATAGCTAGATGAGAAAAAATCTAAATAAGTAGAGAAACAAAAAAATCGTGACAAACTACTAATAAACAATAAACCTAAACAAACGAAAATACAAGAAAGAAGAAGAATAAGTTGGATTGTGACACACTTCAAATTTCTGTGGAGTATTTATACTATAAAAACTGGGAAGAAATGAAGAAAGGTTGACAAAATTAACGTATTTAGAGGAGAGAATGAAGCTAAAATAAATATATGGGCAATTATTGGGAATAGATGAAGGAATAATAATGGAGAGTTACCATTACAAATTTTACAAATTACAAATAAAAAGAAGAATTTGTGAGAAAAAAAGATTTTGAAATAGAGTGTTGTGACTTTGCCACATAGGACAAAATACACTTGTCTTTATAGTATAGTAGGATATATATGCAATCACATATATAGAAATAATTTTATCTAATTTGAAAGAATATGAATTAAGCCATCACATAAAAATTAGTCAATTTTTCCTAATATAATTAGTTTATATCTAATTATTAAAAAAATGGTGTATTTAGACAATATATAAGTTAATGTTAATTAAAATACATATTTTATAAATAGTCAAATTTACCTAATATAAGTAATATATATTCAATTACATACTTAATGTCAAGAATTTAAATTATTTTTCGAAATAAAAAAAACAATAGAAGTTGTTAATCAGTTGAAAATATCAAAGATATATTTTGATTGTATCTATAACTTTCAAATTAAATTAGTATTAACATCGAAATTATTATTCATAGAAATAAAAATAAACATAGAAATTATTATTTATAGAAATGAAAATTAATATACATTGAATTTTAAATAATACATTAACATAGAATTGTAATTAAACATAGAAATTTTTATTTATAGAATTTTAATTAATACATTGAATTGTAAGTAATACATTAAAATATTGAAAAATAATATACATTGACAATCTTAGGAAAATTCAATTTTAAACATATAATCAACGATTCTTCATCTTCACATTAAATTGGATATTCCACTTCATCTTCATTATTGATCTTCAATCCTAAAAAATAATCAAAACCATTCACACAATGATAATGATTTTCATATGATCACAATATAATTAAACAATAATTAATCAAAAAAATAAAGAAACAACATAATTAGAATTCACAATAAAAAAGCATTTGTTAAAAAATATAGTAAATGCATTGGCATGTATAGATTTGTATCCTGCCAAATAAAAAAAAAATTAAGAAAAAAATCATTAGTAAAAGAGATTAAATAAAAGGTGCGGATTTCATTCATACAATAATACGATCAAAAATATAAAATAAAAACATAAATAACTTGACAACTATAGATTCGCATCATGCAAAAAATAAATATGAAGATTTACATGAAAGATGGGTTGATGAAATTTACAATACCTTGAGATGTATAGATTCGTATCATGCAAAAGAAAAATATAAACAATATCTTGAGATGTATAGATTCACCGAAAAATAAAAAAATTTAGATGAAAGAAGAATCAATGAAAAACTTCATAAGAAAATTGTACGAGTTCATAAAAAAAAGAACTAATTAATTTGCCAAGAATCGGACCTTTTTTTCTTGGAAGAATTTCGAATTCATTCGCCAAGAATCTAACGATTTTTTTTCTTGAAATTTTTTCAAAAGATGAAAGAGAGAGATCAGATGATTTTTTAGGATAGAATATTAGAATTGATTTTTGGTTGTGTGAGTGAGATGATATATATATAAAGTATTGTGATAGAATCAACGGTCAATATTAGATTATAGATTAATTTTGAATGACTAAGAATAGTTTTTAAAGTCAATGAATTGACTGAATGAAAAGAGAGAATTTTCAAAATAGAGAGATGCGGGCTTGCCACATAGGCTTAAAAAACTTTGTATATATAGGATACTAAGATATGGTTAAACCAATTGGTTTGACCATATATTTGGCTTTGTAGGGTCAAATCAATTGATTTAACTATGTATTTGTGATGCATAAGAGAATCATGTACAGAATAAGATCCAAATTCATCTTCCCTGCTTCAAATGACCGCAACTTGGAGTTAGTAGTATTGGCCGAATCGAAGATCCAAATTTTTGTTTGATGGTTGTAATTGCATATCACTAAGTGTGCGATAGTGGTGAAGATTTTTGTCGTTGATTTCTTCTTTGAGGAGGAGATTGTATTTTTGTTATGATTTATGCTTTATTAATGGTGGTTGCTTTGTTGTGGGATTCACTCCTTTTGGAAAATCTTTATAATATTATTGAATGTAGATTTGTTTCTTAATATTAATTATTGAATTGATTTTATATTTTGTTGTGAAGATAATTGTGTAGGTGGACATTTTTGTAATATTAGGTCTAATTTTATTTGTAATAGTAATAGTGTAGATGGGTGGTACTAAATATTAAAGTGTAATTTCACTAAATATATGTAACAATTTATGGTTTAAACCCTTTGATTTACAACCCTCAGAACATGTTGCTACTTTTTGTTTCTAAAAGGTCAAATTAGCGACTTTATAATATTCAAAGAAAGAACCAAAAGCGTGGAGAAAGGGAAGGCGTCATGTCATCACTACTTTTTTCCTTTTCAACTACTGCCTTAATGGACTTTCTTCTTCCAGTGTAAACTGCTCTGCTACTACTTAATGTTTTCGGACAAAGGTTTTTTGTGTTCGAATGGGATCCTACGAAACTGATTCTCTAAGCAAGAGATGTCCGAGGCTGATATCTCTTACAGGTTTAATTTCATTTCAATCCTTTTTGTTCCATCAATTTTCATTCGGTCAATTGGGTATTCTTTGATTATTATTTTGATCTCCCTATGATTTGTTCATTTTTATACGAATTAACTTTTTACGTATATATTGAAATTGAAGAATACGATTTCTGGGTGATTAAAAAAAAATGGGTGGAATTTGGCGGATCGGTTGATGATGAAATCTTTGTGATATTTGATTTTTATTTTTTTCAATTTATATTCAAGATTGAATCCGTTTCTGTTTGTTTGAAAATTCTCAATTAGATGAGTTATTCAGTTTGATAGGTAAAATTGGATATTAAACAGAAGTAGTACATTCGATTGAGTGTTAAGATTATCACAGATTTGCAGTAAGAATTTTAATTCACGGATTTGATTTGAGGGAAGGGTTTTAAAAACCAAAATGACTCAAAATTAGAGTTATGAATTTCAAAATCATCAAGCAAAAGGGTTTGTTATAATGTATCTGAAATTCATAACTGGCATTCATCAATCCAAACACAGCATAAGAGTGTTTGTGAAGTACCTAAAGAGCACAATCCATTCCTGCTTAAGAACAATGGTATAGAAATAGAGTGATTTATTGAAGGTATCAAAAACAGTCACTTTGGATCTTTGCATTTAGTGGTGGAAATTATGTTTGTTCAGAAGATGAATTATTAAAAGTAGAAGGTTTGTACAAAGGTCGTATAACACGATCACAGTCATCTTGTAATTGTCTCGTAAACTTGTTACCAGGAAAGATAAAGTAAGCAAAATCAAGTTGTGCTCTTTATGGATTTTAGGTAACTTTTTCCTTAGCATATATAACTTGTGATCTAAATCGTTTTTATTTTCTTCGTTTTGACAGTTGTGGTTCTTGTGGATATCATCTCAACTTAACGTCTTCCAATCGCGTGACATCCAATATAGGCTCCAAGTACAGCAAGTCCATCAACAAGGGCTTAATCTCTTTTCTTTCTATCGATCCCAGTCGATTTACTCAAGTCGATAAAGTGAACTGTCTCCCTATATCTTGGGGACCTTATCGTCCGAAATCCAAACTCCTCTGCCGCAATTGTGGACATCTCATTGGTTATGGATACGGAGATTCGACCGCTCTTTGTGGTCTTGACTCACCAACCTCATCCACCTCGTCTTACAAGAAAATCATCGTAAAGATTCAAGCTTTACAACCTTCTCAACACTCCTAGTTCATCAGTATGGAGAATTCTACTTCCATCCTCCACCTTCCAGATGATTGCTTATATTTCATTTTCCAAAGGCTCGACTCTGGTTCTGACCGTGAAGCATTTGGACTAACTTGTCGTCGTTGGCTTCATATTCAGAATTTAAGCCGTAGATCTTTGCAATTCCAATGCTCACTCACAGAACTGAGGCCGATCTCCCTATCCCAGCCTTCAACCAGCATAAGTTCCTTCCATTTATATAGGTTGCTCAACCGGTATCCATGCTTACAATTCCTGTCTCTATCGGGCTGCACCGAGCTTCCAGATTCAGGTCTATCCCTATTAATTCTTTACAGATCAGAGCTGCAAAGTTTGCATCTTGATTGCTGTTTCAGCATTACGGATCACGGGCTTTCCTTCGTTGCAACGGGATGCTCGTTTCTTACAAACATCAGTCTCTATCGATGCAACATAACCGACAGTGGTCTGGAGACCTTATCCCAGTTCTGCTTAGCTCTGAAACACGTGAACCTCTCATACAATTCGCTCATCTCTGATCGTGGAATAAGGGCTCTTTCCAAAAACTGCCAACATCTCCGAGCTATGAACGTGTCCCACTGCAGAAGCATAGATGGGGTCGGCTTTCAAGGGTGCTCTTGTAATTTAACGTTCTTGGAAGCCGATTCCTGCAAGTTCGAACCGGAGGGTATACGGGCCATTTTCAGTGGAGGTGGGCTCGAATACCTGAACATCTCGAATCTTAGCTGGTGCATTCGTGGGCATGGATTCGGGGCAATAGATACAGGATCTATATCTAACCTGAGAGTACTCAATTTTCGACTTTGTAGAACAATTGGCGATGAGGCAGTCGTGAAAATCGCGAAGGAGTGTCCGTTTCTTGAGGAGTGGAACTTGGCTCTATGCCATGATGTAAGTATGGTAGGGTGGGAAGCAATTGGGAGCCACTGCTCTACCTTGGAACGGCTTCATGTGAATCGGTGTAGGAATCTTTGTGATCGAGGGTTGCAGGCTTTACGAGATGGCTGTAAACGGCTGAAACGACTGAACGTGGGTCGATGCCCACGGGTCAGCTGGACAGCCATTGAGACGTTTAAGCTTTTGAGAGGTAATGTGCAGATTATAGATGAAGAGGTGGTGTGCATTGCGCCTCAAAGGCTCTTTTAGCAGAAACAAATGTTCAGGAATAAAATTTATAACAAATGTTCAGGAATAAAATTTATACCAGATGATCAAGCATGAAAAGTGTAGTCGAAATCTTCTGTTCGACAGGGATTACATTGCTACTGATTAATGCAATTTTTGGTTTTCGAAAAAAAAAAAAAAAAACTCATATTTTTTTAATCATCATTATTGACTTTAAAAATACACATTGGTAACAATTAAAAAAACATTTAACGACGTCGGTTGACTTACTACTCAAGAAAGGGCACCACCTAGAAGGATTGGTTCTTTTTTTTTTTAAATCAAAATTGTGCATAGATGTCCATCGAAAGTAAATTGCAATAATCAACTTTATATCCACGGAATGTTTTATTTAAATGAATTTCATAATATTTTTATTTTATCTATTTTACTTAATTATTTTATCTATTTTGGTGATGGTATTTCTAGTGACTAGAACAATGAGGGAAGAATTCTTGAGTTCTTTCCTTGTGGATTTTGTATATATTGTATATGTATGTTGATGAATGAATGGACGACTAAGAGGTCTCGGGTGGCTGGCGGCATGATGGTCGAGGGGTCTCTGGCCAATGGTGGCTAGCGATCTGACGATTTGGTGGGGCGGAGAGTGTCTCTGGCCGTTGGCTGTCCAATGCCTGAGAAGTCTCTGACCGCTGGTGGATGGTGGCCTGACAACCAAGATGAATACGATTGTGCTATGACACTATCCAGAAGTTGGTCTTGGTTGGATGAACAATCAATTATTTGGATATCAAAACATATATGGCCAAACAATTGGACATAATTTTGGTGGACGGGAGGAAGAATCATTATTTACTCTATTCATTCCACTATAAACTTCCCATTTTTTTCCTTTTGGTTTTTCTCCCCTACAAACTTCTTTTAGACAATTACTTTTTACAGTTTCTTTCTCATTTCCATGAATTTTTTTTTGCATCAATACATTAATTTTTCTTTTTTCCTATTACATTTTGTTATATAACTATTACTTTAGTATTTGTCTTAATTGTGTGCCCAAAATTTATAGAAAGTTCATAATGGAACAAAGGTAATTGTGCACAAAAGTATCACTACCTTAATTTTTTAATTTTATACTATTGCTCTTTACAAAATCACTAAACAATAATACTTCATAATTCACGTAGAATTGAATTCAAAAAAGAATTTGTCAAAGGACTTAGGAAAAAGTGATGATTTATTATCAAGCTGCCCTCGCGAAACAGTTTTAGGTTTGTGCAAAGAACGTATAATTTTACTACAATAGCATTTTACAAGGGTAATAGACAACGTTGGTAGAACATTTTCATACATTCAAATTCAAAACTAATACAAAATAATTTTCTTGATTTCCTTTCAATGGAACCAGATTATTTTTTACTCCTCGTTTCTCTTTGGAGGTAGGTGGAAGCTTGCTTTGCCACAAGATGACAGTCCTCTTGATAGGGGTAATTCCTCAGGAAACTGAATCCTCTTTCTTTTGTACTGCGAATGCGCTTATGCTAGACTAATGAAAAATAAGAATCTGGATAATTTTACTGCGCACCCCATACATTATCCCAAGCAGCAGCACCTGCAGCAGGCTTGGGTCCCTGGATGTAGTTTTGGTTTCCCGGTGCCCCATGAGGAGGTCCAGGTAGACCTTCGCCGCCAGGTGGATGGACCTTGTTTGGCTTAGTTTTAATTCCCAATAGTCTAAGAACAAATCTGGCAAGTTCTCCATATAGCATCCCGGACCTATCAAATAGCTGCACGAAAATCCAACTTATAAATCCATGGAAACAGTGCGTTGTTCAAACAGAATTATTTGCTCTCGTCCACTAAAGGAGGCAACAGATGAATACCTGAAGGAGGGCAGACATAAACATATGGAATGCTTGTGTATTCTGGTCAATCAAGATTGCAATCCTTCCAAAGAAAGTTACTACACCATGCATCTGCCATTGCCAAACAAACTAGTCAGCAGAAGGGTTAACTGTTATAGCTATGAATAAGAAAAAGAGGACCAAGGAAAGTTCACTACTGCCTCAACTGAAGCAAATAGCTTACACTCTTGTCATAAATATTTTTTCATAAATTACCACATGCATGATATAACAGGTTGGGGATTTAGCGGGTTAGTAGTAAAGTTGCACATGATATTCATATAAGATCCTACGAATATCAGCCTAATCAATTTGGAAGAGAAATTGAATAATCAGATTGACACGGAATACAATAGAGTTTCTTTTACTGCCAACCATGACATCAACCACCATAAACTATATCCGACATTAGCTGTTCAGCATCTAAAATAGCAGCAAAATTTAGTGCTGTTTAAAGTGCAAATGCAGCAAAAATAAAAAAACAGAACGCTCTGATAAAAGGACACAAAGTGAGGAGAGGGGGAGAGATATAGAGATAGAGATAGAGAGAGTTTAGCTCACCACTCGCATGAGTGAGATCCAAAAACTTGGTGGTGAAGAAGGAGGTCCATAAGGATTGTTTGGATCCTCACCCATAGGACCTCCCATGCCCATGCCCATTCCATATCCTCCCATCGGACCTCCAAGACCTCCCCCCAGGCCTCCAAGACCCCCTCCAAGCCCACTATTATACATTCCTCCACCACCATACATGCCACCTCCATAAAGTCCACCATAACCTCCTCCTCTATACATGTTATTCCCGTACAACCCGCTGCTGCCATATGAACCAACTCCCCCGTATGATGAACCATACATCCCACCACTTCCATATCCAGAGAAACTATTTACACCTGAACCATAACCTGAAACAAAGCAAAGCAATGGTCACTTTGCGTTAGATAATGAAGAGATCCAAATACATTTGATTTCAGAAATTATATTTCAGAAATTGAAGTGTGTCTATTTTCTTTACACATCGCACCAATCTAGCATTACTGTGTAAAAAAAAGCTGGATATTTTATGAACATACCAAGACTTCAACTAAAAGCATATAATCATTCCAAAAGAGATTATTTGCAGAATATGCAGGTGAACATCTTAACCATTTTCATATCCTTAATATGGAATTCACAAGCTTTTTCAAACAGAAAAATGCCAAAATGTATCAAAATCTGAACTAAATTAATTTGATAATATGAATACAAGATATTGACAGCAAGATAATACACCATTTTACTCTAACATCCACATTTACCAGACAATTGTAATGATTCCACCTGGAACAGCTACCAGGCAGGGCCAACTGAAATTGCGTCAAAGCAATTTGCCTCAAATCTAGTTTAAGTGTTTTCATAAAGACAGTTCCAGGTCATATTGGGCACTCATTCATTTGATGTGAGTGTTGATATTAAAATGTAAATGCAATGACAGATAGAAATCAATAACAATACATAAATAATCACTATCCATAAACTTAAGTTCCATCAACATGATTTTTAGCTGACATGTGCGTCACTATGGAAATAAACATAACCTCAAGCCAATGAATTAATATTTCTAATCATTTAGAGGAAGGGAAGGAGGCGAAGAAAGGATCTTCATACCTCCTCCATAGGTGCTTCCATATGTTTGTTGTTGTTCCCATGGCCTACTTGGGACCGGTCGCCCGAGTGTATTCCTATTGATAGCTGGATTAGCAGTTGAAACAACTTCACCAGGTTGGGCAGTTCCAGAAGCTTCAACTACATCACTCGTGTTTCCAGCAGATGGTGGCCTAAATGGTGCGGCTCCAGAAGAAGCAGTACCAGCTCTTTCCCATGGTTTTGGAGGAGGGTTACCGCCTGCACCTGAATTTAGCCTTATTATGCAAAGCTAAATAATAATTATAACGAATCAAAATCATAAAATTCAATTTTCTCAATGCTACAGCCCAATTTTTAACAGTGGTGCGGAGATATACATTACTGCTCAGTCGTAATTCATGCATCCTCACCTTATTGAGGTGCTGCGGAAAAAATCATGTTTTCAAACTATAAAAAGTGAAAAACCCTTCAAGAAACATTCCCGAATTTATAAAGTACTAATACTTAAGAAGATAGATAATATGTAACTAACTGAAAAATTAAAGGGCGTTAGCAACCAGCATGAAATTCTACCGAGAAAAAGAAGAGTACAATTCATCAACAAACGCCTCTCCAATAAAAGGAACGCTAATCGTCATGAATAAAAACGGTAATTCATAAATCATCAACCGATAAATCAGTAATCATAACGAATGAACGAAGTCCGTAAAGAAGCAAATACTCCCCCAAATCCCGAAAATTAAAATAGAAAACAGTTATAACAAATACTATTGATTGGGAATTGGCAAAATATACCTGATGATTGGCCGTTGTTCTCCATATCGGAAAGGGTTCTCGAACCCTAGAGAGAGAAGGAGGAGAGGGAGAGAGAGAAGGAGAAAATGATCAGCAAAAAAACAGTGGCGATCGTAAAACTTTTATCTGGAAGTCTGTTCCTCGCAAGGCCCAAGAAATTTCTGGACATGAATTGACGAGTTTACCCTTTAATTCTTCCACGTTAAACGCGGTGGCGAAGGTTGGTGGGGTCCTGGTCAATTTCTACTTACTGAGCCGACCCATTTTATAATTATTTTGACTAAACGTATAATTCTTGAATATAAATTTTTAAAAAGTTGAATATAGTAAATTAAAATTATAATTAACTTTGGAAATGTTTTATTCGGTTTGGGAGGATTTTGAAATCCGAATAAATTTTGTTGGATTTTAAAATTCATGTTCAACTGTTTTAAGATATGAGTAGGGTGTATTTAATTTTATTACATGTGCAATGCACTATTATACCTGTATAATTATTTTATAAGTTCTTAATTTATATTGAAGTCTGTGTTTAGGTTTAAAATTATTTATTAGTATTCTCATTGAAGTATTTTTACATTCCAAATACAAAACCGTCTATCACACCTCCTGGTGGACTTTTGATAAAATTATTATTCTTGTATTTGAACGTTTATTTTTTTTTTATGTGAAAGCATGTGGATGTTAAGAAATTTTTGTGAAAATAAAGTTTAATAAATACTATGCTTTATTTATAATAGACAATTTTAATATTATTTGTATTTTACCATATAATTTTTTTATGATATATGCAGTGAAAAAAAATATTGGTAATAGCTACAAATCCTTCTTAAAAAATATGTCAACTCTTATTTATTAATATTCCACATGAGACAACTAATATGAATTGTCTTGAACAAAAATCTCGGGTAGAATGGAGTTAGTAAAAGTTTAGGGATCAATATCATCTCGCCTAAATTGTTTCTGAATATGTTTATACCTTCCAGTGCACTGTCACTTAATCTTATTAAAGTCAATCTAATTTTGTTGCACAATCCGCTTGAATTATCTATATTTCTAAGTAACATAATTGAAGTCTCAACTTTCATATTCAAATTATGATTTGGCACACCATAACACTTCAAGTTATCAAGAGTAGGTGCAAGTATGACTCTGTCCTTCAAATAATTCAGATTACTCATAATATTCTTCAAGTGTAGTTTTGAACGAAACATTTGTAAAATTATCAATGAAGTCTCTTCACTTATTTCTTTTTCAATTAAAAAAAAATCATTTATGAAGTCTTTTGTTTCATACGATTACTCGTACATAATAATTATGCATTAATCTATGTATTGTTTGCATGTTAATTAACTAACCCAAATATATCTCTCAAACTTATTCCAATATGATAAATATGGTCATATGTGTTTGGTGGTTTGTCCAATAGAATATATTGATATATTAATAGTTAGAGTAAGTTTTATATGAAAATGGTTCATGATAAGCTTATCATGAAACTATTTTAAAGTTGTTGTAAATAAGTGCGTAAAATAAAAGACGATATTTGTTCACCCAATTCGTCGGGATTAAAAGAAACTATTGATTAACAGAAAATGGTAAAGTTAATCCACTCACTTTAATGGAGAGTGAGATTCACCATTGCGCCAAAAAACAAGTGGACTTCACTTGCTCCAATAATGACAATTTTTTTCTCTCTTCTCACTTCTATTTATACATACATATATATATATATATATATATATATATATATATATATATATAGATTTTTATGAGTACGTTTCATATGAAAATGGTTTATAATAAGTTTATCATGAAATTGTTTTAAAGTATCGAAAACTTGACTAAGAACATCAAAAAGTTTATCAGGAGTATCATTAATTTATGTTCAATTTTTTTTTTAAAACAATTACAATATAATACTAACGACCTAGATTAATGATACTCATGAAGAAATTATTGATACTCTAATTAAATAATTGATACTTTAAAATTGTTTCATGATAAACTTATCATAAACTATTTTCATATAATAATTTGTCAATTGTTTTATGTCTACTATAATCTTTCTCTGGAGTGATTAATCTAGATAATCTCTTTCTTCTACAAAAAAATTAAGGGAATGTATAGAGTGAAATCGATTCATACATAAACCACTTTGCAATATTTTTTTAGTATAACAACTAATACTCCCCTAGTTTAATCAACTAAAACCCTTAAATTAAACAACTAATACTCTTTGTACTCTTTAACTAATACCCTTCAATGAAAATAAGTAATACATTCCAAAAAGACTTTCTTATATTACCCAATCTCAGTTATATTAATTTCATGAAATGATTGTATGAATAGGCTGCCGAATTTGTATATGATTATTATGAAAGTGAATTTTAGTAGTGTTTAATAGGTTGAATTAATAAGCCGAAAGAATTAATTGAAGAGTCTAATAATTTTTCAAGCCAACCGCAATAGAATGGATAGGCTAGGTGGAGTGGTCACTCCTCACGTCACACAGCTTCATGCTCAGCCCAGTGGACATCGACAACCACCACCCACGTGGACTGAATTCAACTTAGGCATGCCATCATTTTGGGTGTGTTTTGGCTAAGTTTGTAAACCCTTTAAAATAACTTAAATTTATAAGCAATGTCAGTATATTTGACGGAATAAAATATTTAACAATTTAAAAAATTATTACTTTTGTTCCAATTTTGTTTATTCATTTGGTTTTTGTTAACTTTAATGTGAGATTTAATCAGTAGCATTTAAATAGATGAAATAAATTTTTATGATTGTGTATTATTCAATTTAAGTGCATGAAACAAAATGAAGATATTTTTCTACGTAATTATTAGTGGAATGAGATGTAATTTAGAAGTGTTTGAAGGGGGTAAATAATAAAATTGGTAAACAAAATTGGGACGGATGGAGTATAAAATAAACTTCTAACAACTTATAAACTGTAAAAAAATAAATTAAGGTTTTGCAACTTATTTTGTAAACCACCTCCATCCCCGACTACTCACTCCACCCTAGAAGCACCCCACCCAGAGATAGATCCTGAGCTCCAAGGGTGGGGGCACGTGCCCCCAATAATTATATACTCCCTCCGTCCCAGCATTATTCGCACTTTTACTGTTTTCTCGTGTTTTAGCGAACGAGTTTTTTATTAGTATTTAAAATGATAAAGTAATTTTTAAGTCATTTTATAATAGAGGAAATATAGATCTATCAAACCCTACCTTAAAAGTTACTTTATCATTTCAAATACTAATAAACAACTCGCTCGCTAAAACACGAAAATAAAGTTAGTGTGCAAATAATGTTGGGACGGAGGGAGTATATATATATATATATATATATATATATATATATATATATATATATATATTATAAAAAATTATATTAATTGATAGATTATGTTTTATGTGAGACCATCTCTTACAATGAAACGGTGGAATGGGGTATAAATTGGGCACACATTAACTTTTTAATATGAGTTAATGTTAATTTGTGATGTCTTATGCCATAAGACAGTTTCACACAAATATTTGTCTAATTGATATTATAATTTTTTTTTCCAAATATGGTCCAAATTCTTAATCCCCAATTTCACATTCAATCTCAAACTAACTAAAAAAGTATCTATATTTTATAGTTTCAAATTTAATTTTGCATTCTAAAAAAAAAATTGTGTTACAATTTATTATTGATGGTAAAATATTATATTTGGTGTCAATATTTTTTGGGAATTATATGTTATCTCGGTGACAACATCTTTTCCGAAATACTTCAATTTCTTGCTACAAAATTCACGTCTATCAATATTTTGCAAATATAAATTTCTAAAATATTAAAGAAAAGAAATCGTCCAACCGTGAAAAAAGATATGTTTGCATTGATTTAATATTTAAAATAAGATTCAATATTATACGTAAATACTATTATGTTTCCATTGATTAAAATATATTCAGATTTATTGTATTTTAGAGTAAGATATTTTTTAAAGTTATAATACTTAAGTTGTTGGTAAAAAAATTTAATATCTTTTCTTTTCATTTTTCTTTTTAGCCAACACTATAATTTTTTATCCATAAAAAACTTATTCCACATATTTAATATATATATATACAATAATTATATAACATATAACAGTTTTTTACTTATTTATCATTTACAATACTATTTTAATATTTATATGTTAAAACAATATAAAAGAAAATCTAAATCCTAGTCTATAAAAGAATATATGTACTTTACAGTTTAATAGTCTATTTTGGCGGCATAATTTTATCCAAAAATAAACTTTTGTATTGCAGTCTATTATTGAAGGCAAGATATTATATTTGGTGCAAGATTTTTTTGGTATCATATACTATTTCGGTGACAATATATTTTCTTAAATATTTCAAGGGCAACTTGCTTTGAAGTCCAAGAGCTAGAGTGCAATTGCTTAGCACTTGCTTCCTTTAATTTAATTACTTATAGCTCTAAAAGTTGGTATTTTATTACACAAATGCCACTATAACTCCCCCACCCCAACTTTTCAGCCTTCTTTCCTCCCCCCCCCCCAACTTTTTCTTTGTTGACTTTTTTCAAATTTTGAATTCATATCCCCCCCCCCATTTTTTTTAATACACTTTGAATTTAAAATTCATCTTCCCCGTAGAAAAATATACTACCCCACTCCCACATAGTAAAAATTGTAAATTTAAGTTCAACATAGTAAAAATTGCAAATTTAAGTTCAAAATTTAAAATATGCATCATCTAAAATCGACAAATAAATTGCAAATTTAAGTTCAACATTGAACATATCTATATGTGTTGAGAAATTAATACTCATTATCTACAAAAAGATCACTTCACAATAAAATTTAAGTTCAAAATTATGTTCATCCCGTTCAAAATTCATAAGTTCAAAAACTTCTTGAAAAGTTCAATATAACATCTGTAAAGTTCAATTATAAAATTACCTATATTCAAAAAAAAAAAATTACATACCAAAAAAACAAAACATACATTTTCATCCAGAAAAAATACAAACATACTGGAAATAAAACCCAAACAATGAAACACAAACATCTTCAACGATAAATTCAAGCCCCAGGTACCACATCCCTTGAATTTTAGTTCAAAATTGTCCTACATAATTTATCAAGATTTAAAATACCTCCAAACTCCCATTAAGACAAAAAAAAATTGGAAAAGAGAGCAGGGATATGATCATCATAGAGCAGTATCATCAACACAAAATCACTAAGAAAAATTCAATAACCTATAAAATTCAGATGCAAATTACCCATTTACAAAACAGATTCATCATAAACCCCATTACCATTCTAAAAACCTAAGGTACACATATATCACATAAATTAACTTGATAAATCACTACTTATGTTTCGAATCCCAGAGCATCAAACCCAGTACCAATTTCATTAAAGCAAGAGTACAAGACCAATAAGGAACTAATAAATCTATATTCTCTGGATCTAAAAATTCAAATCTTGAAAAAAAAATCTTCAAAATGGGCAGGATTAATTCTTAAAAAAAATTCAATTCTGGATCTAAAAACCTGATTCTCTGGTGTGTTTTCCATTGCCACATTCTTCAAAATAGGCAGGATTAAATTCGAACGGTTCCTCCACCTCGCCGGACATCTCAACGGCTCGACCAGATCTTGGCTAGGAAGCTTCCGATTGCATATCGACGCCTTCGATTCGCTAGGAAGCTCTCCAAATTTTGCCATCCTCGCCAAGGAAGCTTCTGTTGCACATCGACGCCTTTTTTTCTCACTTTTAAAATGGAGATTTGTTTTGGTAATTTGAATAGTTGGAAATGAAGGTTTTGTTTACAGCTTCTTTTGTAACATGCCCTAAGAGGAAAGAAAGAGAGAGAAAATTGGGGCAAGGGAGAGTGACGCGTACAGGGAGGGAGAAGGGGGAAATGGGGGAAGGAAAAAAGGGAAAATGGGGAAGGGAAGAGAGAGAAAGAGCTGATATGTAGAAATGGGGGGTGGGGGTGTTGGCACGGTTGTGGAAAAATGGGGAAGTGGAGAGATAGTAAATGAAGCAATAAAGAGAGAGAATGGGGGTGGGGGTGGGGGGTTTGAGGTAGGACCTATGAAAACCTAGTGTATAGAGTGGAGAGTAATTATTTTTTTGGGCTTTACCTTTAAGCAACTTTCTTTTAGAGGATGGAGTGGGGAGTCAATTTCCCATATTTCAATTTCCTCCTACAAATTCCACATCTATCAATATTTTGCAAAAATAACTTTAAAAAATATCTTAGAAGAGAAATCGTTCAACCGTAAAAAAGATCTGTTTGTATAAATATAATGTTTAAAATAATATTTCATATTTTACGTAAATATTTTATTTCCATTGATTAAAATATATTCAGATTTATTGTATTTTAAAGTAAGATACTTTATAAAGTTACAATACTTGAATTGTTAGTAAAGAAACTTAAATTTTTTTTTTGCCAGCACTATAATTTTATATCCATAAAAAAAGTTATTCACATATTTTAAGAAAAAATATATACATTAATTATATAAGATATAACAATCTTTTAATTATTTATAAATTGCAATTTTCTTTTAATATTTGTACGTTAAAAAATATAAAAGAAAATTTGAAATTCTAGTCTAAAAAAAAATATTTGTACTTTGCAGTTTAATAGTTTATTTTTGCCGCATATTTTATCCAAAAATAAATTTTTGTATTACATCTTATTATACTATGTTTTCAAACCTCACTAAGATGATGTGTCAACACCACTTTATTCTTAGGCTGATGTGGCATGTCTAAAATCTCTCCATTTTGAAATATTGTGCTCTCATTAAAAGTTGGTTAAACTTTTAATCTTGACCCTTGATCTTACACAATTAAATCTACACTATTAAAATTAATTTTATAATTTTATAATAAACCACTATATATTTAAACTTTAATCTCAAAGTTTCATTCTCATTTTTTTTCATCGTAAATGTCGTCTCCGCCCTATTTACTTCACGCGAATGTTCCTCCGCCACATCTATTTCAAACATCGCGCTTCCACCATATCTATTTCACACGGTCATGTCTCCACCACATCTACTTCACATGGCCACGCTTCGCCTCATATACTTCATACATCTGTCGTCTGTCGCCTACGCTGTTATTATACGCGACTATCGTTGATGTCTTTATAGTAGGTTCATAGTTGTTCAAATCTGAATTTTATAATCGTCCATACATTCATCATTTTTTCTGAGTATCATTTGATCTGATTTGTTTTCTTAAATATGATATTTTTTTTATTTTCTCTTTTCTTTTGCCTTGATTACTGCCTGTTGGAGTTATACGTGAAAGTGTGCTTTTACTTTGTATAACTCGTGTATCAAACACTTGGTTATGAGAATAATTCTTTTATCGCATATGCTTTAGATATGATTGAATGTTGAATATTTATTGCAAACCGTTCAATATATAGTACATGTTACATTGTAGTTAATGTGGTGATACCCGATCACGGAAGACAACATTAACAGTTTACTTGTAAATAAACGTACAATTTCACGACCCAGGTGGAATTGAACAATCCGCCGTGAAAGGTCGATGTGTAAGGCTCAGATTGGTCTGTCTTGACTAAGAGATTGCACTAGCACATTTAGTATGTGTTGAAGAGGACCTACAGCGAGGATAAATTCTTCTGTTCTGAAAGGTGAAGAATTAGACCTCAGTGGTTGTTGATTTCTTAATCTCCATCACTTAAATAGGACCGTGTGTGCTTAATGGTTACTGCTTTGATTCATGTTGGGTGAGAATCATTGTGACTTCGAACTTTGTGTCTTGGGCATTAATATTAATCATACGACAGTTGCTAAGATTTAATACGGAGAAACGCGTGCGAGTACGGCTCGTGTGATTAGTCCCCTTGGTGGGCTCAGAAGTTTTATTGTACCAAATCTTGCAAGTGAAGAATTAGTTTCTTCGGTACGAATAATAATGTTGAGCTGTCTTTACTCCAAGGTGAAATATATTAATTAATTTAGAGCTATTCAGAAGCTTAATTAATTAATGGACTTGATAATCTTAAACGCGGGAAATAATAACCGGGAGTCCATATTATCGTAATATGGATTAAGATGGATAGTGCAATATTAATTTATTAGTGGTAATAATTAATATTAATGGGCTGAATTATATTGGGACTCAATATTGAAATTCAGAAGTCCATTAGGAGGTCCAATCTTAATTCTCCTTAAAGGCCCCTCAAGTAGCCCACTAAGTAGCCCAATAATGATAAGGTGATTAAAATAAAAATATAATATCATGCTGATTTTTCTTTTAAATTTTCGAAAATTATGATATTAGTGAAGAAAAGATTTTGTTGATTTTCTTGGAAAGATATTATGGAAGATAAGTATTCTTGGAATACAAGATTATCTCATATATTCAAGAAGATCCAAATCTTGTATTTTCTACCCTATGATTTTCGAAATTTACCTCTTTGTGGGGAGTGTGAGATTTTTGTGGAATATTTTATTTTGGAGAAAAGAATATATGAGATATATTCAAGATTTCTTAGAGTCTAAGAAAAGATTTTTTCCAAAGCCCATATACCACCAAAATTTCGGCCACTACATCTTATAAATAGGGGGTGATTATTTCATCCCCAATGACATAATTCCATGTGTTGGAAAAATCAAGAGCATAGATATTTTTCTTTTTCCTTAGTTATTTAAATTGTTCGATAGCATCTCCCACCGGTGATCGAACAAGGTGAAAGGGAATACTTGAGAAGGCTTTTGGGTTGATAAAGCGTGTACGTGTTAGTCCCGTTTATTCAAAGGCTAAGTCTATAAGAGGTACGTAAGTCACATAAATTCTTGTTTATTCCGCCTAGATTTTATGTGAATTAATTCAACATGCATGATGATAAATTAGTTGTTGGAATTATTATTTGAATTAATTAGGATTAATTCATGCTAGTAATAATTGTATTTAAATTCGTATTTAAATTTCATCCCGAATAGATTCCGGGCACCCCAATTTTCCCAACACTGCCTTGCCGCATCTACTGCACACGGTCCTCATCTCCACCAGTATTGCGCATGGACGTCATCTCCGCTGTTATTGAAGGTTCTTATTTGTTCAGATCTAAACTGTTCAATTGTTCATATATTCGTTTGTTGTTGTTTTTTCTGAACATCTCTTATCTGATTTTTTTTCCTATGTATGATATTTTCCTTTTTTTAGATCGATTAAGGATATCAAAGACTTCTACAAATTGAAGATATCGAAATTGTTTGCAAAGTAAAGTATGCATTGCCGAACATATATTATGATTATGTAATATTCTTTTCATTTAGTGTGATTTTGTAATATTCTTTTTATTATTATTTTGGAAACAATATTGTTACCAAAATATTGTATGATTCCTAAAAATCTTTCCATTAAATGTAATACCTTGCCATTAAGAATAGATTCACCAAAATTATTAGGGAGAAAATTCTGATATCAAAATAGATTATTAAATTGTAAAATTTAGATATAAATTTCTATATTTTACCATTTTTTATTACATTATTTGTTTTTTGTTTCTTTTGCAAAATAATAGTAGATGTGAAATTTGTAAGTCCAAAACTCGAAACTTTTCTAAAAAAAAATCTGATAGATTGCACAAAATACATATTTTATTGTCATATTTCTCCATGATTTAGATGTTAATTAATCCTTAAGTGTTTATGTTAATTAGATTTTATATTTTATAGGTAAACTGAGGATTTGATTGATGTTTGGAGACCATATGGAGTGATTTGTGAAGAAGTGAAATTGAAGACTCCAAAGATGAAGGAAACAGAAGTACCTTTCTCGTAAGGCGTGGGCACGCCTAAGGTCCAGACGGGAATTCCCATAAGTTGTGCACAAATCTCTACACCAAGACTCAAACTTAATTCTTCCTAACATTTTAAGAGTCTTGTATCTTTTTAATTTATTTTATATTTGTATATTTAGATTAGTTGATAACTTTGATATTTTAGATAGGTTTTTAAGTTAGTTTCTTAACTTCCTAGTAACTACTATTGTTAGAAGTCTATCTAGATTAGGATTAGTATAAAAGGTAGTGGAAAGGATAGAAATTCCCAACTTTCATTCCTGCATACTATCTAATATATTCTAAGTTCATACTTTAAGTTTTGGTTCTCCTCTCCCTCAACACTTTGAGATAAGAGAATATTATGCGTTCTTCTCGTTCTAGCCATGGGTGATTGATGATTCAGTTCAACATTAATTGTGAGATCTAATTGGTTTACATACTCTTTCATTCTTCATTATGTATCTTCTGTGTTCGATCACATTCTTTGGCGAGTTGTCTAATGTGGCAAGTTATTCAATTCGTGAAAATAATGATTGCCAATTGGAACATTAAATCCGTAATTGTTTAATTGTTTAATTGTTCTGATGTTAGTGGCAAATGGCAGTGAACAATTGCCATGGAGATGCATAACCTAGTCTAAATGAACCTATATGTGCGTTTGTTAGCTAAAATTGAGTCTTTCTAGATTTTAATACTGCTGATGAATTAAATCCTAATGATGGTACCTAGGGTTGTTCATTAGTTAGAGAAGTAATAAGAGATGATATCCTTATTATCGACAAAGTAAGGAAAGATTAGGTTGTTAGGTGGTACCAACAACTATAACCAATTTAGTGTTGAATGGAAGATGATCTTTGCATCGATGAACGATTATGCAAACTAATTCTTAAGTTATCTTTGGCTGGGTGTTTTTATATTTTGAATCTCCCCAATCTTTAAATTACTTGTTGTTTATTTAGTTTAGTTTAGTCACAACTCAAAAACCCCCCATATTTGTTTTTATAGTTGTAATTATGTATTTGTTAAAGATTGAATCTATTTACCAATCTCTGTGGATTCGACCCTGCTTACCACTATCATAATTCGTATATATTTAAGCAGGTTTTATTATTTGTTGGATTCGACACCCATCAGATTTTTGGTACCACTTCAATTTAAAAAAAATATTATAGTTATTCTCTTAAAATAATATGTTTGCAAAAATAATTATTAATTTCTCAAAATAAAAAGATTAGCAAGAATATTTCCCAAAACAAGTAATGTCTAACATTTAGTTTGATTTTGTAGAATTGTTTTTTATATTTTAAAAATAATATTGTGACCGAAGTAGTGTACGATTCCTAAAAATCTTTCCACCAAATGTAATATATAGTCATTAACAATAGATTCACCAAAGTTAGTTGGGAGAAAATTCTACTACCAAAATAGATTATTAAATTATAAAATTTAGATATAAATTTCTATTATTTTGTACCGATTTTTTATTAGATGAGTACCAATTTTTTTCTTCTTTAAAATAATGGTAGATGCGAAATTTGTTAGATCAAACTCGAAATTTTCTTTAATGAAAAAATAAATTACCGATTCATTTTTTCATAAATGTGTTATTTATTCTCTAAAAAAAATAAAATTTTCAAAATAATTATTCATATCTTAAAATATAAAGATTGACAAGAATATTTCTACGATTTAGTTTTGATTTTCTAATATTCTTTATTTATAATTATTTTTGGAAATAATATTGTGACCGAAATAGTGTATGATTCCTAACAACCTTTCCACCAAATGTAATATCCTGCCATTAAGATTTTTTTTACGGGGCCATTAAGAATAGATTAACTAAAGTTATTTGAGAGAAAATACCGTTATCGAAATAGACTATTAAATTGTAAAATTTAGATATAAATTTCTATTATTTTGTACAATTTTTTATTAGATGATTTAGGGGTTTTTTTAAAAAAAAAATGATAGATGTGAAATTTGTAGGATCAAACTTGAAATTTTTCTTTAAAAAAAATATTCCTTCATTTTTTTCAAAATATTGTTAGTTATTCTCTAAAAAATAATAAAATTTTCAGAATAATTATTCATAATTTAAAATAAAAAGATTAGCAAGAATATTTCTGTACATAAATAAAACCTGACATGTTTGGCAGAAGATTTAGTTTTATTTTCTAATATTCTTATTTTATGATTATTTTGGAAATAGTATTGTCACCGAAATATTGTTTGAATCCAAAAAACATTGCCACCAAATTTTTTATCTTGCTATTAAATTTGATATTTTTCACCCAATTTTTTTTGGGAGAAAATTTTATTATCGAAATAGAATATTAAATTGTAAAATATAGATATGAATTTTCATAGTTTAAAAAGATTTTTTCTTAGATAGTTTAGGAAAAAAAATTAGAAGAGGAATTCGGTTTTTGTATGTATGAATTCGAATTTAATAGGGGGATAATTTAAGATGTCAACTTTGCATGGTGGAATCGAGTTTTTTTTAATTCCGCTTAGAACGTATTTCTTATCGTTTTCTTTTTTGGTATTATAAATATCAACACATTGATTAGTTATTTTTACACAAACTTTCGCATAATATTGTATTTTAATAATGACATCACTTTGATCAAATATTACTATTAGGTCTGAAATGTGTGTGATCCTATCTTTAAAATTAAAGTTGTTTGTTTGATGAAGTTGGACATAGTCATATGATATTGAGAGATTTACAAGTTATACATTTAATTGTATATCAAAATATTTTTTGATGATTTATTAATACATATTAATAATTTTTTTAATTGCTACATAACATATTGTTAATGTATTTTAAATATTATATTTTTATGAATTCTATATAATTAATATATTTATACTGGGTACGAAAAATTATATTTTTATTTCTAAAAATCTTATATCTATGTATTAATACATATTGATTAAATGTTGTTTTAACCTTTTTTCCCACATAATTTTCAAATTCCAACGGGGCATCGGTGTGATGCGGACCAAAAATTTGGCGGGCAACAAAATTTCTAACCAAACCCACTTATTGTTTGGTGTGGGTTTAGGGGGCCGACCAATTTTAATTTTTTTATATAATTTAAAATTTTTAATTTAAAAAAATATAATTTAAAATTTCTAATACATAAAATTTATCGGAATCAAATGTAATCAAATAATTTATCTTCATAATTATCATTATAAAAATATTAAAATAATATGTTACAAATAAAGTTCATAATTCATTAATATAATAAATAAATTTCTACAAATTGAAGTTCACAATATATTAACCATAATAATTCATAAAAATAATCTTCTACAATTTAAATTCATCATCTATAAAAATAAATTTTATAAAATAGTCCTAAAAATGATATTATAATGATTAAGAATGTACAAAACAATGGAAAACAAATTTGGAGATGTGTTGGCCCGACAAAGCCCACGCCTAACCTACCAAAGCTCACGCCCCAAACAGGCCAGCCCATTAAGGCCCGCCTTCGAACGGTCTAAAAATATTTCACCCAACCCTCAATTTATGTATAAGGTGGGGGTCAGCCTAACGGGTCCAATTAACTTTGATGGCTCTAAAGGTTGGTGTGTATATAATGCTTCTCAGAAATATTGACCAAAAGTCAGAGTTGTGTAATGGAACCAGATTGATAGTTACGAAACTTGAAAATTATATTCTAAAAGCTGAGGTCATTTTAGAAATAAATATTGGAAGTAAGGCATATGCACCCCCAGAATGATCCTGGCTAATTCAGCAGTACTTTGTCGTTTAAAATTTAAAGGAGACTGTTTTCAGTTCTTTTGTGTTTCTCAATAACTATAAATAAAAGTCAAGATCAATCATTGTCAACTGTGAGTGTGTATCTTCCCAAGCCTGTTTTTACACATAGACAATTACATGGTGTAGTCCCGAGAGTTAAAAGCAAAAGAAAATTATTTACCTTAATTTCAATGGAAGACAATGCAAGTATACAACAAATATTGTCTACAGATAAATTTTCAGAAATTTGCAATTTGAAATAATACTGACTTATAGTATTTTGAGATTAATTGTCTGAATTTTTTAATATTTTTTTAAATATATTTATTTATTCATATTTAGTAATTCCAGTATTCGTTAAATTACAATTAAAATTTTAATATTGTACTAAAATTACTAAATATTTAAACCAAAAACATTAATTATTATAAATAGAATTAATAATAACAATTTTATTTTCAGTCCGTGAAATTCGTCGGAGATATCACTAGTTCTATTATTGAAGGCAAGATATTATTTGGTGGCAAAAAATTATTGGTATCATACACCATTTCGGTGACAATATTTTTTTTAAAATATTTCAATTCCATTCTACAAAAATTCCACCTATATCAATATTTTGCAAAAAGAACTTTAAAAAGTATCTAAGAAGAGAAACCGTTCAACCGTGAAAAAAAGGTCTCTACATCACCTTTAGATTACCTGCAATACAAAATGAAAAAACATAAAATTTAATCAGATTTCATCAATAACGCACACCTTATTTGAAAAAAAATAAGGCAAAGTATTGTATAGAATTTTTTCTTGGTAAGGCTAATGCTGAACCACTATCCGTTCATATTTGGGTTAGATTAACGGGTTAACGGGTCAAATATATAGATATCCATTTTCCAAATTTCCCCCAATTCACTATTTCCTTTTCAAATCTAATTAGGGAAACAATACGAAGAAACTGATGAAAACCACATCAATTCTCATCTCGGTGGCCTCGAATCATGGTGTGTTGATATCTCCATCCATCGGAACATCTCCACCTGTGTCATTTTCTTCCTAATCCCGGTAAATCCTTCGTCACTATCGAGTAGGGTTTTCCAATTTTTGTTCGAAAATATCGGTAGCGTTTCTCTTCGACAATAAATCTTTGGTACGAGAAGCTTCAAGCAGTGGTGGGTTTCAGTCTGGTAATGAAGCAATCTCTTTCATAATCTCTTCTATTGTTCGATTACTTTTGATTTGGTGACTTTTGTTTGACCAAATTAAACTTTTCCCAACTTTGCTAGGGTTTTTGCTTTTATCCCCCTTTCTAGATCATATTTTATTAGCCTACACGTCCTGCCTCATTAATGAGCTTTAATATTTCGGAATTCGCTTGATCTTGGCTTCAGGTACGCTTTATTTTGTAAAAATTCACAGAAAATTGTGTTCGTAGACTTCGTATGTGTGTAGATTGGTTTTAGTTAAGTATTTCCGTTTAATCTGGGCTTTGATGGTGATTAGTGGTAAAATGTGGATCCTGCGAGTTTTTGAAACTGCATTTTACTTCTTTCCATTTTACTGTTCTGTTTGTTATAGTGAGAGGTTCTTGTAGGATTAGGAATTCTGATTTCTTAATTTTTCAGAAATTCTGGAAGGAAAAGGAATGGATTGCTGTACCAAGAAAGCTGAATTTTGTGGATTTAGTTAAATCACATTTTCTTGTAGTTAATATCATTGCATGCATCTTGTTTTGAAATGAAAATATTTTGTTGTCACTCAAACTTCTCTCAATTGAGTAGGTCTTGGTGAGTTCTTTTTTTTATTAAGTATGGGGCCTCGTACAAAAGTTCGTGCTATAAGGGGTCGCAATGAATGTAACACCCCGTCCCGTTTTGTACCTTTTATATTCCTAGATCCCTTATTTTATATTATTATCTTTGTTTCTTTTAACTTTTATTATTTTTGTGTGCTATTATGTGATTTAAATCTATACCCTATTATAAATTCCTAAATTCGAAGAAAGAAATCGAATCTTTCAAACGAATAAAGGACTACGAGAAATTAAATATTCAAGTTTAAATTAAGGATTTCGATCCGTATAATTTATTGATAAAAATATATCAATATAATTCAAATACAAGAAAATATTAATTTAATCTTTTAACTGTATTAATTCATTTTCAAATTAAGTAAAAACCAAAGAGCCCTTAATGGAATTCTTACCTAGTAAAATAAAATCCCATGAAAATCTCCCTTCTTTAATTCCTAGCCGTTTAAACTATTCTCATTTTCTTAATTAATTTACTTTTCCTTTTAATTAATTGGAGAATTAATCCCAACCACAAATTATTTCCATCCTTTTAAATTAATTATTTAAGAAATAAATTTTCAATAAATATCTCATTCTCTCCTCTAAACAGCCAAAACCGTGTACCCACTTTTCTCTCAAATTAGATAATTCCCAAATCCTCTCGTCTCTCTCGCTCCACCGTACCAGCAAGCGGCGATCGCAGTCTCCTCGCTCCAGCCAAGCCGCGCCTCCATCTCCCTCCAATTGTCGATCGTCGTCGCTGTCTGGGGAGGAAGCGCCGCCGCGACGCTCTCCGATCGAAGCCAGGCAGCAACGCCTCTCCTTCCGCGGTCTGAAATCGATCGCTGCCCTCCGCCTCCCTTTATCCACTCCCAGCCGTCCGCCTCCGCTCTCGGTTTCGGTGCCGCGCTTGTGCCTCCCTGCTTCCGACGACGAAGCGCCGCTGCCCTCCGTCGCGCCATCGATCGGAGCCCTCTTCAGCGTCAAGTGCCGCCCAATCGACACCAACAGTGCCACCGCCGCTCAACCGTCGCACCACCATCAACCGCCTCCAGCTTCTAGTCGCTGCAGCCCTTGGCCTCTTCCTTTTCTTTTTCCAGCGACAGCACCGCCTCAGCGCCCATTGCAGCGCCGCCCTTCGCCGTCGCTCGACCACCGAGCGCCGCCTCCTCCCAACGCTGCTTGTCATCCGTCCTTTGCTCGTTAAGTGAGTCTTGTAATTCAAGTCTTTCAATTTCACAGTTTCGTCAATTGATTTCTCTCAAAGGAAATACTCATGGTCTGATTTCATTTCTTTTCATATCTAATCGAGATGTCGTCGTCTCTTCGTATTTTCCGATGAAGCCGGAAGACGAACTGCTCCACCACGAACCGAAACTCGTAAGGTTTCTAGCCTCCTTCACCTATTCTTTCTTGTAGCTTTCGGGAATATGGGATGAGGCTGTCGTTTTTTTGTCACACTGCTTAAACTTTGTAAAAAAATGTTAGAAGAACAGGGTACTAGTTATATTGGTTCATATTAGTGTAGATGGATTGATGTTTTCTTATTAGTGTTATTGGAATAACTTGTGACGTCCCCACTTAATATAGTACGGAAAATATGATGTGGCACAAGTAGGAACGACACTAAAATAGTACTTTGTATTAAAATATACACACGCCACACATTTACACAACGGAAGTAGTAAATAAGTGTGCTCGTAGCTTAGTTTACAATCCAAAAGTTTGAAATATTATTCTGGAAAATATAAAATTTTTAAGGAAACTTCACAGCCCGCCGAGTTCATTCGCCCACTTCAGAATCCACAGCATCTGTAAAAATTTAAAAATGGAAGGGATAAGTGCTTGAAAACACTTAGTGGGAAACCTCTTGTTAATTGCACAAACTAAACATCAATTATTTATAATATGTGAGCCCCCGGAATTTCACCGGGTATATGCTTGGGTGGCGTGACCAACCCGTGGTGCCGGAACGACCGGACTATATGCTTGCCAACATAAAGTTGGACTTATATGTGGGGCCAGTCGATAGCGGGCCAGACTCAAAATTTAACATTCAACGTTTAATAAGTGCAATTAAATAATAATAGAACACTCGATGAAGAGCGAAGTGATTCCCCACCTTGCAGGTTTGTACCTACAAGTAAAATTTTTAAAATAGAAACATTGTTACTTATCCCTTCACTTTTGTAAATTGTAAGACTTGAATTCAATTTCAATATATACTCAAATATTGTATATTAAAGCACAAATATAAATTAAGTGTATAAAATCATCAAATAACAAGTTATAAATAAATATCGACTGTAAAAAAATGTAACCGGATCATTTCGAACCTTTCATACAAAAATTTGATTTTGGCAGATTACACACCTAACTTTGAAAATTCATATTAAATTATCTATACGTCCAAAAATTATAAAATTTTAACAGTATATTCCGAACTCAATAAAGTTTATCTCCATATTTTCATATTTCTCAAACTCTTTGCCAAATATCAAATATTTCGTGACGAACACACTGTTACAGATTCTGGTCACTTAATTTTAAAAATTCACTATAAATCAACCATAAGTCCAATACTCCTGAAATTTTAACCATGAACTTTCAACTTCATGTAATTTATCAACATACTTTGGTTTTCTGTAAAAACCTAACCTATTATTCTCAGATCATAGCAAACTTCTACTGTTCCTGCTATAGAGTCCAAAACCCTAGTTCAACTTTGAAAAATCACCATGAATCGAATACTACTCCAAAATCTATGAAATTTGAAACCTAAGTTCCTTCATAAGTCCATTTTCACGTATAAAATTTTTAGAATTTTCCACCGAATGAATTGGTCAAAACGAAATTTACCCCAAAGTTGGTCCAGAAATTCGATTTTATGCATACATGAAGAACATATCATCTTAAACTCACTTTAAACCATATAATTTCATGATTTCTACTTCTAAAGCATATATATTCAAGTAATAAACATGATTTTGGTCATAACTCATGAAGAAATTGAATTAAACATTCAAACATGAAGTAAAACATGTATAACATGCAAATTACTCATCAAAACTCATTTTCCTATCATTTAATTCACAACTCATGCATAAACTTCATACTACCACTTAAAAAATTACTCAATCAAGAAGAGAAGCTTATTTGGAGATTGATAGTTAAATGAAATTCCTTCTCCTTTCTTTGCAAAATCTAAGTGTAAGAGTAGTAGTATTTGTGAAATTTTCTTTAAACTTTTTCTTATATTTATTTTTGCATGAAGAGTATGTATTTATAGGAGGAACCAACCTTGGAGGCTACTCCATCTCCCTCTTGACCGACATATAGGAAGCTTGTGGAGGATTTTGGATAATCTTGGAGGTTAAGTTTATTAAACACATGTCACTTTTAGGTTAGTTGCTAATTTTGACTTTAATTCTTTTAATTTTGACCTTAATTTCATGAAACTTCACCACTCTTCCTACTCTCCTCCACTTGGCCGAATTTTGTAGAGTTTTCAAGAGAAATTTTGTGTCTTGTAGTTATGACACAAGTATGCTTTGAATTTAATAAGTAAAAATTATGATTTTTCTAAATTCTTTAATAATTTTAAGGTATATTATGCATAAAATTTACTTATACTATCTTATCCAATAAAATTAAAACCCTTCTAAGACTCTAAATAAATTACAAAGTCTATATATTAATCATAAAAATATATCGAGTAATCGATACACAATTCGTTTCTTAAAGAAACATTCATTTTTCAACTTATAACTTATGAAATAAATTACTATACTTAAGGACTTTATTAATTTCTAAATTAAACACTTTATGACATAAAATAAAGAACATATAAAAATTATAAAGTCTCAAGAATAAGCATGTATTGAGCAAATAATACGTTAATTGTAAGTATCGAGTAAATAAAACACATAAACGTGCCTTTGCATAAATTTGGATGTAAATGCGTCACATAGATTCATGAAGAATTATAAAGTATTTAGTAAAGCAGATAAGATCATGAAAACTCAGGGTATTACATAGCTGACTAGTATTATTGAAATTGTCATGTGGTGTTAGTTTGTTAGGTTTGGTATTATTGGATTGATGGATTAGTATCATTGAACTAGCTGTATGGTGATTATGTTAGATGTGTGTAGTACTATTAGTTGAGGTCCTTGTTAATCCTTCTTCTCCCCTGCCTACTACTCGAATAAGGGCAGGAGAAACTTTATATTCTTTAAATTCTAATTCTGGTTTATTTGGGAAAAAGATTAATACGGTTGGCTTATAAAAGTAGTACTTTTGATAATCAAAATTATCATATTAGTTGAAATTAGAAAAAGGAACAAAAAGATAAAAGATATTTATGTTCAAAACTAGTAACAAATGAAAAAGAGTGTTTTTGGGAAAATAGTATTATTCTTTTGTTTTAAAAGTAACACTAATCAACTTTGAAAGTATTACTAATATTAGGAAAAAAAGAATATATTTATATATTATTTTAGTTTATATTGAAAACTTCTTCAAGTCAAAGTTTATTAATAAGATTAATAAAGGGAGTTTTATTTATAAAATATAAATTTATATGCAAGAGTTCTTTTAAAATAAAATATAGATTTTTGTAAGAATAATATTTAAATTGGACTTTTATTATAAAAATGTTATTTAAATAAATTTCTTATTCTTTTAATTATTTTCAAGAAGAGTATTATATGGATATATTTTTAAGTTATAAATGCTTTTGGTTATAAGTTTTTAGTTAAAAGGATAAAAGGAATTAAAAGATTATTTTATGAAAACCAATATAGTATTACCACAAGGAAATTAGTAAGTACACCCTCAATACACCACCTCTTAAAAAGGGGGCGTATTTACCAATATAGGGTGTGACCTTTAAGTAAGTCATTTTAAAAGTTTATAAGACATCGACCACTCGTCTCGCATAACGCAAACTCTCAAGTTTTCCTAAATATTTCAAGGATCAACTTTTAATTAAATGATTTCATATTAGGATTCAGTACTAGTTGGAATCCGCACGAAGGATCCGACCATCTGTTTGAACATCGTTCACGGGACCCGGAGCAAACAGGTGGGTGATGATCTGTTGATCAATCTGCTTATAATACGTTGTGCTGGTATTTTCCGAACTCGACTAATTAAACCTAAAACAACTGATCCAACATAAATGTATCCCTATTATATAACTGTTTGAATTACGTGATATAATCATATATGATACGAAATACCTATTGTTAAATCCAAATCAATCACTATTGCATGACTAAGGGCGTATGTGAGCACGAATTTATTTGATTGCAAATCTGAGGAATTTTCCCTCCATGTTTTAAAAATGTCAGTTTTATAAAAGGACGGAATGTCAGTAAGAACGGAGTTGTGGTATGGGTATTAAATCCAACCTCCGGGGAGCTGTCGAGGATGCCCCCAGGATCAAGGTTGTTGTTCAAACAGATCTGGTCCCCGGGTCAGACGCCTACGTTGCGCACTGGGAATAAGGCCATTGATGGTTTGCGTTATTTATTTTGTCAGTGGTTGGAAGGAGTAAGGTTTTTGGAAATGGAACAAATCGAGTATGGTCGTACGCAAATAGTTTGGAAGAGATTTACAATATGTGGAAAGTGATTTTGGCAGATTGGGCCGATACATGAAAATGGTTTTGGGCTTTGCCCCTTAATGTGAATCAACTTGTGATATATCAATTATGTGAATGTGAAACCTGTCATGCCCAATTAATTATTACGTGAACTTGTTACTTCTGTGATATATGTTATTCATATTTATATGTCAACTGCTTAAATAAATTATATACTTTCTCAATGAGTATAATTTAATATACTTTGGATTTACCAATCCCATGACGTTGCAAATCACTCATACGTGATAATTCAAATCTCACGCCCCCCCTTTTTACAACCCTTGCATATTATGATTTAGTGGAGCAAGGACAGTAATAGGGACGACACGGAGTTCCCCATTTAAGTAAATTGTCACTATAGTAATATGCTACCTTGAAATAAATGTTATCACTACTACTTTTCAGACGATATAAATCCTATGTATTTCGCAAACTAAAACCTTGCATGTACTTTCATAAAATACTAGACCATATATATAATTATATATATATGCTTGTGAGACACTTATTATTTCCCTCACTTTTTCCGCTGCATAAAACTTATCATCTCTTATTTTATTACCTCTTTTTATATCAAAAATTTTATAGTTCGGATTTTAGTCACAAGTGGCACCTCGAATCTGAGATATTTATGTGTTTTGGATTCGGGGCGTTACAATGAAACCTTAGCTAAGAAGTTGTATCGAGATAAAGAAAAAGAAATCACTGATGAAGATGTTGGCTCCAATGAAGATGATTTTGTGAGGTGAGATAATTTATTGTACTTGGTGTGTTAATACTTTTGCGTTTGATTGCCTTGAGTAATTGTTGTAATCTATGTACCTCTCTCAGTTGTTTGAATCACCATGTTTCTTATTGTTCTCATCACGATTGCTGTGGCTCTCGCGTCGAGCCCTAAAGTTGGTTCATCCATAAATATTCAAATGCATGTGGTTCAATTGTTCTTCAAGGATTACTTGTCATTAACGATATCCATATCTATAATATTATATGTTTACCTTTATAATAGTATCGTAAAAATATTTGACTTTTGGAATAATATTGTTTAACATAAACAATTATGCATTAAAAGTTATTTTATTTTATAAAGTAATAATGATTAGCATTTAAAGTAATACATGTTGGTGGTATCCAATCAGATGGCTTTGCTGAATTGAGCAAATAGGAAATAGGAGGCGTGTTTGATTCATATGGGTTTCGGTTCCTTTTAACGTATATATGTATCGTGTAGTTTGATGCAAAACTAGTAAACAGAACCATCTTCTGAGTTCTGAGGGCCATCTTCTGAGTTCTGAGGCCATCTATCATTTGTGCATACTCAATCATCTAGATTCCTTAAGAAATTTTTGACAATCTGATGTTCTGTACAAAGTAAATCACAATGTGATGAAAGTTTTGTGATGTTAAGTTTGATCGCGTACTAGATTACGTAGATCATGGATAATTAATCGAGCATTTCTTGCAAACAATTACTGTTGATCCATTTTACTGTATAATGTATCATGTAGTTTGATGTGCAATTAGTTATATAAATAATACTCCTGGCCTAACAAATTATACTTCTGCCCATATTATCGATACTCCTAACAGAATAATTGACATTCCTAACTAAATGGAGATATGTGACTTAGTAACCTTTCAGTGACATTTTTACACTCCCAGTTCCAAATTCACATTCTTTTTTTTTATTAAATGATTACCTTATAAATGATACTCCTGGCCTAACAAAAGACACTTCTGCACATATTATCGATACTCCTGGCATAATAATTAACATTTATATGGTTATTTGAATGGGAAGATCCCTTTGTTGTTCCCAAGTTGTTGCCAACCAAAGAGTATTCTATGAGAGAACAGTTTCATTCAAGATAACGTATTTGATAATCTGAATTGTATGTTTATAATTTGTAATGTATGTGTTTAATTTGTAGTGAGGAAGATGCTGAGGACAATATTACAAAAAGAATGAAGAAGTCTACTAAAGTAAACGAAGAAATGCAGAAAAGAAGGAAACCTACAAAAGTTTCTGATGAAGATGATTTTGTGAGGTAAGTTGATTTATTATACTTGGAGTTTTGATACTTTTGAGTAAATATTTGATACTCTTGGACTAATAAGCAGAATAAAAAGGAAGGAGATCAGATTCCAATTCAAAATCCACATTTAAAAAAAACGAGTACTATAAAAATGATAATCCTGGCCTAACAAATGATACTTCTGCCCATATTATCGATACTCCTGGCAGAATAATTGACATTCCTAACTAAATGGAGATATGTGATATACTTAGTAACCTTTCAGTGTCATTTTTACACTCCCAGTTCCAAATTCACATTCTTTTTTTTTATTAAATGATTACCTTATAAATGATAAACCTGGCCTAACAAACGACACTTCTGCACATATTATCGATACTCCTGGCATAATAATTGATGTGTTCAAATGATTACCTTGTAATAGATGTGTTCTATCTGGTACAAGTCTATTATGTGGGTTATGTACAAATGATACTCCTGACCTAATAAATGATACCCCTGCCCATTTTACCAAACCCCTGAAAGAATATTTATGTACTTCAATTTTCATTTTTGATAGGTTATGATGTGTTATTTATGAGTCCATATGTACTGATAATACTTGATTTGGTACAGAATGTTCGGGATTGATGAACATCGCTGCTCTTTGGAATTCATGTTTCTGTTGTAGAAACATGAATTTGTTATCACCACAACTCTGCTCTCTGGAATTACCCGAAGCTGTTTATCATTATGTGATTTATTTTCTTGTTGCAAATGATGTGTGTATTTTGTAGTGAGGAAGAAGTTGAGGACAATGTTGCAAAAAGAACGAAGAAGTCTACTAAAGTAGATGAAGGAAAGCAGAAGAAGTCATCTACAGTAGACGATTTTGAGCGGTGAGAATAATTGTTTTCACTATAATTGCTGATTATATTTTCTTAAAATGTTAATGGTGTCAAGATAGATTTATATGAGAATAAATGATACTCTTGACCACATATTTGATACTCCAAGCTAAAGAAATGATACTCATTAATATATACTTTATACAATTGCAGGTTAGACAAAGTATTCAATACACAGTGTAGACCACAAGGTCTCTTTGATATTCTGCAGAAGCTAACTGAACAACAAAAGAAAGATGTAGAGAGTATTGGATTTGATGGTCTTTTGAAAATGTCCATCTCAAGAGTGCCTAATGCGATTGAAAAGAAGTTGGTAGCAAAATTTGAAAGTCAAAGTAGAATGCTAAAAATAGATGAACATCACTCATTTGTAGTTACTCCTGATGATGTCTGTGATGTTTTGTTACTACCGAGTGATGGTCCCGTTTTCGAAAAACAAAATGGGAATTCAGGAGCAAATTTTTTTTTTAAACCTTTCCCTCAGAGAGTTCAGCAAGAGTGAAGAGTTCTCAAGTCACTGCTCTGCTCAGAGGCTGAACTACCAAGTCAGTGTGAGCTTGGAGGCTCATGCTCTGAACAGGACAGTGACTCGAGAGATTACACTTCAAGTCACTGCTCTGCTTAGAGGCTGAGCTACCAATTCAGTGAAGGCTTGGAGGCTCATGCTCTAAGCAAGGCAGTGACTCGAGATACTGAGCTCTCGAGTGCATTGCCTGAGTTGGTCAGTGAGAGGATTCTTCCTGACCTAAATATTTAACCAAAGTTCCTTTTTAACAATGCTCTCAGTGAGCAGATTTTCACAACACTTTAGTAAATACTTTAATAAAATGAACGCTCAGTTTAACGTGGTTCAGAGACTCAAGCTCTTACATCCACGACCTGATTTAACAGGAAATCCACTAACTGGGATTCTTGTTTTTAACGTGCCAAGGTGCACTTACAACTGGACTCACGCCACTCCGTGGGCTGCCCCTCCTTACAAACTAATTTCCACCAACAGACCTAACTAGAGGGTTTTGGTTTCAGTTTGGTTTCTCCAACTAGGTGAGGTTTTCCTTTACAATGTGTTAGCCTAAAGCTAAGATTAGGAAAACCTCTCTAAGCTATGAGTTACAAACTTGACACTCAAAGAATATAAGTGATAACCCTAAAGGTCAGTGTCGTGGGTGTGAGTAACACTTCCTTATGACTCCCTAACAACTCACACTCTCTTATAGCTCGTAGGTGTTGATTTTTCTATCTTCATACAACACAACACTCTTGAATACGCAGCTATGAGCTTGTATTTATAGTGTGGATTCAAATGTAACCGTTGGATGAAATTATATTTGAATCCATACAATTAATGGTTTCAACCACTTTTCTTGGAATGCGGCCTTGTCAGTGTCAGAGTTGCTGCCTTGTGCTGATTGGTCCACGTGGGCAGGATCCAACAGATCTTTGACACAGTGGGTTGACCAAGACCCACTGACTTTAGGTAGCTTCCTCCTTCACTGACTTATGATCTTCAGTGGACTGAACGTCTTCAGTGTAGTTGTCCTTCAGAGACTGTTTAAAGATCACTCCAAGAAGTTTGTCATAAGGCTGAATGACAAACTTCCCTGACCACAGTAGCCTGACTCCTTCAGGGCCTACTTGGTGCATCACTGATCCTCCTGATCATGCTCTTCACTGAGTGGTCCACCTGACTTAGCTTAGATCAGCCTGGTTTACACTCAGTGGGACATCCTTCAGGCTTCTCTTCTGGTTCAGGTCTCTGGCATGACTTCAGTCAGTTCTTCTTGGTGTCATCTTGATATTCTCAGGCTGCATTGCTGAGTTCCCCCTCAACTGAGTGTTTTCTCAACTGAGTTCTTCTCAACTGACAACCTATTCTACTGAGAAATAACCTAGCCTGGCCTGAAACAAAAGACACTATCCTGACTGTTTTCAAACCTATTACATGTTGTTTTGGAAAATTATCAAAACTAAATTATATCCCAACACCGAGAAATGCTGGAAAAGAGGTTATAGAGATGAATCATGGAGAGAGCCTAAAAAGTGACCCTGTTATGAATGATTTGAAGATAAAGTACGACATCAATTCAGATTCACCTTTAAATGTTGTTAAAACAAAGATGTTAGAGTTGAAAGGTGGTGGAGACGACTTTAAAAGACTGTTTGTTATTTTTTGCTTATCTTCATTCCTTGCTCCAAATGCAAACCGAGTTGCAAACTTCAGTACAATCAAGTCCTTGGTTAATGTTAATCAGATTTGTGAGTTTGATTGAAGCTCATACGTATTGAAACGTATTTGCACAGCTGCAAAAAGGTACAACAACAGCAATGGTGGTACCTCAAATTTTAGTGGGTGCTCTATGGTGTTGCAAATCTTGTACTTTCATAGGCTAAAGTGGCAGGGATTGAAGAGCCCTCCACCCTACCCCTCATCCAACATTGGACTACAGAGAAGTTGAGGAAAAGAATTGTAGAAAAACTAGCTGCCGGTGTGCTAGGTCTTGGAGAGTGGGTAAAGGGTGTTTATCCTGTTAGTTAGAAGGGCAGATATAATTTTTCTAGTAAAGATGACCAACAGGAAAGGGTTTATTCAAAAGATGAGGAGAAGAGCTCTTGTGAAAAAAGGAATGATTCACCATCAATCTTCACATTCACATGTGAAATGCCAAAAGGATGCTTGACAGATTCAGAAATCGAACATATTGCAAAAGATGTAAGTTGTCTCTATGTTTCATTTATTAGTTATAATGGGCCTGCATTTACTGACAATTCATTTTTCATGATCTATGTAATTTCAGTGATTTGCTTAATAAACCTTATATAGCTAGTGAATTGCATGGTGCATGCTCCATTAAGTAATCTGATTATGTTATTGCTATTTTCTCTGAACCTGTGTCTGTTATAAAGTTCATGAATCTGAACCATATCCACCAGCCATATTGTATTGTATAATCGACTTTAATGAGTTGAATTACAAGCTTTTTATATCTATAAAGTTGATTTCTTTGTAGAACGTTATTGCATTCCATATTTCCATATTATTTTTACTTCTGGTGCATTAAGGAGTTGTTTCATTTATATATTTGATATTTCTTGCAAAAAAAACGGATAGTTTTGCAAAAAAAATTGATAGTATTTGATGCTATGAATGCAGGCTGTCCATGCATCAGTTATGAAGATGAGTAGGGATCTGGCTATTATAATGGAGTATCACACGACTAAGATTGTGTAAATAAAAGAAAGAATTTCTGAGAAACCTTCAACCATTGCAAATGATAACGAGTTACTTGACTCAGATGAAAAATTCTTTGCAGATGAGGAGTTACACGCTTATCTTGATAGAGTTGAGGCTGACTACAAAAAAATGAAAATGTTAGCGGATTGTATGCCTTCTTTCAGACTTCTTCCTGATTTTGATGATGAGGAGTTCGAGGAAGCAACTGAAGCAATCAATTTGTCTAGCTGCAAAAAGATTAACAAAGTTGAATGGTTGATAGGAGATTATCCTGAGCAATATATTTCTGGATTTCTGAAAGGAAACAAGAGTGTGTTGGAAACCATGAGAAGAGAATAAAATGAGATTATTGACTACTGCATGTTTGAGGATTTATCTACAAAAACTGAGTAAGTCAAAAATTTATATAGTCTATTATAAAATATATCATTCTAGATTTAAAGAAAATGATATGTGGGCCTTTATTTTGTAGTGAACATCTATTTTCTGTGGGGAAGAATTATTTTGTGACACGTAGTGATATGACATCACTTCTACCTTCTGAAAAGATTTGGAATTCCATTATCGATGCATGGTCCTTAATCTTGAACAACTCAAAGGAAATTGATCTCTCTAAAAGAACTTTCTTTTTTTATTCTGGTCATAGTGTAAGTTTTTATTCCTCTACTCTTGTTGAACTATTTTAATACTTTTAAACAAGTATCTTTTACTTTTTTTTTTTTTTTGTGAATTTTATAGTTATACCTTTCAAATATTGTTTTTGGGGCTGGTGATCCTGAAGATAATGAAAAGAGTATTGTTGGTTGCTGGGAAAAATGGATGCCAATTCAGTCAACAACTATTGATTTCAAACTCTTGGAAATGGTAAGAAAAGTGGATGGTATTATTGTTGATTGCATGACACTTTTTTTTTCATAAGTAGTCATCTCTAGCCTGGAAGAAAGAGTTAATAATAATATATGTTTTGGTTATGATGTTTAAACTGTTGCTTTTTATTATTTTGGATTTTTTGTAGATTTTTGTACCAAATAGAATGGACGATCATTATTTTGCTGCTGTGATCAACTTTGGCAAAAAGAAATTGCAATACTTAGACAACAGGAATTACGATGACCCTACTGCATATACCCAAGCTGTTGAAATAGTGGTAAAATATATAGTTTTAATATTTTTATTTTATTTTTTTAATGTTATTTCTTGTTAACTTGAAGATTTTTTTTAATAGCGGGAGCGAATGTCATTCTTCTTGCAAAAGTACAATCACCCAGATGCTGCTAACATTCTAACTTATGAGTTTGAAACTGTTGCATTTAGGTGGAAAACCAGGAAACCTAATATTGATTGCGGCGTTTTCTTACTAAACAACATGGAATTATTTGAGGGTGAAGTATATACTGCTCCGAATATGGGAAATGTATGTAAATTCTTAATTATATTTTTGTTAATTCTTATTTGTAATGTGAATTATGATATTTTTTTGTATTTTGTCTTTCAATCAAGGCTTTGGTACGCACGACTCTTAGAAGTAGTTACTGTGCAAGAATAGTTGATAGTGATGTTAACGAGAGGAAAAATGAAATACGGGCAAAGGTGATTGATTTTTGTAGAAGGAAGCCTGCGTTATTGGAGGTTCAAAGATTCTTTAAAGAGAAGGAAGAATTAGAGAAAAAGAAGATATCCACAAAAGATGTGGAAAAGGAGCTCAAGAAAAAGAAGAGGAAAAAAAGAATTAATGATTTTTTTTGTATCTACATTACCGATTTCTTCTATAGTCTAGCTAGCTTGCAACTAACAAGTTCATGTTCATCCAACTAGCTAGGTCTTTAGCACATGCACTAGTAGTACCTGCACTTGATGGATATCTATATTATCAATAATCCTGCCCTTATTATCGATACTCCTGCCCTTATTATCGATACCCCTGCACTTATTGTTGACACTCCTAACTAAATGGAGATATGTGATATACCTAGTAACCATTAAGTGTTTTTTTTAACACTACCCAGGTCAATATTCACATTCTTTTTTCCTGTTAAACGAGTACAATATAAATGATACTCTTGACCTCATTATCGATACTCCTGCACTTATTATCGATACCCCTGAAGAATAATTGACACTCCTAACTAAATAGAGATATGTGATATACCTAGTAACCATTAAGTGTTTTTTTAACACTACCCAGGTCAATATTCACATTCTTTTTTCCTGTTAAACGAGTAAAATATAAATGATACTCCTGACCTCATTATCGATACTTCTGCCTTATTATCGATACCCCTGGAAGAATAAATGACACTCCTAACTAAATGAAGATATGTGATATACCTAGTAACCATTAAGTGTTTTTTTTAACACTACCCAGGTCAATATTCACATTTTTTTTCCTGTTAAACGAGTACAATATAAATGATACTCCTGACCTCTTAAATGATACTTCTGGTCATATTATCGATACTCCTGGAAGAATAATTGACATTCCTAACTAAATGGAGATATGTGATATACCTAGTAACCATTAAGTGTTTTTTTAACACTACCCAGGTCAATATGCACATTCTTTTTTCCTGTTAAACGAGTACAATATAAATGATACTCTTGACCTCATAAATGATACTTCTGGTCATATTACCGATACTTTTGGCAGAATAATTGATACTCCTAATAAATAGAGATATGTGATATACTCATTTTCAAATTCAAATTTATTTTTCTAATAATTGATACTCCTAATAAATAGAGATATATGGTTTTGAAAATTCAAATTCACATTTATTTTTCTTCTTTAAAAAAAACGAGAACAATACAAATGATACTCCTGACCTAATAAATGATACCCCTGCCTATATTACCAATACTCCTGAAAGAATAACTTTTACTCCTAACTAATGGAGATATGTGATACATATAGTAAACATTCTCTACAAGTTACAAGTTCAATATTAAAAAAAAAATTGAAGGCGAGCACCATATAAATGATACTCCTGGCCTCACAAATGATACCCCTGCCTATATTATCGATACCCCTGGAAGAATCACGCAACCATGAATCAGTAACGAATAGAAAAACTTAGCAAACTTGTTTAGGAAGAATTCTAAACAAGAGTGCAGCGGGAAGTTGGATATTGACCTGCAATTATCAAAATTTAATGAAAAAAACAACAATATATTATGGATAGTAGTTTCATGTCGCATTCAAATAAAAAATATCAAAATCCAGCATTGCCAAACTAAATGTAAACCATTCACATGTCCTAAATGACTGGTGCTGATTTAAGCCAATAAATACCAATGTAAAGGACTGCACTTGTAAAAAAAACACAATTTCTAACTAAATTAAATGTGGTTTACGTGTTAGAGAACTAAATTCCAAGGTTGGTGCTGATTGGGTTGAGCTTGTCCTCTTTCTCTTGTTTTGTTGAAGAAAATTCTTTTTCCTTTGGCTTCTTCCCTTTGTTACTGCACGAGTAGGATCCAATATTGTCCTAGATGATGATGCTGCTTGTGTAGAATTTTCTTCTTGTTCTGTACACATCAGTTTTTTTGTAAAAATCAGATCTCTATTATAGCTCTCTTCAAGATTTGTTCTCACAACTTCATTTTCCTTGCATGATAAAGCTAGATTGTAGTACCTCCTTCCAATACCATTTGCCCAAGTGATATACTCAATGTTCTCCTTTCCATTGCTTTGAGATTTCAATGTATCCCACACTTGTGATTTGGCTATCTTCGTCCATCTCTTCACAATATAGACATCAGGTATATTTTGTACCGAATGTACAAGGAGTATCCTCAAGCAATGATAACATAGTATTCCACATTCCTCAAATTTCATGCAACTACATTTGATTAACTTCAAAGCAGAATCAAATATAACTCGGTTGGTAGAAATATCATCAATAGATCCAACATCATATACCATCGTGATATGTAGGATAACGTCAACAAGATTAGTCGAAGCACACAAACATTTTATGAACTCTTTTTCAAAAACTCTAAAAAGAGCTAGAGTGTATACCTCCGATGCATGCTTTATCATCCCAACCATATCCAAAGATGTTTCAGGTTTTGACCTTGAGCAATTAAATTCATCCTTTTGTTCTTCAGATCTCCAATTCCTGACGGTGTCCTTGAATTTCTCGTAAAAATTAGTTAAAGTTGTATCTTTCCTAACTTTGAATTGAATTGAGTGGTTTGTGCTCTCGCTTCGTTGCGATGACTTTATTCCAGCGGAGAAGAACTTTTTGTTTAATGTCATGCACCATTTCTCCTTCAAGCTGTACAATCGTGTAAACCAAGAGTTCTCTTCAAGACCATATGTTGTTACCATTTCTTTCCAAGTGGTTTCAAAATCATCTTCATCGTTGCACCCGGACAAACACCTATCAAATAACTCCTTAAAAGAATTATCACTCTTCAATTTCCCAAATTTGGACATGGCATTCTGTTGAAGGTGCCAAAGGCATAATCTATGTCTTGTTTCAGGGAAAACATGCATATTATATAAATTAAGTGGTCAAATACTTGTTACCCTAAGTATAGAACAAATATCCATTTATGTAAAAGTATCAATTATTCCGCCAAAAGTATTAATAATATTGGCAGCAGTATCATTTATTATGTCAGGAGTATTAGTTATATTAATTATATTGAACTTTATACCTTTTCTATCCCATTTGCAATTGCCAAGTCTTGATCGGTGAAGATAGTGACAGGATCTTTATTTCCCATTGACCTCTTGAATGCCTTGAATAACCACTCAAATGTCTCAATTTTCTCATCGGAAATGAAGGCGCATCCAAACATCACATTCTTCGAATGATTATTAATACCAATAAACGGTGCACAAATGAGGTTGTATTTGTTTGTCATGAATGTTGTATCAAACATAACGACATCCCCATAAATATTGTAATCCTCCTTCATTAGTGAATCCCGCCAAAAAAAATGGCCAATCTTGCTTCACTGTCCAATTTCACACAATAAAAGAACTCTTTATCTTGACCATTCTCTTCTTCTAGCATGCTAATGAAGGTCTGTGCATCTCCTGATTCTATCTTCTTCATTCTAAAACGAGTTACAAAGTTTAAATGATCCCTTATGGTGTGACCCACATCTTCCTGGGCTCCAACTTCATTCACCATATAGTGATAAGATTCAGCTGCCTTCATTCCTGAAGTGATCATTTGTTCGATAATCTTTCCTTTCTCATCTGTTATTTTCCTTTCAGAACGGTGATGATGACTCCACTCTGGTCTTGTCAACTGATGGTTATGTTCCATTTCATGTTTCATAACTTCATACATCCCCCCTTGTTCATCTTGACACTCATTAAAGCCTTGCAATTCGTTTTTGTAATTCCAACTTCTCTTTCTTTCCTTCTTTTTCCACTCTTTGTAGTTGCAGCCTTTTTGTCCTTAATTCCAGCACAAGAGCAGAGGAAGAGTTTTGCCAATTCAATCCCAGTCGTTGATCTCCTTCATGTTGCTTTCCGTACACTAAACCCATTTACTCGTGCATGCCTACAATACATCTGGTACATATCTTCAATTGTATTTCCTATCTTGCCCAATAGACTTCCACTCACATCATCAGAATCAGCAATGCCTCTTGTTTAACAAAATGAATGTTTATATTATACTTGTAAATTTGATAACACTAAGATATATACTTTGAATCTTGATTTTTGCATCACAACGAAGCAAAAATCAAGATTTAAAGTCAAATACAGTAGAGATGATCGATATTGCAAATATATATGTAATACTATCTAATTGTTTTTATGTATTTATGCAACATAAATACAGTACAGATGATCGATACTGCTGCCCATATTATTAATACTCCTGACCATACTGATATTATTGGCAAAGATTAACCATTTTAGAGTAGAGGCTATGCCCATCAACTGGATTACCATGAATTCAGTGCCCCAAGATCATTGCATTCCAGGTAACAAACATTCTATCAAAGATAAACCTACCAATATCCACTCTCCCACAATAACCCTACTTTATATATAGAAAAATATTTGTGTCTACTCAAATGTTTCAATTTTATGTCTAATACATACGTAATACACTTTAATTAAATAAATACTCATTACCTTCATCTTCAATTTCTGCCCCTTGGTCAACAATTGCAAGCTCATCATCATATTCAACCATTATAGTGGTATCAGTTAATATAGCATCTTGTTCAAGTATTTCAAGCTCAGTACCAATTGTTTGATCATCAATTTTTGTTTTATGAAGCAATGCAAGAGTAAGTATCACATCTTGTATCAAAAGTATCATATTATTATTCAATTGTATCACATATCTTGTCGAGAGTATGAAAAAATATTATAAACTTTTTTTATACTCTTGGACCAATATTTGATACACCTGATCCAATTAAATAAATATTTTATTACCTTCATTTTGTAGTTTCTGCACGCTGTTCGACTATTGCACTGCCAGCATCTATATTTAATATTTAAAGGTCGTCATTAATGGTTTAATAAAAAAAAAATATTTTATGAAGTAATATAAAAGTAAGTATCAAATATTGGGTCAAGAGTATCATATTATTAATCTATTAGACCTTCTACAATATAAATGATACTTTTGGCCAAATAGATGATACCCCTGCACATATTATCAATACTCATGGTAGAATGATTGATACTCCTAACTATATGGAGACATGTGATATACCTAGAAATCATTCAGTGTAATTTTTACATTCCAAGATCAATATTCACATTCTTTTTTCCTTTTAAACGAGTACAATATAAATGATACTCCTGACCTAATAAATAATACTTCTGGCCATATTATCGATACACCTGGAAGAATAATTGATACTCCTAACTAAATTGAGATATGTGGTAACATAGTTTAGTGTTTTTTCACTCCCCAGGTCAATATTCACATTCTTTTTATTTTACTTTTTTAAAGACGAGCACCATATAAATGATACTCCTGGCCTCACAAATGATACTTCTGCACATATTACCGATACTTCTGTTACCATATATATGTTAACATAGTCCTGATAGTGTAGAAAATGACAAAGCATAATGATAAAAAACACAGGACAGAGGATAAATTCCTATTTACGGCTCTGGCAACTAAAAATGCAGAAGTTAACAAATATCAATTTCTAACCATCAATCAAACAGGTTATGAACACAAATTATATATTTATATTTCATTTTATTTCTACAAACATTTCATCAAACAGGTTATGAGCACAAATTTTATTTCTCTTCCCCCTCTCTGCGTATCTCCATTAACTACAATCACAAACTTGGACAATTAGCTACGATTACAATCTTAGAGTTGGAGTCTTAGATTTCACTAGCTACGATTTCAACTTCAATTTCACAAAATCAAATTATATTGTACAAATATGATATAGGTGAAATACCTGTAATCTGTGTAAAGTTAGAATCAATTATCGAATTCACAGTCTTCATCTTCATGTCCATCTTCATCATTCCTCTTGCCTTAGATCGTTGTCTTCCTCTCACTATAATTTCAATTCATGCAAGTATCGTCGTCTTCCTCTTGTTGAAAGTGCTCAACGTCAATGGCTTCCATAAAAGTATCGCCGTCCCTCTTCATCGCACGATTTTGCAGAATTGTCGAATGAATTTGGGTCACTCATATATTTTGCAGAATTGTCGAATGAATTGGGTCACTCATAAATTCATTTGAATGGGCTGGGTTATAAATTCATGGGCTGGATCATAAACTAAATGGGTCAAATAAAAAAAATGGATAGTAGTTCATAGTATGAACTAATTTCATACAATACCTACTCAAAAAATAATAGTTGGATCAAAATCGTAAGCGTGTGGTGGGAGAATTTCTTATTGAAAGAGAAAAAAGTTATTTTTTTTGGTACTCGAAATACAGCTCATTGGCCGATTAATCTGGGGAACCCATAACCCACTGTCCACTAGCGGGGGGTCCCATTTCAAGTCATAACTAAGCTCTGTATGGACTGGTCCATCTCAAGAATTGATCACACCTAGTGGGTTTCGAACCTGCGACCGAGAAAAAAAAAATTCACATAATACGAATGTAAAGATATGAATATACTTTGAAAACTTACAAATAATTTTTTAATACACTCGAATGATCTTCAACTCATATTGATGCACATATAATCTCCATGTGCATAATAAATTAGTTTACCTGAAAAAATAGAAGGATATGATCTATAGAAAAAAAATTAAAGAAATAATCCAAACAAATGAACAAAAAATAAAATCATATTTCTTCACATAGTAGACAACAAATGAGAAAATGAAGAGAAGAGATGAGGATTAGGGTTGTGAATCAGAATGAAAACTAAAGAGAGATTTGACATTTGTAGGAAATACAAAATCAAATGTATGGCTGAGATTAAAAGTGTAAAATATATGATGTAGATTAAGTGTTAATATGATTTAAAACATACTTAAAATAACTTTTAAGGAGAATGTAGAATTTTGAAATGAAATAATTTGAGAGGTGCCACATCACCTTAAGAGAAATGTATCTTGCAGAGGTTTGAGAATATAGTATAATAAGATAATTGTCTCAGCAATTGGACTAGAAATTAATGGATGAATGATAGTGTTTTTTCTTTGAGACTATGAATGAATATAGTTTGATTGTATATTTATTGAGATTTTTTCTATAGTATTGATAATGAGCCAGTCGTTCAAATGTTCCAGTCTATGAAAACTCGTAGATTTTAATTATAATAGACTTGGAGTGGTTATACTTGAAAAAAAAGAGTTCACGTGAATTAGATTCACATGAGATGTTAGTGTTAGTGTCCTAGAGATAATCCATCGAAAGGACATAATACTAAGATAATATTCAGATTTGGTTTAATATTATTATTGGTTTAATATTAAATGTATGGCGTTACACTTATCTGAATATGATGTTTGATTGTTTGCATATATTCTTATTTGTGTTCCCATGAATCACTATTGTCATTGAGTGAGTGAGAACTCAGATGACTTAAGTATGATTCTCAAATAGCCCCTATCAAGGATTATCAAGAATGAGATATTGATGATGCAATTGAGATTGGTGTGCGATCTGTATCATACTCTTAGAGAGTGTAGTAAGATCTCACTTACTATGAGATACCGGGTATCTCATGATAGATGCACAGATACCTTAGAGGGTATTGGTATACCCATCCGAGAAACCGTTTGATGTAATTCCACATAATGTGTCTACGGGTGTCTCGGTTAGTGGGAGCGATGTGATACTCCTCTGACTTGAGGTCAATACACACCACATGTGCGGAGTGATGGACTTTGACATGACCGACGCTTGCACCCTCCGAGGGTAGATATGGCATGGATTGGGTTCATCACGAAGTACATGTACGTGGTAGTTGAGCCAAGAATAGGATTCATTCTTCAATGTGGATTTAGAGAGAATACTCGTGTTCTCATCATAATTGGATCTAAGTCGTCGCCGGACGCGCATCAGCTTATACTTTGTGGCTAAGTGTGATATACTTAATCAATTAGTGATTGGAGATAATATGATTAAGTTATTTGAATAGACACTTCATTATGTTCAAGACTTAATCGGGTATTCGTGAATGAAAGGAAGATATCACAATAGCCTACAGTATTACAGGTAGTTGCAGATTTCCTCGCAACGTACCTCGTATATTGAGAATGTCTGATTTATTGTCTAGGGTTCAATTAAGACCGTTAGTTTAACTAATCGCTCGATATATGAGGGCTTATGGGTCACACAACAAGTAATGACAATTTAACAATTATAGTTGGTTGATTAAATATTGTATTGGATATAATATTTAATTTATGGAGAATATAATAATAATTATATTTGGAATTAATTATTATTATTATTTAATTAAATTGGATTTAATTAAATATGAAATCCCAATAATAATATTTGGAATATTATTATACAAGAATAATAGATATGGTAAAGATATTATTCGTAGGAACATATCTAGGGAAATATAATTCGTAGAGATTATATTACGGGATAGACCCGATATCTTGTTTAGGAATTAAGCCAAATTAATCCCTATAAATATGTGTCTTATGGGAATTCCGAAAACCCACAAGCTAATTTCTCCATAAAATCTCCAGTCGGAATTTTCCTAACAAATTTGTCTCGAGATTCAATGCTGGCATATCGGTGCGTGTTGGTAGAAAGTCGTTATGTGGATACCATAGTTGAGGATTCCGCGTACAAATCGTTGTAAGGATTTAAATACGTGTTATTTATCCTTTATGTTTTATGTTATACAACCATATGCAGATTCATTGTTGGTGAATCGTTATCTTCCGTTGCGCCGAACATGGTGTTCGTGCCTCTAAAATCCAACAATGGTATCAGAGCATCAGGATCGTATATTGGTTATATAAATATATCTTTATTTTTCATAGGTAAAATTATGTGTGATTTTCAATTTTGATTTTGCCCAACTTATGTTTTTAAAATAAGATCGTGTGATTTATTAAACTTAAAGCTCGTGTTGGCACTGGGTGCTAAGAACTGGGTTTGAGATCGGATGATTTTTTATTGTAAAGACTGATTTTATAAATCTAAGTTCTTTATTCTAATATTTGATCGATTAACTATTTTTCTTTTGAATATAAAATTTGATTTTAATTAAAAAAAGGGAGGAATTAGGTTCATGTCCTTCATCCGAACTCGTATGGTGTCCCTATTTTAACCGAATTCACACCATGGCCGAGAAGCCCGTTGCACCGCCGCTGGAGATTGCTCACTGGGCAAGCGCACATCTTCCGGCCATCGCGGTCTCACCGAAAAGGCAAACAGTTGCCAAGAATCATGGGCTCGCTGGGCGAACCACGATATGATCTTCATACCGCCGATGGCTATTTTTGATCCGGCGGAGACAGCGAGACGCTGGGCGTCCGCTGGGGTCACACTAGTTGAACTCTGCTCTTGATCCGCTATTGAAGTCACGCTTCTGTGGTCTCGTGGGCAGCGGCGACGCTCTTCTATGAATTGTAATGGTGGTATAACGCACCGCTGTTACGCCGGAAATCCACGGCTGAGTCGGTGATGCTGGGCATCCGTCGAAGGCAAGGATGTTAGGCAGTCGCGCTGCTGTGGATTTGGGGCCGAGAGGCAGGTGTATTTGCGGCCGAGAGGCTGTGGATTACACCTGCTCCGAGCCTGCACCATGTACATCTGTAAATCGTTTTGGGGGGCCTGGGTTGAGAAGTTGATTCTCCCCAAGCCCTTCTGTACAATAATCGAATAATTGCAAAATTCAGCCCACTATATATAAAAAAAATATCAGATTTTTAAGGCAATGTTTGGCATGCTTTAATTTGCTAAAATCTGGAAATTGGCTAAGGCCTTGTTTGGCTTTACTGAATTTTGGAATTTTCTGAAAATTAAAATAAGGGGTTGTTTGGTTGGACCAAACTTTGTTAAATTTGACGAAATAATATTTTGGGCAAAATAATTTTGAAAATAACTTTAGAAATTGACCGAGAGCTTGGAGCTTGTTGGTATTTTTAATTTTAGCAATATTTTACCTACAAAAATTAATTGTTCAACATGTTTATTTGATTTACGTGTTATTAAATATTTTTGCATGTTTATTTGATTTATGAGCTAAATATTTAATATATATTTTATTTATGCAAATTTAATTTATGAAATAAAGCATGAGAACTTGATTAGTTGCTCCCCACTTGTATAACTGCTTATGTGAATCGATATTTACATTATTAGTTATATAGCCCGCATTAAATTATTTGGGTAGACAGCACCCAATATTTATCGGACCGTATTAAATGTTTGGATAGACGGTGCCTAATATATGTTTGTCCGTTAATGTCATGTTTGGGTAGGCGGCACCCAATAATTGCTCAAATGTGACGTAGTTATCATGTTGGATCTCGATTAAGCAATTAATACCCTGCCTTTAAATGTTCCTCACTAAAATATGGGTTTTCATTAAATTGAATGATGTCTTCCATTAAAATTAAAAGTAAACCGGAGATTTCGTTCCAATGAGTATTTAAGGCCCAAGTCTTTTGCTCGGATCTACATCTAACGAGACTTTTATAGGGACGTGTTTGTCGTCGCTTAATGGTTGTAAACCAACTTAATTCTGTTTCACCAGCCCAAGTAGGGAAACGAGAATTAGGTGACATCCGATTGAACTAGGTTCAATCAACTAGGAATTGTGTGAGACAATTGGTTTAGAGACCTACCAGTTCTGTTGTTGCAATGTTCAGCCCAAGTAGTCATTGTAATAGTAGGAATGTGGATCCTAGTCCATTACAATTTATATCAGATATAAATTCGTACTCTTCCGATGAGGTCGTTGAGTATGTGAAAATAATGTAGACAAAATAAATTAAAAGGTCATGTTTATTTTGATTGTTGAATATTGATCATATAAATTATATGTTTAATTCCCGTTTTAATTTATTTCTCTGCAATTGTTGAAATGAAAACTTGTCATTGAGAAATGTTCTGGAAATAAACAAATTGGCTGAACTAAATTTTCTGGACTGACACTGAAACGTGTGTTTGGTGCTAAGGCAAGAAGAGATTGAGTACGTGTTAGACACGACAATCCCTTTACCCATGAGGCTGGTTCAGTTGAGGCTGCAACATTTGATGTTACGGCTCAAAGAAGTATCAAGATGATGTTTTCCAGACTCTATGTTATGATTGCTCGGCATGACTCCCGAATTGCAAAGGCAACATGAGAAAATTGATCCCTTCGAGATGCTTAAGCGTCTGAAAGATATCTTTGATTCTAGATCTCGTTTGAGATTTATGAAGTGATGAGAGATCTGTTCAGATGTCAATTAGCGAAAGGAGGGAAGATTTGACCTCATGTACTATCCTCAAGTCGCTCTCCGATTTATATTCTAGTTTCGTAGTAAATTTAATATGAAGAAGACGGGAGCGACAATGTCAGAGCCTCATAACATGCTGAAAACTTTTGAGTCTTCTACTGCTAAGGAAACGTCCGTGCTCATGGTGAGTGCTTCTACTTCTTCTGACCCGAAAGGCGAGAAGAAGCGAAGGAGTAAGGCTAAGAGGGCTCCAAGCCCAACTTCCTGAAGGCATAAGGTGGAGTTCAAAAGTAAGAGCGGGTTGATAAGGATGTGTGCCCCACTGCTATAGAAAGGGGCATTGGAAGAATGATTGTGAGGTTCTAGCAGCCGAGAAGAAAACACAAGGCGTTTTAGCTGCTAGAACAAGTATGGTTATTAAGATAAACATGTTCACTAATAGTTCAAACTTCTAGGCATTTGTTGAGTTATGGACATGATGTTCTTAATATACAAAGTAGGATGACTCAAGCTTAGTAATCATGAAAAACTGACTTACTTGTGGCATTGTAGATTTGGTCATGCAAATGAGAAAATAATCGCAAGGTAAAAAAAGTTGGACTACTTAACCCCATTAGACTTAGAGTCTCATGGAGATTGCGAATCTTGTCTCACGGGCAAAATGATCAACAAACCCTTTTCTGAGAAAGGGGTACGTGCCAAAGAAGTTATAGAGTTAGTTCACAGCGATGTTTGTGGACCATTGCCCACTCAAGCTAGGGTACAATTCGACTACTTCATAACCTTTACCGATGATTACTCAAGGTACGGACACGTGTATCTCATGAAACACAAATCTGAATCGTTTGAGAAATTCAAGGGGTATAAGGCAGAAGTAGAGAAACAACTTGGTAAGAGTATCAAAACTCTTTGATTGGATCGAGGAGGTGGGTACCTTAACCATGAATTCATGGATTACTTGAAGCTTCATGGGATCCAGTCACAATGTACTCCTTCTGAAGCACCTCAGATAAACGGTGTGTTTGAAAGGAGAAACCGAACCTTGTTTGACACGGTAAGGTCCATGATAAGTTTTTCCTCTCTTCCAACATTCTTATGGGGATACACATTACAAACCCCAATCTATATTCTGAATAGGCCTCCATCCAAATCAGTTGAGCAGACTCCATACAAGCTATGACATGGCAAGAAGCCATCTGTTAATTGATAAGTTAGAATCCAAAGGTGAAAATAGTTATTTTGTGGGATATCCCAAGGATACAAGAGGATATCACTTCTATTTACCAGAGAAACAAACAGTGATTATTTCTAGGCAAGCTTAGTTCCTAGAAGACGGGTACGTCTTTAAGGAACAAAGCCGTAAGAAGATAGAACTTGAAGAGATTCAAGAACCACAAATTAACATAGATACTGATGATTTGTCAAAGCAACATGACAAAGAATCAGTGGGAGCATTCAGCGACTCTCATGATGGAAGTTTAATTACTAGGTGATCCTCTTTCAGCCAGTGGGAGTGTAATTGGAGTTGCATTGCCTTCGTAACAACCTCCAAGTGAGCTGAATGAGAATAACATAGTTCAAACTCCCGCCCAAGAGGCATCTGAAAGTGTCGCTCTTGAGGATTCTCCGGTCAATAATAAAGTCGCTGCACCACAAAATTTTCACGATCAGAATGTACAGCTTGCACAACCACAACTCCGTAAGTCGACTATGATTTGTAATCCACCCACTAGGTATTATGGGTTCCTCATGGAGAGATATGATGACGTGGAGATCCCGGATAAAGACGAACCTAGAACTTATACTGAAGCAACATTAGATGTTGACTCAGAGAAGTGGCATGAAGCTATGAAATCTGAGATGGACTCGATGTACACCAATTAAGTCTAGGACTTAATTGAGTTACCAAAAAGGGGTTAGACCCATAGGTTGCAAGTGAGTCTTCAGGGGTAAGACCGATGCAAATGACAAAGTACAAACCTATAAAAATATGTTGGTGGCGAAAGGTTATAGTCGACACGAGGTATTGACTATGATGAGACTTTCTTGCCAGTTGCTAAGATCAAGTCCATTCGAATTTTACTTGCAATAGCAGCACACCATGGTTATGAGTTTTGGTAGATGGACGTCAAAACAACTCTGCTCAATGGTAACATTGATAAGGAAGTGTTTGTGACTCAACCTAAGGATTTTATATCTAAGCAAAAATCTGATCTTGTGTGTAAGCTTAAACGATCCATTTATGGATTGAAGCAAGCTTCTAGGAGTTGGAATATCTTATTTGATGAAGCTGTCAAATCCTTTGACTTCATCTGAAATTCAGAAGATCCTTGCGTTTATTGTAAACGCAGCGGGAAGAGTATTGTCTTTATAGTCGTATATGTAGATGACATATTGATTATAGGAAATAGCATCCCGCTAATGCAGTCCATGAAAGATTGGTTATCAAAGATCTTCATGATGAAGGATCTTGGTGAAGCATGCTACATCTTAGGGATCAAGATCCATGGGGATAGATCCAAGAAGATGGTAGGGCTATCACAATCCACCTACGTAGATAAGGTGTTGAGGCGTTTTGTGATAGAGAACTCTAAAAAAGGGTCTCTACCGGCAAATCATGGGATAAAGTTGTCGAAGAAGGATTGTCCTTCTAGCAAAGCAGACATTGAGCACATGAAGGACGTTCCATATGCATATGCAATTGGATCCATCATGTACGACATGACTTGCACTATGCCAAATGTGGCCTACGCTGTCAGCATCACTGGTAGATACCAGCAGAATCCAGGTGAACGTTACTGGATTGCTATCAAGAATATTCTGAAGTACCTCAGACGTACTAAAGATCACTTTCTTGTCTACGGTAGACAGTTGGAGCTAGTCGTTATGGGCTATGATGATAAAAAATTTCAGTCAGACTGTGAAGATAACAAATCACAGTTAAATTATATTTTTTCACTCTCAATGATGAGGCTGTAAGTTGGAATAGTTCCAAGCAAGATCTAACTGCAGATTCAACAACCGAAGTTAAGTACATTCTTGTATCAGAAGCCTTTGAGGCTTTCTGGATTTTAAGGTTCTTGAGAGAACTAGGGGTAGTTTCGAGTGCCAGTTGTCAAATAGTGTTGTATTATGACAACATTGATGCGATTGCATGAGCAAAGGAACCGAGATCTGATAACAGAAATAAGCATGTACCGAGACATTATCATTTTATCTGAGAGATCATATCGATATGAGAAATGGAATTAAAACATTTCCCATAAAGGATAATCTTGCAAATCCTTTTTCACTGTTCATGTACAAACTAGACATTTGATGGTCTAGGGGTTAGACATGTAGGTGATTGTCTCTAGTCCTAGTGGGAGATTATTAGTGTTAGTGTCCTAGAGACAATCCATCGAAATGACATAATACTAAGATAATATTCAGATTTGGTTTAATATTATTATTGGTTTAATATTAAATGTATGGCGTTACACTTATCTGAATATGATGTTTGATTATTTGTATATATTCTTATTTGTGTTCCCATAAATCACTACTGTCATTGAGTGAGTGAGGACTCAGATGACTTAAGTATGATTCTCAAATAGCCCCGATCAAGGATCATCAAGAATAGGATATTGATGATGCAATTGAGATTGATGTGCGATCTGCATCATACTCTTAGAGAGTGTAGTAAGATCTCACTTACTACGAGATACTGGGTATCTCATGATGGATGCACAAATACCTTAGAGGGTATTGGTATACCAATCCGAGAAACCGTTTGATGTAATTCCACATAATGTGTCTATGGGTGTCTCGGTTAGTGGGAGCGATGTCATACTCCTCTGACTTGAGGTCAATACCCACCACATGTGCGGAGTGATGAACTTTGACCATGACCGATGCTTGCACCCTCCAAGGGTAGATATGGCATGGATTGGGTTCATCACGAAGTACATGTGCGTGGTAGTTGAGCCAAGAATATGATTCATTCCTCAATGTGGATTTAGAGAGAATACTCATGTTCTCATCATAATTGGATCTAAGTCGTCGGCCGACGCGCATCAACTTAGACTTTGTGGCTAAGTGTGATATACTTGATCAATTAGTGATTGGAGATAATATAATTAAGTTATTTGAATAGACACTTCATCATGTTCAAGACTTAATCGGGTATTCGTGAATGAAAGGAATATATCACAACAACCTACAGTATTATAGGTAGTTGCAGATTTCCTACCAACGTACCTTGTATATTGAGAATGTCTGATTTATTGTCTAGGGTTCAATTAAGACTGTTAGTTTGACTAATCGCTCGATATACGAGGGCATATGGGTCACACAACAAGTAATGACAATTTACCAATTATAGTTGGTTGATTAAATATTGTATTGGATATAATATTTAATTTATGGAGAATATAATAATAATTATATTTGGAATTAATAATTATTATTATTTAATTAAATTGGATTTAATTAAATATGAAATCCCAATAATAATATTTGGAATATTATTATACAAGAATAATAGATATGGTAAAGATATTATTCGTAGGAACATATCTAGGGAAATATGATCCGTAGAGATTATCTTACGGGCTAGGCCCGTATCTTGCTTAGGAATTAATCCAAGTTAATCCCTATAAATATGTGTCTTATGGGAATTCCAAAAACCCACAAGAAATATAATTTCTCCATAAAATCTCTAGTCGGAATTTTTCTAGCAAATTCGTCTCGAGATTCAACGCTGGCATATCGGTGCGTGTTGGTATAAAGACAATACGTGGATACCATAGTTGAGGATTCCGCATACAAATCGTTGTAAGGATTTAAATACGTGTTATTTATCCTTTATGTTTTATGTTATAAAACCATATGCAGATTCGTTGTTGGTGAATCGTTATCTTCCGTTGCGCCGAACATGGTGTTCGTGCCTCTAAAATCCAACAAGAGACCTACTCTATATTTATTTTGTGTCTCCATTATGTAAAACTTATGGATCTGTCACTGACCCCACCCCTCCCCCGCACTCACCCACCTCTACTTCAACATAATAAAAATATTATGTTATATTAAAATTAAAATTTAAAAAGTATATATATTATAAATTCTCAAATATCTTATAAGTTGTATTAGTCAAACACTTTAGCAACTTATAAACTACTTAAAAATTACATCTTATAAACTCTTAAAACAACTTATAAGATATTTCAAATAAGCTTTGCCAAACTGGCTGTTAGTTAGGGATGGCATACCTTACCGATAATTTTAGTATATCGAATTTCGGTATACCCAAAAAGCATACCACATACCGTATCGAACATTCGGTATGCAGTACCTTACCAATATTTCAGTATATATTGATCCATAACAAAATACAACCATATCGATATATCGGCCATATCGGTCCATACCGAAATATTTAACTAATTATTTAATATAAAAATAAATTAAAAATTAAAGTTTAATAATGAATTATCGGTAAAATATTTTCGATATACCAAAATGTTTTCGATATATACCGACTTATACTGAAAATATTTTGGTATTCGGTATAAAAAATTTCTAAATATTAATACCGATACCGTAGCAAAATTTTCGGTATAGTAAGTGCTGTTTACCGATTATTTTGGTATTTGCTTCACCCCTACTCTTAGTAGAGTTCATAGTATTCTTTCTCTGTGAAAAGCTGTATTTAAAAAAAAGTTACATATAAAAAATTATATTACCTTTTTCAATTAAAACCCTAATTACTATATATTCCCTCTACCATCGGATTGGTAATATCATCGTTCATGGCCACAACAACATAGCACACCGAATATTGTAAAAACAACACAGAACTTCAATAAATCAAAATATACACATTTTGAAAAATAAATATATTATATTTTGGAAAAAATAAAAATAATACAAGAATTTTTTAATAAAAAATGAACTTATGTTCGGAGAAAAAAGTTAAAAAAAAGGCATAAAAAATCTAAAAATTTGGTTTTTGTGGCCAACTTGAGGAAATAAAAAAAAAATCGAGAAATAATAAAGAATACGTAAAAAAAGTTGAAAAAGTAAAAAAAAAATATTTGTTCCTCATTTGTAAAACCCTTTAAAATCACATACACCATCCAATATCAATTCGAGAAAAAGAAGAAGGAAAAAATATCAAGGTGAAGAGCAGCGTCGAACGATGTGGATGTTGGAGATCAACGTCAATGCGGATGTTGTCTGCATTGGGGCAAGGGTGTGTTGAGGAAGGTGAGATGAAGAAGGAAAGGGTAGGGTGGGGTGGGAGATGAGGTGCTACTGCGTTGCTGTGTTGGGAGGGGGAGATGAAATAGGGGAAGAGGGGGGATTTCTACATAGATGGGAAAATGGATGAATGGAGAGAATAGAGTGAAGAAATAGTAGGGTAATTTTGGAATTTGGAGGTAGTTTATTCATCCACTAGGTAGTGTTTTCATTAGAGTAGTGTTTTTTTTTTTTTATTAAAGAACATCCAGGTAGTGTGTTTAACAAAGTCGATACTGACAATAACTTGAGCATCCTTTTGTCCCACAAAAATGTTATGTTTAGGATTTTACACAATTCAACAAAATATGAATATATAATTATATATTAGTTCTTAGAATTTAAAATTTTACTTATAACTTTTTTTTATATACATGCTTATTTATTGAATAGAAAAATAATAATGACAAAATAAATAAGGATATAAAATATGATAAAAAAAAAATTTACACACTTTTAATTTAGAAATTTTTGTAATTTTAGACAAACAAAAAATGAAACATGGACTTTTTTTATGGTACTGAAGGAGTATTAGATTGCAACGATAATTTAGTCTATTTACACAAATATTTTGGTCAAAATATAAATTGGGTGTACTGGAAAAAAATGTGTTATTAGTCGTGTCCTTAACTAAGAGCTCGTTTGGCTAAGCTTATTTGAAACATCTTATAAGCTCTAACATCTTATAAGTTGTTTTAAGAGATTATAAGATGTAATTTTTAAGTAGTTTATAAGTTGCTAAATTGTTTGACGAATACAATTTATAAGATCTCTGAGAATTTATAATATTTTTTTTAAATTTTAATTTTAATATAATTTGATTTTATGTTGAGATAGGGGTGGGTGGGGGCGGGGGAAGGGTGGGGTAGTTCCAGGGTGCGTGGGTGGTTGGGGGTGGAGGTGGATAGGAAAATAAGTTGGAAAATCCTAACTTTTTTTTTTACAGCTTATAAGCTGTTAGGAGGTTATTTATGATCTTATAAGTTGTTAAACATCTTATTTTACCAAACACATTGATAGTGTTTATAAGTTCTTAAACAACTTATAAGCTGTTTTAAAAAGCTTATAAGCTCAGCCAAACACCCGCTAAATTGGGCTTACCACATTAAACAATTTGTTCTTCACGTCTTTGTTAACCTATTTATAATGAGTAGGTCTCTTGTGCATCGTGTTATCGTGCAATTTAAGTGGGGTTTTTAGCAATAAAAATTATTTTTATAGAAAAGTGCAATTTCTTTATTAAAAATTGCAAATTTTAACTTGCATTTTTCATTAAAATACAATTGATACTGTTAAAATATATATTTGAATTGCACGGTGCATGTCACACATTTTTATACGCACTAAACTCTTAAGTGTAAGAGATTCGTAGTGATAAAGGTAAGTGTCCGATTAAATTATCGAGTCCACCCACAAGACTAGTAGCAGTTAATGTACCCTTGGAGTTATGTGTTGGTGCGTGACTGTAGTATTTTTTTTCTTAATGAACAAATGATGACTCGAATTAATAACCTCAGGGCTTCTTTGGTGTCCACGATTGGGCTTTGATTGCTTATTTATTTGGGCTAACAATTGTTTGGCTTGTATTTTGCAGACCAATGATATAACACCAGGGCCTTAACTAAATCATGTTTTGCTATGATTTTCCGTCAGCCAAATACGAGATGATATTTAATCTAATCTCAATAGTATTTTTGGGGAATGGGTGAAATGTCCAATTTGTCCCCGACATTTATAAACTCTCCTCACATATGAGATTCACCATTATTCACATTTCAGCTTCTCAAACAAACTAAAGAAGTTGGTTTGGGGATCTTGAATCCACATTCATCTAGATCGTGTTTTTGCTTCGATTTTTGGTGAGGCGTGTTGAAGCCAGAGAACAGACCTAGTTACTTTCTTCTTTGATCAAACAATTTTTCCAGTGAGCTTTTCTTCTCCTCTAATTCCAGCGCGCGTAGAAGCTTTTTCTGACCTAGCTTCCAATTTTTGGCGCAGCTGCAGGAGTGGGCCCCTTTTTCCGACCAAGAGCTTCATTTCTGGCGACGACTTCTTTTCTACCGGCAACACACAACTTTCATGTGTTAATGGCTCTGCAAAGCTTAAGGAAGAACACTCATTTTCTCTCTATTCAAATATGTTGAAGGTGGAATAATCGGATGTGTGTTTGTAAAAGTTTGCTTCCATTTCACACGCATATAGGAAATTAGGGGGTAATCTTGGAAGAATATGATGTTTTCTTTATCAGAGGAAGAATATGATGTTGACGAGGTGGATTTTGTAAATTGAATAGTAAAAGGGTCATTGTTCAAATACTGAAAATTTCACATACCACACCTTTAGTAGGTGCAAACCAAATGCCTAAGTGAATTATCTTATATGCCTAATATAACCAGATAGAGATGTTATCTTGTCACATACCATAATTAATGAGGGTTTCCAAAGGGTTCCTCACGGTATAGATCCACTTGAGTTATACTACTTCAACTAGTACAAAACCTGCGTGCTACGCGGGAATGGGAAATAAATTGTAATCTTAATTGAATTCTATGTAATGATCAATAAATGAAGTTGAATTCTATATCTATATGTATCAAAATCTTAGTACCAATATATATTAGATTATTAATAAAAAAATTATGGAGTACAATTGTAGGGGTATGTTTTATGAATTTTTTTTTAGTTTGTAGCAATTTGTGTTCATCATAATTCTATAAAATGTAATTGGAAATTCATAATTCGATACTCATTGAAATAATTTATTAATTAACTTACAATGAGAAAGTGAAATTAATATTTACTTTAATCACATTTTCCAATTTTAATAATATAAAATTTAAAATTGCATAGTGAGAGAATCAAAGTAAGAAAACCACATCCTCAATAATTCTCCATATAAAAAGAAATCTTATTTTGTTTGTTCTATAAAAACTTTAAAATAAATAACATGATTTAGTTTATAATCTTTTAAACGCAACACATCTACGATTAAAGCATTGTTTGACACATCCATATTCTTGGCAATCCAGTAAGGTAATTCTATATACTGATTCTTACCTAAAAATAAGTGTTATTGTTGGGAAGATTTTCTTTAGCGGTTTCGACTATTATGACTCCATCGTACACAATATTAAATAATTATCCTTCTTTTTGGAACCTGCAACTCTTCTTTAGTAGATATCTACGTATTGCGAATAACAACTAAATTATTGTTTACTCGAATTGTAATAATATAATCCATGATTTTATTTGTGTCGATTCTATATTGTGTTAATTTTTATGTGCATAATATGTGTCATGCTTTTCAATTTTGACAATTGTGTTGTTAAAGAAAATCTTATTCATTTAGTTTTTGAGTTTATAATTTGTAAGTTTTACAGAAGCAAAACCTTTTAAATGTTTATTGTTTCTTCAGGTATTTGAGCATTTTATTACCATCTTTTATTCTGATGGTTAAATCCTTTCTAAATTAGAATACCAAAGTTTCTGATGAAATGATAGTAAGTAGCTGCTAATTACAACTTTAAAATTTGGTTAATCCAATAATTAATTGTGTCACATTTCCGCAGCCCATGTTCCTATCTCCCATAATTTTCCATGTCAGATCTTACCTTTAAATTTCTATCAACAGATAAGTTGTTCCATTTTGTTTATATTCAAAAGTTCGGAATGAACATCTATCATGCAAATTCATTCAATGAAAAGTATTTGATCTCGTTTTAATACATTACAACTGATCTTGAATGACGACACGTCAATGGTTATTATGGTAATTATTCGTTGTATATTATATCTCTGAACTCTAATTGCAGCCAAGTTTAGACGAAACAATGAATTTTAGAATTTTACTCTTATTGTTTCCGTATCAGTACGTTTTGATTTTTTTTCTTTTTTCCTTTTCATCATGTTGCCCTCTATTCATTCACATGTTATGCTATGAACATATTAAAAAGGTGGATTTTAGGATAAACCTTTGGATTAATTCATTTACAACATTAAATTAAGTTGGTGTTTTCTTATTTTTTAGATTGCAACATTCTATATTTTTTAAAGTTACAACTAACATCTTAGTTTCACAACATAATTGTTTACACATCTATGATTATTAAAAAAATATTTAATTTAATTTAAAGTTCAAAATTACATAACATTGTACCAATAATGTATTAACGAACATGCAATTTTACAGCACCAGTTCCAATTAGTTTGAGCAAATTAAATTATTGAAATATCATTAGACTTCAATTTGTCCAACTCATCAATTTAGAGTTGCTACAAAGCTTCATAGAAAAAAGTAAGACCTTCCAATCGTTTTTAATCAGAGCACCATATAACCAAATTTTGCTCAAATAAATAACTAAACTGAAACCCCACATGAACAGTACAATTCATTAACAAAATTACATGCATTGTGCCTCATCCTTCTTCTGGAAGAACCAACCACAATACTGGGTACAAATATGAGGATTATTTTAGACTTGTACACGCAAAAAGGATGCTACAATGAAGGAAAAGAATATTAAATGATTTCAAAAAAATATATATACGTGAAATAATCCATAGTTAGTGTAAAATAACTCAGAAGAAGCGATCCTACATCTATCTTAATGACATAAAAATTCAATTCTTTGCATTCTGGAAACATATTTTAAGATGATAATTATTACCAGGGCACTAGTACTATTTCAATTACTTTAGAAATAGGCAAAAAAAAAAAGGTACATCATTGTAGTCTTTAAAAGCAGAAGGACTACTGCGTTGGAGGTGTTCAACTCAGTCATCGGTACTATCATACACATTGTGCTTATGTGCAGGGGCGGATCCAAGAATTATTAATGGCATGGGCTAAAAAATAAATATTTTGACATGTTAAATTTAAAAGTTATACATAACAAAGTACTCCCCGGGTCTCGAAGAATCTTGAACATATAGTTGTGCACGAAAAAAAAAAAGATATTTTTTTTATGAGTGTACACACAATTTTTTTTTATAAAGTGTGCATATTATATTGTGAAACGGATCGAAAAAACAAGTGTGCAATTTTCTCCAAGATGAAAGTTGTATTTTTCATGTTCTCTTAAGTTATGTCCTACAAGAAATTTAAGTATAAAAGGCATCAATATTTCAGTCTACCTATATATATTTAACAAAATTTCTTTCAATTTAAACCAATAAATAAATTAATAAAGATATTTCGACAAAGCTAAATCATAAAACTAAATGCTCAATACTTGCATTTGACTCTTCAAAGACACAATTAATCAATTCAAAAGGCTTTGATGTCATATAAATCAAATTTTATAATTCTATGTTACTATTTTATTGTTTTCCAAATTTTTTTTATATTAAAGCGAGGACCAATAATTTTTTTATCACTTTATATAACAAATAAAAAATTCATACATAATGTTGGTGATCGAATTTAATCGGATGGATTAGTGGCTGTTTAGTTCGGTTTAGGATTACCAAATAAGAACGTGTGATTGATTATCACTGTAAATGATAAATCGAAGCTTAGGATCGTAAAATTGTAAATACGAAAGTCGAAATCATATTTATTTTGTATAGGTGTACATTAAGGTGTGTTTGTGTGTGTTTTGTGAGTATTTGTGAATTTGAACTTGTATTTCTCAGCTGGAGAACAACTATTTATAGAGACTAACAAGCAGAAGGTGTCCAAGACTCTTGGACTTCCTAGCTTGCATGTTAGACAAGTGTCATTTGACCTTGTTTGACCTTATTTAAGCTGAATCTTAGTTACAAAATCTTATTTGGTCTTATCTCGGACTCATTATTGTTCGTCATGGTTGGCTTGATTGGTCCAAATTGATCTTTAAATAAAAGTTGTTCACCTTTTGAGGTTATGGCTCAGAAGTTGTTCGCCCTTGTATCTTGTTGATATAGGCTTAGGAATCTTGGTCCTTTGTTCGTCAACATATACCTTTTAGGCTGGTGGATGCACCACCTTTTGATAATGTTGCTCGTCACCAGTGATCTGATGGAACACTCATATCTGGTCCCGGGCCACGGAACCTGTTTGCCCGTATGTTGTTCGTCACTGGAGTTGTTCATCATTTTATACACCTCCTGGATTGATTTATGCACTCCAACCTGATTTTCTTTACTAAATCATTAATCCTTGCTCGCTCAACAATAATTGATGTTCGCCGATCAACAATTGCCCCCTATCCTGACTAGATATTGCCTCAGACGAGCAACTTTTTGGCGAGCAACTATAGTTAGGATACTAAACTGGTAAGGATTTGGACGAACATCGTTAAAATTGGAGGGCAACTCCAGGTCCGCCGCTTCGTCTCCCCACGATCTGGGGAATGTACGAGGATGACGTGGGCGGCATGATTATGCGCCGCCCACGCGTGAACAATCCCAAGGTCACGCGCCCCTATATTTGCATATAGGCCCTCCATTTCTTAATTGTGCTCGTATTTACCCCCGTCTTTTGACATCCTAGCCCACGATCTTTGAGGAAATTGCGGGTTTTACCCCGTTTTTTTCATGAGTATAAATAAGAGTGGGAAACAAAAAAATTCCCACTTCTTCAATCTCTGCTACAGTGCTCCGAAAACTTTCTTCAATTTCCGGCGAATTCAAGCTCTTCCCGACGAAATCTCTTTACATTCTTGCTTTTGGTTCAGTTCTAAGGTAGTTTTTCATCTCAATCGTTCAATTTCATCTTTTATTTTCTTTTTCCTTTTTGAACTCCTCCATTACCGCCGTGTGGGAGCTCGCACTGCCATCGTCCCAAAAAATTACCGCCGTCTGCAAATAGGTCCGCCGCCGCCTGTAACCTGCCTTTTTTCCCTCATTTTTCTTACTTTTGAAGCCTATGTCTTCTCAGTTGAGCAACAATAGTTTCGAAAAAACCCTTGATCCCCTCTTTCCAATTGTTACATACGAAAACCAGCCTCCATTCGAGATTTCATCGGCGTCGACCCCCAACGTTGACTCCGTTGTTCGATCTGTGGAGGATACTGGTGCTCGTCCATCTAGAGGGGAGGTGGTTGTTGTTGCGAGTAGAGATTCTGACGAGGGCTCTTCGTCCAGTTCTGAATCGGAGGAAGATCCCGAATTCGACGAGCTTACTCGCGAGTTTTTGGAGGGGATAAACTTTCCACCTCCAAAAATGTTGGAGAATGAGATCCCCATTGGAGTTGCTCGGCCCTTTGTATGGCGAGCATACGCAGATGAACACGCGAACAACTTTTCTTGCCCTAAGCGACAAATTATGAAGTTGGAGAAGACTGAGTTCCAGGCGAGCAGAATTAAGAGTGTGGTTCTCAAGGAGGATCTTGACTTGATCCGAGAAACCTACAAAATCCCCTTCGATATCCACATGTGGGCTCCTAAGAGGAAGGAGAGAGCTGATCGCCCACCTCCAGGATGTACGGCGATCAACATTGATACGTTGATTGCCGGGCTAAGGCTGGCGTTGCCCCCGGTTGTTGGTCGCTTTCTAGAGGCGAGCAACCTTGCCATTACTCAAATCACGCTGATTGGGTGGATGAACTTGCTCGACACAATGTGCTTGTTCGCCCTAGAGGGATATGTTGATCGCATCACTGCGGAGGAAATCAACTATCTCATGACTATTACCAAGTGCCCCGTAGGTGAAGAAGGATATTACTATCTCAAGGCCCGGACTGGACTTAAGATGGTAGAAGGGGTGCCGAACAAGATCAGGGACTGGAAGCAACACTTTTCTTCATTGGGGGTGACTGGCGAGCATCTTCTGGTCCACACGGTGGCATTGGGCGGATAAACTCTCCCGCATCTTATAGAAAAATTAGGCGTAAGTTTATCTCTATTCATCTTTGAACTGTGTTGTTCTAATTTAACTTTTCTTGTTTGCTCGCAGACCCTCGATTGCTCAAGTAGAACACAGAGGAAGAGAAGATTAGCTCGGAGTTTCTTTTTACCTACTGTTTGGTCGGCTTGCGAAATAGAGCAGATAGGACCATTCAGTACTTGAGCGAGGAGAAGTGCCAAAGAACTGCTCGCCTACTCACATACCCTCATCATCTGGAAGCCAGAGTCGGGGTGCCCCCAGGTATGAATTTCTACTAACTTTCATAAACTTGTTTGTTCGTCCGGGAGAAGTTTACATAAAACTTGCTCGCACATTTCATAATCTAATTCTTCTTCTCTTTTTTTCCATAGCCGAGCAAGTCACAGTAGTAGTCCCTTCCTGCTTTGGCCTCCTCGAACAAAGAGTGCATGAGATGCCTCCACCAAAGGGAAGGAAGATTAAGGGGGACCCACCCTCCAAGGTGCTCGCCTGTTGGATTTATACGTGAAAGTATGCTTTTACTTTGTATAACTCATGTATTAAACACTTCTTTATGAGAATAATTCTTTTATCACATTTCTTTAGATATGATTGAATGTTGAACATTTATTGCAACCAGTTCATTATAAGTGGTACTTGTTACATTGTAGTTAATGTGGTGATACCCGATCACGGAAGATCACATTAACGGTTTTCTTGTAACTAAATATACAAATTCATGACCTAGGTGGAATTGAACAATCTGCCATGAAAGGTCGATGTGTATATCTCAGATTGGCTTGTCTTGACCAAGAGATTGCACTAGGACATTTAGTATGTGTTGAAGAGGACCTACAGCGAGGATAAATTCTTCTGTTCTGAAATGTGAAGAATTAGACCTCAGTGGTTATTGATTTCTTAATCTCCGTCACTTAAATAGGATCGTGTGTGCTTAATAGTTATTGCTTTGATTCATGTTGGGTGAGAATCATCGTGACTTCGAACTTTGTGTTTTGGGCAGTAATATTAATCATACGACAGTTGCTAAGATTTAATACGGAGAAATGCGTGCGAGTACGACTCGTGTGATTAGTCCCCTTGGTGGGCTCAGAAGTTTTATCGTACCAAATCTTGCAAGTGAAGAATTAGTTTCTTCGGTACGGATAATAATGTTGAGTTGTCTTTACTTCAAGGTGAAATATATTAATTAATTTAGAGCTATTCAGAAGCTTAATTAATTAATGGACTTGATAATCTTAAACGCGGGAAATAATAACCGGGAGCCCATATTATCGTAATATGGATTAAGATGGATAATGCAATATTAATTTATTAGTGGTACTAATTAATATTAATGGGCTGAATTATATTGGGGCTCAATATTGAAATTCAGAAGTCCATTAGGAGGTCCAATCTTAATTCTCCTTAAGGCCCCTCAAGTAGCCCGTTAAGTAGCCCAATAATGATAAGGTGATTAAAATAAAAGAAAATATATTGCTGATTTTTCTATGTATTTTTCGAAAATTGCATTATTAGGAGAGAACAGATTTTGTTGATTTTCTTGGAAAGATATTGTGGAAGATAAGTATTCTTGGAATACAAGATTATCTCATATATTCAAGAAGATCCAAATCTTGGATTCTACTCTTAATATTTTCAAAAATTGCATGCTTAATAGGAGAGTGAGATTTTTGTGGAATATTTTATTATGGAGAAAAGAATATATGAGATATATTCAAGATTTCTTAGAGACTAAGAAAAGATTTTCTCCAGGCCCATAAAATATACAATTTTCAGCCACTCCATCTTATAAATAGGAGGTGATTATTTCATCCCCAAGTACATAATTCCATGTGTTGGAAAAATCAAGAGCATATATATTTTTCTTTTTCCTTAGTTATTTAAATTACTTGAAAGCACTTCCCACCGGTGATCGAGTAAGGCGAAAGAGAAATACTTGAGAAGGTCTTTGGATTGATAAAGTGCGTTCGTGATTGTCCCGTATTATTCAAAGGTCAATTCTACGAGAGGTACGTAAATTACATAACTTCTTAGTTTATTTCGCCATAGATTTTATGTGAATTAATTCAACATGCATGATGATAAAATTGTTGTTGGAATTATTATTTGAATTAATTAGGATTAATTCATGCTAGTTATAATTGTATTTAAATTCGTATTTAAATTTCATCCCGAATAGTTCCCGGGCACCCTTATTTCCCCAACAACTGGTATCAGAGCCACAGTTTCGGGCTCTGATCTTTAAATTGGAATTTAAATTGTTAGACATTAAATTGAAATTGGATAGTAGAATTGCTAGATCTTTTTTGCAGGTATCCAATTTTCATGGTTTTAATGTTATTTTTTTTCATGCATGTGAATTAATTATTTTTAATTTGATTCGTTCGAATTCATTTTTCTCGTGAGAAAATCCACTAGTAGATTAGTTATTTTTATTTTGATTTGATCATTGTAATAGACTAGTCTAGATCTAGTATTTATTTTGTAAATAAATTGTAACCGGATCGAGACGAAGAATGAAGAATTAAAGACGGCGTACCTGGACGATGCATGCATGTGTAACACATGCATGGACGTAAAATCATGCATGGGGTGAAAAACGAGAACGAACGACGAAACCCGGTGCACGGAGTGCGCGAGGCGCATGGCGTCATGCACGACGGGCGAGCCGAAGCGCACGAGCGCGCACGCGAGGCGCTGCCTCTCAGTGCTCGGTGCTCGGCGGTTCGGGCCGAGGGGCGCGCGGCCCACCCCGTGGGCCGACTCGCGCCGTATCTCGGATCGTGAAATTTTTATTTCTGTTCTCGATTTTTGGTGTGATTTTAAACGTCATCCCGAACCCCAAACAAAGTTGTTTTTGATGAAGTGTTGTTGTTCGAGTGGGAGCATGTCGAGACGAACGATGGAAAGCAACAAGGACGATTTTTCGCATCAAGACGTGAAGAAATTAAACCGTGATAATTGAATTTGAGTGCTCCAATGTGTTTAATTTTGTTTTGATGGATGTTTTATTTCGTGCACTTATTATTATTTGTTAATATGTATTTGCATGATTTTAATTGTCCAAGAAAAACCTTACTTTCGAAAATTACTAAGTATGTTTATTTAATCGCAATTTTTTTCCAGATATTAAAATTGGATTAATTTGACCTCCATAATTTATTTATTTGTGAAGTTCTTTTGGAATACATTTTCTCCTCAGATCGGCCAAAAGGACGAATTTCACATGAATAAATCCTGAAAGGATGATTGTGGATTATTACTAGTGGCGGTATTGACCCTCACCACGAGTGGCTTGCTCAAAGCGAAATAATAATCCTGTATTTAATTATGGTTATTACTTAGGCATAAGAAATTGATATTAACTTACTCCCCTCAGAGTCCCTGTCAATTTTTATGTAGTCAAAGTGGGAGCCAACTATTAATTTTGAATTAAGGATTTGTAACTTACAAGTTTGTGATCCGCTTGAATTTGTTTAAATGTATAGACCACCCCTCGTGGCGCATTTAAATTGTTTCGAGATGTTGGCTGATGCATGATTATATTGTTTTAAGGTTTCAATATAATTGATGTGATCGAATTATGTGAAAATTTCGTATTTTTCTAGATATAGATATGAAGGTATGTTTTATTCTCAGTTCATCATGTCACAATCTTTTAATCCACTATTTAGTATACTTAAAGATAAAAAACTTGTTGGTGAGAATTATGTTGATTGGAAACGTAATCTTGATATTGTCCTAACCGCTCAACACCACAAATGGGTACTTACTACTCCTAAGCCCTAAGAGCCTGCCGAAGATGCGAGCAAGTCGGTCAAGAAAGAGCATAAGAGTTGGTTAGACTCCGATGAGATGGCTAGGTGTACTATTCTGGCTTCAATGTCAGATGTGTTGCAACACCAACACCAACACATGGAGACCGCCTCTGAGATAATGCTCAATCTTGAAGCGATGTTTAAACATCAGATCCGTACTGCTAGGCAAATCACCATGCGAAAGATGCTTTCATTGAAAATGGTGGAAGGTACGCCCGTAAGGGATCACGTTATCGAGATGATGGGTTATCTCAACAAGTTGGAAGTACTTGGTGCGGAATTTGATCTCCCTACTAAGGTCTATTTCGTTCTCCATTCTCTGCTGAAGAGCTTTGAGCAGTTTCAGTTGAACTATCAAATGAATGATCGGGCAAATAGTTTCCCGAGCTCTTGTAAGCTTTGGTATCGGCGGAGACTATAATGGAACATCAAACTATTGCTATGGTGGCAAACGGTCCGTCTGTCTCTTCGGATCCCAAGAGAGGGAAGAAGAGAAAGAGGACGAAAGACCAGACCCAAGCAAATCCAACCGTTGCGAAACCTAAGGCAAAGGGCGAAGGAGGTGGAAAGAAAGCTGCTAAGGGTAAGTGCTTCAATTTTGGTGAGAAGGGACATTTGAGGTCTACCTGTTCTAAGCCTAAGAAGGCGGTAAAGAAAGGTAAGTCTCATGCGTTAGTCGTTGAAACTTATGTTGCGGCGTATGCTACCCACGTTTGGGTAGTGGATACCGGGGCAACTGATCATATTTGTTTCACTCTTCAGGGGTTCCAGCTAACCCGGCGACTTAGCAAGAATGAGATCCTCATCACTTTGGGCAATACTACGAGAGTGGCAGCCGAAGCAGTGGGAGTCGTGCACCTATATTTTGAAGATAGAGTTTTAATTTTAAGAGATGTTTTATACGTTCCGAACTTTAGAAAGAATTTAATTTTAGTTTCTAAGTTGTTTTTTTATGGATATTCAGTTACTTTTAATAAAGTTGTTACTGTTTCTTTTAAGAATGATACTATCTGTCATGGAACGTTGGTAAACAATCTCTATACGATTAAGTGTGCACACCACTCAAATAATGAATCTGATAACACGTCGATCATTTCGAGCAATAAAAGAAAGCGTTCTTCGGAGATGAACGAAACACTTCTATGGCATCTTAGAATAGGTTATATTAATCTAAAGCGAATATAGAGATTGGTGAAAGACGGATCCTTGGAATCATTCCAAGTCGAACCGTTTCCAACTTGTGAATCCTGTTTAGAGGGTAAAATGACCAAGAGGGCATTTGGAGCCAAGGGGAATAGAGCCACAAAAGTGTCAGAACTCGTTCATACCGATGTGTGTGGTCCAATAACGATCAAAGCAAGAATGGGGTATGAGTATTTTGTCACCTGCATTGACGATTACTCGAGATATGGGTACATTTACCTTATGAGGCATAAGTCTGAAACTTTTGATAAGTTCAAGGAATTTAAGGCCGAAGTCGAGAAACATAGGGAAAAGAGTATCAAGTTTCTACGATCAGATCGTGGAGGCGAATACCTCAGTGATGAATTCTTGAACTACTTGTCGGGTGAAGGGATCGTATCCCAGTTAACCGCATCGGGAACCCCTCAACAGAACGGTGTGGCAAAATGAAGAAACCGGACTCTTTTAGAGATGGTCAGATCCATGATGAGTTATTCGGATTTACCCAAGTCGTTTTGGGGTAACGCCTTGGAAATGACGGCTTACATTCTAAACTTGGTACCATCCAAATCGGTTCCTTAAACCCCAATGGAATTGTGGACCGGGCGCAAGCCCAGTCTAAGACATTTGCAGATTTGGGATTGTCCGGCATACGTGCTAGACAAGGAAGCCGGTAAGTTGGATCCACGTTCAAAATTAAGACTGTTTATAGGATACCCTGCGGGAACGAAAGGATGTATGTTCTATAGTCCCAAGGATCAAAAGACCGTGATCAGTACACACTTTAAATTCTTGGAGGAAGACTATATGAACAATCGGAAGCCTAAAAGTGAAATTACCTTAGAAGAATTGAGAGGGCAAACCTCGATACCAAGTATACAAGATGATATACCACACGTCACACCTTCACAACCGGAACCCCATCACAGTGGGAGGATTGCTAGGCAACCCGAGAGATTCATGGGAATAGGAGAATCTTCGGATTCGATTCTTGGCGATGAATCAGACCCATAGACATACGACGAGGCAATCCAAGACAAAGACGCAGAGTCATGGCAAACAGCAATGGAAACCGAGATGGGTTCGATGGATCATAATCAAGTGTGGGAGTTGGTCGAACCACCCAATGGGGTAGAACCCATTGGATGCAAGTGGGTGTACAAGAGGAAAAGAGGACCGGGCGGAAGGGTTGAGACCTTCAAAGCAAGACTAATGGCCAAAGGGTATACTAAAAAAGAAGGGATCGATTATGAGGAGACCTTTTCGCTTGTAGCTATGCTTAAATCCATTCGTATTCTCTTGTCGATTGCTGCACACCTAGATTACGAGATCTGGCAAATGGATGTCAAGACAGCTTTCCTTAACGGAAGTCTTGACGGGATAGATATCTATATGCAACAGCCCAAAGGTTTTATTGAAAAAGGCCAAGAGCACCTCATATGCAAGCTTAAGAGATCCATTTATGGACTTAAGCAAGCATCGCGTACTTGGAACCAATGTTTTGATCAAGTGATTAAGTCTTATGGGTTTGATCAAAACGAGTTCAAAAGTTGTGTGTATAAGAAGCGTGACGGAACTGCGGTGGTATTCTTAGTATTATACGTAGACGATATTCTGCTCATTGGAAACAATGTAAAGGTATTGTCAGACGTAAAGGTATGACTGTCAAAACAATTTGATATGAAGGACTTAGGGGAAGCCGGTCACATCCTTGGGATCAAGATCACTCGCGATCGCAAGAAGAGGATGTTGGGCTTATCGCAAGCTTCATACATTGACACTATTTTGAAGCGTTTCAGCATGCAAGATTCCAAGAAAGATTTTGTACCTTTTAGGCACGGAATCCATCTATCTAAAGAAATGAGCCCTAAGTTGCAAGCGGAGATAGATGACATGAAAGGTGTTCCGTACGCTTCGGCCGTAGGAAGCCTTATGTATGCAATGCTGTGTACGAGACCGAATATCTGCTTTGCCGTGGGCATGGTGGCAAGATATCAAAGTAATCCCGGGAAAGACCATTGGACTGCCGTAAAGTGCATCTTGAGGTATCTGAAAAGAACTCGTGAGCAGATGCTGATTTACCAGTCAGATAGTCTTATGCCCGTGGGATACACGGACTCGGATTTCCAATCAGACATAGACTCAAGAAAGTCAACCTCTAGTAGTGTGTTTTGCATGGGAGGAGGAGCCATTTCATGGAGAAGCGTTAAGCAAAAATGCATCGCCGATTCGACCATGGAAGCCGAGTATGTAGCTTCTTGTGAAGCAGCGAAAGAGGCAGTTTAGCTCAAGAACTTCTTAGTGGACTTGGACGTTGTTCCGAATTTACCCGACATGATAACTGTCTATTGTGATAATGCCGGAGCAGTTGCAAATTCAAAGGAACCGAGAGCCCACAAGGCCACCAAACACATAGAAAGAAAATACCATCTTATACGAGAAATCATTAAGAGAAGAGACATAGAGGTGGCAAAGATGGCATCGGGTGACAACCTAGCGGATCCATTCATAAAGGGTCTGCCTCAGAGTACATTCGACAGACATATGGATGGAATGAGAGTCAAGGCTATTGCCAATCTGCTTTAAGTATAAGTGGGATGAATTATTAGGTTAGTGTAGGTTGACATGAGATGTCACGTAGAGCTACTACACTAGACATGCATGATGATGTATACTAAAAAGCAGACTTTAAGTATAAGTGGGAGATTGTTGGAGTTATATGTGAAAGTATGCTTTTACTTTGTATAACTCATGTATTAAACACTTCTTTATGAGAATAATTCTTTTATCACATTTGCTTTAGATATGATTGAATGTTGAATATTTATTGCAACCAGTTCATTATAAGTGGTACTTGTTACATTGTAGTTAATGTGGTGATACCCGATCACGGAAGATCATATTAATGGTTTCCTTGTAACTAAATGTACAAATTCACGACCTAGGTGGAATTAAACAATCCGCCGTGAAAGGTCGATGTGTATATCTCAAATTGGCTTGTCTTGACCAAGAGATTGCACTAGCATATTTAGTATGTGTTGAAGAGGACCTACATCGAGGATAAATTCTTCTGTTCTGAAATGTGAAGAATTAGACCTCAGTGGTTATTGATTTCTTAATCTCCGTCACTTAAATAGGACTGTGTGTGCTTAATGGTTATTGCTTTGATTCATGTTGGGTGAGAATCATCGTGACTTCGAACTTTGTGTTTTGGGCAGTAATATTAATCATACGACGGTTGCTAAGATTTAATACGGAGAAAGGCGTGCGAGTACGACTCGTGTGATTAGTCCCCTTAGTGGGATCAGAAGTTTTATCGTACCAAATCTTGCAAGTGAAGAATTAGTTTCTTCGGTACGGATAATAATGTTGAGTTATCTTTACTCCAAGGTGAAATATATTAATTAATTTAGAGCTATTCAGAAGCTTAATTAATTAATGGACTTGATAATTTTAAACGCGGGAAATAATAACCGGGAGCCCATATTATCGTAATATGGATTAAGATGGATAGTTCAATATTAATTTATTAGTGGTACTAATTACTCCCTCCGTCCCACCATTATTTGCACACTTTCCTTTTTCGTCTGTCCCAAGATTATTTGCACACTCTTAAAAAGGAAACTTTGATTTGCGTGCACACTCACAATAATATACACATATTTACCCATATGTCACTACTTTACTCAAAAAGTAACTTTTTCTTAATATGTGTGCCGTCCCAACTATGCAAATAATGATGGGACGGAGGGAGTAATATTAATGGGCTGAATTATATTGGAGCTCAATATTGAAATTCAGAAGTCCATTAGGAGGTCCAATCTTAATTCTCCTTAAGGCCCCTCAAGTAGCCCGTTAAGTAGCCCAATAATGCTAAGGTGATTAAAATAAAAGAAAATATATTGCTGATTTTTTTATGTATTTTTCAAAAATTGCATTATTAGGAGATAAAAGATTTTGTTGATTTTCTTGGAAAGATATTATGGAAGATAAGTATTCTTGGAATACAAGATTATCTCATATATTCAAGAAGATCCAAATCTTGGATTCTACTCTTAATATTTTAAAAAATTGCATGCTTAAAAGGAGAGTGAGATTTTTGTGGAATATTTTATTATGGAGAAAAGAATATATGAGATATATTCAAGATTTCTTAGAGACTAAGAAAAGATTTTCTCCAGGCCCATAAAATATACAATTTTCGGCCACTCCATCTTATAAATAGGGGGTGATTATTTCATCCCCAAGTACATAATTCCATGTGTTGGAAAAATCAAGAGCATATATATTTTTCTTTTTCCATAGTTATTTAAATTACTTGAAAGCACTTCCCACCGGTGATCGAGTAAGGCGAAAGGACAATACTTGAGAAGGTCTTTGGATTGATAAAGCACGTTCGTGATTATCCCGTATTATTCAAAGGCCAATTCTACGAGAGGTATGTAAATCACATAACTTTTTAGTTTATTTCGCCATAGATTTTATGTGAATTAATTCAACATGCATGATGATAAAATTTTTGTTGGGATTATTATTTGAATTAATTAGGATTAATTCATGCTAGTAATAATTGTATTTAAATTCGTATTTAAATTTCATCCTGAATAGTTCTCGGACACCCTTATTTCCCCAACACGCCATGACGAACAAGCCGGAGGGAGCAAAAGTTCTTCGGCAGGCTGCCCCTTCTGGTCATGCTCGACCAGCACCCCCTCTTGTTTCCCCACCTCCCGAGGGAAAGTTCTTGAAAAAGGCCAACGGGACCCCGGTGGCGCATGATGTCTCCGCTGGTAACAATGGGAAGGAAAAAGTGAGCAAAAGCCTTGCTCGCTCCGAGGAAGAAATTGCTCGCCGTTCTTCAGTTGAGCCTGTAGAGAAAATGGGCAAGGCTGGAAAAGACGTTGCCCCATCTCATTGTCCAGAGAATATCACCCTCCTCGGCTGGGATGAACGAAAATTTGCGGAGTAAGTATATTCTCTTAAATGCCGAACAAGTTTCATTTATCCTTTCCTGAATTTTTCTAAGTGTGATGTATTTTCTTGTTCACAGATACCGGGCTGACGATAACCCTGGGTGAGCACATGCTGTCCACCAGTATGCCTACTCCAAAACCCCTGCGAACATAAGGGAGATTCCGGGCGACCATGTCCGTAGAGCCACAGAGCTGATCGCCCGGGCATGGACTAGACCCATGGAGAAAACTATCTTCATGCAAGGATTGACCGACAACTTCCATCTTTCCATGATGCATCATGCCAATGGCCTTGTTACAGCCCAGAAAGCAATGGCCCAACTGGCCGAGCAGGAGGAGGCTGTTCATCGATATGCCAGCACTGCTCGGCAGCTTACCGAGGAGAAGATGGTCAACAATTATGAAGCGAAACTTGCTCGCTTGAACAATCAACTCTCTCTCTCCCTTGATGCCGAAAAGAAATATCTTGAAGACATTCAAGGTCTGTCTGCCGAGCTGAAAAGTAAAGAGGTCTTACTTGGTGAAGGAGGGGAGAAGCTAACTGCCGCCGAACAAAAGATTGCCGAACTCGAGGCCGAAGTTGCTCGCCTTAAGGAAGTTGAGGCTAGCACGTACACCGGCGAGCAACTGGAGGCCGAGCTGCAAGTCCGGTCTGCTCCCATCTCCAACTTGGGCTATATTTGCGCTTATGCCGACTGTATTCGTCTGGCTAATACGTATGATTATAAAGATCTGGTGGAAGAGATGGGTAGCGATTTATCTAAGTTTGTAGAGAATTATCCCCCTCCGAACAACATCGAGATTCAATTGGGGGATATGGCTGAATACGGGGTCAAGATTGACAAACTTGACCCTAGTATCATTTTTACTCGCCCTCCCGTTTCGGCAGATGAAGGCTAGCAAACAGCTAATGATGAGCCGGCTGCCAATGACGAGCAGGCTGCAAAAGAGCAGGAGCAAAAAGCGGCCAAGGAAATGGCTAGGGATATGATCGTTGATCCCCCCATCGACCAGCCTCAAGATCTCCCTCCCGCCGAGCAGCAATAGGCCTAGGACTTAGACTTTTTTGTCTTTCTTTTGTAATTATTGTTCAACTTTTGTAGTACTTTACACTTGAACTATTTTTTAGGCTTTAAAGCCTTTTTTTAATTCAATGAACGTCTTCTTTTGTTCGCTCAATCTTCTTCTTATATGTTAATTGCCTTTACATTTCCCTTCAATGCTTTTGCAATTATAACATATAACTTTGGGTTTTATTCGATTTGAACTTTGCCTTTTAATAGAATATGGGTTTAGCCTTAGGTTCTGTTCATTTTAAAAAACGAACAACCTTTAAGTGGCTTTGGTCCTTAAAAATGGACTTGTACCTTGAGCTTTTGACTTTTCTTTCAACGAACAACTATATTTACATCGTGAAAAATTACAAGTGTTGTAAGACTGTTCATCATTAATGTTGGTCCCGGTACAAGACTGAGGAATACGTGTATGGGGGGGGGAGGAGAATACACGTATACCAATTTTTCAAACTTAAAACCTTACTGAGTCCCCTTTACTCAGAGTGATAAAGAACTAGGAACTGATAATACACCTACTGACTACACTTGGTGTGGGTCAGTTGGCTAACTATCAGTTTAAGTTCAGTGCGGAAATGCGTGAGCCCTGATAGTTTAAAGTCTTGATTAGTTTGCTTCTGAAAACTGGTTACTCAAATGAATAGTATTTTGTAAGAGCAGTGCTCTTTTTAATAGATCAGGCTGATTTATTCAGGCCTGATAAATCTTATGCAATGAATGAACAGTTAATTTGGCAGGTATGCAATATATCAAAGCAATAAGAACACATCAAGTTTAACGTGGTTCAGAGTCTCAAACTCCTACGTCCACGGCCTGATTTAACAGGAAATCCACTCTAGGGATTCTTGTTTTTAACGTGCCAAGGTGCACCAAGATCAGCTACCTCACTGACCTATACAAACTCCCTTACTAACCTACTTCCAACAAACCTAACTTTAGGGTTTTGGTTTCAGTTTGGATTCCAACTAGGTTGAGATTATCCTTACAAGACAAAGCCATGCTAAGGGTTGAATAATCTCTCTAAGCTTAAGATATTGCTTGTACGCTCTTGGAATACAGATTAACTCTCAGTTGCTAAGAAATACTTGGGAAATCTAAAGGGTTTCGAGTGCTTCTTCTAAAGACGGAATGCTTTGAGTGCTTGAGAGTTTGAGTAATTTCTGGCTTGGAAATTTCGCGTAACCTTGAATGGGTTCAAGGCCTTCTGTATTTATAGGTGATTTGAAAAACTATCCGTTGGAGAGATAGCCTTTCTTGTCATCTATGTAGAGTGATTAAAACGGACATATCTTCATGCAGCAGCCGTCCTTTGCATGGAATTAGGTATATGCATTAAATGCTTGCCCGTTGAATATGCAGTCTGAAATCAGTCTTCATGTCAGGTTCCGTACGTGCGTGTCCTTCCTGGATTGGTCCACGTCATCAGGTTGGTGAGAATGTCAGAACTTATTCCTAGGCTTCAGGCTTGTCTTATTAAGTTCTTTTTGTCTTGAGCTCACCGGTCTTGTCCTGACGCTAACATTCATTTTTCATTGCTTGGCTCTACTCCAAGTCTTCCCATAAACTCAGTATCATCCTGTTCCCTTCAGGACTGAGTAGTAATGACCTCAGGGTCATACTCTTCATCACTGAGACTTACTCAGCCAACTCAGAAGACTGCCATAAGTTCAGGATGGTAAACTTCGTCTTCAGGCTTCAGTCTTGATTGATATCAGTAAGTGCTCCTCTTACTGAGTACCTGTGAAGTGTAAAATAACTAAGTACAAATCCTAACCAAGACTAGCCTGACAAAGACAAATGCAAACACCTTTTCAGGGGCTTTGGGATCTAATCAAAACTGATATTGTCCCAACAATTTTCCCCTTTTTGATGATGCCAAAACACTGAAAAGTTCCTCAAAGCACTTAGAGGAAATATGAATCCTATCTATAAGATAAGTCAGTGTTAGAGCAGTTCTTGATAAAGTACAGAATTTAAATAACAGCCAAAAAGACAATGAGTTTTTGTCTGAGGGCAAAGTAATAGATTTCATTGATGAATATGATCAGGGTTACAATGAATCTTAATCTATTACACCAAAAAGAGAGTGAACACCTAGACTAATCTCATCTCAGGTTCAAGTCCATATACTGCATAGACTCTTGTCTTTAACTCGTCAACTCTGCTAGGTTGGTTCACGTACCTCTCAGCCTTGGCAATCTTCAAGACTTCAATCATAATGGCCTTAGTATTGTGCTTCTGAGTTCCAGGAACTAAGGGAGGAGCTCGAATCGTGAACTCAGGAGCCTTCACTTGGACTTGAGCTGCTTTAGCCTCATCCAATATCTTTTGGATCAACTCAGGATGATTGTCCATCATGTAGTCAGTGAAGTGGGCATTGATATCGTCAGTGTCGCCCCATTTCTTCACAACATACCACAACTTCACAAACTCATCCTTTGCATCAGCCCAGAACTCCTTCAATGCCTCAGAGATGAACTCGTCGACATAAACTTCCCTTAATCCTGATTTCGGCCTTCTGACTTGAAGAATTGTTGACTTCCTCGCTGTTGGCCTCTTTCTGTACTTCCTAAGCTCAGGCTTCGCCTTCTTCCTCCTAAGCAGACTGATCACTGCATCATCGAGTTCCCTTTGTTGAAGCTCATTGATATCAGTCAGTTTTTCAACCTTCTTCTCCAAGATGCGCATTTTCTCTTTTTGTGCTATCTCAGCTCTGCGCTCAACCTCAGTTTTCTTAGAAGGTGCTCCCCACGCCTCAGCGCATAACTCCGCCACCGTCTCCGCAGAGTAAGTGATGGGGTTCTTCCTTGTGCTCATGGGAGAAGACTTCTGAACTAGCTCAGGTTGTTTTGAAGGTTCATCAGCCCTTGCCTTCTTTACTGCCTCGGCCCTCAGCCTTGCAGCAACCTCCTCATCTTCTTTCTCAGCTGCCGCCAACCTTGCTGATTTCCTCACCCTCAGCACATTCCCTTCAGGATTGGCTTCAGGGTCAGCTAGAATTGTTTCGCCTTGGTTGACTGCCTCCGATACCTCAGGGCGGGATCTTTTCTTCTTCTTTTCCCCCCTTTTGGCATCATCATCGGCCTGCGACGGGAACGCGTCAAATCCGTTGTTGATCACGAAGGAGGTTAGGGATTGAACTTCAGTGATTCCCTCCTTCAGCATTTCAACTCCCGTCGAGATACCAGTCCCTGCAAAAGATACAGAGCTGATTGCAATATTTACCTTCTTCTCAAAGATCTCCAAGGAAAGCTGGAGTCTTTGTTCAGCCTTTTCGATCCTCTCCTCCACCTTGGCGGATTGATCAGTTGCTTGGGTCAGCCTCTTAGCAATGGACTTTGAAGTCTGAGCAATACGATCTGACTCCAGCTCTAATTTGGACGCTTAGTCTTGAATGGCCTGAGTGAATAGGGCCCCAGCCTGAGCTGCAAGCTTCTCCACTGCTTGATTGAGTTCCTCTTTGCTCATCCTTCTCTGCCAGCTGCCTCAAGGTTTGCCTTAGCATTTTCTTTGTGCGCTTCCTCTCGTTCCTCACTGACTTGGCCGTGTCAGTCATCATCCTTTTAAGCAAAATCAACTCTCTGTTTGCAAGGGCGTTGTATGCTGACTTTGTCCACCTGATGTGTTTCGCCAGGGCCTTGGCATCTTCATCTTTCTCAGCTCGTAGCCTCATCACTTCCTCCTGAAGTTCAGCTAGATTTTCAGTGGGTTTCTCCTTCTTCACCTCCACAATGGTAGTGAACTCAGCGCGTCCGACCCCGGTGATAATAACATCTTCTTCCTCATTGACGGTCTCCTCAGTGATTGGTTGTTTTCCCTTGTCAGCCCCTGCGGCATCAGTCCCCTCTTCAGGGTGCACTGAAGGCAGTTGTTGAGTGGTCGTGGCCGCCAGCTCAGGCTCAGCCATGCCATCTCGAACCTTAGGAACTTGTCCTTCGGAACTGGGAGTCTCCTTCAATGCCTCAACATCTTTCTCCCTTGTCTCAGGGCAGGGAATCCCGTCATCGGCAGATGTCTCATCGGCGGCTGAGATGTTCACAACATCCTCAGCCACTGGTCCACACTTGGCACCAGTGTCTTTCACACCTTCCCCCTGAGCCTGAGACTCAGGGATCATACTATTTACTTCCCTTGATGTCTCCTCCACGGCTTTCTCCATTGCTCCTCCTTGAGCCTCATCATCATCCTCCTCCTCCTTATCCTTCTCACCATCAGGAAGGATGTCAGCCTTACTCTTGGACATCAAGTCAGTGACTAGCTTTTTCAGATTCTCGAAGTTCAGCAGTTGAAGCCAGCTAGTCAGTCCAAAGAAAGAGCATAACCTTGCCTCCTCCGTCTCCCAGTGCTCCCATCCACGAGCATCTACCAACAAATATTGCTCCTGCATGTTGGATTGCTTGAAGTCCATCCAGACTTTGAGCTCAATGACATTTGCAGCTAGCTCCCCATACTTCGTCAGCCTCGGCCAGCACTTGGAGGCCCATTCAGTAGCGTTCCCTCTCAGGGTATTCTCAAGAATGCCTCCCGCCATATGCTCGTCTAATTCTTCCTCCTCCACCTCGATAAACTCATCCTCTTCAGTTGGAAGGGTCTTAGGGCAGTCTTTTGGGTTGGGGTAAGTGGGGAAATCTTCAGGGTTGGGGTGGAATCTGATGGTTGGTCAGGCCTCTGAGGAGATGGCACTGACACTGAGATGTTTGGCTCTGAGGTGATGGGTGATTGGGTGGGTTGAGGTGAGGGATCAGGGTTGGTTTGGGGTTGGGGGTCAGGGTGAGTAGGGGATGCATGGGCTGCTATCTCAGGCTGCAACAACTCAGCCGTCTCGATAGACTTTCTCACTTCCTCCAAGTCAGAGGCTCTAGGAGAGCTTGACTTCTCCCTCTATGTGATCTCAGGAAGGCTCTTAGCTGGGGACTTTTTGGGTCCCTTCCTAAGTCTTTTATAAGGCCTCTTCCCTTGATCCTTACTGACGTCATCGTCAATTCCCTCAGCCTCAGAAATGGCCATCTTGGGATTTGACTCAGTCCCTGAACTCGTGCTCTTCCCTGATAGCACAATCTTTACCCTCTTCTTCTCAACTTTCTCCACCACAGGCTGCGCCTAATCTTTCTCAGGCTCCACAGTCTCCTCAGCCTCCTCCCTCCTCTCAAAGAGCTCATCTACCTGCTCGATGAGACTGGTAGCCACCTTCTTGGCCTTACCAGCTGGCTTTTTGGCCTGACCCTTTTGCCTTGGCATTAGGATCAGTCAGCCCTAGCATCGTGTAGGTATCACTCAGCGAGGTGAACATCACCCTCTTGGAAGATAGGGTGTCCTCCAAGTCGAACGTGTACCCATGGCAGGCATGGGCAATCAGGATTGACAGGCGCGTGCCAAAGGGCAAGATAGCTTTGACAGAGATGTGTTTCTTGTCTCCGTCCTTCTTAAGCTTGTCCAGCACCGCCTGACTGATCTGGTCAAGGAAGAACTGCTTCCAGTTGGCTTCCACTCCATCCACGATTGCCCCCATGATCCTCAGTTTGGGCAGGCTCAACTGTTCATGCGAGCCAGTGGACCCCATGACCACCTTGGATATAAGATCCACAAGAGCCCTGTACTCCGGCTTTAGGGTGCTCTTGTTCTGACGGGCCTTAAACTCGCCTGACCCCGTCTTAGTCCATTTACCAAGGAGTTCTCCTTCACCGTTCTCCTTGTACACCCTGGGGTTGACACCTGATGATGGCAGAATGAACACTTCTCTTATTGCTCTTCTTAGGTCGATCTCCACCTCCGTCGGTTCGTAGAAAGGCTCGCCATCAACGTCCTTCTCTCCTGTGGGCTTTAGAGCGGTCACCCGTGTGAACATCTCTCCCCTCCTAACGAAAAGGTTGAAGTAGGCTTCAACCACTGCTTTGGGTAGCACAAAGATGGGTCGTTTGGTGAAATATGTCTCAAGACCGGCTCCGGAAATCCAGTTGAAGACTGGATGGATTTCCTCCACATTCAAGCAAATGCCGTCCATGGAGATGACTTGCTCCATGTGCACAAGCTTGTTGTTGACGACATCATCGATGCTGTCTATGGACCAGGTTGATTCGAGGAACGCCATTGATTGAGAGTAAGAGGTTTTTGAAAAACTAAAATTGAGTGCTTGAGCAAGAGAATACTCAGTGTGCAAGTGCTTTAGTGTTTGCGTAAAAACCTCAATGGCATTCTTTGATTGATAAGATTGAATCAGTTACTCAGACGTGGGGTTGAGATTAATTCCTGAATTCGAAAAGTTTTGAAATGAAGGGCCAGGATTAATCTCAGCATCAATCATTTACCCATGTCAGTCATATTCTGTATAAAACGGACACGTATACGAAAAAGTAACTGAAGCATTAAATGCTCCGTTGCACGTAGGTTTAAATATGAAAATGAGCGCTTTTAATGAAAACGGAATGCATTTAATAAAGATTTTCAGGACGAAGGACTCAAGAAGATGCTTGAAATTCACAAAGTCAGGTTGAGACTCATACCTGTCAGGGAGACATTGTAGCACCCTGATACCTCGTTGAGTCGAGTCTTACTTGAGTTCCCCCTAGACCCTACACTGACTGTTCACCAGGATCTAAGAGACCTAACTCCACTGACAGTTCCATAAATCTTGTTTCAGCCAAAGGCTTAGTCAAGATGTCAGCTCTCTGCCTGTCAGTGTGAATTTTCTCCATCATAATGTCCTTCTTTTCCATATGATCTCGAATGAAATGATGCCTAATATCCACATGCTTGCACCTTGTGTGAAGCACTGGGTTCTGAGTAATTGTTATAGCACAATTGTTGTCACAATAGATTGGAACTTCATTAGCAAATACCTGGTAGTCCCTCAACTGTTGCCTTAACCATAAAGTCTGAGCACAACAACTACCAGCAGCCATATACTCAGCCTCAGTTGTGGATGTTGCAACTGAATTCTGCTTCTTACTAAACCACGAGATCAACTTGCTCCCCAAAAACTGACATGTCCCTGAGGTTGATTTCCTATCAATCCTACAACCTCCATAATCTGCATCTGAATAACCTGTCAGTTCTAAGTTGTCATCTGAAGGATACCATAGTCCCATATTGACTGTCCTTTTCAAATACTTAAGTATCCTCTTAGCAGCCTCCAAATGACTTTTCTTGGGATCAGACTGATACCTAGCACATACACCAACTGCAAACGTAATGTCAGGCCTACTTGCAGTCAGGTATAACAAAGAACATATCAGCCCTCGATACTCAATCTGATTTACTGAAGTCCCTTCAGTGTCAGGATCCATCTTCCAATTTGTGTTCATAGGGATCCTGGCTGGATTGCTGTTCTGAACACCAAACTTATGAATCAAATCTCTTGTATACTTGGCCTGATTAATGAAAATACCTTGATCAATCTGCTTGACCTGCAATCCTAAAAAGAACTTCATCTCTCCCATCATAGACATCTCAAATTTACCAGTCATTAGCTTAGAGAATTTCTCACAGAGCTGATGATTTGGTGATCCAAATATTATGTCATCCACATAAATCTGGACCAAGATAATGGCATCACCTTCAGTGATCCTGAACAATGTCCTATCCACGGTTCCCTTCTTGAACCAATGGTCTGTCAGGAATTGATAGAGGGTATCATACCAAGCTCTTGGTGCTTGCTTAAGTCCATAGAGTGCTTTCTTTAAATGGTATACTCTATCTCCAACCTCAAACCCGGGAGGTTGTTCAACATATACTTCTTCATCCAGTATCCCATTCAGGAAGGCACTCTTGACGTCCATTTGATACACCTTAAACTTCTTGTATGTTGCATATGTAAGGAACAACCTGATAGCTTCCAACCTAGCCACTGGAGCAAAAGTCTCATCATAATCTATTCCTTCAGACTGACAATACCCTTTTGCAACCAGTCTTGCCTTGTTCCTTACTACAACACCATTCTCATCCTTCTTGTTCTTAAAGACCCACTTGGTACCAATAACACCTTGATGCCTGGGTCTATCAACCAGTTCCCAAACCTGATTCCTTGTGAACTGATTCAACTCCTCTTGCATCACAATGATCCAGTTCGAGTCAGTGAGAGCTTCTTAAATGTTCTGAGGCTTTTGCTCAGAGAGAAAGCAACAGAACAATGCACTCTCACCATGAAACCGTCTGGTCCTGACTCCCTCAGTTGGATCACCAATGACTTGATCAATAGGATGATCCTTTATCCATGTTCTTTTGCCAGGAGTTGTTCCTGAAGTACCTGCAATGTTAGTGTCTACAGGTTCATGAAATTCAGGAAATTGAACAGAAGGAGATGAACCTGAGTCTGTACCAAAGGGATTAACAAGCTCAATGTCAGGGACATTGGTTCCCCCTTGATGAGGTGACTCAGGAACCGTCTCAGCTGCAACCGCATCTTCATAGACGGTGCTTACCTCAGGTTGAGCCCGTTCCTCAGTCTGAGGCTCAACAATCCTTGATGTGTTGGGCTTAGGAGTGGCACTTGGTTCATCATCCTGATCATCGTCATCATCCCATCTTGGAATTGGCACGACTTTGACCTTTGGATCAGGTTGATTCTTTAAGCTTAGCCTTGTCACTCTCCTTGTGACCTCCTCAGTGTCAGGATTCAACACTCTTACCCTAGACTCATTAGCAGATTCATCAAACACAACATGTGGTGATTCTTCCACAACAAGGGTCCTACAATTGTAAACCCTGAAGGCTTTACTAACTTCAGAATATCCTAAGAATATTCCTTCATTAGATTTGCTATCAAAGGCTTTCAATTGGGTCTTCCCATTGTTGAGGATGAAGCACTTACAACCAAATATATGAAAGTAAGAAATACGAGGTTTCCTCTTATTCCATGTCTCATATGGGGTCTGTGCATGTTGTTTGTTCAACATGGATCTGTTCTGAGTGTAGCATGTAGTGTTGATTGCCTCAGCCAGAATTTCTTGGGCAATCCTGACTCAGCCAGCATGGTCCTGGCAGCTTCCTTCAGTGTTCTATTCCTTCTTTCAGCAACACCGTTTTGTTGTGGGGTTCTAGCTGCAGAAGTCTCATGAGCTATACCAAGTTCATTACAAAAGTCAGAAATATATGAATTTATAAATTTAGTGCCGTTGTCAGATCTGATCTTAGTAATGGACTGATTCTTCTCATTGCTGAGCCTTCTGAGCAACTCTGGAAGCTTCACCTGTGTCTCTTTTTTATTCAACAAGAAAATAACCCAAGTATATCTAGAATAGTCATCAATAACCACAAGGGTGTATTTTCTACCATTCATACTCACAGGTGTTACAGGGCCAAATAGGTCCATGTGCAAGAGCTGAAGAATTCTGTCAGTAGAATGAGAGGCCTTCTCTTTGAATGACGCTCTGACCTGCTTTCCTTCCTGACAAGCTTTGCACACATGATCTTTGCTAAAAACTTCATTAGGTAGACCTTCAACAAGTGACTGTCTAGAAATTTTGTTAAGAATCTTGAAGTTCAGGTGGCTTAATCTTTTATGCCATAGCCAACTGAGCTCTAGAGAGCTTTTAGCAACAAAACAGGTATTAGGCATAGTGTTGCTCCAGTCAGCGAGATAAACATTACCTTTCCTGATACCTGATAGAAGCACTTGTGTTGATTTGTCCTTGACTGAACATATATTCGATGAGAACTCAACACTGAAACCTTTGTCACAGAATTAGCTTACTGACAACAGGTTATGCTTCAGTCCTTCCACAAAGGACACATTTTCCACTCTGACTGTACCTATTATCAAGACACCAAAACCTTTAGTAACACCTTTTGAGTTATCACCAAAGGTTACCTGTGGACCATCTTTAGCCTGAAACTCTTGGAGAAGACTCTTCATTCCAGTCATATGCCTTGAGCAACCACTGTCTAGGTACCAAACAGCTTTAGTTGAGTCTCCTCTCCTCTTGTTGTGATCCACAGTCACCTGCAGGAAAATCAGGCTTTAGGTACCCATTGGGTGTTGGGTCCTATGGTGTCAGCTGTACCCTTCGGGATCCAGACTTGCTTCACAACCCTGATTGCCTCAGAGTGGTAAATATGTCTCCCTGAAACATCAACATACACAACTTTCTTCTTCTTTGCCTGAGAGGAAGATGGTGTATGAGTGTTAGACTTAGGCTTCACAGGAGCCTGAGTGGGTGCCTTTTGGGCTGGCTTTCTGTTCTTCCTAGGTCTGGGTGCAGTTGGTCTTGGGCCTTGTTCTTGATAAGGACCCTGTGTTCTATTCCCCCTAGGCAAGTGAGGGAATGAAAAACAGTTAAAGGCCTCAGGATGCCAAAACCATGGGGGTGTCATCATATTTGGCCTTCCCTGTTGGTATTGCCAAGCATGATGGTACCCTCGCTTATCAGTCTGACGGCTCTTGGCCTGAGTCTTCTTCTGCTTTCGCTGAGGTTTTCTCTGGCCTGAGCTCTCAGGGACCTCCTTTGGTTGCTTTGCCTTTCCCTGGGTTTTGGCTTAGCAACCTTTGGGGCAACTCTGACTGTGTCAACGGTTTCCTTACCCTTATCAGTTTGACGGGCCTGAAGTACAACCTTAGGTGCACTCTGGCCTGCCTGAACAAATACCCTCTCAGTGCTGCTCCCTGAAGCAACATGAGTTTGACCCTGTGAGGATTTCTTAGGAACATATCCAAGTCCCTTTTTCTTGTTCCCAAGCATCTGGCTGCTATTTATTTCCTCTCTAGCCACTGAGGATTTATTCATTGCTGCAACCTTTTGCTTGAGTGAGTCCTCACTCTTTTTCAGGATTTCATGTCTGGCAAAGAGGTCATCAAACTTACTCTTGAGTACCTTCAGCTCCTCCTTCCTGACCAGCTCTTCATCAGCCAGTTCTTTCAGAATCTTCTCTCTTGGGAGACGCTCAGCATTGATTAAATTAATCTCCTGAGTTAGTCTCACAATCTGAGTTGATTCTTTAAGATCAGACTGAGTGAGCTGATCATTCAGGTTCTGAACCTCAGTACTCAATTTCTCGTTCTCCTCTACCAAGAAGACATTAGTTTCCTGCCATCTGGAGAAATCAACCATCAATTGATCCAGGCAGATCTGAAGGTTCATTTCTCTGACTGACTCTGAGCTAAGCTCAGGATTTTGACCAGTGTAGGAACCACATACAGAGTTAGATGTTACCTCTGGTTCCTCCCTTGCCATCAGGCAGACATCATCGTACTCATCATCAGAAAAGAGTTCAGGCGACCTCTCCTCAGGACCATCAGAGTCAGTTGCATCCTCAGCGAGCATGGCTCTCCGGTCAGCAAGTCTTTGATCTCTCTTGGCCCTCCTGTCCTCTCTTTCCCTTGCACTCAGCTTCGGACAATCATACTGATAGTGCCCGCTCTTGTTACAGTTGTAACATGTTGGTGGCTCATATCCTCTTTCTCTCCTTGGTTCAGGGATCCTCCTTGAGTCAGGTTCCCTCTGTCTTGATGAGCTTTCAGTCTTCTCTGAGTGCTTGTCATCATGAGTACGTCTCTGTTCATCTCTTCGATCGGGCTTTGGATCTGAATATCTTCTTTCATCGCCACGATCTCTCCTCTGGTCAGTGTTTCTTCTTTCCTCATATCTCCTTGAGCTTTGGTGGGTTTCTTCAGGTTTTCTGTCACGTGAGTCCTGATAAAATTTCTTATAATGACCAAACCTGGAATTAAGCTTATCAAAGCGTCTGGCCATCAGGCTGTACTCCTCAGCAAGTTCTTCCTTGCTTATCTCCATCAGTGACTTTGATGAAGACTCAACAGGTTCAGATCTGGCCTTGAACGCCACACTTTTCTCAGGAGTTTTCTCCTTTTCTTCCTCTTCTGGCTGAACTTTCTTCTTTCTTTTGTTAAGATCAAATTCCAGTGCCTTAAGCTCTGAAAAAAGTAAAGCAGAAGTTATGTTACTCATATCCTGAGTGTTTTTAAGCATAATTACACTGTTATCCCATCTCTCAGAAAGGACATTCAGGATCTTTGAAGCAACATCTCTCGTTGGGACATCTTTGTCCAGCATCACCAGCTCATTCATCAACTTGATGAACCTTGACTCCATCTGATCGATTATCTCATCAGGCAACATCTCGAATGCTTCGAATTTCTGAATGGCAATGTTTCTCTTGTTCTCCTTTATCTTTTTAGATCCCTCACACATCCTTGTCATCTCATCCCAAACCTCCTTTGCCGTCTTTAGGTTCATCAGCCTGGCTGACTCCTCGAAGGGCACCGTATGCAGAATGATGTTTCTGGCAACGTTGTCCAGTCCCACCATCTTGATTTCATCATTGGTCATGTATTTCCCTTCTTTCAGAACCTGCATGCCAATCTCAAGATGCTCATATCCCAGTCCTCTGACATTAGGAATAGTGATCTTGATCGGTCCCTCACTGAGAACACGCGGCATCTGGTCAGGGATGGCATCAAGATGCGCTTCTAATATGAACTTCCAATAGACAAAGTTAGATACATAGAATTCAGGTAACGAAGCTTCAAGTCTCCTCGAAGTCATGATGATGCGAGTTTTATGAAAAGCAAACTCAGATCTGTTCAGTGACCACCAACAGTTTCTCCTCTGAAACTATTAGTATTCAAAGTCAGTGGTCTTTTGAACCACTACTCTGATACCACTTGTTGGTCCCGGTACAAGACTGAGGAATACGTGTATGGGGGGGGAATACACGTATACCAATTTTTCAAACTTAAAACCTTACCGAGTCCCCTTTACTCAGAGTGATAAAGAACTAGGAACTAATAATACACCTACTGACTACACTTGGTGCAGGTCAGTTGGCTAACTATCAGTTTAAGTTCAGTGCAGAAATGCATGAGCCCTGATAGTTTAAAGTCTTGATTAGTTTGCTTCTGAAAACTGATTACTCAAATGAATAGTATTTAGTAAGACAATGCTCTTTTTAACAGATTAGGCTGATTGATTCAAGCCTGATAAATCTTATACAATGAATGAACAGTTAATTTGGCAGGTATGCAATATATCTAAGCAATAAGAACACAACAAGTTTAACGTGGTTCAGAGTCTCAAACTCCTACGTCCACGACCTGATTTAACAGGAAATCCACTCAAGAGATTCTTGTTTTTAACGTGCCAAGGTGTACCAAGATCAGCTACCTCACTGACCTATACAAACTCCCTTACTAACTTAACTTACTTCCAACAAACCTAACTTTAGGGTTTTGGTTTCAGTTTGGATTTCAACTAGGTTGAGATTATCCTTACAAGACAAAGCTATGTTAAAGGTTGGATAATCTCTCTAAGCTTAAGATATTGCTTGTACGCTCTTGGAATACAGATTAACTCTCAGTTGCTAAGAAACACTTGGGAAATTTAAAGGGTTTCGAGTGCTTCTTCTAAAGACTGAATGCTTTGAGTGCTTGAGAGTTTGAGTAATTTCTGGCTTGGAAATTTCCCGTAACCTTGAATGGGTTCAAGGTCTTCTGTATTTATAGGTAATTTGAAAAACTATCCGTTGGAGAGATAGTCTTTCTTGTCATCTATGTAGAGTGATTCAAACGGACATATCTTCATGCAGCAGCCGTCCTTTGCATGGAATTAGGTATATGCATTAAATTCTCATTAAATGCTTGCCCGTTGAATATGCAGTCTGAAATCAGTCTTCATGTCAGGTTCCGTACGTGCGTGTCCTTCCTGGATTGGTCCACATCATCAGGTTGGTGAGAATGTCAGAACTTATTCCTAGGCTTCAGGCTTGTCTTATTAAGTTCTTTTTGTCTCGAGCTCACCGGTCTTGTCCTGACGCTGACATTCCTTTTGCATTGCTTGGCTCTACTCCAAGTCTTCCCATAAACTCAGTATCATCCTGTTCCCTTCAGGACTGAGTAGTAATGACCTCAGGGCCATACTCTTCATCACTGAGACTTACTCAGCCAGCTCAGAAGACTGCTATAAGTTCAGGATGGTAAACTTCGTCTTCAGGCTTCAGTCTTGATTGATATCAGTAAGTGCTCCTCTTACTGAGTACCTGTGAAGTGTAAAATAACTAAGTACAAATCCTAATCAAGACTAGCCTGAGAAAGACAAATGCAAACATCTTTTCAGGGGCTTTGGGATCTAATCAAAACTGACATTGTCCCAACAATTAACATATACAATCTGACGAACAACTTTGCACACTAACCAAAACATGCTCGCTTATAATATTTTTGCCGAGCAACTTTATCTAAAATTAAAAAAGATGAACCAGCACCAGACTATATAATGTGCCGAACAACCTTTCATTCTATACTTAGCAAAAAATTTCAAAAAATTAGGCAAGTTTTTTGGTTGAATTGCCCCCCAAGACATTTGTTCGCCCAATCAAGAACTTGTTCGACTCATTGATAGTACTTCTTTAGATGTACAACATTCCAGGAGTATTGGGCCGGTTTGCCTTCCATATCTTCGATATCGTATACGCCATTAAGGAACTTGTCCGTTATACGATACGGGCCCTCCCAAGTTGGTCCCAATACACCTGGAGGTTGGGCGAGCAACTTTCTTAGAACAAAATCTCCAACTCTGAATTCCCTGACTTTAACATGGGAATTATAGTAACGTTCTCCTTGTTGTTTATAGGTAGCATTTTTTAGCTCGACACTTAATGTCTTTTCTTCGAGCAAATCCATTTCAGTAGCCAGAGCAGAGTTGTTCGCCTGCTCATCAAAGTTGGTCGTCCTGATTGTGTTGGTCTTTAATTCAATTGGTATCACAGCTTCTGTTCCGAAAGCCATTGCAAAAGGTGTTTCTCCGGTGCTTGACCTGGGAGATACTCTATATGCCCACAAGACTTCCGGAAGTTCTTCAGACCAACTACTTTTGCTCTCTGCCAACCGTACTTTCAACGTATGTTTGATAATCTTATTCACAGCTTCAACTTGTCCATTTGATTGGAGATGACAGGGAGTAGAATAGTATTTTTTTATCCCCCACTTCGTACAGAAGTCTCTCAATTCTTTCCCATCAAATTGCGGACCATTGTCTGTCACAATGGTTTGTGGAACCTCAAAACGACAGACAATGTTCTTCCATATGAAGTTGATCATCTTTTGTTGCGTAATTTTCATCATGGTCTCTGCTTCTGCCCATTTTGTATGATAATTGACTGCTACGACGACAAATCAAACATTTCCAACTCCTGCTAGAAAGGGACCAATAATGTCCATCCCCCATCTTGCAAACGGCCACGGGCTGTAAACTGACACGAGCTCCTGAGCCGAGGTATGAATATTTGGGGCAAAAATCTGATACTGATGACAAGTTTTTGCTTTCTTGATTGCGTCCTGATGTAAAGTCGGCCAATAATAGCCTTGTCTGATAGTTTTGTATGCTAGGGCTTGCCCCCCAGTGTAATTTCCACATACTCCGGCATGTATCTCTTCAAGTATTACTCGTCCTTGCCCCCTAGACAAACATTTGAGAAGTGGGATTGATATTCCCCTTTTGTAAAGCTGCTCGCCCACCAGAGTGTATCTGGCGGCTTGCTTTGTTAGCTTGGCAGCTTCAAAAGAGTTGTTTGGTTTTTCCCCACTTTTCAAGTATTTGACTATACTTGTCCTCCAGTCTTCTTCTTCACTTGTTTGTTCGTCCAGTTGGTTGACATTATAACTTTTTGTTGATGGGTCGTTCATCTTTGTAATTATGATGTCTGCCAACTCTGCAGGTCCTTCACTTGTTGCCAGTCGAGCTAGTGCGTTAGCTTGAGTGTTGCTTGTCCTTGGAATTTGTTCGATGAAGACTTGATCTAGCAAGGACATCTGATGAGCAACAATTCATTGATATTCGATCATATGATCGTCTTTGGCTTCGTATTCACCTCGGACTTGGTTCACAATCAATTGCAAGTCGTCGAATATTTGCAACCGTCTAACACCCACGGCAAGGGATAGGTGAAGTCCAGCAATGAGAGCTTCATATTCTGCTTCGTTGTTGGTTGCCATGAAACTGAATTTGATCGTCGAGGTGAATACTTGCCTGTCAGGACTGATCAGAACTACTCCTGCCCCCGAGGCTACATTGGTTGAAGATCCATCAACGTAAAATGCCAAGGGTGATTAAGTCCTCTCATCGGATTTGGTGGGAAAGTTAGTTCGACTATAAAGTGGGTTAATGCTTGCCCTTTGATCGTTATTCGAGGAGCATAGGTCACCCCAAATTGGCTAATCTCCAGTGACCATTTTAACAAACGACCAGTTGTGTCTAGGCGGTGAAGAATTTGTCTGAGCGGGAAAGTTGTTAGTACTTCAACTTGATTGTCAAAGAAATATGGTCGTAACTTTCTCACACTCATAACAAGTGAATATGCCAGCTTTTCGGTTGGAGAATATCTGATCTCCGCTTCGTGTAAAGCCTGGCTGACGTAGTAGATTGGCTGGTGAAATTTGTCGTCTTCTCGCACCAGAACAGAGCTGATTGCCACTTCAGACGCGGCCAAGTATAAATAGAGCTTTTCTCCTAAGATGGGCTTTGATAGAATTTTAACATCTCCCCGGTAGTTTTTAAGTTGGTCAAACGCCTTTTGATAGTTGTTAGTCCACGTGAACTTTCCTTTCTTGATGGCCTCGAAGAATGGACGACACTTATCTCCTGATCGAGATATGAACCAGTTCAATGCTGCTAGGCATCCTGTGAGCCTTTGCACCTCTTTTACTGAACGTGGTGGTTGCATATCCACGATAGCTTTGACCTTTGTTGGGTTGGCCTCATGTAATACCCAGAAAATTATTTAGTATTTGTTAAGCATGTGGAAGTATTACTTGGGTTATAGTTCAGTATTTGTTTATTTGGGTGATTTTAATTGTCGGCTTTAAGTTAAGTGTTATTTCTTAAGTTTTAGAGGTAGGATGTTATATTATTTTTTAATTAAGGACTTAATTAGGATGAAAGTGGAAGAAAAGGAAGGAGTTACAAATTAAAGTTAAATTAAGGACTCTTATGTTACTTTTTGTGAATGGCCGTTTTGTGGGCTTCTTTGTAGGAAATTGCTAAGGTTAATAGCTATTATTTTTGGATGACTTTTAACTATAGAGTAAATGCTGGCCGGTTTTGTGTAAAAAAGGGGGTATTAAGCTTGAATTTTGGAGTGTTGTGGAGGTTACAAAGGGGGGAATTGATGGCTGAAGTTATTGGGTAGTAAAAGGGAGTTAAGCTAGTCATAATTTCCTTGTTGGCCGTCCAAATTTTCTGCAAAAGTAGAGAGAGACCGTGAGCAAAAGAAGAAAGAAAAGAGAGTGGGAAAAATTCATTAAAAACAAGAGAGAAAGTGTGCTTGTGTTCAAAAATTTCAAAGTGGCCGTGAGTGTATGAGTTTTGGCCGTGAGTTGAAGAGAAAGGGGCGTGCTTTTGTTTGATGATTCTTCCTAAGTTCGTGATGAATTCATAGTCTTGAGCGAATCGCAGGTTGGTAAGATTTTAGGTTTGATAATCATCTTTTATTAGAATGATGTTCTAAGTGATGTTATATTATTTTCATGAAAGGTGAGACTTGTACATACCTTCGTGGTGATGAGGACGTGTTGGGGATAAACGAAAGTGGAGGTTTAGTGCGAGTGTGCGTATCATATCCGTTCGTATTCGAACAACAAGTTTGTAAGATTTAAAGGTGGGGGATTATGTTTATTCTTTAGACATGCATGTATACTGTGTGCATGTATCGTATGAATGTGAACTCCGAGCCCTGAAGTTGGTTCGTGAGAGATGTGATTATATTGATAGCTCTTGTGGCTATAGTAAGTTGATTAAAAGATACCCGGTTACGTGACGTTGTTTGAAGTTTAAATGAATTCCCCACTGCGTATGAAATTATTTCGTACTCACCCTTTTTCACTTTAAAATTTTTCAGGTTGAAGAATGAAGGAGGAGGCCGAGGGGATAAGTGGTGTGGTCTTGAACGAGATAAAGAAAGATTGAAGTTATTTTCGAAATAAAAGTGGTATTTTTAATTTAAAGGATGATTTTCGAAATTATTTCCAACATGTATTGTTTTGGATTTGAATACGTGTTAAACATTGAAAGGACTTTTGAACTTGGTTTTGGAATATTTCTTATTTTTGGACGGTTTGAAATGTTTTATTTCTTCAATAGTATTACATGAGTATTGTAATAGTATGATGAAGTTGGTATGTTTATGAATAATTTGTTAATGGGATTAGTTGTTCGGTCAAGTATGTTTATTTGGTTAAAATTGAGGCCTTTTTGCTTAAAAAGTCATCTTTAGTATATTTGAGCATAGGGAAAAATATTAGCGTTTAATAGACATATGTGTATTTGGATTTGTTTGGAAAATCTAGTATATGTATTATATTTTGTATATTTATTCTTTGGGACTAAATTAGTATTTCTGAAATACAATTCAATAATGGTTTTTGTGGCTTCTTATGAAAATAAAAAAGATATGTATGGTTTTCTATGAATATTGCTACTTGTGGGTAAAAACATTATTTGTAGACTTATAGAGTATTTTGTTGTCAAAATGTTTATTCTCACAAAAATATATAAATTGGTCTATGTATTGTTTGTTTCACTTGAAAATAGTATTTGGTATTATAAAAGTGTTATATCCATTTTTTTTGGTTAAAAGTGTGTTTGTGAATGAGAAAAGTTGAGTTCTTGATAATATTCATGTTAAGTTACTAATAAAATTCTTTTATAAAATCGTCTTGCAAGGTAATAGTTTATTTAGGAATTTGTATTAAATGTTAAAAATATTTTTCGGTAGGTGTATTACCAAATGGGTTGTGTGCAAGTGTATTATTGTGTTTGCCAAGTTATTTTGGTTTTTAGGTTAAAGTGACATTTTGGTAAAAATGATGTTTTTCTGATTCAAGGACAATATATTTTATTTCTTCTTTGTGTAAATTAAGGTTTTGAGAGTGAATGTAATTTTTCCTAGGTGTTATTCCAAGCTAAAAGTGTTAACGTTTCCGCTCAGAAGTTTAAAGAAGTTTAAAAAAAAAAATTCACGCCCAAAGAAGTATTTACAAATTATGGTACTTTATATAGTACTTTGAAAACTAGGGTGTGACAGTGTGGTATCAGAGCAGGTTTACGTTTCTGTAGACTTGCTAAAATGTTTTAAAAGTACAAAAGTTGTGAAAATTTTATTTTGAAAGTATGAAAGTCTAAGATTTTAAAAGAACGTTTGAAGCAAGTCCACCACATATCTCCTGCAATGGCTCCTTCAGGTTTGCAAAGGTTTTTTAATGTTTGAATGTTTACAACTAAGTCTTTTGATTCATATGATGTTATGCATATGAATTTTATTTATGCTCATACTATGTTTTGAAGATTTTGCTCATATAATGTTTTACGTAAAGTTAAAATTGCATGCATGCAAAGTAATGAAAAGTGCGTTTGTTTATTCATAAAATGATGCACGAATGAAAGTATGAATGAAGAATATGAGCAAAAAGTTTTGATACGTATGAGCAAATTGATTATTTACAAGGAATGATATGGTATGCACACTAGGCCTACTATGAAAGTATGATAGAAAAAAAAAACATGATTTGGGAATTTTGAACCTAAGTATGAAACTTGAGGCATGAATTATGAAATAAGTATGTGAAGGAAATAAAGCATAAATGGTGGACTCTAGAGTTAAGATGAACTTAAAGTTTGGGGACTTTAGAAATTTTGCTATTAAGTTAAACTGAATATTTGGGCTTACCTTAGGGTACCCTTCTGTTTTAGATGCCTCATAGAAGAAGTACACGTATACGGATTAGAAGAGGGCAGGCTAATGCGAGAAATGCACCAGCTGCTCCTGTAGCACCTGTTGCACCCAATGTACCTAACGTACCTGAAGTACCTGTCGAGCCTGAGGCACCAGGGGAACCTGTGAATCCAGTAGGACCAGTTGACCCAGCGAATGTGAATGAACCAGAAGCACCTGAGGTGCAAGAGGTGGCGCCAATAGCACAAGAAGTAGCAGCTGTACAACCTGAGGCAGTTAGTACAGTACAAGTTGTAGAACAGTTTCGGAGGTTCAAACCTTCCACCTTTAATGGGAGGGATGGACCAGACAAGGTGGAAAGATGGTTTCGATCGATGGAAAGGATATTTACTCTGATCCAGTGTTCGGACGCCCAGAGGATTGCTTGCGTGTCCTTCTAATTGGTCGAAGATGCCGACCATTGGTGGGAAAGCTATTGGAGGATTCGACCCGAGAAAGAGAGAGATGAGCTGACATGGGAGCGTTTCAAAGAGATAGTCATGGAGAGATACTATCCCCAGTCTTATCGGGATAGTAAGGAGACGGAGTTCCTTGAACTTAAGCAAGGGAATTCCACGGTGGCGGAGTATGAGCTCAGATTTAACCAGCTAGCAAGATATGCACAACATCTGGTTGACACTGAAGCAAAGAGAGTGCTGAGGTTTGTTAGAGGTTTGCGACCAGAGATTCGGGATATATTGTCTGGACAGGGTGACCTGTCATATATAGAAGCTTTCACTCGAGCTGAGAGGATTGCTGCAAGTCAGAGGAGTGATGCTGGAGCAAATGTTCGTGTGAATATGAGAGACAAGAGGCCATGGTCGGGTCCTAATCGTTTTGAAGGACCCAACAAGAATAGAAGATTTGGAGCTGGTCCGGGTACGCAGACTCGGGGTCCTACACAGAATCAGGGTCCTGGAGTAGCAAGACCGGGACAACAGATGGGGCAGAAATAGTGTGCAGACTGTAGAAGATATCACGTGGGAGAGTGTCTGAGGGGGAAGTGTTTCCGTTGCAAGCAGCCGGGGCATGTAGCATTACAGTGTCCTACTCTACCCCCAACTACACCCAGGAATCCACCACCCCCACCACTCAGAATTCAGGAGGAAGCATCTAAGACTCAGGCGAGGGTGTTTGCTCTTGAAGGACCATCGGGGGCTAGTGGATCGTCTAAAGCAAGCGGAAAACAGCCGGATACGTTGGCAGGTATGCTTTCAATTAATGGAGTACCAATTGTTGCATTGTTTGACACCGGGGCAACACATTCATTTGTGTCCTCCAAGTGTTGTAGTAAGATTGGTTGTCGGGTAACTGACGCCATAGAAGCCTTAGAAGTTAGTCTACCTTCCGGTAAGACTTTTCAGACTGATAAGGTAATAGAAAACTTAGAGTTCCAGATTTGCGAGCGAACCTTAAAAGGTTACATGCACGTGATAGAGATGGAGATGTTCGATGTAATATTTGGCATGGATTGGTTAGAAGAATATCAAGCTACCATCGACTGTGGGAAGAGGAAAGTAGTGTTGAAACTTCCGACGGGTGAAGAGCTTGTTTACTATGGGTCGAGGCTGAAGAGGGGAAACCTGATAGTAACAGCTATGAAAGCAATGAAGATGTTAAGGAAGGAAGGGTGTCAAGGATATCTGGTACACGTAACGGGTGAGTAAAAGCAGAAACTAGAAGATGTACGAGTGGTACGTGAATACCCTGATGTGTTTCCAGAAGAGTTGCCCGGTATACCTCCTGATCGACAGGTGGAGTTTACCATCGATCTGGTGCCTGGAGCCGCTCCAGTTTCGAAAGCACCCTATCGAATGGCGCCAAAGGAGCTTGAAGAGTTGAAAGTCCAGTTACAAGAGCTGTTGGACAAGAAGTACATCCAGCCTAGTGTATCATCTTGGGGTGCACCTGTGCTGTTTGTAAGGAAGAAGGACGGATCCATGAGGATGTGTATAGACTACCGGGAGTTGAACCGGCTTACTATTAAGAACAAGTATCCGTTACCAAGAATTGAAGATTTATTTGATCAGTTGAAGGGGTCGGGAGTGTTTTCCAAGATTGATCTGATGTCGGGGTATCATCAGCTGAAAGTTAGAGAAGAGGATAGACCGAAGACTGCGTTCAGAATGAGATATGGACACTACGAGTTTGTAGTGATGCCATTTGGACTCAGTAATGCGCCTGCAGTATTCATGGACTTAATGAACCGAGTGTTTCACCCTTACTTAGATCAGTTTGTCATTATCTTCATAGATGACATCCTAATCTACTCCAAGAATGAAATGGAACATGAGGAACATTTAAGGACTGTATTGGAGATGTTGTGTGGAGAGAAGTTGTACGCAAAGTTCAAGAAGTGCGAATTCTGGTTAGACAGAGTTGCATTCTTGGGGCATGTGATTACAGCACAAGGAGTGGAAGTGGACCCGGCAAAGGTTGAAGCTGTGAGCGAATGGAAGACGCCGACTAACGTGGGGGAGATTCGCAGTTTCCTAGGTCTAGCGGGGTATTATCGGAGGTTCATTGAGGGGTTAGCAAAGTTGGCATCTCCAATGACCCGTTTGACTAGGAAAGGTGTAAAGTTTGTGTGGTCTCGGGAATGCGAGGAGAGTTTTCAGGAGTTGAAGAAGAGGCTAGTTTCCGCGCAAGTGTTAATTATTCCAGAAGTTGCTGAAGGGTTCGTGGTGTACAGTGATGCGTCTAAGCAAGGACTAGGTTGTGTACTCATGCAACACGGGAAAGTTGTAGCTTATGCGTCGAGGCAGTTGAAGACTCATGAGTTAAACTATCCTACTCATGATCTCGAGTTGGCAGCAGTTGTGCACGCATTGAAGATTTGGAGACATTATTTGTTTGGGACTAAGTGTGAGATATATACTGATCACAAAAGTTTGAAGTATATATTCACACAGAAGGAGCTGAATATGAGGCAAAGAAGGTGGTTGGAGTTAGTAAAGGACTACGACTGCACTATCAGTTATCATCCGGGGAAGGCGAACGTGGTAGCAGATGCTTTGAGTCACAAGGGAAAGAGTGAGATGAGTTATCTATTGACGACACAGGAAGTTCTGGTGAGAGAGTTTGAGAAGATGAAGTTAGAGGTTGTGGAGCTAACAAAGGATCTGGAAGCAGTGATTTCAGCGATGCAGATTCAGCCGACTTTGAGAAGTCGAATCGTCGATGCACAAAATGGAGATGCATTTCTTGAGAAGATGCGTAAGCGTGTTATAGATGGAGTCAGGCAAAAGTTTGAAGTCGTAGAAGATGGAGCACTATTGTATAGTGGCAGATTGTGCGTACCGGACGAGAGCGGGTTGAAGAAAGAGATACTAGAGGAAGCTCATGGTTCACTTTACACGGTACATCCGGGTGGAACCAAGATGTATCGGGACTTACGAGCTCAGTTTTGGTGAAAAAACATAAAGGCGGATATAGGGGCGTACGTGGAAAGGTGCTTAACGTGTCAGCAAGTGAAAGCTGAACATCAACGACCTTCTGGGTTGTTGAAACCGTTAGAGATCCCTCAGTGGAAATGGGAGCATGTTACGATGGACTTTGTGGTCGGATTACCGAAGTCAGCGAAGGGAAATCAGGCTATTTGGGTAATAGTGGATAGATTGACTAAGTCCGCCCACTTTTTACCTATGAAGATGACGAACAGCATGGAACAGTTGGCCCAGTTGTATATCCGAGAGATTGTAAGGTTGCATGGAGTGCCTGTCTCGATAGTGTCGGATAGGGATTCTCGATTTACTTCCCAGTTTTGGAAAGGTTTACAAGCTGCGATGGGAACGAGGTTGAACTTCAGTACAGCTTATCATCCTCAAACGGATGGTCAGTCAGAAAGGACTATTCAGACGCTTGAGGATATGCTTCGGGCGTGTGTGTTAGATTTCGGCGGAGGATGGGAAGGATATCTACCTTTGGTAGAATTCGCGTACAATAACAGTTTCCAAGCGACGATCGGAATGGCTCCTTATGAAGCGTTATATGGGAGAAAGTGCAGATCACCACTATATTGGGACGAGGTTGGTGAGAGAAGAATGTTGGGACCCGAGATTGTTGAGAGGACAGTGGCTGTTGTAGATAAAATTCGGGAAAGGATTCGAAGTGCTCAAGTTCGACAGAAATCTTATGCGGATAGGAGGAGGAAGTCTTTATTTTTCGAAGTGGGTGAGAAAGTGGTCTTGAAGGTATCACCTACTCGAGAAGTGGTACGTTTCGGACGGAAGGGAAAGTTGCAGCCAAGATTTATAGGACCGTTCGAGATTTTAGAGCGGATTGGTGAGTTGGCGTATAGGTTAGCCCTGCTGCCAAGTTTGTCAGTTGTGCACAATGTGTTTCATGTATCGACGTTGAGAAAGTATGTGCACGATCCCAGTCACGTTGTGGATTACTCGGGGTTGGCGATTGATGAAGGTTTGACTTATGAAGAGGAACCAGTCGAAGTGTTAGATACGAAAGTTCATCAGCTCAGGAATAGAGAGGTTTTGCTCGTGAAAGTTCGTTGGAGTAGACATGGGCACGACGAAGCGACTTGGGAGCGTGAAGATGAACTAATAGAAAGGTTTCCGGGTTTTCTGTGTTAGGTACGTTTTGTTTCTTAAATTTCGAGGACGAAATTTATTTTAAGGGGTGTAGGATGTAATACCCAGAAAATTATTTAGTATTTGTTAAGCATGTGGAAGTATTACTTGGGTTATAGTTCAGTATTTATTTATTTGGGTGATTTTAATTGTCGGCTTTAAGTTAAGTGTTATTTCTTAAGTTTTAAAGGTAGGATGTTATATTATTTTTGAATTAAGGACTTAATTAGGATGAAAGTGGAAGAAAAGGAAGGAGTTACAAATTAAAGTTAAATTAAGGACTCTTATGTTACTTTTTGTGAATGGCCGTTTTGTGGGCTTCTTTGTAGGAAATTGTTAAGGTTAATAGCTATTATTTTTGGATGACTTTTAACTATAGAGTAAATGCTGGCCGGTTTTGTGTAAAAAAAGGGGTATTAAGCTTGAATTTTGGAGTGTTGTGGAGGTTACAAAGGGGGGAATTGATGGCTGAAGTTATTGGGTAGTAAAAGGGAGTTAAGCTAGTCATAATTTCCTTGTTGGCCGTCCAAATTTTCTGCAAAAGTAGAGAGAGACCGTGAGCAAAAGAAGAAAGAAAAGAGAGTGGGAAAAATTCATTAAAAACAAGAGAGAAAGTGTGCTTGTGTTCAAAAATTTCAAAGTGGCCGTGAGTGTATGAGTTTTGGCCGTGAGTTGAAGAGAAAGGGGCGTGCTTTTGTTTGATGATTCTTCCTAAGTTCGTGATGAATTCATAGTCTTGAGCGAATCGCAGGTTGGTAAGATTTTAGGTTTGATAATCATCTTTTATTAGAATGATGTTCTAAGTGATGTTATATTATTTTCATGAAAGGTGAGACTTGTACATACCTTCGTGGTGATGAGGACGTGTTGGGGATAAACGAAAGTGGAGGTTTAGTGCGAGTGTGCGTATCATATCCATTCGTATTCGAACAACAAGTTTGTAAGATTTAAAGGTGGGGGATTATGTTTATTCTTTAGACATGCATGTATACTGTGTGCATGTATCGTATGAATGTGAACTCCGAGCCCTGAAGTTGGTTCGTGAGAGATGTGATTATATTGATAGCTCTTGTGGCTATAGTAAGTTGATTAAAAGATACCCGGTTACGTGACGTTGTTTGAAGTTTAAATGAATTCCTCACTGCGTATGAAATTATTTCGTACTCACCCTTTTTCACTTTAAAATTTTTCAGGTTGAAGAATGAAGGAGGAGGCCGAGGGGATAAGTGGTGTGGTCTTGAACGAGATAAAGAAAGATTGAAGTTATTTTCGAAATAAAAGTGGTATTTTTAATTTAAAGGATGATTTTCGAAATTATTTCCAACATGTATTGTTTTGGATTTGAATACGTGTTAAACATTGAAAGGACTTTTGAACTTGGTTTTGGAATATTTCTTATTTTTGGACGGTTTGAAATGTTTTATTTCTTCAATAGTATTACATGAGTATTGTAATAGTATGATGAAGTTGGTATGTTTATGAATAATTTGTTAATGGGATTAGTTGTTCGGTCAAGTATGTTTATTTGGTTAAAATTGAGGCCTTTTTGCTTAAAAAGTCATCTTTAGTATATTTGAGCATAGAGAAAAATATTAGCGTTTAATAGACATATGTGTATTTGGATTTGTTTGGAAAATCTAGTATATGTATTATATTTTGTATATTTATTCTTTGGGACTAAATTAGTATTTCTGAAATACAATTCAATAATGGTTTTTGTGGCTTCTTATGAAAATAAAAAAGATATGTATGGTTTTCTATGAAAATTGCTACTTGTGGGTAAAAACATTATTTGTAGACTTATAGAGTATTTTGTTGTCAAAATGTTTATTCTCACAAAAATATATAAATCGGTCTATGTATTGTTTGTTTCACTTGAAAATAGTATTTGGTATTATAAAAGTGTTATAACCATTTTTTTTTTGGTTAAAAGTGTGTTTGTGAATGAGAAAAGTTGAGTTCTTGAAAATATTCATGTTAAGTTACTAATAAAATTCTTTTATAAAATCGTCTTGCAAGGTAATAGTTTATTTAGGAATTTGTATTAAATGTTAAAAATATTTTTCGGTAGGTGTATTACCAAATGGGTTGTGTGCAAGTGTATTATTGTGTTTGCCAAGTTATTTTGGTTTTTAGGTTAAAGTGACATTTTGGTAAAAATGATGTTTTTCTGATTCAAGGACAATATATTTTATTTCTTCTTTGTGTAAATTAAGGTTTTGAGAATGAATGTAATTTTTCCTAGGTGTTATTCCAAGCTAAAAGTGTTAACGTTTCCGCTCAGAAGTTTAAAGAAGTTTAAAAAAAAAAATTCACGCCCAAAGAAGTATTTACAAATTATGGTACTTTATATAGTACTTTGAAAACTAGGGTGTGACACCTCAATTCCTTGTTGGCTAACAAGGTGGCCAAGGAACTTCCCCGAATGAACTCCAAAGCTGCTCTTCTTTGGATTTAACTTCATGTTGTAATGCCGAAGGATTTCAAACACCTGAGTTAAATGCTGGAGATGATCTTCTTTTCGGGGGCTCTTGACTACGATATCGTCTACGTAGACTTCTACAGTATCTCCAATTTATTCGTCGAACATCTTGTTCACCAACCTCTGATATGTTACACCGACATTGATGAGGCCGAATGGCATTCTTTTCCAACACAGCAAGTTTTTGTTCGTATAAAATGCTGTGTTTTCTTGATCGTCTGGATGCATTGGGATTTGATGGTACCCGGCAAAGGCATCCATGAACGTTAACATTTCGTAACCCGCCGTGCTGTCCACCAGTTGATCAATATGGGGGGGAGGAAAATTGTCCTTCGGGCATGCTACATTCAGATCTGTAAAGTCTATGCATAGCCTCCAGGTTCCGTTCGGTTTCCTCACAAGAACTGGGTTTGCTACCCATTGTGGACAGAGTACCTGTCAGATTAGATTGTTGTCCAATAGCTTCTTCACCTCTTCGTTTAAAGCTTGGTATTTATCTGGGCCATACTTTCTCCGCTTTTGGTGGACAGGTCTTTTTGCTTGATTAATGTTGAGCTTGTGGCAAGCATGCTTCGGATCTATTCCCACCATGTCTGCATGAGACCAAGGAAAAACATCTAGATTCTTGTTGAGGAACCCTTTCATTCGGGATCTGTAAGGCTTAGGGAGCTCAGATCCTATGTATAATTCAAGATCTCCGTTTTCAGGATTAACTTTGAACGCCTCCAGTTCTTCAACCGGAATTACTCATTGTTTTTGTCCTTTTCAACGGGGATCAAGTATTGGTTCCTCAGGGTTGACATAATTGTCGATGTTCATGGGCACTGCTCCCAGGCGGGGCTCTAGATCGTCTGCTAGTTCTGACTCGTTGTTGTTGGTCAGCATCTGGCCCTCCAAGTCATCTGTTGTATGTTGCTCGTCACCACCTCTATGTTGTTCGTCAGGTGAAAGTTCCTCATGGGTGGTGATGAGTTGTTCGTCCAGTACTTGCTCGTCAGGAGGCTGCTCGTCAGTATCCATATGGTCCTCTTCCATGTCCATCATGTTCTCCAGCACTGATGGTTCATCAACTGGGTAGCCGGTGGTGGCCTCCATCATGGACACTTGTTCTTGTTTTGCTTGCAGTTGTAGGAGACATTCACGTATTTTTCTTTGGTCTCCCTTTAATGAGCCTGTTCCACTTGCTGTTGGGAACTTTATGCAATAGTGATAAGTTGAACATGCAGCTTTAAATTCATTTAAAAAAGGCCGACCAAGAAACCCATTATAGGTCGAATCCTGATCTACGACCAAGAAATCTACCATTCTTGTTATATTTTTCTCAGGTTCCTCGACCATTACAAGCTGAACAGACAACCTAATCTCCCCTAACGGGACTATTACAACATTTCCAAAGCCTAAGATTCTATGATTTGAATCTCGTATGTAGCCCGAATAATCTCCAAGTTGGTCGAGCGTCTTTTTGAAAAGGATGTTGGTGTAGGCTCCGGTGTCCACCAACAATCTATGCACTCTGGTCCCCATGATCTTAGCACAGATCACGAACGAATCATTGTGGGGGGTTAATATTCCCTCCAAATCTTTTTCAGTAAAGGTTAGTTCTGTTGTTTGCATGATGGACGGTTTAACCCCCATTTCTTGTGCTTGGTCGATCGCTCGTAATTCGGCTTTTCTCTTTCGGTTGGAAATTGGTGGTCGTCCATCAGAACATCCTCCCGCAGACATAGCGCTGGCAGTGATAGATGGTAAACGGTCTGCAGTAGCATTATATTTTCTCGTACATGTACAAGCCTTCAACTCTTTCTTTCTAACATTCCTACCGTTTGTAATAATTATGGCAAAATCCTAAATATGAACAAAGAAGCTCCATTAGCAAAATCCTGATTCAACTTTGGGGATTGGAGTTTGGAGATTCAATTTGAGTAGTTAAAGCCAGTTTGAAGATTAAAATACGACTACAGCTAAGCAAAATCCTGATTCAACTTCGGGGATTGGAGTTTGGAGATTCAATTTGTCGAACCATTGAGATTCAACAAACACTAATCACTCTCCGGAAACCGAATTTTCTGATCGAATTAGAAATGGAATCCATATAGGAAAATATAATAGTGAAGCATAATTCTCGCGTTAAAGAAGAAATCGAAAAAAACATAACAGGTTGTTGTGTGGCGAATAATCCAGGCCAGACGAGTTTGGGCCAGGACAAAAGAGACAAGGCTACAGTCATGATGTGAATAACGAAGTGCAATGAGATCCGAGGCTATATCTATATAGTTGGGCCTCGGTATATAAAAAATGAATCAAATAAGTCCCATGTTCGTCAGGTCCCATCCTCAGCCCAATATAACTTGTCACACCAGGTCACCATTCTCCATCTCGGCATGAAGAATGAAGGACGAAGACGTGAATAGTCCCAGCAAGGCCGTCTCAGAGCCCTACAGAGGAATGCATCCCAAATGAGGACAAGTGTGAAAAGAGGCAAAATGTGAAGACAAGGAAATAGCCCACCTCGGCCACCTTATGGACGAGGGCGCCACGTATTTGATCTTATCCTAGATAATGCCAAATCTGGATGCTATCAGACATTCATTCCATTCTTGGTACGAGGAACAGCGAATCGATACCTACTCTAGAGGGATAGGCCATACTTATGGCAGAAAATCCCCCGATCTCAGGAGCAAGTACAAGCCACTTTCCACGTGGCTGACACTTATTAGGTCAAGCTCACCTACTCAAGTGGCCTCAGCCCATTAATCGAAACTAGGGTGTTGGGATATTTTAGTTTTGATGATTTTCCAAAACAACATGTAATAGGTTTGAAAGCAGTCAGGATAGTATCTTTTAGTTTCAGGTCAGGCTATGTTGTTTCTCAGGAGAACAGGTTATCAGTGGAGGAAGAACTCAGCTGAGGGGGAACCCTACTGAGGGGAACTCAGCTGAGGGGGAACTCTACTGAGAGGAACTCAGTGAGGGGGAACTCACTGACACAGCCTGAGGAAGTCAAAATAACATCAAAAAGAGAACAGACTGAAGCCATGTCAGAAGACCTGAACCTAAAGAGAAGCCTGAAGGAAGTCCCACTGAGTATAAACCTGACTTTCTAAGCTGGTCAGTGGACTACTCAGTGAAGAGCATGATTGAGAGGATCAATGCTGTGCCTAGTAGGACCTGAAGGAGTCAGGCTACTGAGGCTGGGAAGCTTGACAAATAGCCTTATGTCAACTCCCCTGAGTGGACTTCAAGTCTACTGAAGGAAGGTATCCTGAGAGGATTACAAGTCAGCTGAAGACAAGTCGCCTGAAGTCAGGACTACCCTGATCAAGTACCCTGAAGAAAAGAGCCGTTGGACTCAATCCACGTGGACCAATCAAGTCAAGGCAGCGAATCTGACAAAAGCTGACAAGGCCATACTTCACTGAAAAGGAGAATTTCACTCCAGAGATAGTCTGGATTTGAATGTTACTCTCTCCAACGGTAACATTCAAATCCAAACTATAAATACAAACTCAAGCAAGGAGCTGATGTGAGAGTGGTGCGTTTCAAGGGAGGCATAAGGAGGCACCATCTCCATCAAGAACACTGACCTGAGTTCTTCATAGTCATATTTGAGTGTTCCAGTTTGTATACTCGAGCCTATCATATATATCCTAAGCTTAGAGAGGTTTTCCCAACCCTAGCTCAGAGGCTAAAACCATGTAAGGGAAAACCTCACCTAGTTGGAGAGAACCAAACCAAACTAAACCCTTTCCAGAATAGTGTTAGGTGTTGCAGTGAGGTGAGGAGAGGCAGTCCCTGAGTGAAGAGGGATGTGAGGCCAGTTCGAGAGGCAGCTCCGCAGAGGGGTGTGAGTCCAGTTGTGAGTGCACCTTGGCACGTTAAAAACAAGAATCCCGGGTAGTGGATTTCCTGTTAAATCAGGCAGTGGATGTAGGAGCTTGAGCCTCCGAACCACTTTACATTGTTGTGTTCTTTATTGCTTTACTGACTTGCATAACATCAGTGTTAAAAAAAAAAATTCTCCTAATTTCCCATATTGTCCTTGTTTGTGAAAGAAAACGGGACCAACAATTGGTATCAGAGCAGGTTGTTCACATGACCACTGATCTAGTTTTGTTAAGAAAATTGGTCAACCGAGCAGATCTTAAATGTTTTAAAACTAAGGGAATTTCTGCATGGTTCAAACTATTACATGTGCTCTGACCTCATTCTTGTAATAGAAAATCTTTTTGTTAGAAGTTTTGGAATCATCAAAAAGGGGGAAATTGTTGGGATATTTTAGTTTTGATGATTTTCCAAAACAACATGTAATAGGTTTGAAAGCAGTCAGGATAGTATCTTTTAGTTTCAGGTCAGGCTATGTTGTTTCTCAGGAGAACAGGTTATCAGTGGAGGAAGAACTCAGCTGAGGGGGAACCCTACTGAGGGGAACTCAGCTGAGGGGGAACTCTACTGAGAGGAACTCAGTGAGGGGGAACTCACTGACACAGCCTGAGGAAGTCAAAATAACATCAAAAAGAGAACAGACTGAAGCCATGTCAGAAGACCTGAACCTAAAGAGAAGCCTGAAGGAAGTCCCACTGAGTATAAACCTGACTTTCTAAGCTGGTCAGTGGACTACTCAGTGAAGAGCATGATTGAGAGGATCAATGCTGTGCCTAGTAGGACCTGAAGGAGTCAGGCTACTGAGGCTGGGAAGCTTGACAAATAGCCTTATGTCAACTCCCCTGAGTGGACTTCAAGTCTACTGAAGGAAGGTATCCTGAGAGGATTACAAGTCAGCTGAAGACAAGTCGCCTGAAGTCAGGACTACCCTGATCAAGTACCCTGAAGAAAAGAGCCGTTGGACTCAGTCCACGTGGACCAATCAAGTCAAGGCAGCGAATCTGACAAAAGCTGACAAGGCCATACTTCACTGAAAAGGAGAATTTCACTCCAGAGATAGTCTGGATTTGAATGTTACTCTCTCCAACGGTAACATTCAAATCCAAACTATAAATACAAACTCAAGCAAGGAGCTGATGTGAGAGTGGTGCGTTTCAAGGGAGGCATAAGGAGGCACCATCTCCATCAAGAACACTGACCTGAGTTCTTCATAGTCATATTTGAGTGTTCCAGTTTGTATACTCGAGCCTATCATATATATCCTAAGCTTAGAGAGGTTTTCCCAACCCTAGCTCAGAGGCTAAAACCATGTAAGGGAAAACCTCACCTAGTTGGAGAGAACCAAACCAAACTAAACCCTTTCCAGAATAGTGTTAGGTGTTGCAGTGAGGTGAGGAGAGGCAGTCCCTGAGTGAAGAGGGATGTGAGGCCAGTTCGAGAGGCAGCTCCGCAGAGGGGTGTGAGTCCAGTTGTGAGTGCACCTTGGCACGTTAAAAACAAGAATCCCGGGTAGTGGATTTCCTGTTAAATCAGGCAGTGGATGTAGGAGCTTGAGCCTCCGAACCACTTTACATTGTTGTGTTCTTTATTGCTTTACTGACTTGCATAACATCAGTGTTAAAAAAAAAAATTCTCCTAATTTCCCATATTGTCCTTGTTTGTGAAAGAAAACGGGACCAACAACTAGGGTTACCCCGAGCATTTAGTGCTAGGCTGCTCGATTAAAGTTAGGTCAGCCCAAGGGCATACCCTTGGGCTATAAATACTTGCTCTTTAGCATTTAATACACATCTACCACTTCAAGCCCAAGTCTACACAAAGACTTGACAAATCTCTTTGCATTTATTGCTTCTTGTTATCATTTATTATCATATAGCCTCAAGCAATAACTTGCCTAATCATCCTAAAATATTAAGTTAGTTACTCAACCCGAAAGCCACATTAATCGTATTTAGATACATATTTCGAGTAACAACACAGGTATAATTCGGAATAGAAAAAATTATCTCACACTTACAAACATTTTTTAGTTTCAACTGCGGTTAAGCAAAATGGGCGGTGGAGAGAAGCAGACGGGATGATAAAGGTAGCGAGAGCGGAAAGAGAAATCGAGAGAGAAGAAACAAATTTGTGAATTCAACAAAATTTCATTAGCCATAGAATACACAATGACACGAAGATAAATTTTTAGGTTAAGAATCAAACGACAGTAATATGGATAGAAGAGGAAGAATCGCGCTGAAAAAGTGTAGGAGGGATAATTTGGTTGAAACAGAATGAAGGTGAATGTTTAAATATAAATTGAGAAAAAACCGTAACAAAAACTGTATTAATCAGATTACATTTGAATAACCTACTTTTACGGAGAAAAAAGGAATTTGAAATAAAAGAACATGAATGTGTCCACATCAGCATAAGAAAACTTGGCTTTATATGTAAGTAAGATACTGTAGTGTTAATCATAATTAGAATAGTGGTTTTGTTATATTACGAAAGCAATAGAAAGAGTGGAACTATTCATACCCCATAAAATTTATTACTAAAATAGCGTAATATAAAATAACTAATATACCCTTACATAAATACTTCTTAAATAAGAAATTTCATCCCTTCTTCTCCATCAACTTCCTCAAACAAAACAACTATCACTCTCCTCTATTGATATTCATTTTTGGAACTCCCTCTATGGATATTTAATTCTACAATTGATACTCTCTCTATTGATATTTAATTCTGCCAAAATATAGAGAATCATGAAATATTTATCCTCAAAATATAAAATATATCTTTTACTCTCTTTCATAAACTAAAAGTCATGGATAACCAATGATTAGGCGTGAAATTGTTATGATTTATAGCTCATTTTTCCCGTGTTTCGAGTGAATTCGATGAGTATTTAGAGTCAACTGAGTACTATTTTTCATAAACTGATGAATTTGCCTCTTTGATGCTCATAGATCGATGGAGGGAGAAAAATGGAGTTCATAGGACTTTGAATCGACTCAAACGGATACTCGGATGAGAAGATATTGAAGAAATATGAAAAGTATTAGTTTGTGCAAAGAAAAGTATCACTTGGCTCAAAAGGAGGAGTTGCTCGAGCACCATCGCTCGAGCAAGAGGTTGATCGAGCGCCTTCTACGTTCTGGAAGGCAAGGGCGCTCGACCAAGACGTGGTCAAGCAGCCCCATTCGAGCGCATGTCCCATTCGACCAAGACACAGCTCGAGCGCCCCCATTCGAGCGCTTGTACCATTCGAGCAGTACAGCTCGAGCAACCCCGCTCGACCAAGATATGGTCAAGCGCCCCAAGACTTCTGGAGGAGTAGCCCATTCGACCAAAGGAGGGCTCGAGCGCACCCGCTCGACCATCACCCATATGTGCGTGATTTTGGTCTTTTCACCCGTTTTCGGCTCGTTGCTTAAATATACCCGATCTCAAGCTCATTTTTAAAAACCTTTTGATTACTTTTCATATTTTGGCATACTTAGAGCTTGGTAGAGAGATTTTGGAGAGTTTCACACTTGTAAACGAGGTTTTGATTTTACGAATTCTTAGTTTAGATACTTCTTTTGATTCTTTTTGTTTAATTCTTTCGTTCTTGAACCTTGGAGACTTCTAAACCCTACTTTACCAGATTTATTGAGATTTTAATATATTCTTTCGTTTATGCTTTCCAAGTCTTTTGATTATTCAAGTATGCAAATGCTCATCGTTCTTATTATTGCTTTCGTTTTTCAAATTACCATGTTAGGCTAGAACCCTTGTATACTTGGGGTAGGATGAACTCGTAGAAGTAGGATGTTGGTACATAGTTAGGATAACTCGTGATGTTTAGTGCTAGTTCTCTTAATTAATTGAATTCTTAAAATAAACCCTAGAATTATCTTGGAATTGAGTACGAAAATTATTAGAGAGAGGACGATCTTATCACTCTTTAATAACAAGTAGACTTAACGATAGGGTTATAGAAGGGGTTTATAATCTACCGGTTTATTTAGGGAGGACGACTGTATCACCTTGGGTAAATAAGAGTCTCATTAATTAAGCATAATCCATATAACTTGTTTAGTGGGTTGTGAAGTAGGTTGATATGATGAAGTATTAGGGTTAATTCTTGAGCTTTTAGCCTTTCAACCTGGTGCTAGATTAGGGAAGTTGATCGCCTAGTTTTAGTACACTTAGGATTAATACTTGCACATCACGGTTGTTTTAAGTATCGTACTAGCTCCGTTAGTATACGTAGAGATTCCTATCCTGAGCATCACCATCTCGTACTTAATTAAACCCTTAGTTATTTATTTGATTTCATAATTTTGCATTGATAGAAGTAGACTTTAGAGTAGTTAAATTCCATTCTCAAATTAGAACACACACTCATATTAACTACGATGCGTAGATTTTCAAGGTTCTATTTGCATACATACCTTCCCTTGGGTTCGATATTACTTGGTCCCTATACTTGCCCATACTACAGGGATCCCATACTCTTGTGGGGTAACTACTAGCATAACTAGTATTTTACGTTCAAGTCAATGGCGTCGTTGCCGGGGAAGGCGATGTATGTCCATTGAGTAGGACTTGGAGATAGTTTAGTAGTTAGTAGTGAATGCTTTTATTTTTCCTGTTTTATTAATAGATATCAGGCAGTTGCGTTTCGATATTTCTGTTGGTGTTTCAGGTATATGAAAACTCGCTCACAAGGAGAGTCGGGCGAAGACCGAACAAAGTTAGACCCTAAGACAATCGCCAGAAGAAATAGAGCCTTCAATAGAAGAATGAACACTACCGGCGGTGAGAACGACAACATGAACATAAGTAATGAATTAGATGCAGCTGCGACTAAGTACAATCAGGAAATGGAACGGGTTGAGGGAACTGGAGAAAATGACAGTCAGAATCAAGTCCCTTCAGGGGAAAGCCAGAGCCAAAACCCGGTCCTATAGAATCAAAATGATCCAGCTCAAAACCTAGTCCAACATCCTTTAAACAACCTTGTCTACCCACAAAACAACCCACCTTATCCGTACCAATACCCACCATATTCGTACCCACCATACTACCCTCCACCTCCTGCTTATAACCAACCTCCAATTCCACAAGTACCTCTACTACCAGTCTATCCTCAGCACGTTCCTCAGAACGCTGATCCTGGTATGATAATCAGAGGAAGGTTTGTGGCACAGTCGCAACGGTATTATGATGGTGTAACATTGCCTCCAGTTGAGGCAAACAACTTTTCTATCTCCCCAGGGATCCTGAAGATGCTAGTCGAGAATAAATTCAAGGGGGAGGTCAGGAAGGATAATCCTCATACTCACTTGAGGAATTCTCTGATTATTGTATCAACTTTCAACCATAATGGCATGTCTGAAGATGCCAAGAGGCTCAGGTTGTTCCAGTCCTCGTTAACTGGAATTACGAAGGAGTGGTATGATAACACGCTCCCAAGGGGAGGTGTAACCACATGGGCCGAGCTCGAGCGTCTGTTCCTCGAGCGATTCTACCCTCCGTCAAGAACAATCAAAGCAAGGCTAGAGATCTCGTCTTTCAAGCAGAAGCCAGGAGAGGACTTACGCCAGGCTTGAGAGAGATACTATAATATGCTCATTGAGTGCCCGCAGCACGGGTACAATGAAGGTGACATCATGGCTTATTTCTACTGTGGAGCCAGCAAGGCAGGTCAAGACAACCTTGATGCATGTGCTAGTGGAGCATTCCTGAATTATGGTGCAGCTCGGTGTAGAGAGATTGTTGACAACATTGTCAAGAATGCGGGGCAATGGAATTAGGCACAAGAATTTCAGCGAGCTTATTAGATGGATGAGAGTGAGGGTACTAGAAAGTTGTTGATGGTGATGATGGAGAAGATAAGTAACTTGGAGGTCGGCCAGGGTTTGAGTGGACAGAATAATGTGATGAGTGAGAAAGTGGACCAACCAGCGAGCCAGCAAGAGGAGGCCAACTATATGGGGAGACCTAATTACAATCTAGGCGGATACCAACAAGGTGGCAACCAGCAGGGAAGACCTCTCTACGGTCAACCGTTTGTGCCACCAGGTTCACAACCTCCTCAAAAGCAATGGAGGAATAACAAAGGCTACCAAGGGGGTCAGCCTTCGAATCAAAATTAATAGAGGAGGAACAAAATCTTCTCTTATGCTAATCCAAAGGCCGGGATAACCGTGCCTCTAGGTGTTGATCCAGGTTCGAAGCCCTCAGGTGGTGAAGAAGGTGCCTCGACCGAAGAGATGTTGCGAGCAATCCTTCAGAAGGTGGAAGAAGGGAGTAAGAGATTGTCCTCATTGGAATACGATGTGAAGGAGTTACACAAGAAAGGCGATCAGCATGATCAAGAACTCCAAAAGAGAGATATGGACCTGAATAGAGCTCAGCAGGAAAATAATCGTAGGTTTACTTCTATAGAGTATCAAATTTGCCAAATTGCAAAGTCCCAAACGAGAGAGCCGGGTAAATATCCCTCAATGCCCGAGACAAACCCAAAAGAGCAATGCAAAGCTATTGAGTTGAGAAGTGGAACCAAATATGATGGTCCCGAGATGCCTGCTGACTCAGAGACGCCCCAAGGAGAGATTGAGATAGATGGTAAAGAACATAAGAAAGATGGAGGTGAGACAGTTGAGGCAGGATTTGAGAAGGAGGTTGAGATATAAGATACTAAGAAGAGCAAAGAACATGAGGAGGAAAGCATTGAGGAGATTGAGAGAGTTCCAAAGTGGAAAAAGGCAAGAGAAGCAAAGGAGAACGTGAAAGAGACCGAGCGAGACGAATGGGAGTACCCAAATCTGTGATACCGGTCCCATACCCGCAGCGATTCATGAAGAAGAAATTAGATGAAAAATGTGCTAAGTTTCTTGATGTCTTTAAGAAATTACATATTAACATTCCTTTTTATGATGCTTTGGAACAAATGCCTAATTATGCCAAGTTCCTGAAGGACTTGATAGCTAAGAAGCGGAGAGTAGATGGGCCCGAGCTTATGCATTTGAACCATGAGGTGAGTGCCATGGTGCACAAGGCGCTTCCTCCCAAGTTGAAGGATCCCGGAAGCTTTACGATCTTATGCGATATTGGGAACGGGATCAAGAAGGGAGCCTTATGTGATCTAGGGGCAAGCATTAATTTGATGCCTCTATCATTGTTCAAGAAGTTGGATGGGGGTGAACTTCAGCCCACGATGATGACTCTCCAGCTTGCCGATAGGTCTATCACTAGACCCCAAGGAGTGGTGGAAGATGTTCTAGTGACGGTGGCGGATCATGTTTTTCCCGCCGACTTTGTGGTCCTCGATATGGAGGAAGATGAGCATGTACCCTTAATTTTGGGAAAACCATTCTTGGCTACTGCCGGGATGGTGCTAGATGTGGCCAATGGAAAGATTACGGTGAAAGTCGATGATCAAGAAGTGAAGATAGCAATCTACGAGGCGATGAAATATCCAATGGGAGATGAGAGATGTCATTTCATTGATATCTTGGACACTTGTGTTGAAGACACACTCCTTGACCCTTGCTCTTTCTATGTTCATAATTATGATTATCCCATTCTCGATGAACTAACATATGATCTTTATGACCTTGATTATTTTGACAGCTTAGAAGAGAACGAGGATGTAAAGTTCATGGATGTGATGAAAGTCGAGGATGAGGAAGAGTTAGATGCGGAGGAGTCCACTTTTGAGAAGATGTTCGATAAGGCACCACCATTGGAGGCGAAGAAGGAGATGAAACCACTCCCGGATCACCTCAAGTACGCTTACTTAGATGAGAGTGAGAGTGAGAAGTACCCGGTAATTGTATCTGCCAGTTTATCTGATGATCAATTAGAGAGACTTTTAGTGGTGCTTCATAAGCACAAATCTGCTATAGGTTGGTCAATTGCGGATATTAAGGGTATTAGTCCTTCCATTTGCATGCATAGGATTAGATTAGAGGAGGGTACAAAGGCCATAGTGCAAAATCACTGTAGAGTGAATCCGGTGATACAAGAAGTGATACATAAGGAGGTGTTGAAGCTGTTAGATAGTGATATGACCTTTGCTATTTTTGATAGTCCATGGGTGAGTTCGTTACACGTAGTTGCTAAGAATGGGGATACCACGGTAATTAAAACTGAATTTAATAAGTTGGTAGCCACTAGATTAGTGGTGGGATGGCGTGTGTGTGTTGATTATAGAGAGTTGAACAAGGTAATGTGCAAGGATCACTTCCCTTTGTCGTTTCTTGATCAAATGATTGATAGATTAGGTGGTTTTGAGTCTTATTGTTTCATAGACGGGTATTCGGGTTATAATCAGATTATGATAGCGCCCGAGGATCAGGAGAAAACCACCTTCACCTGTTATTATGGTACTTTTGCTTTTAGGAGAATGTCGTTTGGATTGTGTAATGCACCCGCCACCTTTCAAAGGTGTATGATGGCTATTTTCCATGGCTTGATTGAGAAGATTATGGAGGTTTTTACGGACTACTTCTCTGTCTACGGGGAGTCGTTTGATAAGTGTCTAACCAATCTTGAAGTTGTGTTGAGCAGGTGTGAAGAGACGGACTTGGTGCTTAATTAGGAGAAGTGTCACTTTATGGTGAAAGAGGGTATTGTTCTTGGACATCACGTGTCCTCGAAAGGTATCCAGGTTGACAAGGCGAAAGTGATAGCTATTGAGAAGCTTCATCCACCTTCGACCGAGAAGGGGATTCGGTCATTTCTTGGCTATGCGTGGTTTTATAGACGCTTTATCAAAGACTTTTCACAAATTGTTAAACCCCTTTCGCGGCTTCTTGAAAAAGAAGTCGCCTTTGAGTTTACTAATGAGTGTTTAGTGTCTTTTAACAGGTTGAAAGAAGCGTTGGTGAATGCCCCCATTCTAGTCACTCCGGATTGGACGAGTCCTTTTGTGCTCATGTGTGATGCGAGCGATTATGCTATGGAGTTTGCTTTGGGGCAAATACGAGATAAGTGGTTTTGCGCTGTTTATTATGCCTCAAAGATGTTGAATTATGCTCAAGTGAACTACACTACTATCGAAAAGGAGCTGTTGGCGGTCGTATATGCTTTTGATAAATTTCGACCCTACCTTGTAGGGACGAAAATAATCGTATATACGGATCACAAAGTGATTCGGTATCTCATGAGTAAGAAGGATGCAAAGCCCCGTCTCATTCATTGGATTTTGCTACTCCAGGAATTTGATGTTGAGATTCGAGACAAGAAGGGGAGTGAGAATGTGATAGCCGATCACCTCTCGAGGATGGAGCTTACCCAAGGAGAATACGGTAGAGGAGCGAGAGGTGAATGATGAGTTTCTGGACGAGAAGCTGTTTAGTTTGGGGGATGTCCCGGTGTATCGAGTAGAAGGTAAGGCCCCGTGGTTTGCCGATTATGCTAATTATTTAGCAAGTGGAGAGCTGCCAGCGGACGTGGATACATTGCACCAAAAGGCATTCTTGAAGAAGGTTCGGGAATTTATTTGGGATGACCCATACTGTTGGGAAAATAGGGGTGCCCGGAATCTATTCGGGATAAAATTTAAATACGAATTTAAATACAATTATTACTAGCATGAATTAATCCTAATTAATTCAAATAATAATTCCAACAACTAATTTATCATCATGCATGTTGAATTAGTTCACATATAATCTATGGCGGAAATAATCAAGATGATATGTGACTTACGTACCTCTTGTAGACTTGGCCTTTGAATAAACGGGATGATTACAATCTCGCTTTATCAACCCAAAAGCCTTCTCAAGTATTTCCCTTTCGCCTTGTTCGATCACCGGTGGGAGATGCTATCGAACAATTTAAATAACTAAGGAAAAAAATATCTATGCTCTTGATTTTTCCAACACATGGAATTACGTACTTGGGATGAAATAATCATCCCCTATTTATAGAGGGGGTATGGCCGAAATTATGTGGGTTAATGGGCTTGAAGAAAATCTTTTCTTAGACTCTAAGAAATCTTGAATATATCTCATATATTCTTTTCTCCAAAATAAAATATTCCACAAAAATCTCACACTCCTAAATAAATAGTTATTTTCGAAAATATCAATGAGAAATCCTAAGATTTGGATCTTCTTGAATATATGAGATATTCTTGTATTCCTAGAATACATATCTTCCATAATATCTTTCCAAGAAAATCATCAAAATCTTCTCTCTCCTTGATCTCCTTATTTTCGAAAATTTGATGAAAAATCAGCATTAATATTATCTTTTTATTTTAATCACCTTATCATTATTGGGCTACTTAATGGGCTACTTGAGGGGCCTTAAGGAGAATTAAGATTGGACCTCATAATGGACTTCTGAATTTCAATATTGAACCCCAATATAATTCAGCCCATTAATATTAATTATTACCACTAATAAATTAATATTGCACTATCCATCTTAATCCATATTACGATAATACGGGCTCCCGGTTATTATTTCCCGTGTCTAAGATTATCAAGTCCATTAATTAATTGAGCTTCTGAATAGCTCTAACTTAATTAATATATTTCACCTTGGAGTAAAGACAGCTCAACATTATTATTCGTACCGAAGAAACTAATTCTTCACTTGCAAGATTTGGTACAATAAAACTTCTGAGCCCACCAAGGGGACTAATCACATGAGCCGTACTCGCACGCGTTTCTCCGTATTAAATCTTAGCAACCATCGTATGATTAATATTACTGCCCAAGACACAAAGTTCGAAGTCGCAATGATTCTCACCCAACATGAATCAAAGCAGTAACCATTAAGCACACACGGTCCTATTTAAGTGACAGAGATTAAGAAATCAACAACCACTGAGGTTTAATTCTTCACCTTTCAGAACAGAAGAATTTATCCTCGCTGTAGGACCTCTTCAACACATACTAAATGTGCTAGTGCAACCTCTTAGTCAAGACAGACAAATCTGAGCCTTACACATCGACCTTTCACGGCGGATTGTTCAATTCCACCTAGGTCGTGAAAATGTACGTTTGGTTACAAGTAAACTGTTAATGTTGTCTTCCGTGATCGGGTATCACCACATTAACTACAATGTAACATGTACTATATATTGAACGGTTTGCAATAGGAATTCAACATTCAATCATATCTAAAGCAAATGTGATAAAAGAATTATTCTCATAAAAACGAGTGTTTGATACACGAGTTATACAAAGTAAAAGCATACTTTCACGTATAACTCCAACAATCTCCCATTTATACTTAAAGTCTGCTTTTAGTATATATCACGCATGTCTTAGTGTTGTAGCTCTCCGTGACATCTCATGTCAACCTACACTAACCTAATAATTCCTCCCACTTATACTTAAAGCAGATTGGCAATAGTCTTGACTCCCATTCCATCCACATGTCTCTCGAATGTATTCAGAGGCATACCCTTTGTGAATGGATTTACTAGGTTTTCCCCGACGCATATCTTTGCCACCTCTTTATCTCCTCTCTTAACGATTTCTCGTATAAGATGGTGTTTTCTTTCAATGTGTTTGCTGGCCTTGTGGGCTCTCGGTTCTCTTGAATTTGCAACTGCTCCGACATTATCACAATAGATAGTGATTATGATGGGCAAATTTGGAACAACGTCCAAGTCCACTAAGAAGTACTTGAGCCAAACCGCTTCTTTCGATGCTTCACAAGCAGTTACTTATTCGGCTTTCATGGTCGAATCGGCGATGCATTTCTGCAAATCGCTTCTCCATGTCATGGCTCCTTCTCCCATGTCATGGCTCCTTCTCCTTCTCCGAGGTAGTTATTTTGGAGTCTATGTCTGATTGGAAATTTGAGTCCGTGTATCCCATGGGAATTAGATTGTCTGATTCTTAAATCAGCATTACATACCAAGTTCTTTTCAAAAACTAAAGAACGCATTTAATTGCAATCTAATGTGCTTTCCCGGGGTTACTTCGATATCTTGCCATCATACCCACGGCAAAGCAGATATCCGGTCTCGTACACAACATTGCATACATAAGACTTCCTACGTTCGAAACGTACGGAACGTCTTTCATGTCACCTATCTCCACTTGGTCTTAGGGCATATTTCTTTAGATAGATGGATTCCGTGCCTAAAAGGTACAAAACCTTTCTTGGAATCTTGCATGCTGAAATGCTTCAAAAACAGTGGCTTTGTATGAAACTTGCGATAAACCCAACATCCTCCTCTTGTGATCTCGAGTGAACTTGATCCCAAGGATGTGACCTGCTTTCCCTAAGTCCTTCATATCAAACTGATTTGACAGCCATACCCTTACGTCTAACAATACCTTTACATTGTTTCCAATGAGCAGAATATCGTCTACGTATAATACTAAGAATACCACCGCAGTTCCGTCACACCTTTTACACCCACAACTTTCGAACTTGTTTTGATCACAAACCCGTAAGACTTAATAACTTGATCAAAACACTGGTTCCAAGTACGCGACGCTTGCTTAAGTCCATAAATGGATCTCTTAAGCTTGCATACGAGGTGCTCTTGGCCTTTTCCAACGAAACCTTTGGGATGTTGCATATAGATCCCATCAAGACTTCCGTTAAGGAAAGCTGTCTTGACATCCATTTGCCAGATCTCGTAATCTAAGTGCGCAGCGATCGACAAGAGAATACGGATGGATTTAAGCATACCTACAGGCCATAGGCCACAAGCTTTGCTTTGAAGGTCTCTACCCTTCCGTCCGGTCCTCTTTTCCTCTTGTACATCCACTTGTATCCAATGGGCTCTACCCCACTAGGTGGATCAACCAACTCCCACACTTGACTATAATCCATCGAACCCACCTCGGTTTTCATTGCGGTTTGCCACGCCTCCGCGTCTTTGTCTTGGATTGCCTCGTCGTACGTTCATGGGTCTGATTCATCGTCGGGAATCAAATCCGAAGATTCTCCAATTCCTATGAATCTCTCGGGTTGCCTTGCAATCCTCCCACTACGACGGGGTTCCGGTTGTGAAGGTGTGACGTGTGGTATATCATCTTGTATACTTGGTATAGGAGTTTGCCATCTTAACTCGTCTAAGGTAATCTCACTTCTGGGCTTTCTTTTGTTCATATAGTCTTCCTCCAAGAATTTAAAGTGCGAACTAATCACGGTCTTTTAATCCTTGAGACTATAGAACATACACCCTTTTGTTCCCATGGGATATCCTATAAACAACCTCAATTCCGAACATGGATCCAATTTACCGGCTTCCTTGTCTAGCACGTATGCCGGACAACCCCAAATCCACAAGTGTCTTAGACTGGGCTTGCGCCCGGTCCACAATTCCATTGGGGTTTTAGGAACCGATTTGGATGGCAACAAGTTTAGAATGTAAGTCGTTGTTTCCAAGGCGTTACCCCAAAACGACTTGGGTAAATCTGAATAACTCATCATGGATCTGACTATATCTAAAAGAGTCTGGCTCCTTCGTTCCACCACACCGTTCTATTGAGGGGTTCCCGGTGCGGTCAACAGGGATACAATCCCTTCGTCTGATAGCTAGTTCAAGAATTCATCGCTAAGGTATTCGCCTCTACGATCAAATCGTAGAAACTTGATACTTCTTTCCCTATGCATCATAAGGTAGATGTATCCATATCTTGAGTAATCATTGAAAAAAACAATTTACTCATACCCCTTCTTGCTATGATCGTCATTGAACCACACATATCGGTATGAACGAGTTCTAACACTTCTGTGGTTCTATTCCCCTTGGCTCCAAATGCCCTCTTGGTCATTTTACCCTCTAAACAGGATTCACAAGTTGGAAACGGTTCGACTTGGACTGATTCCAAGGATCCGTCTTTCACCAATCTCTCTATCCGCTTTAGATTAATATGACCTAGTCTAAGATGCCATAGAAGTGTTTCGTTCATCTCCGAAGAACGCTTTCTTTTATTACTCGAAATAATCGATGTGTTATTAGATTCAATTTTGTAAGTGGTGTGCCCAAAAAATGGTATAAAGATCATCCATTGAAGTTCCGGAACAGATAAACTCATCGTTTCAAGAAATAATAACATCCTTATTAAAAGAAACTGAGTATCTATTCAAACAGTTTAGAAACTGAAGGTTGAGTTCTTTCTAAACTAGGAACGTGAGGAACGTCTCTCAAGACCATAACTCTATCTTCACAAGATAGACGCACTTCTCCCACTGCTTCAGCTGCCACTCTCGTAGCATTGCCCGATGTGATGGGGATCTCACTTCCGTTAAGTTGTCGGGTTAGCTTAAACCCATGAAACAAATGTGATCAGTAGCTCTCGTATCCACTATCCACGAATAGACAGCATACGTCACTTCACAAGTTTCGACGACTAAGGTGTGTGAATTACCTAACTTTCCTAGCCTCTTAGGCTTGGAACAGGCAGACCTCCATTGTCCTCTCTCACCGCAACTAAAACACTTCCCCTTCGATGCTAGCCTTTGCATTTGCCTTTCGCAACAATTAGATTTGCTTGGATCCGGCCTTTGGTTCTCTTCCTCTTTTTCCCTCCCTTGGGACCAAAAGAGGTAGACGGACCATTAGCCACCATAGCACTAGACTGGTGCTCCATTTTCACCTCCACCGAAACTAAAGCTTGCAAGAGCTCGGGCAAACGATTTGTCCGTTCATTCATCTGACAGTTCAGACGAAATTGCTCAAAGCTTCTCGGTAGAGAATGGTATATGAAATCAATCAAAATCCGCACCAAGTACTTCCAACTTGTTAAGGTATGCCATTATCTTGAGAACGTGCTCCCTCACGGGCGTTCCCTCCACCATTTCCAACTTGACCGAGTCATGTCTGGTGAACTGATTAGTCATGGGTTTGATGTGAGGACATCTATTCAAGGTGTTCCATGATTTCAACAGCGGATACAATGTCTCCATGAACGCGCCTCAAATCCTCAGACAGAGATGTCAAGATGATGCACTTCATGTGTTCATTGTCACGCTTCCAATCATAAACTGCCTCTACCCATTGCTTGACTTATCATTAGGCTTGCCGGGTATATTAACAAAAATAACCCAATTGTGTTTTCGTGCAGTAAGGACAAATTTAAAAAAAATTCCAATCGATATAAATCACTCCAAAAAGTTTATTAACTTTAAGTATATTAAACAGTGGATTAAAAGGTTGCGACATGATGAAATGAGAATAAAACATACATTCATATCAATATCTAGAAAAATATGAAATTATCACATAATTCGATCACATCAATTATATTGAAACCTTAAAACAATATAATCATGCATCAGCCAACATCTCGAAACAATTTAAATGCGCCACGAGGGGTGGTCTATACATTTAAACACATTCAAGCGGATTACAAACTTAAAAGTTACAAATCCTTAATTCAAAATTAATAGTTGGCTCTCACTTTGACCACATAGAAACTGACAGGGATTCCGAGGGGAGTAAGTTAATATCAATTTCCTATGCCTAAGTAATAACCATAATTAAATACAGGATTAATATTTCGCTTTGAGCAAGCCACTCGGGGTGAGGGTCAATACCGCCACTAGTAATAATCCACAATCATCCTTTCGGAATTTATTCATGTGAAATCCGTTCTTTTGACCGATCCGAGGGGGAAATGTATTCCAAAAGAACTTCACAAATAAATAAATTATGGAGGCCAAATTAATCCAATTTTAATATCCGGAATAAAATTGCGATTAAATTAAACATACTTAGTAATTTTCGAAAGTAAGGTTTTTCTTGGACAATCAAATTCATGCAAACACATATTAACAAATAATAATAATTGCAAGAAATAAAACATCCATCAAAACAAAATTAAACACATTGGAGCACTCAAATCCAGTCACGGTTTAATTTCTTCACGTCTTGATGCGAAAAATCGTCCTTGTTGCTTTCCGACGTTCCTCTCGACACGCTCCCACTCGAACAACAACACTTCATCAAAAACAGCATCGTTTGGGGTTCGGGATGACGTTTAAAGTCACACGGAAAAAAAACACGAACCGAAAAATTCCACGGCCCGAGATACAGCGCGCGTCGACCCACGAAGTGGGCCCGCGCGCCTCCCGGCCCAAAAAATGCCGAAGCGCTGCAGGAGGCGCGCCGAGGCGCAGCCCCGAGGCGCACCCGAGGTGCTGCACAGAGGCGCGCCGAGGCGCCGCAGGCCGCGCCCGAGGCGCGCGCGCGCGCGTGCGCGCGGCGCCGGCCTCCCGTCGCCCCCGGGTCGTGCGCCGTGCACCCCGTGCACCGTTTTTCACCGTTCGTCCTTGTTTTCTTCACCCCTTGCATGATTTTACGTCCATACACGTGCCCCGCTTGTATGCGTCGTCCGGGTACACCGTTTTTAATTCTTCGTTCTTCGTCACGATCCGGTTACAATTTATTTTTACAAAAAAAAATACTAGATCTAGACTAGTCTATTACAATGATCGAATCAAAATAAAAAAAACTAATCTACTCGTGGATTTTCTCACAAGAAAAACGAATTCGAACGAATCGAATTAAAAACAATTAATTCACACGCATGAAATTAACAACATTAAGACCATGACAATTGGATACCTGCAAAAAAGATCTAGCAATTCTACTATCCAATTTCAATTTAATGTTTAATAATTTAAATTCCAATTTTACGATTAGAGCTCGAAATCGTGGCTCTGATACCATTGTTGGGAAAATAGGGGTGCCCGGAATCTATTCGGGATGAAATTTAAATACGAATTTAAATACAATTATTACTAGCATGAATTAATTCTAATTAATTCAAATAATAATTCCAACAACTAATTTATCATCATGCATGTTGAATTAATTCACATATAATCTATGGCGGAAATAATCAAGATGATATGTGACTTACGTACCTCTTGTAGACTTGGACTTTGAATAAACGGGACGATTACAATCTCGCTTTATCAACCCAAAAGTCTTCTCAAGTATTTCCCTTTCGCCTTGTTCGATCACCGGTGGGAGATGCTATCGAACAATTTAAATAACTAAGGAAAAAAAATATCTATGCTCTTGATTTTTCCAACACATGGAATTACGTACTTGGGATGAAATAATCATCCCCTATTTATAGAGGGGGTATGGCCAAAATTATGTGGGTTAATGGACTTGAAGAAAATCTTTTCTTAGACTCTAAGAAATCTTGAATATATCTCATATATTTTTTTCTCCAAAATAAAATATTCCACAAAAATCTCACACTCCTAAATAAATAGTTATTTTTGAAAATATCAATGAGAAATCCTAAGATTTGGATCTTCTTGAATATATGAGATATTCTTGTATTCCTAGAATACATATCTTCCATAATATCTTTCGAAGAAAATCAACAAAATCTTCTCTCTCCTTGATCTCCTTATTTTCGAAAATTTGATGAAAAATCAGCATTAATATTATCTTTTTTTTAATCACCTTATCATTATTGGGCTACTTAATGTGCTACTTGAGGGGCCTTAAGGAGAATTAAGATTGGACCTCATAATGGACTTCTGAATTTCAATATTGAACCCCAATATAATTCAGCCCATTAATATTAATTATTACCACTAATAAATTAATATTGCACTATCCATCTTAATTCATATTACGATAATACGGGCTCCCGGTTATTATTTCCCGCGTCTAAGATTATCAAGTCCATTAATTAATTGAGCTTCTGAATAGCTCTAAATTAATTAATATATTTCACCTTGGAGTAAAGACAGCTCAACATTATTATTCGTACCGAAGAAACTAATTCTTCACTTGCAAGATTTGGTACAATAAAACTTCTGAGCCCACCAAGGGGACTAATCACACGAGCCGTACTCGCACGTGTTTCTCCGTATTAAATCTTAGCAACCGTCGTATGATTAATATTACTGCCCAAGACACAAAGTTCGAAGTCGCAATGATTCTCACCCAACATGAATCAAAGCAGTAACCATTAAGCACACACGGTCCTATTTAAGTGACGGAGATTAAGAAATCAACAACCACTGAGGTCTAATTCTTCACCTTTCAGAACAGAAGAATTTATCCTCGCTGTAGGACCTCTTCAACACATACTAAATGTGCTAGTGCAACCTCTTAGTCAAGACAGACCAATATGAGCCTTACACATCGACCTTTCACGGCGGATTGTTCAATTCCACCTAGGTCGTAAAAATGTATGTTTGGTTACAAGTAAACTGTTAATGTTGTCTTCCGTGATCGGGTATCACCACATTAACTACAATGTAACATGTACTATATATTGAACGATTTGCAATAGGAATTCAACATTCAATCATATCTAAAGCAAATGTGATAAAAGAATTATTCTCATAAAAACGAGTGTTTGATACACGAGTTATACAAAGTAAAAGCATATTTTCACGTATAACTCCAACACATACTTGTTCAAAAGAGGGATATATCTTGTGCTTAGAAGGTGTGTGCCCGAGGAGGAGTGGAGTGATATCATAAGGCATTGTCACACCTTACCATGTGGAGGACATTTGGGTGGAGAGAAGACCGGAAGGAAGGTGCTTCAAGTCGGTTTCTATTGGCCTACTATTTTGAAGAATTGCATGAAATGGGTGAAGAGATGTGACAAGTGCCAACGTTTCAGCCCTATTACTAAGAGAGACGAGATGCCGTCGCACGTGTTTATGGAAGTAGAGGTATTTGACGTATGGGGGATTGATTTCATGGGTCTGTTTCCTCCGAGTAATAGATTCTTGTACATCCTCGTGTATGTTGATTACATCTCGAAGTGGATTGAGACTGTCTCGACTCGAGTGAACGACTCTTGTGTTGCGATTGATTACTTGAGGAAGAACATTTTCGCTAGATATGGAGTCCCGAGAGCTTTGATTAGTGATGGAGGGAGTCACTTTGTGAACAAGTTGATGGAGAAGCTGCTGTCAAAATATGAGGTTAGTCATCGTGTCTCTACTTCTTGTCATCCTCAATCTAATGGTCTCACAGAGGTGTCAAATCGTCAAATTAAGGAGATCCTTGAGAAGACGGTGAGTGTTAGTAGAAAGGATTGGGCTTATGATGCATTATGGGCGTATAGGACAGCTTTTAAGACCCCTCTTGGTATGTCTCCGTACTTACTTATTTTTGGGAAGGCGTGTCACTTGCCGGTTGAGCTTGAGCACAAGGCATATTGGGCAATCAAGAAGCTGAATTTTGATAGTGCTATGGTGGGCGAGAAGAGACTACTTCAATTGCATGAGTTGGAGGAGTTTCGAGATAGTGCATATGAGAGTGCTAGAATTTTCAAGGAGAAGACTAAAAGATGGCACGATACACGCTTGAGGAAAAAGGAGTTCCAAGTTGGTGATCGAGTCCTAGTGTTAAACTCTAGGATGAAGATATTTGGTGGAAAGCTCAAGTCCAAGTGGAATGGTCCTTATGTGGTGAGAAAGGTTTACAGAGCGGATTCCTTGAAGTAGAGAAAGAGGATGGGAACGTATTCATGGTGAACGGGCATATAGTGAAGAAATTCTACGACTTCTCTTATGAGAATAAGAGAGGTAACTTAGAGTCTCATGACCCGTGAGCTCCTTCGAGCTCGGTCCGGCATTAGGACCTTAAAAATAACGCTGAGCGGGAGGCAACCCACTTTTACTTGTTTTTTAGTGTGTGTTTTTCTTTTTATTTTGTGTAAATCGTAAGTGTTAACCTCGTTATTGAGTGTTTTTGGTGTAGGATTGTCTTGAGGTGCTAGAGTTTTCATGGTAGAGCTTAACGTGAAGAAATTCGTGAAGAGAAAGTATGCCTAGAAGAGCAACCGGAAATTGGAGTATGAGGTAACCCAGAACCCCAAACATAGACCGCTTGATAGAGTCGAGGTTTGGGGGTGGAGTTTTTATATGCTTTTGATCTTGTGCATTGGTAGTGATTGAGGTTCATTATGAGTTGAGTGCACGTACTAGTTCGTACTCATCTTTGCAAACTTTTTATTGCTTAGCAAGAAAATAGTTTGGGGGTGTGTATTCGTACTTCACGTGTTGTGCACAAAATTCGTATGAAAAATTGGTCAAATTTTTCGAAAATATTGATGCATGAGTGAGATTGAATGGAGTTTAGTGTGAGTATATTGTTGTGTGTTGATTTGGCTTGGTTAATTGCACGTTGGGAAGAGATCCCAACTCCTCGGTCGAATGAGCGACCTGGCTTAAATCGAGGAGTTCTCAGGTTAGTACATGTTATGGAATGATTGAGTGAAGTTTTGGGTGTTTTAATTTGAAAATTTCGAGTTTTTGGGGCTATTTTGTGAGTTTCTGAAGTTAGGCCGTTTGACTGGTGCTAGGTCGAGCACCCCCGCTCGACCAAGGCCGTTGCTCGAGCGCCTAATCTTATAGAGTGTGTTGGCTGCTCGACCAGGGAGGGCTCGAGCGCACCCGCTCGAGCGAGAGAACCATTCGACCAATGTGGCTCGAGCGCCACCGCTCGACCAAGTGGCGCGGTCGAGCGGTTCGGCACCCAGAATGCCCCAGTCGTGTGCCCCCCTATAAATACATTTTCCCATATTTTTTTCACACACTCACACACACCACAAGGGGCGAATTGAGCTGCAATTTTCGAACTCTCTCACCTTTGCACCAAATTCTTCAATTTTCACTTCATTCTTCCACAAATTCTTCGGTTCTTCATCAAAAGGTATGTGATTTTTCACTCTCTTCATTCTATTCCTAGTTTTAACTTTGATTGAGCATGAATTAAGTATATAGGAATTAGGGTTCTTATTTTCTTGTGAAGAATTGGGAATTTTCATAATACTTGTTGGTTTTTGCTTCTGTGATGATAAATAATGTCTCAATGTTATGGGTTTACGAATTTGAACTTCAATTTTGGAATTGCATGAGTGAAATATGTGAATTTCTAGAGAGAGAAAGTAGGAATTGATATGGGTATTGTGAAATTTGAGAATATCTGTGTGATGTGGATTGAATTGAGAAGTTTAGATATGAATTGAGTCTTGAGCATGTATGTTGGGATATGGTTTAGTTTTGATGATTTTCCAAAACCTCATGTAATAGGTTTGAAAGTAGTCAGGATAGTATCTTTAGTTTCAGGTCAGGCTAGGTTATTTCTCAGTAAAATAGGCTGTCAGTTGAGAACACTCAGTTGAGGGGGAACTCAGCAACACATCCTGAGGATATCAAGATGACACCAAGAAGAACTAACTTAAGCCATGCTAGTAACCTGAACCTGAAGAGAAGCCTGAAGGATGTCCCACTGAGTGTAAACCTGGTTGATCTAAGCTAAGTCAGGCGGACCACTCAGTGAAGAGCATGATCAAGAGGATCAGTGTTGTACCAAGTAGGCCCTGAAGGAGTCAGGCTACTGTGGTCAGGGAAGTTTGTCATTCAGCCTTATGACAAACTTCTTGGAGAGATCTTCAAGAGTCTACCAAAGGACAACTACACTGAAGACAGTCATGTCTACTGAAGATCATCAAGTCAGTGGAGGATATGCTATCTGAAGTTAGTGCGCCCTGATCAAGCTCACTGAACCAAAGATCCGTTGGATTCAGTCCACGTGGACCAATCAAGTCAAGACAACATATCTGACACTGACAAGGCCGCATTCCAAGAAAAGTAGGTGTAACCTACTGATAGTTTGGATTCAAATGTGATTCTCTCCAATGGTAACATTTGAATCCACACTATAAATACAAGCTCATAGCTGCATTTTGAAGAGGGTGTGAGAAGAGAAAATCAACACCTACAAGCTGTGAAGGTGTGAGAGTTTAGTGCAGTTTCAAATGGAGGTATAAGGAGGCACGTTTCACACCTTGTTCACTGACCATTAAGGTCTTCACATATATATAAATGAGTGATCAGCTTGTAACTCTTAGCTTAGAGAGGTTTTTCCAACCTTAACATCGAGGCTAAAACATTGTAAGGAAAAACCTCACCTAGTTGGAGAGAACCAAACCAAACTAAACCCTTTCAGAAGAATGTTAGGTTTGTAGTGAAGGGAGGAGAGGCAGCCCAGGGGGTGGCGTGAGTCCAGTGTAGTCCTTCACCTTGGCACGTTAAAAACAAGAATCCCAGTTAGTGGATTTCCTGTTAAATCAGGCCGTGGATGTAGGAGCTTGAGTCTCTGAACCACGTTAAACAGAGTGTTCTTATCTTTAAAGCAATTACTAAAGTATTGTGAAAATCTGCTCACTGAGAGCATTGTTAAAAGAAAACTTTGGTTAAGTATTCAGGTCAGGGAGAATCCTTCTCACTGACCAGTTCAGGCAACGCACTCGAGAGTTCAGTATCTCGAGTCACTGTGTTGCTTAGAGCATAAGTCTCCAAGTCTTCACACTGACTTGGTAACTCGGCCTCTAAGCAGCGCAGTGACTTGAAGTGTAATCTCTCGAGTCACTGCCTTGTTAAGAGCCTGAGCTCACAAGCCAGTTGCACTGACTTGAGTGCTATGACTCTTAGCAATGCAGTGACTTGAGTTTCCATCACTCTTGCTGAACTCCCTGAGTAAAAGGTTTTAAAAAAAAAATTCTCCTGAATTCCCATTTTGGTATTCAAAAACGGGACCATCAATGTAAATTGCATAATTTTTTGTGATGTTACTTCATGATAGACTTAATTATGGGCATTATTGTTGAATTTTGAGATTGTTGAGTAAACTTGTGTTGAGATAGGCATATTACTCTTGGATTGTTGTTGCCCATTTGGAATGTTGGTGCCCATTTGCATGTTGTGAGTTTGATGAGTATGCTTTGAGATGGGAATTACACTTCTATGTGAGCTTGTGTGCACAAAGAATATGAATTTGAGATTGCTTGGCTATTTGAGTTGATTTGTAGTGTTTATGACGTTCTTGAGTAGTAAATGGTCTCTAATTGTGTGAGCATTTGTGTTAGACAGATTTAATGGCTCCCTCGAAGAAAAATGAGGATCGTATGGTGATAGGTGACAAGCTTGATTTTAGGATATAGATTAGATATTTTGAAGATGTTAAAACAAGAACTTGTAATAGGACTAGCTGAACCTGTTAGTCAGCTACAGATTAGTCTTGGTCTAAAATAGGTTTTTGGTTAAGGGGGAAGAAATCTGTGCAGATGAGGAGACCAGATGAGAGGTGACCAGATGAGGTGTCCAGACCAGAACAGATGAGGTCTGACCAGAGGAGTCTGACCAGAGGAGTCTGCCCAGAGGAGCCTGCCAGAAGACCTCTCCCAGATGAGGTTCAGCAGATGAGTCCAGACCAGATGAGGGAGATGGATTAGTTCACCCACATGGAGGCTGCGTGTAATCTGGAGACAAGGAGATCTTGGAGTTTCAATTATTGAGAAGAGGCAATCTGGAGAGTCAACTGATAGGAGGATTGATTGATTGATTGGTATCAATCTTAAAAGATCCAATCAAGGAGGAGATCAATCAATCAATATAATCAATCTGTGATTGATTATATTCCTCCAATTATGGTTGTTTGAATTGCTAGCTTCCAACGGCTAGTTGATTCTCACAACTATAAATAGGAGTGTTTTGGTTGAGTTCATAAGAGAGAGACAAGAGTCGAGCAAGAGCACAAAGCACACACGAACTCTTACCATACACTCACCTTGTTTATACGAGCATTATATCTACTCTTTTATGAGTTCTAGTTGGAATATTACTCAACCTATTCAATACTTTGAAAGGTTGGAGTAAGCAAGTTGTACGAAGGAGCTGGTACTTCGCAATTCCAGTAGTTCGTAAGTTGGTTGGAGAGAGAGAGTCCCCTTTGGAGAAAGGGAGAGTGGACGTAGGACAAGTTGGTCTGAACCACTATAAATTCTGGTGTTCTTTATTTTTTGCACTTTAAATTTCTGCACTTTTAATTTTAGCACTTCCTTTAAAAAGGTTTTCTTAAAACTAAACTCAAAACACTTTTCGCTGAATAACCTTTTTGGGACCAACAAGTGGTATCAGAGCAGTGTGTCCTACAGACCACTGTTTTGAAATTATTTTGGTGGTCTCCAGGGCAGATCCATTTTTTTAAAACCCAAATATTTGTTGTGCTAACAATTTCTTGCAGAAATGAGTTCGAAGAAAAGCAGTAGTGTTGGGAAAATAGGGGTGCCCGGAATCTATTCGGGATGAAATTTTAAATACGAATTTAAATACAATTATTACTAGCATGAATTAATCCTAATTAATTCAAATAATAATTCCAACAACTAATTATCATCATGCATGTTAAATTAATTTCACATATTTAACTAGGCGGAATAAACAAGTAAATATGCGATTAACGTACCTCTTGTAGAATTGGCCTTTGGATATACGGGACAATTGTAAACTCGCTCTATCAACCCAAAGCCTTCTCAAGTATTTCCCTTTTCACCTCACTTGATCGCCGGTGGGAGACGTTTTCAAGCAATTTAATAAACTAAGGAAAAAGAAAATATCTATGCTTCTTGATTTTTCCAACACATGGAATTATGTACTTGGGGATGAAATAATCATCCCCTATTTATAATATGTAGGGGCCGAATTTTTGGGCTTATTTTAGGCTTGGAAAAAATCTTTTCTTAGACTCTAAGAAATCTTGAATATATCTCATATATTCTTTTCTCCACAATAAAATATTCCACAAAAATCTCACCCTTCATATTTATGGATGCAATTTTCGAAAACTTCATAGATGAAATCCAAGATTTGGATCTTCTTGAATATATGAAATATTCTTGTATTCCTAGAATACATATCTTCCATAATATCTTTCCAAGAAAATCAACAAAATCTTATTTCTCCTAATCATCAAATTTTCGAAAATAATAAAGAAAAATCAGCATAATTATTTTCTTTTTATTTTAATCACCTTATCATTATTGGGCTACTTAATGGGCTACTTGAGGGGCCTTAAGGAGAATTAAGATTGGACCTCTTAATGGACTTCTGAATTTCAATATTGAGCCCCAATATAATTCAGCCCATTAATATTAATTATTACCACTAATAAATTAATATTGCACTATCCATCTTAATCCATATTACGATAATATGGGCTCCCGGTTATTATTTCCCGCGTTTAAGATTATCAAGTCCATTAATTAATTAAGCTTCTGAATAGCTCTAAATTAATTAATATATTTCACCTTGGAGTAAAGACAGCTCAACATTATTATTCGTACCGAAGAAACTAATTCTTCACTTGCAAGATTTGGTACAATAAAACTTCTGAGCCCACCAAGGGAACTAATCACACGAGCCGTACTCGCACGCGTTTCTCCGTATTAAATCTTAGCAACCGTCGAATGATTAATATTACTGCCCAAGACACAAAGTTCGAAGTCGTAATGATTCTCACCCAACATGAATCAAAGCAGTAACTATTAAGCACACACGGTCCTATTTAAGTGACGGAGATTAAGAAATCAACAACCACTGAGGTCTAATTCTTCACCTTTCAGAACAGAAGAATTTATCCTCGCTGTAGGACCTCTTTAACACATACTAAATGTGCTAGTGCAATCTCTTAGTCAAGATAGACCAATCTGAGCCTTACACATCGACCTTTCACGGCGGATTGTTCAATTCCACCTAGGTCGTGAAAATGTACGTTTAGTTACAAGTAAACTGTTAATGTTGTCTTCCGTGATCGGGTATCACCACATTAACTACAATGTAACATGTACTATTTATAGAACAGTTTGCAATAGAAATTCAACATTCAATCATAACTAAAGCAAATGCGATAAAAGAATTATTCTCATAAAACGAGTGTTTGATACACGAGTTATACAAAGTAGAAGCATACTTTCACGTATAACTCCAACAAGTAGAAGATACACTAGGAGTTACTCCAAAAGAAGCTTAACATATGAGGAAGAAGAGGTATCCACTTCTGGTTCATCATCCAATTTTGGACCAGACGAAGAGATATGTCTAGTGACAGATGAGGTATGTAATCGAACTTCCTCTTCTTTTTCATCTTCTTCTTTTTCTGGACAATCAGAGGAGTCTGATATGCAGAAGATGCTATTAGATCTCCAAACTTCTGTACAACTTTGTCAAAAGTTGGAAGATGAGAACTCAAAGCTGAAAGCAGAAAATCAGAAGCTTTCACAATGTCTAGGCAACTCAGCTGATCTACCAGCTGAACAAAATCATACACTGGTCGAAGAGTCTTCTGACTTGATAACTAGGTGTACTGAACAAGTTAAGCTGATAGAAAGGTTGGTTGTTGAAAACATTGAGAAAGACAATGAATATAATCTGCTCAAAGCTAAGTTTGATGAACTCTTCCACCAAAACAAAATTGTAAGAGAAAGTGAGGACAAGCTCAAGATGAGATTGGAGCAGTTGACTACAGCAAACAATGTTGTGTCACACATAGCTGCCTCATCTCAAAGAGAGCATGATAAAACAGGCCTTGGTTATTCCAAACCTGAATCCTCACATGTTCAGAAAGAAGAACAGCCTAAAAAAAATTTTTATAAGGGCAAGAGTTCAGCTGACCAGGCAACTCAGCCTAATGGGCAGATGAGTACTGAAACTCAAAAACCCAAAAGACAGAAGAGGAATTTTAAGAAGGGTTATACCCAGAATAAAATACCTTAGTCAGGCCAGCAGAGTAGAAGACAGTCTGGATCTTCTCAAAAGAAGCAGAACCAGATGACTCCTACTCACCTGCAGAAGACTTTCAAGTCATCTGCCAGACCAGCTGGAACCTTTGATGGTTCTAGTAAAACTTATCCTTATCAAAAGAATTTCAAGACTGTTGCTTTAAGACAAGTTACTTCTTCTACTGGACAAGCTCATAAGAGAAGAAGAGCCTCTAGAAGAAATAACCATGTCAAAGGTTCTTTTGTTGAGTGTGTTTTTGTGGACTTATATGGAAGAAAGATAAGATCACCTGGTCCAAAAAGGGATGATCTATTCTTGTGGCTTCCTAAATATTGTGCTAACCCCCTGGACCAGAAGGGTACCAAAATCTTGATTGCCTGCAGATACACAAGAAGACCAGCTGATGTTTTGCCCCAATATCAGCTGAGCATATTTTGAGGGGGAAGTTCAGTTGACCCAGCCTGCTAGATTCTTTATCTTGTTATTTTGAATTTGTTCTTGTCTTGTTTTATTTAAGTTCTTACAGTTTTAACATCATCAAAAAGGGGGAAATTGTTAGGATATAGATTAGATGTTTTGAAGATGTTAAAACAAGAACTTGTAATAGGACTAGTTGAACCTGTTAGTCAGCTACAGATTAGTCTTGGTCTAGAATAGGTCTTTGGTTAAGGGGAAAGAAATCTGTGCAGATGAGGAGACCAGATGAGGTGACCAGATGAGAGGTGACCAAATGAGGTGTCCAGACTAGAGCAGAAGAGTCACCAGAGCAGATGAGGTCTGACCAGAGGAGTCTGCCAGAGGAGTCTGACTAGAGGAGCCTGACCAGAGGAGTCTGCCCAGAGGAGCCTGACCAGAGGAGTCTGCCAGAAGACCTCTCCCAGATAGGGTTCAACAGATGAGTCCAGACCAGATGTGGGAGACGGATTAGTTCACCCACATGGAGGCTGCGTGTAATCTGGAGACAAGGAGATCTTGGAGTTTCAATGATTGAGAAGAGGCAATCTGGAGAGTCAACTGATAGGAGGATTGATTGATTGATTGGTATCAATCTTAAAAGATCCAATCAAGGAGGAGATCAATCAATCAATATAATCAATCTGTGATTGATTATATTCCTCCAATTATGGTTGTTTGAATTGCTAGCTTCCAACAGCTAGTTGATTCTCACAACTATAAATAGGAGTGTTTTGGTTGAGTTCATAAGAGATAGACAAGAGTCGGGCAAGAGCACAAAGCACACACGAATTCTCACCATACACTCACCTTGTTTATACGAGTTTATATCTACTCTTTTATGAGTTCTAGTTGGAATATTACTCAACCTATTCAACACTTTGAAAGGTTGGAGTAAGCAAGTTGTACGAAGGAGCTGGTACTTCGTAATTCCAGTAGTTCGTAAGTTGGTTGGAGAGAGAGTCCCCTTTGGAGAAAGGGAGAGTGGACGTAGGACAAGTTGGTCCGAACCACTATAAATTTTGGTGTTATTTATTTTCTGCACTTTTAATTTTAGCACTTCCTTTAAAAAGGTTTTCTTAAAAATAAACTCAAAATGCTTTCCGCTGAATAACCTTTTTGGGACCAACACTTGAGGAGCTAACAGCTGACCTCTCTAGAAAGGGATTGATGCCCTCGAGATGGGAAAACTTAGACTACAAGGAGACTTGGTGTTTCATAGCATATAGATGGAACCTTGTAGCCAGAAAAGTGGAGAAGACCAGACGACCTTGTGTCGAGTTTATGAGGGAAATCGGCATAGAGGAAAAGATTAAGAGGATCTTCACTAGGAACCGGATGGAGAATTTCTATGAGTTACTACTCACTATGGATACAAATGCCGATTTGGTAGAGCATTTCTTGGCCACTATGGTACAATTGTGCTGTGGGTGCCATCAACGAAGCTCTTATGCTCCCAGCTTTGAGTAGGCCAAACCGACAGTCTAAGTCGTTCAAAGCCAATGCCTTTTGGAAGGAGATCACCGGCGGAATGGCGGGAGATTATAGGGGGCAACATGCACGAGCCTCCGCTATTAGGAACCCGGTGTTGAGGTACTTGGATAGGATCTTAGGGAACACCATTTACTCTCGATCTGAGACGGGAACGGTGAATGTGAAACAGCTCTATGGAATGTGGTGTCTGCTCTATGTCAAGGATCATGACTTTGGGAGAGATTTCCTAGAGCACCACTTGAAGGCCCCTTTCAAACTAGGAGCAAAGACGTCGAAAATAAGAGGAGGGGGTCTCATCTCTGTCTTTGTGAAGAGTTTTGGGTGTATACCGGTCTCGGCACCGTGCATAGGAAAGGATTTGGATTTCGAACAGCTGATGAACACCTTGATGTTCGAGTGATAGATGGGCTCCTATTGCATAAGATACAAGGAGGACGATTTGTTCCCTATTCCCAATGAGCGTTTGGTAACTTTGAAGGAGAAGAAGAAGGAGAATCTTGGGATGAACGGGGATAAGCACTTGGAGGTAGGAAAGAAGTATACTAAGGCAGTGGATGATAGAGGCTTAAGAGATACAAGGCCGATCAAGAGGACTAGAGGAGAGGGAACGAGTGGTGCCAGTTCGAGTGGGGCCCGAGATTTGCAGGAGGAGGAAGAGTATAAGAGAGGAGCAGATGAAGAAAGAGAAGGGGAAGCGGAGCAAGGACCGCAGGAGATGGAGGTCGAGTCGCCAGCAGCACAATCTCCAGAGCAATGGCACCCGTCGTATTCGGAGTGGATGGGAATGGAGCATCAGATTCAGAACCTCCAAAAGGATGTGGCTTACCTTCGTGAAGCTCAAGATAGAATGGACGTGAGATCAGCTCGGATGGAGAACCAGATCTCCGATATGCATAGATGGATGGAGACGTTGTTTATTTCCCACATTGGAGCTGATCATCCAAACTACCGACCCCAGCTGCCTCCGGATGCTTGATCATGGGGATGCCCCCCAGTTTCTTTCTCTTTTCTTTTCTTTTCTTTCCTTTTCTTTTCTTTTGAGTGTGAGACTATTTTGTTTGATTGATGTTGCTTGAATTTGGGGCTGTAACTGAATTTTAACTCTTTGGGCTGTGATTGTTTCTGAACTGATTGAGTTGTTTAATATGTTTTATGCTTGTTAACTCTTCCTACTTATTGCTTGATATTCTTGAGTATGAAGTGGTAAGTGAGTAAGTTGTGAAGTTGAGTTAGGAAGTCATTGTGTGAGTATAGTGGTGAAAGTTGATTCGAGAGAGAACTTATATGCTTGCGAATTTCTCTTTTGAGTACTTGTGTGATGAGAGTGAAAATTCACTAGGACTAGCATGGATGTGAAAGCTGTGAGACTTGAGCCTTTGTGAGATTAAAATGCATACATTGATCTCTTCGTTTGTGAGTGGATCATCACCGTAGAGGATGCTAGAACTTGTGTGTGTTCTTACTTCTTGATTGTGTCTAGCTTGAAGTGTCGAAAGTGATATTAGGCCATTTTGATTTTATTGAGTCACTTAGCCAAATTTTCCCTACCAATGACATTTATCCCTTGTTAGCCCGTTTGAGCCTTAGCCTATTTTATTCGCTAGCACATTTAAACTTATCCAAATTCTAAAACTCTTTTTGTACATATTTGAGTGGAGAATAGGAAAAGTTGTGAATGAGAAAGGGGATCGAGTTAAGTTGAGCAAGGAGAATTATTAATGCTTGAGTGTATCTGAGAAGAAGATGTGATGAGATTTTGAGTTGTGGGAAAGAACAATGAATTTGAGAATGAGCAAAAGAAATATGAGCTCATGTATGTGTGAAAAAGGAAAGAAAAAAAAAAGTGAAGTGATTGAAAAAGTGAAATGAGTTAGAAAAAAAAATTGAAGTGTTGAGAGTAGTGGAATTGAAAGTGTATTGCATAAAGATGTTTGAAGTATTCTATTCCTTGTCTCGAAATACCAAAGTTGGATTTTCTGTTCTCCATTCACTTGAGTCACTTATCCCATATAGTTACCCCACCTGTCCAAAGAGTCTACATTACAACCTTGATAAAGTCCTTTTTTATTCGGCAAGGATTCTAGAGTATGGTAGAGGTTGAGAGTGCTTACAAGCCTATGGCTGCTGATATGTGTGATTGTTTGATTGAGTGGGTCCCTTAATATTGATATACACTTGTGAGGGAGTGAAACACATCGTTGAATGCACATCCATGTTTGATCTTGGGGTTTCTTATTGTTATTGCATGAGTATGAAGAAGAGGGTGCGTTTGTGTATGAGTGATCGATCTTTGAAACTTGAACTCTATTACTTGCATGATTGGATTCTTTGATTCATTCTTAACAATTTCACTTGACTTATTATTTCATTGCTTGAGCACAAGCAATATGGTAAGTTTGGGGGGTTGATTAGGCATGAAATTGTTATGATTTATAGCTCATTTTACCCGTATTTCGAGTGAATTCGATGAGAATTTAGAGTCAATTGAGTACTATTTTTATAAACTGATGAATTTGCCTCTTTGATGCTCATAGATGGATGGAGGGCGAAAAATGGAGTTCGTATGACTTTGAATCGACTCAAACGGATGCCCGGATGAGAAGATATTGAAGAAATGCGAAAAGTATTAGTTTGTGCGAAGAAAAGTATCACTTGGATTAAAAGGAGGAGTTGCTCGAGCACCATCGCTCGAGCAAGAGGTTGATCGAGTGTCTTCTACGTTCTGGAAGGCAAGGGCGCTCGACCAAGACGTGGTCGAGCAGCCCCATTCGAGCGCATGTCCCATTCGACCAAGACACAGCTCGAGCGCCCCCATTCGAGCGCTTGTACCATTCGAGCGCTTGTACCATTCGAGCAATACAACTCGGGCAACCCTGCTTGACCAAGATATGGTCGAGCGCCCCAAGACTTCTGGAAGAGTAGCCCATTCGACCAAAGGAGAGCTCGAGTGCTCGACCATCACCCATATGTGCGTGATTTTGGTCTTTTCACCCGTTTTCGGCCCGTTGCTTATATATACCCAATCCCAAGCTCATTTTTAAAAAACCTTTTGATCACTTTTCATATTTTGGCATACTTAGAGCTTGGTAGAGAGATTTTGGAGAGTTTCACACTTGTAAACGAGGTTTTGATTTTACAAATTCTTAGTTTAGATACTTCTTTTGATTCTTTTCGTTTAATTCTTTCATTCTTGAACCTTGGAGACTTCTAAACCCCACTTTACCAGATTTATTGAGATTTTGAGATATTCTTTCGTTTATGCTTTCCAAGTCTTTTGATTATTTAAGTATGCAAATGTTCATCGTTCTTATTATTGCTTTCGTTTTTCAAATTACCATGTTAGGCTAGAACCCTTGTATGCTTGGGGTAGGATGATCTCGTAGAAGTAGGATGTTGGTACATAGTTAGGATAACTCGTGATGTTTAGTGCTAGTTCTCTTAATTAATTGAATTCTTAAAATAAACCCTAAAATTATCTTGGAATTGAGTACGAAAATTATTAGAGAAAGGACGATCTTATCACTCTTTGATAACCAGTAGACTTAACGATAGGGCTATAGAAGGGGCTTATAATCTACCGGTTATTTAGGGAGGACGACCGTATCACCTTGGGTAAATAAGGGTCTCATTAATTAAGCATAATCCATATAACTTGTTTAGTGGGTTGTGAAGTAGGTTGATATAACGAAGTATTAGGGTTAATTCTTGAGCTTTTAGTCTTTCAACCTGGTGCTAGATTAGCGAAGTTGATTGCCTAGTTTTAGTACACTTAGGATTAATACTTGCACATCACGGTTGTTTTAATTATCGTACTAGCTCCGTTAGTATACGTAGAGATTCCTATCCTGAGCATCACCATCTCGTACTTGATTAAACCCTTAGTTATTTATTTGATTTCATAATTTTGCATTGATAGAAGTAGACTTTAGAGTAGTTAAATTCCATTCTCAAATCAGAACACACACTCATATTAACTACGACGCGTAGATCTTCAGGGCTCTATTCGCATACATACCTTCCATTGGGTTCGATACTACTTGGTCCCTATACTTGCCCATACTACAGGGATCCCATACTCTTGTGGGGTAACTACTAGTATAGCTAGTATTTTGCGTTCAAGTCAACCAACACTTGGATACTTTAGCTTAAGGAAAACTCATAAAAATGATGATAACAGAAAAAAATCTGAAAATAACCAGATGTTTAATCTGATCCACTTCTTTAATTTTAAATTGAACTGATGAGATTGAGAAATTCAATGTTAAAAGAAATTAAAACTCGACGTTTTTCTTTATTTTCTATGTTTTGGGCACTGTGACAATCTAAGCCATGTTATCTCCCATGTAATGTTCTTGAATCCTCCACCAATAATTTTAAATCTGGAACGTCCCGATGAATGATGCAGTGGAAGGGAAAATGATGAGATGTAATATTTTAAATATGGTAAAAGGGTATTAAGGTCCCAAAATGGGGCGTGTTTAGTACATTATAATTATTATTTTTAATTTTAATAGGGTATGTTTAGTTAATGGGGTGTGTTTAGAAAATTTTGAGGTATGAGTAGCATGACTCCTATAAAATTAACTTAAAGAGCCCAACAATTAAAACAATCAAATTAACAAGCAAAAGTTCAAACTTAAATTAAATAGAGAAAATAGTTTTTGTATGTTCTTCATTATAGGGTGCTGATTAGACGTGAAATTGTGATGTTTTGGTGCCCGATTAATCCATATTTTGAGCATTTTTGTGAGTATTTAGAGTTATTTGAGTAAAATTTTTAATAAACTCATCAATTTGTCTATTTGGTGTTTATATTTGGAAAGAGGGCGAATAAAGGAGTTCGTAGGACTTCGAATTGACCAAAACGGACTCCCGGTTGAGAAGATATGAAGGTTTTTTGAACAAGTGTATAACAGCCGAAAAGCACTCGAGCTGGAGGCACTCGAGCGGAAAGTGCTCTACCTTCACCAGCTCGAGGGCCCTGGGAGTTCTGTGATAAATTGGTGCTCGACCAAGCATAGCTCGAGCACGGGGCGCTCAAGGGAAGGCCCAACTCGAGCGTCTTGCCCTGTTTTTGCCCCATATCGGATTTATACCCGTCTCTACCTATTTTTACATATCAACACATACTTAGACATAGTTTCCGGAGGAGAAGAGCTTGGGAAGGAGTTTGAGAATTTTTAGCAAGGTTTTTCAACGTGTAATCGAGGTTTTTAGCATACGAATTCTTTAGTTTAATTACTTCTTTGAACAAATTTTCTTTTATTCTTGTTTTCTTGAATACTTGAGATTATTAAATCTAGTTTTCCAGATTTTCTTTCATATTTAATTAAATTTAATCTAATTAAATAATAATAATTAATTCCAAATATAATTATTATTATATTCTCCATAAATTAAATATTATATCCAATACAATGTTTAATCAACCAACTATAATTGGTAAATTGTCATTACTTGTTGTGTGACCCATAGGCCCTCGTATATCGAGCGATTAGTCAAACTAATGGTCTTAATTGAACCCTAGACAATAAATCAGACATTCTCAATATACGAGGTATGTTGCGAGGAAATCTGCAACCACCTGTAATATTATAGGCTATTGTGATATCTTCCTTTCATTCGCGAATACCCGATTAAGTCTTGAACATGATGAAGTGTCTATTCAAATAACTTAATCATATTATCTCAAATTACTAATTGATCAAGTATATCACACTTAGCCACAAAGTCTAAGTTGATGCGCGTCGGCCGATGACTTAGATCCAATTATGATGATAAGATGAGTATTCTCTCTAAATCCACATTGAGGAATGAATCCTATTCTTAGCTCAACTACCACGCACATGCATTTCGTGATGAACCTAATCCATGTCATATCTACCTGTGGAAGGGTGCAAGCGTCGGTCATGGTCAAAGTTCATCACTCCACACATGCCGTGCGTATTGACCTCAAGTCAGAGGAGTATCACATCGTTCCCACTAACCGAGACACCCGTAGACACATTATGTGGAATTACATCAAACAGTATCTCGAATGGGTATACCAATACCCTCTAAGGTATTTGTGCATCCATTATGAGATACCTAGTATCTTGTAGTAAGTGAGATCTTACTACATTATCCCATAGAGTATAATGCAAATCGCACACCAATCTCAATTGCATCATCAATATCCTATTCTTGATGATCCTTGATCGGGGCTATTTGAGAATCATACTTAAGTCATTTGAGTTCTCACTCACTCAATGACAGTAGTGATACATGGAAACACAAATAAGGTATATGAAAACAATTAAACATCATATTCAGATAAGTGAAACGCCATACATTTAATATTAAACCAATAATAATATTAAACCAAATCTGAATATTATCTTAGTATTATGTCCTTTCTATGGATTGTCTCTTGGACACTAACACTAACATGAGTGGTGGAAGTAATACTTTGAGTGAGAAAGTGGATCAGCCAGAATGCCAGCAAGAGGAGGCCAACTATACGGGAAGGCCTAATTATAATCAGGGTGGCTATCACCAAGGTGGAAATCAGCAGGGGCGACCTATCTATGGTCAACCGTTCGTACCACCGGGTCCACAACCTTCTCAGAATCAGTGGAGAAATAATTAGGGGTACCAAGGAGATCAGCCATCTAACCAGAATCAGTGGAGGAAGAACGATAACTTCTCCTACAGCAATCCAAAAGCCAGAATAAATGTACCTTCTGGTGTAGATCTAGGTTCAAAACTCACAGGAGGAGAAGGTGGTGCCTCAACCGATGAGATGTTACGAGCTATTTTGCAGAAGGTGGAGGAGGGAAGTAAGAGGGTGTCCTCTCTGGAGTATGACATGAAAGAGATGAACAAGAAGAAAGAACAAAGAGATCAAGAACTTCAGAGGAGGGACATGGACCTAAATAGAATTCAACAAGAGAACAACAAGCGGTTCACTTCCATGGAGTTTCAGATTAGCCAAATCACAATATCGTTGGGTAGAGAGCCGGAAAAAATTTCTTCAATGCCCGAAGGTAACCCGAGATAGCAATGCAAAATGATTTAGTTGAGAAGTGGCACCAAGTATGACAGTCCACCATTACCTGATGATGTGGAGAAAGTCCATATGGAGATTGAGAAGAAGAGCGAAAAGGGAAAGTGGAAGAAGAATGGGTTCCTGGAAGAAAGCAAAATAAGCTAAGTGAAACATGAAGGAGACCGAGCGAGATGAATGGGGGGTACCAAAATCAGTGATTCCGGTACCATATCCGTAGCGGTTCATGAAGAAGAAATTGGATGAAAAATTCGCTAAGTTTCTTGAGGTCTTCAAGAAGTTGCATATCAACATCCCGTTTTATGATGCTTTGGAGCAGATGCCGAACTATGCCAAGTTCATGAAGGACTTGATTGCAAAGAGAAGAAGAGTTGATGTGCCCGAACTTGTGCAGCTGAATCATGAGGTGAGTGCAATGATACACAAAGCGCTTCCCCCGAAGTTGAAGGATCCCGGTAGCTTTGCAATCTTGTGTGACATTGGGAATAGAGTCAAAAGGGGAGCGTTGTGCGATCTTGGGGCGGGCATAAATCTGATGTCATTGTCGTTTTTTAAGAAGTTGGATGGGGGTGAACTTCAACTGACAATGATGACTCATCAAAAAGTAAATAGGTCTATCATAAGACCTCGAGGTGTGGTTGAGGATGTCCTCGTGAAGGTGGCAAATCACGTATTTCCAGCTGATTTCGTAGTGCTCGATATGGAGAAGGATAAGCATGTGCCCCTGATTTTGGGAAGACCGTTCTTAGCTACGGGCGGGATGGTGTTGGATGTGGCGAATGGGAAGATCACAGTGAAGGTGGATGATCAAGAAGTGAAGATCTCCCTCTATGAGGCCATGAAACATCCAATGGAGAAAGAGAGCGAAGAAGTGAAGTGTGTAGACATGGCTCAAGTGAGGAAAAGGAGGAGTGGACTCGGAGGAGATGACTTTCGAGAAGAATTTTGACAAGGCACCTCCATTGGAAGCTAAAAAGAGAAAAAAAGTGAAATCACTACCGGAAGATGGATGAGAGTGCACGGTAAATGGCCTCCGGGTGAGGAAATTCTATCACTGTTCTTACGAGGACACGGGAGGTAACATCGAGCTTAATAAGTCTTGAGCTCTTTTGAGCCGGTCCGACATTAGGACCTTAAAAAAAGCATTGAATAGGAGGCAACCCATTTTTACTTGCTTTTGAGTGTTTTTATTTTTCATGATTTACTTTTGAGTCGTATGTTTTAACCTCGTTCTTGAGTGATTTTATTGTAGGCTTGTCTTGAGGGTGCACAAATTTCCAAGAAGTGACGAAGGGAAGCAATTCAAGAAAAGAGAGTGTGCTACATTGATAAGTGTCAACCGGTATTATGTGTATGAGGTAACCCCGAACCCCAAACTTAGACTGCTTCACAAAGTCGAAGTTTGGGGACGTGGAGTGTTTATATGTTTTATGGTGATACATATACACCGGCTCACTTGAGAGGTTTAATTGGTATTGGACAGGCGCACACCCTCTCGTTGAGTTGAGTTAGGTTATATATTGTGCATTGATAGGTATTTGAGCTGATAATGTGAACTAATTTGGTGTTATTATTTATTTCATGTTTATTGACTCTTTCATTATTTACTTGTGATTGCTATCATTGAGTGTGGAATTATGAGTTAGTGATTTGTGGAATTGAGTTAGGGACTAGATTGTGTGATTGTAGTGAGTAGAGTGGATTTGAGAGGGAATTCGTGCACTTATGAATTTTCCTTTTGAATACTTGTGTGATAGTGATGAGAATTCACTAGGTCTAGCATGGATGTGAAAAACTGTGAGGTTTGAGCCTTATAAGAGATTAAAATTCATTAAATTGATCTCATCGTTCGTGAGTTGATCTTCACCTTAGAGTTGCTAGAACTTGTGGGTACTCTCGCTTCTTGATTGTAACTAGTATGAAATGCTGGAAGTGATTTAAGGCCATCTTTGAATTGATAAGTCACTTAGCCAAAATAAGCCTACCAATGACATTAATCCCTTGTTAGCCCATTTGAGCTTGAGCCTATTATTTGCTAGCACATTTGAGCTTATCCGATTCCTAAACTCTTTTTGTCCCAATTTGAGTGGAGAATAGGAAAAGTTGTGAATGAGAAGGGGTTTGAGTTGAGAATGTAGAGTTGTTTATGGTTGAGTAATGTTGAGAAAAGTGCGTAATGAAATTGTGAGTAGCGGGGAAGAACAAACATTTGAGAATGAGTAAAAGAAAATATGAGCTCATATATAGTTTGAGGAAAAAAGGAAGTGCATTGATTGACAAAAAAAAGTGAAATAAGTTAGAAGAAAAAAGTTGAGGTGTTGAGAGAAGATGGAATTGAAAGTGCATTGTATGAAGATGTTTGAAGTATTTTGTTTCGTGAAGTGAAATACCGAAGCTTTGATTTTCTATTCTCCATTCACTTGAGTTAGTTTATCCTATATAGGTACCCCACCTGTCCAAAGAGTCGTACATTACAACCTAGAAAATGTCCTTTTTGATTCAGCATGGATTCTAGTACGTGGTCGAAGTTGAGGGTGCTTACAAGCCTATGGTCACTTATTTGTGTGAATGATTGATTGAGAGTGTCCCTATTTATTGATAAACACTTGTGAGGGAGTGAAACACATCACCGAGGGCACATCCATGTTTGATTTTAGTGGGTTTTTATTGATTATCCATGAGTAGGATGAAGGGGGTGAGTTTGTGTACTGGTGATCGATCTTAGAAGCTTGAAAACTATTACTTGCATGATTTGGTACTTTGATTCATTTCTAACAATTTTACTTGACTTATTATATAATTGCTTGAGTACAAGCAATATGGTAAGTTTGGGGGGATTGATTAGATGTGAAATTGTGATGTTTTGGGTGCCCGATAAATCCATATTTTGAGCGTTTTTTGTGAGTATTTAGAGTTATTTGAGTAACATTTTCATAAACTCATCAATTTGTCTCTTTGGTATTCATATTTGGAAAGAGGGAGAAAGGGGAGTTTTTAGGGCTTTGAATCGACCAAAACGGGCTCCCGGTTGAAAAGATATGAAGGTTTTTCGAACAAGTGTACAGCAGCCGAAAAGCACTCGAGCTGGAGGCACTAGAGCGGAAAGTGCTCGACCTCCACCAGCTCGAGCGCCCAGGGAGTTCTGTGATAAATTGGCACTCGACCAAGCATAGCTCGAGCGCCTTGCCCTGTTTTCACCCCATATCATATTTATACCCGTCTCAAGCCTATTTTTACATATCAACACATACTTAGACATATTTTTCTGAAGAGAAGATCTTGGGAAGGAGTTTGAGAGTTTTTAGCAAGGTTTTTCAATGTGTAATCGAGGTTTTTAGCATACGAATTCTTTAGTTTAATTACTTCTTTGAACGGATTTTCTTTTATTCTTGTTTTCTTGAGTACTTGAGATTATTAAACCTAGTTTTTCAGATTTTCTTAGATATTATTTTGAGACTTGAATTTATTGGTTTCATCTTTCGCTTATGTTCTTGAATTCTTTTGTCAATTTAATTATGCTTATGGTAATCGATCTCGTTATTGCTTTATTTATTAAACAACCATGTTAGGCTAAAACTCTTGCATGCTTCGGATAGGATGAACTCGTAGAAATTGGATGTTGGTACGTAATTAGGATAATTCGTGATGTATAGTTTTAGTTCTCTTAATTATTGAATAATTCTAATAAACCCTAGAATAATCTTGGAATTAAGTACAAAAATTGTTAGAGAGAAGACGACCGCATCACTCTTTAATAACGAATAGGCTTAAGAAGAGGGTTTGTGAAGGGGTTTATAATCTACCGGTTTATCGAGGGAGGACGGCAGCATCACCTTACATAAATTAGGGCCTCAATAATTAAGCATAATACATATAATTTACTTAGTGGATTAGTGAAGTAGGTTGATAAAACTAAGTATTAGGATTAATTCTTGAGTTTTTATTCTTTCAATTCTTGTGCTAGATTAGGGAAGTTGATTGCCTAGTTTTAGTAAACTTAGGATTTTAACTTGCACATCACGATTATCTTAGTTATTGTTCCAAATTCGTTAGTATACGTAGGGATTCCTATTCCGAGCATCATCATCATATTTGCACTTCAAACCGAAGTTAGTTTAGTTTAATTTCATTATTAGAATTTAATTAGTATAAAATAATTAGGAATATTAGTATAAACCCAAACATCACATTCATATTTGCTACGACACGTACATTTCCAGGGATTTACTCGCATACAAACTTTCCCTTGGGTTCGATACTACTTGGTCCCTATACTTGTTCATACTATTGTGATCCCATACTCTTGTGGGGTAACTACTAGTCAAGCTAGTATTTTACGTTCAAGTCAGGTGCCGATCAAAGGTTCAACATATTGTTGAGTTTTAGAGGCATGTAAACACGTAATACATGCACAGCGGAATAAATAGTTCACCAACAATGAACAATTAATTGCATAATTAAATACGAGAAATCTTAAACAAGAAATTTTACAACGCTTCGTACGTGAAATCCTCTACTATGGTATCCACACAACAACTATTCACCAACCCGCACCGACTTGCAAGTATTGAATCTCGAGACGAACTTGCTAGAAAAATTCAAGCTAGAGATTTTATGGAGAAATTATATGTCTTATATGTATTTCGGAATTCTCACAGGACTCATATTTATAGGGATTATCTTGACTTAATTCCTAAGCAAGTTATCATGCCTAATCCATAAATATAATCTCTACGGATTATATTTCCTTATAGATATTTTTCTACGAATAATATCTTGATTATATATTATTCTTGTATAATAATATTCTAAATATTATTATTGGAATTTCATAATTAATTAAATCTAATTTAATTAAATATTAATAATAATTAATTTCAAATATAATTATTATTATATTCTCCATAAATTAAATATTATATCTAATATAATACTTAATCAACCAACTATAATTGGTGAACTGTCATTGCTTGTTGTGTGACTCATAGGCCCTCGTATATCGAGCGATTAGTCAAACTAACGGTCTTAATTGAACCCTAGACAATAAATCAGACATTCTCAATATACGAGGTACATTGCGAGGAAATCTGCAACTACCTGTAAGACTGTAGGCTATTGTGATATATTCCTTTCATTCACGAATACTCGATTAAACCTTGAACATGATGAAGTGTCTATTCAAATAACTTAATCATATTATCTCAAATCACTAATTGATCACTCGTGTCACACTTGGCCACAAAGTCCAAGTTGACGTGCATCGATCGATAACTTAGATCCAATTATGATGAGAAGACGAGTATTCTCTCTAAATCCATATTGAGGAATGAATCTCATTTTTGGCTCAACTACCACGCACATGCACTCCGTGATTAACCCAGTCCATGCCATATAGACCCTTGGAGGGTGCAAGCGTCGGTCATGATCAAAGTCCATCACTCCACACATATCGTGCGTATTGACCTCAAGTCAAAGGAGTATCACATCGCTCCCACTAACTGAGACACCCGGAGACACATTATGTGGAATTACATCAAACAATTTCTCAGATGGGTATACCAATACCCTCTATGGTATTTGTGTATCCATTACGAGATACCTAGATTCTCGTAGTAAGTGAGATCTTACTACACTCTCCCATAGAGTATAATGCAGATCGCACACCAATCTCAATTGCATCATCAATATCCCATTCTTGATGATCCTTGATTGGGGCAATTTGAGAATCATACTTAAGTCATCTGAGTTCTCACTCACTCAATGATTGTACTGATTAATGGGAACACAGATATGAATAAATGCAAACAATCAAACATAATATTCAGATAATGTAATATCATATATTTAATATTAAATCAATTAATAATATTAAACCATAAACTGAATATCATCTTAGTATTATGTCCTCACAAAGGGTTGTCTCTAGGACACTAATACTAACAATCTCTCACTTGGACTAGAGCCAATCATCTACATGTCTAACCCCTAGACCATCAAAATGTCTAGTGTGTACATGAACACTCAAAGCTTTGGTGAATGGATCAGCCAAATTATCTTCTGTGGGAACACGTTCTAACTCTATTTCATTTCTAACGATTATCTCTCATATCAAGTGATAACGCTTCGGTACATGCTTATTTATGTTGTTGGATCTCGGTTCCTTTGCTTGCGCAACCGCACCAGTATTGTCACAATACAACTTTATTGGACTACTGGCACTCGGAACTGCCCCTAGTTTACTTAAGAATTGTTTTATCCAGACAACCTCTTTCGCAACTTCTGCTGCATCAATGTACTCAGCTTTGGTTGTTGAGTCTGCGGTTGTCTCTTGATTGGAACTATTCCAACTAACTGCCCAACCATTGAGAGTGAAAACATACCCTGACTGTGATTTGTAATCATCACAGTCGGACTGGAAACTCGCATCAGCATAGCCCGTAGCGACTAGCTCTGACTGCCTACCATAGACAAGAAAATGTTCTTTAGTACATCTGAGGTACTTCAGAATATTCTTGACAGCAATCCAGTGAGGTTCACCTGGATTTTGCTGGTATCTACCAGTGATACTGACAGCGTAGGCCACATCTGGCCTTGTACAAGTCATGACATACATGATGGACCCAATTGCAGATGCATATGGAACATCCTTCATGTGCTCGATATCAGCTTCGCTAGAAGGACAATCCTTTTTCGGCAGCTTTATCCCATGATTTGCCGGCAGAGATCCTTTCTTAGAGTTCTCCATCGCAAAACGCTTTAACACCTAATCTACGTAGGTGGATTGTGACAGACCTAGCATCTTCTTGGATCTATCCCTATGGATCTTGATCCCTAAGATGTAGCATGTTTCACCAAGATCCTTCATCATGAAGGTCTTTGATAACCAATCTTTCACGGACTGCCTTAGCGGGACGTTATCTCCTATAATCAATATGTCATCGATATATACGACTATAAAGATAATACTTTTCCCACCGCATTTACAATAAAAGCAAGGATCTTCTGAGTTACTGATGAAGTTAAAAGATTTGATAGATTCATTAAATCGGATATTCCAACTCCTAGAAGCTTACTTCAATCCATAAATAGATCATTTAAGCTTGCACACAAGATTAGGTTTTGGCTTAGATATAAAACCCTCTGGTTGAGTCATAAACACATCCTTATCAATGTTGTCATTGAGAAAAGCTGTTTTGACATCCATCTGCCAAATCTCATTATCGCAGTGTGCCGCTACCGCAAGTAAAATACGAATGGACTTGATCTTCACAACAGGTGAGAAAGTCTCGTCATAGTCAATGCCTTTGCGTTGGCTATACCCTTTCACCACAAACCTAGCCTTGTAGATTTGTACTTTGTCATTTGCATCGGTCTTACGCTTGAAGACCCATTTGCAACCTATGGGTTTTACCCCTTTTGGCAATTCAACCAAGTCCCAAACTTGATTGATGTACATCGAGTCCATCTCGGATTTCATGTCTTCATGCCATTTCTCTAAGTCAACATCTAATGTTGCCTCAATATAAGTTCTAGGTTCGTCTTTATCCGGGATCTCCACGTCATCATGTTCCTCCATGAGGAAACCATAATAACTATAGGGTGGATTACGAATTCTAGTCGACTTACGGAGTTATGGTTGTGCAGGCTGTACATTCTGATCGTGAAAATTTTGTGGTGCAGCGACTTCATCATTGATCGGAGAGTCCTCAAGAGCGATACTTTCTGATGCTCTTGGGTGGGAGTTTGAACTATGCTATTCTCATTCAGCCCACTTAGAGGTTGTTGCGAAGGCAATGCAACTCCAATTATGCTCCCACTGGCTGAAAGAGGATCACTTAGTGATAAACTTCCACCATGAGAGTTGTCGAACGCTCCCACTAATTCTTTGTCACGTTGCTTTGATAAATCATTAGTCTCAATGTTAATTTATGGTTCCTAAATCTCTTCAAGTTCTATCTTCTTACGTCTTTGTTCCTTAAAGACGTACTCGTCTTCTAGGAACTTAGCTTGCCTAGAAACAACTACCGTTTATTTCTCAGGTAGATAGAAATAATATCCTCTAGTCTCCTTAGGATATCCCACAAAATAACCATTTTCACCTTTGGATTCCAACTTATCAGTTAGCATTTTCATCATAACTGAAGGGCAAACCCACATTCTAATGTGTAGAAAAAATGGTTTTTGGCCATGCCATAGCTCGTATGGGTGATTAGGCATGAAATTGTCATGATTCGTCACTCGAAATGCCCTAGTTTTGAGTGTGTTTAATGAGTATTTAGAGTCATTTGAGTATCATTTTCATAAACTAATGAATTTGTCTCTTTGATGCTCATAGATGGATAGAGGGCGAAAAGAGGAGTTCGTAGGACTTTGAATCGACTCAAACGGACTCCCGGATGAGAAGATATCGAAGAAATATGAAAAGTACTAGTTCGAGGGAGCAAAAGTATCATTGGAGTGCACAAGCTAGAAGAGCTCGAGCACGTTGTGCTCGAGTTGGTCGTGCATAGTGCACGAGCTGAAGTGGGTCGTGCACTGAGTGCACGAGTCAGTCGTGCATAGTGCTCGAGTTGAATCAAGTCGTGCACTAGTGCACGAGCTCGACTACTCGAGCACTTTTGGGGTTCTGTTAGTTTCGGAGTGCTCGACCACACACTACTCGTGCACTAGTGCACGAGTAAGTGCACGACCTGTCGCGTTTTTGGCCCATTAACTCCCGATTCGACCCGTTGCTTATATATACCCCTTCCGAACACGTTTTTTAGAACGACTGGACACCATACTACGTTTAGAGACTGAGTTTTGAGAGAGAGGAAGAGGAGAAGAGACGAGCAAGTTTACTTTTACGGTTTTTTGAGGTTTTCATTATGAATTCGAATTACGATTTTACTTTTTAGTTTCGTTTCTTCCTGTCTTTTGTTCTTAAATACGTTGAGACTTCATTTTGTTTAATTAATTTCAGTTTATTCTTTTATATCTAAAAACCCTAGTTCATGTTCGATCTTTTCTTCGTTATAATTACCATGTTCATGTTCGTTACTTATTTAATTGCTTTAGTTTACGTTAAACCTATGTCTAGCTAAAACCCTTGCATGCTTGGGGTAGGATGAACTCGTAGAAGTAGGTTGTGGGTACGTAATTAGGGTAACTTGTGACGTTAGGTTTTAATTCTCTTGATTAATGAATGCTTAAAATTAATCTAGACTTTACTTTTGAATTTTATTCGAAAGGTGTTAGAGAGAGGACGACTGTATCACTCTTTAACAATGAGTAGACTTAACTAGAGGGTTTAGAAAGGGTTAATTCATCTACCGGTTTAGCGAAGGAGGACGATCGCATCACCTTAGTTAAATTAGGGTCTCATTAATAAAGCACAATCTATTACCTTGTTAGTAGATTAGTGAAGTCGAGTGTTAGGATAAAGTATTAGGGTTTAAAATCTTGAGCTTTCATCTTGCATTCTTGTACTTAGGTTATTTCTGGTGCGTCACGGTTATTTTGATTATGTACCTGCTCCGTTAGTATACGTAGGAATTCTTATCCTATGCATCACCATCTCTTACTTGAAAACAACCCGTAGTTAATTCGTTCTCTTTCGTTCTTAGTTTAATTAGTTTATTTTAGTTGTTTTAATTAATCTTTCAAAAAAATCCAAAAAATATTACACTCATATTAGCTACGACGCGTAGATTTTCAGGGATCTGTTCGCATACACTCCATCTCGTGAGTTCGATATACTTGGTCGTTATACTTACTCATACTACAGTGAACCCGTCCGCTTGCGGGTAAGCGACTAGTAGAAGTTAGTGTAATTCGCTTCAAGTCAATGGGGTTTGCTCAACTGATTTGGAAAGAATCATATTCAGAATGTAGATTGAGGTTTGTAATGCATATCCCCATAAGAATATTGGAAGAGAGGAAAAACTCGTCATGGACCTTACCATGTCTAACAGGATTCGGTTTCTCCTTTCGGACACACCGTTCATCTGAGGTGTTCCGGGAGGAGTTCATTGTGAATAGATGCCATGAAGCTTCAAGTAATCAGTGAACTCATGGCTAAGGTACTCACCTCCTCGATCCGATTGAAGAGTCTTGATACTTTACCAAGATGCTTCTCTACTTCAGCTTTGTACTCCTTGAATTTCTCGAAGGATTTGGACTTGTATTTCATAAGATGCACGTATCCGAACCTAGAGTAATTGTCAGTAAAGGTGATGAAGTAGCCAAAGTGACCCCTAGCTAGAGTGGGCAATGGTCCACAAACATTGCTGTGTACCAACTCTAGAACTTCTTTGGCACGTACCCCTTTCCCGGAAAATGGTTTGTTGATCATTTTGCCCATGAGACAAGATTCACAATCACCATGGGGTCAAGTAGTCTAACTTTCTTAATCTTGCAATTTTTTTCTCGTTTGCATGACCAAGTCTACAATGCCACAAGTAAGTCGGGTTTTCATGACTACTAAGCTTGAGTCTTTTATTTTGTATATTAAGAACATCATATCCACAATGTAACAAGTATAAACCATTCATCAGAGGAGCATTTCCATAAACATCACCATTAAGCAAAAAATAACAAGTATTATTTGCAAAACGGAAGGAAAATCCCTCAATGTCTAACATAGGAACGTAAATAATGTTATGAGTAATAGATGGAACGAAATAACAATTATTCAATTCAAGTCTAAAACCAGAAGATAAGTCTAAAACATAAGTACCAACACGTTCAGCAGCAACTCTTGCTCCATTCCCAACGTGAAGGGTGACTTCATCCGGCCTAACTGCTCTGATGAAGTAGCCGAAGTAACCCCTAGCTAGAGTGGGCAATGGTCCACAAATATCGTTGTGTACCAACTCTAGAACTTCTTTGGCACGTACCCCTTTCCCAAAAAATGGTTTGTTGATCATCTTGCCCATGAGACAAGATTCACAATCACCATAGGGTCAAGTAGTCTAAATTTCTTAATCTTGCAATTCTTTTCTCGTTTGCATGACCAAGTCTACAATGCAACAAGTAAGTCGGGTTTTCATGACTACTAAGCTTGAGTCTTTTATTTGTGTATTAAGAACATCATATCCACAATGTAACAAGTATAAACCATTCATCAGAGGAGCATTTCCATAAACATCACCATTAAGCAAAAAATAACAAGTATTATTTGCAAAATGGAAGGAAAATCCCTCAATGTCTAACATAGGAACGAAAATAATGTTATGAGTAATAGATGGAACGAAATAACAATTATTTAATTCAAGTCTAAAACCAAAAGGTAAGTCTAAAACATAAGTCCCGACACGTTCAGCAGCAACTCTTGCTCCATTCCCAACGTGAAGGGCGACTTCACCCGGCCTAACTGCTCTGTTGTCCTTGAACCCCTGCACATTTGTACAAATGTATGAGCCACAACCGGTATCTAATACCCAACAGTTAGAATCATTTGTGGACATGTTTATTTCAATAACAAACATACATATTCCAGTGGCTGAAGCACCTTGTGCCTTCTTTTCAGCTGCTAGAACCTTACAATCCTTCTTTCAATGCCCCTTCTACTTGCAGTGGAGGCATACATCCTTATCAACCCGCTATTTCTTTTGAATCCCGCATTTGGGCTTGAGGAAATTAGGCTTAGAGCCTTTCTTAACCTTGCTTCTTCGCTTCTTCTTGCCTTTAGGGGAAGAGGAAGTAGAAGCACCCACCATGAGTATGGACTTTTCCTTAGCAGTGGAAGACTCAAAAGTCTTGAGCATGTTATGAAGCTTGGGCATGGTCGATACTGTCTTATTCATATTAAAGTTTACTATGAAACTTGAGTATGAATCGGGTATCGACTGAAGAATGACATAAACGGCAACATTGATCTGCAGATCGATGCCCAAACGACCAAGTTTCTCGATTAGCCCTATCATCTTCAATACATGAGGGGAGACCTTTCGATAACCGATATCTAAACAGATCTCTCATCACTTCGTAAATCTCGGAATGAGATTCAGAATCAAAGAGATCCTTCAGATGTCTAAGCATATTCCCGTGTTGCCTTTGCAACTTGGGAGTCATACCGAGCAATATAACACATTGAGCCTGGGAAGCATCATGTTGATGCTTCTTTTGAGCTTCAGTGTCAAATGCTTCAACTTCCTCAGAACCAGCCTCAAGGGTATTAGGGATTGGCGTGTCCAACACGTACTCAATCTTTTCTTGCCTAAGCACCAAATGCACGTTTCGGTGTCAGTTCGGAAAATTTGGCCCAGCCAATTTATTTGTTTCCAAAACGCTTCTCAACTACAAGTTATTCATTTCAACAATCCTAGGAAATAAAATAAAATGGGAATTAAACATGTAATTCCTATGATCAATATTCAGCAATCAAAATAAAGATGGTCTTTCTATTTATTTTGTCTCTATTATTTTCACATACTCAATGACCTCATCGGAAGAGTACGAATTTATATCCAATATAAATCGTAATGGAGTAGGATCTACATTCCTACTATTACAATATCTATTGGGGCTTATTATTGCAACAACATAACTGGTAGGTCTCTAAACCAATTATGATCTCGCAATTCCTAGTTGATTGAACCTAGTTCAATCGGATGTCACCTAATTCTCGATTCTCTGCTGGGGCTGATGAAATAGAATTAAGTTGGTTTACAACTATTAAGCTGCGACAACACGTGTCCCTATAAAAGTCCCGTTAGATGTAGATCCGAATAAAAGATTAGGGCCTTAAATACTCATTGGAACGAAAGAAGTGTTGTATATTAGAATATTTACATAATATAATTATATGAGAGAGTTCTTCGTGAAAATGAATCTTTTTAGTGAAAGGCTGTAACCTTTCAGTTTAACACGACTATTCGATGAAGTCGCATCATTTGGAGAGTAAGAGTTGCAACTCCTAGGTTCACTGCAACCCTTGAGTATAGTCGCAACCTTTCGATGCAACCCTTGAGTATCTATAAATACTCAGATTCATTGAGAATTCAAATATCACTGAAATCGTACTGAAATTGATTTGAGATTGAGAATTGAGTTTCTCTAACCACATAAAAGTCGAGCCTCACTATATAAATATCAAGTCTTTTATTTTCTTAGTTTTATTAAAACACTTGTGATTTCTGCTTCTAAAATTTGGTAGAGTGTAACTATCAAATTTCCATGAGATGGGTTTTGTATCCTGGAAGGTCAATTCCTTGTGAGAACCATTTACACCGATGTGAGAGGAATTAACACTTTTAAAATTGTTGTATAAATGTGGGTAATAGAGTTATAAATGATAGGTTAGACACACCGAAAAAATAATATATAATATAATTACTTGAGAGAGATCTTCGTGAAATAAAATCTTTTCTGTGGAAGGTTGTAATCATTCGGTTCAATATGACTATTCGGTGAAGTGACACCATTTGGTGAGTAAGAGTTGCAACTCTTAGGTTCACTGAAACCCTTGAGTAGAGTCACAACCTTTCGATGCAACCCTTGGACATCTATAAATACTTGAGATGTGTCGGCATTTGTGATTATCACTGAAATCGAATTGAAAATTAAGATTGACAATGCACTAAAAAGTCGAGTCTCTCTATATGTAGTAATCGAGTCTTATATATTGAGTTTGTTGATACACTTGTGATTTCTGCTTCTAAAATTCGTTAGAGTGTAACTATCAAATTTCCGTGCGATATGTCTTGTATCCTGGAAGGTCAATTCCTTGTGAATCATTTACACCGATGTGGGAGGAATTAATACCTTTAAAGATAACATTATTTTTCGGTGTGCCTAACCTATCATTAAACTCCATTACCCACATATATACAACAATTTTAAATGTATTATAATTATTTGATAAATATGAGTTCTTTGATCGTGGATATCAAATTAAAATCTGATTAGGATCAAAGACGAAAAAAAAGTTGCTTGACAACATAAATTGTATTTTGAATTTAATTCAAAAGATGCATACTCATATAATTCGTTAAGAATTATTTAAAGAGTAAAAGGTGGCAATGTAGGCCATACTTGAATTAAAAAAATGTTAGTAAAATTGTGTTGATTAATCTAAATCCACAATATATGTTGAACTCAAATAATTCGCTGAGGAATTATTTAAGAGTTAAGTGTTAAGGGTGGCGATGAAGCTCCTTTTGAAATTGTGTTTGCTTTATCGTAGATGAAATCTGATCAGATATAATCATATTAAAAGTATGGTTAAAAAAATCATACTTGAGTAACTTCCAACAACATTTGTGCTAGCAAATTTTTAATTGGAAGATAAAATAAAAAAAGGTCGTAAGGGATATGGAGCTATTGCCGATTTAATATGATGTCTTGATTGAAACCAACTCCATCTTAAGGTACAAGTGGAAAATTAGCACATTAACATTGAGTTAAAAAGGCAATTCAATATTAGACATCGGTGAAATGGAAACTTGGATACATTTCAAAGTGCATAACATGTAAATAGTGGGGGTGATACTATTTCAAAAGCTCCTAAGTTTGACCTATGCACTTTTATTTACCACAACAAGTAAAGGTTGTAATTTTAATCCTTAATAGACTCATAGCTCTGTGGGATGCGTTGTGGACATTCATGATGAGTCTACCTATGCAAGTAGAGAAGTGAGAGGTCGTTTCTAAGGGATTATATCGGTAAGATCCTAGAGTACTTGCGAGACCAAGATAAGCACAAGGCCCGTTACAAAATTGGTGCTGCAAAAAACTAAGAAGTATGAAATCATACGCGACAAGAACTTGATTCTATTGGTTTCTTGTTCAACCATAAGTCAATGGCTTAGTCCACTTCATGGCTATTCGTTGCGTAAAACAAGTGTATATTTTATTATTTTTTTATTATATATTATATATATGTAAATAAGTGGGGGATTATTGTATATTAGTATATTTACATAATATAATTATATGAGAGAGCTCTTCGTGAAAATGAATCTTTTCAGTGGAAGGTTGTAACCTTTCGATTTAACATGACTATTCGATGAAGTTGCATCATTTGGTGAGTAAGAGTTGCAACTCCGAGGTTCACTGCAACCCTTGAGTATAGTCACAACCTTTCGATGCAACCCTTGAGTATCTATAAATACTCAGATTTGTTGAGAATTCAAATATCACTGAAACCGTACTGAAATTGATTTGAGATTGAGAATTGAGTTTCTCTAACCACATAAAAGTCGAGTTCTCTATATAAATATCGAGTTTTCTATTTTTTTTAGTTTTATTAGAACACTTGTGATTTCTGCTTCTGAAATTCGGTAGAGTGTAATTATCGAATTTTTGTGAGATAGATTTGTATCCTGGAAGGTCAATTCCTTGTGAGAACCATCTACACCGATGTGGGAGGAATTAATACCTTTAAAGATAGCATCGTTTTTCGGTATGCCTAACCTATCATTAAACTCCATTACCCACATTTATATAATAAGAACAAATTAAACTAACTTCAATTTCGAAGTACAAGGTTGAGGGTAATGCTTAATTTATTTTCAATAATGTGATCCTTGAACCTAATCTAATTTATGCCAAGTTTTTGCTTTAGTTGAAATCTTAGATTAAGTCAATTTTTAGACCTCACTGGATGTACAAACTCTCGTTTCGAAAACCCGATGCCCAATGAGGAGTGTTCGATTATGCTTAACCTCTCTCGACGGTCTAGGCATCTAACAATAGCACTTTATCTTTCATACCCCTCAATAATGCACTCGTCTACACTAACTACACTTTTGTGGGTTGCTAGTGAAGCCTAACACACATCTAATAGACACAATCAATCAAAACACAAGAAATCCAACATGAAATAACCTAATCAACCAATTTTCACATAATCAAGGCATAAACTAAATTAAACTTCAAACATGCAAAGCATAAGGAAATCAGTGTGTTGGTCCCACTAGATTGATAAATTGCGGAAGCTTTAAAAGGAATGTCTTATACAAACTTCTTTTTACAAGAGCACAATAGAATAAACAAGAGAGTAAATATGAAAACAGTAAATAAGACCGGATATATAGTGGTTCGGATCTGAATATCCTACGTCCACTCTCCCTTGATCAAAGGGGTCTCACTATCCAACCAACAACCAACTTACTTACTGGAATTTTGAAGTACCAGTTCCTTCTTACAAACTCTTTAGATCTAACTTCGATCTAAAGACAACAGCCTTCAACCTTATCTTGTAGATGAGCAGGTTGAGGTCCAACTACTCCTTAAGAGTGAATATGTAAGTATGAACAGAATAAGAGTGCTATATGCTTGATAAACAAGAGCGTGGAATATGACTTCGTGCGCGTATGATTCTCTCTAGCCCTTTTTCTTGGGTTGCACTCTGTATTTATAGAGGTGATTAGGGAATAGCCGTTGGAGAGCTAATCCAATCAGATCCTCTATTTAGGGAAGCTTCAATCAATCAATTCCCTAATTGATTGATTGGGTTGGTGAGATCCTTGGATTGATTGACTTCAAGACTTTTCAATCCGATCTTGTTGACTTGATATAAATCACCAACAGTCAATAGCTTCCAATGCCAAACTCTGATTCTTTCCAGAGAAGGCAATACCAGACACCAGGCAACCTTGATGTCTTCTGGTCCTGATCTGGTTAAGAAACAGAATGCTCATCAGAATCAGGAGATGATTCTGAGCATCTTTTGTTTCACCAGACTCGTCTGGTCCAGACTCGTCTGGTCTGGGGAAAGTCCTCTGCCTCTGGTCAGTCTCTTCTGGTGAAGTTCTCTGGTGAAGTCCTCTGGTGAGTCTTCTGGTGACTCTTCTGGTGAGGTCTTCTGGTCTGGCAGTTCCCTCTAGACTAAGTCCTAATCTAGATCATCATCTGGTTAACAGGTCCAGATGGTCCTATTACATTCTTTGGTTTGTTTTAACTCATCAAAACTATACAACAATTATCCTAACAATTTCCCCCTTTTTGATGGAGTTAAAACTAAACCAGAACTGATCAAGTACAAATACATAAGCATAAAAACAATAAGAGGATAAAACCTTAGAATAGATCTTATCAGGCAAACAAATAAGACAACAAGAGGTTGTCTTTTGAACAGAGAAGATATGATATTTCCATTAATAATAAGGACAAAAGAGATTACAGATTACAAAGCAATTCTGGTCCTATTCTAAGCATATCTTCTGTTCTCTTTGAGCACCAGGAACCAGTCAAGAAACCTGTCTTGAATGGCCTTCAACTCTGCAGAAGATGTTGGAGTGAAGTTTGCCAACACCTTGGTCTTGTACAGCTTCTTCAGTTCAGCCCAATCAACCTGGTCCCCTATCATTGGAGTGTTAAGAAAATGGAATTCAGGGGCAGTGACCTCCAGGTTGAACTCTATGGTGGAGTCCATCAGTTGCTTGTACAGACTTGCATCATAAGCCTTCATCCAAGAATGGAATGTCCTGTTGATGAGAGCATCATCCTCTGGTGGAGGCCTTTGGATATAGTGTTGAATGAACCACAAAGTCTTGGCTTCTCTCCACTTCTCTATCAGAGGGACAGGCACAGTAGAGTCAAAGGACCCTTCTGTCCTGAGTGGCAAAATATCCATCACTTCTACAGGAGCTTTCTTCTTCTGGCTGGATCCACTGGCACCAGAAGAGATGCCAGCTTCTCTGCTCTTCTTATTTTGCCTCCTAACATATCGGAGCCTCTGCTCTTCATCTATGTTCTTCCTTATCCTGGCTTGCCTCTCTTCAGGCGTTTCTTCACGGAATCTCTTCTCTGCTTCCTCAACAACTTCTTCTAGGAAGCTCCTCTTCACCTTTCTGATCTTCTTCTTTGTAGGTCCAGAAATTTGGATGGGATCTTGCTCTGCTTCTGAAGACTCCTCCTCTGCTGCAAGCTGCTTTGCCATGGAAAGAGATTTGAGCTCTTCCTTCTTCTTCTTCTGCAGCTCGGCCTGGGCCAAAGTGTTCTCCAGCAGGTCCAGACGAGCACCATGGCTGAAGAGAGACTCATTAGTGGTCTTCGCCAGATCAGTTCTGGCCTTCTCTTCCCCCTTTTTAACTTCATCAATAAGGGGCTCCACCACCTGCCTAATGAGATCAGGCAAGGCAGTGTTGGAGGAAGAGTGAAGATCACGCAGTTGCTTTGCCTCCTCCAGGTAAGCTTTTGATTCAGCAACAAGCCTCTCCTGCTTCTCTAACATCTCCTGGAGGGAGTCCTTAAGCTTAGCAGTCTGCAGCATCTGGGAAGCCATCTCAACCTTCAGCACAGAGACTGGCCTCAGCTGCTCCAACACATGCTCCTGGAGCTGCTTCTGGTTGTGCATCACATCCAACTTAACAAGAAGACCATTTGCCTTGAAGGAGGCTTTGACAGCAGCAAAGGTGGACTTTGTCTGTTTCAAGAAGATCCTCCTCTCCTGCCGGATCTGGTGCTCAATCATAGCAGGGGTCATATGTTGTATTGCCTTAGAGAAGCGCCCAATCTGCATGATCTGCTCATTGAAGAATGTCTTCATCTTTTGCAGCACGGCAGGAGTGACATCAAAATCCTCCTCATCAGAGTAGAGCTCTGGAGGAAAGGTGAAGTGAGGGCCAAAATTGTAGGAGGGGCCCTCAGGAGAGATCATAACTCCTCTCTGAATCAGCAAGGTGCGGATCAACACCTTGGCTGCCTCTGGGGTCTCAAGCTCTGATACCACTTGTTGGTCCCACTAGATTGATAAATTGCGGAAGCTTTAAAAGGAATGTCTTATACAAACTTCTTTTTACAAGAGCACAATAGAATAAACAAGAGAGTAAATATGAAAACAGTAAATAAGACCGGATATATAGTGGTTCGGATCTGAATATCCTACGTCCACTCTCCCTTGATCAAAGAGGTCTCACTATCCAACCAACAACCAACTTACTTACTGGAATTGTGAAGTACCAGTTCCTTCTTACAAACTCTTTAGATCTAACTTCGATCTAAAGACAACAGCCTTCAACCTTATCTTGTAGATGAACAGGTTGAGGTCCAACTACTCCTTAAGAGTGAATATGTAAGTATGAACAGAATAAGAGTGTTATATGCTTGATAAACAAGAGCGTGGAATATGACTTCGTGCGCGTATGATTCTCTCTAGCCCTTTTCCTTGGGTTGCACTCTGTATTTATAGAGGTGATTAGGGAATAGCCGTTGGAGAGCTAATCCAATCAGATCCTCTATTTAGGGAAGCTTCAATCAATCAATTCCCTAATTGATTGATTGGGTTGGTGAGATCCTTGGATTGATTGACTTCAAGACTTTCCAATCCGATCTTGTTGACTTGATATAAATCACCAACGGTCAATAGCTTCCAATGCCAAACTCTGATTCTCTCCAGAGAAGGCAATACCAGACACCAGGCAACCTTGATGTCTTCTGGTCCTGATCTGGTTAAGAAACAGAATGCTCATCAGAATTAGGAGATGATTATGAGCATCTTTTGTTTCACCAGACTCGTCTGGTCCGGACTCGTCTGGTCTGGGGAAAGTCCTCTGCCTCTGGTCAGTCTCTTCTGGTGAAGTTCTCTGATGAAGTCCTCTGGTGAGTCTTTTGGTGACTCTTCTGGTGAGGTCTTCTGGTCTGGCAGTTCCCCCTAGACTAAGTCATAATCTAGATCATCATCTGGCTAACAGGTCCAGATGGTCCTATTACATTCTTTGGTTTGTTTTAACTCATCAAAACTATACAACAATTTTCCTAACACAGTGCATGGTGCTACAAGCAAAATGACTAACAAGGCAAAACAACCCATAAACATAATGAAATACTTAGGAAATTGCAATGAAACTGGATAATATCATCTTGATAGTCAAAAGTAGCTGCAAAACTTGTAATCCTTGAATCTACTCTTGATTCTAGCTCAAGATGTAAAGAACTATGAAAGAAATTTAAATATAGGCTAATAAATTGTTCGATTGAATGGAAATAACAAGAAAGAAGAAAGGAAATATTAATTGCAAGATAAAACTAAATTAAGATAATTAAGGTTTTAAAACTCTCCCACAATCTAGAAAATGGGGGTATTTATAGGGGTGGAATAGGCCATGGGATCCAAATTTGCAAGTTGGTCCTTGAATTCTAAAAAAAAATCATTTTTAGCATAGGGGATACTCGAGTAGATGTGAATCCCTTCAACTCGACCGAGTTAAGGTAACCCAAACCGAGTACATCAATTTGATATTGTTGACTCGGTTTGGAGTTGTTGAACTTGGGCGAGTCAATGCCTTGCTAACCGTGTAAGTTGAGAGTCGAGTATGACTCGGTTTGGAGCTCATTCACTCATATGAGTTTATACCTTGCAAACTGGGTCGCGCTTTTCAAAGCAATGTTCTCGAGTTGCACCCTCATAGCTCGGTTTGACCTTCTTTGACACAATTTCTTGTACTTTTAATTCTTCAACTTGATTTTCGACTTTCAAGCTCTTTGTTTTCGAACCTTTAGGCTCGTGGACTCGAAGCTTGCTTGATTTGACTTGATTTCTCTCAAAATAATCGAACTTCCTTCTCTCAGATCGAGGATGGTTGATTGCAATGTTTCCTTTGCTTAGTTTTTCTCTGAATTTTTTTCACTTTTACCCCTACCTTCCTACAATATGAACATTTTTAACCTAAAGAGGTTAAATGGATAAATAAATAACAATTAGCATCATAACACATAAAAAACCTAAATTAAGCAAAAAAGAGCACAATATGATGCAAGAATGACACTAATCAATAAACAATCTAAATCAAAGCCAAATATCAATTACCCACATAATTCCAAACATCTTAACACAATAAATTTAATCAACAACCATGTGAAACAAACTCATAAAAATAGTAGAAAGTTTAGACTCATAAAAATGAAATTAAATTGTTTATAACCGAAAATAAAGATAAAAGTCATCTAAAATAGGTGATTACATGCTTACAATTTGAATCTTCATAAACTACACAAAATCTACTCAAAGAAAACATAAACTATCTACTATGTGTTTGTGTATGTAAAGGGAGAAATAGATAGTTTCCAAAATATGGGCTTATTTTCAAAATCTGTAACCGTCGTCTTTTATACCATTTTTTAAAATAAGATTGACACGTGCCCCTGGGTAAAATTACAAAGTTGCTGAAATTGATGCAGAGCTCAGACCGAGTATAGAGTTTGGGCCGAGCTTGACACAAAGTTGCTACACGGTGTCTTTCCAAGCATCAAAACTAGAGCCGAGCATAAAACTCGCCCTAAATGATGCTTGAGCCCAGGAAGTTGGTCACATTTATTGGAGAACACGGAAAAATACCATGAATCTATTCGGGTGTAATTTAAATATGAATTATTATAAATCCATCAAGTATGAATTAAAATAATTTAAATAAATTAAATTCGTGCAATTCATGTATTGAATACGGTAAATCATAAAAATTCCTAAACATGCAAAACTACGGGATATTGCGTTTAACGTTTAGCGTTTAGTCAGAGAGACACCGTTGAGAAGATTAATGCTTTCAATCCAAACACCTTCTTGAGTATTCCCTAAGCCCAAACCCGTAGATCCAGTGGAAAATCTTCACGAACTTTTAAACCTTCAAGGAAGAATTAATATTTCTCTTTTGTTGTTTTAATTTTTAAATCGTAGCACTTAATTATGCATACTTGGGGATGAAAAATCAATTCCTATTTATAACTGGAGATGAAAATTATATGATTTCTTGTACCAAGAAATCCCAATGTTATATTCTTGGATTTCAAGAAATCCAATATATGGAAAGATTTAATTTCCTAGGAATATTTCATATATATATCTCCAAATATATATTTTCCATGTATTATTTCTTTCCAAGATAATAATTCTTTTCTTGCAACAAAAGTAATTCTTATATTTTAACCACCTTAGTTAATGAGCTTTTGATGGGCTACTCAAGGGACCTTTAGGAGAATTATGATTGAACCTCCCAATGAGCCTAGAAACCAATATTGAGGCACAATATTATTCTAGCTCATTAATATTAATTCACTTCACTATAGAATTGATATATCAATTCTAACCCATATTACGAAATATGGTTCCCAATTATTATTTTTCATGTTTAAGATATAAATGTCCATTAATTAATTTAAGCTAATGAACGCTATAAATAATTAATATCTTTTATTTATTGAGAAATGACATCTCAACATTATATCATACCGAAAATTAATCCACTAACTAGATTTGATATGATAAATTTTCTGAGCCCACCAAGAGGACAAAATCAACTTGTCATTCAAAGACATGATTTTTTTGTATTAATTTAGCAATTTTCATATAATTAATAATATTGCCCAAAATACAAAGTATTCGGTCTTGTTGACGCTCTACCCATAATAAATCAAAACAATATAAATTTTTTAATTGTATACCATGCTTATTAAATGACATAATTTAAGAAATAATTAACCACTGGGATCTAATATTTCTTTCCATGTTAGTCTAGAAAAATAATCTCGTTGTAGGTCCAATTCAATACATCAAATATACGTATAATCTCTTGGTCAAGACAAATCAAACCGAGCCTTACACTTCAACTTTTACCGATGAATTGTTCAAGTTTATCTAAGTTTTGAATTTGTTTATACTTATACAAGGAACTAATAATGTGATCTTCTGTGATCTACTGTACGCCACATTTGTTTACAATGAAAAATATCTGAACAGTTTTTGCAATAAATAAATAACATTCATATTATTTAGAGCAAACAATGATAAAAAATTTATTCTCATAAATAAGAGTGCAATAACTAGTTAAATATACAAAGTAGCACTAAAAATATACTTTTCAATATATCCCTAACAACACTGGCACGAGTTTGACCGTGGTTTAGACCGAGCTCGGAGGTCAAGGTTGTGCATGGTACCTTCCATTAATTTTAAAGTCATATTTCTTCGTTCTCTTCATAACTTGAGCTCCCTAACATTGATCGACTCGACACTTTTTCGTTGCAACTCTCTTTTCAATGTCTTCACATGGTTCAATCATTAAATCAATTTCAATTAGTATTAAACTCATTTTTTTGCTTCCAAAATTCTCATTTTTCTACAAAATAAACAAAACACTACCTCTCTCGACAATTAAACACAATTAACTAATTTTAGTGGAAAAAAATGCATGAAATCCTAAATTAAGCAAATAAAACACATAAATTTCAAAGAATTATACTAATCAATGCACCAAGAGCATACAAGATTCCTTCATTTATAATCCATCAATTAGGCACATGCTTGGTTAGTAGCTTTAAAAAGTAAGGAATGCGAATTGAATGCAAAATCGAAGTTTGGTAAAAAAATTATTCCTAAAAAATTCATATACCACAATTTTTTTGGATATAGTGGCTTTCATCTTTCCAAAAAATTATTGGACTACAAGATTAAACCAATTAAATACAATTAAATAAAAATCATAATAAATTGATTTATTTTTGTTTATAATGTATAAAACTCACAAAGACAAGCACCAAATTAATTTACGGTTGTGTCTGAATGGAAAGATTTGAATTATAAATTTAAATTAATAATATAAATCTACTTCACTTATTTGAGTCATATACTTGAATTGATGAATTTCAAATTCTTAACTTAGGGTTTTAGTTTGAATAAATTTTAAATGACTAAATTTCATATATATTTTAAATAGCTCCATCCAACGCAAACAAAACATTGGGCCAGCTTATTGGATCGGATTGAAATTCCCAAGTCGTTGAAGATATATTTTTATTTTTGTCGTTGGCCTGAGTAAATAAACCCTACATCTTTAGAAAGAGTTTTAAGGAAGTGTCTAATCTCGAAAGATCCCCCCTTTTCCGGATATTTAATTATACAAGAATCTGGATTCAACGAGATTCTCCCCTCGAGCTTATCTGATTGTGTCGATAATATATACTGTTGTTATTCCGCGAATTCAATCAATTACGTGGCGCAGAAATCAATTTGAATTCGAAGTTCGATCAACTGTTCGTCTTTATCGGGGGATTAAATTGTTGTATATCGATGGCTGCGAGTGCTAACCCTGCCGCAGGGGGCCACAGCAACGGCGGCGACAATAGCGGTAACAGTAACGGCGGCGGACCGGAGAATGCGAATGGCGGCGGAGGCGTATCACCGACGGAAAATTCGGTTGTGGAACCCACTCTGAGAGGCCTCCGCCATAATCCCGGTATATCGCTTGATTGGACACCCGAGGAACAGTCCACGCTCGAAGAGTTGCTCGCAGAGTACGCGTCTGATATTTTGTTTTCTCTTTAATTTTGTTTTGTTTCTTTCTCGAATTATATTGTTCGATTCAATTATCTTGAGAAACATATATATCCTCTATAAACACATTCCGATACATTAAAAAAGTATAGGACAATTAGAAACTATCAATTGGCATCTTTTCCCTTGATTCGTCCTTGTTGGCTAGGAGTAGGAGGGAATTGGAATAAGTTCGAGTGAGATATATCCTGAGATGGAGGCAACTGAAAAGGAGAATGGTGATTATCCTCTTGACTTGTGACCATTGGTGGACGTTGAGACATCGATGTCCTGGGATAAACTTCTCATCACAATATTAGGATAGCCCTTTTAGCCTCTTGATTTGTGATTTGTTGAAAAGCAGGTGCATTAAGAGGACTTAGATTTGCATGTTGAATTGTGGCGAACCAAGTATTTATGGGGCTGAGTTGAAATTCATCATTGGTGCTATTATCAATCAATTGCGCAACTCCTAAGGAACGGCACCCCCAACATCTTGGGCTGCTTTGATTTTCACATCTAAACGGATATCATCCCAAAGACCTGCAATAAAACAATTAAAAGACCTCAGATTGGCCATCAACTTGGTGAGACTTGAGAGAGTTTTTTGAAGGCTTCGTGATAGACAGCCACATTAAAAGTTTGTCAAAGACGAGTGAGAGCCTTAGTTGGTACAGATCTGAGAAGTACTGCTTTGGTGAATTCTTCCCTAGCTAGAGGGCCACGAAATTTCATCAACCACCTATGCCACTGCAATGCAATCCCTTCCAACTGGAAAGACGCTAGTTGGACTGGTAGTTCATTTGCAATATTATTGAAATCAAAATATTGATATCCTTGTATCCACCATGTTAGGATTAAAAAACCATTACACTTTGGAAAATATAATTTGAGGTATTGTTTAGGGTGGTCTTGGTTGGTGATAGGATGATTACCATTTGTCGAGTTTGATGACTCTCCGTGGGCAAATGGGTCGATTTCATGAGTGGTTCAGGGAGCTTATATTCAGTCAGCATCTCCAAGCTTGATTTATGTCCTACTAAGATCTTGTTAACCTCGTTGCAGAATTCTGCATTTGATTTGCCACGATTATCCACTGTCGAAGCTGGCTCTAATACCACTGATATGCCGATAATATGCAGAATATAGGGAGGGAGAGAAGTAGTAAGAAACATATTTATCCTATATAAAAAAATATAGGGTGTTTTTAATCAATTCAATAATCTCGTTAGAAACATATTTATCCTATATTAACTCAATACTAGAAGCATAACCAATACTCTAAAAAAATAGGACAATTATCCCGCGGCACTAATCGAGGATTACTACATAGACTAAATCAAATCAAATCATATCATCATTTTCCCGCCTGTGCTGAGAATGTGGAGATCTTTTTGTGTCCTTTTCTTCTGTATATTATCGTCCCTTCAAATGTTTTTTGGTGTATGTATTGTAGTCTAATTAAGTAGATAGTTTTGATTTATTAATAGATTTAAAAGCCTATTTGCGACTAACTGGGTGTCTAAGTTGGTGGAGAACAATTTCTCGGGCCGTTTGCCTAGTGACAGTGTGTTTTTGCAATAGTTCATCCAGTGCGCATCATTGAATAGGTAACACTTGTAATTTAAAAAATATATATATAGCCTATTGCAATGTGACCATTGGCTGTTTGCTGATTGTAATTAGGTGCAATTTTCAATTAATTCACAACTATAGAAGTTTATTTGAGAGATTTGAATATAATTTTCTTTAAGACTACTCTGCTGCATTTGAAATAGGGTAGTCACTAAAATGTGATTGCACTTTTACATGATACTATGTGAAAGCTTTTATTGCAAAGCCCATATTACAAATGAAATTTTCATGAAATGAGCTGCATTGCTGGCTACTTGATTTAAGTTGATCGCTAATAGCTCTTTTAAATTTGTATATTTGTGCATAACTGCATAACAAATCATGCTTCAAGATACACAGACTGCCTCTAATAGTTAAAAGTTACCAAATAAATGCAAACAAAACCAACGTTCAACTAATGTTGATTAATATTTTGAAGATCAACTTAATTTTACCATCAAACCAAGTTCCATCACTGTGTCAAGTTCGCTAAATTCAGGTGTGTGCAGTGTTTATTTCTATTCCCCATTTTTTGTACCCAAACACCACCTTAAATCCTGTGAGGATCAGGAAAAAACTTCAGCTGAAATGTCCTATTTTTTTAGGAGAATAAAGTATTATTATTATTATTATTATTATTATTATTATTATTATTCATTACACCAAATCTCAAACTCCAATATCAAGCACTACTAAATAAATTACTTAGTATAATAAAAGCTGTACTGATAGGGTTTGATCCCAGGCTTCTCAGTATTGGCCATCAACCTTACCACTTGGGAAAGGCTGCATTGACTCTTTTATTTTTGAACTCATAAATACTGGATTGGCATTGACTTTTCTTTCTCTTATTATTATTTTTGACTTATTTGCTGCCATTGTTACAGAGTCGCACTCATGTTTTGATATGAATTGGTTTTCTGTATCTTTTACATAATGGTCCCTTTTGCAGATATGCCTCAGACTCCATTACTCTCCGTTATGCTAGAATTGCTCTAGCTTTAACAGATAAGACGGCTCGAGATGTTGCACTACGTTGCAGATGGATGAGTGTAAGATATTGTTCCCATCTTTGTATTTCATGTTTGGTATTACGCTATTAAAGTTCCTAGGACAAGATTCTCCATTGCATGACGATATAGAAATCTCCTGAAATACTAATTGTCAATTTAAATTGAAATTCATGGTTGGGTTTGAAATGCATTTCCCAAAGAATATAAGTTTGTTCCAAATATTTTTAAAAAATGAACTTCTCATTTTTGTAACATTGATCAAGTTAAAATCATCATTGTTCATCAGTATACTTGATGTCATGCAGTTGTTTTGAGATGGTCATTTATTTCCATTATAATCATGATTGATTGCTTTTCTCTTAAAAGTGCCATTGATTGATGAGATTTACTTAGTTTTCTGGAAACGGAAATTCAAAATTGGAGGAAAAAGATAAAATGGGTTTTGAAGCACCAAAAACTAGACTGCAATGAGCAGGAGACAAGCATGGCAAATCTGATTTTTATGTACTGCTAATTCTGGCAATCCATGTCTGAATGGTTTGCTGTTTTGCAGAAAAAGGAGACTGGCAAGAGAAGGAAAGATGATAATAGTTCATCAAGGAAAACTAAAGACAAAAAGGTATATTAAATATTTCATGTTATAACAACTGTCCAGGTGTAATTAAGACTCTTTCTTATATCTTTTATCTAACTCCTAAACAGAAAACCCCTTTTTTGGGTGTTTTCAGCCACTTTGAATGATGAGTTTCTTAGTCTGCTTGGACGTTAACTTGATAATTAGCAAATAAATCAATGTTATACTATTCCAACTACATGTATGGGTTCTTGTCCTCAATAAAATTTTACTTTTTTGATTAGGGTAGCCTAAAACAATTATGAAGTTACGACAATCAGTTATAATTTTAAATTGGCTTGTATCGGATGGTTAGACTGAGGAGATATAAACTCAAGCACTGCATGACTTATTTAACATTTACACTTATTTAACATCTGTTAGGGGGCGCTTGGTTAGCAAGTCTTCAATGGTAATGGGAATGAGTTTAAAAGTTAGTGTAATTATGAGGGTTCATTAGAACAAAATCATCACCTCTCCTCCTAGATAGGGTAATCAATACTCCATTTTGATTACCATATTTCCCTCCTACAATCATTCTCCTCAATCTCTCCCTTATTCCTCCACAAACAAACATTTGTTGTCCACTTCTATTCCAAAATTGGGCATGTCACTAGCAATGCAACAACCATTGGAACAATCCTTCCCCCAACATATCATTTTTATTATGGGGACATAGATGGAAAACAAATTTTCATTCCCATTGCCATTGAAGTGCTCTTAACCAAGCGCCCCCTTAGTTTGCATGTTGGTCAATTAATCTCTATTAATGATATCTATAATAACACTGGATAGTTAGTCTCTTGCTATCAACCTGTATTTATAAGATGAATAAACAGGCAAAACAAACCCTTTGGATAAGAGCAGTGCTGGCCAACGTGGTTCTTGAATCTCATCTCCTTTGACTTTGTTAATTATTCGAAGCAAAGCGAAATTTAATAATACATGTTTCTCTTGTGTTTCTTACATTGGTATCTTCCTCATCTATGATCTGCCTACCTAGCCTCTTTTAATTGGATTTTCAGGAAAAAGTTACAGATTCACTTCCAAAATCGTCTCAAGTTGCAAACCGCTCCAATGGCCCTCCTTATCTTCAGTCAATGGACAGTGATGATGGAATCTCATGCAAAGGTCAGTATGTGGCTTTATGCTCTTACCTTTCATTTTCTCATCTAGAAATAAAAAGGGATTTGTTATGAGTCACCTGCTAGTTGTCTTATGACTCTTTTATCTTTGAGAGTTGAATTACCTACATAGACAATTGGATGCTTTAGTAGGATGTAGCAGATGCACGCTTCTTGACAAGATCATGTTAATTAATGAGGGAATTAACCTTATTACATCATACTGATTTTAGCTTTTCTTAAGAAAGCTATGGATGAGTTTTCATTCATTTAACATTTTCCAATAAGTCAAATGCATCTGCAACTCTATATCAGTAAATCAGGCCCTTAACCCATGTAAACTAAAAGGCCATTTGCTACTTCCCATAATAAAAATAGTGGGTCTGGTTGTGCAGTTGGATCCACCTTCTAAAATTGGCATTGTGGTTTCTATTCCATGTTGTATCCTGAAATTCACTTACCAATAGTCAAGCATTTGCTGGTCAGCTGTTCTTTTTGTTTGCTAAAATATTCTTGCCCAATGCTTTCTTGATAGTAAAATTTGTGAATAACTTTCTCAAATAATTTCAAATATAGAATTTGGTCTTGGCTTTGATTTCATGCTCAATGTTTTTTTCATATATAAATTTAATTAGGTACTACTCTACTATGTCAAAGTTTGTTATTCCCAATTATCCTAATGAGGTGTTGACACACTAGTATTGTATTTTATAGCAATTTATGGTTGTTGTTCTTATCGCGCTAATTTTTTTTAGTCAAGACATGTTAGTATATTGAGTACTTCAAGAAATTGTGAATTCAGCTATAGGTGGCCCTGTTGGACAGCTTCTTGAGCAAAATGCTAAGGCCTTGGATCAAATTTGCACCAACTTTCAGACTTGCAAGGTACTTGTAGCTATGGTGTCTTTAAATTTCCAATTTTCAGTATGGAAGTAGCTCTTTCCATAAGTTTATGAATGATGTTGATACGCACTTTCTTACATTTGTTGTTGATAGATTATTTGATACTTGAACAAAGACTAGTTTTGGGGTAAACTTGTTGTGGATGTTTGCTAAATATTTTCCAGTCACTGATGATTTACTATAACATGTTGATTCAGCAGTTGCCTGTGAGTAAAGCAGTCAATGCTAGTGCATCCTGGTACCCATAATAACCCAGGAAACTTTTTGCCCTTTTCGTATGATTAACATCGTGGAGGGGGGGAATATGCCTATTGTTTTAGTTATTTTCTTATCAGTACCCAATGAGTAAAAAGGAGTCCGTAATCAATTGGATTGCATTGAAGTTTTCAGGATATTATGCTCTAATAATATGCGAAAAAAATAAATTTAAGTTGAAAAATATAAATCTTTGAAAGTAATTAGTTTTGTTGATGGCATGGCACAAAGCTACTTCCGAGCAATGATTAATGTCCATGACTTCGTGGTGTTTGTAAACTATATGAACTTAAATCACTTATTTGGTTATTTGTATGTGCAGATTAATGAGAACCTCACCTTGTTAAGTCAAGCTCGAGCTAACATCTATTCAGTCTTGAATGAGTAAGTGATACTCTAATGACTACCATAATATATATTTTTTGGCATAGCTATATTATTTTCACGCATTATTTTAATTTGTATATCTCTCTCCAATTATACAAGAAATTTTCACAAATGAAAATGGAGAAATTGCATTTCTGCTAAAGCAGGATTTGCTAGAATTTCTTAATCAGTAGACTTCCGTGATTTTGAGGCTAAATTTTATCTTTTGTCATTATTTCTTTTACTACTTTTTCTTATTCCTAATCTGTCAACATTTTTTCCTGCTATAAATAATTTTGTAATTATAGGAAAAAATACAAAATGGTTCAATAAATTGAACATAATTACAATTTGGTTCAAAAAAAAATTTATTATGCTTCTGTGCAAATATTTTTAAGAGTGTGTAAATTGATTCAAATCTTTTTTGAAACAATTTATAATTAGAATTCCTTTTTTGGACCAAAATGTATGTCCTGTTATTTGGTTTCGTTGTATCAGCTGGTTGTTGTAGCATCACATTTTTATAAAATAAAGAATTTAGGGAAAAGAAAAATACACTTTCCAAAAAGAGGTTAAAAGTGGTGCAAGTCTTGACCCTTATCCTCGTTTTGCCTAAATACATGCCTTGGTAGTAAAGCAACATACTTAAACTAATTAATAGGAGTTAATATCAAATTGTAATCTGTACTATATGTCTTTTATTAATTTGCAACTTGTACAATTTTTTTTATCAAATTGCAACCTGTGGTATAAAAAATTATTTAACGTTTTTGTTGCAACAAAGTGTTTAATGATACATTTGTATTTAAATATATATATATATATATAATATAATATAAATGGACAATTATAACATTAGTATGGCCGGAAAAATACTAAAGAAATAAGATTTAGGTCAAATGACTAATTTTTATTGTCTATGTTGCAATTTGATAAAAAAAAAATTATACAGGTTGCGAATTGATAAAAGACCAATAGTACATGTTGCAATTTCATATTAACCCTAATTAATAATACTCCCTTTGGACCACCAAAAGTATGCTCGCTTGCCTTATTTGTCCGTCCACCAAAAGTAGGAACATTCCATTTACGGAAACCATCACTGTATAAACACCCTTCAACCATCACTTAATTACACTTAATTACACACAAGCCATTTACTTTACACTCACATATATTTACTTTATTCATATATGGACCCTACAATACTCCACAATACCCTTATTTTATCTACCATTTTCTTAAAACTTATACACATACACATGAGTATATTTTTCATGGACGGAGGGAGTATCAAAATAGAAATAATAGTAATTAATTTTAAATATAGAATTAGGGCATACTTGAAAAATTCGGTTCTTAAAATTGAATTCTGGGGGTAACTAGAAGCACTGTGGTAAATTCTAATTTCTTACCATTATAAGGGCTTAGCCAAAAACTTTTGTGAAGTTTCTTAAATTTTAGCTTTGGCCTCGCATTTATGAAGAAAATTTTCAAAAGAGGAGCAGGTTTATAATCTGATCTAGTTATATTGTTGTCATTGAGACACAGACCTTTCCAACATATTAAGGTTCCTTGCTGCTCAGTCTCTTAACTGTAAAAGTACCCCCAAATCCCACCCAGAGAATTCAAATATGAAGAGAAAAAATAGAGTTTGAATGTAAATTCAGACTCTAGCTTTTGAGCCTAAACTTTTTTTCTGCCTCTCTTTCCAGCACGAGTGGAACAAGTAAAAAGTTTATGCTTGAATTGCTTTTTTGTCGTATATCTGGATAACCTTCTTTGAGTCTTCAAAGGAGAAACTCTAGAGATTATCATGTAATTGTATTGACATTTTGATCTGCAAGAGAATTTATGTTGTAATAGCTCATAATTTGCAAGACAAGAAATGTTTATTTTGAAGATATAGAGAAACGTGGATACGGGAATATGATAGAGTTAAGACGATGGGGTAACAGAGATATGGAGTTATATTAGATAAAATCCTCAAAAGAGAGGCCACAAAGATGATACTCTGCCCACAATTTAGCGCAATAACTGATCATACAATAAATCTGAATTCTGGAAAAACTAACTTAAATAGACTCAAAAACATAACCTAACTTAGGCCCTAACAAACATAAGCCCATGGGCTATTTATTTAATTGACTAAATAAAAGACCTAACATAATTTAAAGACTAATAAAAATAATAAAAACTAATTAATCAGATCCTGCATATCAATACTCCCGCTGTCCAAAACAGCCTTGTCTTCAAGGCTGGTTTATTGGATTGAGCTTATCCTCTTGACCGCCCGTGTCATGTGTTTCGTCATCGTACTCCAAGATTACAGCCAACGACCTAGCTGGGCATTTATGCAGGGGTCCATAAGGTTCTATAGCACTTTCCCTTTGCCCGATACTCTCGAGCCTCTTCCGCTGTGAGGTGGCTGATTTTACGGTTAGGCATTGGGCCCGACAATCCAATAGAAGAACTTTGAGAGTGTCTCATGCCTGAGGTGTTTGAGTTTGGACCCGATCCCTGAGATGAGCCACTCCCAAACTAAGATGTTGGGGGTCGAGAGTATGATCCTTGGCTGAAGGCGGCATGAGGTGGGGCTGCAGATCCCAAGCAATCAAAGAGGAACGGCGCAAAACCCATTGCGCCCAAAACATCGCTCTCCCAGACATGGCTATTAGCCAACTGGACGCGATCAGCCATGGGGGTGCGATGGACTAGAAAGTATTGTTCTGCTTGTACTAACCACGCAATCGGATCATTGCCCTCAAAAAGTGGAAGTTCCATCCGGTGAAGAGAAACTGTTGGTACAGTAGCAATTCCTGCTGGCGCTAGGGTGGATGTGCCAATCCCCCCGTGTGCGTAACTGCTGGGCGTTAAGGGACCTGGTGCGACTCCCCCATGGGCAGGTGCTGAGCAGACACCATCGAGATGATGATCGATCCGGTTGGTCAGACCAAATTGATAGAGTTAAGACGATGGGGTAAGAGAGATATGGAATTATATAGGTAAAATCCTCAGAAGAGAGGCCACAGAGATGATACTCTGCCCACAACTTAGCTTTGCCACAATAACTAATCTTATGATAAATCTGAATTCTGGAAAAACTAACTTAAATAGACTAAAAAACCTAACCCTAACTTAGGCCCTAAGAAACATAACCCCATGAGCTATTTATTTAATTGACTAAATAAAAGACCTAACATAATTTAAAGACTAATTAATCAGATCCTACATATCAGAATAGGAGCAAGCCATCTTACTTTCTCGATTTGCTTACTCATTTGGTTAGATAATGCAGTCATGAAAATACTTGAATTTCTTTTTACTATTATCTTGCTCTCCTGGTATATAAACATTTGTTTGCCTGGAAATGATGATCATAACTAATTTTAAGACTTTGAAGTATAGATTTACATCAAGTTCTGTTTTAGTTTAAAAAAAGCCTCATCTCTCTGCTTATTGATTTAGCTGTATGGACCCCCTTCCCATCTCTATGTTAAATGATTTTTCATAGCAAAAGATCGAGTTTAAACACTAGGATCGTACTTCTTTTGTTAGATTTTACCATTAGCAGTCCTAGGTGTTGGCTAAACATAACATGGCCTGGCCTTAGAATATGTGTAGCCTTTGTCAATTGTGGTAGTTGTGTGCTGTGTAGATTAAATATTATGTCTTCTGAACATGATTTACACTGAGTATGTGGAAGAAATTTCGTGTACTTCAAACATCCTATTGCCCACGTTGTTTTGCAGCTTTGACGACATGCCAGAAATAATGAAACGGATGCCGCCTCTTTCTGTCAAGGTGAATGATGAGCTCGCCAACTCAATTCTTCCTCAGTTGCCCCTTTCCAGGAAACCCCATCGTAACCACAGCTAAAAACGATGATGCTAAATTTGTCACGTGGGCCGCTGTTACACAGACGTTGCCAATCAGCCCAAGTTCTTTTGGTATATTCTATAAATGTCATAGTATTCAGCATTTGTTTATCAGGGTCCCCTTTCTTACTACTCTTGTTGATTTTTTTTTTTTTTTTTTTTTCTGGTTTTCCCTCAGTAGTTGGATCTGGTCTGGGAATGTCTTGTGTGGGTTCTGGCATAGAATTGATTCGTAGTCTTGTAAATATTTTTCTTTTATAAGATATAAACTATTAGCTTTTTAATGGAAGTGCATTTTATGGGGTAAACTGCACAAATAGTATCATGAGAATTATTCAATAAATTTGGTTCCATGTTATTTTTGGTTTTTTTTTTTTAACGGGATGGGATTTGGTTCCATATTCTTTTTGGTCATTTTTTTAACGGAAATGATCCCGTCCATTAAGATTTTAACGGGTTTCCATTAGTTTTTGAAATTTATTGTAAAAATTAATTAATTATGTGAGAAATGAATTCATAAATTATAAATTTATTGTAAAATTATACATAGGGTTTGAAGATCAGAGAAACATTAGTGCCGACTTATTTCTAAATCAAATATATGATTTATATATATATAAAAAAAAGAGAGATTTGAAAATTAATTATTTTTATAAACTAAACATAATAAAAACAAAAATGTTAGATTTTTTTTTAAATTACACTAAATAATTTTTGAGTTAAAAATCTATGTTTAAAATTACAAAAAAATAATATATCAAACAAAATATCAAGTTTTATAAATTTGAAATTTATATTTGAATATAGCTTGAAGATAAAAAAAATTGAAATTCTAAAAAAATATTGTATACAAATTATATTTGAATAAAATTTGAAGATAAAAAAACTAATTTATATAAAATTTGAATTTAAAAAAGTATCAAGAGTAAGTTTTATATGGAAATTGTTCATGATAAGCTTACACAAAACTGTTTTAAAGTATCGAATATTAGACTAGAACTATCAATAATCTTACCAGGGGTATCATTAATTTGGGTTCAAGAAAATTTACAACAATTACAATATAATACCATCAACCCAGGTTAATGATACTTCTGGTCAAATATTCAATACTTTAATATAGTTTCATGATAAGCTTATTATAAACAATTTTCATATAATACTTTGTCCAACTCAAAATATTAATTATAATTTTTTAATATGTAGATTCTTAAAAATTCAAAAAAATATTAATTAATTTTTTAATTCGCATATACATATTTCTCGTTTTCCTCGTCTACTTTTCTTCCCACCACCACACGTCCAACCCGTCGCTGCCAGTGCCGCCGCAACTCTATTCCCATCCTCGCCGCTACCCGCCACCACACCTCACACCAGTCCATCGTTACTCCACTTTAGCTCATGAAGTAAGTAGAAGAAACTGAAGTTGCAAGGATGGAGTTTGAGATGCTAAAAGCATATGAAGAGGAGGAACAAAGAATGAAGCTCTCGTTGCACAAGGAATCATCCTATCAAGTCCAGAATCATATGATTCAGAAGAAGATGCAAACCCCAGACACAAAAGGAGGTGAAAAAGGAAGACTAGACTCTTGTAAAAAGGAATTATATCTGGAAAAAAACTGTAATCTTGTCTAAATCAATTCAATTCCTTTCTACAATTACCGGTTTTCTTTATTTTCTTACTATTTGATTATATTAGTTTTGCTATCATCAAAATATGGGGAAATTGTTAGGATATTTTTGTCCTAAGAATCCCTCGTTATGATTTTGATGATGACAACGTATTCTATATATTGTATATTGTGGATATTAACCTTACATATACTAAAGAGGAAAAAAAAACTTAAATTTTTTCTAAGTTCACAGTTGAAGAATGGGAGAAGTTACAGCTGAAGAGTTCAAGAACGAAGCTTACAGTTGAATCAAAAGCTACAACTGAAGACTTATGTTCTTAATAAACTTAATCAAACCTATCTGAGTGTAGTACTAATTGTACATTCACCCACAAGGTCTGAAAGCTTCAGAACATTAAGGAAGGTTAATTATAGCCAATAGATACAGAGTCTATAGTGATTAGTTGACCAAAATTAACAGCTAACACTACAAGACAAACTGTACTACAATAAGGGCTAAAGAATAAGACAAGAAGCCTTAATTGGGTTGAAGTCAAAGCTCGGAAGGGATTCAAATTCAAATTTCAAGATCCTCCAACGGTTCAGAACCCCCTCAGGACTCCTATAAATAGGAGAGTTACCCCAGAGGAAACAACAACACTTGAGCCTACAAGCACACTACAAAGCAATCCTACAACCATCAGAGTCTACATATTTCTTGGTTTTCATAGGACTAAGTTGCTAGGATCGTTTTAGTATCATAAGTTATTGTTCCTCACAAAAAATTCTATTGTGAATCTACCTTTGTGTAGATGTTTTTCTTTTAGAGTGTTTAGTGTATCTTAGTGAGATTTGTTTGAGTGAATTTGCGTTCTTCTCTAAGTTTAGATAAGTGTGAGTAAAGGTCTAGTTCTTAGGGGGAAGCATATCTAGTCTGAGTGAATTGTCTTAGTGAAAGCAAGTAGAAATCTTGCATAGTATTTTGGCACCTAAGGGTGTAACAGTGGAGGTAGGAGGATTACACCACCTCTGAACCACTATACATCTTGTGTTCTTTACTGTTTTCATTCATATTACTGTTCTGCATACTTTACATAAGTTACATTCATCATATTTAAAAAAAGAATTGCATAAAGCTTAAGATTAAAAGGTTGAGTATAACATAGATGTAGACTGGTATAGTCATTCGGCTGTATACTCTGGTTTACAGAAGTTTTTCATTAACACAAACACAATATTTTCCGCTGCATATTAGGTCTTTCTATACACTTCTAAAAGTGTGAGAACCTAACTCAGTTTTGCCTAAGTGCTTATAAGTATTTACAGTTTACTTTATAAAAGATACAACTGCATACTTTCACACATATAGTTGTAAAGTCTTTGAAAACGTTTTTAAAGGTTGAAGGTCTATTTATCCCCCCCCTCTAGACCTTCACCACTTGAGACCAACACATATATATATACGGGGCGGGTCTGGGGTAGGTCCACCTAATACCAGGACCCGTCACAGCATCGACGGGTCCAAGTTTGACCAGGTCCAAACCCGTCCTGGGATCCATTTGACTGGATTTTTACCCGTCTCGGGCACCACCCCACCCCAATCAGATTGTTGTCTCCACCCCAACTGTTGTTGTCCCCCCGCCCCCCCCCAACCCTTGTGCCATTTTTTATTTAATTTGCACAAGCAATGTTAAACCCCATGCATTTTTTTAATTCTATTTGTTACAAATTACATAATTTATATTTAATAAATTTTTAGTGCATTTTTACTATATGTGTCATTTTTCAACCCCTTTACATATATAAAAAATTTGCACCGACATCAAAATATCTAAAAAAATTATTGAATTAAAACATCTAAAATTTTAAATTTACACGTTTAAATTAAAAGTTTACAAATTTAAAACACTGCTAAAAAATTTGCACAGAAAACTCTGTGCAAAAAAATAAGAAATTTGCACACTACATTAATCTTCAAATCTCCATCTTCAAAATCTTGTACCGATAATCTTCTACTCCTAAAAGAATTCTTCAAATCTTCATCTTCATCTTTGAACACCAAATTTTCACAACAAATTTACTCATAGAAAAATCAGTATTAAACAATTTGTACATCCACAAGCAACAATTTTCCAGTAAAAAGTTACAGCCACAAGGCAAAGCACACTCACTCAATTTGAATCAAAAGTTACATGCACACCAAAGATTTGCGCAATAAATGCATGTGCAAACATTTGTGCAAAAAATATAGAATCAATTATAATACCCCTTATTCAACTAAAATCTCAATAAAAAAAATTCAACTAAAATACAAAAAAAAATCAACTAAATCTCAAACACAGAATGATGGCTTCTATTTCTAGATCAAACAACAAGGTATTGAATAGATAGATGTATCGATGGCTTCCATATTAAAATTGAGACACAAAAGAGGCGAATCTATGGTACCTTGAGTTGACGAATCTTACAAATCGTAGATGGATCAGATGTCAGTGGCGGCAACGTCTATTTCATATCGAGGTGCATGCCCAAACCCCATTCGGCTATGCCCTGTTGGAGTTATACGTGAAAGTATGCTTTTACTTCGTATAACTCATGTATTAACACTTTGTTTTATGAGAATAATTCTTTTATCACATTTGCTTTGAATGTGAATGAATGTTAAATATTTATTGCAACCCTTTCAATATATATAGTATGTGTTACATTGTAGTTAATGTGGTGATACCAGATCACGGAAGATCACATTAACGGTCTCCTTGTAACTAAACGTACAAATTCACGACCTAGGTGGAATTGAACAATCCGCCGTGAAAGGTCGATGTGTATATCTCAGATTGGTCTGTCATGACCAAGAGATTGCACTAGCACATTTTGTATGTTTTGAAGAGGATCTACAGCGAGGATAAATTCTTATGTTCTGAAATTTGAAGAATTAGAGCTCAGTGGTTGTTGATTTCTTAATCTCTGTCACTTAAATAGGACCGTGTGTGATTAATAGTTATTGATTTGATTCATGTTGGGTGAGAATCATCGTGACTTTGAACCTTGTGTTTTGGGTAGTAATATTAATCATACGACTGTTGTTAAGGTTTAATACGGAAAAACGTGTGTGAGTACGGCTCGTGTGATTTGTCCCCTTGGTGGGCTCAGAAGTTTTATCGTACCAAATCTTGCAAGTGAAGAATTAGTTTCTTCGGTACGGATAATAATGTTGAGTTGTCTTTACTCCAAGGTAAAAGATATTAATCAATTTAGAGTTATTCAGAAGCTCAATTAATTAGTTAACTAAATAATCTTAAACACGGGAAATAATAACCGGGAGCCCATATTATTGTAATATATATTAAGATGGATAGTGCAATATTAATTTATTAGTGGTAATAATTAATATTAATGGACTGAATAATATTGGGGCTCAATATTGTAATTTAGTAGCCAATTGGAGGTCCAATCTTAATTCTCCTAAAGACCCCTCAAGTAGCCCAATAATAATAAGGTGATTAAAATAAAAGAAAATATAATTGCTGATTTTTTTCCCTTAATTTTTGAAAATATTAATGTAGAGAAAGAAAAGATTTTGTTGATTTTTTTGGAAAGATATTATTGAAGATATGTATTCTCAGAATACAAGATTATCTCATAAATTCAAGAAGATCCAAATCTTGTATTCTTATCCATAAAATTTCAAAAATAAGCTTATAATATGGAGGGTGAGATTTTTGTGGAATATTTTATTATGGAGAAAAGAATATATGAGATATATTCAAGATTTCTTGGAGGCCAAGAATTTTTTTTCTCTCTCCATATTTCCATGTAATTTTAGGTCACCCCACTATTATAAATAGAGGATGATTATTTCATCCCCTAGTAAACAATTTCATGAGTTGAAAAAATCAAGAACAATAAATATTTTCTTTCTTCCTTGTTATTTAAAATTGTTCGTGAGCGCTTCCCACCAGCAAACAAATAAGACGAAAGAGAATATTTGAGAAGGTTTTTACGGTTGATAGGATCGTTTTGCTTGTCCCATTGATCTCGGTTGGACGTCGCTTCAAGAGGTATGATTTATGTGAAATTCTTAGTTTTTGCGTCGTAGAATTTTACGTGTTTATATTCATATGCATGTAAATTTTTTGTTGGCATAGTTATTATATGTATTAATTTAGGATTAATTCATGCTAGTAATAATTAGATTTAAATTCGTATTTAAATTTCATCCCGAATAGATCCGAACACCCCGAATTTTCCCAACAACTGGTATTAGAGCCACGGTTTCGGGCTCTGATCTTTAAATTGGTAAACATTAAATTGAAATTTGATAGTAGAATTTCTAGATCTTTTTTGCAGGTATTCAATTGTCATAATTAATGTTTTTTTTATTTTCATGTGTATGAATGTTTATTGTTTTTAATTCGATTCGTTCGAATTTATTTTTTTCGTGAGAAAATCCACGAGTAGATTAGTTTTTTTTATTTGTTTAATTCGATCAATGTAATAGACTGGTCTAGATCTAGTTTTATTTATTTTTTTGTAAATAAATTGGAACCAGATCGGAACAAAGACAGAGACGAAGAATTAAGAATGGCGTACCTGGATGATGCATGCATGTGTGGCGCGTGCATGGACGTGGATCGTGCATGGGGGTGAAAATGGGCACAGACGAAATACCGGAATGCACGGCATGCGCACGGCGCATGCGGCTCGTGCGCGAAGGGCGCGAGACGCCTCGGCGGGCGCCACACGCCTGCGCCGGGCATCGAGCCCCGAGTGGCCTACTTGGTGGGTTGTCGCGCGCGGGGCCTCCTTTTCATCCCACCGTGTTTTCATGCCTATTTTTTAATGTAGGGGTAAAACGTCGCCCCGACCCCAAACAAAGGACTTTTTTACGATTTGTTGTTGTTCGAGTGAGTGCTTTTCGAGACGAACGATAAAAGTAATGAGGACGATTCCTCGCATCAAGATGTGAAGAAAATTAAACTATGACAATTGGATTTGGGTGCTCCAATGTGTTTTAATTTTTTATTTTGATGGATGTTTTATTTTCGTGCATTTATTATTTTTATAATATGTGTTTGCATGAATTTTAATTGTCCAAGAAAAACCTTACTTTCAAAAATTACTAAATATATTTTATTATTAATCCTGATTTTATTCCGGATAACAAAATTAGATTAATTTTGACCTCCATAATTTATTTATTTGTGAAATCTTTTTGGAATACATTTCCCCCTCGGATCGGTCAAAAAGACGGATTTCACATGAATAAAATCCAAAAGGATGATTGTGGATTATTACTAGTGGCGGTATTGACCCTCACCACTAGTGGCTTGCTCAAAGCGCAATAATAATCCTATATTGAATTATGGTTATTACTTAGGCATAAGAAATTGATATTAACTTACTCCCCGCGGAGTCCCTGTCAATTTTTATGTGGTCAAAGTGGGAGACGACTATTAATTTTGAATTAAAGGTTTGTAACTATTAATGTTTGTGACCTGCTTGAATGTGTTTAAATGTATAGACCACCCCTCGTGGCGTATTTAAATTATTTCGAGATGTCGGCTAATGCATGATTATATTGTTTTAAGGTTTCAATATAATTGATGTGATCGAATTATGTGATAATTTCGTATTTTTCTAGCTATTAATATGAATGTATGTTTTATTCTCAGTTCATCATGTCGCAACCCTTTAATCCACTGTTTAGTATACTTAAAGATAACAAACTTACCGGAGAAAATTATGTTGATTGGAAACGTAACATTAAAATGGTCCTACCCGCACAAGAACACAATGGGATACTTCACATTGACATACCGAACAAGCCTAATGATAAGTCAAGTAATGGGGAAAGGGCGGTGTACGATGATTGGAAGCGTTCAAATGAACACATGAAGCGCATCATCTTGACATTTTTGTCAGAAGATTTAAAACGCATTCATGAGGGCATTGAAGTCGCTGTTGAGATCATGAATAGCCTTGAAGAGATGTTCTCACATTAGAACCCCATGACTAATCAGTCCACCATACGTGACAAGGTCAAGTTGAAAATGGTGAAGGGAACACCCGTAAGGGATCATGTTCTCAAGATTAGGCATAACTTTGATAAGCTTGAGTTTCTTGGTGCCAAACAAAGTGAACATAGTCAAATCGACTCCATACTCCTAACTCTACCGAATAGTTTTGATGAGTTCTTTTGGGAATACGTGTTATCGGATCATAAGTTCACTTTAGACACTCTGCTCAAAGCTTTGGAAACGGTAGAATTGCACTTAGGGAGTAAGGATGAGACTTTGGTGACTAAGTGCATTTTCTCGAGACCTAGACCACTTGGCGGTAAGGTTTAGAAAATGAAGCTTGGTCGAAACCAAACCAGTTTTCTCACTCTCGGAGGCAAAGAAAGAGCAATCAAATTGTGTGGTGTGAAGAAGTCAATCAAGAGCAAGTTCTTCAATTGCGGTGAGAAAGGACATTGGAGGTCTGCCTGTTCTAAGCCTAAAAAGGCAGAAACGAAAGGTAACTCTCATGCTTTAGTCGTTGAAACTTATGTTGTTGCGTATGCTGCTCACGTTTGGGTAGTGGATACCGGGGCAACTGATCATATTTGTTTCACTCTATAGGGGTTCCAGCCAACTCGGCGACTTAGCGAGAATGAGATCCTCATCATTTTGGGCGATGCTACGAGAGTGACAGCCGAAGCAGTGGGAGACGTGCACCTATCTTTTAAAGATGGAGTTTTAGTTTTAAGAGATATTTTATACGTTCCAAACTTTAGAAATAATTTAATTTCGGTTTCTAAGTTGCTTTTTTATTATGAATATTCAGTTACTTTAAATAGAGTTGTTACTATTTCTTTTAAGAATGATCTTATCTTTCGTGGAACGTTGGTAAATAATCTCTATACAATTAAGTGTGCACACCACTCAAATAATTAATCTAATAACACGTCGATCATTTCGAGTAATAAAAGGAAGCATTCTTCGGACGTGAACGAAATACTTCCTATGACATCTTAGACTATGTCATATTAATCTAAGCGCATACAAAGGATGGTGAAAGACGGATCCTTGGAGTCTCTCCAAATTGAGCAGTTTCCAACTTGCGAATCTTGTTTAGAGGGTAAAGTGACCAAGAAGGCATTTGGAGCCAAGGGGAATAGAGCCACAGAAGTGTTAGAACTCGTTCACACCGATGTGTGTGGTCCAATGTCGATCAAAGCAAGAATGAGGTATGAGTATTTTGTCACTTTTATTGATGATTACTCGAGATATGGGTACATCTACCTTATGAGGCATAAGTCTGAAACTTTTGACAAGTTCAAGAAGATTAAGGCCGAAGTCGAGAAGCATAGGGAAAAGAGTTTCAAGTTTCTACGATCAGATCGTGGAGACGAATACCTCAACGATGAGTTCTTGAACTACCTATTGAACGAAGGGATCGTATCCTAGTTGACCGCACCGGGAACCCCTCAACAGAATAGTGTGGTGGAACGAAGGAACTGAACTCTTTTAGAAATTGTCAGATCCATGATGAGTTATTCAAATTTACCCAAATCATTTTGGGGTAACGCCTTAGAAACGGCAGCTTACATTCTAAACTTGGTGCCATCCAAATCGGTTTCTAAAACCCCAGTAGAATTGTGGACCGGGTGTAAGCCTAGTTTGAAACACATGAGGATATGGGGGTGTCCGGCATACGTGCTAGATAAGAAAGCCAGTAAATTGGATCCACGTTCGGAATTAAGGTTGTTTATAGGATACCCTGTGGGAATGAAAGGGTGTATGTTCTATAGTCCCAAGGATCAAAAGATCGTGATTAGCACACACTTTAAATTCTTGGAAGAGGACTATATGAACAATCGGAAGCCTAAAAGTGAAATTACCTTAGAAGAATTGAGAGGGCAAACCCCGATACCAAGTATACAAGATGATATACCAATCGTCACACCTACACAATCGGAACCCCGTCGTAGTGGGAGGTTTGTTAGACAATCCAAGAAATTTATGGGAATAGGATAATCTTCGGATTTAATTTCCGGAGATGAATCGGACCCATGGATATACAACGAGATAATCCAAGACAAAGACGCAGAATCTTGGCAAACGGCAATGGAAGCCGAGATGGGTTCAATGGATCATAATCAAGCGTGGGAGCTGGTCAAACCATCTAGTGGGGATAGAACCCATTGGATGCAAGTGGGTATATAAGAGGAAAAGAGGACCGGGTGGAAGGGTTGAAACCTTCAAGGCTAGACTAATGGCAAAAGGATATACTTAAAAAGAAGGGATCGATTATGAGGAAACCTTTTCGCATGTAGCTATGCTTAAGTCCATCCGTATTCTCTTATCGATCGTTGTGCATCTAGATTACGAGATCTAGCAAATGGATGTCAAGATAACTTTCCTTAATGGAAGTCTTGACGGTTTAGATATCTATATGCGACAACCTGAAGGTTTTATTGCGAAAGGCCAAGAGCATCTCATATGCAAGCTCAAGTGGTCCATCTATGGACTTAAGCAAGCATCACGTACGTGGAACCAGTGTTTTGATCAAGTTATTAAGTCTTATGGGTTTGATCAAAACGAGTTCGAAAGTTGTGTGTATAAAAATGTGACGGAACGGTGGTGGTATTCTTAGTATTATATGTAGACGATATTCTGCTCATTGGAAACAATGTAAAGGTATTGTCAGACGTAAAGTTATGACTGTCAAAACAATTTGATATGAAGGACTTAGGGGAAGCCGATCACATCTTTGGGATCAAAATCACTCGTGATCGCAAGAAAAAGATGTTGGGCTTATCGCAAGCTTCATACATTGACACTGTTTTGAAGCGTTCCATCAAGCAAGATTCCTAGAAAGGTTTTGTACCTTTTAGGCACGAAATCCATCTATCAAAAGAAATGTGCCCTAAGACGTCTGCGGAGATAGATGACATTAAAGACGTTTCGTACGCTTTGACCGTAGGAAGCCTTATGTATGTTATGTTGTATACGAGATCGGATATCTGTTATACCGTGGGCATGGTGGCGAGATATCAAAGTAATCCCGGGAAAGACCATTGGACTGTTGTTAAATGCATTCTGATGTATCTGAAAAGAACTCGTGATATAATGTTGATTTACCAATCAGATAGTCTAATTCTTGTGGGATACACAAACTCGAATTTCCAATCAGACCTAGACTCCAGAAAGTCTACCTCGGGTAGTGTATTTTGCACGGGAGGAGGAGTCGTTTCATGAAGAAGCGTTAAACATAAATGCATCGCCGATTCGACCATGGAAGCCGAATATGTAGCTGCTTGTGAAGCAGCGAAAGAGGCAGTTTGGCTCAAGAACTTCTTAGTAGACTTGGACGTTATTCCGAATTTGTCCAACATAATCACTGTCTATTGTGATAATGCCGGAGCAGTTGCAAATTCAAAGGAACCGAGAGCCCACAAGGCCAGCAAATACATAGAAAGAAAATACCATCTTATACAAGAAATCGTTAAGAGAGGAGATATAAAGGTGGCAAAGATCGCGTCGGAGGACAACCTAGCAAATCCATTCACAAAGGGTCTGCCTCAGAGTACATTCGAGAGACATGTGGATGGAATGGGTGTCAAGACTATTGTCAATTTGCTTTAGGTATAAGTGGGAGAAATTATTAGGTTAGTGGAGGTTGACATGAGATGTCACGTAGAACTACACTAGACATGCATGATGTATGCTAAAAAGCAGACTTTAAGTGTAAGTGGGAGATTGTTGGAGTTATACTTGAAAGTATGTTTTTACTTCGTATAACTCATGTATTAAACACTTTATTTTATGAGAATAATTCTTTTATCACATTTGCTTTGAATATTAATGAATGTTAAATATTTATTGCAACCCGTTCAATATATATAGTATGTATTATATTGTAGTTAATGTGGTGATACCAGATCACATTAACGGTCTCCTTGTAACTAAACGTACAAATTCACGACCTAGGTGAAATTAAACAATCCGCCTTGAAAGGTCGATGTGTATATCTCAGATTGGCCTGTCTTGACCAAGAGATTGCACTAGCACAGTTTGTATGTTTTGAAGAGGACCTACAGCGAGGATAAATTCTTATGTTCTGAAATGTGAAAAATTAGACCTCAGTGGTTGTTGAAATCTTAATCTCCGTCACTTAAATAGGACCGTGTGTGATTAATAGTTATTGATTTGATTCATGTTGGGTAAGAATCATCGTGACTTCGAACCTTGTGTTTTGGGGCAGTAATATTAGTCATACGGCGGTTGCTAATGTTTAATACGGAAAAATGTGTGCGAGTACGACTCGTGTGATATGTCCCCTTGGTGGGCCAGAAGTTTTATCGTACCAAATCATGCAAGTTTAGTTTCTTCGGTACGGATAATAATGTTGAGTTGTCTTTACTCCAAGGTAAAATATATTAATTAATTTAGAGCTATTCAGAAGCTCAATTAATTAGTGGACTAAATAATCTTAAACACAGGAAATAATAACCGGGAGCCCATATTATCGTAATATGGATTAAGATAGATAGTGCAATATTAATTTATTAGTGGTAATAATTAATATTAATGAGCTGAATAATATTGGGGCTCAATATTGTAATTCAGTAGCCCATTGAAGGTCCAATCTAAATTCTCCTAAAGGCCCCTCAAGTAGCCCAATAATAATAAGGTGATTAAAATAAAAGAAAATATAATTGCTTATTTTTTTCCTTAATTTTCAAAAATATTAATGTAGAGAATGAAAAGATGTTGTTGATTTTTTTGGAAAGATATTATGGAAGATATGTATTCTTGGAATACAAGATTATCTCATAAATTCAAGAAGATCCAAATCTTGTATTCTTATCCATGAAATTTCGAAAATAAGCTTATAATATGGAGGGTGAGATTTTTGTGGAATATTTTACTATGGAGAAAAGAATATATGAGATATATTCAAGATTTCTTGGAGGCCAAGAAAAAAAAATTTCTCTCCCCATATTTCCATGTAATTTTCGGCCACCCCACTATTATATATAGGGGATGATTATTTCATCCCCTAGTACACAATTCCATGAGTTGAAAAAATCAAGAGCAATAAATATTTTCTTTCTTTCTTGTTATTTAAAATTGTTCGTAAGCGCTTCCCACCGGTGAACGAATAAGGCGAAAGGGAATATTTGAGAAGGTTTTTATGGTTGATAGGATCTTTTCGCTTGTCCCGTTGATCTCGGTTGGACGTCGCTTCAATAGGTATGATTTACGTGAAAATTTTAATTTTTCTGCCGTAGAATTTTACGTTTTTATATTCATATGCATGTAAATTTGTTATTGACATAGTTATTATATGATTTAATTTAGGATTAATGCATGCTAGTAATAATTAGATTTAAATTCGTATTTAAATTGCATCCCGATAGATCCGGGCACCCCAAATTTTCCCAACATGCCCAATCCCTATTTCAGATTGTGGGGTCGGCGGCGCTCAGAAATTGAACGACCATGCCCAAACCATGTTCGACAAGATCTAGGGTTCTCCCATGGCCGTGGTTGTACCAGCACATATCTTCTCCACTCTCCATGGTCAGCGTCAGAATTGACGATTAGGGCCGCTCAAAATCACGCAACAACAAATGTGTACGGGGTGGATCTAGGCTACTCCAAATAGCGTTGGCAACACAAAAACCGCACAATAAATGTCATCTTCTTCTCCAACACAACAAAAATCCGTCAATACAAGCTGTTTGAGGGAGATAGAGAGTTTGAAGCGATGGTGGCGGATCTGGGCTGTGTCGCGGTCTGCGTGATGGCGGTGAATCCTCTAACGGAATATGCATCGCTCGCCAAAGACTGGACCGAGAGGAAGGTGGAGAGTTTGAGAGATAGGGGGAGGATATATAGAGAGATATATAAGAACGGGAGATGGAGGAGGGAGAAAACAACCCCTGAACCCCATAGTTGATGAGTGGGCGGTGGGTTGGGGCAGGTGGTTGCTGACTCGTTATGGATATGAGGACCACTTTTGAACCAATTTGATATTTTTTTAAGGGTTAGAACTATAATGTTATTTACCTATAAAACTTGAACCATTTAGTAACAATTTCAAAAGAAATTATATCAAAATTCATAAAATAAAATCTATATACTAATAGACACTCATTTCTATCAGTTTTACTTTATTATATATTCCAACTTCTCTTCCCATTGTTTTTTTTTCAATCTCTATCATTTTTTTTTATCATGGATCCAACTTCAAATTTTCCAAACACTCAAAATTATCCAAATTTTCAATCTTTTATGAACACAGAAGATTATCCAAGCTCTCAATATTGTCAAAATCCTCATTTTTTTTCAAACTTGAACCAAAATCCTATCTCTGAATTTATATTTATTTACAGTTTCTTGTAACTTAAATTTTATATCTAAGATTTTTACTTATTTTAAGTGAATAATATTTTTTATTATAATTACAAATTTTGAATATCAAATAATTTAATATATTACCTTATAAATATAATCAAAATTAATTATAGATAAAAATTATTATTAAATAATAATAAAATAAATTTTTTATAGATTTTGTTGGGTTGTTGATAAAGTATGAAAAAAGATGAGATTAAGTTGAATTGTAGATTATATATGTGGGTAAAAGAGAAATTAATTATTTATTAAAAGGTTGGGTTGTGAGAGTAACTGATAGATATAGTCTTAGCGAGAGAGGGACAAGAGTTTATAAGGGGGAATGGGGTGGATGGAGGGTGCTCAGGGTGAGGGGTATTTTACCCTTCTTTATAATTACACTTTAGGTTTGTCCCAAATTGTAATAGCACTATACATTTTGTTTCTCTATGTAAAAAAAAACCCTTGAGTTTATTTATATAAACTAATTGTTTAACAATGTTGATAGGCGAGCAGCTGAGCAAAGGGTCAACGAAAGATAATCAAGACATCAAGTTTAATGGCGAACAACTAAGCAGGTAACTCACAACTGAGTAAGGCGAGCAACTGAGCAAGGAGCCAGGACTAGCAGCTGAGCGAGGAGCCAAGGCTAGCAGCTGTGCAAGGAGCCAAGGCTAGCAGCTGTGCGAGGAGCCAAGGCTAGCAGCTATGCAAAAGTCCAAGGCGAGCAGCTGGTCAAAAGGCTAAGATGAGCAGTTGGTCAAGATGATAGCCATCGAGGCGAGCAACTGTGCAAAGGTCACAAACATGGAGCGAACAACTGAGAGAGTAAAGGTTCAAATACCCAACGAAGACATACAGGCGAGCAACTGGTCACCACGGAAAGCAACTGAGTAATCCTAATGGTCAAGTACAACATTGGAAACTCCAACAGTCAATCACTTAGATGTAGTCCAAGTGTCCTAACATTTGGCACCCATCCAATGGGCAATAGCTTAGATGTAGTACAAGTGTCATAACACTTAGCAAATATCTAATGGTAGAATAGCTAGGATGGTGACACATGGCCCCTTTGTATGCCTATAAATACTCCCCCATTTGCATGAAATAATAAGGTCCATAATTCAAAAAAATACACCAAACTCTTGCAAATTTCATTCTTGATTCTTACTTATCTAAATCCATGATCTTGATTCTTGTTTGATGATCTTAATTAGTGAAAACAACCACTAATCACCTTGATTAAGAAAGGGTCATCAATAATTGGCGCTAGAAGGAGGGTGTCGAACCTTCATTTCGTAAAAATTAGAAGAAAGTTTGAAGGCTCCCACAGGAATCTGCAAAATCTCACCGAATTCAAAGAAGAAACCACCGGAGATTAAATATTCGCACTCTTTTGTGCAAGATTGCTCATATATATAATATTCTAAGGGTTTAAATGCATGTGTGTGTGAACTAGGGTTTGTGAATCTTCATAGTCATACACACAAGGCTAGTAACTCTTTGGAAAGCTGTTATTGGAAGCAAAATCACCCCAATCCTTCACTTATCATACATTTTGAAGCAACCAAAATGATAAGATCACAAGAGAACCGACCGTCAAGTGCATCTTCGAGTCCTAGGTCAAGAACTAAGGTTTTGTCCACCGAAGGACATGCAAGGACAGTTAGAACAACCTCCAAGAGAAATATTCAAGTTACAATCGATACGATTCCCCCAGAAGTGGAGGCTCTCGCCCGAAATCCTGAGGAGCTAGCAAAAACGATAGCCGTACTCCAATCGCTACAAAAACAACAAGAGCAAGTTGGGTCGTCAAAAGCCGAGCAGGCGAGCAGGACCGCACGGGCGAGCAATGGAGTAAAATGCGAGAAGATGCACGTTGCGATGAAGCTGACATTGCTGAGATTCGTAAAAACAAGGGAAAAGCTCCCGTGAGCGAACATTTAGGAAGCCGAGAGGAATCGTCGCCAAGTCGAGCAGATGAGTCAAGCAAAAGTACCTCCCGAATAAGTGCTTTAGAAAGGCTAGGAACAAGGAACATGACTAGGAGGGAACCATCCAGGAGGAACGAGGAACAACCACGCCCAGCTGCTAGCCCATCAGTGCATGACCGGATCAAGAGATCAACTTTCGGCCGATTAGGGCCAAACGGAGCTAGCAACGCTGCTAGGAGAATAACCCAGGAGAAACATCCCGTTGGTGAGGGACTGCGTCGTGAGGGAGTCATCGAACTCGATCACGATGAACAACCTTCCAACGGGAGGACTCCCCCAAGTGAATTGCAAGAAATGAGAAAAGAAATTGAGGAATTGCAAAAGCAGTTGGAATCGCAGAGAGGTGTCAGATCAACTGTTCTCCCATCCTCACCACTATCTCCGTCAATCCTCAATGTACCAATCCAAAAAAAGATACAGTTTCCAGCCATCAATTTGTACGAAGGAACGTCAGACCCCCATATTCATGTGACGAAGTATTCGGACTTCATGATCTCAATGGGAGCAACTGACGCCACACAATGTCGAAATTTCCCACTCACCCTTGGAGATGGCCTGCACAGGTGGTTTTCAGCACTAGCTCCCGGCTCCATCAGTTCCTTCGCCCAACTGAGCAAGGAGTTTCTATCTCATTTCTCAACTGTCGGGTCTTACTTGACCCACAAACACCGGTTGGCAGATATCAGGCAAGGAGATGAGAAGTCGGATAAACAGTTTCTGGAAAGATTTGATAAAGTTCTACTGGAGGGTGAGATGGTGAGTGAGGATACGAAGATAGTAGCAGTGATGGCTGGATTGAAGAAAGGAACTGATCTGTGGAAGGAGATGCATTTAACTTGTCCGAAAACGTACGTGGAATTCAGACACAAGGCAGGAATCCACTTATCAATGTAGGAAGCCCTACACAAGGAAATGGGAGATAAAGCTGACCCGAATAAGTTTGGCAAGAAGTCTGGAGGAAATGACTACAAGGCTCCAAAGAACATGAAATCGTTCAACGAGGGAGCTGAGTTAAAAGAGAAGCTGAATCAAGTCCTTACCATGTCTATGGACGCCGTGTACAACAATGTCAAAGACAGGGAAATGCTGTCAAAACCACGAAAGATAAGACAGGAGAGAGGAAAACTGAACCCGAACAAATACTGTGCATATCATCAGAACATCGGCCACTTTACAAGTGAATGCCAAGATTTATTAAAGCAGTTGTGGAGGTTCTATGAAGTAGGAAAACTGTCTGAATTCGTGAAGAGAGAACCGGGTAAGAGGCCGAGGACAGTAATACCGTCCAACTCGGACGACGATGACAATGACGAACAACCAAGCAGGACGGGTAAGAAAGGAAGAAAGGTCCCCGCAGCCCCAGCAAGACCAGTCCTGGAGATCCTAATAATAGAACCAACTGGAACAGTAGATGGCTGTTCTGATGGAAGACCACCCATGTCAAAAAGAAAAAAGAAAGCAGAGCTGAGAGCAGTAGCGCAAGTGATGGAAGTCGGTATAAATCCATCAACTAAGCAAACTGGGAATTTGACTTTCTCAGAGAAAGATCTAGACGGGGTACTCACTCCTCACAACGACTCGTTAATCATTTGTGCGAACATTATGGGGACGAAAGTACACCGCTTACTTATCGACACTGGCTCTTACACAAACATCCTGTTCAAGAGTACATTGGATCAGTTAGGAGAATATGCAGAATACATAAAAGATTGCGATCATAGAATTGTGAGATTCAGAGATGTTGTGACCGTCCCTCTAGGAGTGATTACGCTAGCAGTCGAACTTGTATCGGTCGAGGACCCTGAAAGGAAGCTGAATAGGATGGTAGATTTCCTAGTTGTAGATCAACAGTCCACCTATAATGGGTTCCTCGGCCGTCCTTTTTTGCATGAATTTAAGGCAACCGTTTCGACGTACTACTACTGTGTAAAATTTCCTACTTCAAAAGGTGCAGGCACGGTCGAAGGTGACCAGAAGAAAGCTCGCGAGTGCCTCTTGCAATTTCAACCCAAAGATCACAGAGTCAACATGGTGGGCAAACAGCCGAGCAGCTATGGTGAAGGTGAACCATCCACCCCCAACGAAACCATGGACTCTATCGATACAGAGATGATGGAGGTGGATGAACAGTTGTGCGGTGACGAACAACTGTGTAGAGACGAGCAGCTATGCAAAGATGAGCAGCTGTGCAGGGAGGAATAGGTGTGCAGAGACGAGCAACCGAGAGAGGAGAGAGGTGAAGAAGCCACATCGGCTAGCAACAGAGTAGAGCATGCAGCACCAGCCAACAGTGAGACGGAAGATATTGAACCACGGCTGGGTGAGAAACCAATGGAAGTTGAGGATGAATTGAACATAGAAGGGCCCATCATCGACCCTCGTTGGAAAGGCCAAAAATGGAGGGTTACCCCGGTTGAAGAGTTAGAGGCAATAAAGGTTGACCCGAACCAAGAGAGCTTAGAACTCTCCATAGGATCTGAGCTCTCGGAGCCATACAGATCCAAAATGACGGAGTTTCTTAAAGTAAATCTCGATGTGTTCGTATGGTCACATGCAGATATGGTAGGCATTAGCCCTGAGCATGCCTGCCACAGACTCAACATCGACCCGAAGAAAAAGCCGATCCATCAAAAGATGAGGAAGTTCGGGCCCGACAAGTATGAAGCGCTTGACGTGGAGGTCAAGAAGTTGTTGGACAATGATCTGATCAGAAAGGCCTTGTGCCCACAATGGGTGGCAAACCCAGTGTTAGTAAAAAAATAAGTGGAGATTGTGCATTGATTTTACCGACCTAAATGCCGCCTGCCCAAAGGACAATTTCCCGTTGCCACATATCAACCAACTGGTTGATAGCACAGCTGGACATGAACTCCTCATATTCATGGATGCATTTGCTGGATATCACCAAATTGCGATGCATCCAGACGACCAGGAGCACACAATATTTTACACCAACAAAAATTTGTTATGCTGGAAGAGAATGTCATTTGGGTTGATTAATGTCGGAACCACATATCAGAGACTGGTCAACAAGATGTTCGATGACCACATTGGGAAGACGATGGAAGTATATGTAGATGATATTGTTGTTAAAAGCCCAAAGAAGGAAGATCACTTGCAGCACCTGGCCCAAACATTTGAAATACTTCAAGCCTACAACATGAAATTAAACCCCAAGAAGAGCAGTTTTGGAGTCCATTTTGGGAAATTCTTGGGACATCTCGTCAGTCAGCGGGGAATCGAAGCAAATCCAGTAAATATGAAAGCAATCATGGAGATGCAACCACCCAGATCGGTGAAAGAAGTTCAACGACTAACTGGGTGCTTAGCAGCTTTGAATAGATTCATCTCAAGGTCGAGAGACAAATGTAGGCCATTCTTCGAGGCAATCAAGAAGGGAAAATTTCAATGGACAGATGCTTGTCAACAAGCATTCGAACAATTGAAAGAATACCTCAGCGATACAAAAATTCTTGTCAAGCCAATCCCAAGAGAGAAGTTATACTTATACCTGACAACTTCAGAAGTTGCAATCAGCTCAGTACTCGTTCCAGCAGAAGGAAAGTTCCACCTGCCCATCTACTACGTAAGTCAGGCTTTACATGAAGCAGAGCTCAGATATTCGCCAACAGAAAAGCTGGCATACGCACTAGTGATGAGTGTCAGAAAACTCCATCCATATTTTTTCGACCACCCAGTGGAGATATTGACAACATTCCCTCTTAAACAGATACTGCACAGACCCGACACAGTTGGTCGCCTCCTGAAGTGGTCCTTGGAAATTAGCCAGTTCGGAATCTCATATGCTCCTCGAACAGCGATCAAGGGGCAAGCCTTAGCCGACTTCATAGTCGAGCTGACTTTTCCCCAAGATCCGACGAGAGGACATAATCATCCCTGACACATGTATGTTGACGGATCATCTACCAACACAGCGTTGGGGGCAGGAATAGTTTTGATAAGTCCAGACAGACAGGTCTTCACTTCAGCTGTTCGTTTTGAGTTCATGGCGACGAACAACAAAGCAGAATATGAGGCATTGATCGCTGGATTGCGGCTAGCATAAGCAGTTGGGGTAAGAAAATTACAGAGTTTCGGAGATTCACAGCTGATTGTCAACCAAGTTCGGGGAGAATACGAGGCGAAGGATGAAAACATGGCTTTGTATCAGAAAATTATTGCTCATCTGGCCTCCATGTTTGAACAAATATACATCGAACAGGTACCAAGAGATAACAATATAAAAGCAGATGCACTTGCCCGCCTAGCAACTATTACCGAACCATCGGAATTATCCGAGGTTACATTGACGAGGATACCCAACCCATCAACCGATGATTACAAAATTCACCAAGTTGACGAAGAGTTGGGGGAAGATGATTGGAGAACGTCGATCATCAAATATCTGCAGAATAATGAAAAACCTGACAACCCGTTGGAGGCTAGCAGGTTGGTTAGGAGAGCAGCAAGATACACCATGATGGATGGACAGTTGTACAAGTGAGGATTCTCACTCCTACTCGTAAAATGACTGGCTAGGGGGCAAGGGCAAGCAGTGTTGAAAGAAATCCACGAAGGCGTATGCGGAAATTACGCTGGAGGGCGGGCACTGGCGTACAAGACCGTAAGACAAGGATATTATTGGCCGACCCTCCTCCAGGATGCAATCAAAGTTGCCTGAACTTGTCACATGTGCCAGTTGTTCGCCCCAGACATCCACAAGCCCCCACACAAACTGATTTCAGTTAATAGTCTGTGGTCGTTTGCGAAATGGGGAATTGACCTCATCGGGCCTTTTCCGCCGGGAAAGGGAAATGTTCGATTCACAGTGGTAGCAGCAGACTATTACACGAAGTGGGCTGAAGCAGAAGCGCTTATGCTAATTATGCAAGAGAAAATGATCAACTTCATATGGAGGAACATTGTTTGCCGCTTCGGGGTACCTCAAGTAATTGTGACAGATAATGGAAAACAGTTTGAAGGGAAGAAGATAAGAGATTTTTGTGAAAAATAGGGAATGAAAAAAACCTTTTAAACACCGTACCACCCCCAGTCGAACGGCCAAGTGGAAGCCGTAAACAAGATAATCAAACATATTTTAAAGATCTGCTTAGCCGACAAACAGGAGAAATGGTCCGAAGAATTGCCAGAAGTGTTGTGGGCATATCGAGTGTCTCACAGAACAAGCACGGGTGAAACACCATTCACAATGGCATTCGGGACGGAAGTCGTAATACCAGCAGAGCTAAAAATCCCAACAGAACGAACAACTGCGTTCGACGAAGAGACGAACAACTCTACACTAGCAACAGAGTTGGACTTGTTTGAAGAAAAGAGAATAACAACAGAAATGAAAAATGCAAGCTATAAGAAAAGAGCAGCAAAGTACTATAATTCTAAAGTAAAAGTAAGGGATTTCGAAATCGGAGATTTAGTACTTTGGAAAGTTTGTATTCGGCCCGACTTGGGAGGGCCCATACAAGGTGACAAATAAGTGGCACAATGACACATATGACCTTGAAGACATGGAAGGCAAGTCGTCCCAGTACTCCTGGATGCAACTTTACTCAAGAAATACTATCAATAAAGTCATGTAAGTCTTAGAAGTTTTACAATGTAAATCTTTTGTAAGTCCCTTGTAAATTTCTGCAAATTTAATTTTTTTTTGCACAAGTTTATATATATAAGCGAGCAGCTGCGCATCACTAGGCGAACAGTTATGCATTTTAGAAGTCTATATTAGATAGGCGAGCAGTTGTGCATCGCCTAGGCGAACAGTCGTGATGTTGTATATGTTAATATTGATGTGAATCTATGCTACTAGTCCAAGTCTTGAATCACTCAGTTGCTCGCTTAAAACTTGCAAAGCACAAGTCTGTCATAAGACGAACAACTAAGCATAAGAAAGAAAAGAACAAGGTCAAGTCTATCATGGACCAACGACCCACACACCACTACGAGGCTAAGTCCACAAGAGACCAATAGCCCAAATTATTAAAGGTCAAGTTCTATAAGAACCAAATAACCAACTTAAAATTTTTATTGTGTTTACCTTAAGAGAAAGGAACACTTACAGACATGAAAACATGTGCAAAGCAATAAGCGGGCAGTTGAGTAAAACAGAGAAATAAAGACAAGTTGTAAATTATCAAAGGCATTTCATTCCATTGTCCAAAAGATGATTACAATAGGGATAATGCAATAAAGTACAAGGGTATCCTATTGTAAACTAGAGCCTAGGATCTTCATGCTAGAGGAAGGGGAGCATCTGCACTGGTGGTCGCTTGGGAACCTGGCTGCTCGCCTTGGACATTCGAAGTGCCAACCCCATCTATTGGTGTCAGGGGAAGAGAAGACAACCCATCAAAAACTTTATCGTTGGTCGCCGCTGGGGCTGCCTCTGGCTGGCCGCCATAAGTAGGGGGCACAATATCAACCTCCTCGCCAAAGATATCCAAAGGAAAACCCAAGGCGGCCAAGTCGACGACGAACAGAGTTGAGCTGGGAGCAGGAGGATAATTCTTGACATACTCGATGAAGTCCGCCTTCATCGCACCACAAATATCTTGTTTGTGATTGTAGGCGAAGTGAACGGACCTCAGACACTCAGCAAAGGCACAAATATACCCGAAGTTGGTCTTGTCCAATACCTCCTGCTCGAGGACCTCGTAATCGATCATGTCTTTGTGCTCCTCCTCCAACCTTTTGATTTGCTCCTCGGCGACGAGCAGGTGAGCAACAAGGTCTGCTCACTCTTTCTTAGCCCTCTCAGCCCGCAGGTCGACAGTCTTTACCTCGAGCAACATTTTTTCTGAATGTTCGAGAGCGCTCTTCTCACCAGCCAGAGAGGCCTCCATCTTCTTCTCCATTAGAGCGAGCACCTGAGCATGCTCGGCATCCTTCGCCTTAAGGGCAGCATCCTTCTCCTCCTCAATCTTTTCAATGTGGCGACCAAGATCCCGGTTTGTCCGCTCGAGCTCGGTCACCTGGTCGAGCAGCATTTGAGACATCACCATTTGGTGACCAGCATTGTAACTCAACAGACGAGTGTTATCACTCGCACTCTGACCAGCGACAAGCTCGTCGGTAGTTTTGGTCCAAGTTCGAGGAACCTGCTCGGTTGCACGATGCACGTGAGCATCTGGGATATCATGGAATGAGGAGGGTGCATCCTTGACAACATTAAAGTGGTGGAGTGTCGTCCCCCGACCCGCGTAGTGCTTGGGATTATACCTAAATGCATAAAAATAAGAATTTGACACGATGAGGCAAAGAAGCGAACAACAGAACCGTAAAGGGCGAGCAACTTACTCTTTGATCTTAACGGGGTCCCAACTCAGGTAAGAAGAGTCATTGGGGTATTTTCCTTTCTTGGTCGCCGCTACACTGGCGACCACTTGTTGCTCACCTACCACCTCAAGGGAGGTAGACTTCAAAGCGGGAGACCTTGGGGCACCGCTGCTCACCTCTTTGCCAGTTTTCAAACATTTGGAGGGGCGATCGTCGCCTTTGCTGACGCGACCACCATCGCCACGCGGCGCCTTCCTCCTGTCATTTTCCTTCTCTTTCTCTCTCTCTCTTTCTCTCTCTCCCTCCTTGTGTCCCGGGGAGAAGGAGGAGGTTTGGCTCCTTGCTTAACGCGAGCAGCACTACCACGAGCAGTGCTGCCGCGGGCAGTTGGATCTTGCCCCGATCGGAGGCGCATGATGGCAAGAGGAGGGTCCATCTTCTTCCTAGAGGGTTCCTGAGACGCCATTTGCTTTACTCTCTCGGCAAGCAAGTAATAAGATTCCGGGACAGGAGGTACGACGACGGTGACTTGTTGGTCTACAATGAATAAAGAAGAATCAGAAATACTAACGAGCAACAGAGTAATAAGCGAGCAACAGAGTAAAAAATGAGCAATAGGGTAATAAGCGAGCAACCGAGTAAATTAAGAGTTTCTGGGAATTTACCTTCAGGAATCGCAGCTTGTGCATCAAGATGATGAGGACTTGTGACTAAGCCCGCGAGCTTGTGACAGTGAGCCTTTGATAAATGAGTCAAGTAGCGATCAGCAGCGTCCCGGAGTGCAATGATAGCAAGAGTAAAGAGATACTCATCGCTCAAGTTGGGATGCCCCCACTTCAAGATCCTCGGACATGCAAAACAACAAAGAAAAAAAAATTAAAATTAGTCCTACTAAGTTTACAGTAAGACAAAACTAAGCCTACGTTTGTTATTCCCAAAGCCTTCAGGCGATGGGATGCGTGCCTGTCCGCCAGCAAATCCCCCAGTTGCTCGCCAATCCCCACCAATGAAGAAGAATTGGTCGTGCCAGCCCCTGACTTTGTTGGGAACTCCTTCAATCAACTTTACCCCGCTCCTCGCCTTCACATAGTACCATCCGACGCCGTCTTCATTTTGAGCCGAGATGGTTAAGGCATAATGGAGTTTGATCGTGCTAATCTTATTTTTATAACCCTCCAAACCAAAAGGGGTCATAAAAGCCAGTAGGTTACTCCAATCGTTCAGAGTTATTTGAGTAATCGTCAGATTCACATCCATCAAGAAGCGACCAATCAATGGGTGTACGGGGAGCTGGAAACCCGTGTTGAGCACGTCCAAATTGATCGCCGTACAACCAGGTGGAGGGCGATCAACCGTTTCTCCATCCATGGGGGCGTACATGAAGATATCAAAAGGAATTTTGTACGCCCTGCGGATGCTCGCCAGATCATCCTTAGTGATAATGCTAGCAATTTTGCTCGCCGCAAAGGCACTCTCTCGGGCCTTCATAATCACCCACCGGACTTGGCGCACCGGGCCTTTATCGCACCCGACGTGGCTGGGAGATGCTGGACTCCGCGCCCAACAACACTCGATGGAGTGGAGAAAGTTTTCGAGTGGCGAGCAGCATAGTCCTCCTACTCGTTGTCGTGGGCAACCCCTTTAGGGACTTTAGATTCCGGCATAACTTTTGACGTCGGGAAGTTGATCTCCTTCAAGAATTCCCAGGTGATACCAGGTCCTCGTTGTTCACCACCAATGACGCGCTGTTCGCCCGCTTGGTCGACCATCTTCTCTATTTCAGCAGCCACCTCCTCAGAGTCCTCCCCGAGATCAGAGGAAGTTTCTCTTTCTTCACAAGGGCGAGCAACTGGGTACTCACCCTCTTGCTCGCCTGAATGCTCGGCGACGTATCCCTCGACAGAGCGAACAACCGAGCTTGAGTTCGAGTCCGTATTTTCATCCACCAATAGTGTACGCGGGTTGCTCGTTAGGGTTTGACGAACAGATCGGTGAGGAACTGGAATCAGATCCTCCACGGGTCTTTTTCCCGAGTTTCACCCAGGTCCGGATAAGGAAACACTCGACGAGGGAGAATCCATTCAAATAATATGGAAGGGAAATTTTAAAATTTTCGGTGCCGGAGGGTATGATAATGGACGGCGGCGCGACGGAAGGACACCGGCGACATAGCGGAGATACAGCGACAGCACGGCAAAGGAGTGGCGGTGAAACCGCAGTCGCACGGTGGAAATATAACAAAAATCGAGAATGAGGAACAAGGAAGAAATTGAGAAAAGAAAACGAAAAAACGATCAATAGATTACCTTAGAAAGAAGAAATCACACGGCTATGTCTCGAATAAAATATGGAAATCACGAAGATGAAGGCTCGAAGGTTTGTCAATGGCGGAAATCTGAAATTTTCGAAAAGGAAGAGTAAAGAAGATGAAATTGCCTATTTATAAGGGTGAAAAACGGGGGCAAAAGTGCAATTTTTCAAAAGTAATAGGCCCCTATGTGCAAATAGGGGGCGTGTGACTGACGTGACGCCTCGCGTCCCGTACCTCGGGAAACCAAAAGTCGCGACATAAAGAGGCACACCCGACTGCTCACCCAAAGTTCTTCGATCAGACCTCACCTGCTCGACTGCTCGCTCTTCACAGAAAAAAAGAAGCTAAATCGTAGCTTAGTCTCAGCTGGTCAATCTATATCCCAACATGAGATCAAGCTAGGGGGCAATTGTTGATAGGTGAGCAACTGAGCAAAGGGTCAACGAAAGATAATCAAGACATCAAGTTTAATGGCGAACAACTAAGCAGGTAACTCACAACTGAGTAAGGCGAGCAGCTGAGCAAGGAGCCAGGGCTAGCAGCTGAGCAAGGAGCCAAGGCTAGCAGCTGTGCAAGGAGCCAAGGCTAGCAGCTATGCAAGAGTCCAAGGCGAGCAGCTGGTCAAAAGGCTAAGACGAGCAGTTGGTCAAGATGATAGCCATCCAGGCGAGCAACTGTGTAAAGGTCACAAATATGGAGCGAACAACTGAGAGAGTAAAGGTTCAAATACCAAACAAAGACATACAGGCGAGCAACTGGTCACCACGGAAAGCAACTGAGTAATCCTAATGGTCAAGTACAACATTGGGAACTCCAACAGTCAATCACTTAGATGTAGTTCAAGTGTCCTAACATTTGGCACCCATCCAATGGGCAATAGCTTAGATGTAGTACAAGTGTCCTAACACTTGGCAAAGATCTAATGGTAGAACAGCTAGGATAGTGACACATGACCCCTTTGTATGCGTATAAATACTCCCCCATTTGCATGAAATAATAAGGTCCATAATTAAAAAAAATACATCAAACTCTTGCAAATTTCATTCTTGATTCTTACTTATCTAAATCCATGATCTTGATTCTTGTTTGATGATCTTAATTAGTGAAAACAACCACTAATCACCTTGATTAAGAAAAGGTCATCAACAAACACATGTGTTGCACGTTATATGTAAGTAGTTAGTAATAATAAATAGTAAAGAAAATCAAGTCTTAATTAATCAAGATATCAATGATCCAATTTTTCAAGAAAATAACATGTAGAGGTTCTATTCAATTGCATGTGATTAAGATCATCACATGAATTTTGGAGAAATCTAACAGAAGACTCAAAAATCCAAATCAAGAAAAGAAAATTTTAATTGAGCAATCAAACATAATGCAAACGATATCTCTATTCTAAAATAAGGATATGGCTCGACTATGCAGCTTGCTTCCAGTTTGGTCATAGCATGAGGCTATCAACATAACACATTTGTTATGTTGTCTTCTCATACCATTAAATGTGCTAATATTGACCATCTTCCTGGAATTTTGTTCTCTATCAAATTTTCTATGTGATTCAGATTGAGAGCTTATCGCCTCTAAAGAATTGGTACCACGTGCCTTTGTGCTGCCGATCAAAGCATTGAAGATCACCATCTATGCTATTAACCGACATAAAAAATATATTTACTCTTCAAGAATTTTGATGAAGGAAAGAGAATAGATTAGTTCCACATAAATGACAGATCAAGAAAAACCAGCAGTTAAAATGTGATGTTAATTTCTGAATCGGAATGAAATCAAACACAGTATGTTCACCTACTTTATAAGGAATTCGAGAAATATACATAATTGAAGTTTTTGAATTTCATGAATAGCAAATTCCTATCGAACTTGCTATGAGGCCTCATATAGTTTCACATTTTCAGTACTACACATTTGAAAAAATGATAATATGTTGTTGTACAAAGCCAACTTTATTAATATGAAGCATTAAAAATAATACACTAACGTGTACCCACCAAAAGCCATCTATTTTCATCATGTTGAACATTGAATCAACTTCAGCAATTTGACCTTGGAAATGTATTATAGAGAGATGTAGAATGAAAATATGTGGGGAGTTGGATCCCACAAATCTTGTAATTAAGAGTACAGAAGTACACTCAACTAAATAACTTGCCTATTTGTCATGGGCACAAATTGCAGAAGAATATACCTCCTTTGATAAAGGAATGTTAAGAGTAACCAACAAATTCTAGCAAACATTTTTATAGGAAACATTTTCAATTTTATTAGTGCAAAAACACAAACATGTCAATTGAAATAAACAAATCAATTAATACCAGAAAACAATACCTTTGACTCTCTGACATTAGCCAATAAACAATGATAGAGTTTGAGATTAATTTGACTATTAACTTCCTGATGCTCATGATTGTCACCAGTGGCAATACCATTTTCAGACATTATTTTACAAAATAGTAAGCAATTGCAAAATGCATCACATGAGCAACGCTACAAAGTACCATTTTTCCAACTAATTCCTCATAGCCAAATTAACAGTATTCAAGCTACAAGTTATGTATGAGTGCTAAAAAAAAATCAAAATAATATGTAGCAAGGATAAATAATTATTAGGATCTAACATAACACATTTGATAATGACTTAATGAGAGAAAATTTTATTCTCTAACAAATAATATTACCCGGAAGTCGGAGAATTGAGGTTCATTGATTTCCAAAGATTATCTAAATCGTGTGCAGGCCAACTATGGACAACCTTGCTAGTTTTGATACACCTAGACACTGCAATTGATTGGTAACTTGCCTAGAGGAAAAATCATTTGTTATTTTTTCATTACTCATATTAAAAATTGCAGATAGCTTAGAGATCGGACAACCTCCATCTACCCCGTACACAAAAATGTAATCAAGTTGTTGAAATAATACACACAAAGATTGAAATAAGCAGAGTGGAAATTATTTACATGTTAGGGGTTCTCACTGCTCATTGTAGTCCATCTTCTTCATAGCATCAGAAAGAATCTAGCAATAATGGCAACATGAGCCACCATTGGAATCAATATGCACATAACTACTTCAGTTATTTAGCAGTCAATATAGACAAAGATGACTCACCTTAGATGCATATAACCAAGGGAATAGTAGAATAGCTTGCTTCCATCAAAGTTTCCCTTTTCCCCAGAAATCAAGATAAGAAATTCACCTGAAGTTAAAATCACTACATAGCTCAAATGTCAAATTTTGACAAAGTAATTCAACTCTGAATCGTTACATTAGAAGAAGATAATGTGTAATCCCAGAAACTGTAAGAAAAATCACTTTGACAAACATGAGCCACCATTGGAACCCATACATATAGAACGACTTTAGGTATTCATAGCAGTCAATATATACAAAGATGGCTCACCTCATAGGCACATATCTAGGGGAACAATAGATTAGTTTGAATCCATCAGAATTTTCATCTTCCCGGCCATCAAGATATGAGACACACCTAAAAATAGAATCTTTATATACCTCAAATCCCTAATTTTAACAAAGAAATTCAATTCCAATTCACCAAAGAATCAAAATCATAATTATTCCAATTATTTCTACCTTTACACGGGGTTTCAGGGCACAATTAGTTCATGCCATCATTGCAGTGAGATGTGTAAGCTATGAATAAAAAATCAATTTAGCTTCACCTAATAAGGGGTGCTAGCTAATTTGTGCAAAATAAACTTAGATTCTTCTTTTCTAAACTGCACCTCATAGTCCATCTTCTTTACTGAATCAGAAAGAACCTATCAAAAATAGAAATATGAGCAACCATTGGAAAACCATACGTACAGAACTACTTTAAGGCTATGTTTGGTACGTGAGATAAGGGTGTTTATCTCTACTTTATCTCCTCTTATATGACTGTTTGGTAGTATGTATTCCCCATCTCTCTAACCCGTTCAAAGTCGGATCCGGTACACAGACTACAGTTCTTTATCTCCAAAACACTGTTTGGGCTTGCATTCTGGAACACACCCTGGGGGTGTTATTACGAATCTCATCTAATAATACTTGGTAATAGCTGAGACAAATTGAGCGACAAAGGCAAGACTGAATCAGAGATTAAGGGCTACAATTCCTATCTTTCCTTCTCACAATTCAAATTTGAAAAGCCCCCTTTTTGAATTTCCACTTCATCTTCGTCGCATTTTTTGGAGGTCGATGGGAAAAGTAGATATTACGAATTCGTCACTCCCCTACCGGAGAAATACTCTCGTGACTACGGCACCGTCGTTTACAAGGTACCCTGCTTCTCACTAATTCACCTCAACCCACCGTATTTTTCGCTTTGATTTATTTTGCAATAGAGAATTCGAGCTCGATTTTTTCTACTTTGGGACATATACCAAACTAATTCACGTTAGATCTGTTCCGAATCGGGTTCGAAAAATTAAGATACTTTAGATTAACAAATTTGTGTGAATGTGTTTAGGGTTTTTTTCAATTGGGGAGAACAATATCCCCAGGTCCACATCCTCATATTTGTTTTCAGTTGTTTGTTCCTTGAATTTTTTGTTTACTAATTTCTTGCAGTGCGTTCCATTTGAATTGAATTATTTGTTTGGAGGTCATTGTGAATCGGAGGTCATTGTGCTTGAATGTAATTTTGGTCATTGTAGAATTTTGTACGTTTTATTTTAGGGACAGAATACATATGTTGGTTATTTTGTAGGCAGAACCCTGATACTGTGGGTAATTATGTGAGCAGAATGCTGATATCGTGGGTTTTAGTGAGGGCAAAATGCTGATTTTGTGGGTTTTAGTGTGGGCAGAGTCCTGATATTGTGGATTTTAGTGTGGGCATGTGGGTTTCTTTAGGGCAAAACTTTAATATTGTGGGTTTTTTTTGTGTGCAGAAAGAACAATATTGTGGGGTTTGTACTTTTTTTTCATCGGAATAAATATGTAGATTTGTGATATTGTGGTCATTGTTCTATCATAAGTATTTTGTTTATTACCGTGATGTCTCTGGCAGTGTGGATTGCTTTGACTCCCTTGTCCATCCAACTCCCATCATGTTATCTCGTGATCTGAAACGATGTGTCTTATACATTATGCTTGAAGAGATAATGCATAAAATATTCATTGTGCTCATAATTGTCTCTCACGTATTAAGCAATCGACACAGACCGTTAGAAGACGACTCTTTGGTCCTAAAAGGTATAGTATGATACATCGAATGCCCGAACAACTTAATCGAAAGAGTTGTTTGTATTTGCTTAGTGATTCCTCCTGCATTCAAAACCTCAGAATGGATCGCAATGCTTTTGCAAATCTATGTTATTTAATGAGAACATTAGGAGGTTTAAGTGATAAAAGGTAAAAGAACAAGTTGCCATGTTCTTGAGTGTACTTGCTAACCACCAGAAAAATGGAGTAGTCAAGTTTGATTTCTATAGATCATGTCATACAGTGTCGTGTTATATTCATTTGGTCTTGAAAGCGGTTTTGAAAATGCACCACCTATTTTTGGTCAATCCAACTCCTATTCCGGACAACTCCACTGACCCGAGATGGAAATGGTTCAAGGTAACTCTTTTTTATGCTACTCCGTGTATTAATAGATTAAGTTCTGATAATTTTGGTTCTCCTACTTTTGCATATGGATCACCATACTCTTGATCACATCATGTTTTTTTTAATAGGGTTGTCTAGGTGCATTAGACGGCACATAAATTGACCTCCATGTTCCGGCTAGCGATAGAGCTCGTTATAAATCACGAAAGGGGAGTTAATGGGGCAGTTGAAAGAGAGATGGAGAAAATGGACGGTTGAACCCTGGGAGTTGTGCTTCTATGTGGGCTTAACCGTCTTAATTGTGGGCATTTTAGGGTCATTCCGAGCAGGCCTCGTAGTGGGCCTCGTATGTGGGCAAATATATCAACCGTTTTTTTATATATTTTTTAATTTTGTAAATCCTAAAATTATTAGTTTGTAAAGTATCCAATTAAAATTATCAGTTTATTACAGTGGGGCACAGTGTGATATCTCGACGTCGTCTTTGAATCATTTCAAGTGGATCTATTTCATCCATGCATTGTTTTTAAGCTTTCTTGTTGTCATGTTTGTTCGTTTATTATTTTCAAATGTTGTACGTGGTATTATTGTAATTGCACCTATTACGCTAGTGAATTAATTGAGGTCCAATCTGGCCAATTTTGGATGCTCGAATGTTATTACAATGGTCAAATGTTTTTAAATGTGCTTGAATATACATTTTCTTTACATTTTGTTTGGATTTTATGCAATTTTTTATTGTCGAATGTTGTGAACATACCATCTTTCCAAATGGTGTCGGGATAATGGGGGCGGCTTTTATGCATTTACATATGAGTTTCATATAATCAACATGGATGTCCTTCAACAACAATATAAGCACAACCCCAATCACATATATAAACAACTAAACGCAATTTATCATATATAAACAAAGATGCACAATAGATATAACCAAACATCCCCAATCCGACTTAAAAAACTTAATACTTACATAAACAAGTGTTGATTCATAGTTCAAAAGAGAGCCTTATGAAAGGCATTGCTATCATTAGCAACAAAAAATAGAGTGAGCATCAAAAGGAGAATAAGTTCACAGCATCAAAACAAGCCTTCACATACATCCAATGGCTTAAGCAAACATTCATCAACCTAAGCGCTTCCATACTGCCCTGCAAGCAGTTTACGTATAAACAGATTACGTGTCACCTAGCTTACGCCATCCATGTCGCAGGGCCCATCATCGGCAGTTTCATCACAGTGTTCCGGAGCATACGACCCACTCCCAACCTCCTCAATAGGAGTGTCATCGTCGATAAGATCGTTCACAGCTTGCATCACGTCCTCGGCTCTCTCCCAAGTTGCCCGATCCTTACCAAATACCTCGAGCCAATCATGATACATCGGCCATGCTTTGAATCGTATGTTGAGGGCAGTTGGATCTTTCTGATTACACAAGAAATTATATAATCATCACATAATGCATCAAGCAATGAAACCATATTTAAGTATGTTGAAAATTTGCAAAAAACGCATTTAGTTTAATATCAAAAGAATGAACCTTCACGGCTCTTTCCCAAGCCTCGGAGTTGCAATCAATCATGTTTGTTGCACTGTTGAAGCCAATGCCGGCCCCGTGCATTATCATCGTCTGAAGGAAGCCCAATGTCCTCTTCCAAAGAGTAAGTTTTGACTTTATATGAGGCGATTTGCGGAGGTCGGTCCCCGGGAATTCCTCCATCAGTAGCTCCTCCAGTTTCTTCGTGAAACCCGGCCTAAACCCATTCTCGGCCTTCCACCCATTCTTGACAAGTTCCTTCATTTTTTCGAGCAATGCAACCTCTTCTTTCTCAGTCCATGACCTCCTCACTCTATCGGTCTTCTTTCCTTTGCATTTCAGATTCACCCCCGTGGAACATCCACCTCTCTCCATTACTACGAATGCAACAAGTATAATATATAAGATGCGGAATACAAATCACAAATTAACAAAAGTGGCACATTCGTAGTCTTTGTTCAACAATTTATACAGAAGATTGAAAATCAACAAGCTACAATTAATAATTAAAAGACACCCACACCAGAATTCACAAATTTGCCCACAAATTCGATTTAACAGATTCCATCAAGTTTACACACAAATTAACCCTAAACCCAAAAACAATGACCACGGAGAGATTCGGGTATTATTCATAACTCAGATGCTTTAGATATCAAACAAAAACAAATATGAGAGCACACCACACATTACATGCTTTAAACACAAAATTAACATCACAAAATGCATAAAAACATGATGGTCAAGCTTGCTCCATGAATAACAAAGAATTTACTGAGTTTATATGGTGATTACAGCAACGGGATGAGTGTGAGGCAAGGTAAGAGACATACCTCAGTGAAATTCGTGCGGAAGGAGATACGTGAGCTACGAGTGTCCGCCTCCAGGTAAGCTTCGGGTATTTCTCTCGTGGACGACCAAATTTTCCAGAAGCTACGGGGTGAATAATTCTTAGAAGAACCCTAGATATGAGAGGAGTAATTGAATGAATTTTCCTAAAACCAGCTGATGAAAGGATTTATTTGGGCAGCAATTTGGGCTTGTTTTCCCCCCTAAATGACCCAAGACAATAATTCACAATTTTATATCATCTACCAAACACTCAAATTAAAATTATATCTCTCTAATATCGCCTACCAAACACTCAAATTAAAATTATATCTCTCTAATATCACCTACCAAACACCCAACTTAAAATTATATCTCTCTAATATCATCTACCAAACACTCAACTAAAATTATATCAGTTTTAATACATCATACCAAACAGAGACATTAAAATAATATTCATTTTAATAGATCATACCAAACACAGGTATTACACACATATATCACCATTTTTTATACTAAATTAAATACTAGCTACTAATCTAATATATGCTACCAAACATAGCCTAAGTATTCAACAACTAGTTTATAGAAAGATAACTCACCTCATATGCACATAACCAAGGGAACTATAAAATAATTATGTTCCATCAATATTTCCCTTTTCCCAGCCATCAAATAAGAAATTCACTTGTAAATGAAATCTCTAATTTTGACAAAGAAATTCAACTACTATAAGGGCCAATCATTTTACTTATTTCGTAATTGGTGAATTTTTTTTATACTAATAAGACACATTTTATTGTCCTGGGGGAAATAGATTGATGATCAAGACTTCTTATAGTTGGGGTGGCAGTTATGCTTGTAAGCGGGGAGGGCTGAGGATCGGCGCCTCCTCCCAGAATAATTGCAGCCACATTCTTTGGTTTCGCCCTCTATCACTCGATTCTTGGTGCTTGTATTGTCTAAAAATAGTCTAAAAAACACCACATTAGATTCATCTAAAAAACTTGAAATTACACTTATCTCCTAAGTTCATTCAAGACTCTAGCCCAAGAACATCGCATATAAGCAGACAATAGAGACAAACATTGACTAAATGTATTTAAAAAATAAAAGAATTGAAAAATTTAGCCAATGTTTCTTTGTTGTTTTCTCTGGTGACCACATAATAAACAACCATAGTTTTGATCTTTTTGCCCCTTTTCTCAAGACTCGAGCTTTTACCTAATTGATTATGGTCACTGTTCAAATTCAAAATCGCCTAATCTTGAAAATGAGACAGAGCCTTGGAGGCCATTGATATATATTAATGCATCGCCAATTCAACTACTAAATCAAATCAAACATAACTTAGATCAACATACGCAACTAAAAGTAAAATAATCTTCTAACTTTTTCAAATACCACCAAGAAAAATAAGCATTAAAAGTTAGAACATACAGAAACACAAGGATATAGAAAGTACAACTTCCCTATAAATTATTCCTTGGAAATCAACCAACCAGGCATTTCATTAAATGGGGCTGAATTATCGGTTACAATTGTCCTCACCATATGTTTGTAAGGCGGAATTACATTGTTCTTGATATTAGTTATTTCAATAGGGTATCTCCTAAAGTCTGCAAGAACAAACATAGCAGAACCAAGCTTTTCCTAGCAAATAACATGCTATTGGAATGACAAGAAACAATCAAATAATTTCTCCAACCATTTTTTTTCCATTCTTCTCAAATTTCCAATAACTCAACCAATCGTTCTTGCAAAAGCCCATCGTCACTAATTTGATTCCCCAAACATTTTGAATGTCGATATAACTTAAAGATAAGAAAAAGGGTACAAAAAGTACATTCGTTTCAAATACATCTATGTTCAGATATCCCAAATTTGTTGAGGATTTCAAGGTTGCAGAGAAAGCAACCATTGCAATTCAATCACTGATCAAACAATTAACTGAAATTATGAGATAATGATGATAATCAATGACATTTACAGTTTTAAATAACAGTAAATCGGAGGTTTAAGCACAAACATAGTAGTTTGGTTTAACCGAGGGAACAACGTTTCGGTTACAACGCTCGTTGATTAGCCATCATCCCCTGTAGGGTGCCTAACACGGCCAATTTGCAACTGCATCAATTACGCCGTCGTCTGCCACTCGTCGGTTAGCCATCGTAATGGGGAAAACAATAAGAAAATTGGTAAATCCAAATAGAGTTTTAGAGCATTTGCGTTTATAATATTTTTAGTGGAGATTTCATGATTCTTGTTTGAAGAAGATGGGCAAATAGTGGTCACAAAAGATATTAAAGGTTGAGGGAGTTAATTTAGCGGTGATACTAATAATGAAAATCGTGTTATGCCACGCCAATCTTTCACCGCCATGGCTTTGAATCTGATCGGTATGAGAGAAATGAAGGGACATGGGTCAGTGAAGTAACAAATAAAGACGGGGAAAAATGGATACACAAGTGGGGTTATCAATGTAGGGATAAAACTGCACAATATAAAAGATGATAGGGGTAAAATGGTCCAAAAGTAATTTACCAATCCAAGCCACTTTTATATATATTTGAAATTAATTCTGGGCAGTCGCTCCTTCGCTCGTCTTCAAGGTAATCACTGTAATGTTCAAATAATCGTTAATTCATCTTGAAAAATTGACTGACCAATCGAAAACTCATTCTCAACCTAAATAGACAAGTTAGATGAGGGAAAAAGAAAAGCACCATGTACATCGTATTATAATAATCCACATGTGAGTCATACTCAATAGATTACGAATTTACCCTAACTTAGTGAAGATGGAGAAGACTAGTAAATCGATGTCGCTGCAATTTATTCATATTTGAAACGAACAGAGCAATACTCAACAAATTCGAACTTTAACCCTAAGTCAGTGAAGACGGAGCAAGTCAGTAAATCGACAAATTAATGACAGCTTATTCATACTCGACACAAATAGAACAATATTTGATAATTTCGAACTTTGCCCTAATCTGTGAAGATGGAGAAGGTTAGTAAATAGAAAGTTCGACGACAGTTACCTAATAAATTCGAACATTACCTCGATTGATGCTGAAATCCAGCAAAAATGGAGAAGGTTAGTAAATCATAAGATCTACGATAATATTTGACATTAGTATTAGTAGATCCCACAGTCCTTCAAAAAATTCAAACCCAAATGTCAATTTTTTATTTTATTCAATTGAAAATTACAATTAAATAATTCTGAACTTTACATATCAGTTAAAAGGTCTGGTGTCTCACAGTGATGTGGCAGTGTTATAACTTCAACTGTACAAAGCCAAAAACCCTTGCTTCATTCACCATTCTCACTTGTAACGCCCCTACACACAAATCAACCAAAAAAAAAAGAAGAAAATCACTCAGATTACCTCTTCTTCCCGTATAATTCTGTATCGGAACGTCTAATTTTCGCCGGAATTTGTTCTACTTTTAATTTATTGGTACAATTTTTTTTTTCTCTTTCAATTTTTGGGCGGGAGAGAAACAGGTGGAGAAATGGCGGAGGTGGCGCGGCAGCTGACGCGGGAGGAAGAGAAGCAAATCATCAGAGACATTGCTGTAGCCGCCGAAGCTCAGACCAAAGTTGGGGGAACTTTCTATTTAATCACCCAGAGGTAATTTTTTTTATTTGTTCTCAATCGTTTCGGCGAGTGATGCGATGGATCTATTTTGAGATGCGACGTGTGTGTTTGGTGTTATTTAATTGTATTTGTCTTCTTTGATTGGGCGATTCGGTTGATGTATGTTTATGTCTTTAACCGTTCTGAACTGTGGATCAAAGAGGATTAGGGTTTAGGGTTATAGCTCTCTCAGGATGCTTGATTCACTGGATATGTTTTTTTTTTTTTTCTTTTTTTGTTTATGGCTAAATGTGGTTGGTTGTGGAGAGACTGAATACAGAATGATATGAAATACAGCTGGTTCTTGCTTTGCTTCCGTCTTAACATCAGTAATGTTTTAATTAATTTTGTGGGATGGGATAATTAGTCTCATTTAGGAAAATCTACTTTTTGAAGTGATGGGTTCCTGATATTCTTTTGCAAATTTTTATTGTCTATATTCTATTAACTGAATTTGGTTGTACTAACTTCAAATTTATATGCAAGCTCGCGTTAGATATCTCAAAGTGACGCTTTCTTTTATAAGGTCTAGAGTGAAGCCTATGAGCATACATGTTTGTTTGACTATAAGAACCTGAGATCCATGGAAAAAGATAAGAGAGAGTTGAATACTGGTAATTATGGAGTCTCAATACAGTACAATCACTATCTGAAGGTGTGTTGCATGTTTTTAAATCAGAATAATTCAATTAGACCTGAACATATTCAGATTGTGTACAAGTATTGAGTATTACCATTAGCAAAAATATGAATTTGCATGTCCGTCCAAGAAGAAGAGGGACAGATACCGATTAGTTGCCAATGGAATCAACCTTTTGTATTTATTTACTCTATCTCATTTTCTTTAAATTCAACTTCTTTGATGGTTCAGGGAGGACATACCCTCCCGCCTGCTCAAGCTAGTTCTAATTCACTGCACTTGCTTGAAGCTCAGGGTGTTTTTCTCTCTCTGATGCTGCATCTTCTGTAGGATCAGTGCTATTGTTATGTTACCAATCTTGTTTGTTCCTTTCTGCATATTGGTTATGGTATCCACTTATTTTTGCATTTTGGCTTAAACATGAAATTGTCTCATTCTTCTTCTCTGAAATTTTAATCATGTTTCCTGACAGATGGTGGCAAGAGTGGCTTGAGTATGTAAATCAAAACCAAACTAGCAACCTGAATGACGGATCTTCTTCTGAGCATCAAGATTCAGTCAGCTCGAGTGCATTGAAAAGGCCGTCTTCCATTGACAATTCTGATTTAGTAGATGATTCGGTTTCTGAGGATTCTGGTATGGGCATTGAACTTCATGATACCTTAGTTGAAGGCACTGATTATATATTGCTTCCTCAAGAAGTCTGGAATCAGTTATATTCATGGTGAGTGAGAAGTCATTCTCCTGCAATTCAGCCAACACCAGTGTATTATATTTTTATTTACACAACTAATTTGATGAGTTTTCTATATAATCTGAATAATTCTCCATGATTTGTGAATTGAAAAGGAGATTTTAGCTTCTCTAAATCATTAAGCAGCTATTGTTTTTAATGGTGTATGCTTCTTCACTAAGGCACCATACTTGCATGCTTACGTGCCAGAGTATGATCCACAATACGTGAAAATACTATGCTTGCTTGCATACTGATGGATTTGTACAAGTATATTATGCTGCACTTATTTACTGCAAAAATACAAACTATAAATACTTGAACTCTTAATGTGACCGGTTACCAAATGTTCTGACATAGAACTATATCATTGGTGTAATTTAGGTATGGAGGTGGTCCTCTCTTGGCCCGAAAAGTTATCAACACCGGTCTTTCTCAAACAGAAATGTCTGTAGAAGTTTATCCTCTACGGCTCTTGTTGCATTTGATGCCGAAAGGTGACCGTTCTTCCATAAGAATTAGCAAAAAGGTAGTATAAATGTGTTTCTTCTTTATCAAAGAAAAAAGCAACTTCTCTTTTATCCCGAACACTCATTTATTATTACTTTCCATCTGTCAGGAAACAATTGGGGAACTTCACCGAAGAGCTTGTGAAATCTTTGAGCTTTCACCGAAGCAAGTAATACCTCTTCCCAGAGGATACATATTCATTGTTTGGTTTTCTTCAATTCGTTTTGGTCTATTTCTAAAGTCAAGCTTTGAAATTTCTTAGGTATGTATATGGGATTACTTTAGCCACCAAAAGCATGCATTGATGAACGACATGGAAAAGACACTCGATGATGCAAATATTCAAATGGATCAGGATGTACGTTAAATTTTAATCGGCCAGTATAATATCTTTTTTAAGACCGCTATCTCTCCTAAAATAAGCTTTACATTGGTGTGCCTCTGATCCATAAGTTTATTTGTCTTATTATGTGATTTCCCATTTGGAAAGCACTAAGCTTAATTAAGCTGTTGCTATCATTGTGTTTAAAGTTTCCTGAAATGCTCCTTGTTAGAGATGTCAAGACTAATGAGTTATATTAACATTAATGCTTTTATCTTTTGTTGAAGTTGCTTTCAGATTGCTCATTTTCTTTCTTTTACAATTATAATGCTTCATTGGTTTATTGTATGGGCCATTTACATAGGACTCAAATTTGTTCTATATGTGCTTCTAAAGAATCGTAAGTTTTTTAAACTGCCGCATGTGGCACTGTTCTCAGTTTGACCCGGGTTGTAATTTTAAGAATTTAGGTTTCAGCTTGGACTACTATTTTTTAGTTGTTTAGATTCTTTCGCCGTGGATCTTCCACTCAATTTTTATTTGTGTTAACATTTTACTGGTGCTCCACAATTTTAATGTGCCGACATTCTTATATGCATTTTATAACATAACCATTTCCATCAGATTAATCTTGCTTCCACGTGTTTACCTATCTTGATTTTGGATTGCTATACCTTACCTTTTTTAAATTCTACTTCCCATTTATTCATTGAGTGGTTTGCAAACTTCTTTCTCCTTTTCATTTCCTTTTTAAGATCTTTACGGATCTGAGTATAATCATTGCTTTCCCATTATTGATTATTGGTTGCTAATTAGTTAAGTTTGCCTTGATTATGGTGTTCATTATATTTATTACTTGATACTGGACGACGTTCTGATGTTCTATATTTCCTTGCAATGTATGAAGCAGATCTTGATAGAGGTTATCAACAGTAAAACTGAGGTTGGAATGCGTTCCCACCAGGAGAACGGATCAGGAGAAAATGGAAACCTTGTTGCATCACCTATGCAGTTGACTTATGCAACTTCTGGAGGTTCATCAGCAAGCAAGTATTCATCAAGAAATGGTTATTCGGAATCACACTTTCAAAATCTAAATATGGAGAAGGCATATGGATCAAGTGGTGTCAGTACAAGGGGATCTACTTGTGGTCTCACTGGACTGTTGAATCTTGGGAACACTTGTTTTATGAACAGTGCAATACAATGCCTCGTTCATACACCAGAATTTGCTCGGTATTTTCGTGAAGATTACCATCAAGAAATCAATCGACAGAATCCTCTGGGGATGGTTGTAAGTTTCAAAACGTTGATGATACGACTCATTAAATGTTCATCTACTGCTAAACCTTTTACCGCCTTCTTTTTCTGTAAAAGAATCTGTGAGGAATTGCTTATTCTGTTGATAAAATCTTATTTCCTTTTCATTCCATGCAATTATATGTAACACATGCATGGGGTATTTTTTAGATTGGAGACTTGGTTTCATTTTTACTAAGGAACTAAACCCTGCACTAAGGCTTACTTTGTTGTTATAAGTATCTACTTCTAGGTATTTATGATCATGGAGCCTGATTGACTTAGTACCTGGCTTTTGAGTTGTGAGAACTAGGACATTTATATGAAATTTTCTGCATTGTTATTGCATTTAGATTAAGAAAAAGTCGAATGTTATGGCTAAAAATAATATTGATTGTGAGGGTTATCATTTTCTGATTTAAGATAAATCATGCAGGGTGAGCTTGCTTTAGCATTTGGTGACTTACTTAGAAAACTGTGGGCACCAGGGCGAGGTCCAGTTGCCCCCAGGCCGTTTAAAGCAAAGTTAGCTCGCTTCGCCCCTCAGTTCAGTGGATGCAGTCAACATGATTCACAGGTTCGTGCTCAGTATAAAACTTTCACGAGCTTGGTTATATTGCTCGAAGAAAGTCAATATGGTGCTTTTCTGTGTAGGAGCTCCTTGCTTTTCTGTTAGATGGGCTTCACGAAGATTTAAATCGAGTCAAACACAAGCCATATATTAAGTCTAGAGATGCAGATGATCGACCTGATGAAGAAGTTGCAGATGAGTATTGGGCGAATCATATTGCTCGTAATGATTCAATCATTGTGGATGTATGCCAAGTAAGTATATTAGTCTTGGTTTATTAGAATTCGGCTACTGGATCTTTTTGCTAGAATCATGGTCTATTAGAATCCAGTTGCAGAAGTTTTTTTGCTTAATTTGTGAGTTAAACTGGATCATAAATCTTTGAATTTTTATATGTGGAATTCACATTGAATCCACTGAAACACTTAATTGACTATACTGATATGAATCCAGTTGGGTCATCCATTTTTCTTTATTTCTTTTTATTAAAAAAAATAAGTTTTAAGTTTTCTGTTTGGCAGAAAACAAAATATATTGATTGTCTAAGATAAGAAGGGAGTACCAGTTTGAAGTTTCATAATCTTACTTATAAGTTTCGTCCGCGCCTACCCAAAAAATACCCATCCACCATCTGGAGGATCTTCCTATCCCACCTCAAAGCTCCTCTCTCCAGCCCTAGAATCCCCAAAAAAGAGGAACATAAAAGATTTAGGGGGGAAAAAACCCTCAATTGATTGTTCGATCAAAATGTAGTTCTATGGTTTCTTTTATGTGTGCTGGTATACATTTTTTTATTAAACTTTGCAACATGCAAATATTTGGGCACTTACTTTTAAGAAGTTTTGATCTTCTCACTATTACATATAACTCCGACAAATAGTGCACATTTGCGTCTTTTAATTAGGTCTTGGCTTGGCTGATTTAAAATCCAAGTTGATTCCTAGCTGTATTGTATTATACAACTACCTTGTTAGATATAGTTATGTATCTAATAGTGATAGATGTTCAGTTGGTTTGCTCCCAACCTTATTGTTTCAAAACGAATTCCATGCTTCAATTCTCGTGTCTCTCTAGATACTGCGATCTCCTGTTTACATTTGCGTAACACAAATCATCTTGTTAATGGTTTTGGTCACATTTGGTGTACAGGGTCAATACAAGTCAACTCTCGTCTGTCCTGCTTGCAATAAAGTCTCGATTACATTTGATCCGTTCATGTACCTGTCCTTGCCACTTCAGTCTGCTACCGCTCGTAGTATGACAGTAACTGTTTTTACTTGCGATGGAAGTGCCCTGCCAGCAGCTTACACAGTAACTGTGCCAAAACAGGGGCGTTGTAGGGATTTGATCCAAGCACTCAGTAATGCTTGTTCTTTGCAACTGAATGAGAAGCTTCTCCTTGCAGAGGTTAGCAAAGTTAATTGCTTGGTGGTCTCGTAGAAATCATGTTCATGGGTTGGTAACTGATTGTTTATTTCTTTGTTGTTGTAGATAAGAGGCCATTTAATCTACCGGTTCTTGGAAGATCCATTGATATCATTATCTTCCATAAAAGATGATGATCACCTTACTGCCTACAAGATCCCAAAAGTTTTGAAGAAGACAAAGTTCCTGCAGTTGATTCATCGTAGGGAAGAACAGTACGTGCTACTTATTTAAGATGTTGTGCTTTAAGAAATTCTATGATATATTTACTTTGTTCAACCCATATTACTTTTTATTTTAATATAATCCTGCTGCTGCTTTACTTCCGTTCAATTTAATATCCTACTCTTGTTTGTGTATGCACACAGGGGTACTGGAAATGCTCAGAGCACTCTTGGATGGAAGCCTTATGGAACACCTCTTGTTTCACCAATCTCCTGTGACGATACCATCACTAGAAGTGATATACAGCGGATAGTTCATACTATGCTCTCACCTATGTTAAGAACAAAAGGCACAGGTGCTGTAACCACAAGCAATGCATCAGCAGCTCCATCAAATCAATCTCATACTGATTCTAATATTGCTGATTCAAAAAAAGGAAATGGTGGCAGTTCTAAAACAGTGTCCCTGCAGAAACTTCCATTGCAGTTGGTTGATGAAAATAATGCTTGCATTGATTTAACTGTGGGTGATGATAAGGTGGTTAAGTTATCCTCATCTTCCATGTCGATACTTGTATTTGTTGACTGGTCGCAGAAGCTTCTGGCAAGCTATAATACCAGTTACATAGACAATCTACCCGAAATTTGTAAATATGGGCATGTAAGTAAAAAAGCTCGTAATGAACCTCTTTCGTTGTACACTTGCTTGGAAGCTTTTCTGCGTGAAGAGCCGTTGGTCCCTGAAGACATGTGGTAAGCTATTTGACTAAATCAGTTGCTAATCTGCCTTTTTCCGATAAGTCTCCCTCCACCAAAGAATTCTGTAAATGACAAATTGTGGTTACTCACATTGGATCACATTTGTCTATGTGTTTATACTGAAGGTACTGTCCTCAATGCAAGGAGAGGCGCCAGGCAAGCAAGAAGCTGGACCTTTGGAGGCTTCCGGAAGTTCTTGTTATTCACTTAAAAAGATTCTCTTACAGCAGGTCAATGAAACATAAGCTCGATACATTTGTGAACTTTCCAATTCATGACTTTGATTTGACAAATTATGTTGCAAACAAGAACAACACACAACGTCAGATCTACGAACTCTATGCCTTGACAAATCACTATGGTGGCATGGGAAGTGGACACTATACAGCCCACATTAAGGTTATACCATATTCTTTCTTCTTCCATGCCTTGTCTTTTTGTTACTCTGGATTAGGCATGTGATCAAATTTCCTTGTCAAAGTTCCAATCTCTTTCTTGATATATATCATTTCCGTTGGTAATACACTCTAGTTCTGGTGGTTGGTTTCATGTTAATATTTTTCATCCACGGGTTAATTTTGATGTGAGGTCTAGTAGAATTCACCAAGTGAAGAAATTTCTAATTCACATATATTCTGTTTGCAGCTTTTGGATGAGAATAGGTGGTACAACTTCGATGATAGCCACATATCACCAATCAACGAAGATGATGTAAAGTCAACTGCTGCTTATGTTCTATTTTATAAAAGGGTCCATAGTGATAGATCTTCTGCCAGCAATGGAGTCAACTCGACTGTAGGCGGCCAAAATCTCCAATAGCTAATGAGTATACTTGGCAGCATTTGTCTGTAACTTATTGCTAAGTAATTAGAGAAGTTACAATCCACAGGAAATTAGGAGCTTACAGTTAGCAAAGGCTATGATGTATTGTTGTTAACTACATGGTAAATTAGCTGGTCTGCTATCAACCTTTTGAACTACAGAAAATGCTTGGTAACTACCTTTTGGACTACAGAAAATGCTTGGTAACTACCTTTTGGACTACAAAAAATGCTTGGTAATAGCATGTTTTGTTCATAATTTATTGTAAAATCTCTGCCCATTTATTTCGTCTGTTCATTTGTTTTCTTTATATGAATAAATCGTCCTTTTCAAATTCTGTTATGGAGTAGACTGCCTTATTACATCCGGTGTGATCCACTGAGGCGTAAAAAGGTACTTTAAGAAGAAGGATATTGGATTGATGCAAAATTGGCGTATGCATTCTTACTGTTTGTTTTAAGAATAGCATATACTACTAATATCCAGCTACAATACGGCCTCTGAGTCTTTCTGCATCATCTTCGAATAAACGTTTGTTCTTGGTGGTTTTGCACGTCGATGGGCGGTCGTCTGGGGCCATTCACCCACCGTGTTTTGGACTAGACAGTGTGTCTGCATGCCTCTTGAGATAAGATGACCTGCTTTTTGGGAGGTTTAATCTGGACTATGTTTGGTTGCTGAGTCTGGTCATCATTATATGATCGATTGATATGAAGAAAATGTAGTGATGTAATAATGATTTTCACCTAAACGAAAAGCATAGAAGATAAATCTATCAGTTTGGCAAGCTAGCTTAGCAAAGTTGAGGGGGTTTGTTGTCAAAATGGTTGGGCCTGCTGCCTGCCACCATCCCCTAACCGAAAAAGAAAAAGAGAATTTTGCTGGGTTGGACATTTGGAAGCGTGTCCCAACACGGGCCTAAACGCCTCAGTACATCACAAATGCTATTTGCACACTCGATTAGACATTGATGAGTTGAGTGGGATGAGAGATGATGGGATGATAATTATTAGAAAATATTAATTGTTTAGTTGTTTTATTTACACTAATTATTTATTTATTTATTTACTCTAATTATTTTACAAAAAATATTAGTACAATGTTTAGGGTGATGATGTTATTTTCCTTTATTTATTTACTCTAATTATTTTACAAAAAATATTAGTTGTTTCATTCAAAAGTATTAATTGTTTAGAGTGACTATTTTTTTTTAATATCTTGGTTAATATTTTCTTTTATCAAACTTACATTTCTTAATTTTAGGTCATATCTTGTGTCTCTCCACAATCCACATATCCTTCCTTAATTAATTAAAGTAATAACAAAATTATTATAGGAGTGGTGCAGGAGGCAAAAGTGGAGAAGAATGTCTAAAATATGAGTTAATTAGAAACAAAGACACTAGTCTAAGGATTAGAGGGGTGTATAATACACTGGTTAAATGTAAATTGTCCTTGAACCTCAACAATGATTTACTTTGATATATTATATTATGATTGCTTCGGAAAACTGTTATGATGATCATTTCTTTCCGGCCTTAATATGAATCATTAATAAAATATGAATTTAGTTTAAGAAACACACATGGATGCAACCCTGATGAATTAATAGCAATCATATATTGCTGAAGTCGCCAATTAATTATGTGAATCCAAACTTCCATCCCATGTGAGAGTTCCCAATAACGTAATATCATAATCAAAACTCCAAATTTACATTTAGTCAACTACGTACTTTCCTTGAAGCAAAAGCAATAATGTTTGTTCCTCTTTGCATTGCAGACTGCAGTATATAAACTATTCATTCAAGAAATAAAATATTGAAACACAAATATATAGTGGAGGGGGAAGAAAGAAGAAGAGAGAGAAAGGAAGATGAAGGCACCTCCAAAATACACTGAGTTGTTCCTCATTCTAACTTTATTTTTCTCGTATGTGTATTCACAATCACAAGATTCTTGCAACTCACCTCTTTCCCTCCAAAGCCCCCTTCCTTTTGACACATCTTCTCTCCATTGTGTCTCTGTTTGGGGCTCTGAAAACTTCATCCTAAGGGTAAGTCTCCTCCCTCTCCCTCTCCCTCTCCCTCTCCCTCTCCACTTAAAATTCAATTTCGGACTTTTTCGCGCAAAAGTTGGAATTTTCCATTTTAATCCCATAATTTAAAACAAAAACAACATCGTATGATCTCCCCAGAAAATCAGAATCGATGTTGATCATACGACATCATTTCCGGTGATAATAGTACCATTTCCATTTGATAAGTTGAAAATCCCAAAATTTATGGGACAATTTTTTTTATAGGAAATTTTAACAATATACTCTCATATATTCATATAATGACAACGTTGAAAATAAATAAATCTCATATTCTCCTTTTTACCATATTTAATTTGTTTCAGTATGCGCAAGGTGAAGGTGGGGCAAATGTGTGGAACTTTGTGCTCTCAGCGCCAAACACAAATGGATACGTTGGAATGGGGTTCTCGCCAAACGGTCAAATGGTCGGGTCGGATGCGATTGTGGGGTGGGTCGGGTCGGATGGGACTTCGGATATAAAGAAGTACCATTTGGGGGGTCAAACACCAAATCAGGTGACAATTCAGTCCAGCGATGAAGGCCTGCAACTCACCAATTCGTCGATGCGCCTTCAATCGCAAACCAACCGGATTTACATTAGTTTTCAGCTGCTGACCGGGCAGCCCACCACTCGCCTCATTTACGCCGTCGGCCGCCCTACCCAGCTGCCCGTCGCCCCCAATTTCCGACTCGCGCAGCATCGGGATATGATCTCCACCCTTTTGAATTATGCATCAGGTTAGTGGAACACTTTTTTTTTTTTTTTTTTTTTTTTAACTATTTTTGGAGAGTTGGGTTAGGTGTGATTTGATGTCATTAGTTAGGACAAGGTCTAGAGTGAATCCTCACTTTTAATTTATTTTATTAATCTTAATTAAAAGACAAAAACTTGAGATTCACTTGAATTTGATTTATTGTGAACTCTAATTTTGGAAGTATCACTGTTTAAGGCAACACTTAAAATTCAGTATATTTTAAACAGTGACATTTTGTATGCTAAATAATGATACTTTATAAATGAAAACTCACTTAGAAATTTTTTGAACTTGAATTCACAAGAAACCTGCTCAAATTCTAAAACTTGGGTGCATTGGTGTATGGTACAACTTCATTAATTTTGATTCAATTTTGACAGTGTAGAAAAAGGGGAATATTATTATGAAAAATATGATTTCATATAAAAAGTATTAATTTGTATGCTAGAGTATTATTTTTTCAGTATATACATTTTTGTCAAATTCTTTTTACTAAATGCACTATTTTTCCCACCAAATTGGCCAAATTTGGATGGTGCACCATACACTAGACATACACAAGTAGTTCTCTGTCTTAAATGTTCAATTAAATTCAATGAAGATTCTTGTTAGAGTTTTGGAGTAAAATGATTGTTTAGAAAGACTAGGTGTAACACTGATGTCATTAGTTTTGGACCATGTCTAGGGAAGTGTAATTAATTGCGTTCGAATTTCGTATTTTATTTACCAGCACGATTAATATGGAATCTTTCATGTATTATTATTGTATAGTATTGTATGATCCATAAGTTGAAATTGAATTAGATGCAGACATTTGTGTGAAAACAATACTATACTATATTGTTAATAAACAATTGTACATATAATGTGATGTAATAGTGTCACATCTGACTGGCTCGTGCATTAAAAAAATTAAAATTCATCAAACTTAGTTGTAATCAATAAGATATATATATTTTAAAACCGCAGGCGTTTATTGACTCATTATATTTTTATAAGAGTGCAGTGCACAATCATTAGCTAAAGAAAAATAGTTCATTTGTGGGCCCATAACAGCTAATTTCTAAAGTGGTTGGTGTTGAGTGCAATTTGACTAAAGCCGGCTAACCAACCTAATTAGCTAATTAAGATATTGACTTAAGAACCAATATTCCATAATTTCTTGAAAAGTAGTAAAATGACAGTACGAAACAAAACACCTCAAATCTGATTCAATTTCAAAATATAATGGTTCGTATCAAATTATTTAAGTATATAGTGGAGTATTGTATAAGACAGTTTTATGTATGAGCCAGTAGCTTCACTCTTATTTTTACACCTCCTTTGCTTTAAACAGATTTGGAATTAGTGTTTTTTTCTTTTTCACAAAATTTATTACTTAACACTAATCATTACATAAGGGGTTAATGAGTAAATTTATTGTGCATTAGATATACCGTATAATTCAAGTGCATTTTTAAAACAATATCAATTGTTTTCACTGAGCATTTACAGTTGTTTTTTTGTAAACAATTAAAATTGTTTGGTGCAAACAGTTGTAATTGGACTAACTATTTAATAAAAATAGTTAATATTGTTAAAAAAAATACTCCCTCCATCACAGTTTCATTTTTCAATTTGCCAAAAAGGTTTGTTTCAATTTTATTTTATTATTTTCTAAAATATAAATAAAGTATATTCATCTTTTTAAACGTCACCTCATAAAAATTGCTTTATTCATTTAAATACCACTATTCAACTTTCGCATTAAACTCCTTGTAAAGTCTAACGGAAGAATAATTCTGGAATGGAGGGAGAGGGAGTACAGTTGAATTATGCAATGCACCTGTCTAACAAGTAACTTTTGTAAACAAAGAATACTAATTTTAAGTAAACACGCCATTTTTTTCCACTTGTTTATTATCTGAATGGCTATGTCGTGGGAGACTCATCTTTGTCTACTGATGTTATAATTTGTGATTTGTCCTGGTCGTTCTTTTAATGAGCCACTTACTATATGATCAGTTTAAAATTAGTTATATACTGTAACGAAGATCTGGTCAATATTAAATTTTTTTATAGGAATTCAAATTTTTCATACAAGGTGACATTGTTGTTTAGCCAACTGGTGATGGTCAAGGGCTCAAGTTGTGGATTACCGATTCAACTTTCAATGAAGTTTTTTAACTTCATACTTGTAATTTAATACATTATATCCATCATTTAATCTGCATTTGGCCAATGGGTAGATTTGCGTGAGATGGACTATAATTTAGAAATGATGTTTTAACACTTTAAGCGAAAATGAGTATTAATTTGTACTACCTTGTGAGACGAGTTTTTGTCTTTCTCGATATATCTTACACAATCCAATTTCATTTCCAAATTCGATTTTGTAATAAAAAATAAAAAAAAATCACACTCTCCCTACTAACATTTGCATGATTATTATTTTGTATAACAGGTACATTCAAAACAACAGGAAGTCCTCAGGCGAGTCTTCGGAGAAGTCATGGGCTTTTGAGCATGTTTGGTTGGGCCATTTTGATGCCCATTGGGGCAATGGTGGCCCGCTACATGAGGAAATGGGACCCAATTTGGTTCTATTCTCATGCCGTTATCCAAACATTGGGCTTCATATTGGGCCTCATCGGTGTGATATGTGGGCTTGTATTGGATAATCGCCTTCAAGCCAATGTCTCTAAACACAAAGCCCTTGGTATCACCATTTTCACTCTAGGCTGCCTCCAGGTCAGCTTTTCCTCTATTTGTCGATTTGGATACAAAGCTTTAGAAATTCGTTTTATCTCACTTAATCAATTTTATAGTATGAAATTTCACCATTACATTTATTCACTAATGTCATTACATGCATTCACTAATACCATAACTTTTTATAGTTTAAAATGTTACGATATTGGTGAATGAATGTAATGGTATCACTGATTACATGTATTGATACTAGTTTCATACTATAAACAAGTTTTACAAAAAATCTACACATTTTATTATGAGTAACTCCCTTGTACATTAGTTTACCGTGTAATTAGAAATGATATTTGTTGTTTACATTGGACAATATTATTATTAAAATAATATATTTTAATAAAATAATTAATAATGTTAAAAATACACACAAATACAAATTAGTTTTACAATGAAACTGATTCACCATATACTATATATTTTATTTTTTACTTATTTATGAGACGACCATACAATATTGCCTCAATTGTTTAACTTAAACAATGCAAGATTAATAAGATTTATAAAAATTGCAGGTTTTGGCACTTCTGATTCGACCCGATAAAGCAGCTAAAGTTAGACAGTACTGGAATTGGTACCATTTTGGTGTGGGAAGAATTCTAATACTATTAGCGGGAATAAATGTGTTTTACGGGATCCATTTGGGGAACGCTGGATCCTCGTGGAATGCGGGTTTTGCTGCTTTTCTTGTTGTCATATTCATCATCACTCTTATCATGGAGCTTAGGATGTGTTTGAGAAAATGATTTTACTATATTTTTTTCTTTTCTCGTGCTCATGTAATTTATATATTTTTTATTTTAATTTTTAGAGGATGGTCTTGTAATTTAATTATTTGTATGACTTCAAATTTTACTTTAATGATTATTGGGACATATTTTATTTTATTATTTGTGTGTCTCTCTAATCTTAAATACTGCGTTTAATTCACTATACATGCATGGGATACAAGATACCAATATAACTCTTTTTTATTCTTTTAATTGTTGGCAAAAATATTATGTGAATGAAACTCACGATAACTATTATCGTGAACAACAATTGAAACAACTAATACCTTTAATCAGCCATTTCCAAATCTCAATCCGTTTTCATTGGTCGTCGACATATCATGAATGATATCCTAGTTCTTAATGAGGCTCTCGATGAAGCCATGGGAAGAAAAATCGCTCGAATCTTATTTAAAGCTGATTGCACGAAAGCATACGATATAATTGATTGGAAGTTTTTGAACCACATGATGATACTATTAAATATAGCCCGAAATGAAGAATATGGATTCGGGAATGTTTGTTCTTCGTTCTTATTAATGGAAGTCCGTTGGGAATTTTTTAATGAAAGAGAGGGGTGGGACAAGTAGACCCGTTGCTCATTTTCTCTTCCCCGTTGTAGCCAAATGCCTTAACTGGCTAGTATCGAAGGAGGTAGAAAAGGGTGATTTCGAGCCAACTATCTTGGGGTTCGACGGAATTAGGGTAAAAATAATTTACAATATGTTGATGACACTCTCTTTCTTTGCTCTGGCAAACCGAAAAATATGGAGATTGATTAGGCATGAAATTGTTATGTTTTGTAGCCCGATTTGCCCATGTTTTGAGTGTATTTGATGAGTATTTAGAGTCAATTGAGTATCAATTCCATAAACTAATGAATTTGCCTCTTTGATATTCATAGTTGGAAATAGGGCGAAAAATGGAGTTCGTAGGACTTTGAATCGATTTAAACGGACTCCCGAATGAGAATATATATTGAAGAAATACGAAAAGTATGAGTTCGTGCGAGCAAAAGGGTCAGTTGACCTGAAGGAGGAGCACTCGAGCGAGCCTAGGTCGAGCACCTAGGCGCTCGAGTGATAGGGAGTCGAGTGTGTGTGGTGTTCTGTTGCCAAGGGGCGCTCGACCGAGCCTTGGTCGAGTGCTAGACGCTCGACTGATGAGGACTCGAGTGATTTTAAGAATTAAGTTATTTAAGAGAATTAAAACTAAACATCATAAATTATTCTAATTATGTATCAACATCTTACTTCTACGAGTTCATCCTATCCTAAGCATGCAAGGGTTCTAGCTTAGCATGCTAATTGAAATAACAAAAGCAATAACGATTATAACAAACATCTGCATACTCAAATTAACTAATGAATTGAAGAACATAAACAAAGAACAAATTAAAGTCTAAAAAATGTCTTCTATAATTTGGAAAATTAGGTTTAGAAGTCTCAACAATTCAAGAAAGAAGAATAAAATAATAAACTATGAATTCGTACTATCAAAACCTTGATTACACGGTGAAATCCTTGCTAAAACTCTCCATCTTCCTTCCAAGCTCTTCTTCTAACTCTAAGTATGGTAAAGTATCAATTGGTATCAAGTGGTCTATCAAAATATGCTTGGAAGGGGTATTTATAGGCATTGAGCCAAAATATGGTGGAAAAGGCCGAGAACGTACGACTTGGGACGTTGGTCGAGCACCTAGCGCTCAACCACTACACGGTCGTGCGTTCCTCTTGGACAGAACTCGTATGGTGCTCGATCTCCCTCTGGTTGAGCGCTAGGCACTCGACCTCTTCATGGTCGTGCGCTCCAAATGTCCAGAAATAATATGGCGCTCGACCCTCAATAGCTCGAGCGCCTAGGTGCTCGACCTAGGCTACTCGAGCTCTTCCCTCTTGAGCCAACTAACACTTTTCTTCGCTCGAACTAATACTTTTTGTATTTCTTTCATATCTTCTCATCCGGGAGTCCGTTTGAGTCGATTCAAAGTCCTACGAACTCCATTTTTCGCCTTCTATCCATCTATGAGAATCAAAGATGCAAATTCATTAGTTTATGAAAATATTATTCAATCGACTCTAAATACTCATCAAATTCACTCAAAACACGGGCAAATCGGGCTACAAAACACAACAATTTCACACTTAATCAGAGATCAAACTGATTCTGAGATTATTTAAATTAATGTCGTAGCTCCAAGTCAATTTCGACAAATGTGGTATTGCAGGCATTGGAGTTGAAGAGGACTTAGTTCTTATGATGGAGAAGTCTTTGAATTACAGAGTGAGCAAATGTGGAGCTAAATGTGGGAATCAATCATCGCAACTGGCCGACCTGTAATAGATCAATTAGAAAGATGAAAGGAAAGCTGACAAGGTGGAAATACAACCAATGAAATTTCTTTTGGAGGATAAATGACCTTAGTGAAGGCGGTACTCAAGGCGATTCTGGTGTATTACTTTGCATTCTATAAATTGCCAAAAGTGGTGCTAGAAAAGATTAGAACAATTTAACAAAATTTCCTATGGGGAGGTTGTCAAGAAAATAATACTTGTTGTGGCTACTCAATTTTATTGATTGACTTACACAAGTATATATTAACATTTTGAGTATTTTACAAGTAATTCTTGAGTGTTGTATAAAGTACTTTACAAATCAAACTAAATCCCTGCATACATGAAAATAATAGCAAGAATAATATTAAAATTATCTAACTAAATATTATCTACGGTAGACGTGTATCTTCTAACGATTTCTTAACATCTTCTAATTAGGTAACTATATCTCTAACAAAGATGACAATAACGTGAGGAAAATTCCTTGGATTGGTCAGAAAGAATTGTGTTTGGAAGAGAAGGTAGGAGGGATGGGATTTAAAGATATCAAACTCTTCAATATAGATATACTAGATAAGTGGGTTTGGAGATTCTTTAATGAAAAAGATAGATTATGGGTGAAAGTGTTGGAATCGTTATACAGAGGTTCAGGCAATAAGGCGTGTAGAGGTAAAAATGGGAAAGGATTGAAGAGTTGTTCTAGTTGGTGGAGTGATATTAAAGTGTTGTTTTAGAATGACGGTGGCAAGGGATCAAATCAAGAGATTATCAAAGTTGTTGGTAATGGCGAAAACACCTTCTTATGGGAAGACGTTTGGACACATGGAGTATGTCTCAAGAACAAGTTCCCCATGTTTTTCAAATGTAGCCTCCAAAAATGTTTTTTAGTTAATGATATGGGAAAATTAGAGAATAATGAGTGAATTTGAAAATGAAAATGTAGACGATTTCTTAGAAACAAAGATGACTTGAATAATGCAACGCCAATCATCAACAAAGTGAAGATTCAACATGATAAATTAGATATTTGGAGGTGGAAGTTGGCGGCTAATGTAGTGTGTGGAAGTTGGTGGCTAATGTAGTGTATCCAAGTAAAGCATACAAAATGTTTGTGGCAGATGTTGGGGAAGGAATTAATGTGGCGATGAATATTGAAGTTTTTCCTAAGTTGTGGGATTGTTTTTCCTCTGGAAAATATGTAGCAATTGTGTGAAAAATACTGGAAAAAAAAGGCTTGCAATTGGGGATAATTTATTGAAAATGGGCATGTTGCAGTCGAGGGATGAGGCCATTTGCAAGTTGTGTGAAGTTGGTGAGAAAAACGTGGCACACTTATTTTTCAAATATAGTGTGGCGTACGAGATTTGGTCGGCTGTGTGTTCATGGTGGGGCATTGAGAGTGTTCGACACGTTGAGCCAATGGTAAACTCCATGCACTCTAATGTCCTGTTGGCCGAGACTAAGGTAGTTAAAAAACTATTAACATCAATTTAGGTTGGAGTAATCCCAAGGGTTTGGAAAAGTAGAAATGTGATGGTCTTTTGTGGAACAAAACCAACGATAGAGAAAATATTATAAGACGTGGCTATTCGATCCTGGTCTTGAATGTACTGTAGGAACTTGGTGACAGTGGAGAAAAGTGTCTCAAGGTGGTTAAAAGGTTAGTGGGAGTGCCCTACTAATATAAAGGCTGAAGTATGGAGATTACTACATATTTTCTTGTGTTTGAAGCTCATTTCTTGATGTATTTGAGGTGATTGTACAAGTTGAGTACCTCTTGTACTCGGTCTCACATTTTTTTCCTTTATAATTAATATTTTTTAAATTTTATGTTAATATAACATAATTATTTTTTTATTTTTTATATTAGCGTGGAGGTGGGCGAGGATGCGGGAGAGGTGACACGGGTCCGGGGTGGATGGGGTGGAGATGGTGAAGAAAACAAGTTGAGATATATCAACCTAATTTTGTTGTAACTTATAAGTTGTAAGAAGTTTATTTTATGATTATAAGTTGTTAAACAATTTATTTTACCAAAAATTTGAGAGAACTTATAAATTCATTAACAACTTATAAATTGTTTTAAAATCTTAGCTCAACTAAACAAACTTTTAATTAAAATTAAATAAAACCATGTGACCTTAATTTTCACCCCAAACCTTGCCCCCAATAATTTTTTTTTCTACTTAAAAACTAGGGATGTTAATGGGGCGGGGCGGGGCGTGGATGGGGGCTATTCCCCATCCTCGTCCCCGCAAAATTGGGGATTCCCCATTTTTCGCCTCATTATTTTTGTTATCTCATTTTAAAAGTGTAGAAAAATATAAATTAATATTTAAATTAAAATTTTAAAATTATACACAACAATTAATTCAAGTTGGTGCTAAAAGAACAACTAATTTAAGCAATTTGAAAAATCTCTAATTCTAAATTTTTAGTTAATATATATACTAAACTGAAAATTATATAATTTGAAACTAACAACATAACATTAAATAACATGTAAATGTAATATTGAATAGGTAGACAATTGAGTAAGAAAGTATAAAATATTTATTTGTAATTTATTTCTAAATTTACATATAAATATATTAAAATATTCGAGTCCCCACGGGACGGTGAATACTATCCCTGTTTTTTTTCGGGGATTCTCCGGCCCGAATGGGGTGGATTCTTGCGGGGATCGGGAATTCTCCACTCCATTGCCAAGCCATCAAAGACGTATTTACTTTTCGTTGAAATTTAAAAAATATATCCTTTTATTTTGAATTTTTTAAATTGATATTTTTAGCACTGTGATGACATCTTCCTGACAACTCCAACAACCATGTTGATTTTAGTGATGCCGGAAAATTGATCGGGATATTAAATTATACTCCCTCCCTTTTCAATTTTGTTTTCCAATTTAATTTTTATTGACTTTAATGTGAAACTTGATTTGTAATATTTAAATAAATAAAATAAATTTTTTTCATGATGTTATATTATTCAATTTAAGTATATAAAACAAAATTAAGATGCAGTGGAAAAATAAAATTGAGACTGAGAGAGTAACAATTAATTAGATTATATATCAAATTGCAAAATTTAAATAGTGTAATCATAAAGAGCTTAAAGGTTTTTTTTTTTTTTTTCAATTAACCCCACTTTATACTTTATAGCATCACTGATAAAAAAAATTGGAAATGCAATTTTAATTTTGCAGGCCCAATTTGAGCCTAACCATAAGCCCAAACCAGAAAATCAAATAGGGCAAAAGAAATGAATGCCGTCCATTCTAGGGTTTTAAGTGTATTTTAGCTCACGCCGCAGCATTTTTCACTCCTCCTTCCCTTTTGCCTCAGCGGAGCCGCTTCCAACAGCGACAATGGTGAGATTTCAGATCTCGAGTAGTTATCAGTCCTAAATCATTTTGTGTATCTATGTACGTATTGTATTCCAATTCGACTGTTAACGTTTGAAGATGATTTTGATCAAACATATTTGGAGGTTTTAAGATATCATAGGTTTTAAGATATCATTCGAGGTTATTGCTTGTTTGTTTCTTATAAGCGTTTTTACTTGTCTTCAATATGTTTAACAGAAATAATTTGCAGACATTGATTGCTATTTTTTTCCTCTAGACTTATTTTTAACTGGCCTGGTTTCGTTGATATTTGATCTGTATATGTTTCAATTTTTAGACGTTTCTTTCGTATCATTATTGAGTTATGATAAATTATCAATGGTGTTGGTCATTATTCTACATTTTGTGTAGCTGATTTCTCATACATTTTAGTTATGGTTCATCGGCTAATATCCGTTGTGCTGTTTAGGTGTTCGTCAAGTCCCAGAAGTCGAATGCTTACTTCAAGAGATTTCAAGTTAAATACAAGAGAAGGAGACGTAAGTCGCCAAGATTATTTCTGCTTTCTTGTTTTAACCATAACTTTTGGTGACCTTGGTAATTTTCAATACAGAGGGGAAGACTGACTATCGGGCAAGGATCCGCATGATAAATCAGGACAAGAACAAGTACAATACACCAAAGTTCCGTTTCGTTGTGCGATTTGTATCCTTAAGCTTTTTTTTTTAATTTTTGTCAATTTCTATCATGATAAACTATTTGAATTAATTATTACCCTTGACTGTGTTTAATATGATATTAAAACTTATTATGATATTTGAATATTGGTTGAGCTTTGAAGTATACAGTCAGTTGGATGTGATGAATAAGTGGCTATGTGTTAACCTAATGCATTATCCAGTTGTCATTGACTCATTTTGAATGTTGAAGTTTCTTTAACAATAAATCTTAGACCAACAGAGATATAATTGCACAAATTGTATCTGCAAGCATCACTGGTGACCATGTTCTTGCCGCTGCTTATGCACATGAGCTTCCTCGTTATGGCCTTAAAGCTGGCTTCACCAATTATTCTGCTGGTATTATTATTTGCTTGATTGTTTTGTTAAATAGTTTCTCCAGTATTGTTGAGATATTTACATGCAATTTTGTCAACTAGCTTACTGCACTGGACTTCTTTTGGGTCGTCGAGTGCTGAAGAAGCTTGAACTTGATTCCGAGTATGAAGGAAATGTTGAGGTAACTTGTTTCAACTCTGTTTTCTATGGTTGTCACTGTGTTCTTATATATTTGTAGTGATCTGATATTAAACTTCCCGTTTAGGATTCATATTAGGTTTCTCATATTAGTGTATTTGTGATTAATGATTACTGAAATGTGCTCATACATTAAGCTTGATTTGGAGTATGAAGGAAATGTTGGTGTAAATTGTTTGTTTGGTCTATTTTGTACGTCTGTCTCTAGGTTCTTATGTGTTTTAGTGATTGCAGGATGCATATTAGGTTTGTATCTACATATGTTTATGCTTAAGGGTATTGATATGTTAACATATTTGTGTCTAAATCTTGCTCCGTTGCTCGTACTTTCCATGCTTATTCACATGTTTTCCATTTAACACTCTTGTATGCGGTGTACCCTCCTAGCTTGTGTGCTAAATTTTCTACCTTACTGATGAAATTTATTATGGGAGAACTAAGAATTTCCTTTATGATTTTATATATAAACATATATTGTTGCTACACACTGTGCTAAGCAAATTTGTGTTTTTACACTTGTGATTGAAAATGATTAATAATCTTGCCAGGCAACCGGAGAGGATTACTCTGTTGAACCAGCCGAAAGCAGGAGGCCTTTCCGTGCGCTTCTAGATGTTGGCCTCTTGAAAACCACAACTGGTAACCGTATTTTTGGTGCCCTTAAGGTAACGAACGTTGGCCTCTTGGTGCCATACATTTTTTTATTATGCATGTCTTAGTACGTTCTAATGGTTACTTGTGTATTTTCTGCAACTTATAATGGTTCAAATTTCTGTTATTGTGATATTAGCTTTGGGTGTGGTCCCTCTAATAAAAATTAATTTTCATGTTTCAGGGGGCTCTAGATGCTGGACTGGATATTCCTCACAGTGAAAAGAGGTTTGCTGGTTTTAGCAAGGATAGCAAGCAACTTGATGCTGAAGTGCATCGCAAGTACATCTATGGCGGCCACATCTCTTCTTACATGAACGTGAGTCTTAATACCCATCCTTTTTAGTCCCGTCTATGAAGGTTTCGTATTAATACCAATATGGAGTTGAAGTTGATTCCATGCTTATGATTTGTAGGCTTTGATTGAAGATGAGCCTGAGAAGTATCAGTCTCACTTTAGCGAGTACATTAAAAAGGGAGTTGAGCCTGATAACATCGAGGAGATGTACAAGAAGGTCCATGCTGCCATCCGTGCTGACCCAACAGAGAAGAAATCTGAAAAGCCCGCACCAAAGGAACACAAGAGGTAAGCATCAAGTCAAATATAATGTTTATACAGATAACCTTCTCTGAACTAATCTCGGTTTGGTCTTTGCAGATACAACCTCAAGAAGTTGACTTACGATGAGAGAAGGAACAAGTTGATTGAGAGGTTAAACGCTCTGAATGCTGCAGCAGGAAATGACGATGATGATGAGGACGATGAGTGAACAACATAATTAAAAGCTTGTGTTAGTGTCAATTTTGTTTTGGTTCTTCTGTTCTAATGGATATCATCTATGGTTATATGTTTCTTGTTACAGTATGTTGCGGATATTATGACTTGGTTGAGTCTAAATTATCTACCTACAATTTTACTTTTGAAGAATGTTGCATTTGTGGTTATCAACGTCTTCTTGGTTAATTTATTTGAAAAGCTACTTCAGTAGATGCGTTTTTAATGTATGAAAACTTTCCCCTAGGATATTGAAAGTGCTGACTTACTATTTCATCTTAGTGTTTTTTTTAATTTTTTTAAGGTAGTTATTTACGTAATTATACATACATTTGTTGTGTTAAACTAAAGTGCTTTGCAATTAATGGTTAACTTCGATTTGTATTCATGAGTTATTTAAAAAAATGTTACTGTTTTTAAATTTGCACAAAGCATCATTTTTTATGAGAGATTCTTTGCCTGGCTACTTTTCGTAACATAATAAACCCGAATTTTCGTTAAATATACTAATTTTAATTATTATTACTAGTCTTTTAGAAGAGTGCAGTTATATAATAAAAATTTCATCTACAATATCTTTTCAATTTACATTTTCACTTGAAGGAAGTATTCTAACATGTTTTTTTTGCCAAAAAAAATAAAATAATAATAGTACTTCCTCCGTCCACGAGTAAGTTTTCCATTTCTTTTTGTTGAATGGTTTAAGAAAGTGTATTTGTTTATTAATATATGGTGGACCACATGTTGACTTTTGGGATAAAGTAATGAATAGTGTTGAAAAGTAAAGTGAATGAGTGACATTTTTGGTAATATTGTGTGAGTTTGAAGGTTAAAGTTTATATATAATAGAGTGTTGTTATTTCCATTTATGGAATGGGAAACTTACTCGTGGACGGCCCGAAAAGGAAAGTGGGAAGTTTACTCATGGACGGAGGGAGTAACAAATATGGAAAGGAACCCGACATGTTTGATCAATACCCATTTTTAAGGACGTTTCTAAAATTTCAAAACCAAGAAAGAAACGCATATACTGTATGAACTATATGTAGCACTCGTATAGTCGTTTGAAAATATATTTGTGTATAGTAGCATAAACCATTAATGTTAATAATAAAAATTAGGAAGAAAATCCCTAACAATTCCTAGTGATTACTTCACATGTCCTTCATTAGTGGTGGCTCCCTCTTCTCATGATTTGAATGCTGCTCTTTTACCCTTTCTTCTTTAGAGATAGAAACGGAATCTTGCAATAAGGCAAAATGTAGGCCAAATCAAAGTTTTAAGGGACATCTACTCATGTTCACTCATTTCTACAAAAGCACTCTTCTTCACTCTTTTTAACCTTTTTGGCAGCTTTCATTCAATAAATTTCTCAACTTTTATCCAATATTTTCACATCAAACAATAATAATCTCCTCACATGTTTAACAATTTTTATTTTGTACAACTGTTGTTTTATAATTCTAATAATTTCTATCGACATTTCTTACAATTGTTGTATTATAATTCTAATAATTTGTATCAACATTACTTTTATCGATACAAAAATTCACAACTACTACTCAAGAAAGCATACTGAATTAAACAATTAATACGGTTAAAAATATATACAAAATTCAAACAAGTTTCGAGATAAAAACAAATTGATTCATGCGTGGATAAATAACTAAATTTATTTCGAATATACCAACAAGTATAATATCTCATATTCTCATGTCATGGCACACAGTTTGGGTAGACATACAAAAGGGACCTCTTGGAACCACTTTAGGTGTAAAAGGGTGCTCTTATTCCCAAGTAAATGCTTTTTTTGTCCATCCCTTTTTGACTATAAATCTGCTATAAATCGTAGTGTTGTTTGTGGTTTTGACTCTCATTAGCTGTAATTTTAATCCAACTTTTCAGACCATCGATCTTACCTTAATTCAATTAATTAATTATAGCTGCTAAAAGTGATTAGAAAAGTTGATAACTCAACATAACATCTTTTATTAAGTATTTACACCACGAGCACAAAATCAAGCCTTTACCCATTTCATCATATAATAATATTACACTCCAATGTATACTAGAAAAAGAAAACTATTTAACATTCTAAATATTCGGGTCATCAACAAACATTTGGCCCGAATCCGACATACCCATTTGTTCCATCAAAAGATATTTGGATACCTTCTTGTTGAATATTTCCTATTATGGAAAGGTCCGAAGGAGATGGGGCAAAAGCAAAGCAAAATGTACCCTTCTCATCCACCGGAATTAGAAAGTTCCTAGCCGGGAGGGTCAGGATCGGCCCGCCCGATAAAAAAAACGAAACGGTAGGTACCCGGACCGTTACAAACCCGTTTAGATCATAACAAGTATCGAATATTGAAACTGAGGGTGCCCGTGGTAAGTTGGCCGTTTCCGCCAAGAACGTATCCCGAAACGCCACGTAGGCTGCCGTAGGCAGCCGCGTGACGGCCGTGCCGGTGTCCATCACCACCCCCCCGTTGCCCGATTCGGATAGCCGAAAAACGTCCTCGGACACGGGCACCCGAGTCCCCCCAACTCCGAGACCCGATAACCCGACATAGTAAAAAGTGGGGGCACGTGAGTTTCGAAGCAGCGGGACCCATGCGGCGCCCACGGGCAACACGGAGCGACCGAACTCCAACGACCCGTATGACCCGGTGCCCCGGCTCACTAAGCAGTAACTAAACGCCCCGCCCGTCTGCCCACCCAGCTGGCCCACGAGCGACATGGACCCGCCGCCCAGGCCCAACAACCCGGCCGCCCCGATGAACATGCCCCGGTTCATGTGGCCGCACCCGATTGCCACGTTTTGGACCGTGGTCCGTCCGATTGTGAGCGTTTCCATTGCGAGAGTTCCCTTCGTGTACGACCCGTCTCCGTACGAGACCTCGTACTTGCACCGACCCGCATGGCAACCCGAATTCTCGACCCGGCCGCAGACGGACGACCCGCATGAAACCCCGGAAAACGAGGCAGAGTCAGCCGGGTCGAATACCGGGTCGGATTGATGGTAACACTGGCTACATGGTTGGCATTGGACCCACACAATATCACTACCCGAGTCAATAACCATGTATTGGCTCCGGGCCGGGCTACCAACGCCAATTCTGACGAAGTACTCACCGGAACCCTGATCCATACCCGAGACCACCTCCGACCCGAAACCCGCCACCTCGTACACAGCGGCACCGCTGCCTGATAGGCGGCGGACCAAGGCGGCGACACGTTTGACGTCCCTTTTCATGCGGGTTTCAAAGCGGCGGCGGTGATCGTGGTGCCAGGAGTGGTCTAGCTTGTCCCGGTGGACCAAGTTGAGTTTGGCTGTCGAGTTAGTGGTGAGTGGCTCGTGAGTGGACTCGGTGTGGATGGACTCGGTGGTTTCGGAGATGGATTGTTTAATGTCGAGGTGTTCGAAAAGGGGGAAGGGGATTGCATGGCCGGCGGAGGTGGTGGTTACGGTGGCTGAGGAGGAGATGTGTTGCGGCGGCGTGAGGAGGAGGAGGAGAAGGAGTGTAAGCATTGTTAGGGAAATTAAGAAGGGTATTGTTTTATTGAAATTTTAAGAGGGAATGAGGGAGAGTGAGTGTGGAGGAGAGGGATTTATGTGCTTCGGGTTTTGAGAAAAGTGGTGGGGTGGTGGAGGTGGGGTTGAAGGGGCACACAAATAATTGAGTCATGGGGTTTCCTTCTGTTCCCTTTTTTTCCTTTGTGAATGAATGGTGCTAAATTTCAAATTTCTATCAACTATATGCTGTGGTTTCTGATTTTAACTTTAAATTTTACAATTTACTGGACTGAGCTCGAACCGACGAACCCTAATATTAAAAGTAAGGGCTACAAAAATTTCTGTGCGAGTTTATTGATATGCATATAAAATAGTATTACTATCATTCATATCAACTATTACTATTATACATACATATTATCACTGTTTTATAAATGCTTAATTTTTAAAATAGTGATAGTGAATATACATATTAGTAGTAATGTGTATACATAACAATATTTTTTTTTTTTTTTTTTTTTTAAAGTTCACATGACTCGTTTCACAAGATACTTATTCGGGGAATGATCTTTTTGCCTAATTTAAAGTGCTTAGAGTTGTTTTTTTTCAAATGTATAAATATGTTATTTTATGCCCAATCATGACTCTCTAACCCTACTCACCCATTTTTTCAAAATTTTCCAACTATATTTGAGAGTGGTGTGTGCATTTAATCACTTTGGAATGTTTTGAGCAAAACAGACTTCGAAAACACTTGAAATTATGCATATTTGTACATTTTCTCTTAAAGTATTTTACCTACCCTCTTATACAAGAGGGTTCAATGGAAATTTATGGATATTATTTTTGATTCAGTTTAATCCAATGGCTGTAAAATAAAATCTATATATGCATAGGACCCTATTGTATAGGAGGGGATTCATATTCGATAAAATAATAATTTCACATTTAATTTGGTTCGGTAAATGATATTTTCAAATTATAATTAGTAAAAATTAAATAGCGCAAAGAAATTTTGTAGAAGTTTATAAATATAAAAAGCCCACCCTAACTAATCTTAATTATAAAATTGTCAAGTGAAATGAATGGGCATTTGAAGAAGGTACTATCTTTTTAGCTGTCTGTTGGGCTAGCTGTTTTAACTTTTAAGCCCCCACACTTTATTTGTATGTTTGTCTTCTTATAACTGTTTCTAAAACCAATTTTCAATTCTAACCATGGTCAAACAAAACAAATTGATAAAATTATTTAATAAATATTATAAACAAATCAACAAATATGTTTATTAATTTGGTAAGATTTTATATTTTGCTCGATCGAATTAGAGTCAGCAAATGTAAGTAAAAAGGAAAGGGCAGGAAACGAGAAAATGTGCATAGATTATGCTGGACTCATATTTCACTTCATTAAAACTAATTTGAATCTGACAAATTAATTAGGTGCAATTTGATCTCGACTAGGATAGAAATTATCGAAGAGAAAAAAGAAAGAATAAAGTAAAATAAACTTTGCACACATGTGGAAACATCAAATGTTTTGTATATTAAAGTGTAGTCAAAGCAATCCAACACAAACGCTTAACAAATGATTTCCAGATAGCAAACAGACCGAGTGTTTGTCGCAAGCTGTTGGGAAAATTTCATTTTTTATTTAAATAAAATGTCCGATGTATCTATATGCAATTAATTTTATTTATATTATATTTAACTGTGAGCAAGATAATATATTATGTACCATATTGATAAAATTATTTAATTTTAGGGGGAAAAATTTCTTTAATAGAATTCTACTAAGATTCACATATAAATTGATTCAGTAATTTAATCAAGGGGACTTAAAAAAGCAATTGAAAGTATGGGGATATCATTATAAATTCACTCAAAATGATTATTTACATACACCAAAAAATATATAGTTATATATAATAAATCCAGAATAAAACCATGTGTAGAAAAATAATCTAGTTCCTTACCATACGACAATTTATACTACATTCTCTATAAACTGCTTTCTTAATATATAGTTTATTTCATCTAATCATGTTATACAAACTTTTATTAACATTGATCACGTATAGAAGAAATAAAATACAAGATTATATTACATACGAAAAAAGAAGGACTAAAAAAATTAAAATTTGATTTTTTTTCTTCTTCTAAAATTGTCCCCTGTAATTTCTAGTTATGAACAAGTCAAAAAAGATATATATATATATATATATATATATATATATATATATATATATATATATATATATATATTAATTAATAGGATAAGTTGATGGTGCAATAATGCAATTCCACTTCCACAGTATGTTTTTGTGCCCACACCACTTTGAAGCATGCATGGAAAAACAGTTGTTGATGATGCATGATTCCAAGGACACACATATATTTCATAAATCTCTCTTACATCCCACATTTGTAGAATGAGAGCAATTCTTGAATTTTTCCATGTTTTTCGAAGCTTTATTGCTTAACCCGTTATGATGATGTTTTGGTCAATTGCACTAATACTCAACTAGTAAGTCCATCGTGTATTTCAATTCAAGAGGTTGAAATATGGGATGCCCGAACATATTATACTCTTCCCATTCCAATTTAGATTGTTCATATTGATATGGAAATAATTCTGCCCTTTAAAACTAACTACTTCCCCACATTTTTTATTCACACCAAAATGCACTATATTTTTAAATATATCATTCACCACAAAATAAGTCAATTCAGTAAAGGTTTTGGAGAGGGTATTGAAGAGGGAAATTTTCCCTCTTCAAAATGCTCGTCGCCAATCTATACACGAGGGAAAATACATTCTCTCGAAAAATAAAGAGGATTTTCGAGAGGGATTTCGTGTGGGACCGGACGAGGAAAATATTTCCTCGGCTATTCTCTCGTAAAGGGCGAGGAAATAACCCTCGAGAACAGTGCACCCACCACACTATTTTGTACGCGGAATGTTATATTTGCCCCATACTGAGAGCTGGAAATGGGCGAATTTTCGCCCCCCATGAGTTTCGAACACGCGACCTCCTTGTATGCGGAGGCCTTGCGTGTTTCGCCATGCCGTTTGGGCAAAACTATTTAGTTGTTATGTTTTCTTTTCTAATATATATGTTTCATATATTTTATGTTATATATTTTAAATATAACACTACTTTAATTGTTTGTTTTACTTTAATTCGACCTATTCCCACCTTTACTTATTATTGATGCAGAACCTGTCATATTTACTACTACATTAAACAATTTTTTTTCACAATTATTAAATTAAATCACTTTCAAATTAAAATCATAATTTTCCCTACTCCCCCTATATGTGTGTGTGTGGTGCAAACTTAATAAAATATTCTAGGTATAGTAAGGTAAAATAGGAAGAATAGTGAAAAAATAAATAATTTTTGAAACAAAATATAAGCCAAAAACGAAAAAAGAACGAACCGCGAGGGAGAATTGTATAACTTTAACTTCTTCGCTTGTGCAATAGACTTGTAATAAAAAAGACAAACGGCTTAGCAAAGCTCCATTATAACGGTTGGGATCTCTATACTTATATCTCTATAAAGATTTTGTGTTTCATTGATTTTTAAATATTAATAACTGTTTAATTTAAATGACACTTGCATGCCAATTAAATCTTGATATATAGATATAAGATAGAAACGATAACAGAAATATATATATATATATATATATATATATATATATATATATATATATATATATCACTGAAGGGTATTAGTTGTTTTCATTGAAGAGTATTAGTTGTATTTACTGAAGAGTATTACTGATTTACACTAAAGAGTCTTAGTTGTTCAGTGAGAATGAACTAAGACTCTTCAGTGTAAACCAATAATACTTTTCAGTGAATACAACTAATACTTTTAGTGAAAACAATTAATACCCTTCAATGATTCATATATAAACCAATTTCACTCTATACGTACTCATATATATATGATCGAAACCTCAAATAAAATCTCAGTATATCGCCCACTAAAAATATAAGATGATAATATGAATGAATAATTGAGTAGGTCTTGTATGAAACCGTCTCATAACATGAGACAATGAGAATTATTGTAACTAGGACATTGACTTATTAACACTTTGGTAGGGATAATACTAACGTAGGTGCATCATTCCTACATCAGTTAATAATATTTGTGCATTTTGCAATGTTGAGACTGAATCTATGAGGCACATTTTGTTCGAATGTTTATTGCTCATGAATTTTGGATGAAATGTGTCAAGTGGATAGGTTTTGATGTTGTTATTGCTTCGAGTCCAACAATTAATTTGTTACAATTTTGGGGCCTCAAGAAAGGTTGAATGGAGATGCGTGTTTTGGTTAGTATTTGGGAATGTGGAGTTTGGTTGTTATGGAAGGCGAGAAATGGTTGTATCTTTAGAGGGGAGAATGTTTGCACGAAAAAGCTTCTTGGGGAACTTAAGGCCTACTGCTGAAATTGGATGAAGCGATGCAAGGAATGGAGAAGAAATGTTAGGGCATGCTTGGTGGAGGACTTTAGTATTGGGGAATGGAAATGGAATTAAAAAAGAGTGTTTGGTTGGACACATTGATACCTACTACAGTACTCTTATATCGAAAAAGTGGGGAATCACCCATTCCTCATGATTTTCAATGGAATGACTTTCATTCCTTCATTCATTCCAAAAAAAAATGAAATGCACCCAATTTCTCTATATTTTTTGTATTTTCCTGATTCCATTCCTAAAGAATTTTAATATACCAAACAAAATTAATGACTATGATAGTGATTCTCATTATTAATCGGGATTTAAACCAAATCCGTCCTCTATCTTTTCACCTTTATCAAAATAGTCCTCTATTTATTTGCTTTATTAATTTAGTCCCATATCTATTCAAGTTTTGCCAAAATGATCCTAATTGGCCTAAAAATGTACAAAACCTCACCGTTTTGGTCCTATATTTATTTTCTTTACCAATTTAGTCCCGTATCAATTCATATTTCTCCAATTAGATCCTAATTGAACTCATAAAGCATAAAATACCACCTTTATAGTCATGCGCACTAGTTTTTTCGGGGGAAGCTTATGATGTGGTTTTTTTTTTCAATGTGGCACGCTAGGTGGGCATCTTTGCCAAAAAAAAAAAACTTGAAATAAATACAAAAAATCAATTAGAACCATTTTCCACCAAATTAGGACCATTTTGACGAAACTTAAAAAATACAGGACTAAATTGATAAACCAAATAAATAGAGGACCATTTAGATAAAGGTGAAAAGATAGATGACAAATTTGGTTTAAATCCCTTATTAACCAAACAATATAATTTTAAAGACCATACATATTTCATTCCTCACTACTATCATTACTGTTCATATTCCCATTCCTCCCAACAGTTTCTTGGCGTGGAGTGATAACCCTTTTTTAGTTTTGTAAGCTGGTGTATTTCTTACATTTAGTTTTATTCTTGGAGAGATTTCTGTAAGGAGAGGTGTAACTCATACCTTTCTTAACTCTTGTAACTTTTGAGTAAGTTATAAAATTCATTTTCCTGATAAAAAATACATTTTGTTAGGGATATGTGTTAATTTGTATTGTCTCATGCCATGAAACGGTCTCATACAAGTTTTTGCCATAATAAAAATAATATGATAATTATATATGTTGTCAGAGAATTAATATAAATGAATCAATTTTACATTTTTCTATTATATAATTTCATTCTATCTTAAAATTCGAGTTTATATAAATTTGGAAAAAAAGACTTATCGAGTGAATAATTTAACACGAGTAAAATTGCTTTCTGCATGATTTGAACCTAGATAACTCTGATACCATGATTCTTTTTTTTTTTAATCTCATCTACATTTTCGAGCTTATAAATAAGATAAAATTCTTTCATGGGGTATGGTTAGTCTTTGACTCACGTCCATGATCTGGGTTTTCAAATTCATCTTGTGGAAAACAACTCCACACATATTAAATTGTCCACTCAACGGATCTCCTCCACAGAGCGAAATATAAATTTTATTTATGGATTGTCAATATGGTCACAAAATTTTCAACAATTTTGTAGTAGGGATTGTCTATATATTTTTTTTAATTATATAAGCATTTTTGCCTGCAAAATTTACGTAGACAAATTGTTAGTGGGCAAATTTTTAGAGACAAATTGTTTGTAGGTAATTAATATCTAGTAATTTTATTTTTTAGGCAAAGAAGGCTGATAAATGAAAGTGTCTACATGATTATAAAATTTTGTAGGCAAGTCATAAGCAATTTCACTATGAATTTTTTTGTTAAATTTGTTTGTAAGCAATTTTAGTTTCGTAGACAATTTTTTTTTTTTTTTTTTTATAGTGTAGAATAGAATCGTGAATTTAGTTCATAAGTGAGAAAGCTGTTAATTTTTTTTTTATAAAAATGAATTACACAACTTTTGATAAGTTTGATGGGGCAAAATTCTTTTAATAATCAGCTTATCACTTTTATTTTAATAACGAATTATATATCTATCTTATAACAATAATACACTACAGAAAAAACATTGTTTTGCGACGGGAAACTTGCGACGGATATTGGAGACCCGTCGAAAAAAAGATAATTTGCGACGGAAATAAAAAACCGACGCAAACTGCACTATTTTGCGACGGCTACTCCGTCGCAAAGTGTTGGGTCCATTAACTTCGTTGCATACCGACAAATTTTGCGATGGATTAGCTATCGAAAATTTCAATTTCAATTTTGCGACAGACCTGTCCGTCGCAAACCGACCCGTTAAAAAATACCCGTTGGGGAAACAGACCACTTGACTAATTTTGCGACAGATATTGCCGTCGCAATTTTTAACTTCGAATTTACGACGGCCTATTCCGTCGAAAATATTGACCCGGTTTTGCGTGACCTTTCGGGAAACGTCGCGTTGACTGATTTGCGACGGAGTTTCCATCGTAAAATTTTAAATTTCACATTTGCGACGGCTTGGCCGTCGCAAATACTAAAAAACGACGCCGTTCAGGTGTTTGGCGGTCACAATTTGCGACGGACAGGCGTCCGTCGCAAATTTTTTCCCCTTATATATAGAGCAGCGCAGGCGGCGGAGAAATAGAGAAGAATAAGAGGAAGAAGAGGAAAAAGAGAAAAAAAAGAGGGAGAAGTCGGGTGCAGTCGCTGTAGAGCCAATCCGTCCCAACCGAGTGCTCGTTTCTTCAATAAATCGTAAGTTTTCTTCTTCATTTTTACCATTTAAAATTTAATTTCCAAGCATGTTTAGAATTTGTTAAGTTTAGAATTGAATTTAGTTGAATTGTTAAGTTTATATTATATTTTTAATTTTAGTAATTTTAGTTGTTTGATTTTAGTTGAATTGTTTTAGTAATTTGTTAATTTTTAATTGTTAAGCATGTTTAAATAATATTACAAAATAATTTTAGTTGATTGATTTTAGTTGAATTGTTTAATAATTTTACAAAATAATATTAGTAAATTGATTTAAGTTTAATATATAATTTTACAAAATAATATTTATAAGTTGTTTGAATTTAGTTGAGTAGGTAGTTTAATGATTTTAAATAATATTAGTTGTTTGATTTAAGTTTAATATATAATTTTACACAATAATATTAGTTGATGGAATTTAGTTGAGTAGGTAGTTAATTTATTTTAAATAATATTAGTTGTTTGATTTTAAATATTATTAGTTGTTTGATTTAAGTTTAATATATAATTTTACAAAATATTATTAGTTGATTGATTCTAATTTAGTTGAATGAATTTAGTTGAGTAGGTAGTTTGAATAATATAATTAGTTGCTTGATTTAAGTTTAATAATTTTACAAAATAATATTATTAGTTGATTGATTTTAATTTAGTTGAATGAATTTAGTTGAGTAGGTAGTTTGAATAATATTAGTTGCTTGATTTAAATTTATTAATTTTACAAAATAATATTATTAGTTGATTGATTTTAATTTAGTTGAATGAATTTAGTTGAGTAGGTAGTTTGAATAATATAATTAGTTGCTTGATTTAAGTTTAATAATTTTACAAAATAATATTATTAGTTTGATTTTAATTTAGTTGAATGAATTTAGTTGAGTAGGTAGTTTGAATAATATTAGTTGCTTGATTTAAGTTTAATAATTTTACAAAATAATATTATTAGTTGATTGATTTTAATTTAGTTGAATGAATTTAGTTGAGTAGGTAGTTTGAATAATATTAGTTGCTTGATTTAAGTTTAATAATTTTACAAAATAATATTATTAGTTGATTGATTTTAATTTAGTTGAATGAATTTAGTTGAGTAGGTAGTTTGAATAATATTAGTTGTTTGATTTAAGTTTAATATATAATTTTACACAATAATATTAGTTGATTGAATTTAGTTGAGTAGGTAGTTTAATGATTTTAAATAATATTAGTTGTTTGATTTTAAATAATATTAGTTGTTTGATTTAAGTTTAATAATGTTACAAAATAATATTGTAAGTTGTTTGATTTTAGTTTAGTTGATTGAATAATTCGTGAAATTTGTTATAGATGAGCGGACAAGGCAGTGGCAACGACAGTCAGCAGCCTCTGAGAGATGAGGAGGCGAGTCGAGGAGGACGAGGAGGGAGGAGACCACGGGCCTCACTAAGACCCGTGGTTCCACCTATTTTCAGGCCGAGGTCTCTATCAGAGACCTCTTCACAGTCTGGTGCGGGCTCCTCCTCCTCCTCACAGCAGACTGCTGAGGGTTCATCCTCCTCCCGCCAGCATCCGGTTGTTCAAGCACGGATGCCTGTTCAGCCATGTGGTCATACGTAAGTTTTAATATTTTATACTCAATTTTTTTATTAATTAAAACCTAATTATTTTACTAACTTTGAAGTTTTAATTTTACAGTTGGATTCCGGGTCATGAGGCTTCTAATCAGGTTTCCAAGTCCATCTTTCGCGGTGGATTCGAGCCCACCGCTTACAGTTGGGGGTTAGTGTCTGATGCAAGAAAAAAGACATACTTCGAGGAGTTTAAGATATTATTTAATTTATTAATTCACCGTTTATTAATATCAAATATATAAACAAATATTTACATTTAAATTGTAATTGCAGAAAGAATGTGTCTGAGCACCGGAGCACGATGACCAAATGTTGAGGAATTTTGAAAAATATGCGACAGAAAGATACAGGGACCTGCTTTTTAGAATGAGGGACAAGTGGTACAAGAAGGGAGAGACCACCGACTTGGGGCTTGACAGTAAAAAACGGTCGATTTGGGACCAATTCCTCTGCTACTGGAATTCCCTTGAATTCCAAGAGAAGTCGGCGAAAAACAAGGCGAATCGGCGTAGTGACCCTGATGGAGAAGGAATGGCAAGACATCGGGCCGGTTCTCGGTCCATTTATGAGCACGTGTTGAGATTTGTAAGTTTCGTCTTCAATTTTGTAGTTTTTGAATTTATATTATTTTTTTCCTAATTTTTATGAGTGTTATTAATTTTTACTATCTTTTTTTTCTAATTAGGCGACGGAGCAAGGACGCGAGCCCTCTCATTTTGAGAGATTGCAGCTTGCCCACCCATTCGTCGAGGAGACTGGGAAGTCTACCTACGATCGTACCACCGAGATCCACGTAAGTATTATTTCAATATTAATAGTATTATTTAAATTTTTAATATTAAAAGTATTTTTTATATTTTGTGTTCAATTTATTTAATTTTTTGTATAATTAATTTGCAGAGAAAGATGCTCGAGGACTTTGCCTCTCAGCCTCAGCCTGAGGAGACGGCAGAGGGGTCGGGGTCGGGGTCGATGCCCCCCACACAACCTTCTGTTGACGTTCAAAATGAATTGTACTTCAAGAACGTCAAGGCTAAAAAGGGGCGGTTCGCTGGATTGGGCAGCTTCGGAAAGAACTTTTTCCGACCTCGTGGCTCAGGCTCATCCTCCTCTCAGTCTTCCATCGACTCTCATCCCAGTGAGGTCGAGAGGCAGCTTGCCACGGTGGTGGAGCAGATGAAGAACATGCAGAGGCAGCAGCGAAAGAAGGAAGAGTATGAGAGACAGTAGCGAGAGGCGCACGACCGGTATACAACCGAGATGGAGCGGTATCGGGTTGAGGTGCAGGAGTATACAGCCGCCATGTAGGCGTGGTGACAGATATTCGCCTCTGATTCAATGCCACGAGCGCAAATGCCTGCGCCACCGATGCCGCCAACCCAGCCATCGATGCCGCCGATCCCGCCGACCCAGCCATCGATGCCGCCGATTGTTAACCTGGGCGAGGATGAGGAGGAAGAGGAAGACGGATTTAATTCCGATGGTTAAAAAAATTTGATTTTTAATAACTATGAAGTACAATTTTTTTTAGTTTGAATTGTTACTTTAATTTAATTTTTAAATTGTTACTTTAATTTATAATTTTGTGAATTTATTTTAGTTTGAATTTACTTTTATTTAATGGACACAACATTTATAAAAACAAGTGAGAAACGAAAATGAATTAATTTGGTGAATTATGGAAAAAAAAACGAGTCAATTTGGATACATATACAATTAATTGCATACAAATGAACGAATTATAATTTTAAGCGGGAGTCGAAATAAATAATTTTACAGAAATAATAAAAATTAAATGACCCCAATATTTATAAAAACAAGTTAGAAACGAAAATGAATTAATTTGGTAAATTATGGAAAAAAAACGTGTCAATTGGATACATATACAATTAATTGCATACAAATGAACGAATTATAATTTTAAGCGGGAGTCGAAATAAATAATTTTACCAAATTAATAAAAAATAAATGGTCACAACATTTATAAAAACAAGTGAGAAACAAAAATGAATTAATTTGGTGAATTATAGAAAAAAATGAGTCAATTTGGATACATATACAATTAATTGCGTACAAATGAACGAATTATAAAATTATGCATTGTCGAAATAAATAATTTTACAAAATAAAAAAAATAGTTGGGCAAAATATTTTAATAAACAACTTAGATACGAAAAGAAATTAATTTGGTGAATTATAAAAAAAATGACTTAATTTGAATACATATACAATTAATTGCATAAAAATGAACGAAAGTAGCTTGTGCCCTAGTGGCGCGCGCCCCCTCCTCTTGCACAAGAGGTCCCGTGTTCGATTCCCCTTGGACGCAAAAATTGATTAATTGTTCAAGGCCTAATAAGACTAATATAGAAGGTGGGCCGGGTGGCCCAGTGATCCGCGCCCTCCCCGCCCGCCCGGGTGCCCGGGCTCGAACCACGCAAACCACTTTTTTTTGTATAGGCTCGGTAATTTGCGACGGCCAAATTTCGTCGCAAATGTTGAATTTTGCGACGGAAAACTGCCCGTCGCAAATTATAACAGAAAAAAAAAATATATATATATAAACATTTGCGACGGAATTTGGCCGTCGCAAATGTTGTTGACCCGAACGGGTCTAATCCGAAAGATTTGCGACGGACTACTGTCCGTCGCAAATTCTGTGCAATCCGGCCGGGTCTGACCCGCCAAATTTGCGACGGAATGCAAAATTCGTCGCAAAAATTAGCTACGGCTGTTTTAGGGACGGATACGTGTCCGTCGCAGAATCCGTCGCAAAACACTGTTTGCGACGGATTTTCCGTCGCAAATTCCGTCGCAAAACAGTGTTTTTTATAGTGAATAACACATAAAAAAAGGTGATGCGATTAATATAGCTTTTGAAGATGGGCGGTTGGTAGTATGTATAATGATTTTTTTTGTGGTAAAAGCGTGGTCAGTCTGAGTCGTGCAATTATAGCAGATGGAGAAGCATACCCCCACCACCCCTCCTTTCTTCCGCATGCATGGTTTAATTTGATGCGACGTCAAATTCCACATTTCTCACTTCATCACATGCGCTACCTGCATCATATATCTTCCTAATTAATTTTTTTCTTAAAGGATGATAACACTTGTTTGAATTAATTGCTCCATACAATTGATTTTTGAGTAACATCATCCTTTCATCCTTCACATTAAACTGTCATCCCCAATAAACAACCTTCACATTAAACAGTCATCCCCAATAAACAACTGAAGAATCCAACAAATTGAAATTGAGTATGCATGTTCATGCTCATACTAAAACATACTCCCTCCGTCCATTAAAAATGAGCTTGTTGTTTTTTTCACGGTTATTAAAAAAGTTGATATAATATGTAAAAAGTAAGAATATTGTGTCACATCAAGTACAAAATAAATTATTTTAAAAATCTTATGTGTGTATGTTAAAAAGTGTAGATAAAGTTTATTATATCCATTTTAAGCAACATGACTATTTTTCATGCCCAATAAAACAAACAAATCTATATTTTGTGGACGGAGGAAGTATTATATACGCAAAATATAGACAATTTAAAACTTAAAATCATTTCATGTTAAAAAAATTGAAGTATACTGTCAAAAAGTTTCATGGTGAAATTTATTTGCATTATCTCGAGTTGCGTAATGGGAAGAGATTTAAAATTTTACATGATTTAAAAACATAGCAATTTATCTATATTTTTAATTTATTATTTAATATAAATGTTATATATAATATACTCCCTCCATCCATGAAATGTAGGTTTTAAGAAAAAAACAGTAAATAAAGTAGATAGAGAAAGAGTACGATGAGATATTATGGGGTCCATTTGTTGGTGATCAAATTTAATCGGGTGGATTAGTGACTGTTTTAGTTCGGTTTAAGATCACCAATCAATAACGTGTGATTGGTTACCACCGTAAATGGTAAATCGAGGGTTCGGGTTATGAACTTGTAAATGTGAAAGTCGAAATCGAAATAATTTCGTATGTGTGTACGTTTAGGTGTATTAGTGTGTGTTTTGGGAGTGTTTATGAATTTTAACTTGTATTTCTTAAGCTGGAGAACAACTATTTATAGAGACTAGTAAGCATGAGGTGTCTATGACTCTTGGTCTCCCTAGCCTGCATGTTTGACATGTGTCCTTTGACCTTAGTTTGACCTTATCTAAGCTGAATCTTAGTTACAAAGTCTTCTTTGGTCTTATCTCGGACTTCATTGTTGTTCGCCCAGGTCGGCTTAGCTGATCCAGGATGGTTTTTTTATAAAAGTTGTTCGCCTTTTGGGTACATGGCTCAGAAGTTGTTCGCCTTTGTGTTTTACACAGATTGGCGTTGGGATCTTGATCCTTTGTTCGTCGACATGCACCTCTTAGGTTGGTAGATTCACCACCTTTTATCAATGTTGCTCGTCATCAGTGACTTAGCAGAATGTTCATCTCTGGTCTTGGGCCTTCAAACCTGTTCGCCGATAAGCTGTTCGTCTTTGTAGTTGTTCGTCAGTTTATGCACTCCCTGGATTGATTTATGCACTCCGACTTGATTTCCTTTGTTGATCATCTTTGATTTGGGGTTGATTCCTCGTAATCCTTATTAAGGCTTTAATTCTTGTTCGCCAGTCATTGATTTATGTTCGCCTATCAACAATTGCCCCCTATCCTGACTACATGTTGTCCCAGACGAGCAACTTTGTGGCGAGCAACTGTAGTTAGGATACTATACTGGTGATGATTTGGACGATCATCATTGAAATAGGCGATCAACTTTGGGTTCACCATTTCGTCTTCCCAAGATCTGGGGGATGTACGAGGATGACGTGGGCGGCATGATTGCGCGCCGCCCATGCGCGAGCAACCCCGAGGCCACGCGCCCCTGTATTTGGAAATTGGCCCTTTAATTTTTGAGCTTGCTCGGTAATTACCCCATTTTTTGGCGTTTTGGTCCCCATTTTTTGGAGTAATTATGGATTTTACCCCGTTTTTGCCTGGGGTATAAATATGGGAGAAACTAAATTTTTTCCCACTTTTTCCATCTCTGCTACAGTGCTCTGACGATTTCTCCTTCTCCGGTGACTCCAAGCTTTTCCGGCGTCCGTTCTTCCAGTATTTGGCTTCAAATTTTGTTTCCCAGGTAGTTACTTTCTTTCTTCACCTCATTTCTTTTGTTTTTCTTCAAAAACCTCCATCGCCGCCGTGTGGGGCTTTGCTCCGCCGTCTTCTCCGACGAATCGCCGCCGTCTGGTTCTTCTTCTCCCTTCTCCTTCTATGTCTTCGCATTCGAGCAACAAATCCGAGGAAACTCTTGAACCCCTCTTCCCTATTGTGGCACACGAGAATCGACCCCCTTTCGAAGTTTCTTCAGCATCGGATTCCCACGTAGACTCCGTTGTTCGATCGGTAGAAGATACGGGTGCTCGCCCGCCAGGGAGGGAGGTGGTGGTCGCTGCGAATAGAGATTCCGACGAAGGCTCTTCGTCCAGCGCTGAATCGGAAGATCCCCAATTCGACGAGTTGACTCGTGAATTTTTGGAAGGGATAGGGTTCCTATCTCCAAAGATGATGGAAAACGAGATCCCAACTGGAGTTGCTCGGCCCTTTGAATGGCGAGCATATGCTGAGGAACACGCGAACAACTTTGCTCGCCCACAGAGAGAAGTGTTGGATTTGGTGAAGTCCGAATTCCAGGCGAGCAAAATTAAAAGTGTTGTTCGCGAATACGAGTTGGACTCGATCCGGGAGACCTACAAGATTCCCTATGATATTCATATGTGGGCCCCCAAGAGAAAAGAGAGAGCTGATCGCCCACCTCCAGGATGCACGGCGATCAACATTCATACTTTGATCGCTGGATTGAAACTGCCTCTTCCACCCATTGTTGGTCGCTTCCTAGAGGCGACCAACCTTGCAATCCCTCAAATTACTCCGACAGGGTGGATGAACTTGTTGGGGACAATGTGTCTGTTCGCACTGGAGGGGTACGTTGATCGTATAACTGCAGAAGAGATCAACTACCTTATGACGATCACAAGATGTCCCCCTGGAGAGGAAGGTTACTACTACCTCAAGGCCAGGACAGGATTGAAGATGGTAGAGGGAGTGCCGAACAAAATCCGCGATTGGAAACAACACTTTTTCTTCATCGGGGGTGATTGACGAGCATCTTCTGGTCCACACGGTGGTGATGGACGAATAAATTCCCCAGCCTCTTATGGGAAATTTAAACGTAAAATTATTTTCTTGTTCATCCTCGAACTGTACTGTTCTAATTTAACTTTTCTTGTTTGTTCGCAGGCCCTCGCTTACCCAAGTGGAACTCGGAGGAAGAAGAGATTGGCTCGGAGTTCCTTGACTTGAAGCGAACTACACTAGCTTTTACTAGTAGCTACCCCGCAAGAGTACGGGTTCATTGTAGTATGGGCAAGTATAGTGACCAAGTATTATCGAACCCAAGGGATGGTGTATATGCGAATAGATCCCTGAAGATCTACGCGTCGTAGTTAATATGAGTGTAATGTTTTTGGGTTTTTGGAAAGATTAATTAAAACTAAAATAAACTAATTAAACTAAAATACTAAAGCAGACGAATTAACTAAGGGTTGGATTCAAATAAGAGATGGTGATGCTTAGGATAGGAATCCCTACGTATACTAACGGAGCAGGTACATAATCAAAGTAATCGTGACAAACAAGAATTAACCTAAGTATAAGAATGCAAGGTGAAAGCTCAAGATTCTAAACCCTAATACTTTACCCTAACACTCGACTTCACTAATCCACTAACAAGTTAATGGATTGTGCTCAATTAATGAGACCCTAATTTAACTAAGGTGATGCGGTCGTCCTCCTTCGCTAAACCGGTAAATGAATTATCCTTTCCTAAACCTTCTCGTTAAGGCTACTAGTTGTTATTGAGTGATGCGGTCGTCCTCTCTCTAACACTTTCCTACTAAATTTAAAGGTAAAGTTCGGATTAATTATAAGAATTCATTAACTAAGAGAATTAAAACTAACGTCACAAATTACCCTAATTACGTACCCACATCCTACTTCTACGAGTTCATCCTAACCTAAGCATGCAAGGGTTTTAGCCGGACATGGTTGTAACAAACATAAAAGCAAACGAAGAAACAACGAACATAAACATAACGAATTGAACGAAGAAAATAAGAAACATGAACTAGGGTTTTAAAAGAAAATAAATACGAAGAACTAAAATTGAATTGATAAAAACGAAGTTTAAAGCGTTAAAAGTAATCGAGCTAATTAAAAGCAACTAAGAAAGAAAAACAACTAAGAATTCGTATGCAAAACCTCAACAAAACGTAAAATAAAGCTTGTTCGTCTCCTTCCTCTCCAAAAACTAAGTCTAAAATTATTTCTTAAGGTTCGGGGTCTTTCAAAACGTGTTTGGAAGAGGTATATATAGGCACGGGTCGAAACGGGAGTTAATGGGCCGAAAATACGCATCCGGAGGCAAAAATCCATGGGCGCTCGAGCAAAATGCTCGAGCGGTCCCGCTCGAGCAGTGTAGCTCGAATGACACAATCGCTCGAGCGGTTCCGCTCGAGCTGGTCGAGCGTTGAAATCATTCTGCATGTTTTGGGCGCTCGAGCAATTCGCTCGAGCGGTGGCGCTCGAGCTGCTCGAGCGCAAGAAAGTTTCTGTACGTTTAGGCGCTCGAGCAATGCGCTCGAGCGGGGGCGCTCGACCTAGTCACTCGAGTGACTTCTAACTCCTCCCAACTGATATTTTTCCTCGTCCGCACTAATACCAATCGTATTTCTTCAATATCTTCTCATCCGGGCATCCGTTTGAGTCGATTCAAAGTCCTACGAACTCCGTTTTTCATCCTCTATTCACCTATGAGCATCAAAGAGACAAATTCATCAATGTTTAGAAATAATGCTCAATTGACTCTAAATACTCTATAAACTCGACCAAGATTGGGGTATTTCAAGCTACGAATCATGATAATTTCACGCCTAATCAACCCCCCCAAACTTACCATATTGCTTGTCCTCAAGCAATGAAATAATAAGTCAAGTGAAATTGTTAGGAATGAATCAAAAAATCAATTATGCAAGCTAATGAACTCAAGCTTCAAAAGTCAATCACCCGTATACTCACTCACTTTCTTTTATCGTACTCATGCAACAATAATAAGAAACACCAAGATCAAACATGGATGTGCACTCAACGATGTGTTTCACTCCCTCACAAGTGTACATCAATGATCATGGGACTCACTCAAACAATCAATCACACAAATTGGCAGCCATAGGCTTGTAAGCGCTCTTAACTTCGATCGTACTCTAGAAATCAATGCCGAATAAAAAAGGACTTTTCTCAAGGTTGTAATGTAGGCTCTTTGGACAGGGGGGATAACAATATAGTAAAGTGACTCAAGTGAATGGAGAATAGAAAATTAAACTTCGGTACTTCGAAATTAGGAACAGACTACTTCCAGCATATTCAATTTACACACTTTCAATTCCAATTCTCTCAACACTTCAAAATTTTTTTTTTCTCTCACCCTTTCACTTTTTTTTTCAATCACTTCACTTTTTTCTTTTTTCGCACAAACACATGAGCTCATTTTTTTCTTTTGCTCATTCTCAATTTTTTTTTCCTTTCCCACAACTCAAATCTCATTCACACCTTCTTCTCATATTCACTCAACAAACAACTTTTTTCTTTTTCAACTCAATTCACTCCCTTCATATTCACACTTTCCTATTCTCCACTCAAACTTGGACAAAAGGGCTTAGGAATTGGAATAGTGTTCATATGTGCTAGCAAATAAAATAGGCTTTAGGCTCAAAGGGGCTAACAAGGGATTCAATGTCATTGGTAAGGAAAATTTTGGCTAAGTGACTCAATAAAATCAAAGATGGCCTAAGATCCTTTTCGGCATATCAAACTAGACACAATCTAGAAGCAAGAGCACATGCAAGTTCTAGCATCCTCTAAGGTGATGATTCACTCACAAACGAAGAGATTAAATCATGCATTAAAATCTCATAAGGCTCAAAAGCTCACGGCTTTCACATCCATGCTAGTCCTAGTGAATTCTCACTCTCATCACACAAGTACTCAAAAGAAAAATTCACAAGCATACAAGTTCTCTCCCTAATCAGCTCAAACTCAAACACTCACACAAAAGAATTTCTAACTCACTCTTACAACTCACTCTACTCATCAAATCATACTCAAAGATAGCAATCAACAAGCATAAGATGATTGATAGGCATGAAATATGCAATAGCGAGTCAACTCAAAATCACCCCAAGGAGTATCTCAACAATCTAATAATCAATCAAACTCAACTCAAAGATAAGGGCGTGCATGCATGTGCAATGTAACAAGAAACATAAAAAAAAACTCCACCCCCCAAACTTCGACCTTGCTAGAGGTCTAAGTTTGGGGTTGTGGGTTACCTCAACCAAATAATTCCGTTTCTCTCAACAGCTTTGCACACTCCCTTGTCTCAAGTTGGTTCCTTCAATCTCCACTCCTTTGGCACTCCTTCGAGATAAGCCTACAAGCAACTTTCTCAAATACGAGGTTAAACATACGACTCAAAATACTCCCTAATAATATAAAAGGACACTAAAAATAAATGAAAGCAAATAAAAATGGGTTGCCTCCCATTCAGCGCTATTTTTAAGGTCCTCATGCCGGACCAAGCTCAAAGGAGCTTATGGGACATCATGCTCAAATTTACCTCCCCCACTCTCATAAGAGTGGTGTTTGAACTCCTTTCCTTGATGCCCCACCATCATGAGCCCTTTTGCTTTTTTCTCATTCCCCAGTGTTATGGGTCTCAACTCCCTCTTGCCTCTATCTGGAGGAGTCTTACTAAACAATTTCTTGAGTTTGGACTTTTTCTTCTTAACTCCTCCTTTCCCTTCTAACTGGACCACGTCCACTTTCTTCACCTCTTCATCCTTCAACTTCTTCACTTTATCCCTATCAACATAATCAAGATCATAATGCTCATGGGTTAACTCAACAGGTGAAGGACTAACAAAATCATGAATATGAGAGGGATTCGGGAGAGAATGTGTGTCTTCAACTCGAGGATCAATGGCATCCATGCAATACAAGCTCTCATCCTCCTTCGGGTGCTTCATGGCTTCATATAGGGAGATCTTTACTTCTTGATCATCGACCTTCAACGTAATCTTCCCATTTGCCACGTCTAGCACCATCCCCGCCGTAGCTAAGAACGGCCTTCCCAAGATCAATGGAACGTGCTCATCTTCCTCCATCTCTAGCACTACAAAGTCGGCTGGAAAAATGTGATCTCCAACTCTCACTAGAACGTCTTCAACCACACCTTGAGGTCGAGTAATAGACCGGTCGGCTAGTTGAAGCGTCATCATTGTGGGTTGAAGTTCACCACCTTCCAACTTCTTGAAAAGCGACAGCGGCATGAGATTGATGCTCGCTCCGAGGTCGCACAACGCTCCCTTCTTGATCCCGTTCCCAATGTCACATAAGATCGTGAAGCTCCCGGGATCCTTTAGCTTCGGTGGAAGCGCCTTGTGCACTAATGCACTCACCTCGTGGTTCAACTGCACCAACTTCGGCTCATCCACTCGCCGTCTTTTCACGATCAAGTCCTTCAAAAACTTCGCATAGTGTGGCATCTGTTCCAAAGCATCATAAAAAGGAATGTTAATGTGAAGTTGTTTAAAAACATCAAGAAATTTTGCAAATTTTTCATCAAGCTTCTTTTTCATGAAGCGTTGTGGATATGGGACGGGTATCACAGATTTGGGTACCCCCCATTCATCTCTTTCTATTTCTTTCACTTTCTCCCTTGCTTCCTTTGCCTTTTTCCACTTAGGAACTCTCTCAATCTCCTCACTTTCCTTTCCCTTCTCAACTTCATCTCCTTTAGGCTCAATCTCTTCTTGGGGCGTCTCAGAATCAGCAGGCATCTGAGGACCTTCGTAGTTGGTTCCACTTCTTAGCTGGATCGCCTTGCACTGCTCTTTCGGGTTCCCCTCCGGCATTCTATTAACTGATTTTGCAATCTGGCTCATCTGGAGCTCTAAAGAGGTGAACCTTCGATTGTTCTCTTGTTGAGTTCTAGTCCACTCAACGTCATCTTCTGGAGCTCTTGATCACGTTGATCGCCCTTCTTGTGCAGCTCCTTCACATCGTACTCCAAGGATGACAACCGCTTGCTCCCTTCCTCCACCTTCTGCAGAATTGCTCTCAACATCTCCTCGGTTGATGCACCGTCTTCTCCACCAGGAGGTTTAGACCCCGGATCAACACCTGCAGGAACAGTAACACCAGCTTTTGGGTTAGCATAAGAAAAATTATCATTCTTCCTCCATGTGTTTTGAGGAGGCTGCTGGCCTCCTTGATACCCTTGTGTGTTCCTCCATTGATTTTAAAGTGGCTGAGGACCTGGAGGTACAAATGGTTGGCCATAAGAAGGCCTTCCATACTGGTTTCCACCTTGGTAGCCATTCTGGTTGTAATACGGACCTCCCATGTAATTGGCCACCTCTTGCTGCCCACTTGGTTGGTCTACTCTCTCATTCTCTACTGCATGTTCTCCACCCAAACTCTTACCCAACTCGAGGTTGTTTATCTTCTCCATCATGGCCATCAATAGCCTTCTCGTTCCTTCTCCCTCTTCAACCTGATGCACCCTCTGAAAATCTGCATCTCCACTCCAAGCACCGGCATTCGTGACAATGTTGTCAACGATCTCTCTACACCTCTCTATGCCTTGATTGAGGAATGCTCCACCCGCACAGGCGTCTAAATGGTCTTGCCCCGCCTTGTTGGCACCACTGTAGAAGAACGCCATAATGTCTCCCTCATTGTACCCGTGCTGCGGGCACTCAATCAGCATGTTTGAGTATCTCTCCCACGCTTGGCGTAAATCCTCTCCAGACTTCTGGCGAAAGGACGAGATCTCAATTCTAGCCTTGATCGTCCTAGATGGAGGGTAGAATCGCTCGAGGAACAGACGCTCGAGCTCGGCCCAAGTGGTAATACCTCCCCGCGGGAGCGTATTATCGTACCACTCCTTGGCTATTCCCGTCAATGAGAATGGGAACAGCCTAAGCCTCTTGGCATCTTCAGACATGCCATTGTAATTGAATGTTGAGGCTATCATGAGAAAGCTCCTCAGATGTGTGTGAGGATTCTCCTTCCCGATCACCCCTTTGAACTGATTCTCGGTCAGCAGCTTTAAAATCCCCGGTGATATCGAGAAGTTGTTCGCCTCAACAGGAGGCAAAGCCACTCCATCATAGTACCGCTGTGGCTGCGCTGCAAACCTCCCTCTAATCGCCATATTATGATCTACGTTCTGAGGAACGTGTTGAGGATTAGCAGCAGGTACTGGTACTTGTTGGGGTGGTGGTTGGTAAACAGGTGGTTGGTTGTAGACTGGGGGTGGATGATATGGATATGGTGGGTAAGGATAAGGTGGGTATGGGTAATGTTGGTATACTGGGTTGTTAAAAGGGTTATTTGGGTTTTGTGGGTAAGCAGGGTTGTTAGGAGGATTATGGACAAGGTTCTGAGCTGGATTCCCTACGTTTTGTGTATCCGGGTTTAGGCTCTGGCTATCCCCTAATGGAATTTGATTCTGGCTACCACTAACTCCAGTGCCTTCAACTCGGTCTACTGCCTGATTGAAATCGTTGGCAGCATCGTCCAACTCATTATTGATATCCATTGGTTCCTTTCCTAAGTCGGCAGCGTTCATCCTTCTCAAGAAGGCTCGGTTCCTTCTGGCTATTGTCTCAGGGTCCAACGGTATTCTCTCTTCGCTCGTATTGCCTTGTGAGCGTGTTTTCATAAACCTGACACACTAGCAGATGGATCAAAACGCAACTGCCGATTGAATACAAATAAAAATAAAAGCAGAAAATAAATCACCCACTACTAACTACTAAGCTATCTACAAGTCCTATTCAAAAGCATACAACGTCATCCCCGGCAACGGCGCCATTGACTTGAAGCGAACTACACTAGCTTTTACTAGTAGCTACCCCGCAAGAGTACGGGTTCACTGTAGTATGGGCAAGTATAGGGACCAAGTAGTATCGAACCCAAGGGATGGTGTATATGCGAATAAATCCCTGAAGATCTACGCGTCGTAGTTAATATGAGTGTAATGTTTTTGGGTTTTTGGAAAGATTAATTAAAACTAAAATAAACTAATTAAACTAAAATACTAAAGCAGACGAATTAACTAAGGGTTGGATTCAAATAAGAGATGGTGATGCTTAGGATAGGAATCCCTACGTATACTAACGGAGCAGGTACATAATCAAAGTAATCGTGACAAACAAGAATTAACCTAAGTATAAGAATGCAAGGTGAAAGCTCAAGATTCTAAACCCTAATACTTTACCCTAACACTCGACTTCACTAATCCACTAACAAGTTAATGGATTGTGCTCAATTAATGAGACCCTAATTTAACTAAGGTGATGCGGTCGTCCTCCTTCGCTAAACCGGTAAATGAATTATCCTTTCCTAAACCTTCTCGTTAAGACTACTAGTTGTTATTGAGTGATGCGGTCGTCCTCTCTCTAACACTTTCCTACTAAATTTAAAGGTAAAGTTCGGATTAATTATAAGAATTCATTAACTAAGAGAATTAAAACTAACGTCACAAATTACCCTAATTACGTACCCACATCCTACTTCTACGAGTTCATCCTAACCTAAGCATGCAAGGGTTTTAGCCGGACATGGTTGTAACAAACATAAAAGCAAACGAAGAAACAACGAACATAAACATAACGAATTGAACGAAGAAAATAAGAAACGTGAACTAGGGTTTTAAAAGAAAATAAATACGAAGAACTGAAATTGAATTGATAAAAATGAAGTTTAAAGCGTTAAAAGTAATCGAGCTAATTAAAAGCAACTAAGAAAGAAAAGCAACTAAGAATTCGTATGCAAAACCTCAACAAAACGTAAAATAAAGCTTGTTCGTCTCCTTCCTCTCCAAAAACTAAGTCTAAAATTATTTCTTAAGGTTCGGGGTCTTTCAAAACGTGTTTGGAAGAGGTATATATAGGCACGGGTCGAAATGGGAGTTAATGGGCCGAAAATACGCATCCGGAGGCAAAAATCCATGGGCGCTCGAGCAAAACGCTCGAGCGGTCCCGCTCGAGCAGTGTAGCTCGAATGACACAATCGCTCGAGCGGTTCCGCTCGAGCTGGTCGAGCGTTGAAATCATTCTGCATGTTTTGGGCGCTCGAGCAATTCGCTCGAGCGGTGGCGCTCGAGCTGCTCGAGCGCAAGAAAGTTTCTGTACGTTTAGGCGCTCGAGCAATGCGCTCGAGCGGGGGCGCTCGACCTAGTCACTCGAGTGACTTCTAACTCCTCCCAACTGATATTTTTCCTCGTCCGCACTAATACCAATCGTATTTCTTCAATATCTTCTCATCCGGGCATCCGTTTGAGTCGATTCAAAGTCCTACGAACTCCGTTTTTCGTCCTCTATTCACCTATGAGCATCAAAGAGACAAATTCATCAATGTTTAGAAATAATACTCAATTGACTCTAAATACTCTATAAACTCGACCAAGATTGGGGTATTTCAAGCTACGAATCATGACAATTTCACGCCTAATCATTCCTCTTCACCTCCTACTTGGTCGGCCTTCGCAATAGAGCGGAAAGGACCACTGAGTATTTGTGTGAGGGAAAGTGCTTGAGAGCTGCTCGCCTACTTACTTACCCTCACCATCTAGAGGCCCAGGCAGAGGTACCCCCAGGTATGAAAAATTTCTAACACTTTACGCACACTTTGTTCGTCACCGTCCTTTCCAACTTGCTCGCCTTAACCTCATATTTGTATATATTCTTTATGTAGCCGAGCAAGTCACCGTTGCCGTTCCACACTGCTTTGCCCTCTTGGAATAAAGAGTTTTCGAGATGGCGCCTCCGAAGGGACGAAAGAGGAGAGGTGACCCGCCTACTAAGGTTCTGGGGATGACGAACAAGGCTGAAGGAGCCAAAGTTCCGCGACCAGCTGCTCCCCCTGGTCCTGCTCAACCATCTTCTCCAATTTCTCCTCCTCGCGGGGGGAAATGTTTGAAAAAAGCTGATGGGACACCATTGGCCCACGATGTCCCCAGCGGCGGTAAGGGGAAGGAAAAGGTGGGCCAGAGTCATGCTCGCCCTGAGGGGGATGCTGTTCGGCACTCCTCCATCGAGCCTACAGAGAGAACCGGCAAAGCAGGCAGGGATTCCACCCCTGTCCGTGGCCCTGAAGACCTCACCCATCTGGGTTGGGATGATCGGAAATTCAAAGAGTAAGTCCAACTCTGCCTCTGCCGAGCAAGATTCACTTTTTTTTTTATTTTTCTTATTTTTCTAAGTATCCTTTACTTTCTTGTTCGCAGATATCGTGCTGACGATCATCCCGGTCGAGCAAGTGTTGTACATCAGTATGCTTGCTCGAAGACTCCCGTCAACATAAGGGAGATCCCTGGCGATCACGTTCGCAGGGCGACGGAGTTGATCGCCCGAGCTTGGACACGTCCCCTGGACAAAGCTGTCTTCCAACAAGGGCTGGCGGACAACGTCCATCTCTCCATGATGCTCCATGCTAATGGCCTCGTCACGGCCCAAAGGGCAATGACCCAGATTGCCGAGTAAGAAGAATCTGCTCGCCGCTATGCCAGCACTGCTCGGCAACTCACAGAGGAGAAAGACGGCCTCATCAGCCAATATGAGGCCAAACTTGCCCGTCTCAATAACCAGATCAATGTTTACATTGATACTGAGAAGAAGCACCTTGAAGAAATTCAGGGTTTATCTGGTGAATTGAGAGGCAAAGAGGCCATGCTCGGCGAGGGGGAGAAGAAGTTGTCTGCGGCCGAACAAGAGATCGCTGAGCTCAAAGCGGAAGTTGCTCGTCTTCGGGAGGCGGAAGCCAACCTCTTCACAAGCGAGCAACTCGAAACTGAAGTTCAGGCTCGAACTACCCCCATTTCAAACCTTGGGTACATTTGCGCCTACGCGGACAGTATCCGCACGGCCGATGCTTATGATTATAAGGATATGGTGGAAGAAATGAGCAAGGACTTGAATGAATTCATGGAGCACTATCCACCGCCGAACAATATTGAGATTCAGCTGGCGGATTTGGCTGTACTAGGGGTTAAACTTGACAAACTTGACCCCAGTATTGTCATTACTCATCCTCCGCCTCCAGTTGATGAAGGCGAACAAGAGGAAGAGGCGGCTGTGGCTGACGAGCAAAATGCTAAAGAGGCGGAGGATAAAGCAGCCGAAGACCTGGTCCGAGATATGATCGTTGAACCTCTTGTCAATCAAACTCAAGATCCTCCTCCTGGCGAGCAGCAATAGTTCTTAGGACTTAGCTTTTTTCTTTTCATCTTCCTTGTAATAGTTGTTCGCTCCTTTTGTAGTACTTGACTTCTAGGATCATTGTACTATTTTTGAGGCTTAATGCCTTTTGATTAATGGAATGTCTTTCTCATGTTCGCTCATTTTCTTTATATGTTAATTGCCTTTACATTTTTGTCAATGACTTTGCAATTATAACATATAGTGTTGGGCTTTTGTTCGAATTGAACTTTGCCTTTAGTGGAATCAGGGTTTAGCCTTAGGTTCTGTTCATTTTAAAAAACGAACAACCTTTAAGTGGCTTTGGTCCTCAAAATGGACTTGTACCTCGAGCTTTTGGACTTTTCCTTTTTGACGAACAACTACTATATTTACATTATGAAAAATTTACAAGTGTTGTAAGACTGCTCGTCACTAACATATACAAACTGACGAACAACTTTGAACACTAACTAAAAAACACGCTCGCTTATAATATTCTTGCCGAGCAACTCTGTCTATAATTAAAAGATGAAACAACACTAAACTATACAGTGTGCCGAACAACTTTGAATTCTATACTTAGCAAAATTCTCAAAAATTTAGGCAAGTTTTTGGTTTGCCTCATTTGGTTCACTAGCCCCCCGAGACATTTGTTCGCCCAATTAAGAACTTGTTCGTCTCATTGATAGTACTTCTTCAGATGTACAACATTCCAGGAGTATTGGGCCGGCTTGCCTTCCATATCTTCGATATCGTATACACCATTAATGAATTTTTCCGTTATACGATACGGGCCCTCCCAAGTTGGTCCTAATACACCTGGAGGTTGGGCGAGCAACTTTCTTAGAACCATATCTCCAACTCTGAATTCCCTGATTTTAACATGAGAATTATAATAGTGTTCTGCTCGCTGCTTATAGGTAGCATTTTTTAGCTCGGCATTCAGTCTTTTTTCTTCGAGCAAATCCATTTCAGTAGCTAGAGCAGAGTTGTTCGCTTGCTCATCAAAGTTGGTCGTCCGGTATGTGTTGGTCTTTAACTCGATTGGTATTACAGCCTCTGTTCCGAAAGCCATTGCAAAAGGTGTTTCTCCGGTGCTTGACCTGGGAGAAACTCTATATGCCCACAAGACTTCTGGGAGTTCTTCAGACCAACTGCTTTTGCTCTCCGCCAGCCGTACTTTCAATGTATGCTTGATAATCTTGTTTACGGCCTCAACTTGTCCATTCGATTGGGGATGATAGGGCGTAGAGTAATGTTTTTTGATCCCCCACTTTGCACAGAAATCTCTAAACTATTTTCCATCAAACTGCGGTCCATTGTCTGTCACGATGGTTTGTGGAACTCCAAAACGACAGACAATGTTCTTCCAAATGAAGTTGATCATTTTCTGCTGGGTGATTTTTACCATGGCTTCTGCTTCTGCCCATTTTGTATAATAGTCGACTGCCACAACGGCAAATCGAACTCCTTCGACTCCCGCTGGGAAGGGACCAATAATGTCCATCCCCCATCTTGCAAATGGCCACGGGCTATAAACTGATACGAGCTGTTGAGCCGGGGTATGAATGTTTGGGGCAAAAATCTGGCATTGGTGGCAAGTCTTTGCTTTCTTGATTGCATCCTGGCGTAAAGTCGGCCAATAGTAGCCTTGTCTGATAGTTTTGTATGCCAAGGCTTGCCCCCCAGTATGATTTCCGCATACTCCGGCATGTATTTCTTCGAGTATTGCTCGTCCTTGCCCCCTAGGCAAACATTTGAGAAGCGGGATTGATATTCCCCTTTTGTAAAGCTGCTCGCCCACCAGAGTATATCTGGCGGCTTGCTTTGTTAGCTTGGCAGCTTCAAAAGGGTTGTTTGGTTTTTCTCCACTTTTCAAATATTTGACTATATTTGTTCTCCAATCTTCTTCTTCACTTGCTTGTTCATTAAGTTGATTGACATTATAACTTCTTGTTGATGGATCACTCATCTTTGTAATTATAATGTCTGCCAACTCTGCTGGTCCCTCACTTGTTGCCAGTCGAGCCAACGCATCTGCCTGTGTGTTGCTTATCCTTGGAATTTGTTCAATGAAGACTTGTTCTAACAAGGACATAAGGTAAGCAACAATTCGCTGATACTCGATCATGTGATCGTCTTTCGCCTCGTATTCACCTCGAACTTGGTTCACAATCAATTGTGAGTCGCCAAATATTTGTAACCGTCTAACACCTACCGCAAGAGATAGGTGGAGACCATCAATAAGAGCTTCGTACTCAGCTTCGTTGTTGGTGGCCATGAAACCAAATTTGATTGCCGAGGTGAATACTTGTCTTTCTGGACTAATTAGAACTACTCCTGCCCCCGAGGCTATGTTGGTTGAAGATCCGTCAACGTAAAGATGCCAGGGGTGGTCAAGTCCTCTCGTCGGATCTGGTGGGAAGGTTAGTTCGACAATAAAGTCGGCTAACGCTTGCCCTTTGATCGCAGTTCGAGGAGCATAGGTTACCCCGAATTGGCTAATCTCTAGTGACCACTTTAATAGGCGATCAGCTGTGTCGGGGCGATGGAGAATTTGTCTGAGTGGGAAAGTTGTTAGTACTTCAACTTGATGATAAAAAAAGTATGGTCGTAACTTCCTCACACTCATAACAAGTGCGTACGCCAGTTTTTCAGTTGGGGAGTATTTGATCTCCGCATCGTGTAAAGCTTGACTGACGTAGTAAATAGGTTGATGAAATTTGCCGTCTTCACGCACCAAAACAGAGCTGATGGCTACTGTTGGTCCCGGTACAAGACTGAGGAATACGTGTATGGGGGGGATACACGTATACCAATTTTTCAACCTTAAAACTGACCGAGTCCCCTTTACTCAGAGTGGTAAAGAACTAGGAGCTGATAACACACCTACTGACTACACTTGGTGCGGGTCAGTTGGCTAACTATCAGTTCAAGTTCAGTGCGGAAATGTTTGAGCCCTGATAGTTTAAAGTCTTGTTTGGTTTGCTTTCTGAAAAACTTGTTTTACTCAATTCTGAGTAGTATTTAGTAGGGCAGTGCTCTTTTTGAAGATCAGCCTGATTGATTCAGGCTTGATAAACTTGAATGCAATGAATGAACAAGTAATATGGCAAGTATGCACAGTATCAAAGCAGTAAGAACACAAGGAGTTTAACGTGGTTCAAAGACTCAAGCTCCTACGTCCACGGCCTGACTTAACAGGAAATCCACTCAAGGGATTCTTGTTTTTAACGTGCCAAGGTGCACCAAGACCAGCTATCCTCACTGATCTATACAACTCCACTTACTAACACACTAACTGACTTACTCCCAACAAGCCTAACTTAGGGTTTTGGTTTCAGTTTGGATTCCAACTAAGTTGAGATTATCCTTAGAAGGCAAAGCTATGCTAAGGATTGGATAATCTCTCTAAGCTTAAGATAATGCTATTTAGCTCTTGGAATACAGAATAACTCTCAGTTGCTAAGAAACACTTGGGAAATTTGGATGTTTTCGAGTGCTTCTCTTAAAGGCTGAATGCTTTGAGTGCTTGAGAGTTTGAGTAATTTCTGGCTTGGAAATTTCCCGTAACCTTGAATGGGTTCAAGGCCTTCTGTATTTATAGGTGATTTGAAAAACTATCCGTTGGAGAGATAGTCTTCTAGTCATCTATGTAGAGTGGCTTCAAACGGCCATATCTTCATGCAGCAGCCGTCCTTGCATGGATTTGGTATTTGCATTAAATGCCCATTAAATGCTTGCCCATTGAATGTGCAGTCTGAATTCAGTCTTCATGTCAGGTTCCGTACGTGCGTGTCCTTCTCGGATTGGTCCACATCATCAGGTTGGTGAGAATGTCAGAAGTTATTCCTGAGCTTCAGGCTTGTCTTATTAAGTTCATTTTGTCTTGAGCCCACTAGTCTTGTCCTGACGCTGAAATTCCTTTTGCATTGCTTGGCTCTACTCCAAGTCTTCCCATTAACTCAGTGACCTCCTGTTCCCTTCAGGACTAAGTTAGTAATGACCTCAGGGTCATACTCTTCATCACTGACACTTACTCAGCCAACTTAGAGGACTGCCATAAGTTCAGGATGGTGCTCTTCGTCTTCAGGCTCTGAGTCTTGATTGTCTCCAGTGAGTTCTCCTCTCACTGAGTACCTGTGAAGTGTAAAATGACTAAGTACTAATCCTAATCAAGACTAGCCTGACAAAGACAGATTAAGGCAAACATCTTTTCAGGGGTTTTGGGATCTTAATCAAAAATGACAATGTCCCAACAATTTTCCCCTTTTTGATGATGCCAAAACACTGAAAAAGATCCTCAAAACATTTAGAGGAAATATGATAAACCTATCTATAAGATAAGACAGTGTTAGAGCAGTTCTTGATAAAGTACAGAATTTAAAACAAACAGCCAAAAAGACAATGAGTTTTTGTCTGTGGGCAGAAATAATAGACTTCATTGATTGATGTGGAAATGGTTACAATGAATCTAGTCTATTACAAAGGAAGCCTGTTAACACCTAGACTAATCTCATCTCAGGTTTGTGTCCATATCCTGCATAGACTCTTGCCTTCAGCTCGTCAAGTCTTCCAGGTTGGTTCACGTATCCTTCAGCTTTGGCTATCTTCAATACTTCCATCATTATGGCCTTTGTGTCATGCTTTTGAGTTCCAGGAACCAAGGGTGGAGCTCGAATGGTGAACTCAGGAGCCTTCACTTGAACTTGAGCTGTATCAGCCTCCTCCAAGATCTTCTGGAATAGCTCAGGATGATTGTCCATCATGTAGTCAGTGAAGTGGGCATTAATATCATCAGTGTCGCCCCACTTCTTCACAACATACCACAATCTAACAAATTCATCCCTTGCATCAGTCCAAAACTCCTTCAATGCCTCTGAGACGAACTCATCGACAAAAGCTTCCCTTACTCCTGATTCAGGCCTACTGATTTGAAGAATTGTTGATTTCCTAACTGTTGGCTTCTCCCTGTACTTCCTCGGCTCAGGCTTCGCCTTCTTCCTCCTTAGCAAGCTGATCACTGCGTCATCCAGTTCTCGTTGTTGAAGCTCATTGATATCAGTCAGCTTCTCAACCTTCTTCTCCAAGATGCGCATCTTCTCCTTCTGAGCAATTTCAGCTCTGCGCATAGCCTCAGATTTCTCAGAGTGATCTCCCCATGCTTCAGCACATAGCTCCGCCACCATCTCCCCTGAGAAAGTGATTGGATCCTTCCTTGAGCTCATGGGAGAAGATCTCTGAATAGGCTTAGGTTGTTGCTTGGAAGGTTCATCAGCCTTTGCCTTTGTTGCCTCCGCCCTCAGCCTGGCAACAACTTCCTCTCCTTCCTTCTCTACTGTCGCTAACCTAGCTGACTTCCTCACCCTTAGTATATTCCCTTCAGGATTGGCTTCAGGGTCAGCTAGAACGGTCTCACCTTGGTTGACTGCCTCCGATGCCTCAGGGCAGGATCTTTTCTTCTTCTTTTCCCCCTTTTTGGCATCATCTTTGGCCTGGGATGGGAGTGACTCAGCTCCACTGTTGATAACAAAAGAGGCTAAAGATTGAACTTCCAATACGCCCTCCTTCAGCATCTCAACTCCCGTGGCAATCCCAGTGCCTGCGTAAGAAACCGAACTGATAGCAACATTGACTTTCTTCTCAAAGACCTCCATAGAGAGTTGGAGTCTTTGTTCAGCCTTGGTGATCCTTTCCTCCACCTTCAAGGACTCACCGCTGACTCTGCTGGCCTCAGTTAGTATCTTTGTCGACTCCCCAGTGGCCTTCGCCAAAATGTCTGCCACTGACTGAGAGGTGCGATCCAACTTCCCTGACTCCAGCTCCAGTTTGGACGCTGAGTCCTTCATGGCCTGAGTGACAATAGCTCCAGTCTGAACTGCAAGCCTGTCAACTGCCTGATTCAACTTCTCATCCCTGATCGCATCCCTCTCATCAAGTTTCTTGAGAGTGTTCCTAAGCATCTTCTTGGTGCGCTTCCTCTCATTCCTCACCGACTTGGCCGTGTCAGTCATCGTCCTCTTTAGCAAAATCAGCTCCCTGTTGGCAAGGGTGTTGTAGGCTGACTTTGTCCACCTGATGTGTTTTGCCAGGGCCTTGGAGTCTTCTTCTTTTTCAGCTCGTAGCCTCATTACTTCCTCCTGAGATTTTCTGTGGTTTTCTCCTGCTTGACCTCCACTATGCTTGTGAATTCAGCACGGCCGACCCCAGTTATTATCACATCTGCATCATCAACGGCCTCATCAGTGATTGGCTGCTTTCCCTTGTCAGCCCCTACAGCATCAGTCCCTTCTTCAAGGTGCACTGAAGGCAGTTGTGAAGTAGTCATAGCCGCCTCCTTAGGCTCAGCTCAGCTATCTTGAACCTTAGGAGCAAGTCCCTCGGAACTGAGAGTCTCCTTGGATGCCTCAACATCTTCCTCTCTTGTCTCAGGGCAGGGAATCCCTTCATCGACAGATGTCTCATTGGCAGCTGAGATGTTCAAAACATCCTCAGCCACTGGTCCACCCTTGGCACCAGTGTCTCTTTCACCTTCCCCCTGAGCCTGAGGCTCAGAGATCATCTCATCAACATCCTTTGCAGTCTCCTCCACTTCCTTCTCCATATCTCCACCCTGAGCTTCATCATTATCCTCATCATCCTTCTCGTCACCAGACAGGATGTCAGCCTTGCTCTTGGACATCATATCAGCCACTAGCTGCTTCAGGTTGTCAAAGTTTAGGAGTTGAAGCCAGCTAGTCAGTCCAAAGAAGGAGCAAATCTTGGCTTCCTCAGTCTCCCAGTGCTCCCAGCCGCGAGCGTCCACTAGCAGATGCTGCTCCTGCATGTTTGATTGTTTGAAGTCCAACCAAACCTTGAGCTCGATCACATATGCCAGCAGCTCATTGTATTTGTATAGCCCAGGCCAGCACTTTCCTGCCCATTCAGTGACATTCCCCCTGAGAGTGTTCTCCAGAATCCCACCAGCCATGTGTTCATCTAATTCCTCCTCCTCCACTTCAAGGAATTCATCCTCTTCAGTTGAAATGGATTTGGGACAGTCCTTGGGATTGGGGTATGAGGGAAAGTCTGTGGGGTTTGGAAGATTTGGCTCGGCTGACTGGTCAGGCTCATTCGTAGGTGAATTTGATGGCGCTGCGGGTTTGATTTCCTCAACTGTAAGACAGATACCTTCCATGGAGATGACTTGCTCCATGTGTATCAGCTTGTTCTCGACAACATCTACGATCTTGTCGGTTGTCCAGTTGGAATCAAGGAATGCCATTGTTTTGAAAGAAGAGATTTTTCTTGAAGATTCTGTGTTTGAGCAAGAGAAAACTCAGTGTGCAGATGTGCGTTGTGTTTGCGTAAAAACCTCCAATGACACTCTTGATTGATAAGACTAAGTCAGTTACTCAAACGTGGGGTTGCGATTAATCCCTGAATTCAAAAGGTTTTGAAATGAGGGGCCAGGATTAATCTCAGCTTCAATCAAAACCCCATGTCAGTCATATTCCGTATAAAACGGACACGTATATGAAAAAGTAACTGAGGCATTAAATGCTCCGTGCGCGTGGGTTTTAAATATGAAAAGGTGCGCTTTTAATGAAAACGGAATGCATTTAATAAAGATTTTCAGGACGAAAGACTCAGGGAGACACTTGATATTCACACGAGTCAGGATAGAACTCATACCTGTCAGGGAGACATTGTAGCACCCTGATACCTCGCTGAGTCGAGTCTGGCCTGAGTTCCCCCTAGAACCCTACACTAATTGCTCTCCCGGATCTAAGAGTCCTAACTCCACTGACAGTTCCATAAACCTTGCTTCAGCCAAAGGCTTAGTCAAGATGTCAGCTCTTTGCCTGTCAGTGTGAATCTTCTCCATCCTAATATCTTTCTTCTCCACATGATCTCGAATGAAGTGATGCCTAATATCCACATGCTTGCACCTTGTGTGAAGCACTGGGTTCTGAGTAATTGCTATAGCACTATTGTTATCACAATAGATTGGTACCTGATTAGCAAATACTTGGTAGTCCCTCAGCTGTTGCCTCAACCATAAAATCTGAGCACAACAACTACCTGCAGCCATATACTCAGCCTCAGTTGTGGATGTTGCCACTGAATTCTGCTTCTTACTAAACCACGAGATCAACTTACTTCCCAAAAACTGACATGTCCCTGAAGTTGATTTCCTATCAATCCTACAACCTCCATAATCTGCATCTGAATAACCTGTCAGTTCTAAATTGTCATCTGAAGGATACCATAGTCCCATATTGACTGTCCTTTTCAAATACTTAAGTATCCTCTTAGCAGCCTCCAAATGACTTCTCTTGGGATCAGACTGATACCTAGCACATACACCAGCTGCAAACGTAATGTCAGGCCTACTTGCAGTCAGGTACAACAAAGAACCTATCAGCCCTCGATACTCAGTCTGATTTACTGAAGTCCCTTCAGTGTCAGGATCCATCTTCAAATTTGTGTTCATAGGGATCCTGGCTGGATTGCTGTTCTGAACACCAAACTTATTAATCAAGTCTCTTGTATACTTGGCCTGATTTATGAAGATACCTTGATCAGTCTGCTTGACCTGCAATCCTAAGAAGAAGTTCATCTCTCCCATCATGGACATCTCAAATTTACCAGTCATCAACTTAGAGAATTTCTCACAGAGCTGATGATTTGGTGATCCAAATATTATGTCATCCACATAAATCTGGACCAAGAGAATGTCATCACCTTCAGTGATCCTGAACAATGTCCTATCCACAGTTCCCTTCTTGAACCCATGGTCTGTCAGGAATTGAGAGAGGGTATCATACCAAGCTCTTGGTGCTTGCTTAAGTCCATAGAGTGCTTTCTTCAAATGGTATACTCTATCTCCAACCTCAAACCCGGGAGGTTGTTCAACATATACCTCTTCATTGAGTACACCATTCAGGAAGGCACTCTTGACATCCATTTGATACACCTTGAACTTCTTATATGTTGCATAGGCAAGGAATAACCTGATAGCTTCCAACCTAGCCACTGGAGCAAAAGTCTCATCATAGTCTATTCCTTCAGACTGACAATACCCTTTTGCAACCAGTCTAGCCTTGTTCCTTACCACAACACCATTTTCATCCTTCTTGTTCTTAAAGACCCACTTGGTACCAATCACACCTTGATGCCTAGGTCTATCTACCAGTTCCCAAACCTGATTCCTTGTGAACTGATTCAACTCCTCTTGCATGGCAATGATCCAGTTTGAGTCAGTGAGAGCTTCTTCAATGTTCTGAGGCTCTTGCTCAGAGAGAAAGCAACAAAACAATGCACTCTCACCATGGAACCGTCTGGTCCTGACTCCCTCAGTTGGATCACCAATGATTTGATCAATGGGATGATCCTCTAACCATGTTCTTTTGCCAGGAGTTGTTCCTGAAGTACCTGCAATGTTAGTGTCTACAGGCTCATAAAATTCAGGAAATAGAACAGAAGGGGATGATCCTGAGTCAATTCCAAATGGATTAATAAGTTCAATGTCAGGGACATTGATTCCCCCTTGATGAGGTGACTCAGGAACCGTCTCAGCTGCAACAGTATCTTCATAGATGGTGCTTACCTCAGGTTGAGCCTGTTCCTTAGTCTGAGGCTCAACAATCCATGATGTGCTGGGCTTAGGAGTGGCACCTGATTCCTCATCCTGATCGTCATCATCATCCCATCTTGGAATTGGCACAGTCTTGATCTTAGGATCAGGTTGATTCTTCAAACTCAGCCTTGTCACACTCCTTGTGACCTCCTCAGTGTCAGGATTCAACACCTTTGCCCTAGACTCATTAGCAGATTCATCAAAGACAACATGAGGTGATTCTTCCACAACAAGGGTCCTACAATTGTAAACCCTGAAGGCTTTACTAACTTCAGAATATCCTAAGAATATTCCTTCATCAGATTTGCTATCAAAGGCTTTCAATTGGGTCTTCCCATTGTTGAGGATGAAGCACACTTACAACCAAATACATGAAAATAAGAAATACGAGGTTTCCTTTTGTTCCATGTCTCATATGGGGTTTTTGCATGTTGTTTGTTCAGCATGGATCTGTTCTGAGTGTAGCATGCAGTGTTGATTGCCTCAGCCCAGAATTTCTTAGGCAATCCTGACTCAGCCAGCATGGTCCTTGCAGCTTCCTTCAGTGTCCTGTTCCTCCTCTCAGCGACACCATTCTGTTGTGGGGTTCTAGCTGCAGAAGTCTCATGAGCTATACCAAGTTCATTACAAAAGTCAGAAATATATGAATTTATAAATTCAGTGCCCTTGTCAGATCTGATCTTAGTAATGGACTGATTCTTCTCATTGCTGAGTCTCCTGAGCAACTCTGGAAGCTTCACCTGTGTTTCCTTCTTATTCAATAGGAAAATAACCCAAGTATATCTAGAATAATCATCAATAACCACAAGGGTATATTTTCTACCATTCACACTCACAGGTGTTATGGGACCAAATAGATCCATGTGCAAGAGCTGAAGTATCCTGTCAGTGGAATAGGAAGCTTTCTCTTTGAATGATGCTCTGACCTGCTTCCCTTCCTAACAAGCTTTGCACACGTGATCTTTGCTAAAAACTTCAGTAGGTAGACCATCAACAAGTGACAGTCTAGAAATTTTGTTAAGAATCTTGAAGTTCAGGTGGCTTAATCTTTTATGCCATAACCAACTGAGCTCTAGAGAGCTTTTAGCAACAAAATAAGTATTAGGAATAGTGCTGCTCCAATCAGCGAGATAAACATTACCTTTCCTTATACCTGATAGAAGCACTTGTGTTGATTTGTCCTTGACTGAACATATATTCGATGAGAACTCAACACTGAACCCTTTGTCACAGAATTGACTTACTGACAGCAGGTTATGCTTCAGTCCTTCCACAAAGGACACATTTTCCACTCTGACTGTACCTATAATTAGAACACCAAAACCTTTAGTAACACCTTTTGAGTTATCACCAAAGGTTACCTGTGGACCATCTTTAGCTTGGTACTCTTGGAGAAGACTCTTCATTCCAGTCATGTGCCTTGAGCAACCACTGTCTAGGTACCAAACAACTTTGATTGAGTCTCCTCTCCTCTTGTTGTGATCCACAGCCGCCTGCAAGCAATTCAGGCTTTAGGTACCCATTGGGTGTTGGGTCCTATCGTGTCTGTTGTACCCTTCGGGATCCAGACTTGCTTAACAATCCTGATTGCCTCAGAGTGGTAAATATGTCTCCCTGAAACATCAACATATACAACTTTCTTCTTCTTAGCCTGAGAGGAAGATGGTGTATGAGTGCTAGACTTAGGCTTCACAGGAGCCTGAGTGGGTGCCTTTTGGGCTGGCTTCCTGTTCTTCCTAGGTCTGGGTGCAGCAGGTCTTGGGCCTTGTTCTTGATAAGGACCCTGATTTCTATTCCCCCTAGGCAAGTGAGGGAATGGAAAGCAGTTAAAGGCCTCAGGATGCCAAAACCACGGGGGTATCATCATATTTGGCCTTCCCTGTTGGTATTGCCAAGCATGATGGTACCCTCGCTGACCAGTCTGAGGGCTCTTGGCCTGAGTCTTCCTCTGCTTTCGCTGAGGTTTTCCCTGGCCTGAGCTCTCAGGGGCTTCCTTAGGTTGCTTCGCCTTTCCCTTGGGTTTTGGCTTAGTTATCTTAGGAGCAACCCTGATGATTAGGCGTGAAATTGTTATGTTTTGGTGCCCGATTTACTCATGTTTTGAGTGTTTTCGATTAGTGTTTGGAGTCAAATGAGTGTCATTTTTATAAAATCAGTAATTTGTCTCTTTGGTTTTCATAGATGGATAGAAGGCGAAAAGAGGAGTTCGTAGGACTTTGAATCGGCCAAAACGGACTCCCGGTTGAGGAGATATGAAGATTTTACGAACAAGTGTACAACAGCCGAAACCACTCGAGCAGCTCGAGCGCCAGCGCTCGAGCGTATTGCTCGAATGACCAAAAACTTGCAGAAAAATTTCGCCATTCGACCGGCTCGAGCGGGAGCGCTCGAGCACCTGTTTCATTCGACCTATATGCTCGAATGGGACCGCTCGAGCGTGTTTTTGCTCGAGCACTTCCATATTTTGGCTTCCGGACGCGTTTTTTCGGCCCATTAACTCCCGTTTCGACCCCGTGCCTATATATACCTCTTCCAAACACGTTTTGAAGGATCCCCGAACTTTAGAAATCACTTTTAGACTTAGTTTTTTAGAGAGAGGAAGAGGAGAAGAACGAGCAAGCTATACTTACGTTTTGTTGAGATTTTTCATACGAATTCTTAGTTTTATTTTCGTTTCTTAGTTTCTTTTCATTAGCTTGATTACTTTAAAAGCTTTGAACTTCGTTTTAGTTAATTAAATTTCAGTTCTTAGAATTATTTTATTTTAAAATCCTAGTTCATGTTTCTTATTTTCTTCGTTCAATTCATTATGTTTATGTTCGTTGTTTCTTCTATTGCTTTTATTTTTGTTATAACCATGTCCGGCTAAAACCCTTGCATGCTTGGGTTAGGATGAACTCGTAGAAGTAGGATGTGGGTACGTAATTAAGGTAATTGGTGACGTTAGTTTTAATTCTCTTAAGTAATGAATTCTTATCATTAATCTTAACTATACCTTTGAATTTCGTACGAAAGTGTTAGAGAGAGGACGACCGCATCACTCAATAACAATTAGTAGTCTTAACGAGAGGGTTTAGAAGAGGTTAATTCATCTACCGGTTTAGCTATGGAGGACGGCCGCATCACCATTAGTTAAATTAGGGTCTCTTTAATTAAGCACTATCTATTAACTCGTTAGTGGATTAGTGAAGTCGATTGATAGGATAAAGTATTAGGGTATAAAATCTTGAGCTTTCATTCTACGATCTTTTACTTAGGTTAATTCTTGGTTGTCACGATTACTTTGATTATGTACCTGCTCCGTTAGTATACGTAGGGATTCCTATCCTAAGCATCATCATCTCTTATTTGAATCCAACCCTTAGTTAATTCGTCTGCTTTAGTATTTTAGTTTAATTAGTTTATTTTAGTTTTAATTAATCTTTCTAAAAAATCCAAAAACATTACACTCATATTAACTACGACGCGTAGATCTTCAGGGATCTATTCGCATATACACCATCCCTTGGGTTCGATACTACTTGGTCCCTATACTTGCCCATACTACAGTGAACCCGTACTCTTGCGGGGTAGCTACTAGTAAAAGCTAGTATTTTTGCTTCAAGTCAATGGCGCCATTGCCGGGGATGGCGTTGTATGTTTTTTAATAGGACTTGTAGATAGCTTAGTAGTTAGTAGTGGGTGATTTATTTTCTGTTTTTACTTTCATTTCCATTCATTGGGCAGTTACGTTTTGATCCTTCTGCTAGTGTTTCAGGTTTATGAAAACACGCTCACAAGGTAATACGAGCGAAGAGAGGTTACCTGCAGATCCTGAGACGATAGCAAGGAGAAACCGAGCCTTCTTGAGAAGAATGACTACTGCCGCGGGAAACAAAGATAAGATTTCTGCTGAACTTGGGGAGTTAGACAAAATAGCTGCAGAGTATACTGCTCTTGTGGAACGGGCAGAGGGTGCCAATGGAAACAACAGTAATCAGCAGATACCCATAGGGGAAACTGAGAGCCCACACCCGAACCCACAAGACACCATCAACTCTGCACAAACACAACCCCAAAGCCAGAACCAAAACCCTGATTACCCACAAAACCCAAATAACCCTTTCAACAACCCAGTATACCAACATTACCCATACCCACCTTATCCTTATCCACCATATCCATATCATCCACCTTCTGTCTACAACCAACCACCTGTTTACCAACCACCACCCCAACAAGTACCCGTACCAGCTGCTAATCCTCAATACGTTCCTCAGAATGCAGATCAGATGGCTATTCGAGGAAGGTTTGCAGCGCAGCCACAGCGGTACTATGATGGAGTGGCTCTGCCTCCTGTTGAGGCGAACAACTTCTCGATATCCCCGGGAATTCTAAAGCTGCTTACCGAGAATCAGTTCAAAGGGGTGATCGGGAAAGAGAATCCTCACACACATTTGAGGAGCTTTCTCATGATAGCCTCAACATTTAATTATAATGGCATGTCTGAAGATGCCAAGAGGCTTAGGCTGTTCCCATTCTCATTGACGGGAATAGCCAAGGAGTGGTACGATAATACACTTCCGCGGGGAGGTATTACCACTTGGGCTGAGCTCGAGCGTCTGTTCCTCGAGCGATTCTACCCTCCATCTAGGACGATCAAGGCTAGAATTGAGATCTCGTCCTTTCGCCAGAAGTCTGGAGAGGATTTACGCCAAGCGTGGGAGAGATACTCAAACATGCTGATTGAGTGCCCGCAGCACGGGTACAATGAGGGCGATATTATGGCATTCTTCTATAGTGGTGCCAACAAGGCTGGGCAAGACCATTTAGACGCTTGTGCGGGCGGAGCATTCTTGAACCAAGGCATAGAGAGGTGTAGGGAGATCGTGGACAACATTGTCACGAATGCCGGTGTTTGGAGTGGAGATGCAGATTTTCAGAGAGTGCATCAGGTTGAAGAGGGAGAAGGAACGAGAAGGCTGCTGATGGCCATGATGGAAAAGATCAACAACCTCGAGTTGGGGAAGAGTTTGGGTGGAGAGCATGCAATAGAGAATGAGAGAGTAGACCAGCCCAGTGGACAGCAAGAGGTAGCCAATTACATGGGAGGTCCGTATTACAATCATAATGGCTACCAAGGTGGAAATCAGTATGGAAGGCCTTCTTATGGCCAACCATTTGTACCTCCAGGCCCGCAGCCGCCTCAAAATCAATGGAGGAACACACAAGGAGTTCAAGGAGGCCAGCAGCCTCCTCAAAACACATGGAGGAAAAATGAGAATTTTTCTTATGCTAACCCAAAAGCTGGTATTACTGTTCCTGCAGGTGTTGATCCGGGGTCTAAACCTCCTGGTGGAGAAGGCGGTGCATCAACCGAGGAGATGTTGAGAGCGATCCTTCAGAAGGTGGAGGAAGGGAGCAAGCGGTTGTCATCCTTGGAGTACGATGTGAAAGAGTTGCATAAGAAGGGTGATCATCGTGATCAAGAGCTCCAGAAGATGAATGTTGAGTGGACTAGAACTCAACAAGAGAACAATCGAAGGTTCACTTCTTTAGAGTTCCAGATGAGCCAGATTGCAAAGTCAGTGAATAGAATGCCGGAGGGGAACCCGAAAGAGCAGTGCAAGGCGATTCGGCTTAGAAGTGGAACCAACTACGAAGGTCCTCAGATGCCTGCTGATTCTGAGACGCCCCAAGTTGAGAAGGGGATTGAGAAGCATGAAGATATGGATGAGTTCCAGAAGGGCAAGGAAAGTGAGGAGGTTGAGAGAGTTCCTAAGTGGAAAAAGGCAAAGGAAGCAAGGGATAAAGTGAAAGAAACAGAAAGAGATGAGTGGGGGGTACCCAAATCTGTGATACCCGTCCCATATCCACAGCGCTTCATGAAAAAGAAGCTTGATGAAAAATTTGCAAAATTTCTTGATGTTTTTAAACAACTTCACATTAACATTCCTTTTTATGATGCTTTGGAACAGATACCGCATTATGCAAAGTTTCTGAAGGACTTGATTGCAAAAAGACGGCGAGTGGATGAGCCGAAGTTGGTGCAGCTGAACCACGAGGTGAGTGCACTAGTGCACAAGGCGCTTCCACCGAAGCTGAAGGATCCCGGGAGCTTCACGATCCTATGTGACATTGGGAGCGGGATCAAGAAATGAGCGTTATGTGATTTAGGGGCGAGCATCAATCTCATGCCCTTGTCGCTTTTCAAGAAGCTGGAAGGTGGTGAACTTCAGCCCACAATGATGACGCTTCAACTAGCCGACCGGTCTATCACGAGACCTCAAGGTGTGGTTGAAGACGTCCTAGTAAGAGTTGGAGAGCATATTTTTCCAGCCGACTTTGTGGTGCTCGAGATGGAAGAAGATGAGCATGTTCCTTTGATCTTGGGAAGAACGTTCTTAGCTACGGCGGGGATGGTGCTAGACGTGGCAAATGGGAAGATTACATTGAAGGTTGATGATCAAGAAGTGAAGATCTCCCTATATGAAGCCATGAAGCACCCGAGGGAGGATGAGAGCTTGTATTGCATGGATGCCATTGATCCTAGTATTGAAGACACACCTTCTATCCCTAATCCTTCTCATATTCATGATTTTGTTAGTCCTTCACTTGATTATTTAACCCATGTGCATTATGATCGTGATTATTTTGATAGGGATAAAGTGAAGAAGTTGAAGGATGAAGAGGTGAAAAGTGTGGATGTGACCCAGTTGGAGGGAAAAGGAGGAGTTAAGAAGAAAAAGTCCAAATTCAAGAACCTGTTTGGTAAGACGCCTCCAGATAAAGGTGAGAAGGAGTTGAGACCTATACCACTTGAGGTGGGGGAGGAAGCGAAGGAACTCATGATGGAAGGGCATCAAGGAAAGGAGTTCAAACGCCACTCTTATGAGAGTAAGAGAGGTAAATTTGAGTATGATGTTCCATAAGCTCCTTGAGCTTGGTCCGGCACGAGGACCTTAAAAATAGCGCTGAATGGGAGGCAACCCATTTTTTATTTGCTTTTGAGTGTTTTTAGTTATTTTCCTTTTATGTTACTAGGATGTTGTTGAGTCGTATGTTTAACCTCGTATTTGAGTAAGTTGCTTGTAGGCTTGTCTCTAAAGGAGTAAAGGTATCAAAGAAGTGGAGATTGAAGGAACCAACTTGAGACAAGGGAATGTGCAAAGCTATTGAGAGAAATTGAATTATTTGGTTGAGGTAACCCACAACCCCAAACTTAGACCTCTAGCAAGGTCGAAGTTTGGGGGGGTGGAGTTTTTTTTGTTTTATGATTACTTTGCACATGCATGCCCTTATCTTTGAGTTGAGTTTGATTGATTATTGGTTTGTTGAGATACTCCTTGGGGTGATTTTGATTTGACTCGCTATTGCATATTTCATGCCTATCAACCATCTTATGCTTGTTGATTGCTATCTTTGAGTATGATTTGATGAGTAGGGTGAATTGTGAAGTTGAGTTAAGAATTCTTTTGTGTGAGTGTTTGAGTTAGAGTTGATTTGAGAAAGAACTAGTATGCTTGCAAGTTTTCTTTTTGAGTATTTGTGTGATGAGAGTGAGAATTCACTAGGACTAGCATGGATGTGAAAGCCGTGAGATTTGAGCCTTATGAGATTTTGATGCATAAATTGATCTCTTCGTTTGTGAGTGGATCGTCACCTTAGAGGATGCTAGAACTTGTGTGTGCTCTTGCTTCTTGATTGTGTCTAGTTTGAAATGCCGAATGTGATCTTAGGCCATCTTTGTTTTTATTGAGTCACTTAGCCAAAATTGTCCTTACCAATGACATTGAATCCCTTGCTAGCCCCTTTGAGCCTAAAGCCTATTTTATTTGCTAGCACATATGAACATTATTCCAATTCCTAAGCCTTTTATCCCAATTTGAGTGGAGAATAGGAAAGTGTGAATGTGAAAGGAGTGAATTGAGTTGAAAAAGGAAAAAGATGTTTGTTGAGTGAATATGAGAAGAAGGTGTAATGAAGTTTTGAGTTGTGGGAAAAAGAAAAGATTTGAGAATGAGCAAAAAGAAAAAAATGAGCTCATGTGTTTGTGCGAAAAAGAAAAAAAAAGTGAAGTGATTGAAAAAAAGTGAAAAGAGTGAGAAAGGAAAAAATGAAGTGTTGAGAGAAGTGGAATTGAAAGAGTGTTGATTGAATATGTTTGAAGTAGTCTGTTCCTAATCTCGAAGTGCCAAAGTTTGACTTTCTATTCTCCATTCACTTAAGTCACTTACCCATATTGTTATCCCACCTGTCCAAAGAGCCGACATTACAACCTTGAGAAAAGTCCTTTTTGATTCGGCATTGATTTCTAGAGTATGGTCGGAGTTGAGAGTGCTTACAAGCCTATGGCTGCCGATATGTGTGATTGATTGTTGAGTGAGTCCCTTTATCATTGTTATACACTTGTGAGGGAGCGAAACACATCGTTGAGTGCACATCCATGCTTGATCTTGGTGTTTCTTGTTATTGTTGCATGAGTATGATGAAGGAAAGTGAGTGAGTATACTTGTGATTGATCTTTGAAGCTCGCATTCATTTGCTTGCATGATTTGATTCTTTGACTCATTCCTAACAATTTCACTTGACTTATTATTTCGTTGCTTGAGGACAAGCAACATGGTAAGTTTGGGGGGGTTGATTAGGCGTGAAATTGTTATGTTTTGGTGCCCGATTTACTCATGTTTTGAGTGATTTCGATTAGTGTTTGGAGTCAAATGAGTGTCATTTTTATAAAATCAGTAATTTGTCTCTTTGGTTTTCATAGATGGATAGAGGGCGAAAAGAGGAGTTCGTAGGACTTTGAATCGGCCAAAACGGACTCCCGGTTGAGGAGATATGAAGATTTTACGAACAAGTGTACAGCAGCCGAAGACCACTTGAGCAGCTCGAGCGCCAGCGCTCGAGCGTATTGCTCGAATGACCAAAAACTTGCAGAAAAATTTCGCCATTCGACCGGCTCGAGCGGGAGCGCTCGAGCACCTGTTTCATTCGACCTATATGCTCGAATGGGACCGCTCGAGCGTGTTTTTGCTCGAGCACTTCCATATTTTGGCTTCCGGACGCGTTTTTTCGGCCCATTAACTCCCGTTTCGACTTCGTGCCTATATATACCTCTTCCAAACACGTTTTGAAGGATCCCCGAACTTTAGAAATCACTTTTAGACTTAGTTTTTTAGAGAGAGGAAGAGGAGAAGAACGAGCAAGCTATACTTACGTTTTGTTGAGGTTTTTCATACGAATTCTTAGTTTTATTTTCGTTTCTTAGTTTCTTTTCATTAGCTTGATTACTTTAAAAGCTTTGAACTTCGTTTTAGTTAATTAAATTTCAGTTCTTAGAATTATTTTATTTTAAAATCCTAGTTCATGTTTCTTATTTTCTTCGTTCAATTCATTATGTTTATGTTCGTTGTTTCTTCTATTGCTTTTATTTTTGTTATAACCATGTCCGGCTAAAACCCTTGCATGCTTGGGTTAGGATGAACTCGTAGAAGTAGGATGTGGGTACGTAATTAAGGTAATTGGTGACGTTAGTTTTAATTCTCTTAAGTAATGAATTCTTATAATTAATCTTAACTATACCTTTGAATTTCGTACGAAAGTGTTAGAGAGAGGACGACCGCATCACTCAATAACAATTAGTAGTCTTAACGAGAGGGTTTAGAAGAGGTTAATTCATCTACCGGTTTAGCTATGGAGGACGGCCGCGTCACCATTAGTTAAATTAGGGTCTCTTTAATTAAGCACTATCTATTAACTCGTTAGTGGATTAGTGAAGTCGATTGATAGGATAAAGTATTAGGGTATAAAATCTTGAGCTTTCATTCTACGATCTTTTACTTAGGTTAATTCTTGGTTGTCACGATTACTTTGATTATGTACCTGCTCCGTTAGTATACGTAGGGATTCCTATCCTAAGCATCATCATCTCTTATTTGAATCCAACCCTTAGTTAATTCGTCTGCTTTAGTATTTTAGTTTAATTAGTTTATTTTAGTTTTAATTAATCTTTCTAAAAAATCCAAAAACATTACACTCATATTAACTACGACGCGTAGATCTTCAGGGATCTATTCGCATATACACCATCCCTTGGGTTCGATACTACTTGGTCATTATATGTACTTATACTACAGTGAACCCGTCCGCTTGCGGGTGAGCGACTAGTAGAAGTTAGTAAAATCGCTTCAAGTCACCTGACTGTGTCAACGGTTTCCTTGCCCTTATCAGTTTGACGGGCCTGGAGCACAACCTTAGGTGCACTCTGGCCTGTCTGAACAAATACCCTCCCAGTGTTGCTCCCTGAAGCAACATGAGACTGACCTTGTGAGGATTTCTCAGGAACATATCCAAGTCCCTTTTTCTTGTTCCCAAGTATCTGGCTGCTATTTATTTCCTCTCTAGCCACTGAGGATTTATTCATTGCTGCAACCTTTTTCTTGAGAGAGTCCTCACTCTTTTTCAGGATTTCATGTCTGGTAAAGAGGTCATCAAACTTGCTCTTAAGTACCTTCAATTCTTCCTTCCTGACCAACTCTTCCTCAGCCAATTCCTTCAGAATCTTCTCTCTTGGGAGACGCTCAGCGGTGATTAAATCAATCTCCTGAGTTAGTCTCACAATTTGAGCCGATTCTTTAAGATCAGACTGAGTGAGTTGTTCATTCAGGTTTTGAACCTCAGTACTCAATTTCTTGTTCTCCTCTACCAAGAAGACATTAGTTTCCTGCAGTCTGGAGAAATCAACCATCAATTGATCAAGGCAGATCTGAAGGTTCATTTCTCTAACTGACTCTGAGCTGAGCTCAGGATTTTGACCAGTGTAAGAAGCACAAACAGAATTTGATGTTACCTCAGGCTCATCCCTAGCCATCAGACAGACATCATCGTACTCGTCATCCGAGAAGAGTTCAGGTGACCTTTCAGCAGGACCGTCAGAATCTGTTGCATCTTCAGCGACCATTGCTCTCCGATCAGCAGATCTTAGATCCCTAGAGGCTCTCCTTTCCTCTCTCTCCCTTGCACTCAGCTCCGGGCAGTCGTACTGATAGTGACCAATCTTGTTACAGTTGTAACATGCTACCTGCTCACTTACTCTTTCTTTTCTCGGTTCAGGGTTCCTCCTTGAGTCAGGTTCCCTGGTTCTTGGTGAGCTTTCAGGCTTGGTTGGATATCTATCATCGCGAGTACGTCTCTGTTCGTCTCTTCTTTCAGGCTTTGGTTCAGAATATCTCCTTTCATCACCACGTTCTCTCCTCTGGTCAGTATTCCTTCGCTCCTCATATCTCCTTGAGCTTTGGTGGGTTCCTTCAGGTTTCCTATCACGTGAGTCCTTATAAAACTTTTTATAACGACCAAACCTGGAATTGAGCTTGTCAAATTGTCTGGCCATCAGGCTGTACTCTTCAGCGAGTTCTTCCCTGCTCATCTCCATCAGTGACTTTGATGAAGAGTTTGATGAGGGCTCAACAGGTTCAGATCTGGCCTTGAACGCCACACTTTTCTCAGGAGTTTTCTCCTTCACTTTCTCTTCTGACTGAACTTTCTTCTTTCTTTTGTTAAGATCAAATTCAAGCGCTTTGAGCTCTGAAAAAAGTAAAGCAGAAGTTATGTTACTCATATCCTGAGTGTTCTTAAGCATAATTACACTGTTATCCCATCTCTCGGGAAGGGCATTCAGGATCTTTGAAGCAACATCTCTTCTTGGGACATCCTTGTCCAACATCACCGACTCATTCATCAACTTGATGAATCGAGACTCCATTTGATCTATGCTCTCGTCAGGCAGCATCTCGAACGCTTCGAATTTCTAAATGGCAATATTTCTCTTGTTCTCCTTTATCTTTTCTGACCCCTCGCACATCCTGGTCAGCTCATCCCAAACCTCCTTTGCCGTCTTTAAGTTCATCAGTCTGGCTGACTCCTCGAAGGGCACCGTATGCAAGATGATGTTTCTGGCGACGTTGTCAAGCCCCACCATCTTGATTTCATCGTTGGTCATGTCTTTCCTTTCTTTAGGAACCTGCACGCCAATCGCAAGATCCTCGTATCCCAGTCCTCTGACGTTAGGAATAGTGATCTTGATCGGTCCTTCCCTGAGTACACGCGACATCTGGTCATGGATAACATCTAGATGTGCCTCTAATCTGAACTTCCAATAGACAAAGTTAGACACAGAGAATTCAGGTAACGAAGCTTCAAGTCTCCTAGAAGTCATGATAATGCAAGTTTTATAAAAAGCAAACTCAGATCTGTTCAGTGACCACCAACAGTTTCTCCTCTGAAACTATTAGTATTCAAAGTCAGTGGTCTTTCGAACCACTGCTCTGATACCACTTGTTGGTCCCGGTACAAGACTGAGGAATACGTGTATGGGGGGTGACTTGAAGCGAACTACACTAGCTTCTACTAGTAGCTACCCCGCAAGAGTACGAGTTCACTGTAGTATGGGCAAGTATAGGGACCAAGTATTATCGAACCCAAGGGATGGTGTATATGCGAATAGATCCCTGAAGATCTACGCGTCGTAGTTAATATGAGTGTAATGTTTTTGGGTTTTTGGAAAGATTAATTAAAACTAAAATAAACTAATTAAACTAAAATACTAAAGCAATAAAATTAACTAAGGGTTGGATTCAAATAAGAGATAGTGATGCTTAGGATAGGAATCCCTACGTATACTAACGGAGCAGGTACATAATCAAAATAACCGTGACAAACAAGAATTAACCTAAGTATAAGAATGCAAGGTGAAAGCTCAAGATTCTAAACCCTAATACTTTACCCTAACACTCGACTTCACTAATCCACTAACAAGTTAATGGATTGTGCTCAATTAATGAGACCCTAATTTAACTAAGGTGATGCGGTCGTCCTCCTTCGCTAAACCGGTAAATGAATTAACCTTTCCTAAACCTTCTCGTTAAGACTACTAGTTGTTATTGAGTGATGCGGTCGTCCTCTCTCTAACACTTTCGTACTAAATTTAAAGGTAAAGTTCAGATTAATTATAAGAATTCATTAACTAAGAGAATTAAAACTAACATCACAAATTACCCTAATTACGTACCCACATCCTACTTCTACGAGTTCATCCTAACCTAAGCATGCAAGGGTTTTAGCCGGACATGGTTGTAACAAACATAAAAGCAAACGAAGAAACAACGAACATAAACATAACAAATTGAACGAAGAAAATAATAAACATGAACTAGGGTTTAAAAAGAAAATAAATACGAAGAACTGAAATTTGAATTGATAAAAACGAAATTTAAACGTGTTCAAAGTAACGAACTAATGAAAAGAAACTAAGAATTGAAAAGAAACTAGAATTCGTATAAAAAACCTCAACAACGTAAAAATAAAACTTGCTCGTTCTTCTCCTCTTCAAAAACTAAGTCTAAAATTATTTCTAAAAGTCGGGGGTCTCCTCAAAACGTGTTTGGAAGAGGTATATATAGGCACGGGTCGAAACGGGAGTTAATGGGCCGAAAATACGCATCCGGAGGCAAAAATCCATGGGCGCTCGAGCAAAACGCTCGAGCGGTCCCGCTCGAGCAGTGTAGCTCGAATGACACAATCGCTCGAGCGGTTCCGCTCGAGCTGGTCGAGCGTTGAAATCATTCTGCATGTTTTGGGCGCTCGAGCGATTCGCTCGAGCGGTGGCGCTCGAGCTGCTCGAGCGCAAGAAAGTTTATGTACGTTTAGGCACTCGAGCAATGCGCTCGAGCGGAGGCGCTCGACCTAGTCACTCGAGTGACTTCTAACTCCTCCCAAGTGATAATTTTCCTCGTCCGCACTAATACCAATCGTATTTCTTCAATATCTTCTCATCCGGGCATCCGTTTGAGTCGATTCAAAGTCCTACGAACTCCGTTTTTCGTCCTCTATTCACCTATGAGCATCAAAGAGACAAATTTATCAATGTATAGAAATAATGCTCAATTGACTCTAAATACTCTATAAACTCGACCAAAACTAGGGCGTTTCTAGCTACGAATCATGACAATTTCACGCCTAATTAGGGGGGGATACACGTATACCAATTTTTCAACCTTAAAACTGACTAAGTCCCCTTTACTCAGAGTGGTAAAGAACTAGGAGCTGATAACACACCTACTGACTACACTTGGTGCGGGTCAGTTGGCTAACTACCAGTTCAAGTTCAGTGCGGAAATGTTTGAGCCCTGATAGTTTAAAGTCTTGTTTGGTTTGCTTTCTGAAAAACTTGTTTTACTCAATTCTGAGTAGTATTTAGTAGGGCAGTGCTCTTTTTGAAGATCAGTCTGATTGATTCAAGCTTGATAAACTTGAATGCAATGAATGAACAAGTAATATGGCAAGTATGCACAGTATCAAAGCAGTAAGAACACAAGGAGTTTAACGTGGTTCAGAGACTCAAGCTCCTACGTCCACGGCCTGACTTAACAGGAAATCCACTCAAGGGATTCTTGTTTTTAACGTGCCAAGGTGCACCAAGACCAGCTATCCTCACTGATCTATACAACTCCACTTACTAACACACTAACTGACTTACTCCCAACAAGCCTAACTTAGGGTTTTGGTTTCAGTTTGGATTCCAACTAAGTTGAGATTATCCTTAGAAGGCAAAGCTATGCTAAGGATTGGATAATCTCTCTAAGCTTAAGATAATGCTATTTAGCTCTTGGAATACAGAATAACTCTCAGTTGCTAAGAAACACTTGGGAAATTTGGATGTTTTCGAGTGCTTCTCTTAAAGGCTGAATGCTTTGAGTGCTTGAGAGTTTGAGTAATTTCTGGCTTGGAAATTTCCCGTAACCTTGAATGGGTTCAAGGCCTTCTGTATTTATAGGTGATTTGAAAAACTATCCGTTGGAGAGATAGCCTTCTAGTCATCTATGTAGAGTGGCTTCAAACGGACATATCTTCATGCAGCAGTCGTCCTTGCATGGATTTGGTATTTGCATTAAATACCCATTAAATGCTTGCCCGTTGAATGTGCAGTCTGAATTCAGTCTTCATGTCAGGTTCCGTACGTGCGTGTCCTTCTCGGATTGGTCCACGTCATCAGGTTGGTGAGAATGTCAGAACTTATTCCTGAGCTTCAGGCTTGTCTTATTAAGTTCATTTTATCTTGAGCCCACCAGTCTTGTCCTGACGCTGAAATTCCTTTTGCATTGCTTGACTCTACTCCAAGTCTTCCCATTAACTCAGTGACCTCCTGTTCCCTTCAGGACTAAGTTAGTAATGACCTCAGGGTCATACTCTTCATCACTGACACTTACTCAGCCATCTTAGAGGACTGCCATAAGTTCAGGATGGTGCTCTTCGTCTTCAGGCTCTGAGTCTTGATTGTCTCCAGTGAGTTCTCCTCTCACTGAGTACCTGTGAAGTATAAAATGACTAAGTACTAATCCTAATCAAGACTAGCCTGACAAAGACAGATTAAGGCAAACATCTTTTCAGGGGTTTTGGGATCTTAATCAAAACTGACAATGTCCCAACAGCTACTTTTGATGCTGCTAAGTATAAATATAGCTTCTCTCCCGGGACTGGTTTTGATAGGATTTTAACATCTCCCAGATATTCTTTGAGTTGGTTGAACGCCTTCTGACAGTTGTTAGTCCATGTGAACTGTCCTTTCTTGATGGCTTCAAAGAATGGATGACATTTGTCCCCCGATCTGGATATGAACCGATTCAATGCTGCTAGGCATCCCGTAATCCTTTGCACTTCTTTTATTGAACGTGGAGGTTGCATATCCACGGTTGCTTTGACTTTCGCTGGATTGGCTTCAATCCCTCGTTGACTAACAAGATGACCCAGGAATTTTCCTGAATGAACTCCGAAACTGCTCTTTTTTGGATTCAGCTTCATGTTGTAGTGTCGAAGGATTTCGAACACCTGGGTCAAATGTTGAAGATGGTCTTCCCTTCGGGGGCTTTTGACTACGATATCGTCCACATAGACTTCTACCGTATCACCAATTTGTTCGTCGAACATCTTGTTCACCAACCTCTGGTATGTTGCTCCGGCGTTGATGAGGCCGAAGGGCATTCTTTTCCAACACAACAAGTTTTTGTTTGTATAAAATGTTGTGTTCTCTTGATCGTCTGGATGCATTGGAATTTGATGGTACCCGGCAAAGGCATCCATGAATGTTAGCATTTCATGACCTGCAGTGCTGTCCACTAACTGGTCAATGTGAGGAAGTGGAAAGTTGTCCTTCGGGCATGCTGCATTCAGATTTGTAAAGTCTATGCATAGCCTCCAGGTTCCGTTTGGTTTCCTCACAAGGACTGGGTTTGCTACCCATTGTGGACAGAGTGCTTGTCGGATTAGGTCGTTGTCCAACAACTTCTTTACTTCTTTATTCAAAGCTTGGTACTTGTCTGGGCCATACTTTCTTCATTTTTGATGGATAGGCCTTTTTGCTTGATTGATGTTAAGTATATGGCAAGCATGCTCTGGATCTATCCCCACCATGTCTGCATGAGACCAAGCAAAAACATCTAGATTTTTGCTGAGGAACTCTTTCATTCGGGATCTGTAAGGCTCAGGGAGCTCAGATCCTATGTATAATTCGAGATCCGGGTTTTCAGGATTAACTTTGAACGCCTCCAGCTCTTCAACTGGAGTTGCTCGTCGTTTTTGTCCTTTCCACCGAGGATCAAGTATTGGTCCCTCAGTGTTGAAATCATTTTCGATGTTCATCGGCTCTGCCCCCAGGCGGGGATCTAGATCATCTGTTGGCCCTGATTCGTTGTTGTTAGTCAACACCTGGCCCTCCAAGCCATCATATGAATGTTGCTCGTCACCACCCCTTTGTTGTTCGTCAGGATGATGTTCCTCATGGGTGGTGAGGAGTTGTTCGTCCAACACCTGCTCGTCATGATGTTGTTCGTCAGTATCCATGTGGTCTTCCTCTATGTCCATCATGTTTTCCAGTATTGATGGTTCATCAACAGGATAGCTAGTTGTGGCCTCCATCATGGATACTAATGCATGCTTGGCCTGCAACTGTAAGAGACATTCCCTGGCCTTTCTTTGATCTCCTTTGATCGTACCTGCTCCGCTTGCTGTTGGGAATTTCAAACAATAGTGGTAAGTGGAACAGGCAGCTTTGAATTCATTCAAAAAGGGTCGACCAAGAAACCCGTTATAAGTTGAATCCTGGTCTACAACCAAGTAGTCAACCATTCTCGTAATATTTTTCTCGGGTTTGTTGGCCGTTACAAGTTGTACTGCTAAAGTAACTATTCCCAATGGGTCCGTTACAGCATTCCCGAAGCCTATTATTCTGTGAGTCGTATCCCGGATATAGCCCGAATAATCTTCAAGATGATCGAGCGTCTTTTTTAATAGGATGTTGGTGTAGGCTCCGGTGTCCACCAACAATCTGTGGACTCGTGTTCCCATAATTTTTGCGCATATTACGAGCGAATTGTTGTGCGGAGTTAAGATTCCTTCCAAGTCATTTTCGGTAAAGGTCAGTTCTGCTGTCTGCATGATAGATGGTTTGACCCCCATTTCTTGGACTTGATCGATCGCTCGTAGCTCAGTTTTTCTTTTCCGGTTGGAGATTGGCGGTCGTCCATCAGAACACCCTCCCGCGGGGCCTGCAGGTTCCATCATGTATAAGTCCTCCAACGGACGAGCAGGAATCGTAGGAACTGGTTGTGCTGGTTTATTGTTCTTCTGAGGTTGATCATCCTCGTCCTCAGAGTTGTTCTCCCGGACTCTCTTCCCGGGTTGTCTTTTGACAAAATCGGAGAGCTTTCCATCCTCGTAGAAACGCCAGAGCTGCTTGAGCAAATCTCTACATTCACTTGTAAAGTGTCCCACGCTTTGATGGTAGGCACAATACTTGTTAGGGTTGAGTTTGCCAGTGTCTTGGCGAATTTTCCGGGGAGGGGAGAGCAACTCCTTATCCTTCACATTTTCATAAACAGTATCGACTGACACTGTTAGTACTTGGTTCAACTTTTCTTTGAGTTATGTCCCTTCAGTAAATGCCTTCATGTTTTTAGGGACTCGATAGCTTGTCGCACCAGGTTTCTTGTTGTTCTCCTTGGGATCAGTTTTGTTCTCCCCCAAGTTTGATTGCAAAGCCTCATGCATGGAAACGAATATGCCGGCTTGATTCCTGAATTCGGCATAACTTCTTGGGCACTTCAGACGTACCTCTTTCCATAGCTTTGATCCTTTCTTCAACCCGGCCATAACGGCAACGATTTTTGTGTCCTCACTAACGGGTTCACCTTCTAACAACACCTTGTCGAACCTTTCCATGAATGCCCTATCTGACTCGTCGTCATTTTGTTTTAGGTCCGACAATCAATGTTTCTGGGACAAGTATGATCCCGCCGTTGAGAAATGGGAAAGGAATTCTCGACTTAGTTGAGTGAAAGAGTGGATAGATGCTGGTGGCATCGCCGAAAACCACTTGTGCACCCGATCCCCCAAAGTTAAGGGGAAATTTCGGCATTGAGTGGCATCGCTGGCTCCCACCGAGACCATATAATCTGAATACTTCGTCAGATGAACTCTGGGATCAGCAACACCGTCATACTGTATGCTTGCCGGGAACTGGACCTTCTTCTGAATCGGGGCTTTCAGAATGACAGGTGATAGTGGTGAGGATGGCAAACTGGTTATCCCCACACCTCTCTGTTGGTCCAACTGTCCCTGCATGTTCTCCACTGCCCTTCTTAAACTTGATAGCTCATCCAAAGATGCCTCCTGACTTGGAGGCTGTTCGGCGAGCAAAGGTACCAACCTTTCTGCTTGTCGCAGTCCCTCACTTGGAGTGGGCAACTCCTGGAGCTGTTTTCTAGGGTTGCTCGCCGCATTTGGCCCTAGACGCCTGAAGGCAGATTGAGAGAGTCTCTCATGAATTGATGGGCGTGGTTGCTCAAATGTTGCTCGCCCGCGCTCAGCTTCCTGGCGAGCAACTTTCTCCTGTTGCTGGGGTTGGCCAAGTCTGTCCTGGGCACTGGAGCGGGTAGTTCCATGGCTTGACGTAGTTGTTCGCTCGCGAGCAGATTCAGCCTGGCCCTCTCTTGGTTCGACCATCTTTGCTTTGCCTTTATCCCGCCTGACCTGGGCACTGTTCACCTCGTGTTGTTCGCCCCTGGTTGATCTAGCCCTAACAACTTCTACGGCTCTATCTTTAGGTCTCACTTGTGAAGGCCTATTTTGATCTTGCTATCTCTGTAGAGCCTGGAGAGCAACAATGGTTTTGGCCAGTTCATTAGGGTTGTTCGCCAGGGCTTCCATTTCAGGTGGGAGATTATGAGTTATGGCAGTGTGCTGTGATCTATTCATATGTCTAGGATCACGATCCTGGTGGTCGGCCGACGAGGCTCGGGTGGGAGATGCTCTCCTTGACAAACGTGATGCTTGGGTTTCCTTTGATTGAGGCATTTCAATTAGATTGTTCTTTAATATTTATATTGAAGAACACCAAGAACACCTTTGCTTGAATCTTCAAAATTTTTTTGAGGTTTTCTTTGAACCTTCAAGTTTTCAACTTGAAGTTCTTGAGTAATCACACTAAATCGGAGGTTCGAACCCTCCTTCTAGCGCCAAAATGTTGGTGATCAAATTTAATCGGGTGGATTAGTGACTGTTTTAGTTCGGTTTAAGATCACCAATCAATAACGTGTGATTGGTTACCACCGTAAATGGTAAATCGAGGGTTCGGGTTATGAACTTGTAAATGTGAAAGTCGAAATCAAAATAATTTCGTATGTGTGTACGTTTAGGTGTATTAGTGTGTGTTTTGGGAGTGTTTATGAATTTTAACTTGTATTTCTTAAGCTGGAGAACAACTATTTATAGAGACTAGCAAGCATGAGGTGTCTATGACTCTTGGTCTCCCTAGCCTGCATGCTTGACATGTGTCATTTGACCTTAGTTTGACCTTATCTAAGCTGAATCTTAGTTACAAAGTCTTCTTTGGTCTTATCTCGGACTTCATTGTTGTTCGCCCAGGTCGGCTTAGCTGATCCAGGATGGTTTTTTTATAAAAGTTGTTCGCCTTTTGGGTACATGGCTCAGAAGTTGTTCGCCTTTGTGTTTTACACAGATTGGCGTTGGGATCTTGATCCTTTGTTCGTCGACATGCACCTCTTAGGTTGGTAGATTCACCACCTTTTATCAATGTTGCTCGTCATCAGTGACTTAGCAGAATGTTCATCTCTGGTCTTGGGCCTTCAAACCTGTTCGCCGATAAGCTATTCGTCTTTGTAGTTGTTCGTCAGTTTATGCACTCCTTGGATTGGTTTATGCACTCCGACTTGATTTCCTTTGTTGATCATCTTTGATTTGGGGTTGATTCCTCGTAATCCTTATTAAGGCTTTAATTCTTGTTCGCCAGTCATTGATTTATGTTCGCCTATCAACACCATTTATAAATAAAATAATTGTGCATGAGTATAAAATCAATAACATGTGCATAATTGCGTGTGGTGTCCATAAAAGGAATATGCATACTTTAATGAACCGATAACTAAGACAAATGAACATATTTTTGGTGGACGGAAGGAGTATAATTTTATGTAAATCCGGCAATGCATATTGTGAGAAAAGATTTGGTGTCAATCAATCAATATCTCTAATACATACAAATATCTCTAAATTACATCTAATTTTGCTTATAATTACACATAAAAAATTATGTTTCTTTTGTTTCATTCACTTAAAAGTGGACAATACACCCTCATAAAAAAATATTCATTTAAATATTACAAGCCAGTTCTCATACTAAAATTCTAAAAGTATGTGCAATATCAACTTGGACGGAGGAAGTATTATACAGTGAAATAAGTAATATCATTACAAAGAGTGCACAGTATAAATGGTGTATTTAAGAATTTATCTGAATATATATATATATATATATATATATATATATATATATATATATATATATATATAAATAAGTAATTAACTCGTAATTTATCGTTTCTTGTAAATTATAGTATTATACATTTGTAATTTCATTATCATGTTTCTGATAAAATTCGGTATCTTTATGTATTTCAAAGAATCGTGCGGGATATAAACTCTAGACATTTGAAACTTTTGGGTTTTCTCTAATTAATAATTTAATTAAGTACAAATTTTTTCTCGGACAGAAGTTTGGAAAATATGTTGGAATATGACTCTGGCGATAATAATTCTTTACAATAAAATAAAAAAATCACACAAAAAAGAAAAGAAAAAGAACTTCTAGTATCGAGTCAAGGAAGTCCTTTTCCCGCAAAGCGAAAATTCCCCAATAGTGCCCGTCGGTTTGGAATTACACTTCCAAAGGTAAAACAATACTTTCATCTTCAAGTGTGCAGCACCGCAGGACTTGAAGCTCCGGCGAACGGAAAAAACGTATGATCTTGACTGATTTCTTAAAAATTCTATATGCTAGAATATTGAGGGAGGGAGAGAATTTCTGAGTGTATGAATGCAAAGATATGCATGCCTATTTATACGCCTCCAAGACCCACACATGCATGGAAGGTGGAGAGGATTTTGAGTCAAACTACAAACCTGAACCTTTCTGCATTTGGGTTCGTCTCAGCCAAAAGAAGGGAGATGTAAGTCACTCACAATTAAACGAAAATTAGGGAATTCACCAACTATCGAATTTCATCACATGTTTTGCATTTTATTATGTTTTTACATGTCCACTTCAACGAATATGGACACTCCAGATTTTCGGGATAAATCCAAACTTTTGGCTCAACAAACTTAGGAAACTCTTCTAAGGTCCAAATACGATCCAAAGTTCAATTGTCAAGGACCAATAATCAAAATCCAAGGTCCAATATCTTCAGTTCAGTCTCAATTAAATTTCCTTTTAATTTCCACTCGCATATTATTATTATTGATAAACACCAATAATTTGAACAAAAGAAATTTAGATCGAGGTTAGGTACGGAAACTTTTAATTAAAGTTGAATTTGAATATTTGAGTTGATATATCATCATAATTTAGCTTTACGAAGTAATATAAAGTCTGAAAATTGAGTAAACTCTGCACCTCTAGGGACAACCAATTAATTATACGATAAAATGTCACACTAATCTGTACAAGATTTCAATCACGTACTCTCTTCTGGCTAATTTATATTGTTTGCATCCAATAGTTGTCCACTCATAACCTCATAAGGAACGTAATGATTAATATTTTTGACCGGTATCAATGCTCAATCTATATCCACCGTACTTTATAAAAATGTATTCCTCCCCGTTTTATTTTTTCATTTAATTTTTTTAACTTTTAATGTGTAATTTAATTTGTAGTATTTAAATAAATAAAATATTTTATTGTTGATATTGTATTGTTCAATTTAAATGAATAGAGTAAAATAAAATATTTTTATATTTAATTATTAGTGAACCGAGATGTAATTTAAAATTCTTTGACAATGGGTGAACAGTTGAATGAGAACATTTATAAAAAAAATTGGGATAGTGGGAGTATTAGCATCTTACACCCGGCCCATTGTATTATTTAATCTCTAAGATTACAATAATTCTAATCTCACTTTTGTTAATTCCTTTAAAAAAAATCTCTCTTTTGTTAATGTAAGAGAAGATTAAATTTACCAGTTGCTATATTATCACATTAATAATGCAGAACATCAAATACAAAATAATAAATAATTAGAAAAATAAAAGGTTGAATAAATTCATCACGTGTTAAAGACATTCTTTTTTACATTATTAATAACAAACAGGTTAATGTATTTGGATAAGAAATTATTACTTTCATATGATATCCTAATAACAATATTTTCAATATCTACATTTGAAGTACGTCTATATGAATGTGGCTCATGATATATGAACTATTGTCCAATTTGATATTTTGACCAAATACATTATACTTTAAACATTTTTTCCTCAAAAATTTGATACTTTAAACTTAAAAGTTATTATATTGTTTTTTTTTGTATTAAATATACATAATATAAACAGTAAAAATATTAATTATTTTCAGAACAATAATATGATACCTCTATCCGTTTTTTAATATTTCTGATAAAATTCTTGATACTCTGGATAAACTATTTGATATTTTAATTTTTTCAAACATTTTTATGTCATGTATTATAATAAATCATATTCATACAAGGCTTTTATCATACATTGACTTTGAATTACATATTAGGATTGAGTTAAAAGTACTTAGAATCTCTATCTGTTGGTCCTTTTTGTGTAATGTAACGTGTTAATTCTTGATGTCATTTGATTTCAGACTTATGAAAAAGAATTCTCAATGGAAGAGTTAAAGATAGAGAGTTTATGACAAATTCAATAGTATAAGTCAAATTCTTTTGTGTGCAGTTGTATGAATGGGTTGTGGGACATATATCCCGATTCACGACCCTAACCATAATCCTACTCGATGTCACTTTCTTAAAGCTAGTGTTGTTTGTTACACATTAAAGTATTGCTTGTAACTCCTTAAATTATTCTTTAATAATCTTTAAAGTAGTGCATGCAATTCATTGAAGTACTATTTATTTTTATGGTAGTCTAGTAGAACCCTAACAATTCATTAAAGTACTATTTGTTATTAGTTATAGTACTACTTATATTCATGAGAATAAACTAGTACGAATCCATGAAAATATGTTATTTATAATATTTTAATGAGTAAATTTATATGTTTACCATTACTATTCCACCTATTGTAAATAACTTTTTTTTTTTTTAGAATGAAAATATTTGCGTGAAATTCCATTTAACAAATATTATTATGAAATTTAATGAGTGTTAGGTAGAGAGCACCATAGATGACTGAAAATCATAAATCGGATAATTGAGCCTCGTGTTAAACACGATATCCTTAAAACAAATTTTGTTCTTCATTTTAGGTGCTAGTGAATCGTATGACATTTATTTTTTAGGATACAACAATTAAGAGAAAAATATAGCACAATATATATCTAATATCTCACCTAACACAATTTTCCAACAATGAGTTGGGTTTTTAATTTATTTTTTGGAATCAGATATAAATTCATCTCAGAAAATCAATCTCTTTTAAAATTAACAACTAAACGATACTCTAAAGAAACAAATTGATCATAATCAAACAGTAGCTTTTATTCAAACTTATTTCCATTTTTACGACTTCAATATATATGAATCCTGGATTTAAAAAATTGGGTGGTTCACTGAGATGGGGAGGGAGGTTTTGACTTCGTTCTGATAGAGGCAAAAAAAAATCTACCTTACAATTTATCATCTCTATTTTAATTTGATATTTTATTACTACTTTTATTGTATTTGATTAGTTAATTAATTTTCTATACTCCTTTCAGGAAAAAAAAAAAAAATCTATACACGACACTTTTCAAGTGTAGCACACCAATTAAGTCAAGAAAGTTGAATTAGTGCGGTCTAATTAAAAACAACGAACATTTGGGAAATGACAAGGTTTCCAGCTATCCTCTAATTCAATGTGATTCTTTTTTATATATATGCATTTTTGTTTTTGGTGATATCTAATACAAATAATTGTCATGCATATATACACGACATTTTTTCACTACCTAACCTATGTTAATGTCATTAACTACAGTATTACTTTTTTTAAGAGGTGGATATATGAAAAGATCAAAATCTTTTAGGACGAAAAGCTCAAAGTATATTAATACAACGAAAAGCAAAAATAAATTTTTTGGTAGACATTCTACCAAAAATAAGACCACTTATTCTCAAACACCATTTTTAAAATTGAATTATTCTAAAAGTCATTAGAGTTTGTAAACATGTTTTGACTAAATGTGTAAATATTAAATGTCTGAATATTAAACTATGCATAATATATATATATATATATATATATATATATATATATATTCTACATGTAAAAAGAACTTCATTTTTATAAAAATTCTAATTTATAAAGAGATGTAGAATAATTTATATTAATTCTTTAATAAAATAAAGTCTGAAGTGTTTGATTAATAATTTCTGGCTCAATTATTTTGCATATATATAGCTAAACTCTTTTAAGCATGAAAAAACCACTTGATTAAATAATCGATTATCAAAAGCCTGGCTATTAACTATTCCCCCCGTTCATTTAAAATAGGTTCACTATTTTATTTGTCCGTCTACTAAAAGTATGCACATTTCTTATGGAAATAATTATTTTATTATCACACTCCAACCATTATTTAACTATCCACTAAAATGTGTGTCCATTCATGTGAGCATAGTTTTTAGGGACGTGATAATATATTTCTTAAATGAATTAAGTAATTAATGAATAATTCTTTTACATCTATTTATAAGTGTGGAAGATTCTTTTATACGTAAAGATCGCACAAAATCTACTTTATGACAGTCTAATGGCGGCTTACCTCATTAAATAACTTGGTGTTACTTCATCTTTTAATTAGGTGTTATGCGGTAGAATCTAGGGTTAGGTTTAGGATTAATATTTTATAACCTGATTAGTTTAATGTTAATTTTGAAATTAATATTATACTTTAAAAAAAAAATTAATATTATACTTAATTTCACCAAACGAAATCTAGCATCATCATTCCATTCACCAAGCCGGCCCAAATAAATTGTGGGCGCAAATATTTTGTGAAAATAAAAATATTAATTCCTAACTCAATATGTATACTAATCCTTGGGATGGTAATATCTATAAAATTGAAATGATGAGTGTAATACTGTTGCAATTAATATTATTCAATAAAAATAATTTAAAATAATTTAGTAAATAAATCTAATGTAAAATAATTAATATTGTTTAATGAAATTAACAACTAATGAATTTGCCTGAAATTATAAATATATTCAAGAAGGGAATTATATTTGATACACTAATTAATATTTATCGTTATATTTTACATTGGGATGCAAAATTGCAAACATAATAATGATGAATGCTTAGGTGTTAGACAGCCACCTGTGACATGTGTTCATGATAATTGGCTACCATAGGCGTTTTGGGTATTAGGCATCGCCTAGGCTCAACCAATCGTACCGTTTTTGTTATTTGCTGTGAAACATGTGTTTAATTTGTTTAACCGAATAACAACTTGTGTTATTTAATTTTTACTATTCAGTCTATACTATGTTAAATTGTTAATTATTATGTCTTTCTATTTTGGACCTTGGTAGTTGTCTAGTAAGATTGTTGTAGAGCAATTGGTACTATATTTGCATTTAGAAATTGGAATTATATTGCTAATATTTTTCCTATTTCATCATTCCATTTTATTAATTTATAGTTTATACATGTTGATGGTTGTCTATTGAATTATTGATTTATAGCATAATTTATACTTAAAAAATTAAGTCTTTTTTAATATAATGTTGAGATGTAGAAAAAGAGAAAGTATAAAAAAAAAAAACGGTTTAACTAGTCGGTCAAAATCCGTTCAACTAGCGATTTAAAAAACCTACAAAATTTTTAAACATGTACATATACTAAATATTGGGGGAAAAAAAATCATAAATGGTCTTGTAACCTTGCTAAAATCCATAAATAGTCCCGTAATTTTTTTTTATCAATTTTAGTCCTTTTTGTATCAATTTTGGTCCTTTTGGTATCAATTTTGGTCCTTTTGGCCGGAAAAGTCACCGAAAATTTATTTTAGCTTACATAATGAACTGAAAAAAGTATCAAAATGACGAGCTCAACGAGAAGCGAATAATATATGTCTTGACCCCAATGTTATCATAAATTGCTCGAAAATTAGCCATGGGAATAGTCGAAATTCACGTTTTGAAATCCCAATTCTTGGGGTAGATGTTATCAAACATGAAATTAATTGAGGGGTTTGCTTCTTGGATACGAGATAGTTCAAATGGTATTAACGACGACCCTCAACGTGACCAAAATAAAAAATTAGGGCAAATTCCGGTCAAATTTTAAAATTTTCAGCGAAAAGACCAAAATTGATACTAATAGGATCAAAATTGATAAAACAAAAACTTACAGGACCTTTTATGAACTAAGATAAAGTTACAGGATCATTTGTGATTTTTTCTCCTAAATATTGTATATATATTAGAGATATTGAATGGATGTACACTATTAAAAAGCCCATGAAGTACAATGTAGCAAAAGGTGAACTGGGAAAAGTTTTCAAAAAGCTACTCGGGGATTAAATCAATTAATCTTCATCCTTTAATTAATATTTTCCTAGAAAATAAGGTGATCATTAATATATCGAATTGCTTAAATTAACTACCCAGCATGTTTCCATTAGTATACTATCATCGACAAAGCATGGAGATGTACACGTATTGGTGGAAAATGATGTGCATTTAAAATAAGAATTAAATATAATGTTAAATAAGACTAATTAATCAAAAGTTAATGAGAATATTCATGTATATAAGTAAGTGCAGGTATATAAGACAAGACTAACCAAATTGGATTGGGTTAGAAAATAGAAAAATATTAGGAAGTGGCAATGTCACCTTGAGCAAAAAGAATTGCACCATTCCCCAATAATTGTGCCATTATTACACCTAAAAGTTGCTTTTGCAATTAATTAAATCAGTACATAGTGTGCAATCAAGAGTGTCGACCATTCTATATTGCATGTCCAAGTTTTTGCACAAAGGAGTTTTTGCACTGTCGTTGATTTTGTAATTAATTTCTTATTGTTTGGGTGTTTACTGAAATTATTGTTCAAGATTGCTTTATTTTTATTGAATTATATATGCAGACAGTGTTTGGACTTATTTGGTTAATCGTAATCAAATCTAATTTAATAGATTGAACTTAGAGTGTGTGCGGGCATATATCATCTTTCACCTATAAGATTGTGTTTTTTTTTTTTTTTTTTTTGGTACGATCCTAGTTTAATTTGGAGTAATTTTAAATACTTAGTAAAATAATATTATTTGAAATTCATAATTTGTAAAAAAAAAAAAAAAATCTTGCATTTCAAATGATTTCATAGATAAGTTTCAAATCTTACGGATAATAAAATACTTAGTTCAAACTTGTTATATATATGGAATCACATATATACATATAATTTTCTGTTGGTAGATTTTATTGTGCTGTTAAATAATGAATATGTATAGAGTGGAGTTGATTTATACATTAATTATTGAAGAATATTAGTTGTTTTCACTAAAAGTCTTATTTTTTTTCACTGAACAACTATACTCTTCAGTGAAAATAGTTAATACTTTTCAGTAAAAATTACTAATATTAATCCCTCCGTCTCACTTGAACTTGCACCCATGGAGATGACACAATTCTTAAGAAAATGTATTTTTTTAATAAAATAATGTTATATGAGTAAATATGTGTATAAGTTTGTGAGTGTGCACACAAATTCAGGTGACACGGAGGGAGTACTTTTAGTAAAAACAACTAATATCATTCAGTAATTCATGTATGAACTATTGTTTTAAATAATAACGAATAGTTTTATTTTGATTTTAAACTTTATTTATTTGAGTTCGTTATGGTGCTAAAATTTGCACTGTAGAAATCACGTTAAAATAGTCGAACTAAAGATCCGTGGAACAACTAATTGTTTATAAAGCGGTCGGATCCAAATAATTTAAACTGGGTTGAGTGTTGATTGATTAACACATCTCAAGATCCATACGTTTTTGTGTTTGTGTATTTATTATGCGCCTTTAAGCATGGTAATTATAGGAAAATGGAGCTATATGGAGTACTTTAATTAGGTAAAATAGTTGGACAATTTCTTAACTGTTCGTCATATCCAAATTAAATGTATATTATCAACTTCATTACTAATTTTTTTGCTTTTCTTTGAGATAAATTGATAAATATTTGATACATGAAACAATTTTACAAGGTGTCTCAAATATTATTGTCTAAATGGATTTTAGAAACTAAACCTTTTAATCCCGTTAATTCTAATTAGATTCAATATTTAAATAAGAAAGTATTCACCTTCTGTATTCAATTACAATCCTAATTTATAATTTTGAAAGAAAAAAAAAAAGTTGATCCTCAGAGGATTGTGATTCTTTTTAGGGGAAAAATATTTTGTTAGGCCTGTAACTTGGGATAGTTGTATTTTAAGGATAATATATTTTTTTAAATGTAAAAAAAGAACAATATGTTTTTGAACTTGTAAAAGTAGGATAATAACTTTTTCAGACATGTAAAAGTAGGACAATATATTTAAAAAACATGTTAATGTAGGAGAATTGAGCCCTTGAAGGGTGTATTTCAGGAGTCTAATTTAGGCTCAATTGTCCAACATTTACTGATTTTTGAAAAATATTGTCCTACTTTTACAAGTTCGAAAATATATTGTCCTACTTTCACAAACACAAAGACATATTGTCCTACTTTTACAAGCCCGAAAATATGTGTCCTATTTTTACTAGCCCGAAAATATAGTGTCCTTAAAACACAACCACCCCTTATTTACGAGCCTAAATTAATTTCCTTATAAATTAAATTTATTGTACAATTCAAAAAATGTTATTAGTTGTTTTTGTTAATATTTTTAAATTAATACATTTTAATGAAATAATTAATAATAACTTATTGTTCGCTAATTGCGGAATAAATTGGTAATATTTGGATTGAAGATAATTAATTAAGAAAATACCGTTATATGAAAGATCTGAAAACGAAGTGTGATCAATTGGCAGACAGGATAGAAGATTCATATCTATTTTAATATTCAGGATAATAAATTAGGCGATTATTATCTTCTAGACTCTAGACAAATTCTTTTGTTAAAGTAGTTTAACTATCATCAATAATTGATAAACGTGCCTTACCTAGACATAGTAAAAATCTATATTAATGATTATTTGATAATTTTTTTAATTGAAAACACCTTTTGTTTTTTATTGATGAAAAAACAGTTTATTAATTTGATTGTTCAACATTTGTAAAATCAAAAAGAAAAAATATTTTTTGAATTACTTTTGTGTATATCCATTTTTTCTACTATCATCTATCTCATACTTTTTATTGATAAACAAAGCATGGTATATATTTAATAGAGTGAGTGTTATATGAAAATGATTCATGATAAGTTAAATATAAATCTTTTTTATAATATCATATATTTAATTAAGGGTATCAATAATTTAGTAAGGAGTATTTGGGGTAAAAAAATTAACAACAATTAAAATACACTAACCTCAATTTTTTATACTCTTAAGGAGATTTTTGATACTTTTGATCAAATATTTAATATTTTAAAAAAGTTTTGTGATAAACTTATCATGAATTGTTTTCATATATATTTTTTATCTTTTTTTAAAATATTAGTTGTGTTATTTAAATATATTAATTTGATATTTTTAGTTGTTTCATTGAAAAAAATTACCTATTTTTTAATAAAATATTAGTTGCAAAATAAATGTACACTAAATTGATTTATTACAAATAATACCACCAAATGAGACTTAGAAAAAGTATTGTGAGATTTATACTTTAAGGCTTCACTCGAAGACTAATACTGGATGTCCGCTCGCATATGATTATAGTAACTGAGAGGAATGGTCGATTTCTCAAAAATAGAGATTTTTTTTTATCAAATACTATTTTATTATTTTATTGACAATCTATCATCCCAAAGTGTCCAATGAAGCAATTATGCCATTTTATGAGGTAAGATTTTTTTAGTTGCAAGTTATAATCAAGACAATGAGGGAATTACTACTGCTATCAAATTAAAATTCTTCGATGTGAATGAATTTGAAAATAATAGGGTTACAATGGTTAATGAGAATAAAAGATGATTCAAAATTTTAATGACTATTTTTGTTTTTTTAAAATAAGATAATCATTATCCTATTTGATTACATTTCTCCTTTATTATAATCACCACTCAATTATTTTCCTGTGCCATAACCAATAACCCTTTTTTTTATTTTTTTTAACTTTACAAAATTAGATCACAATATTAGTAATGTAATCACTATCATATTCAATAACGGAGAGGAAAAATAGATTTCCATTCTCATTTAAAAAATTGATACAAGCACCCTTAAAATTTACGGATATGATTTTGATGTGATCTACAAGTAGAAGAGCTTTATAATGATTTTTTGAAGGAAAAAAATTATTGTGTATTATACTTTTAATTTTGGTAAACTAGCTATTTATATTATTCATGATGAAACTATACATCTATACAAGAGTTTTCCATAAATGGAATACTAGTTCTTTGAAAAAAAAAAGAATATTTTCAATTTATTTGCAAGAATGACAAATGTCAAGAAAATTGTCTTCAGGTTCAACCCAAGAATAAGAGCTCTCATAAAGTCCTAATAATGAAATGTACACTAACTAATAAAAATAAATTCAAAATGAGAAGTTATTTCAGCATCTCTTTCCCAACAATAGTAGTAACTAGTAAGGTATCCAAAAGGAGACTCATTTTGCATCACTCTCCACTCCAGTCCACTACTACCAGTAATGTTATGCTTCTCCTTCAATCTTCATCCACTTTCATATACAAACCAATACACTCTCCAACATCATCTCTCTTAATTCAGTCTCCCACATCACATAATTTTGCCAATTTTCACACTCAGTTGAAACCTCAAATGGAAATACTAGTTCCACCCCAAAAAAATCCTACTTAAAGTTAATGCAGCTCTTATGTTAATTAGGTTTACATCAACTTTTTTAAAGTAATACATTTTAGCATATAATAAGATTTTACTAATTAATAATTAATTCATTTATGTCATATTTTTTCAAATCATTAAACAATGGGACTTTCGTAGGTTAAACAATAATACCGAATTCACCATTAAATTTTCGTGAATCAATTAGTTAATTGAAATTTTGTCTTTTACTTAATGTTTTCCAATTAAAAAATCATAGTTGAAAAGTTTGAAATTCTTTGTAAACAAAATATAATTTCTTATTAAAATTTTTAGGATTAAATATAATTAGATAAGTTAAACAAAACAAACGAACATACAGGACATAAATGAAAACTGGTGGTCTTATAAAAATTTATTATAATTTTATGCATTGTTATCTAAAAAAGTAATAACTTTTTAAGACACCATTCTTCCAAGGACTATGAGTGTATTATTTATTGTTTTTTAAACTGAGTAAATTGTAAAATGGTTCTCGTGGTGACGATTTAAGTATCATGCAAATTAATTTCATAACTTTTAAAACTTTGTAATTTACTCTTATATTAAAAAAGTTGTAGGATTTTTGCATGTATTGTGTATATGGTCTACTAGAATTTCACGGAGCAACTAGACTAATGGTTTGACGTAGTTTGCATGGTGTTTTTATTTTATTTTATTTCAAAGTTACAAATTAATTATTATTCCAAAGCAAAAAAAAAAAAAAAAAAAATAGAACCCTGCAGTCCCGCACCAAAGAATCTCAAATCACCATTTTAAAAAGGAAGAACCAAAATCATGGTGATACTATTTTTGGCGAAGGACTTTACCATATTTTGTAACGACTATTGATTTATGATTTTTTTCTAATTGAAATTAATATGTTCAGATCGTCAAATCATTAATTTGGTTATGGAGTTTTGGCAGTTTACGTGGGCTGATCGCATGAAAAATTCCAATAAAATTGTTAATTTTATCAGACTAAAATTAAAAACTTAAAAATTTATGGGACTTAAATTGAGAAAATTAATTTGTATGGAAATATAATTACCGACACCCAATAAGTACTGAATCAGTTTGGCATTTTACTTGTTTTTAATATCGTGACAGGTCAAGACCAGACCGTAAAGATATTTTATAATAAAACTATGAGAAAAAAGTTTTTTTGACCCGTAATTTATCTTGTGTCCAATTTACGTCCCAAAAAATTTAACTATTCAATTTTGGTCCCATAACTTATTTAGTTGTCCAATTTTGGTCCCAATTTCACCGGAAAAGCTAAAACAACGTCGTTTTATGTCACGCGTGACCCACGTTCCGGCCAAGATTGGGGATTTTTGTTGCCCATACTGACGTGGCGCTGACTGTATTTTTTTTTATTAATTATTTTTATTCAATATTTGTTTCCACCTCATTAAATAATTAATAAAATTAATTTTAAATAAGATACCACTCAATACCAATTCAAACTTACGGTTTTTCTAAACCAATTTAAACTCACATTTTCTAAATAAATAATACATAAAATAAGAGAAATTGAATTACCTGAACAAAGAATTCACATCATCATTTCCAAGGCAGACTCTTAGATGCCCTTCTTGAAATCCGATTTCAATCTATCCGTAAGTTTGAATGGGTATTAAGTTGATATCTTATTTAAAATTAATTTTATTAATTATTTAATGAGGTGGAAACAAATATTGAATAAAAATAATTAATTAAAAATAAAGAAAAAATACAGTCAACGCCACGTCAGCATGGGCAACATAAATCCCCAATTTTGGCCGGCGCGTGAGCCACACGTGACATAAAACGACGTCGTTTTGACTTTTCCGGTAAAATTGGGACCAAAATTGGACAACTAAGTAAGTTATGGGACCAAAATTGAATAGTTAAATTTTTTGGGACGTAAATTGGACACAAGATAAGTTATGGGACCAAAAAAAACTTTTTTCTCATAAAACCATTGACTTAGCAATCATTAATTTACAAATGTCCTATAATAAATTTATAACACAGTAAATCATCAACACTGGGTATAACCTAATAGCATCCTCTGAATGCCTATAAGAACCTGTTACCATATACCATGTAGTAATTTTTGTTGCAAACAGAATGAATTTAACATCATTTTGTACTCAGAATATATGGTAATAATTCAAGGACAGCATAAGGGATGAAATATTGTTCGGAATACATGAATGGTTTTATGGCATTGATATGATACATCTTTAATCAGTACTACTAATTAATACATAGCAACTCCAACATATTTACAAAGTCCAGCTGCAGATCGATGTATAATCTGGTAAATTATTAGCTGATAAGCAAAGCAAGACTACTCGAGTCTCTATCCTGCGCCTCAAACAGATGAATGTAAAGTAGAAGGCATCAGAACTTTTGTTTCACCATTTCCAAGTCCTGCAATCAGACAAAATGGAGTTATTTCAAGCAGAAATTTAGAGTAAAATGCAGCGAGTAATAAACCGGTTTGAAGCAGGTAATATCATGCTATTTCTTGATATATGATGAGAAGACTCAATTGGGTTGCGTTTGTTAAGTGTCTTTTATGATGATAAAACATTAGCATTAAGAAGCTCATGGGAGAAATTTTCAGACTTTTTTGGTTAAGGGAACTATTTATGAGAGTGCTTGAATTTATTTTGGTGCTACACAGGATAAGCGGTTGAATTTTGAATGTATTGGAAATATGATGTATCATAATATAAATATAACCTAGTATGTGTACGGAAAATATTAAACTCACTCAATGAGGCTAATTCTGGCAAGCTGACGTATTTGGGACATGATTTTTTCGAATTAACCATGGAACCAAGTGCGCAATCCCGGGGCTGCAAAAACGTATCCTTTTCAGATTAGAGCATAAAAAAATTCTCAAGAAATAAGCAAAAAGTAGATGTCGTTGACAAAAATTTGTGTTTCAGATCAGTAGGAAGTTCTTAAAATTTGCATCAATTTGAAATTAGTTTCATCATGATAAGCAGAGAATTCGTGTAGTAAAAAGGAAAGAGAGTGGAGAGACAAATAAGGAAAATTTGAGCAATTAATTAAACGAAATAAATACTTGTATTGAGAAAAGGCATTCACAAAAGAGAGGTATAGGATCTGACCTCAAAATTCTTATAGAAGCATAAATAAAGTTCCTCCACAGCATCACCTGAGCATTCGATAGATGGAGTTGTATGAAAAGCATTTTGTATTGCTGAAATAATGCCCCCTAAAGGATATTTTTCAGAATTAGATGCTACATATCCAGCTTCTGCTAGAACTTCCTGCATGATTAAATAAATATATTAATTAAAAAGGAAAAGACCAGCATGCCACATTCAGGGAGAAGAATATATTATATTAGCTAAAATTGCCGCAGTAAGTATTATCATGATTGAAAAAGTTATTCTCAAGTTATATAGGCTTTGTTATTTGGAGATGAGATATATTAGAAATTTAGCATTTGATCTTCTCTCATCTTAAAATAGTAGATCTATGAAGTTTAACATGTAAATGTTATTTAAATGCTAGAGAGTTTAGTGATGAAAGCATTGATGCAACAGATTTAATGCCCATGATCATACACAAGCCTGTACAGGAACGAAAAGACGGAAAAAAAATTATGAATAAAATCAACTTACAGTGACGTTATATTTGAAATATATATTAAGTGCTGTCACGAAGTAACTGTATTCATCCCCTGTAACTGAAGCGGAACAAGTTCCGTGTTTTTCTGCAACACATGGAAACAAAGAAGAGAAGTTAGGTTCTTCCGCAGTAAACAAAGTTTTTTTACTACATATTGAACACTTACAAAAACACAAAATAAACATGTCAATTTGAAATCATGCTTCAGATTTTGTACCTCAGGTGCTGGAAGGTCAAATCATTGTGTATTTCATTTATGCATGAGTAATGGGGTGGGTGTTTCAATTAGAATTTGGTAAGTTCTCTGAAATTAAATCACCCAGTTCTAAGTGTAATGCTCATGCTAATTAACAGATGAAGCTTTCATAAAAAGTAAAAAATACTCCCTAGAATGACATGGACTCTAGAGATATACGAAAAACTACCAGGGTCAGTATAACATTTCTGTGCTGTACATGTACTTTACTTCTAGACAAACAAAAACACGTGACACAATTAGAGGATCAAGCATGCTATCTTCATCGTTTATGACAGAAATTGTTCTCTCTTAGTCTCTTTATTCCCAGTTTCACTTCATGGGCTTCAACGCTATAACGAGGTTATGATGGAAGGAGAGAGGACAGAGGTCAAATGGGCATAGGAATAGGAAAAAAGAATTAAAATGACTGTATAAATTTTCAACTGATGAAAGGTATCACATATCATGGATTAAGCAATAGCATTAAGCATGTGTAAGCATATTTAGCAATTCAATTTCAACTGAAAGAAAAGTATATGATCGATAAGCTCCATTCCTATATTCACAAATACATAGATAAAACCATTTGAGAATTAGCACTTAGTGAAGATGCTTACCCCACTTTTTTCCATAAGTTTTGCAATCCAAACATGACAAAAAGAAAGTAACAATAATTAGTTCCACATAGAATTATCATCAAATGAGAGGTATAACAGAAATATGAACAAACCTCATGCTCCCAAAATAATCCTCTTCCACCATGACAATTTTTTGAAGTACCACAGCTTAAAGTTGGCCAGTACTTATTAAGTGCATCAAGCAATGTTGAAACCTGCAGTTTCAATATAAACATTAATGAAAAGGCTACAGTTACTTCCAAGGGAAAGTATACACATATAACTTTTAAAAGCAAAATCTTACAAATGGGAGAATTGTGTTCAATTTTGATAGATCTTTTTGTAGAAATAGTGGGCGGAGTTGTCCTCAAATTTTTTTATGAAATAAAAAGGGCACTACTCTGCTTTGGGAGAGGGCAATGGAGCCATTCTAACTCCCCCACCTCCTCCCACCCCCATACCAAAAAAACAAAGAGGAAAAAAGGAAAAATGTATCTTCATAATATCCTGCTAATAATCCATCTATATAACTAAACCTATGGGTTCAAACATATAATAATATTTTCCCCAAGACTCTGGTAACCAATGATTACGTGTGAGAATAGACAACTTACATGTGCATACTAACTTGATTTCTTTATTCGTATTTGAAGCCAATTAAGCTTCCTGTGAATTATTTTACTTGGCATATTAAGCAATGATATATCAAGGATGTTCTGGATACTTAAAACTAGGCTATCAGCCTATCACAGAAATAAATTATAATTTTCTGATCTGGACACTATTAGTGATTTTTGTTTAAAGCAACCGAAGAAATTGATCATGTATAGTTTCTTTTTTCTACCTAGAGGCTCCAAACCAAGTGAGATGTGGAAACTCATATATTAGATACCAAGTGGATTTTAAGAGTGGAATCAAAGGGCATTACAACTTTTCGGATATAAGCATGGAAAAACATTCATGCACTACAATCTAAAATGTTTTTATAAGCATTAAGTAGTCAAAATTCTACCTCTTTTTTATCAAATCTTTTACCAGTACAACAAGCTGGCCAAGTTCCATCGTTATAATCTGCCCATAGTCCATCTGCAAAAAAAAAAAAAAAAATGATGGCCCAACCACCCAAGTGATCATCTTAAATTAGTGCACAACATTCACATCTGACATTTTCTGTATTTTACATGTCTTCCGCACTACAACTTTTTATCTATAACTGGTTGTTCATATTTTACTTCTACAAGAGAAAAGGGAACTTGAATAAACAAATGCATTAAGAATCTAAATTTTAATTTAAAGAGAGGAAGGAAAGAAGAGTACTTACGGATCGTAAATCCTGTTGGCCCATTTGAACTGGACAAATAAACAAAGCCAATAGTAAGGTTCCTTATCATTCCTGTGCTCTTTTCCAGATAAAATACTAAGAAATCTTCATAGTAATATAGTATCAAGAAGAAATAAATCACTGTACAAGAATGAAGGCAAGTGGGATAAGATTCAATTGGACTTATTTTCTTTGAAATGTAAGCTACTTTACCCAATTCCAAGAGCCATTTTTAATGTCTGATTTTTATCTCTATGATATTGATCATACACCGGTATGCTTGTGTGATAGATCAAGCTAACTTGACAATCCATATTCACTACTTTAGTACCATGAAGATATATTAAAATTAATCAAGAAGGTATTATCTACACCTTGTGCACAATAGTTCTTACAAGCAATAGCCAATAGTTATAGTTCTTAGAGCAACAGTATTAGTTTTTACATGCTATTAGTGGTGTACAGTGCACATAATACTTTGCCAAGATCGTAATACTAATATCTCCCACTTTAGATCCATCCTTCAATAACTATACAAATTAAGATAGAGAGCCAGGTACTCATATTACTGGAACTGGAAGTAAAACAATTTCAATTGAACTTCTCCTACACGCATCAATTTCCATATACGAAACGTTTTAATTAGTATTTAAACCACTAATCTCTTTAAAAAACTTAGAAGACAAAACAGAACAAATATTGCAGAGATGTAAAGGAAATAACAAGAATAGTGAAGTACCCCCGACAACAGCCATTGGAGGAACAACAATGGCGAGTTCTGCGGCAATAGGTGCCCGGCCATTGAAGGGCGAGCTTGAAGTAGTCAAATTCTCTCTGTTTACTCCCTCCTTTACCCAGAACTACTCCTACATCACCATGGGCATTGATTTCTGCCATGCAAACCAATCCAATCCAGAGAATCGCTACGAAAAACACGGATCGAGTTGTGAATTTCAGCGGAGGGATGAGGAGAGAAGCCATTGTTGTGGAGCGAAAAATGGCGATCTGATCGAGATTCGTGCGATTGCGTATTCGATTGAATGAGCTACGAATCCCTTTGGTAGTGCCTTTTAATATTTGGTTTTGGGTTTAGAATTACAACTTTTTTAAAAATCTCAAACTAATTAATAAATCTAACGTGTCATGTCAAATTGTCTATTAATGGATGGATAAGTTTGGGAATATCCAATTTTTTGAACTTCTTAAGATTCCTTTAAGGAATAATTATAATTATTGTAGTAATAGAATAATTTAAAATACTACGCCCTTTACTTTTTTCGTATAATAAGTGACTACCTAACCCTAAAATTGTAATATTTTTATATATTAACAATAACACCTTTTTAGGAATATCACAATCCTAATCTTGGATGTATGGTGTAAAATTCGTTTACACAGATCACTTTGCAATACTCTTTTAATAGAATAACGTCTATTCTTAATTGTAAACAACACACTCTTTAATGAAACAATTCATACACTTCATACCTCTTAATTCATACTCTTTAGTGAAAATAACGTGTACCTTCCAAAACTAATACTCTTTAATAAAATAATTAATATTCTTCAACATGGTTCATTTATGAACCAATTTCGCTTTATATTTTGTCAAATTTAAGACAAAATCTTGAGTGAAATTGTATCGTGTAGGGATGAAGAATAGGTTGGGCTACCCAATATGTATTTACGACCCGACCTATTAAAGCTCGACTCGGTTTGGTTTTCTTAATAAACAAGTCAGACATGTGTTTTTTAAGCTCAACAAACTCGTTCGTTTAAGTGTGTAGATATTTTTCAATATAATATATTCATTGATTATATTATATATCAATAAAAGTTATATAATTAGTAAAATAAAATAATAAATATTTAAACATATTATTAGATTAACAAATTCAAAAGTCAATAAATCCTAGATCTCGGCGAAAATAGAACAAAATAAACAAAAATTTAAATAACATTATTATAATTATTTTTAAATTTAATATTCAAGGTATATAGACTGGAAAATGCTTTAAAAACTTTCAAGCTCAGCTCGTATATTAAAATGGATAAATTTGAGCTTACAAAAAGGTCTATGACAGGTTACAGATCAGGTTTGAGCCTAATACCTATATATAATACCCAAACTTTCAACAAGAAGTCTAATTCGACTCAGCCTACTCCACCCTTAGTGTCATGGGAGACAATTTGTGTCAGTGATACAATATCGTGTGAGACGGGTGATGTCCCTAAATCTAACCACTAGTCGAGTGATGCCCGTATATCTAACTACAAGTCGGGTGATACCGTGATATTAATCATGTCAAGTAAGTCGAGTGATGCTCATGTATGTTATTTCAAGCAAGTTGGATGATGCTCATGATACGTTAAGTGGCGTTTGGTTTGAAAATAAATATATCATGCATATGATAGTTATAGTGGTCAATGAGAGTACATGATGATCCACAATACTCCCTCCATCCCAATTTTGTTTACCCATTTCATTATGTACCCCCTTCAAACACATCTAAATTACACCCATTCCATTAATAATTACGTAGAAAAACATCTTTATTTGGTTTCATGCACTTCAATTGAATAATACGCAATCATAAAAAAATAATTTTATCCATTTAAATGCTACAAATTAAGTCTCACAAAAAAGTCAACAAAAGTCAAATGGGTAAACAAAATTGGGAGGGAGGTAGTAATATTTTTCCTCCTAAATAAAATATTTATAACAACATCTGATTATAATTTTTCCATTATTATAATTATCTTCCTCAATAATTCTCCTGTGCCACAATCAACAATCTTTTTTTGGTCCATATATTCCAAAAATAGACAATCACCATAGAGAAAATCATTCATTCAACATATCTGAAGATGAAGAGGAAAAAATATTTTTCATTTTCATTCTCACTGCAAAATCTGAAACAAACGCCCCCTAAAGGATTAGGGATGTCAACATGGTAGGGACAGTGGGACAATCCTCACTCACGTACTAGCCATGATGATGACTATGTAGCCTGTACACAAGGATTAAAGAATTTTCTCTTATATCCTTAGATAACTCCACTATATATGTATATATTTCTAAAAAAAAAAATTAAAATCATATAAACATATTAATAAAAGCTCATTAGGTGCCTGATTTTTTTTTTTTTTACAGAGAAAAGAGCATATTACAGATCATGCAAATACAATACCAAAACCATCAGTCCCTAGGCTATGTTTTCAAGCAACAAGAGAGAACTACTACAAACCAATCTTGAGGAAATGAAGAGTAAACATAAGAGGCAGAGACGTGATAAATTTAGGCTCAATTGGTGGATAGGGCACCCCACACTAAGGTGTCACTGACCATCTTCAACTTCAACACATCCTCCCTTCTCGATTATCAAAGCAACCACGCAGATTGAAGGGGCTAACAGTTATCCGGCACACTACCAGAATGGAGAAACACTACACCCCCTACTCTTAAAGGAACCAAAGCAAACATGAAAAAATAGAGAATAACAACAAAAATATAAAAAAAACACAAAAAGACGTAAAAGATGCAGAAAAAGAAATTGATCCAACGGGTCGACCTACCCAATGGCCACTGTAGTAATGATGCCGAAGTAGATCAACTCGTTGATTTAATGAGATAGACCTCAAAAAAAGTTAGAGGCATTGAGGGGTAGTTGCACATTGGTGAAAGACGAGGGCCGGTGGCGGCAACTAGGCGGTGGTTGAGTGGTAGCGGCTGCTAGGGCGGTGGTGAGGTGTTAGCGGCGGTAGCACGGTGTCGGCCGCTATAGATATACACTCCTTTTGGGTTCTTCTGGCGTGGTGTGTTGGTGGTGACGGAAGGGACAACTTCAGCAAGGGTGATGGCGGTTGATGCAGCGGCGATGCGCGGCGGCAATTGACGGATATGGTGGTTGTGACGTCCCCACTTAATATAGTACGGAAAATATGATGTGACACAAGTAGAAACGACACTAAAATAGTATTTTGTATTAAAATATACACACGCCACACATCTACACAGCGGAAGTAGTAAATAAGTATGATCGTAGCTTAAGTTACAAACCCAAAATTTTAAAAAACATAATTCTTGAAACATAAAGTTTTTAAGAAAACTCCACAGCCCACCGAGTTCATTCGCCCACGTCAGGATCCACAGCATCTGTAAAAATTTAAAAGTGGAAGGGATAAGTGTTTGTAAACACTTAGTGGGAAATCTCTTGTTAATTGCACAAACTAAACATCAATTGTTTATAACATGTGAGCCCCCGGAATTTCACCGGGTATCTCCTTGGGTGGTGCGACCAACCCGTGGTGCTGGAGCGACCGGACTATCTCATTTGTCAATATATAGTTGGACTATCTCAGGGGCCAGTCGATAGCGGGTCAGACTCAAAATATTTAACATTCAACATTTAATAAGTGCAATTAAAATAATAATAAAACACTCGGTGAAGAGTGAAGTGATTCCCACCTTGCAGGTTTGTACCTACAAGTAAAAATTTTAAAATAAAAACATTGTTACTTATCCCTTCATTTGTAAAATTCACATATTATACTCGTATAATGACTTGAATTCAAATCTCCATACATATTCAAGTATTTTATACTAACACACAAATATCAATTAAGTGTATAAAATCATCAAATAACAAGTTATAAATAAATATCGACTGTAAAAAATGTAACCGGACCATTTCGAACATTTCATATACAAAAATTCGATTTTGGCAGATTACACACCTAACTTTGAAAATTCATATTAAATTATCTATACGTCGAAAAATTATGAAATTTTAACAGTAGATTCCCAACTCAATAAAGTTTATCACCATATTTCCAGATTTCTCAAACTCTTTACCAATCATCAAATATTTCGTAATGAACACACTATTACAGATTCTGATCACTTAACTTTAAAAATTCACCATAAATCAACCACAAGTCCAATACTCCTGAAATTTTAACCATGAACTTCCAACTTCATGTGATTTATCAACATACTTTGGTTTTCTATAAAAACCTAACCGATTATTCTCAGATCATAGCAAACTTCTATTGTTCCTGTTATAGAGTCCAAAGCCCTAGTTCAACTTTGAAAAATCACCATACATCGAATACTACTCCAAAAGCTATGAAATTTGAAACCTAAGTTCCTTCACAGTCTATTTTCACATATAAAATTTTCAGAATTTTCCACCGAATGAATTGGTCAAAACGAAATTTACCCCAAAGTTGGTCCAGAAATTCGGTTTTATGCATACATGAAGAACATATCATCTTAAACTCATTTTAAACCATATAATTTCATGATTTCTACTTCTAAAACATAGATAATCAAATAATAAACATGATTTTGTTCATAACATATGAAGAATTTGAATTAAACATTCAAAACATGAAGTAAAGCTCATATATCATGCAAATTACTTATCAAACTCATTTTCCTATCATTTAATTCACAACCCATGCATAAACTTCATACTAAAACTCAATTAATCACTTATTCAAGAAGAGAAACTTACTTATAGATTGGTAGCTAAAAGAAATTCCTTCTTCTCCCTTTTCAACTTCTAAGTATAAGTGTAGTATTTGTTCTAATTTTCTTTCTCTAAGCTTATACCTATTTATGCATGAATGGTCTTGTATTTATAGGAGAAGAAATACTTGGAGACTACTCCAATCCCCCTTAGGACCGACTTTGATGATGATTTAGGAAGATTATGGAGTATTCTTGTAAGTTAAATTAATGAACACATGGCATTTTAAGGTTAGAAGCTAACTTTGACTTTTCTTTTCTTTAATCTTATCTTATCATAAGTCATGAAGCTTCATCAATCTTCCCATTTTATCTATGATTTTTAATTATAGCATTTTCAAGAGAATTCTTGCATTTTGTAGTAATGACAGATGTATACTTGGAATTTAATAAGTAAAAGTTATGAATATTGGATAATTCTAAAGTACCCTATGCATAAAATTTACTTATACTATCTTATGAAATAAAATTAAAACTCTTCTAGGACTCTAAATAAATTACAAAGTCTATATACTAATCATAGAAAATATCGAGTAATCGATACGAAATTTATTTCTTAAAGAAACGTTCATTTTACAACTTATAACTTATGAAATAAATTATACTTAAAGACTATATTAACCCTAAACACTTTAAGATATAAAATAAAGAACATATAAAAATTATAAAGTCTCAAGAATAAGCATGTATTGAGCAAATAATACGTTAATTGTAAATATTGAGTAATTAAAACATATACGTGTCTTTGCATAAATTTGGATGTAAATGAATCGCATAGATTCATGAAGAATTATAAAGTATTTAGTAAAGTAAATAAGATCGTGAAAACCTAGGGTATTACAGTGGTGGTGCTAAGTTAGGGTTGATTGTGTCTTATTAGCAATGATAGAAGACAATAATCATGTAACTGCAGATGGGAGGAGATGAAATCCCATGAATAGGGATGATCAAACCAAAAAATTGGTAGAAAAACACACACTACGGACGACGGTGCGGGAGCCTCACTAGAAAGCCCTAGAGAATTCTAGATAATAATCATTAGGTCCCTGTTGGGATCTCATGTGTTGTAAATATAATCTCCATCCCTATCCCATGAGGAAATAATTAATTGAGAATTTTCCAATCTAATTGGGGGTTTTCCCGCACCACTGCAAAGTCTAAATATAATATTTGAAAAGATAAATTCACGTAAATTCGAATTTACATGAGATTTACTCCTTGTTTAATTTATCATCATAAGCTAAATAATTCAAAAAAAAATCATTAAAACATGTGCAATTGTTGAGTGAAAACATTTTTTTTAAGTGATTATAAAGATTTACAAAGTGTTTGGTTTGGTAGAGGGAATTGAAATGAGAATATGAATGATAGTAGTGAAAATGTTAAATGGTATACTCATTATTATTGAATTTTTTGGTTGATAAATATGAATGACTATCATTATAATTTTGATTTAATTAACCATTTATGCTTAATTATAATATGATAATAATAAATGATTGTGTTGAAGTTTAAATTTTTTAAAATAAATAAATTATATATTAGTAATTATTAGTAAAAAAGCCACCCCCCTCCCCCAAAAAAAGTGTGGGGAATGAGTGTATGCCTTTGATTCCATGATTTTTATATGAAAATACTATTTATGAATCATTCGCTTCAACCAAAACATAACTTCCATCCTATTCAAATCCCTCTACCAAGCACCCCTTAATCTAACAGTGTTACTTAATAATTACCTTTGTTGTTCTTTTTTTTTTTAAGACCTGAAAGATAGTAAAATTTTTAATTTAGGGCTTAATTTTTTTTTCTATCTGTTCGGGGTCTAAAAATACAAAACTATCAATCCAGGATCCGAAAAATAGAAACTATTAATTTAGAACTCACTCATTTTAAGATCATGTTTGACTCATTATAATTTTTAGTTATGCAATTATATTTTTATAAGTTATAATTTCAATAAATAAATATATTAATTTCGTGTGATTGAAAAAGATAAAAAAAAAGTAATAATGAAAAAATAAAAATTATATTAATAAATAATAATATAAACTATAATACGCCAAACATGGTCTTAGTATTTTTTAGTATTAAATTGATATGTTCTTCCTTTCAGGCTCTGAATTGATAGTTTTCTATCTTTCAGGTCTTGAATCAATAGTAAAAATCTTTCAAACCTTGAATTGATAGTTTTACTACCTTTTAATGAAACTAGTTACTTAGCATGTGCGTTGCACGTTGTAAATAAGTTATTAGTATGAAAATCATCACAAATCCAATTATCTCATATTTTTTAGACACTTGAGTAAAAGTAAAACAATCAACCCTCATTAGGATAGTGTACAACTAATATGATTTATTTCATGTTGAATGAAATTGATACAACCACACTATTAACTCAAAATTATCTCAATGTATTCTTGATTTGATCCCAAATAAATCATTATTCTACTCAAGTTGCTCAATAAGCCCCCTAAATGCAATTGGTTGGATAAAACTATCAAATTTTGGAGCGTATTGATTTAAGAGTCATTAGTTCAACTGGTGAACAACATTCGCAGTCAGCTACTCTAGCAGTTTGGCTCCTTCCGCAGCATAAAAAGCAAGCAAAAATTAACATGCATAATGTAAGTTTTACAAAATAAAAAACTGCATTATATATTCATCATGTAAGAACCAAGTCTCATAGTCTTATGCTCATAACACATTAATTGACAAAAATATTCATAATATAAGATCTGTTGATCAATAATCCGAGGATATTTATGAATATTAAATAAACAAGTAATAACAGAAGGAATCAATTCATAGCTGGCTCTACATAAATTGGTAGTAGAAGAATACCAAATACATACCACATTCGCAAATTGCAACAGGTAAATACTTTTGTGTTTATCGTGTCAGGAGATTATAGAATCAGACATAGCATGACACCATACAAACCCAAAATGCAAATACTTACAACCTTCAAGAGTCTCTCCTTTTGCTGGGAATAAGATCTCTCAACAATCAAGTATTCTCTTTTCCAATTTTGGATCCAAAACCATTACCACCAACTCTACATCGTAGAAATATTGCAAAACTCAAAAACCAAGTCCCAAAATAGATTTTTCGAAAAAAAAAGTAAACCGTTATCGAGATGGCCAATGACCGACTTGAAATTTTACTTTTAATAGACTTCCAAAGTTAAAACTATACTGGTCCATTTGCAAAACTGAAATGTCTAAAACATATACATACCCAAAATCTGATCATATAAACTAAAACTCTTGAAGGCAACTCTATCAAATCCCTAGAAAGGTCAATTAAATTGGCAATACATATTCAAATACAAAACCCATTTTAGAAATAAGTAATTGCATGATTTTTCACACGCTTGCACTTATTTGTAAGATGGATTAAAAATTGACACTTTCTGAGGTATATAATAGAGAAGGGGGAAAGAAAGGCAAGTGTATTCTATTGAGGAATAATAAGGATGAAAAAAGTAATGAGAGATTACTTTGATAAGCCTCACTTATTCCTTGAACTTTTTATATGGGGGAGTCTGCCAACACCAAATTCATGATCTACCTTCATGCGCGGCATTTCAGCCTTACCTAGGCCACTATTGTTCGCCCTTAGAATAGATCTGACACCGCTATTCCAGAACCTGATCGTGCGTTCCATAAAAAGCTCAACTTCTCCAGTAATCATGTGGTCCTAGTCTTGTCGAACGTGCCCTGCTCAGGTTTTCCCAAAAATTGCCCTTTCTGTGAATGTTTCCTGTCTTTTACCAACATTCAAGATATTTGTAGTGTCACAGATGGAAGGATAAAAATGTATCAAATTTTTCCTGTCTTCTACCAACATCGAACTACTACTCTAAAATAAACCTCCAAGTATCAAATTCTAATCACAGGAAACACAACTCAGATGCTAAAAAAATAAAAGTTAGGATAAATCATGTTAAGTTGTTAACTAACCATATCTAAATAAAAAATGAACTGAGTGCTTGTATTTAGAATGAGAATTACCTGCAAGAAGACATAAACCTTTTAGTTAGAGCATGTAATTTTAATTTCTACCAAAAGAAAGAGTGAAAAAATGACTTCACAAAATATACACTAAATGTTGTTCGCAACAATTCAAAATCATAGAGGCTATAAATAATATTACAACTATATGGATGTGAAGTGCCTCAAGAAGAGTCCAAAACCTCAATGGTAAAACTCCAACAGAGAATGAATCATAAAATTAAGCTAACCATATCCATATTCTTAGAAAACGAAAAAATTCAAAATGTTTGTAAATAAAAATTGATATGTAACCAGCTACTCTAAACGTCAGGATTTAAAACCTTCTAAACGCCCGGGACTGAACTGGTGGCGAACCCAGCTGATAGTATCATAAATGTCGCCACCAAAAAATCCAGCGCACCGGAACGCCGACAACACATATCTTGAGTCTAAGAACAAAAAATCAGTAAAATTAAAACTGCAAATCAAGCAAATCTTATAGTGAGATCACAAATTAAAAACTTACAGATCATCATTTCAAGTGGTTTTAAACGAAATCAAATTTCATAAAGCATCACGTATCTGTGTCGGCATAAGAAAACAACGCCAGAAAGATGGAGTGATGGATGAAGAAGAGTAGATCGACCATAAACTATTAGTGGGATAATAAGTAGATACAACAACCCACATCTTATATTATAGATAAAATAGAAGCTAGAGTTAGAAGTGTTCAAACTGCAGGTACCTATTATTTGTTAAATCCCATAGGTAAGCATCCTTTTCAGCAGTGGCAAAGCTATGTCAAAATCAAAATATATGGAAAAAGACCTATAATCTCAATTATGATAGAACATTGGTCAACCTAATTTTCTAATTAAAGCAAAGTGAAGCAGAGAAAGCAAATTTTCATTGTACCACACCAATTCCATGAGTCTCTTCGGCCATGGAAGAAGAATTTTCGTTACCTTTAAAAAAAAATCTCTACCCACCAAGTGAAGTATATAGATACATTGAAAAAAGGTAAAGATGAATAATCGCACGCAAGTATGGAAATCACAGAGAAATTCAAATGACTAGTCACTTACTGGGCGATCGACATCCGATTCCAACATCATCCGATGCACATCATTGAGAAGTCGTCCTTAATAGAGGGTTGCCCCATCTTGTGATTAATTGGTGGAGTGAAGAACCACATACATCTACCAATTTATTGTAGATCAAAGAACAATAGAGATCATTTGGAGAAGACGGATCATGTGGGAGTAAATGTGAGAGGATAAATAATAGTAAGACTGGCAAGGAGAATTAGGACATTAGACAGGAGAGTCTAAGTAAACAATCACAAGGTAAAGACATCTAAAAACATAATGACCAAGATTAAACCAGTGCCGGATAACTAAAAAACTGTTGAACTAATCCATAGCAATACTGTTAATCATCAAAGTACATAATCAACCAAAATTCATATATCTAACCTTTTATATTGTCCAGATTAATGATCCCCCTTAGTACATGTGACACTGTTCCAAATCCCACAATCGGAAAGCAGAATCCTCTTAAAGCCCATATATTATCAACGAATCCTAAAATTTCTTTTATACAGACAAAAAGAGTAAACATCACTCAATAACATATTAGAACAAAAACTGAATGTTCGAGTGTGCCTCCCATTTAGGGGAAAACAATCAACAGAGATAAACCCAGAAGAAAGCAGAAAAAATACAATCAACACCCATAAATTATCGGTCCAAGCAACTTTAAAATTGGAAAAACTAATAGAAAATAAAGACGAAAGATAAAGCAAAGTTGATTGGAAAAATTGAAAAATAATTTTTACGTAGGGCGCTCATGTCTAACTCCTCGATGCAGAGCACGGCCGCGGCGTCTATCAATTGAAAACGGCGTACCCGAAGCAGTAAACAGTCATCCACAGGAGAGAAGCCCTGATAAAAAATGAATCTCTTTTCGCCCACAAATAAGATAATGAAATGCCATTTAAAAAGCCCTGAAGCAATTGCGTTAAGCGAAGGCTGAGCAATTCACAGGGGGATAATGGATGAGCAATGGAAAATTCGGATGAAATATAAGAACGTCAAGGGTTTAACAACAATTGCAAATTAAACAGAAAATGATAAAAAGGTATGAGATAAAAGATGGCATGGGTAAAATCGTCAAAAAATGATTTACCACTCTAAGCCACTTTTATATATATTATAGATAGATATAGATTTAGAAAATGGATGAGTGAGCCACAATTTGGTGAACCTGAAAGGTTTTGGTCCCCAATACACTGCCTTGGTATCGAGAATCAAAGGACAATGATCCGAGGCCAATATCAAAAGCTCCTTATGTGAAGAAGACAACCACTTCTCCATCCAAACCTCATTGACAAATATTCGTTCGATTCTACTTTTACAGCTACCATCGGGTTTGTACCACGTAAATTTTCTCCCCTGAAGTGACGAGTTGATAAGAGAAACGTCACAAATCAAGTGATTGAACTCCCCGATATCATTCCAATTCAAGCTTCTCTCTCCCCTCACCATCTCATTCACAAACCAAATTGAGTTAAAAATATCTCAAAATATAAAGACAAGAGTTATTGTTTTGTTGTGCGACCAACTTTAATCTATCCCACAACTAATTCTCTTATTTAATGGGCACGGAACATACACATGAACAAGATAACAAAGAGTTCCAAAATCAATTGATAATGACAACACCATTCATATTCTGGTAGCTAGAATAAACAAATTTATCAAAATTCCAGAAAATAACCATATGTCCTGCTCTTCCTTCAACGTGCCAAACAACCCATTTGAAATTTTCTGGCCCCCACAACTCCCTACAATCGATTTCACTTAGATTCTCCATTTTTGTCTCGAAGATGAAACAGGCGTCCATATTGTGGTTCCTGACCGAAGCTAAGATCTCTTTTTTTCTTCACTCTACTACGAAAATCCCGAATATTGAGGTGAGAATCTCCATAAGGAAATTTTTTATTTTTCTCACTTGCCTAAATTAGATCCATCAGTGTCTCTATTGAACACTGTTTTATCTCTCTAATTCCCGAGTGTTACACCTAGTAATACTAGAAGCCACGTGGCAAGACGGGCAGCGGCCACGAGGACCGTAAGTTTCGATAAGGCTAAGACCTTACCCGCCATAGAGACATAACCGAGAAAGTATCGACTAGTAGGTACCGGGCAAAGACCGAGTGCAGTGAGGGTCGTGTCGAACCCTTAGGAAGTGACGCACCGGACGTACAGAGCAACCCTACGAGTAGCAGTTTGCAGGAAGAAGATACGAAGTAGTTTCTCCTTCCCGCTACCCGGAAGTAACTCATCTAAGGGGATTTCTAGGTCCTGCCTCGTCCCTAGGTATCAGGGCAAAGTCAACCACTAGATCCGTGTTATCCCATCGGATGTGCGGATTTGACAAGGGCAAACTGGGGCCAAAAGTGGGGTCATATCACCCAGAGTCAGCAAAGACAAGTGGCAGACTGTCATTGGCACGTAAGGGAGGTCATAGTCAATCATCACATGACATGTAGTACCTAATGGGCCCACAAGGAGGTCAGGCAAGTGGGTACCCATGTTTTGTAAACTATAAATAGAGCATTTATGCTCATTTGTAAGGGAGGACATATTAATGAGAAAAGACTCCATTTGAGAGCATTAAACACTCTTGCATTTAGTACACATTCTATCCGCATTTATTATCCTTCCCGGTTGAGACTATCTCACTAATCTCTCCCCGAAAATAACTATCAACAATTTGGCGCTAGAAGGAGGGTAGACTACTAGTAAGAATACACTCGTATTTGTTCAGTTTAGTCTTTCACGAACATTTTTATACCACTAAACCTTAGAAGTATCCCATAAAATGACTGGCTCAAGCTACCCGAACCCAGCACCAAGATGAGGGCATTGTCGAAGCCACAACTCCGGCACCGGCCACGATTGAGAAGGTCCAAGGGCTTCTCGAGTTCATCTCCGGAGGACTTACAGGCCGCACTAGCCCTAATCCATCGACGGCAAGCTGAGATTGACGCTGCCCCCCTCCGTGCACATCGGGCCGGAAAGGAGCCAGTCATCACTCATGCGACAAGCGGTCCCCTCCTCAATAGGGAACCAGCAAGGAGAGTTGCATCCAACGTCACCAGACCACAAAACCTGAAGCGACACCTAGACAAGGAGGCCGACCCATATGGCGCCTCACAATCAGATGGGCTCTAATTTCTCCCGCTTAGGTGCCCAGGGGAGAGGAGCTCCCCGACCTTGCGAGCCCAACGCCAGCTCCAAACCCCACGAATGGGGTGAGGAACGGTTCGTCAGACGCCAGGGCAGTGCAGGCCCAAGGCCGTCAATCCACGACTGCCTCGGGCTACTAGCCCCACCTCATTCACCATCTACGGCCAACAATGTTATGGCCCAAATCATGAAATCCCTCAAAGCCTTGGAGGAAAAAGTGGATAGGTGGGGAGGACAGGCGCTCCTGGCCCACATGTCCAACTCACCGCTGGCCGAAATCTTAATCCAGGCGCCGGCACAGCCCAAGATCAACATAGCCGCCGTAGGGCAATACGACGGGGAGATGGACCCCGTCACCCACATGAGAAAATATGCTACCTACATTGTGTCCATGGGAGCAACCGACGCCACCCAATACCACATGTTCCCACTGACTTTTGGCGACCTGGCCCACATGTGGTACTCTTCCCTACCTACGAGAGGGATAGGGTCTTTCCATCAGCTCGGGGAACTTTTCCTCGGGCACTTCTCTTCTGTGACACCGCACCTGGCCGACGGTAACCAAATGACCAACCTGGCACAGGGCAAAGATGAGACCGATCAGGCTTACATCGATCGGGTTGACCGCATCATCATGGAGGGACAGCCAGTTGGCAACGTGGTCAAACTCATGGGGATCATTGGCGGGCTCCGGGTGAAGATGAAGCTCTGAAAGTCCATGAACCAGGACTACCCGACCTTATACATCGAGTTTCGGCAATGAGCTGGAAAGATAATTTACAACGCCGATATCCTCACCCAGCGGTTGGGTGAGCACAACACCACAGCAGATAAGGAGAAACCTAAGGTCCAGCCCACCGCGGGATCGTCAAGAAGGAATTTCACTTACCGGGCTCCTCAACCGTTCAAGTCACACCATCGAAGTCAAGGTCATGGAGAAGTTGAACGACATGCTCGAGTTTGTTTATCTACAAATTCAGGATAAAAACTTACTCCCGGTGCCGCAACACCCGGTCCACCCGGGGGGAAGAAGCTCAACCCCAACAAATATTGTCATTACCATCAGAGCATCGGACACAACACCAAGATAGTATCGCGACCTACTGCATCAGCTATGGCGTTTGTTCGAGGAGGGCAAGCTGGAAGAGTTTGTGAAAAGGCCACCAGCCAAACAAGTAGCCAACCCGCATCACTACCCGTCAAGCGCAACTAGGAAGGGCTCATTTGCCTGCCCATGCCCGAGAATGGTGCCCGTCGGGGGGTGAACACGCTATCTCTTGTAGGTGGATTCACCCCCGCTTCAACTCTATCTAACCGAAGGCAAAAGCGCGAACTGCGGTCCATGGACAATGTCCACAAAATCACCATACTGGTCAATACGAAGATGAAGGAAACTGACCTCCTCGCTTTCAAAGAAGAGGATCGCATCGGAGTCATATACCCCAATCACGATACTTTGGTCATCTCGGTCAACATCATGGTGTCACTGTCCACCACATGCTCGTCTACAACGAGGCATACTATAACATCATCTTCAAGAGCACCTTTGACCAGCTCAACAACTCTTTCGAGAAGTACGTGGAGCCTTGTGACCAGATCATCAAAGGTTTCGGTGATGCAACCGTGAAGTCATATGGCATAGTTAGACTAGTTGTAGAGTTAGTTTCTAGCATGGATGTCGAGGTTAAGGTCTCTAAACAACTCGACTTTGTAATTATCGACTGGTCATCGACCTACAATGGTTTTCTTGGCAGGCCATTTGAACACGAGTTTGAGGTCGCCGCCTCAGCTTACTACTATTGTATCAAGTTCCCGACCCCCTCAGGTAAGGTGGGAACCCTGAAAGGAAATCTGAAAGTGGCACATGGTTGTTTGGTGTACATCAAGCCACATTTCAATTCCATTGAACTTCATACTCATATTTTTTCATTAGACAAAGGGGAAGAGATGGAAACCGACCCCCACATTACGAAATCCCAACCCGAAGTCCACCCCATGGAAATAGACGAGTAAACATTCAATGACGTATAAATGGACTTGGAGCCAAGAATCAGTTTCGAACCTATGGAGTTAGATAGCTCCCTGAGCGGCAAGATCGATGATCCACAAGCCGGGGAGGAAGGGACCAGTCCCACGGAAGAGTTGATATTAGTTCCCATGAAGGACCGGCTAGAAATCACTGTCCAGTTGGGATCCAAAATGCCGCCAGAGATGCGAGCAGCCATGACCACTTTTCTCCAAGAAAATTTGGATGAATTTGCCTGATCGTATGAAGACATGGTCAAGATAGATCCAACAATATACTCCCACCAGTTGCACATCGATCATGCCCGCAAGCCGGTAGCACAGAGAAATAGAAAGTTCGGCCCAGACAAGTATAGCCGTCGAAGTAAAGAAGCTTCTCGATAACAAGCTGATTGGGATGGTCGACCCCCAGGATAAGCCACAGTGGGTATCCAACGCGGTCCTCATAAAAAAAGCAACGACACGTGGAGGTTATGCATCGACTTCATTGAGTTATACAAGGTTTGCCCCAAGGACCACTACCCGATGTTGCCCATCGACCACCTAGTAGACAACACGGCCGGCCACGAGATGCTAACTTCTATGGACGCCTTCGTGGGTTACCATCAGATCCCGATGGCTGAAGACGACCAGAAGCACACCACTTTTCTCACCGAGAAAAACATGTACTACTGGAAGCAAATGTTGTTCGGCCTCATGAACACCGGGACAATGTACCAAAAGTTGGTAAACCACGTGTTCCACAACCAGATTGGAATCACCATGGAGGTTTACATCGATGACATTGTAATCAAAAGCGAGAAGCGGGAAGATCACCTAACTCATCTCACGGAGGCATTTGTTATATCAAGGAAGTTCTGCATGAGGCTCAATCTGAAAAAATGTAGCTTCGGAGTCGAGTCAGGCAAATTTTAGGGGCACATGGTCAGTTAGAACTGAATCGAGGCAAACCCGACCAAGGTCCAAGTAATCCTGAATATGAGTGTTCCTCGCACCATAAAGGAAGTACAACGGGTGACTTGAACCGAACTTTACTAGCTATACTAGAAGTTACCCCACAAGAGTATGAGTTCACTGTAGTATTGGCAAGTATAGGGACCAAGTATTGTCGAACCTAAGGGAAGAAATGTATGCGAATAGATCCCTGAAGATCTACGCGTCGTAATTAATATGAGTGTGTGTTTTCGGGTTATTAAGAAATTAATTATAAACTAAATTATACTAATTATGCTAAAGAATGAATGAAACTAATTAACTAAAGGTTGTTTGCAGATATAAATGGGTGATGCTCAGGATAGGAATCCATACGTATACTAACGGAGTTGATACATAATCAAAATAACCGTGATGTGCAAGAAATAACCTAAGTAAAAGATTGTAAGATGAAAAGCTCAAGAATTAAACCCTAATACTTTATCCTATCAATCAGCTTCACTAATCCACTAAACAAGTTAATAGATTGTGCTTAATTAAAGAGACTCTAATTTAACTAAGGTGATGCGGTCGTCCTCCCTAGGTAAACCGGTAGATGAATTAACCCCTTCTAAACCCTCTCATTAAGCCTACTAGTTGTTAAAGAGTGATAAGGTTGTCCTCTCTCTAACACTTTTCGTACGAAATTCAAAGATAAATCTGGAATTTATTTTAAGCGTTCATTAATTAAGAGAATTAAAACTAAACATCGCATGCTACCTGATTAGGCGTGAAATTGTCATGATTCGTAGCTTGAAATACCCCAATCTTGGTCGAGTTTATAGAGTATTTAGAGTCAATTGAGCATTATTTCTACACGTTGATGAATTTGTCTTTTTGATGGTCATAGGTGAATAGAGGACGAAAAACGGAGTTCGTAGGACTTTGAATCGACTCAAACGGATGCCCGGATGAGAAGATATTGAAGAAATACGATTGGTATTAGTGCGGACGAGGAAAAATATCACTTGGGAGGAGTTGGAGGTCACTCGAGTGATTAGGTCGAGCGCCACCGCTCGAGCGCATTGCTCGAGCGCATTGCTCGAGCGCTTAAACTTACAGAACTATTCTTGCGCTCGAGCAGCTCGAGCGCCACCGCTCGAGCGAATTGCTCGAGCGCCCAAAACATGCAGAGAGATTTCAGCGCTCGACCGGCTCGAGCGGAACCGCTCGAGCGATTGTGTCATTCGAGCTACACTGCTCGAGCGCCCATGGATTTTTGCCTCCGGATGCGTATTTTCGGCCCATTAACTCCCGTTTCGACCCGTGCCTATATATACCTCTTCCAAACACGTTTTGAAGGATCCCCGACTTTTAGAAATAATTTTAGACTTAGTTTTTGAAGAGGAGAAGAACGAGCAAGCTTTATTTACATTTTGTTGAGGTTTTTCATACGAATTCTTAGTTTCTTTTCAATTCGTAGTTTCTTTTCATTAGTTCGTTACTTTGAACACGTTTAAATTTTGTTTTTATTAATTCAATTTCAGTTCTTAGTATTTATTTTCTTTTAAAACCCTAGTTCATGTTTCGTATTTTCTTCGTGCAATTCATTATGTTTATGTTCATCGTTTCTTCTATTGCTTTTATTTATGTTAAAATCATGTCTAGATAAAACCCTTGCATGCTTAGGGTAGGATGAACTCGTAGAAGTAGGATGTGGGTACGTAATTAGGGTAATTCGTGACGTTAGTTTTAATTCTCTTAATTAATGAATTCTTATAATTAATCTTAACTTTACCTTTGAATTTAGTACGAAAGTGTTAGAGAGAGGACGACCTCATCACTCAATAACTATTAGTAGTCTTAACGAGAAGGTTTAGGAAAGGTTAATTCATCTACCGGTTTAGCGAAGGAGGACGACCGCATCACCTTAGTTAAATTAGGGTCTCATTAATTGAGCACAATCCATTAACTTGTTAGTGGATTAGTGAAGTCGAGTGTTAGGGTAAAGTATTAGGGTTTAGAATCTTGAGCTTTCACCTTGCATTCTTTTACTTAGGTTAATTCTTGTGTGTCACAGTTATTCTGATTATGTACCTGGTCCGTTAGTATACGTAGGGATTCCTATCTTAAGCATCACCATCTCTTATTTGAATCCAACCCTTAGTTAATTCGTCTGCTTTAGTATTTTAGTTTAATTAGTTTATTCTAGTTTTAATTAATCTTTCTAAAAAATCCAAAAACATACACTCATATTAACTACGACGCGTAGATCTTCAGGGATCTATTCGCATATACACCATCCCTTGGGTTCGATAATACTTGGCCATTATACTTACTCTTACTACAGTGAACCCGTCCGCTTGCGGGTGAGCGACTAGTAGAAGTTAGTAAAATCACTTCAAGTCAATGGCGCCGTTGCCGGGGATGGCGTTGTATGCTTTTGAATAGGACTTGTAGATAGCTTAGTAGTTAGTAGTGGGTGATTTATTTTCTGTTTTTATTTTTTTTATTTGTATTCAATCGGCAGTTGCGTTTTGACCCTTCTGCTAGTGTGTCAGGTTTATGAAAACACGCTCACAAGGCAATACGAGCGAAGAGAGAATACCGTTGGACCCTGAGACAATAGCCAGAAGGAACCGAGCCTTCTTGAGAAGGATGAACGCTGCCGACTTAGGAAAGGAACCAATGGATATCAATAATGAGTTGGACGATGCTGCCAACGATTTCAATCAGGCAGTAGACCGAGTTGAAGGCACTGGAGTTAGTGGTAGCCAGAATCAAATTCCATTAGGGGATAGCCAGAGCCTAAACCCGGACACACGAAACGTAGGGAATCCAGCTCAGAACCTTGTCCATAATCCTCATAACAACCCTGCTTACCCACAAAACCCAAATAACCCTTTTAACAACCCAGTATACCAACATTACCCATACCCACCTTATCCTTATCCACCATATCCATATCATCCACCTCCTGTTTACAACCAACCACCTGTTTACCAACCACCACCCCAACAAGTACCCGTACCAGCTGCGAATCCTCAACACGTTCCTCAGAACGTAGATCACAATATGGCTATTTGAGGGAGGTTTGCAGCACAGCCACAGCGGTACTATGATGGAGTGGCTTTGCCTCCTGTTGAGGCAAACAACTTCTCGATATCCCCGGGGATTTTAAAGCTGCTTACCGAGAATCAGTTCAAGGGGGTGATCGGGAAGGAGAATCCTCACACTCACTTGAGGAGCTTTCTCATGATAGCCTCAACATTTAATTATAATGGCATGTCTGAAGATGCCAAGAGGTTTAGGCTGTTCCCATTCTCATTGACGGGAATAGCCAAGGAGTGGTACGATAATACGCTTCCGCGGGGAGGTATTACCACTTGGGCCGAGCTCGAGCGTCTGTTCCTCGAGCGATTTTACCCTCCATCTAGGACGATCAAGGCTAGAATTGAGATCTCATCCTTTCACCAGAAGTCTGGAGAGGATTTACGCCAAGCGTGGGAGAGATACTCAAACATGCTGATTGAGTGCCCGCAGCACGGGTACAATGAGGGGGATATTATGGCATTCTTCTACAGTGGTGCCAACAAGGCGGGGCAAGACCATTTAGACGCTTGTGCGGGCGGAGCATTCTTGAACCAAGGCATAGAGAGGTGTAGGGAAATCGTGGACAACATTGTCACGAATGCCGGTGCTTGGAGTGGAGATGCAGATTTTCAGAGAGTGCATCAGGTTGAAGAGGGAGAAGGAACGAGAAGGCTATTGATGGCCATGATGGAGAAGATAAACAACCTCGAGTTGGGGAAGAGTTTGGGTGGAGAACATGCAGTAGAGAATGAGAGAGTGGACCAACCAAGTGGACAACAAGAGGTAGCCAATTACATGGGAGGTCCGTATTACAATCAGAATGGCTACCAAGGTGGTAATCAGTATGGAAGGCCTTCTTATGGCCAACCATTTGTACTTCCAGGCCCTCAGCCACCTCAAAATCAATGGAGGAACACACAAGGAGTTCAAGGAGGCCAGCAGCCTCCTCAAAACACATGGAGGAAGAATGATAACTTTTCTTATGCTAACCCAAAAGATGGTGTTACTGTTCCTGCAGGTGTTGATCCAGGGTCTAAACCTCTTGGTGGAGAAGGCGGTGCATCAACCGAGGAGATATTGAGAGCGATCCTTCAGAAGGTGGAGGAAGGGAGCAAGAGATTGTCATCCTTGGAGTACGATGCGAAGGAGCTGCACAAGAAGGGTGATCATCGAGATCAAGAGCTCCAGAAGATGAACGTTGAGTGGACTAGAACTCAACAAGAGAACAATAGGCGGTTCACTTCTATAGAGTTCCAGATGAGCCAGATTGCAAAGATGGTGAATAGAGAGCCAGGAAAATATCCTTCCATGCCGGAGGGGAACCCGAAAGAGCATTGCAAGGCGATCCAGCTTAGAAGTGGAACCAACTACTAAGGTCCTCAGATGCCTGCTGATTCTGAGACGCCCCAAGAAGAGATTGAGCCTAAAGGGGATGAAGTTGAGACTGAGGAGAAAGAAGTTGAGAAAGGAGTTGAGGGTGAAAGCACTCAAGCGAGTAAAGAGCTTGAAGAGGAAGGCAGTGAGAAGGGTGAGAGAGTTCCTAAGTGGAAGAAGGCAAAGGAAGCAAGGGAGAAAGTGAAAGAAACAGAAAGAGATGAATGGGGGGTACCCAAATCTGTGATACCCGTCCCATATCCACAGCGCTTCATGAAAAAGAAGCTTGATGAAAAATTTGCAAAATTTCTTGATGTGTTTAAACAATTGCATATTAATATCCCTTTTTATGATGCTTTGGAACAGATGCCCAATTATGCAAAGTTTTTGAAGGACTTGATCGCTAAAAGGCGGCGAGTGGATGAGCCGAAGTTGGTGCAGTTGAACCACGAGGTGAGTGCATTAGTGCACAAGGCACTTCCACCGAAGCTGAAGGATCCCGGGAGCTTCACGATCCTATGTGATATTGGGAACGGGATCAAGAAGGGAGCGTTGTGCGACCTCGGGGCGAGCATTAATTTGATGCCACTGTCGCTTTTCAAGAAGTTGGAAGGTGTTGAACTTCAACCCACAATGATGACGCTTCAACTAGCCGATCGGTCTATTACTCGACCTCAAGGTGTTGTTGAAGACGTTCTAGTGAGAGTTGGAGATCACATTTTTCCAGCTGACTTTGTAGTTCTAGAGATGGAGGAAGATCAACACGTGCCCCTGATCTTGGGAAGACCGTTCTTAGCTACGGCGGGGATGGTGCTAGACGTGGCAAATGGGAAGATTACATTGAAGGTTGATGATTAAGAAGTGAAGATCTCCCTATATGAAGTCATGAAGCACCCGAGGGAGGATGAGAGCTTGTATTGCATGGATGCAATTGATCCTTGTGTTGAAGACACACCTCCTATCCCTAATCCCTCTCATATTTATGATTTTCTTAGTCCTTCACTTGATTATTTAACCCATGAGCATCATGATCTTGATTCTTTTGATAGGGATAAAGTGAAGAAGTTGAAGGATGAAGAGGTGAAAAGTGTGGACGTGGTCCAGCTAGAGGGAAAAGGAGGAGTTAAGAAGAAGAAGTCAAAATTCAAGAACTTGTTTGGTAAGACTCCTCCAGATAAAGGAAAGAAGGAGTTGAGACCCATAACACTTGGGAATGAGAAAAGAGGAAAGGAACTCATGATGATAGGGCATCAAGGAAAGGAGTTCAAACACCACTCTTATGAGAGTAAGGGAGGTAAATTTGAGTATGATGTCCCATAAGCTCCTTTGAGCTTGGTCCGGCATGAGGACCTTAAAAATAGCGCTGAATGGGAGGCAACCCATTTTTATTTGCTTTCATTTATTTTTAGTGTCTTTTTATATTATTAGGGAGTTTTTTGAGTCGTATGTTTAACCTCGTACTTGAGAGTTTTATTTTGTAGGCTTGTCTCTAAAGGAGTAAAGGTATCATGGAGTTACTCAGATTGAAGGAACCAACTTGAGACAAGGGAATGTGCAAAGCTATTGAGAGAAATTGAATTATTTGGTTGAGGTAACCCACAACCCCAAACTTAGACCTCTAGCAAGGTCGAAGTTTGGGGGGGTGGAGTTTTTTATTTGTTTTATGATTACATTGCACATGCATGCACGCCCTTATCTTTGAGTTGAGTTTGATTGGTTATTGGTTAGTTGAGATACTCCTTGGGGTGATTTTGATTTGACTCGCGATTGCATATTTCATGCCTATCAATCATCTTATGCTTGTTGATTGCGATCTTTGAGTATAATTTGATGAGTAGAGTGAGTAGTAAGGGTGAGTTAGAAATTCTTTTGTGTGAGTGTTTGAGTTTGAGCTGATTAGAGAGAGAACTTGTATGCTTGTGAATTTTTCTTTTGAGTACTTGTGTGATGAGAGTGAGAATACACTAGGACTAGCATGGATGTGAAAGCCGTGAGCTTTTGAGCCTTACGAGATTTAAATGCATGATTTGATCTCTTCGTTCGTGAGTGAATCGTCACCTTAGAGGATGCTTGAACTTGTATGTGCTCTTGCTCCTTGATTGTGTCTAGTTAGATATGTCGAATGTGATCTTAGGCCATCTTTGATTTAATTGAGTCACTTAGCTAAAAAATTTCCCTACCAATGACATTGAATCCCTTGCTAGCCCCTTTGAGCCTAAAGCCTATTTTATTTGCTAGCACATATGAACACTATTCCAATTCCTGAGCCTTTTTGTCCAAATTTGAGTGGAGAATAGGAAAAGTGTGAATGTGAAGGGAGTGAATTGAGTTGAAAAAGGAAAATGTTGTTTGTTGAGTGAATATGAGAAGAAGGTGTGATGAAGTTTTGAGATGTGGGAAAAAGAGAAAGAAAATTGAGAATGAGCAAAAAGAAAAAAATGAGCTCATGTGTTTGTGCGAAAAAAAAAAGAAAAAGAAAAAAGTGAAGTGATTGAAAAAAGTGAAAGGAGTTAGAAAAGAATTGAAGTGTTGAGAGAATTGGAATTGAAAGTGTGTTGATTGAAAATGTTTGAAATAGTCTGTTCCTAATCTCGAAGTGTGAAAGTTTGATTTTCTATTCTCCATTCACTTGAGTCACTTACCCATATTGTTATCCCACCTGTCCAAAGAGCCTACATTACAACCTTAAGAAAAGTCCTTTTTGATTCGGCATTGATTTCTGATTAGGCGTGAAATTGTCATGATTCGTAGCTAGAAACGCCCTAGTTTTGGTCGAGTTTATAGAGTATTTAAAGTCAATTGAGCATTATTTCTACACATTGATGAATTTGTCTCTTTGATGCTCATAGGTGAATAGAGGACGAAAAACGGAGTTCGTAGGACTTTGAATCGACTCAAACGGATGCCCGGATGAGAAGATATTGAAGAAATACGATTGGTATTAGTGCGGACGAGGAAAAGTATCATTTGGGAGGAGTTAGAAGTCACTCGAGTGACTAGGTCGAGCGCCCCCGCTCGAGCGCATTACTCGAGCGCCTAAACGTACAGAACTATTCCTGCGCTCGAGCAGCTCGAGCGCCACCGCTCGAGCGAATCGCTCGAGCGCCCAAAACATACAGTGTGATATCAGCGCTCGACCAGCTCGAGCGGAACCGCTCGAGCGATTGTGTCATTCGAGCTACACTGCTCGAGCGGGACCGCTCGAGCGTTTTGCTCGAGCGCTCATGGATTTTTACCCCGGATGCGTATTTTCGGCCCATTAACTCCCGTTTCGACCCGATGCCTATATATACCTCTTCCAAACATGTTTTGAAAAGAACATCATATCCCCGACTTTTAGAAATAATTTTAGACTTAGTTTTTGGAGAGGAAGGAGACGAGCAAGCTTTATTTTACATTTTGTTGAGGTTTTGCATACGAATTCTTAGTTTCTTTTCTTTCTTAGTTTCTTTTCATTAGATCGTTACTTTGAACACGTTTAAATTTCGTTTTTATCAATTCAATTTCAGTTCTTCGTTTTTATTTTCTTTAAACCCTAGTTCATGTTTCGTATTTTCTTTCTTCAATTCATTATGTTTATGTTCGTTGTTTCTTTAATTGCTTTTAGTTTTGTTAAAACCATGTCCAGCTAAAACCCTTGAATGCTTAGGTTAGGATGAACTCGTAGAAGTAGGATGTGGGTACGTAATTAGGGTAATTCGTGACGTTAGTTTTAATTCTCTTGATTAATGAATTCGTATAATTAATCTTAACTTTACCTTTGAATTTAGTATGAAAGTGTTAGAGAGAGGACGACCGCATCACTCAATAACAATTAGTAGTCTTAACGAGAAGGTTTAGGAAAGGTTAATTCATCTACCGGTTTAGCGAAGGAGGACGACCGCATCACCTTAGTTAAATTAGGGTCTCATTAATTAAGCACAATCCATTAACTTGTTAGTGGATTAGTGAAGTCGAGTGTTAGGGTAAAGTATTAGGGTTTAGAATCTTGAGCTTTCACCTTGCATTCTTTTACTTAGGTTAATTCTTGTTTGTCACAGTTACTTTGATTATGTACCTGCTCCGTCAGTATACGTAGGGATTCCTAACCTAAGCGTCACCATCTCTCATTAGAACACAACCCTTAGTTAATTTAATTGCTTTAGTATTTTAGTTTACTTAGTTTATTTCAGTCTTTTAATTAATTCTTTCAAAAAATCCAAAAACATACACTCATATTAACTACAACGCGTAGATCTTCAGGGATCTATTCGCATATACACCATCCCTTGGGTTCGATAATACTTGGTCCCTATACTTGCCCATACTACAGTGAACCCGTACTCTTGCGGGGTAGCTACTACTAAAAGCTAGTGTAGTCGCTTCAAGTCAATGGCGCCGTTGCCGGGGATGGCGTTGTATGCTTTTGAATAGGACTTGTAGATAGCTTAGTAGTTAGTAGTGGGTGATTTATTTTCTGTTTTTATTTTTATTTCCATTCATTAGGCAGTTGCATTTTGATCTTTCTGCTAGTGTGTCAGGTTTATGAAAACACGCTCACAAGGCAATACGAGCGAAGAGAGAATACCGTTGGACCCTGAGACAATAGCCAGAAGGAACCGAGCTTACTTGAGAAGGATGAACGCTGCCGACTTAGGAAAGGAACCAATGGATATCAATAATGAGTTGGACGATGCTGCCAACGATTTCAATCAGACAGTAGACCGAGTTGAAGGCACTGGAGTTAGTGGTAGCCAGAATCAAATTCCATTAGGGGATAGCCAGAGCCTAAACCCGGATACACGAAACGTAGGGAATCCAGCTCAGAACCTTGTCCATAATCCTCATAACAACCCTGCTTACCCACAAAACCCAAATAACCCTTTTAACAACCCAGTATACCAACATTACCCATACCCACCTTATCCTTACCCACCATATCCATATCATCCACCTCCTGTCTACAACCAACCACCTGTTTACCAACCACCACCCCAACAAGTACCTGTACCAGCTGCTAATCCTCAACACGTTCCTCAGAACGTAGATCATAATATGGTTATTCGAGGGAGGTTCGCAGCGCAGCCACAGCGGTACTATGATGGAGTGGCTTTGCCTCCTGTTGAGGCAAACAACTTCTCGATATCACCGGGGATTTTAAAGCTGCTTACCGAGAATCAGTTTAAAGGGGTGATCGGGAAGGAAAACCCTCACACTCACTTGAGGAGCTTTCTCATGATAGCCTCAACATTTAATTATAATGGCATGTCTGAAGATGCCAAGAGGCTTAGGCTGTTCCCATTCTCATTGACGGGAATAGCCAAGGAGTGGTACGATAATACGCTCCCGCAGGGAGGTATTACCACTTGGGCCGAGCTCGAGCGTTTGTTCCTCGAGCGATTCTACCCTCCATCTAGGACGATCAAGGCTAGAATTGAGATCTCGTCCTTTCGCCAGAAGCAAGGAGAGGATCTACGTCAAGCGTGGGAGAGATACTCAAACATGCTGATTGAGTGCCCGCAGCACGGGTACAACGAAGGAGACATTATGGCGTTCTTCTATAGTGGTGCCAACAAGGCGGGGCAAGACCATTTAGACGCTTGTGCGGGCGGAGCATTCTTGAACCAAGGCATAGAGAGGTGTAGGGAGATCGTGGACAACATTGTCACGAATGCCGGTGCTTGGGGTGTGGATGCAGATTTTCAGAGGGTGCATCAGGTTGAAAAGGGAGAAGGAACGAGAAGGCTATTGATGGCCATGATGGAGAAGATCAACAACCTCGAGTTGGGGAAGAATTTGGGTGGAGAGCATGCAGTAGAGAATGAGAGAGTAGACCAACCAAGTGGACAGCAAGAGGTGGCCAATTACATGGGAGGTCCGTATTACAATCAGAATGGCTACCAAGGTGGAAATCAGTATGGAAGGCCTTCTTATGGCCAACCATTTGTGCCTCCAGGCCCTCAGCCGCCTCAAAATCAATGGAGGAACACACAAGGGTATCAAGGAGGCCAGCAGCCTCCTCAAAACACATGGAGGAAGAATGATAATTTTTCTTATGCTAACCCAAAAGCTGGTGTTACTGTTCCTGCAGGTGTTGATCCGGGGTCTAAACCTCCTAGTGGAGAAGGCGGTGCATCAACCGAGGAGATGTTGAGAGCAATCCTTCAGAAGGTGGAGGAAGGAAGCAAGCGGTTGTCATCCTTGGAGTATGATGTGAAGGAGTTGCATAAGAAGGGTGATCAACGTGATCAAGAGCTCCAGTAGATGACCGTTGAGTGGACTAGAACTCAACAAGAGAACAATCGAAGGTTCACCTCTTTAGAGCTCCAGATGAGCCAGATTGCAAAATCAGTGAATAGAATGCCGGAGGGGAACCCGAAAGAGCAGTGCAAGGCGATCCAGCTAAGAAGTGGAACCAACTACGAAGGTCCTCAGATGCCTGCTGATTCTGAGACGCCCCAAGAAGAGATTGAGCCTAAAGGAGATAAAGTTGAGAAGGGGATTGAAAGTGAAGGGATTGAGAAGCATAGAGATATGGATGAGTCCCAGAAGGGCAAGGAAAGTGAGAAGGGTGAGAGAGTTCCTAAGTGGAAAAAGGCAAAGGAAGCAAGGGAGAAAGTGAAAGAAACAGAAAGAGATGAATGGGGGGTACCCAAATCTGTGATACCTGTCCCATATCCACAACGCTTCATGAAAAAGAAGCTTGATGAGAAATTCGCTAAATTTCTTGATGTTTTTAAACAACTGCATATTAATATTCCCTTTTATGATGCTTTGGAACAGATGCCGCATTATGCGAAGTTTTTGAAGGACTTGATCGCGAAAAGACGGCGAGTGGATGAGCCGAAGTTGGTGCAGCTGAACCACGAGGTGAGTGCATTAGTGCACAAGGCGCTTCCACCGAAGCTGAAGGATCCCGGGAGTTTCACGATCCTATGTGATATTGGGAACGGGATCAAGAAGGGAGCGTTGTGCGACCTCGGGGCGAGCATCAATCTCATGCCCTTGTCGCTTTTCAAGAAGTTGGAAGGTGTTGAACTTCAACCCACAATGATGACGCTTCAACTTGCCGATCGGTCTATTACTCGACCTCAAGGTGTGGTTGAAGACGTTCTAGTGAGAGTTGGAGATCACATTTTTCCAGCAGACTTTGTAGTGCTAGAGATGGAGGAAGATGAGCACGTACCCCTGATCTTGGGAAGACCGTTCTTAGCTACGGCGGGGATGGTGCTAGACGTGGCGAATGGGAAGATCACGTTGAAGGTTGATGATCAAGAAGTGAAGATCTCCCTATATGAAGCCATGAAGCACCCGAAGGAGGATGAGAGCTTGTATTGCATGGATGCAATTGATCCTCGTGTTGAAGACACGCCTCCTATCTCTAATCTTTCTCATATTCACGAGTTTTATAATTCTTCACTTGATAATTTAACCCATGAGCATTATGTTCTTGATTATGTTGATAGGGATAAAGTGAAGAAGTTGAAGGATGAAGAGGCGAAGAAAGTGGACGTGGTCCAGTTAGAAGGGAAAGGAGGAGTTAAGAAGAAAAAGTCAAAATTCAAGAAATTGTTTAGTAAGACTCCTCCAGATAGAGGAAAGAAGGAGTTGAGACCCATAACACTTGGGGATGAGAAGAGAGCAAAAGGGCTCATGATGGTGGGGCATCAAGGAAAGGAGTTCAAACACCACTCTTATGAGAGTAAGGGAGGTAAATTTGAGTATGATGTCCCATAAGCTCCTTTGAGCTCGGTCCGGCATGAGGACCTTAAAAATAGCGCTGAATGGGAGGCAACCCATTTTTATTTGCTTTCATTTATTTTTAGTGTCTTTTTATATTATTAGGGAGTATTTTGAGTCGTATGTTTAACCTCGTACTTGAGAGTTTTATTTTGTAGGCTTATCTCTAAAGGAGTAAAGGTATCATGGAGTTATTCAGATTGAAGGAACCAACTTGAGACAAGGAAGTGTGCAAAGCTAGTGAGAGAAACGGGATTATTTGGTTGAGGTAACCCACAACCCCAAACTTGGACCTCTAGCAAGGTCGAAGTTTGGGGGGGGTGGAGTTTTTTATTTGTTTTATAATTACATGGCACATGCATGCACGCACTTATCTTTGAGTTGAGTTTGATTGATTATTAGATTGTTGAGATACTCCTTGGGGTGATTTTGATTTAACTCGCGATTGCATATTTCATGCCTATCAATTATCTTATGCTTGTTGATTGCTATCTTTGAGTATGATTTGATAAGTAGAGTGAGTTGTAAGAGTGAGTTAGAAATTCTTTTGTGTGAGTGTTTGAGTTTGAGCTGATTAGGGAGAGAACCCGTATGCTTGTGAATTTTTCTTTTGAGTGCTTGTGTGATGAGAGTGAGAATGCACTAGGACTAGCATGGATGTGAAAGCCGTGAGCTTTTGAGCCTTACGAGATTTAAATGCATGATTTGATCTCTTCGTTTGTGAGTGAATCATCACCTTAGAGGATGCTAGAACTTGCATGTGCTCTTGCTTCTAGATTGTGTCTAGTTTGATATGCCGAAAAGGATCTTAGGCCATCTTTGATTTGATTAAGTCACTTAGCCAAAATTTTCCTTACCAATGACATTGAATCCATTGTTAGCCCCTTTGAGCCTAAAGCCTATTTTATTTGCTAACACACATGAACACTATTCCAATTCCTAAGCCTTTTTGTCCAAATTTGAGTGGAGAATAAGAAAGTGTGAATGTGAAGGGATTGATTTGAGTTGAAAAAGGAAATTGTGTTGGTTGAGTGGTGATAAAATAAGGGTGTGAATGAAATTTGAGTTGTGGGAAAGAAAAAAAAATTGAGAATGAGCAAAAGAAAAAATGAGCTCATGTGTTTGTGCGAAAAAGAAAAAAAAAAGTGAAGTGATTGAAAAAAAAAGTGGAAAGAAAAAGAAAAAAAATTTGAAGTGTTGAGAGTATGGAATTGAAAGAGTGTTGATTGAATATATTTGAAGTAGTCTGTTCCTAATCTCGAAGTGCCAAAGTTTGATTTTCTATTCTCCATTCACTTGAGTCACTTTACCTTAAATTGTTATCCCACCTGTCCAAAGAGCCTACATTACAACCTTGAGAAAAGTCCTTTTTTATTCGGCATTGATTTCTAGAGTATGGTCGGAGTTGAGAGTACTTACAAGCCTATGGCTGCCAATTTGTGTGATTGATTGTTTGAGTGAGTCCCTTGATCATTGTTATACACTTGTGAGGGAGCGAAACACATCGTTGAGTGCACATCCATGCTTGATCTTGGTGTTTCTTGTACTTATTGCATGAGTACGATAAAAGAAAGTGAGTGAGTATACGGGTGATTGACTTATGAAGCTCGAGTTCATTTGCTTGCATGATTGATTTTTTTTTACTCATTCCTAACAATTTCACTTGACTTATTATTTCATTGCTTGAGGACAAGCAACATGGTAAGTTTGGGGGGGTTGATTAGGCGTGAAATTGTCATGATTCGTAGCTAGAAACGCCCTAGTTTTGGTCGAGTTTATAGAGTATTTAAAGTCAATTGAGCATTATTTCTACACATTGATGAATTTGTCTCTTTGATGCTCATAGGTGAATAGAGGACGAAAAACGGAGTTCGTAGGACTTTGAATCGACTCAAACGGATGCCCGGATGAGAAGATATTGAAGAAATACGATTGGTACTAGTGCGGACGAGGAAAAGTATCATTTGGGAGGAGTTAGAAGTCACTCGAGTGACTAGGTCGAGCGCCCCCGCTCGAGCGCATTACTCGAGCGCCTAAACGTACAGAACTATTCCTGCGCTCGAGCAGCTCGAGCGCCCAAAACATACAGTGTGATATCAGCGCTCGACCAGCTCGAGCGGAACCGCTCGAGCGATTGTGTCATTCGAGCTACACTGCTCGAGCGGGACCGCTCGAGCGTTTTGCTCGAGCGCTCATGGATTTTTACCCCGGATGCGTATTTTCGGCCCATTAACTCCCGTTTCGACCCGATGCCTATATATACCTCTTCCAAACATGTTTTGAAAAGAACATCATATCCCCGACTTTTAGAAATAATTTTAGACTTAGTTTTTGGAGAGGAAGGAGACGAGCAAGCTTTATTTTACATTTTGTTGAGGTTTTGCATACGAATTCTTAGTTTCTTTTCTTTCTTAGTTTCTTTTCATTAGATCGTTACTTTGAACACGTTTAAATTTCGTTTTTATCAATTCAATTTCAGTTCTTCGTATTTATTTTCTTTAAACCCTAGTTCATGTTTCGTATTTTCTTTCTTCAATTCATTATGTTTATGTTCGTTGTTTCTTTAATTGCTTTTAGTTTTGTTAAAACCATGTCCAGCTAAAACCCTTGAATGCTTAGGTTAGGATGAACTCGTAGAAGTAGGATGTGGGTACGTAATTAGGGTAATTCGTGACGTTAGTTTTAATTCTCTTGATTAATGAATTCGTATAATTAATCTTAACTTTACCTTTGAATTTAGTATGAAAGTGTTAGAGAGAGGACGACCGCATCACTCAATAACAATTAGTAGTCTTAACGAGAAGGTTTAGGAAAGGTTAATTCATCTACCGGTTTAGCGAAGGAGGACGACCGCATCACCTTAGTTAAATTAGGGTCTCATTAATTAAGCACAATCCATTAACTTGTTAGTGGATTAGTGAAGTCGAGTGTTAGGGTAAAGTATTAGGGTTTAGAATCTTGAGCTTTCACCTTGCATTCTTTTACTTAGGTTAATTCTTGTTTGTCACAGTTACTTTGATTATGTACCTGCTCCGTCAGTATACGTAGGGATTCCTAACCTAAGCGTCACCATCTCTCATTAGAACACAACCCTTAGTTAATTTAATTGCTTTAGTATTTTAGTTTACTTAGTTTATTTCAGTCTTTTAATTAATTCTTTCAAAAAATCCAAAAACATACACTCATATTAACTACAACGCGTAGATCTTCAGGGATCTATTCGCATATACACCATCCCTTGGGTTCGATAATACTTGGTCCCTATACTTGCCCATACTACAGTGAACCCGTACTCTTGCGGGGTAGCTACTACTAGAAGCTAGTGTAGTCGCTTCAAGTCAAATTCTAGAGTATGGTCGGAGTTGAGAGTGCTTACAAGCCTATGGCTGCCGATATGAGTGATTGATTGTTTGAGTGAGTCCCTTAATCATTGATATACACTTGTGAGGGAGTGAAACACATCGTTGAGTGCACATCCATGTTTGATCTTTGTGTTTCTTGTTGTTGTTGAATGAGTATGATGAATGAAGGTGAGTGAGTATACGTGTGATTGATCTTTGAAGCTCGAGTTCATTTGCTTGCATGATTGATTCTTGATTCATTCCTAACAATTTCACTTGACTTATTATTTCGTTGCTTGAGGACAAGCAACATGGTAAGTTTGGGGGGGTTGATTAGGCGTGAAATTGTCATGATTCGTAGCTTGAAATACACCAATCTTGGTCGAGTTTATAGAGTATTTAGAGTCAATTGAGCATTATTTCTACACGTTGATGAATTTGTCTCTTTGATGGTCATAGGTGAATAGAGGACGAAAAACGGAGTTCGTAGGACTTTGAATCGACTCAAACGGATGCCTGGATGAGAAGATATTGAAGAAATACGATTGGTATTAGTGCGGACGAGGAAAAGTATCACTTGGGAGGAGTTGGAGGTCACTCGAGTGACTAGGTCGAGCGCCACCGCTCGAGCGCATTGCTCGAGCGCTTAAACTTACAGAACTATTCTTGCGCTCGAGTAGCTCGAGCGCCACCGCTCGAGCGAATTGCTCGAGCGCCCAAAACATGCAGAGAGATTTCAGCGCTCGACCGGCTCGAGCGGAACCGCTCGAGCGATTGTGTCATTCGAGCTACACTGCTCGAGCGGGACCGCTCGAGCGTTTTGCTCGAGCGCCCATGGATTTTTGCCTCCGGATGCGTATTTTCGGCCCATTAACTCCCGTTTCGACCCGTGCCTATATATACCTCTTCCAAACACGTTTTGAAGGATCCCCGACTTTTAGAAATAATTTTAGACTTAGTTTTTGAAGAGGAGAAGAACGAGCAAGCTTTATTTACGTTTTGTTGAGGTTTTTCATACGAATTCTTAGTTTCTTTTCAATTCGTAGTTTCTTTTCATTAGTTCGTTACTTTGAACACGTTTAAATTTTGTTTTTATTAATTCAATTTCAGTTCTTAGTATTTATTTTCTTTTAAAACCCTAGTTCATGTTTCGTATTTTCTTCGTGCAATTCATTATGTTTATGTTCGTCGTTTCTTCTATTGCTTTTATTTTTGTTAAAACCATGTCTAGCTAAAACCCTTGCATGCTTAGGGTAGGATGAACTCGTAGAAGTAGGATGTGGGTACGTAATTAGGGTAATTCGTGACGTTAGTTTTAATTCTCTTAATCAATGAATTCTTATAATTAATCTTAACTTTACCTTTGAATTTAGTACGAAAGTGTTAGAGAGAGGACGACCGCATCACTCAATAACTATTAGTAGTCTTAACGAGAAGGTTTAGGAAAGGTTAATTCATCTACCGGTTTAGCGAAGGAGGACGACCGCATCACCTTAGTTAAATTAGGGTCTCATTAATTGAGCACAATCCATTAACTTGTTAGTGGATTAGTGAAGTCGAGTGTTAGGGTAAAGTATTAGGGTTTAGAATCTTGAGCTTTCACCTTGCATTCTTTTACTTAGGTTAATTCTTGTGTGTCACAGTTATTCTGATTATGTACCTGCTCCGTTAGTATACGTAGGGATTCCTATCTTAAGCATCACCATCTCTTATTTGAATCCAATCCTTAGTTAATTCGTCTGCTTTAGTATTTTAGTTTAATTAGTTTATTCTAGTTTTAATTAATCTTTCTAAAAAATCTAAAAACATACACTCATATTAACTACGACGCGTAGATCTTCAGGGATCTATTCGCATATACACCATCCCTTGGGTTCGATAATACTTGGCCATTATACTTACTCTTACTACAGTGAACCCGTCCGCTTGCGGGTGAGCGACTAGTAGAAGTTAGTAAAATCGCTTCAAGTCACTACCCTAATTATGTATCAACATCCTACTTCTACGAGTTCATCCTACCCCAAACATACAAGGGTTTTAGCCTAGCATGGTTTTAACGACAACTAAAGTAATTAAGCAAGCAACGAACATAAACATGACGAATTAAATTGAAAGACTAAATAACATAAACTGGGGTTTAAGGAAGAATTAAAATCTAAAGTATAATCGAATTAAAACGGAAATAGAAGTCTCAAGTGTCAAGTATCAAAGAACGAATAATCAAATTAACAAAATCCAACTCTAAACTATCAAATTGTAATGTAAAAACCTCGATCAAAAGTAAAATATGCTTCCTCGAACTCTTGGTGCTCTTTTCTCTCTAAAATCTATCTCTATGCGTGAAGTGGTCTCCAAAAATGTGTTCGGAAGGGGTATAAATAGGCAACAGGTCGAATCGGGAATTAATGGGCCAAAATTACGTAAGCTCGAGTAGAGCTCGAGCACTAAGTGCACGAGCTCGTGCAACTCGAGCGCACCAATCCTCCAGAACCCAAAATGTGCACGACCTCCTTAGCTCGTGCACATAGTGCACGACTTGACATCACTCGTGCAGTGTACTCGAGTACTCGTGCACTGAGTGCACGACCAAGGCCAGCTCGAGCACAGTACACGAGCTCTTCTTGCTTGTGTACTCCAGTGATACTTTTGCTCCCTTGAACTGATACTTTTCGTATTTCTTCCATATCTTCTCATCCGGGCATCCGTTTGAGTCGATTCAAAGTCCTACGACTTCCATTTTTCGCCCTCTATCCATCTATGAGCATTAAAGAAATAAATTTATTAGTTCATAAAAATAGTACTCAATTGACTCTAAATACTCATCGAAATCAATCAAAACACGGGCATTTCGAGCTCTAAAATCTAACAATTTCACGCCTAATCAACCCCCCAAATTTACCATGTTGCTTGTCCTCAAGCAACGAAATAATAAGTCAAGTGAAATTGTTAGGAATGAATCAAGAATCAAATCATGCAAGTAATCGAGCTCAAGTTTCAAAGATTGTTCACACGTATACAAACTCACACCCTTCATCATACTTATGCAATAATAGCAGGAACCACCAAAATCAAACATGGATGTGCTATCGACGATATGTTTCACTCCCTCACAAGTGTATAACAGTATTAAGGGACTCACTCAATCAATCAATCACACATATCAGCAGCCATAGGCTTGTAAGCACTCTCAACTTCGACCATACTCTAGAAATCAATGCCGAATCAAAAAGGACTTTATCAAGGTTGTAATGTAGGCTCTTTGGACAAGTGGGGTAACTATATGGGGTAAGTGACTCAAGTGAATGGAGAATGGAAAATCAAATTTCAATACTTCAAGACGAGGAACAAAATACTTCATCTTCTTCATTCAATACACTTGTCAATTCCTCTACTTTCAACACTTCAATTTTTCTTTTCTCTAACTCATTTCACTTTTTTAATCACCACGCTTTTCTTTTTCACACATACATATGAACTCATTTTTTCTTTTGCTCATTCTCAAATTTTTTGTCTTCCCCACAACTCAAAACTTCATCACGCCCTTCTTTTATCATAACTCAACCATCATAATTCCCTTTCTAAACTCAACTCGATCCCTCCTCATTCACACTTTTCCTATTCTCCACTCAAATTGGGACAAAAAGAATTTAGGAATTTGGATAAGAGTTAAAATGTGCTAGCAAATAATAGGCCAAGGCTCAAATGGGCTAACAAGGGATAAATATCATTGATAGGCTTATTTAGGCTAAGTGGCTCAACAAATCAAAGATGGCCTAAGATCACATTCGGCATATCAAACTAGACACAATCAAAAAGTGAGAGCACGTACAAGTTCTAGAATCCTCTAAGGTGACGATCCACTCACAAACGAAGAGATAAATATAATGCATTTTAATCTCTAAAAGGCTCAAATCTCACGGCTTCCACATCCATGCTAGTCCTAGTGAATTCTCACTCTCATCACACAAGTACTCAAAAAGACAATTCGTAAGCATGCGTGTTTTCTCTCAAAATAACTCTAATTCCTACACTCACACAATAGACTCCCTAACTCAACTTCACAACTCACCAACTCATACTCACACTCACACTCAAAGATAGCAATCAACAAGCATAACGGAATTGATAGGCATGAAATATGTAGTAGCACATCAAAGCCATATCAGCTCAAGGAGCATCTTAAGGCACAATATATAAACTAACTCAACTCAAAGAGAGGGTGTGTGCCTGTGCAATGTAACCATAAAACATATAAAAACTCCACCCCCCAAACTTCGACCTTGTGAAGCGGTCTAAGTTTGGGGTTGTGGGTTACCTCACCCAAACAATTCAGTTTCTCTCAACAACGTAGCACACTCCCTTGCTTGAGTTCCTTCCTTTTGAATAACTCCATGATACCTCTACTCCCTCGAGACAATCCTACAAGCAACTCACTCAAATACGAGGTTAGAACTTACGACTCAAAATAACACCCTAATAACTAAAAACACTCAAAAGCAAATAAAAATGGTGTTGGGAAAATAGGGGTGCCCGGAATCTATTCGGGATGAAATTTAAATACAAATTTAAATTCAATTATTACTAGCATGAATTAATCCTAATTAATTCAAATAATAATTCCAACAACAAATTTAATATCATGCATGTTGAATTAATTCACATAAAATCTAGGTGGAATAAACAAGAATTTATGTGACTTACGTACCTCTTGTAGAATTGGCCTTTGAATAAACGGGACAATCACGATCACGCTTTATCAACCCAAAAGTCTTCTCAAGTATTTCCCTTTCGCCTTACTTGATCACCGGTGGGAGATGCTTTCAAGTAATTTAAATAATTAAGGGAAAAAAAAATATATGCTCTTGATTTTCCCAACACATGGAATTATGTACTTGGAGATGAAATAATCACCCCCTATTTATAATTAAGAGTGGCCGAAAATATGTGGGTATATGGGCTTGGAGAAAATCTTTTTCTTAGATTAATATGACCTAGTCTAAGATGCTATAGAAGTGTTTCGACTTAGAATGATTCCAAGGATCCGTCTTTCACCAATCTCTCTATCCGCTTTAGATTAATATGACCTAGTCTAAGATGCTATAGAAGTGTTTCGTTCATCTCCAAATAACGCTTTCTTTTATTACTCGAAATGATCGACGTGTTATTAGATTCATTATTTGAGTGGTGTGCACACTTAATCGTATAGAGATTATTTATCAACGTTCCATGACAGATAATATCATTCTTAAAAGAAACAGTAATAACTTTATTAAAAGTAACTGAATATCCATCAAAAAACAACTTAGAAACTGAAATTAAATTCTTCCTAAAGTTCGGAACGTATAAAACATCTCTTAAAATTAAAACTCTATCTTTAAAAGATAGGTGCACGACTCCCACTGCTTCGGCTGTCACTCTCGTAGCATCGCCCAATTTGACGAGGATCTCATTCTTGCTAAGTCGCCGGGTTAGCTGGAACCCCTGAAGAGTGAAACAAATATGATCAGTTGCCCCGGTATCCACTACCCAAACGTGGGCAGCATACGCCGCAACATAAGTTTCAACGACTAAAGCATGAGACTTACCTTTCTTTACCGCCTTCTTACGCTTAGAATAGGTTGACCTCCAATGTCCCTTCTCACCACAATTAAAGCACTTACCCTTAGCAGCTTTCTTTCCACCTCCTTCGCCCTTCGCCTTAGGTTTCACAACGGTTGGATTTGCTTGGGTCTGGCCTTTCATCCTCTTTCTCTTCTTCCCTCCCTTGGGACCCGAATAGGCAGACGGACCGTTTGCCACCATAGCAACAGTTTGATGATCCATTAAAGTCTCCACCGACACCAAAGCTTGCAAGAGCTCGGGCAAACTATTTGCCCGGTCATTCATTTGATAGTTCAACTGAAACTGCTCAAAGCTCTTCGGCAGAGAATAGAGAATGAAATCGACCTTAGTAGGGAGATCAAATTCCGCACCAAGTACTTCCAACTTGTTGAGATAACCCATCATCTCGATAACGTGATCCCTTACGAGCATACCTTCCACCATCTTCAACGAAAGCATCTTTCGCATGGTGATTTGCCTAGCTGTACGGTTCTGATGTTTAAACATCGCTTCAAGATTGAGCATTATCTCAGAGACGGTCTCCATGTGTTGGTGTTGGTGTTGCAACACATCTGACATTGAAGCCAGAATAGTACACCTAGCCATCTCATCGGAGTCAAACCAACTCTTATGCTCTTTCTTGACCGCCTTGCTCGCATCTTCGGCAGGCTCTTGGGGCTTAGGAGTAGTAAGTACCCATTTGTGGTGTTGAGCGGTTAGGACAATATCAAGATTACATTTCCAATCAACATAATTCTCACCGACAAGTTTGTTATCTTTAAATATACTAAACAGTGGATTAAAAGGTTGCGACATGATGAACTGAGAATAAAACATACATTCATATCAATATCTAGAAAAATACGAAATTATCACATAATTCGATCACATCAATTATATTGAGACCTTAAAACAATATAATCATGCATCAGCCAACATCTCGAAACAATTTAAATGCACCACGAGGGGTGGTCTATACATTTAAACACATTCAAGTGGATCACAAACTTAAAAGTTACAAATCCTTAATTCAAAATTAATATTTGGCTCCCACTTTAACCACATAAAAATTGACAGGGACTCCGAGGGGAGTAAGTTAATATCAATTTCTTATGCCTAAGTAATAACCATAATTAAATACAGGATTATTATTTCGCTTTGAGCAAGTCACTCGTGGTGAGGGTCAATACCGCCACTAGTAATAATTCACAATCATCCTTTCAGAATTTATTCATGTGAAATTCATCCTTTTGGCCGATCCGAGGGGGAAATGTATTCCAAAAGAACTTCACAAATAAATAAATTATGGAGGCCAAATTAATCCAATTTTAATATCCGGAATAAAATTGCGATTAAAGAAACATACTTAGTAATTTTTTAAAGTAAGGTTTTTCTTGGACAATAAAATTCATGCAAACACATATTAACAAATAATAATAAGTGCACAAAATAAAACATCCATCAAAACAAAATTAAACACATTGGAGCACTCAAATCCAATTATCACGGTTTAATTTCTTCACGTCTTAATGCGAAATATCATCCTTGTTGCCTTCCATCATTCGTCTCGACACGCTCCCACTCGAACAGCAACACTTCATAAAAAACAACTTCGTTTGGGGTTCGGGACGACATTTAAAATCACATAAAAAATGAGAACGGAAATAAAAAAAATTACGGCCCGAGATACGGCACGCGTCGGCCCACGGGGTGGGCCGCGCGCCTCTCAGCACGACTGCCGAGCGCCGAGAGGCGGCGCCTCGCGCGCGCGCTTGTGCGCCCCGGCTCGCCCGTCGTGCGCCTCACACACTCCGTGCACCGGGTTTCATCGTTCATTCTTATTTTTCACCCCATGCGTCGTCCGGGTACGCCGTCTTTAATTCTTCGTTCTTCGTCTCGATCCGGTTACAATTTATTTACAAAAAATAAATACTAGATCTAGACTAGTCTATTACAATGATCAAATCAAAATAAAAATAACTAATCTACTCGTGGATTTTCTCACGAGAAAAACGAATTCGAACAAATCGAATTAAAACAATTAATTCACACGCATGAAAAAAAAAACATTAAAACCATGACAATTGGATACCTGCCAAAAAGATCTAGCAATTCAACTATCCAATTTCAATTTAATGTCTAACAATTTAAATTCCAATTTAAAGATCAGAGCCCGAAACCGTGGCTCTGATACCAGTTGTTGGGAAAATAGGGGTGCCCGGAATCTATTCGGGATGAAATTTAAATACGAATTTAAATTCAATTATTACTAGCATGAATTAATCCTAATTAATTCAAATAATAATTCCAACAAAAAATTTAATATCATGCATGTTGAATTAATTAACATAAAATCTAGGCGGAATAAACAAGAATTTATGTGACTTACGTACCTCCTGTAGAATTAGCCTTTGAATAAACAGGACAATCACGATCACGCTTTATCAACCCGAAAGCCTTCTCAAGTATTTCCCTCTCGCCTTACTTGATCACCGGTGGGAGATGCTTTCAAGTAATTTAAATAACTAAGGAAAAAGAAAAATATATATGCTCTTGATTTTTCCAACACATGGAATTATGTACTTGGGGATGAAATAATCACCCCCTATTTATAATTAAGAGTGGCCGAAAATATGTGGGTATATGGGCTTGGAGAAAATCTTTTTCTTAGACTCTAAGAAATCTTGAATATATCTCATATATTCTTTTCTCCATAAATATTCCACAAAAATCTCACCCTCCTAATTATACTTGTATTTTTCGAAAATCATAAGAAAAGAATCCAAGATTTGAATCTTCTTGAATATATGAGATAATCTTGTATTCCAAGAATACTTATCTTCCATAATATCTTTTCAAGAAAATCAACAAAATCTTTTCTCTTCTTATTTTCCAATTTTCTAAATTTACACTAAAAAATCATCATTATATTTTCTTTTTATTTTAATCACCTTATCATTATTGGGCTACTTAATGGGCTACTTGAGGGGCCTTTAAGGAGAATTAAGATTGGACCTTCTAATGGACTTCTGAATTTCAATATTGAGCCACAATATAATTCAATCCATTGATATTAATTATTACCACTAATAAATTAATATTGCACTATTCGTCTTAATCCATATTACGATAATATGGGCTCCCGGTTATTATTTCCCGCGTTTAAGATTATCAAGTCCATTAATTAATTAAGCTTCTGAATAGCTCTAAATTAATTAATATATTTCACCTTGGAGTAAAGACAGCTCAATATTATTATCCGTACCGAAGAAACTAATTCTTCACTTGCAAGATTTGGTACAATAAAACTTCTGAGCCCACCAAGGGGACTAATCACACGAGCCGTACTCGCACGCGTTTCTCCGTATTAAATCTTAGCAACCGTCGTATGATTAATATTACTGCCCAAAATACAAAGTTCGAAGTCACGATGATTCTCACCGAACATGAATCAAAGCAGTAACCATTAAGCACACACGGTCCTATTTAAGTGACGGAGATTAAGAAATCAATAACCACTGAGGTCTAATTCTTCACATTTCAGAACAGAAGAATTTATCCTCGCTGTAGGTCCTCTTCAACACATGCTAAATGTGCTAGTGCAATCTCTTAGTCAAGACAGACCAATCTGAGACTTACACATCGACCTTTCACGGCGGATTGTTCAATTCCATCTAGATCGTGAATTTGTATGTTTAGTTACAAGGAAACCGTTAATGTGATCTTCCGTGATCGGGTATCACCACATTAACTACAATGTAACATGTACCATATATTGAACGGTTTGCAATAGATATTCAATATTCAATCATAACTAAAGCAAATGTGATAAAAGAATTATTCTCATAAACAAGTGTTTAATACATGAGTTATACAAAGTAAAAACATACTTTCACGTATAACTCCAATAAATGGGTTGCCTCTCATTCAACGCTATTTTTAAGGTCCTCATGTCGAACCGAGCTCAAAGGAGCTTATGGGATATGATACTCAAATTTACCTCCCTTATTCTCATAAGAGAAGATGTCTAAGTTTTTCGCTCGCTTCCCATCCTCCTTCTTCACCTCGGGCGGAGGTGCCTTCTCCTTTCTCGCTCTCCACGGATGTACCCACTTCTTGGATTTTTTCTTCTTAACCTCAACTCCTCATTTCCTCTCCAACTGGGCCATGTCCACACTTTTCAGCTCTCCATCCCTCAACTCCTCTTTTCCTTTATCCCTATCAAAACAATCTAGATTATAATGCTCATGGGTTAAATCATTAAGTGAAGGACTATCAAAATTATGACTATAAGAAAGGTTAGAGATAGGAGGTGTGTCTTCAACACAAGGGTCAATGGTATCAATGGAATGACAGCTCTGCTTATGAGTGTTAGAAAATTGTGGCTATACTTCTTCGACCACCAAGTTGAAGTTTTGACAACCATGCCGCTGCGGAAAGTACTACACCGGGAAAACACCGTGGGCATATGCCTCAAATGGGTGGTGGTGATTGAGCAGTTTGGCATAACCTACGTACCGTGCACGACCATCGAGCGATAAGTAATGGTCGACTTTATCATCGAATTAACATACCCGGAGGAGATGTCCAAGGTCGACTAGCCACCATGGAAAATGTACGTCGATGGTTCATCCTCGTTGATGAGGTAGGAACGGGCATAGTATTAATCAGCCTGACTAGCCAATCATTCACTCCGGCCATCAAATTCAGTTTTCATGCTACAAATAATGACGCCGAATACGAGACTTTAATCGACGAGTTGGAAATGGCAATGGGAGTAAAGCGCCTACAAATTTACAGCGACTCATAATTAGTCACTTGCCAAATTTTAGGCGAGTACGAAGCTCGAAGCGATAGGATGATTGCGTACCAGGGCCTAGAAAAAAATCTGCTAAAAAAATTCAACTAGGTACACATTGAGGTTGTTCCCCGCCTCGACAACACATAAGTCAACGCACTTACCCGTCTCGCTACCTCAGAGGGCGTGGCATCCAAAATCTCGGTCACCTATATACCCGCACCATCGTGGGTCAATCACCTCATCGCACAGATCGACTCGAAAGAAAACAACTAGATGACTCTCATTATCAAGTATATATAAGATGGGAACCTACCCACTAACCGAGTAGCAGCCCGACAACTACAACTACGGGCAGCCAGATACGCTATCTTGGATGAGAAGCTCTACAAGTGGGGTTTCTTGTTGCCTCTCCTTAGATGCATAACCCGGAGCAAGGAAGCCAATATTGAGTGAGATCCACAAAGGTATTTGTGGGAATCACACTGGGGGCAAGCGCTTGCCTATAAAGTAATCTGATAGGGATATTTCTGGCTCATCTTGAAGTGGGATACAATTAAGTACGCCAAGGCTTGTCACAAATGTCAAATATATGGGCCAACGATTAACCAGACCCCCATGGAGCTCTCCTCGATATTCAGCCCATGGTCGTTTGCAAAGTGAGGGATCGGCCTCATCGAGCCTTTACCCACGGCCCCGGGTAGCGTCAAGTTTGTAATTGTAGCCGTTGACTACTTCACCAAGTGGGCGGAGGTGGAGGCCTTGGCGACCATCGATCAAGAGCATATCATCAAATTCATCTTGCGAAATATAATTTACCGTTTCGACCTTCCTCAAATCATAATATCCGACAATGGAAAGTAGTTCGATTTGTTAGCAATGGAGACTTTCTGCAACAAACACAAAATCACCAGGTTGTTCTCAACACCCTACCATCCCCAGTCAAACGGGAAATTTGAGCCAGTCAACAAAATAATAAAGCACACTCTAAAGACCAGACTCGAAGAGAGGAAAGGCAAGTGGGCGAGCAAACTCTACAGAACCACAGGCAGCACCACCATCGGGGAGACCCCGTTCGCGCTAGCATTCGACACAGAGGTGGTCATCCCCGTGGAAATATCCATCCTGAGTCATCGCACCATATAACCCACGGGGGCCGATAACGACCAAGCAATCTTGCACGAGTTGGATCTGCTCGAGGAGAGAAGGTTGTCTGCCTAAACAAAGAAACATGGTGTACAAACAGCGGGTAGAAAAATATTACAACTCCAAAATTAAAACGAGGGAATTCAAGACCGGGGACCTCATCTTAAGACGAACGGTGGGGCAACCCAAAGGAGTATTCAAGCCGAGGGATCCCTGAGAGTCTCCAAGCATCTATCCAACGGGGTATACGAGCTCGAGAGCCTCGAGGGCAACCCGACCCAATACCTTTAGAATGCTTCCCTCCTAAAAAAATACTACCCGTAGTGGTAATGGGAGGTCTAGAATCACTGTAAAGACCGATACACACAAGTCAGTGAGAATTTTATATCTAGATCATCTCGTTGTAAACACTCATATTGTTAAGGTGGTTGCCCACAAGCGGCTATAACACTTTAATAAAATAAACAATTTCATTCTAAACGGCTTTTATTAGTAAAGTCGATGCCCGATATGGCTATGACACTTTATTAATTTAAGACAATCTCGTTCTAAACGACACTTATTAGTAAAGTCGTTGCCCGATGCGGCTATGACACTTTATTAATTTAAGACAATTTCGTTCTAAACGGCTCTTATTACTAAAGTATTTGCCCGATGCGGCTATGAAACTTTTGTTGGAGTTATACGTGAAAGTATGCCTTTACTTTGTATAACTCATGTATTAAACACTTATTAATGAGAATAAATCATTTATCACTATTGCTTTGAATATGAATGAATGTTATTTATTTATTGCAAACCGTTCAATATATAGTATGTGTTACATTGTAGTTAATGTGGTGATACCAGATCACGGACGATCACATTAACGATTCCTTATAACTAAATGTACAAATTCACGACCCAGGTGGAATTGAACAATTCGACGTGAAAGGTCGATGTGTAGTTCTCAGATTGGCCTATCTTGACAAAGAGATTGCACTAGCACATTTTGTATGTGTTGAAGAGGACCTACAACGAGGATAAATTCTTATGTTCTGAAAAGTGAAGAATTAGAACTCAGTGGTATTGATTTCTTAATCTCTATCACTTAAATATGATTGTTTGTATTTAATAGTTACTGCTTTGATAAATGACGAGTGAGAATCATCGTGACTTCGAACCTTGTGTTTTGGGCAGTAATATTAATCATACGACGGTTGCTAAGATTTAATACGGAGAAACGTGTGCGAGTACGGCTTGTGTAATTTGTCCCCTTGGTGGGCTCAGAAGTTTTATCGTACCAAATCTTGCAAGTGGAAATTAGTTTTCCGGTACGGATAATAATGTTGAGTTGTCTTTACTCCAAGGCGGAAGATATTAATTAATTTAGAGCTATTCAGAAGCTCAATTAATTAATGCACTAAATAATCTTAAACACGGAAAATAATAACCGGGAGCCCATATTATCGTAATATGGATTCAATATTAATTTGATAGTGGTATTAATTAATATTAATGGATTGAATAATATTGGGGCTCAATATTAAAATTCAAAAGCCCATTGGATATCCAATCTTAATTCTCCTAAAGGCCCCTCAAGTAGCCCAATAATAATAAAGGTGATTAAAATAAAAGAAAATATAATTGCTGATTTTTTCTTTATTATTTTTGAAAATTATGTGTAGGAAAGAGAAAATATTTTGTTGATTTTCTTGGAAAGATATTATGAAAGATATGTATTCTTGGAATACAAGATTATCTCATAAATTCAAGAAGATCTAAATCTTGTATTCTCATCCATGAAATTTTCGAAAATTACACATATATTAGGAGGGTGAGATTTTTGTGGAATATTTTATTATGAAAAAAAAGAATATATGGGATATATTCAAGATTTCTTGGAGATCAAGAAAAGATTTTTCCTCCCCTATTCCACATGAAAAAAATCGGCCCCTACCCCCTATGTATAGGAGATGATTATTTCATCTCCAGTTTACAAGTTCTATGAGTTGGAAAAATCTAAAGCAATAAATATATTCTTCCTCCCTTTTATTATTAAATTGTTCGTGAGTGCTTCCCACCGGCGAACGAATAAGACAAAGAGGGGATACTTGAGAAGGCTTTTATGGATGATAGGATCGTTTCGCTTGTCCCGGTCTTCTCGATTGGACGTCGCTTCAAAAGGAATGTGTTCATGTAAAACTCCTAGATATTCCACAATAGGATTTTACGTGATTATATTTATTGGCATGAATTATTTGTTGTTGGTTAATTTTTTTGAATTAATTTAGGATTCATTCATGCTAGTAATAATTGGATTTATATTCGTATTTAAATTTCATCCCGAATAGAACCGGGTACCCCGATTTCCCCAACGATTGGTATCAGAGCCACGGCTTCGGGCTCTGATCTTTAAATTAAAATTTAGATCGTTAAACATTAAATTGAAATTGGATAGTAGAATTGCTAGATCTTTTTTGCAGGTACCCAATTGTCATGATTTTAATGTTTTATTTTTTTCATGCGTATGAATTTTTGGTTTTTAATATGATTCGTTCGAATTTATTTTTCTCGTGAGAAAATCCATGAGTTGATTAGTTATTTTTTGTTTGATTCGATCAATGTAATAGACTAGTCTAGATCTAGGTTAATTTATTTTTGTAAATAAATTGGAACCAGATCGGAACAAAGAAAAAGACGATGAATTAAGAAGTTGTATCCGGACGAGGCATGCATGCATGGCGCGTGCATGGACGTGGATCATGCATGGGGGTAGAAATGAGCACGAATAGCACACCCGGGTACATGCAGCCCGTGCACGACGGGCGCCAGTCGCCCGCACAAGGTGGCAAGGCCGCGCAGCCTACACAGTGGGTTATTGCGCGTCGAGCCTTCGGCCCGTGTGACCATATTTTCATGCTTGTTTTGCTTAATGCATGGTACTAAATGTCGTCCCGACCCCAAATGAAGGATGTTTTTGACGAATTGTTGATGTTCGAGTGGGAGCTTTTCGAGATGGACGATGAAAGCTGCTAGAAATATTTCTTGCATCAAAACGTGAAGAAAAATTAAACCGTGACAATTGGATTTGAGTGCTCCAAGGTGTTTTATTTTTTGTTTTGATGGATATTTTATTTTCGTGCATTTATTATATGATTATATGTGTTTGCATGATTATTTAATTATCCAAGAAAAACCTTACTTTCGAAAATTACTAAGTATGATTTTTTTATAATTAATCAACAATTTTATTGCAGATGATAAAATTGGATTTATTTTTTACCTCCATAATTCATTTATTTGTGAGGTCTTTTTGGAATACATTTCAACCAACGTATTAGCCAAAAAGATGGATTTCACATTAATAAATTTCGAAAGGATGATTGTGGATTATTACTAGTGGCGGTATTGTCTCTCCTAACGAGTGGCTTGCTCAAAGCGAAATAATAATCATGTATTGAATTATGGTTATTACTTAGGCATAAGAAATAGATATTAATTTACTCCCTAACAGAGTCCCTGTCAATTTTTATGTGGTCAAAGTGGGAGCCGACTATTAATTTTTGAATTAAAGGTTTGTAATTGTTCTTATTTGTAACCTGCTTGAATGTGTTTAAATACACGGACCACACTCAACGTGGCATATTTAAACTATTTCGAGATATCGGATGAAGCATAATTATATTATTTTAAGGTTTCAATATAATTGGTGTGATCGAATTATGTGATAATCTTGTATTTTTCTAGATATTAATATGAATGTATGTTTTATTCTCAGTTCATCATGTCGCAACCCTTTAATCCACTGTTTAGTATACTTAAAGATAACAAACTTACCGGTGAGAACTATGTTGATTGGAAACATAATCTTGATATTGTCCTAACCGCACATCACCACAAATGGGTACTTACTACTCCAAAACCCGATGAGCCTGCCGAAGATGCGAGCAAGTCGGTTAAGAAAGAGCATAAGACTTGGAAGGACTCCGATGAGATGGCTAGGTGTGCCATCTTGACTTCAATGTCGGATGTGTTGCAACACCAACACCAACACATGGACCCCACCCCTCGTGGCATATTTAAACAGTTTCGAGATGTCGACTAATGCATAATTATATTATTTTAAGGTTTCAATATAATTGATGTGATCGAATTAAGTGATAATTTAGTATTTTTCTAGATATTAATATGAATGTATATTTTATTCTCAGTTCATCATGTCGCAACCCTTTAATCCATTGTTTAGTATACTTAAAGATAACAAACTTACCAGTGAGAACTACGTTGATTGGAAATGTAACCTTGATATTGTCCTAACCGCACTACACCATAAATGGGTGCTTACTACTCCTAAAGCCAACGAGCCTGCCAAAGCTGCGAGCAAGTCGGTTAAGAAAGAGCATAAGACTTGGAAGGACTCCGATGAGATAGCTAGGTGTACCATCTTGACTTCAATGTCGGATGTGTTGCAACACCAACACCAACATATGGAGACCGCCTTAAAGATTATGCTCAATCTTAAAGCGATGTTTCAACATCAAAACCATACCACTAGGCAAATCACCATGCGAAAGATGCTTTTGCAGAAAATGGTGGAGGGAACACCCGTGAGGGATCACGTTCTCGAGATGATGGCTCACCTAAACAAGTTGGAGATACTCGGTGCTGAGTTTGATGTCCCTACTCAGGTTGATTTCATACTCCATTCTCTGCCGAAAAGCTTTAAGCAGTTTCAATTGAACTATCAGATGAATAAACGGGCAAATAGTTTGCCCGAGCTCTTATAAGCTTTGGTTTCGGCGGAGGCGATAATAGGGTACCAGTCCACTGCTATGACGGCTAATGGCCCGTCTGCCTCTTCTGGTCCCAAAGGAGGGAAGAAGAGGACCAAAGACCAGACACAAGCAAACCCGCCTATTGCGAAAGGCATAGCCATAGCTAAAGGTGACGGCAAGAAGTCTGCCAAGGGTAAGTGCTTCAATTGTGGTGAGAAGGGACATTGGAGGTCTGCCTGTTTCAAGCCTAGGAAGGCGGGAAAAAAGGTATCTCTCATGCTTTAGTCGTTGAAACTTATGTTGCGGCGTATGCTGCCCATGTTTGGGTAGTGGATACAGGAGCCACTGATTATTTTTGTTTCACTCTTTAAAGGTTCAAGCTAACCCGGCGACTTAGCGAGAATGAGATCCTCATCACTTTGGGCGATGCTACGAGAGTGATAGCCGAAGCAGTGGGAGACGTGCACCTGTCTTTCGAAGATAGAGTTTTAATTTCAAGAGATGTTCTTTACGTTCCAAACTTTAGAAAGAATTTAATTTCGGTTTTTAAGTTTTTTTTCGATGGATATTCACTTACTTTTAATAAAGCTGTTACTATTTCTCGTGAGGACGAGCATATCTGTCATGGAATGTTATTGAACAATCTCTACACGATTGAGTGTGCACACCACTCGCAAATTGAATATAATAACACATCTACTATTTCAAGTAATAAAAGGAAGCGTTCTTCGTATATAAATGAAACACTTCTATGGCATCTTAGACTAGGTCATATTAATCTAAAGCGGATACAAAGATTGGTGAAAGACGGATCCTTGGAGTCTGTTCAAGTTTAGCCTTTTCCAACTTGCGAATCCTATTTAGAGGGTAAAATGATCAAGAGGGCATTTGGAGCCAAGGGGAATAGAGTCACAGAAGTGTTAGAACTCGTTCATACCGATGTGTGTGGTCCAAAATCGATCAAAGCAAGAGGGGGGTATGAGTATTTTGTCACTTTCATTAACGATTACTCGAGATATGGATACATCTACTTTATGAGGCATAAGTCTGAAACTTTTGACAAGTTTAAGGAGTTTAAGGCTGAAGCCGAGAAGCATAGGGAAAAAAGTATCATGTTTCTACAATCTGATCGTGGAGGCGAATACCTAAGCGATGAATTCTTGAACTACCTATCGAATGAAGGGATTGTATCCCAGTTGACCGCACTGGGAACCCCTCAACAGAACAGTGTGGCAGAACAAAAGAACTGGACTCTTTTAAAAATGATCAGATCCATGATGAGTTATTTAGATCTACCCAAGTCATTTTGGGGTAATGCCTTGGAAACAACGGCTTATATTCTAAATTTGGTGTCATCCAAATTGGTTCCTAAAACCCTGACAGAACTGTGGACCGGGCGAAAACCCAGTTTGAGATATATAGGGTATGTTTGTTTTGAGACTCACACGGATGGACTTTGGACTTTGCAATCCACGCCCCATACGAGTTCGGGATTTAAAATCGGATTTTCAAATCCCAAACTCAATCCCTACCTATAAACCTATTACTATTTTTCATATAATTAAATACAATCACATCATTACTTTTTTATCATCCACTCAACCTCTCTCCTACTTTTCTCTTACACAATATAATAAAATAATACAACATCAATCACTAATAAACATTAATTTGACATAAAGTAAAATCTCACCCTACTAAAATCTCAAAACAAACACATACTTATATTATTCATCAAGATTTTCACATCCTAAGATTTCAAAGTCATGACTTCCCCCGCACACTTAAATCCCAAAACAAACGTACTCATAAGAATTGGGGGTGTCCGACATACGTACTAGACAAGAAAGTTGGTAAATTGGATTCATGTTCAGAATTAAGGCTGTTTATAGGATATCTCATGGGAACGAAGGGGTGTATGTTCTGTAGTCCCAAGGATCAAAAGACCGTGATTAGCACACACTTTAAATTCTTGGAAGAAGACTATATGAACAATAGAAAGCCTAAAAGTGAAATTACCTTAGAAGAATTGAGAGGGCAAACTCTGATACCAAGTATACAAGATGATATACCAATCGTCACACCTACACAACCGGAACCCTATCATAGTGGGAGGTTTTTCAGATAACCCAAGAGATTCATGGGAATAGGAGAATCTTCGGATTTGATTCCCGGAGATGAACCAGACCCATGGACATACAACGAGGCAATCCAAGACAAAGATGTGAAGTCTTGGCAAATGACAATGGAAGACGAGATGAGTTCAATGGATCATAATCAAGTAGGGGAGCTGGTCGAACTACCCAGTGGGGTAGAACCCATTGGATGCAAGTGGGTATACAAGAGAAAAAAAGGACCGGACGGAAAGGTTGAAACCTTCAAGGCTAGGCTAGTGGCAAAAGGATATACTCAGAAAGAAGACATCGATTATGAGGAAACCTTTTCGCCTGTAGCCATGCTTAAGTCCATCTGTATTCTCTTGTCGATCACTGTGCATCTAGATTACGAGGTCTGGCAAATGGATGTCAAGACAGCTTTTCTAAATGGAAGTCTTGATGGATCAGATATCTATATGCGACAACCTGAAGGTTTTATTGCGAAAGGCCAAGAACATCTCATATGCAAGCTAAAGAAGTCAATATACAGACTTAAGCAAGCATCACGTACTTGGAACCAGTATTTTGATCAGGTTATTAAGTCTTATGAGTTCGATCAAAACAAGTTCGAAAATTGTATGTATAAAAAGTGTGACGGAACTGCAGTGGTATTCTTAGTATTATACGTAGACAATATTCTGCTCATCGAAAATGATGTAAAGATATTGTCAGACGTAAAGGTATTGCTGTCAAAACAGTTTGACATGAAGGACTTAGGGGAAGCCGGTCACATCCTTGGGATCAAAATCACTCATGATCGCAAGAACATGATGTTGGGCTTATCGCAAGCTTCATACATAGACACTGTTTTAAAGTATTTCAGCATGCAAGATTCCAAGAAAGGTTTTGTACCTTTTAGGCACAAAATCCATCTATCAAAAGAAATGTGACCTAAGACGTCTGCAGAGATAGATGACATGAAAGACATTACGTACGCTTCAGCAGTAGGAAACCTTATGTATGCAATGTTGTGAACGAGGACGGATATCTGCTTTATCTTGGGCATGGTGGCGAGATATCAAAGTAACCCTGGGAAAGACCTTTGGATTGCAGTTAAATGCATTCTGAAGTATCTAAAAAGAACTCGGGATAGAATGTTGATTTACCGGTCAGACAGTCTAATTCCCGTGGGATACACGGACTCGAATTTCCAATCAGACCTAGACTCCAAAAGATCTACCTCGGGTAGTGTGTTCTGCATGGGAGGAGAAGCCATTTCATGAAGAAGCGTTAAGTAGAAATGCATCGCCGATTTGACCATAGAAGCCGAATATGTAGCTGCTTGTGAAGTAGCGAAAGAGACAGTATGGCTTAAGAACTTCTTAGTGGACTTCGATGTTGTTCCGAATTTTCCCAGCACAATCACTGTCTATTGTGATAATGCCGGAGCAGTTGTAAATTCAAAGGAACCGAGAGCCCGTAGGGCCAACAAACACATAAAAAGAAAATACTATTTTATACGAAAAATCTTTAAGAGAGGAGATATAGAGGTGTCAAAGATCGCATCAGAGGACAACCTAGCAGATCCATTCACAAAAGGTCTGCCTCAGAGTACATTCTAGAGACATGTGGATGGAATGTGAGTCAAGCCTATTGCCAATCTGCTTTGAGTATAAGTGGGAGGAATTAATTAGGTTAGTGTAGGTTAACATAAGATGTCACATAGAACTACACTAGACATGCATGATGTATACTTAAAAGCAGACTTTGAGTATAAGTGGGAGATTGTTGGAGTTATACGTGAAAGTATGTTTTTACTTTGTATAACTCATGTATTAAACACTTATTAATGAGAATAAATCTTTTATCACTATTGCATTGAATATTAATAAATATTAAATATTTATTGCAAACCGTTCAATATATAGTATGTATTACATTGTAGTTAATGTGGTGATACCATATCACGGAAGAAAATATTAACGGTTCCTTGTAACTAAATGTACAAATTCACGACCCAGGTGGAATTGAACAATCCGCCGTGAAAGGTCGATGTGTAGTTCTCAGATTGGCATGTCTTGACCAAGAGACTGCACTAACATATTTTGTATGTGTTGAATAGGACCTACAGCGAGGATAAATTATTCTGTTCTGAAAGGTAAAAAATTAGACCTTAGTGGTTATTGATTTCTTAATCTCTGTCACTTAAATAGGACCGTGTGTGGTTAATAGTTACTACTTTAATATTAATGAGCTAAATAATATTGGAGCTCAATATTGAAATTCAGAAGCCCATTGGAGGTCCAATCTTAATTCTCCTAAAGGCCCCTCAAGTAGCCCAATAATAATAAGGTGATTAAAATAAAAGAAAATATAACTGCTAATTTTTTCTTTATTTCGAAAATTATGTGTAGGAAAGAGAAAAGATTTTGTTGATTTTTTTGGAAAGATATTATGAAAGATATGTATTCTTGGAATACAAGATTATCTCATAAATTTAAGAAGATCCAAATCTTGTATTCTCATCCATGAAATTTTCGAAAATTACAAATATATTAGGAGGGTGAGATTTTTGTGGAATATTTTATTATGGAGAAAAGAATATATGAGATATATTCAAGATTTCTTGGAGATCAAGAAAATATCTTTTCCTCCCCTATTCCACATGAAAAAAATCGGCCCTACCCCCTATATATAGGAGATGATTATTTCATCTCCAGTTTACAAGTTCCATGAGTTGGAAAAATCGAAAGCAATAAATATTTTATTTCTCCCTTATATTATTAAATTGTTCGTGAGTGCTTACCACCGGCGAACGAATAAGGCGAAGAGGGAATACTTGAGAAGAATTTTACGGTTGATAGGATCATTTCGCTTGTTCCGATCTTCTCGGTTGGACGTCGCTTCAAGAGGTACGTGTTCATGTAAAACTCCTAGATATTCCACGATAGGATTTTACGTGATTATATTCATTGGCATGAATTATTTGTTGTTGGTTAATTTATTAGATTCATGCTAGTAATAATTGGATTTAAATTTGTATTTAAATTTCATCATGAATAGATCCGGGCACCCCGATTTCCTCAACAACTTTATTAATTTAAGACTATTTCGTTATAAGTGGCTCTTTTTATTAATAACGTTGCCCGATGCGGCTATGGCACTTCAGTGATTTAAGATTATTTCATTTTAAATCGATGTGGTATGGTACTTGTGCAAATAAAAAGAGACGAGTATGGTAATTGTGCAAATAAAAAGGAAATTCATTTCATTAATATGAAAGAATCAGGTACAACATGCCCTAAGGCAAAGATAAAGAAAAAAAGGAGATAAAAATGTAATCAACTCAAGACTGAGGGGCCCCAGATCCCTCGACCTCGCCATTACCGATCTTAGGCTCCTCCATGGCCGCAACCTTACCCCCACCAGCCGGGCCTGCTTTCTCATCCGCCAAGGGAAGTATGAAGGCCTCCGGATCAGAGAAGAATGACAGATCAACCCCCATATCGGTCAAATCCTTGAGGGCAAGGTCGAACTCCAAGCTCGGAGGGTTATCAGTCACATAGGCCTTCAAGTCGGCCAGTAGGGCGGAGAGGTCAGCATTGGGATCCTGCTTCCGCAGGGTGCGCATTGCATCGCATATACATTGATGTAGACAGCGGTCGTGACCACTTCCCGCTGGCTGTCAAGGTACCCCATCTCATGCTCAACGCGACCATCGACCTCCTTGGCGATAAAGAGATAGACAACTTCCAGTTCAACCCGGCTGCGCTCAAGTTGGCCCCGTATATCGGCCAGCTCCTTTCGACTCTCCTCTAGTTGACCACCATTGGGCCCGGACCGTGGAGAGATCCGTCTATACCTTCTTAGTGGCCTCCACTTAGGTTGTCAGCTCTGATTTTTGTCTCTTGTAAACCATCCTCAGTGTGGCCAGGGTCCTCATCTTTCGATCATGGTCCATAAGGATACGCTCGAGGGCGATCGCATCGCAATACAACCGAATGAGAACCGACTTCAGCTTGTCGGTGGTGGAGGTTGTATTGAGGATATTCTGGCAATTAGTGGTCTATGCGCGGGGAAGGTTGGTTACGGCGCGTTGGACCTCCTCTGGCCATTACTCAGGGATCCTGGTGATGGGCGGATCCCGAGAGCGGTTGATGTGGAGGACATTAGCAGAAGGCAAGGGATTGGGCCTGCGAGAAGCGAGCATGAAGGTTAGAAACACTCAGCATGAAAAACAGTTAGAAGGAAGAATCGAGTAGAGTACTTATGTGTCACGGTTGGCCCAACCAAGGAAATTGAAGTCATCCCGAGCCTGAGAGAATGAAGGCGTGGTGGCTTCTGGAGGTGCTAAGGTCCCGATGGGCGTCCCGGCAGTGGGTTACAGAGTACTCATCGGAGGCGCGGGCTCGTTACCCGCTAGTCGGACCTTCTTGAGGGCCAGCTAGCCCATCGGTTGGTCAGAGATTAGGGTAGGGGCAGAATTCGGGCTTCTAATGTGGAGAGTCTGGCCAGCAGGAGCTCTCCCCGCACCTTTCTTTGAGAGAGCACCCAGGGCGGACTTGCGGGGAGCCATCTCTATGGATTCGCTGGAAGAGGAAGTAGAGGATGATGAGATCTGCAACGGGTGAGGATCGGCGGCCAGAAAGTGTTGCTCTACAGAACAAGAGGAGGATAAGAAACTTAGCTAAAATGGACAGTGAACTGAATAAGAGAGAAAAATGCGATGAGGATACTATTGGGGAAATCGTTTTGCCCGGATTTATTCGGGATGAAATTTAAATACAAATTTAAATATAGTTATTACTAGCATGAATTAATCCTAATTAATTTAAATAATAATTTACCAACAACATATAATTTCACGCATATGAATTAATTCACGTAAAAGTCCTATAGCGGAATATCTAGGAGTTTATGCGATTACGTACCTCTTGTAGAGATGACCAGTAAGTAAAGATGGACAACCTAATTAATCCTATCGATCGAAAGACCTTCTCAAGTATTCCCCTTTAGTTTTACTCGTTCACCGGTGGGAAGTGCTTAACGAATATTTAATAAAACAAGGAATAAGAAAAATATGTTGCACTTAATTTTTTCAACATATGGAATTGATCAACTAAGGATTAAATTCATCCCCTATTTATAAGTGCAGTGGCCAAAATTTTGGCCCATGGAATAAGATGGGAAAATCTTTTCTTGATCTCCAAGAAATCTTGAATATATCTTATATATTCTTTTCTCCATAATTAAATATTCTACAAAAATCTCACCTCCTTATTTTTATGGTAATTTTTTAAAATTAGGGATGAGAATTCAAGATTTGGATCTTCTTGAATTTATGAGATAATCTTGTTTTCCAAGAATAAATATCTTCCATAATATCATTTCAAGAAAATTAACAAAATCTTTTCTCTCTCCTAATTATCAAAGAATTCGAAATTATCTATACAAGAGACCAGGTAGGAGATTCATTGAATTAATGAGATAATCTTGCATTCTAAGAATACTAATCTTCATTCCATAAAATATTCAAAGAAAATATTTCTCCCCTAAATCTTGTATTTTAAGAAAATTTTAAGGAAAAAATAGGCAACAATATATTTATTTTATTTTAATCACCTTATTATTATTGGACTAATTATTAGGCTACTTGAGGGGCCTTTAGGAGAATAAATATTGGACCTCCAATGAGCTTCTGAATTTTCAATATTGAGCCACAATATAATTCAACACACTAATATTAATTAATATCATTATTAAATTAATACTGCACTATCTATCTTAATCCGTATTACGATAATATGGGCTCCTGGTTATTATTTCCCGTGTTTAAGATTATTAAGTTCATTAATTAATTGAGCTTCTAAACAACTCTAAATTAATTAATATCTTGTGCCTTGAAGTAAAGACACCTCAACATTAATATCCATACTGGAAAACTAACTTCCACTTGCAAGATTTGGTATGATAAAACTTCTGAGTCCACCAAGGGGACAAATCACACAAGACGTACTTGCACACATTTCTCTATATTAAATCTTAGCAACTGTCGTAAAATTAATATTATTGCCCAAAATACAAGGTATCGAAGTCGCAATGATTCTCACCCAGCATAAATCAAAGCAATAAGTATTAATCACACACAGTTCTATTTAAGTGACAGATTAAGAAATCACCAACCACTGAGGTCTAACTCTTCTTCGTTCAGCACAGAAGAATTTATCCTCTCTGTAGGTCCTCTTCAGCACTACAAAACGTGCTAGTGCAATCTCTTGGTCAAGACAGGTCAATCTGAGAACTGCACTTCAACCTTTCACGGCGAATTGTTCAATTCCACCTAGGTCGTGAAGTTGTAAATTTATATACAAGGAACTGTTAATGCAATCTTCTGTGATCTGGTATCACCACATTAACTACAATGTACCACGTACTTTATGTTGAACGGTTTGCAATAAACATATATAACTCTGATTAAAAAATATATATATAACATTCATTCATATTTAAAGCAACAATGATAAAAAAAATTATTCTCATAAATAAGCGTTTAATACATAGGTTATACAAAGTAAAAGCATATTTTCACGTATAACCCCAACAGATACCTTCGAAGTTTAAATGTCGGGGAAATGTCTGCAGCCCCGATAGGCGACGCTGCTCGTTGGTGTTCAACTTGGTCGTTACCTGAAAAATCTTCGGCTCACTGGTCACGGCAGCAAGAGTAAGGGCGAAGTCTTCGTTCATATCATCGGGCTGCGAGAAAGGATTGTCTGCGGGGAGAAGAAAAAATTAGATCAGTATTGTATTGGAAGACGAGATTCAGAAACATACCTCTCCTATTCCGAGGCTAGTAATCGCGGGGCATTTCAACGGGTTGGTTGCTGCCGAGTTCCAAACTTTGCCATGCCGCCTACCCACTACCACTTTGCATGCCAGCCTGACACCTTGCTGGGGATGTCATTGTTGGGGAAATTGGATTGCCCGGACCTATTCGGGATGATATTTAAGTACGAACTTAAAATTCAACTATTACTAGCATGAATTAATCCTAATTAATTTAAATAATAATTTCAACAACATGTATTATCATGGATATGAATTAATTCACATAAAATCCTATAGCAGAATATCTAGGAGTTTACGCAATTACATACCTCTTGAAGCGATGGCCTTTGAGAATAACAGGATAAGCTTTGATGATCCTATCAACCGAAAGGCCTTCTCAAGTATTCCCTTTAGTCTTGCTCGTTCACCAGTGGGAAGTGTTTAACGAACAACTAATAAAACAATGGAAGAAGAAAAATATATGTTGCACTTGGTTTTTCCAACTCATGGAACTTGTAAATTGGGGATTAAAAGTTCATCCCATATTTATAATATGGAGGTGGTCGAATTTTACAAGTAAAATAGGGAGAGAAAATCTCATTTTTTATCTCCAAGAAATCTTGAATATATCTCATATATTCTTTTCCCCATAAATAAAATATTTCACAAAATCCTACCTCCTTATTTTATGGGTGAATTTTCGAGAATTTAGAGATGAGAATTCAAGATTTGGATCTTCTTAAATTTATGAGATAATCTTGTATTCCAAGAATTCATATCTTCCATAATATCTTTTCAAGAAAATCAACAAAACCTTTTATCTCTCCTAATTCAAAATTTTTAAAAATTACAAGAAAAATCAGGCAACAATATTTTTCTTTTATTTTAATCACCTTATTATTATTAAGCTACTTGAGGGGCCTTAGGAGAATTAAGATTGGATCTCCAATGGGCTTCTGAATTTTCAATATTGAGCCACAATATAATTCAACCCACTAATATTAATTAATACCACTATTAAATTAATACTGCAATATCCATCTTAATCCATATTACGATAATATGGGCTCCCGATTATTATTTCCCTTGTCTAAGATTAGTTAGTCCATTAATTAATTGAGCTTCTGAATAGCTCTAAATTAATTAATATCTTGTGCCTTGGAGTAAAGACAATTCAATATTATTATCCATACCGGAAAACTAATTTTCCACTTGCAAGATTTGGTATGATAAAACTTCTGAGTCCACCAAGGGGACAAATCACATAAGACGTACTTGCACACGTTTCTCTGTATTAAATCTTAGCAATTGTTGTATGATTAATATTAGTTCCCAAAATACAAGGTATTAAAGTCACAATGATTCTCACCCAATATGTATCAAAGCAATAAGTATTAACCACACACTGCCTTATTTAAGTGATAGAGATTAAGGAATCAACAATCACTGAGGTCTAATTCTTCTTCGTTCAGCACAGAAGAATTTATCTTCTCTGTAGGTCCTCTTCAGCACATACAAAATATGCTAGTGCAATCTCTAGGTCAAGACAGACCTATCTGAGAACTGCATTTCAACCTTGCACGCTGGATTTTTCAATTCCACCTAGGTCATGAAGTTGTACATTTATATACAAGGAACGGTTAATGTGATCTTCTGTGATCTGGTATCACCACATTAGCTACAACATAATACATATTATATATTGAACGATTTGCAATAAATATATACTCCCTCCAATTTAAAATACATGTCACTTTAGCTATTCACATCATTTGCAATTTAGATGTCACTTTGCACTTTTCAAGGTTAATTAATTATATATCTTCCAAATTTACCCCTAAAATTATTAAAAATAACTTAGATGATAATAGATTTTAAGGTGTTATGTAGAATTTCAAAGTTATTAATTAGGGGTATTGAAGGAACTCAATGATTACCTTAATATGTGTGCATTGATCTAAAATGACATCTATTTTAAATAGGAGGGAGTATAACATTCATTCATATTTAAAGAAACAGTGATAAAAGATTTTTTCTCATAAATAAGTGTTTAATACATAGGTTATACAAAGTAAAAGCATACTTTCACATATAACCCCAACAGTCATACACCATCTTCTCGTCCTGGGCCTCGGTCGAATAGTATCCGGTGTTCATCTGACCCGAGGAGGCCACAATATAAAATAAGTGGATGAACTCTTCGGGTGCGGCATGCGATGCAGTTCCCAACGCCCTATCGCCACCACTGCACCCAAGATATAGCTCCACCCATTGGGCGTGATCTGGGTGATGAATAAATTCCATGCGCCAAACAGTCTGGAGATAGAAAGATGCAACCAGAAGCAAAGACCCACTTGCATAGTGGCCACGATTACGGCGATCAGCCCGACGGGTAGCTAATCCGCCCTCTCATTGGCCCAAGGCGGGTAGAAAAAGATGTTGGTGGGGACCTCATAGTCAAAGTAGAGGGATGATAAGTTGGCGTGGAGGGCCACAAAACTGGCCCTGTAGGATGCGCCGAACTCAGAAGGACCGGCATCGCGATACTCTCGAGCGGGCCGACGATTAGCTTACCCAACGACGTACTTGGTATAATTCAAGTGAATAAGCCCGCTGTCGAAGTACTCCACGGGCTCAGGGTCCTCATCCTCCTCCTCGGCGACGGCTTCGCCGACTACTCCCCCCTCGGGTACAGCGGGGTTGTCTTCAGAGATTTGGACGGGATAACAGGCCGTTATTGGTGAGATGCTCAGGGTAGGCAAGTCATTGATCGTGCTTAGGTTATCCAACACCTCAACATAGGCGTCCAGGTCATGAGAGTTCCCCTCATCCTCTCGCTCCGCCACCCGTGAGGTTCCCTCGCCGGCGAGGGGATAGTTTGTAGGCTGGATGTGCAGCTGCTCGGTTGTAGAGGCAGACTGTTTATGACTAAATGAATAGGAATGGGCAGTGGCAATGGAAGTGTCGGAATCGTCCATCTTCACCAGGAGGTTTCGAAGAAGAAATAAAAAGAATGAAGGGGAGGTTACCTAAGAAATGAAGAATTCGCTGGAATTTGGGAAATGTACTCCAGAGTCGAGGGAATGGAGCCGAAAACATTTAGAATATTGAGTGAGCGCGAAAGTGCAAGGAAGTAAAAGTAAAAATAAGGTATGAGAGCCCCTATTTATAAGAGAAAAGAGAGGGGCTAATGTATAAAAAGACGGGGTCGAAATTGAAATTAATCCAAAGATCGAGGGGCGCGCATGGTTAACATGAGCCCATTAATTGGGTAGCAGAATTGGCAGACGTGACGCTTGGGGATCTTGCATATCGAATATGCCACCTAGTGACGCTAACAAATGCTGAATACGAGGGAACGTTACAAAAATTGAAGCGTCACGACGACAAGACCTGACTCAAGTGATTCCGGAAGACCAGCCCACCTTCGATGAGCGATGGCCAACTCAGACCGAGCTGGTGGGGCAATTGTTACACCCGGTAATACCAGGAGCCATGTGGTAAGGTGGGTAGCGGCCACGAGGACTGTAAGTTTCGACAAGGCTAAGACCCTACCCGCTATTAGTAGATATAACCGGGAAAGTATTGACTAGCAGGTACCGAGCAAAGGCCGAGTGCAATGAGGGCCAGGTCAAACCCTTAAGAAGTGATGCGCCGGACGGAGTGAGTAATCCTGCGAGTAGCAGTTTGCGGGAAAAAGATACGAAGTAGCTTCTCCTTCCCGCTACCCGGTGTTGGAGTTATACGTGAAAGTATGCTTTTACTTTGTATAACTCATGTATTAAACACTTTGTTTTATGAGAATAATTCTTTTATCACATTTGCTTTGAATATGAATGAATGTTATATATTTATTACAACTCGTTCAATATATATAATATGTGTTACATTGTGGTTAATGTGGTGATACTAGATCACATAAGATCACATTAACGGTCTCCTTGTAACTAAACGTACAAATTCACGACCTAGGTGGAATTGAACAATCCGCCGTGAAAGGTCGATGTGTACATCTCAGGTTGGCCTGTCTTGACCAAGAGATTGCACTAGCACATTTAGTATGTGTTGAAGAGGACCTGCAGCGAGGATAAATTCTTCTGTTCTAAAATGTGAAGAATTAGACCTCAGTGGTTATTGATTTCTTAATCTCCGTCACTTAAATAGGACCGTGTGTGGTTAATAGTTATTGCTTTGATTCATGTTTGGTGAAAATCATCGTGACTTTGAACCTTATGTTTTGGGCAGTAATATTAATCATACGACACTTGCTAATGTTTAATATGGAGAAACGTGTGTGAGTACGGCTTGTGTGATTTGTCCCATTGGTGGGCTCAGAAGTTTTATCGTACCAAGTTTTGCAAGTGAAGAATTAGTTTCTTCAGCAGGAATAATAATGTTGAACTGTCTTTACTCCAAGGTAATATATATTAATTAATTTAGAGCTATTCAAAAGCCAAATTAATTAATGGACTAAATAATCTTAAACACGGGAAATAATAACCGGGAGCCCATATTATCGTAATATGGATTAAGATGGATAGTGCAATATTAATTTATTAGTGGTATTAATTAATATTAATGGGTTGAATAATATTGGGGCTCAATATTGTAATTCAGTAGCCCATTGAAGATTCAATCTTAATTCTCCTAAAGGCCCCTCAAGTAGCCCAATAAGTAGCCCAATAATAATAAAGTGATTAAAATAAAAGAAAATTATTATTACTGATTTTTATTCATAATTTTCGAAAATTGGGTTTAAGAGAGAGAAAAGATTTTGTTGATTTTTTGGAAAGATGTTATGGAAGATATGTATTCTTGTAATACAAGATTATCTCATAAATTCAAGAAGATCCAAATCTAGTATTCTATCTCCCTAAATTCGAAAATTGCATATATTAGGAGGGTGAGATTTTTGTGGAATATTTTTTTATGGAGAAAAGAATATATGGAATATATTCAAGATTTCTTGGAGATCAAGAAAAAAAATTTCTCTCCCCTTATTTCCACCAAAATTTCGTTTACCCCTCACCTATATATAGGGGATGATTATTTCATCTCCAATTTACAGTTTCACAGTGTTAAAAAAAATCAGCAACAATATTTTTTTCTTTTTTCCTTGTTATTTTAAATTGTCTGTGAGCGCTTCCCACCGGCGAACGAATAAGGCGAAAGGGATATACTTAAGAAGGTTTTTACGGTTGATAGGATTGGTACGCTTGTCCCGTAAATCTTGGTTGGACGTCGCTTCAAGAGGTACGTAATCGCGTAAATTCTTAGTTTTTCCACCGTAGAATTTTACGTGAATATATTCATATGCATGATTAATTTGTTGTTGGTATAATTATTATTTGAATTAATTTAGGATTAATTCATGCTAGTAATAATTAGATTTAAATTCGTATTTAAATTTTATCCCGAATAGATCCGGGCACCCGAATTTTTATTCCCAACACCCGGAAGTAGGGTTGTAAACGAATTAAATAATTTTGGTTCGATTCGGTATTTTGATATTCGTATTCAAAATTTTATGATTTGAATTTGATTACAAATATTTGATTCTATTCGATTATTATTCAAATACAAATACAAAATTATGATATTCGATTCGATATTCGTAAATATTCGATTAAATATAATAATAATAATAATAATAATAAATAACAACAACAACAACACATCATCTTATAGGTAGGCCCTTATCCACTCACTAAGGGCCTTGTTCGGTCCATCAACCCACAATATCTAATTGCAGCCCATCAATTAATTATACTAAGAAAATTACAAAATAGAAGTTGAAGGCTTGAAGCCCCTGTTCAGTTAATTCAAAATTTCCAATTGACGCCTTGAGAGAGAGTTGAAAAACCCTAGATATAAGATTTTCTTCTCTCTACCTCTCATCCGCAGCGCCTTCTCAATTCTCATCAACTGCTTCTCAGACTCTCTCTCTCGACTCTCCTCCTACCAAGCCAAAGTCTCAGCCTCTTAAGTTCTCATCGGTGGTCTGTCGACTTTGTCCGAGCTTTCTCCTCTTGCTGCCACCAGCTCCTTTATTATTTATTTATTTAGGTGCAAAATAGACATCGAAGTTATGATTAGTCTGAATATTTGAGTACCCTCTTACAATTTTTTTTCATGGTACTGCCTATCTGATGTATTAGATTTTGGAAATAAAGCAGATCTGTTTTTTCTTTTCTTTTTTCCTGTAGTTCTTCGCCCTGTATAGATTCTTCAGAAAGAGGCCAGATCTATTATTTTCTGCATTTATATTTCAATTGTTGTATAGATTCTTATGATTTTGAATTGCAAGTGTAAATCGAAGAGTATTTACAGTCATCTTAAATTTCTGCTTATTTTTTTAAAAGTAAAGATACAATATATTTTGTCTAAAAATAATAAAAATAAAATTCTAATCTAATACTCGGATAGTATCGAAAAGTTCGAATATCAATTTCGAAGCAAATGCAAATCAATATTAATATTCGAATAGTAATCGAATATGAATACGAATGTTTGAATAATGAATCGAATACGAATTGAATATAGTGATATTCGATTCGATTACAGCCCTACCCGAAAGTAACTCATCCAAGGGGATTTCTAGGTTAGGCCGCTCCCCGCCTCGTCCCTAGGTGTTAGGGCAAAGTCAACCACTAGATCCGTGTTGTCCCATCGGATGTGCGGATTTGACAGGGGCAGATTAGGGCCAAAAGGTGGGGTCATATCACCTAGAGTCAGCAGAGACACGTGACAGACTGTCATTGGCCCGTAGGGAGGGCCATAGTCAATCATCACATGACATATAATACCTAGTGGGGCCCGCGAGGAGGCCAGACAAGTGGGTACTGCTTTGTAAACTATAAATAGAACATTTATGCTCAATTGTAAGGGTGGATATATTAATGATAATAGACTCTACTTGAGAGAATTAAACACTCTTGCATTTAGTACACATTTTATCCGCATTTATTATCCCTTCCCGGTTGAGATTATCCCAATAATCTCTCCCATAAAATAGCTATCAACACCGAGTTTATTTCTCAGACGTTATATTATTAATGAACCTTGAATAGTTTCTCTTTTCCAACCTTTTCTCTTTGGATCATGGTTGAAAAAAATGAAAATAGAGAATAAATGATTTTTTTATATAATTATATATATGCTCTATTAATCTGGTTTGATTATCATTTATTTCAATATTTTTATCACTAAAGCTGAAATCAAATCGAAATATAATTTTTTTTATCGATTGAGAGATGAAACCCAACCAAACAATTTTTTTTGGAATCGAATTGGTATTTCAGTTCGATAAATCAATTATAAATGACTACTTTCATCCCTATCCAAGCAATCATTTAAGAAATTAAATAAATCTCATCATGTCATTCATCCTCATAATTAGTATAAGGTAAAATGTATCTTTATGCCCTTAAACTATTAAGTTTTGTTTCAAAAAGTCATTTCAAAATAAGAATTCAATAGTTTAGAGTCTCTTTAAAACAAACAAATAGTTTAAGGACCTTTAAAAATAAAATTTAATAATTTAAGAATCTAAAGATACATTTTATAATTAGTATAATGAATTAATCATTTTTAATCATATGTATTTTTTGTTGTAAATTATAAACGCAAAATAGAAACACAGGTTTGTTTACCCAGTTCGCCGATAACGACTACGTTGGGGGCGTACCAAGCCAGGAATTTTCACTAATATTTATGTGTGTATACAATACTGAGTACATGGATCTATTTATAATAGAGAAACCCTAATCTACACCCTAAAACCTGTTTGGGTTATTAGGCCCATAAGTAATGTCCAAATCAAATCTTCCGGATTTGGTTTATTAAATCTACTGAATTTACAACATTCCCCCTTGGACATTAAAACATAATGTATATATCTTGTCAGAAAAACTCCACATGCTAGGTAGCGATAAAATTGTTTAGCTAGGGAGGAATGCAATTATTGATCTTCTGGATCCAATCTTCAGGATTATTTCGAGGTTACCACTCCCCCTGAAGACAACAACCCATTAAGCTTTCGCATCCCAATACCGTGAATATATTTCTCAAAAGTAGAGGTAGGTAGGGACTTAGTGAACAGATCTGTTAGATTGTCACTAGATTGCACATTTTGTATAGTAATTACGCCACTCTTCAGGAGTTCATATGGGTAGAAATTTTTTGGTGAAATATATTTTGCCAGGTTTCCCTTGACGTACCCATTACTCATTTGTGCAATGCAAGTTGCGTTGTCTTCAAGTATAACAGTAGGGGATGTATCATTTTTAGCGATACTACACGAGTCACCAATGTGTTTTACCAATGATCTCAACCAAACATATTCTCGTGAGGCTTCAAACAAAGCTATTATCTCTGAGTGGTTTGAAGATGTGGTAACCATAGTTTATTTAATCGATCTCCACGAGATTACGGTACCACCACAGATAAAACGTAACCAGTCTGGGATACAACATTGTGGGGATCAGACAAGTAGCTAGCATCCGCGTAACCTACCAAGGTTTTATCTTGGTTCCTAGGGTAAAACAATCCAAGGTCTTGAGACCCTTGGAGATACCTTAGAACATGCTTAACACCATTCCAATGTCTCCTTATAGGAGAAGCGCTATATCTCGCGAGCAAATTAACTGCAAATGCAATGTCCGGTCTAGTGCAATTTGTGAGATAGAGTAATGCACCAACAACGCTAAGATAAGGAACTTCTGGCCCCAGAATTTCTTCTGTATCTTCTCTTGGTTCGAATGAGTCCTTATCCACTTCGAGGGATCGGACAACCATGGGTATACTGAGTGGATGGGATTTATCCATGTGAAATCTCTTCAATACCTTTTTCACGTAGGTTGACTGGTGTATAAGGATTCCTTCTGGGAGATGCTCGATCTGCAGGCCAAGGCAATACTTGGTTTTACCCAAGATTTTCATTTCAAATTCAGCTTTCAAGATTGAACTGGCTTCTTCATTCTCTTTGCATGTTTCGATTATGTTTAGATCGTCAATATATACGGATATGATGCAAAAACCACTTTGCGACTTCTTAATAAATATGCATGGGAAAGCTATATCATTTTTGTATCCCTTTTTCTGGAGGAATTCACTAAGTCGGTTGTACCACATTAGACCTGATTGCTTTAGGCTGTACGACTTCTGCAGTTTTATGCTATACATACTGCAGTTTTCACCATTCCTCATCTGGGGAATCTTAAATCCATCTGGGATTTTTATATAGATGTCGGCATCTAGTGATCCGTATAAATATGTGGTTACGACGTCCATCAATCTCATCTGGAGATTTAGTTTAACTGCCAAAGATATTAAGTAGCAAAATATTATTGTGTCCATTACAGGAGAATAGGTTTGATCGAAATTAATACCGGGTCTCTGCGAAAACCCATGAGCTACCAGCCTCGCTTTGTATCTGATTAGTATTTATTTTTACATATGTTTTATCCGTTTTATGTATTGTTTTAAGTATTATCATATATTATTTGTAGCATATTCATATATATAATTTCGTACGTTATAGTTTAATATTAAATATCTAATTTTCTATAAATGGAAAACATAAGCATGATTTAACATGGCTAGTATATGTATTGATTATTCCTAAGATCATAACTTGAGTTATATTTATTCAAATGATATGATATTGATGATGTTGGACACCTAAGACCATGTACTAAAGTTATAAGTTTCATACTTATTCAATCTTGCAAGTTTAAGGTGTTATCAAGTTTTTGGCGCCGTTGCCGGGGAGGTTTTGCAAAGAACAATTCAGCTTTTGTTAGGTTTTTCGTCATATGAAGGTAACTTCTTCTTTTTAGCTCTTTACTATATTTTTATTTTATTTTATTTATTGTATGCATAATTGGACTCGTGATATAATTAGCGGTCGTTTAAAAAGAAGTACTATAGTAAATTTAAATATCATTGCTTCAATCATGGCTGATAATGAAAGTGTTGATGGAGATAATATACAAGATCAAATTGAACGACGTAATGGAAATTTACACACTCGCTCCATGCGAGATTTCTTAGAACCTCAACGTAATTCTATTCCATCATGTATTGTATATCCTCAAAATGCAAATAATTTTAGATTCAAACCTGGTATGATTCAATTGCTTCCCAATTTTCATGGCTTTGAATCTGAAAATCCTTATTTACATTTAAAAGAATTTGAAATTTGTGCGACATTTAGTGAACCATTGTGTACTCAAGAATCGATTAAGCTAAAGTTGTTTCCTTTCTCTCTTAAAGATAAAGCGAAAACATGGCTTAATTCTCTAAAACCTGGTTCAATTACTTCTTGGCAACAAATTCAAACCGAATTCTTGAAAAAATTCTTTCTGGTTCATAAAACAAATTCTTTAAAGAAGCAAATTAAGAATTTTGTTAAAAAACATGATGAACAATATTTTCAATGTTGGGAACGTTTTAAGGATTTGTTAAACTCTTGCCCTCACCATGGTTTTGAAAATTGGAGAACTATAATTTTTTTCTACGAAGGTCTAAACTCTAAAACTAAACAGTTTGTGGAAATGATGTGTAATGGTGAATTTTTAGACAAAAATCCTGAAGATGCACTTGAGTATTTAGACCATTTAGTTGAAAAAACTCAATCTTGGTATAATGAAAATACTTTTGAAGGTTCAATTCGATCTAGCCGTGAAAATGCTAATAAAGGAAAATATCATCTTAGTGAAGAAGACGATTTAAGTGCTAGAATTGCTAGTTTAACTAAACAAGTTGAAAACATGCAATTAAAGAAGCCTAAAGAAGTAAAATTTGTGCAAAACAATGATGTATGTGATATATGTGCTATTGATGGACACTTAACTAAAGATTGCCAAAAAATTCATGTTTTCCAAGAGATGTGTCATGAACAAGCAAATGCAATGTCTAATTTTAAGAAATTATATCCATCAGTTTTTTCTGAAACCTATAATTCAAATTGGAGGAATCATCCAAATTTTAGTTGGAAAAATGATAGTAATGCACAGCCTATACCCAACCAAAACACCTCTAACTCCAATTTCACCACATATAATAAGCCACAAACGAAAATCCTTGAAGAAACTTTACAAGCCTTTATGCAAAGTCAAACAACAATCAACAATCAAACTTCACAGGCTATCAACGAGATTAAGATTACACTGTCCACTCTAACAAACTCTTTGAGAACTACTGAGAAAGGAAAATTTCCTGCTCAACCTCAACAAAACCCTGCTAGTCAATGTCAAATCTCATCTGATACATCATCAGAAAATGTCAATTCTGTCACTACCTTACGGAGTGGGAAAATAATTGATAAGACAATCCCTGTCAAGAAGTCAGAGTCAAGATCTATTCCAATTGATGAAGATAAGAATGAGGGTAAGGATGACATAAGGTATGCTGATAATTTAAATCCTACTAAATAACTATCATGTGCTCCTTTTCCTCAAAGATACATCCTATTAAGAAATTGAACCAAAATTCTGAGATATTCGAGATTTTGAAACAAGTGAAAGTTAATATTCCACACTTGATGCAATAAAGTAAATTCCATCTTATGCCAAATTTTTGAAAGATTTGTGTATTGTAAAAAGGAAATTAAATGTTCAAAATAAGGCATTTTTTACTGAAAGTGTGAGTTCAATCATTCAACAGGAAACCCCACCAAAATACAAAGATCCTGGATGTCTAACTATATCTTGTATAATTGGAAATACTAAAATAGAACATACACTTCTTGATCTCGGTGCAAGTGTTAATCTTTTACCATTTTCTGTGTATAAACAATTGGACTTAGGGGAATTAAAGAAGACGACTGTCACACTTCAATTGGCAGACCGTTCTATAAAAATTCCAAAAGGTATAATAGAGGATGTATTAGTGCAAATTGATAAATTCTATTTTCCGGTGGATTTTATTGTCTTGGACACACACCCAGTATCAAACCCATCATCCCAACATCCAATCATTTTAGGTAGACCATTTCTAGCAACTTCTAATGCCTTAATAAATTGTAGAAACGGGGTTTTAAATCTTTCTTTTGGAAATATGACATTAGAGTTAAATGTTTTCAACATTTCTAAACAACCACAAAATAATGATGAAGCTTATGAAATTGATGCAATTGAGACATACACTCTTGAACATTTCATAATTTCATTTACTGATCCATTAGAAAATTTAATAACTAGTGATTGTGTTAATGAAGACAATTCGGATTTTGCTTCTATATTTAAAATCTCACAGGTTTCAGAGGTAAATGAATGGAGACCTAAGTTTGAACAATTGTCAAAATCTGAAAAAGCTCCAATTCCATCAAGTGTTCAACCACCAGTGTTAGAATTGAAGCTTTTACCATCAAGTTTGAAGTATGCTTATTTGGGTGATAATGATACATATCTGGTAATAATATCTTCAAAATTAAGTAATGAACAAGAGCACAAATTGTTAGAAGTATTAAAAGTTCATAAGCATGCAATAGGATGGACTATAGCTGATATAAAAGGAATTAGCCCATTGATTTGTACCCATAATATTTATTTAGAAGAAAATGTTAAACCCTCTAGGCAAATGCAATGAAGGCTCAATCCTAATATGAAAGAAGTCGTAAGAAAAGAAGTCATTAAGCTACTAGATAATGACATTATATATCCTATTTCTGATAGTAAATGGGTAAGTCCTACTCAAGTTGTGCCTAAAAAATCAAAAGGAATTGTAGTTAAAAATGATAACAATGAATTGATTCCACCTAGGACTGTTACTGGTTGGCGTGTGTGCATTGACTACAGAAAATTAAATTCAATGACTAGGAAAGATCATTTTCCCCTACCCTTCATGGATCAAATCTTAGAAAGAATTGCTGGACATGAGTTTTATTGTTTTTTAGATGGATATTCAGGGTATAACCAAATTGCAATTTCATTAGAGGACCAGGAAAAAACAACATTTACATGTTCCTTTGGAACCTTTGCATATCGAAGAATGCCATTTGGATTATGTAATGCACCAACAACATTTCAAAAATGTATGATAAGCATCTTTAGTGTTGGTCCCAAAAAGGTTATCCAGCGGAAAGCGTTTTGAGTTTAATTTTTAATGAAAACCCTTTTAAAATTAAGTGCTAATAGAAAATGCAGAAAACTTAAAAGCATAAAGTAGAGAGCACCAGAATTTATAGTGGTTCGGACCAACTTGTCCTACGTCCACTCTCCCTTTTTCCAAAGGGGGCTTACTCTCCAACCAACGTACTCACGAACCACTGGAATTTGGAAGTACCAGCTCCTTCGTACAACTTGCTTACAACAACCTTTCAAGATGAACAGGATAATTATAAGATCCAACTGAAACTCCTAAAGAGTGTATAAATGTTAATGAATAAGGTGAGTGTTTGGAAGAGTTTGTGTGTTCTTGTTGTGTGCTCTCGCGCGACTCTTGTCTATTGAACTAATCCAAGCACTCATATTTATAGTTGTAGGAATTAACTAGCCGTTGGGAACTAGCAATTCAAACAACCATAATTGGAGGGATATAATCAATCAAAGATTGATTATATGATTGATTATATGACTTTCAATCAATCAATCAAATCCTCCATCAGTTGACTTCCAGATTGCCTTCTTCTCAATCATAGAAACTCTAATATCTCCTTGTCTCCAGATTACTATAAAGCTCCTGGGAGGGTGAACTGATCCATCTCCCTCATCTGGTCTGGACTGGTCTGGGGTCTTCTGGTCTGGTCTCATCTGGTCAGGTAACACTTCTGCTCTGGACCTCATCTGGTCAGACTCCTCTGGTCAGACTCCTCTGGTCAGGCTCCTCTGGTGACTCCTCTGGTGACTCCTCTGGCAGACTCCTCTGGTGACTCCTCTGGCAGACTCCTCTGGTCAGAGCTCATCTGGTCAGACTCCTCTGGACCTCATCTGCTCTGGTGACTCTTTTGCTCTGGTCTGGACACCTCATCTGGTCACCTCTCATCTGGTCACCTCATCTGGTCACCTTATCTGGTCACCTCTCATCTGGTCACCTTATCTGGTCTGCACAGATTTCTTCCCCCTTAACCAAAGACCTATTCTAGACCAAGACTAATCTGTAGCTGACTAACAGGTTCAGCTAGTCCTATTACAAGTTCTTGTTTTAACATCTTCAAAATATCTAATCTATATCCTAACATTTAGTGACATGATTGAACATATTCTCGAAGTTTTCATGGATGATTTCTCTGTCTTAGGAAACTCTTTCGATGATTGTCTAATAAATTTAGCTAAAGTTTTGACCAGATGTGAGGAGAAAAATCTTGTTCTAAATTGGGAAAAATGTCATTTCATGGTAACTGAGGGAATTGTATTAGGACACATTGTTTCATCAAAAGGAATAGAAGTTGACAGATCTAAAATCGATCTAATTGCTAACTTACCAACACCAAAATCAGTTAAAGATATTAGATCATTTTTAGGACATGCGGGTTTTTATAGAAGGTTCATAAAAAACTTTAGCACAATTTCTAGACCAATATGTAACCTTTTATTAAAAGATGCAGTATTCGAATGGGCCGATTCTTGTGAAAAAGCTTTTGTAATACTTAAAAAAATGCTCACTTCTGCACCTATTATGCAACCTCCCGATTGGACCTTGCCTTTTGAAATTATGTGTGATGCTAGTGATTATGTTGTTGGAGCTGTTTTAGGACAGAGAAAAGATAAGAAACCTTATGTGATATATTACGCAAGTAAAACTCTAAACAATGCTCAAATGAATTATTCTACCACTGAAAAAGAATTGCTTGCTGTAGTATTTGCACTAGAAAATTTTAGGTCTTATCTTGTTGGTTCCCCTATTCTTGTGTATACTGATCATTCAGCTTTAAAATATTTACTAGAAAAAAAATATGCAAAGCCCAGGTTAATTAGGTGGATACTTTTACTCCAAGAATTTGATATTATAATTAAAGATAAAAAGGGGGTAGAAAATGTAGTTGCTGACCACTTATCCAGGCTTACATGTGACGCATCTTTTGAGACAAGCCCCATAAATGACTCTTTTCCCGATTAACAATTGTTCACCGTATCTAGCGATCCATGGTTTGCGGATATTGCTAACTTTCTTACGACAGGTCAAATTCCAATTCATTGGAATGCTCAAGATAAGAAGAAATTTTTTTGGGAGGTGAGAAATTTCTTTTGGGATGATCCATATCTTTTTAAATATTGTCCTGACCAAATAATAAGAAGATGTGTCCCGGATAATGAAATTCAAAGCATAATAAACTTTTCTCACTCAGAAGCTTGTGTGGGCACTTTTCATCAAGAAAAACCGCTGCTAAAATATTACAGTGTGGATTTTATTGGCCGACACTTTTCAAAGATACACATGAATTTTGCAAATCTTGTGATAGGTGTCAGAGAATGGGGGGTATAACTCATAGAAATATGATGCCATTAAATCCTATTTTAATTGTTGAAGTGTTTGATTTTTGGGGAATTGATTTTATGGGTCCTTTTAATCCACCATCTTTTGGTTATCAATACATTTTAGTTGGAGTTGACTATGTTTCAAAATGGATCGAGGCAATCCCTTGTAAAAATAACGATCATAAAATTGTGTTAAATTTTTTAAAGGAAAATATATTTTCAAGATTTAGAATGCCTCGTGCAATAATAAGTGACGGAGGTTCACACTTTTGTAATAAACCTTTTGAAAATATAATGAAAAAATATGGAATTCATCACAAAGTATCCACCCCATATCACCCAAATACTAGTGGACAAGCTGAACTTGCTAATAGGGAGATAAAACATATCTTGGAAAAGACAGTTAATCTAAATCGAAAAGATTGGTCACTTAGATTAACAGATGCATTGTGGGCTTATCAGACAGCATTCAAAACAATCCTTGGTATGTCTCCTTATCGACTTGTCTATGGAAAACCATGTCATTTACCTGTTGAAATAGAACATAAAGCTTTTTGGGCCATCAAAGCATTCAATTTTAATAGAGAAAAAGCTAGTTCTCTAAGAAAACTCCAGTTAAATGAATTGGAAGAAATTAGGAATGAAGCATATGAAAATTCTAGAATTTACAAAGAAAAAATGACAGTATTTCATGACAAACACATTGTTAGAAAAACCTTTGAAATTGGGCAAAAAAATCTTTTGTATAATTCTAGATTACATTTGTTTCCTGGAAATTGCGTTCAAAATGGTCAGACCCTTTTGTTGTAAAAACTGTTTTCTCAAATGGAGCAGTTGAAATTGAGAATCCAAGAACGGGTGACATATTTAAAGTTAATGGATAACGATTAAAAGCATACCTCGGAGGTTTTACAAAAGAAATTGAGTCAACACCTTTAACTAATCCTGTATATTCGACTTAATTTGTTCTTTAATTTTCCCGGTATAAATGGCGGATTCGGTACTCCGTGACTTTAGAGTCAGAAGTTCAGTTGCCCATAAAAACTGAGTGTACATAATTTTTTTTTTATATATATATATACACGCTCTACTCATCTCCTCCAACGGTCATAAACGGCCATATTTTCAAAATTTTACTCTATAAATACTTCATTCTACTCTTATCTCATATACACACTTATTTGAATATTCATCTACTCAACCAAAATGTGGAAAATATTTCTTTTCATCATCACCCTTGTTTACATTTTCACGCTCATGTGTTGCTATTATCAGGGAGAAAAATTTGGTGCATTTTCTCTATTTGTCATGACACTCGATGTACAAGTTATAGTTTTATTTTGGGCAGTAGCATTTTTATGATTATTATGTAATGTCTTGAAATTTGAATAAATCTTTAATTTTGTTTCCCTGATCTTTGCACAGAACTCTCAAATTGATACTATGGATGCGACTATTGCTTCTTTGAATACACATTTTCCTTACTTCGGTAAAAATGATGTAATTAAAATATATCATGCTCGATGTGAGAGGTTGAGGTTACTAATGATTAAGAAAATTCCGGTTGATTTACGTTGGTTGATTAAAGCAAAAGTTAGGTTTGAAGGTGAATTTCCTAATTCATTTGTTCCACGCTTAGCTGGTTTGAGTAAAAGTTCATATTCTAAAAGACGAAGAGCTAAAAGAATGGGTATTTGCAATAAGTGTGCTAGATGGACTTGTAACACTCGTTGTAGGAATATAGGATTTGCATCCAGAAATCGATGCGACAAGATAGATTTCATTAAGAATGGGTTGAGTAAGGAGTCTTTGGATAATATTCGATTGACTCTTGATACACATTCTTGTGGAATGGTGCAACGAACCATTATCGATTTATGGGATGACTTCAAAAAAGAATATGCACTTAGTCTTGGGAATCTGACGTTAAAAGACCTTGTTTGCCAATTTTTAAGAAAATTGGATGGGAAGCATATCCCCAACTCATAGAAGGTGTTTAAGCCGTTTCTGGACGTAAAACCAGAGGAAGATGTGAGCCACAATCACAACTATTGTCCCCGAGTGGGACCCTTAATTTTAAACATAATTTTACTTTTAGTAAGTATTTGCATCTAGAACCGTATCTTGTAAGCTTTATTTATTTTATTTTATTTTTCTTTCACTTTTCCATTATATATAACCAGTTGTTTTATCACAACTCAAATCATCTTTGAAAAAGGACTAGATATGGCAACATCATCTTCTAAAAAAATAGCTTATATTTGTGTATTAGGTGGGACTAGACCTGGTTATAATATTGGATTTTCTTTAATAGCAAATAACGTTGGTAGTATGCTAGCACGAAGAAAGATCAATGTTGTATACGAAGGTGGTACACTTGGTTTAATAGGTAATACTGCCATCGTCACATCTTTTGGAGGGTCTAGCATTTTAGGAATTGTTCACAGTTCTATTAAAAGATTTATTGGCAAAACACTTGGTAAGAAAATAGAAATTTCATCTATACTTGAAAGGTTGCCAAAGTTATTGGAACACTCCGATGCCTTCATAGCTCTTCCAGGTGGACTTGGTACTTTTGAAGATATTCTTCATATTGTTTCTTGGCTATCGTTAAATATTCATTCAAAGTCTATTGGAATATTAAATATAAATGGTTTTTATGATGGGTTACTAACTTTGTTAGATCATGCAGTGCAACAAGGTTTCATGACAGAGCCGATAAGTTAACTCTTCATATCAGATTCTGATCCAGAACAATTAATTGAGAAACTTCATGTCTTTGAGTTTAATAATAGCTCAATTGCTTCTCAAATAGATTGGTTTGGGGACCGTGCTAAAAAGAGAAAGGTTGATTTAGATTTACAGCTCTCACTCTAAATGTTAGAAATAATTTTTTTCTTTGTTTGTGTTTGTATTTCAAGTTTTCTTCCTTCAAGTTTTTTTTCTTTCCTGTGGAGTCAGGTAATATCTTCTAATTTTTGCTACACCAACTTTAACCATTGAGGACAATGTGTTGGTTAGGTTGGGGGGGGGGGGAGGATTAGTTGAATAACCTATTAAAAAAAAGGTAAATAAAAATTAAAGTATTATTCTCCTACAAAGACGGCAGAGTAAGGGGTAAACCAACCCCTGAGACGCATCAAAAACAAAAACATTTTAAACTTACTTGAACTCCTTAACTTCAATATGTTAAATTTAATAAACTTAAAACAGTTCTCTTCTATTTTGAGTCGAGTATTATCTAATAGTTGTTTATAAGTCATCTTCTTCTCATACACAGTTAGTGACAAAAGATTATGGATTGTACACTGAATAATTATACTAGTCTCTCTGTTTTGCAAATAGTTGCAATTAATTGATTGGGTTAAAAAAAAGAAATAGAAACAAGATCTACATTAAAGTATTCCAATTATTGTTTTGTAAATAACCTACCTTGTGAGAATTTGTGCCTAAATATCATACTCGAACATTCTTTCTTGGTGTGATGCTCGGTCATAAATTGTGTTCTTCAGAACTTGTTTTGAATCTGTCTCCGTTTCTTTGCATGCATACATGAGAATGATGAAGGCAATTAGGATTTACCCTATTTTTCCTATAAAAAGTACCTTAAATTTTATCCTCTAATAATCCCCTTTGAGCCTAAATAACCCTTCTTCTGTGATTGAACCATTTTTTGTGAAAAAAAAATCATGATTTTCTATCTTCAAGGAATGTGTAACTTGAATTAATCTTGTGGAGTAATGGTTTGTTCATGAAAAAAAAAACAAAAAAAAAAAGAAAAAAAAAGAAAAAAAATCAGAAAAAGAAGAAAAAAAGAGAATTTTGTGGAAGGTGAACGATGGAGTTGAAGAAACTAAAAGGTGTGAAGTAGAGCTTAAATGAAACTGTTATTACATGGTTAATTCATCGTTACACATCTTCTTTGGTTTAAGCCCAGAGCCAAATATGTTTCCATCCTCGTCTTAAGCCTCATCATAACCCACCAAAGACCTTCTGACTTATATTACATGCAATGTTAACTGACTGATAGATGTATAACCAAGCTTATGGTAGAAACATTTATGATTCAGAGTTTGAGCGTAAACACTAGCCACTTGGAGAGATGCCAGAGTGAGAGATCTACAAACAAGAGTTGTTTGCTTTAATGAATATCTTGTTTTTAAAAAATAATATATAAATTTATATAATAATAACCCATCAAGAAAATTGTCACCTAAGTGAAACATTGAGATAGTGAGTTATGATGTGAGCTTCATACCTTTTAGTCATCTAATTTGAGCACAACAGAGGAAGACTACTAAACTACTTATTTAGATAGTATTAGATATTAAATGGTTTTGAAATTAAATAGTTTATTAATTTGAATATATTAGAAGAAGGAATTGGTAATAACAAATTTACATAATAATAATTTATTTTGCGCTTTTATCACTAGGGACTAGTAATAAGCTGGTTGGAGGTTGTGATTAGTGTTTATTTTTATATATGTTATATCCGTTTTATGTATTGTTTTGAGTATTATCATATATTATTTGTAGCATATTCATATATATAATTTCGTACGTTATAGTTTAATATTAAATATCTAATTTTCTATAAATGGAAAACATAAGCATGATTTAACATGGCTAGTATATGTATTGATTATTCCTAAGATCATAACTTGAGTTATATTTATTCAAATGATATGATATTGATGATGTTGGACACCTAAGACCAGTATCTCTCCACAGTATTGTTCTCATTTCGTTTCCATACAAAAATCCATTTATATCCTACAGGGATAGCGCGCGCGGGTGTACGAACGATAGAGCCAAATACTTTTCTTTTATTTAGCGATGCGAGCTCTGCTTCAATTGCCTCTTTCCATTTTACCCAATCGGAGCGCTTCCGTCACTCAACTATTATTTTGGGTTCCTGATCTAGATCGTTATTTATAATGGAAAGAGCAATTGTCGCTGCAAATGTATCATCGACGACAGTAATATTTCTATTATAAGTTTCTCCTTCTTCATTTCCCAGTGTATCTATATCTGGTCGTTCCGCAGTCCTAGTGCATTGAATATTTTGTACACGTGCTTCATTACTAGGACGCTGTCTTTTGGACGAAACTCTTTTGGAGACTTCAAGTTTTCTAGATGAATCTTTTCTTGAGATTTCACGTTTGACTGACCAGTTTTGCTAGCTTTCCTTTTAGGTGTGTTTGTATCGTTTATAGGTCCTTTATGCTTCTGGCGTGTGGGGGCATGCATACTTGATTTACTTGGGACCTCAACCCTTTGGGGTGCATTTATTGCAGGTATATGCGATTTAGTTACACCTCTATGGTCAGTAAATGCGTCTGGCAGATTGTTTGCTAAATTTTACAAGTTAATGATCTTCTGAACTTCCAATTCAGATTGACTAGTGCATGGATCTAGATACTGAAGATCACTTACGTTCCACGTAAGTTCCCGACATTCATTCAATTTTGAATTCAGATCTTCCCCTAATGTCGAGAAGTGATCTTCATCGAACGTGCAGCCAGCGAATCGGGCCATTAATTGATCATCGGACAAAGTTTTTACGTATTTCAGGATGGATGGAGAGTCAAATCCAACGTAAATACCTAGCTTTCTTTTGTGGGCCCATAGAGGTACGCTTCGGTAATGTTATCGGAACATACACCGCACATCCAAATATACGCAGATGGGAAATATTAGGTTTTTTCCCATGCACTAGCTGTAGAGGGGTGATCATTATATACAGTTGGACGGATTTGTATCAGATGTGATGCATGTAGGACTGCATGCCCCCAGCATGAAGTGGGTAATTCAGAGTTCATAAGTAATGGTCTAGCGATAAGTTTGATACGTTTTATAAGAGCTTCAACAAGATCATTTTGGGTGTGGACGTAAGGGATGGAATGCTCCACTTTAATTTCTAGAGCCATACAGTAATCTATAAAGGCTTTTGAGGTAAACTCAGCAGCATTATCCATATGAATTGATTTTATTGGATAATCTGGGAACTGAGCTCGAAGCTCAATAGTTTTCGCAATAAGCTTGGCAAAAGCTTGATTGTGGGTAGACATCAAACAAACATATGTCCACCTAGTGGAGGCATAAATTAAGACCATGAAATATCGAAATGATCCTGATGCTGGGTAAATCGGTCCACAAATGTCTCCATGAATCCGTTCAAGGAAAACCAGAGATTCAAGTCCCACCTTGGTGCGCGACGGACGCACTATTAACTTACCCTTTGAACATGCATCACATATAAATTCATCGACAGGGGGATTCTATTATTCGAAATATTATGACCAATGGAATTAGATAGAATCCTACATATCATTGTTTATCCTGGATGACCAAACCGCTGATGCCATAATTTAAAAGAGTTTGGGTCATGAAATTTCATACTCATGGCTATATGGAGATTAGACGACCGAATGTAGGAATAGTACAATTCGGAAGAGAAGAAGGGAAGTTTTTCAATAATTTGCTTACGGCTACCTCGAGAAATAATCATCAAAAGGTATTCATTATTATTCTCAGTTTCAGTTTCAATGTGATAGTCATTAGTTCCCATGTCTTTAAAACTGAGAAGGGTACGCTTCGATTATGGAAACAACGAAGCATTATCAATTATGAGTTCGGTGCCCATAGGGAGGATGAAAGAGGCTCTTCCGGAGCCCACTATCATGATATTATCATTGGCTATCGTAGTTACACTTTCTTTTCTTTCTATCAAGTTGTGAAAATACTTCATATCTCTTAAGACTATGTGTGTGGTGGCGCTATCTACCAAATATAATCACAGTTTGTATCCATCATGCCAGAGGAAAAAGCCCAAACCTAATAGCTGATATGTTTACAAGGCATGTATAAGAATAACAATATCCACAAAGTATAACGAATATCATATATTAAAGTAAACATGTCAAAACTAAATTATAAATGTCATTCCAAAGATGAAATAAAGTATCTAAAAACAGGATCCATATAAAAAGGTCTTAATAAAAAATAAAGGACTAAAAATGATCAAATATTCGAATCACTCATTATCTCCATAGTCTTTGAGCTCCAAGCCCAAGAGATCGTCGTTGTCATGGTCATATTCTGCTTCAGGTTGGCTGGCATGGTAAGATTCGACCTTAGAGGCCTTCCCCTTGTTGTCCTTTTGCTGCTTTTGATAAGCCTCAACCAAATGCTTAAGAGTGCGACACGTGCGAGACCAATAGCCTTTGAATCCGCATCTGTAGCAGGACTGCTCAACCTTGTCTTGAGAGCCAGATTTTTGTGGAGCGGAATTCGTGTTGGGTATACCCTTTCTACGATTTTGAGCTTGATTGTCGTTCGAGGTTCCTGGACCACCAGATTTACTACAACATCGGCCTTTTCCTCGAGTTCATTTACTTCCTCTCCCCCTTCCACGCTTGCGACCACTCATATTTCTTTGAGCTATAGCATGTGCTTCGGGCATTGCTTGTGAGTCAACCGGTCTCGAATTATGATTCTTTATAAGAAGTTGGTTGTGTTTTTCTGCTACTAGAAGTGCAGAAATTAGCTCGGAGTGTGAAGTGTAAATTTTGGCCCTGTACTGCTGCTGGAGTACAAGGTGCTAGTGTGGAACGTTGATAGAGTTTTTTGTATCAACTCGGCCTCAGTTATCTCTTGCTTGCATAGCTTTAACTGAGCTACAATACAGTGTAAGACTGAATTGTATTCCGTCACAGACTTAAAGTCTTGAAAGTGGAGATTTAGCCAATCGTATTGTGCCTGAGGGAGGAGTATATCATTTTGTTGTTGGAATCGGTCCTTCGGGGACTTCCACAACGCTCCGGGTTCCTTTTCAGTGAGGTATTCATTCTTCAGATCCTTATTCAAGTGATGCCTGAGAAAAATCAACGATTTTGCCTTCTGGGCGTTAGTGGATTCTGAACCCTCGACAATTATTCCACTCAACTCAGTTGAGTCTAGATGGATCTCAACATCTAGAGCCCGTGTCAGGTAATTACTACCATCAAGAGCAAGCTCAACGAATTCTCTCTTGGTAATATCAGACATTCTCACTACAATATTTAAAGTGACATGGTGAGTTTTTTGACCTTTTGTTGACAACGGAGAAATAAAAATTTATTTGATCACGTTTCAAGCACATAGGAATAAGAATTGGGTGTCGTTTACCCAAAACATAATACGGTCCGACAAGTACTGGGCGTCGCCTACCCAGACAATTTATGCGGACTGTAAAATAAGGACTATGTGCAAAAGTAATAATGCATGCAAGAGAATTAATCATAAAAACATGCGCATATAGAAATTAAGCACACATAAAAAAAATATTGAGAACTAATTTTAAAATAAATTCCAAAAATTTTGAGCTTAATTATTATGCAAAGAATTATTACTTTTTATTTTTCAAGTATTTTCGGAACTTGATGAGTTAAAATGAGGGCATAAAGTGTATTAAAAATTAATATGAGGCCCAAAAAAATAAATAGTACGGTCCAATTTTTTAAAAAAATAGCCCAAAAAGTAAAAAAAAAAAAAACCGGTTCCAGCCCATAAGGAGGGCTGCAGGCCCAAATAAATGATTTTTTTATTTGTTTTAGGGCGGCCCAATTCTCATTGGGCCTATTTTGCCCATGAATGGGCAGGGTGACTTGAACCGAAAATACTAACTTTTTACTAGTAGTTTCCCCGCAAGCGTACGGATTCACTGTAGTATCAGCAAGTATAGTGATCAAGTATATCGTACCCAAGGGAAGGAATTTATGCGAATAGATCCCTGAAGATCTACGCGTCGTAATCAATTTGAGTGTATGTTTTTGGCTTTTTTAAGAAATTAATGTTGGGAAAATAGGGGTGCCCAAAATCTATTCGGGTTGAAATTTAAATACGAATTTAAATACAATTATTACTAGCATGAATTAATCCTAATTAATTCAAATAATAATTCCAACAATAAATTTTCATCATGCATGTTGAATTAATTCACATATTAACTATGGCGGAATAAACAAGTAAATATGTGATTAACGTACCTCTTGTAGAATTGGCCTTTGGATAAACAGGACAATCACGATCTCGCTCTATCGACCCAAAAACCTTCTCAAGTATTTCCCTTTCACCTCACTTGATCACCGGTGGGAGATGCTTTCAAGTAATTTAATAAACTAAGGGAAAATAAAAATATCTATGCTTTTGATTTTTCCAACACATGGAATTATGTACTTGGGGATGAAATAATCATCCCCTATTTATAGAGGGTAGGGGCCGAAATTTTCAAGTAAAATATGGGCTTGGAGAAAATCTTTTCTTAGCCTCTAAGAAATCTTGAATATATCTCATATATTCTTTTCTCCAAAATAAAATATTCCACAAAAATCCCACCCTCCTAAATAGGTGTAATTTTCGAAAATAATTAAGAGGAAATCCCAAGATTTGGATCTTCTTGAATATATGAGATATTCTTGTATTCCAAGAATACATATCTTCCATAATATATTTCCAAGAAAATCAACAAAATCCAATCTCTTTTAAATACACAATTTTCGAAAATTAATGGATAAAATCAGCAATATATTTTCTTTTTATTTTAATCACCTTATCATTATTGGGCTACTTAATGGGCTACTTGAGGGGCCTTTAAGGAAAATTAAGATTGGACCTCCTAATGGACTTCTGAATTTCAATATTGAGCCCCAATATAATTCAGCCCATTAATATTAATTATTACCACTAATAAATTAATATTGCACCATCCATCTTAATCCATATTACGATAATATGGGCTCCCGGTTATTATTTCCCGCATTTAAGATTATCAAGTCCATTAATTAATTAAGCTTCTGAATAGCTCTAAATTAATTAATATATTTCACCTTGGAGTAAAGACAGTTCAACATTATTATTCGTACCGAAGAAACTAATTCTTCACTTGCAAGATTTGGTACAATAAAACTTCTGAGCCCACCAAGGGGACTAATCACACGAGCCGTACTCGCACGCGTTTCTCCGTATTAAATCTTAGCAACCGTCGTATGATTAATATTACTGCCCAAGACACAAAGTTCGAAGTCACAATGATTCTCACCCAACATGAATCAAAGCAGTAACCATTAAGCACACACGATCCTATTTAAGTGACAGAGATTAAGAAATCAACAACCACTGAGGTCTAATTCTTCACCTTTCAGAACAGAAGAATTTATCCTCGCTGTAGGTCCTCTTCAACACATACTAAATGTGCTAGTGCAATCTCTTAGTCAAGACAGACCAATCTGAGCCTTACACATTGACCTTTCACGGTGGATTGTTCAATTCCACCTCGGTCGTGAAAATGTACGTTTAGTTACAAGTAAACTGTTAATGTTGTCTTCCGTGATCGGGTATCACCACATTAACTACAATGTAACATGTACTATATATTGAACGGTTTGCAATAGAAATTCAACATTCAATCATAACTAAAGCAAATGCGATAAAAGAATTATTCTCATAACCAAGTATTTGATACACGAGTTATACAAAGTAAAAGCATACTTTCACGTATAACTCCAACAATCTCCCACTTATACTTAAAGTCTGCTTTTAGTATACATCACGCATGTCTTAGTGTAGTAGCTCTACGTGACATCTCATGTCAACCTACACTAACCTAATAATTCATCCCACTTATACTTAAAGCAGATTAGCAATAGTCTTGACTCCCATTCCATCCACATGTCTCTCGAATGTACTCTGAGGCAGACCCTTTGTGAATGGATCCGCTAGGTTGTCACCCGATGCTATCTTTGCCACCTCTATATCTTCTCTCTTAACTATTTCTCGTATAAGATGGTATTTTCTTTCTATATATTTGCTGGCCTTGTGGGCTCTCGGTTCCTTTGAATTTGCAACTGCTCCGGCATTGTCACAAAAGACAGTTATCTTGTCGGGCAAATTCGGACCAAACTGCCTCTTTCGCTGCTTCACAAGCAGCTACATACTCGGCTTCCATGGTCGAATCGGCGATGCATTTCTGCTTTACGCTTCTCCATGAAATGGCTCCTCCTCCCATGCAAAACACACTACCCGAGGTTGACTTTCTTGAGTCTATGTCTGATTGGAAATCCGAGTCCGTGTATCCTACGGGAACTTGACTATCTGACTGGTAAATTAGCATCCGCTCACGAGTTCTTTTCAGATACCTCAAGATGCACTTTACGGCAGTCCAATGGTCTTTCCCGGGACTACTTTGATATCTCGCCACCATGCCCACGGCAAAGCAGATATCCGGTCTCGTACACAGCATTGTATACATAAGGCTTCCTACGGCTGAAGCGTACGAAACACCTTTCATGTCATCTATCTGCGCTTGCGTCTTATGGCTCATTTCTTTCGATAGATGGATTCCGTGTCTAAAAGGTACAAAACCTTTCTTGGAATCTTGCATGCTGAAACGCTTCAAAACAATGTCAATGTATGAAGCTTGCGATAAGCCCAACATCCTCTTCTTGCGATCGCGAGTGATCTTGATCCCAAGGATGTGACCGGCTTCCCCTAAGTCCTTCATATCAAATTGTTTTGACAGCCATACCTTTACATCTGACAATACCTTTACATTGTTTCCAATGAGCAGAATATCGTCTACGTATAATACTAAGAATACCACCGCAGTTCCGTCACGCTTCTTATACACACAACTTTCGAACTCGTTTTGATCAAACTCATAAGACTTAATCACTTGATAAAAACACTGGTTCCAAGTACGCGATGCTTGCTTAAGTCCATAAATGGATCTCTTAAGCTTGCATACGAGATTCTCTTAGCCTTTTTCAATGAAATCTTTGGGTTGTTTCATATAGATATCTATCCCGTCAAGACTTCAGTTAAGGAAAGCCGTCTTGACATCCATTTGCCAGATCTCGTAATCTAGGTGCACAGCGATCGACAAGAGAATACGGATGGACTTAAGCATAGCTACAGGCGAAATGGTCTCCTCATAATCGATCCCTTCTTTATGAGTATACCCTTTGGCCACAAGCCTCGCTTTGAAGGTCTCTACCCTTCCATCCGGTCCTCTTTTCCTCTTGTACACCCACTTGCATCCAATGGGTTCTACCCCACTGGGTGGCTTGACCAACTCCCACACTTGATTATGATCCATCGAACCCATCTCGGCTTCTATCGCCGTTTGCCACGACTCCGCGTCTTTGTCTTAGATTGCCTCGTCGTACGTCCATGGGTCTGATTCAACACCGGGAACCAAATCCGAAGATTCTCCTATCCCCATGAATCTCTCGGGTTGCCTAGGAACCCTCCCACTACGACGAGGTTCCGTTTGTGAAGATGTGACGTGTGGTACATCATCTTGTATACTTGGTATCGAGGTTTGACCTCTCAATTCTTCTAAGGTAATTTCACTTTTAGGCTTCCGATTGTTCATATAGTCTTCCTCCAAGAATTTAAAGTGTGTACTTATCACGGTCTTTTGATCCTTGGGACTATAGAACATACACCCTTTCGTTCCCGCAGGGTATCCTATAAACAGCCTTAATTCCAAACGTGGATCCAACTTACCGGCTTCCTTGTCTAGCACGTATGCCGGACAACCCCAAATCTGCAAATATCTTAGACTGGGCTTGCGCCCGGTCCACAATTCCATTGGGGTTTTAGAAACCGATTTGGATGGCACCAAGTTTAGAATGTAAGCCGCTGTTTCCAAGGCATTACCCCAAAACGACTTGGGTAAATCCGAATAACTCATCATGGATCTGACCATCTCTAAAAGAGTCCGGTTTCTTCGTTCCGCCATACCGTTCTGTTGAGGGGTTCCCGGTGCGGTTAACTGGGATACGATCCCTTCGTCCGATAAGTAGTTCAAGAATTCATCGCTGAGGTATTCGCCTCCACGATCTGATCGTCGAAACTTGATACTCTTTTCCCTATGTTTCTCGGCTTCGGCCTTAAACTCCTTGAACTTATCAAAAGTTTCAGACTTATGCCGCATAAGGTAAATGTACCCATATCTTGAGTAATCGTCAATGAAGGTAACGAAATACTCATACCCCATTCTCGTTTTGATCGTCATTGGACCACACACATCGGTATGAACGAGTTCTAACACTTCCGTGGCTCTATTCCCCTTGGCTCCAAATGCCCTCTTGGTCATCTTACCCTCTAAACAGGATTCACAAGTTGGAAACGGCTCGACTTGGAGTGATTCCAAGGATCCGTCTTTCACCAATCTCTCTATCCGCTTTAGATTAATATGACCTAGTCTAAGATGCCATAGAAGTGTTTCGTTCATCTCCGAATAACGCTTTCTTTTATTACTCGAAATGATCGACATGCTATTAGATTCATTATTTGAGTGGTGTGCACACTTAATCGTATAGAGATTGTTTACCAACATTCCATGACATATAATATCATTCTTAAATGAAATAGTAACAACTTTATTAAAAGTAATTGAATATCCATCAAAAAACAACTTAGAAACTGAAATTAAATTCTTCCTAAAGTTTGGAACGTATAAAACATCTCTTAAAATTAAAACTCTATCTTCAAAAGATAGGTGCACGACTCCCACTGCTTCGGCTGCCACTCTCGTAGCATCCCCCAAAGTGATTGTGATCTCATTCTTGCTAAGTCGCTGGGTTAGCTGGAACCCCTGAAGAGTGAAACAAATATGATCAGTTGCCCCGGTATCCACTACCCAAACGTGGGTAGCATACGCCGCAACATATGTTTCAACGACTAAAGCATGAGACTTACCTTTCTTTCCCGCCTTCTTAGGCTTAGAACATGTCGCCCTCCAATGTCCCTTCTCACCACAATTGAAGCACTTACCCTTAGCAGCTTTCTTTCCACCTCCTTCTCCCTTTGCCTTGGGTTTCGCAACGATTGGATTTGCTTGGGTCTGGCCTTTCGTCCTCTTCCTCTTCTTCCCTCCCTTGGGACCCGAAGAGGAAGACGGACCGTTTGCCACCATAGCAACAGTTTGGTGATCCATTAGAGTCTCTGCCGACACCAAAGCTTGCAAGAGCTCGGGCAAACTATTTGCCCGGTCATTCATTTGATAATTCAACTGAAACTACTCAAAGCTCTTTGGCAGAGAATGGAGAACAAAATCGACCTTAGTAGGGAGGTCAAATTCCGCACCAAGTACTTCCAACTTATTGAGATAACCCATCATCTCGATAACGTGATCCCTTACGGGTGTACCTTCCACCATCTTCAACGAAAGCATCTTTCGCATGGTAATTTGCCTAGCCATATGGTTCTGATGTTGAAACATCGCTTCAAGATTGTGCATTATCTCAGAGGCGGTCTCCATGTGTTGGTGTTGGTGTTGCAACACATCTGACATTGAAGCCAGAATAGTACACCTAGCCATCTCATCGGAGTCAAACCAACTCTTATGCTCTTTCTTAACCGCTTTCGTGGCATCTTCGGCAGGCTCTTGGGGCTTAGGAGTAGTAAGTACCCACTTGTGGTGTTGAGCGGTTAGGACAATATCAAGGTTACGTTTCCAATCAACATAGTTCTCACCAACAAGTTTGTTATCTTTAAGTATACTAAACAGTGGATTAAAAGGTTGCGACATGATGAACTGAGAATAAAACATACATTCATATCAATATCTAGAAAAATACGAAATTATCACATAATTCGATCACATCAATTATATTGAAACCTTAAAACAATATAATCATGCATCAGCCAACATCTCGAAACAATTTAAATGCGCCACGAAGGGTGGTCTATACATTTAAATACATTCAAGCGGATCACAAACTTGAAAGTTACAAATCCTTAATTCAAAACTAATAGTTGGCTCCCACTTTGACCACATAGAAACTGACAGGGACTCCGAGGGGAGTAAGTTAATATCAATTTCCTATGCCTAAGTAATAACCATAATTAAATACAGGATTATTATTTCGCTTTGAGCAAGCCACTCGTGGTGAGGGTCAATACCGCCACTAGTAATAATCCACAATCATCCTTTCAGAATTTATTCATGTGAAACCCGTTCTTTTGGCCGATCCGAGGGGGAAAAGTATTCCAAAAGAACTTCACAAATAAATAAATTATGGAGGCCAAATTAATCTAATTTTAATATCCGGAATAAAATTGCGATTAAATTAAACATACTTAGTAATTTTCGAAAGTAAGGTTTTTCTTGGACAATTAAATTTATGCAAACACATATTAACAAATAATAATAATTGCACGAAATAAAACATCCATCAAAACAAAATTAAACACATTGGAGCACTCAAATCTATTTGTCACAGTTTAATTTCTTCGCATCTTGATGCGAAAAATCATCCTTGTTGCTTTCCGACGTTTGTCTCGACGCGCTCCCACTCGAACAACAACACTTCATCAAAATAGTATCGTTTGGGGTTCGGGACGACGTTTAAAATCACACGAAAAAAAAATGGAACCAAAAAAATTCCACGGCCCGAGATACGGCGCGCGTCGGCCCACGAAGTGGGCCCGCGCGCCTCTCGGCCAGGACAGCCGAGGCGCTGAAGCGCTGCGCGGAGCGCCCCGAGGCGCCAAAGCGCTGCACGGCCGCGCCTGAGGCGCGCGCGCGCTTGCGCGGCGCTGGCCTCCCGTCGCGCGCGGGTCGTGCGCCGTGCACCCCGTACGCCGGTTTTCGCCGTTCGTTCTCATTTTCTTCACCCCTTGCATAATTTTACGTCCATACACGCGCCACGCTTGTATGCATCGTCCGGGTACGCCGTTTTTAATTCTTCGTTCTTCGTCACGATCCGGTTAAAATTTATTTTTTTAAAAAATAAATACTAGATCTAGACTAGTCTATTACAATGATCGAATCAAAATAAAAACAACTAATCTACTCGTGGATTTTCTCACGAGAAAAACAAATTCGAACGAATCGAATTAAAAAACAATTAATTCACACGCATGAAATTAACAACATTAAAACCATGACAATTGGATACCTGCAAAAAAGATCTAGCAATTCTACTATCCAATTTCAATTTAATGTTTAACAATTTAAATTCCAATTTAAAGATCAGAGCCCGAAACCGTGGCTCTGATACCAGTTGTTGGGAAAATAGGGGTGCCCGGAAACTATTCGGGATGAAATTTAAATACGAATTTAAATACAATTATTACTAGCATGAATTAATCCTAATTAATTCAAATAATAATTCCAACAACAAATTTTCATCATGCATGTTGAATTAATTCACATATTAACTATGGCGGAATAAACAAGTAAATATGTGATTAACGTACCTCTTGTAGAATTGGTCTTTGGATAAACGGGACAATCACGATCTCGCTCTATCGACCCAAAAACCTTCTCAAGTATTTCCCTTTCACCTCACTTGATCACCGGTGGGAGATGCTTTCAAGTAATTTAATAAACTAAGGAAAAAAAAAAATATCTATGCTATTGATTTTTCCAACACATGGAATTATGTACTTGGGGATGAAATAATCATCCCCTATTTATAGAGGGTAGGGGCCGAAATTTTCAAGTAAAATATGGGCTTGGAGAAAATCTTTTCTTAGCCTCTAAGAAATCTTGAATATATCCCATATATTCTTTTCTCCAAAATAAAATATTCCACAAAAATCTCACCCTCCTAAATAGGTGTAATTTTCGAAAATAATTAAGAGGAAATCCAAAGATTTGGATCTTCTTGAATATATGAGATATTCTTGTATTCCAAGAATACATATCTTCTATAATATCTTTCCAAGAAAATCAACAAAATCCAATTTCTCTTAAATACACAATTTTCGAAAATTAATGGATAAAATCAGCAATATATTTTCTTTTTATTTTAATCACCTTGTCATTATTGGACTACTTAATGGGCTACTTGAGGGGCCTTTAAGGAGAATTGAGATTGGACCTCCTAATGGACTTCTGAATTTCAATATTGAGCCCCAATATAATTCAGCCCATTAATATTAATTATTACCACTAATAAATTAATATTGCACCATCCATCTTAATCCATATTACGATAATATGGACTCCCGGTTATTATTTCCCGCGTTTAAGATTATCAAGTCCATTAATTAATTAAGCTCCTGAATAGCTCTAAATTAATTAATATATTTCACCTTGGAGTAAAGACAGCTCAACATTACTATTCGTACCGAAGAAACTAATTCTTCACTTGCAAGATTTGGTACAATAAAACTACTGAGCCCACCAAGGGGACTAATCACACGAGCCATACTCGCACGCGTTTCTCCGTATTAAATCTTAGCAACCGTCGTATGATTAATATTACTGCCCAAGACACAAAGTTCGAAGTCACAATAATTCTCACCCAACATGAATCAAATCAGTAACCATTAAGCACACACAGTCCTATTTAAGTGACGGAGATTAAGAAATCAACAACCACTGAGGTCTAATTCTTCACCTTTCAGAACAGAAGAATTTATCCTCGCTGTAGGTCTTCTTCAACACATACTAAATATGCTAGTGCAATCTCTTAGTCAAGACAGACCAATCTGAGCCTTACACATCGACCTTTCACGGTGGATTGTTCAATTCCACCTCGGTCGTGAAAATGTACGTTTAGTTACAAGTAAACTGTTAATGTTGTCTTCCGTGATCGGGTATTACCACATTAACTACAATGTAACATGTACTATATATTGAACGGTTTGCAATAGAAATTCAACATTCATTCATAACTAAAGCAAATGCGATAAAATAATTATTCTCATAACCAAGTGTTTGATACACGAGTTATACAAAGTAAAAGCATACTTTCACGTATAACTCCAACAATTAATTCTAATCTAAATTAAACTAATTAAACTAAAGAATGAATGAAACTAATTAACTAAGGGTTGTATACAAATATGAGATGGTGATGCTCAGGATAGGAATCCCTACGTATACTAACGGAGCCGGTACATAATCAAAATAACTGTGATGTGCAAGAAATAACATAAGTAGAAGATTGTAAGATGAAAAGCTCAAGAATTAAACCCTAATACTTTATCCTATCAATCGACTTCACTAATCCACTAAACAAGTTAATAGATTGTGCTTAATTAAAGAGACTCTAATTTAACTAAGGTGATGCGGTCGTCCTCCCTAGATAAACTGGTAGATGAATTAATCTCTTCTAAACCCTCTCGTTAAGCCTATTAATTATTAAAGAGTGATAAGGTCGTCCTCTCTCTAACACTTTTCGTACGAAATTCAAAGGTAATTCCGGAATTTATTTTAAGCGTTCATTAATTAAGAGAATTAAAACTAAACATCACATGTTACCCTAATTATGTACCAACGTCCTACTTCTACGAGTTCATCCTACCCCAAACATACAAGGGTTTTAGCCTAACATGGTTTTAACGATAGCTAGATCAATTAAACAGACAACGAACGTAAACATGACGATTTGAATTAAATAACTAAAAAGCATAAACAAGGGTTTATAAGAAAGAATTAAAGTCTAAGAACAATATTGAATTAAAGAGAAAATACGAAGTCTCAAGTGTCAAGTATTGAAGAACAAAATATGAAAATAACAAAATCTAAATCTAACTATGAATTCGTAATGTAAAAACCTCAATTAAAAGTAGAATACGCTTGCTCGAACTCTCGGTGCTCTTCTATTTCCAAAAACTATCTCTCTATGTGAAGTGGTATCCAAAAACGTGCTCGAAATGGGTATATATAGGCAACGGGTCGAGTTGGGCATTCATGGGACGAAATCCACGACTTGCTCGAGTAGAGCTCGAGTATAAAGTACTCGAGCAATGCAAGCTCGAGTACTAAAATCTTCCAGAGGCTGAAAAGTACTCGACCACTTTAGCTCGAGTAGTGACTACTCGAGCAACCTCAGCTTGAGTACACTACTCGAGTGCTTGAGTAGTGACTACTCGACCAAGCTCAACATGAGTACTCCAGTGACACTTTTGCTCGAACGAACTAATACTTTTCGTATTTCTTCCATATCTTCTCATCCGGGCATCCGTTTGAGTCGATTCAAAGTCCTAAGAATTCTATTTTTCACCCTCTATCCATCTATGAACATCAAAGAGGTAAATTCATTAGTTCATGAAAATAATACTCAATTGACTCTCAATACTCATCGAAATCAATCAAAACAGGAGCAAATCGAGCTATAAAATCTAACAATTTCATGCCTAATCACAGGGCTGCACGTAGCAGGGCAGTGGGGAAGGAGGCCGCGGCGGGCTTGGGGCGGTGGCATGAGGCTTGCGTTGCGCCGCCGTGTGGCGACGCGGCCTACGACCGTCGTCGCCCAGCGGTGCGCGGCCTTCGGCCGCCGCTCAATGCCTTAGCGGCGGAGCAGTGGAGGAAAAAGAGGCGCGCTTTACGCGGCGGTGCTCGGATTGGAGCTGCGTGGTGGAGGCACGGCCGACGGCCAACAGTCGTCAGGGCTCGCGGTTGTCGAAGCTAGTCTCGCGCACGCGGTGGAGCTCGGGAGGTCCACGACGGCTCACACACGGTGGCCCGCGGTGGTGCTTCGTGCGACGGCTTGGATGTTTGCAGCGGCACTGCACGCGGCGGTGGCGTCCGACCGTGGGCGTAAATAATTTTTTTCTCAATCCGATCAATAACAATTGCAAAAAATAATACATATGCAACGAATAATTTAACTGCACGGTAAAAATCATAGCACATATGAATCTAAAAATTGATACGATAATTAATTATCATGCTATTGAAAAATAAATTGAGATTCGTACCGATTAGCTTCGGGTAGAGACTCGTGCTGATAACGTGTTGTAAATTATAAACGTAAAATAGAAACACCGGTTTGTTTACCCAGTTCACTGATAACGACTACGTCTGGGGGCGTACCAAGCCAGGAGTTTTCACTAATATTTCTGTGTGTATACAATACTGAGTACATGAATCTATTTATAATAGAGAAATCCTAATCTAAACCCTAAAGTCTGTTTGAGTTATTAGACCCATAAGTAATGTCCACATCAAATCTTCTGGATTTGGTATATTAAATTTACTGGATTTACAACATTTTTCAAGAACTATTCTAGAACTAAATAAGAATCCATTATATTTCGTAGACAAAAACATGCATGAATTCGAGTTTCTTCAAATATTAATATTATGTATACACACTAACAATGTTATGCATATTAATTATCATTGTTTTTATAATAGTGATATTTGATAAGTTCAAATTAACCCGGGTTCACAAGAGACCTATTCTATTTTGTATGATGTGCATTATTTTAAGAATGAGTAAATTTTTTGTGAACCCAAATCCACGTGGAATATCTTTTTCAAGTATCACTGTATGTATATAAATTATCATTGTTCAAAAAGTGTTTGATTTTAAACATTGATGATGCACATACATAACAATGATATTTGAAAAATCGAGTTCATGTGAACTAGGATCACTGATTGTCTGTGATTGCATTTATAATCTCAGAATCTCATGTTAGGTTTGTAGGACGGCAAATGATCATGGTCCTGGACTAAACTAGGGTCCGGGTCCATAATCCCAACTAATCTCCCATTTTAAGGACTATTGAATCCTGACAAATATGTGGAATTATTTGTTCTAATGAATTACAATTACCATTTTGTCTTCCATTTTCTATTTTAAGTGATCAATCTACCTTTATTCAAAATATAAATAACTGCTGCCCGATTTATCATCATAAAAAATAACCGCCACCCGATTTATCCCACTTAATCACACAATCCAATCCTACATTCATACTCAATAATCCAATTTAATCCAGTCACTTTCAGTCTAATATCATCTAGTTCAATCTTATATAATTTAATCAAGTTCCATGGAGCAAACGACAAAAAACTATCATCATCCAGTAAATAAAAAAAATTATATAAAATTTAGGGTGAACCAGTTCCATTGTATAAATTTTATATCAATATCTATGATCATTGATTCCATTAGGGTATGTTTGTTTTGGGACTCACACGGATGGACTTTGGACTTTGCAATCCACGCCCCATACGAGTTCGGGATTTAAAATCGGGTTTTCAAATCCCAAACTCAATCCCTACCTATAAACCTATTACTATTTTTCATATAATTAAATACAATCACATCATTACTTTTTTATCATCCACTCAACCTCTCTCCTACTTTTCTCTTACACAATATAATAAAATAATACAACATCAATCACTAATAAACATTGATTTGACATAAAGTAAAATCTCACCCTACTAAAATCTCAAAACAAACATATACTCATATTATTCATCAAGATTTTCACATCCTAAGATCTCAAAGTCATGACTTCCCCCGCACACTTAAATCCCAAAACAAACGTACCCTTACATATTTATGGTATCATGTACTCTCGTGCGCTAGAACTTTCTAAATTTCTAAAGTAGAGAAGGTTTAGAATTTATCAACGTTGTGTGTACTACTGCCCCAAAGAAATGTTCTCATTCCGTAATTTGTCAAAAAAGGGCAAAAAAAAATAAAAAAATAAAAAAATATCAAGTGACTGGTGTAATACAGCATCCAGTAGCGTCACGCCACGTGCTATTTATACCAATTGAAGACCCCTTGAAAGCATTCTTCCACACTCCAGATTCCCGATTCGCTAATACCCGATCCCCTCCCAAGTTTTCCCTCCATTGACGACCTTTTTGAGCTGCTCCAATTTCTCCTTAATTCTCCGCTCTCTCTCTTCCGCGCCCCTATACACACCTCAATTTCGATCGCCAAATTGTTTCTCACCGGCGGTTTATTCGGGGGCGATCGCTAGAAACCTCAGTGAAACTGCCCCCAAATTATGTCGCTCTCCCGGTGAAGGTATTACTGTAATTTGCGTGTTTTCTCTACTTAATTGCATCTATTGACTTGTAACTGGCCTCGTCGTTGTTCTGTTCTCTTCTTCTTTCCAGTGTAATTGGTTTCGATTTGTTAATCCTGGCTTGTCTTCATCTTCAGATTAGGGTTTCCGTTATTTTCTATTTTCTGTTTAAAGTTTCGGCTTATGTGAATCCTAATTTATAAAATTAGGATTCTGTACCATTGTCCAGCCATTTCTTCGTTCTCTCTGGTTTAGTTGTCTAGTGCTTCAGTATCTTCTTCCCAATATATTTTCAACTGTCTGGAAACTTCAATTTTTGCTGTAATACCATTTTTTTAGCTAAATATTTTGCTGTACTACCATTGAAACAAGGACTGTGCTGTTTTTCTTTCTTTCTTTACCGTGATTCCTTTAATATGATTGTTTACCAGCTTTTCGATAGTCCTAGGGTTTCCAGTGTGAGCACGCGAGGTTTATCTTTATATTGATTAGTGAAGGTTTTTTGGGGGTTTATGAACAGTAGAAATGACTAATTTCAGGGGTATTATGGTTAAATATATTACTGTTTATATATTTATGATGTGAGGGTCACTTGTAAAATGTAATTGCAGATTTTGGTATTATCATTATTAGTCTAATTTAACCACATAATTTCCCCCAATTTTGGTATTTCCATTTTAGTATTTGCATGTTTTGGCAATATCTCAGTTTTCTAGGATATCATAAATGATATAAAAATGTTTTCAACATTACAATTTTGTGTCTTGGATAATTTCTTGAAGTAAGATCCACTGAAATGTAAACTAAACAAAGAAGTCCATTAGTGTATTATAAGAATTATGACCTCGTCACAGATCAGGATTCATGGTTTTTATTAGATGAAACTTAAGCAAAAAGCTAACATAACTACTTTGTATTAAATTCCTGTTCCCAATCACACCTGGTGAAAAACATAGCGTTGAACCAAGGAATGCGAACCAACTAAAACTAAACACTCTGTTTTCTGATGTAAAAAGGCTTTGTAAAACTTTTTTTTTTTGTACATGATATTTATATAATGGTGAATGGGAAGTTATTGAAATACGAAGGATTTTTTATATTACATCTAAAATATAACGAAAATAAGTAAGCATCATCTTTATTGCTACTAGATTTATATGTCAGAGGGAAACTCTGTTAATTAAAATGAAAAGGAAGTGATTAGATTTGGAATTCGGATAAACTATTCTCACTCTGGTTTGATTTCTCAACTCTACCTTGGGAAGAATAAAATCTTGTTAATAAAAGAGTGTATTGTTTGTGTCAGGACATTATCAGGTTAGTTTACTTGGATTCGAATAGAGCATTCATGTGAAACCTTCAATTTTTAAAAAAGAAGGAAAAAACACTTTCATTTAAATAAATAAACTAAAAACCCACGAGGTATGATGGAGATGGAGAACATTTAAATGTATCATTTAGGCGACATCACAATAGCTGAATTTTAGAGGCCTTCTCCATGAGGTTTACCTTCCATATTTTTTAGCTTTAAAGAAGCCTTTTGTGAATAATTGAGGCGCGGAATTTTATCATTGTCATAATTATGGATATGGGCCACGTCTCTTATAGACTTGTGATGCTGTAATGCTCTCCAAACTTTCTGCATCCCTTTATAACTTATTGCCGATCAAATCTGATAAGGTCAAAAGCAAGAACATTCGTGATTATGACAATTTATGTTGTCACCAATTAATGGACCCCTTCTCCGGGACTTAAGGAACCTGAAGAACAAAAAGAAATTAATGTATTGAAAAAAAAATGGTTGTTTCGAGTTAAAATGCATGCTGTAGTTAATGATTTTATGTTTCAATAATGAAATTAGGATAGTAAAATGATGGAAACGGTTCATTTGAAAAATTGGGTGAGGTTTTACACTGCTTTTGTTAGTTCTTAAAAGTAATTATGTAATATCAAATCTGAAGACTGTAATCTACAAGAAATCGACTCATTAATAAAGTTTCTTCTTTTTCACCTACTATTGACCTTTTATATTACTGTGGTATACGCCTTTAAATGCATTTATTGTCTGTGATTTCGTACACTCATTTTCAACTTTCAACTTTTGATGAATGTATATATGATGGTTTTTCTTGATAAACTTGCAGCCTGTTCCTTGGATTAGATATTCGGGACCTGCCTTTTCAATTCAGGTACCTCATAAAAATTCTCTCTCTCTCTCTCTCTCTCTTTCTCTCTCCTGTCTCGCGCATGTGGAGCATCCTTGAGTTTTAACTGATTGGTTTTTCTCATAAAATATAGGTAGAAATGCTTGTCTTTCATTTACTTGTGTTTACAATTATACTTGGAGCCTTAGGTTATACATTACGACTGTTATGGATAATGTCTAAAAGTTCAGTATGGGACGGTGATCAAACTATTTGTCATGATGTATCCGACGCTTCATTATTCTGCACAGGTTGCTTTCTGTAATGTGTTGAATAACATTTTTGTTTCGAAAATCATTGCAATTACTTAATTTCTGATTTTAAATTGTATTTCTCAGTAACAAAAGTTTTAATTGTGCTTGAAATTTCAATTGATTTGTATGCTGTAATTGGATGGAGATTAAACTGACGAAAGATAGGAAAAAGTTGCTTTCAGTTGGTTTCTTTCTTTTTTGTTCCATTTGTTGTTTGCTACTCGTTTTATATTCAGCTAGGTCTTTCTGCAGTTATATTATTTTGGATCTATAATTGTAATGTAAACCTTTGTCTTATGATTGCTTTTCAGTTTTCATTATTTTTGCCCCCTCACTTTCACGGTGTCCTGTGCCTTCTCCCTCGATGTATATCTCACCATTATCATCACATCATATTAATTTCTTTAGGAACTTCCGTATTCTCTATAATCGGTCTTTTATTGTGTGACTAATATGGCTATATATTTGTTTTTCTTTATTTATCAGGGTATTTGTTGCTTACTTGAACTGTTTAATTTAATTAATTCATTCTGTGTTTCAGTATAATCTCTGGCAGTAATGAACTACTCCCATATCAGGCGCTAATTGATGGATCCTGATTTCAAGAAATTTGGAAGAGGTGAATTAATTAGATATGAAGCTTGTTACCTTCTGACTTCGCTTGAGCATCTCATTTAATCACTTCAGTTTGTTTCATTAAAAATTTAGACAAGATAATGCATGATATAGTTTTTAGACTGTAGCTGAATGACAATTAAATGCATATCTTGTTAGAATTTTGCTGGATTTAAAATTTTGGGCATCTGATTGGCAACCAGATTATTGACTGAATGACTATCTCATGGTCTTGTTAATTGAATATTATCTGTTTTTGTTTTTTCTATTTATTATCGGTCAACTAGCTATGTTGACTTGTGGGGGTTTATTGTACTGAATGAGGATCAATTTTTTTTTTTTTTTTTTAATATTATGGATGGAGGTTTCAGAAAAGCTGAATCTTGGAATAGTATCTCCTGTAGTGGCTCAGAGCTGACTTGGTAAAAAAAATTTGTGCTTTTGTTGGCAACATCAATTCTGAAGAAAAACTTACTAGAGAAAATTTTGGAATGTAGAAGGGTGATTGTTTAGATACAATTTGAGACTAAACTTACTGATGGAATTGGTGATTGATTTGACAAGACTGAGATAATTTCTCTTTGCTTGATTGTTGATGTGGTTTATAGGGAAAGACTTAAGGAGAAACTTGACTTTCTTAGCACCCTTGTCACTGTCAATTTCTCAAAATCATTCCTTTTATTAGTTTGGATACCTTTGATTTTAGGTTTTTGTTTGTTTGTTTGTTTGTTAGTAAGTTACAGTATATGTACTAAAATGGAAATGTTGGTGTTTCAACTTTCAATTGTGTTTTTATTTATTTAATTCTGACTTTATGAATGTGGTCTGTTCTTAAATAGGGCCTAGAGAACTCACAGGTGCTGTGGATCTTATAAGTCATTACAAGTTGTTGCCACATTATGATTTCTTCTGCAAGAGATCGCTTCCCGTGTCAATATCAGACACTCACTACCTCCACAATGTGGTTGGAGACACAGAAATCAGAAAAGGAGAGGGGATGCAGTTGGGCCAGCTCATTCAAGATACATCTTTATCTAGAGAAACTAATACACGTATACAACCTCTTGAGCTAGAAATTCTTAAAGAAGCCTTTCAACTGAGGGAAACGGCTCCAGTTGATCTTCCTCCTGTGGGTTTCTATGCATTGAATCCCCTCCCCCCCACCCCCCCTCCAACAAAATCTCCTCTTAATGCCTTTTATTTACCATCTATCAAAGTTTGAAGCTCAGTGTTTGCTATCTTTTTAACCAGTCTTATGATGTTTTGTAGTCTGAGAAGGGTGCCCCTACCATTGCTGGGAAATCTAAAGGTGAGTCTAAAGATAAGGAGAAGAAACATAAAAAGCATAAGGACAAAGACAAAGACAAGGATAAAGAGCACAAAAAGCATAAACATCGGCATAAAGATCGAAGCAAAGACAAGGACAAGGAGAAGAAAAAAGACAAAAGTGGACATCATGATTCTGGAAATGACCACTCCAAAAGACATCATGAGAAGGTCTGAAAACAATTTTTTCTGCTAATCTAAATTTGCTGAAAGCAAAATTTACTCTATACTGTGTTATGGAATGCAAAAGTGTGTGTTGTTTTTGTTTGGTGGTTGTGTTTGTATAGAAAATAAGTGGCACCACTATCCTCAGTTGACGTTGTTAAAGCTTTCTTGCCCACGTCTTTTTTCATAGAATGCCTATATTATGTATAGCAAGAAGTTCTGGGGGATTGACTTGCTGGAATCTCAATAATTTTTGCATGAACTTCCTTATATGTTGACAGCCTTACTCATTGTTATAATTTTGATAGACCTTTAAATCAAACTGCTTTCCTGAATATATTTCAGAAGAGGAAGCATGACGGAGATGAGGATGGTAATGATGTCCATAAACACAAGAAAAGTAAGGTAAAAAAGAGAACTGTACTGTTTCCTTCAGTTTTAGTTGATTGCCCTTTTTGCATACATATCAATCTTGTTCCTTCGCATTTCTTTAAATTACAACTAACACTTGAAATTATGCAGCACAAGAGCTCGAAGATAGATGATATGGGAGCAATAAAGGTAGCAGGCTGATAAGTGGTGGTTGATCTTTTAGTTTTGTCATCAAATGTTGGAGTTGATAGGGATTCTTTTCTTACTATTTTCAAGTTACCTAAGGTACATAATTACTTGTTAGTGGAACCTTATATCATCATGTTTCATCTTATTCATCTTAATGATACAGGCTGATAAGTTTAGTGGCTTGGTTAGAAACTTTAAGGCCTCCTATAATTAATACAACTGAGTGGGTAAATATGCGGGTATTCAACAGGCTTAACCTAAGTCAAATCAGTTAAGATTGGGTCAAATTCTAATTGAAATGTATGCAAGTGAGAATAAACTGAGTAGCTTAGAATTATCCATAAATAAACAATAATAAAGTATGTCTTAAGTATCATAACACTGTTATCATAGCATTGTGGTTGGATCACTTGAAAGCAGCGTGTATTTGTGTCTGAATGTAAGGCTGTACAACTCGTGTTTTTGCACCTTTTATCATATACGTAATTTGTCATTAACCTATACGGCCAGCTCCATTCGGTATGGGAATCTACTATCTCTTTTTATGCTCCAACCGGATGGTAACCCTAACACCATTTTTTGTGTTAATTTTGTGGTACACTGTATTTTAATTGAATACTCTAGAACCCAATCAACAATGTAAATCATTTTCTATTTTTTTTGCTGTGCTCAATTCGACAATTTACATGGCTAAAGAATGTTGTCCTGTAACCAATGGTTCGGACAATGCGATTACAGATAGAAATAGCCTGTGTGCATAGTCATACTTTACCCCTATAAGGTGTGCTCTGCTTTTTCATATATTTGTATTTCTCTCTTCCATGCAGAGCTTTATTTGGACTTACTAAAGATTGCCCAGAAGATGAATTCACTAGCTAGAGTGAATTCAAGGTAAAAGAAAAAAAAAAAAAAAAACATTGAAAACGAATTTTCGTGTGTTGTAAGTTGTAACGAGGCTGTTATATTTCTGGTAGAAATATTAGGAAAAGGCTTTTATTCCTTTCATTCTTTGGACATCATGGCCATCATTTTTTTCACCTTATTCCCGAGGTTTTGAGTTAGCCTAATCAGGTTGCACATGTGATAATAGTAAGTGTAGGTGGAAACAGGGGTTGATGTGATCAATTTAAACCTCTGAAGAGGGTAACTGATTTGTAAAGGATGTTGCAATGTGTATTATTTGATAAGTGAAAATAGATAGATACAATTTTACCTGAGGAATCCAACCAATTATTTATTGAACAAAAGCTGAAGCTCTTTCTGAAACTTCCAGATGATACGTTGCTCGTCTTGGAGACGACGTAAAAGCAACTCAGTAATCTCCTTTCATGTCTTTTTGTTAGCTTCAGTTTTTTTTTGTTGAGTTGAGGGATATCTTTGACTGTCGTCCAGTGATCTATTTGTGGTTATTGATTTTGATGTTTTTTGTTGAACCATTTTCTTACTCTGATTTTGTTCGCTCATTTCTCTGTGTGATATGTGATGGTGTAATGATCGACCAGACCGGATGATGAATTCATCTTCTTTCTTATAGGTGTAATATGTGTGTATATATATTTTATCCATGTAAAAGGACTCTTGTATGCACCAGTGAAAAGTACAAGTGGAAATAACTGTTTTTTCAGTGAAAACATCCTATATTAAATGAAATACAAGTTGCATTCGGTGTATAAAAGATATGCTCATGTAAAAATAGGTTTATGTGTATAGCAGATGTTAGGGAAATAATCTATCTAAATATGTAAAAATGGATTTATATATACGTGTGTTTAAAAAAAATATACTCCATTTTTCTTTTCGGGCCGTCCCCAGTAAACTTTCCATTCCATAAATGGTAAACAATAACACTTTATTACATATAAATTTTAACCTTCAAATTCACTAAATATTACAAAAAATGTAATCCATTTATTTTAAAAGTCAACATGTGGCCCACAATATATTAATAAATAAAGGCAAAAACTTGTATGAGACCACCAAATTAACACCTACCCCTACCAAAGTGTTAATGAGTCAATGCCCTAGTTACACTCATTCTCATTGTCTCATGCTATGAGACGGTCTCATACAAAACTTACTCATAAATAAATATATTTTTTTAAACCAGGAGGAAGAAAGCTAGGGAGTATATTATATGTGCGGTATAAAAACAAACTGAATGGGAGAGATTGGGCTAAAAAAGAGTAGGACATTTTTATGGCAGTAGAGTTAGGCCCAGCCCAGTCTATTTAACTTTGGCCCAGGTTAAATACAGTCTTATGTTCGGAATTTTTTTTCAAAAAAAGTAACAATTTTTGGAAAAAAATTCCGAATTTTTTGAAAAAAAATTCCGAAAATTCATATGTTTAGTATTTTTTTTTTTTTTTTTGCATTTACGGAATTTTTTTCTGAAAATTATCAAAATTTTTAGATTTTTTACTTTTTGGCGGAGTGTATTTACAAAAGTTAGGACTGTATATAATATTGGCCTTTAACTTTAGAACTCTTTATCATTTTGAGAAATTTTATATTGGTGCGGTTAAATAAATCCCCAAATATACTATATATATACCCCAAAATTTTTATTGACAAAATTATCCTTTTATTAAATATCAATATTATCCTCACCATTCATAATTATTTATCGCATACATAGACATGAACCATATACATGCATGTCGAGAAGCCCTGAGATTCTGCCTTGTGGTATCAATGACGGCAATTAAGATACACGACAAATCCTTCTCGTTCATCTGATGACATTTCGTGCATCATTAAAAAAAAAAGAAAAAACCTCTATTTTAACAAACGCAAATTAAAACACAAAAATTTGTAAATACAATGATCCGTTTTTAGAACTCAAAGCATGATCCAGTAAATGACAAAAAAAAAAAAAATTAAACAAAAAGATCAAATGATCATGCACATAAAATTGGAGATATGTTTTCTTCGAATTGGATGATTATTTTACTGTAACATTCAACTAGGAGCAAATGAAACTGGAAACTGGATGTTCTTGAATTGAATTAGATTAAATAAAATGTCCTTATCTATGAAATGATGATATTTTGTTTCTCTTATCCCTCTTCTCGATCAGTTCTATTTTTGTCATGCCCTTATTCACCCCTTGCGGTGATGTATCAATGTCGGATTACTGAGTTATGGAATTATCTTTAGACCTTGTGAACAATTTTTTAGAATTAAAAATAAGGGTATAATTATTTAAAATTGGGGTATGAATATTAAAAATAAATTAGTTTTTAATTTTATATGGGGTATAAACAGTAAATAGAGTATGTATAATATATTTAGGGGTTTGTTTAGCCGTGACCATTTTATATTCCTATATTATTTTTAGGGGTATAATTAAGAATAACCGATTTTCATGAATATGTTCCTTTTTCAAAACTTATTTAAACATCGCCCAATTATTTGACTATTAATTGCATTAGGGTTGAAAGGGTTATACTTGATTAGACTTTAAAAAATATTATTAGCTCTACTTAAATTTTCAAATTGAAACATTTAGCAACAACTAATGTCATTCATAAGCTGTGTAAAAAAAAAAAAAAAAAGACGTATTGACAATTATTTTTAATACGAAATTTCTGCAGAAAAGTGATTTTTCTATCATCCTCTGAAAACTTAGAATGACCTACACAAAATTAATTTGGCTTGATACTCATCAAAACGATGTTCGATTCGGTGAATTCTGATACAAAAAAATGCAAGATTAACCCCTTTTCAACACTAACATGTGCTAATAATTATAGAATAGATCTGTTGTGAATCGTGCAATTTAAATAATTTTTTTTATTAATATCAATTATAAAGTGCAGTTGTTTTTAATAAATTATTAGGTGAAAACAACTCTTTAAAATGGATGCAATTGATGCGTACATGATTTTGTCTTAATCATAAGAGTTGAATTAGCTTAGGGCGTGGTTAATTAGCGACTCTTCCATGGTAATGAGAATGAAATTAAAATTAGTGTAATTATAATGGTTAATGAGAACAAAATCACTACATCATCTCTTAAAGTTAATCACTACTCCATTTTAATTACACGCAAATTCTAGGGTGCACTTGGATGCATAGCATGCACTTGGAATTTTGAAATTAATTTTGACCAATTAATATCCAATAAAAACTCGCGAGTCAGGCCCAACCCGACCAAAATTCGCGGGTCTGGCAACAAACAGGGTCGCAAATGGTCGCGCGCACTTCGGACCGATACCCGAAGTTATATCACCAATACCCGAAGTTATATCACCGATACCCGAAGTTATAATCACCAATACCCAAAGTTATATCACCAATACCCGAAGTTATAATCACCAATTCCCGAAGTTATAATCACCAATACCCCAAAACTTATTCACCAATACCCGAAGTTATAATTAGCAATACCCCAAGACTTATTCACCAATACCCGAAGTTATAATCACCAATACCCCAAGACTTATTCATCAATACCCGAAGTTATAATCACCAATACCCCAAGAATTATTCACCAATACCCGAAGTTATAATCACCAATACCCCAAGACTTATTCACCAATACCCGAAGTTATAATCACCAATACCCGAAGTTATAATCACCAATACCCGACGTTATAATCACCAATACCCGAAGTTATAATCACCAATACCCCAAGACTTATTCACCAATACCCGAAGTTATAATCACCAATACCCGAAGTTATAAACACCAATACCCCAAGTTATTATTACCAATACCCCAAGTTATTATCACAAATACCCCAAGTTATATCCCAAAAAATTATTCAACAATACTCTGAGACTTAATCACCAATATCCCAGGTTATAATCAACAATACCCCAATAATAACTCAACACTATCCCAACTTAAAATCACCAATACCCCCAAAAATTACCCTACAATAACAAGATTAAAATTGATACAGAGTTCAAAGACCGAACTAAAAGTACTACCTTTCCTATATCATAGAATTCCTTCTTCCCATGGGTCATCTCAGTTTGATTGATCTAACTGTAATGTCTCTCCGACTAACCATAACATCATTGGGTCATTTGGTTTTATATTTTGGATTAAGGAATCCCAAAATGTAAGTCGTAGAATTTACATGTATTTCGTAGTATGAAACATAGATTTCATGTATAAAATGAATTTACAACACACAATGATCACACTGCAATCGCCACCTTAAACACCCTGTATGACACAAAACTTTTCTTTCTCTCGGCGGCCACCAGAATCGGGCTGAGCACACCGCCGAACACGAGCGACCTTTTTTAAGATTGTTTGTTGGAAAAAAACCAGATCGAGAAGCGGTGTTCCCCGATGTGTATTTCAGCGTCGTTGGTCCACTACCTGTACAGAACTGCCCGCGTCAATGGAAGGAGAAGAGAGGAACCCGACCCGGTTTCAGATCCGCGAATTTTTTCTGGATCTTAAAGTCAAAATTGATTTTAAATTAGAGTGCAAAATCCAAGTGCATAGTATGCACTTGGATGCACCCTAGAACTACTCTTAATTACATTATTCTCTTCCTACAATCATCTTCAGCAATTACTCCCATATTCCTCTATTAACAATCATTAGTTGTCCACTTCTATTCCAAAATTGAGACTAGTAATAAAATCACAATTTGTAACAATTATCCGCCCATCATATCATTTTTATTATGAGAATATAAATGGAAAATAATTTTCATTTCTATTATTATTGAGGAGTTGTTAACCAAACGTCTTTACATCTGTACATATTTTAATTAAGGGTTTTTGTAAAACATATTAATTTGGATATAAGTTAATATTTAGGGAAAATGATTTTTTTTGTCATGTGATTTTATCACTTTTTAATTTCCATCCTATAATTTACACACTTTTTCGTTTTAAAATCAAAATTCGAAAGTTGATGGGATGAAAATTAAAATGTGGTAAAATTACGGAACCCAAAAAAAACCATTTTCTGTGATATTTAATATTTTTTGGTGATTGGGTGGACTTCAATCTATCATTGAACGCTCCCACACCCCACACCCTCTTCCATTTTTTTTTTCCTTTTTTTCAAATACTTTTGTGTTTTTTTCATCTTTTACGCTTCTTGTCCTAACATGAAAAGAAATATTGGCTCTTCACTTTGTAGAAATGACAAAACCCATGCATTCACCAACTTCGTTTCCTTTTGCCTTTCCCTTTTTCTTTACACTTCTTTTTATGGAAGATATTCATTAAAAATAGATTCCTTCTATCCCAATATTATAAATTAGTAATAAATGTATTTGCGAATGTTAGTGTGAGAATATTGTATCATGAATTTTTTATTTCATCATAATTTATCCGGCACATTTTCCTCTAATTAATCGGATAATAATAATAGAGTAGGTATTATATGAAAATGCTTTATAATAAGCTTAACATGAAATAATTTCAAAGTATCATTAATCTCATCAGAAGTATCATTAAATCTGTCGGGGTATCATTGTATGAGTTCAAAAAAATTTAAAACAATTTTCTTGAACTCAGACTAATAATACCTCTGATGAAATTAATGATACTCCCGATAAGATTAATGATACTTTAAAATTGTTTCATGATAAGCTTATCATAAACTATTTTCATATAATACTTTGCCATAATAATAATATATGAGTAACACAAATTACCACCCACCGCTACCAAAGTACCACCCTTCCCTATCAAAATATTAATGAGCCAATATACAAATTATATCTCATTCTATTAACTCATGTCATGAGGCGGTCTCACACAAGACTAGACCTACTTGATAATAATTATACAATTAAAAAAAAAAAACCAGATAATAATTATGAGACGCGTGTTACCCAAAGCTTTATGAAAATATTTATACTCCATATATTAAATTGATCACACCTAATATTTGATCTCTTATTATATATTTATATTTATTTAGTTGTTATGATATACTTATCCATGTTAATATTTGTGACTGTGTTCTCTTTGATTTGTAGAAAGAAAGAGAACAAAGAATTAGTTAAACACTTATTCTGAATTATACGTTATTTAGAACAAGAAGATGGTTATTGAAGAAGATGGAAAAAATGATTCTGCATGAAAGTTATAACGTTGAATACCTTTTGGGGAAAGAATAAGGTTCTTTTACTCCCATGTCATTGTATGCTGAGACAAATCTTAAAATTATATAATAAAAAAAGAAAGTAGAATTAATGATAAGATCAACAACTTTAAAAAAAAAAAAAAAATCCAATCCTTCTTCAAATTTCAATAATTCAGACGATGAAGGATTAATCTCTGAATTTCAATAAAGTAATTAAATCACTCAGTTCTAGTAAAAATAGAAGATTCTTAAAAATTGATGTCACCTTTCATCAAAGTTAGTGTCACATTTTATTTCATGCTTTCATTCAAAGTTAGTGTCACATTTTAATTATATTAGTTTATACGTTCCAGTTATACCTAGTGTTACATTTTAGTTATATTAGTTTGCACATTCTACTTAAAATCATGTTATACTTTTTAGTTAAAATTTGTGTCATATTTCATCATTGTTTCTAGTTGCACAATGCAAGGAGATTGTTTTTTTTTTTTTATAATTATTATCCCAATTAATTAATGTTGTTGATCCTAAAACATCAAGAAACGTCCTTGTTAAAACCCAATATTGCAACCTCAAAAATGATGTACTTTTGTTAATATTTGATGTAATTTATTAATAAAGACATATGCATATACCATTTCAATGTATTGTCTATCTCATTAGAAGTATAGTCGTTAGTGGTCACACCATAAAAGAGGACATTAGGCCCCACTTAATGTTTAGTCCAATCGAGACTTTTGTGTGTATTTTATTTGTTTTTCATTAAATAATCGCTATAATTTGTTTCCTATTTATTTGGTTGGGCAGAAGGCTCTCAACCCAATTCAAGATTGTGTCTTTTCTCAAAACCTTATTATTTACAAAACTTTGGTGTTTCGTAATCACAATAAGTTAAACACACTCATGGTTGTCTTAAGAATACTACTTGATTTAACATGTCCGAAGGGTAACAAGTTTTACGGGTATGCATTTGATAGTAATATTATGTTTAATGAAACAACTAATATTGAATAATATTATATATATTAATTTATAAGAGAGTTATCCTAATTTAAAAAATAAACTGTCGTATATTTATTTTCATATTTAAATTGCAAAACAAGGAAGATCCGTATTATGTGTCAATTGCACTTTCACCACTTTTTTTTTTTCTTTATCTTTATAACTTTTACAACACTTTTTTTTTTTTTGTTCTAATGTTTAGTCTGAATTTTAATTCTTGTTAACTTTCGTCCTTCAATTGACAAAATAGAAGTCAAAAGTTGGGGGAAATGAAAATAATGCAAGGGCAAACAAATATAAAAGAAAAAACGTAGCATTAGGCAAAAAAATATTTAATATGCACCAAAGTGCAACATGCACCTCCATGTATGGGTCATGTTTCAATTCAATTATGTGTATGGATCATATTACGTACAATTCAATTATATCATTGTATATAATCATTTTATATTTTAATTAAGCTAGATCCAATATGTATATTTCAATTATTTTTATCCGTATGTTTAAGTTATATATATTAGCCTGTAAATTTCATTCATATGCTCAACTGTACGGTGCAATTACTGCATATAAGATTGACTCTTTAATAAAATAGAGAAAAAACCTTGCGTAAACAATTGACAACGGCCTAACACAAATTATCGATCACCTCTTACAAAATGTTAATCGACATTTTCTAAATTATGCACCGTGAGAAGTTTGCACACAACACATACTCTGAAATTTAATAAAATATGTAAGGCAGAAACTAATAATTAAAAATGCATGGGTAAAAAAAATATAAAATTAAGAGTGGGGTTATTGTACACCGACTGGACTTAATTGGCATTATGTTGAGAAGCTTGGCAAGTCGAGACCAAAGCCCAGACATAAGGCTTAAACATGGATCCAACTTCCAATTACCGACCATTAATATAATACTCCCTCCGTCCCGCTTTAATTTGCACACTTTTCATATTGGGTTGTCCCACTTAAATTTGCACACTATTAAAAAAAAGAAATATTGATTTACGTGCACACTTACAAACTTATACACATATTTACCCATATGACACTACTTTATTCAAAAAACACACTTTATTAAGAAATGTGTCATCTTGTAGGGTGCAAATTAAGGCGGGACGGAGGGAGTAATAAACTTAACAAAATCAACAATTACCAATCAAAACAATTTCTACGGTTCAAATACATATGAAAGATCTTCGAATAGAAGCCACTTATTATCAAGTTACATTCATCAATATTGGTTAAATATATAATAAAAAAATAAGTAATACTACAAATGACTTTATATTTCCTTTTCAAAATTTTATATTTCATTTTAATTTTTTTTTTATCTTCTAATTTTCGATATTGTGGTGGAACAAATAAAATCAATGTTATTTTCTAAGATAAAAATAAAATAAACACTAAAAGAAAATAGACTTTTAATGACAACAATTATGTCATCTCCTATTATCAGTATTATTTCTCAAGTTAAAAGTCTTTATTATCAAGAATCCTTTGTGATAGGATATATTTTGTCATTAAAGATCATTTTCTGTCATTAAACCCTTTTAACTAAAAAAAAAAAATCATGATTATTGTTATTAATGGTCAAATTTCTTACATTGAAAATAGCATATAAATGGTCATATCTTGAAAGATATAACATTTTAAAATTACCATGCATTTTAATTATGTGACGCAGCGCAAACATGATTAAACATGATAATCCATTGATTCGATATGAATATTAGAATAACACAAATTAAACACGGGAAAAGGAATAAAATCCAATATTTTTAATTCATAAAAAACTGAATAACAACAACTTACATAGCTCCTATTTATAATAAAATTAAACTAGGGTTTTAGGCGTAGCCCTAAAAGCCCGACACACTAATAATTAATTAAAACTTAAATAAAGCCTCAAAACTATAAAATGGATATAATAATAATAATAATAAATAATTAAATACAATCTTTATCTCTATCATTCTCTCCCTCTTCGAAAAGATCCGTCCTCGAATCTGCATGAACCTTTATCTCCAACAATATAATTGAGTCGATCACATGTTTCATCGGAATTGGCCGTGGGTGGGGAGGATGACTTGTAGCCGAAAATACTAACTTTCTACTAGTAGTTTCCCCGCAAGCGTACGAGTTCACTGTAAGTATAAGTAAGTATAACGACCAAGTATATTGTACCCAAGGGATAGAGTGTATGCGAATAGATCCCTGAAGATCTACGCGTCGTAATTAATATGAGTGTATGTTTTTGGTTTTTTTTAAATTAATTAAAAGAAACTAAATTATTCTACGAATGCAAAAAGGAAAACTAAACTAAGAACGTAAGTGTGTGTTTTCAAGTATGAGATGGTGATGCTCAGGATAGGAATTCCTACGTATACTAACAGAGCCGGTACATAATCAAAATAACCGTGACACACAAGAAATAACCTAAGTTAAAGATTGTAAGATGAAAGCTCAAGAATTAAAACCCTAATACTTTATCCTAGCAATCGACTTCACTAATCCACTAACGAGTTAATAGATTGTGCTTAATTAACGAGGTCCTAATTTAAACTAAGGTGGTGCGGTCGTCCTCCTTAGATAAACAGGTGGATTAATTAACCCTTTCTAAACTCTCTCATTAAGTCTACTCGTTGTTAAAGAGAGATAAGGTCGTCCTCTCTCGAATACTTTTCGAACTAAATTCAAAGGTAAAGTTAAGATTGATTCTAAGAATTTATTAATTAAGAGAATTAAAACTAAACGTCACGAATTACCCTAATTACATACCCACAACCTACTTCTACGAGTTCATCCTACCCCAAGCATGCAAGGGTTTTAGCTAGACATGGCTTTTACGGAAACAAGAACAATCGAAGAAGTGACGAACATGAACATAACGATTATAACGAATAAATTATCAAACATAAACTAGGGTTTTGAGAAATAAATGCTAAGAACTGAATTTAAATTAAGAAAATGAAGTCTCAAAGTATTAAAGAACAAAGGTCTAAAGAAACAAAACTAAAAAGTAAAACCGTACTATGAATTCGTAAAGAAAACCTCAAAAATGGAAAACTAAAGCTTGCTCGTCTCTTCTTCTCCAAAAACTAACTCTAAAAGTACTCTCGTATCAAGTGGTATGTCGTGGTGTCAAGTTGTGTGTAAAAACATGCTCGGGACGAGTATATATAAGCATCGGGCCGAATCGTGAACTCATGGGCCGAAAAAGGAATCCGGAAGCACGAATTTTGAAAGTGCTCGAGTAAGCAGGCTCGAGCTGTGTAGCTCGAATGGTGCAAGGGCTCGAGCGGTCCCGCTCGAGCTGGTCGAGTGCTCGAATTTTTCTGCATGTTTTGGGCGCTCGAGCAACACGCTCGAGCGGTGGCGCTCGAGTTGCTCGAATGCGAGAAATCTTCTGTAAGTTTTAGGCGCTCGAGCAACACGCTCGAGCACTAGTGCTCGAGTTGATCCACTCTAGTGACTCCAAAAGTGCTCCAACTAATACTTTTCTTCTTCCGCACTAATACCAATCGTATTTCTTCGATATCTTCTCATTCGGGCCTCCGTTTGAGTCGATTCAAAGTCCTACGAACTTCGTTTTTCATCCTCGCTTCACCTATGAGCATCAAAAAGACAAATTCATCAATGTGTAGAAATAATACTCAATTGACTCTAAATACTCAACAAAATCGACCAAAACTGGGGCATTTCTAACAACGAATTATGACAATTTCATGCCTAATCAGAGGACTGTTGCGACCGGTGGTCTATTGACGGGACGGTGGCAGTGGACACCGGTTGCCGAGAAACACCGTGAATCTTCTCTCGTCTCGGATCGTTGGCGGGTGGTGTCGTTCTATGTATGAGTCAAGGTTTTGGGTAACATTAACAAGTTGGAGGCGTATGGACTCGAGGCCTTGAGCAACAACTGCGAATTGCTCCTGAAGGAGGGCAATATCGTGTTGCCTCAAACTGTGTCTGGGAGGCATTACAGGAGTCGTTACTCACTCTGAATACCAACTGACGCAACACAAACATGATTAAACGTGATAATCCATTGATTCGATATGAATACTGGAATAACACAAATTAAACACGGGAAAAGTGATAAAACCCAATATTTTTAATTCATAAACAACTGAATAACAACCACTTACTGATTAGGCGTGGAATTGTTGTGATTTGTATCCCGATTTGTCCATATTTTGAGTATATTTGATGAGTATTTAGAGCCATTTGAGTACTATTTCCATTAACAAATGAATTTGCCTCTTTGATGCTCATAGATGGATAGAGGATGAAAAATAGAGTATGTAGGGTTTTGATTTGACTCAAACAGACTCCTGGATGAGAAGATATTGAAGAAATACGAAAAGTATTAGTTCGTGCAAAGAAACGTGTCGTTTGGCTCAAAGGAGGAGAGCTCGAGCGAGCCTAGTGACTTGAACGCAAAATACTAGCTATACTAGTAGTTACCCCACAAGAGTATGAGATCCCTGTAGTAAGGGCAAGTATAGGGACCAAGTAAAATCGAACCCAAGGGAAGGTATGTATGCGAATAGAGCCCTGAAGATCTACGCATCGTAATTAATATGAGTGTGTGTTCAGGTTCAAGAATTATGTGAATCTACTCTATATTCTATTACTAATAAAGCAAATAATGAAATCAAGCAAATAACTAAGGGTTTAATCAAATAAGGGATGATGATGCTCAGGATAGGAATCCCTACATATACTAACGGAGCTAGTACGATAACTAAAATAACCGTGATGTGCAAGTATTAATCCTAATTGTACTAAAACTAGGCAATCAACTTCCCTAATTGTTGATGACCTTTTTCAATCAATGGTGATTAGTGGCTGTTTCTATCTAATGAAGATCATCAAACAAGAACTTAGATTGTGGAATATGGCTAAGTAATATTTGAGAGATAAATTTGCAAGAACTTGGGTATGTTATTGAATTTCTTCCCCTTTTCATGCACATGAAGGGGGTATTTATAGATATACAAAGAGGTCATGTGTCACCATCTTGGTGGTTCAGCCATTGGATTTATGCCAAGTGTTAGGACACTTGTACAACATCTAAACTATTGTCCATTGGATGGGTGCCAAGTGTTAAGACACTTGGACCATATCTAGGCTAGTGACCCTTGAGGTTCCCAATGTTGTACTTGGTCTTTGGTAATTACTCAGCTGCTCTCCATGGTGGCTAGTTGCTCGTTTGTACATCTTTGTTGGGTGTTGACGACCCTTAGACTCCAAGTTGCTCGCCTTTTGCTCGTAGTTATTACACGGTTGCTCGCTGCGAAGCTGCTCGCCTATTTGTCTTGGTTTGAGCTTTGCAAAGCTGTTCGCCCAACTTGCTTCACATTAGAACTCCTTGCTAGGCTGCTCGCTTAACGAAGTTGTTAGCTCCTTCCGCTTTTATCCTATTATTGGGTTTAATGATAATCTGTTGATTAAATGCAAAGTTGTTCGCCCACCAACAAGTTGTTCGCCCCATGTTTGTGATCTTTGCACGATTGCTCGCCTGGATGGTCATCATCTTGACCAACTGCTTGTCTTAGCTTCTTGCTCAGCTGCTAGCCTTGGCTCCTCGCACAGCTGCTAGCCTTGGCTCCTCGCACAGCTGCTCGCCTAGGCTCCTCGCACAGCTGCTCGCCTAGGCTCCTCGCACAGCTGCTAGCCTCGGCTCCTCGCACAGCTGCTAGTCTCGGCTCCTCGCACAGCTGCTAGCCTCGGCTCCTCGCACAGCTGCTAGCCTCGGCTCCTCGCACAGCTGCTAGCCTTGGCTCCTTGCTCAGTTGCTCGCTATTAAGTTTGATGTCTTGATTATCTTTCATTGACCCTTTGCTTAGCTGCTCGCCTACCAACAATTGCCCCCTAGCTTGCTCTCATGTTAGGATACAAATTGACTAACTAAGATCAAGCTACGGCTGATATCTTTTTTGACGAAGGGCGAGCAGTCGAGCAGGTGGGATTTGATTTTTCTCGGTGGCGGAAATATCGGGCGAACAACTGGGTGCATCTTTTTGGATGGAGGCGGTTGATTTCCTGAGGCATGGGAGATGAGGCGTCACGTCAGTCACGCGCACTCCCATGTTTGTACATAGGTGGCCTATGAATTTTTGAGATTTTGCATTTTTGACCCCATCTTTTTTCCTTATAAATAGGTTGAACTTTTGCTTCTTTTCTGTTTTTTGTAACCATCGCCGTGCTTCCGGCCACAAATCATCACTGCACTGTCGTCGTGTCGCCGCCATTCTCGTCGCGTTGCCGTCGCTGCCGGTTTTTCCTTGGATATCTTCGATGAGGACGTCAATATTGTGCCCCCTACTTTTGGTGGCCAACCAGAGGAGGTCCCGGCGACGACCAATAATGAAGTTTTTTAGGGTTTGCAATCACTTCCCCTAACTCCAGTAAATGGGGCGGGTACTTCAACTGTTCCCGACGAGCATCCGAGTACTGAGGCGAGCAACACTGCTGGTGCTTCTTTTCCTCCTCCTTGAAGGCTATACATTTTTGTTTACAATAGGACCTATACTCCACTTTCTGTAATCTTATCATTCCTATTGTGATATCTTTTTGACTTTATGAAATGAAGGCCTTTGTTAATTTACAACCTTGTGCACTTATTTCTTTTACTCAGTTGCTCGCCTACTGCTTTGCATACAACTTTGTTGGTTTCTTAAGTGTTCTTTTTATTTTTAAGGTAAACACTTAGTGAAACTTTTAGTCGGTCATTTGGTTCTTATAGAACTTGACCTTTAATTATTTGGGCCCTTGGTCACTTGTGGACTTGACCTTGTATTATATGGGCTCTTGGTCTCTTGTGGACTTAGCCTCGTAGTGGTTTGTGGGTCCTTGGTCCATTATGGACTTGACCTTATTTTTGCATTTAATGAGCTCAGTTGTTCGTCTTATAACAGACTTGTGCTTTGCAAGTTTTGGGCGAGCAACTGAGTAGTTTAGGACTTAGCCTAGCGGCTCATAGGTTTACATCAATATTCCAAATCCAAATGTGCATGACTGTTCGCCTAGCAATGCACAGCTGTTCGCTCAGCGACGCACAGCTGCTCGCTTATATACATAAATTTGCGCAAAAATTTTAAATTTACATAAATTTACAAGGACCTACAAAAGATTTTCATTGTAAAACTTCTAAGACTTACATAACTTTATTGATAGTACTTCTTGAGTAAAGTTGCATTCCAGGAGTACTGGGACGACTTGCCTTCCATGTCTTCAAGGTCATATGTGCCGTTGTGCCACTTATTTGTCACCTTATATGGGCCCTCCCAAGTCGGGCCGAATACTCCTGGTGGTGTTAAAACTTTCCGAAGTACCAAGTCTCCAATTTCGAATTCTCTTGTTTTTACTTGAGAATTGTAGTACTTCGCTGCTCTTTTCTTATAGATTGCATTTTTCAACTCTGCTGTTATTCTTTTTTCTTCAAATAAGTCCAGCTCTGCTGCCAATGCAGAATTGTTTGCCTCTTCGTCAAACGCAGCTGTTCGACCTGTCGGGACTTTCAGCTCAATCGGTATTACTGCTTCCATCCCGAACGCCATTGTGAAAGGTGTTTCGCCTGTACTTGTTCTGTGTGATACTCGGTACGCCCATAACACCTCTGGTAGCTCTTCAGACCACTTCCCGTGCTTGTCAACCAAACGAATCTTCAATATATGTTTGATTATTTTATTCACTGCTTCTACTTGACCGTTTGATTGGGGGTGGTATGGTGTTGAAAAATGTTTCTTCATTCCCCACTTCTCACAAAAATCTCTTATCTTTTTCCCTTCGAACTGTTTTCCGTTGTCCGTCACGATCGCTTGAGGCACCCCGAAGCGACAAACAATGTTTCTCCATATGAAGTTGATCATTTTCTCCTGTGTGATTCGCACAAGCGTTTCTGCCTCAGCCCATTTCGTGTAATAGTCTACTGCCACCACTGCGAATCGAACATTTCCTTTTCCCGGCGGAAAAGGCCCGATGAGGTCAATTCCCCATTTCGCAAATGGCCACAGACTATTGACCGAGATTAGTTCGTGTGGGGGCTTGTGAATGTTTGGGGCGAATAACTGACACCTGTGGCAAGTTCGGGCAACTTTGATTGCGTCCTGGAGGAGGGTCGGCCAGTAATATCCTTGTCTTACGGTCTTGTATGCTAATGCTCGTCCTCCAGCGTGATTCCCGCATATGCCTTCATGGATTTCCTTCAGTACTCCTTGCCCTTGCCCCCTAGCCAAGCATTTCAGAAGTGGGAGTGAGATTCCTCTCTTGTACAGCTGTCCATCCATCATGGTGTACCTTGCTGCTCTCTTGACCAACTTGTTAGCTTCAGACGGGTTGTCTGGCTTTTTGTCATTTTGTAAATACTCAATGATCGGTATCCTCCAGTCGTCCTCTTCGAAATCTTCGTTGACTTGATACATCTTGTAGTCTTCGGTTGACGTCTTGGACATTTTTGTTAGCGTAACTCCTGTTAACTCTGCTGGTCCTGTGCTAGTTGCTAGCCTGGCTAATGCATCTGCTTGAGCATTATTGTCTCTTGGTATCTGTTCGATGTATATTTGTTCGAACAAGGAGGCCAGGTGAGCAACAATCTTTTGATACAAAGCCATGTTCTCATCCTTTGCCTCGTACTCCCCTCGGACTTGGTTGACAATCAATTGTGAATCCCCGAAAATCTGCAGCTTTCTTACTCCAACTGCTAGTGCTAGGCGTAATCCAGCGATCACAGCTTCGTACTCTGCTTCATTATTTGTCGCCATGAACTCGAACCAGACTGCTGAAGTAAAAACTTGCCTGTCTGGGCTTATCAAAACTATACCTGCCCCCGATGCTGTGTTAGTTGACGATCCGTCAACATACATGTGCCAGGGATGGCTATGTCCTCTCGTTGGATCTTGGGGAAAAGTCAGTTCGACTATAAAGTCTGCTAAGGCTTGCCCCTTGATCGCTGTTCGAGGAGCATATGAAATCCCAAACTGACTGATTTCTAATGACCATTTTAGGAGGCGACCAGCCGCATCGGGTCTGTGCAGTATTTGCTTGAGCGGAAACGTTGTCAACACTTCCACCTAGTGGTCGAAAAAATATGGACGAAGTTTCCTGACGCTCATCACTAGTGCATATGCTAGCTTCTCTGTTGGTGAATATCTGAGTTCTGCTTCGTGTAAAGCTTGACTCACATAGTAGATGGGCAGGTGGAACTTTCCTTCTGCTCGAACGAGCACTGAGCTGATTGCTACTTCTGAAGCTGCCAGGTACAAGTATAACTTCTCCCCTGGGATCGGCTTGGCAAGAATTTTCGTGTCACTGGGGTACTCTTTCAGCTGCTCGAACGCTTGTTGACAGGCGTCTGTCCATTGAAACTTTCCCTTCTTGATCGCCTCGAAGAATGGCCTGCACTTATCTCCGGATCTTGAGACGAACCTGCTCAAAGCTGCTAGACATCCGGTTAGCCGTTGGACCTCTTTAACTGATCTGGGTGGCTGCATTTCCATGATCGCTTTCACTTTTACGGGATTTGCTTCGATTCCTCTTTGACTGACTAGATGTCCCAAGAACTTCCCAGAATGGACCCCAAAACTGCTTTTCTTAGGGTTCAGTTTCATGTTGTATGTTCGAAGTATCCCAAACGTTTGAGCTAGATGCTGCAAGTGATCTTCCTTTTTGGAGCTCTTGACAACAATATCATCTACGTACACTTCCATTGTCTTCCCGATGTGATCATCAAACATCTTATTGACCAATCTCTGATATGTAGCTCCAACATTGATTAACCCAAATGGCATTCTCTTCCAGCACAACAAGTTTTTGTTGGTGTAGAACGCCGTATGCTCTTGATCATCGGGATGCATCGCTATTTGATGATATCCTGCGAATGCATCCATGAACGTGAGAAGCTCATGTCCAGCGGTGCTATCAACTAGCTGATCGATGTGGGGCAACGGGAAATTATCTTTTGGGCAGGCGACATTGAGATCTGTGAAGTCGATGCAGAGTCTCCACGCTCCAGTCGCTTTTCTGACCAATACCGGATTCACCACCCATTGCGGGCATAACGCTTGTTTGATTAAGTCGTTATCCAGCAGCTTTTTAACCTCCACGTCGAGCGCTTCGTATTTGTCGGGCCTGAATTTTCTCCTCTTCTGATGGATTGGCTTCTTCCTTGGGTCGATGTTGAGTCTGTGGCAGGCATGTTCTGGGCTGATGCCCACCATGTCTGCATGCGACCATGCGAACACATCGAGGTTTGCTTTAAGAAACTCAATCATGTTGGTCCTGTACGGCTCTGGTAGCTCGGACCCTATGAAGAGTTCTAAGCCCTCTTGGTTCGGGTCGACCCTTACAGTTTCCAACTCTTCGACCGGGGTAGCCCTTCGTTTCTGGCCTTTCCATCTGGGATCAATGATGGGCCCTTCTGCCTTTAACTCATCTTCGATCTCCATTGGTTCTGCTCCCAGTCGTGGCTCGATATCTTCTGCATCGACGCCCGTTGCCATTGTCTGTTTTTCTTCGGTATTGGCTGCAGCAGCTTCTCTACCTCTTGTTTGGACGAACTGTCCGTCTTCGCGTTCCTGCTCATCCTCGTCCAACTGTGCGCCTGCGCACAGCTGCTCGTCAATGTGCGGCTGTTCGTCAGTGCACAGCTGCGCGGCTGTTCGTCTGTGCATGGTTGCTCGTCGACTTCCATTACTTCTGTGTCGATAGAAGTCATGGCCTCGCTATCGCCTTCGTCTTTGCCTGGGCACCTGTCTACCATGTTGGCTTGGTGATCCTTCAATTGTATCTGCAAAAGACACGCACGAGCCTTCTTCTGGTCTCCCTTGACTGTACCTGCACCTTTCTTTGTTGGGAATTTTAAACAATAATAGTACGTTGAAACAACTGCTTTGAATTCATGCAAGAAAGGACGACCAAGGAACCCGTTATAGGTGGACTGTTGGTCTACAACTAAGAAGTCTACCATTCTATTCAGTTTCCTTTCCGGGTCCTCGACCGATACAAGCTCGACTGCCAACGTAACCATTCCTAGCGGGGTGGTCACAACATTTCCGAATCCTACAATTTTGTGATCACAGTCCTTGATGTACTCGGCGCAATCACCTAGCTGGTCCACCGTGCTTTTGAACAGGATGTTCGTATAGGAACCAGTATCGACAAGTAGACGGTGCACTTTTGTCCCCATAATATTGGCGCAAATGACCAACGAGTCATTGTGAGGAGTGAGTACCCCGTCTAAGTCTTTTTCTGAGAAAGTCAGGTCCCCTGTTCGTTTGGTCGATGGGTTCGCACCCACTTCCATCACTTGATCCACTGCTCTCAGTTCCGCTTTCCTTTTTCTTTTTGACGCAGGTGGCCTCCCATCAGAACAACCACCCACCGGTCCGGTGGGTTCCAGCATTAAGATCTCCGGAATTGGCCTTGCTGGGGCTGCTGGGACCTTTCTTCCTTTCTTACCTGTCCTGCTCGGTTGTTCGTCGCTGTCATCGTCATCTGAGCTGGACGGTATTGGTGCTCTCGGTCTCTTGCATGGTTCCCTCTTCACGAACTCAGACAATTTTCCTTTCTCGTAGAACCTCCACAGCTGCTTTAATAAGTCTCGGCATTCACTCGTGAAGTGGCCGATACTTTGATGATATGCACAGTATTTGTTTGGGTTCAGCTTCCCTCTCTCTTGCCTTATCCTCCGTGGCTCTGACAACATCTCCCTGTCTTTAACGTTGTCGTACACAGCGTCCACGGACATGGTAAGGACTTGATTCAACTTTTCTTTCAATTCAGCTCCCTCATTGAACGACTTCATGTTCTTCGGAGCTTTGTAATCACTTCCTCCAGATTTCTTGCCAAACTTCTTTGGATCCGCTTTGTCTCCCATCTCTCTGTGTAGGGCCTCCTGCATCGATACGTGGATTCCAGCTTTGTGTCTGAATTCCGCGTATGTTTTTGGGCAAGTCAAGTGCATCTCCTTCCACAGATCAGTTCCTTTCTTTAGTCCAGCCATCACTGCCACTATCTTCGTGTCTTCACTCACCATCTCGCCCTCCAGTAAGATTTTATCAAATCTTTCCAGAAATTGCTTATCAGACTCCTCGTCTCCTTGCCTAATATCTGCCAAGCGGTGTCTGTGGGTCAAGTAGGACCCAGCAGGTGAGAAGTGGGACATAAACTCTTTGCTTAGTTGGGCAAAAGAGTTAATTGAGCCAGGAGCCAGTGCTGAAAACCATCTATGAGGGCCATCTCCAAGGGTGAGTGGAAAATCTCGGCATTGTGTGGCGTCGGTTGCCCCCATTGAGATCATGAAATCCGAATATTTCGTCGCATGAATGCGAGGGTCCGACGTTCCTTCATACAAACTGATGGCCGGAAATTGTATCTTCTTCTGGATTGGTGCATTGAGGATAGACGGAGATAATGGTGAGGATGGGAGAACGGTCGATTCGACATTTCTCTGAGATTCCAACTGTTTCTGCAATTCCTCGATTGCTTTTCTCATTTCCTGCAACTCATCTGGGGGAGTTCTCCCGTTGGAAGGCTGTTCATCATGATTGAGTTCAACAACTTCTTCACGATGCAGTCCCCTGCCAACAGGACGTTTCTCCTGAGTCGTCTTCCTAGCAGCGTTGCTAGCTCCATTTGGCCCTAGTCGGCCAAAAGCTGACCTCCTGATTCGGTCATGCACCGTTGGGCGAGCAGGATGGCGTGATCTCTCCTTGTTCTTTCGGGATGGCTCACTCCTATTTACGTTCCTTGTACCAAGTCTCTCCAAAGCACTTGTTCGGGAAGTACTTTTGCTTGACTCATCTGCTCGACTTGGTGACGATTCTCCTTTGCTTCCCAGACGCTCACTCAATGGAGCCTTTCCTTTACTTCTACGGACTTCCTCGCTGTCGGCCTCGTCCCGATGTGCATCTTCTCTCATTTTACTTCTTTGTTCGCCTGTTCGTCTCTGCTCGCCTGCTCGATTGGTCGTCACAGGTGCTCTTGACGGTCCTGCTGCTTGTCGATTTTGTAATGATTGAAGGACAGCGATCGTCTTTGCTAACTCCTCCGGGTTTTGAGCAATTGCTTCTACTTCTGGTGGGATTGTATCAATGGTGACCTGAATGTTTCTTTGCGAAGTTGCTCTCACCGTTCGGGCATGTCCTTCGGTGGAAGAAACCCTAGTTCTTGACCTAGGATTCGGAGATGCACTCGAGGTTCGATCTTCTTGTGATCTTATCATTTTGATTACCAAAGTATGGGTAATAAGCAAATGAGTGGAGTAATCTTGTTCTTGCAAATACCTTTCCCAAGGGTTACTAGCCTTGTGTGTATGAATATGAAGATTCAAAAACCCTAGTTCATGCACACATGCATTAAAACCTTCAAAGTGTTGTACATCTTTGTCCTAAGAATGTGCACTCTTGTTTTCCGGCAGCTTCTTCCCGGATTTCGGCGAGATTATGCAGATTCCGGTGGAAATCTTCAAACTTTCTTCGAATTTTTATAAATCGGAGGTTCGTCCCTTCTTCTAGCGCCAATTGTTGATGACCTTTTTCAATCAATGGTGATTAGTGGTTGTTTCTATCTAATGAAGATCATCAAACAAGAACTTAGATTGTGGAATATGGCTAAGTAATATTTGAGAGATAAATTTGCAAGAACTTGGGTATGTTATTGAATTTCTTCCCCTTTTCATGAACATGAAGGGGGTATTTATAGATATACAAAGAGGTCATGTGTCACCATCTTGGTGGTTCAGCCATTGGATTTATGCCAAGTGTTAGGACACTTGTACAACATCTAAACTATTGTCCATTGGATGGGTGCCAAGTGTTAAGACACTTGGACCATATCTAGGCTAGTGACCCTTGAGGTTCCCAATGTTGTACTTGGTCTTTGGTAATTACTCAGCTGCTCTCTATGGTGGCTAGTTGCTCGTTTGTACATCTTTTTTGGGTGTTGATGACCCTTAGACTCCAAGTTGCTCGCCTTTTGCTCGTAGTTATTACACGGTTGCTCGCTGCGAAGCTGCTCGCCTATTTGTCTTGGTTTGAGCTTTGCAAAGCTGTTCGCCCAACTTGCTTCACATTAGAACTCCTTGCTAGGCTGCTCGCTTAACGAAGTTGTTAGCTCCTTCCGCTTTTATCCTATTATTGGGTTTAATGATAATCTGTTGATTAAATGCAAAGTTGTTCGCCCACCAACAAGTTGTTCGCCCCATGTTTGTGATCTTTGCACGGTTGCTCGCCTGGATGGTCATCATCTTGACCAACTGCTTGTCTTAGCTTCTTGCTCAGCTGCTAGCCTAGGCTCCTCGCCTAGCTGCTAGCCTTGGCTCCTCGTACAGCTGCTAGCCTTGGCTCCTCGCACAGCTGCTAGCCTTGGCTCCTCGCACAGCTGCTAGCCTAGGCTCCTCGCACAGCTGCTCGCCTTGGCTCCTCGCACAGCTGCTCGCCTTGGCTCCTCGCACAGCTGCTAGCCTTGGCTCCTCGCACAGCTGCTAGCCTTGGCTCCTCGCACAGCTGCTAGCCTAGGCTCCTCGCACAGCTGCTAGCCTCGGCTCCTCGCACAGCTGCTAGCCTCGGCTCCTCGCACAGCTGCTAGCCTTGGCTCCTTGCTCAGTTGCTCGCTATTAAGTTTGATGTCTTGATTATCTTTCATTGACCCTTTGCTTAGCTGCTCGCCTACCAACACTAATCTAGCACCCGATTGAAAGACTAGAAGCTCAAGAATTAACCATAATACTTCGTCATATGAATTATGCTTAATTAATGAGACCCTTATGCTTAATTAACCCTAATCTACTTCACAACCCACTAAACAAGTTATATGGATTATGCTTAATTAATGAGACCTTTATTTACCCAAGGTGATACGGTCGTCCTTCCTAGATAAACCGGTAAATTATAAACCCCTTCTATAACCCTATCGTTAAGTCTACTTGTTATCAAAGAGTGATAAGATCGTTCTCTCTCTAATAATTTTTGTACTCAATTCCAAGATAATTCTAGGATTTATTTTAAGCATTCAACTAATTAAGAGAACTAGCACTAATCATCACGAGTTATCCTAATTACGTACCAACGTCCTACTTCTACGAGTTCATCCTACCCCAAGCATACATGGGTTTTAGCCTAGCATGGCTTTAACGATAACGAAAGCAAATAAACAAGCAACGAACATAAACATGATGAATTGAATTGAAAAACTCAAGAACATTAACTAGGGTTTTGAAGAAAGAAGTTTAATCTAAGAACGAATATTAAATAAAGAAGAAATCAAAGGTCTCACGTAACAAGTGTTGAAGAACGAAAGAAAGAAAATCAAAATCCAAATCTAACCTATGAATTCGTAATGTTAAAACCTTGATTACATGTAAAATATGCTTGCTTAAACTCTCGGTGCTCTTCTCTCTCCAAAAACTATCTCTATGTGTGAAGTGGTATCCAAAAACGTGCTCGGAATGGGTATATATAGGCAACGGGTCGATTTGGGAGCTCACGGACCGAGAAACAGATAAAAATTGCAAAATCCCGCAAAAATAGTGTTAGCTCGAGCAAGGGCGCTCGAGCTCTAATGGGTCGAGCGGTGGCGCTCGAGTGGAATAGCTCGAATGATCATGGTGCTCGAGCGGGGTCGCTCGAGCTGTGGTGCTCGAGCGGTCCTGTAGCTCGAATGGTGGCGCTCGAGCTGGTCGAGCGCCCCAAGTCCTCTATAAGTTTTGGCGCTTGAGCAAACACCTTGCTCGAGCGGGGTTGATCGAGCTCATCTGCTCGAATGGTTTCTCCTCTTCAACAAAGTGATATTTTTCTTTGCACGAACTAATACCATTCGTATTTCTTCAATATCTTCTCATCCGGACATCCGTTTGAGTCCATTCAAAGTCCTACGAACTCCATTTTTTGCCCTCTATCCATATATGAGCATCAAAGAGGCAAATTCATCAGTTTATGAAAATAATACTCATTTGACTCCAAATACTCATCGAATTCACTCAAAACACGGGCAAAACGAGCTACGAATCATGACAATTTCACGCCTAATCACCTAGGTCGAGCACCTAGGCGCTCGAGCGCATAGAGGTCGAGTGCGTGTGGTGTTCTGTGAGAAAAGGTACACGACTAATGCAAGGTCGAGCTCTAGGCGCTCGACCAGGGAGAACTCGAGTGCACCAAGGGTTCTGTAAGAGAGAAGCGCACGACCGTGCCGAGGTCGAGCGCTCGAGCGGTAGATGTTTGCTGGAGAAAGAGAGCGTTCGACCGTGATGTGGTCGAGCGCCAGACGCACGACCAACACCCCAGGTCGAGTGTTTACGGGAATTTCAGGCCCAATTCGTCCCAAAGCCTATAAATACCCCTTCCAAGCATATTTTGACGGACTTTTGACCACCACTTGATATTATTAGATATTTTTTGAAGGAGAGAGCTTGGGAGGGAAGATTGAAGAGTTTTACATCTTGTAATCGAGGTTTTAATTTACGAATTCATAGTTTAGCTATTTCTTTTGAACCTTTTAGTTTAATTCTTTCTTTCTTGAATCTTTTAGACTTATAAACCCTAGCTTTTCCAGATTTATATTGAGATTTTGAGTTACTCTTTTGTTTATACTTTTCAATTCCTTTGATAATTCAATTATGCATATGTTTATCGTTCTTATTATTGCTTTTGTTATTCAAACCACCATGTTAGGCTAGAACATTTGCATGCTTAGGATAGGATGAACTCGTAGAAGTAGGACGTTGGTACGTAATTAGGATAATTCGTGATGTATAGTTTTAATTCTCTTAATTAATTGAATTCTTAAAATAAACTCTAGACTTATTTTGGAATTAAGTACAAAAATTATTAGAGAGAAGACGACCACATCACTCTTTAATAACGAATAGGCTTAAGGAAAGGGTTTTTGAAGGAGTTTATAATCTACCGGTTTATCTAGGTAGGACGACCGCATCACCTTAGTTAAATTAGAGTCTCAATAATTAAGCACAATCCATATAATTTGATTAGTGGGTTAGTGAAGTAGGTTGATAGGACGAAGTATTAGAGTTAATTCTTGAGCTTTTAGTCTTTCAATCTTGTGCTAGATTAGGGAAGTTGATTGCCTAGTTTTAGTACGTTTAGGATTATTACTTGCACATCACGATTATTTTAGTTATTGTACCAACTCCGTTGGTATACGTAGGAATTCCTATCCCGAGCATCATTATCCCTTATTTGCATTAAACCAAGTAATTTATTCAGTTTAAATTAATTATTAGCATAGAAGTAGAATATAGAGTAGTACTCCCTCCGTCCCTCAATAATATTCACACTTTGTTGGGCACAGGTTTTAAGAAAAAGTTGCTTTATTGACTTGTTGACCAAATATTAAAGATGAAAGCCAAAGAGTTTAACTTTATGTTTAAAGTTAATGACTCCCACCAAATACAAAGATACACTGTTCATGAATACAAATATGCACTGTTCATTAAAAAAACATTGTTCATAAATACAAATACGTACTGTTCACAGTACAAAAAATACACTGTTCATAAATACATATTTTACATAAACTGTTCTTACAGCCCAAAAATTACAAACACCAATATGAACAAAGCTTTCAGCCCAAAACACAAACATTTATAAGCTGAAATTAGCCCAAAATTTTCAAAAAATTCAAAGTTCCCACCAAATTGTTTTTGGCCAAATCAAGTGTCAAATCAACACTAATCACAGCCCCAAATTGCAGTTTCCCCCCTGTTTCAAGACAATAAATAGGCATCATTAGTTGTATTGAATGCAACATTCAATACTCTACCTAACAACACAAAATGAGACAAAAAAAAAAAAGATCTCACCTTAGATGAGAAAAACCTAGTTGCTCAATTCCTTATTGCAAACAGTAAAAATGGCAAGGTGCTTCATGGAAAGGTCAAGGAAGCTGCTGCACAGTTTGGGATTACAAGAAGAGGAGTGCAATACATATGGAAAGCTGCAAGAAATCAAATGTTAGAAGGCATTCCAGTTCAAATAAAGACCAACAAAAAGGGGCAAACAAAGAAGAAGCACTTACATTTTGATTTGGAAAGGTTCAAGGCCATTCCATTACACCAAAGAGCCACATTAAGGAGTGTGGCCAGGGAGTTGGGGGTAAGCAAAACACAAGTTTGGAGATGGATTAAGTCAGGGAAGATCAGGAAGCATTCAAATGCAATTAAACCAACTCTCACAGAAAAGAACAAGCTTGATAAGATCAAGTTCAGTTTGAATGCATTGGTTCTTGATAGTATAGGCAATACAATTAAATTTTCAGGTATGTTCCATGTTGTACACATAGATGAAAAATGGTTCTACATGTCAAGAACAACTGAGGATTTTTACTTAGCAGAAGGGGAGGAAGAACCTTACAGATCATGCAAGTCAAAAAGGTATATCCCCAAGGTTATGTTCATGTGTGCTGTTGCTAGGCCACAAAATGCATCTGCTGGACAGCAGGCATTTGATGGAAAAATAGGCATTTGGCCATTAACAAAGCTAGAACCAGCACAAAGGAACTCCAAGAATAGAGTAAGGGGAACCATGGTTACTAAACCAATAGATTCAATCACAAAGGAAGTCACAAAAGCATGCCTATTGAATCAGGTAATTAAATTCAGCATGCTTATTGTTTTCATACATTGCACATTTCATCATATAAGGGACTGTCAGATGGAATATCATCATCATACAGTATAAAACAGCATAGTTAAGTCTCCATAATAGGTTGTTTAGGCCTATTGGTGACATTAAAATGCTTATTATTTTCATACATTGCATATAAGCTCATATAAGGGACTGTCAATATATAAATCATCATCATACAGTACATACTAACATAGTTAAGTCTCCATAATAGGCTGTGTAGGCCTATTGGTGACATTAACATGTTTATTGTTTTGAATTTTTCAGGTTATACCAGCTATCAAAGCTAAATGGCCTCCTAATGCAAGCAAGAACATCATTATTCAACAAGATAATGCCAAACCACATATAAGCAACAACGATGAAGACTTTAGGGCAGCTGCAACCTCAGATGGATTTAACATCATACTTGCATGTCAACCCCCAAACTCACCAGATACAAACATTCTAGACTTGGGGTTTTTTAGGGCAATTCAATCATTACAAGTGGACACTGCTAGTTACACAATTGATGAGTTGGTTACAAATGTGTTGCAGGCATTTGAGAGAATGAGTGCAGTTTCACTAAACAATGTCTTTCTCACCCTACAGAGTTGTCTAGTGGAAATCATGAAGTGCAAGGGACACAACAAATACTTTGTGCCACATATGAACAAAGAAAGACTCATAAGGGAAGGTAGACTGCCAATAAGCCTAGAAGTGGAAGAAGACATTGTAATGGACTGTTTAAACTTGTTGATTGAAGCTGAGGAGATGGATGGACTGACAGATGAATGAGGTGTATTGACAAGTCTAGGATATTAATGATGGATTAAGGGGGAGATAGTTTTTTTGCTCACTTTTTGAAGTTTACAGCTTAAACACATTTAGATTTGAAAGTGTTTTTGTAAAAATTGGAGGTGTTTAAGTTGTAAACAAACCTTTTGTGTACAAGATCAATCAATATAATTGGGTTGATAGTTTGTGTTTAACCTCACTTGCCCTCAGAAAGATTTCATCACAGGGCAAGGAGACTCCTAACTAGTTTGTTAAACTAGTGGTGACTCTAATGCATAAATACAATTGCATATGGTCTCCTAATCTAGGAACAATGCCTAGTGGTGACTCTAATGCATCATACAATTGCACATGGTCTCCTAAACTAGTAACAATGCCTAGTTGTGAGTCTAATGCTAATACAAGGACTGATATTGACCAATTCCTGCATAAATATCAGCTGTCAACCAACTAAGTTACACATTTTGATAGGTTTTCATCATATAAGCTCATACTCATCACTGGAACAGTTCTTTTTCATCACAAACAGGAACATATAAGGTCATGCAAGTCACAAATAGGAACATAATTCATCATATAAGATCAGTTTCATGATAAATAGGAACATAAATAGGCATATCAGTTCATTTTCATCACAAAACTTTCACATATTAGGGCATATAAGGGCATATAAGGTCATGCAAGTCACAAATAGGAACATAATTCATCATATAAGATCAGTTTCATGATAAATAGGAACATAAATAGGCATATCAGTTCATTTTCATCACAAAACTTTCACATATTAGGGCATATAAGGTCATGCAAGTCACAAATAGGAACATAATTCATCATATAAGATCAGTTTCATGATAAATAGGAACATAAATAGGCATATCAGTTCATTTTCATCACAAAACTTTCACATATTAGGGCATATAAGGTCATGCAAGTCACAAATAGGAACATAATTCATCATATAAGACTAGTTTCATCACAAACAGAATCATAAATAGGCATATAAGACCATGATAATCATAAATAGGAACATAATTCATCATACAAGCCCATTTTCATCACAAACAGAATCATAAATAGACATATAAGACCATGATAATCACAAATAGGAACATAATTGATCATATAAGCCCATTTTCATCACAAATAGGAAGACAAATAGGCACATCAGTTTATTTTCATCACAAATAGCCACATATAAGGGTATAAAACGAAAAAATGGAAGAATAAATATACCTCAAAACTGGGACAATAAATTTTCACCATAGTTTGGAGGAATGCCTTAAAATCATCACTTTTGGCCTTAGGTCCTTCATACAAAGGGCCATAGTAAGGCATTTGGAGGTCAGAACCTGGCACATCCAGCCAAATAATTCTGGATGGTGGGGCATAAAACTAAGGCAGCTCAGAGGGATCGGGGAAATCGAACTTTGACTTCGTGTAACAGGGCAAATCGAACATGCATGACTCAGAATCAAGCACGGGGGCCTCAGCTGGGACATCATCGGCCATCGGAGGATGAGATCGGACATCATTGAGCACGGGGGCCTCACATCGGACATCATCGGCCATCGAAATAACCAAATCGGACATGAGAGGCTCAGAATCGGCCTGAGAATGGACCGAATCGAGGAAGGGGGCCTCCGATTTCAACGAATCGAACATAGTGACCTCCGAAATCAAAGAATCGGGCATGGTGGCCTCCGAAATCTCAGAATCGGATATGGTGGCCTCCGAAAAAAATGAATCGGACATAGTGGCTTCATATATAAGCAAATCAAACATGGAAACGTTTGATTTTATGGTGGATGAAGAATCGAGCACAGGGCTTTCCGGAACGACGAAGTCATCGCCATCCTCCGAATCACCCACCACCATGGATTCCAACTCCGAAAAATCGGAGGGAATAACATGGTTGGAGGAAGCCATTGGGTGGCTAGGGTTTGCGTACGAGGGAGATGAAGGGGGATGGGAATGGCTAGGGTTTGCGTACGAGAGGGAGAGGAAGGGGGAGGGAATGGGATAAGGTTTCGTACGAGAGAGAGAGCGAAGAGTGTAGAAGGATCCAGATTTGGGGTATAGAATGGGTTGGGTATTTTAATTGTATTGGGTTGGGTATTTTATGTGTATTGGGTTGGGTATTTTATGTGTATTGGGTTTAGGGTGTTAATTGGGTTGGGTTGTTATAAGTGTGTTTAAGTAATTTAAGATGAATAATTAAGTTGGTAATGTGGGCCAACATAATGGCAAAAGGGTAAATAAATTGATGTTGTAAGGGTATTTATATTTTGAAAACTTTCCTTTTTGGGGGTATTTTGAAGTGTGAATATTATTGTGGGACGTCCCGAATAGGAAAGTGTGAATATTATTAGGGGACGGAGGGAGTATAATATAATTCTTAAACCCAGAACATACATTCATATTAGCTACGAGACGTACATCTCCAGGGATTTACTCGTGTACAAACCTTCCCTTGGGTTCGATACTACTTGGTCCCTATACTCGCCCATACTACAGTGATCTCATACTCTTGTGGGATAACTATTAGTATAGCTAGTATTTTACGTTCAAGTCACATACATAGCTATAATAAAATAAATTAGGGTTTTAGGCATAGCCCTAAAAGCCCGACCCATTAATAATTAATTAAAACTTAAATAAAATCCAAAAATTATAAAATAGATATAATAATAATAATAATAATAAATAATAAATAATTAAATGCAATCTTTATATTTGTTATTATGTCATATCAATTTACCTATCCACAAATTCCGGACAATGAATGGCAAACCTACCAGACAACGAGAAATAATTTCAAGATCTATTACACTCATATAAATAGAGCAATTTACTGATCAATAAAAAAACACATTACTCTCTACATAAATATCAGAACGTGATAATACCATCCACATGGGCAAAATAAAAATAAAAAAAGAGTTGAATAAAAATGAATGGCTCAAAATGAATATGCCCCTTAAAAAAGGGAAATTAAATAGGGTTGAGTGAAAGGTGGGATGTGGGTGACTTTACTGCTTCTTAGAAAAATTATATGTTATTCATATGTTGTACTAAGCAATTACAAATTAGGGTACAATAATCGCTAAATTGAATGACACAAATAGTAGTATGATATCATCATTACTATTAATCATATTTTAGTCATTAGTGTTAAGAGGTTTGTCGGCCACAAATAGCAATTTCAGCCACCTAAGGTAGAAAAAATTGCCTTCCCGCTTATTATATTACACCACTAGTTAATTTTATTGATGGTTTAGTAGTTGGTATTATACTATAGTTTTTTTTTCCTTTACTAGTACAATATATGCTATAATTGCAATCATTTGGGTTTTGAGAGTAAATCAACACCTTTCATCATTTGAAAATTGAAACGCACTTTATTTAATATTGCTCTTATATATTTAGAGTGTCCTTCATTCCTAGGGCGACATATAATACTCCTTATATCCCGAATTAATTTGCACTAAAAATGTGGCAAACAATATATAAGAAAGTGAAATAATGGGTGGAATTTCGAGGAATAATTTGATAAATTTTTATGTATGAATAAAAATATGAGTTAGATTATGTTTTTGTGTAAACTCCAAAGTTATAACATTTTATGCAAGTTATTTTTGGAACGTCCAAATAAAAAAAAATGCAAATTATTATGGAACAAAGGGAATATAGTGGATCAATATACCATGCAATTGGAGCACAAAAGTGAAACATGCTGACTTCTATAAGTGAAACTTTCGGACAACACATGCAAGTTTAGATTTAGCGTAAAACATGAAATGAAAAGTGCAGATTAATATGACTAAAACATTCAGACTAATATAATTGAAACGTGATAAGTGTGTGGATCTAAGATCCGTGCACAAAGTAGGTGTAGCATTGTTCAGTAATCGAGACAAATCGAAACGAATGATAAATTCAGTTCGATTATTTGGTGGTATTCGCTTCGGTTAAGATTTTTATTTAAGATATTTTTAATTTTCGTTTTCGAGTTTTAATGTAAAATTACTTAAAAACCAAACACTGAACCGAAATAATACATTGTATATAAAATATAAATATAACGCATAACCCTAGCTAGCTACTTCTTTTATTCATAGTTGTCGAAAGGTTATGGTTATGCCATAGTATGAATATGTTGATTGTTAACTTCTATATATAGTAGTGTAGAACCACGAGACCTTGTGTTTTGATTTTTAATTTCTAAATTTCTACTGAAAAAATGTACATGCAAATATAAAAATGATAAAATTTAAAATATCAAATATTTGCAATTTCTTTTTAGTTCTTAACAAAATCGAACCCAAAAATTCAGTTTAGTTAAAATCGATTTTGTAATTATACGGTTTGGTTTGAGTACATTAATTATGGTAAAATTTTCGATTATTTTGATTTTTTTAAATTTGATTCGGTTAGATAACCTCATAATTAAATAATTACTTTTAACATTATAAGTTGTATACGAGACTTGATGACAATAAACTAGCTAGATTGGTTTAGATAATTGATTTATCTGTTAAAAAAATTAGGAGTATAAATTAATTTGAAATACTAACATGGGATGAGAGCATTTATATTACACGAATTCTCTATTCTATCAATGTGTGTGCATGCTTAAAAAAAATAAAAAATTGTATGCTTCAAATATTGTTTATTTTAATCTTGAAAATGTATTATAAATAGTGATGGACTCGATCGCTACAACTTATATAATACTCCCTTGTCCTGGAAGAACTTGCACACTTTTCTTTTTTATCCGTTTTAAAAAAACTTGCATACCCTATAAAAGAAAATATCGATTTGCGTGCATACTCACAAAAATATAACATATTTACACATATGCAATTACTTTATTCAAAAAATAATTTTTTTCTTAAAAAATGTGTCTAAGTAGGTGTGCTAGTTCCTTCGGGATGGAGGAAGTACCCCTGACCCTCGAATCTGTTTTCACTATAACCTGAGCATATAAAGAAAATCAACTTCTTTGTTTTAATAATGTGATAAAGTAAACACATTTAACTCCAATCAACTTTAATTATGTAATAGTGAGTTAATTGTATAAGAAACTATAATAACACAATGGATAAATAAGCACTGACAGATTTAGGGGTACATGGGTTACACCTGCCCCCAATTTTTTTTTTCCTTTTAATTTTCTATGTAAAAAAATATATTTGTACCCCTATTATTCAGAAAAATAGACTTAAAAAATATATTAATTATATTTTATACCTCCAAATTTAAATATCTGGATCCACCATTGTAAATAAGTGAGAATTTTAAGAGTAGAATCGAAAAAAAAAACTTTCATTTTTTCTAAAAAGTAAAGTACTAAAACTGATCTGAAATGGAGGGAGCATAGTCTCGAAATATATATGGTCGAGTTGTATAGATCTTGTACGAACTAATTTTACCATGAAATTGGTTTACAATTAATATCTTATATTAAAATAACCAGAGTATATTTTAATGAGATACCTAATAATATCCTTTAACCAATACTCTTGAATGAAATAATTAGTATAATTCAAAATTAATATCTTATAATATAAATAAGTAATATTCATTAACTAAAATAATTAATATTATCAAAACAAGTTTCACAGTAAAATACGTTTAAACAAGACTTTGTCATGGGGCATATTTTTAACATTTTCATTTTTCATGCACGCGTGTCTCTATTTCTTTCCTGTTTTGTAATTATGGCATAATACTTAATACTGTTAATATTTTAAAATACACATAAATTTACTAAATCTATAAAAAAAATTTATTGTTATTTCAAATATTTCAATGTATAGGCCCAGCCCCTGGGCAGTCTCCGACTCTCCATCCATGATTATAAAATATTATTTATAATACAATAATATACGACATCACGTGTAATAATACAAATTTATAATAAAGCTCACATAGTAATATTGTTGGAACGTTGAAATATATATTATACGGAAAATGATCATATTTTTATAAGTGAACATAAACTTATATGTCTACCATCAATGTAATAATGACATATAATAAACAAGGGTTCTCTATTATTTTAATTGATTATTTATATTTTTCTTTATGTATCATTATCATATTGGTGGTGGACATATACGTTTGTGCTCATTGGTGGGTATGCGATTATTTTCGATATATTATATAATACAAGATGAGTGTCCTGCGTATTATGCGGGATTTTCGTAAAAAATTGATTATACATTATAATGCATCACACACACACATAAATTTTCACTGTAAAATAATATAACTATATTATACAGTAAATATATTTTAAATAATGTCCATGCTAAACACATTTAAGTCAATATAACAACATATTCAATTCGATTTGAGTGGTGCAATGTGTTTTCTAGACAATAAATTTTTGTCAATTAAATGTTATAATTTTAAAATTATTCGATTTTCTTTAAAAATTCAATTAATCATTTAATTGATAAAAATCTAAATTATTTAATATGCTTAATTCCATTTTTTAATTTATTTTAACAAATTACGATTTCCTAAATTGAAAATTCTCAAATATAGTGAGACAATACAAATAAGTTAATTAAATATTAAAGTTTCATATAATTAAAGTTTTAAATTTAATTGATCAATTCAATTTAATATATTTTTATAGACTCAAGTTATATACAATAGATGTTCCCATTTTATATACATTCATAGTTTAGTTTAAATGTTTAGCATCATCGTATTTATGTGATCCTAGGTTCAAATTCATATACAAAATCAACTACATATTGATACATAAGCAACCAACACGCTGTTAGTACAATGGAGGATTATTTTTATAGAAAGATATATAGGCGTTTCACCGGCAACATGCATGCATGATGTAATTGTTCTAACTTATACCCCTATGCCAATTATTTATGTTTATTGCAGTTCTGAGTGTCGGTGCTGACTTGTTGACTTTAGGTTGCAATTAATTTTGAAAAGTGGCTTCAATTACTACGACTTCTATTGACATTATAACAGGAAAATAAGGAAATTGAAAATTTTGTTGAAAAGTTAAAATTAATTGTGTCTTCCTTTATCTTCGGGGGGTTGGATATATTAAACAGCTTAATTTTTTTTCCCAGATATATAAAGCAATATATTTGAGAACATATATATAATTGAATAAAGATTGTTCTTTATTCAATTGATAAAAAATAAGACTCATTTCTAAGAACGGGATGGAGTATCAATCATCCTTGTTATAGGTGCAATCGACTACTTATGATTATATTATCAAAAGTATGTATAGAGTGAAAATATTCCTACGTGAATCATTTTGTAATATTTTTTTAGTATAATTAACTAATATTCTATAATTAAACGATCAATATTTTTTGTACTATTCAACTAACATCCTTCAATAAAAATAATTAATATTTTTAAGTGAAAACAAATCATATTAAATTTATTATGGTTAAACCTTTACAAATTGATTTTTGCTGATAGATGCTTATTAATTTTAATCATGTATACAAGTGATGGTATATCGTATAATAATAAAATATAAATATTAGATTAAATTTCTCACTAAATAAATAATGTAGACTCTGAGGAAAGCACTGCTTACAACTTAATTACAAGTTACAACTCTTTTCTCTTCCCCATTTTTTCTTCTAATTTTCATGAGGTTTTGTTTAATATATGAGCCTTAATAGGTTTAAATTTATGTTGTATAACTTGAGTTTATGCTTGAAATGGTGTTTGATACCTTATCTATTTTCAATTACATACAAAACGAAAAAACCTATTAAATGCAAAGTGTGTGTTATATATATATATATATATATATATATATATATATATATATATATATATATTAACAATACTAATTATTTCATTAAAATGTACTATTAGTAATGAAAAAAATTAATATAATTTCGAATTATACTACGAACTAACTTATAAATGACTTCTCTACTTAAGAAACAACGGAATATTTTCCCGGGTTCCACCATGTGCATTGCACTATGACTTTTTTTAAGGCTTAATTACTTCTTCTTATAGATGAACATTTTGGTTAATTTCAACACAAAAAAAAATCATGAATTCAGTCCATCCGAATCCTTTTAATAACTAAGCAAATTTGATCGAAATCTTTGATACAAAATGAATAAGGACTAAAATCCATCAACAAGCAATATTTCCATCACTCAAATTCATCATATTTGATAACCTTAACTGTCGGAAAGTATTGACATAGGACAAAATAATTTGAAGACAAACAATTTTCACAAGAACACAAATTATACAGAATTCGAAAAAAACTCACATGTTTGGCGTGACATATCATCATAATATTCATCTACAGCAATTCATATATGACAAATTGTAAAAATCGCGCAGTTAAAAATATAATTCTAGTTTTAAAAAGAATGCTTGTAAATTAAAATGTAGAAATATGTATAATTCGAACACAAAATATAATTATTTTTTATTTTTAAAATTGAGAAATTTCTTCATATTGCAAACGCAAATTTAAATCTTTACTATTGTGGAAATTACTCGATCTGTCATGGCATAATATGAAATAAAAGTGTCCTGTTATATATAAAATTAATTATTTAACATGCATGCAAAAACATGGAATGGCTAGATTGTGTAATAATGGAAATACATAATTGAGTTATGCTCTTGTAAAGATGAGTTATCATTCCACTTTTTTCAATTCTAAACGACTGTCATCATGAGGCCGTTGTTAGTTTCAAACTTGGTTTCATTGCATCCATTGCTAGTGATATAAATCAAGACAACACCTCCTCGAGTAGTGATAGAATAAATTATGCTAACTTTCTCCCAATTTTGTTTACCTATTTGACTTTTACTGACTTTAATATGAAACTTAATTTGTATTATTTAAATAGGCAAAATAGATTTTTTTTTTTTTTATGATTGTGTATTATTCAATTTAAGTGCATTAAATAAAATGAAGATATTTTTCTACGTAATTATTAGTGAAATAAGGTTTAATTTAGAAGGGCGTAAATAATGAAATTGGTAAACAAAATTGGGACGAAGGGAGTATAATTTTTTAATTAATTAAACAGTTACCATGTAAAAAATAACCCCCCGAAAATGATACTCCCACCGTCCTCTATTAATTTTCATATGTGGGGTAACACAATTTTTAAGAAAAACTGTTTTATTGATTTTTTGGAATAATGAAAGAATATTATTTTAAAATAAAGTGAATAGTGCGAGAATATTTTATTTTTATTTTGGGTTTGAAAGTTATTATTGTAGAACGTTGGAAAAAAAAAAAGTGAAATTTATTAGGATATCGAGGGAATATTATTTACCATCGAAGTGATATAATACTATTGAAAAGTCGTGATTTTTACTTCTCCCAATCTTACAGGACAGTTTCATGAGATGATCTAACACATGTCCGCCCCAAAAATAAAAATAAAATAAAAGATCGGTTTAAGAAATGTTCTTTTACTATTTCATTTTTTCACAGATATTTTTATTTCTCGTTTCTCCATCAATAGTTAATGGCCACCACTCATTTTAAGATAAAAGATTCTCCTTCAACTCCAGATAATTTGATAATTGACATTTTTAACTTGTGATCGATTTATTTTCACTTTAGCAAGTAAAACTAGAATACTCACCCGGTCCGATAAAACTGTACCTAAATAATTAGACACAAATTTTATTAAAACAAAAAAAATAGATAAAGTAAAATCTTGTTTGGCTAGTAATGGATGAATTGAGGACGAAAGATGAAAAAAAAAGTAGATGGAGGTAATTTTGGGGGCGCTTGGTTAGCAATTTTTCAATGGTAAAATTTATTTCCATCTATGCCCTCATAAGAAAAATGATATGTTAGGAAAATAAGTGTTCCAATGGTGACACCATTGCTAGTGTCATGCCCCAATTTTGGAATAATAGTTGACAACAAATGGTTGTTAGTGGAGGAATGGGAGAGTGATTGAGGATGATGATTGTAGGAAGAGAATATGATAATCAAAATGGAGTAGTGATTAACTTATTTAGGAGGAGAGATAGTGATTTTGTTCTCGTGAACCATGCTAATTACACTAATTTTCAATCTCATTCCCATTAGCATTGAAGAGTTGTTAACCAAGCGCCTCCTTAGTGAATAATAAATATGTGCTTGGTTAAAAATGAATAAATAGAATTGAATGAAATTTTATGGTAAATAAAGAGTGATATTATAGTATTATATTATTGTTAATTGGTAGGATCACTGGTATGTAAAATCCCGAGTTGTATCCCTCAGTCTTGGGGTAATTTACACATTCATTTTTGTATATGGATTGAGAAAAGTGAATCTTTTGGGTAAAGTAGTGATATATAGATAAATATGTGTATAGTTTTGTAATTGTGTATACAAATCAATATTTTTTTTTCTGGAGTTTGTAAATTAGTGTGAGACGTTCAAATAAAATATATGTATAAATTAACCTTAGAAAGAAGCACAAAAATATAAAAATAAATTAATATTTGAATGAAAAATGGGATACAAATACAATATGATGGGATGGGGAGGATTTTCATATCCTTTGATTATTGTGATTTATAAAGTAGACATATTATTTTTTATGGATATCCATATGATACAATTTTGATGGGGTGAGTGAGTATAAAATATACCGTCTGCACACTCTGTTTCTCACATACATCTAGGTAAGCCAATTCCAAAAATGTTATACTAATACTAGTATAGATCTTACTCTACATATATTTATTTTATTTAATGCACAACACTAGTCCTAGTCCGAGTCCACTCCCCCATCATCATCATTACACTAATAATTAAGTAGCATTTCACTGCTACTGAAAACTTCTATTCTCCTTCCTACTGCCTCACTCTCACTCTCACTCTCACTCTCACTCTGTGAAAAAATGTAAACACAAGCTCACATTCTCCAACAAAATGCCTACCGCCGCCGCCACCCTCCACCTCCTCCTCCTCTTATCCTTCACCCTCCGCCCCTTATCCTCCCGCCGCATCCTCCACCAGCCATTCCTCCCACTGGACTCCCCGCCCCCCTCCCCGGCTCCCCCTTCCCCTCCCAAATACCCTTTCACCACTTCCAATTCTACCCCTGAAGAAGACTCCCCTTTCTTCCCATCCTACTCCTCCCCACCTTCCCCCCCTGCCCCCGCTTCCTTGGCAACCTTCCCCGCCAACATCTCCTCCCTTTCCGTCCCCCGCCCCTCCAACACCAATTCCACCTCCTCAAAACTCATTATCGCCGCCGTCGCCGCCGTCATTGCCGCCGTCGCCGTCGTCTCCCTCGCCGTCTTCCTCCACCTCCGGAGGCGCACCGGCCGTCGATCGCCCTCCGTTACTGAATCCAAAACCCTAGGATCCGATACATGTAGCACCATTTCGTTTAACCAGGGTCCGAATACACACCATATTCCGAAGCTTCAGAGACCTTCGCAATCAAGCGCCGAGTTCCTCTACCTGGGCACTTTAGTCAATTCACACGCCCCCGCCGCCGCCTTGAATGGCTACAGCAACGCTTCGTATTCTCGGAAATTGGACTCGCCGGAGCTCCGCCCGTTGCCGCCCTTGATTATTCAGCAGAGTTTCCGGCAGGATTCTCGGATTAATAATGCTGAAGTCGTGTCGAGTAAAGACGATGAGAGCGAATCGTTCTACTCGCCCAAAGGCTCGATTAATGGCAAGGACAGCTCGATTGGGACTGGATCGGTTTCTAGAAGAACTTTTGCGGCTATAGAAGTGGAGAATTTCAATGGATCGACGTCGGACTCTACTTGTACCTACTCGTCCTCTGTTCCCGGGTCGGGTTCGGGCTCTCCGGTGCGGTCTGTGTCGCTGAGTCTTTCTCCGGTTCGGATGCCGAAGTCGCCGGACTTAATTGAGATTCAGACTGTTGCGCCGTTGACTTCGCCGGAGATTGGAGTTTCGTTGCTTCAGGAATCTGCATCGCCGAGCTCATCTTCGCCGGAAAGGAATTCCAGGAGAAGTGAGGAATCGTCCCCTAGGGTTTCTAATGTGAAATCTCCGTCACTGCTGGAGATGGGAGATTTTGTGCTTCCGGAATCTGCATACCCATTGCCGCAGAGTTTAATTTTCCACAAAAGTGAGGAATCATCGCCGCGTAATTCGAATGCTTCGGATCAAAATGAGGCATGTCCAGTGAAAATTAGCAGCCCAATTGGAGATTTGCCGAGGAATTCGAATGTTTCAGATCAAAATATGGAATCTCCGGTGAGAACTAGCAGGCCTGATATTCCAACCGCTCTGGTTTTCCGGGAATCTGAATCACAATCGCCACCAAGTGAGGAATCATCTCCATTTCGAAGTAGCGATCCTTGTCATCATAATTCGAATGATATTCCAACAGCGTGTGAGACGCAAGCTTCCGAATCTGCAGTGCCGTATTCATCGTCTCCGGATAGATATTCAGGGGAAAAGGAGGTACAATCACCTCGGATTTCAAATGCTTCCGATCAAAACACTTCAACACCCTTGGAGATAAAAAAATTGGTGCTACCGTCCCCAGAAAGATGTTCCCATAGAAGCGAAGAATCATCACCGAGGATTTCAAATGCTTCAGCATCTTCGGAGAGGATTTTCAGCTCTGAACAGATGCCAGAAACGCCAAGTGAAGAATCATCGTCTATGATTTTGAATGATTCAGAACAGAATGTGGAGTCACCAGTTGAAAATGGCAGCTCCGAACAGCAAAACGACACTGTTATACCATCTCCGCCTCCCCCTCCACCAGCATTTTTCCCAGTTTCCATTCCACCACCTCCGCCCCTTCCACCACCGCCTCTGATCAAAGCATGGGACACTAGTCCTAAAACTCCAACTCCACCACCCGCTTTGAAGAACCCCTTAAAACCAATCTCTTTTGAGAGTCCCCCATTGATTTCTCCCATTCAGCTGCCTTCAAATGATTCGCCAACTAAGCAAACCTGCGAGAGTCCTCCTAAACCGAAATTGAAGCCGTTGCACTGGGATAAAGTGAGGGCGAGCTCTGATAGGGAGATGGTTTGGGATCAGCTCAAATGCGGCAGCTCCTTCGAGTATGATTCTCCGCTCCTGTTTTCATAGATGCCATGCATTCTTATCTTGTTGTTTTCAATCCTCATTTTCTTTATGAATTGTTATGATCTTTAGATTGAATGAAGAGATGATTGAGACATTGTTCGTCGTGAATACCCCGAAGCCAAATCCAAAGGAAGCAACTAGATGGCAGGTTCTTCCCTCTCCCGGACAAGATAACGGTGATCGCATTCTTGATCCGAAGAAAGCTCAGAATATTGCCATCTTGTTGAAGGCTCTCCATGTTACCGTAGATGAAGTTTGTGAAGGACTTTTAGAAGGTATTTTGCCTCAACAATATGTAGGGCATTGTTTACATAATGTGGTTGTGTTGACTAAAAATGAAGTAAATTCATTTATGTCAGTTTCATGTCAATCTGCTTTCAGTAATGATCATGAATTGAGAAATGTTGTGATTGTGTTTAATTTTGCTTGTTGAAACAATGTGGGATCTCTTGAATACAGGCAATGCAGATATTCTAGGGACGGAACTTCTCGAAAGTTTACTGAAGATGGCCCCCACGAGGGAAGAGGAACGTAAGCTGAAAGAGTACAAGGATGACTCCCCGGTCAAGCTTGGACCTGCTGAGAGATTTTTGAAGGCAGTTGTCGATATCCCTAACGCGTTCAGACGAGTAGAAACGATGCTCTATGTATCCAATTTCGAATCCGAGGTTGAGTACTTGAAAAAGTCATTCACAACCCTAGAGGTAACTTTTCCATATCAATATCGATCAGTATTGTATGTGTTTGAGAGAAGATGCTGACATGGAAGTTATGATTTGACAGGCAGCTTGCGAAGAGCTGAGAACGAATAGAATGTTCCTGAAACTTCTAGAAGCGGTGCTGAAAACGGGGAACCGAATGAATGTGGGCACGAATCGGGGCGATGCACATGCGTTCAAGCTGGATACACTCCTCAAGCTCGTCGATGTGAAGGGGGCGGATGGGAAAACCACGCTTCTACATTTCGTCGTTCAGGAGATCATAAGGAGCGAAGGAGTTCGTCTTTCTTGTGGAGGGGGCCCACAAGAGAGCTCCTCCATAAACGAGGATTCCAAATGTAGGAAGCTGGGCCTCCAAGTCGTTTCACCTCTGAGTTCCGAGCTTTCGAATGTGAAGAAAGCTGCTGCGATGGATGCTGAAATGCTTAGCAGCGACGTCTCCAAGCTTTCAAAAGGAATCGGGAATGTCAGAGAGGTCGTTAAGCTGAACGAAGACATATCTTCGCAGGACAATAAGTTTTCAGAATCTATCAACAAATTTATTGAAGAGGGAGAGGAGGAAATCTTCAGGATTCAAGCTCAAGAAAGTCTAGCAATGTCTCTGGTGAAGGAAATAACTGAATATTTCCATGGAGATTCAGCCAAGGAGGAAGCTCATCCTTTCAGAATCTTCATGGTCGTCAGGGACTTCCTTACGAGCTTAGACCGTGTCTGCAAAGAAGTCGGGATGATAAACGAACGAACCATCATCAGTTCCGCCTACAAATTTCCGGTCCCCATTAATCCAATGCTACAACAAGCGTCGGGCTCTGATGATGAGAACCTTCCGCTTAACGTTTAGTACAAGAAATGCTCTCCTATCTTTACTTTCTGATATGCATAAATTTTATTTTTTGTTTACTAATTTGTATCTAATAGATAGATGAATGTAAAAGATATTGATAACCTTCCGGTTTTATAGATATATAAAGAGAGAATATTTAATGGGCAATGTTTCTTGTGGGAAGCTGCGTGGGGCAATAAATTTTCTTATGTATCACTATTATTCTAGACTAAGTATAGAGTCAGGGTATCAGTTGTTTTCATTGAAAAATATTAATTGTATAGTGAAAAATAACTACTAATATTTTTCGATGAAAACAGTTAATACTCTTTAGTGAAAACAACTAATATCATTCAATGATTTATACATGAATCAATTTCACTCTATAAATATTCCAAAAATCAAAATCACAAAAAAAAAAAAAAAAAAAAAAAACTAGGAACTTGGTTCACAAAAGTATTATGGTAAACTTGACAGTTATGTTTAGTATACGAAGTAATACTGTTTAACAAATGAAATATTACGGTTTAGTGATTTTGAGAAGAATAACAATAAAAAAAAATTAACACGTGATACTTCGCATACTAATCAATATTGCTTTGAAAATGAGACTTCACGTGAACCTGGTTCATAGAGATTTACTCTTACATAAAACAGTGGAAACAATTTTGGTACAGTTTTGCATACTTGGATATTACAACGAATCAACATCCATACGAGCGATGATTCGGTGTGCCTCCTCCTCCGTTGCTGGAACCACCTTCCTGATATCCATCGACTTTGCCTCAGGGCGGACAGTGAAGGTGAAATAAAATGTATTTGAAACCTGCAAAGAAATCAAACTTCTGATTTAAGTTGGTAAATTTTACAAAAATCTTCACTCATTCAGTCCTCTTGGAATGGCTTCAAATACTCGCATGAAATGTTAGTATCAAAACAAATCCTTTCAACTCTCTGTATTCATCTATACTATGTCACTAGCTAAAAAAGTTAAGAAAATACACACAGATGTGAAGGCATACGACTCTTTTTTAAAAACGTTTATTATATTCTTGTATCATACCTCACTGGACCTAAGTTCAGGTCTTGTAACATGTGCAACGACCTCAACGTGGATTAGTGGTCGATCTGGATTCTCGGACTCTGTGAACAGTACACATGATTTGAAACGCAAGAAGTCTCCAACATCCACCTGCATAACATTACCATACAACATGTTATTCGTTATATAAAAGAAAAAAATAAAGATCGAGCTGCACCACAAGACACTCACAGGCTTCAGAAAATCAACAAGATCAACTTCCAAAAATGATGGCATCATTCCTGCAAAAGTATAAGCTGTTGAAAGAGCTAATTCGAACGCCCTGTGCAACAGAAATCCTCCAAATATACGACCATGAATGTTCCTTTGCTGTGGCTGACAAATTAACGAGTTCTCAAGGCAAGTATCTTTGAGAAGAATGCTGTTTCTATCTGCCAAGGCAGGCATGTCACAGAATATACGTCCCTCAGCTAGTAATGCCTCTAATCTATTTCTCTCTCCATTCTCACTCTCTGGCTTTTCATCTCTTAATTTCCTTTTCCTCAGTTTACTTCTCGACTCTGCTGCTTCATACAGCAACTTCTCTCGCTCTGTTTCGGGAATGATACGATTCACTGGAGCAGCTTTGCCCGTCTTGTAGTCACGAGCCACAAAAATGAAGTTGGCAGTCAGAGCAATTGAGTCTGTAGGGTCGTCTGTTACTGTGGAATGAAAACTATTAGGCAGCAATGAGACTAAGAAATGCATTGAGAAACGAATTAAAAATTTAGTAAGCAGCATAACCAATTAAGTGAAGGTATAAAATCTTGTCGTTAGATAAAGTCTATGTTTCAGGTGATTAATTCATGAGACAAGATCTAAGTTCGAGGTTTTTGATTAATACATTTGACAAATTTACAGTTTTATCAAAACCTAGGTTCCAGAAAACGTCACTATTAACTTTGAATAATCCTTATAATACTTCTTCAATAAAAAATCCTAAGGAAACTTTAAAAGTTTGTAAACACTCACATTGTAGAGCATCAACATTATATGTAAACCATTTGAGGACAATTGTAGAACAGTTTTTAAAGAAAATACCCGTAGTAGGCTGAGTAACGTCAAGCTGAATCATAATGGACGAGCGACCAACCCAAGTAACAGCGCCAGCTACTCTGAGATCAACATCCACACTGATCGCCCTCTTTATCACGATTTTGTCAATAGAAGCGGTCACCAAATATAATGGCCGAGTGGTGCTATCATCGTCTGAACAGTGCTAATAAGCAATGAAGAAGACAAATGAATACAAAATACTAGGTTGCAGCTCATAACATTCATAACTTGTTTACTCATACATTGCTGAATAAATCAATTCAACAAAAGATAATCTATTCTAATGATCAAGAGCAGAACTTAATTGGTGACTCAGCAACTAATACCTTTATGTGCAGTTAGTAATACTGTAGAGTTAGTATACACGGACGGACACCCATATCTTATTACTCCCTCCGTCCACGAAAATTTTACCCGGTTACTGTAAAGCACAGTTTTTAATGAAAATTGATATTTTATTGAAAAAGTGAATAAAGTAGATAAAGTAAGAGTATTGTGGTAGGTATTGTGGGACCCATTTTTTGTTTGTGAGTGTAGTTTATTTCCAAAAGAGGAATGGGTAAAAATTTGGTGGACGGACCAAAAAGGAAAGCGGGTAAAAATTTGGTGGACGGAGGGAGTATATTGTAATCTTTCCACAAATCTTTTAATCCTTCTCTTTCAAGATGGTTTATCTTCAATAAATTCGATATCTATACATTAATCTTTTAAATAATCTGTAAACACACTCACATTGATATACTGCTCTATGGTTTAATCACAATTCACAAAACATCAAGTCCAAAATATTCAGAATCAGATGAAAGCCAAATATAAAATATGTACATGTCAAGAGTGTTAAAATCAAAACATACTATTTTCCCAAAAAAGAAAAAGCGATGTACCTTGACTGAAATGGTACCAGCGAGGGCATCAAGATCTTCAAGCAATTTGCCAATTCTGACCTCATTCCAAGCATCCCTATACTGCTCCCTCAAAGTATAATCAGTGGAGAAGTTGTAGAGAATGGTCATTCTACTCTGAGATGGGGTCTTGGTAAGCAACTGGGTTTGAGGGGGGGCATCCAGTGGGGGGTCAATCAGCCTTTCGAATATGCTCGATTTGGTTTCCCAGAGGGCAATTGTCATCGGTGAGTGGTGCATTCCCGGCCACAAATTCAATGGTTTCTTCGTTGAATCGTTTCTCTCGCTGGAATTTTCAAATTGGGAACTGAGAGCCGAAGAAATGCTGATATGATTCGAGGGAGAGGAGGAGTTGGGCTCCATGGAACTGAGTTTTGAACTCAATTTTTGGAAAGGAAGGATGAACCCTAATTCAAAGGGGAAAAAATTGATCAATTCATGGTTAGCTTTTGCTATAAATGCTTCTTAATTGAAGTTGGTTCCAAGGTTGAAAATATATGGATATATCGGAAACTTAAATTTGTGGAAATATCGATGGATATATCGATATTGAATATCGATATCGGTAAATTTTAAAAATTATAAAAATTTAATAACAAACTTTTAATACATAAAATTTAAAATAGAATATGACCATATTTTATATTTGTGATATTTAAAAAAATTATGGATATTTTCTCGATAATTTACCGATATTTTTTCGATATTTACCGATTTTATGCTCAATTTGCACAAAAATATAGTCGAAAATGATTTTATATACTGATATTTATCGATTATTTTACGGATATTATGGAAATATCGTTACCCCCCAATATCGATATCGGTGACCACGAAAATGGATATATCGTGGAAATTTCCGAATATTTTCATCCTTGGTTGGTTCATATAATATAATAGAGGAGTACAATTTTCATTTTTATATAGTTTGACTTTAAAAGAAAAATATAAAGAAGAAGAAGGTGGTCTACATGACATAAATTGTTCCCCCCCCCCCCCCCCCCCTCTCTCGATTTCTTACCACTTAAATGACAGTTAGTCTAGCATACACCATGTTTACCTTTAATTGTATTATGAAGAGACACCCAATTGTTAATAAAAGTTACCCTTATTTATACTAAAAATGTCGTCTCACGTTAAATTGATTTTTCAGTAATAATCATGCAACTTTTTAAAGATACACATGAATTGTACATATACTTTTTCAAAAGAGGCATGCTCTTTATTTAATTTTTGAGATGGATGAAGGTGAAACATTTGGGCTCGTTGAAGATTTATCTTTTTTTTTTTTTTAAAGCAATCACATTAAAGCAAATATAACCCTATCTATTACAAGAGAGTGGTACATCAATCGGGTTATATTCTGACGCATATTTTAGGGTGCATCCAAGTGCATAGCATGCACTTGGAATTTTGAAATTAATTTTGACCAATTAAGATCCAACAAAATCTCGCGGGTCAGGCCCAACCCGACCAAAATTCACGAGTCTGGCAACAAACAGGGTCGCAAATGGTCGCGCGCGCTTTGGACCGATACCCGAAGTTATATCACCAATATCCGAAGTTATATCACCGATACCCGAGGTTATATCACCGATACCTGAAGTTATAATCACCAATACCCCAAGTTATAATCACCAATACCCCAAGTTATAATCATCAATACCCCAAGACTTAATCACCAATACCCCAAGTTATAATCACTAATACCCCAAGAATTACTCAATAATAATATCCTAAATAATTATTCAGTACCCCAAGACTTAATCACCAATACCCCAAGTTATAATCACCAATACCCCAAGTTATAATCACCAATACCCCAAGACTTAATCACTAATACCCAAAGTTATACTCACCAATACCCCAAGTTATAATCACCAATACCCCAAGTTGTAATTACCAATACCCGAAGTTGTAATAACCAATACCCTAAGTTATAATTATCAATACCCCAAGTTATAATCACTAATACCTCAAGTTATATCCCTAAAAAATTATTTACCAATATCCCAAGACTTAATCACCAATACCCCAAGTTATAATCACCAATACCCTAAGAATTACTCAATAATAATATCTCAGATAATTATTCAGTATTACCCCAAGACTTAATCACCAATACCCCAAGTTATAATCACCAATATCTCAAGATTTGATCACCAATACCCGAAGTTATAATCACCAATACCCCAAGTTGTAATAACCAATACCCAAGATATAATAACCAATACCCCAATATATAATCACCAATACCCCAAATTGTAATAAGTCTAAAACAGAAAAAGTAGTCCCAACACTGTCAAACGTTGGAATTTGGGCTCAGGCTTGCGTACATCACCGCGTGGTGCGTGGTGAGTTCAACTCGAATCGTCGATCCGCTTCCAAAAAGGTATCACAATAGCAATTCTAAGCCTGATTCCAAAAGTTACGTCCGTTTTGATTTCTGCCGACGAGCATCAGTAAGCTGTCGGAATAAGAGATGAAGAATTGGAATTTACACAATACGAGATGAAGAATCGGGATTTAGATCTGAGGAGAAAAATTCCACTCCACTGCATCGCCGAAAAACAGGTAGTCGCACCGGAAAGGGAAAGTGCACCAAAGGGAAAAACACCAGTATGAATTATTGTGGCGACCACTGCGTCACCATTAATAGTGGAAGAAGCAGAAGACCATCAAATCGCTGAAAGGAAGAAGAGATGACCCGTTTCTGGGAGGAAGAAGAGATGACCCGCGAGTTTTAATCGGGTCGGCCGACCCGCGAATTTTTTAAATTGGTCAAAATTGATTTTAAATTAGGGTGCAAAATCCAAGTGCATAGTATGCACTTGGATGCACCCTAGAACTACTCATATTCTGATTGCTACCGGTATCTCTACCCCGTTCCATTCTTGAGGACTCGGAGAGTCGAAAGCTCTTCTAGCAAGTTCATGGGCCATAACGTTCCACTTTCTCGGAATATGATTGATGGCAGCCACTCGACCATCATGCATTGCTTCCCAGACTTCATTAAGTAACCTGTTTTCCAGACCTATTAGCCTCTCCCTCAATTGAATGGCCTCAACCGCCACCAGTGAATCCGACCAAATTCTTATTCCAGTTTGTCCACGAGTCCAACAATTCTTAGCTCCTTCATAAATGGCTCGTATCTCTGCTCCTAGAACCGGGGACGGTGGATCAATTTGTTTACACCCCGCATTCTGTGGTATCCCGTCGCTCCCTAGACAAATGTATCCCGTAGAGAATTTTCTCTTATCCTCATCGTAGCTTGCATCTACCAACACTGTGATACCTTCCCCATTTTCCTCCATCGGGGCGTATTTCTTCAGGGTTCGTGCTTCGCTTATAAGGGCTTTCTGCTGATTGTTCGCCTCCCGATAAGAGCTCAAAAACTCTGCGGCCTATTCTACCCGAATGCCACCACTCTTGAGTTGGCCATTCTTAACCGGCTCATGAACCAGTCGGCATTGTTCTTTCCAAATGCTCCACAACAGGATAACTAATTCTTCTCTCTCCCGCTGGTTATACTTCAATAGCACTATCTGAAGGAGGTCTTGTGTATGCATGAATTTCCCATGTCGGATATCCTTCCAAAGGCCTTGTTTTTTCCATATTGGGCGCACTAAAGGGCAGAAGAATAGAGCGTGGGTGGTTCCTGCTTCCCATCTCTTGCACCATTGACAAGCTGCCGACATTGGTACATATGATGTCTCACAAGATTCCCCTCCATAGCGATAATATCGTTTACCACTTTCCAGAGGAAAATTCTGATTTTCGGGGGGACGTCCATCTTCCATATCCAGTTTGCCCACTTTCTAAACCATTCATCACTTCCCGAACTCTCCTCCACCCGCTTGTGGCTTACTTTACTCATATGATAATGATATCCCGACTTGACAGTATATCGTCCTTTGGGATCCGGGCCCCAGTATCGCATATCCTGCTTACTATCCCCATCGATCGAAATCCGAAGGATAGCCTCCTTTTCAAAGGGTAAAAAGGCATCAGATAATAACTCCGAGTCCCAGGTACCATCTGGTTTGATGAATCTTTCCACCTTCGACCCACTAGCTTTTCTGGAAAGTATACGGCCCCCACTTAGCATCGAAACCCAAGCTTCTTTATAGATTTGCACCATCTGCCCATCCTTTATCCTCCATCGAATCCCCTCATCAAGCAAGCTTCAACTCCATAACAGTGATCTTCAAACAAAAGAGAGGTTAGATCCAAGTTCTGCTTCCATGACATCCATATGTTTAAAGTACCGCGCCTTAAAAACCCGAGCTACCAGCGAATCCGGCCTGAAGTCCTTTAGACTCTCTGGCTCCTTTATCTTGGGGATCAATGCTATAATCGTCTCATTCCATTCTTCCAATAAGCTCTCTCCATGTAAGGCCTCCAACACGGCTTTCGTTATTTTTATCCCCAACTACCTTCCACGATTTTTGGAAGAATGCTGCATTGAAACCATCCGATCCTGGGGATTTCATTGGATTGAGGTCAAAGGCCATTTTTCAAACCTCTTCTTTCGAGAATGGGATCGAGAGAAAAATATTCATTTGTTCTGTGACCATCGACTTAATATTTCCTAAAACTTCATCCATCTCACCAACAATCAGGGAATTGGACTTACATAGTTCTCCATAGAATTCCAGAATCGTGTCTTCAATTTTCGGACCACTCGTTTGCCATATTTCGTATTTATCTCGCAACCCCCGGATGTGATTTGACCTTCTTCGAGGTGATGCTTTTCTATGAAAATAGGCGGTGTTTTTATCTCCCGCTATGAGCCACAAATATCTAGCCCGCTGTTGCCAAAATATCTCTTCTTTCAGCTCCAACATGTCCAGCTCCTTCTCAAGATTTTTCAATTCAGGCCAGTTAATTTCCGCCTCATCCTGCTCCCATTGAGCATCAATCCGTGCTCTGAGCTCGTTTATCCTCTTGCCCATATTTTCATTCTGGCCCTTCGCCCATGAGGCAAAGACAGTAGCACAATTACTCATCATTTCTGGAGATCAGCATTACCCCTTGATGTTCCCCAAGCTGCCTCTTGAGTCCCACCGAAGCCTTTCTCCACCATCCAAGTGTTTTCAAAGCGAAAGTTTAGTTGCTTTCTATTCCTTATCATCTGCCTCTCCTGCATTAGAGATATTTGTACCGCCCTGTGATCAGAGCCATAGAAGCTCCTATTCGTAACTTCTGATTTGGGAAAAAGGTTCATCCAAGCATTATTCACTAGGAATCTGTCTAGTTTTTCCTTTATAAGCACTCTTTTGTTGCGCTTATTATTCCAGGTGAATGGAGACCCTTTTGCATCAATCTCCCTCAGTTCAAGATCATTGATTACCTCATCAAACACCCTTATTTGATTAAAAGACCGCCTGCCCCCACCCCTTTTCTCTGATTGATACCTTATCTCATTAAAATCACCCCCAAAGCCAAGGGACTTTTATAGTTTGGGGATAATTCGCTACTCTTTTCATTAGTTCCCACGATAAATGTCTAAGATTGGTGTTTGAATTGCCATAGAAACCAGTAAAGTAAAAGCAAACATCATCATACATAATACTGCACAATATATGGCCCAAGGAGTACGACACAATAGAGACATTCATAGATTTCTTCCAAAATGGAACAAGGCCACCAGCCGACCCATTAGCATCAACACAAAACATTTCATCAAAACATAAAGGATGCTTCCACCAACTTACTGAGTTACTCGACACTTTTGTTTCACATATAAATAACATAGAAGGCTTGAGTTCAGCGATAAGCCGCTTCAGAGATTGGAACACACGACGGTTGCCAAGGCCTCGTGTGTTCCAGACTACTAGATTCATGGCTCTCAGCGGGGCTGAGAGAGCTCAGCCTCCGCCGCTTCAGTCTCACCAATCATCGACTCTCCTACCATATCCTCCTCATCGTGGTTATCGCCTGAGTGTTCTCCCATCAATCGTCCTCTTTTCCTCTGTTGAGCAGCATTCTTCCACCCAATTTCAAGCTTCACCTTTTGGATTCATTTGCCTTTGTCGCTTATTTCTGGCCCCATTGCCTCAAGCCCCTTGTCCATGTTCTGGCCCTCTTTAAAGCGAACTCCCGTCTCCAGCATCCTTCGCATCCCCGATTTCGGGCTAAGAAGGTCCCAAAAGCTCCACACTTTTTCCGGTTCTTTCGCCACCATCATCTGTCCCCAGCTGTTCCCACCACCCTCCGCCGCCTTCTTAGTTCCGCTTATTCCTCCAGCCTATGTTCCAACTGCCTCTGTTGATTTTCCATTTTTAATCTCCAACTTCCGGTTAGCCTCATCCACAATACCGATCTCCTCTAGGTCTTTTGCCGTTAGCCCTTTTTGTCCATCAGCTCGAAGCCAAGGTGGGAACTCCATCCGATTCTCCACATCTTCATCGGTTACCACATACTGCAGGGGGCAATCCTTTTCAACATGGTCTAGACGACCACACGCATAGCAGAAGTCGGCAAGCCTCTCATACCGGAACATCACTTGCTTCATCTCCCCTTTCACTATATTCGTAGCATCCCTCTTCAGAGGCCTGCTAACATCCATCGAAACCCGGACCCTTAAGACTACCCACATCAGTGACTTGGCCCAACCTCAACCCAAATGAAGACAAAAAAGATAGAATAAAAAATGAAAGAAAAATAAATGGTAGATCCCAACCTGGGACGAAAATAGGCGCACCTCCAACCAAGTTAAAAAATAGGTTGCCCAATCAAATTGTGTCACATGGTATTATTTGATTGGGTAGTTAAACTTTATAATAATAAATTGTACTCCCTCCGTCCCGGTCTAAGCGTCCCATTTCTTTTGGTTGAATGGTTTAAGAAAGTGTATTTGTTTATTAATATATGGTGGAAAAGTAATGAATAGTGTTGAAAAGTAATGAATAGTGTTTAATAAAGGGTTAATTTCATATAAATTCACGACCTTTATACTTAGTGTCAATTTAATCACGAACTTTTAGATTTTTGTAAAAAAAACCCAACCTTTGATATTTGTTGCAATTTGATACACGTTTTTTTTTCGGCCGACAACCGATGGCGTCGCTCGCCCGAGCGTGTGTCATCTTGCCACGTAGGATTACACATGTTTATTTTTATTTATTTTTTAAATTCACATCATAAATAACATTTATCATTTAAATAACATATTTCTACTTATAATTAAAATAGCAACTAAATAAATTAAACAACAACCAAATGAATCTCAAACTAAGAACGTAAAGAGAAATATTATATATAATTTATGTTGATTTTTTAATTTATTTGGTTGCTATTTAAATTTTAAGTAGAAAGGTGTTATTTAAATAGTAAGTGTTACTTGTGATGTGAATTTAAAAAACAAATAAAATAAACATGTATAATCCTACGTGGCAAGATGACACACGCTCCGGCGAGCCACATCATCAGTTGTCGACCGGAAAAAAAAACGTGTATCAAATTGCAACAAATATCAAAGGTTGAGTTTTTTTTACAAAAATCTAAAAGTTCGTGATTAAATTGACACTAAATATAAAGATCGTGAATTTATATGAAATTAACCCTTTAATAAAGTAATGAATAGTGTTGAAAATTGGATTGAATGAGTGACATTTTTTGTAATATTGTGTGAATTTGAAGGTTAAAGTTTATATGTAGTAGATTGTTGTTTTTTCCATTTATGGAATGAGACACTTAGAGTGGGACGGAGGGAGTATATTGTAAATATTGTTAATAATAAATTATTTAAAAAAATATCAAAATTTGTACTTTTCAATTCTCTACAAATGAAGACCAATATTGATATTTATTGAAATATAATTTCAACTATTTTAATTGTAATTTTGTTATTGTATTTTATTCTAAATGTGTTTAAAATTATTTTTCTTAATATAATTATAAATTTAGGATAATAAATTAATTTATGAATTGTTATACATTTTAAATATAATACAAAATTGATTATAAAATATACTTCCTCCGTCCCCTATTAAACTTCACATTTTCCTATTTGGGACGTCCCCCAATAAATTTCACACCCCAAATAAGGAAATAAAACACACTCACAATACCTACTTTAATTCAAAACACTCTTCACCCATTGGTTGAAAAAATCAATAAAGCAGTTATTCTTAAAATCTGTGCCACCCAATATGTGAAGTTTAATAGGGGATGGAGGGAATATATAATTAATAAATAATAAAATAATAATAATTATTTTAGGTTGATAAAGTGGTAGGTGGATGAGAGAGAAATTAATTTTTTATTGTAGGTTGGGGGAGGGTTATGGATGTGGGCCAACTTGAAGCACCTTTCCGATGGTACCACTGCACCCAGAAGGGTACCTTCGTGAGGGTAATATCCTCAGCTCGTTCGTGACATCCTCAAATTCAAACACGAACAGGCAGGTCTTCTTCATTAGCAATTTCCCGGTTGTTTGTTGCTGCCAATTCGTCATCGGTCGCGTTCAGGGCTTCCGCCATCGAGTAACTCATGAAGTTTAAAATCGGAAAGAACAGTTGTTTCACCCCAACGAAGAGGAAGGGTCTCATACCATTACTGCGGCTGGAGGTAGCTTCGATTGCTTTGTGCACACATTCCAATAGAGAGGTTCCTAAAGAGAGAAATTATTCGTTGAGGCATTATCATGGATTAAAGAATTGGAGCTTGAGTGTGATGGATGCTAACTGCTAAGCTAGTTGTAGATGATGTGAATTGCTCCCCTAATTATAATTCACATTTTGGAGATGCTATTGAAGCTTGCAAAAGGAATTCAGAACTTGCCTCATTTGGAGAATGAATGTCTTGGATCAATTGAGATGTCAATTCAAAGAGCAAGAGTTTTAGGAGTTTTTATACTTCTTATAATTGACTTGGGTGGAAAATCTTGCTAAAAATAGTTTGTGTTTCAATGGACTGTACACTAAGATCCAATATCGGCGAATGTTTTGGCACATATTTTTGGCTCAGTCGATCCTGATTTTAGGGTTAGGGTTCGTTTCTATATAAATAGATGTTTTTTCCTTGTATCCGATATCAAAAAAATATAGTGAAAAATTCTGGCTTGCATTGCCCCTAGACATAGTCGTAAGACAAAATGGGTGAACAAATCTCGTGTTCTGTTTTAGTTTCGTGATTGTGTGTGCGTTTCCCAACACTTTGTTCTTTGCTGATATTTTTATTGTAACATTTTTTTTTTTTAAAAAAGAGGACACTTTATTTAATGTTCTAATACCTTGGTACATTTTTATTGATGTTTATGAATGTTTCACACAAATTAAAAAAATCATTATATAATAATAAATAATGTATAACATGACAATATTATCATTTTGTTTAAATATTTATGGTTAATGCATATTTTAACAAAAAATAAGTAGAGGACCAAAATTGAAATCTAACAATTTATATCTCTTGGTTAATATAAAATGTCCGTCAACTTTGAATGATGTTTAATTTTTTTTACACGAAATAAGAAAGTTATTAAACAACAATAGGTATATGTATACCTTATTGTCATTACATGTTTTGTGCAAATCTCATGTGAATTCTTTTTATAATATAAAATTGTTATTATTATAATGCATTCACTTATACCATAACTTTTTATACTGTGATTTTAGAGTATAAGTTTAATAGTATCAATAAATGCATAAAATGGTATAAATTAGTGTACCATGAAACTTTGTTCATAGTTAATGGGTAGTATCACAAGAAATTAGTACTTCAATTTCTCTTACACATATGATAGTATACACTAATGGACACCAAGAAGCTCTAACTATCCACAGCTAAATGCTAATCAATGTCACCTGGCAAAATAAGTAGTCATAAAGCTCAAGTAGTTGGACAAGAAATAGAGGTATAAAGACTTGTAGAACAAAATCCATTACATACCCAACCAACAGCAACAATATATATATAAACAACACAGTTGGATTATTATTCTTCTTCTTCTGTCCAGCAGCAATAGATGATTTCCTATACATTGTTGGAGTCCCGAGCAACGATGAGTTCCACTAGCTTATCATCAGCATCCCCTGTATTGGGTGGCTCCAGGATTTCGTCCTCAGTCGTGAAATTATAGCGTTGTCCGATAGCTCTGAGGAACTGATACACTTCAAACATGGTCGGCCTTTCTTTCGGGCCAGGTAGCACGCAGCTGCAGGCAACTTTAAGGAACTGGAAAAGCTCGCTATCGTAACCTTTCCCGACCAAGGATTGATCAATCGCGTCTTGAAGCTTAGACGACGCAGATAGTTCTGAAATCCAGTCGACTAGATTCCCCTTGAAGCTTTCGGGGGCTTTAGCCACATGGGTGGGTTTCTCCCCCGTTACTAACTCCAAAAGCACGACTCCGAAGCTGTACACGTCCCCCTTTGGGGTGGCTAATAGAGTCCTTGTATACTCGGGAGCAACGTATCCCAAATCACCGAATTCCCCGTTCACGAAAGTGCTCAAGTGAGTGTCGATAGGGTTCATGAGACGAGCTAGGCCAAAATCGGAGATTTTGGGCTCGTAATCTGAGTCGAGCAAAATGCACTTTGAACTGATGTTTCGGTGAATGACACGCGGATTGCAGCTGTGGTGGAGCCACGCGAATCCTTTGGCTACACGGATCCCGATTTTGAGACGCAACGGCCAATCCATAGTTTTCGCACCCTCTTTCAGGTCGTGAAGATTATCGTGAAGGTAGCCATTAGACATGTATTTATAGACTAAAAGCCTTTCCTTTTTGGCGAGACAAAAACCGAGAAGTGGGACCAAGTTACGGTGTTTTATGTTTCCTAAAGTAGCCATCTCGGATAAGAATTCTTTCTCCGAGTGCTGAGTGTCCTGCAATCGCTTCACCATAAGATGGGTCCCGTCTTGGAGAACCGCCTTGTACATTGTTCCGGTTCTTCCTGACCCGATAATGTTCACGTTACTGAAATCGTCTGTGGCCTTCATCAGATCTTTCAAATTCATTTTGGATACGGATTTCTCAAACATCGAAAGCTGAAAACAGAAACAGTGTGAAGATTAAGATAAACACCAAATATTTGGATAATTATCAATAGCAAGTGTAATCTTGCCTTAGTGCGTTTGGTGTTCTTGATAATCTTGGCCCATTTGTTGCCCAGAGGATCGTCGTCCTTCTTCCTTTTAGACATCTTACGCATATAGAAGAACAAGCCGATAGTGAAAGCCAAGGCTCCAAAAGTCACCCCAGCAACAGCTCCTCCAACGATCGCAGAAGAATGTGATTTTACCGAAGCGTCCTTACAAGCGGACAAAGGACGACCACATAACCCTGCATTACCAGCATAACTTTCGGCGGCAATAGTGGCATTAACAAAAGTGGGAACCGGCCCGGACAGTTGGTTCTTCGTCACGGTGAATGTCTTAAGTCGGTTGAGTTGCCCAATCTGTGGAGGGATTTGGCCGGTCAACAGGTTGTTATCGAGTTTGAGAACATTAAGGTAAGAGCAGTTAGCAAGATCAGCAGGAATCTCTCCAGAAAACTGGTTGGAAGAGAGATCAAGCATGGTGATGAATGTAATTAACCTTGAGATATTATTAGGAATGGTTCCATGGATACTATTGCTCGAGAGATCAAGGCCCGTCATGGACTTACAATTGGATATTCCGAGTGGGAACTCGCCCTTAAGTCCCATATCAGAGAGACGGATATTTAACACCTTGTTATCATCCTCGTGCCAACACTCAATCCCAGTGAACTTGCAGATAGTTTTTTGGGTAGTGTTTTCGAAAATCCATGATGCTAAGTAGTTGTTAGGATCTTCAAAAGTGCTTTTTATGGATTTGAGACAATTGATATCGCTTTGATCAGCATGACTGGGATATCCAGTGAGCAGCCAAACAAGGATACAATATATGAGAGCAGGGGCTGCTCTGAAACCCGAAACCATACTCGTAGCAAGACCCGATAAGGCAATAACACAATTCAAATCAAGATCGATGGCCCATTTCTGAGACTCAAAAATTATTGCCTAATGCAAAAAATACAGAATCAGAGAACCCCTAAAAAGCTCATTAGATTGAGCAATAGATCAAAACATTCAAAGCTACATGGATTATTAGGTTAAGGTGCTGGCAAGAAAAGCAAGTGCAGATAAAGGAACCTAAATAGGGTAACAAAATACAAGTTTAAATGATAATAAATGGCATAGAATTATAAAAACAATAGCTTCAACTGCATAAACAACTAAAACACACACACCAGTCTACAACAACAAACTAATCAAAGAAGTAGAATCTCAAATATTCTTCCTTGCAAGAAAATTACGCAATTACAATAGGAAAACACAGAAGATCTACAAGAATTCATCATGTTCTTCACAAGGGCAAAGCGTAATTGATTAAAAATGTTAACTTTGAAAGCAACCCACCTGAAAAACACACAAAAGCAGACTAAAAACACATGGGCTCTGCCAAATCACAAACCCCATCGACTCCATGGAAAGAAAAATAAAAAGGCAGAACTCAAACCTATTAGAAAGATTGCACAAAAGACAGCAGCATAAACCATAAAAAGACAATAAACAACTCACAGGAAACCTAAAGATTGCAAAGTATTTAAATAAAAAGAAGAAAATATACCTGAGGAGTGAGAAAGCTTGGATCTTTGATCCTCAACGAAGACTTGTGAGTGGGCTAGGATTACAGGATATGATTTTAACAATTACATAATTGTCACCACTGCTCCTTTTCGTTTTGTTACTGTTGAATTTCGGGTCAAATAAAGGGAGGCCTAATAATCTTCTTTTTATTCTCTCCCCCTTTTATGCTTTTTGGTATTTCTTTGTTGCAGTGGTGGAGTAGAAGACGGGGGCTGCAAAGAAAGAAAGACTACTGGAAAGAGACTTTAAACTAACGACCATATAAGGGGTCTTGACTTTCTTTCCTGAATAATTGTTGGGGTGGGGTAACTGAAAAAGCGTGTTGAAGTCGAGACTCTTGACCATGTACAGCTTTCTATTTGCTCTCAAAGAAGAATTGAAAGTGTTCACACTAAAATATCCATATTAGATTAGAGGCCTGCGTTCTCGGATTTTCCACGGATCGGATCATGTTACCCGCCGGGTAACAAGCAATAGAGTTGGAAATTCGGAATGGCTTTGTTCTTTCGCAAATTTTAGGGTGCATCCAAGTGCATAACATGCACTTGGAATTTTGAAATCAATTTGAAATTAATTTTGACCAATTAAGATCCAACAAAAACTCGCGGGTCAGCCCCAACCCAACCAAATTTCGCGGGTCTGGCAACAAACAGGGTCGCAAATGATCGCGCGCGCTTCGGACTGATAGCCGAAGTTATATCACCAATACCCGAAGTTATATCACCGATACCCGAAGTTATAATCACCAATACCCGAAGTTGTATTACCAATACCCAAAGTTATAATCACCAATACCCCAAGTTATAATCATCAATACCCCAAGACTTAATCACCAATACCCCAAGTTATAATCACCAATACCCCAAGTTATAATCACTAATACCCCAAGAATTACTCAATAATAATATCCTAAATAATTATTCAGTAGTACCCCAAGACTTAATCACCAATACCCTGATTAGGCGTGAAATTGTCATGATTCGTCACTCAAAATACCATAATTTTGGTCGATTTTGTCGAGTATTTGGAGTCAATTGAGCATTATTTTTATACATTGATGAATTTGTCTCTTTAATGCTCGTAGGTGAATCGAGGGCGAAGAACGGAGTTCGTAGAACTTTGAATCGACTCAAACGAATGCCCGGATGAGAAGATATCGAAGAAATACGATTGGTGCTAGTGTTGAAGAAGAAAAGTGCTAGTTGGTGAAAATTTGGGAGCATTCGAGTAAACCACTCGAGCACTAGCGCTCGAGCACGTTGCTCGAGCGCCCAAAACATACAGAAAAGTTCGAGCGCTCGAGCGTGTTGCTCGAGCGCCCCAATACATGCAGAAGAATTCCACCACTCGAGCACTTGTGTCATGCGAGCTATATGCTCGAGCGCGACTGCTCGAGCAGGCCTGCTCGAGCAACTCCAGTTTTTGCATTTTCAAAGGCGTTTTTCGGCCCATGAGTTCACGATTCGGCCCGTGGCTTATATATACGCGTCCAAAGCTTGTTTTTGAAGGAGACCACACATCACTTGATAGATTTAGACTTTTAGAGTTCGTTTTTGGAGAGGAAGGAGAGAAGCAAGCTTTACCTTTACGTTTTTTTTAGGTTTTCATTACGAATTCATATTACGATCTTACTTTTTAGTTTTGTTTCTTTATATTTTTGTTCTTGAACACGTTAAGACTTCTTTTCTTGAGTTAATTTTAGTTATTCTTTTATTTCGTTAAGCCCTAGTTTATGTTTGATCTCTTCTTCGTCTTAATTATCATGTTCATGTTTGTTACTTATTCAATTGCTATTATTTCCGTAAAACCTATGTCTAGCTAAAACCCTTGCATGCTTGGGGTAGGATGAACTCGTAGAAGTAGGTTGTGGGTACGTAATTAGGGTAACTTGTGACGTTAGGTTTTAATTCTCTTGATTAATGAATTCTTAAAATTAATCTTAACTTTACTTTTGAATTTCGTACGAACGTGTTAGGGAGAGGACGACCGCATCACTCTTTAACAACTAGTAGTCTTAACGAGAGAGTTTAGAAAGGGTTAATTCATTTGCCGGTTTAGCGAAGGAGGACGACCGCATCACCTTAATTAAATTAGGGTCTCATTAATTAAGCACAATCTATTAACTTGTTAGTGGATTAGTGAAGTCGAGTGTTAGGGTAAAGTATTAGGGTTTAGAATCTTGAGCTTTCACCTTGCATTCTTTTACTTAGATTATTTCTTGCGCGTCACAGTTATTTTGATTATGTACCTGCTCCGGTAGTATACGTAGGGATTCCTATCCTAAGCATCACCATCTCATATTTGAAAACAACCTTTAGATAATTAGTTTAGTTCTTTCTTTTGCCTTAGTAGAGTAATTTAGTTTAGTTTATTTTAATCTTTCCAAAAATCCAAAAACATCGCACTCATATTAACTACGATGCGTAGATCTTCAGGGATCTATTTGCATACACTCCATCCCTTGGGTTCGATACTACTTGGTCCCTATACTCGCCCATACTACAGTGAACCCGTACTCTTGCGGGGAAGCTACTAGTAGAAGCTAGTATTTTCGCATCAAGTCAATGGCACCGTTGCCGGGGATGGCGTTGTATGTCTTTTGAATAGGACTTGTCGATAGCTTAGTAGTTAGTAGTGAGTGCTTTTCTTTTCTTTTCTGTTTTATTTTTATTTTTATTTTTCTGCTAGTGTGCCAGGTATATGAAAACACGCTCACAAGGGAATACGAGCGAAGAGAGAATACCGTTGGACCCTGAGACGATAGCTAGAAGAAACCGAGCTTTCTTGAGGATGAACGCTGCTGGAGGGAAAGAACCAATGAATATTACTAATGAGTTGGACGATGTCGAGAACGAGTTCAATCAGGCATTGAACCGGGTTGACGACACTGATGGCAATACCAGTAAGAATCAAGATCCATTAGGAGAAAGCCAGAGCCAAAACCCGGGTACTCAGAACCAAAATAGCCCAGCTCATAACCTTGTCCAATACCCTCATAACAACCCTGTTTATTCACATCCTAACTTACCACAAAACAACTTACCTTATCCACCCTACCCATACCCACCTTATCCTTACCCACCATACCCGTATCCTCCACCTCCAGTTTACAATCAACCAACCACCACCCCAACAAGTACCCGTACCACCTGTAGTTCCTCAGCCTGTACCTCAGAACGTAGATCAAAATATGGCTATTCGAGGGAGGTTTGCAGCACAGCCACAACGGTACTATGATGGAGTGGCATTGCCTCCTGTTGAGGCAAATAACTTTTCGATTTCCCCGGGAATTCTTAAGCTGCTTACCGAGAATCAGTTCAAGGGGGTGATCGGGAAGGAGAATCCTCATACACATCTGAGGAGTTTCCTAATGATAGCCTCCACTTTCAATTACAATGGCATGTCTGAAGATGCCGAGAGGCTTAGGCTGTTCCCATTCTCATTGACGGGAATAGCAAAAGAGTGGTACGATAATACGCTTCCACGGGGAGGTATTACCACTTGGGCCGAGCTCGAGCGTCTGTTCCTCGAGCGGTTCTACCCTCCATCCAGAACGATCAAAGCAAGGATTGAGATCTCTTCCTTCCGCCAGAAGCAAGGAGAGGACTTACGTCAAGCGTGGGAGAGATACTCAAACATGCTGATAGAGTGCCCGCAGCACGGGTATAATGAGGGGGATATTATGGCATTCTTCTACAGTGGTGCCAATAAGGTTGGGCAAGACCATCTAGACGCCTGTGCTAGTGGATCATTTCTGAATCAAGGAATAATGAGGTGTAGAGAGATCGTAGACAACATAGTCACGAATGTCGGGGCTTGGAGTGTGGACGCAGACTTCCAGAGAGTGCATCAGGTTGAAGAGGGTGAAGGAACGAGAAGGCTGTTGATGGCCATGATGGAAAAGATTAACAACCTCGAGTTGGGGAAGAATTTGGTTGGAGAGCATGCAGCAGAGAATGAGAGAGTAGACCAGTCAAGTGGACAGCAAGAGGTAGCCAATTACATGGGAGGTCCGTATTACAATCAGAATGACTACCAAGGTGGAAATCAGTATGGAAGGTCTTCTTATGGCCAACCATTTGTACCTCTAGGTCCTCAGCCACCTCAAAATCAATGGAGGAACACACAAGGGTATCAAGGAGGGCAGCAGCCTCCTCAGAACCAATGGAGGAAGAACGAGAATTTTTCATATGCTAACCCAAAAGCGGGTGTTACAGTTCCTCCGGGTGTTGACCCAAGTTCAAAGTCTCCGAGTGGAGAAGGCGGTTCCTCAACTGAGGAGATGTTGAGAGCGATTCTACAGAAGGTGGAGGAAGGAAGTAAGAGGTTGTCATCCTTGGAGTACGATGTGAAAGAGTTGCATAAAAAGGGTGATCAACGTGATCAAGAGCTCCAGAAGATGAACGTTGAGTGGAATAGAACTCAACAAGAGACCAATCGAAGGTTCACTTCCATAGAATTTCAGATGGGGCAAATTGCAAAATCAATGAATGGGGAGCCTGGTAAGTATCCTTCCATGCCGGAGGGGAACCCGAAAGAACATTGCAAGGCGATCCAGCTTAGAAGTGGAACCAACTATGAAGGTCCTCAGATGCCTGCTGATTCTGAGACGCCCCAAGATAGAGATGAGATTGAAAAGATAGGAGTTGAGAAGAAGGTTGAGGGTGAGAGCACTCAAGCGAGCAAAGAGCTTGAAGAGGAAGGCCTTGAGAAGGGTGAGAGAGTTCCTAAGTGGAAGAAGGCAAAGGAAGCAAGGGAGAAAGTGAAAGAGACCGAGAAAGATGAATGGGGGGTACCCAAATCTGTGATACCCGTCCCATATCCACAACGCTTCATGAAAAAGAAGATTGATGAGAAATTCGTTAAATTCCTTGATGTGTTTAAACAATTGCATATTAACATTCCTTTTTATGATGCTTTGGAACAGATGCCCAACTATGCAAAGTTCCTGAAGGACTTGATCGCGAAAAGACGGCGAGTGGATGAGCCGAAGTTGGTGCAGTTGAACCACGAGGTGAGTGCATTAGTGCACAAGGCGCTTCCTCCGAAGTTGAAGGATCCCGGGAGCTTCACCATTCTTTGTGATATCGGGAACGGGATCAAGAATGGAGCGCTATGTGACCTCGGAGCGAGCATAAATTTGATGCCTCTTTCGCTCTTCAAGAAGTTGGAAGGTGGAGAACTTCAGCCAACAATGATGATGCTTCAACTTGCCGACCGGTCGATTACTCGACCTCAAGGTGTGGTTGAAGACGTCCTCGTGAGAGTGGGAGATCACATTTTTCCAGCCGACTTCGTGGTCCTAAAGATGGAGGAAGATGAGCACGTGCCCCTAATTTTGGGAAGACCGTTCTTAGCTACGGCGGGGATGGTGCTAGACGTGGCAAATGGGAAGATTACGTTGAAGGTTGATGATCAAGAAGTGAAGATTTCCCTATATGAGGCCATGAAGCACCCAAAGGAGGATGAGAGTTTGTATTGCATGGATGCAATTGCTCCTCGTGTTGAAGACACACCTCCTATCTCTAATCTTTCTCATGTTCATGATTTCGTTAATCCTTCACTTGATAATTTAACCCATGAGCATGATGTTCTTGATTATGTTGAAAGGGATAAAGTGAAGAAGTTGAAGGATGAAGAGGTGAAAAGTGAGGACGTGGTACAGTTGGAAGGGAAAGGAGGAGTTAAGAAGAAAAAATCCAAATTCAAGAAACTGTTTGGTAAAACTCCTCCAGATAAAGGTGGGAAGGAGTTGAGACTCATAACACTTGGGGATGAGAAGGAAGCACAGGAATCCATGATGGTGGGGCATCAAGGAAAGGAATGCAAGCACCACTCTTATGAGAGTAAGGGAGGTATTTTTTAGTATGATGTCCCATAAGCTCCTTTGAGCTCGGTCCGACATGAGGACCTTAAAAATAGCGCTGAATGGGAGGCAACCCATCTTTATTTGCTTTTATTTGTTTTTAGTGTCTTATTTTGTTATTAGGGTGTTGTTGAATAGTAAGTTTTAACCTCGGACTTGAGAGTTTATTTTGTAGGTTTGTTTCGAAAGAGTAGAGGGATCATGGAGTACACGAAAGGGAGGAACTCAAGCAAAGGAGTGTGCTACGTTTGAGAGAAACCGAATTGTTTGGTTGAGGTAACCCACAACCCCAAACTTAGACCTCTTCGCAAGGTCAAAGTTTGGGGGGTGGAGTTTTTTTTATGTTTCTTGTTACAGTGCACCGGAGCACCCCTTATCTTTGAGTGTGTTTAGTTATTTGGTGTCTTGAGATGCTCCTTGGGGTGATTTTGATTTGATTCGCTATTGCATATTTCATGCCTATTAATCATCTTATGCTTGTTGATTGCTATCTTTGAGTACGATTTGACGAGTAGGGTGATTTGTGGATTTGAGTTAGAGACTCTTTTGTGTGAGTAGTTGAGTTAGAGTGGATTTGAGAGAGAACTAGTATACTTACAAGTTTTCTTTTTGAGTGCTTGTGTGATGAGAGTGAGAATTCACTAGGACTAGCATGGATGTGAAAGCCGTGAGACTTGAGCCTTATATGATTTTGATGAGTAAATTAATCTCTTCGTTTGTGAGTGGATCGTCACCTTAGAGGATGCTAGAACTTGTGTGTGCTCTTGCTTCTTGATTGTGTCTAGTTTGATATGCCGAATAGGATCTTAGGTCATTTTTGTTTTGAATGAGTCACTTAGCCAAAATTTTCCTTACCAATGACATTGAATCCCTTGTTAGCCCCTTTGAGCCTAAAGCCTATTTTATTTGCTAGCACATATGAACACTATTCCAATTCCTAAGCCTTTTTGTCCAAATTTGAGTGGAGAATAGGAAAGTGTGAATGTGAAAGGATCGAATTGAGTTGAAAAAGGAAAATGTTGTTTGTTGAGTGAATATGAGAAGAAGGTATGATGAAGTTATGAGATGTGGGAAAAAGAGAAAAGAAAAATTGAGAATGAGCAAAAGAAAAAAAATGAGCTCATGTGTTTGTGCGAAAAAGAAAAAAAAGTGAAAGAGTGAGAAAGAAAAAAAATTGAAGTGTTGAGAGAATTGGAATTGAAAGTGTGGTGATTGAATATGTTTGAAGTAGTCTGTTCCTAATCTCGAAGTACCGAAGTTTGATTTTCTATTCTCCATTCACTTGAGTCACTTTGCCATATTGATTCCCACTTGTCCAAAGAGCCTACATTACAACCTTGAGAAAGCCCTTTTTTATTCGGCATTGATTTCTAGAGTATGGTCGGAGTTAAGAGCGCATACAAGCCTATGGCTGCCAATATGTGTGATTGATTGTTTGAGTGAGTCCCTTGATCATTGACATACACTTGTGAGGGAACGAAACACATCGTTGAGTGCACATCCATGCGTGATCTTGGTGTTTCTTATTATTGTTGCATGAGTATGATGAAGGAAAGTTAGCGAGTATACGTGTGATTGATCTTTGAAGCTCGAGTTCATTTGCTTGCATGATTTGATCCTTTGACTCATTCCTAACAATTTCACTTGACTTGTTATTTCGTCGCTTGAGGACAAGCAACATGGTAAGTTTGGGGGGGTTGATTAGGCGTGAAATTGTCATGATTCGTCACTCAAAATACCATAATTTTGGCCGATTTTGTCGAGTATTTGGAGTCAATTGAGCATTATTTCTATACATTTATGAATTTGTCTCTTTAATGCTCATAGGTGAATCGAGGGCGAAGAACGGAGTTCGTAGGACTTTGAATCGACTCAAACGGATGCCCGGATGAGAAGATATCGAAGAAATACGATTGGTGTTAGTGTTGATGAAGAAAAGTGCTAGTTGGTGAAAATTTGGGAGCATTCGAGTAAACCACTCGAGCACTAGCGCTCGAGCACGTTGCTCGAGCGCCCAAAACATACAGAAAAGTTCGAGCGCTCAAGCGTGTTGCTCGAGCGCCCCAATACATGCAGAAGAATTCCACCACTCGAGCACTTGTGTCATTCGAGCTATATGCTCGAGCGCGACCGCTCGAGCAGGCCTGCTCGAGCAACTCCAGTTTTCGCGTTTTCAAAGGCGTTTTTCAGCCCATGAGTTCACGATTCGGCCCGTGGCTTATATATACACGTCCAAAGCTCGTTTTTTAAGGAGACCACACATCACTTGATAGATTTAGAATTTTAGAGTTCATTTTTGGAGAGGAAGGAGAGAAGCAAGCTTTACGTTTACGTTTTTTTGAGGTTTTCATTACAAATTCATATTACGATCTTACTTTTTAGTTTTATTTCTTTATATTTTTGTTCTTGAACACGTTAAGACTTCTTTTCTTGAGTTAATTTCAGTTATTCTTTTATTTCGTTAAGCCCTAGTTTATGTTTGATCTCTTCTTCGTCTTAATTATCATGTTCATGTTTGTTACTTATTCAATTTCTATTATTTCCGTAAAACCTATGTCTAGCTAAAACCCTTGCATGCTTGGGGTAGGATGAACTCGTAGAAGTAGGTTGTGGGTACGTAATTAGGGTAACTTGTGACGTTAGGTTTTAATTCTCTTGATTAATGAATTCTTAAAATTAATCTTAACTTTACTTTTGAATTTCGTACGAACGTGTTAGGGAGAGGACGACCGCATCACTCTTTAACAACTAGTAGTCTTAACGAGAGAGTTTAGAAAGGGTTAATTCATTTGTCGGTTTAGCGAAGGAGGACGACCGCATCACCTTAGTTAAATTAGAGTCTCATTAATTAAGCACAATCTATTAACTTGTTAGTGGATTAGTGAAGTCGAGTGTTAGGGTAAAGTATTAGGGTTTAGAATTTTGAGCTTTCACCTTGCATTCTTTTACTTAGGTTATTTCTTGCGCGTCACAGTTATTTTGATTATGTACCTGCTCCGGTAGTATACGTAGGGATTCCTATCCTAAGCATCACCATCTCATATTTGAAAACAACCTTTAGATAATTAGTTTAGTTCTTTCTTTTGCCTTAGTAGAGTAATTTAGTTTAGTTTATTTTAATCTTTCCAAAAATAAAAAAAAAAAAAAAAAAAAAAAAAACTACAACGCGTAGATCTTCAGGGATCTATTTGCATACACTCTATCCCTTGGGTTCGATACTACTTGGTCCCTATACTCGCCCATACTACAGTGAACCCGTACTCTTGCGGGGAAGCTACTAGTAGAAGCTAGTATATCATCATCAAGTCATACTCCAAGTTATAATCACCAATACTCCAAGACTTAATCACCAATACCCGAAGTTATAATCACCAATACCCCAAGACTTAATCACCAATACCCGAAGTTATAATCACCAATACCCGAAGTTATAATCACCAATACCCCAAGTTATAATCACCAATACCCCAAGACTTAATCACCAATACCCGAAGTTATAATCACCAATACCCCAAGTTATAATTACCAATACCCCAAGTTATAATCATCAATACCCCAAGATTTAATCATCAATACCTCAAGAATTACTCAACAATACCCTAAGTTATAATTACGAATATCTCAAATAATTTTTATTATTAGAATTAATGTACCCGAACACCAAACGAACTAAGTTACCATAAGCCATAAACTTCCACTCCTCCCCGTGAACATCCTTCACCAGGATTGCCTGCACGGGCAGCTCGGCCTTGAGGTCAAGCAGGGGAACTAATTATAGACGGACCCAAAGAACTTCATCAGACTTCACTTGCTTGTATACAAGTTTTAACATCTCTTGAGACTCGGGATTCAGAGAATTATTTGCGGGTTTTAATTGATTCTCTATTTTGAGCTTTAGATCATTCAGTACATATGAAACATATTATTGCATGTTTGTTTGTTTTTTTTTCCAAACTCAAATCTTTTAGAAAGATATGAGCAGCAATTGATAATGGGATTATGAATTATGGAAGAGAAGATGGCTTGGTAAAGATGACAAACTTCATCAAGAACAAAAATTCCACCTCCAATCTATTCATTTCGTTCGTTGTCAATCCCACAACTCGCGCAAAGTACGAATTTCTGTAATTCCTGCATAAATCGTCAGAGAAACATTCATCAGATTACTGCAAAAACTAGAATTAATTACCCAAAAAAATCCCCAATCTCAAGACTTTGAAATTATACTATGAATTGTTCGATGGGAAAACAGAGTGTCTTGATTCTTCTGTCAAGAATTTTGGTCATCTTGAAAAGCTCCAATCCCTTAATCTTAGGGTTTATGCAATTAATTGTTGTATTTTGTGAGGAGGAGGCTAGGGATGGAGAAGATGGAAGATATGCGATTTGCGTCGATGAGAGAAGATGGAGAAGAAAAGGAGACGCGACCTGTTGATAACGGGTTGGACTGACCCGCGAAATTTTTTCCGGGTTGCACTGACCCGCGAATTTTAAGATCTGGTCAAAATTGATTTTAAAATTGGGTGCAAAATCCAAGTACATATTATGCATTTGGATGCACCCTAGAATCACTCTTGTTCTTTGGAGTGTTGGGTACCTAATAGTGGTGCCTAATAAAAGTACACTTAGGGGGTGTTTACTTAGAAATGGAGGTGGATGGAACACATTCGGATGGAGAAAAAAAGTGAATGAGACAAATCATTTGAATAGTAAATTTGTGTTTACTTTGTATTGGATGTGATAGAGATGTATGGAACTTTATGTCAAATCGATAATTTTGAGTGATGATGATGTATTATTTTATTATTGTTTGTTAGTGAAATAATGATTAGGTGTAAAAAGAGTAGGAGAGAGATGATTATGTGTAAGAAAAATATAAGAGAGGGTGATTGGTGTAAGAAAAAGTTGTGAATGCGTATTTGGATGGAGTATGAGATGTGCAAATCCAAAAAGTGGCTGAGATGGAGGAAAGTCCACCCCCCATCCGGATGGACCCAGTCGTAAGTAAACACTCTCTTACATCCTCCCAAAATTATTTGCCCATCAAATTAGCACACTTAAAAAAAATGCATTTTTTAATAAAATTTGATATATGTATAAATATGTGTATATTTTTGTGAGTGCATTCACAAATCTATCTTTTGAAATGTGTAAATAATTTTAGAACGGAAGGCAAATGCGGTTAATGAAGGAGTATAATTTTTTTATTTTATTTTATCAAACTATTATAAATATAAAAAATTGTATGAAATATGATATTTTTATTATTGTAGAGGTTGTGGAAGATCGATCTAGCCAATTGGACCATTGATGGAATAGACGGATCTCTGGTGTGTATGTGGTGAAGAAACCTCATCCACCTAGATTTGTTGTTAGCCCATAGCCAAAGGCTCGATGCTCTACCAGTACCAGATGGCAAGCTAACCTCTGATGGAGCAACTGCACTCATTATGATCTCATCCCTGTGGCGAGTTCTCATCATTGCGCTTGTGACACCTAATCCTTGTCAGTTATGAAAACAAATTGGATGTGACAGTGCCATAAGTTGTGTCAAGAGATATCAAAGTATAACCACATTCATGTGGATATCAGTGTACAATTTCATTAATGTGTGATGCTCCACAAAATTGGATTTCTACAATCAATGAGAACAAGGGTCAGGTCTGAACACAGAAGAACAAAAGAGATAGAGCCGACTAGCATGAGCATGACTCATAGTACAAGGATAATTAATGCTAGTAATTGATAATTTTGGAAGGTCAAGACGGGTCCTCGGTTACCAAATATTTCTCCTACATTTGCATTCATTCTAAAATATTAAAATATCATTGATTACAAGTAATTATTACACAAAGCAACAGCTTTTAACTTCTTGTTCATCCATCTCATCAACATTTATTACCTAAGTGTTCTTTATTTATTTTATTGGTTGTTAGTTCAGCTTTTAAAGTCATATTAACTCCATACATTCATAAATTATATTTAACAGTTCGACAAAACACTATCAAAATCTCTATTCTAATTAGAATTGTCAAACGATCTGACGAGTCTCTACCTTCCCTCATCATAAGTTAGAAGCCTCACATCATTTGACCATTCGATTTGATGATTGGGATGACATAATATATAATATTCTCATAAACAATCACTTTATTCATAAATGGATCTCACAATACCCTATAGTACCCTCCGACATATTGCATTTAACCACGTACAAATAAGTGACCATATTTTTCGTGGACAGATGGAGTACTTTTTTTTACCGGTAAGTTGTAACTCGAACCCATGACCTCTCGGTCATAGATAGTGGAGCTCTAACCACTTGAGCTATCACATAATACATAGGGTGTGTTTGCAATAGCTTTTAATCACTTAAAAATCACTTTTTAAAATAACTTTGAGTGTTTTATTTCTCTTTTAACAACTTACTTATATAAACTGTGAGAATCAATAATCTAAAAGTGGGTGGAACCCTGCTTCCAACCGATTATCTAGAATTAATGATTTTTAGACCACATATATTAAAAAAAGGATATTAAATACAATTGATTATTTACAATCACTTATTTAGCAAACACTTCAAATTCTATTTTTACCAACTTTTGAAACAAATTTTGCAAACACAACCAACTTTTACCCTTTAAACTATTTTTTCATAATCACTAATTTTAATCGCTTATCCAATTTTTTTTTTTTTTTGCAAACAAACCCATAATACATGATATATATATATATATATATATATAAAAAGCAAAATACCCCGGTCTATAAAAGAAATTATTTTCTTACTCACCTCAAAGTTTTCTATTCAATTTAATATAAAAATACACATATACAATTTTTCTACCCACATTGTCCACTTCCTTACCCCAACACTTCCTTCACCTGCCCCAACCCCATTTTAATCACATAATAAATTATTAAATAATAAATAATTAAATGCTAGAATTTCACTAAATACACTCGTAATTTATAATAATGATAAATAATTTAAACTAAACACAAGGAATTTAAAACTAAATAATTAATTATTAAAAAACATAAAAATTGAAAAAATAATTAATAATTTGATGAAATAGTATGTACTTAAACATTCTCATTAAACGATGGTTGGGTTTGGCCATTCTCATTTGAACAAGAGAGTGATCTCCCTTGGTATTCTCCAAGAGTTTAGACGTCACTGGGCTTATTCCTCAAAGACGCTATTCTATAGCAAGCACCGTCTTTTTCGCTGAGTGCGTTGCCTCTCTCCTCAGGTGATTTAACTCACTTTTAAGCAATCAGAGTAGGGATCTCTCTTCGATGAGCTGGGGGAGAGGGGGAAGGGTATTTTCACTTTTAAAGGTATTTTAGGATGAAAAAAGGGGGATGAATATATTTTTTTTTTCTTATAATGATGATGGGTAGAAATTTTTATTTTTTTATTAATGTGAATTTTTTTTTCACACAGATGCGCGCACACGACATGTAACAATGATTTTTGAACATTTAATATATGTTTATATAATTTATATATTTATATTAGTGTATTTAATTGAATTATATATATATATATATATATATATATATATATATATATATATATATATATATATATATATATATATATATATATATATTTACATGTAATTACATGCTTATACATGTTAATTTTTTAATTTTATAAATTAAAGCGTTTAGTTTTATTAAATTGTTTTTTATTTAAATAAATTTATAGCTAAAACAATATACATATATACATAATATTCTATTAAATTATTAAATAGAGAGGATCATCAACTATTTTATTAACTTTAGTAAAGAAGGCGTAAAATACTCATTTTAATTTTAAAAAAATCCACCAAAAAGTTTTTTACCCACCTTGTTCATTATTAAAAAAAAAAAAAAACCCTACCCAATTTTCACCCCAAAATGCCCCTCCTCGACTTACTTTTGAATGAACATAAAATAGGGAGAGGTGTAAAAAAAAAGTAGGAAAATAGAACTAAAAAAAAAAAAAAAAAAGAGGATTGGGGAGTGGTGTTGAAATGCTGATTGATCCCCATGTAGCATTGCCACTAGAGATTTCAAGGTTCGGTCACACCCCACCATAATGGGCCTAGCCCGCCAGTTGAGTAAGAAAAACTTCAGTCCATTCTATCTTCGTGTAGGTTATACGGGCTAACCCATAATTTCCTTTTCTAATTAAATTCAACCAAATAATTAAGACAAATACTTGACGAGAGGTCTCATGCATAAGGCAGATCCAATTTCATATATTATTATAACTCATGGATTTATGCAGCTCCAACCCATGATATTTTAAACTAAAATAAGAGTCAAATTCTCAAATGTAGACTCATCTTATGTATGAAATAGTTTCATTAAAGACTCCCTCAATAATTAATGATGCCTAAAACAATAAACAGTTTTTAGCTTATGAAATTAAAGATGCATGAAGTTATAATATATTACATGTACGTGTAAACTTAATGTGGTCGAGGATGACATTATTACCAAAATAATATAAAATTCCATGATTTCCATCATTACTAATAATAAGGAATAGGATTTCATCCATTCATCATTTCACATTTCATTTAATGCTGAAAGAAATGGGAGATGCCCGCTAAAAGCATAACAACCACTGTGATAGAACTAAAGCATTGGGAAGAACTCTTCATTTGTGTTAAGTACTAGCACCCACTTCTTGAAAGGGTAGGACTTGAGCATTCTCTAGTGATTGGCTGGCCTAAGATTATGAAAAATGACGATGAACTCATCAAAAGGAAACGGTATATTCTATACTTCAGTCTTACAAGGAGAATTTCTATGTTTGTTAAAAGAGTAACATGATAATATCAATTAGTGACACATAGTTGGTCTGACTATAATCCTATATCTGTCTCATTGTTAACTGATTAGCAGTTGATCACTTCTAGAAAGACATATGTCAAACCACTTAAACCAAATGAAGTATTAAGGGATAAGATAGGGAAAGGTTACCAGGGACCTGAATCAAATCTTGCATTCATCATGGTAGCTTTGTGAGGTGTTGATACTCATGCAGTTTCCGCAAATTATGCTTTATGATCCCACTTCTAAACCGAGCATTTCCTTTTTGTGCTTTGAAAGAGGTGGCTAAGTGTTGTGTGCTCTGATCAACTATTTTTTGCTTCAGGTGTGATTCAGCCAGTGCCTGGACTACTCATTATTACAACATCGACGTGCACAAAGGTTGAAAAACATGTCACATATCCCCGGCTAAATAGTCAATCAAATCTTAGTACAACTGTCTCTCATAATAATTCCAATACAAGAATAACAACGTAAACTAAGCATGCTGAGGTAGAGAAATGTAAAACTGTCAAAATCTATAAATGCAACATTGTTGTTCTTGTAACTAATGCACACAAATCTCAACCGTGATTTCATGTGCATTCTTATCCAGTTTTGCCTCATCCAAATAAAGCAATAAGTTAATATTTTGGGTTAGCTCAGGAAGTGTTGTCAACCTAAAGAGAATGTATTTCAAGAAACCAGAGATTTCTAAAATTAAATTTTAAGATATTCAGTGTTTACACTTCCAGGCTCTCACTGCGAATTATTCTGATTGTGGAATAACTAAGGGAGCAGTGATTTGTTTAAATTTAGTAGTGATACTTTCTAGACCAGTATGGAGCTGGAATACCTACACTACAACACCATTATGTAAATTGCAATACTATCAAATGGTTCATATTTATAAACTAATACAAAGACCAAGATCAAATCTTATAATTGATGTGCACAAATTGCATTGCACCAGTCATCCATGTTATTCATTGTCAATTTACCAAAGTTGGGCATCATGATCTAGTGAACTATAAATAACTATGGAATGAGATTTTACGAAGGATTTAAAGATAAATACCAGAGTGTGAAGAAATTTTGAGCAAAGCAGTATCCTTCAATCTCTTGATTTTCTCAATAGCATGCACATCATGGAAGAAGCCGTCCATCTCAGAGTGAGCGACATGATTTAATCTAAAGCTCATGAGTGCCTTTTCACATGCCTTCAGTGAAAAAGAATTGGAAAAACCTACATTTATAATATAACTTCCACTTCAAATCATATTAACGTTTAGTGAAACAATGATCACCGCTGACATCGGTAATAGAATACAAAATATCCAAAAAGGAAACTAAGCAAGTGCCATCCTCAAACTGTGAAATTCATTTTCAATAACTGAGTGCATGTGAAGGTCGGAGATTGGACCATATTAAAATATCAACTTTCTCCCATGCAAGATATGTGCAAATGCAGATTTTCGGAAGAAGGATAAAACTCAAACTTAAATTGTTGTCATGAACTTAAAATTTTGGCTCAAAGAGAACAGCATTAGAACTAAAACATAATCCTTATGCTAGATTATAGCTAATAAATGTTGTTAACAGTGACCAACTCAGAAGATGAGTCTCCACCAATAGAAGTTGATAGTTATCGCTATTTTAACTCTTAATAATGAATTTGATAAGTGCATTACTAGTTTCAGACTGGTATTTGTTATAAGATGTGATTACCAATATATTTCGGAACAAAAGCAAATCCAATTATATTAAAGTTTGATCAACTTCAGAGCTGGCCTTAAACACTGAGGATGACTAGATTTGTCACTATGCATTAATTACCGGCAACCAATATCTAATATGAAGTCAAATATTCAAATCCATCATCACAGGAAGTTCGCATTTTACCCGGTTTGCAATGGAATGGTATCCATTTTCAAGTGAATGCTCAGCGAAGGTGAGCCATTCTTTACTACTAACTTGAAGCCAAGTGCGAGCAGCAGCCCTTTCATCTCTCAAAACCAGTACTTCGTATCTCAAGGCCAAGCAACTCTGTCAAAATCAATTGCAGTATCCCAAGAGGAAAAGTAGAGAAACTGATCAAAATTAACATCCTTGCAATGATAGTTTTATCAGAATAGGTAATTACAAAACAAATTTTGTGAACCAAAAAGACGATGAGGATGGCATTTAAGCATAAGAAAGGAGCATAAAACTCTAATGCAGAGGAAAATCGATATATATATATATATACAGAAGCATTATCGAGTAGTTTAAATAAGCATTGGTTGGAATTAGGATAACAAAGAGTATTTATCCCGATTAATGTTTGGTGAAATCCTTCATGACTGTAAATATCCACAATTGCAGTGATTTGGTGATTTCCGGCTTCAATAAAAATTATACGATCACAAAGTAATAGATCTATGGAAGATAATACAATGCAGCTATGGACTTCTATCAAACAAGAACCAAATCAATACCTCGACATCACAAATTATAGCAAACACGCACAGTACAAAGAAGCTTAATCTCCACAGACTCTTCAGCAATTTCACAAAAGATAACTAGAGATTCATCTCTCATGAACTGTTTCAGAACCGATCTAACTCCGATCAACGTCTGCGCGTCTTTGGAGACCAAAATCGATTCGAGAACTCGGAAAGTTACATCATCAAACATGAGAAGAAGTGCACGATTTCTAGCGCGTTTTCAATTAGATTAACTATGATTGGATACGAACTACAAAATACACAAGATTATTACCATCGATTTTGAATTCGGGAGCGAAAGAAGGAAATTTCCTGACCGACTGTAGCTGGGTAAGGCATTTGATGGCGTTGGCGGTTTGAAAATTTGAAGCGCACCGATTTTTATAGCCTGCGGACCGGATAATGTGAATACGTGACCGGCTCTTGAACCGTCGGTTGATGCCTATGATACACGGATTCTTCTAAAAATATCACAATGCAGTATCGGATTCGCACCCGCCTCCTAAAAGGGGTGAGATTCTTGAATCCGCGAATCGGATTCTCCACGTGGCGAATCCGGCTGTCACGTGGCGAATTCACTAACGGATACTCGAATCCTCCTTGCGTATCCTACTTATTAAACATTAAATGTGTTATTTCAATTGAATTTTATTATATAATATAATTCAAATTGACAATGTAACACTTGTTTTATATTGTAATCACTGTTATGACGTATATATTAGGCTAATTGAATTTCAATTGATTTTTTGTTACTTAATTATATTAAATTATTGAATATGTTTAAGTTTTGGGTCAGAGAAAATGTGAATTATATGCATTCGATTTACAAAATTTTAAAATATATTTAATTTTTTAGGTTTTATATATAATAAAATATAAATAAATAGACGTATCCTTGACGAATCGCACCCTAAGTTTTTTGAAAATTCGTATCCCCGAACCCGTATCGTATCGCCCCCGCACTCCCACACTCGTACCTGTGCAACATAGGTTGATGCTCGTAGAAGAATATAAGAGGGGTGTATTGGATTAGGATTTTGTAGGATTTTAAAAGACTTTTTTTAAAGTCTGTAGGTATTCAATCAGGATTTTATGTCACTTAGAAACAATTCACTGGTATTCAATCTGGATTTTCAAGATTTTTTAAAGAGTCCATTAAAATCCATTGGTATTCATTCGGAACTTTTTATTATTTAAAACAAATCCATTGGTATTAAAAAATATAAGGATTCTAAAGGATTGTTGTGTTAAATGGATTTTGAAGGACTTTTTAGTTGTTTTTATACATACCAACAATCTCATCAAAACTCATAGGATTTTAAAGGACTTTTGAAGTGACTCTTTGAAGTGCTTTCTTCGGTAATGTCTTCATCTTTGTCTTTTCATTTTTGAGTATATATTATATTATCCACGCCATCATAATCTCACTCCCACCATACTCCAACACATATTGAAATCCCTGTTTTGATCGACCTCCATTTCCCAAATTCATCGTCATCTTCATCCTTGCCGATTCTCCTGAGGTAGAATTACCAACTGACTTTATCCCTTTTTTATGTTTGGTTTAATAATTACCGTTTCTCCATGAATATTTGTTTGTTTATATCATTTGTTTCAATGTTTAAACTGTGTGATTAATTAATTTGGATTGACCACCTAGGTTAATGAGTATGTAAATTTAATTGATAAGTCGTAATTATTTGTGTTATTTTGTGTACTTTGATTGATTGTTTTATAACAATAATTCTTTATTTTACTCATAATTGTACAATTTATGCTATTATAGTCTCGATACTTTGATGGCATATTTTTCTATTAATTTCAGGATATTTTGGAACTTTTGAGTTGGGTGGAAAAATTACTGGGACCGATTAGGGGTGGGAAAAAATACTGAAATACCGAAATACCATGCATATCGTACCGAGAAAATACCGAATATACTGAAATTTCGGTATACCGAAAATTTCGGTACGGTAACAGTATGAATATTCTAAATTTTTGGTATTTCGGTATATACCGAAATATCAAAATATTATCGGTATGGAACGGTATACCTTTACATTTTCTAATTTCGGTATGCCAAAAATATCGATATATATCGATATTTTTGGGATGTAACGGTATATCGATTATTTGGTATGGTAAGATATAAATATTTAGGCATACCAAAATTTCGGTATACCGAAAACTTCGGTATGGGATCAGTATGAAATTTTACCATACCGAACTTTTCGGTACGGTATGCGGTATGCGATTTACCGTACCGACCCAGCCCTAGGACCGATACAGCTGGTGTATGGATAAGAGACTTGGACCATGTGAAACTTCTAAAAAACTAGGTTCAAGCATACTTGCTAAAATCAGAGAAAGCACAAGGTTCTTCCCTTTCTTCAAGGTATGTAATAATTATCTAACAATAAAAATTATAAATAAAACGACACTACTATATTTATATCTTTCATGCGAAAATAGTTGTATTAGGATTGCATTGGAGCTATTGAAGGGATACATATTCCAGCAATGGTAAGGGGACGAGATGTAAACAATTATCGTGACCGTCATGGAAAGATATCAAAAAATGTATTAGCCGCTTGTAATTTTGATTTGAAGTTCATGTACGTTCTTAGTGGGTGGAGGGTATAACAAGGAGGAATGGACTTAAAGTGCCACAAGGTAAATACTTATTTTTTATATTAGTATTATTATAATACTAATATTATATATTGCATATGTAATTAGGTAAATATTTTTTGATGGATTGTGGATTTCCTAATCTACGTCAGTTTTTAGCTCAATTTCGAGGTGTAAGATATCATCTACACGATTTTGCAGGCCAGGGTAATGATCCTGAAAATGAGAAATAATTGTTCAATCTTCGTCATGCGTCTTTAAGGAATGTGATCGAGAGAATATTTGGTATTTTTAAATTAAGGTTCACAATTTTTAAGTCAGCACCTCCATTTTTATTTAAGAAACAAGCAGAACTTGTATTAACATGTGTAGCTCTACATAACTTTCACAAAGAATGTCGTTTTGATGAATTTCCAGTTGAACTAGTGGACGAACCTTCATCTTCAACATTACTGATTAATGAAGACCATAACTTTGAGCCTATTACTCAAACCCAAGAGCAAGGGCGACAAGACGCTAATGCTTGGAGGACTAGTATAGTTATGGAATGTGGACGGATGCTATTTAGGAGGACATGATATTATGGAGATTTTTTTTTTTTTTTTTTGTCTTTGACTCTTTTTGAATTCGAATGTATGAAAAAAAATCTTGAACTCTTTGTATGTCACAAATCCATGAAATTCTGCAAAGTCCACAAAGTCTTACAGAATCCTTTAAAATCCTGATTTAAAAAGTCTTATAGAATCCTGCAAAATCTTAAAAGTCATAAAAATCCTGCAAAGTCTTTTAAAATCTGTATGATTTTTTTAGCAAAAAAAATCCTTTAAAATTCTAATCCAATACACCCCCTAAATTTACCAAATTCTTACGGGGATGCTGTAAATTTAGAAGATTTTTTTAGGTGGACATTACTTATGGACCAAATAGCCTGATAGGCTTTAGGATTTTGATATTATATATATATATATATATATATATGTATATATATATATATATATGAGAATAATCAATTCTTTTTTAGAAGAATCAGAGTACTTAGTCTCCGTCTGAACAGTGGAAGCATATGACACTTCCTCATTGTCAAGAGAATTATTCTCTGTTGGAGTGAGGAATTCTTGGAATTCCTTCTGTTCTTTTGAAGAACTTGCACCAGAAATATTCTGATGATAAAGGGATCTCTGCCCCATTTGGATGATAGGAGGTCTTCCTCCTCCGCCTCCTCTTCCTCTATATGAGGAATAGGTACTCCTGCCAGAATGGCTCATTTCTGTCATTCAAGAAATAAATTCGCGGGTTAGAAAATCAGGAACATGATTATCATTTCCTTTTAGATGGATAATGTTAAAATCAAAGTAGGCAAGATGTGATTGCCACCTAGCAAACATTTGCTTGGACACATTGTGTTCAACATCCTTAGTAAACATAAAAGTGGTTGTTTTACAATCAGTTTTTATAGTAAACTTTTGATTGTATAGATCGTCCTGGAATTTAAGAACGCTTTTAACAATAGCTAATATTTCTTTAGCAACGGTAGAGTAATTTTTTTGAGAATTATTCCATTTTCCAGAGTAGAATCTAACAATGTACTCATGTTTATTGTTGAGGTTAATTTGTTTTAAAATACCACCATAGCCTAACTCAGAGGCATCTGTTTCAACAGATTTCTCCCATAAGGGATTAGCAATAGACAGGCAAGGAATGTTTTTCACCTTTTCTTTAATTTTTAAAACAGCTTTAGTATGATTATCATCCCAAGGTGGAGGATTCTTTTTAAGCCTATCATAAAGGATGGCAGAGTCTTTCGCAAGATTCTTAATATAAGAGGAAACATAATTAAGACTTCCAAGAAATCTTTGTAACTGAGTTTTATCAGTAATGATGTCTGGAAATTTATTTCCAAATTCAATACTTCTTTGAATAGGGATAATATTTCCTTTTTCAATGTAGTGACCCAAATTTTTTATTTTAGTTTGAAATAGAACCATTTTTGGTTTTGAAATGACTAAACCATTTTTTATGACAATTTCTTTAAAGATGTCAAGATGTTTAATGTAACGCCCCGAATCCAAAACACATAAATATCTCAGATTCGAGGTGCCACTTGTGACTGAAATCCGAACTATAAAAAATTTAATATAAAAAGGGATGATAAAATGAGAGATGAGTTTTATGCAGCGGAAGAAATGAGTGTAATATTTAAATAAGTATCTCAGACACACACACATATATATATATATATATATATGAATATAAAGCTTAGTATTTAACAGTAACATTTTACTTAAGTGGGGAACTCCGTGTCGTCTCTATTACTGTCCTTACTCCACGAAATCATAATCTGCAAGGGTTGTAAAAAGAGGGGGGCGTGAGATTTGAATTCTCACGTATGGGTGATTTGCAACGTCATGGGATTGATAAATCCGAAATATGTTAAAGTATACTCATTGAGAAAATATATAATTTATTTAAGCATTTGATATATAAATATGAATAACATATATCACAGAACTAACAAGCTCACGTAATAATTAATTGGGCATAACAGGTTTCACATTCACATAATTGATATATCACAAGTTGATTCACATTAAGGGGGCAGAGCCCAAAACCATTTTCACGTATCGACCCAATCTGCCAAAATCACTTTCCACATATTGTAAATCTCTTCCAAACCATTTTCGTACGACCATACTCGACTTGTTCCACTTCCAAAAACCTTACTCCTTCCAACCACTGACAAAATAGAATAACGCAAACCATCAATGGCCTTATTCCCAGTGCGCAACGTAGGCGTCTGACACGGGGACCAGATCTGTTTGAATCAACAACCTTGATTCTGGGGGCGTCCTCGACAGCTCCCCGGAGGTTGGATTTAATACCCGTACCACAACTCCGTACTTACTGACTTCCGTCCTTTTATAAAACTGACATTTGAAAACGTGGAGGAAAAATCCTCGATTTGCAATCAAATTGATTCATGCTCACATACGCCCTTAATCATGCAACAGTGATTGATTTGAATAAAATAACAGGTATTTCGTATCACATATAATTATATCACATAATTCAAACAATTATATAATAGGGATACATTTATGTTGGATTAATCGTTTTAGATTTGATTGGTCGAGTTCAGAGTATACCAGCACAACGTATTATAAGCAGATCGATCAACCGATCATCACCCACCTGTTTGCTCCGGGTCCCGTGAACGATGTTCAAACAGAAGGTTGGATCCTTCGTGCGGATTCCAACTAGTACTGAATCCTAATACGAAATCATTTGATTAAAAGTTGACCCTTGAAATATTTAAGAAAACTTGAGAGTTTGCGCTACGCGAGACGAGTGGTCGGTGTCTTATAGACTTTTAAAAGGACTTGCCTAAGGGTCACACCCTATTTTGGGTAAATATACCACTTCTAAAAAGGGGAGGTGTATTTGGGGTGTACTTACTAATTCTCTTGTTGTAATACTATATTGGTTTTCATAAAACAATCTTTTAATTCCTTTTATCCTTTTAACTAAAAACTTATAACCAAAAGCATTTATAACTTAAAAATATATCCATATAATACTCTTCTTGAAAATAATTAAAAGAATAAGAAATTTATTTAAATAACATTTTTATAATAAAAGTCCAATTTAAATATTATTCTTTCAAAAATCTATATTTTATTTTAAAAGAACTCTTGCATATAAATTTATATTTTATAAATAAAACTCTCTTTATTAATCTTATTAATAAACTTTGACTTGAATAAGTTTTCAAAACAAAAGAAATAATATTATTTTCCAAAAAGCTCTTTTCCATTTGTTATTGATTTTAATCCCAAACACTTTTATCTTTTTTTTTTTCCAAAACTCTAATATGATAATTGTGATAATAAAAAATACTACTTTTAAAATCCAATGGTATTAGTCTTTTCCCAAAGAAATAGAACAAGGATTTAAAGAAAGTAAAGTCTCTCATTTGTCCATAAAATTCAACTAATAATACTAACAACCAATTTCGTCACCATTCAACTAATTCAATAATACTAACCAGTTATAACAGTAATACAAAACAGTTAACCCATAATACTAACCAACTAATTCAAAGGTACTATACAACAAAGAATACCATACTTCTAAATAAATAATACGAAGCCATTAGGACAGTAATACTAAACCATTCCATATCCACGGCTTTGAACTAAAAACCAAATTTTACATCAACAACCAAATTCGTATATCACACTGCTTGAACACCACGCGTAATTCTAATTTCATCTTACACGATTAACCAAAATAGCCTCATTCTCAAATCAAAAATTGCAAAAGAAACAGGGAGAAAACCAATAACCTTATGAGTCCCAAAATGGACAGCTAACGGCGTAGTTTCGAAACAAAACGGGCAGCAGCGGCTTCATCGAAAAGGCAGCGGAGTCGACACCGTCTCGATTACACGAAAAGAGGCAAAACACGAGTCTATTATTTGTAAGGGTAATTAATTTGAAACTGAGTGTAATTGAAAAAAATTTCGGATGAATTGATAAGGGGATTTAATCGAGGATACTGAAATTGAAATTGAGACTCACATAGAGGAGGGGATTGACAGCGTCGACCTTGCTTCGGATGGAGAAGAAGAGGCACGTCGCTGAAGCGGTGGCCGTCGATCGGAAAAACGGTGGAAGAGAAAAACGTCGCGGCGGCGGCGGTTTGCGTGACGGCGGAGGGAAGTAGCGTCGCGGCGGTTTCGGCTGAGCAGCGTCGGCGTCTTTGTCCGAAAGGGGCTGAGCGACGGCGCCAGGTGGGATGCAACGGCGGTGGCGTTGTGCCGTCGCTGTTCGACGGGAAAAGCAGCGAGAGGGGCTGGAGACGGCGGCACTTCGCGACTCTGATAAGGCAGAGGCGACGGCGGTACGAGGCGGCGGAGGCCGTGGCTGCGTGCTGGCGTTGAGCGACGCGGCGGCGCTGCACGACGGCTGGATCGGAGAAGGGAGGCGGTGGGCGTTGCGGGCGATTGGCGAGAAAACGGCGGTCGATTCGCCGGAGAAGGAAGAGAGGGAGCCGAGAGAGAGACGAGTGAAATTGGGGATTTGGGTTGTGAGGGAAGAGTAACGCGTTTGTGATAAAGGAGAGAGAGATATTTTTGGAAATTAATTTCTTAATTACTTAATTTTAAAGGATGGAAATAATATGTGGGTGAAAATTAATTCTCTAATTAATTTAATTAAAAAAGGAAAAGTAATTCATGTGGTTAAGGATTAATCCCTTTTAATTCTGATATTTTCATTCCTGTCTGACACGGTTTAGGGATCATTTGGTTTACGAGTTTAATCCCGATTTAATAATTAATACAGTTTTATAATTCGATTAATATTCAATTGCATTTGAATTATTCTCGATAAATTATACGGATCGAAATCCTAATTTTAAACTCGATTATTTAATTTTTCGTAGTCCTTTATTCGTTTGAAAGATTCGATTCCTTTCTTCGAATTCGGGAATTTGAAATAGTGTATATATTTAAATTACACAGTAGCATACAAAAATAATAAAATTAAAAGAAACAAGATAATAATATAAAATAAGGGTTCTAGGAATATAAAAGGCATAAAACGGGACGGGGTGTTACATCCTCACTCCCTTAACAGGAATTTTGTCCCCGAAATTCAGCTTTTAGGTACTACTTAAACATTGAGGGTATTTTGCTAGGACTTAAATTTCTCTTTTCCATGTCGCTTCTTCCTTCCCGTGTCGGCTCCACTGGACTAGAACCAATGGTATTTCTTGATTTCTTAACAAGTGTAACTTCCTTCCCAGGATAGTCACCGGAACTTCTTCATAAGTCAGGTCATTGCTTAGATCCAACTCTATGTGACTAATAACATGGTTTGGATCGCTCATGTATTTCCCGAGTGTAGATATGAGAAACACATTATGCACTCGCGATAACTCAGGTGGTAGTGCTAAGCGATAAGCCACATCCCCGTCTCTGTTCAGGATGCCAAGTGGCCTGATGTATCGCGGCTTTAGTTTACCTCAATTCCCAAAACGAATTAGGCATTTCATTGGTGCAACTCTGAGAAATACTTTCTTGTCAATGTCGAATTGTAAATCTCTTCTCCGAGTGTCTGCATATGACTTCTGACTGTCCTGGGCCGTCTTGATTCTATCTTTAATCTCCGCGACTATCTCAGCTGATCTTTCGACTAGTTCGGGTCCGAGAATCTTTCGAATCCCGACTTCGTCCCAACAAAATGGTGATCTACACCTCTTCCCGTAGAGTGCAACAGTGTCATTTATATCGTTGCCTGATAACTGTTGTTATAAGCGAACTCTACCAATGGTAGGTGGCTTTCCCAACTTCCTTCAAGATCTAAAGCGCAAGCTCTCAGCATATCTTCGAGTGTCTGGATAGTTCTTTCCGATTGTCCGTCAGTCTGTGGGTGGTATGCGGTGCTGAATTTCAATTCAGTCTCCAAGGCTCGTTGTAGACTTTCCCAAAACTTGGAGGCAAAATGAGGGTCTCTATCGGACACTATCGAGACTGGTACACCGTGTAGTCTGATTATCTCTGCTATGTATAGTTGGGCGAGTCAGTCCAATGTATACGTCATTCTAACAGGGATAAAGTGGGCAATCTTCGTAAGTCTATCTACGATAACCCAGATGGCATTGTGATTTTTCACCGATTTCGGAAATCCGGTGACAAAATCCATAGTGATGTTCTCCCATTTCCATTCTGGCATCTCCAGAGGGTGTAACAACCCTGAAGGTCGTTGATGATTTGTTTTAACCCGTTGGCAGGTTAAACGTCTTTTGACGAATTGAGCTATCGTCCTCTTCATACCCCTCCACCAAAAGTTCTCTTTCAGTTCCCGGTACATCTTTATCTCTCCGGGGTGAACGGTGTAAGGAGTGTTATGTACCTCTTTCAGGATTTCGTTCCTCATTCCTTCATCCTTAGGCACACATATTCTGTTATCGAACATTAGAGCTCCATCAGTGCTCAAATACGAACCTCTGAATGGTTCCTCCTTCAGCGCGCTTACATATTTCTCTCAAGAATTTATCGTTCTGTTGTGCTCCTAGGATCCTTTCTCGTAAGGTTGGTTGTAGGATAAACGCGTAAACCATGGAATCTGCACAATACTGTGTGGAAAATTCTAGGTTTAACCGTGAGAGTTCTCCCATTAGTGGTAACTGTGTGGTCAGAATGACGCTTAGTCTCGTATCTTCCTTTCTACTCAAAGCGTCTGCCACTACGTTTGCCTTTCCAGGGTGAAAGTGGATAGTGCAATCGTAATCTTTTACCAATTCGAGCCATTTTCTCTGACGCATGTTCAATTCCTTATGCGTGAAGAAGTATTTCAGGCTCTTATGGTCAGTGTAGATCTCACACTTTCCCCCATACAAGTAGTGTCTCCAAATCTTCAATGCGTGAACCATTGCAGCCAGTTCTAAGTCGTGCGTTGGGTAGTTCTGTTCGTGGTCCTTAAGTTATCGGGACGCGTAAGCCACAACTTTCTTATTTTGCATCAGAACACAACCCAAGTTTGACAATGAAGCATCTGTGTAAATGACGAATCCTTCTGACCCGTCTAGGATGGTTAACACAGGCGACGTGGTTAGTTTCATCTTTAGCTCTTGAAAGCTCTCTTCACAAGTCGAATCCCAAACAAACTTCTCAGTCTTCTTGGTCAGTTTCGTCAGTGCTTTTGCAATGCTGGAAAAGTCTTGTATGAATCTTCGATAGTATCCTGCTAACTCAAGAAAGCTTCAAATTTCATTGACGTTAGTAGGCGCCTTCCAGTTCATGATGACTTCTACCTTTGCTGGGTCCACTTCAATCCCTTTTGCGGAGATTATATGCTCTAAGAACATAACTTGGTAGATCTAAAATTCGCGCATGCTGAATTTAGCATGCAACTTCTCTCGTCTCATTGTTTCTAAGACTGTCTTGAGATGTTCTTCGTGTTGTTCTTTGTTCTTAGAGTACACAAGTATGTCGTTGATGAAAACGATGACGAATTTGTCCAGGTACGGATTAAACACTCTATTCATCAGATCTATGAAAATTGTCGGAGCGTTTGTTAATCCGAAAGGCATCACGCTGAATTCGTAATGTCATACCGAGTTGGGAAAGTTGTTTTTGGGATATCCTCGCTCTTGACCTTTAGCTGGTGGTAACCAGACCTCAAATCGATCTTTGAGAATATGGTAGCATTCTTCAACTGGCCGAACAAGTCTTCTATCCTTGGAAGAGGATATTTGTTCTTGATGGTCAGTTGATTGAGACCTCGGTAGCCTATGCACATACGGAAAGTTTCATTTTCTTCTTCACAAAAAACACGGGTGCTCTCCATGGTGATGCACTAGGCCTGATGAACTTCCTTTCAAGTAGGCCTTGCAATTGTTCCTTCAGTTCTTCTAATTCCTTTGGCGCCATTCGATAGGGTGCTTTAGATACTGTTGTTGACCCAGGTATCAAGTCGATGGAGAACTCTATCTGACGATCTGGAGGTAACCCGATTAATTCCTCGGGAAACACGTCAAGATATCCATCCATGATTGGCACCTTGATGCGCAACTTGTCATCTTCCTCTCCTGCTGAGATGGACCAGGTTTAGTCTGAGAAGGTGGGTCCTGTCCTATAGGATCCATTAGTATTGGGATAGGGTTAGCACGAGGTTGTCCATGTCTACGGCACGGTGTTATCCTAGTTGGTTCTGAATATAAAAGAATAATATTGCTAAGTTCATATAGGTATGGGAAAATTACAAAAACATAATCGAATTATGTAATTAACACAATCGCTAGTACTGAAATACACGTGAGTATGTAGTTCACCGCAACGCACTGCGGCCGTCAATGGTAAAGTGATCACATACGCACCATATAATAGAAACTAGTGACATGTCATAAAACAGTAATCAGATAAAATATAACAGTTAATATAGAGCAAGTAGCACGCATTGCCAAGTAGCAATTTCACAACATATATATATATATAAAGGTCTCGAGTACTATGAGGTTAGTCTTCTTACTTCTTATCCCAAAAGAAACTAAGGCTTCCAGATGTAATGTTAACGCATCACATCTTCTCTTTATTACGGATTGCGAGTGACAAAAGGAGTCGGGGTTAAGACTATGTTGCTATGTCCCAAGTAAAACGATCATACATCTGACTACTACTATATGTCAGGAAAAGGTGGAACATCTATGTTGTATGCATTTGTGTCTACATTAAAAGGATAACTGTTTAAAAGGTTTTGATCATTCTGACTGATCGGTACTATCATACGGAAATCTCCATCATTGACTTCTACCAGGCATGTCTCCAAGTGGATGTGGGGCCCTTGAACTGGGTCTTCTATTCTCATCCGTTCGAGTAGTCTTACAGTAATAGGACGAAGAATAACTCAGTAATTCTTCTGGCTTAACGAATCACGGCTGTCAAATCTGTCTTCGTCATTGGGTATAGGAGCGGTTCTTGCTTTTGAATACAGTCTCGTGAACTAGGTTATAGATACACTGATATAGTTTCTAAAGTTAGCTAAGTGTTTTCTAACTATCGGGATATAACTATCTTAGATGGATTCTTATAGGGAAAGGAAATCCTAGTCAAAATTTTAGTTATGCAGAAACATAATTTTAACAATTAAAACACAAAATTTAAACAATTAAAGCACATAATTTAAACAGCTAAAGCATATAATTTAAACAATTAAAGCACATCATTCAAATAATCATATAACATCATTCAGGAAATTTATAAACTTACACAAATATATTTATTTCTATCATTCACTAATTATCTGTATTTCAATAGTAATATAAACAATATTTATGGTTCTTTCTACACCTCGTAGGTGTTATTTCGAGTTCTCGATCTTTTGATTGGAGTTTTGTTATGAATGTTAACTTGTCGTAATTTCATAAACTTTTAGGCACTTTTAAAATAAAATAAGAACATACCTTCGAGGAGCTTCTGACGGTAATAGGAGACACATTTCCCCTCAAATAATTTAATTAGTGATCTATATTTAAATGATAAGAAAATTTTAATTAAAGAAAAAGAATTTTGGTTTGATGAAAACAATGATTTGGGTTTTGGTCCGAAAGTTTGAACGTAAGCTCTGATACCACCTGTAACGCCCCGAATCCAAAACACATAAATATCTCAGATTCGAGGTGCCACTTGTGACTGAAATCCAAACTATAAAAATTTTAATATAAAAAGGGATGATAAAATGAGAGATGAGTTTTATGCAGCGGAAGAAATGAGTGTAATATTTAAATAAGTATCTCAGACACACACACATATATATATATATATATATATATATGAATATAAAGCTTAGTATTTAACAGTAACATTTTACTTAAGTGGGGAACTCCGTGTCGTCTCTATTACTGTCCTTACTCCACGAAATCATAATCTGCAAGGGTTGTAAAAAGAGGGGGGCGTGAGATTTGAATTCTCACGTATGGGTGATTTGCAACGTCATGGGATTGATAAATCCGAAATATGTTAAAGTATACTCATTGAGAAAATATATAATTTATTTAAGCATTTGATATATAAATATGAATAACATATATCACAGAACTAACAAGCTCACGTAATAATTAATTGGGCATAACAGGTTTCACATTCACATAATTGATATATCACAAGTTGATTCACATTAAGGGGGCAGAGCCCAAAACCATTTTCACGTATCGACCCAATCTGCCAAAATCACTTTCCACATATTGTAAATCTCTTCCAAACCATTTTCGTACGACCATACTCGACTTGTTCCACTTCCAAAAACCTTACTCCTTCCAACCACTGACAAAATAGAATAACGCAAACCATCAATGGCCTTATTCCCAGTGCGCAACGTAGGCGTCTGACACGGGGACCAGATCTGTTTGAATCAACAACCTTGATTCTGGGGGCGTCCTCGACAGCTCCCCGGAGGTTGGATTTAATACCCGTACCACAACTCCGTACTTACTGACTTCCGTCCTTTTATAAAACTGACATTTGAAAACGTGGAGGAAAAATCCTCGATTTGCAATCAAATTGATTCATGCTCACATACGCCCTTAATCATGCAACAGTGATTGATTTGAATAAAATAACAGGTATTTCGTATCACATATAATTATATCACATAATTCAAACAATTATATAATAGGGATACATTTATGTTGGATTAATCGTTTTAGATTTGATTGGTTGAGTTCAGAGTATACCAGCACAACGTATTATAAGCAGATCGATCAACCGATCATCACCCACCTGTTTGCTCCGGGTCCCGTGAACGATGTTCAAACAGAAGGTTGGATCCTTCGTGCGGATTCCAACTAGTACTGAATCCTAATACGAAATCATTTGATTAAAAGTTGACCCTTGAAATATTTAAGAAAACTTGAGAGTTTGCGCTACGCGAGACGAGTGGTCGGTGTCTTATAGACTTTTAAAAGGACTTGCCTAAGGGTCACACCCTATTTTGGGTAAATATACCACTTCTAAAAAGGGGAGGTGTATTTGGGGTGTACTTACTAATTCTCTTGTTGTAATACTATATTGGTTTTCATAAAACAATCTTTTAATTCCTTTTATCCTTTTAACTAAAAACTTATAACCAAAAGCATTTATAACTTAAAAATATATCCATATAATACTCTCCTTGAAAATAATTAAAAGAATAAGAAATTTATTTAAATAACATTTTTATAATAAAAGTCCAATTTAAATATTATTCTTTCAAAAATCTATATTTTATTTTAAAAGAACTCTTGCATATAAATTTATATTTTATAAATAAAACTCTCTTTATTAATCTTATTAATAAACTTTGACTTGAAGAAGTTTTCAAAACAAAAGAAATAATATTATTTTCCAAAAAGCTCTTTTCCATTTGTTATTGATTTTAATCCCAAACACTTTTATCTTTTTTTTTTTCCAAAACTCTAATATGATAATTGTGATAATCAAAAATACTACTTTTAAAATCCAATGATATTAGTCTTTTCCCAAAGAAATAGAACAAGGATTTAAAGAAAGTAAAGTCTCCCCTTTGTCCATAAAACTAAACTAATAATACTAACAACCAATTTCATCACCATTCAACTAATTCAATAATACTAACCAGTTATAACAGTAATACAAAACAGTTAACCCATAATACTAACCAACTAATTCAAAGGTACTATACAACAAAGAATACCATACTTCTAAATAAATAATACGAAGCCATTAGGACATTAATACTAAATCATTCCATATCCACGGCTTTGAACTAAAAACCAAATTTTACATCAACAACCAAATTCGTATATCACACTGCTTGAACACCACGCGTAATTCTAATTTCATCTTACAAGATTAACCAAAATAGCCTCATTCTCAAATCAAAAATTGCAAAAGAAACAGGGAGAAAACCAATAACCTTATGAGTCCCAAAATGGACAGCTAACGGCGTAGTTTCGAAACAAAACGGGCAGCAGCGGCTTCATCGAAAAGGCAGCGGAGTCGACACCGTCTCGATTACACGAAAAGAGGCAAAACATGAGTCTATTATTTGTAAGGGTAATTAATTTGAAACTGAGTGTAATTGAAGAAATTTTCGGATGAATTGATAAGGGGATTTAATCGAGGATACTGAAATTGAAATTGAGACTCACATAGAGGAGGGGATTGACAGCGTCGACCTTGCTTCGGACGGAGAAGAAGAGGCACGTCGCTGAAGCGGCGGCCGTCGATCGAAAAAACGGTGGAAGAGAAAAACGTCTCGGCGGCGGCGGTTTGCGTGACGGTGGAGGGAAGTAGCGTCGCGGCGGTTTCGGCTGAGCAGCGTCGGCGTCTTTGTCCGAAAGAGGCTGAGCGACGGCGCCAGGTGGGATGCGTCGGCGGTGGTGCTGTGCCGTCGCTGTTCGATGGGAAAAGCAGCGAGAGAGGCTGGAGACGGCGGCGCTTCGCGACTCTGATCGGGCAGAGGCGACGGCGGTACGAGGCAGCGGCGGCGTTGAGAGGCGGAGGCCGTGGCTGCGTGCTGGCGTTGAGCGACGCGGCGGCGCTGCGCGACGGCTGGATCGGAGAAGGGAGGCGGTGGGCGTTGCGGGCGATTGGCGAGAAGGCGGCGGTCGATTCGCCGGAGAAGGAAGAGAGGGAGCCGAGAGAGAGACGAGTGAAATTGGGGATTTGGGTTGTGAGGGAAGAGTAACGCGTTTGTGATAAAGGAGAGAGAGATATTTTTGGAAATTAATTTCTTAATTACTTAATTTTAAAGGATGGAAATAATATGTGGGTGAAAATTAATTCTCTAATTAATTTAATTAAAAAAGGAAAAGTAATTCATGTGGTTAAGGATTAATCCCTTTTAATTCTGATATTTTCATTCCTGCCTGACACGGTTTATGGATCATTTGGTTTACGAGTTTAATCCCGATTTAATAATTAATACAGTTTTATAATTCGATTAATATTCAATTGCATTTGAATTATTCTCGATAAATTATACGGATTTAAATCCTAATTTTAAACTCGATTATTTAATTTCTCGTAATCCTTTATTCGTTTGAAAGATTCGATTCCTTTCTTCGAATTTGGGAATTTGAAATAGTGTATATATTTAAATTACACAGTAGCATACAAAAATAATAAAATTAAAAGAAACAAGATAATAATATAAAATAAGGGTTCTAGGAATATAAAAGGCATAAAACGGGACGGGGTGTTACATTTAAAATGTATGTCAATGTCCTTGGAGAAAACAAGGATGTCGTCAATATAGACAATAATAAAATCACTATAAGGATTAAAAATATCATTCATAATTTGCTGAAATTCAGAGGGAGCATTCTTCAAACCAAAAGGCATGACAGTCCACTCATAATGCCCAGAGGGAACATTGAAGGCAGTTTTATACCTGTCAGAAGGATTAATCTGTATTTGCCAGAATCCAGATTTTAAATCGAATTTGGAAAAGACAAGAGCATTAACTAGTCTGTCTAAGAGATCCTTTTTATTAGGAATAGGATGTCTAACCCATTTTAAAGTATTAAGAGGTTTATAATTAATGACTAACCTTGGAACACCGCGTTCCTGCTCAGAATGTTTATTAACATAAAAGGCAGTACAAGACCAAGGGGATTTAGAAGATGTGATAAGTCTCTTTTGTAAAAGAGAATCAATTTCTTTTTTACAAAGGTCTAAATAATCAGATTTCATTTGACAAGGTCTAGATTTAGTAGGAATATCATCATCTTTAAAATTTTCTTCATAAGGAAGAGAAACAATATGTTTCTTTCTGTTCCAAAAAGTATTTGGGAAATCATTGCAAATATCAATGGAAAGTTTATTAAATAAAAGCCGGATTTTATCCTGGAGCTTAGGGTTTTTTATTCTATCTTCAATTGTGAAAGAATTAATCTCCTCTTTGAGAAAATTTATTTGACAATTTTCATAATTGATCTGCTTCTGTATAATATCAAGAATATTAAGAGTAGGTTTAGTTATGAAGCAGAAAGAAATAGGTGTTTCTTTATAAATACCAGAAATTCCTTCTTCACTCACCCTTATAAGATAAATTTTTTGAATAAAAGGAAGGCCAACAATCATTTGGCTAGTAAGATTTTTGACAATTAAAAAGTCATTAGGGATACAACAATTATTAATGCAAACAGAGGCATTTCTAAGTTTATACTCAATTTTTAAAGGACCTCCTCCAACATGTGAAAGAGATTGAGTAGTTTTTTCAAAAAACTTAGTGGGAATAATGCCTTCATGGATAACATTTTGGTCGGCTCCGCTATCTATCATAGCAATAAAATCCTTTTTAAAAGAATTATTAATAAGGAGAGAAATTTTAGTATACCATTTTCGAGACATAACTATATTAATGGCTGAAAGATGGCTCTTATCAAAAACAAGATTATCATCAGAAGAATTTTCTGAAAGAGAAGTAGTGCAATCATCGATTTTTTCTTTTCCTTTTTCCATAAGAGAAAGTCTAAGGGAAAGATCAATATTTTGGTTTTGAAGGATTTTAACATTAGTTTTAATCCTATCAATTTCTTGCGTTAAATCATTTATAGTAACAGGGTTTTGTTTAATATTTTTATTTTTTAGAATTTTCTCTAATTCTCCCATATTATAATAATTGTTATTATTGACCTTATTAGAAAGGCTAGTGTGATTTTTATTAGAGGGATCTTCGAATTGTTCAATAATTTTATCCCTTAAACTGGAATCTTTGATTTGTTTAAGAAAATCAATAATATTATTATTATTTTCATTATTCAGGACATTTATATTCATGTCTTGAAATTGACTTATAAGTCTATAAAAATCATCATCATTAGTTTGATTGATACAATTAAGACAAGGTTTGCCATTTAAGCAATTTTCACACTCTCTTTCATCAATAGAGTTTGACTCTTTAGAGAAATCAGTGTCAGAATTTTCAGAAATATTTTCTTCTTCAGACATATTATTATCAGAATCCATAACAATTTTGAAGAGAGTTTCTTTTAAGTTGTTATCAATGTCAAGTTCATTAATTTTTTCTTTAGCATAGCATTGGTTAGCATAGTGGCCATTCCTGCCACATTTTCTACAAATAATTTTGTCAAGATAATTTCTTTTTTTAAAAGAATTTCTTTTATCCTTTCCCTGCTTATAAGCATGTTTTCTTCCTCGATTATCATCCTGTTTATTATCATTAACAGGATATCTTTTATGTTTTTTATAATTTTTTCTCTTAAAATTGAAATCTTTCCTATTTCTTTTATTCATACTATTTTTTGGTTTGGAACTATCTAAACCGAATTGGTCACAGAAATGACCTAACTTTTTTCTTTCTAAGAGATTATCTCTTTTCATCTGATTTCTTAATTTAAGCTCATTGCAAAGATTTAAACCTTCTTGAACACAAATACTGATAATTTTTCCAAAAGAGTGTAACTCATAGTGGATAGAGTCAGAGTCTTTTCTCAAAATTTTCTTGACTCTTTCAGCAAAAAGATAAGAAAGTCCATCAATAAATTTATTCTTCCAAATATCCTGGTTACAGTCAGGAATATCATAAATTCTAGATAAAAAGATATCTTTGTACCATCTGAAATCAGTAAGAGTTTTACACTTCATATTTAAAAGAAGAGTTTTAGTATTTTCAGATTTATTAGTAAATCTGCCAGTAAAGTGTTCTAATATAGTACACACAAGAGAATAAACAGCATCAGTTTTAACTTCATTATTCTCAGTTTTAACAGAGGAAAGAATTTCATTTCTATTATTGGGACTTAAATAATTATCCCACCAACCTTTGAGTTGGCCAGTAAAACCAACAGTTATAGCCTGAGCAGTTTGAAGATCATTATTACCACAAATTCTACAAGCAGAACTATACATAAGCATTCTATGACACTGAGTGAAAATATGTTTATCACTAGCCCCATCAATATTCCATTCATAAATACTTTTACCAGAATAAGAAGTATTAAAAAAGTTTCCCTGTTCTTCATGGAGAACATCCAAAGGAGTAGACCTTTGATAATAGTGTTTATTTAAAGTGGGTTTGTCAGCCCATTTAATTTTATTAATACTAGGATTGTCCAGCTCATAAGAACAAGAAGAATTATCTTCAAGATCATTTTCTAAAACTGAAATATTCATTTTTTCAAATTTTTCATTAATGATTTTTTCAAATTCAGAAACAAAAGCTTCAGTTTTGAGATCTTTAATTTCAATTGGAGATTGAATAGAAGAGGCCGTTTTAATAATAATATATCAATCTTATCTTCCTTTTCAGACTTAGTTATAGATCTCATCAATTTTACCATGGAGGGAAATAATCCTATCGATTTTTTCATGTAAAGAAACTATTTCTTCTCCTAGAATAGAGAGATAAATATTGCAGAAATTATTCTGCTCAATCATATGATTGATATGTTTAGTGGTGATTTGAAGAGTATCATTTTCAATGATTTTAGAGAACGGAAGAAAGTTAAAAGTTCTGTCATTCTTTTCCATTTGGAAAGAGATATGGGGAGGAAATATATATATATATATATATTGTTATATGCCTAAATATAAGTGGGAGTAAATGTGGATTTTATGTGGCTAAAATAGGCAAAAACATCAAATAAAAGCTATGAGATCACAAAAAGCCATGAATGATCTCATATTCTAATGATTAGCTGATAATGATTGCAGAAAGTAAGAAAGCGATAAAATGCGAGAGGGATTGCCAGGGTTTGTTGGGCCCTGGACTTAATGATTTTTCTGTGTATATTCACTTGTCTTTTTGGAGCTCTTAATAGCTCTCTTTATATAGTATACATGGGGGGTACAAAAGGGAATTTAGGGCCTGCAGCAAGATGCTCTGTCCTCCGTATTGTGCTGTCCTGCGGGTACATAGTACGAACCAATGAGATTTTGGCAGCTTGATTGGTATCGGAGGCGCGGTTATTCCTTGGCTCATGACACCTGGATGATTTTGTTCTTATCCGATCAGGATGTCTTAATGCCTTTATTGCCAGCTCATCCATATTTTTGCAGGTCCTACGAAAATGGGTGTATTTACTAGCCGTGTATGAAAGATGTGCATGATCAATCCGGGATGACCGATCTCCTTCGATGGATTCTCACTCCGGATTCTCTGATCATCCATTTTTGGGTGTATTTTCCATCAAGATGGGTGTACGAGGAGCTGCCCAAGGTGGCCATTCAAAAATAGTGGGACGTATTTGTCCTCGTGATAAATATGGTTACAACACTTGCCCCCCAGTCTGTCTCCTATGTGTAGTAGGAGAGGGACTGGAATTCGTGCTTGACTAAACTTGAATCTCCGGGAACATAGTACTTGACGGGGGCGGCCCACTATGTGACAAGAATAAAATAATAACAAAAAATCGAAGGAAGTAATTTTTTTTTTTTTTTTTTTTTTTTTTTTTTTGTTTGTTGAATTGGCCGACTTGGCCAGAAAATATAAAACAGGGAATGGTAAGTAAAGAGGCCGACTTGGGCCTAGGCAAGCCCACTACCACACCTTTTTTTTTTTTTTTTTTTTTAAGGGAATTGACTTTGGCCGAGTTGGGCCTGGGAAATTAACAAGAAAATAAACAGCAGCAACCTAAATGGGGGATGCCGACCTGGGCCTGGGGTGCCCACAACTACTTTGGGCTGGAATTTTTTTTTTTTTTTTTTTTTTTTTTTTTTTTTTTTTTTTTGCCGATCTGGCCTGGGTGCCTGGGGCCAGCCCCCTTCCCACATTTTTTTTTAAACCTTGGCCGGGCTGCAAATAAAAAAGGAACCGACCTGGGTGAATTCCAAAAGTGGCCGACCTGGCCAATTTGTCTGTGCAACGTACTTGGGCCGATCAGGGAAAGAGCCTCCCCCTTTCTTTTCATTTTTTTTTTTTTTTATTAGCTTGAGATTGGCCGACCTGGGATGGATTTGCATCCACAAAAATTGGCCGATCTGGGCAGTACCGAAAGAGGCCGATCTGGGCAGCGCTCCCCACTTTTCTCTCTCTCTTCTTTTTCTTCATTTTTTTTTTTTTTTTTTTAACAGAAATCGGTTGACTTGTGCCATTTAGCAGTAGAAAGGGCTCTCAATTTTGAAATAAAAACTCAATACTCTCGCAAAAGTGGGGGAAATCACACTTTTCCTTTGAAGACTGAAATTTTTCCTCCTCCTCCTCCAAAAATTCAGCGGTTGATGGCTTTGAGAGTGAAAAGCACATCTTGTTTTCTTTCTCCATCTTCTACCCACCATTGACAATGGCAGCAACTTCTAAATGGTAAGTAAAAATTTCTCCTCTTATTTATCCTTCAATTATTTTCACAAAAAGGGGGGGAAAATGTATCCTTCCATTGGACTGATTTTTTTTTTTTTTTTTTTCTTCTTCCTCCAAAAACGCAGTAATCGGAGGCTTCAAAGGTGAGAACAAAATTTCCTTTTGCTTTCTTCAATATTTTCGTCAGTTTTCCTTTAAATGGCACGTTGTAGGGGTGGGGGTAATTTGCGGAGGGGGGTTGGAGGCGGTGGTGCTCCGGCCGGTCCTAGTTTGACCGGAGGGGGGGTAGAGGTTGGTGGGCGGAGCACCCATGGTAGGGGACCCGGCGCGGGGACGCACGGCCGCGAGGAGGGGGTTGGGGGTGCGGCCGTAGCGGGTTGGGGCGCTGTGCGTCGGGGCTTGACGCCTGGTTCAGTGCGTAGGGGTTGTGCGCTTGAGCACGGTGGTGTTAGTCGTCGTTTATCTTTTGGTGAGAGTAATTCCGGTAGTGTTTTTCGGCCTAGGATGATTTTTGGGAAATATTGTCCTATTGATGATGATGGTTTAGGAACATGTTTTCCCGCCGCTGGGCGGTTGGTTGATAGTCAAAGGGTAAGTGATGATTGTCAAAGTAGTGATGTTGGGGAGCCTTTAGATGATATTATGGAAGAAGATAGAGAGGGTGGTCTTTCTGTTGATTGTGAGGAAATTGAGAGTGTGGGGGAGCTTGGAAAAGGTAGTCTTGAGGAAGGGTCAAAAAGAAAATCCACTTCTAAACAGAAATTTGAGATAGCATACAGAATATGGGAGGAGTATGTGGATGGGTTAGCAGGGGTACCTTTAACCTTTGATTTTGCTGATTATCTTGAGACACACCCGTACATACTGCCCCCTCGGGATCCTGAAACAATTCGACGTGCCACCCCTACCGAGAATGATTGGTGGATGTCAGGGTGTAAAAGTGTAGTTACTGCTAGTAAATTGGCTACATGGAGACTGAAATGGGATGTTCCTCAGGATGTAGACCTCTTTGTACCGGAACCGGGAGAGCGGGCGAACCAGCCTCCTGAGGGGATGGTTGCTATTAGTTTCTCCATAATGCAGGCCGGCCTTCGTTTCCCCCTACATCCGGCGATCTCCCGTCTCCTCAATTTTTGGGGTTTATCGCCGCTCCAGATCCATCCGAATGGATGGTTGCAGATATTAAGTGTGATGACCCTGTTTGGCCTCCACCGCCTTTATCGTTTGCCAAATCCGGGTGAGATGACTAGCATGTTGAAGATTATTGGTGAGAAAAATCGATTTGGTAACGTGTATCTTCAGTCCAAAGGAGCTAAACTTATTGGCGGCTTGCCAAGCAAGGCTCGTTTATATTGGGATAGATGGTTCTTCGTGAGTGGGGCTTGGAAGACCACATCCGGTGGGGTTGAAGTGGATATTCCCACTGAGCCGCGTGTGAAACAACCAAGTAAGATTTTTCAATTTGTAATGGAAATGCGTACTGATCTAATTTCCTTTGTTGTTTTTGCAGGTTATGATTTTCCTTCAGGAGATGATCACAACTTTGATTTCTTGGTAGTCCGTGGGAAGATTTTGCAGTTGCCGCTCAGTGAACGAGATCAGTCCGTATTGAATACCCCTGAGTCTCGATTGAACGCACGTCTCTTCAGATTTCCGAGACATCTTGTGGAGTTTGGCCTTTCAGGCTCAGAATTTCCCACTTATCAAGATTGTCCTCCTGCTCTCCAGATTAAAATTCCTAAAATGTTGTCCATGCTTGGAGGTGCGACAAAGAAGAAGAAGAAAGGAGCTTCTCGTGAGAAGCCGTCAGCCCCCGAGTCCAGGCCGATCGTCCTGCAGGACACTTCAGCTGAGAAAGAGGCCGGCGGGGATGGCTCTGATCTGCATACGGTGGGACCGGACCATGGGGGATCGCCTGGGATTGGCACATCATCCCCAATTTCGGGGAGGAAGAGAGTTCGAGAGGATACCGGGGAGGCCGGGCGGCAGGGGGAGGCTTTGAGCTGGTCGCTCGTCGATCTGACTGATCTTCCAACCCCTGAACATGATCGACCACAACTTGCCCCCCGAGCCGATCCTACTAGGGACGCTTTTGATCGCACATTCTTTGGACGCGACATGGCTAAATTTCAAAAGTAAGATTCTCAAATATATATTATCTTCTATTGTTACACGGATGTACGAATATTCTCTTTTGTTGCTTGTATACTTTGTCTAAATATATACTTTTCCATTCTTCAGGTTGGTCAGAGAAGACCCCGGCCGTCCACCACTGGTCTTGGACTATATGTCCTCTCGCACTCCTGATTCTTTCGCGGAGATGCCCGATCACCTTAATAGGTCATTGAACTCTATTCCAACAGCTTGGACTACGGAACTGGAGGATATTGCCGATCGTCGGCCGGACGATGCCTTTTCAGCAGCCAGTGCTCTCGCTAGTCAGACTCTATCCATGTTCCATCGGGCCGAGAGTCGGCATTATTTTAGACTTTCTCAACTCCGGGAGTTGGAATCACAGCTTGTGAAGGAGAGAGAAGAGAAGAAGGTGCTGGAGGGTAGATCGGCCGCATTGGAGAGTGAGATTGCTTCCTTCTTGAAGGAGAAAGAAGAGTTGGCCCTGCAGGTCGAGAGGGTCACGAAGGAGAAAGATGAGTTTGTTGCCCGGGCTGAGGCAGCCGTGAGAGAAAAAGAGGCTATGTCCGCTCGGGTCGAGGAGGTCGCCAAAGAGAAAGATGATGCGGTATCTCGAGTGGTGTCGCTAGAGGCTATAGTCAAAAAACTCAACTATGACCTTGAGGCTGTCCAGAAGGAGCTGTCTGAGGCTAAAGAAAAATTGGAGGAGGTAGACACTGATGACCCCGCGAAGAAACCCGAGTTTTTTGCGGATTTTTGCTACTACATGGCATATGCTAATGCTATCCGGGATGCGAAGAAAGCTCAGCTTGACTCTACTTGCTTTGAGGCTTCTCTCAAAGACTATGCTGGGAAGCATCCCCTTCATGAGAGTTTTTATCTTCATATTCTGGATTTGGAGACTGTGCACGGAGTTAGCCTCTCTTGGTATCCTGATCGGTCAAAGCTGCTTCTGCCTGGCCAAGACATCCCTGATGATGACGAAGTGTCCTCCCTGCTCGTGGATGGTCAGCCCAGCGTGGATGTGGAGGTGGGAGATAGGCAGGACATGGTGTGATTGGCCTTGGCCACCTTTTTATTGTTGAACCTGATGTAGTTGGCTCCGGCCCTTTTCATTGATGTAATCCGTTGTACTCCTTTAGTGTTTATGTTTTGCATTTTTATTTGTTTGTTTTGAGCTTAGATTTAGATGATAGACCGATCATTTGAAATCTGTCCATCCTGCACTAAGTGTGGTGGGTCAATTCCTTGAGTGAGCCCACACTTTGAACTTAGATTTTGGGATAGGCCGACCATGTAAGGCCTGTCTATCTTGTACTAAGTGTGGTGGGCTGATTATTTGTAATCAGCCTACACATTGAACTTAGATTTTGGTGGTAAGCCGACCGCAAAGTCTGCTTACCCTGTACTAAGCGTTGTTGGGTCGGCCATTTAGGCAACCCATACTTGAGAAAAAATTCGGACGACCACTAAATGAGAAACTTTTAGGGAAAATAAAAACTTAGACTTGACAGTCCTTCATTCAATCACGTGATTTTCTTAATACAATAAACTACTGATAGTACTTTTTCAAGTGTACCGCATTCCAGGGGTATTGGTCCGGAGTGCCGTCCGGGTGTTCGAGCTCATATGCTCCTTTGGTGAGCCACTTAGACACCCTAAATGGGCCCTCCCAGTTCGGGCCAAATACCCCTTTAGGGCCTTGAATCTTCTTTAGTACTAGATCCCCGACCTTAAACTGTCTCGTCTTGACTTTAGAGTTGAAAAATTTCTCAGATTTTTGCTTGTAGGCGGCATTTTTGTGTTCGGACGCAAGTCTTCTTTCCTCTAGCATGTCCAGGTCCACCCTTAGAGCAACGTCATTATCTTCATTAATTGTTTGGGTAGTTCTGTGACTTGGAACGGCGACTTCAGACGGTATGACCGCTTCGGTGCCGAACGCCAAAGCGAAAGGGGTCTCGCCCGTGGAATTTCTGGTTGTCGTTCGGTATGCCCATAGCACATCTGGGAGCTCGGCGGCCCACTTTCCTTTCTTCTCGTCAAGCTTAGCTTTGATGGTATGCTTCAGGATTTTGTTAACTGCCTCAACTTGACCATTCGTTTGTGGGTGGTACGGGGTGGAGAAGAGTTTCTTGATCTTCCACTTTTCACAAAATTGAATCAACTCGAGGCCCTCAAATTGTTTTCCATTGTCAGATATGATCACTTGAGGAAGCCCGAAACGACAGATTATATTTTTCCAAATGAATTTGATGATATGTGATTGGTCAATCTTGTTGAGGGGTTCCGCTTCAGCCCATTTCGTGAAATAATCTACTGCTACCACTGCAAATTTGCGGCCACCCGGCGCAGTGGGCATTGGACCAATTAAGTCAATGCCCCACTGCGCAAAAGGCCAAGGACTATACATTGAGGTCAACTGCTCTGGTGATAGCTTGATGTTCGGCCCCAAAATTTGGCATTTGTGGCATGCCCGGGCATAGGCGACTGCGTCCCTACGGAGGGTAGGCCAAAAGTAACCTTGCCTGATGGTCTTATGGATGAGCGCTTGCCCTCCGGCATGGTTCCCGCACACCCCATCATGGATCTCAGATAACACTCTTTGGCCCTCTTCGGGTGTGATGCATTTAAGTAAAGGTAAACAAAAACTTCGCTTGTAAAGTTGATCATCAATGAGAGTGTACCTGGCCGATCGTAACTGTAGTTGTCTAGCCCGTACCTTGTCCTCTGGTTGCTCTCCGGTCTTTAGGTATTTGATGATCGGGGTCATCCAGTTCTCTTCAATATTGAGGACAAGTGCTAGAGCTGCCCTATCGATGGTCGGCGCCTTGAGTGTGGTGAGCTGGATATTTGAGAAATCTGCTGCTCCCTCCGCAGTTGCGAGCTTGGAGAGGGCATCGGCTTGTGAGTTTTGTTCACGCGGGACTTGCTCGATGAAGACTTGGTGGAAATTTTCACATAGAGTAGCGACAAGCTCTTGGTACTTGGCCATTTGCCCACCTCGGGCCTCGTATTCACCTTTTACCTGGTTGACCACCAATAGGGAGTCCATGAAGATGTGTAGGCGGCAGACTCCAATGGCGATGGCGAGCTCCAAACCGCCGACCAAGGCCTCGTACTCTGCCTCGTTATTAGTCGCGGCAAAGTTGAAACGAACCGCATAGGTGAAGCATTGACCATCTGGTCCGGTTAGAATTATCCCAGCGCCCGCACACGTGTTTGTTGAGGAGCCATCTACGTGAAGCTTCCAAGGGGGGTGGTCCAACCTTGAAAGTTTTGGGGGAAAAGTTAATTCCACCACAAAATCAGCAAGGGCCTGTCCTTTGATGGCCGTTCGCGGAGCGTATGTGACTCCATATTGGGCTATCTCAAGGGACCATTTTAAAAGTCTCCCACTAGTGTCTGGTCTGTGTAAGATTTGCCTTAGTGGGAGGGTGGTTAGCACTTCCACTTGGTGGTCAAAGAAGTAAGGTCTTAGCTTTCGGACACTCATTACCAAGGCATATGCAAGTTTTTCAAGTGGGGTGTACCTGAGCTCGGCATCATGGAGAGCCTGACTGACAAAATAGATGGGGAGGTGATCTTGACCCTCCGCCCTCACGAGCACGGCACTGAGAGCGACCTCAGAAGCGGCCAAGTAGAGGAAGAGTTTCTCTCCTGGCACTGGCTTGACAAGGATTTGAGGGTTAGAAAGATACTCCTTTAATTTGGCGAAAGCAATCTGGCTCTCCCTATTCCACGAAAATTTTCCGTTTCTGATGGTGGTGAAGAAAGGTTTACTCTTATCACCGAGCCTGGATATGAATCTGTTTAGAGACGCTAGGCACCCGGTCAAACGTTGTACCTGTTTGATGCTCCGCGGCTCCTGCATGTCGAGGACTGCTTTGATCTTCGAAGGGTTAGCTTCGATTCCTCTCTGGCTCACAATGTGTCCAAGAAACTTTCCTGACTCGACCCCAAAACTGCATTTCTTGGGGTTTAACTTCATGTTGTAAGCTTTAAGGATGTTGAACGTCTCAGCGAGGTCTCTCAAGTGGTCCTCCTTTTTCAAGCTTTTCACGACGATGTCATCGATGTAAACTTCCATGGTCTTCCCAATTTGATCAGCGAACATCTTGTTCACCAATCGTTGGTAGGTTGCCCCGGCGTTGATCAGACCGAAAGGCATCCTCAACCAGGAAAACATGTTTTTCTCAGTATGGAAAGATGTGTGTTTTACATCCTCTACCGCCATAGGGATCTGATGGTATCCTGCAAAGGCATCCATGAATGACATCATTTCGTGGCCAGCTGTGCTGTCCACCAAGTGGTCTATATGCGGCATTGGAAAATGGTCCTTTGGACAAGCAGCATTAAGGTCGGTAAAATCGATGCATAGCCTCCAGGAGTTATTTGCCTTTTTAACCAAGACTGCGTTGGCCACCCACTGTGGCTCATCCTCGGCTTGCTCAATTAATTTGTTGTCGAGCAGTTTCTTGACCTCCTCGGCTAGAGCTGCATACTTGTCTGGACCGAACTTTCTCCTTTTTTGGTAGACTGGACTCTTCCTTGGATCAATTTTCAGACGGTGGCATGCATGTTTTGGATCAATACCAACCATGTCTTGGTGAGACCAAGCAAATACGCCTATGTTTTCCTTGAGAAACTCTATCACTGCCCCCCGCATTTCAGTTGGGATCCGCGAGCCAATTAACACTTCTAGCTCTGGTCTTGCGGGGTCGACTGGAATGTGTTCAAGATCTTCTATAGCAGTTGCCTGTTCATGACTTCGTCGATCTTGTGTGTCGAACCTGGGGTCCAAGTCGAGCTCCGTGGGCTCAAAACCGATCCGTGGCTCAAGGTCATCTCCTTGAGGGGGATTGTGGATTGCAGCTCCGGCAGGGGTGTGGTCAACTATTGGGGTATCAGCATGGTCGGCCAGAGGCCTATCTAGATCCATCATGTCTTGGTTGGCCTCTGCTGGGACGTCGGGGGGCTCGAGGTTTGCTATGTTCTGAGAAATTAAAACATTTGCGGAAATTGAAATTGGACAAATATAGTTCAAACATTTCTTTGCCATTGCCTGATCACCCTTTACAGTACCAACCACCCCCTCGGGTGTTGGGAATTTGACACAGTAAAAATAAGAGGAAGCTACAGCCTCAAAGGTTTCTAGAAATGGACGACCTAGGAAGCCGTTATAGATACTCGGCAGGTCAACAATTACAAACTCTAGGGGCCTAGTGATTCTAACGTTAGGGTCTGAGCTACAGATGAGCTCGACAGACAGCTTAATTCTTCCGTAAGCAGCTACGGTCGCATCCCCAAATCCTCTCAGTTGTGTATCAAAAGGCTTGATGAAACTAGCCAAGTCACCCAACTGATCCAGTGCGGACTTAAAAATGATATTGCAGAAGCAACCGTTATCAACTAGAATTCGGTGAACTTCTTTTCCCAAGATTTTGGTAGTGACTACCAAGGCGTCCCCCTTGGGGTATAGTATTCCTTCTCGATCTTTGTTGGTGAAGGTAATTTCTAAATTTTTGTGGATGGTCGGCTCTGGAGGTTTGACGATGTTCACATTGGCAAAGGCTCGGAGCTCTGCTTTTCGCTTCCTGTTGGACAGGGTAGACACTGGGGCTAGGCCTCCCAGTGTTCCTCCGCTTGCTTGGATCATGCTCACTCTTCCTCCAGCATTCATTGGGGGGAGTGGGTCATCCTCGTCATCCTCCTCTTCATCAACTGCGGCAACAGGACGTCGGGGTCGGCCATCCTCTTCCCGACGGGGGGGCCTCTGGTCGTTCCGTGGGGCCGGTCTCTGGACTAGGTCGTTCAGACGCCCTTCCTCAAACAGCCTCCATAGCTGCTTGAGGAGATCACGGCATTGGCTCGTATTATGGCCTATACTGTCGTGATAGGCGCAGAACCTCTTAGGGTCTAGCTTAGACCGGTCCCCAGTGTAGGGCTTGGGCCTGGGGAGGATATCTTTGTGCTGGATGGCACTGAACACGTTGGCAGGTGATCGCTTCAACTTTTGTGTGAGGTGCACCTCCACATCCTCAAAAGACTTGAAATTTCCGGGTGGTTTGGCCACCCTCTTTGCCTTTGGGACACCCTTCGAAGTAGACTGTGAAGCCTCCGCCTCTTTGTCTGTTGTCTCCATTTCACCAAGCCTGAGGGCGAGTAACTTCTTACGGGAAAGGAAATCTGCAGCTCTTGACCGGAACTCTGCGTAAGTTTTCGGGATGTCCTTGGTCAGATGTTTGAACATGGGAGACTTTCCGTGGAAACCCCCCAAAGCGGAGTGGAGAGCAAGTTGGTCGCCTACGGGTTCGCCAGTGAGAATGACCTCATCCACCCGATCTATGTACTCCTGGTCCGTCTCCCCCTTTTCTTGCCTGATGCGCATGAGCCTATGCCAATTCTCAGGGCGCGCTATCTTAGCAGCGAAGTAGGCTGAGAATTGACTGCTCAACATAGCAAAAGAGTTGATCGACCTCGAGGGGAGGGAGACATACCATTTATGCGCCAGATCCCCGAGAGTGAGAGGGAAGAGACGACACTTTGTAGCATCAGTGGCACCACGACCGGTCATGTAGATCCGGTACTTGCTTAGGTGAGTTTCAGGGTCGGTCTTTCCCTCATAGAGAGGAGTCGGGGGAGGTGCGATCTTCAGCTGTACAGGGGCAAGCTCAATGTCCACGTCTAGTGGTTCATTTGCTACTGTCACCCCCTTTGGACGGTTCTGGGCCTCCAAAAGGGTACGCATTTCATCAAGTTGCCTCTGCATTTCCGCCATGGCGTGGTTTTGTCCTTCTGGCTGATTTCTGGGAATGACCGGCCCGAGGCGGTCATGCACGGCTCCGCGCGGTCCATCGTGGTGGTCAAGCACGGCTCCGCGCGGACCATCGTGGGCGAGGAGACCACTTTGGGAGAAGCTTATCTTCCTTCTTGCCGAGTTGGCGGGAGCCAAGCTAAACTCGGCCAGTCTTTTGGGAGTTTGGTAGGCGGAGCTCCTAGTGCAGGACATGGTCTCCGTGTCGGGGTGGCCAGATTGGCCACTGGGACGCCATGATGAGTCTGACCCCAAGCGACTAAAAACAGTGCGAGAGTGGCTTTGTTCAGAGTACCGACTCCTGTAAGACCCAGATGAGGCGGAGTGAGGATGACTCTCCCCTTGATGTTCAAAGACTTTCGCCTTTCCCCGGGCGGACCTTGTTCCATACCTCCTCCTCGAGGCGGAGGGAGTGCTCAGGCTAGTGCGCAACTCTCTGGTTTGTCTGCGGGCCAAATCCGCTCGTTGAGGAGTTACGAAGTTTCGGGCAGGAGTCGGTTGAGATTCCTCTGGGTAGCGTATTGGCGATGCCCGGGCTTTTCCGGATCCTCCGGCCGATCTCCACATAGCGGCCTCCTGGGTGGTCGGAGCGGCCATGGGATTTTGGACCGCACCTGATTTTGGGGTAGTTGCCTTGGAAGTAGCGGTAGTTTTCTCCATAGAGACTTGAGAAGTGATGAAAGGTTTAAAGACTTGAAGATGTGAAGATTTGGGAACAAATTTCTGAAGAACAGTGAGTGTTCTTCAGGGTTTAAAGATTTTCTGGGTTTGATCCCCTTCCTCTAGCGCCAAATGTTATATGCCTAAATATAAGTGGGAGTAAATGTGGATTTTATGTGGCTAAAATAGGCAAAAACATCAAATAAAAGCTATGAGATCACAAAAAGCCATGAATGATCTCATATTCTAATGATTAGCTGATAATGATTGCAGAAAGTAAGAAAGCGATAAAATGCGAGAGGGATTGCCAGGGTTTGTTGGGCCCTGGACTTAATGATTTTTCTGTGTATATTCACTTGTCTTTTTGGAGCTCTTAATAGCTCTCTTTATATAGTATACATGGGGGGTACAAAAGGGAATTTAGGGCCTGCAGCAAGATGCTCTGTCCTCCGTATTGTGCTGTCCTGCGGGTACATAGTACGAACCAATGAGATTTTGGCAGCTTGATTGGTATCGGAGGCGCGGTTATTCCTTGGCTCATGACACCTGGATGATTTTGTTCTTATCCGATCAGGATGTCTTAATGCCTTTATTGCCAGCTCATCCATATTTTTGCAGGTCCTACGAAAATGGGTGTATTTACTAGCCGTGTATGAAAGATGTGCATGATCAATCCGGGATGACCGATCTCCTTCGATGGATTCTCACTCCGGATTCTCTGATCATCCATTTTTGGGTGTATTTTCCATCAAGATGGGTGTACGAGGAGCTGCCCAAGGTGGCCATTCAAAAATAGTGGGACGTATTTGTCCTCGTGATAAATATGGTTACAACATATATATATATATATATATATATATATATATATATATATTCCCATACAGTACCGTAAAAGTAAATATACAGAAAATATAGTGAAAAACTCCTAGAAGTAGTCTATCCCATTACTATCGTCAAATAAGTTCAAAAGCTTCTTGATACACCCATCGATCATATATTCAATCCGAGAGTCCCAGGCATATAGATCTTACTCCAGTCGTCGAGTTTGACTGAAAATTTGGAAAAATAATAGCTATGATTAAATCGGGCTCCACGTCTTTTTTCGGACAGTTCCTCCACGCCACTAAGCTCTATAATTTCTTTTATTACCATTCGACTAGTTTCACTTGTTCATACGCTTGGAATCATGGGATGACTTCAAGTAGATTTATTTTAATAGAATTAAGAACATGCATGTATTGATTATGATGTTTCCAATCTGTGTCTTTCTTCTAATGAATTAATAATGAACATGTGAAATTTATGAAAATTGACTAACCTCTCTGCTATAACTGAGATATCCAATATGAGTATCTAAAAGCAAGAAGTAGTTCATCATATTAATTCAAGTATTTACGTAGTTGTGTGAATCTATTAAATTTATGTTAATATTTTATTATTTGGCTAATCTATTTCAGTGTTGAATTTTATTTTGAATTTGGTATTGGTTACTATACCTGCTAGAGACATGTCTAAGGCCGACAGAATAATTAGGAACCCTTATAATAGGGTTCTGCTCTGGTAAACTAGTTTAATCATTTTTCAAATTTCAGCAAGTAGAACCTCTTGCTACGGAATAAGCTCGAGGATTATATGCTATTGAAATTAGGATTTATGTGAAAAATCCTTGTTTGCCTATTATTATTTTTGCTGCTAATTTAATTCACTCAAACAATGCACAAAATTTTCATATATAGGTTTGCCTGAAGCAGACATGGGCATTGACTAAAATTTGAACTTGAATAGTTGTTCCTACTTGTATAACTATTTATGTGAATTAAATTTATATTATTAGTTATAGTCTGCATATATTGTTTGGGTAGGCGACACCCAGTATTTGTCGGACCATAAATCATATTTGGGTAGACGACACCCAATCTTTGTTCTTTTGTGTTTGAGCATGTTCAAATAAATTAAATCTTCTTTCTTCTTTGTTAATAAAAATTCAAATCATATGGATTACCATGTCCATTAAAAACGTAGTGAAAATGCTTAGTATCACTAAGAGAGAATTTACTGAGCTTGCTCTCGATAGTAATAACTACGTGACATGGGCCATAGATGTTGAGATTTATCTAGCCTCATCCTAATTAAGCGGAATTATTGTCCATGGTCCCAAATCCACTAATGTCCAGAAGACAAAAATGTTTATTTATCTCAGGTACCACCTAAATCAGAACTTAAAATATGAGTACCTTACTGAGATGGACCCTAGTATTTTATGGACATTCCTGAAGGATTGTTTCCATCAACAAATTGATATAATCCTCCCTCAGGCACAATACGATTGGTTGAACCTCCGGTTTTAAAATTTAAACCTATAACGGAGTACAATTCCATCTTGCATCGTATTGTATCTCAATTAAAATTATGCCAGCAGCAAATTACCGGGATCGAGTTGATACATAAAACCTTATCAACATTTCATGATAGTAACCTTGTACTCCAACAGCAGTAAACATCTCACTCAGAGCTAATTTCTGCACTTTTAGTGGCAGAAAAACACAACCAACTCCTGATGAGAAATCACAATGCTAGACCGGTTGGCTCACAAGCAGTGCCCGAAACACATGCTGTAGCTCAAGGGAGCCTGAGCGGGCGTAAGCATGAAAGGGGGGAAATCCGAAACCCCAAGCACTTGGTTGAGGCTTATCAAAAGATACTAAAGGACAACAAGGGCAAGGTCCCTCAGGGTGAATCTCACTATGCCAGTCTGCCTGAAGCAGATTTAGACATAGACAACGATGATCTTTTGAGCTTAGAGCTCGAAGATTTTGGAGACAAAGAGTGATTTACATAATTTGACATTATTAGTATCTTGACTTGGGCATTGAGATTCGTCTTGCTTCATTTGGGACAAATGTAATGAAAATTTGACTCCATATTTGCCCAGAAGGCAGATGCACTGATTAAATTCTCTGATACCATCTCAATAAGATATTAATTGTTTATGGAAAATCCCTGAAGGATTGTATTCATCAACAAAAATGAATATCTTATTGAAAAAAATCACCGTTTATAAAAATCCCTGAAGGATTATATTCATAGACAAAAAATGAATAAAATCGATGACAGAAAATATCGATAGATGGAAATTATGGCTGATGCCAAATAATTGCTGAGGTGGTCGAGATGGAAGATTCCCCAAGCGAATCTCGGCATACCAGTTTACCTGAAGCAAACATGGACATTGTCAGTGATATGACATTAAAGAATATGAGTTGTCAAGATACATAGTGTCATTATTTTGTGATTTTTGTATACATGTTATGACTATATGCTTTGTCATAATTAATATTTGCGAAAAAATTACAACCCAATTATTGGATGTCTTTAACAACTCCATCAGAGTTACTGAATCACATATTTATATAGAAAATCTCCGGTGAAAATTGATGTCCCTGAAGACAAAAAATATTACATGCTAATGAATCTAAAGTACGCCTGAAGCGTGGAAGACCTCAGTAACAAAATTCAACCTCCTGAAGAGTTGTAGATGTGGTCTTAAAATCCAATTTAGTTTCATACAAATTATAGCATGAGCGGTTAGTCCATCTAAAATAATAATGTGATATGTCGAATTTTGTCTAAGTTCATTTGCTATAATACGTCAAACTCTTTCGTAAATAAATTTATTTATATGGAATGTACAAAGGGTGAACTTAGAGTACAACTGAATCATACTAAAGTTGGAATTAAATCTCCCATTTTTAATGGTTTCATAGAGATATTTGTGGATTGATTATCCTAGTTGTTGATAGACGACAAGGCGAGCAACAGTGTTCCAGAGGATTAAGAGGCTAATAATCTATTTAGGAAGAGGGCGACCAGCAGAGCTTAAGAAGGGTCAAACCACCTAGCGACCAGAAACGTTGTCAGATACGTCTTGGGCGACCAACACAGCAAAGAACAAGAAGAATGAATAACTAAAGCAAAAAACAAGGGTAAAGGGTACCCCTCTGATTAGGCGTAAAATTGTCATGATTCGTAGCTTAAAATGCCCTAGTTTTGGTCGATTTTGTCGAGTATTTAGAGTCAATTGAGTATTATTTCTATACATTGATGGATTTGTCTCTTTGATGCTCATAGGTGAATCGAGGGCGAGAAATGGAGTCCGTAGGACTTTGAATCGACTCAAACGGATGCCCGGATGAGAAGATATCGAAGAAATACGAATGGTATTAGTGCGCAAGGAGAAAAGTATCAGTTGAAGAAGAAGGGGAGCCACTCGAGTGGAGTAACTCGAGCACCACCGCTCGAGCATATTGCTCGAGCGCCGAAATTATCCAGAGAATTTTTGTCATTCGAGCTACTCGAGCACCAACGCTCGAGCATGTTGCTCCAGCATCCAAAACCAACAGAGAAATTCGATCACTCGAGCATGTTGCTCGAGCGCCCAAAAACTTATAGAACGATTTGGCCACCTAACCAGCTCGAGCACTATCGCTCGAGCCCCTGCATCATTCGAGCTACACAGCTCGAGCGCCCCCACTCGAGGGGGTGCTGCTCGAGCACCTTCATGTTCTTGCTTCCAGATTCGTTTTTTGACCCATGAGTTCCCGATTCGGCCCGACGCTTATATATACTCGTCCCAAACACGTTTTTACACACCACTTGGTACCATATCACTTTGAGAGTTAGTTTTTGGAGATAGAAAGAGGAAAAGAGACGAGCAAGCTTAATTTTCACGTGTAATTAAGGTTTACTTACGAATTCATAGTTCGGTTTTGATTTTTAGTTTCTTTCCTTTAGTTATTTGTTCTTGAATACTTGAGACTTCATTTTATTAATTTAATTTCGGTTCTTAGCATTTATTTCTTTAAACCCTAGTTTATGTTTGATAATTTCTTAGTTAAAATCATTATGTTCATGTTCGTTACTTCTTCGATTGTTTTTATTTTCGTAAAAACCATGTCTAGCTAAAACCCTTGCATGCTTGGGGTAGGATGAACTCGTAGAAGTAGGATGTGGGTACGTAATTAGGGTAATTCGTGACGTTTAATTTTAATTCTCTTAATTAATGAATTCTTAAAATCAATCTTAACTTTACCTTTGAATTTAGTTCGAAAAGTGTTCGAGAGAGGACAACCTTATCACTCTTTAACAACTAGTAGACTTAATGAGAGGGTTTAGAAAGGGTTAATTAATCTACCGGTTTATCTAGGGAGGACGACCGCATCACCTTAGTTAAATTAGGGTTAATTAAGCACGATCTATTAACTTGTTAGTGGATTAGTGAAGTCGATTGTTAGGATAAAGTATTAGGGTTTAAATTCTTGAGCTTTCATCTTACAATCTTTTACTTAGGTTATTTCTTGCGCGTCACGGTCATTCTGATTATGTATCTGCTCCGTTAGTATACGTAGAAATTCCTACCCTGAGCATCATCATCTCATATTTGAAAACACACTTTTACTTTCTTAGTTTACTTTTCCTTTTTGCAATCGTAGAGTAATTAAGTTTGGATAATATTTTCTTTAAAAAAACAAAAAACATACACTCATATTAATTACGACGCGTAGATCTTCAGGGATCTATTCACATACATCCCTTCCCTTGGGTACGATATACTTGGTCGCTATACTTACTTATACTACAGTGAACCCATACGCTTGCGGGGAAACTACTAGTATAAAGTTAGTATTTTCGGTTCAAGTCAATGGCGCCGTTGCCGGGGATGACGTTGTATGTCTTTTGAATAGGACTTTTAGATAGCTTAGTAATTAGTAGTGAGTGCTTTATTTTTCTGTTTTATTCTTACGTGTTCGGCAGTTGCATTTTTATTCTTTTGTTAGTATTTCAGATTTATGAAAACACGCTCGCAAGGTGATACGAGCGAAGAGATATTACAGCTAGATCCTGAGACAATAGCAAGAAGAAACCGAGTCTTTTTAAGAAGGATGAATGCTGCCGGATGAGAGAACGATAACATGGACATCAATAATGAGTTGGATGATGCTGCTAATGAGTTTAATCAGACAGTGGATCGGGTGGACGGAACTGGAGGGAATACCAGTCAGAACCAAGTTCCGTTAGGGGAAAGCCAGAGCCAAAACCCGGGAACACAGAACGTAAACAATCCAGCTCATAACCTTGTCCAACATCCTCAGAACAACCCTGCATATCCACATAACAACTTCCCACAAAACAACTTACCTTATCCTTACCCTTACCCATACCCACCATATCTGTATCCACCATACCCGTACCCTCCACCTCCTGTTTACAACCAACCACCAGTCCAACAAGTACCCGTACCACCTGTTATTCCTCAGCACGTTCCTCAGAACGCCGATCAGAACATGGCTATTCGAGGAAGGTTTGCGGCACAACCGCAACGGTACTATGATGGAGTGGCATTGTAATGGGTAGTGATTCGAGAGGGATCTCTTTAACCCTTTAAGCAAAACCCCTAGCCACTTAGAGATGCACACTGAATTCACAAGACATCTGTCAATTCTGCTCTTACAAGTACCATCAGATTGTACCAAGTGAAAGAACGCCCATGAAGTGGAAGATCAATTAGTTCCGACTATTTAATAAATTCATCAAATAAAGCCAATTCTCTTCTACATGATTGAACTCTTCTCCCCACCCTTTTCGAATCATTTATCACAGAATTGAAGTCTCCAACAATACACACTCAGACTTCCTTGTTGTTGTTAACTACATGAATGTGTCTCTCCCACAACTCCAGACGCTCAACCAATGGACAAGGATCATATACATTAACAAGACAACATTCATTTATATTAATCCCCCATAAACTGTGGATAATAATTACCCCTTCCATATACCATTTGCTAGAAACAGAATGGACATCCAAAATCCATAAAGAAAGGATCCCACCTGATCTACCAACAACATCCCTATGTTCACATTCAAAATTACCCCTTTCCTAAACTTTTCTACAGAAATTCCCAATCAATCGATTTTTTTTAGATTCTTGAATGAAACAGATGTCTATTTGATGTACCTTGAGTAAATCTTTAACCTCATTCCATTTTGTCTCGCTCCACATTCCCCTAACATTCACTACAAGAAAATGCATTTTTTGTAACCAATTTATTTGTAACCAATTGCTAAATGGTTACAAAAAGGTTACTTATTGTAACAAAATTTTATTTTCGTTACAAAAAGATTACTTATTGTAACAAAATTTTATTTTCGTTACAAAATGATTACTTATCGTAGCAAAATTTTATTTTCGTTACAAAAAGATTACTTATTGTAACAAAATTATATTTTCTTTACAAAAAGATTACTTATTGTAACAAAATTTTATTTTCGTTATAAAAAATTATATTTTAAATAACATTAAGTATTTATTGTTCCAAATAATAATATTTTGGTTACAAATAGTAGACATGACTTATTGTAACCAATATCTAAAAATAAATAATTTTATAAACATGAAAACACCAATATCATGTGAATAATACTCACAGTAATTATTATTGTGAGTCTGTGAACTACAAGTTATTAATACCTTATGTTGAAACAACTAATACTTTTAGTGAAAAAAACTTATTTCACTTTAACTAACACATTTAGGGAACACAATTTATACCCTTCGGGACTAATACTTTTCATGCAATTCACCGATACCTTTTGGTTAATTCAATAATACCCTTCAAACAAGTTTCAACGTGAATATCATTCATATTATAATATCATATATTTAGAATAATAGAAATAATTAGGCAAAATATTATATGAAAATCGTTCATGATAAGCTTATCATTAAACTATATCAAAGTATCAAATATTTGACCTGGAGTATCGATAATCACCAGGAATATCATTAATTTGGATCGGTGGTATTATATTGTAATTTTTGTAAATTTTCTTAAACCCAAATTAATGATATTTCTGGTGAAATTATCGATACTCCTGATCAAATATTCCCAGCTAAAAAAGAATGGATAGAAAAAAAAGTTATTGAGTTTACCCCAATATAATAATATGCTTATATTATACTATAAAAATATTGTTATGTCCTTTGTCGTTAGTAAAGAATTATGAAAATAAAAAATAAGTTCAATGGCGTTAATAAGAAATTCCTTTTCTGCCATTATTAAGATAAATAAAAAAAATATGAAATTTGTAAGTATTTGTGTTCTTTTAAAAGCATTTCTCGTCTCTCCCCCTTCTCCCTGAAAAAACAATGATTTAGGGCAAATTTCTCATTTCTTCTCCATCTCGCAGAAATTTCTCCTTCGTTCGCTCTGTATGTCTCCGCCTCTAAGCCTCGATAATTCACCGCTACCTCTTGTTGTATGTCGCGCACGCGCCACCGCATCTTTTACCTCCATCTCGCGCATTGCATCGTCTGTTCTCTCCCTCGTGCATAGCCGTTGTACTGGTAACTGCTGAACCCAGTAAATTTGAAGTCTGAGATTTTCATTAGCTATTCTAATTTTCGATTTTGTCGCCCAAGAATCTGCCATTGCTAAGTTTTCTTCTTTTCTTTGGTTCTTGTATTGATTTATCAATACCAATACGTGACTTCTTGTGTTTTAATTCATGAGTGGTTTCTTTTCTTGTTTCTTAATTCTTGAATATGATTGTCATTGGGTCTTAATTTGTGTGTATTAATTCTCGTTATTGGTTTGTAATTTTGAGTTCTCTGTCTTCTTCGGTATTGATTTGTGCTTCTACAGAAGACGTTTTTATTTTCTTGCTTCAAGTTTATATATTTGGTTCAAGTGGATGATAGGTTTAATATGGGCAATGTGAATTCATCTGTATCCGTGGAACAAGCTTGACATATTTTTAATACTTTATCTGGGCAATGTGAATTCATCCCAACTTGATAGTAAAGCAACACAACATCAAGTATAAATCCTAAGATGTATTCAATTTTTAATATTTTACAGCTAATGTAATCTGTTGAAACTAAATGAATCCAAATTTATTTTCTAGTAAATGTTGACTTGATCTCTTGTTGCTTGTGTAATTTTCTTGATTCTCTATCTAATAATGGGGATCAAATCCCTGTAGAGATCATAACTAATCCCTTTGTCCCAAACATAATTGCTACTTATCGAAACTACTCTCTCCCCTTGCTCAATCGGTATTTCTATAAATGACAATACTTACATCTCATATTATTATTTTTACACATATTAATTCACATTGATTAATTAAATTCAATTTAGTTTAGAGTGACAAATAGTAAAGTAGAAATAAACTTTGAGACAAAGGGAGTATATGATATTCCTTATCTGTGTTTTTTTCCTAGCTATATGTCTCGGTGTCAATACTTGTGATAGTGAATTTAGTTCAGGGTTTAGAATCCTTAGACTCGTAATTGCAAATTGCCTATTACATCTTCACTAATATTGACTGATTAAATCTTGATAAAGTGTTTTGTGCTCTGGTCTGCTCTTTTCACTCTTATTTCTAGGAGGCCAATATTGATCTGAAGCTCCCAAGAAGAACTATATTAGTAACCTTTACATCTGATTCTTGTTGTGCACACTAAAAAAGGTAATAAATATATTATCTTTCAAACGTGGGCTAGATTATGTGCAGGTAATTATGGATTTATGCATCCATCATTACCATGTTGTCTTGCATTTTGTTTTATCATGTTCTTTTCATTTTTGTTTGATCATACATCCTAGTTGTTATCCATTTTTGTGAAAGAGAAGTCAGTCATTTGTCTGTAGATCTTTCAAAGAAGTTTGACATTTGTCATACATCTTAGCTATTTTTTTTATGATTGCAAATAGTTTTTCATGAATTTTGCTTGATAATTGTAAATGCATTTCATACTTGCAACTTTTTGCTTTAAATTCATTTCCTTACACACATGTCTTTGTTTCTTTTGCTTAAAAGTAATTGATTATTCTAATATGAAATATGAATAGATTGTGTAGGCATACAATGAACCAATATTTATGATGATATTCAATATGGTTTTGCCTATATCAATTCTTAAATTGAATTTATATTTGTGCATTATAAAGACTAATTTTATGGTATCTTATTGTTGTGTCTCTCTTATAGGACCATGAAGTTTCAATTTGATCGTGGGATAAGAAAACAAGTCTAGACTTCCAATCCAATTCAATACGTTTGATCGAATATATATTTTCTATTCATGTTATTATGTACTTTGAGATGTTTAAACACATCAATAGTTTTTCTTATGAGATTGTAGATATAGTTTACTTAAAAGTATTTGGAGAATTGTTATTTTTTGAAATAGAATTATTGCATTATGACCAATTATTTTTAAGGTTTCTCATACATGATCATATAGTCATTTGCATTGTGGCCCTATAAAGTTATTTGTAATCATTTTTCTGGAATAAAATATAAAAAAATATTACTAATAAATCAAATATTAAATATTAGATATATGACTTTATGTAAGAATTTATTCGTAACGAAAATAACTTTTGGTAACGAATTTTAATTATCGCTGCTAAAGTTTTTGTAACGAAAAAGCTTTCGTTACAATTGTATTGGTAACGAAACATATATTTTTTTCGTTACAAAAACTTTTTGCAACGGACTTTAAAGGACCAACTTTTGTAAAGAATGTTTCGTTACAAAAAAATTTTGTAACCAAAAATGGACATTTTGTAACCAAATTTTTCGTTACAAAAAACATATTTTCTTGTAGTGATTGTAGTTAAGAATCTTCATTGGATAATCCTTCTCCATTCTCCAAGACGATTCCAGCACCAACATCTTTGTCTAGTGCCTTCACAAGACCCTCAACCAATCTTTCTTCATCGCCCGTCATACAAAGACCCAGTTTTTTCCCCATTATCCAAGCAGTCCTTGCCACTTCGATTTCTTTCGCTGCCGGTTTCTTCCCCTTTGTTTTCTTTCGCTAAACCCGCTGTCTTTCGGATGGAGATTCCATATCCGCAAGGAATTCACCCAATCTCTTCATCTCAATCTTCTTCATCGATCTTTTTTATTATTTTGGCTGAATAAAAGATTTTATAGTGCGAATAGGTTTGGTTACGTTTCTGTCATGTTGCTCACACACTAGATCAGGAAAATTAATTTGAGTTTTAACCAATATTTTGTTGGGGTTATATTCAAGATTTCTTAGAGACTAAGAAAAGATTTTATCCTAATCTCATTGGGCCTATAATTTTCGGCCACTTCATCTATAAAAGGGGGTGATAATTTCATCCCCAAGTACATGATTCCATGTGTTGGAAAAATCAAGAGCAAAAATATTTTTCTTTTTCCTTGGTTATTTTAATTGCTTGAAAGCACTTCCCACCGGTGATCAAGCAAGGCGAAAGGGACATACTTGAGAAGGTCTTTCGGTTGGTAGCACGTTCGTGATTAATCAAAGGTCATATCTACAAGAGGTACGTAATCACATAATTTCTTAGTTATTCCGCCATAGATATTATGTGAATTAATTCAACATGCATGATGATAAAATTGTTGTTGGAATTATTATTTGAATTAATTAGGATTAATTCATGCTGGTAATAATTAAATTTGAATTCGTATTTAAATTTCATCCCGAATAGTTTTCGGGCACCCCTATTTTCCCAACAGAAAGTATGTTTTTACTTTGTACAACCTATGTATTAAAAACTTATTTATGAGAATAAATCTTTTATCACTATTGTTTTAAATATGAATGAATGTTAAATGTTTATTGCAAAGGAGTTTATATATATAGTACGTGTTACATTGTAGTTAATGTGGTGATACCAGATCACGGAAGATCACATTAACAGTTCCTTGTAACTAATAGTACAAATTCACGACCTATGAGGAATTTAACAATCCACTGTGAAAAGTCGATGTGCAGTTCACAGATTGGCCTGACTTGACCAAGAGATTGCACTAGCACATTCTATATGTGTTGAAGAGGACCTACAACGAGGATAAATTCTTCTGTTTTGAAGGGAGAAGAATTAGACCTCAGTGGTTATTGATTTTTTAATCTCCATCACTTAAATAGGATCGTGTGTGGTTAATACTTATTGCTTTGATACATGTTGGGTGAGAATCATTGTGACTTCGATACCTTATATTTTGGGCAGTAATATTAATCATACGACAGTTGCTAAGATTTAATATGAAACGTGTGCGAGTACGACTCGTGTGATTTGTCCCCTTGGTGGGCTCAGAAGTTTTATCGTACCAAATCTAGCAAGTAAAAATTAATTTTTCGACACGGATAATCATATTGAGTTGTCTTTACTCTAAAATACAAGATATTAATTAATCTAGAGTTATTCAGAGGCTCAATTAATTAATGGACTATATAATCTTAAACACGGGAAATAATAACCGGGAACCCATATTATCGTAATATGGATTAAGATGGATAGTGCAGTATTAATTTGATAGTGATATGAATTAATATTAATGGGCTGAATTATATTGCGGCTCAATATTGAAAATCCAGAAGCCCATTGGAGGTCCAATCTTATCTCTCCTAAAGGTCCTCTAGTAGCCCAATAATAATAAGGTGATTAAAATAAAATAAATATAATTGCTAATGTTTCCTAATTATTTTCGAAAATAGTGATTAAGAGAGAGAAAAGATTTTGTTGATTTTCTTGAAAAGATATTATGGAAGATATGTATTCTTGGAATACAAGATTATCTCATAAATTCAAGAACACTAAAATCTTGCTATTCTATCTCCTAGTTTTCGAAAATTAGCCTATAGTGAGAAGGTTGAGATTTTTGTGGAATATTTTATTATGGTGAAAAAAATATATGAGATATATTCAAGATTTCTTGGAGGCCAAGAAAAGATTTTTTCCTCCTCCACAAAGCCTCAAATTTTTGGCCACTTCATCTATAAAAGGGGGTGATTATTTCATCCACAGTACACGAATTCCATGAGTTGGACTAATCAAGAGTAATAAATATTTTTCCTCTTCCTTTAGATTATTAATTGTTCGTTAAGCGCTTCCCACCGGCGGACGAACAAGGCGAAAGAGGAATACTTGAGAAGGTCTTTCAGTTGATAGGATCGATTCGTTTATCCCATTCTTCTCTACGGACGTCGCTTCAAGAGGTACGTAATCGCATAAATTCCTAGATTTTTTGTTATAGGTTTTTATGTGGGTTTATTCATGTGTATGAATTTGTTGTTGGATAATTATTATTTGAATTAATTAGGATTAATTCATGCTAGTAATAATTGAATTTTAAATTCGTATTTAAATATCATCACGAATAGATCCGGGCACCCCGATTTCCCCAAACATCTTGGATCAACCTGATTAATTGAGCTAGAAAATTTATCATTGGGCTCCTCAAAAGGCATGAAAGGAGAGTGAGCCTTTTTTGATATAATTTCTCAGGCCCGTTTTCCCTATTACCCATCTTCAACAAATTTATCTATCACTTTCGGTGATATGGAGTCTCTAACCACCTCATTATCTTCCAAATCCCTATGTGGGCTCTCCATTGACTCTTTCTCTAAAGGCGACGAAAACATGTCTTTTAGCGTGCTCATATTTCCTCTGAAAAGAGTTGCTCATAATTACACCCTGTCCCTCGGTACATGTGTTTCTAGCCGGAGCCCTCCACGCCGATGTTATTTCCCCAAAATTCGATTTCTCACTATCGGAGCAAATTTCCACTTTTGTCATACTTGCTAATGCCACCTCCAGATACTCAAAAATGGGTTCAGAATCTGTTTCCTTCTTCTACCATCTTTATTTTGTAATCGACCCCATCAATATTCACCGACAGAACCATGTTTATATCATTCAAATATGGAAATCATAACAACACCCTTGCGACTTCCATGCTTTTATTCTTATGAAACGAGTCATCCAATTTTATAAATGCTCCAATTCTAGTAGACGCCAATTTGAAAAAACACTCCGACCACGCATGTAGTGGGACCCCGATCCAATTAGTCTATATACGTCTATGATGATTCACATTTTTCTTCTACCACGGTGTACACCACTCGAACCAATACTTCAGCCATTCATTCATGTCATTTGATATATTTTGGAGATGTTCATTTCCTACATTGTGAATCAAGATTGTGTTATCTCCTGGATAATACAAATTAATGTTATTCCCCATTCTCATTGCATTTCATCCTCATTCTCTCCAATCAAAATCTTCCTTAAGCAATCCAATCCGACAATCTTCAAACCAGGAGTCTCTTCTTTCTTTGAGGCAAAACAAAATGAATTCTCTTTCGACCTTTCAATCATTTCAGCCTGCCTGCAAACGATTTTCTATAAGTTTTTCCAGTAATCCTCCTCCCTTCTTTTAACACAGGGATGCCCAAATTCCTACTCTGAATCTTTGGTACTGGGGGGTCGGCCGACGGTTCTGTACCTCTTCAAGCGTCTCATTCCGCTCATATTTAGGGTTAAAGACCCTGATTTTATAACTTCCAATCCCTACAGAATTCAAGTGATTTAAGAACTTATCAGAATCAGTAACCTTGTCCTCCACAAATCGAATGAAGCTAATTGCATTCCCCCTCTTATCTCTTTTATTTGGTACAAAAATATCAACCACCTTCCCAACTTCCTCGAACTTTTTCTTCAACACCTCCGTTTTGCATTTCTCAAGAAAACTATAGAAGAAAAAAGTTTTAGTTCTTCAATTTCCAAATGGTAAATTAACTCTAAGATGACGATGCATGCTCTTCTCCAGATACGATCTCCTATCCCGACTCCGGCGCCAACACCCAAGTTAAATTTTTGCCTCACTGAATTACGCTCGAAAAAAGTTAACCTAGGATCTATCCAGAACCTCACCCTCTCACCCCCTTTCTCTCTCTAGCCATTCCCCCATCTTCAAGAAATTGTTTCCTTTATAGACTATTTTAAAGTCATCTGTTGTACGTATGTTGTTCTGTATGTTCCAACATTATATTATATTATTATATATAATGTTAAAATTATTAATAAAAATATTGATTCATCGGAGAATGAAATAGCTAAAATCATAGTGTTCGAAAGAAATGATTATTCTTTATTTTTTAGGATCATATTTCCTTATTGACTTATGTTTCCAATTAAATAATTATACTAATCATAATATTAGGGTTAAATCCATAAATAATTATTTCATTCCTATACAATTTCACCATACCAAGTGGACTCTAAAATTTTCACCCGAACATCCCTTAGCGATTAATAATATTTCATTAGTATTATTTTATTGCGGTGGGTGATGGTTTAATATACTTAATAATTACTTACCTAAACTATTATTAATGAATAGTTTGGGTCTTTCAAGTAAAAAATCAGTTAAAAAAGTTGTACACATTATTTTTTTTTGGAAGAAAAGTAGTTTGGTGGAAATACAGACAACCTGTCTCTATTAATTAAGAAATATATACAAATAAGATTCAAACATTTCACAATTTTTTTACTATTGTATCTCATATTTCACTATTTCTAAAGAAATGCAAAAGATTAAAAAATATGTATCTCATGTTCATCGGCTATACTACGTAACTGACAAATGAATAATTCATTCCACTTTTTGTATTCCACTTTGTATTTCATAGCTTGAATGTTTGACACGTGAAACAAAAAAAAAATTCAACAAACTACCATAATACTGGGTTCATGTGTTAAAGATTCAGTAGGTGGAACATCAGGTGGAATGCAAAGTGAAACAGAGGAATCGAACTGTGTAACTGGACACAAGATAAAATATGGAAAAAAAAAGTGAAACATGATTGTTAAGTTTGATAGGATATGTAAACCCGTCCATACTCTTATTTAAGTTTTTTTCCCAAACAAGTTAATTGTGTGATATTTTTATTAAAAACATGAAATATCTGGACATATATATTAAATTTTCCTATTTTTAATTTGTCGCTAGACTAAGGGTATGTTTTGAATCTGTACTGTAAAATCAGAAGTAATTTTAAGTGATTTTAGTAGTAAAATCAAAAGTGAGAAATATTTTAAAATTAAGTGATTTTAAAAGTGGAAGTGTTTGCATAAAAATCAATTAGGTCACGTTTGTTTTCGTCTTGAGGTAGATGGGGGAAATCCGGATGGGAAAAAAAGTGGATGGGCGAAATCCTGTGAATAGTAATCATTTGTTTGTTTTGGGTTGGATGTAGTAGGGGTGGATGGGGCTTTATGTCAAATCAATAATGATGATGTATTATTATATTATTATTTGTTAAAGAGGTAATGATTGAATGGTTGTGTTGAATTGTAATATAAAATAATTAATATTATTATGTATAATTATATCATTATTTAATTATATTATATTATTTGAATTGAATTAAAACACAAAACAATTGAATTAATAAAATGATATTAACGTGGTTAAAATTTTATTAATGTTGTTAAAATTACAAGAAATTAATTATCAAACACGATAATGTCAATTAATACCAATTTAATTTTATTGAAATCATACATTTTTTATTTTTTTTAAACATAATAAACACATTGAATTCTTAAAACAATTCAACAACACCATACATATATTTAATATATTAAAGGCATGCATCATCATATTACATGTGGTGAAATTTGAACATTGTCATCGTTAATTCATTAATTCATAATATTATTTTTATTCATTTTCAAATTTTGTGTCTAATAATGAATTATAAAACGAAATAAATAATCAATGTTTTAATGAATATATATTCAATACAATTTTTTATAAGAAGCCGTTATTCTATTTTTAAAATGCAATTTTTCTCCTATTGTTAATCTTCATTCACTATAAGAATATAAAAAATTATCTACGAAATATTCCATTATGCTTTTCGATAAAAATAATTTTGTTGTTAAATAGTGGGGATTGTCTGCAACATGCCTACAAAGGAATTTTATATTAATTTAAACTAAATTTTAATATTTATAGTCATGTTTTGTCTATTGCTAAGTCAAGAAAAAATGTTCCCAATTTATTTATATGGTAGACATAATTAATGAATGAAGATAGCAATTAATTTCACGCATATTTACTATTAATATGTTTTCATTGAATTTTTTGTAAACAATTAAAATAAATAATATATTAATTTAATTGATGGTGTATTATAAAGTAGTAGAAGATAGGAATTAATAATATATATATTTTATGTGAAAAAATAAAGTTGATGTGATAGATATTGGGTTATGTGAAAATAGGGGTATAGATGTATAATAGGGGTGGATGTGTATTTGGATGGGGATGTGATGTGCAAATCCGAAAAGTGGCCGGGACGGGGGAAGCCCATCCCCCATCCGGATTTCGTAAGCTGAAAACAAACACACCCTTAATGAAAACAAATCTACAAAAAAATTAATTCTCAGAATCCAGAAGCAGATTTTTCCTGCTTCTCCAAAATAAATTTTAAGGTGGTTATATATGGATTTCAAACAATATAGAATTGATTTTTTTAAAAAAATAATCAATTCTACTTATTAAGTAGTGATTGCAAATCATCACTAATTAACTTACTCAAAAGAAAAAAGAGGGAAAAGAATTAGAATGAGAAATACTCCCTCCGTCCACGAGTAAGTTTCCCACTTCTTTTTGTTGAATGGTTTAAGAAAGTGTATTTGTTTATTAATATATGGTGGGCCACATGTTGACTTTTGGGATAAAGTAATGAATAGTGTTGAAAAGTAAAGTGAATGAGTGGCATTTTTGTAATATTGTGTGGGTTTGAAGGTTAAAGTTTATATATAATAGAGTGTTGTTATTTCCATTTATGGAATGGGAAACTTACTCGTGGACGGCCCGAAAAGGAAAGTGGGAAGTTTACTCATGGACGGAGGGAGTAGCAAATTGGAGAGTGGTGGAAGTAAAAAGCAAAGGTCATAGAGTGAGTGCATGTGGTGTCAGCGTGTAGCTGTCGGAATCAGAGTGTCATAAATACAACCTCTCTTCCCCACTCATTCTTTCCTCTTTCCCAAACATTCTCTCTCTAGGGATTCACCACCCCTCGCCTCTCACCCAACATGGTCTGAGTTTTCTCTCGCCGCCGCCCTTCCCCGCCGTCAATTCTCTGCCGGCGCCGCTACTTTTGATCGGTAAATTCTGCTCGTCATTTCTACCTCGTTGTTGTTAATTAACTCCGTCTACGCTTACAGATCAAGTATCGTTTCTGCATCTAGTTCAGTTTCATTGCTACTACTGAATGCTCTCTAGTTTCGAGGATTTAGCTCTTGAATATCTGTTTCTCGCTGCATTTAACGGTTTGACTTTGAAATTGGGTGATTTTAATTGAGTAATCGTGGATAATTTTGGTTTTTGCTGTTTCAAATTTGTTGATCTGAGTTTCGATAGCCAGAGGGACTATAATTTGGGCGAATTGTTCATTTCCGCGTGTTTTCAGCTTATATTTTCCTTTTTGGTAATCATTTTTTCGCGTTCACTCATTTTCTTTTATTGTTTTTTTTTTTCCCTTCGTATTTTGTTTAATTTCTCTCGGTCTCTTGTGTACTTCCTTCTATGTAGCGTGTTATCACATTTTTAAAATCTTGTTGCTGACCTACGTTTTGAAAGAATTTTACCCTTGTTGACTTGTGTCTTTAATCATTCTGGCGTTTTATTTTATCTTGAAATTTAGCACCTTTAAAATGGTTTTCGTCTTTCTCACCCTCACTGTTTATTGTTTGTTTGTTTATGTTTTAAGTCAACGCATGTAGTTATACTCATGCCAAGACTTCTTAATTTTTCAAACAATTTTTATACTCAAACAAGCAACAATTTTTGTACTGGAATTTTCTGTTAGTTCTCTAACTTCTTTTGTGTCAGTCATGAACTGAAAATTCCTCCTGTAATTTTTCCAGGATTTCTATGTCATGGAAGACAATTTGTCAGCCCCCTCACTAATGGACTCAACAGCCTCTAAGATACAACAGCTTCAGAAAGCATTTGCTGAACTTGAAAGTCATCGAGCCGTTACTCTTAATTTGAAATGGAAACAGCTTGAGGAGCATTTTAATGGGCTTCAGAAATCTTTGAAGAGACGTTTCACTGAACTCGAAGAACAAGAGAAAGATTTTAAGACCAAAATTGTCGAATCCAAAGAGATGCTGGAGAAGCGTAAAGCAGCTGTTGTGGCTAAGGAGCAGTCTTCACTTGAGAGGCTCCAAGAGAAACGAGATGCTGCAGTTTCTGCCATTTTGACTGCTATGGAGAAGCCATTTTCTGGGGATTCAGGTGTCACTAAAAGAAAGAACCAAGTTGAAGCTTCGGTTCCTGAGGATAAAATACCCGATGTCTTAGTTTCTGTGAGGAACATGAGTGGTATCACTAAACGTATTGGAAATGCGAATTCTCAGGTGAAGGCTTATCCAGAGCTTGTGAAATTGTGCCAAGAGATGAATTCTGAGGGACTCCATAAATTTATATCCAACAACCGAAAGGACCTCGTTACTCTGAGGGAGGAAATTCCAATTGCTTTAAGGGCTGCACGTGACCCCACCTCCTTGATTCTAGACTCACTTAAGGGTTTCTATGGTACAGACATGTCAAATTCAGATGCTAGAAAAGACTCAAATCTCTTAGGCATTCGCCGAACCTGCATAATGCTCATGGAATGCCTTAGCATTTTAATTGTAAGCATGGATGTGGGTTCCACTTCTGATATCATCCCAGATGATGTTAAGGAACGGGCAAAAACTATTGCTGAAGAGTGGAAACCAAAGTTAGATTATCTTGATGTTGATGCCAGCAATGGGAATTCCCTAGAGGCTCATGCATTCCTACAACTTCTGGCTACCTTTGGAATTAATTCGGATTTTGATCAGGATTGCTTGTCCAAGTTGATACCCATGGTTTCTCGCCGTCGACAAACAGCTGAATTATGCCGTTATCTTGGCTTGTCGGACAAGATGCCAGGCTGGTTTCTCTGACTTCACAATGTTTAACTAATTTTACATCTCTTAAGTGATTGCATATACTTCTTATTAATGGTTCTTTATAAATGCATATTATGGTTCATGTGAGCTTTGGTGAAATTGTGCCGTGATCTGTTGCCTATATGTTCCATACAATCAGCATGTCTTGGTTTACCCCCTGCTTTTTATTCTTTTCTTTTAGAATATTACACGTAGTGGTGTTCGCTTGACAATCATACTAGAAGTTTTAATATAGCGCTTGATGTCGAGGAGAGAATCATTTAATGTCTTGTTTTAAGGTCTACTAGGTTAGAAAAGTCTAATTTCTGCCTAAGTGTATGCAATCTCTCCCCCTCTCTTCTAAATAGATCATTATCTCAAATTCATATCCTCAACCTCAACTATATTGATTAAATATGTGATTTGCCCAACAGTATCCTTAATTATCACTTTGGACAGTGGCAAAATCTCCAGTCTTGCCATGTTTTTTTCTGTTATGTTTTGGGTTAGCTGTTGCCCACACGGCCTATTCACACATTTGTAGTATTTGCCCTAGAGAGGTAAGCGTGGGCATATTAGGGTATTGTAGGCTACTATAGGACTTTCCTGATTATCTAGGGTGGAATTCTCAAGTTTCAGTTGAAAGGAATCCCTTATTTATTCGTATCATTGATTTTTCTGTACATGTGGAGTTTCAATACATGTTGGATCTGAAACACCTAATGTTTTCTTCAGTGTTGTTCATATTTGTTGTTGTTTTAGTTCAGGTTCGCAAAATGAGAAGATAATTATATTCTTGTTGTCTTGTGTCTTATCAGGTGTGATTGGTGTTTTGGTAAAGAATGGGAGACAGATAGATGCTGTCAATCTAGCCTTTGCATTTGAGCTCACTGAACAGTTTTCTCCAATTTCCTTGCTTAAAATGTACTTGTCTGAGGCCAAAAAAGTGTCGTCACCTGCAAAACCTGGAAATGCATCTGTTGGCGTTTCTGCTCAGGTATGATTCTCATACGGTCATACCTGCATTTTTGCTGTCTTTTCTCACCCTATTCAATTCAATTGAGGACTTCATTTTTGCGACTCCTAACTTTTCATAGAGTAGATTGACTGACTTTGTTCCCCCTAATCAATTCAATTGAGAACTTCATTCTTGCGACTCCCAACTTTTTATAGAGTAGATTGGTAAAGATTTTACTCTTTATGTAGTTGGAATATCTAGTAATCAGCATTCGGGTAATTTGATTTGTTTCTGTTGAAAATGGTCTTGCTGCACTCACTGTTTCCTTAAAGCAGAACTGCAGAAGTTGTGATGGATGCATAGACACTCTAAATTAGATAGAAGAGTATTGAATGCACTAGAAAGAAGATGCGGGTAACCCCAATAGATGTTAAAATTAGTTAAACTTACTTAAGATGTTTGGACATATGCATATGATAGCTTTAGATACACCAGTTAAACATTATAGAATCTTTACCTTACCTAAAGGAGAGGGGAAGACCTAAAATGACTTGGAAAGAAACCCTATAAAGAAAAGCATGTTATGTTTAGATATTAACGAGAAGATATGTTACGGTTGCACTATAAGTTCCATGACTCCACTAGTGGGATATAGCCATAAAGGACTAGTTCGTTGCAGGGATATCCCGTTGGCCCAATTGTGGACTTGATCTTATATACCTTCAGACATGCATTGTGGACCTGTCTAGAGCAAAAAAAACTAATATTAATTGGGCTATTTCTGCTACTTCTATTAGAATGTAGAAAGTTTTATCAGCTATATTTTAGTGCCTTTTGTTTCTTGGACTAATTCTAGATACTTATATGTGAATCTGCCCTTCCAGAATGACGTGAACGAGAAAGAGCTGACTGCACTTAAAGCTGTAATTAGGTGCATTGAAGATCATAAGCTAGAGGGACAATTCCCCATAGATCCTCTTCAGAAACAGGTTATGGAAATCGAGAAAGCAAAGGCAGACAAGAAACGAGCAACAGAGGTTGCGAAACCACAGTCCAAAAGACCCCGTGCTAATGGTGTTGCTCATGCACATGCACAAGCACAAGCACAAGCACAAGCACAAGCACATGCACCTCGATTTGCCACTGAGAAGAACTTCTATGGTAGAATGAATGAAAGGTCCCCACAGTACGTCTATGAGAGGCCACCATATGCTTACATGGGGCCGAACGAGCACCATGTTCCATCATACATTGGCACACCAGCTTATAACTTCTCTCCCAGCCATGGTAACTTCTTTGGGAATGCATATCAGTACCACACCGCCTACTTGCACTAATTGGTAGGGACGTCGAGACTCATCATGATCCATTAACTATTAGTGTTGACCTTTCCCACTTTGTGTAATGTTCAACTTATCAGCAAAATTTAATATTTCAAAAAAAAAAAAAAAAAAAAAAAAAAAAAAAAAAGGAAAAAGATATTAGTCATGTTAATTTCTAGCCTGTTGTAAAAGCTAATATGACTTGTCTTCTAATAGATGCACTATTTCTAATGTTTATAATGCTGTATTCTGTATTGTTTATGCGGCATTTCTGGTGTTTTATTTACATGTGTGCTGTTTCTTGGCCCTTTTGTTTTCCTTTCATGAATGGTGGTGGTTAATGATAGCATTCATGTTTAGGTCTTAGTAATACGAGAGTTTTGTCCATTAGGGCCTTTTAAATTTTAGTTGATTATTAAACAACCTTTGGAATTTATTACGTGTGGTTGTGGACTATGTTGGGGATTAGATTTTGAGTTTTATTTATATTGTGGCGTTTTTATGTTGAGGGCATCCAGAATGATTTTAGAATTTGGCACATAATTGTTGCTTGGACATGATTTAATTCTGTACAACTTTTATATTTTTCTTCTTGTTTTTGACTTTTTTACTCCATAAAATAATATTCAACTATGTGATTCATACAAGAAGAACATTTTGGGCGAAGTTAGGATGCCTAAGTTGTTAGACATGCTGCAAGATTATGCTACTTTATCACTGAAAATTCTCCAAAAATGAGAACATATATATATTTAAAAAAAATCATCTGGCATCCTTGATGGATCATTGAACATTGATTAGAAATAAATCCCAAGAATAGAATTACTGAGAAATTTAAGCTTAGGTGGGTGTTCACTGTTCAGTTTACCCAGGTGGGTCCATTCCCATACTAATAAAAATGAAATATTGAGAAATGGGTCCCTCTCCCTCCCAATATAGATAAGGGATAGGATATGAAAGCAAGTCAGCCAATGAAAATCATTTGTTTGTCCGAACACAAATGAGAACCACCAATTTACGACCCAAAGATCTAGTATCACCAAATCCAGTTGTTGATTACAAAAAATATTTAATTTTGGGTTTATATTTCTGGGTATAGCCAACATTGTGTTCCAATTCAGAAAGAATGGCAGCTGCAGCCTCAACCGTGGCCAGCCAAGTGAAGGGCAACTTCGGCTCTTCATTCACAAGGAAACTTGCAACTCCAAAGGGAATTTCTGGTGCTCCTTTTAGAGTCTTTCCTTCTAAGAGGACCTCTTCCTTCACCGTCAAGGCCATCCAATCGGAGAAGGTCACTCAATTCTCTTCATCCCTATTTCAATCATTATAATACCATTTTATTTTGAATGAGATTTATTTGTTTTTTATCTGGATGATATTATTCGTAAAACCAGCTGTAGCATATGCACGCATATTGAACGATATTGCTTGTTTCAATTAATGGTATTATTCAAAAGCCAGTTAGCATCAAATGTTACGTTCCAAATTTCCTATTTCATTTTGTTTTTCTCTATGAATCTAGATTCATGTCGGTTTAGTTGCGGAAAATTATTTGTGTGGTTTAGAAATTGCTTGAAATTAATAATCAAATTTTTGGTTGTTGCAGCCGACTTTCCAAGTGATCCAACCAATCAATGGTGACCCATTCATTGGAAGTCTGGAGACCCCAGTCACCTCCAGCCCTTTAATAGCATGGTACCTGTCCAACCTCCCCGCATACAGGACCGCGGTCAACCCGCTTCTGCGGGGCGTGGAGGTTGGGCTTGCCCATGGGTACCTCCTAGTGGGCCCGTTTGTGATAACGGGCCCACTCAGGAACACCCCGTACCACGGGCAAGCAGGGTCACTGGCAGCGGCAGGGCTGGTGGTGATCCTGAGCATGTGCCTCACCATTTACGGCATTGCGTCGTTCAAGGAAGGAGAGCCGTCGAATGCGCCAGCGCTGACGTTGACAGGGAGGAAGAAGGTGCCTGATCAGCTGCAAACTGCTGACGGATGGGCTAAGTTTACTGGTGGCTTCTTCTTTGGTGGGATTTCTGGTGTTTTCTGGGCTTATTTCCTTCTCTATGTTCTTGATCTTCCCTACTATGTCAAGTAGACTGGAAGTGGAAGTGGATCTTGTAATTGGAATCAATATGATGTTAAAATGCTGTATATTGGTGGATTTTTCTTCATCATGACTTTCTTTGTCAAGGATGCTCTATCTTGTTTATGTTTCCCCGTTTGAGTATAATGATGGATGTATGGACCGGTTATATGCTAGATTTTAATTGATTATTTTTAGGTGAGGTTGTTATTGGTTTTTATGTGATGTGATTTTTAAATATACCTTATATATTTTAAAATTTGTTTTTTTTTTTGGTAGGATATATTTTAATTGAGTAATTCTCTTGTGCACTTGGTATATGGTGCGCTCGCCCAATATTTGAGACTGTTTACACTGAAAAGTTTGTTTCAATTACATTGAAAAGTGTGGTTGAATTATATTGAAAAGTATACTCTGAAAATCAATTTTCAATGTGAACTTTTTATTGTAATTGGGACAAACTTTTCAATGTAAATAATATCAACTGTTAAATGAGTGCATTGTGCACTTGGTGCATATTAGAATTTGTCATTTTAATTTTATAATGTAAAAGTAAATGATATATAAATTATTTATAGAATTGTAGAATTAAGTTTTCAAAATTTTAATTTTAAAACCCAAAGAATGAATTTTATGATGCAAAATTAAAATCAAGAATTTTAAAATCCAAAAAGAAAAAGAAAAAGAAAGAAAGTGTACCCTTCAAAGACTTGGCTACTTCTTTTAGGCTTGAAAATTATATATGGGGGTGTGAGTTGAGCCAACTCCTATTCATGTTTAAATCTAAATCACATTTGATTTAAATTTAATTGAGTTTGAGCTGGAGTTAACTAATACTATTTGATTCAATAGAGTCGAGCTTTGAATCACATAAGTTAACTAATTAAACAATTTAATTATCACAAATTTCGTATGTATTCAAGTGCATAACATGCATTTGGATTTTAAAGTTTCGTTCATGCTAACGTGGTGCCAAGTAGAGTTTTAATGTGTTGCACTGTATAACACCTTAAAGCATAAAGTGTTGTACAGTACAACACCTTAAAGCACAGGTTGACACCACTCTATAGGGCAGTTTAGACAAAATCAATTTTGATTTTTTTAATTATAAATATATAATAAAAAATTGAAGTATTGTTAATTATCGTTTAGGGTATTCCTGATTATTGCTCGTGATATTACTGATTCAAAACACATCGAACACACTAAGCTGTGTATTTTTTACAATTAATTTTTTAAAAGTCAAGTATATGTCTGCACATGATAGTTATTTAATTATATTAAGTAAGCTATCGAGTTTGCTGTCAATTAAAAAAAAGTAAGCTATCGAGTTGGTCAGAGCCGAAGATATTTGAACTTTTCTCCTAATTGAACTCAAGTTCAATAAATTTAAGTTCAAGTATACATATACAACTTAATGTCTTTATGGAACATCTATTGCAGATATAGATTTATTTTATACTATTTTGCTAATATTCGATTCTATCCAGATACATTATTGATATTTACCTCCCGAAGAGGAAGCAATTTTTATTTAATGAAATTTTATTCTACACCTCTTTTCCATTGTTAAAACTTCAGATTTATACATTAGGGCATATAGAAGCCTTAGATTTCTCATCCTTCTCTTTGTGGTTGTATTATAAAGCGAATTTTGTTTTTGCCATGCTAAATTTTTTTATTTATTAATTCATGCACTCACAGTAAATAGAAAGTTTTAATATTTTCAATACATAAAATTGAAATGCAAAGTACTATGGAGAAACTTGTTTAATATAATAAGATGCATTCATACTGTGAATTTTTTTAATTTTAATTTAGAAAAAGAAAAGGACTGAATCAATTAAATATTCCTCAAATCGGTATCACCATCGTCTACAATGGAAATAAAAACGTAATAAGAGAACAACGACATCTCACAAGATAAGCCTATATGTGCAACAAATGCCTCCGCCAGACGAAGGAGATAATATCGTCAACCACGACCCCAAATAGGACAGCCGCATCGGATTCAAGCACTCCTTCATTTCTTAATAACTTCATACTATGAAATTTTTGTTTATATGAGATTTTGTGAATACTATAACTACTGTATAATAGAAGACAACAATCAAGTGAAATATTTCAATGAAATTATTTATGTGAATAAATCATTTCCTCTTACGATAAAATATATGTCTTCAATTTTTCAAAAATAAAATAAAATAATTATATTTTTCTATGAACTAGTGAAATCATTGCATTTATTATAGTATAAATTAAAAAATATTAAACTAAATAATATCACTTTCCCATCAAAATCCCAATTCTCCCCGCAAGAACACGATTTCAATGGAAACATCATCCACCATTTCATTGTATTCGATCCAGCTTCTTCGCGGTTGCTCCAAATGCGATGCCATTGATTATAACATTAATTTCTACCATCAAACCCTTATTTCTAGTTTAATGAAATTAATTATTTCATCAAATTTGCACTTTAAGTACTTTGAAATTTAATTTTACTTTTTCAGAAATCGATGTTCAATTTGGTTTTGGATTTTAATTTTATGAATGAATATGTTTGTTTCTTAATCAACAGGGCTAAAAATTGTACTCCCGCTATTTTCCTATTCCCTTTGAAATGGATACAGATTTAAAAAAAAAAAAAAATAGATAAAGTAAATATATTGTAAAGTCCATTAATGAATAAGTGATTGTTTATTAGGCTAATAATAAAATAATAATTTTCAAATAAAGGAATAGAAATAATTTTTGGGTAAAAAAAAAATTAAAATAGATTGGAGAGACGATGAATTATTTGTAAGCTCCAGTGACATCAATGTTGTAAGTTGTAACTTACAATGAAGTGGAATGACCCTCTTGATTGGACGGTTTTGGTTAAAAGAATAATTGGAGCAATCATTTCGGAATCATAATTACTACTATAATAAATATCTAGATATTTTTCGCACAAATGCTATATGCACCATCAATGTGCATAATGCATTTGATGATAATGATGATTAGATAATGATTATTAAAATTATTAATTATTTAGTTATTTTATTTACTTTAATTATTTATTTATTTTAATTATTTTACAAAATATTAGTACAATGTTTAGGGTGCATGGTGATGTGATGATGTTATTTATCTTTATTTATTTACTTTAATTGTTTTACAAAAAATATTAGTTGTTTCATTCAAAAGTATTAATTGTTTAGAGTAACTATTATTTAAAAAAAAAACTATTTTTAATATTAAAAAAATATTAGCTACTTAATTCAAAAGTATTAATTGTGAGGAAGAACAAATATACACAATTCTAATAAAAATACACTCATTACAAGAAAAAAAATCCAATCATTACAGAAAAAAAAATACACACATTACATACTTTTCATAAAAATTTAAAAAAAAAGGATTTTTTTTGCATCATTTGTTGCCTTTTTATCAGCCTCACGTTTATCTTTACGTCATTGTGCATGATCGTTGTGTAGATAATTGTATAGATCTATATGATCTTTAAATTGTAACTCTAAACCAAACAAAATTTTACATTCAACACAATTTGCCTAGAAATTTCCGTAGGAAAATTATTTTGTAGGTGGGAAGGAAGATGCCTATACAATTAGAAATTTTTGTAGAAAAATCACTTGTAGGTAATTATTTTACTAATATTTTACTCATCATCACCCTAAACATTTTACTAATATTTTTTATAAAATAATTAGTGTAAATAAATAATTAGAGTACAGTTAAAGTTAATGTAAAAAATAAATATGACTTTCTAAATATTTGATGCAATTTAGCAGATATTTGAACGCACTAATTAATTTTGTCACTTAAATATCACTTTTCAAATATAGTATAAAAAATAAATATGACTTTTCAAATAATTAGTAAGATTAACTGATTAAATAATTAAAGTCTAATTTAAAAAAAATAAAAAATTTAAAGTAGCACACTGATTGGACTCTTCACAGTTACTGTTTGTCTCGTGTTTTAGCGATTAATTTTTTTATTAGTATTTGAAATGATAAAATAATTTGTAAAGTGTTTTATAATAGAGAAGAGATAGATCTATCATACCTATTTTTTAAAATCACTTTATTATTTCAAATACTAATAAACAACTTGCTTGCTAAAAGACGAGTAAAAAAATAACTGTAAAAATTATTTTGGAAGGAGGGAGTATTAAAAGAAAATAAAATTCAAAAAGAAAAAAAAAAGAAAAAAAAAAGAAGAGGAAGTTGACGTCTGGCAGCTTTGCCACCATCTTGTCAATGTGCATATAGAACAACTCTATTTTTCGTTACATCTTCAGAATTTCAAATGTCTCTCATTTGTAGATAATTGTACATTTATCGATATATCGACTGGTTTTTAACAATTACTAGATGTGACCCGAGGAATCTTCATTGAATTCAATTTTATATATAAATATGTGTGTATAAATATATTTTTTAATTCAATTAATGGTAATTGAAATCATAAATAATATTATTTATAATTTATTTTTTAGTCACTTTTAAATTAATTTATTATAATTATATCATAATACATGCTAGGTATTTAAATTATTATAAGTATGTGAAAAAATATTATAAGATTAATTTCAATTTATTATACAATTAATAAAAAAATTTAATGAAAGCCTATATTGTATATTCCCTAATATATATCATATATTATTGTATATTCAATTTTTTAATAAATAATAATAATATGTACACATATATGAATTAATAAAATATTGATTGAATCGATTATATTTTATAATAATCTTACTTTACATAATCTACTAATACAATTGTATTAACTACTAATTATATTTTAATTAGAGTATCATCATGCAATTATATCAAACCCTCTATTTTTTTTTTTAACAGAAATTTTTATTAAGAAATAAATTAGAGGTCAAGGGATCCTCCAACCCTTACCAAACACTCTGTATACTTGACACTTAATAATAAACATAATTCTAGCTATCCAATTGATGACACATCATAAAAAAATAAAAAAATTGACACATAAACAATATAAACTCTCTATTAGTATATGTGGAGAATCCATTGTCTGAATTTTCATAATTTATTATTTTCTAAATAAGAAATTCTCAAATATAGTAAAACAATAAAGATAAAGTAAATTAAATGTTTAGATTTCTATTTTTTTTTTACAATTTAATTAATCAATTTAATAATAGCAGAATAAATATATTTAATTTCTTATTTGAATTGTAAGATTTTATTTAAATATAAGGTCTACTCAGTTTTTTTTTAATCATCCTTAAATATATTTTCTTTAGTCATCATCAAATGTAGTTGGATAAATATAAATTGGTAAAATCACAAGAATTTTTTAATGTACTTCATAGACTCAAGTTAACTATAATATGTATTCAAAATGTACAAACATTTTTAGTTTGGTTTAATTGGTAAGTCATCATTTAATCATCACATGAGGTGCAAGGTTCAAATCTATGTAAATGCAATTTTTTTTTTTTTAAATTAGACCTATTATTATAAGGTCACATAAGAGTTATAAATTAACATAGATTGTCAACTCATCTTTAACAAAATGACATGTATTCTTCAATTTATTCATAAAATGACACATAAAACAAATGAATGACATAGATTGCCAACCCATATGATATAAAAATGATGTGTACTATTCAAAAAATTCTTAGAATGACACATAAGCCAAACTTGCAGTTGCCTGCCTAGTTATATATACGAAGTGTCATTTAAACTACTTTTACCATTTAAATATTTAACTCAAAACAATACTTTCTTCGTTCCAAATTTCAATTGTACTAAGAGTCTATTTCAATCTTAATTGCCCTTTCTTTTTATAAATAATAATCAATTTTTATTTATCAAAATATTAAAAAAATTATTTTATTTTATTTATCACGATGCTACTAAAAAAACTATTTTATCATTATAAATACTAATAAACAAATTGCACATTAAAACTCGTGTTAAAAGCAAAGGGACAATAGAGATTTGGACAGAGGGAGTATTAGTTTATTTTTTTTATTAGTCCCTCCGTCCCATGAAACCCTTTACACTTTTCTTTTCCGTCCTTCCCGTAACATCTTTCACACTCTTAAAATAGAAATAATTATCTTTCACAAAAGTCAATAACATATTAAAGTATTATTATTTTATTCAACTACACACTGACATACTTATTTTTTCTTAAAAAATGTGCATTTCAAGGAGTGAATGGTTCTATGGAATGGAGGGAGTACATGGTATCACTGTTAAATTAATATTTTTAAGTAAAATAAAATTGTTACAAACTGTTAACAAATTTCAGAATAAAACTTAGTCTATTATTATTGATGTACCTCATGGTAAGACTTAGAGGGGTGTATTCAATTGAGATTTTATTGGAACTTTTTGAACTTTAAAAAATCTGTGGATTTAGAAAATCTATAGATTCCATGTAGAGTTTAACTGACTTTTTTTATTAATTTACTTGGATTTTCATAAACTTTACAGGATTGTGGAATACATATTGATTTACATGGATTTCCATAGACTCCGACGCTGGAACCATTGATGTAAATGTATATGGAACACACTTGTATATAAAAAAAAAGTTATCCAAATTATTTAGGAAAAAAGAAAATTTACGTTAGTTAAAAAAATATTATTATTCATCATTATTATTCTCATCTCCATTTCCACCACTGTTATACCTCGCCCTCATTAGAATTCTCTAGTTGTTAGAAAATGTTTTTTAGAGTAAAATTTATTTATATTTTTTGAAAAGTAGACTTGGCAGCGTGGCGGGGAATCCCGATTTCCGTGGAGATCCGCCCCGGACGGGGTGGGGAATCCCCAAAGCAAACGAGACGGGGATTGGGGGAAAAATTTCTCCATTTATTTCGCGGGGATGCGGAATGGCCCCCGTTCCCGCCCCGTTGACATCCCAATGGAAGATGGTCAAAGAAAGTCCATAAACTATTAAATACCTAAAGATTTGTTAAGACTTTTTAAAATCCGTAGAAATCTTTGGGTATTAGAAGAGATTTTGGAGAGTGAAATTTATTTATATTTTGGAAGAGAAAAAAAATCCATGGAGTAGTAAAATCAATAGACTGTTGAATACCTAAAGATTTTTTAAAACTTTTTAAAATTCCTATTGAATACCTTTGAATTTTTTTAAATTTTTTGAAAATTCAGATTAAATACCCCCAAACTTAGGCAAACTCTCATATGCACCAAGTGTACAATACACTTACTCAACCATAGCCTATATCTATACCGTAGAGTTACTCAAACTTTAAAAGTGTAAAATCATTCTGGTTCATTCGTCTTAAATTAGGGACTACAAATTTATATAAATCTTAAAAAATGATGCAGTAAAATGTGATGCTGCCTATAATATTTAATTATTAATCTATAGGAGCTAAAAAGAAAAATATGAATAAAGCACGGAAAATCATGTAATTATTTATTATTTCTATTTCTACTGGAATTAAAGCGTGGCGAAGGCGAAGTATAGAGGAAGAAGTAATCAAGTAACAGAGTCGTCGTTATCCAGTGAGTATGCCGACTATCCTTCTTCCTCCCATTTTAAAACGATGTTTTCTGTCTTTTCTTTTGGAAAAAGTAATAATTCGACTTAAATATATGTGAAGAATTCGAAAACTGTTTGGAGAAAAGCTGTGGAACCCTTTATCATTTAGTCGGTTGCTAATTTCTCGTTGGGATTTAGTATTCGTTCAAGTGATGGAATTCCATTTAGTGTTGTGGATTTCAGTGTTTAAAGCCTACTGAATTGAGTTGTTTGGTCAATTTAATTGTTTTGTAGAGAGATAAGTGGAGAAGATATAGCTGTTTGTTGGGACTGAAGGAAAAATGATGTTTACTTGATTATATAATATATATGCAAAATGAATGACGGTTTTATGTATTTTGTTTGAGAAGATATGTTATTAATAATGGTTGGATATGTTGAAACTTCAATTAAGCAATTTATTTGTGTTTAATTTTATGTTTTGTTGTTATTGTTGGCTTGTAAACATGGCAGTGGCTTAAAGTCGGCTTTCTTTAGGATTTACAGTGAATTTTGCACCGACTGAATGATTTTTTTTTTTGAAGATGTATTATTAATCATGTTTTAGGCATATATAACTGTTGAAACATTCAATTAGGTAATTTTTAGTTTTTTTTTTTTTTTTTTTTTTAATGTTCTGCTGTTGGCCTGTAAACACAGCAGTGGTATACTGATATATATCTTCTTAAAGTCGGTTTTCTTTTCGATTTACAGTGAATTTTGCACCGAATGAGGTTGCAAATTACAAAGGGGAGGAGACGGTGTATATTAACCCTGATGCTGAACTTGATGATTCAGATGTGGATAATAAGTTGATGGAGGTTGGGAGTGATATTTGTATATCTGATGAGGGAGAAATGATAAACTTCTACGACGAAAAGGAGTTTCCAATTCAAGAATTAAATGCTAATATGGATCCCTATGTTGGAATGGAGTTTGAATCTGAGGAGGCAGCTATGGAATATTACGATACATATGCTAAACGAGTAGGCTTTATCATCCGAATAGGCAATTGCCATCGTTCAAGCCAGGATGGGTCGGTTATTAGCCGTAGGTTCCTTTGTAACAAAGAGGGTTTTCGTGTAAATAAGAAGGTGAAGAGGGTGGAAGTGAGGAAGCCAAGGGCAGTTACGAGAGAAGGTTGTAAGGCGATGATTATGGTTAGGAAAGACAAGTCTGGGGCATGGGTAGTTGCAAAAGTTGAAACACATCACAATCATCCGTTGGGAGTATCTCCTGGGAAGGTGCAGCGTGGTTCAGCCCGAGCGTGGTCGCAGGTGAGATGAAATTAATGATTTAGGACTATAGTTCCGATTATTATGCGATGTTGAATTTATTTATTGTTCTCTTTATGGTTAATTGTGATTTGCTTTTCCTCTTCTTTTATGTTAACGAATTCTCTTCATCGTTTAGTTTGTCGATGATGGCATGCTTTAACTAAAGGGGCGCTTGGTTCAAATTCGTGAATGGGAATGGTAATGTGAATCATTGAATATTGAATTACAAGGAAAATGATGGGTATGAATAAGTTGGTATAAAAATAATTCTTAGTTGAGAAATAGTGGGATGATTGAGGAGAAATGATTATAGGGGTGGAGGTAGTTAATCGAAACAGGGGTAGTGGTCAACTTATTTTTTGAGTCTTGTTAACCATCACAATTATGATTTGAGTCTTGTTACCTTGTACAAAGTATGATAAAGGTTAATTGATCATCTTTTATTCTCTTCATTTTATTACCATTCTCATTAAAGAATCATGAACCAAGCACCCCTACTTACATAACTCCTTCTACCTTAGTAGTCCAAATTCCAGTATTCCTCTTCAGTTTTCTCTCTTGTTTCTTCCTGTTGAAGTCCTTGTTTTATAGGGAAGTTAATCTCTCTACTATCTTTACTTTCGAACTCAGATATTTTTTTTGCTGCTTTCACTATTTACTATGTACATCTCTTTGTATTGTAGAATTGTTTGCTTCAATCTGTCTCCAACGTAACCAAAATCCATAGAAACGTAACAAAGTAATCTAATTAAAACAGCAAAAAATAGAGAAATCTCATGAGCAAATCTACTTGGTTGGACCATATGTCTGAACTTGTATTCTACATCTTAACACCACATGACGTATCACAAAAGAAAATGAATCAAGAAAAACGCCTTATAAGTCAGTGGAATACAGATTTCAAGAGTTCAGCTTGGTACAGCATTACTTGAAGCATACTATATTGTTGACAAAATCTGAGAGACCATTTTCTTGGAGACATCTTATCTCATGAGAAAAATTTAACTTTTTAAAGTTTAGACAGAAAGTGTTTGATTCGACATTGTAGGTTTTCTTGCAGGATGAGAAGGACAAGAGAATTCGCGAGTTATCCACTGAGCTCCACCGTACCAAACAACAATTGGCGGAGTGCCAAAAACAGCTCGACTCTGTCCTAAATGGCGTGGAAAATCACGTGGATCATCTTACCCAAAGCGTCCAACATATTGTTGGGAATGTTAAAGAAGCCGAGGATGAGTATCCAAGACAGTTATAGCAATTTTTAAGAATCTTGATTACAGCTATTTTCCATGGTAGTATGTATATATGCATAGTAGGACAGATCAAAGAGTTGTTATAAAATGTAAACTTCCTACACATTTTTGTTGTGAGTAGATATTGAGATGTATCTTTTTGTATCTTTCACTTAGTGTTTCTAAATAAATTCATCTTGCATGCAAATACACTATGTAGTTTGAATCTTTGATGCCCTGTTGTTTTGTTTGGCTTCTTGCTCTCCTCTCACTTATAGGTTGAAGTGCCTTGAGGTAATGTAGAAGTTATACTCTTTTCTTGCTCTCTCACACTCGTGTATTCTTCCAAATATCTGCAGTCGTGAGGACTCGAGCACTGTGGTCCAGGCCAATGCAGCTCGTCATCTCACTGAAGCTGCACTCAAATTGATGAATCAATATGGGAACTGAGGTAAGTTGTTTCGTGGAGGAGTAACGTATGAGCCATTAATCAAATTTCTTCTGCAGAAACAAAATAAATTGCAAAACTTGTCCTACAGGCTGTATCTATTGGGCGGTAACGATTTTAATACCATATGATTCGATTTTTTCAATTAAGTCCCAACTTTATAGTCCTATATTGCGAGATTTTTGCATGTGTCGTTCACGTGAGTTGCCAGAATCCATGCAACAACTGACTAATGACTTGGTGTCGCTTATGTGAGATCCCAACATATTAATTATCATTTTAAAATAAAAATTGCCAATACATGACTAAAATTGCAGTATTTTAATATAAATTCTAGCATGCATTTAGATTATAAGCTCAATTTTGACTTTAATTTTGATTTTTTCAAAACACATCGAACTCTGTGTTTTTTTGCAATTAGGGTATTATTACTAATTATCTCTTGGAGTATTACAAATGTCTTTTTGGAGTATTACTAATTATTTCTTGGGGTATTGTTGATTTCTGTTGAGTGTATTATTTTCAAAATTCAAGTGCACACTAAAATTACTCTTTTAAAAATTATGAAGTTATGAGAAAATTAATTTGTATGAAATTAAAATTGTCAACACCCAATAGATATATAACATATGAGATAGATTTTACAATTTAATCACAAAATATCCTTTGGTTTGTATTAAAATTAGTTATATTTTCATAGCATGTATTGTCTTTTTTCCAGTCACAACTGGGTGAGAAGACTGAAATCTCTCCTCTTTTTCACTCAAGATTCCCACGGTAAATGCTGGGTAGCCAAGTGCGGAGCGGATAACGGGTGAAAGCATCTACGTAGTAGGCCCATTTCAAGATGAGTGCCGGCAGCACAGCTGAGAGAACGACTGCCGCTGCGGGGATTTATGAGTTAGGAGTTAAGACTACATCTTAGTCGTCACTTGTAGCAATCTTCATCGGCTTCTCCCTCACAACCCCTGAAGACTCCAATGCTCATTCTTGCCCTGAGAAACTGTCTGCCCCCGTCGTTGTCTACGAGCTTCTTCCTCTACTCACCCCTCATACCTCAGACTCATCAAACTCAACAACATGGATCCACACGACCCGCATAAGGCCAACATATAACCCCAACGCCCTCAAATACGGGCTGTTTGGATATGCTACGGGTCCTGTAATTGGATCTCTGTTTCTGATGCCATCCATTGTGGATTTTATTCAGGTAGTGTATTCATGTGGTGTGGAGGAAATTTGGTTTATGGGATTGGGAAAATTGTGGTTTTTTTGGCTTGGGCTTCTGGTTTATGCCACACAGCACCGTTGTTAGGCTAGCTCGAGAATTTTGATTTCCCCTTTCAATTTGGTTTTGTACCTTGTATTACAAAGATAAGTGTAAGTATGTTAATGAAATTCATTTATTTATGTATCATAATTTACAACACTAGAGTAACATGGAGGATCATAATTTAGCAATACATATTCACAGATCACACGTGAATACATGATACGACGACAAACTAAATAATCTTATATAGATCATATCACTTTCATCGTACCTAAGGTTTATATTGATCATATTCACCTAGAAACTGTAACTAAGGTATACATTCTACTCATGACTTATTCACAGTGCCAAAATATACTCATGTTCTCTACATGTCAAAATTTACCTAGAAGGACACGATTTTATGACCACTACGTATGTGATCACGATTTCCCAGGATCCAGAACGATTTCTGCTAACTGAATGTTGCCACTCAATTTTGATGTCTTGTTAGACGGCATGAAAGAAAACCCATCAAGGAGCTTGGTACACTTTAAACACCATTTTTCCATCAGGAACTCGATGAGGTGATGCCCGCTACAAATGGTTAGAGTCGCATTTTCAGTTTGAAAATCCAAATTGAAGAGGAGAATCAAGTTATGGAAATTACATGCATTCAAGTGAAAAAAGGTACCTTCTGTTGTGATAGGTGGTGATGAAAACAGAATCCGGACACTTCTCGAGTAAAAATGTAACAGTAGCAAAAAGAACATTGAAGGCTTAGCAACACCATGCAATACAAAGGTATGCTTCAGATTACAGATATGGAAACAGGAAAGAAAAACAAAATTCATCAATCTTACCACTTGTGTCGTAGAGCACATCAGCTCCGAGAATGATATTTGGACGCAAATCAAAGATTGGAGGATCCCATACACCCCATGTGAGTCCCATCACCTACAGCAAATGACAAGGTAGTTGATATCATATTGGTATAGCTTGTGTCATTACACGGGTAGCAAGAAACGGGTCAAGGATGTGAAAAACCCGTGCATGAGAAATATTAATATGAAATGGCAAATTTACCCTGCACTTGAGATTGTTAATGCTACACACCCTTCTCATATTATCCAGCACCTGGAAATCCAAGGAGAAACCATTAATTGTAGAAATATACAGTGAGTGCACAGAATAATTAATCTATACCATACTTGGGGATTCAGATCATCAGTATGTCAATTTTCTGTTAAGTCAAATAGCAGAATATTCAAGGTCTGATATTGTGGAGATTTTTGTAACCACAAACTGTAACAGAACCCAATGCAAATTTAAACAGAAAATTACCTAAAATCTTGGGGGTAAATATATTATCAAACGTTTAGTTATGTATCCAACGATTGGGTTTACTTTCAAAATGAACACAATAATTCATGGTATGTGGCTAAACAAAATCAAACCTCTGATCTACTTAAATCGTCAGTCAGTGTTACATCAGCACCAACTTTAGCAGCAACCAATCCAGGGAGCGACGTTCCAGCACCGAGCTGTTAAGAAAAACAAGATTGCAATGATTCATTGAGGAAACAAGGGAACTTGAAAAAACAATGATGGGTCGGTGTAGTCACCTCAACAACGTTAGCCCCAGAAAACCGTGTTTTTTGTTGCCAAATGTACTCAGCTAGAATTATACTCGATGGCCAGACAAATAGACCATATTCTTCTTTCATGTTCTGGTAGAAGAAAGCCACATGAATATCAGAAACACTGATGCCTAAAACGACATTGGGATATTAAATTAAAGCAATGCCACCTCTATTATGTTGATGGAGAAACCTTCTTCAGTGCTGCCAAAGTAATGCTGAGAACATGTAGTCATGTCTTGATTAGGTGATGGTTCGGGAGAGTATTTATCATCCTTTTCGGTGGATGGGGCCTGAGGGAAGCAGAATCGCCAAGACAGTTAATCCAAGAATGAACGGGCTCATGAAGCTTTATATACTAAATACTAAATTCACATTACACAGATTTAGAACATTATGTTGAATACACAGGGAATCAAGCTTTTTAACAAAAGATGGAGTGTAAAAGTGCAGCAATATGCTAATCCTGGATTAAATTGAGGAAGAAGTACTAAACTATTATCGTCACATTTCTACATTCATGAAACTTTCCTCATGAAGATTGTTATGTTTGCCGCAAATTAACAATCAAATGCATTGCTACATATTATCAAGCATCAATGATCTAATTCAGACTCAAGCATTCATTACAAAAATCAAACAACTTATACTCGAGAAGGAAAGGGGGAAACGCAAACAACCCAATCAAAAGAGTCTAAACAAAATCATCAGATTCTACTTGATCTTAATTGACGTATTATTAAGTAGTAATTCAGAAACTACCTCATTATCCTCCTCGTCTTCCAATTCCAATCTGGTTTCCTTGAGCGCCATGGCTCTTTAGCAGAAGGCAGCAAAGAGGTAGTTTCTCCAATCAGCCGAATTCAGTCCTTAAACCCTGCCTGCACTGTTCCTCCGAGGGACACGGTTCGGTTTCAAACTCGGTCGACCCACCCAAACATGAAACAACCCGATTTCACAAATTTTCTTTTCCACAAGATCCATCCTCCATTTACTTTATTTCAAATTCAAATTCTTATTGTTTATCCTTTCACATAAAATTCTTATTTGTTTATTTGGATTTTGATATAAATTTTTCTTAAATTTTACTATATAATGTTTGTGAGTATCTATAAAGTGAAATTAGTTCATACATGAATCATTAAAGGGTAATTGACTATACTAAAGAGTCTTAGTTTACTTTCAGTAAACAACTTATTCCCTTCGTGAAAACAATTAAGACTCTTTAGTGCAAACAATTAATACCCTTTAATGATTCATGTATGAACCATTTTCACTCTATACTTTGTCTTTATTTACTGAGTATGTATAGAGTGAAATTGGTTCATATATGAATCATTGAAGGGTATTAGTTGTTTTCACACAAAAACGGGAGCGCTTGGTTAGCAATTCTTCAATGGTAATGGGAATGAAAATTTATTTCCATCTATGCCCTCATAAGAAAAATGATATGTTAGGGGAAGAAGTGTTCCAATGGTTACACCATTGCTAGTGTCATGCCCCAATTTTGGAATAGAAGTTGACAACAAATGGTTGTTGGTGGAGGAATGGAGAGTGATTGAGGAGGAGGATTGTAGGAAGAGAATAGGGTAATCAAAATGGAGTAGTGATTACCTTATTTAGGAGGAGAGGTAGTGATTTTGTTCTCATGAACCATGCTAATTACACTAATTTTCAATTTCATTCTCATTACCATTGAAGAGTTGTTAACCAAGCGCCCTTGTTGTTTTCACTGAAGAATATTAGTTGTCTTCACTGAAGAGCCTTAGTTTGTTTTCGGTAAACCATTAAGACTCTTCAGTGAAAACAATTAATACTCTTTAGTGGAAACAACTAGTACTCTTCAATGATTTATGTATGAACCATTTTTACTCTATACTTTGTCATATTTATTATGCACTATTTTACCATTTTTAAAAATAATTTTCAATATATTATCAATCATCCTGTAAGCAAATTAATTTTTCACCCAATTAAATGGTAACACATGTACAAATTAAATATTAATATCAAATTAAATTTACTATTATTTTGAGAATTTAACAAAATAATTCTTGAATTAAATAGTTAAACTTGATATTACATGTACACGGTATAAGTCAGTTAAATTATATGAGTTTTCGGTACTCATATTGGGTAATAAATACAATTGATTTGTCATAAGATCGAAAATTAAATGATATCTCGTTAAAAGGTAAACAAATCAAATTTAATCAAATTAAATTTGGATAATTCGCAAATTAAGCCAATCAAATGGCACTGGCCAATTAGACGGCGCCATGTGGCCTTGCGAGAAAGATAGGTCTTCCACCCTCCACCCTATAAATAGGGCCCTTGCTAATTCATTTCAACACATCGAGCATTCAGACGATCGAGCAAGCGAACGAATTATCTGCAACGGTTCTTGAAGATTCGAAGTATTCTTCATCAATCTCAAGGCGTTCTTCGTGGAAAGCAATCAAAAACAGCCTCCGATCCGAGATCAAGGTCCAGAACCTCAACAACGCTCTTCGTAGCCTTTGAAGAAGACTCAAAGACGTTCCTCACGGCTTCAAGGTGTTCTTCGCGCAAGTCCACTACAAACAGCATCCCGATCCCAGATCAAGATCTACAACCCCTCCGATCCGGCATTTCTCCTCGAAGATTCAAAGAAGTTTCAACAACGTTCTTTGCAGCCTTTGAAGATTCAAAGACGTTCTTCATGATTTCAAGATGTTCTTCGCACAAATCTACCATAAACGACGTTTGATCCGAGATTAAGGTCCAAGACCCCTCCGATCAAGTCTTTCTCCTCGAAGGATTGAAGATTTGAAGAATCTTCAAATACGTTCTTTGCACACCCTCGAAGATTTAAAAGCGTTCTTCACACCAAATTTAAAGGCGTTCATCCCGCTTTCGAAGATGCTCATCCACCAAATCTCCAAAATAACTTTTAATCCAAAATAAGACATTTCACCCTTGGATAAAACGTTACAAGTCCACAAATCAAACTCCGAACAAGATCAAAGATAAAGATTTCCTTCGAGTCAAAGTCAACTTGAAGAGAAGAACCAGAGGAACAAGTTTAGAGTCAAGAACCCAGAAAATTTCTCGGTTCGAGCCGAAGGAAAATAAATTTGTGAGTGTGCGTGGTGTTTTTCAGAGTAATGTTAACTGAAATGTTGACAACATGCGCGGCAACACAAGACAGTTACGAACAGTTATGAACAGTTCTAAGCAGCGAAAGACTTAAACACCTTGCAAACGGAATTAAAAAAATTTCATAGACTTAAATAAAGTCTATGATGCCTCATGGTGAAAAGCTTCACTATAACCATGTAGTAATACAAACAAAGATCTAACATAAGATCTCAAAGTGAGGGTAAGGTGTAAACACACCGCCTAAACAGATCTACGATTCCTAGAAAATTGATCACACTCAGACCCTAATCTAGTCTATTTTCGATCCCAATACTGATAGGAGTGTTGCAGCGCTCGACCATCACAAAAGATAGTAATAACTACCCTTCTACACTAGATGTACTTGAACACTCAATAGTGTAACTCTCTTTTACTACTTCCTGGCTTGTTTTCCCCGGTTTTTCCTTCATACATCTTCTGGTATTTATAGATGCAGGATCCACCGGAAGTTACAATTACTAGATCAGTTTGGAATGACCTATAAACAAATCCTCCACTAACTCCAATAACCGCCCTTGATGTATTTGATCTCCTCACTTGATAACCACAACCGCATGACCTGGAACATTCTAAGTCTTCAACCTGTGAACACAACATATAACAAAAGTGTTAGTGTTAGGAGAAAGGACAAATTCACTAATGTTATCCAAAATGTTGCCTGAACATTTTTTATAACACTGACATAACATTAACAATCTCCCCCAATTTGACATTTCTACTACAACACACTTGATGAAAATCTCAATAATATGTGTGTAATAGACAATGGCAAATGAATATCTTAGAATAGATATTAGTTTGCCAAAAATACCTTTAAAACAAAAGATCATGATTGTTAACTAAGCATAGCCCAAACAAAATCCAAAAATAAGCTGTTCTTAAGATAAGACAGCAACAACAAAATATAATTCTTGTTAAGAGCCTATACAAAGTGTAAGCAACATCTAAACAACAAACTATGCTCAAACAACTATTGGTCAGAGCAAGCTGAAAACATAAACTAATAATTCCTAAACAATAGAAAAATATCAGAACTAGATAGAGCTATCAAAGCTAACCTAGCTACAAATCTAACAGAGCTAGAAAGCTATCAGAGCCTTAGCTAGCTACAAACATTCAAGAGATATTACAATAAAGGAAAATATAAGCCAAGACGGGAAAGGATTAGGCTGTAGTATATCAACAGCTACATCTTCAATAAATTTGCACAGTACTCCCCCATACTTGAATCTCTCCCTATCTTCAAGCTCTAGTTTGACCTTCAAAGGTCACCATCTTCTTTCCTCAGTACAACATCATCAACAACATTTCCTCTGACTTCAGCATCATTACAATCATCTCCTTGATTAAAACCTCCAAGTCCAGATGGTCCAGCAACATCTTCAGGTCTTTGTGGAGTATTTTCATCAGCTACTCCCCCTGTTGGAGTAGAAAGCAAAAATCTCCAAAAATTTCTTTGTTATTCCATCCTGGATAGAGTTCTCTTCAAGTCTTCAATACTCAATAGTCTTGTCCAAATCTGCAATTTGATTAGAGATATATGTAGCAGATATGGTAACAAAGAAATAGACGATCCATCAATATTGATGTCGGCAGGCAAGGACGAAAATATCACGAAATTTCATCGATATTTTGCCAAAATTTCAGTTTTTTGGAAGTCTCAATATGAATATCCACCGAAACGAGATTTTTTCCAAAATATCGGGAAATATCGGTGAATATCAGGAAATATCGATATTGATGAGCTGTAGTTCAAAATTTACCAAATATCCAGAAATTTCGAGGATATATCGGTGAAATATCGGTAAAAATCGGAAATATATCGGTAAAAATCGGAAATTTTTTAATCTCTTCTTCGTTTATTGTCCATGAATATTATTTTAGATTTTGAGAAGATTTAGTTACTAAACCACCATTTATTCAAAAATCTTGCAAGAAAAATATTTCTTTATGCTTAGTTGTATTATTTGTATTGTATTAAATTATTATGAACAATTATTATATCATTTTAGACTGCTTAAATATTATGTTATTGATATATTTGCCATAAATAATTTATTTTATTTGAATTTAAGTTAAATTTATATATATTAAAGTTGGTTACAATATACCCTAAACTTTCATGTTAAATTTCCATCATTTTAATAAAATTTCCGTCAATTTTCTATTTTTTACCGATATCGATATTCGATATTTTTTACCGATATCAGAAACAGGTCCCCTGCTAATTCATTTCAACACATCGAGCATTCAGACGATCGAGCAAGCGAACGAATTATCTGCAACGGTTCTTGAAGATTCGAAGTATTCTTCATCAATCTCAAGGCGTTCTTCGTGGAAAGCAATCAGAAACAGCCTCCGATCCGAGATCAAGGTTCAGAACCTCAACAACGTTCTTCGTAGCCTTTGAAGAAGACTCAAAGACGTTCCTCACGGCTTCAAGGTGTTCTTCGCGCAAGTCCACTACAAACAGCATCCCGATCCCAGATCAAGGTCTACAACCCCTCCGATCCGACATTTCTCCTCGAAGATTCAAAGAAGTTTCAACAACGTTCTTTGCAGCCTTTGAAGATTCAAAGACGTTCTTCATGATTTTAAGATGTTCTTCGCACAAATCTACCATAAACGACGTTTGATCCGAGATTAAGGTCCAAGACCCCTCCGATCAAGTCTTTCTCCTCGAAGGATTGAAGATTTGAAGAATCTTCAAATACGTTCTTTGCACACCCTCGAAGATTTAAAAGCGTTCTTCACACCAAATTTAAAGGCGTTCATCCCGCTTTCGAAGATGCTCATCCACCAAATCTCCAAAATAACTTTTAATCCAAAATAAGACATTTCACCCTTGGATAAAACGTTACAAGTCCACAAATCAAACTCCGAACAAGATCAAAGATAAAGATTTCCTTCGAGTCAAAGTCAACTTGAAGAGAAGAACCAGAGGAACAAGTTTAGAGTCAAGAACCCATAAAATTTCTCGGTTCGAGCCGAAGGAAAATAAATTTGTGAGTGTGCGTGGTGTTTTTCAGAGTAATGTTAACTGAAATGTTGACAACATGCGCGGCAACACAAGACAGTTACGAACAGTTATGAACAGTTCTAAGCAGCGAAAGACTTAAACACCTTGCAAACTGAATTAAAAAAATTTCATAGACTTAAATAAAGTCTATGATGCCTCATGGTGAAAAGCTTCACTATAACCATGTAGTAATACAAACAAAGATCTAACATAAGATCTCAAAGTGAGGGTAAGGTGTAAACACACCGCCTAAACAGATCTATGATTCCTAGAAAATTGATCACACTCAGACCCTAATCTAGTCTATTTTCGATCCCAATACTGATAGGAGTGTTGCAGCGCTCGACCATCACAAAAGATAGTAATAACTACCCTTCTACACTAGATGTACTTGAACACTCAATAGTGTAGCTCTCTTTTACTACTTCCTGGCTTGTTTCCCCCGGTTTTTCCTTCATACATCTTCTGGTATTTATAGATGCAGGATCCACCGGAAGTTACAATTACTAGATCAGTTTGGAATGACCTATAAACAAATCCTCCACTAACTCCAATAACCACCCTTGATGTATTTGATCTCCTCACTTGATAACCACAACCGCATGACCTGGAACATTCTAAGTCTTCAACCTGTGAACACAACATATAACAAAAGTGTTAGTGTTAGGAGAAAGGACAAATTCACTAATGTTATCCAAAATGTTGCCTGAACATTTTTTATAACACTGACATAACATTAACAATCTCCCCCAATTTGACATTTCTACTACAACACACCTGATGAAAATCTCAATAATATGTGTGTAATAGACAATGGCAAATGAATATCTTAGAATAGATATTAGTTTGCCAAAAATACCTTTAAAACAAAAGATCATGATTGTTAACTAAGCATAACCCAAACAAAATCAAAAAATAAGCTGTTCTTAAGATAAGACAGCAACAACAAAATATAATTCTTGTTAAGAGCCTATACAAAGTGTAAGCAACATCTAAACAACAAACTATGCTCAAACAACTATTGGTCAGAGCAAGCTGAAAACATAAACTAATAATTCCTAAACAATAGAAAAATATCAGAACTAGATAGAGCTAACAAAGCTAACCTAGCTACAAATCTAACAGAGCTAGAAAGCTATCAGAGCCTTAGCTAGCTACAAACATTCAAGAGATATTACAATAAAGGAAAATATAAGCCAAGACGGGAAAGGATTAGGCTGTAGTATATCAACAGCTACATCTTTAATAAATTTGCACAGTACTCCCCCATACTTGAATCTCTCCCTATCTTCAAGCTCTAGTTTGACCTTCAAAGGTCACCATCTTCTTTCCTCAGTACATCATCATCAACAACATTTCCTCTGACTTCAGCATCATTACAATCATCTCCTTGATTAAAACCTCCAAGTCCAGATGGTCCAGCAACATCTTCAGGTCTTTGTGGAGTATTTTCATCAGCTACTCCCCCTGTTGGAGTAGAAAGCAAAAATCTCCAAAAATTTCTTTGTTATTCCATCCTGGATAGAGTTCTCTTCAAGTCTTCAATACTCAATAGTCTTGTCCAAATCTGCAATTTGATTAGAGATATATGTAGCAGATATGGTAACAAAAGAAATAGACGATCCATCAATATTGATGTCGGCAGGCAAGGACGAAAATATCACGAAATTTCATCGATATTTTGCCAAAATTTCAGTTTTTTGGAAGTCTCAATATGAATATCCACCGAAACGAGATTTTTTCCAAAATATCGGGAAATATCGGTGAATATCAGGAAATATCGATATTGATGAGCTGTAGTTCAAAATTTACCAATTATCCAGAAATTTCGAGGATATATCGGTGAAATATCGGTAAAAATCGGAAATATATCGGTAAAAATCGGAAATTTTTTAATCTCTTCTTCGTTTATTGTCCATGAATATTATTTTAGATTTTGAGAAGATTTAGTTACTAAACCACCATTTATTCAAAAATCTTGCAAGAAAAATATTTCTTTATGCTTAGTTGTATTATTTGTATTGTATTAAATTATTATGAACAATTATTATATCATTTTAGACTGCTTAAATATTATGTTATTGATATATTTGGCATAAATAATTCATTTTATTTGAATTTAAGTTAAATTTATATATATTAAAGTTGGTTACAATATACCCTAAACTTTCATGTTAAATTTCCATCATTTTAATAAAATTTCCGTCAATTTTCTATTTTTTACCGATATCGATATTCGATATCGATATTTCCATCGATATATCCGTAAATTTAAAGTACCGATATTTCCACTGATACTGATATTTTCATCCTTGTCGGCAGGTATGTTGATAATATTTGGGTCAACACTCCCTCTATTTTGAGTAGATTATGGATCTGGTTCAGCTTCAGGCATAGGTACATCATCTCTTGGTCCTGGAAGGGGTAAATTAATCACTCTGTTGTTGCCAATCAACAACTGATGGCTGATTCTAAGAGCAGGTGCAAAGCTACTGATTATTTCATCATCAGCTCTATCAAATTCCTTGTCTTGCAGCAGTTGGTGTATCAAACAAAGATAGGGCAATAAACCTCTTCCACTAATTTATCCAGCATACCTCAACATGTTATTAAAGATAGTTTGACCCAAATCAAACTCATTCAGTTCACCTATCCTATACAGAAGGATAGCTTGTTCTTTAGTCAAACATGTTAAATTGGTTGTTGGCAGTCAATTATGGACCACCAATCTATGCAGTGTAGAGTATAAAACTATCAATCTAGAAGTCAAAATTCACTTTGCCCAGATTCTGACTTTACCACCAGTGATTACAGAAATCACAACATTCAAATCAGTGACAGACCTTTCTTCCATGTTCCTTGTTCTTAAAATGCGGTTGATTACCCTAGGATTAATCATAATCCTATTACCTCTAAATCTTACATTCACATAGTTCTCAGAATTCACTCTACCAAGACTCCTATGCAAGTTAGCATAAAATTCATACACTCAATCAACATAATATGGTGTAGCAAACTCCAGTGCATGCATAAGATGTCTTTCTGTAAGGAATGAAATAAGATTCATGGCTTCAAACTCAGGTACTCTAATGACTCTTTCACTTACAATCATTCTAGTTCTAATTGTAGTGTATCTAGAACTAAACATGTCATTATATATCTCATCATCAGTTTCAGAGTTAGAGTATACCTCTTCAGGTTCAACAACTTCTTTTTCAGGTTTTGATGTTGTCTCGGGTGAGGCAACATTTTCGGCAACATGAGCAGGATCACTTCTTCTTTTGTTTCTGATTTCTCTTCTGGCAGTGGAAGAGTCATGTTTGTGCTTGGTCCTTCCTTTAGTTTTGTTTGCAAAGAAATCTTTCAGTGGGACTTCCATGTCAACATCTTCTTCAGATGACATTTCCTCCATCACTGTATCAGCTTCAACTTCAGCCTCTTGAGCAGCTTCATTCTCAGGTTCACTTTCATCTTCTTCAGATTCAACCATGACTTGAACGCAAAATACTAGCTTTACTAGTAGTTACCCCACAAGAGTATGGGATCACTGTAGTATGACAAGTATATGGACCAAGTATTATCGAACCCAAGGGAAAGTGTGTATGCGAATAAATCCCTGGAAATTTGTGTCTCGTAGCTAATATGAGTGTAATGTTTGGTTTTGAACTATGACTAAACTATATTATACTAATTAGATGCTAATTGTGAAATTAACTAAAATAACTTTGGTTGCAAATATGAGATGATGATGCTCGGGATATGAATTCCTACATATACTAATGGAGCTGGTACGGTAACTAAAATAATCGTGACGTGCAAGTTAAAATCCTAAGTGCACTAAAACTAGGCAAACAACTTCCCTAATCTAACACAAGATTGATAGACTAAAAGCTCAAGAATTAACCCTAATACTTCGTCCTATCAACCTACTTCACTAATCCGATAATCAAATTATACGAATTGTGCTTAATTAATGAGACCCTAATTTAACTAAGGTGATGCGGTCGTCCTCCCTAGATAAACCGGTAGATGATAAACCCCTTCAAAAACCATTTCCTTAAGCCTATTCATTATTAAAGAGTGATGCGGTCGCCTTCTCTCTAACAATTTTTGTACTCAATTCCAAGATTATTCTAGAGTTTATTAGAATATTCAATAATTAAGAGAATTAAAACTATACATCACGAATTACCCTAATTATGTACCAACGTCCTCTTCTACGAGTTCATCCTATCCTAAGCATGCAATGGTTCTAGTCTAACATGATGGTTTCAAAAATTAAAAAGCAATAACAATAACGATAATCATATGTTAGGATAAAAATTGTTAGTTTTGATGAGTTAAAACAAACCAGAAGATGTAATAGGACCATCTGGACCTGTTAGCCAGATGATGATATAGATTAGGACTTAGTCTAGGGGGAACTGCCAGACCAGAGGACTTCACCAGAGGACTCCTCCAGAAGACTTCACCAGATGAGAACAGACCAGAGGCAGAGGACCTTCCCCAGACCAGACGAGTCCGGACCAGACGAGTCTGGTGGAACAAAAGATGCTCAGTTTGATCTCCTGTTTCTACTGAGTATTCTGGTTGTTCACCAGATTAGGACCAGAAGACACCGAGGTTGCCTGGTGTCTGGTCTTGCCTTCTCTGGAGAGAATCAGAGTTAGGCAGAGGAAGCTATTGACCGTTGGTGATTCAAATCAAGTCAACAAGATCAGGATTGGAAAGTTTTGAAGATAATCAATCCAAGGATCCCACCAACCCAATCAATCAATTAGGGAATTGATTGATTGAAGCTTCCCTCTATAGAGGATCTGATTGGATTAGCCCTCCAACGGCTAGCCCTAATCCCCTCTATATATACAAGAGTGCAGTTCAAGAAAAAGCTCTAGAGATAATATATACGCGCATAAGTTGATCCAAGCTTTTGATATTCATTCCAAGCACTCTTACTGTTCATAATATTCCATCTACTCTAAAGGAGTTAGTGAAACCACAACCTGTTCATCTATCAGACAAGGTTGTTGGCTGTTGATCTTTAGATTTAAGTTAAATCTAAAGAGGTGTAAGAAGGAACTGGTACTTCCCAAATTCCAGTAAGTAAGTGAGTTGGTTGGTTGTTAGTGAGACCCCTTGAATATAAGGGAGAGTGGACGTAGGATATTTAAATCCGAACCACTATATATCTTGTGTTCTTTATTGCTTTACTTTACTCATTGTCTTATTGCATTTTATTCTCTTGTAAAAGGAATTTGAAAGACATTTAACCTAAGCTTCCGCAATTAATCTAACTAGTGGGACCAACAAGTGGTATCAGAGCAGTGTGTCCAACGACCACTGCTTTGAAAAGCTTTTGGTGGTCACCGGGCAGATCCATTGCTCTTTAGTGCTTTTGTTCAAGTTCTTGTTATTTCCTTTATTGTGATCTAAATGTCTGCAAAATCTTCTTACAAGAGCCGTAAGCTCCCAGAATTCTCTTTTGAGGATTACAGCCACTGGAGCTTCATGATGAGCAATCATCTTGGAGTTATTCACCACCGCATGTTAGATGTGGTTGAAAGTGGCCCCATCAAATTTTACTGGACTCTTATTGATAGTGGCAGGTCAGAGTCCAGAGAAGAAACTAGTGAAGCTGCCCAGAAAACCGCAGAGGATAGAGTCCCCAGGCAGAGAATTCTCAAAAAGAGAGATGAGCTTGATAATGATGAAAGAAAGCTCTACAACTTGGACCAGGTGGCAAGAACAGAGATCATCAACACACTTACCAAAGAGGTGATTGAAAAGGTCAGAACGTGTGCCACTGCCAAGGAGATGTAGGACAAACTGGCATTACTCTGTGAGGGAACAGAGAAGATCAAAGACAACAAACTCCAAGCTGTTCAACACTCGTTTGATACCTTCAAGATGAAACCAGACGAGACCATTGACCAGCTGGACATGCGTCTCACAAACCTCCTGAACAAGGCTAGTGCCTTAGGTAAGACCTACTCTGAAAAAGAAATTAATAGTAAAATCTTGCGTTCACTAACAAGCAAGTGGAGAATTAAAGTCACTGTGATCAAGGACAACAAGGATCTCAATACTCTGGATCATCATCTCCTATTGTCTGATCTCAAAGCCTATGAGTATGATCTTCAAGAGGAGGATCAACCAGAAGAGGTTTCCTCTTCTGGTCAGAAAGGTGTTGCATTCTCTTCAACCATCAAGCCTGATGTCAAGCCAAAGGAGTCTACTGCAGATGACTTGAGCCTCAAGGAGCAGGTAGCACTTCTAACTCGTAAAATAGATAAAATGAGTTCAAAATATGGCAGGTACAAAAGGCATTGGAAGGAATCTTCCAGAGACAGAAAGAGTTCCTTCAAGCCTGCAGAGAAGGAGAAGACATCTGGAGACTCAAGGGAGTCCAGATTCAGAACTCCAGAAAGGAGGAGAGATGACAACCCTGGCAACTCCGGGAGATCAGATTATCAGAGGAGGGATGGTAGCTCTGGCAGACCTGACTACCAGAGGAGAGAGAGTAGCCCTGCCAGATCAGACTACAACCAGAGGAGGAGAGAGCCAAGTCCTAGTCCCAGAGGAGACAATGCCTGCTACACATGCAACAAGACTGGTCACTATAGTTATGATTGTCCTCAACTCACTCCTAGGGAAAGAGAAGAGAAAAGGATCAAGAGAGATAGGAGATATGCTGACAAGAGAGCATTGCTGGCAGAAGCAGAGGAGGAGGATACTAGTTCCAGTTCTTCTTCTTCTGACTTTGGATCAGATGATGATGTGTGTCTTATGGCAGACATCACTGAGGTAAATGAAACTACTCTAGTTTTATCAAATTCCAAATGTACTGAATCCTCTAATTCATCTGGTAACTCCAGAGAGTCTGATATGCAACAAATGCTATCAGATCTCCAAAATTGTGTCCAACTCTGTCAAAAACTTGAGAAAGAGAATGGTAGGCTCAGAGCTGAAGTTCAATCTCTCTCTCATGAGCATAAATCCACCAGAGAACTCATGAAAGATCATTCCAAAGAAGTCTCTGAACTTCAGGATAAGATCACAGAAAGAGATACTCTGGTAGATCAACTCATGAAAGAAAAGAACTCTCAAGAAGATGAGATCACTGAACTCAGAGCCAAATACCAGACTCTTATCAAGGGAAAACAAGTTGCTCACAACATAGAGGAGATACCTATGCCCAGAGAAGCTCCTAAGATACCATCTGTTGTATCTATCATATCAGAGTCTTCTCAGCGCATTTGTGATAAGAGTGGTTTAGGATATTCTGGAATTACCTCTAAAACTCATAAATACTTTTATAATAAAGACAAGTCTGTAAGAGCTGGTAAATTGGTAGAAATCTGGGATGATAAAGACCTAACTGGTAATGGTTACAAGGTGGTTCAAAATCCTGACTGGAAAAGGAATCACTCTGTTAATCACATAACATATGGTCCAGAAGAGTTGACTGTTCTGGAAGAGAAGATGCTAGAGAATAAGTGTCAAAAAGGGGAACCATTAAAGATTGATGGTTCTGTGAACAATGAGTCCCAAGGAGTAGAAATTACTCAAATTGGAGGACCCCAGAGAAATCCTCAAAGGGAACCTAAACAGATTAGGGGACCTCAAAGGAAACACTCAAGAAAGGGGAATACCAATCAGAGTAATAACTACCAGAGAAGGAACAATGTTCAACAGCACCAGGTACCCCAGAGACAGTTTTCTCAGAGGAATCAATTCCAGAATAGGTATACTCAAAGAAACTATAATCACCAGAGCAAGTCTAATTATCAGAACCAGAGGAGGTCTTCCAGACCCATCTATAGAAAACCAACTGATCTGGGAAGTTATGACACCAGAGATGGTTCTTCTAGGATGTACCCTTATAACCAAACCTTTAAGACCATGTCTTTGAGGCAGGCCATTCCAAAGGCCAGATTTGAGAAAAGGTACACCAGACCTGTTTATAGGAAAGGTGTCCTTATCAGACCAGTAGCTCAATATGTCATTGTCAGAGGACATGTGCTGGTAGATAGATTTGGAAGGAAGATAAGATCTCCTCATCCATCAAGGGATGATCTTTATCTTTGGATTCCTACAAAACCTGCAACTAACCAATCAGGACCCAGCACTAGTAGGGGACCTAATTGATTTCTCTGCAGGTAGATAAGAGTCCATTGGAGAAAGGATTTTCAAGCAACCATGTCTGGTACATTGATAGTGGATGTTCCAAGCACATGACCTTCCAGAAGGATAATCTCCAAGATTTCAAGCCATTGAATGGACCAAGAGTGATGTTTGGTGACAACAACTATGCAGTCACCAGAGGAGTTGGAAAGTTGACCTTCAATGGAGTATCTGTAGATGAAGTCTACTACGTAGAAAGACTCAAGCATAATCTGCTTTCTGTATCCCAATTCTGTGACAAGGGATACTCAGTGAAGTTTTCTAGTGATTCATCCACTGTTTTCTCTTCTGATTTAATGATATCTTGCTAATAGGCTTGAGGAAGGGTAACATTTATCTTGCAGATTTTAACAGTTGCCCAAGAAATGCTTGCCTGGTTGCAAAAGGATCTGCAGAGAACAGCTGGATTTGGCACAAGAGATTGTGTCATCTTAACTTCAAGACACTGAATAAGATTGCCAGAAAAGGTCTCATTCGAGGTCTTCCTAATGAAGTGTTTAAGAAGGACCAGGTTTGTGGTTCATGCCAGAAGGGTAAACAGCCCAAGACTTCCTTTAAGGATGTCCAGAGCACAACCACAACCAGAGTACTTCAACTACTTCACATGGACCTGTTTGGACCTGTTTCTCCTCTTAGTTTCAGTGGAAGGAAGTACACCTTAGTGATAGTAGATGACTTTTCAAGATACACTTGGGTAGTGTTCTTGTTTAAGAAAAATGAAACTATGACTAAGCTGCCAGAGTTCTTCAAGCAGATTCAGAATGAGCAGAACCAGAGCATAGTCAGGATCAGAAGTGACAAAGGAACAGAGTTTTTGAATTCACACATTGCAGATTACTGCAAGGACCATGGGATTTTTCATGAGACATCTGCTGCCAGAACACCCCAACAAAATGGAGTAGCAGAAAGGAGGAATAGGACCCTCAAAGAAGCTGCAAGAACACTTCTGGCAGAATACAACACTCCGCAAAGATTTTGGGCAGAGGCCATTAATACAGCATGCTACACTCAGAACAGGTGCCTGATTGCCTAGAGACATAATAAGACTCCATATGAGGTATGGAAAGGTAAAACCCCATCAGTTTCATATTTTCATGTTTTTGGATGTAAGTGTTTCATCCATGACAATGGGAAATCTAAATTAAGAACCTTTGATGCCAAAGTGGCTGATGGAATATTTTTAGGATATTCCAGCACCAGTAAGACTTTTAGAGTTTTTAATAAGAATTCACTTTGTGTGGAGGAAACACCTCATGTTGTTTTTGATGAATCTGCTTGTGAGTGCAAGGTGGACTCAAAGTCTTCTGATGAGATTCAGAATCAGACTACTCCCAGAGTTATCAAAGTCAATCCACCTATTCTTGATTCAGATTCAGATTCAGATGATGACCCATCTCCTGGTTCTCTGAAGCAGAAGCCTTCACAAGGAGCAGAACCAGAAGAGGTTGGAACTCCGGTAGGGGGAAGCTCTTCTGCAGGTGGTGCTAATCATCAAGATACTGCAGAAGATGATCACCCAGGCAAGACCACGGGAAGGAGGACCCTGGTTGATCACCCCAATGACCTGATCTTAGGAGATCCAACTAAGGGTGTCCAGACTAGGAGAACTCTTAACTTAGCTGCCTTATTCAGTTGCTATGTGTCCTTGATTGAGCCCAAGAACATCAAGGAAGCACTGAAAGATTCAAATTGGATTGTTGCTATGCAGGAGGAGTTGAATCAATTCACCAGACAGGATGTTTGGGAGCTGGTAGACAGACCAAGACATCAAAAGGTGATAGACACTAAGTGGGTTTTCAAGAATAAGAAAGATGAGAATGATGTCATTACTAGGAACAAGGCAACGCTAGTGGCCCAGGGCTATTCTCAGTCTGAAGGAATAGACTATGATGAGACATTTGCTCATATTGCCAGACTAGAAGCCATCAGATTGTTCTTAGCATATGCTGCTCACATGAAGTTCAAAGTATACCAGATGGATGTGAAATCTGCCTTTCTTAATGGGATTCTCATTGAGGAAGTGTATGTGGAACAACCTCCTGGTTTTGAACAAGGTGACAAAGTGTTTAAGCTTAAGAAAGCTCTTTATGGGCTGAAGCAGGCACCCAGAGCATGGTATGACACTCTATCTCAATTTCTTCTGGACAATGGTTTTACAAAAGGTAAGATTGATAGGACCTTGTTTAGGAAAGAAGAAGGAAAGGACATCCTTCTGGTCCAAATATATGTTGATGACATTATATTTGGATCCCCTAACAAGAAGCTGTGTGAGAAGTTTGGTGAACTCATGCAGGGTCAGTTTGAGATGTCCATGATGGGTGAAATGAATTACTTTTTAGGTCTGCAGGTTAAGCAATCAGAGAAGGGAATTTTTATTAATCAAGCAAAGTACACCAGAAACATGTTAGAGAAATTTGGAGTAGGATCTAGCAAAGCAGCCAAGATCCCTATGATGACAAATTTCAACATGGATCCAGATGAGTCTGGAGAGAGTGTGGACCAGACTCAGTACAGAGCACTTATTGGTTCTCTTTTGTACCTGACTGCAAGCAGACCAGATATTACTTTTGCTGTAGGAGTTTGTGCCAGATTTCAAGCTAATCCCAAGAAGAGTCATTTGGAAGCAGCTAGGAAGATATTGAAATATCTTAAGGGAACTGTGAATTTAGGATTATGGTATCCTGCAGATGATAACTTAGAATTAAGTGGTTATTCAGATTCAGACTATGGTGGATGCAGAATTGATAGGAAATCTACAAGTGGAACATGCCAATTTTTAGGGAATAAATTGGTATCCTGGTTTTCTAAGAAGCAGACTTCAGTTGCTACATCAACAACAGAAGCAGAGTACATGGCTGCAGGGAGCTGTTGTTCACAACTTCTCTGGGTTAGTCAACATCTTAGGGATTACCAGATTAGAGCTAAGGATATTCCTATTTTCTGTGATAGTAATAGTGCAATTGCCATCACCCAGAATCCAGTTCTTCATACCAGGTGCAAACATGTTGATATAAGGCATCATTTTATCAGAGATCATGTTGAGAAGGGAGATATAAAGATGGAAAAGATTGCAACAGAGAAGCAGAGAGCAGATATTTTGACTAAGCCTTTGGCTGAGACCAGATTCAGAGAGTTAGCTTTTGAGTTAGGATTGTTGGATCCAGAGACAGATTTGTTTTAGGGGGAACAACAGAGAAGTATCCTTTGTTTCATTACTTTATTTCATATATTTTATTTTTAAAACTAACATACCTGCAGATTAGACATTTCAGAGAAGTTATATCTCCAGATGAGGTATCCGCCAGGTGACACTTATCCCAGATGAGGTGCTGAGTCAGAGATATGTCCAAAGTCTTTTCTGACCAGGACCAGATGAGTTCCATCAGGGGAGATGTATCACCAGACTAGTTGTGGTATCATCTGGTTACAATATCAGGTGACAGTTATGTCTTTACTTCTCTTGCCTCTGTTCATTGGGATACACTTTTCAAATTAGTTAGTACACTTAAAACCTTTCAACTTCAGGGTGTATTTATAACTAGGGTATATGGCCTAGGCAATCATTTCGCTTTTTCTCTTGACTGCCACAAAACCCCTTTATGCCCAGTCCCAATGTCTATACCAACGCACCAGATTAAATCTGTATCTCGCCTTTCATCATGGCCATCGGATTTAATCACTGTGCAAAATATCAATCAATGCTAAAATTGATTTTGTTTCCTCAATTAAATTTGAAATTACACGCGTTCAAACTTCATTTATTATTCAAGCCACGCGTATTACCCTATTTATATCAAATTTCCTTCCAATCTGTCCTTTCACGTTTCCATACTTTCAAACCCTAACCTCTCTCTGCAAAGTTTTTTCTTTCTCTCTATCTCACTCTCTCTCTCACAGATATGGCTCCCCCATGTAATTTTGATCATGCCCTAATGATGAAGAAACTGAAGACGGAGATGGTGGTTGACTTCTACACCACCAAGAACTCGTCTGCACTGGCTATTCTGGAACTTTTGAGGAGATCTGGAGTTGAGAAGTTGATCTCCACCGTTCCCAGAGATTTTCGTACTCTTGACGGATATGCGGCCCAGTTCCTGGTTCGAATGAAGATCAACGAAGACCATATTTCTTCAAAAATTGACAAGGAAGATTTGGTGTTTTCCAAGCATGATTTCTGTGCCCTGTTTGGAAACATTTCGGCGGAAGAGGTGGATCCTTTAACCTACAAGGAGGATGATATTGTGGGTTCCTTCAAATTGTTTGCTCATTCGTCTTGCCAGAGTATCACGAAGGGATTTCTGGATAAACATCTGAGGCTAAAGTACAAGGTACTTTTTGACATAGTTGTAAAGGTGTTGATGTGTGAGAATCACAGCACGGACGCGATTTTTAATGGAAGAATGTGTGTGATGAGGGCTCTGTATGACGGCGTCCAATGCAATTGGGCAGAGTTCTTTTTGGGCGTCTTAAGGAAGAATAAGGTGAAAGTGAACAAGGAGGCTTGTCCTTCCAAGCCAGGGGAGATGCAGTTTTATTTCACTGCTAATGTTTCGTTGGGAACGAAACTTACCTTGATTTTGGACTCATTGCTTCCAGATAAGAGATGGAAGGAGACTTGGTGCAAAGGATTTCACAAGTCTAAAGTGCTATTCTCAAAGGATGGTCCCCTTCATGGCCATCCTGATTCTGATGGAGAAGAAGCCATCCCTGCCCCTCCTCTACAGGCAATTCCCTCACCTGCAAAGGGGCAGAAGCAGAAGACCCATAAGAAAGCTGCTGAAGCAACTGGTTCTTCAACCATTGCCTTTTCTGGTTCCTCAGAGGAGGACCAGATTCCCCTTCTTGAAGTGCTTAAGAAGAAGGGTGATGATGATAAAGCTGTTAAGAAGGCTGGAGCAGCTAAGAGGAAGCGGCCAGAGGAGGCCAGGAGAGGCTCTGCTAAGAAGTCAAGGACTAGCAGGAAGGCCAAGAAAACCCTTCTGGTGGATGAGCCATCAGAAGAGGAAGATGATGACGAGGATGTGCCTCTTGTGAAGAAATCCAAGGCCAAGAGAGCCATTCTTCAAGATTCAGACTCTGGATCTGATCTTGGAGAGGCCTTGGAGAAGGCAATTGAGGATGCTTCCCTGATGATGGAGGATGCTCCAGAGTTTGTTGTACCTGCTGGTGTTGACTCAGCAGAGGTAAATTCCTCCATTCCCTCTTCTTCCCCTATTAATCTTGTTTCCCCTTCTACCTCTCCCCCAGATAATATTCCCCAAAACCCATCTGCCTCTGGTAACCCTATTGAAACACCAGAGCAGACTCTCCCAGATACCCCAGTATATACTACCTCAACCATTCCTACTCAAACACCTTCTCCCCCAAATTCCCAAACTCATCTTCCCACAAACCCCTCTCCCCCAGTTTCTGTACCAGAGGTGCCATCAACCTCTTCTGGTGCAGAACTCCCCCCTCCAAACACTTCCACATCCCAAATACCACCTACACCTTCTGTACCAGAGATTCCGCCTTCCTCTGGTGCAGAGCAATCCATTCCCTCCACCTCTACCTCACAAAATCCTAACCCTCCCCAAACTCATACAGATCAGGACCCAACCATTGCTATGGCTCTGGGATTCCCTGCCCCTCCCCCCTCCCCAACCTGTTTAACAAGCGATGATAGTGAAGATGAGGAAGCTTCACTTGAGCCTGCTAACTTAGCACCTTCCTCCTCTGCCTCTGGGCCCAAACCCTTTATTTTCTCCTCTGATGAGATGGGTCCCATCAGGCAGAGTATGAGTGTGAGTGCTCAGCTCTGGCTAAGAGAGCATTTTCCAATTCTGTTGGAGCACTCACCCCTCCTGGCAGATCTGACGGATGCCAAAGTTTGGAGTATGGCCAGACTCCAAGATGTTGAAGATCTTATGCTTCTGCTGGAGGAGATGTCTCCCTCTACCTTCACTGCTTGGGAGATTGAGCTAAAGAAGAAGTTAAACATTCAGAACCCAGCAGAGTTGGAGACACCAGAGGCGGCCAAGATCCTCATCAAGACTCTCCTTATCCAGAGAGGAGTTATGCTCACTCCAGAGGGCTTCTCCTACAACTTTGGTCCTCATTTCACTTTCCCTCCTGAGCTATATTTAGACGAGGAGGACTTCGCGATGTCTCCTGCTGTGCTCCAGAAGATGAAGGCATTCTTCAATGAGCAGATCATGCACATAGGACGTTTTTCAAAAACCATTCAACACATGGCCCCTGCTATGATAGAGCATCAGATTAAGCAAGAGAGGAGGATCTTCCTGAAGCAGATCAAGTCCTCTCTGGCAGAAGTTAAAGCTTCTTTCAAGGCCAATGGCCTCTTTGTCAAACTGGATGTGATGCACAGCCAGAAGCAGCTCCAGAAGCACGTGCTGGAGCAGATGAGGCCAGTCTCAGTCCTTAAAGTTGAGATGGCAAGCCAGATGATCCAGACTGCCAAGCTGAAAGACTCCCTCCAGGAGATGTTGGAGAAGAAGGAAAGACTTGTTGCAGAGTCTAAAGCCTACCTGGAGGAGGCCAAGCAACTGCGTGATCTTCACTCTTCCTCCAACACTGCCTTGCCTGATCTTATAAGGCAGGTAGTGGAGCCCCTCCTTGATGAAGTTAAAAAGGGGGAAGAGAAGGCCAGAACTGATCTGGCGAAGACCACAAATGAAACTCTCTTCAGCCATGGAGCTCGTCTGGACCTGTTGGAGAACACTCTGGTTCAGGCTGAGTTGCAGAAGAAGAAGAAGGAAGAGTTCAAATCTCTTTCCATGGCTAAGCAGCTTGCTGCAGAAGAGGAGTCAGAAGCTGAGCAGGATCCAATCTCCATCTCTGGACCTGCAAAGAGAAAGATAAGAAGAGTCAAGAAAAGCTTCATTGAGACTGTTGTTGAAGAAGCTCAGAAGAGATACAAGGAAGAGACTCCAGAGGAAAAGCAAGCAAGAATCAGGAAGAACATAGATGAAGAGCAGAGGCTCAGATATGTTAGAAGGCAAAACAAGAAGAGCAGAGAAGCAGGTGCTTCTTCTGGTACAAGTGGCTCAAGCCAGAGGAGGAAAGCTCCCATTGAAGTGATGAACATTCTGCCTCTCAGGACAGAAGGGTCTTTTGACTCTACTGTACCTGTGCCCTTGATTGAAAAATGGAAGGAGGCAAAGACTCTCTGGTTCATCCAACACTATATTCAGAGGCCAGCACCAGAGGATGATGAGCTTATCAACAGAACCTTTCACACCTGGATGCAAGATTATGATGCAGAGTTGTACAAGCAATTGATGGACTCAACCATTGAGTTCAACCTGGAGGTGACTGCCCCTGAGTTCACTTATCTTAACACTCATATGGCAGGAGACCAGGTTGATTGGGCTGAGCTGTAGAGACTGTACAAGACAAAGATGTTGGTGAACTTCACTCCAACATCTTCTGCAGAGTTGAAGGCCGTCCAGGATAGGTTTCTGGATTGGTTTCTGGAAAACAGAAGATATGCTTAGATAGGACCAGAATTGCATTGTAATTTTGTAATCACTCTTATCTTTATTATCAATGAAATTCATATCTTCTCTGTTCAAAAGACAACCTCTTGTTGTCTTAATTGTTTGCCTGATAAGATCTATTCTAAGGTCTTGTCTTTTATTGCTTTTCTTGCTTAAGTCTTCTTTGTGATCAGTTCTGGTAACGTTTTAACTCTATCAAAAAGGGGGAAATTGTTAGGATAAAAATTGTTAATTTTGATGAGTTAAAACAAACCAGAAGATGTAATAGGACCATCTGGACCTGTTAGCCAGATGATGATATAGATTAGGACTTAGTCTAGGGGGAACTGCCAGACCAGAGGACTTCACCAGAGGACTCCTCCAGAAGACTTCACCAGATGAGAACAGACCAGAGGCAGAGGACCTTCCCCAGACCAGACGAGTCCGGACCAGACGAGTCTGGTGGAACAAAAGATGCTCAGTTTGATCTCCTGTTTCTACTGAGTATTCTGGTTGTTCACCAGATTAGGACCAGAAGACACCGAGGTTGCCTGGTGTCTGGTCTTGCCTTCTCTGGAGAGAATCAGAGTTAGGCAGAGGAAGCTATTGACCGTTGGTGATTCAAATCAAGTCAACAAGATCAGGATTGGAAAGTTTTGAAGATAATCAATCCAAGGATCCCACCAACCCAATCAATCAATTAGGGAATTGATTGATTGAAGCTTCCCTATATAGAGGATCTGATTGGATTAGCCCTCCAACGGCTAGCCCTAATCCCCTCTATATATACAAGAGTGCAGTTCAAGAAAAAGCTCTAGAGATAATATATACGCGCATAAGTTGATCCAAGCTTTTAATATTCATTCCAAGCACTCTTACTGTTCATAATATTCCATCCACTCTAAAGGAGTTAGTGAAACCACAACATGTTCATCTATCAGACAAGGTTGTTGGCTGTTGATCTTTAGATTTAAGTTAAATCTAAAGAGGTGTAAGAAGAAACTGGTACTTCCCAAATTCCAGTAAGTAAGTGAGTTGGTTGGTTGTTAGTGAGACCCCTTGAATATAAGGGAGAGTGGACGTAGGATATTTAAATCCGAACCACTATATATCTTGTGTTCTTTATTGCTTTACTTTACTCATTGTCTTATTGCGTTTTATTCTCTTGTAAAAGGAATTTGAAAGACATTTAACCTAAGCTTCTGCAATTAATCTAACTAGTGGGACCAACATCATATGCAATACTAAATTAATGAAAGAAATCAAGAACATAAAAGATAAATAGAATCAATCAATCAAGTCTCAAAAGAAATATTTATAAATATTAAAAACCTAGGTTTAATAGTCTCAAGTATCAAGAAATCAAAAACAAAAACTAATCGGTTCAAATGAGAGGTAATTAATCTACGAATTCGTAAGCTAAAACCTCGATTACACATTCAAAAACCTTGCTAAACTCTTCCCCAAGCTCTCTCCTTCAAAAACTATCTAATGGTATCAAAGTGTCTTAAAATATGCTTGGAAGGGGTATTTATAGACTTGGACTCGAATTGGGCTTTAATTGCTCGGAATCGCTCGACCTGGGGTACCGCTCGAGCGCCTAGCGCTCGACCATGTCTCGGTTGAGCGCTCCAACCTTCCAGCATAAAGCAGGTGCTCGACCAGGTGGTACTTGAGCGCCTACCGCTCGACCTAGTACTCCTCGAGCGCTCTTTCGACCACTCGAGCGCCTAGTGCTCAAGTTAGGCTGAATTGAGCGAATCTCGTCTTCTAGTGCAAATGGGGTGCTCGAGCACTTCCTCCCTTTGAGCTCAATGATACTTTTCCTTGCACGAACTAACACTTTTCACATTTCTTCAATATCTTCTCATCCGGGAGTCCGTTTGAGTCGATTCAAAGTCCTACGAACTCCATATTTCACCCTTTTTCCTAATATGAGCATCAAGGAGATAAATTTATAAGTTTATGAAAATGATACTCAAATATCTCCAAATACTCATCAAATACGCTCAAAATATGGGCAAATCGGGCTACAAAACATAACAATTTCACGCCTAATAACCTTCCCAAACTTACCATATTGCTTGTCCTCAAACAATAAAATAGTAAGTCAAGTGAAATTATTAAGAATGAATTAGAGTACCAAATCATGCAAATAATAGTTTTCAAGCTTCAAAGATCGATCACTCATACACAAACTCATCCCCTTCATCCCACTCATGGATAATCAATAAGAACTATCAAAATCAAACATGGATGTGCTCTCGGTGATGTGTTTCACTCCCTCACAAGTGTATATCAGTAAATAGGGACTCTCTCAATTAATCAATCACACAAATTAGTGACCATAGGCTTGTAAGCACTCTCAACTTCGACCATAAACTAGAATTCATGCCGAATCAAAAAAGGACTTTTTCAAGGCTGTAATGTAGGCTCTTTGGACAGGTGGGGTAACTATATATGATAACTGACTTAAGTGAATGGAGAATAAAAAATCAAACTTTGTTATTTTCAATACACGGAACCGGCTTCTTCAAACATCTTCATGCAAAACACTTTCAATTCCATCTACTCACAACACCTCAATTTTTTTTCTTCTATCTCTTTCATTTTTTTCTCAATCACGCACTTCCCTTTTCTTTTCTTTTCAACTATTTATGAGCTCGTGTTTTCTTTTGCTCATTCTCAACTTTTTGTTCTTCCCCACTTCTGTAGATTTCATTACACCTTTTCTCATATTCACTCAACCATTAATAATTCACCTTCTCAACTCAACCCGATCTCTTTCCACTCATAACTTTTCCTATTCTCCACTCAAATTAGGACAAAAAGAGTTTTAGAATGTGGATAAGTTCAAATGTGCTAGCAAATAAATAGGCTAAGGCTCAAACGGGCTAACAAGGGATAAATGTCATTAGTAGGGAATATTTGGCTAAGTGACTTATCAATTCAAAGATGGCCTAAGATCATTTTCGGCATTTCAAACTAGACACAACCAAGAAGCGAGAGTACCCACAAGTTCTAGCACCTCTAAGGTGAAGATCCACTCACAAACGATGAGATCAATTTAGTAAATTTTAATCTGTTAAAAGGCTCAAATCTCACGGCTTTCACATCCATGCTAGCCCTAGTGAATTCTCATTTTTTACCACACAAGTATTCAAAATGAAAATTCGTAAGTGTACGAGTTTCCTCTCAAATCCACTCTAATTACTACACTCACACAATCTAGTCCCTAACTCAACTCCACAAATCACCAACTCATAATTCACACTTAATGATAGCAACCAATAAGCAAGAAGAGTTAATAAGCATGAAATAAGTAGTAGCACCCAATTAGTTCACAATAATCAACTCAAGCTCAAATATATAGCAATGCATAATATATAACCAAACTCAACTCAACGAGAGGGTGTGCGCCTGTGCAATGTCAAATAAACCTCTTAAGTGCGCCAGTGCGTATGTATCACCATAAAAACTTATAAACACTCCACCCCCCAAACTTCGACCTTATGAAGAGATCCAAGTTTGGGATTGTGGTTACCTCATACGCATAATACCAGTTGACACATAGAAATATAGCACACTCCCTTTTCTTGAATTGCTTCCCTCCAACCTTCTTGGAAATTCGTGCACCTTCGAGACACGCCTACAATAAAAATACTCAAGAACGAGGTTAAAACCACACGATTCAAAAACATAACACTCAAACATTAACAATACTCAAAAGCAAGTAAAAATGGGTTGCCTCCCATTCAGCGCTATTTTTAAGGTCCTAATGCCGGACCGAGCTCAAAGGAGCTCATGGGACATGATACTCAATGTTACCTCCCTTATTCTCATAAGAGTGGTTGTAGAATTTCTTTCCTCGATTCCCATTCACCATGAATTCCTTTCCTCCCTCTTTCTCAACCTCAAGGAGTCCACTCCTAAATACCTTCTTCATCTCTGGTGGAGGTGTTGATTTTTTTTAGCTCTCCACGGAGGTGCCTTGTCAAGCAACTTACTGATTTTTGTCTTCTTCAAATCTACTCCTCCTTTATCTTCCACTTGAGCCACGTCTACACTCTTCACTTTTTCTTTGCTTTTATTCCTGTCAAAATAATCAAGATCATAACGCTCATAAGTTACATCATCAAGTGAAGGATTATCATAATCATGCATATAAGATGGACAAGGGTTAAGAAGTGTGTCATCAACACAAGTCTTAATAGCATCAATGGAATGACAGCTCTCATCTCCTTTCGGTTGTTTCATGGCCTCATATAAGGAAATCTTTGTTTCTTGATCATCAACCTTCAATGTGATTTTCCCATTAGCCACATCTAACACCATCCAGGTCGTAGCTAAGAATGGTCTTTCCAAAATCAGGGGCACGTACTCGTCCTCCTCCATATCAAGGACTACAAAATCAGCTGGAAACACGTGATCTGCCACCTTCACAAGGATATCCTCAACCACACCTTGAGGTCTTATGATCGACCTATTGGTGAGTTGGAGAGTCATCATCGTGGATTGAAGTTCACCCACATTCAACTTCTTAAAAAGCGACATGGGCATAAGATTTGTTGGGACATTGTCAGTTTTGATTAAGATCCCAAAGCCCCTGAAAAGATGATTGCCTTAATCTGTCTTTGTCAGGCTAGTCTTGGTTAGGATTTGTACTTAGTCATTTTACACTTCACAGGTACTCAGTGAGAGGAGAACTCACTGGAGACAATCAAGACTCAGAGCCTGAAGACAAAGAGCACCATCCTGAACTTATGGCAGTCTTCTAAGCTGACTGAGTAAGTATCAGTGATGAAGAGTATGACCCTGAGGTCATTACTAACTCAGTCCTGAAGGGAACGGGATGTCACTGAGTAAATGGGAAGACTTGGAGTAGAGCCAAGCAATGCAGAAGGAATTTCAGCGTCAGAACAAGACTGGTGGGCTCAAGACAAAATGAACTTAATAAGACAAGCCTGAAGTTCAGGAATAAGTTCTGACATTCTCACCAACCTGATGACGTGGACCAATCCGAGAAAGACACGCACGTACGGAACCTGACATGAAGACTGAATTCAGACTGCATATTCAACGGGCAAGCATTCAATGTGCATTTAATGCAAATACCAAATCCATGCAAGGACGGCTGCTGCATGAAGATATGTCCGTTTGAAGCCACTCTACATAGATGACTCGAAGGCTATCTCTCCAACGGATAGTTTTTCAAATCACCTATAAATACAGAAGACCTTGAACCCATTCAAGGTAACGGGAAATTTCCAAGCCAGAAATTACTCAAACTCTCAAGCATTCAAAGCATTCAACCCTTAAGAGAAGCACTCGAAACCTTCTAAATTTCCCAAGTGTTTCTCAGCATTTGAGAGTTATTCTGTATTCCAAGAGCTAATTAGAATTATCTTAAGCTTAGAGAGATTATCCGATCCTTAGCATAGCTTTGCCTTGTAAGGATAATCTCAACCTAGTTGGAATCCAAACTGAAACCAAAACCCTAAGTTAGGCTTGTTGGGAGTAAGTCAGTTAGAGTGTTAGTAAGTGGAGTTGTATAGATCAGTGAGGTTAGCTGGTCTTGGTGCACCTTGGCACGTTAAAAACAAGAATCCCTTGAGTGGATTTCCTGTTAAATCAGGTCGTGGATGTAGGAGCTTGATGGCTCCTAAATTGTACAACGCTCCCTTCTTAACTCCATTCCCGATATCACACAAGATCGTGAAGCTACCAGGATCCTTCAACTTTGGAGGAAGCGCTTTTTGCACCATAGCACTCACCTCATGGTTTAGCTGCACAAGTTCGGGCCCGTCCACTCTTCTCCTTTTTGCAATCAAGTCCTTCAGGAACTTGGCATAGTTCGGCATTTGCTCCAAAGCATCATAAAACGGGATGTTGATATGCAACTTCTTGAAGACCTCAAGAAACTTGACGAATTTCTCATCTAATTTCTTCTTCATGAACCGAGGAATGACGGATTTGGGTACATCCCATTCATCACGCTCGGTCTCCTTCACATTTCGCTTTGCCTCTTTAGCTTTCTTCCATTTAGGGACCCATTCTTCCTCTACATTTTTCTCAAATTTCTCTTCTTTTTCCTCACTCTCCTTCTCGATCTCTCTATGGGCTTCCTCCACATCAGCAGGTAGTGAAGGACCGTCATATTTGGTACCACTTCTCAGATTGATCGCCTTGCATTGCTCTTTTGGGTTACCTTCAGGTATAGAATGAAATTTACGCGGCTCTCTAACCAACGATTTTGCGATCTGGCTAATCTGAAAATCCATGGAAGTGAACCGTCTGTTGTTCTCTTGCTGAATTCTATTCAACTCCATATCCCTTCTCTGAAGTTCCTGATCACTCTTCTTGTTCAACTCCTTCACATCATACTCCAGATAAGACAACATCTTACTACCCTCTTCCATTTTCTGAAGAATGGCACGTAACATCTCATCAGTGGAGGTACCGCCTTCTCCACCTGGGAGTTTCGCACTTGGATCTACACCTGGAGGTACAGTTATTCCTGCTTTCGAGTTGCTATAGGAGATATTCTCGTTCTTTCTCCACTGATTCTGATTAGGTACCTAACCTCCTTGGTATCCTTGATTATTTCTCTACTAATTCTGAGGAGGCTGTGGACCTGGTGGTACAAACGGTTGACCGTAGACAGGTTTTCCCTACTGCCTTGGTTGTAATTAGGCATTCCCATGTAGTTGACCTCCTCTTGCTGGCATCCAGGCTGATCCACTTTCTCACTCATCGCATTACTTTCTCCACTCAAGCTCTGCCCAACCTCCATATTAATAATCTTCTCCATCATCGCCATCAGCAGCTTTCTCGTCCCCTCACTTTCTTCCATCTGATAAGCCCTCTGATACTCTGGATCTTCTTTCCACTGCCCCACGTTCTTCACTATGACTTCGACTATCTACCTGCACTCAGCTGCACTACGGTTCAGGAATGCTCCATTAGCACATGCATCAGGATGGTGTTGATCCTTCTTGCAAGCCCCACAATAGAAATAGGTCATAATATCTCCATCATTGTACCCGTGCTGTGGGCACTCAATAAGCATGTTGGAGAATCTCTTCCAAGCTTGACTCAATCCCTCGTTCGTTCTCTGCTTGAATGAGGAGATCTCCTTCCCAACCTTCACCGTTCTAGACGGAGGGTAGAAATGCTCAAGAAAAAGACGCTCGAGCTCGGCCCATGTATTCACACCCCCCCATGGGAGTGTGTTATCATACCACTCCTTAGCTATTCCAGTTAGAGAGAACTGGAACAATCTGGGCATCTTTGCATCTTCTGACATCCCGTTATAATTAAACGTTGAGGCTATCATCAGGAAATTCCTCAAGTGAGTGTGAGGATTATATTTCCCTACTTTTTCCTTAAATTGATTCTCAACAAGCATCTTCAAGATCCCAGGAGATATAGAGAAATTGTTCGCCTCCACTGGTGGCATAACGACTCCATCATAATATCGTTGAGGCTGAGCCTCAAACCTTCCTCGAATTGCCACACCAAGAGGATTAGCATTCTGGGGAACTTATGGTTGGTAAACTGGTGGTAGAGGTACTTGTGGAATATGTGGTGGGTTATAAGTAGGTTGTGGAAGGTAGTATGGTGGATAAGGATATGGTGGGTATGGGTATGGGTAAGGTGGGTTGTTATGTTGGTGGGGAGGGGGGGTTGTTGAAAGGGTTATTGGGGTTTTGGTTTAGTGCAGGGTTGTTTTGATTCTGTGGGATCGGGTTTTGGTTTTGGCTTTCCCCTTTGGGTGTTTGCTTTTGACCATCAACTCCATCAACACTCTCAACCCGTTCCACAATTTGATTGAACTTTTCTGCATCTCGATCCAACTCTCCGCCTAACTCCAAATTCATGTCGTCACCACCGACAATATTCATCCTTCGTTGGAAGGCTCTATTCCTTCTGGTTATGGTCTCAGGGTCTAGCTTCGTTCTATCTTCGCTCGTTTCTCCCTTTGAGCGTGTTTTCATATACCTGAGACACCAAAAGAAATATCAAAACACAAATGCCTAATGAATAATAAACAGGAAATAAAAGCACTCACTACTAGCTACTAAACTATTTTCAAGTCCTACTCAATGAGCAAACATCGCCTTCCCCGACAACGACGCCATTGACTTGAATGTAAAATACTAGCTTTACTAGTAGTTATCCCACAAGAGTATTTGATCACTATAGTATGGCAAGTATATGGACCAAGTATTATCGAACCCAAGGGAAAATGTGTATGCGAATAAATCTCTTAAAATTTGTGTCTCGTAGCTAATATAAGTGTAATGTTTGGTTTTGAACTATGACTAAACTATATTATACTAATTAGATGCTAATGGTGAAATTAACTAAAATAACTTTGGTTGCAAATATGAGATGATGATGCTCGGGATAGGAATTTCTACGTATACTAACGGAGTTGGTACAGTAACTAAAATAATCGTGATGTGCAAGTTAAAATCCTAAGTGCACTAAAACTAGGCAAACAACTTCCCTAATCTAGCAAAAGATTTACAGACTAAAAGCTCAAGAATTAACCTTAATACTTCGTCCTATCAACCTACTTCACTAATCCGATAATCAAATTATACAAATTGTGCTTAGTTAATGAGACCCTAATTTAACTAAGGTGATGCGGTCGTCCTCCCTATATAAACCGGTAGATGATAAACCCATTCAAAAACCGTTTCCTTAAGCATATTCATTATTAAAGAGTGACGCGGTCGTCTTCTCTCTAATAATTTTCGTACTCAATTCCAAGATTATTCTAGAGTTTATTAGAAATATTCAATAATTAAGAGAATTAAAACTATACATCACGAATTACCCTAATTACGTACCAACGTCCTACTTCTACGAGTTCATCCTATCCTAAGCATGCAATGGTTCTAGCCTAACATGGTGGTTTCAAAAACAAAAGCAATAACAATAACGATAATCATATGCAATACTAAATTAATGAAAGAAATCAAGAACATAAAAGACAAATAGAATCAATCAATCAAGTCTCAAAAGAAATCTTTATAAATATTAAAAACCTAGGTTTAATAGCCTCAATTATCAAGAAATCAAGAACAAAAACTAATCCGTTCAAAAGAAAGGTAATTAATCTACGAATTTGTAAGCTAAAACCTCGATTACACGTTCAAAAACGTTGCTAAACTCTTCCCCAAGCTCTCTCCTTCAAAAACTATCTAATGGTATCAAAGTTTCTTAAAATATGCTTGGAAGGGGTATTTATAGACTTGGGCTCGAATTGGGCTTCAATTGCCCAGAACCGCTCGACCTGGGGTACCACTCGAGCGCCTAGCGCTCGACCATGTCTCGGTCGAGCGCTCCAACCTTCCAGTGTAAAATAGGTGCTCGACCAGGTGGTACTCGAGCGCCTACCGCTTAACCTAGTACTCCTCGAGCGCTCTTTCGACCACTCGAGCGCTTAGCGCTCGAGTTAGGCTCAATCGAGCAAATCTCGTCTTCCAATGCAAATGGGGTGCTCAACCTTGGGTGCTTGAGCACTTCCTCCCTTTGAGCTCAATGATACTTTTCCTGGCACGAACTAACACTTTTCGTATTTCTTCAATATCTTCTCATCCGAGAGTCTGTTTGAGTCGATTCAAAGTCCTACGAACTCCATATTTTGCCCTCTTTCCTAATATGAGCATAAAAGAGATAAATTTATAATTTTATGAAAATGATACTCAAATATCTCCAAATACTCATCAAATACGCTCAAAATATGGGCAAACCGGGCTACAAAACATAACAGTTTCACGCCTAATCAAACCACATGAACAGGCTTAGAGCTTGTTCCATCATACTTGGCTTCTTACTCCTGGACTCATAATAGTCCACATTCTTTTCTATAGTCCTAAATGACATCCTCCTTCTTTTCCTTTGGCAGCTAGATTCTATAGTTTCTTTGCCAATCCACCATCAGAGTTAGATGACTCTTCACCAAGGTCAGAATTAGTTTCACCTTCCTCAGGGTTAGAAGGTTCAACAATTTATTTCCCATTGTTAGCTTTCTCATTTTCAGCTTTTCTCATCTTAGCTCTTTCTTTCTCAACTTTCTCCTTGATGTAAGCAAACTGGTTCAAATTGACTTTCCTACCACCAATAGTGATTCTTTGTTTAGAAGAGCATTGAACCATATCTTCATAAGTAGTAATGATGTCCAGAACAGTTGCATTTGCATCCAAATCAACATGCATAAGAAAGTCTTCATCTGGTAACAGTGTTGGGTCAACACTTCCAGCAACATTAGAGGTTTCAGTAGGTTTAGGTGAGGTTTGAGTGGGGTTTGGTTCAACAACAGGTGTAGGTTCATCTGTTGCCATGGGAGTTGGAATTTCAGTAGGTTTAGGATTTTCAGAAGGAATTTCTGGAACATGGGTTTCAGTAGGAATTTGTGATTGAGATGAAGGGTTTAAAGGCTCACCACTTGATTCTGGCATAAAATTAGTTAGGTCAACTGGTAGAGACTCAATCGTGATCGTGGTAGGCACATGTGTGCTACCAATATCACATACAATCCGCTCGATCTCTACCGTGGTTGTGGATTTAGGGAGAACCATGGAGAGTGGAATGGGTTGTAATGTTGTCAAAGATGACACAACACTTTGGTTGACACTAGGAGATTTATTTCCAGTAACCATTGAAGCAAGTAGGTCGAGAGGATTTTCGGAGGTTGTGGAGGTGTTTTGGTGAATTTGGTTTGCTTGAGCTTTGTGAATTCGAAGGGGCTTGAGTGTTAGACATTATATCTGCAAAAATATAAGACACCCAATTAAGATATCATTAAATTACAATCACACAAGCATAAAAGAAACCGAAACAAACACACATGCAATAATATTCGAACCAAAAATACCTTCAAAATAACTCTGTGGTTAATCACTCAATTAATGTCAGTTTATTGTATGTTAAACACACAAAATATTTATAGAGTAATAAGTAGTTAATTGAAGCACATAAAGAAGAGAGTGGAAACCGTGGGTTTGGAGAGAGAGAAATCCTTCGGTTATGTTGAGAGATGTGGAACGTGGGTAAGTTGTGGAGAGTATAAGGTAATTAAATAACTACCTTAACTATATATACTATAATTAATCTAAAATCAGTAAATTACAGTGTAATTATCACATTAATATTCTAGAATCTGCCATTTTTCGAATCTTAAGAAAATATGCATGAGAAAATTTCAAACATTTGAACCAAAACAGTGATAACAAAAATGATGGCACACACACACCTCAAGACACGTATAAATTTCAACTCTAAAAAATGATGGCACACACACACCTCAAGACTCCGTGCCCCATAACTATTCAGCGGATTATGACCATATTTAATTAATTACCTTTTGAAAAGAGATCATAGTAGTAGCGAGCTCCGTGTCCCATAGTTACTCAGTAATTAACTTAATATCAATGTATATTTAATCACCTTTTGAAAAGAGATCATCGTAGTATTGAGCTCCGTGTCCCATAGTTACTCAGTGATTAAGCATCTATTGTGATTTTTCAATTAAAACATTCAAGAGATGTGTGTCTAGATAATAATTTTCAAGGTCCAAATGGAAAATTTTCTACAAGAAATTCACTTAATAGACAAAATAGGTTTGACACTTAGAAATAAAAACATGACTCATACTGATGTTGTTTAAAATATTGTCAATATTTTGCACAATATCCTGTTAAAACAGATTCAGATATTACACAAACCAAGAGATTTTCTAAGAGAAGAAAACCTCTCATAATCAAGGGCTTTAGTAAATATATCAGCTAATTGTTTTTATGTAGAAATATACTCCAATTTCACAACTTATTTCTCTACAAGATCTGTTATGAAATGTTGTCTTATACTAATATGCTTAGTTAATGAGTATTGCATAGGGTTTTAGAGATATTTATGGCACTAGTATTATCACAATAAATAGTCAGAATATTACTATCAATGTCATAATCATAAAATATTTTTTTTAACCATAGAAGTTGTGTACAACAACTTCCTGCAGCAACATATTCTGATTCAGCAGTTGTTTGTGAAACACGGTTCTGCTTCTTACTATGCCATAAGATCAGATTATTTCGCATTGTTGACAAGCATTTTCGTAGAAATAAGTGTATTATGGCTATTTGGGTTATGCTCGACAAACAATCAATGTAAACGAACAAGAACGATAGGGGAAGAACTTTCGTTCTTCCCTTGAATGAGAGCTTTTTGCATATATCATGAATGAGGGAAAATGTCAACCTTTACAATGGGAGGGTGACCTTTTATTTATAGAGGTTCAACCTCAAAGGCCAAAAAATAGTCATAAACTCGTCTTAATCCTTTATTTTAGGGATTTATTACAATTATTAATATAACAATCAATAGTAGATCTATATTACATTAAATGCTCTTGTCTGATGTAGACTCTTGATCCTGTCGGTCAGTGTATCTTCGGGAATCTGACCTCCTGTCAGGCGAGGATAATTCCTGCTATAACACCCATGAAGAAACATCCACCACTGGTGCTCTTCCTATCATTTGCATCTCCTGCCCAATCAACATCACTATAGCCAACTAAAGCACAGTTAGTATCTTTTGTGTACATTATACCCATTTCACTAGTTCCAGCCACATATTTTATAATTCTTTTCACAGAATTTAAATGAGACTCTTTAGGATTTGTCTGGTATCTTGCACATAAACAAACACTAAACATGATGTTAGGTCTACTAGAAGTAAGATATAACAAACTTCCTATCATTGATCTGTACAATGTTGGGTCAACATTCTGCCCACCACTGTCTTTACTCAGTTTTTGTGTAGAACCTATTGGTGTTTTCATGATTTTAGCATCCTCTAATTTAAATCTTTTCACCAGATTCTTAGCATACTTACTTTGTGGGAAAAATATACCATATTTACTTTGTTTAATTTGAAATCCAAGAAATTAATTTAGATCACCAACCATAGGCATTTCAAATGTTGAAGTCATCTCATGTACAAATTTATTCAGCATATGTTCACTCGTTGAACCAAATACAATATCATCCACATAAATTTGAGAAATTAAGAGATAATCATTTGAATGTTTAATAAACAAAGTCATACCAGCTTCTCCTCTAACAAAATCAAATTGAATTAGGAAATTAGTTAGTCTTCCATACCAAGCTCTAGGTGTTTGTTTGAGACCATACAAAGCCTTATTCAATTTATAAACATGATCAGGATATTCAGGTACTTCAAAGCCTTTTGGTTGTTCTACATATGCTTCATCTTTAAGTATTCCATTTAAGAAGGCAGCTACACATCCATTTGGTGTAGCTTAATATCAACAAAACATGCAATGGCTAATAACAGTCTAATAGACTCAATTCTTGCTAAAGGAGTAAAAGTTTCATCAAAGTCTATTCCTTCAATTTAAGTATAACCTTGAGCTACTAGCTAGCTTTGTTTCTAATTATATTTCCAGATTCATCAGTCTTATTTTTTAAAATCCATTTTGTTCCTATAACATTAGTATGACTACGTCTAGGAACTAGACTCCAAACTTCAATTCTTTCAAACTGGTTTAGCTCTTCATGCATGCATTTATCCAATTAACATCTTTAAGAGATTCAACTACATTTTTAGGCTCAATTAATGAATGATAACATTGTAAATTTACCTGATTGCATATAGAGGACATGCAAATAGACCTTACCACATCCTTGGGGTCAGTTTCAAATCTCCTTCTTGTTTGCATCCTAGTGTACTGTTCACCAATTATCTAATTCATTGGATGACTCTTTAGAATCCTGGAAGAAGTTGTTTTTCCTATTTCTAATATGTTTTCCAACTTAACAATCTTTTCAGATTTTTCAGGCAGTGTTGTCCCAAATGATGACTCATTTTGGGCAACATCCTTTATCTGGTCAGAAACTTTTGGAATCTCAATGAGATCAGCAACATCATCCTCATAATTTGTACCTGCAATACTAGAAGTATCATCAAATACCACATTATTGGATTCTTGAACAGTATCAGTCTTTAGATTGTATATTCTGTAAGCTTTGCTATTCCTAGAGTAACCTAAGAAAAATCCTTTGTCACTCTTAGAGTCAAATTTGTGCAATTGATCTCTGTCATTAAGTATGTAGAAAACACATCAAAAAACATGAAAGTACTTTAGATCAGGTTTCTTGTTATTCAGGATTTCATATGGTGTTTTAGAAGTTCCATATCTAATGAACACTTTATTTGCAACATGACATGCAGTATTCAAGGCTTCTGCCCAGAATATTTTTGAAAGATTTTCAGAAATTAACATGACTCTAGCCATCTCTTGAAGAGTTCTATTCTTTCTTTCAACAATGCCATTTTGTTATGGTGTTTTGGGAGAGGAAAACTCTTGAAAAATACCTTTATTTTCACAAAATTCAGTGAAAGAGCTATTCTCAAATTCTCTACCATGATCTGATCTTATCCTGCTTACTTTCAAGTTATAAACGGTCTTAAATCTTTTGTAAAGAAATTTGAATGCAGAAAAGACATCTGATATTTCTTTCAAAAATTCAACTCATGTAAATCTAGAAAAATCATCTACAACAACTAAAGAGTATCGCGTACCACATATACTTTCTATTTCCATGGGACCCATCAAACCCATATGTAACCGTTCTAAATATGTTGTTGTGGTGCATGAAGATAACACTTTGTGTGGCACTCTTGATTGCTTACCATTTTGACATGGTCCACAGACTTTGGCATCATTAAACTGTAATTTAGGTAAACCAACTACACCATCAAGTTTAATCAATTTCTGAATGTTTTTTTAATTAGCATGTCCTAATTTTTTATGCCATCATTATCATAAATTTTCATGCTATTACAAACATTATTTGAACCAATCAGGTAGCAATTATCAGCAGATCTATTTCCAATAATCAAACATTCATTGTTTTGGTTAAAAATATTGCATGCATTCTTGTCAAATTTAACATGCAAGTTATCATCACTTAACTGACTAATACTAATCAAGTTTGCAAGAAGACCATCAACATGTAACACATTTGATAACTTTGGAAAATCTTTCACGTTAAGAGTTCCTTTTACTATGATTATTCTTTTAGAACCACCACCATAAGTTACATTTCCACCATCATATGACTTATAATCAGCTAAATGTTATATTTGTCCAGTCATATGTCTTGAGCAACCTGAATCAAAATACCATAAACCTGGTACACATGCTTTCAGAGAAGTATACACAACATTACATGAGATTTTAGTTTTAGAAGTCCAAGATTTATTAGTATATTTCTCAGAATGTTGTAACACTTTGGGTAACATGACTTTATCATTTTTAAATTTTGCACAATATGGCTTAATATGACCTATTTCAGAACAGTAATGACATATATAAACTTTATCATTCTTCCTATCATGCTTTTCAGAATTATCAGAATTAACATTTTCATATTTTGCTTTAACAAATTTAACATGCTTATCAGAATGAGAAGGTTCAGAAGTGTCACCAACAAAGCCAAGACTAGCCTTGTTTGACTGTCCAAAAGTCATAACATCATCCAACTTCATTTTCCCTTGTGAGAATTTCTTGAAACTCAAAGTTTATCTTTTCAGATCCTCCTTAAGTTTACACAGTTCCAAGTCCTTTCTAGTCAAGATCACTTCCTACTTTGTGAGAGAATTTCTTAAATCAGAATTTTCCAAAGTCAATGACTCTACAATCTGATTTTTGGACTCAAGTTCCTTACTCTGCTTCTGTCTTCCAGATTCACACTCCTTGTGAATTTCCTTTGTATTACCTGTCTCATTAAGTAAACCATAAACAATTCACATCTGGACCATTTTCACCCAGTGTTGTCTCAAATGACATGTCTTTTTCATCAACATCAGAGTAATAATCATCCAAATGATCATTAAAAGTATCATCATACTCTATCCTAGCAGAAAAAACATATTCTTCTTCTTTATCAGATTCATTTTCATCACCAGAAGTATCACTCAAAGTAGCAGTCAGACTATACTTCTTTTTCAGTAAAGTATTAGCACATTCATTAGCATATGACCAAAACCTGAACATGCATCACATTTCACATTCTTTATGTATTCAGGATTGTTGGTCCCGGTATAAGACTGAGTGATACGTGTATGGGGGGGGGGAAATACACGTATACAAATTTTTCTTTCTTAAAACCTTACTGAGTCCCCTTACTCAAAGTGATGTTGAACACTGAGCAATAATACACCTACTAATAACACAGAGTGCAAGTCAGTTGACTAACTATCTCCTTATGTTCAGTACGGAATGTGTGAGACCTGAAAGATTAATCTTGTTTAATGTTTACTTTCTGAAAACTTGATTCCCTTTTTATGAAGCTGTGATTAGAAGGGCAGTGCACTGAGTTAATGAGTCAGGCTAATTGATTTAGCACTGACAAGATATGCAATGAATGACTTAGAAATATATCAATATAAAGCAATAATCAAAGCAGTAAAAACTCAGAGAGATAACGTGGTTCAGAGACTCAAGCTCCTACGTCCACGGTCCTGATTGAACAGGAAAATCCACTAAGGATTTACTTATTTTTAACGTGCCAAGGTGCACCCAGATCAGACTCCTCACTAATCCTTCCTTCTAACTCACTCAACTAAACTTAACCAACAAACCTAACTGAGAGGGTTTTGGTTTCAGTTTGGATTCCAACTAGGTGTGATTATCCTTACAAGACAAAGTTATGCTAAGGATTGGATAATCACTCTAAGCTTAAGATATGGCTAGCTCGCTCAATGAAATACAGAATAACTCTCTAACTCTAGAAACACTTGGGAAATTAAAGGTTGTTCGAGTGCTTCTATGAATGCAGGTTGCTTTGAGCGCTTGAGAGTTTGAGTAATTTCAGGCTTCAAAATTTCCCGTAACCTTGCTTGGGTCCAAGGTCTTCTGTATTTATAGCCAACTTTGAAAACTATCCGTTGGAAGAGATAGCCTTCTAGGTTGTCTTCGGTAGGATTCTTCAACGGACATAATCTCCCTGCAGTAGCCGTCCTTGCATGTATTTGGTAGATGTATTAAGTGCATGCCCATTGAACTGTGCAGGGATGTCAGGTTTAGGTCAGTGTACTCTGATTGGTCCATGTAATCAGGTAGGTGGGAATGTCAGAACTCATTCTTCAGTTCAGTCTTGTCTTTACTGAGTTCAGGTTTATCCTCATCTACTTACGTTTTCCAGCGCTGACATTCCTTTTAACTTGCTTGGATCCTACTACAAGTCTTTTTCCAAATACTCAGTATGATCATGTTCCCCTCAGGCTGAGTTAGCAATGATCTCAGGATCATGATCTTCATCCTGACATTTATTCAGTCAGCTTAGATGAACTGCCATAAGTTCAGGATGGTGCTCTTGTGTCTTCAGGCCTCAGTCTTGATTGCCAACAATGAGTACTCCTCTCATTGTGTACCTGTAAATGTAAAATAAACAAACTTACAAACCTAACCAAGACTAGCCTGACTATTACAACACTTAGGCAACTCATCTTTTCAGGGTCTTTGGGATCTAATCAAAACTGACATTGTCCCAACAATTTCCCTCTTTTTGATGATGCTAAAACGCTGAAAAGATCCTCAAAACACTTAGAGGAAACAAGTTCTAATCTATAAGACAAGATCAGTATTAGAGAAATTCTTGATAAGTACAGAAATTAATAACAGCAAAAAAGACAATGAGTTTTTATTTGTGGGCAAAGTAATAGATTTCATTGATGAATATGATCATGAGTACAATGAACCCTATCTATTACAAACATCAGGGTACAACTAGATCTTTCCCATTTCAGGTCGAAGTCCATAGCTATTGTAGACTCTATCCTTCAGCTCGTCAAGCTTATCCAGTTGATTCAGGTACCCCTCAGCCTTGGCGATCTTGAAAACTTCAGCCATGATAGCCTTCAAGTTATAGCCATTTCCATTGGGTTGAAGTGGTGGTGGGCGAGTGAGTAACTCAGGGGCTTTGATTTGAACTTTGGAAGTGTCAGTCTCCTCTAAGATTCCTTTTAAGAGTTCAGGGTGGTTGTTAGACATGAAGTCGATGAAGTGAGCATCAATGTCGTCAGAGTCGCCCCACTTCTTCACAATATACCACAACCTGATAAACTCATCTCGCTCATCCAGCCAAAACTCCTTCAGCTTCTCAGAGATGAAATCATCAATGAGTACAATCTTCTCAGTTGGCTCCTCAGGCTTCTTCACTTGAAGTAATCTTGATTTTCTTGCCGTTGGCTTCTTCCTGTACTTCCTTGGCTCAGGCTTCACCTTCCTCCTTCTCAGCATGCTGACCAATGCATCATCTAACTCTCTTTGTTGCATCTCAGTCAGGTCAGTGAGCTTCTCAACTTTCTTTTCCAAGATACGCTGCTTCTCGTGCAGGGCAATATCAGCGCGGCACTGAGCTTCAGTTTTCTCAGGGGCATCCCCATGCCTCTTCACACAACTCAACCACTTTGTCATCATCATAAGTGATTGGATTCTTTCTTGTGCTTAGGGGCATGCATTCTGAAGCCTCTGGAATAGATAGAAGTTGAGGAACCTGCGTTGAAGGGTCATTAGCCTTTGCCGCTGCCTCTAATCTGGCTGACTTGCGGGGAGTCCTCATGAGGACCTATTCTTGGGGTCTTCATCCTCCAATACCTCAAGGGTGGATCTTTTCTTTCTTTTTTCCCCCTTTTTGGCATCATCATTGGCAGGAGGAGGAGGGAGTGCCTTGGATGCTGCTTCCTTGAATACTTCTTCGCCATTGTTGATCACAAAGGCAGTCAAAGACTGAACTTCATTGACTCCTTCCTTCAGCATCTCAACGCCCGTGGCAATCCTTATTGCCGTAAATGAAATACTGGATATGCTAGCCTTGAGCTTCTTCTAAAATATCTCCATCGAGGTGTGAAGGCTCTGCTCAGTGCGTGTCAACCTGGCCTCAATCTTTCCTGAATCATAAAAAAAATTCTTGGACTTGGATGAAATCTTCTCAGATTCCTGAGCAATCTTGGCTGACTCCAGCTCCATCTTGGCCACTGAGTCATTAAGGGCCTGAGTGAACAACTCATATGCCTGACTGGCTAAGTGCTCCACCACCTTGTTCATCCTTTCATCGTGTTCAGCTCTCAGTTGAGTCAGCGAATTGGCCATCAACTTCTTCATCGTCCTCCTCTCTGACTTGACAGATTGAACTATTGTCACCGTCATTCTCTTCAGGCTTTTGACTTCAGAGGTGGCAACAGTATTAATGGCATACTTCATCCTCCTCAGCTGCTTCTGCATCACCTTCTCCTTGGTCTCAGCCTCAGCCTTGAGTAAAGCAATTTCTTGCTGAAGCTCAGCTAGATTCTCACAAGTCTTCTCTTGCTTGACCTGGATGATGCTGGTGAAGTTGTCGTGCTGAGTTCCTGTGATGACCACTTTATCCTCAGCCCAGTCAGTCAGTGGCTGATCTCCCATGTCAAGCCCTGCATCTTCAGTCCCCTCTTCAGGGTGCACTGAAGGCAGTTGTTGAGTGGTCATAGCCGCCTGCTCATGCTCAACTAAGCCAGCTCGAACTTTAGGAACTTGTCCCTAAGAACTAGGAGTCACCTTGGATGCCTCTACACCATCCTCATTTGTCTCAGGGCAGGGAGTCCCGTCATCAATTGATGTATCATTGGTAGCTGAACTGTTCAAAACAGTCTTAGCAACTGGTCCACCCTTGGCACCAGCTTCCTTGTCACTTTCCCCCTGAGCACTTGGCTCGATAGTCATCTCATCCACCTCCTTGACAGTCTCCTCTACCAATTTCTCCCCATCCTAACCACCTTCAGGATCATCATCACCATCATCATTAGAGTCTTTGTTGTCCTTTTCAGGAGTGTCAAAGAACTTAGATCTCTCAGCGCGCATGGCGATCATCTTTGCAACCATCTCCCTGACTGCCTCCATCTCCAGCAGCTCCAGGTAACTTGTTATCCCAAAGTAATTGGTCAGTCTGGCTTCCTCTGAGCACCAGAACTCCCATCCCTCCAGCTCCACCATCATTCGCTGTTCAACTATATTAGTATGCTTATACTCCAGCCAGACTTTCAAATCCACCATGTGCTCCCGCAGCTCCGTGTAGTTGTTCAGCGATGGGAAGCTCCTCACAACCCAATTCTCACCCATTTCCTTAATAGAGTCAAAGAAGAGAAGAGATGTGAGATCTTCGGAATCATCATCTTCTCCAGCTTCCTCGATGATTAGATCTAGCTTAGGGTCGAGTTCCTTCAGATCTTTAGATGTGGCTGGGAAATCCTCAGAATTGGGTAGGTTGGGCTCAATGTAAGGCTCATTTGTGTTGGGAAGTATTTGGCTCTGACTGTGGTTGGGGTTGGTTGGTGTTTGGCTCGGTGGGTTCAGTGTGGTTTAGAGATGGTTCAGGATTGGATGTGGGTTCAGAGGTAGTTGGAGGTTGGGGTTCAGAAGGGTTGAGGTTTGGAAGCTCAGGCTAGAGGAGTTCAGCAGATTCGATTGTCTCCCTTACCCAAAGTCAGAAGCTCTAGGAGAGCCTGACTGTTCCCCTTCACTGACTGGGCTTAGCTCCCTCAGCGTCTTCGTGGGAGATCCCTTGGTTCCCTTCCTTAGCCTCTTAAAACTCCTAGGCTTTTTCACCAACTCCTCCCTGACTTCATCATCAGTGTCCTCAGCCTCAGGAACGTCAGTCTTGGACACTTTCTCAGTCCCCCTTTTCCCTGTGGCTGTGGCCTTTTTCTTCAGCACCACCTTCAGTCTCTCCTCCTTCTCAGACACCTCCTTCTCAACCTCTCTCGCCTTCTTCACCTCAGCAACAGATGACTTGGCTTTCTCATAAAGGTCATCAACCCTTTCCAGAAGATTGGTGACAACCTTCTTGCTCTTGGACTCCGTAGCCCTCCTCTTCTTCTGACACTTAGAAGGAGCATTAGGGTCAGGAAGTCCGAGAATGGAGTATGTATAACCCTCAGTGGTGAACATGATCTTCTTCACTGAAAGACCAACCTCCATGTCAAATGTGTATCCTGGGTAAGAGTGGATGATCAACATTGACAACCTCGTTCCAAAGGGCAAAATGACGCCCACTGAGATATGCTTCTTCTCCTCGTCCTTCTTGAGCTTATCCAGTGCGGCCTGAGACAGTTGATCCAGAAATAACTGCTCCCAGTTGGCTTCAATCCCATCCACCAATTCGCCCATGATCCTCAGCTTGGGCAGACTCATCTGCTCATGGGAGCCTAGGGCTGTTCACGGTACGGACCAAAATGGATATTTGTAAATATCCGTGTCCGTACTAAAGTTCAGTTATTTTAAAATTCATGTGTCTGTATCCATACCGAAATTTTGGTACGGTACGGTACATATATTTTATTTTCCGGTACAGATCGGAGTGGATTTTCGGTTATAAATGGACCGGATCGGATCGGTACGGAACGGAAAAATGGATTTTTTTACCCTTTTTTTTATCATTCTCTCATTTTTTGATCAATTGTTTTAAAAACATATTGATGCATGCACACTCACACGAACACCACACAACTTCAACCATGATCAAACATATACAAGTTCGAATATAAAACATTATACTATAATGGATTGTTAAAAAATTAACGCAAAATCACCACCAATAGAGTATTTAAAGTTAAATAAAATATATTTTAAAAAATTCTTTTGAAATATCTTGTGAATGGAAAGTGCAATATTAAAATCACGTTAATCGTAATTCCTGACACAGGGTACACCATATCCAAGTTTTTGTAAGAAATGAATATACATGAAAAATGAAAATAAAAGAATAAAAAATTAATTTAAATCATTTTGATATATACCAAAATATAAGTTATCGTTTTAAGAATTTAATAACATAAATAATACTCCCTCCCTCCCAAAGTTGTTTGTCACATTGTCAAAAATATTTGTCTCATACTCAATTGCTACATTCATTTTTTTGCAAAACAACAACAATACTTTTTAATATTATATTTTCCATGCACTCCTAACTAAAAACATATATTTTATTACGTTATCACTTTAAATACTAATAAACAACTTTTTTCTTCAAATCTGTGGAAATAGTTATGTAGAAAATGACTATGGGAGGGAGGGAGTATGATGTTTGTGTTCCCAAAAGGAGGAGAAATTATGATATAGTATAATTGTACTTGAATTCAATGACATTATAATAATGTTTGATAAATGAAAAATAAATAATAATTAAATTTAATACATATTTAATTTGGTTATTCGGTTCGGTTCGGTACGGTCACATTCGGTTTTTCGGTACGGTTAATTTGGTAATATCCAGATTCGTACCGAAAAATATTCGGTTTGGTTTCGGTACGGTTAAAATAAAAAAGTCCATAATTTTTTCGGTACGGTTCTTTTCGGTGCGGATTTCGTTACGGGTTTGGTAATCTCCGAACTCCGTGAACAGCCCTATGGGAGCCAACTGTGTCCATGACCATCTTGCTAACAATATTGATGAGAGCTCGATATTCTGGCTTTAGGGTGTCCTTGTGTTGCCTCGCCCTGAACTTCGGTGATTCTGACTTCGTCCACTTCTTCAGAAACTCACCTTCCTTGTTCTCCATGTAGAATTTGGGATTCACCCCAGAACAAGGTAGACCAAAAACCTCCTTCACCACCTTCCGAAGATTGATGTCTCTGTACTCCTCGTTGTACAAGTTCTCGCCTTCCTCATTCTTCTCGTATGTGGGCACCAACACCGTCACCCGCGTGAACAGTTCACCCTTCCTCGTGAACATGTTCAAGTATACTTCCACCACCGCCTTCAAAAGCACCACTGAAGGCCTCTTCGAGAAGTACTTGTCCAGGTTCGCCCTGGAGATCCATTCGAAAATAGGTTGGATCTCCTTCACCTTGAGACATGGTCCATCCATGGATATCACATGCTCCATATTGACCAGCTTATTTTCGATGACAGCATTGAGGTCATCAGTGGTCCAAGCGGTGTCAAGAAAAGCCATTGGAGAGGTTGAAAGTTTTGAGAAATTCGCAGAAAATGATTTGAACAGGAGAAAGTTCAGTGTGAGTGTTGTGTTTGCGTAAATTTCTCAAATGACTTCTCAGATTGATATGAATTGAACAATTACTCTGACATATGGTTGAGATTAACCCTGAATTTGAAAAGTTTTGAAATGAAGGGCCAAGATTAATCTCACTTATCAACCATTTACCCTACGTCAGTCATATTCCGTATAAAATGGACACGTATATGAAAAAGTAACTGTGCGCATTAAATGCTCCGACGCGTATGGGTTTAAATATCAAAAGGCGCGCTTTAAATAAAAACGAAATACATTTAATAGAGATTTTCAGGATGTAAGACTCAGTGAGACGGTTCAAATTCACAAAGGTCATGATTGAACTCATACCTGCCAGGGAGACATTGTAGCACCCTGATACCTCGTTGAGTCGAGTCTGGCCTGAGTTCCCCCTTGGACTCTGAACCTTAGTTCCCCTTAGATCCTACACTGACTGCTCTCCCGGATCTAAGAGACCTAACTCCACTGACAGTTTCATAAACCCTGCTTCAGCCAAAGACTTAGTCAAGATGTCAGCTTTTTGCCTGTCTGTGTGAATCTTCTCCATCCTAATATCCTTCTTCTCCACATGATCTCTTATAAAGTGATGCCTAATATCCACATGCTTGTACCTTGTGTGAAGCACTGGGTTCTGAGTGATAGCTATAGCACTATTGTTGTCACAAAAATGGGACCTCATTTGCAAACACTTGGCAGTCTCTCAATTGTTACCTCAACCATAAAATCTGAGCACAACAACTACCTACAGCCATACACTCAGCCTCAGTTGTGGATGTAGCCACTGAATTCAGTTTCTTACTAAACCAAGGGATCAACTTGCTCCCCAAGAACTGACATGTCCATGAGGTTGATTTCCTATCAATCCTACAACCTCCATAATCTGCATCTGAATAACTAGTCAGTTTTAAGTTGTCATCTGAAGGATACCATAGTCCCATATTGACTGCTCTTTTTAAATACTTAAGTATCCTCTTAGCAGCCTCCAAATGACTTCTCTTGGGGTTAGACTGATACCTAGCACAAGCACCAACTGCAAAAGTATGTCAGGCCTACTTACAGTCAGGTACAACAATGATCCAATCAGCCCCTATACCCAGTCTGGTTCACTGAAGCTCCTTTAGTGTCAGGGTCCATCTTCCAATTTGTGTTCATTGGGATCCTAGCTGGATTGCAATTCTGAACTGCAAACTTCTGAATCAAGTCTCTTGTATACTTGGCCTGATTAATGAAAATCCCTTGATCAGTCTGTTTGACCTGCAATCCTAAAAAGAAGTTCATCTCTCCCATCATAGACATCTCAAATTTACCAGTCATCAACTTAGAGAATTTCTCACAGAGCTGATGATTTGGTGATCCAAATATTATGTCATCCACATAAATCTGGACCAAGAGAATGTCATTACCTCCAGTGATCCTGAACAAGGTGTTGGTGATCAAATTTAATCGGGTGGATTAATGACTGTTTTAGTTCAGTTTAAGATCACCAATCAATTTCGAGTGATTGATTACCACCGTAAATGGTAAATCGAAGATTCGGGATGTGGAAAGATTAACACGAAAGTCGAAATCGTATTAATTTCGTATGTGTGCACGTTTTAGTGTGTTAGTGTGTGTTTTTGGGAGTGTTTATGAATTTGAACTTGTCTTTCTTAAGCTGGAGAACAACTATTTATAGTGACTAGCAAGCATGAGGTATCTATGACTCTTGGTCTCCCTAGCCTGCATGCTTGACAAGTGTCCTTTGACCTTAGTTTGACCTTATCTAAGCTGAATCTTAGTTATAAAGTCTTCTTTGGTCTTATCTCGGACTTCATTGTTGTTTGCCCAGGTCGGCTTAGTTGATCCAGGATGGTTTTTTCATAAAAGTTGTTCGCCTTTTGAATGCATGGCTCAGAAGTTGTTCGCCTTTATGTTTTACACAGATTGGCATTGGGATCTTAATCCTTTGTTCGTCGACACGCACCTCTTAGGTTGGTAGATGCACCATATTTTGTCAATATTGCTCGTCATCAGTGACTTAGCAGAATGTTCATCTCTGGTCTTGGGCCTTAAAACCTGTTCGCCGATAAGTTGTTCGTCGTTGTAGTTGTTCGTCAGTTTATACACCCTCTGGATTAGTTTATGCACCCCGGCTTGATTTTCTTTGTTGATCATCTTTGATTTGGAGTTGATTTCTCGTAATCCTTATTAAGGCTTTAATCTCTGTTCGCCAATCATCAACTTATGTTCGCCTATCAACAATTGCCCTCTATCCTGACTAGATGTTGCTTTAGACGAGCAACTTTGTGGCGAGCAACTGTAGTTAGGATACTTTCCTGGTATGGATCTGGATGAACATCATTACTTTTGGCGAGCAGCTCCGAATTCACCGTTTCGTCTTCCCACGATCTGGGGGGCGTACGAGGATGACGTGAGCGTCATGATTGCGCGTCGTCCACGCGCGATCAATCCCGAGGCTACGCGCCCCTATGTTTGCATATATGTCCTCCAATTTTCACACTTGTTCGAATTTTACCCCGTCTTTTGGCGTTTTGGTCCCCATTTTTTGGGGCAATTACGGATTTTACCCCATTTTTGCTTGGGGTATAAGTACGGGAGAAACTGAAATTTTTCCCACTTTTTCCATCTCTACTACAGTGCTCCGACGATTCCTCCTTCTCCGGCGACTCCAAGCTTTTCCGGCGTCCGATCTTCCAGTATTTGGCTTCAAATTCCATTCCCCAGGTAGTTATTTTTCTTACTTCATCTTTTTCGTTTATATTTTCTTCAAAAAACCCCCATCGCCGTCATTTGGGACCGTGCGCCACCGTCTTCTCCGGGAAATACGCCGCCGTCTGCAACTTCTTCTGCCCCCGTCTGGATTTTTCCCCTTCTTCTCCCTCCTATGTCTTCTCATTCGAGCAACAGATCTGAGGAAACCTTAGACCACCTCTTCCCCGTTGCGGTTCACGACGATCAACCTCCACTTGAGGTCTCCTCGGCGTCAAGCCCTCACGTTGACTCGGTTGTGCGCTCGGTAGAGGATACCGATGCTCGCTCATCTGGGAGGGAGTTGGTGGCCGTTGCGAGTAGAGATTCAGGAGAAAGCTCTTCGTCCAGTGCCGAATCGGAGGATCCATTTTTTGACGAACTCACTCGCGAGTTCCTAGAGAGTATTGACTTTCCATCTCCCAAAATGCTGGAGAATGAAATTCTAATTGGAATTGCTCGGCCATTTGAATGGCGAGCATATGTTGAGGAACATGCGAGCAGCTATCGCCGCCCCAAAAGAGAAATAATGGATTCGGGGAAAAATGAGTTCCAGGCGAGCAGAATCAAGAGTGTTGTTCGCGAGGATGAATTGGACTCGCTCCGAAAGACCTACAAGATCCCCTACGATATTCATATGTGGGCTCCTCGGAGGAAAGAGAGAGCTGATCGCCCCCCTCCAGGATGTACGGCGATCAACATTCATACCTTGATTGCTGGATTGAAACTGCCTCTTCCACCTATTTTTGGTCGCTTCCTAGAGGCGACCAACCTTGCGATCACTCAAATTACTCCGATTGGGTGGATGAACTTGTTGGGGACAATGTGTCTGTTCGCACTGGAGGGGTATGTTGATCGTATAACTGCAGAAGAGATCAACTACCTCATGACGATCACGAGATGTCCCCCTGGAGAGGAAGGTTACTTCTATCTCAAGACCAGGACTGGATTGAAGATGGTAGGGGGGTGCCGAACAAAATCCGCGATTGGAAACAACACTTCTTCTTCATCGGGGGTGATTGGCGAGCATCTTCTGGTCCACACGGTGGTGATGGACGAATAAATTCCCCAGCCTCTTATGGGAAATTTAAACGTAAGATTTTCTTGCTCGTCCTCGAACTGTACTGTTCTAATTTAACTCTTCTTGTTTGTTCGCAGGCCCTCGTTTACCCAAGTGGAACTCGGAGGAAGAAGAGATCGGCTCAGAGTTCCTATTCACCTCCTGCTTGGTCGGCCTTCGCAATAGAGCGGAAAGGACCACTGAGTATTTGCGTGAGGGAAAGTGCTTGAGAGCTGCTCGCCTACTTACTTACCCTCATCACCTAGAGGCCCAGGCCGAGGTGCCCCCAGGTATGAAAAATTTCTAACTCTTTGCGCACATTTTGTTCGTCACTGACTTTCCCAACTTGCTCGCCTTAACTTCATTTTTTTTTGTAGCCGAGCAAGTCACCGTTGCCGTTCAACCTTGCTTTGCCCTCTTGGAACATAGGGTCTTCGAGATGGCGCCTCCGAAGGGACGGAAGAGGAGAGGTGACCCGCCTACTAAGGTTCTGGCGATGATGAACAAGGCTGAAGGAGCCAAAGTTCCGCGACAAGCTGCTCCCCCTGGTCCTGTTCAGCCATCTTCTCCAATTTCTCCTCCTCGCGGGGGGAAACGTTTGAAAAAAGTTGATGGGACTCCATTGGCCCATGATGTCCCTGGCGGCGGTAAGGGGAAGGAAAAGGTGGGCCAGAGTCATGCTCGCCCTGAGGGGGATGCTGTTCGCCACTCCTCCATCGAGCCTGCAGAGAAAACAGGCAAAACGGGCAGGGATTCCACTTCTGTCCGCGGCCCTGAGGACCTCACCCATCTGGGCTGGGATGATCGGAAATTCAAGGAGTAAGTCTACCCCTGCCTTTGCCGAGCAAGATTCACTCTTTTTTTTAAGTGTCATTTGCTTTCTTGTTCGCAGATATCGCGCTGGCGATCATCCTGGGCGATCAAGTGTTGTCCACCAGTACGCTTGTTCGAAGACTCCCATCAATATAAGGGAGATTCCCAGCGACCATGTTCGCAGAGCGACAAAGTTGGTCGCCCGAGCCTGGACACGCCCTCTGGACAAGGCTGTCTTCCAAAAAGGACTGGCGGACAATGTTCATCTTTCTATGATGCTTCATGCCAACGGCCTTGTCACAGCTCAAAGGGCAATGGCCCAGATTGCCGAGCAAGAAGAAGCTGCTCGCCGATACGCCAGCACTGCTCTGCAGCTTACAGAGGAAAAAGATGGCCTGGTCGGCCAGTATGAGGCCAAAGTTGCTCGTCTCAACAATCAAATCAATGTTTACATTGATACTGAAAAGAAACACCTTGAAGAAATTCAAGGTTTGTTTAGTGAATTGAGAGGCAAAGATGCCATGCTCGGCGAGGGGGAGAAGAAGTTGTCCACGGCTGAACAAAAGATCGCCGAGCTCAAAGCAGAAATTGCTCGTCTTCGAGAGACGGAAGCCAACCTCTTCACACGCGAGCAACTTGAAGCTGAAGTTCAGGCTCGAACTGACCCCATTTCTAACCTTGGGTATATTTGTGCCTACGCGGATAGCATCCGCACGGCCGATGCTTATGATTACAAGGACCTGGTAGAAGAAATGGGTAAAGACTTGTCCGAGTTTATTGAACATTATCCGCCGCCGAACAACATTGAGATCCAGCTGGCGGACGTGGCTGAGTTGGGGGTCAAGATTGATAAACTTGACCCTAGCATCATTGTTACCCATCCTCCTCCCCAAGTTAATGAGGATGAGCAAGAGGAGGAGCCGGCCGCTGCTGACGAGCAAGCTGCTATGGAAAGGGAACAAAAAGCGGCGGAGGACCTAGCCAGAGACATGATTGTTGATCCTCCTGCAGACCAGACTCAAAATCCTCCTCCCGCCGAGCAGCAATAGACTTAGGACTTAGAATAGTCTTTATTTTGTAATAGTTGCTCGGTAGGCTCTTCTTTGTAGTTGCTCGTTTTTGTAGTACTTTGTACTATTTTTGAGGCTCAATGCCTTTTGTTTAATGGAATGTCTTTCTTATGTTCGCTCATTTTCTTTATATGTTAATTGCCTTTACATTTTTGTCAATGACTTTGCAATTATAACATATAGTGTTGGGCTTTTGTTCGAATTGAACTTTGCCTTTAATGGAATCAGGGTTTAGCCTTAGGTTCTGTTCATTTTAAAAAACGAACAACCTTTAAGTGGCTTTGGTCCTCAAAATGGACTTGTACTTCGAGCTTTTGGACTTTTCCTCTTTGACGAACAACTACTATATTTACACTAAAAAAATTACAAGTGTTGTAAGACTGCTCGTCGCTAACAAATATAATCTGACGAACAACTTTGAACACTAACTAAAACATGCTCGCTTATAATATTTTTGTCGAGCAACTCTATCTATAATTAAAAGATGAAACAACACTAAACTATACAGTGTGCCGAACAACTTTGAATTATATACTTAGCAAAATTTTCAAAAAAATTAGGCAAGTTTTTAGTTTGCCTTACTTGGTTCACTAGCCCCCCAAGAAATTTGTTCGCCCAATTAAGAACTTGTTCGTCTCATTGATAGTACTTCTTCAGATGTACAGCATTCCAGGAGTATTGGGCCGGCTTGCCTTCCATATCTTCGATATTGTATACACCATTAACGAATTTTTTCGTTATACGATACGGGCCCTCCCAAGTTGGTCCCAATACACCTGGAGGTTGGGCGAGCAACTTTCTTAGAACCATATCTCCGACTCTGAATTCCCTGATTTTAACATGGGAATTATAATAGCGTTCTGCTCGCTGCTTGTAGGTAGCATTTTTAGCTCGACATTCAGTCTTTTTTCTTCAAGCAAATCCATCTCAGTAGCTAGAGCAGAGTTGTTCGCCTGCTCATCAAAGTTGGTCGTTCTGAATGTGTTGGTCTTTAACTCAATTGGTATTACAACTTCTGTTCCAAAAGTCATTGCAAAAGGTGTTTCTCCGGTGCTTGACCTGGGAGAAACTCTGTATGCCCACAGGACTTCCGGGAGTTCTTCAGACCAACTACTTTTGCTCTCTGCTAGCCGTACTTTCAACGTATGCTTGATTATCTTGTTTACGGCCTCGACTTGTCCGTTTGATTGGGGATGATAGGGTGTAGAGTAATGTTTTCTGATTCCTCACTTTATGCAGAAATCTCTCAACTCTTTTCCATCAAACTGCGGACCATTGTCTGTTACGATGGTTTGCGGAACCCCAAAGCGACAGACAATGTTCTTCCAAATGAAGTTGATCATTTTCTGCTGCGTAATTTTTACCATGGCTTCTGCTTCTGCCCATTTTGTATAATAGTCGACTGCCACAACGGTAAATCGAACACCTCCAACTCCTGCTGGGAAGGGACCAATAATGTCCATCCCACATCTCGCAAATGGCCACGGGCTATAAACTGATACGAGCTGTTGGGCCGGGGTATGAATGTTTGGGGCAAAAATCTGGCATTGGTGGCAAGTCTTTGCTTTCTTGATTGCATCCTGGCGTAAAGTCGGCCAATAGTAGCCTTGTCTGATAGTTTTGTATGCCAAGGCTTGCCCCCCAGTATGATTTCCGCATACTCCGGCATCTATTTCTTCGAGTATTGCTCGTCCTTGCCCCCTAGGCAAACATTTGAGAAGTGGGATTGATATTCCCCTTTTGTAAAGCTGCTCGCCCACCAGAGTATATCTGGCGGCTTGCTTTATTAGCTTGGCAGCTTCAAAAGGGTTGTTTGGTTTTTCTCCATTTTTCAAATATTTGACTATATTTGTTCTCCAGTCTTCTTCTTTACTTGCTTGTTCATCAAGTTGGTTGACATTATAACTTCTTGTTGATGGATCATTCATCTTTGTAATTATAATATCTGCCAACTCTGCTGGTCCCTCACTTGTTGCTAGTCGGGCTAACGCATCTGCTTGCGTGTTGCTTGTCCTTGGAATTTGTTCAATGAAGACTTGTTCTAACAAGGACATTAGGTAAGCAACAATTCGCTGATACTCGATCATGTGATCGTCTTTCGCCTCGTATTCACCTCGGACTTGGTTCACAATCAATTTTGAGTCGCCGAATATTTGTAACCGTCTAACACTTACTGCAAGAGATAGGTGGAGACCAGCAATAAGAGCTTCGTACTCAGCTTCATTGTTGGTTGCCATGAAACCAAATTTGATTGCCGAGGTGAATACTTGTCTGTCTGGATTGATTAGAACCACTCCTGCCCCCGAGGCTATACTGGTTGAAGACCCGTCAACGTAAAGATGACAGGGGTGATCAAGTCCTCTTGTCGGATCTGGTGGGAAGGTTAGTTCGACAATAAAGTCGGCTAACGCTTGCCCTTTGATCGCTGTTCTAGAAGTATAGATTACCCCAAATTGGCTAATCTCTAGTGATCACTTTAATAGGCGACCAGCTGTGTCGGGGCGATGGAGAATTTGTCTGAGTGGGAAAGTTGTTAGCACTTCAACTTGATGATAAAAAAAGTATGGTCATAACTTCCTCACACTCATAACAAGTGCGTACGCCAGTTTCTCGGTTGGAGAGTATTTGATCTCCGCATCGTGTAAAACTTGACTGACGTAGTAAATAGGTTGATGAAATTTGCCGTCTTCTCGCACCAGAACAGAGCTAATGGCTACTTCTGACGCTGCCAAGTATAAATATAGCTTTTCTCCTGGGACGGGCTTTGATAGGATTTTAACATCTCCCAGATATTCTTTGAGTTGGTCGAACGCTTTCTGACAGTTGTTAGTCCATGTGAACTGTCCTTTCTTGATAGCTTCAAAGAATGGACGGCATTTGTCCCCCGATCTGGATATGAACCGATTCAATGCTGCTAGGCATCCCGTAAGCCTTTGCACTTCTTTTATTGAACGTGGTGGCTGCATATCCACAATTGCTTTGACTTTTGTTGGATTGGCTTCAATCCCTCGTTGACTAACAAGATGGCCCAGGAATTTTCCTGAATGAACTCCGAAACTGCTCTTCTTTGGATTCAGCTTCATGTTGTAGTATCGAAGGATTTCGAACACCTGGGTCAAATGTTGAAGATGGTCTTCCTTTCGGGGGCTTTTGACCACGATATCGTCCACATAGACTTCTACCGTATCTCCAATTTGTTCGTCGAACATTTTGTTCACCAACCTATGATATGTTGCTCCGGCGTTGATGAGGCCGAAGGGCATTCTCTTCCAACATAACAAGTTTTTATTCGTATAAAATGCTGTGTTCTCTTGATCGTCTAGATGCATTGGAATTTGATGGTACCCGGCAAAGGCATCCATGAATGTTAGCATTTCATGACCTGCAGTGCTGTCCACCAACTGGTCAATGTGAGGAAGAGGGAAGTTGTCTTTCGGGCATGCTGCATTCAGATCCGTAAAATCTATGCATAGCCTCCAGGTCCCGTTTGGTTTCCTCACAAGGACTGGGTTTGCTACCCATTGTGGACAGAGTGCTTGTCGGATCAAGCCGTTGTCTAACAACTTCTTTACTTCTTCGTTTAACGCCTGATACTTATCTGGGCCATACTTTCTTCACTTTTGATGGACAGGCTTTTTGCTTGATTGATGTTGAGTTTATGGCAAGCATGCTTTGGATCTATTCCCACCATGTCTGCATGAGACCAAGCAAAAACATCTAGATTTTTGCTGAGGAACTCTTTCATTCAGGATCTGTAAGGCTCAGGGAGCTCAGATCCTATGTATAATTCGAGATCCTGGTTTTCAGGATTAACTTTGAACGCCTCCAGTTCTTCAACTGGAGTTGCTCGTCGTTTTTGTCCTTTCCAACAAGGATCAAGTATTGGTCCCTCAGGGTTGAAATTATTTTCGATGTTCATGGGCTCTGCCCCCAGGCGGGGATCTAAATCACCTGTTGGTTCTGACTCATTGTTGTTAGTCAACACCTGGCCCTCCAAGTCATCTGGCGAGTGTTGTTCGTCATCACCTCTTTGTTGCTCGTCAGGATGATGTTTCTCCTGGGTGGTAATGAGTTGCTCGTCTAATACTTGCTCGTCAAGATGTTGCTCGTAAGTATCCATGTGGTCCTCCTCTATGTCAATCATGTTCTTCAGTATTAATGGTTCATCAGCAGGATAGCTAGTTGTGGCCTCCATCATGGATACTAGTGCATGTTTGGCCTGCAACTGCAGGAGACATTCCCTGGCCTTTCTCTGATCTCCTTTGATCGTACCTGCTCCGCTTGCTGTTGGGAATTTCAAACAATAGTGATAAGTGGAACAGGCTGTTGGGAAAATATGGGTGCCCAGAATCTATTCGGGATGAAATTTAAATACGAATTTAAATTCAATTATTACTAACATGAATTAATCCTAATTAATTCAAATAATAATTCCAACAACTAATTTATCATCATGCATGTTGAATTAATTCACATAAAATCTAGGCGGAATAAACAAGAATTTATGTGACTTACGTACCTCTTGTAGACTTAGCCTTTGAATAAACCGGACTATCACTATCTCGCTTTATCAACCCAAAAGCCTTCTCAAGTATTCCCTTTCACCTTGTTCGATCACCGGTGGGAGATGCTATCGAACAATTTAAATAACTAAGGAAAAACAAAAATATCTATGCTCTTGATTTTTCCAACACATGAAATTATGTATTTGGGGATGAAATAATCATCCCCTATTTATAGGTAGTGTTGGCCGAAAATTAGAGGAATATGGGCCTTAGAGAAAATCTTTTCTTAGACTCTAAGAAATCTTGAATATATCTCATATATTCTTTTCTCCAAAATAAAATATTCCACAAAAATCTCACACTCCTAATTAGGGGCAATTTTCAAAAAATATGAAGAAGAGAATCCAAGATTTGGATCTTCTTGAATATATGAGATAATCTTGTATTCCAAGAATACTTATCCTCCATAATATCTTTCCAAGAAAATCAACAAAATCTTTTCTCTCCTAACAAACTACAATTTTCAAAAATTATAGAAAAATCAGCACTATTATTTTCTTTTTATTTTAATCACCTTATCATTATTGGGCTACTTAATGGGCTACTTGAGGGGCCTTTAAGGAGAATTAAGATTGGAACTCCTAATGGACTTCTGAATTTCAATATTGAGCCCCAATATAATTCAGCCCATTAATATTAATTATTACCACTAATAAATTAATATTGCACTATCCATCTTAATCCATATTACGATAATATGGGCTCCCGGTTATTATTTCCCGCGTTTAAGATTATCAAGTCCATTAATTAATCAAGCTTCTGAATAGCTCTAAATTAATTAATATATTTCACCTTGGAGTAAAGACAGCTCAACATTATTATTCGTACCGAAGAAACTAATTCTTCACTTGCAAGATTTGGTACAATAAAACTTCTGAGCCCACCAAGGGGACTAATCACACGAGCCGTACTCACACGCGTTTCTCCGTATTAAATCTTAGCAACCGTCGTATGATTAATATTACTGCCCAAGACACAAAGTTCGAAGTCACAATGATTCTCACCCAACATGAATCAAAGCAGTAACCATTAAGCACACACGGTCCTATTTAAGTGACAGAGATTAAGAAATCAACAACCACTGAGGTCTAATTCTTCACCTTTCAAAACAGAAGAATTTATCCTCGCTGTAGGTCCTCTTCAACACATACTAAATGTGCTAGTGCAATCTCTTAGTCAAGACAAACCAATCTGAGCCTTACACATCGACCTTTCACGGCGGATTGTTCAATTCCACCTGGGTCGTGAAATTTTACGTTTAGTTACAAGTAAACTGTTAATGTTGTCTTCCGTGATCGGGTATCACCACATTAACTACAATGTAACTAGTACTATATATTGAACGGTTCGCAATAGAAATTCAACATTCAATCATAACTAAAGCAAATGCGATAAAAGAATTATTCTCATAAAACGAGTGTTTGATACACGAGTTATACAAAGTAAAAGCATACTTTCACGTATAACTCCAACAATCTCCCACTTATACTTAAAGTCTGCTTTTAGTATACATCACACATGTCTTAGTGTAGTAGCTCTACGTGACATCTCATGTCAACCTACACTAACCTAATAATTCCTCCCACTTATACTTAAAGCAGATTGGCAATAGTCTTGACTCCCATTCCATCCACATGTCTCTCGAATGTATTCTGAGGCAGACCCTTTGTGAATGGATCCGCTAGGTTGTCACCCGACGCTATCTTTGCCACCTCTATATCTCCTCTCTTAATGATTTCTCGTATAAGATGATATTTTCTTTCTATGTGTTTGCTGGCCTTGTGGGCTCTCGGTTCCTTTGAATTTGCAACTGCTCCGACATTGTCACAAAAGACAGTTATCTTGTCGGGCAAATTCGGAACAACGTCCAAGTCCACTAAGAAGTTCTTGAGCCAAACTGCCTCTTTCGCTGCTTCGCAAGCAGCTACATACTCGGCTTCCATGGTCGAATCGGCGATGCATTTTTGCTTAACGCTTCTCCATGAAATGGCTCCTCCTCCCATGCAAAACATACTACCCGAGGTTGACTTTCTTGAGTCTATGTCTGATTGGAAATCCGAGTCCGTGTATCCTACGGAAACTAGACTATCTGACTGGTAAATCAGCATCCGCTCACGAGTTCTTTTCAGATACCTCAAGATGCACTTTACGGCAGTCCAATGGTATTTCCCGGGATTACTTTGATATCTTGCCACCATGCCTACGGCAAAGCAGATATCCGGTCTCGTACACAGCATTGCATACATAAGGCTTCCTACGGCCGAAGCATACGGAACACCTTTCATGTCATCTATCTCCACTTACGTCTTAGGGCTCATTTCTTTCGATAGATGGATTCCGTGTCTAAAAGGTACAAAACCTTTCTTAGAATCTTGCAAGCTGAAACGCTTCAAAACAGTGTCAATGTATGAAGCTTGGATAAGCCCAACATCCTCTTCTTGCGATCGCGAGTGATCTTGATCCCAAGGATGTGGCCGGCTTCCCCTAAGTCCTTCATATCAAATTGTTTTGACAGCCATACCTTTACGTCTGACAATACCTTTACATTGTTTCCAATGAGTAGAATATCGTCTACGTATAATACTAAGAATACCACCGCAGTTCCGTCACGCTTCTTATACACACAACTTTCGAACTCGTTTTGATCAAACCCATAAGACTTAATCACTTGATCAAAACACTGGTTCCAAGTACGCGATGCTTGCTTAAGTCCATAAATGGATCTCTTAAGCTTACATACGAGATTCTCTTGGCCTTTTTCAATGAAACCTTTGGGCTGTTGCATATAGATATCTATCCCGTCAAGACTTCCGTTAAGGAAAGCCGTCTTGACATCCATTTGCCAGATCTCGTAATCTAGGTGCGCAGCGATCGACAAGAGAATATGGATGGACTTAAGCATAGCTACAGGCGAAAAGGTTTCCTCATAATCGATCCCTTCTTTCTGAGTATACCCTTTGGCCACAAGCCTCGCTTTGAAGGTTTCAACACTTCCGTCCGGTCCTCTTTTCCTCTTATACACCCACTTGCATCCAATGGGTTCTACCCCACTGGGTGGCTCGACCAACTCCCACACTTGATTATGATCCATCGAACCCATCTCGGCTTCCATTGCCATTTGCCACGACTCCGCGTCTTTGTCTTGGATTGCCTCGTCGTACGTCCATGGGTCCGATTCAACACCAGGAACCAAATCCGAAGATTCTCCTATCCCCATGAATCTCTCGGGTTGCCTAGCAATCCTCCCACTACGACGGGGTTCCGGTTGTGAAGATGTGACGTGTGGTACGTCATCTTGTATACTTGGTATCGAGGTTTGACCTCTCAATTCTTCTAAGGTAATTTCACTTTTAGGTTTCCGATTGTTCATATAGTCTTCCTCCAAGAATTTAAAGTGTGTACTTATCACGGTCTTTTGATCCTTGGGACTATAGAACATACACCCTTTCGTTCCCGCAGGGTATCCTATAAACAACCTTAATTCCGAACGTGGATCCAACTTACCGGCTTCCTTGTCTAGCATGTATGCCGGACAACCCCAAATCCGCAAATGTCTTAGACTGGGCTTGCGCCCGGTCCACAATTCCATTGGGGTTTTAGGAACCGATTTGGATGGCATTTCCAAGGCATTACCCCAAAACGACTTGGGTAAATCCGAATAACTCATCATGGATCTGACCATCTCTAAAAGAGTCCGGTTTCTTCGCTCCGCCAAACTGTTCTGTTGAGGGGTTCCCGGTGCGGTTAACTGGGATACGATCCCTTCGTCCGATAAGTAGTTCAAGAATTCATCGCTGAGGTATTCGCCTCCACGATCTGATCGTAGAAACTTGATACTCTTTTCCCTATGTTTCTCGGCTTCGGCCTTAAACTCCTTGAACTTATCAAAAGTTTCAGACTTATGCCGCATAAGGTAAATGTACCCATATCTTGAGTAATCGTCAATGAAGGTAACGAAATACTCATACCCCATTCTCGCTTTGATCGTCATTGGACCACACACATCGGTATGAACGAGTTTCTAACACTTCCGTGGCTCTATTCCCCTTGGCTCCAAATGCCCTCTTGGTCATCTTACCCTCTAAATAGGATTCACAAGTTGGAAACGGCTCGACTTGGAGCGATTCCAAGGATCCGTCTTTCACCAATCTCTCTACCCGCTTTAGATTAATATGACCTAGTCTAAGATGCCATAGAAATGTTTCGTTCATCTCCGAAGAACGCTTTCTTTTATTACTCGAAATGATCGACGTGTAAAACATCTCTTAAAATTAAAACTCTATCTTCAAAAGATAGGTGCACGACTCCCACTGCTTCGGCTGCCACTCTCGTAGCATCGCCCAAAGTGATTGTGATCTCATTCTTGCTAAGTCGCCGGGTTAGCTGGAACCCCTGAAGAGTGAAACAAATATGATCAGTTGCCTCGATATCCACTACCCAAACGTGGGCAGCATACGCCGCAACATATGTTTCAACGACTAAAGCATGAGACTTACCTTTCTTTACCGCCTTCTTAGGCTTAGAAGTTAGAACAGGTAGACCTCCAATGTCCTCTCTCCCCGCAATTGAAGCACTTACTCTTACCGGATATCTTCACGCTGTACGGTTTAAATGCTCTTTCTTTGCCACCAAAAGTGAGTCTACTGGTTTGGTTCCGATCAACCACCTTCTTCTCAATCTTACCCTCCATTGGCCTAGATTTCGAGAAAAAGCTCTTGATCACTAAAGCCTCGTCCCTACTCCCTAAGTATGACTCTACCGTTATCAGGGCTTTGAGCAGGGTATCTAAAGTGAACTTGTGTTCAGATAACACGTATTCCCAAAAGAACCCATCAAAACTACTCGATAGCTTTAGGAGTATGGAATCGATTTGACTTTCTTCACTTTGTCCGGCACCAAGAAACTCGAGTTTCTCAAACTCACGCCTAAAATTGAGAACATGATCCCTTACAGGTGTTCCCTTCACCATTTCCTTCGTGAGCTTCTCACGAATGGTGAACAGATTCGCCATGGGGTTCTGATGTTGAAACATCTCTTCAAGGCTATTCATGATATCAACAGCCGCTTCAATGCCTTCATGAATGCGCTTCAAATCTTCAGACATAAATGTTAAGATGATGTGCTTCATGTGCTCATTGGAATGCTTCCAATCATCGAATATCGCCCTTTCCCCATTACTTGACTTATCATTAGGTTTCTTGGGTACGTCAACGCTAAATATCCAATAGTGTTCTTGCGCAGGAAGGACCATGTTTATATTACGTTTCCAATCAACATAGTTCTCACCAATAAGTTTGTTATCTTTAAGTATACTGAACAATGGATTAAAAGGCTGCGACATGATGAACTGAGAATAAAACATACATTCATATCAATATCTAGAAAAATACGAAATTATCACATAATTTGATCACATCAATTATATTGAAACCTTAAAACAATATAATCATGCATCAGCCAACATCTCGAAATAATTTAAATGCGCCACGAGGGGTGGTCTATACCTTTAAATACATTCAAGCGGATCGCAAACTTAAAAGTTACAAATTCTTAATTCAAAATTAATAGTTGGCTCCCACTTTGACCACATAGAAATTGACAGGGACTCCGAGGGGAGTAAGTTGATATCAATTTCCTATGCCTAAGTAATAACCATAATTAAATACAGGATTATTATTTCGCTTTGAGCAAGCCACTCGGGGTGAGGGTCAATACCGCCACTAGTAATAATCCACAATTATCCTTTCGGAATTTATTCATGTGAAATCCGTCCTTTTGGCCGACCCGAGGGGGAAATGTATTCCAAAAGAACTTCACAAATAAATAAATTATGGAGGCCAAATTAATCCAATTTTAATATTCGGAGTAAAATTACGATTAAATAAACATACTTAGTAATTTTCGAAAGTAAGGTTTTTCTTGGACAATTAAATTCATGCAAACACATATTAACAAATAATAATAAGTGCACGAAATAAAACATCCATCAAAACAAAATTAAACACATTGGAGCACTCATATCCAATTGTCACGGCTTAATTTCTTCACATCTTGATGCGAAAAATCGTCCTTGTTGCTTTCCGTCGTTCGTCTCGACACGCTCCCACTCGAACATCAACACTTCACCAAAAACAACATCATTTGGGGTTCGGGACAACGTTTAAAATCACACGAAAAAAAAACGGAACTGAAAAAATTTCACAGCCCGAGATACGACGCGCATCGGCCCACAGAGTGGGCCCGTGCGCCTCTCGGCCAAAACAGCCGAGGCGCTGAAGCACCGGCCAGGAGCGCCGAAGCGCTGCACATTGCCCCCCGAGGCGCGTGCGCGCTTGCGCGGCTCCGGGCTCCCGTCGCGCGCGGGTCGTGCGCCGGGTTTCGCCGTTCGTTCTCGTTTTCTTCACCCCTTGCATGATTTTACCTCCATACACGCGCCACGCTTGTATGCGTCGTCCGGGTACGCCGTTTTTAATTCTTCGTTCTTCGTCACGATCCGGTTACAATTTATTTTACCAAAAAAAATACTAGATCTAGACTAGTCTATTACAATGATCGAATCAAAATAAAAACAACTAATCTACTCGTGGATTTTCTCACGAGAAAAATGAATTCGAATGAATCGAATTAAAAATAATTAATTCACACGCATGAAAAAAATAACAACATTAAAACCATGACAATTGGATACCTGCAAAAAAGATCTAGCAATTCTACTATCCAATTTCAATTTAATGTTAAACAATTTAAATTCCAATTTAAAGGTCAGAGCCCGAAACCGTGGCTCTGATACCAGTTGTTGGGAAAATATGGGTGCCCAGAATCTATTCGGGATGAAATTTAAATACGAATTTAAATTCAATTATTACTAGCATGAATTAATCCTAATTAATTCAAATAATAATTCCAACAACTAATTTATCATCATGCATGTTGAATTAATTCACATAAAATCTAGGCGGAATAAACAAGAATTTATGTGACTTACGTACCTCTTGTAGACTTAGCCTTTGAATAAACCGGACTATCACTATCTCGCTTTATCAACCCAAAAGCCTTCTCAAGTATTCCCTTTCACCTTGTTCGATCACCGGTGGGAGATGCTATCGAACAATTTAAATAACTAAGGAAAAACAAAAATATCTATGCTCTTGATTTTTCCAACACATGGAATTATGTATTTGGGGATGAAATAATCATCCCCTATTTATAGGTAGTGTTGGCCGAAAATTAGAGGAATATGGGCCTTGGAGAAAATCTTTTCTTAGACTCTAAGAAATCTTGAATATATCTCATATATTCTTTTCTCCAAAATAAAATATTCCACAAAAATCTCACACTCCTAATTAGGGGCAATTTTCAAAAAATATGAAGAAGAGAATCCAAGATTTGGATCTTCTTGAATATATGAGATAATCTTGTATTCCAAGAATACTTATCCTCCATAATATCTTTCCAAGAAAATCAACAAAATCTTTTCTCTCCTAACAAACTACAATTTTCGAAAATTATAGAAAAATCAGCACTATTATTTTCTTTTTATTTTAATCACCTTATCATTATTGGGCTACTTAATGGGCTACTTGAGGGGCCTTTAAGGAGAATTAAGATTGGAACTCCTAATGGACTTCTGAATTTCAATATTGAGCCCCAATATAATTCAGCTCATTAATATTAATTATTACCACTAATAAATTAATATTGCACTATCCATCTTAATCCATATTACGATAATATGGGCTCCCAGTTATTATTTCCCGCGTTTAAGATTATCAAGTCCATTAATTAATCAAGCTTCTGAATAGCTCTAAATTAATTAATATATTTCACCTTGGAGTAAAGACAACTCAACATTATTATTCGTACCGAAGAAACTAATTCTTCACTTGCAAGATTTGGTACAATAAAACTTCTGAGCCCACCAAGGGGACTAATCACACGAGCCGTACTCACACGCGTTTCTCCGTATTAAATCTTAGCAACCGTCGTATGATTAATATTACTGCCCAAGACACAAAGTTCGAAGTCACAATGATTCTCACCCAACATGAATCAAAGCAGTAACCATTAAGCACACACGGTCCTATTTAAGTGACAGAGATTAAGAAATCAACAACCACTGAGGTCTAATTCTTCACCTTTCAGAACAGAAGAATTTATCCTCGCTGTAGGTCCTCTTCAACACATACTAAATGTGCTAGTGCAATCTCTTAGTCAAGACAAACCAATCTGAGCCTTACACATCGACCTTTCACGGCGGATTGTTCAATTCCACCTGGGTCGTGAAATTGTACGTTTAGTTACAAGTAAACTGTTAATGTTGTCTTCCGTGATCGGGTATCACCACATTAACTACAATGTAACTAGTACTATATATTGAACGGTTCGCAATAGAAATTCAACATTCAATCATAACTAAAGCAAATGCGATAAAAGAATTATTCTCATAAAACGAGTGTTTGATACACGAGTTATACAAAGTAAAAACATACTTTCACGTATAACTCCAACATTGGCAGCTTTGAATTCATTCAAAAAGGGTCGACCAAGAAACCCGTTATAAGTTGAATCCTGGTCTACAACCAAGAAGTCAACCATTCTCGTAATATTTTTCTCAGGTTCGTTGGCCGTTACAAGTTGTACTGCTAAAGTAACTATTCCTAGTGGGACTGTTACAGCATTCCCGAAGCCTACTATTCTGTGAGTCGAATCCCGGATATAGCCCGAATAATCTCCAAGGTGATCGAGCGTCTTTTTGAATAGGATGTTGGTGTAGGCTCCAGTGTCTACCAACAATCTGTGGACTCGTGTTCCCATAATCTTTGCGCAGATTACGAGCGAATCATTGTGCGGAGTCAATATTCCTTCCAAGTCATTTTCGGTGAAGGCCAATTCAGCTGTCTGCATGATAGACGGTTTAACCCCCATTTCTTGGACTTGATCGATCGCTCGTAATTCAGCCTTTCTCTTTCGGTTAGAGATTGGTGGTCGTCCATCAGAACACCCTCCTGCAGGACCTGCAGGTTCCATCATGTATAAATCTTCCAACGGACGAGCAGGAATGGTAGGAACTGGTCGCGCTGGTTTATTGTTCTTCTGAGGTTGATCATCCTCGTCCTCAGAGTTATTCTCCCGGACTCTCTTCCCGGGTTGTCTTTTAACAAAGTCAGAGAGCTTTCCGTCCTCGTAGAAATGCCAAAGCTGTTTGAGCAAATCTCTACATTCACTCGTAAAGTGCCCCACGCTTTGATGGTAGGCACAATACTTGTTAGGGTTGAGTTTGCTAGTGTCTTGAAGAATTTTCCGGGGAGGGGAGAGTAACTCCTTATCCTTCACATTTTCATAAACAGTATCGACTGACACTGTTAGCACTTGATTCAACTTTTCCTTGAGCTCCGTCCCTTCGTTGAATGCCTTCATGTTTTTAGGGACTCGATAGCTTGTTGCGCCGGGTTTCTTGTTATTCTCCTTGGGATCAACTTTGTTCTCCCCCAAGTTTGATTGCAAGGCCTCGTGCATGGAAACGAATATGCCGGCTTGATTTCTGAATTCGGCATAACTTCTTGGGCACTTCAGACGTACCTCTTTCCATAGCTTTGATCCTTTTTTCAACCCGGCCATAACAGCAACAATTTTCGTGTCCTCGCTGACGGGTTCACCTTCTAACAACACTTTGTCGAACCTTTCCATAAATGCCCGATCTGATTCATTGTCATTTTGTTTTAGGTCCGACAAACGATGTTTCTGAGACAAGTACGACTCCGCCGTTGAGAAATAAGAAAGGAACTCTCGACTTAGTTGTGTGAATGAATGGATAGATGCTGGTGGCATCGCCGAAAACCACTTGTGCACCCGATCCCCCAAAGTTAAGGGGAAATTTCGGCATTGAGTGGCATCGCTGGCTCCCATCGAGACCATATAATCTGAATATTTTGTCAGATGAACTCTGGGATCAGCAACTCCGTCATACTGTATGCTTGCCGGGAACTGGACCTTCTTCTGAATCAGAGCTTTCAGAATGATAGGTGATAGTGGTGAGGACGGCAAACTGGTTGTTCCCACACCTCTTTGTTGGTCCAACTGTCCTTGCATGCTCTCCACTGCCCTTCTTAAACTTGATAGCTCATCCAAAGATGCTCCCTGGCTTGGAGGCTGTTCGGCGAGCAAAGGTACCAACCTTTCTGCTCGTCGCAGTCCCTCACTCGGAGTGGGCAAATCCTGGAGCTGTTTTCTAGGGTTACTCGCCTCATTTGGCCCTAGACGCCTGAAGGCAGACTGGGAGAGTCTCTCATGAACTGATGGACGTGGTTGCTCAAATGTTGCTCGCCCACGCTCAACTACCCGGCGAGCAACTTTCTCCTGTTGTTGGGGTTGGCCAAGTCTATCCTGGGCACTGGAACGAGTTGTTCCATGGCTCGACATTGTTGTTCGCCCGCGAGCAGACTCTGCCTGGCCCTCTCTTGGTTCGACCATCTTAGCTTTGTCTTTATCCCGCCTAATCTGGGCACTGTTTACTTCATGTTGTTCGCCCCTGGTTGACCTGGCCCTAACAACTTCCACGGGTCTATCCCTAGGCCTTACTTGTGAAGGCCTATTCTGATCTTGCTGTCTCTGTAGAGCCTGGAGAGCAGCAATGGTTTTGGCTAATTCGTTAGGGTTGTTCGCCAGGGCCTCCATTTCAGGTGGGAGATTATGAGTTATGGCCGTATGCTGTGATCTATTCGTATGCCTGGGGTTACGATCTTGGTGGTCAGCCGACAAAGCTCGGGTAGGAGATGGTCTCCTTGACAAGCGTGATACTTGGGTTTCCTTTGATTGAGGCATTTCAATTAGATTGTTCTTTAATTTTTATATTGAAGAAAACCAAGAACACATTTGCTTGAATCTCCAAATGTTTCTTGAGATTTTCTTTGAATCTTCAAGTTTCCAAATTGAAGTTCTTGGATAATCACACTAAATCGAAGGTTCGATTCCCTTCTTCTAGCGCTAATTTGTTGGTGATCAAATTTAATCGGGTGGATTAATGACTGTTTTAGTTCGGTTTAAGATCACCAATCAATTTTGTGTGATTGATTACCACCGTAAATGGTAAATCGAGGATTCGGGATGTGGAAAGATTAACACGAAAGTCGAAATCGTATTAATTTAGTATGTGTGCACGTTTTAGTGTGTTAGTGTGTATTTTTGGGAGTGTTTATGAATTTGAACTTGTCTTTCTTAAGCTGGAGAACAACTATTTATAGTGACTAGCAAGCATGAGGTGTCTATGACTCTTGGTCTCCCTAGCCTGCATGCTTGACAAGTGTCCTTTGACCTTAGTTTGACCTTATCTAAGCTGAATCTTAGTTACAAAGTCTTCTTTGGTCTTATCTCGGACTTCATTGTTGTTCGCCCAGGTCGGCTTAGTTGATCCAGGATGGTTTTTTCATAAAAGTTGTTCGCCTTTTGAATGCATGGCTCAGAAGTTGTTCGTCTTTATGTTTTACACAGATTGGCGTTGGGATCTTAATCCTTTGTTCGTCGACACGCACCTCTTAGGTTGGTAGATGCACCACCTTTTATCAATGTTGTTCGTCATCAGTGACTTAGCAGAATGTTCATCTCTGGTCTTGGGCCTTAAAACCTGTTCGCCGATAAGCTGTTCGTCGTTGTAGTTGTTCGTCAGTTTATACACTCCCTGGATTAGTTTATGCACCCCGACTTGATTTTCTTTGTTGATCATTTTTAATTTGGAGTTGATTTCTCGTAATCCTTATTAAGGCTTTAATCTCTGTTTGCCAATCATCAACTTATGTTCGCCTATCAACACAAGGTCCTTTCCACGGTTCCCTTCCTGAACCCATGGTCAATCAGGAATTGGGAGAGGGTATCATACCAAGCTCTAGGAGCTTGCTTAAGTCCATAGAGTGTTTTCTTCAAGTGGTATACTCTATTTCCAACCTCAAACCCGGGAGGTTGTTCCACATATACCTCTTCATTGAGTACACTATTCAGGAAGGCACTCTTGACATCCATTTGATACACCTTAAACTTCTTGTATGTTGCATAAGCAAGGAACAACCTGATAGCTTCTAGCCTAGCCACTGTAGCAAAGGTCTCATCATAGTCTATTCCTTCAGACTGACAATACCCCTTTGCAACCAGCCTTGCCTTGTTCCTCACCATAACACCATTCTCATCTTTCTTATTCTTGAAGACCCATTTGGTACCAATCACACCTTGATGTTTAGGTCTATCTACCAGTTCCCAAACCTGATTCCTTGTGAACTGATTCAACTCCTCTTGCATGGCTATGATCCAGTTCGAGTCAGTGAGAGCTTCTTCAATGTTCAGAGGCTCTTGCTCAGAGAGAAAGCAACAGAACAGTGCGCTTTCACCATGGAACCGCCTGGTCCTGACTCCCTCAGTTGGATCACCAATGACATGGTCAATGGGATGGTCCTCTAGATATGTTCTCTTGCCTGGAGTTGTCCCTGATGTACCTGCAATGTTAGTATCAACAGGTTCTATGAACCCAGGGAATGAACAGAAGGGGGTGAACCTGAGTCTACACCAAAGGGATTTACAAGCTCAATATTAGGGACATTGATTCCTCCTTGATATGTTGACTCAGTGACCGTCTCAGCTGCGACCGCATCTTCATTGACGGTGCTTACCTCAGGTTGAGCCTGTTCCTCAGTCTGAGGCTCAACTGTCCATGATGCGTTAGGCTTAGGAGTGGCTCTTGTATCATCATCCTAATCTTCGTCATCATCCCAGCATGGAATTGGCACTGCCTTGACCTTGGGATCAGGTTGATTCTTCAAGCTCAGCCTTGTCACTCTCCTTGTGACCTCCTCAGAGTCAGGATCCAACACTTTTACCCTAGACTAAGTGACAGATTCATCAAACACAACATGTGATGATTCTTCCACAACAAGGGTCCTGCAATTGTAAATCCTGAAAGCTTTACTGACTTTAGAATATCCTAAGAATATTCCTTCATCGGATTTGCTATCAAAGGCTTTCAACTGGGTGTTCCCATTGTTGAGAATGAAGCACTTGCAACCAAATATATGGAAATAAGAGATACGAGGTTTCCTCTTGTTCCATGTCTCATATGGGGTCTGTGCATGTTGTTTGTTCAACATGGATCTATTCTGAGTGCAGTATGCAGTGTTGATTGCCTCAGCCCAGAATTTCTTGGGCAATCCTGACTCAGCCAGCATGGTCCTGGCAGCTTCCTTCGGTGTCATGTTCCTCCTTTCAGCGACACCGCTTTGTTGTGGGGTTCTAGATGCAGAAGTCTCATGAGCTATACCAAGTTCATTACAAAAGTAAAAAATGTATAAATTTATAAATTCAGTGCCCTTGTCAGATCTGATCTTAGTAATGGAATGATTCTTCTCATTGCTGAGTCTCCTGAGTAACTCTGGAAGCTTCACATGTGTTTCCTTCTTATTCAACAAGAAAATAACCCAAGTATATCTAGAATAATCATCAATAACCACAAGGGTATATTTCCTACCATTCATACTCACAGGTGTTACAGGGCCAAACAAATCCATGTGCAAGAGCTGAAGAACCCTGTCAGTTGAGAAGGTAGCTTTCTCTTTGAATGTAGCTCTGACCTGCTTTCCTTCCTGACAAGCCTTGCACACATGATCCTTGCTAAAAACTTCATTAGGTAAACCTTCTACAAGAGAAAGTCTAGAAATCTTGTTAAGAATCTTGAAGTTCAGATGGTTTAATCTTTTATGCCATAACCAACTGAGCTCTGAAGAGCTTTTAGCAACAAAACAAGTATTAGGAACTGTGCTGCTCCAATCAGCTAAATAAACATTACCTTTCCTAATACCTGAGAGAAGCACTTGTGTTGATTTGTCCTTAACTGAACATATATTCTATGAGAACTCAACACTGAAACCTTTGTCACAGAACTGACTCACTGACAACAGGTTATGCTTCAGTTCTTCAACAAAGGTCACATTCTCCACCCTGACTGTACCTATTTTCAAAACACCAAACCCTTTAGTAAAACCTTTTGAGTTATCACCAAAGGTTACCTGTGGACCATCTTTTGCTTGAAACTCATGAAGGAGACTCTTCATTCCAGTCATGTGCCTTGAGCACCCACTGTCTAGGTACCAAACAACTTTGATTGAGTCTCATCTCCTCTTGTTATGATCCACAGCCGCCTGCAAACAGATCAGGCTTTAGGCACCCATTGGGTGTTGGGTCCTATGGTGTCAGTTGTACCCTTCGGGGTCTAAACTTGCTTAACAACCCTGATTGCCTCAGAGTGGTAACTCTGTCTCCCTAAAACATCAACATACACGACTTTCTTCTTCTTAGCCTGAGATGAAGATGGTGTATGAGTGTCAGGCTTAGGAGTTGCAGTAGCCTGAGTGGTTGCCTTTTGGGCTGGCTTCCTGTTCTTCCTAGGCCTGGGTGCAGCAGGTCTTGAGGTTTGTTCCTGACGAGGGCCTTGCTTTCTATTCCCCCTGGGCAAGTGAGGGAACTGAAAGCAGTTATAGGCTTCAGGATGCCAAAACCATGGAGGTGATATCATGTCTGGCTTCCCTGAGGGTATTGCCATGCATGATAATACCCCTGTTGAGCAGTCTGAGTGCTCTTGGCCTGAGTCTTCCTCGGCTTACGCTGAGGTTTCTTCTGGCCTGAGCTCTCAGGGACCTCCTTAGGTTGTTTAGCCTTTCCCTTTGGCTTTGGCTTTACAACCTTTGGGTCAACCCTGTCTGTCTCAGTAGTTTCCTTACCCCTGTCAGTTTGGTGGGTTTCGAATACAACCTTCTTTGTACCCTTGCCTTCCTGAACAAACACTCTCTCAGTGTTGCTCCCTGAAGCAACATGAGTCTGACCTTGTGAGGATTTCTTAGGGACATATCCAAGCCCCTTTTTCTCATTCCAAAGCATCTGGCTGCTATATATTTCCTCTCTAGCCACTGAGAATTTATTCATTGCAACAACCTTTTGCTTAAGTGAGTCCTCACTCTTTTTTAGGATTTCATGCCTGGCAAAGAGGTCATCAAACTTACTCCTAAGTACTTTCAGCTCTTCCTTCCTGGCCAGCTCTTCATCAGCCAGTTCCTTCAGAATCTTCTCTCTTGGGAGATGCTCAGCATTGATCATGTCAATTTCCTGAGTTAGTCTCACAATTTGAGCTGACTCTTTAAGATCTGTCTGAGTTAACTGATCATTCAGGTTTTGAACTTCAGTACTCAGTTTCTTTTTCTCCCCAGCCAAGAAGACATTAGTCTCCTGTAGTCTGGAGAAATTAACCATCAATTGATCTAGACAGATCTGAAGTTTCATTTCTCTAACTGACTCTGAGCTTAGCTCAGGATTTCGACCACTATGTGAACCACACACAGAATTAGATGTTACCTCAGGCTCCTCCCTTGCCATAAGGCACAAATCATCGTACTCATCGTCGGAAAAGAGTTCAGGCAACCTCTCCTCAGGACCATCCGAGTCAGTAGCATCCTCAACGAGCATGGCTCTCCGGTTAGCATACCTCTGGTCTCTCTTGGCCCTCCTATCCTCTCTTTCCCGTGCACTCAGCTCTGGGCAATCGTACTAATAGTGCCTACTTTTGTTACAGTTGTAACATATTGCTTGCTCATCTCCTCTTTCCTTCCTTGGTTCAGGGTTCCTTCTTGAGTCAGGTTCCCTTGGTCTTGATAAGCTTTCATTCTTCCCCGAGTGCCTATCATCACGAGTACGTCTTTGGTCCACATCTCTTCGATCGGGTTTCGAGTCTAAATATCTCATTTCATCACCACGATCATGTCTCTGGTCAGTGTTTCGTCGTTCTTCATATCTTCTAGAACTTTGGTGGCTTCCTTCAGTTTTCCTGTCACGATTATCCTGATAATACTTTTTATAACGACCAAACTTGTCAAATCGTCTGGCCATCATGTTGTATTCCTCAGCTAGCTCTTCTCTGCTCATCTTCATTAGTGACTTTGATGAAGATTCGACAGGCTCTGACTTGTCTTTGAAAGCCACACTTTTCTCTGGAACTTTCTCTTCCTCTTCAAGAACTACTTTCTTCTTTCTCTTGTTCAGATCATATTCCAAAGCTTTGAGCTCTGAAAAAAGTAAAGCAGAAGTTATATTACTCATATCCTGAGTGTTTTTCAACATAATAACACTATTATCCCATCTCTCAGGAAGGACATTCAGGATCTTTGAGGCAACTTCTCTCTTGGGAACATCTTTCCCAAGCATCACAAGCTCATTCATCATCTTGATGAATCTTGACTCCAATTGATCAATGGATTCCTCAGGCAGCATCTCGAAAGCTTCAAACTTCTGAATGACAATATTCCTCTTGTTCTCCTTTATCTTTTCTTTTTTTTATCGGTAAATGTTAGTTGTTAGTAGTTAGATTAGTTCACCAAATCCCCCTAAACTCCAAGAAATCTCCAAGCCACCTTATAACTCCAATAATTCATTCCCGAAAGGAATTAAACCCGGGTCATTCACTAGAGTGAGGAGCCCAGTGGCCAAGTGGGCTAAGCCACCTGGTTTCTCCTTTATCTTTTCTGAACCTTCACACATCTGATTCAGCTCATCCCAGACCTCCTTTGCCGTAGTGAAGTGCATCAGTCTAGCTGACTCCTCGAAAGGTACCGTATGCAGGATGATATTCTTGGCCACCTTGTCCAATCCTATCATCTTTATCTCATCACTGGTCAGCTGGCTCCTCTCCTTCAGAACCTGTTCACCAATAGGGAGATGATTATACCCAAGTCCTCTGACATTAGGGATAATGATCTTAATAGGTCCTTCCTTGATGACACGCGACATCTGGTCATGGATAGCCTCTAGATGTGCTTTCAATCTGAATCTCCAGTAGACAAAGTTAGAAATAGAGAATTCAGGCAATGAAGCTTCAAGTCTCCTCGAAGTCATGATGCAGAGTTTTCAAAGAATGCAAACACAGATCTGTTCAGTGACCACCAATAGTTTCTCCTTTGAAACTATTAGTATATAAAGTCAGTAGTCTTTTGAACCACTGCTTTGATACCACCTGTTGGTCCCGGTACAAGACTGAGTGATACGTGTATGGGGGGAATACACGTATATAATTTTTTCTTTCTTAAAACCTTACTGAGTCCCCTTACTCAGAGTGATGTTGAACACTGAGCAGATAATACACCTACTAACAGCACTGAGTGCAAGTCATGGCTACACTATCTCCTTATGTTCAGTGCGGAATGTGTGAGCCCTGGAAGATTAAAGTCTTGTTTAATGTTTTCTTTCTAAAAACTTGATTCCCTTTTTATGAAGCTGTGATTAGAAGGGCAGTGCACTGAGTTAATGAGTCAGGCTAATTAATTTAGCACTGATAAGATATGCAATGAATGACTTAGCAATATATCAATAAAAAGCAATAATCAAAGCAGTAAAAACTCAGAGAGATAACAAGGTTCAGAGACTCAAGCTCCTACGTCCACGGTCCTGATTGAATAGGAAATCCACTAAGGATTTGCTTGTTTTTAACGTTCCAAGATGCACCCAGATCAGACTCCTCACGATCCTTCCTTCTAACTCACTCAACTAAACTTAACCAACAAACCTAACTGAGAGGGTTTTGGCTTCAGTTTGGATTCCAACTAGGTGTGATTATCCTTACAAGACAAAGTTATGCTAAGAACTGGATAATAACTCTAAGCTTAAGATATGACTAGGTTGATTAGGCGTGAAATTGTTATGATTTATAGCTTATTTTACCCGTATTTTGAGTGAATTCGATGAGTATTTAGAGTCAATTGAGTACTATTTTCATAAACTGATGAATTTGCCTCTTTGATGCTCATAGATGGATAAAGGGTGAAAAATGGAGTTCGTAGGACTTTGAATCGACTCAAAGGGATACCCGGATGAGAAGATATGGAAGAAATACAAAAGGTATTAGTTCGTGCAAAGAAAAGTATCACTTGGCTCAAAGTTGGAGATGCTCGAGCACCACCGCTCAAGAAAGAGGAGGGTCGAGCGCATCTTAGGCTTTGGAAGAAGAGGCGCTCGACTAGGCTGAGGTCGAGCACTACCGCTCGACCATAAGAACCATTCGACCAGTTCCACTCGAGCGCACCCATTCGACCAAGTGTATCATTCGATCACTTTTGGTCGAGTGCCACCGCTCGACCAGTGAGGGGTCGAGTGCTCTGAACGCTCTGGAAAGAAAGACCACTCGACCACAAGGGGGTCGATTGCCACCGCTCGACCATACCCCAAAGTTGCGCGATTTTGGCCTTTTTTACCCGTTTTCGGCCCGTTGCTTATAAATACCCTATCTCAAGCTCGTTTTTAGGGACCCTTTGATCCCGTTTCATATTTTTGCATACTTAGAGCTTGGTAGAGAGACTTTGGAGAGTTTCATACTTGTAACCGAGGTTTTGATCTTACGAATTCTTAGTTTAGTTACTTTTTTTGAATCTTTTCATTTAATTCTTTCGTTCTTGAACCTTTGAGATTTCTAAACCCTACTTTACTAGAATTATTGAGATTTTGAGATATTCTTTTATTTATGCTTTCTAATTCTTTTGATTATTCAATTATGCAAATGTTCATCGCTCTTGTGATTATTTTCGTTCTTCAATTACCATGTTAGGCTAGAACCCTTGCATGCTTGGGGTAGGATGAACTCGTAAAAGAAGGGTGTTGGTACATAATTAGGATAATTCGTGATGGTTAGTGCTAGTTCTCTTAATTAATTGAATTCTTAAAATAACTCTAGAATTACCTTGGAATTGAGTACGAAATTTATTAGAGAGAGGACGATCTTATCACTCTTTAGTAATGAATAGGCTAAACGGTAGGGTTATAGAAGGGGTTTATAACTTGTCGGTTTATCTAGGGAGGACGACCGCATCACCTTGGGTAAATAAGGGTCTCATTAATTAAGCATAATCCATATAACTTGTTTAGTGGGTTGTGAAGTAGGTTGATATGACGAAGTATTAGGGTTAATTCTTGTGCTTTTAGTCTTTTAATCTAGTGCTAGATTAGGGAAGTTGATTGCCTAGTTTTAGTACACTTAGGATTAATACTTGCACATCACGGTTATTTTAATTATCGTATCAGCTCCGTTAGTATACGTAGGGATTCCTATCCTGAGCATCATCCTCTCGTATTTGATTAAAACCTAAGTTATTTGTTTAATTTCATAATTTGCATTAATAGAAGTAGACTTTAGAGTAGTTTAATTCCATTCCTAAAACCGTACATCCATTCATATTAACTACAACGCGTAGATCTCCAGGGCTCTATTCGCATACATATCTTCCCTTGGGTACGATATACTTGGTCCTTATACTTGCTAATACTACTGTGATCTCATACTCTTGTGGGGTAACTACTAGTATAACTAGTATTTTGCATTCAAGTCAATGGCGCCGTTGCCGGGGAATGGTGATGTATGTCCATTGAGTAGGTCTTGGAGATAGTTTAGTAGTTAGTAGTGAGTGCTTTTACTTTTCTATTTTATTAGTAGTCATCAGGCAGTTGCATTTTGATATTTCTTTTGGTGTTTCAGGTATATAAAAACTCACTCACAAGGAGAATCGAGCGAAGACCGAACAAAGTTAGACTCTGAGATAATCGCCAGAAGAAATAGAGCCTTCTATCGAAGGATGAACAATCCCGGTGGAGACGATCCAAACATGGACTTAGGGAATGAGTTGTATGCAGCAACTGTAGCTAAGTACAATCAGGTAGTGGAACGGGTTGAGGGAGCTGAAGGAAATGGAAGTCAGAATCAAGTCCCTTCAAGGGAAAGCCAGAGCCAAAACCCGGTCCCACAACATCAAAAAAATCCAGCTCAAAACCAAGTCCCAAATTCTCTAAACAACCCTGTCTACCCACAAAACAACCCACCTTACCCCTACCAGTATCCATCATACCCGTATCCACCATACTACCCTCCACACCCTACTTATAACCAACCTCCTATTCCGCAAGTACCTCTACCACCAGTTTGTCCTCAGCACGTTCCTCAAAACACTGATCCTGGTATGGCAATCAGATGAGGGTTTGAGGCGCAGCCTCAATGGTACTATGATGGTGTAGCAATGCCACTAGTGGAAGTGAACAACTTTTCTATCTCCCCAGGGATCCTAAAGATGCTTGTTGAGAACCAATTTAAAGGGGAGGTCGGGAAGGATAATCCTCACTCACTTGAGGAATTTTCTGATGATAGCCTTAACTTTCAACCATAATGGCATGTCTGAAGATGCCAAGAGGCTCAGGTTGTTCCAGTTCTCTCTAACAGAAATAGCTAAGGAGTGGTATGATAACACGCTCCCAAGGGAAGGTGTAACCACATGTGCCGAGCTCGAGCGTCTATTCCTCGAGCGATTCTACCCTCTGTCTAGAATAATCAAAGTAAGGCTAGAGATCTCATCTTTCAAGCAGAAGTCAGGAGAGAAATTACGTCAGGCTTGGGAGAGATTTTCTAATATGCTAATTGATTGCCCGCAGCATGGGTACAACAATGGTGATATAATGACTTATTTCTACTGTGGAGCCAGCAAGGTGGCTCAAGACCACCTCGATGCATGTGCTAGTGGAGCGTTCCTGAATTGTAGTGCAGCTCGATGCAGAGAGATAGTTGAAAACATTGTCAAGAATGCGGACAATGGAATGAGGCACAAGAGTTTCAGCGAGCTTATCAGATGGAAGAGAGTGAGGGTACTAGAAAGCTGTTGATGGTAATGATGGAGAAGATCAACAATCTAGAGGTTGGACAAAATCTGAGTGGAGGGAATACTGTAGTGAGTGAGAAAGTGGATCAGCCAGGATGCCAGCAAGAGGTGGCCAACTATATGGGAGGGCCTAATTATAATCGAAATGGCTATCAAGGTGGAAATTATCAAGGGCGGCCAACTTATGGTCAACCGTTTGTACCACCGGATCCATAGCCTCCGCAGAATCAATGGAGGAATACTCAGGGGTATCAAAGAGGCCAGCAGCCTCCTCAGAATCAATGGAGGAAGAATGAAAATTTCTCTTATAGTAATCCGAGAGCGGGGATAACTGTACCTCCAAATGTCGACCCTGGCTCATAGTTCATTCAATGGAATACAGAATAACTCTCTAACTCTAGAAACACTTGGGAAATTAAAGGTTGTTCGAGTGATTCTATGAATGCAGGTTGCTTTGAGCACTTGAGAGTTTGAGTAATTTCAGGCTTCGAAATTTCCCGTAACCTTGCTTGGGTTCAAGGTCTTCTGTTTTTATAGCCAACTTTGAAAACTATCTGTTGGAAGAGATAGCCTTCTAGGTTGTCTTCAGTAGGATTCTTCAACGGACATAATCTCCATGCAGCAGCCGTCCTTGCATGCATTTGGTAAATGCATGCCCGTTGAACTGTGCAGGGATGTCAGGTTCAGGCCAGTGTTCATACATAACTTGGCACTCTCTGATTGGTCCACATAATCAGGTAGATGAGAATGTCAGAACTCATTCTTCAGTTCAGTCTTGTCTTTACTAAGTTCAGGTTTGTCCTCATCTACGTACGTTTTCCGGTGCTGACATTCCTTTTGACTTGCTTGGATCCCACTTCAAGTCTTTTCCCAAATACTCAGTATGATCTTGTTCCCCCCAGGCTGAGTTAGCAATGATCTCAGGATCATGCTCTTCATCAGCCAACTTAGATGAACTGCCATAAGTTCAGGATGGTGCTCTTGTGTCTTCAGGCTTCAGTCTTGATTGCCAACAATGAGTACTCCTCTCATTGTGTACCTGTAAATGTAAAATAAACTAACTTACAAACCTAACCAAGACTAGTCTGACTATTACAACACTTAGGCAACTCATCTTTTCAGGGTCTTTGGAATCTAATCAAAACTGACATTGTCCCAACAAGGATCATATCTAAATCTGCTATTTATATTCTGAGATTTAGTTTGATTGAAACTTGTTCTTCTTTCAGAAACTTGAGGTGAATTATTGATCTGAACTTTAGGTTGAGCAATACCTTTAGCATTGTTCATTTTCATCTTAAGAAACTTATTAAATTGTTTAGATAAGAAAGCAATGTTGTCTGAATTGTCAAGACACAAACTGACAACATCATCATCATTATCAAATTTAATTTCAGTAATATAAGAAGTCTTTTCATAATTAGAAGAAATACTACCTTTGAACATAACAACCTTTTTATCATCTTTTGAATCTTCAGCTTGTGTTATATCCATTTCATATGTTTTTAGGATACTTACAAGTTCATTTTGAGACATGTTATCTGTATCTTTAGCTTCCTCAATAAAACATATCTTAGAATAAAATCTGTTAGGTACAGTTCTAAGAATTTTGTGTACTAACCTGGTATTGGAGATAGGATCTTCAAGAGCATGAGCTTCATTTGCAATCTCACTAATTCTTTTATTGTAGGATGAGATTGTTTCATCTTCTTTCATCCTCATGTTCTCAAACTTTATCCCAAGTATTGATAGACGAACAACTAATGTTATTTGGCAAACAAGAATTGAGGCGTAAATGAAGATTATGAGGAATAATACTTAAACCAGAGATGACTAGCAAGAATAATAAAAAGGGGGTGCATAAATCAATCCAGGAAGTGTATTATTTGACGAACAACATTATGACGAACAACTTTTTGGCAAACAAGTCCTAAGATCTGAGGTCAGATATGAACCCTATGCCGGGTCATGGATGACGAGCAATAATATTAAAAGGTGGTGTGCTCAATAGTTTATGGAGTATACAACGCTCATCAGCCTTACATCAAACCAATACCTGACGAACAAATATTAAAGATCTAGAGGCACACCTGCATCAAACCTACGGGCGAACAACTTATGAACCATATAACCAAGAAGCGAATAACTAATATAGAAGTTGATCAAGGGTCGAATCCCCCAAGCAAATGATGGCGAACAACTACGGACACGTGATAAGATCAAACGCAAGACTTTGTAACTAAGTTTCAGCTTAGATAAGGTCAAATGTGGTCAAAAGGACACATGTCAAGCATGCAAGCTTGGTGTCCAAGAGTGACTTGAAGCGAATTACACTAACTTCTACTAGTCGCTTCCCGCAAGCGAACGGGTTCACTATAGTATGAGTAAGTATAACGGCCAAGTATATCGAACCCACGAGATGGCGTGTATGCGAATAGATCCCTGAAGATCTACGCGTCGTAGCTAATATGAGTGTAATGTTTTTGGGTTTTTTGAAAGATTAATTAAAACAACTATAATAAACTAATTATACTAACGAACTAAAGAAGACGAATTAACTACGGGTTGTTTTCAAGTAAGAGATGGTGATGCTTAGGATAAGAATCCCTACGTATACTAACGGAGCAGGTACATAATCAAAATAACTGTGACGCGCCAGAAATAACCTAAGTACAAGAATGCAAGGTGAAAGCTCAAGATTTTAAACCCTAATACTTTACCCTAACCCTCGACTTCACTAATCCACTAACAAGTTAATAGATTGTGCTTAATTAATGAGACCCTAATTTAACTAAGGTGATGCGGTCGTCCTCCTTCGCTAAACTGGTAGATGAATTAACCTTTTCTAAACCCTCTAGTTAAGTCTACTCGTTGTTAAAGAGTGATACGGTCGTCCTCTCTCTAACACCTTTCGAACGAAATTCTAAAGTAAAGTCTAGATTAATTTTGAGAATTCATTAATCAAGAGAATTAAAACCTAACATCACAAGTTACCCTAATTACGTACCCACAACCTACTTCTACGAGTTCATCTTACCCCAAGCATGCAAGGGTTTTAGCTAGACATAGGTTTAACGTAAATAACAGCATTGAATAAGCAACGAACATAAACATGATAAATAAGACGAAGAAGAGATGAAACATAAACTAGGGTTTTCCGAAATAAAAGAATAAACTTGAAATTAACTCAATAAAAGAAATCTCAACGTGTTCAACAACGAAATATAAAGAAAAGAAACTAAAAAGTAAAATCGTAATTCGAATTCGTAATGAAAACCTCAAAAAACCGTAAAAGTAAACTTGCTCGTCTCTTCTCCTCTTCCTCTCTCTCAAAACTCAGTCTCCAAATGTTGTATGGTATCAAGTGGTTGTAAAAAACGTGTTTGGAAAGGGTATATATAAGCAACGGGTCGAATCGGGAGTTAATGGGCCAAAAACACGACAGGTCGTGCACTTACTCGTGCACTAGTGCACGAGTAGTGTGTGGTCGAGCACTCCGAAACTAACAGAACCCCAAAAGTGCTCGAGTAGTCGAGCTCGTGCACTAGTGCACGACTTGCTTCTGCTCGAGCACTATGCACGACTGACTCGTGCACTCAGTGCACGACCCACTTCAGCTCGAGCACTATGCACGACCTGCTCGAGCACTAGTGCTCGAGCTCTTCTAGCTTGTGCACTCCAATGATATTTTTGCTCCCTCGAACTAGTACTTTTCGTATTTCTTCGATATCTTCTCATCCGGGCGTCCGTTTGAGTCGATTCAAAGTCCTACGAACTCCTCTTTTCGCCCTCTATCCATCTATGAGCATCAAAGAGACAAATTCATTAGTTTATGAAAATGATACTCAAATAACTCTAAATACTCACAAAATCACCCAAAACTAGGGCATTTCGAGTGACGAATCATGACAATTTCACGCCTAATCAACCCCCCCAAACTTACCATGTTGCTTGTCCTCAAGCAACGAAATAATAAGTCAAGTGAAATTGTTAGGAATGAGTCAAAGAATCAAATCATGCAAGCAAATGAACTCGAGCTTCAAAGATGCATCACAAGTATACTCACTCACCTTCCTTCATCATACTCATGCAACAACATCAAGAATCACCAAAATCAAACATGGATGTGCACTCTACGATGTGTTTCTCTCCCTCACAAGTGTATAACAATGATCAAGGGACTCACTCAAATAATCAATCACACAAATTGGCAACCATAGGCTTGTAAGTGCTATTAACTTCGACCGTACTCTAGAAATCAATGCCGAATCAAAAAGGACTTTTCAAAAGGTTGTAATGTAGGCTCTTTGGACAGGTGGGATGACAATTTAGGGTAAAGTGACTAAAGTGAATGGAGAATAGAAAATCAAACTTTGGCACTTCGAGATTAGGAACAGAATACTTCAAACATGTTCAATCAACACCCTTTCAATTCCATCTCTCAATACTTCAATTTTTTTCTTTCTCACTCTTTTCATTTTTTTTCAATCACTTCATTTTTTTTTCTTTTTTTTTTGCACAAACACATGAGCTCATTTTTTTTTCTCTTTTTCCCACATCTCATATCTTCATCACTCCTTCTTCTCATATTCACTCAACAAACAACCTTTTCCCTTTTCAACTCAATTCAATCCCTTCACATTCACACTTTCCTATTCTCCACTCAAATTGGGACAAAAAGGCTTAGGAATTGGAATAGTGTTCATATGTGCTAGCAAATAAAATAGGCTTTAGGCTCAAAGGGGCTAACAAGGGATTCAATGTCATTGGTAAGGAAAATTTTGGCTAAGTGACTCAATAAAATCAAAGATGGCCTAAGATCCTATTCGGCATATCAAACTAGACACAATCAAGAAGCAAAAGCACACACAAGTTCTAGCATCCTCTAAGGTGATGATTCACTCACAAACGAAGAGATTCATTCATATATCGAAATCTCATAAGGCTCAAATCTCACGGCTTTCACATCCATGCTAGTCCTAGTGAATTCTCACTCTCATCACACAAGTACTCAAAAGAAAAATTCACAAGCATACAAGTTCTATCTCAAATCCACTCTAGCTCAAACACTCACACAAAAGAGTCCCTAACTCCAATCCACAATTCTACTCTACTCATCACTTCATACTCAAGAATGACAACTAACAAGTAGAGAGGGTTAACAAGCATGAAATAAATCAGAAACCTCAATGAGTTCGACAACAATTACAACCCGAAATTTTAAATAACAAATCCATCACAATCCCCATAACCACATCACACCACTTAAACAATAAAGCTCACACTCACAAGCAAAATAAGAAAAGAAAAGGAAAGATAAAGATAAGAAAAAGGAGCAGAAACTGGGGGAAACCCCATGATCATCAAGCACCAGGGGGCGGTGGTGGGCGATAGCTAGGATGGTCCAATCCTAAATGGGAGACAAAGAGTGCCTCCATCCATCTCTTCAAATCTGAAACCTCAGATCGAACCTCATGAAACTGCCCTTGCATAGCCGTGGCTTCTGTGTACCACTGATTTTGAGTGGTGCGAAGCTCCGTAACATCAGTCCTCAAGCTTTGAATATCGGTTCGCATTCCATCCCACTCTAGCTGGCTCGGGTACCACAGCACGGGAGTAGACACCTCAGGTGTTCCAAACTCCATCTCTTGAGGTCCTTGACCTCCTTCACCCATATTAGCCTCAGCCTCATCCGCAGTATTTCCTCCTTCTTCATATTCATCTTCCTCTTCCTCCATAAGGTCTTGGAGTCCACTCGTTTCTGCTCCGCTCATTCCGGCTCCACTCCTAAACCTCTTCTTCGACCGCTGATCCCATAAGCCGCAGCTCTCCAATCTTTCTCTGAATTTCTTTATTTCCTTGATGTGATGTGGGCCATCCATCTGAATATTTTCCTTCTTCAGATTTCTCAGGGTCACCAACTTTTCATTCGGCATAGGGAACAACTCATCATCTCTGAGTCTCATGCAATACTTTCCGGCCCATTGCTCACACATCCATGTGTGATACATGTGCTCAAAGTCGATATCTCTTCCATCGATAGGACCTGCACTCGGTCTAATTTCCAGGTTCTCCAAGAGTGCACAAATAAGGCCTCCTCCACGTATCCTTGAAGTCTTCCTTCCGCACTTGTATGGTGCCTGAATCTGCATCTCTAGGAAATCTTTTCCAAAATCGTGCACCCTTTTATTGAGCAAGCACCACAGTCCATACAACTCCCTCGAGGTCACCGTCCCTGTCTCAGACCTCGCATAGATGGTGTTCCCTAAAATCCTTTCAAGGTATCGGATTACCGGATTTCTGATTGAAGAAGCTCTAGCCGTCCTTGAAGAGTACTTTCCAGCCAAACCTCCTGTGATGAGCTGCCATAATTGATCAGCCTTGAACCTCCCCGATTTTGTGTTTCTTTCGTTAGGTTGGGGTAGGTGTAGGGCTGTGTTCACCATTCCGATCTCATAAGCTCGCCACTCGTTACGTATCATGAACCGAAACATTCCATCTCCTTGCATCTTTACTGAGGCCAAGAATTGCTCCACCAAATCCTCGTGTGTCTTCATCGAGATTAAGATTGCATAAAATTCCAGCATTTGGTTCTTTTCAAAAATCCTCTTGATCTCCTCCTCGATCCCCAATTGCTGCATAAATTCAACACAAGGTCGTCGGGTCTTTTCTACTTTCCCAGCAATCAAATTCCATCTGTAGGCATGAGCAAACCATCTTTCTCCATATGTCAGATTATCCCATCGAGACGGCATCAATTGTCTCCTTGTCAACTCAGCAGTCAATGCTTCTAACTCATCCCCCTCGACGAACCTATCCTCGAACTTCTTAGGAGGGGCCATTTCCTGAGCGTCACAACAATTCACCGACCAAATTCACAAAAAAAAAATGATAAACTCACTCAATTCAAACACACACCTTTCAAGCTAAAAAACGAGTAATCCAAATCAATTCACAATGCATAATACTTCTCAAGATCAAACCAATTCTCAAAAAGTCTTAATTTACTTTCTTTAAGCTTCCCTATCCAAGTTCTCAAGCAACCAACACTTAAGCCATGCTTTTCATTCAAAGTACTCAAATACTCAACAATTAATTCCCCCATTCCAACCCAAAAATGCCTATAACCAAGTCTATCATGAAGTAACATTACACAAATTATGCAATTTACATGCTCAAGACTCAATTCATACTCAATCATGCTCAATACCTTCTCAATTTGTACCAATTTCAACTCAATATGCCAAACCCACTTCCTTTTCTCAAATTCCTACTTTCTCACTCTAGAATTTCACCTATTCTACTCATTCAATTCCAAAATTGAGAGTTAAATAAGCAAACCCATAGCAAATTATCAACATTCATTCAAAAGGAAACAAGAATCAACAAGTTTGGCACAAAATCCCCAAAAATTTGAACATGCTCATGACCCTAATTTCTATACTCAAATCATGCCAAATTCAACCCTAACTACGAATTGAATGAGATAATGGGAGAATTGTTTACCTTTTGGTTGAAGAACCCGGATGAAATTGGACGAAAATGAAAGATTGAAGGTGGAAGGAATGAATTCGTGTGTTTTTCGCCCCTCAAGTGTGTGAATTTGTATGAAAAGTGTGTTTATAGAGTGAAAAAAATCGAGTGAAGGGCTTTGGACTCAAAATCCGCGTCTGGTCGTGCACTACTCGAGCACTAGTGCACGAGTAGTGTGTGGTCGAGCACTCCGAAACTAACAGACCCCAAAAAGTGCTCGAGTAGTCGAGCTCGTGCACTAGTGCACGACTTGCTCCTGCTCGAGCACTATGCACGACTGACTCGTGCACTCAGTGCACGACCCACTTCAGCTCGAGCACTATGCACGACTAACTCGAGCACAATGTGCACGAGTAAGAGTGCTCGAGCAACTTCACTTCCCAAACTCGAATTTCACCCTTTTCGCACCAAAATGCTAGAATTTACGACCAACACGAGTACTAACCTGGATAACTCCTCAATTTAAGCCAGGTCGCTCATTCGATCGAGGAGTTGGGGTCTCTTCCAACGTGCAATTCACCAATCCAATTCAAGTCGAACTTAAGCAACCACACTCAATTCGATCCATCCTCACTCAAACATCGATATTTTCGAAAAATTTGACCAATTTTTCATTAGAATTTCATGTACGAACTCGAAGTACGAATACACACCCCCCAAACTTTGTTCTTGCTACGCAATAACAAAGTTTGAAAAGAATGAGTACGTACGAGTAAGTACACCAAATTCTTTTGAACTCGACTCACTATCAATGCAAAGTAACGAACAAAAAGAAACATCACCCCCCCAAACTTTGACTTCGCAAAGAGGTCGACGTTTGGGGTTCGGTTTACCTCAACTCCAAAAATCGAATGATCTCATACTCGAACGTGTTCAACTTCATGTCTTTCTTCCTTAAGCTCTCTTACTCCGATCAATCTCCACTAAGCAAGCCTATACCAAATACTTTAACACACGAGGTTAACACTTACGAATCACAAAAACGACTAAAAATAAGAAAACACATACAAACACGTAAAAATGGGTTGCCTCCCATTAAGCGCTAGTTTTACGGTCCTAATGCCGGACCGAGCTCGACGGAGCTCACGGGACTTGAGAATCTAAAATACCTCCCTTATTCTCATAAGAGAAGTTAAAGAATTTCTTCACTCGATGCTCGTTCACCATAAATCTCTCTCCATCATCCTTCTCGACTTCAAGGAATCCACTCTTGTGCACTCCCCTCACAATATACGGCCAGTTCCACTTGGACTTAAGCTTTCCACCAAATAGCTTTATCCTTGAATTGAAAACGAGGACTTGATCACCCACTTTGAACTCCTTTTTCCTCAATCGTGCATCATGGCACTTCTTAGTCTTCTCCTTGAAAATTCGGGCATTCTCGTAGGCACTGTCTCGAAACTCCTCCAACTCATGCAATTGGAGTAATCTCTTCTCACCAACCAAATCACTATCAAAATTCAGCTTCTTTATCGCCCAATATGCCTTATGTTCCAACTCCACGGGCAAGTGACATGCCTTTCCAAAAACCAATTGATATGGTGACATACCAAGAGGAGTTTTGAAAGTTGTCCTATATGCCCAAAGTGCATCATCCAACTTCATTGCCCAATCTTTCCTACTTATGCTCACCGTCTTCTCAAGGTTCTCCTTGATTTGACGGTTAGAAACCTCTGCAAGTCCGTTAGATTGAGGATGATAAGCAGTAGAGATTCGATGACTTACCTCGTATTTTGACAGCAGCTTTTCCATCCATTTGTTCACGAAATGACTTCCCCCATCACTTACCAAAGCTCTTGGAACTCCATATCTTGCAAAGATGTTCTTTCTCAAGAACTCGATAACCACTCAGGAATCGTTCACTCGAGTCGAGACAGCTTCAATCCACTTCGAGACGTAATCAACGCATACGAGAATGTACAAGAATCCATTGCTAGGAGGAAATGGGCCCATGAAATCAATCCCCCATACGTCGAATATCTCAACTTCCATGAACACATGCATCGGCATCTCGTCCCTCTTGGTAATGGAGCCGAATCTTTGGCACTTCTCACACCTCTTAACCCATTCCATGCAATCTCTCAATAGAGTTGGCCAATAAAAACCGGATTGGAGGACTTTTCTTCCGGTCTTCTCTCCACCCAAATGTCCTCCACATGGCAAGGCGTGACAATGCCTTATGATATCACTCCACTCCTCCTCTGGCACACACCTTCTCAATACATAATCAATCCCTCTTTTGAACAAGTAGGGATCATCCCAAATAAACTCCCGAACTTTCTTCAAAAATGCCTTCCGATGCACCGAGTCTATCTCAGCGGACAATTCTCCACTTGCTAAATAGTTAGCATAATCTGCAAACCAAGGCGCCTTCCCTTCAACTCGATACACAGGGATGTCTCCTAAGCCAAAGAGCTTCTCATCCGGAAATTCATCGTTCACCTCTCGATCCTCCACGGTGTTCTCCTTGGTGAGCTCCAATCTCGAGAGGTGATCTGCTATCACATTCTCGCATCCCTTCTTGTCTCGAATCTCTACATCAAACTCCTGGAGTAGCAAAATCCATCGAATGAGACGGGGTTTTGCATCCTTCTTACTCATAAGATACCGAATCGCTGCGTGGTCCGTATATACAATTGTTTTCGTCCCTACTAGGTAGGGTCGAAATTTATCAAAGGCATACACGACCGCCAACAGCTCCTTTTCGGTCGTAGTGTAATTCACTTAAGCAGAATTCAGCATCTTTGAGGTATAGTAAATAGCGTGAAAATTCTTCTCACGAATTTGCCCCAAAGCAACCCCCATCGCATAATCACTGGCATCACACATCAGCACGAACGGACTAGACCAATCCGGTGTCACAAGTATTGGGGCATTCACCAACGCTTCCTTCAACCTATTAAAAGCCACTAAACACTCATTAGTAAACTCAAAGGCGACTTCTTTTTCAAGAAGCCGCAAAAGTGGTTTAGCTATTTGTGAAAAGTCTTTGATGAAGCGTCTATAAAAACCCGCATATCCTAAAAATGACCGAATTCCTTTCTCGGTCGAAGGTGGTGGAAGCTTCTCAATAGCAATCACTTTCGCCTTGTCAACTTGGATACCTTTCGAGGACACATGATGTCCAAGAACAATACCCTCTCTCACCATGAAGTGGCACTTCTCCCAATTAAGCACTAAGTCCGTCTCTTCACACCTGCTCAACACGACTTCAAGATTGATTAGACATTTATCAAACGACTCCTCGTAGACGGAGAAGTCGTCCATGAAAACCTCCATAATCCTCTCAATCAAACCATGAAAAATCGCCATCATACACCTTTGAAAGGTGGCGGGTGCATTACACAACCCAAACGGCATCCTCCTAAAAGCAAAAGTCCCATAGTAGCAGGTGAAGGTGGTTTTCTCTTGATCCTCGGGGGCTATCATGATCTGATTGTACCCCGAGTATCCATCTAAGAAACAGTAATACTCAAAACCACCTAATCTATCAATCATTTGATCAAGGAACGGTAAAGGAAAGTGATCCTTACACGTTGCCTTATTCAACTCCCTATAATCTACACAAACACGCCAACCCGTCACTAATCTAGTGGCTACCAATTCATTAGACTCCATCTTAATTACAGTGGTACCCCCCTTCTTAGCAACTACGTGTAACAGACTCACCCATGGACTATCAGAAATAGCAAAGATCATGTTGCTATCTAACAACTTCAAAACTTCCTTATGAATCACCTCTTGAATTACCGGATTAACTCTACGCTGATTTTGCACTATCAGTTTCCTACCCTCTTCTAATCTAATCCTATGCATGCAAATCGAGGGGCTAATCCCTTAATATCCGCGATCGACCATCCTATAGCAGATTTGTGCTTACGAAGCACCACTAAAAGTCTCTCTAGCTGATCATCAGATAAAAGGGCGGATACAATTACCAGATATTTGTCGGTCTCATCCAAGTAAGCGTACTTGAGGTGATCGGGAAGTGACTTCAACTCCTTTTTCGCTTCCAATGGTGGTGCTTTATCGAACATCTTCTTGAAGGTTGACTCCTCGACCTCCAAGTCGTCCTCATCCTCTACTTTCTTCAACTCCAAGAACTTGACATCTTCATTGTCTTCCAAGCTGTCAAAATAATCAAGATCATAAGAATCATAAGATAGATCCTCGAGGACAGGATAATCAAACTGATGCACATAGAAAGAGCAAGGGTCTAAGAGTGTGTCTTCAACACAAGTGTCCGTGATGTCAATGAAGTGGCAACTCTCATCTCCCATGGGGTATTTCATAGCCTCGTAAATAGCTATCTTCACTTCTTGATCATCAACCTTGACCGTGATCTTCCCATTCGCTACGTCAAGCACCATCCCAGAAGTAGCTAAAAACGGCCTCCCTAAAATCAGCGGGACATGCTCATCCTCTTCCATCTCGAGTACTACGAAGTCGGCGGGAAAAACGTGATTCTCCACCGTCACTAGAACATCCTCCACTACTCCTTGAGGTCTCGTGATGGACCTATCAGCAAGCTGGAGCGTCATCATCGTGGGTTGGAGTTCGCCCACCTCTAACTTCTTGAACAGCGAAAGAGGCATCAAATTGATGCTCGCCCCGAGATCACACAATGCTCCTTTCTTGATCCCGTTCCCGATATCACATAGAATGGTGAAGCTCTCGGGATCCTTCATCTTTGGAGGAAGCGCCTTGTGCACCATCGCACTCACCTCGTGGTTCAAGTGCACTAACTCAGGTTCGTCTACTCTCCGTCTCTTCGCTATCAAGTCCTTCAGGAACTTGGCGTAATTAGGCATCTGTTCCAAAGCATCATAAAAAGGAATGTTAATATGTAGCTTTTTAAAAACATCAAGGAATTTAGCAAACTTCTCATCAAACTTCTTTTTCATGAAGCGTTGTGGATACGGGACGGGTATCACAGATTTGGGTACCCCTCATTCATCTTTCTCCGTCTCTTTTGCATTCTTCCTTGCTTCCTTTGCCTTCTTCCACTTTGGAATTCTCTCGATCTCCTCTATCTCCTCTTCATGCTCTTTGCTCTCATGGGACTCATCCACATCTTTCCTCTTCTCAATCCCTTCACTTTCAATCCCCTTCTCAACTCCTACCTCCTCAATCTCATCTCTAACTGCCTCAGGCTCTTTTCCTTCTATCTCAACCTCTCCCTTGGGCATCTCAGAATCAGCAGGCATCTCAGGACCATCATACTTGGTCCCACTTCTCAACTCAATAGCCTTGCAATGTTCCTTTGGGTTATCCTCGGGCATTGAAGGATACTTGCCAGGCTCTCTCGGCTGAGACTTTGCAATCTGACTAATTTGGTACTCGATAGAATTGAACCTTCTGTTGTTCTCTTGCTGAACTCGATTCCACTCTATGTCTCACTTTTGGAGTTCTTGATCTCGATGATCGTCTTTCTTATGCAACTCCTTCACATCGTACTCCAAGGAGGACAATCGCTTGCTACCTTCTTCCACCTTCTGAAGGATAACTCTCAACATCTCCTCGGTCGATGCACCGCCTTCTCCACCAGGAGGTTTAGACCCCGGATCAACACCTACAGGAACAGTAATACCAGCTTTTGGGTTAGCATATGAAAAATTCTCATTTTTCCTCCATGTGTTTTGAGGAGGCTGCTGGCCTCCTTGATACCCTTGTGTGTTCCTCCATTGATTTTGAGGTGGCTGTGGGCCTGGAGGTACAAATGGTTGGCCATAAGGAGGCCTTCCATACTGATTTCCACCTTGTGGATACCCGCCTTGTGGATAATTAGGCCTTCCCATATAGTTAGCCTCTTCTTGCTGACTCGTAGGTGGGTCCACTTTCTCACTCACCGCTACATTCCCTCCAACCAGATTCTACCCCATCTCAAGGTTGCTGATCTTTTCCATCATTGCCATCAACAGCTTCCTAGTACCCTCATTCTCCTCCAACTTGCAAACTCTCTGAAACTCAGAATCCTCATTCCATGCACCGGCGTTCGTGACTATGTTGTCCACGATCTCTCTACATCTCGCTATCCCTTGGTTCAGAAATGCTCCACTCGCACATGCATCTAAATGGGCTTGGCCAGCCTTGCTGGCTCCACTATAGAAGAACACCATAATATCCCCCTCGTTATACCCGTGCTGCGGGCACTCGATCAACATATTCGAGTATCTCTCCCACGCTTGGCGTAAGTCCTCTCCTGACTTCTGGCGAAAGGAAGAGATCTCAATTTTCGCTTTAATCGTTCTCGATGGAGGGTAGAATCACTTGAGGAACAGACGCTCGAGCTCGGCCCATGTGGTTACACCTCCCCGTGGGAGTGTGTTGTCATACCACTCTTTAGCTATTCCCGTCAGTGAGAATGGGAACAGCCTAAGCCTCTTAGCATCTTCAGACATGCCATTGTAATTGAATGTGGAGGCTATCATGAGGAAACTCCTCAAGTGAGTGTGAGGGTTCTCCTTCCCAACTTTCCCTTTGAACTGGTTCTCGGTAAGCAGCTTAAGAATTCCCGGGGAAATCGAGAAGTTATTTGCCTCAACAGGAGGCAATGCCACTCCATCATAGTACCTTTGTGGCTGCGCTGCAAACCTCCCTCGAATAGCCATATTTTGATCTACGTTCTGCGGAACGTGTTGAGTATTAACAGCTGGTACGTGTACTTGTTGGGGTGGTGGTGGTTGGTAAACAGGTGGTTGATTGTAAACTGGAGGTGGAGGATACGGGTATGGTGGGTAAGGATACGGTGGGTATGGGTAGGGTGGATAGGGTAAGTTGTTTTGTGGTAGGTTAGGATGTGGGTAAGCAGGGTTGTTATGAGGATTTTGGACCATGTTATGAGCTGGGCTGTTTTGGTTCTGAGTACCCGGGTTTTGGCTCTGGCTCTCTCCTAACGGATCCTGATTCTTGCTAGTATTGCCATCAGTGTCGTCAACCCGGTTCAATGCCTGATTGAACTCATTCTCGACATCGTCCAACTCATTAGTGATGTCCATCGGTTCTTTCCCTCCGGCAGCGTTCATCCTTCGTAAGAAGCCTCGGTTTCTTCTTGCTATTGTCTCAGGATCTGCAGGTAACCTCTCTTCGCTCGTATTGCCTTGTGAGCGTGTTCTCATAAACCTGAAACACTAACAGAAGAATCAAAACGCAACTGCCGAATATGCACGAAATAATAAAAAAAAATAGAAAATAAAATCACTCACTACTAACTACTAAGCTATCTACAAGTCCTATTCAAAAGCATACAACGCCATCCCCGGCAACGGCGCCATTGACTTGAAGCGAATTACACTAACTTCTACTAGTCGCTTCCCCGCAAGCGAACGGGTTCACTGTAGTATGAGTAAGTATAACGGCCAAGTATATCGAACTCATGAGATGGGGTGTATGCGAGCAGATCCCTGAAGATCTACGCGTCGTAGCTAATATGAGTGTAATGTTTTTGGGTTTTTTGAAAGATTAATTAAAACAACTATAATAAACTAATTATACTTACGAACTAAAGAAGACGAATTAACTACGGGTTGTTTTCAAGTAAGAGATGGTGATGCTTAGGATAAGAATCCCTACGTATACTAACGGAGCAGGTACATAATTAAAATAACTGTGACGCGCCAGAAATAACCTAAGTACAAGAATGCAAGGTGAAAGCTCAAGATTTTAAACCCTAATACTTTACCCTAACACTCGACTTCACTAATCCACTAACAAGTTAATAGATTGTGCTTAATTAATGAGACCCTAATTTAACTAAGGTGATGCGGTCGTCCTCCTTCACTAAACTGGTAGATGAATTAACCTTTTCTAAACCCTAGTTAAGTCTACTCGTTTTTAAAGAGTGATACGGTCGTCCTCTCTCTAACACCTTTCGAACGAAATTCAAAAGTAAAGTCTAGATTAATTTTGAGAATTCATTAATCAAGAGAATTAAAACCTAACGTCACAAGTTACCCTAATTACGTACCCACAACCTACTTCTACGAGTTCATCTTACCCCAAGCATGCAAGGGTTTTAGCTAGACATAGGTTTAACGTAAATAACAGCAATTGAATAAGCAACGAACATAAACATGATAAATAAGACGAAGAAGAGATGAAACATAAACTAGGGTTTTCCGAAATAAAAGAATAAACTTGAAATTAACTCAATAAAAGAAATCTTAACGTGTTCAACAACGAAATATAAAGAAAAGAAACTAAAAAGTAAAATCGTAATTCGAATTCGTAATGAAAACCTCAAAAAACCGTAAAAGTAAACTTGCTCGTCTTTTCTCCTCTTCCTCTCTCTCAAAACTCAGTCTCCAAACGTTGTATAGCATCAAGTGGTTGTAAAAAACGTGTTTGGAAAGGGTATATATAAGCAACGGGTCGAATCGGGAGTTAATGGGCCAAAAATGCGACAGGTCGTGCACTAGTGCACGAGTAGTGTGTGGTCGAGCACTCCGAAACTAACAGAACCCCAAAAGTGCTCGAGTAGTCGAGCTCGTGCACTAGTGCACGACTTGCTTCTGCTCGAGCACTATGCACGACTGACTCGTGCACTCAGTGCACGATCCACTTCAGCTCGAGCACTATGCACGACCTGCTCGAGCACTAGTGCTCGAGCTCTTCTAGCTTGTGCACTCCAATGATACTTTTGCTCCCTCGAACTAGTACTTTTCGTATTTCTTCGATATCTTCTCATCCGGGCGTCCGTTTGAGTCGATTCAAAGTCCTACGAACTCCTCTTTTCACCCTCTATCCATCTATGAGCATCAAAGAGACAAATTCATTAGTTTATGAAAATGATACTCAAATGACTCTAAATACTCACAAAATCACCCAAAACTAGGGCATTTCGAGTGACGAATCATGACAATAAGTTCAATTTCACACACACTCACGCACCTAATCATACACACACACACAAAATAAATACGAATTCAATACTCGTATTTACGAATATATAACCTGAATAATCAGATTTACCATTTACGGTGATAATCAATCACACAAATTTGTTTGGTGATTCCTAAACCGAATTAAAACAGCCACTAATCCTCGCAATTAGATCCGTTCACCAACACCAAGCATTCGAATTTTGGTCTTTCGAACACTATCTGATCCTTCACAATGTTCTTGTAATCTTTCCCAAGCATCCTTTGCAGAAATGCAAGTTGAGATTAGTTTGAACATGGAAACATCAGTTGTTGTGAAAATTGCATTCAAGGCCTTCGAGTTGTAACTAGCCAATTGAATTTCTTCATTTGTCCAGTACAATTCCCTCTTGATCCGGGCCTCATTGTCCTCATCAGCTGATGTTCTCAGTTGAGTCCAACTGGACAAAACACTCCTCCATGCGCATTCATCAATGGACTTGATGTACATACGCATTTTCGGCTTCCAATACGCATAATTTGTTCCATCTAAAACAAGAGGCTTAAGTGTAGGAGTAAGGGGATATTCCATTGCCATAAAAAATACACACAAGACACGGGATCTAAACTTAAAAGACTAAGGTTATGGCTTTGATACCAATTGTGAGTGTGTGTGTGGTGTTTTTCTAGAGTAGTGTTAATTGAAATGTTGACAACATGTGCGAGAACACAAGACAGTTACGAACGGTTATGAACAGTTCTAAGAAGCGAACGACTTAAACACCTTGCAAATGAAATTCCAAATTTTTCATAGACTTAAATAAAGTCTATGATGCCTCATGGCAAAAAGCTTCACTATAACCATGTAGTAATACAAACAAAAATCTAACATCAGTTCTCAAAGTGAGGGTAAGATGTAAACACACCGCCTAAACAGATCTACGATGACTAGAAAACTGATCACACTCAGACCCTAATCTAGTCTATTTTCGAGCGTTGCAGCGCTCGACCAGCACAAAAGATAGTAATAAATGCCCTTCTACACTAGATGTACTTGAACACTCGATAGTGTAGCTCTCGTTTACTACTTCCTGGCTTGTTTCCCATGGTTTTTCCTTCGTACATCTTCTGGTATTTATAGAAGCAAGATCTACCAAAAGTTACAATTACTAGATCAGTTTGGAATGACCTAGAAACAAATTCTCCACTAACTCCAATAATCGTCTGTGATGTATTTGATCTCCTCACTTGATAACCGCATCCACATGACCTGGAACATTCTAGGTCTTCAACCTGCGAACACAACGTCAAACACAACATAGAACAAAAGTGTTAGTGTTAGGAGAAAGAGCAAATTCAGTAATGTTATCCAGAATGTTGCCTAAACATTTTTTACAACACTAGCATAACATTAACAAAATTGTAATCCTTTTTCGTGTTTATTATATTTAATAATACAAAATTTACAGTTACACATCCATCTCACACTTTTTGATTTTTATTTATTATCAGCCCACTACTCTCTCTTCCTATTATATATATTTTATACTTTTTATCTTTTTTTTTTTACTTACACAATTATTCAATAATTTCCAATAAAATTTTTTACAATATAACTGGGTATAAGAGTGATCCATTTTCTAAATGGGTCGCGCCTAAATACAAAATTTATATATTAAAATTTTCACATATGACTTGAGTATTCCAATTGGTCCAGCGGAAGGGTGGGTTTATTTGCCTCATATGGCTCGGATTCGAACCCCACAACTCTAACTTTTTTTTCTCTTAATTTCTGACTTATAAATTAGGCTAGTTTATTGGTTTTTTTCTTCATTTTTCTAATTAAATTTGTACTAATATATTACACTAATTACAACTGAAAATGTTACACTAATATTAATTGGAGCGTTACACTAACTATAACTGAAATGTTACACTAGATTTAGCTGCAAAAGAGGTCTACAATTTTCAGTGTTAAGAAATGTAACTTTTTAGTGTTGAGGGGATAAACTTTTATGTGTTGAGTATGATAACTTTTTATTGTTGTATGAGATAACTTTTCTATTTTAAGTAGGTTAACTTTTGTGCTATATGAAGACCAACTTTTCAGTGATTCATGGGAATACTTTTCATTGTTGAGTGAAGTAACTTTTTACCAAGCAAATGTATATCAATCTAAAATTATTTGGTAAATAGAGTCTACACTTTTCTACTATAGGAAGATTAACTTTTCAGCTTTATTTGGGGTAACTTTTCAGTTTTATCTTGGTAATTTTTCTTTGTAATGAACAATTACTTTTATGTTATATGAAGACCAACTTTTCAGTGTTTCGTGTGAATACTTTTCAGCTTTACTTGGGGTAACTTTTCAGTTTTATCTTGGTAACTTTTCTTTATGTTATATGAAGACCAACTTTTCAGTGTTTCGTGATAGTACTTTTCTTGGGGTAACTTTTCAGTTTTATTTTGAGTAACTTTTCTTTGTAATCCACAATTACTTTTATGTTATATGAAGACCAACTTTTCAGTATTTCGTGGGAATATTTTTCAATGTTGAGTGAAGTAACTTTTTTATAAATAGGCAATACCCCAGAATTCTCAAAATTGGTTGCAGTAACTCCCATGTCAAAGGAATTTTGGCATCATTCTCTCTTATTTGAGTTACATTACCATCCTCATTATCCAAATTCTTCGCTCTTTCCGCAACATTATCAATCCCAATAGCCTCGACAAATTCCGATATGCAGGGGTTGTTTTCCCTGGCCCAGGCTGTTGCAAACTTGCAAAAATCAAGCTTAGGCCAATTGGGCATCTGTGAGATCTGCTTGTAGTAGCAATCAAGAGCAACTCCAACAATGCAGGGGCGCTTGGTGGATTTAACCGCCATTTGCGTCTCTAGCTGTAAATAGAGTCCAAAAATTTTTGTTATAGGAAGGTTAACTTTCTCATTGACATTTTCACGAACACCTTCACTACACATTTCAATGTTCCTTTCAACAATAATTTCATTCCGAATAAATTATCTAGAAAATAAGAATTCCATACAAAAATAACATTCATGTTGTATTTTCATCTATAAGAAAAGAATTAGTCATACAATTTTAAATTTAAAAAATTACAATAAAAGGTACTGCATATATGAACATCCATGGCTATTTAAGGCGGGTGGGTTAGCTTATTACAGATTGTGAATTTAAGTTCATCCAAGGCAGTGCAGCTTACCATTAATCCAGTGAATTCATATTGATGTCGGTGGTAGAGAAAGATTCATATTGATGCCGATGGTAGAGGAAGGTATCGATGTTCTGAGAATTTCATAAGAAAAAGATGAGGCGAGGAAAAGAATCTGTAATGGAGAATTCAAATATAAAGGATCCATATCAATGTAAAATGGGTAGGGTCAAAGCGAGTGCACCGTGCAACAGGTGCATATGAGACCTAGCCTTTTTTTATCATCTACTTTTTTCTTTAAATTCTATCCTATTAAATCTTACAAAATTCATATCTTATCTTATTATAATATATTTCCAAACTTCTTCAAGATGATGTGTCAACACCACCTTATTCTTAGGCTTATTTGGCATGTCTCAAATCTCTTCATTTCGAAATATTGTGCCCTCATTAAAAGTTGGTTTAAGTTTTGATCTCGACCACTCATCTCACAAAATTAAATCTAAATTATTCATTTTATATTTAGGTTTTATTAATCTCTTATTAAGAGTATCGCACACACCATTCCCTTTCTCTCAAATACGTCGCATGTTTCTCTCTTCTGTTATAGCCATCATCAGCGTCGCCTCCTCTATTACAACCGGCATCGTCATCACTAATATTGCTTATGCATCGTCGTTGCTCCAACTTGATCGATCATTGTGCCTACTTTGAACCCATCTCAGGCGACTTCTCCATCTAGCCCAGTGATTCAAGTGGAGGGCATCTATCGTGGACTCCGGCGAGCGCATCAAAAACACATATGCAAAATAGGGACAAATCCAAGTTATGTAGATCTCGAACCGCCACTGCCGCTCCTCTATTCTTTCTCACTCCACCATTCCTTTCCTGTCAAATTGTTTACAGACCGGCGCCGCCTCGCTTCTCTACTCCCGGCGCCTCAAACCGCATCTGATACCGCTGCCTTGAACCGAAGGTATACTACTGATTTTTATTGTATTTTTCTAGGTTGTAAATTTTTTTCTTCTTGCCTCCTTTTTAGTTTTTGTCATCCTCCATTGAACAGTCTCGGCGCCGCCGCCATGTCCTCTAAGATGTAAAACATATATTTTTTCCACAGTTCAACGATTTTCTTACTTAGATATTTTTGGAATTTATTTTTGTAAAATATTTATATATGCTAATTTTTTTTGGAGGATATTGAAATATTTTGCAAAAGATACTGTCACGTAAAAGATAGCAAGATTCCTAAAGAATATTGTCATCCAATATCATATCTTCCCATGGATAATAGATTGTAACATTTTTTTTTACAAAACTTTACTATCCAAAAGATATTATCACTGAAATAGTATATTATTCCCATTTATTTTTGCCATGCAATGCAATGCAATATCTTACCATATATAATACAATAATAGATATTTTTTAAATAATTTTTTTTTGTAAAAGATACTATCACGTAAAAGATGGCAAGATTCCCAAAGAATCTTGTCATCCAATACCATATCTTACCATGGATAATAGATTGTAACATTAATTTTTATTTTTTGGACAAAATTTTACTACCCAAAAGATATTATCACTTAAATAACACATTATTCCCAAAAAATCTTGTCATGATATACAATATCTTACCATGTAAAATACTATGTCACTGAAAGTTAGCAAATTTGTGTTGTGCGAGAACCTGAGCCTCCGGTGACAATTATTCTTGAATATTCAAATATCATCCATTCGAATGGAGGTTAGTAATTTTATATTCAACCGAAATTATTATTATTATTATTATTATATATAATTATATTAAATAAACTCTATTTTTTTTTCCAGAGAAATGTCTCACAAATGATATCATGGCTACCAAGATGCATGTCAATGTGGATCTATCTGGAGTAATCGGTTAATGAAGATTTGATCGTTTCATACTAGACTATATCTTTTTTAAGTTTGATTTTAATTTGAGTATGTTTGCATTGCTACAATTATTTCAGTATATGTTCTCTATTTTCAGACAGTTGTGTTCTATATTTGAGTATCTTTATTATGAATGTTTTTAAATAATATTGATGTTGTTCTATTTTTTTATTATATTCTTTACACTCAATATGTATATAAAATATGATATAATACCGTACTAAATTTTAAAAAAATTAATAATGTACTAAAGCATACCAAAAAAAAATACCCGCGAACCATAATAAATTTTATGATGCGTAACATGTGTATGCCGACTTAAACATACAATGTTAAATTAAAAACTTAAATCAATTATTTATTAAAGCCGCGAACCATAATACATGTGTTTAACTCCATCTACTTCTGATGAGATATCTGAGTTTTCAGATTGGATTTTGAAAGTTGGAGATGGTGAACTTGGGAATAGCAGAGATGGCTTTACTGATATTTAGATTCCTGAATAAAATCTTATTTATGATGTAGTTGATCATGTAGTTGTTAGTAGAAAGTATATATCCTTCCATTTCAGAAAATTTTCGCATGCGTTGTTATTTTGAGGATAGAGCAAGTGGAATGCATTAATGAGAAGGTTTTGTCCATGATACCTGGTGAAACAAGAGAGTATTTAAGTTCTGATACTCTTTGTAGATCCGTGTATAGACCCGGTGGTCGTGGAGAATTACTTTCTATTGATTACTTGAACTCGTCAAGTGTTCCGGACTTCCACACCACCGTTTGGTATTGAAGATTGGTGTCCCTGTAATGCTTCTAAAAAATATCGATAAAAATTAGGGTTATGTAATGACACCAGATTGGTCGTTACAAAACTTGAAAATCATATTCTGGAAGCTGAAATTGTATCCGGAAGAAATATTGGGAGTAAGGTATATATTCCTAGAATGACCCTGACTAATTCTGTTGATACCTTGCCTTTTAGAATTCAGAGGAGATAGTTCCCAGTTCTTTTGCGTTTTGCAATGACTATAAATAAAAGTCAAGACCAATCTTTGTCCATTGTCCATGTGTACCTTCCGAAACTAGTTTTTACACATGGACAATTATATGTTGCAGTCTCGAGAGTTAAAAGTAAAAGAGGATTGAAAATTCTCTGTCTTGATTCTAATGGAAAGTCGTGCAAGTATACAACAAATGTAGTCTATAGAGAAGTTTTCAGAAACATTTAATTTTAAGTAATATTGAATTATAATAATTTCAAATTGAATGTGTGAATTAGTTAGAATTTTTCAAATTTTCTATTTATTCATGTCTAGTGTTTTTTATTGTTCGTCGAATTATAATTACAATTTTAATATTATATCAAAATTACAAAATATTTAAAATAAAAAATATATATATTTATAAATTGAAAATAAAAATAATTTCTTTTTTTAGTTCGCGAAATTTGCGGAGGTAAGCAGTATTTTATATATATATATATATGCAAAGTTCAAATAAATATTTTACTTTGTTTCAATTCCATATATGAAATCCTCTCACATCTATTAAACATAGAAAATCTATTTAGCTGTAATAAAGTAGAAAATCAAACAATTGATTTAAATAAAAGTTTGAGTAATTGAATTATCATTAAGTGATGGACTACAAAACTTAAAAAAAGACATAAAGTTAAAAATCAAATTGTTGACTTAGGGTAAACTCAATTCAAGTGTATAAAGTGAAGTGTATAAGTTAATATAATTGAAATGGATTGACAATTATACTTAGGCTCCACTTGGTAGGTAGGATAAGACCCATAATATGACTTTTATTATTTTAGTGAAGTGCTTGGTAGGACACATAAAATTATGTCTGACCCGGTTTGTAATACACCGACGGGTAATAAATGAGCATTTATCCCCCCAAATCAATACAAGATTGTACTGCCTCCCCCTTGGTACAATTTTATTATAGGGTATTGAGAAATTATTTTGTCATTCTTACCCTTTTCTTCTTCCCCTCTCTCTACTTCCCTTATCTTCCAAGTTCATATGTCATTCTTCCTCCCCATTCCATGTTTTTACGCAGTCATCGACCCGTTGTAGGAAATCACGGATTTTCCATAATCTAAGTATGGGCAAATATATCATACAATTATATCAGCTATTCAAAACATTGACTAAATTAGTGGTCTAAATAAGGAAAAGTCATTTTGACTGCATAATTGATATGGAATAATTGAGTAGATACCTTATACTACTATTAGGTGATTATGGGTGGCCTAAATTGAGTAGTATATAAAGATCCTATGGGTTATGGTCCCCAATATACTAAATCATGCATAGTTTTCTATTTTCCCCATCAAAAGGAAAACGACGGTCCCATTGAGGAATAAAGCGATTTAGTCGAGGAAGGCCATAATACCAATCCATTGAATACGTCTTCCGCCTAAGAGACTCAATGGATCCAGGTATTCCTAATGCTCCTAATAATCTACTGCGATGTATATTTCCTAGAATTGAAGCATGTTCTAGGATAATAGTTGTTATTGAATTTATGTGTAAATAAAATTCTTACAAGTGGTATCAGAGCCGGTCATCGACTGCTAGATTATTCGGAACTGCAAAATTTATTTGTTTGAAAGCTTGATTATATGCGATAATACATGATATTATTGTGAATAATTATGATCTAGATTATTCGTTGTTGTATAAAATATTTTTTGAATTTATGAAACATGTGTCTTCTGCGATTGTCGAGCAATATTAATGAATCGAGTTGTTTTAAATTATAGGGTGGTTTTTCCACCAATTAAGTATTCTGTAATCTTAGATTATTAATTTATTTTATGGCCTATTTTGGTTTTGTAGGCTTTAATTTAAATGCTTTAAGTTAGTTTTGGACGTTTAATAATTATAATTGTTAAATTAAACTTATTTATTTAATTTGTTTAATTGGTCTAGTAATTTTCAAAATTAATCTATCAAAGCATCATGTTGCCATAGCAACCTCTGTGTGTGGAGAACGATTTTTATTGAAATTACATGGATGTAATATGTAATTATTTATGCATTATGTGCTCGGCCCATAGGTAGACACAGTTTGGCAACATAATAACATATATGTGATGATAAGTGTGTGATAATTAAATGAAATTTTCATGTGAATATTAGTCGGTCCATAGATAGACTTTTATTTGACATAACTTATTATCAAAGCTTGATCGTTACACCAAGATTATCGCTGCAATTAATTTTCTGTCCATAGACGAGATAAATGTTGCACTAGGTGTCTTGAGATGGGTCCTCAATTTGTATTATTTGTTCAAAATATAATTTATTTGTCCTTTTGGTGTTCTCTATTTTAGTTTCTGTTGCTACAGCTCCAAATGTTTGTGCTCAAATTTCTAACATCCCAATGCTTAATGGGACAAATTTCAAAATCTGGAAAGAAACCGTAGAAATTGTTCTCGGTTGTATGGACTTTGATCTGGCTCTTCGGTCTGATCGACCCACTGCTACTGATGAAAACCCGAATGAGGTTAAAATTGAGAAGTGGGATCGATCAAACCGAATGTGCATGATGATCATGAAACGCTCTATTCCAGAGGCGTTTCGGGGCTCTATTACTGAGAGCGAGAAGGCCAAAACGTTCCTTGAGACTGTTGAGCAGTACTTTGCCAAAAATGAAAAGGCGGAGGCGAGTAGTCTTTTGGCTACACTCGTCTCCATGAGGTATAAAGGCAAAAGGAACATAAGGGAGTACATTATGGAGATGTCCAATCTCGCATCAAAACTTAAGGAATTAAAGTTAGAGCTATCTGAGGATTTGCTCATGCACTTAGTTTTGATCTCCCTTCCTGCACACTTTGGGCAATTCAAAGTAAGCTATAACACTCAAAAGGACAAATGGTCCTTGAATGAGCTTATATCTCACCGTGTGCAAGAGGAAGAGAGAGTGCAGAGAGATAGGACTGAAAGTGCTCATTTGGCTTCGCACGCTCAAAACAAGAAAAGAAAAGGGACTGAGGGAACTGCGGTTGCTGTCTCAAAGCAGAAGAGTCAAAAAGAAAGAATGATCCAAGTACGCTGCATGGCGTGTTAAGAAGGGTATACCTCTAAATTTCGTTTGTTCTGAGGTTAATTTATCCTTTGTACCTAAAGATACTTGGTGGGTAGATTCAGGAGCTACTACTCACATAAGTATGTCTTTGCAGGGTTGCCTGTGGAGCCGGCTGCCAACTGATGCTGAAAGATTCATCTTTGTGGGCGATGGCAATAAAGTTGAAGTCGAGGCTATTGGATCATTTAGATTGCATTTAAAGAGTGGTTGTTATTTAGATTTGTTTGAGATATTTGTCGTACCGTCTTTTAGACGAAATTTAATTTCTATTTCTGCTTTGGATAAACTGGGATTTTCCTGGTCTTTTGGAAATAATAAAGTTAGTCTCTTTCAAAATTCTAAATTTATAGGTGATGGCTCTTTAATTGATAATCTATATATGCTTGATCTTGTAAAATTCAATAATGTCATTTTCCAAACTTCATCAAGAGGTACAAAGAGAAAATTTTCAGAGGATTCTGCCATTTTGTGGCACAAACGCTTAGGCCATATTTCTAAACAAAGAATACAAAGGCTTGTGTCTGATGGAATCCTTAATCCCTTAGATCTAGCAGACTTTCAAGTCTGTGTTGAGTGTATCAAAGGGAAGCAAACAAACATGAGGAAATTAGGAGCCGAAAGAGCTAAAGAAGTCTTAGAACTTATACATAGTGATATATGTGGTCCATTTCCTACGGCATCTTGGAATGGGCATCGCTATTTCATTACATTCATAGACGATTACTCTCGTTTTGGCTACCTATATTTAATTCATGAGAAATCTCAATCATTGGACGTTTTTAAGTCTTTCAAAGCTGAAGTTGAACTTCAACTTGGGAAGAAAATTAAGGCTATCAGATCAGATCGTGGTGGTGAATACTACGGTCGGTTTGATGGATCAGGAGAACAACGTCCAGGACCCTTCGCAATTTTCCTCAAAGAGTGTGGAATTGTTCCGCAATACACAATGCCAGGGTCACCTCGCATGAATGGTGTTGCTGAACGACGAAACCGGACTTTTAAAGATATGGTAAGAAGTATGATTAGTCATTCTTCATTGCCAGAGTCACTTTGGGGAGAAGCCTTAAAGACCGCGGTATATATTCTCAATCGAGTACCGAGTAAAGAAGTTGCCAAAACCCCTTATGAACTTTGGATAGGCAAGAAACCTAGCATTAGGCACTTGCGCATTTGGGGTTGTCCAGCTGAAGCGCGACCTTATAGGCCGCATGAAGGAAAGCTGGATTCAAGAACAATCAGCTGTTATTTTATCGGTTACTTTGAGCACTCACGAGGGTACAAATTCTACAATCCCACTTCAAGAACATTTTTTGAGACAGGAAATGCCAAGTTTCTTGAGGATATTGAGTTTGGAAGGAAAGAATTCATAAGGAATGTTGTCTTTGAAGAAAATTCTGTTGTTGACAATGATTTGGTCTCTTTGCCTATCATTATTCAGGATCCAACTCCAGTATTAGAAAACAATGTTGAGACTCCTGTCGAAAACTTTATTCCAAACCAAGACAACACTGAAATCCTTCCTTTATTAATTGAGGAACAACCTCAAGAGATGCCGGAGGTGCCATTAAGAAGATCCACTAGGGAGAGGAGAAATGCTATTTCGGATGACTATATAGTATATCTCCAAGAACATGAGGATGGTGTTGCTTTGACTGAGGATGACCCTGTCACAATTGGTCAAGCGATGCGCAGTTCTAACTCTCAAAAGTGGATTGACGCCATGAAAGATGAGATGAAGTCTATGAGTGACAATGATGTTTGGGATCTTGTCGAATTGCCTAAAGGTGCGAAACCTATAGGTTGTAAATGGATATTTAAAACCAAAAGGGATTCAAAAGGCAATATCGAAAGATATAAGGCTCGTCTAGTTGCTAAAGGCTTCACTCAAAGAGAAGGTGTTGACTACAAAGAGACTTTCTCTCCAGTTTCTTCGAAGGACTCTTTTAGAACTATTATGGCACTTGTAGCTCATTTAGATTTGGAGCTACACCAGATGGATGTAAAAACTGCTTTTCTCAATGGAGACATTGAGGAAACCAGTCTGTACATGATGCAACCAGAAAACTTTGTGTCTGGAGACCCAAAGTCTATGGTATGTAAATTAAAGAAATCCATCTACGGTCTCAAGCAGGCATCCCGTCAATGGTATCATAAGTTTCATCAAGTCATCACCTCTTTTGGTTTTGAGGTAAATGTTGTTGATGATTGTGTATACTATAAGTTCAGTGGGAGTAAATACATCTTCTTGGTTTTATATGTCGATGATATTCTTCTTGCTAGCAAAGATATAGGCTTATTGCACGAAACTAAGAGATTTCTGACGAAGAAGTTCGAAATGAAAGATCTTGGTAATGCCTCTTTTGTATTAGGGATCCAAATACTAAGAGATCGTTCTCGAGGTATTCTTGGATTGTCACAAAACAGCTATATCGATATGATTTTGGGAAGATTTGGCATGAAGGGTAGTAAACCACTTGATACTCCCGTTGCTAAGGGAGAAAAATTCAGTCTCAATCAGTGCCCTGATAACGATTATGAGAAAAGTAAGATGCAAAAGATTCCTTATGCATCGGCAATAGGGAGCCTTATGTATGCTCAAGTCTGTACTCGTCCTGATATAACATTTATAGTGGGAGTTTTGGGTAGATATTTGAGCAATCCAGGAGAACAACACTGGAAAGCAGCTAAACGCGTAATGCGTTATCTGAAGAGAACAATAGATTGTATGCTCGTTTATCGGAGGTCGGAGAGTTTGGAGATCATAGGATACTCTGACTCCGATTTTGCGGGATGTCAAGATAGCAGGCGCTCCACATCAGGATATGTGTTTACACTGGCAAAAGGGGCTATTTCTTGGAAGTCTGCTAAACAGGCTCTAATAGCTTCTTCTACTATGGCTGCGGAGTTTGTCGCTTGTTATGAGAGCTCGAATCACGCGATATGGCTACGAAATTTTGTCGCTGGACTACGTGTGGTAGACGGCATTGAGAGACCGTTGAAGATATATTGTGACAATAATTCGGCGGTGCTTTACTCCAATAACAACAGAAGTGCCACAAAGTCAAAATTCATTGACATTAAGTTTCTTGTTGTTAAGGAGAGAGTTCAGAATAAACAAATTTCTATAGAACACATAGGAACAGATAGTATGCTAGCAGATCCACTAACTAAGGCATTAACACCTAAGGTGTTTCATGAGCATACTGCTCATATGGGTGTTATTTCTGATGCTGCCTTGATTTAGTGGGAGTTTATGTTCTGTGTGTTGAACTTTGGTTTGGTTTATTCAGTTTTCTGCAGAATAAAGTTTATGACTTTGATTTCATTCTGAATTTACTTAAGTTATGTTTTCCATTTTGTAACATTTTTACATTATGGATTGATCTCACTAAAGATTAAAGTTGGACCAGTTGGAAATAGTCATGATAATGATCACATTTGCATGTAATTTCCATGCTACTCACCATATTCGATCTATGTCATTAAGTATATTAACATGGTGATTATCAGGGTTTAACCAACGATTTGTAATGTGGTGAATGCCGTGGTAATTCCATTGCTAGTATATGAGATGGACCAGATTGTGAAAGGTAGTCTGCAATTGAATAGCATAAAGTTGCGCAACTAAGGATTCTTTAATATAATTGCTTCGAAGACGATATATATAGTCCAAGTAGGAGATTGTAGGAAATCACGGATTTTCCATAATCTAATTATGGGCAAATATATCATACAATTATATCAGCTATTCAAAACATTGACTAAATTAGTGGTCTAAATAAGGAAAAGTCATTTTGACTGCATAATTGATATGGAATAATTGAGTAGATACCTTATACTACTATTAGGTGATTATGGGTGGCCTAAATTGAGTAGTATATAAAGATCCTATGGGTTATGGTCCCCAATATACTAAATCATGCATAGTTTTCTATTTTCCCCATCAAAAGGAAAACGACGGTCCCATTGAGGAATAAAGCGATTTAGTCGAGGAAGGCCATAATACCAATCCATTGAATACGTGTTCCGCCTAAGAGACTCAATGGATCCAGGTATTCCTAATGCTCCTAATAATCTACTGCGATGTATATTTCCTAGAATTGAAGCATGTTCTAGGATAATAGTTGTTATTGAATTTATGTGTAAATAAAATTCTTACAAGTGGTATCAGAGCCGGTCATCGACTGCTAGATTATTCGGAACTGCAAAATTTATTTGTTTGAAAGCTTGATTATATGCGATAATACATGATATTATTGTGAATAATTATGATCTAGATTATTCGTTGTTGTATAAAATATTTTTTGAATTTATGAAACATGTGTCTTCTGCGATTGTCGAGCAATATTAATGAATCGAGTTGTTTTAAATTATAGGGTGGTTTTTCCACCAATTAAGTATTCTGTAATCTTAGATTATTAATTTATTTTATGGCCTATTTTGGTTTTGTAGGCTTTAATTTAAATGCTTTAAGTTAGTTTTGGACGTTTAATAATTATAATTGTTAAATTAAACTTATTTATTTAATTTGTTTAATTGGTCTAGTAATTTTCAAAATTAATCTATCAAAGCATCATGTTGCCATAGCAACCTCTGTGTGTGGAGAACGATTTTTATTGAAATTACATGGATGTAATATGTAATTATTTATGCATTATGTGCTCGGCCCATAGGTAGACACAGTTTGGCAACATAATAACATATATGTGATGATAAGTGTGTGATAATTAAATGAAATTTTCATGTGAATATTAGTCGGTCCATAGATAGACTTTTATTTGACAGAACTTATTATCAAAGCTTGATCGTTACACCAAGATTATCGCTGCAATTAATTTTCTGTCCATAGACGAGATAAATGTTGCACTAGGTGTCTTGAGATGGGTCCTCAATTTGTATTATTTGTTCAAAATATAATTTATTTGTCCTTTTGGTGTTCTCTATTTTAGTTTCTGTTGCTACAGCTCCAAATGTTTGTGCTCAAATTTCTAACATCCCAATGCTTAATGGGACAAATTTCAAAATCTGGAAAGAAACCGTAGAAATTGTTCTCGGTTGTATGGACTTTGATCTGGCTCTTCGGTCTGATCGACCCACTGCTACTGATGAAAACCCGAATGAGGTTAAAATTGAGAAGTGGGATCGATCAAACCGAATGTGCATGATGATCATGAAACGCTCTATTCCAGAGGCGTTTCGGGGCTCTATTACTGAGAGCGAGAAGGCCAAAACGTTCCTTGAGACTGTTGAGCAGTACTTTGCCAAAAATGAAAAGGCGGAGGCGAGTAGTCTTTTGGCTACACTCGTCTCCATGAGGTATAAAGGCAAAAGGAACATAAGGGAGTACATTATGGAGATGTCCAATCTCGCATCAAAACTTAAGGAATTAAAGTTAGAGCTATCTGAGGATTTGCTCATGCACTTAGTTTTGATCTCCCTTCCTGCACACTTTGGGCAATTCAAAGTAAGCTATAACACTCAAAAGGACAAATGGTCCTTGAATGAGCTTATATCTCACCGTGTGCAAGAGGAAGAGAGAGTGCAGAGAGATAGGACTGAAAGTGCTCATTTGGCTTCGCACGCTCAAAACAAGAAAAGAAAAGGGACTGAGGGAACTGCGGTTGCTGTCTCAAAGCAGAAGAGTCAAAAAGAAAGAATGATCCAAGTACGCTGCATGGCGTGTTAAGAAGGGTATACCTCTAAATTTCGTTTGTTCTGAGGTTAATTTATCCTTTGTACCTAAAGATACTTGGTGGGTAGATTCAGGAGCTACTACTCACATAAGTATGTCTTTGCAGGGTTGCCTGTGGAGCCGGCTGCCAACTGATGCTGAAAGATTCATCTTTGTGGGCGATGGCAATAAAGTTGAAGTCGAGGCTATTGGATCATTTAGATTGCATTTAAAGAGTGGTTGTTATTTAGATTTGTTTGAGATATTTGTCGTACCGTCTTTTAGACGAAATTTAATTTCTATTTCTGCTTTGGATAAACTGGGATTTTCCTGGTCTTTTGGAAATAATAAAGTTAGTCTCTTTCAAAATTCTAAATTTATAGGTGATGGCTCTTTAATTGATAATCTATATATGCTTGATCTTGTAAAATTCAATAATGTCATTTTCCAAACTTCATCAAGAGGTACAAAGAGAAAATTTTCAGAGGATTCTGCCATTTTGTGGCACAAACGCTTAGGCCATATTTCTAAACAAAGAATACAAAGGCTTGTGTCTGATGGAATCCTTAATCCCTTAGATCTAGCAGACTTTCAAGTCTGTGTTGAGTGTATCAAAGGGAAGCAAACAAACATGAGGAAATTAGGAGCCGAAAGAGCTAAAGAAGTCTTAGAACTTATACATAGTGATATATGTGGTCCATTTCCTACGGCATCTTGGAATGGGCATCGCTATTTCATTACATTCATAGACGATTACTCTCGTTTTGGCTACCTATATTTAATTCATGAGAAATCTCAATCATTGGACGTTTTTAAGTCTTTCAAAGCTGAAGTTGAACTTCAACTTGGGAAGAAAATTAAGGCTATCAGATCAGATCGTGGTGGTGAATACTACGGTCGGTTTGATGGATCAGGAGAACAACGTCCAGGACCCTTCGCAATTTTCCTCAAAGAGTGTGGAATTGTTCCGCAATACACAATGCCAGGGTCACCTCGCATGAATGGTGTTGCTGAACGACGAAACCGGACTTTTAAAGATATGGTAAGAAGTATGATTAGTCATTCTTCATTGCCAGAGTCACTTTGGGGAGAAGCCTTAAAGACCGCGGTATATATTCTCAATCGAGTACCGAGTAAAGAAGTTGCCAAAACCCCTTATGAACTTTGGATAGGCAAGAAACCTAGCATTAGGCACTTGCGCATTTGGGGTTGTCCAGCTGAAGCGCGACCTTATAGGCCGCATGAAGGAAAGCTGGATTCAAGAACAATCAGCTGTTATTTTATCGGTTACTTTGAGCACTCACGAGGGTACAAATTCTACAATCCCACTTCAAGAACATTTTTTGAGACAGGAAATGCCAAGTTTCTTGAGGATATTGAGTTTGGAAGGAAAGAATTCATAAGGAATGTTGTCTTTGAAGAAAATTCTGTTGTTGACAATGATTTGGTCTCTTTGCCTATCATTATTCAGGATCCAACTCCAGTATTAGAAAACAATGTTGAGACTCCTGTCGAAAACTTTATTCCAAACCAAGACAACACTGAAATCCTTCCTTTATTAATTGAGGAACAACCTCAAGAGATGCCGGAGGTGCCATTAAGAAGATCCACTAGGGAGAGGAGAAATGCTATTTCGGATGACTATATAGTATATCTCCAAGAACATGAGGATGGTGTTGCTTTGACTGAGGATGACCCTGTCACAATTGGTCAAGCGATGCGCAGTTCTAACTCTCAAAAGTGGATTGACGCCATGAAAGATGAGATGAAGTCTATGAGTGACAATGATGTTTGGGATCTTGTCGAATTGCCTAAAGGTGCGAAACCTATAGGTTGTAAATGGATATTTAAAACCAAAAGGGATTCAAAAGGCAATATCGAAAGATATAAGGCTCGTCTAGTTGCTAAAGGCTTCACTCAAAGAGAAGGTGTTGACTACAAAGAGACTTTCTCTCCAGTTTCTTCGAAGGACTCTTTTAGAACTATTATGGCACTTGTAGCTCATTTAGATTTGGAGCTACACCAGATGGATGTAAAAACTGCTTTTCTCAATGGAGACATTGAGGAAACCAGTCTGTACATGATGCAACCAGAAAACTTTGTGTCTGGAGACCCAAAGTCTATGGTATGTAAATTAAAGAAATCCATCTACGGTCTCAAGCAGGCATCCCGTCAATGGTATCATAAGTTTCATCAAGTCATCACCTCTTTTGGTTTTGAGGTAAATGTTGTTGATGATTGTGTATACTATAAGTTCAGTGGGAGTAAATACATCTTCTTGGTTTTATATGTCGATGATATTCTTCTTGCTAGCAAAGATATAGGCTTATTGCACGAAACTAAGAGATTTCTGACGAAGAAGTTCGAAATGAAAGATCTTGGTAATGCCTCTTTTGTATTAGGGATCCAAATACTAAGAGATCGTTCTCGAGGTATTCTTGGATTGTTACAAAACAGCTATATCGATATGATTTTGGGAAGATTTGGCATGAAGGGTAGTAAACCACTTGATACTCCCGTTGCTAAGGGAGAAAAATTCAGTCTCAATCAGTGCCCTGATAACGATTATGAGAAAAGTAAGATGCAAAAGATTCCTTATGCATCGGCAATAGGGAGCCTTATGTATGCTCAAGTCTGTACTCGTCCTGATATAACATTTATAGTGGGAGTTTTGGGTAGATATTTGAGCAATCCAGGAGAACAACACTGGAAAGCAGCTAAACGCGTAATGCGTTATCTGAAGAGAACAATAGATTGTATGCTCGTTTATCGGAGGTCGGAGAGTTTGGAGATCATAGGATACTCTGACTCCGATTTTGCGGGATGTCAAGATAGCAGGCGCTCCACATCAGGATATGTGTTTACACTGGCAAAAGGGGCTATTTCTTGGAAGTCTGCTAAACAGGCTCTAATAGCTTCTTCTACTATGGCTGCGGAGTTTGTCGCTTGTTATGAGAGCTCGAATCACGCGATATGGCTACGAAATTTTGTCGCTGGACTACGTGTGGTAGACGGCATTGAGAGACCGTTGAAGATATATTGTGACAATAATTCGGCGGTGCTTTACTCCAATAACAACAGAAGTGCCACAAAGTCAAAATTCATTGACATTAAGTTTCTTGTTGTTAAGGAGAGAGTTCAGAATAAACAAATTTCTATAGAACACATAGGAACAGATAGTATGCTAGCAGATCCACTAACTAAGGCATTAACACCTAAGGTGTTTCATGAGCATACTGCTCATATGGGTGTTATTTCTGATGCTGCCTTGATTTAGTGGGAGTTTATGTTCTGTGTGTTGAACTTTGGTTTGGTTTATTCAGTTTTCTGCAGAATAAAGTTTATGACTTTGATTTCATTCTGAATTTACTTAAGTTATGTTTTCCATTTTGTAACATTTTTACATTATGGATTGATCTCACTAAAGATTAAAGTTGGACCAGTTGGAAATAGTCATGATAATGATCACATTTGCATGTAATTTCCATGCTACTCACCATATTCGATCTATGTCATTAAGTATATTAACATGGTGATTATCAGGGTTTAACCAACGATTTGTAATGTGGTGAATGCCGTGGTAATTCCATTGCTAGTATATGAGATGGACCAGATTGTGAAAGGTAGTCTGCAATTGAATAGCATAAAGTTGCGCAACTAAGGATTCTTTAATATAATTGCTTCGAAGACGATATATATAGTCCAAGTAGGAGATTGTAGGAAATCACGGATTTTCCATAATCTAATTATGGGCAAATATATCATACAATTATATCAGCTATTCAAAACATTGACTAAATTAGTGGTCTAAATAAGGAAAAGTCATTTTGACTGCATAATTGATATGGAATAATTGAGTAGATACCTTATACTACTATTAGGTGATTATGGGTGGCCTAAATTGAGTAGTATATAAAGATCCTATGGGTTATGGTCCCCAATATACTAAATCATGCATAGTTTTCTATTTTCCCCATCAAAAGGAAAACGACGGTCCCATTGAGGAATAAAGCGATTTAGTCGAGGAAGGCCATAATACCAATCCATTGAATACGTCTTCCGCCTAAGAGACTCAATGGATCCAGGTATTCCTAATGCTCCTAATAATCTACTGCGATGTATATTTCCTAGAATTGAAGCATGTTCTAGGATAATAGTTGTTATTGAATTTATGTGTCAATAAAATTCTTACACCCGTCACCGCCGACAAACGAACCGCCGCCGCTGCTTCTCGCACAGCCTCTTCTCTGGCCATTGAACGCTCACCATCGCCGTTGCCTTTCGAACGATCTCAGTAGAGGTGCGACAAACGGCCTCGCTTGCGCCATTGATTTTATCATAATTTTGGTTCACTGCCGCTCGATTTCTCTGTACGAGTATTCCGCTGCCGCCGGCGTTCTTTTCTCTCTCTCTCTCTCTCCTAGCATTTCACCATCGCCGTCCTTTCTTGCTTTGTTGCCATCTCTCTCTCCCCTTGCTCTTGCATCGCTAGAAGCCTGGAATATAGGTAAATTGTTGTTGTAGCCTAACTATTATGGTATAGCGAAGAAGATGATTGGAATTTCAAAATTTCAGTCAAAAAGCTCAAAAGGCAGATTGTAATGGTTGGGAAATTTTTTGTATCTAAATTTTTTGAGTTCTTTGGGATTGATTGAGGTTTTGAGTTGAATGAATGGGAAAATGGGTATTTGCATATTGAATTCTTGGAGGAAGATTTGGTTCTTGCAATGACAGACAAATCTGGGTTCTCACAGAAGGGTATGAGAAGGAAAGAAGGGTATGAGAAGGAAGGACAAATTAGGAATTTCTATATTTATATTTTGTATACCATGTTTTTTTATCTTCTACCAAGTAACCATGAGGTTTTCATAAAAATAATAAAGTCCTTTCTAATTTGATGTATCAAGCAATTTAATATATAAAATTTGTATTAAATTTGTATCCCCTATTAAAATTAATACTCCCTACCAAGTGGAGCAGAAAGGTAAATTTTATATGAAAATAGTTCATAATAAATTTATTATGAAACGGTTTAAAGGTATTAAATATTTGATTAGAAGTATCGAAAATTTCATTAGAAGTATTAAAAGTTGGGGTCAATTTTTTTATACTCCTAATAAAATTTTCTATACTTCCGATAAAAAGAATTTATACTATGATTAGAAACATAAAATGAAATATACATAGACTAGTACAACACTACAACTAAACATGTATTCCCTCTATCCCAAATTAGTTTTCACACTCTACTTTATTACCCGTTTCACATTATTTTTCACACCTCAAAAGGGATTTTTTTTTTCATTTTACCCTCAAAATTCTCACTTATTTACCTTCTATGTTATTACTTTTCATACAATTAACGTGCAACCACACAATTAAAAATGATTTGATTGAAATGTCCTACTTTATCACTTTAATAAAATAAAATGCGTTTTTTCTTATTTTCCGTGGCCGGATCAGTATAAGAATTGGTGTGAGATGGAGGTAGTACAAACAAATTACTACCTATATCCAAAATATTCCTACTTTTTTTATATGTGGTTTAATACGATATTCCAGAGGGTATTACTAGGGGTAGGGAAAATACCGAAATTTTCAGTATACCGTGCTTACTGTACCATAAAATACCAAATTAATCGAAAATTTTGGAATGCCGATATTTTTGGTACGATACGATATCGAACCGAAAATTTTCAGTACGGTAACGATATAAAAATTTGCATACCGCGATATTTCGGTATACCGTTATATACCTTACTGAAATCTACAAAATTATATAAAATAATTTATTATTTTATTTATAAATATTTTCGGTATGAAAAGGTTCTCAGTACCTTTGTAAATTTCGGTATATACCGAAAATTCGTTATAGTATGGTATTTCGAATTTTCGGTACGATATGCAGTATGTAACTTTGATATACTGAAATTTTCAGTACGGTATCGGTATGAATTTTTTCATACCGAAAATTTCGGTGAATATTTTGAGGTCCATTTTTTAAATAAAATGATTATTAATACGTGTGTGCAGCAAGAGTTTAGGATAATATTAGATTTGGTGTTGATTTAGATAAAGTCGTATTAGGCTTGAATTATCCAAAAATAGGCGTATGTAACGTAGATTAATAGAAGATGCAAACTTGGAAATGAAACATTGGAGGAAGACATTCTCACGTTCAGTCCACTAGAATACAAAAGGCCAAAGTTCCCTTCCACTCCAGGAAAATAAACACCAAGTTGCACCCTAATGTACAATCCTCCGAAGCAACAGCCCCTGCTCCTAGCAGCGTCTTCCACCTGAAACCCCCATTTCCGGCGACCAAATCATGTCCGAGTAAGTAAAACAAGCCTCATTTCTTCACTTAATCGACAATCTCACCTCTCAATTTCTCTTTCTCGCAGATCCGACGCTTATCCGAAACCCTACTCGCCGTCGCAGCGAACCTACTCCGGCAGCGGATCGACCTCCACGACGAGCGTCCACGTCACCGCCCTCGACGGCCTCGTGAACGTGAACTCCCTCTTCACCATCGCCGTCTTCGTCGGCCTCTCCCTGACCACGCCGGGGCAGCGCAGCCTCGAGAACCGGAGCGCCTGCGACGCCGGCGTCGATGTGGCGAAGAAATTGCTGGTTTTCGAGGTGGTTTCCTTCAGCTTCTTCCTCTTCTCTTCGCTGGTGGCGCAGGGCCTGAAATTGGCGATCAATTTGCTCAACAGCAAAGATGTGGACGAAATTTTTAGGGCACACATCAATTTGAAGGTGCTGAGATTCGGAATGCTGGCGTCGGCGATCGGGTCGGTGATGGGGTGCCTTTTCCTGATGCTTTCGATGGTGAATGTGATCGAGATTAGGCTGGGGTTGTTATCCTGTGGGAGCAAGTCCACGGTTCATTCCGTGACGGCCCTCATTGTTCTGGTGACTTCTGCTCTTCTCGTTTATATCTCCACTGCTGTGTATGCGTTTTTGCATTGAATGTTTGATCTGTGATCCATTGCAGCTAAGTTACTTATACGCATTGTTTAACTTGTTTATAAGATCAAGTTTCTTTTCATGAGTTGATATGAATATATAAGTTAATTTTGTATGAGAAAAGGAAAATTCTTTATATGATGAGGTTTGCAACTTAGCATATAATCGGGGTACCCAGGTTGTCGCGTTGTTTATGGTTTTGCTAGATTGGTATATGAAGAAGATTTTGGAGAAGTTTGAGGATTGATGAAACAAAATCTTGGTTGAGAGTAGAGAATTATTACACAGCGTTGAGAGGAAAGTGAATTAATTAACTGGAGAAATGTTTGGTTTGGCTATTGCATGTATTCCAAGAGTTTTGATTCTTGATCATCGACATCTTACCACCTTGTTGATTCTGTTTAGTTCGTCTGTTTCTGTACGGAAACTCTATGTATTTTAGTGACATTTTATGCGTTTATCCCAACCAAATGGCCAAATTAGCAGCCTTGAATTTGAGAGAAAAGATCCAGTTGCAGAAATACGTGTGTAAAAACTGAGATGTTTCAAGTTATGTTGCTCATCTTCCATGAGGTTGGGAGAGTTGTGATCTGTATGATCAGCTTTTAGAGAGCATATTAGGGGGAGGCGATCAAATCATGCCAAAAATCCTTCTGATGGAGAATCACATAAAACTGAGGGAGTGAGAGCCACCATGGGCTAAGAAATCGCACAGGCATGAAGAAAATCTGATGGTCCATATGGAGAGGAGTGAAAATAACTCAGGTTGCAACAAAATCATGACTAAACTGGCTCTCAGACCATCTTCTAGTCCCCGCTCACAGATGGATTAAGACCAGCAATGCCGGTTCCATAACTCAGGTGAACTCTTAAATCATAGATCTCGATCAGCCTCCAGTTGTTGGAGACTGAGTTGAAGATGAAGCTTCAAGCAAGAGATTTACCGCCGATTGAGCCGGAGATGGCTGGTAAGGGGCGGCAGAACCAGAATATAAAAATGGCATAGCAATAAATCCGCATCGCTGCGACTTCTTCATATATTATTATTATTATTATTATTATTATTATTATTATTATGCTGTTATATTAATTCATTCATGTTTCTGATAGTGTGAAGAATCAAGAATGGAAGATCGTGTACATAATTATGATATGAAATGCAAGACTAATACGAACTAAAAATGATAAAATTGTGTTTTGGTACTATACTTTCATTTATAGTACAGTGATTTAAACAAAATGTTTATTCAATGATAATCATTCCTAGTATCAACCAAATAATACAATGAGAATTTTACCTTCAACCATTTTTCACTATCATTACCATTTTTATACACATCGTTATGTAAAACCAAGCAGCCACCAACAAAGTAAAGATTTTTGTAACACCCTAGCAGGATGGATCACTCGTTTATTTCTGAGGTATTATGAATCAGTTGGAAATAATTATTTGTAGTTGCAATAACTGTAAATGGTGGGAATCAAACGCGACTAAATCGAAGCATATGCATCAGTTTAGAAATCCCTTATACTATCTAATAAATTTATAAAACTAAAAAAACCAAAAAACATGAGCAAGCAAAGGTAACTTAGCTATAGCATAAATACGATGTATCTGTATATACCTGAGATTATCGCCAGGCAAAAAGTACGAGAAAACAACTGAAATTGCTATACAAAGAACCTAATACGGCAAGAAAACAGCAGTATTAGGGTAGGCAATAACATGCTTTTTGCATCACAACTACACAATCATCTAACAAGACGGACTACCGCTTTTGTTGAGGATCTCGGATAAGTAAGCATTGTTTGAACCATTTCGGCAAAGTCACTTAAATCTTTGATATCAGTCGTGATCACCATCTCTTCCAAAACTGGCGCCCTCTTAAGCAAAACCCTGGCTAATGTAAGTATCGGTTCACCTGTCGAATCTGCAAAGTTTCTAACTCTAATAGTCTTCAGATGCAATAAGTCATTAGCCAAATCATCCTCTGGTGGCACAATGACATCTTCCTACAAGAAAGAAGACCATATATTCTAGGTCAAATCTAAACCCAAACATGGAATATCAAGTTTGTGTAATATAGACTAATTTTTAAAAGAAAAGAAGCTATCAATGATCTTAATAACATCTTTCAACTAAATCTTCCCACCATGCAAAAATAAGGCTGTGGAGATGACTTGTTGTCGCCTCGTGAACGGATTTCAATCCCCCCACACAAACAAATGTAAGCCATCCTTGTTATTCATGTTACACGTGATAAACTTGAGATGCCAAAGCATACAAAATGTGGGATAAACATTTTCCAATGTAGATATACATGACGAATTATAAGTTGAAGTAGTAAATTGCAACTGAAAGATATTGAAACCTCCTGTTTAGCACTCCTCCTCTAACCTCTCACTTTTGTTTCCTTATCATTTTTGCTCCATGAATAAATAACCAAACAGTGCTGAATTGTCAAATCTACAATTCTACAGTCAATATGACCAACATTATAATATAACTGTTTTACATCCAGTAACAATTGAAGTAAAATAAGTATTAAGCCACAAAACTGAAACTAAATACTACCACTTATATTAATGCAAAAATCAAAACATGTTTGCTTACCCCTTTTGTAGCACTGCCCTCTAAGACCAATGTCTCAAGGTTTGGTGAAGACTCCAGCAAGCCCATAATGCCAGAAATACTATGCTCATTTTCACTATCAGAAGCTACTATCAAAAGCTCTCGCCTAGATTGTGGAAGCTGCCAGCCAACCACCGCCAATATCGATACAACCTATAAACCGACGAAGGATATATCAAATAGACCACATCGCCAACGTCCAACATACATAAATCAGCAAACAGTTGCTTCCATGAAGTCTTTTTACATTGTTCAAGGACAAGGTTAACATTCAAAACCCATGATTGTCGCACAAAAACAAATTACGTGAAAAAAGAAAAAAAGAAAAACAAACCAGCAGTTTCAAGCATGAATCTCTTCAAATACACTTTACAGAGTAATACTGTATTGCAGACTCAAAATGGCATTGACAATATAGACCTTAAATAATATGATATGATCCTTGTTAAGGTTAAAGAAACCAAAACACACCTTAATGAATTGCAATCCCACATAAAGCTCCTTCGCGTGGCGTATGTTTTCAAGGAGTTCTCTTGCACCAATCATCACCCCCAGAGAGATAGAAGCCAACGAAAATCCCAGGTAATCTATATCAGCTCTAATAAGAGATGAGACGTTTCCAACCTCCAACTTTCTTCCCACCACAGGGAGCAAAACATTCAAATGGTGTAAATAGGGTGCTGATATTTTTAGTGGGGGTGAATTCTCGTATTCACAATCTGCTATTGAAAGACTATGAAGACTTGGAGAATTAACATCCAAGTTATTGAATCCACGGCATCTTTCTAAGAACACGGTATACAAAACAGGACAACTTGATAATATCTCATCAAGCAAACGCTGATCCAGATACACTATGTGAAGATGTAAATCCTTTAAAGATTGCCATTCAATTTTTCTTTTCAAATCCATAAAGCATCCTTTCACATGTAATGACGTCAAGGACGAACATGAATACATCACCTGAGGCGGAAAATAGTCCAAGCTGTATATATGCAAATTCAGTTTTTTCACCTTATTTTTCGCAACATACTGAACCCAGGCATCAACGTCCGAACAAAAGCATTTAAAGTAAAAGAAACTAACTTCAAATTTCTCCAAATAACTCGCCTTACGAACAGCAAGCGTCCTATTGACCCAAGACACAAAATTACGCACCTTCTCAATCACCTCGCTGTCGCCCTTGGGATCCAGACTTGTGAAATCGGCATGGAATTCCAGCCTTGGCACCTCAGCCCAAAGAAATTCCCATCTTTTCGACAACACAGAAGTAATGGCAGCTTCCTTCACATTCAGAAAAGAGAGAATGTGAATGAGTAGTGAATCCGGCAGTTCTCCAAACCGATCGATCGGCATCGCCTTAATACGTTTATTTCCTCTATCATTTTCATTTTCGACACTGCAATCTTCATCCCTTGCTTCTTCTTCTTCCCCAAAATGTTTTTCCCCAAATTCAAGAGTATTTTCAACCGATCCTTCGCCGTTCATCGCGTTAATTCAACACAAGGATACAATCATACAACGATTAACAATTGAAAGCTCGATTTACCTAATTATATCGAACCACTCGCGGGAAAAATGATATACTATCACCGATTTATCCGCCACTTTCCCCCTCCACTGTCAAATCTGTCCCGCTTCTCCAAAAACTTCTCAGGAAAGTGGGATGATATATATTCCTTATTGGGCTTAATTCTTTTGTTATTGGGCTCTTGGCAAAACTAATTAGCCCAACACTTGAAAGTCAGGATGAGCAGGAAACACAAAAACCGAACAGAATCGAGGAAATTCGGTCCGTTCAGTTCAAAAAAATTCGATTCGGTTTTCGGTTCGGTCCTAAAATTATAAATCAAACGGACCGAAAAAACTGAATGGATCGAAATATAATATATTTCAGCCCTATTAATATATTTCGACTCTATTTCATATTGTATGAGTATCTCTTTAAATTGTTGGTATTAATGATATTTGTAGTGCATAATATTTATTAGTTTGAAATACATGTTTTTTTTAAAAAAAAATTGGACCGAATGGACTGGACCGAACCGGAAAAAATTCGATTCGATCCAATTTGATTTTATCACTAGTTCGGTTCTGTTCGAATTACCACCCCTACTTGAAAGTTGAAACCAAATAAGGATGCGGATTAATCACTTTTGGTAATAAGTGACTCGAATTCTAGTTTGTCTGTTTTTTTATTTTAAATTGGCAAATGTCATGTCATCCAAAATTTTGATTATTATTTAAAATAAATAATCATACTCTGTATCTCAATTTAAATATGATGTTCAATGGGTCAGTCAGCTGTGTTAGTTTAACTTAGATTGTATATTTTAAATAATGTTATAAAATTAACTTATTGCAAAGATCGGTTATAGACTTATAGTTAGTTAAAACGTAAACAAATTGTGATTTTTTTTTTCAATTAACCCATATAATATTATTGCCTAATTAAAAACCCCCTTTCCAGAAAATAATTGTTCAAAATCTAAAGCCCAAATCTAATAGGCCCCTCGTCCCATATTGAGATGCTGTCCGATAGCATAAAAGCCCATGAAATTGATTTGGCGTAATTGAATCAAAACTCTCATTTCCCCCAAATCCTGATCGGAAACAAAGAACTAAAATCCTCATTCTGAACCCTAAAAATTCTCTTCTTCGCGATTTTGTGTTTTCGTTCTGTGTTCTGATTGTATGGATTCTTTGCTGGCAAGCTACGCTTCCTCTGATGAAGAAGAACAACCACCAACGCAGACAAAGCCAAGTAAATCGGAATCGAAAGCTGGAGAAGAGAAACTAGAAGATTTTCTTCCAAAATCCACCTCAAAACGAAGTGTCTTCGATTCTCTCCCACCGCCTAAATCCTCTCTCTTCACTTCGCTACCACCGCCCAAGTCCCAGCCTCTCCTTAGCCCTAAGCCCCAATCGGAAAATGAACGCGGTGGTCAAATTGCCGAAAATTTAAAACCTAAATCTTCGTCCACTTCGTTATTCTCTTCGCTTCCTCCGCCCAAATCTTCTTCTACATCATCTTCCGCAAAAAGAGTTGTCCAATTTAGGCCTCCAACCATTGCAAACACGCGTTCTGTTGGTTTAGATGATGAAGATGAGGATGAAGATGAAGGCGAAGAAGAAAGAAAGAGGAAGAGATCGAAAGAGTCATTATCCACCACTACTCCTGCCTCGTTTTTGTCCAGTATTCCGGCACCTAGGCACTCAGCTACTTTAGGCGCTTTGCCTTCCGCATCGGGTAGGAGCAGGAGATCAGTGCTTGAAACTGAAGCTGCGCCCTCCACTGTAAGCACTGTTAACGGTACGGGGAATGATGCTTTTGCGAATTCTAATGTGGAATACTCGAATAACCAGTCGAATGATGTGAATTATGCTTATTCTAGTTGGGGTTCAGATGCATATTATAGTGGTAATGGTGCTGTGCCTAGTGTTGATGCTGGTGTGAATTCCAATGCATCACTTTTTGGGGACCAATCTCATGAAGTTTATGATCATTCTAGTAGTTTAGGTGGTGAAAACTCTGTGTATTATAGTGCTTATCCAACGGTTGGTACAGCTGGAAATGATGCTGCCGGAGTGGATTCTAGTATAGGATCTTATGATTATGCATACGCACATGAGCACAATGTAGAATACACAGATTATTGTGGCAATACACAGTATGAAAATAACTGGGCAAATGTCACAACGGCTCCTGAGGTATCAGGGAGTATTGAGAATGAATTATCAGTGTTTGGAAAGAGGGGCAGAAAAGATATTCCACCAGAGATGATTGTAGAGGTGAAGCAGGATGAGTTGATGAAAAATAGGCCAAGGGAGGACCAGGTCAGATCAACTGGGATTGCATTTGGACCTGCATACCAGGTATGATTTCCATACTATTTATGCATTAATCTGATTTAATTATATCGAATTTGCCTATTTTATGTGGAAAATTAAGTAGGAATTGCAAGATATTTGGCTGAAATATCCTTAGTAACATTGTACTTGCTGCAAAAGATAGTGATAAACAGAAGAGTTTATATTTAATACTTGGTGGTGTCCGCTCTAAGTACTTGGAAAAGTATGCCGTTTTACTGAAAGACATAGCGAGTTACTTTGATATGATGGATACATATGAGGAGCAGAAGGCTTTGAATCTCAGTTTTAGGGAGGAATGAGTTGGTCAAGATCAATTTCCTTTGATGTAAGATATATGTCCTTAATATTGTCATATCTGCCGAAAAAGTTTGCTTAATCCCGGTGTTGTCTAAATTAAGCTGTAAGGCAGTCTTTCATGTTTTGTAAAAACATAACGTAATTATTCTTTTATGGAGACCTTTTTTTGGAGTAAAAGTTTCAATATTAGAATTATACATTTTGATTTGATTGCTGTGATGTTATGCTTTCTATTAAATCTCCATTTTGCCTACTTGCAGCCTGCCTCCACTAAAGGTAAGCCCACAAAGTTGCATAAAAGGAAGCATCAAATTGGCTCGTTATTTTTTGAGATGAAACAGAAAGAGTCTGAGCTTGCTGAAAGACGCTCTAAAGGTTTTCTTACCAAAGCTCAAACTCAAGGAAAATATGGATGGTGATCCTTGTTTTTTTTATGGTATTGTAAAACCACTTTATAGTTGGATTTTTTTTTTCCTCTCCAGTTATCTGAGATGTAATGTATCTCAATGTATCAAGTTGCAATTTTGAAACATATTTTTTTAAGGGTGACTTATCTAAATTTTTTTTTTGGATACTCTATTAGAATGGTGCGTTGGTTCTGTAATGCGGTATCCATGTTTCTATCGCTCATTTGTACCCTTTTATTAATAATATAATTTCTTCTTTTGAGGGATTTTATTAATGATACCTTGATTTGCACATTGAGGAGCTATTTGGTTTGTTGCAAAGAGAGAGAATAGAAATGATAACTATAGCAGTAAGTAATGATAATCGTATGATTTTATAATTTTATTATTTAGTTGATAATGGGCATAACTATCATTACCATAATATTAGTTTGCCAAGGCCTTATTTGTACGAGGTGTACAATATAATTTAAATAATTTTTAAATCGTCTGAGGTTGAAAAACACTCATATTGTTTAGTGAAAATATTTCTAACCGTTAATTGGAGGGAGTAGAAGCACTTACTTTTAAAATTGCTTCCTTACAAAATTAGCTTCTAAGAAAGTGTTTTTAAACTGTAAGTAGAGTTTTCAAATACCTTATAAATTTAGTTTGGCCTGTCAAATTATTTAAGAATTTAATTAACAAAAAAAAGAAAAAGCCCTTTACTATGATGATTTTCTTTTTGTTTATGTAACAAAAAATCTTGTTTTTATAATTTTAATTCAAGTGAACAAATGTAAAAATATTTAGTGCAACTTTTGGGTGGAATGGGCTATCATTTCACCCAACCCAAAGTATAAACTACAACCCACTTGTGCAAATCCTCATTGACATGAGGTAGATGATAACATAACACAGGATCTAATACATTCACACTCGATTCAGTGTGTAGACTATATTAAAAAGTTATTTGCTTTTTCCTTTCCTGTATATCTCTTCTTCTACAGCCAATCCCACAACGTGCTATACTTTTCCATACTCCCTCCTCCATACTCAGCTGAAAACGACGGCCTAACAAACTGAATCTATTTTCTGTCACATCCTACGGAATCAATTGCCTCCGATTCCAAATGAATCTTAAATCGTACTTTAAAGTGGGAGCAGGGGAAGCTAAGTGGGGCACCTAACACAGCTGAATGAGGAATTCCAACAAACATTAGTATTCCCTGCAAAAATCATCTTAATGGTTAGGATGATATTCTGTTTATAAATTTCATTACATTCTCCAGAGGCCAAAATATTACTTTCATTATCCCCATTAAGATCATATCTACAGGGAATCTAAAAACTTCTTCTCCAAAAACATGTACTCCAATATTGATAATTTGATACCACAATAAAACAATATCAATGAAGAAATAAAGGTATCAGAAGAATATTGGCTATAGCACTATTTTTTCCCTCAATTTTAACATGTTCTCCCAAACTACCCACAAATAAAATCAAGAATTTTGACACGAGGGAATTGATGTTCATAACAATGGGAATCTGTAAAAACTGGTCAGGGTCTTTCGTTACATCCATAGTGAATGAAATATAAGATTGGAATGTTACAGAAAATCAAGAATCCAACTATGGATGGTCACATTAAAATTCTGAATCAGATGGCAAGTCTGTGTCAGTGAATCCAGGCACGACAACCTCAAACTCAACGAGCTTTCGTCTTTCTCTGTTCTTGGACCTGGACGGCAGCACATATCTTCTTCCAGCAACGCACAATAATGGTGGTCGGAATAATAACCCACCACATGTTTGCGAAAACATAATACCAATAATAATAGAATGGACTTGTGGCAAAGTTATCTCCATCCAAAACAGCTGTAACAAAATACACTGCAGTTCCGTATAGCTGTCCCAAGGAAATGGCTAGTTGAAGTACATAACTATACGACTTCTTTGTTGCTATAGCGTATCTGTAGATGCCCAGAAAATGAAAATAAGAAACCTCTGTAATAAAACTTGAAGAAAATTAGATACAATTTTATACGTACAAAACAAGGAGACAAGCTGGACCCTCTATGGTAGCTGTAATTCCTTCGACAGAAATAACATCAGAACCCCGTGTTACATATCTTGAATCACCTTTGCTATATTCTTTCCCTGATGAAAGTTAAACATAAGTAATGCCTAGTAAGAGATTCGGTTATGCTAATGTATCTATGAAAGGGTGCGAGTGAGTCAACAACTTACAAACTTCTGCAAGGTAAATGGGAGTCGTCTTTTTGTAGAAATCCGGGGTATAGACAAAGTAGCCTTCGAGAATCATGTGTGTGAGGCCGGTGAATATCCACCAGCACATTAGTACTCTATCGACTTTTGTTATCTTAAGAATCCGCCCTTCAATGAATAAAAACATGAATTTTTGCAATTAGGAATCAGAATACAAGTGATCAATCAAGAAGATAACAGATGTGCTTCACTCAAAGTACGGAGAATCATACATCTCGAACAAAGATAAAAAAAAAAAAAAAAAAAAAGCTCAGGGCCTCAAGCCATTGTTTTGACGAAAAAACCCAACTTCAGTCAAAATTGAGAGAGCTCGAATTATAGGCTTCAGACAGTGAGTGCAGGGTAACATAAATTTTGAAACTCAGAAAGTATAGATCAGAGATTGTCTTGACAAAAGGCCAAACTTCGAGAAAATTACAGGGAATTCAGACATAGTAAAAATGAATGAACAAAACTGCAAGAGAAGAAATTCAATAAGAGAATAACACCATATTTACAGAAATTTGGAAAGTTATGTAGACTCACAAAGAGGGAGACGGTATGTAACACAATTAACAGGTACAATATCATTCGTATTCTCAAAGATCGACTTTCAATGCCTTTAATAATATGAAAACATAAGACAAAGAGTATCACCAGATAAAATCCACATGAAGGAGACAACGAGCAAAGATGTGATGCCATAGACACCAACAATAGTTGACATAGAGAGGAATCCAGGCACATAGCCGGGCAATTTTAGATCCCTTGGCACATAGGGATGATCAGGGGCTTCTTCTACACCCATTTTCCCTGAAACCTGCAGTTCCGAACGAAAATCTTTCAGCAAAAACAGAACACAAGCATTTCATACTGAAAGCTATAGAGCCTCAATAGCCCCAAAAACGTGCTTTCGTTGGTCGAAACTAAGTGCTGTGAACTAACAGGAGAGGTCAACTCAGTTAATTTTGCTTCAACATTTGCCTAAGTATATGAAATTGTGCTTCCTAGAACAATAACTGATTCCGTCAGAATCGATTCTGTTACACACCTAAATCACAAAAGTAATTCAACCAGCTTCAATTATAGTATGCAAACACAATGTGTTCCTCTTTTCATCTTAAGAGCACTCTAAATTCAAATCAGAATTGCGAAAATGGAGTAACACAGATCAGATTAACGCCTAGGGGGATTGCTAATTCAACTGAATTAAAAGCTGAAATTATTAACATTCTAATTTCCAATACTTGAGAAATTAACAAAACACCTGAGACTAATCCCGAGATTTTCAATTCCCATCATTCATAAGAGTCAACGAAACTCAAAAACAAACGATGAAGCAGAAAAATTAAGAAATAGGTGAGTGAGTACTGAGTACTTACAAAATATAAGTTACGAATACAACAGAAAGACTTCAACTGGTTTGGAGAAATTATGGGATGATATATCTACATCTATATTGCAGTTGCAGGTATATAGGGCATGACGGCCGGATGTAAATGCTGGTATTAAAAGCAGTCAGATCTGGTGTATTTGTTTCAAAGATGGTAAAACTGTAAAAAAAGAAATTCATTTTATTTTCAAAGTAAACAACAATTACTATAAACTAATTTTATGGTTAAAATGATTTACACTAGACTTTGGGAGAATTTATTTTTAAATAATCGATCAAATTTTGTAAAATAATTCTATTCAACATAATTTGGGGGAAACTTGGAAAAATATATAAAAGCAATAAATATTTTGCTACAAAATTTAAATTCAAAAGCGTCAAACATTTTGAATTGGAAGGAACACAATTCTCTTTATATGTAATAATATTTGTAAATATATAAATGAATACAATTTATTACGTTTTAAAGAGTATTTGATTTTTTGAGTTAATTTTCTCAAATTAAAATGAGTAGTATTATTTTATAAGCAAAAATTTGTATTTCTTACAATTAAAGTGTTAATACGACAATTAAAAGTATTACATTCATATCTCTCTAATCTCAGCATAAGAATAAAAGAAAATTATGTAGAAGTGATTAACCAAATAGAGTTGACACAAAGTAACGTGTAGCTCGGGTTTTACAATTAAAACCAGGTCAAGGTAGTTTTATTAGCTTTTACTCCTTTGTTCACAAAAATGGGTGTTGATTGCTTTATTTAACTATTCACATAAAATATTACTATCATTTTCCGAAATAAAAACAATAATCTACATTCTTCAACATACATATATAATAGTTATAAAGTAATTTATTTTATACTTAATTTGATAAAATATTCTTACATTTTACATATAATATCAACTTTTTTAATATCAACTTTCTTGGAGAGCTAACAGAACCGGCGAAGGCGGACGGCGGCGAAATTCAGGTTGATGGAGACGACGGAGGTGGAATGTCACATGAGTTTACTCCATTTGTAGATATGGGTGGAGGAAGACCAGCGGGGTGGGGTTCCGTGAGGGAGGGAGAGGATTCTTAACATTACGGCGGCGACAAGAGGAGTGAAGGAGGGCAAGAAATGTGAGTACGCGGTGGTGGTGGGTGGCCATCGGTGGAGGAGATTTGGGTGTTTGTTGGAAGAGTTTTTTTTTTTTTTTAACAATTTTGTTTTAAGAATATTGTGGGAGAAGAATTGAAAGAAAAATTAATTCTTTGCACACTTTCTTGTGTTGCTGGAAGCTATATGATGGTGTGGAAATGAAGTACACGAAGAAAGCTTCTGGGGAGGAAGAGATTTTGGAAGAAATATGAACCCTGCCATGTTGCCTCAAAGGAATTAACGTCCGTTTCTCTTTTATTTGACAGAAGGGTTCAATTGATCCCTTTTAGTGGAAAGAGGTGTTCATTTGATCTCAATTGTAAAGTAAAATTGCATAAGTGTACAAAGTAATAGTTGAGGGTCCTATTTAATCTTCATAACAAAGTTGAGGGGTTTAAATGACCCTTTTCCCTTAGTTAAATGGTATGTTGATTATGAAATGGTCATATAATATAGTTTATAGGGGCACCCCATTGTACTCTCGTCTATTTAATTTTTTCGCTTTAATTGTAATAATTAAATGTAGCTATATAATTAAATGTGGCATTTAAAGATGGAAAATTTTTATAAAATATCTTGTAACTTTGCTCAAGTCCATAAATAATTTTGTAACTTTTTATTATTATTGGTCCTTATTTCCTCAATTTTAGTCATTTCTAGCAAAAATTTTAAAATTTGGCCGGAAAAATGCACATGCTCAACATGTGACTGGTAAAAATGAGAAATTTCAATTTTTTCGATCAAGTGATACATGTGCATGCCAACTCACTTCTTCATCGAAAAATTCATCAAGAAAACCTAAATAGTTCAAGAAAAACCTAAATAGTTCGCTGAGTTTTTCTGCTCTAACTCTCCAATGATTATGCTGTTATTTAAGATTCAAGAAAACCTAAATAGTTCGCCGATTTGATGAGTTGAGTTTCAGGATTATTGTTTCGACCTCTAATAGTCTGTTACAAAATCCCTCATTCTTTTTTCCCTGAATCGATTGCTCATTTACCCTCGATTTTAAATTTTTTACCTTGCAAATTTTTTCACAATTTTTGCCTGGAAAAATGTATATGGGAAAGACATTTGGAATCTGGAATTGAATGTTGATGAATGCAGGGGGAAGTGATAGGCCAAGGGGGAGTAGCTAGTGTGGAGGAAGGTTGAGGGAGATGGATGGCATATTAACTTATGATAATTTATGACAATTTACAACATATTGAGGGAGATAGATGGCATGACAAAAAATCTATGATAATTAACTTGTAGACTTGTAATAGTTGAGTGCTACAAATTTATGAAATATTAACTTACTTTCAGTAGTTGTGTCCTACAAATCTACGATATATTTACATCTTTTAATCCAACTTATACTAAAACTAAGTAATACACAAATAATATCATTACAAGTCTCATAATAATTTGATTTGAACCAAATAGCCCTTTATATATCGGAGGAAAGGAAATTTAGACCGGGACAAATAACAAAAGACAAAGTATATTGTGAATCAATTTCATTGTGAAACTTAATTGCATTTTATGTATTTTTTTAACAATATTAGATTTTTCTTTAGAACAAATTAGTTTGATAATGAAACAACTAATACACTATCAAATTGCACGGTGAAACTAGTTTATAAAAGATTTTACTTGTAACAAAATTAATGCACACCATAACTACGAATTCAGCCCAGAACAGCTCTCTTCAAATGAAATATTTTCTACACAAGCAAAAGACAGATACTAACCTACCACAATTACTATTAACAACTGAGGCATCTCTAGTTAACAGAGACACGTATCAAACACAAGGAAGTGATCGAGAGACTGTTGTTCATGCCCGGGGGTTAAGGTTGATAGCAATGATTAGTATAGGTCAAAAAAAACCGCAACGACTTTATGCAACATCTGGAGCATTCAGCATGGACAGGAAACAAATTAATTCAAACTATCCAAGAAACTAGCCACCCAACATCTCATTGGGGGGTCATGGCACAAACATTTATAGTAAAACATTATAAGTTTCAACTTCACTAAGATTGATAGTTCCAAATAAGATATTCCCTCTGTCCCTTATTAACTGTCCCATTTTATCCAACACGGTGTCCCTTTTTAATTGTCACTCTACTAATACCAATGCATATTTTAGCTAATTTTTCTACCATTACCCCTAATAAATAGTGAAAATAATCAACATCTTGTAATAAATAGGGATAATAAATAAGGGTGTAAGTGTCTTTTGATACACTAATAAATGAGAAAATTGGTTTGTGTGAATGGATAAAATGGGACAGATAATAAGGGACGGAGGGAGTAATACTGATCAGTATTTAAGAAGTTCAAACAAAAAAATTCATATCTAAAACAATGTCAGTCCTTACAACAGCAAAGCAAGCCCACAAACGAATGGAAATCCAAACTTCAACTTCTAGACAATAGCATTCGCTGCACTGGCAATCCTAGGCCAAAGATCGGCACACTCCTTTCCAATAGGACCGGTGATAGCAGAACCTACAAAATGCAAAGCAAATGAATTATAAGATCTGCTCAACATTTAATTAGAAACCTCACCTTATAAGAAATATAAGTTGGCTATAACTATTTGGAATCAAAATTACCTTTCATTTCCCCCTTGGGATTCACAATGACCCCAGCATTATCTGCACAAGAAAAAGACAGATATTAGCAAACTTTATATTTGTAAAGCAAAAAAGATTAATATCAGCATTACTTGCAGCAGAGAATGCTATGATGCCAAAATTGACAGAAAACAAATAAATGGCAGAAACATTTGTGTATTTGTTATCATGGCTGGATAAGTGAACAGGAAGGGGCAAAGAGGGTGAAACAATGACCAGGAATTTTAACATTAATCATATTTTATCATAATAATATTTTTTATAGTATGCTACTGAAAAATCAAGAGAAAAGCTACAACCAGAAATTTAAACTATTGTTCTTGGTCCAAGTAGGCCATTATTTTTGGGGAAATCAACAAAAGTTCACTCTAATTAATTTACTTATTTAAACAAATTTACTAATTCAATCTTGAGAAGATAAAAAAGAATGTGAGAAGTTCGGTAAGCAGATTAGTCGACGGGTAAACAACAACCCGCCAGATAACTTCTCCATTCAATATTGCTACAGCCAATTTCGGCATATCAAGATTAAGGTATTTATTCACCCTTCCTTGGAGTACATGTAGCTTTCTTTATCATTTTACAAATTTTAATTTTAAGAAATGAAAATAAGCAAATTCTATGAAGAAATTACCAAAAGTAAATGTGAAAGAATAAAAGAAAACAGCAGCATCTGCGGTTACGACCAGATCTTCTCCATATTGTTGAAGATGAAGGGTATTCTAATACTAATTTCATAGAGATATTTGCACATATGGAAAACTGTGTAAACTTATGGGTATACGACTTGGATTATTATTAACTTAAAAAGATAGTAAAAGCTTCTTTAGTTAGGAATTAGTCTGCTTATTGCAAGACATTCTGTCAAGCTATAGATACGTTAGCTAATCTGTCATAGAAGGGCATGTTTGTCACCAAAACAAAGGGTTTATTTGATCCTAAAAACACTGTAAGGGTCAACTTCTACGGAGAGCAATTTTAAAGGTCATGGTTGTACCTTCTCCCATAAATAAAAAATGGATAAACTGGTTATCACGAAACAACGTATAGAACAAAAAGTAGAAACCTATATCAGGATCACAAAAGTCATCATCTTTCAAAATGACTAACAGATATAGTTATTATTTAACTCAATCCTAGCAAAAACAAATTTAACTTGCGATCCATTTAGCAAAAAACCAAGTCATAACTTGATTATCCATAGCAGTTATGCACAAAAACCCAATCAATTTATGAAACAATCATACAACTGTGCGAATTACATATAAGCATAAAATTAAACAAAATTTAGCCACAAAGCATAACTAAACGAGTGAAGCATAAGTTGAAGGATTAACCTTCGAAGTACATGAAGACACCGTCCTTTCGGCGCCAGGGCTTGCGTTGGCGGACGATGACGGCGGGCATAACCTTCTTACGGAGATCGGGTTTCCCCTTCTTCACAGTGGCCATCACCATGTCGCCAACGCAGGCGGATGGAAGCCTGTTAAGGCGGCCCTTGATCCCCTTCACGGATATGATGTAGAGGTTCTTTGCCCCGGTGTTGTCGGCGCAGTTCACCGTCGCCGCCACGGGGAGACCCAGGGACATTCTGAACTTGTTACCCGCGGATCCTCCGCGCCCTATTGTGCATCATCAAACGAATGATTGAGAAATTGGAAGAGAAAGGGGAGGAGGGATCGGGGAATTGACGTCGTACCTCGCTTAGACATCTTCGCCTTTTGTCTCTACCGCTGGAAATGAAGTGTGAAGAGAAAGTAGGCGCCAGCCAGGTCTTTCTCGGGGGTTTTCGTATTCTTGGGCCGGATGCTGCCAGTTATGGGCTAAAGATCAATTCCATTGGCCTTTTGATGTCGTATAGAAAAATTAGGTAAGGTAATTTTTTTTTTAAGGGAGAATGATTTTTTTTCGACCTTTATCATACACCTTGATCTGGCATATGTCAGACATGACTCTCAACCAGTAAATCATATCAAAGAATTAAGAGCAGTGTTGGATTTCTCTGAACCTTACTCTGTAAGGTTCTAGAATTGGACAAGATATAGAAATAAGGGGTGATTCGTCACCCTTGTGTTAGGATAAAACGCACACACGCAATCACGAAAAAGAACACGAGATTTGTTTACCCAGTTCGTCTTACGACTACGTCTAGAGGCGATGCCAAGCCAGGGTTTTTTACTATATTTTTTCTGATACCGGATACAAGGAGAAAATCTCTATTTATAAGAAACGAGCCCTAACCCTAAAATCAGAGCCAAAAAAGTGGGCCGAAAAGTGGGCCAAGTGTACAGTCCATTCAGCCCCTACACTCCAACAATCTCCCACTTGGAGACTGAATTCTCCATGTAACCATATCTTCTTGTCTCTCCTCCCTCATCCGTCTGGCATCGCCAAACCTTATCTTCAAGTTCCAAGGCCAATTGAAGCTTTGCACAGCTTCAACTTCTCTAAAGTCACCACCTTAGTAATCATGACTGCTAGATTCTCACTTCCTAGGATCTTCATAAGCTGCAAGACCTTCTTCTCCAAAAGGTGACAAATGTAGTGATACTTCAACTCAATATGCTTTATCCTTGAGTGAAACGCCGGATTTTTCGCCAGAAATATAGCACTTTGACTATCACAGAAAATAACCCACTAGCTCCATACTTCTTCTTCCATCAAGATCATTTGATGCCAAGTCTGCATCCACATAACCCACTAGCTCCATACTCTTGCCATTGAAAACAAAGCCTTGTCTGTGGTAACTCTCAAGTAACGTAGGACCCACTTTACTATTTCCCAATGTTGCTCGCCCGGATCACCCATGAATCGGCTCACTACTCCCACTGCATGAGTAATATTTGGTCTTGTACGAACCATGGCATACATAATGCTGCCAATTGTGAGGCATATGGTGTTGGAGTTATACGTGAAAGTATAATTTTACTTTGTATAACTCGTGTATCAAACACTTATTTTATGAGAATAATTCTTTTATCGCATATGCTTTAGATATGATTGAATGTTGAATATTTATTGCAAACAGTTCAATATATGGTACTAGTTACATTGTAGTTAATGTGGTGATACCCGATCACGGAAGACAACATTAACAGTTTCCTTATAACTAAAAACGTACATTTTCACGACCTAGGTGGAATTGAACAATCCGCCGTGAAAGGTCGATGTGTAAGGCTCAGATTGGTCTGTCTTGACTAAGAGATTGCACTAGCACATTTAGTATGTGTTGAAGAGGACCTACAGCGAGGATAAATTCTTCTGTTCTGAAATGTGAAGAATTAGACCTAAGTGGTTGTTGATTTCTTAATCTCCGTCACTTAAATAGGACTGTGTGTGCTTAATGGTTACTGCTTTGATTCATGTTGGGTGAGAATCATTGTGACTTCGAACCTTGTGTTTTGGGCAGTAATATTAATCATACGTCGGTTGCTAAGATTTAATACGGAGAAATGCGTGCGAGTACGGCTCGTGTGATTAGTCCCCTTGGTGGGCTCAGAAGTTTTATCGAACCAAATCTTGCAAGTGAAGAATCAGTTTCTTCGATACGGATAATAATGTTGAGCTGACTTTACTCCAAGGTGAAATATATTAATTAATATATTAATTAATTTAGAGCTATTCAGAAGCTTAATTAATTAATGGACTTGATAATCTTAAATGCGGGAAATAATAACCGGGAGCCCATATTATCGTAATATGGATTAAGATGGATAGTGCAATATTAATTTATTAGTGGTAATAATTAATATTAATGGATTGAATTATATTGGGGCTCAATATTGAAATTCAGAAGTCCATTAGGAGGTCCAATCTTAATTCTCCTTAAAGGCCCCTCAAGTAGCCCATTAAGTAGTCCAATAATGATAAGGTGATTAAAATAAAAAGATAATATTATGCTGATTTTTCCTAGAATTTTTTAAAATAGCATGTGTGGAAAAGAAAAGATTTTGTTGATTCTCTTGAAAAGATATTATGGAAGATAAGTATTCTTGGAATACAAGATTATCTCATATATTCAAGAAGATCCAAATCTTGGATTCTTATCCTACAAATTTCGAAAATTACAAGTTTTAAATAGGAGAGTGAGATTTTTGTGGAATATTTTATTATGGAGAAAAGAATATATGAGATATATTCAGGATTTCTTAGAGGCTAAGAAAATATTTTCTCCAAGACCCATAAACCACTAAATTTCGGCCACTCCTATCTATAAATAGGGGATGATTATTTCATCCCGAAGTACATAATTCCATGTGTTGGAAAAATCAAGAGCATAGATATTTTTCTTTTTCCTTAGTTATTTAAATTATTCGAAAGCATCTCCCACCGGTGATCGAATAAGGCGAAAGGGAAATACTTGAGAAGGTTTTTGGGTTGATAAAGCGCGTACGTGTTTGTCCCATTTTATTCAAAGGCCAAGTTCTACGAGAGGTACGTAAATCACATATTATCTTGTTTATTCCGCCATAGATTATATGTGAATTAATTCAACATGCATGATGTTAAATTGGTTGTTGGAATTATTATTTGAATTAATTAGGATTAATTCATGCTAGTAATAATTGTATTTAAATTCGTATTTAAATTTCATCCCGAATAGATTCCGGGCACCCCTAATTTTTCCAACAACTGGTATCAGAGCCACGGTTTCGGGCTCTGATCTTTAAATTGGAATTTAAATTGTTAGTCATTAAATTAAAATTGGATAGTAGAATTGCTAGATCTTTTTTGCAGGTATCCAATTGTCATGGTTTTAATGTTGTTAATTTTTCATGCGTGTGAATTAATTGTTTTTAATTCGATTCGTTCGAATTCGTTTTTCTCGTGAGAAAATCCACGAGTAGATTAGTTGTTTTTATATTGATTCGATCATTGTAATAGACTAGTCTAGATCTAGCATTTATTTTTTTGAAAAATAAATTGTAACCGGATTGTGACGAAGAACGAAGAATTAAAGACTGCGTACCCGGACGACGCATGCATGTGCGGCGCATGCATGGACGTAAAATCATGCATGGGGTGAAGAAAATGAGAACAAACGGCGAAACCCGGCGCACGGGGTGCGCACGACCCGCGCACGCCGGGTGCCCGACGCCGCACGGGCGGGCGCGAGAGGCGCGGCCTCTCGGTGCTCGGCAGCCAGCGGTTCGGCGCTTCGGATGCTTGGCCGAGAGGCGCGCGGGCCCACTCCGTGGGCCGACGTGCGCCGTATCTCGGGCCGTGGAATTTTTTTCGGTTCTTTTTTTTTCGTGTGATTTTAAACGTCGTCCTGAACCCCAAACGATGCTATTTTTTTTATGAAGTGTTGTTGTTCGAGTGGAAGCGTGTCGAGACGAACGACGGAAAGCAACAAGGACGATTTTTTGCATCAAGACGTGAAGAAATTAAATCGTGACAATTGGATTTGAGTGCTCCAATGTGTTTAATTTTATTTTGATGGATGTTTTATTTCGTGCACTTATTATTAATTGTTAATATGTGTTTGCATGAATTTAATTGTCCAAGAAAAACCTTACTTTCGAAAATTACTAAGTATGTTTATTTAATCGCAATTTTATTCCGGATATTAAAATTGGATTAATTGGCCTCCATAATTTATTTATTTGTGAAGTTCTTTTGGAATACATTTTCCCCTCGGATCGGCCAAAAGAACGGATTTCACATGTGTTGTGAATAGATGAAAATTATATCACACTACTTCACACACTAAACTTAAAGAATGAATGAAAGATGTGCTTGTGTAGAAAGAAAAGAAAGATGAGACAGGGATTTTAAGTGGTTCGACTTATCAACAAGTCTACGTCCACTGAAGAGATCTTCAAGCTTTTATTGATCAATGGAGATGATGAAAAGTTACAGAGAATCGAGCTAAAGAATAGCAACTCAAACTTGCAAAATCTGAAACTGAAAACTGAAATTGAACTTGTGTTAATCTTCACACTTTGTGTCAATTTATCTTGTAATGTAGAGTTAGTTGTAACTGACTTTCTTAACCAACATGTAGCTTGACATCTCAGCTTCAAAACCATATCAAATTCTGTTACAAACCGCCTCCTAACAGCTCTGAACGAACCTCACAAAATCGAACCAGTAAGCATGCATTATAATCGTTTTTCTGTTATAACCGTTTTCTGTTGATGTTGGCCTCAATGTTGCCACACCCGTTCCAACATTCCAAGATTCGAACAAAAACTAACACTTTTGCATGAATTGATAGCTACACTTCTTAACAAATCTCCACCTTAGCATCAATTCTTGACCATCATGCTGTAAGAACTCCACCTTAACACTGCTCTGAACTTAAGAGCAACTTTCTCCTTCTTGACTTCAGTTCATTCCAACCAAACCAAGACACAACTCAAACTTAGAAGTTGAAAGTGCCTTGGTGAAACAATCTGCAGGATTCTCTTCTGTTTTGATCTTCTTGACCTTTACAATACCTTTGTTTATCACATCTCTCACAAAGTACATCTTTACATCTATGTGCTTGGTTCTCTCATGATAGCCTTGGTGCTTTGACAAATGTATTGCACTTTGATTATCACAATAGACTGAAACTCTTCTTTGATTTATGCCAAATTCTTTTAGGATTCCCTTTAGCCACATGCTTTCCTTAACAACTTCTGTCAATGCAACAAACTCAGCTTCTGTTGTTGACAAAGCTACTGTGGATTGATGAGTTGATCTCCAACTGATTGTTGTTCCATATAGGGTGAAGACATATCCAGTGAGTGACCTTCTTGTATCAAGGTTTGCAGCAAAGTCTGCATCCACAAAACCATTAAGTGCATCAGCTTCTTCTTTACATTTCCTGTATATTAGTCCTTTCTCCATTGTTCCATGAACATATCTCATGATCCATTTGACAGAATCCCAGTGTTTCCTCCCTGGATTTCCCATGAATCTACTGACCAAGCTCATAGCATGAGTTAGGTCGGCCTACAGCAAACCATGGTGTACATAAGACTTCCAACAGCACTGGCATAGGGCACCTTGCTCATTTCTGACTTCTCAGCTTGTGACTTTGCTTCCTGTCTTAAAGATAGCTTATCACTTTGCCTTACTGGAGTGGATACATCTTTGCATTGGTTCATATTGTATCTTCTGAGTACCTTACTCAAGTAAGTTGGCTGACTTAGCTTTACCTTACTTGAGGTTCTGTCCCTTTTGATCTCCATTCCAAGGATTACCTTAGCTTCTCCCAGATCCTTCATTTCAAATTCTGACCTTAACATAGCTTTAGCAGATTCAATACCCTCCATTGATTCACAAGCTATCAACATATCATCTACATACAACAGTAGATAAGTGCACGAGGATGCATCTTTCTTGAAGTATACACAGCTGTCATATCTGCTTCTTGAAAATCCACATGACACTATGTATTCATCAAACCTCAAGTACCACTGCCTTGGACTTTGCTTCAGTCCATACAGTGATTTATTTAGTAAGCAAGCCTTGGATTCAGAGTTTTCAACCATTACTCCTTCAGGAATTTTCATGTATATGTCTTTGTCCAGATCACCATGTAGAAAAGTTGTGGTAACATCCATCTGATGCAGCTCAAGATCAAACTGAGCCACTAAAGCAAGTAGAATTCTTATTGAGCAGTGCTTAACCACATGAGAAAAGATTTCATTGTAGTCTATCCCTTCCTTCTGTGAGAACCCCCTTGCCACAAGTCTTGCTTTGTATCTAACTTCACCTCCTTTCATAGTTTCTGGCTTCTTCTTATAAATCCACTTACAACTTACAAGTTTCTGAGACTTAGGCATGTTCACAATGGTCCAGGTGTTGTTCTTACTTAAGGATAGAAGCTCCTGTTCCATTGCTACAAGCCATTTGTCTTTGTCTTTGCAGCTGATGGCCTCCTTATAGTTCTTTGGCTCAACAGCCTCCACCTCAAGAGCTGTGCATAAAGCAAATGAAACTAAGTCAGTTTGACCATACCTAGTAGGTGGGTGTATGGTCCTTCTTTCTCTGTCCCTTGCAAGCTGATAAGTGCTGTAATTTGTATCACTTTCTGAATCTCCTGCTTCATTCTCCTCTTGTGTATCAAATATGGTGTGTATCACAGGGTGCTCCACCTCAAACTGAGTACCTCCTCCTTGAGTGTTGCTAGTTGATGCTCCAGAATCTGACCCTTTTAGTGGCATGACTTCTTCATCAAAGGTGACATCTCTACTGATGATGCACTTTTGATTTCTAGAATCTAAGCACCATAGCTTGTATTCTTTTACTCCCTTAGGGTAACCTATAAATACACATTTGACAGCTCTTGGATCCAACTTGTCTTGCTTGATGTGTGCATATGCAAGGCATCCTATGACCCTTAGCATCTTGTAATTTGCTGGTCTACCACTCCATATCTCCTCTGGAGTCTTGAACTTCAAGGCTGTGGATGGGCATCTGTTTATCAGATAAGCAGCATTCACAACTAGTTCACCCCAGAAACTCTTTGACAAACCAGAGCTACTCAACATGTACCTAACTCTTTCCAGTAGTGTTTGATTCATCCTCTCTGCGATTCCATTCTGTTGTGGAGTGCCAGGTACAGTTTTGTGTCTAACAATCCCTCTATTCTTACAAAACTGATTGAATTCTTCAGATAAGTAATCTAAGCCATTATCTGTTCTTAAATGCTTCAGCTTCTTTCCACTTATGTTCTCAACTTCAGTGAGCCACTCTTTAAACTTATCCAGTGCATCAGACTTAGCTTTCAAAATATAAATCCAAACTTTTCTGGAAAAGTCATCAATGATTGACATAAAGTACTTACCTCCACTTTTGGTGAGATTCTTTGCAGGCCCCCATAGATCAGAATGTGCATACTCCAGGATCTCCTTTGTTGTATGTATACTGGTGCTAAACTTCATTCTCTTTGCCTTTCCATAGATGCAATGCTCACATATTTCTAGCTTTGTAATGACATCACCTTCTAACAGGTTTTGTTTGGCTAGTTCTTGCAGACCTCTTTCACTCACATGAGCCAATCTTTTATGCCACAGTAGAGTGTTATCTATGCCCTTTACTACACGAGAGCTACCAGTTACTGTGCTCCCCTTTAGGAAATACAGATCATTCCTTCTTATACCTTTCATCACAGCAGTAGAGTTTCTTGATACTGTTAGTTCACCCTTTTTCTGACTGAAACTTATAACCCATGGAATCCAACATACCAAGAGATATGAGGTTTCTTCTTAATTCTGGAACATATCTGACATTTAGTAGAGTCCTTACTGTGCCATCAAACATCTTGAGTCTAATTGATCCAGTGCCTCTTACCTTGCAAGATTGATCATTGCCCAACAACACAGATCCACCATTTTGATGCTTGAAATCTGTAAACCACTATCTTATAGGACTCATATGAAATGTACAACCTGAGTCAAGAACCCACTCAGACCCAACCTCAGATGTTGTTATTGACAGAGCTTCTGAAGATTCATAACCAACATCGGGTTGTTTATCAATCACTTGATTTGCTTGATTACTTTGATTTGCAGGATGGTTCTTGAACTTAGATATGTATGCCTTCCACTTTGGACACTGCTTCTTAAAATGTCCAGTTTCCTTACAATGGAAACACTTCTTTTCTTCTGAATCTTGAGAAGTATATGCTTTCTTCTCAGCCTTCTTATTTCCAGGAGTTGGCTTCTTCTTGAACTGGTTCTTCTTCTTGTGGCCTCCCTTTACAGTAAGTCCTTCACCTGCAATGACTTGTTTATGATCATTTCCCTTCTGTAACAACTTGGACTCTATAGCAATTTGAACATCATCCAGAGTGATGCCTTCTTTTCCTCCATACAGTAGAGTGTCCTTGAAGTGATCATAAGATTTTGGAAGAGCACTGAGTAAGATAAGAGCCTTATCTTCATCTCCCATCTTAACATCAATATTTTCAAGATCATCCAGGATCTTGTTGAACTCATCCAACTGTTCCAAGATGTTCTTATCTTCTGTCATTTTGAAACCATACAACTTCTATTTCATGTACAATCGATTTGCTAGAGATTTCACCATGTATAAGCTCTCTAGCTTGTCCATTACTCGTTTTGCTGTTGTTTCCTTGCTAACATCCCTCAAAGCCTTGTCACCAAGGCATAGAATTACTGCACTGTGAGCTTTAACCATCATCTTGGCCTGATCATCTGGTTTTGAACCGGATGAAATCTCTGACTTATCCTTCAAGGTATCATACAGGCCTTGATGAATTAAGAGTGCCTTCATCTTTACTTTCCACAGCCCAAAATCTGATTTCTCTGTGAACTTCTCTATCTCAAACTTTCCTGAGGCCATCTTGCACCAACTGATTCTTCTTCCCCTTCCCACAGACGGCGCCAATTGTTGTGAATAGATGAAAATTATATCACACTACTTCACACACTAAAATTAAAGAATGAATGAAACTTGATGTGCTTGTGTAGAAAAAAAGAAAGATGAGACAGGGATTTTAAGTGGTTCGACTTATCAACAAGTCTACGTCCACTGAGGAGATCTTCAAGCTTTTATTGATCAATGGAGATGATGAAAAGTTACAGAGAATCGAGCTAAAGAATAGCAACTCAAACTTGCAAAATCTGAAACTGAAAACTGAAATTGAACTTGTGTTAATCTTCACACTTTGTGTCAATTTATCTTGTAATGTAGAGTTAGTTGTAACTGACTTTCTTAACCAACATGTAGCTTGACATCTCAGCTTCAAAACCATATCAAATTCTGTTACAAACCGCCTCCTAACAGCTCTGAACGAACCTCACAAAATCGAACCAGTAAGCATGCATTATAACCGTTTTTCTGTTATAACCGTTTTCTGTTGATGTTGGCCTCAATGTTGCCACACCCGTTCCAACATTCCAAGATTCGAACAAAAAACTAACATTTTTGCATGAATTGATAGCTACACTTCTTAACAACATGAATAAATTCCGAAAAGATGATTGTGGATTATTACTAGTGGCGGTATTGACCCTCACCACGAGTGGCTTACTCAAAGCGAAATAATAATCCTGTATTTAATTATGGTTATTACTTAGGCATAGGAAATTGATATTAACTTACTCCCCTCGGAGTCCCTGTCAATTTCTATGTGGTCAAAGTGGGAGCCAACTATTAATTTTGAATTAAGGATTTGTAACTTTTAAGATTGTGATCCGCTTGAATGTATTTAAATGTATAGACCACCCCTCGTGGCGCATTTAAATTGTTTCGAGATGTTGGCTGATGCATGATTATATTGTTTTAAGGTTTCAATATAATTGATGTGATCGAATTATGTGATAATTTTGTATTTTTCTAGATATTGATATGAATGTATGTTTTATTCTCAATTCATCATGTCGCAACCTTTTAATCCACTATTTAGTATACTTAAAGTTAATAAACTTGTTGGTGAGAACTATGTTGATTGGAAACGTAACCTTGATATTGTCCTAACCGCTCAACACCACAAATGGGTACTTACTACTCCTAAGCCCCAAGAGCCTGCCGAAGATGTGAGCAAGGCGGTCAAGAAAGAGCATAAGAGTTGGTTTGACTCCGATGAGATGACTAGGTGTACTATTCTGGCTTCAATGTCAGATGTGTTGCAACACCAACACCAACACATGGAGACCGCCTCTGAGATAATGCTCAATCTTGAAGCGATGTTTAAACATCAGAACCGTACAGCTAGGCAAATCACCATGCGAAAGATGCTTTCGTTGAAGATGGTGAAAGGTACGCCCGTAAGGGATCACGTTATCGAGATGATGGGTTATCTCAACAAGTTGGAAGTACTTGGTGCGGAATTTGATCTCCCTACTAAGGTCGATTTCGTTCTCCATTCTCTGCCGAAGAGCTTTGAGCAGTTTCAGTTGAACTATCAAATGAATGACCGGGCAAATAGTTTGCCCGAGCTCTTACAAGCTTTGGTATCGACGGAGACGTTAATGGATCATCAAACTGTTGCTATGGTGGCAAACGGTCCGTCTGCCTCTTCGGGTCCCAAGGGAGGGAAGAAGAAAAAGAGGACGAAAGGCCAGACCCAAGCAAATCCAACCGTTGCGAAACCCAAGGCAAATGGAGAAGGAGGTGGAAAGAAAGCTGCTAAGGGTAAGTGTTTCAATTGTGGTAAAAAGGGACATTGGAGGGCGACCTGTTCTAAGCCTAAGAAGGCGGGAAAGAAAGGTAAGTCTCATGCTTTAGTCGTTGAAACATATGTTGCGGCGTATGCTGCCCACGTTTGGGTAGTGGATACCGGGGCAACTGATCATATTTATTTCACTCTTCAGGGGTTCCAGCAAACCCGACAACTTAGCAAGAATGAGATCACCATCACTTTGGGCGATGCTATGAGAGTGGTAGCTGAAGCAGTGGGAGTCGTGCACCTATCTTTTGAAGATAGAGTTTTAATTTTAAGAGATGTTTTATACGTTCCGAACTTTAGGAAGAATTTAATTTCCGTTTCTAAGTTGTTTTATGATGGGTATTCAGTTACTTTTAATAAAGTTGTTACTGTTTCTGTTAAGAATGATGTTATCTGTCATGGAACGTTGGTAAACAATCTCTATACGATTAAGTGTGCTTCGGAGATGAATCTAATAACACGTCGATCATTTCGAGTAATAATACGTCGATCATTTCGAGTAATAAAAGAAAGCGTTCTTCGGAGATGAACGAAACACTTCTGTGGTATCTTAGACTAGGTCATATTAATCTAAAGCGGATAGAGAGATTGGTGAAAGACGGATCCTTGGAATCATTCCAAGTCGAGTCGTTTCCAACTTGTGAATCCTGTTTAGAGGGTAAAATGACCAAGAGGGCATTTGGAGCCAAGGGGAATAGAGCCACGGAAGTGTTAGAACTCGTTCATACCGATGTGTGTGGTCCAATGACGATCAAAGCAAGAATGGGGTATGAGTATTTCGTCACCTTCATTGACGATTACTCGAGATATGGGTACATTTACCTTATGAGGCATAAGTCTGAAACTTTTGATAAGTTCAAGGAGTTTAAGGCCGAAGCCGAGAAACATAGGGAAAAAAGTATCAAGTTTCTACGATCAGATCGTGGAGGCGAATACCTCAGCGATGAATTCTTGAACTACTTATCGGACGAAGGGATCGTATCCCAGTTAACTGCACCAGGAACCCCTCAACAGTACGGTGTGACGGAACGAAGAAACCGGACTCTTTTAGAGATGGTCAGATCCATGATGAGTTATTCGGATTTATCCAAGTCATTTTGGGGTAATGCCTTGGAAACGACGGTTTACATTCTAAACTTGGTGCCATCCAAATCGGTTCCTAAAACCCCAATGGAATTGTGGACCGGGCGCAAGCCCAGTCTAAGACATTTTCGGATTTGGGGTTGTCCGGCATATGTGCTAGACAAGGAAGCCGGTAAGTTGGATCCACATTCGGAATTAAGGCTGTTTATAGGATACCCTGCGGGAAAGAAAGGGTGTATGTTCTATAGTCCCAAGGATCAAAAGACCGTGATTAGTACACACTTTAAATTCTTAGAGGAAGACTATATGAACAATCGAAAACCTAAAAGTGAAATTACCTTAGAAGAATTGAGAGGTCAAACCTCGATACCAAGTATACAAGATGATGTACCACATGTGCCCATACTACAGGGATCCCATACTCTTGTGGGGTAACTATTAGTATAGCTAGTATTTTGCGTTCAAGTCAAAGAATCATTGAATCAAGAAAACTTTGTTGAGCTTTTGAAAGTTATTATTTCATGTAGTGAAGAAATAAATAATGTTGTGTTGCATAATGCTCCTAAAAATCTCAAGCTTACGTCTCCTAGGATTCAAAAGGATATTGTAAGTGCAGCTGCAATGGATACAACTAATGTCATTGTTAAGGATCTTAGAAATGAGTTTTTCTCTATTTCACTTGATGAATGTCGAGATGTATCAATCAAGGAGCAAATGGGAGTGGTGATACGTTATGTGAATAAGAGTGGATGTGTTATTGAGTGTTTTTTTGGTCTTGTGCATGTTACTGACACTTCTGCAGTTTCACTTGAGAAAGGTATTGAGTCATTGTTCTCCACTTATGGCTTGAGTTTGTCGAGTTTTAGAGGTCAAGGTTATGATGGAGCCAGCAATATGAGACGTGAACTTAATGGACTAAAAAGTTTAATATAAAGAAAAATTATGTTTCTTACTACATTCATTGTTTTGCTCATCAACTCCAATTGACACTTGTTGTTGCTAAAAAAACATCCAATTGTTGGTTCTTTTTTTTAATACCGTTGTGCACTTATGTAATGTTCTTTGAGGTTCTTGTAAGCGCAAGGATATCCTCAGAGAGACACAATGGAAACAAATAATTGAAGGGATTGCAACTAATGAAATCAAGACTGGACGTGGATTAAATCAAGAGACGACAATGGAGCGACCGGGAGACACCCGTTGGAGTTCTCACTATGGCACTCTCTTAAACTTGATGCATTTATTTTCTTCACTTGTTGACGTTCTTTTGTACGTTGAGAAGAAGGGCAATTATAATTCTCAAAGGGCCGAAGCATTTGATTTGTTAGAGATTGTGAATAAATTTGAGTTTATCTTTGTCTTACATCTTATGAGAAAGATTTTGGGGATCACACATAATTTATCACAAGTTCTACAAAAGAAGGATCAAGATATTGTTAATGCAATGAATCTTGTAAAAGTATCAAAAGCCCGTTTGCAAGCAATGATGGATGATGGTTAGGAGAGTTTGTTAACTTAAACTTCATATTTTTGTGGCAAACATGGGATAGATGTAGTGGTCATGAAAGATTTATATGCACCTCGATGAAGGTTAAGACGTGGAGAAAATATGACTAATTATCACTACTATCGAGTTGAGTTAATTAGTTCTGTGATTGACAAGTAATCTCAAGAGCTAGATTGTCGCTTTGATGAAGTGAACACAGAGTTGCTTTTATGCATGACATGTTTTGATCCTAAAGATTCATTTGTTGCCTTTGACAAAAAGAAGTTTATTCGTCTTGTAGAATATTATCCTTGTGAATTTTCTGGAGTTTCTTTTTATGAACTTAAAAGTCAACTTGAGAACTTTATTTTTTATGTACGTTTGGATGGAAAATTTGTTGAAGTAAAAGGAATCGGTAGGCTTTCTCTAATGATGGTCAACACAAAAAAACATATTATTTTTCCATTGGTTTTTCTATTAATTAAGCTAACATTGATCTTACCAGTTGCCACTGCCACCGTGAAAAATATTTTTTCGGCAATGAAGATTGTCTAAAGTTCACTTCAGAACCGAATGAGTGATACACTTTTGAATGATTGTTTGGTAACATGTGTTGAAAAGGGTGTATTTCAAAAGTTAGCAATGATGCAACGATTCCAAAATATGAGAAATGTTGTAATTGAATGATTTATTTTGAATATTTGTTATTGATATATAATATATTGACTTTGTCAGAATTGTTATTTTTTATAACATGATTATGTATTATTAAATTAGTTGGGCCCCACTGAACAAAAATGATGCGCCTGTCTCTAATTCTATCCCCTATCTATTACAATTTTTCTTTCAAATATTTGATAAAATTCGAAAGCTACTAAAAATCGGTATTTTAGCATCCACTCCTTTAAAATTGGAATGACCTATATCTACAAATAATTCATTCAATTCTTTTTTTAATAAAGTTTGTTTCTCAATACCAATTTCAAATTTCTCAACGTGTTCTTCCCATATTGATTTAAAATTTGTATTATTTTACTTCATTATTTTATTTAGAATATAAATATTATGACATGTGAATTTTTCAAATCTTTGCATATAAAAAGATGAAATTGAAAACTCAGTTACTAGAAACAAAACAAAAAAAAAAAATCATCAAACTTCAATTCATCTCATCCATTAACAAAAATTTCATAATCCATTTATTTTGAAGTAATATTTGATAATAAGCATGCAAAGGAAAATTCCCCTTCATTTAAGAAAATTTGAATTTTTCTAATATTTAGTACAACTTGTAAAGTTAATTTTTTTTAATTTGATCACAAATTATATTTTCTCATTTATACACTCTCTCTTAATTGATTTTTTTTTAATATTTAGTATAACTTGTAAAGGTAATATTTTTTTGAATTTTTATTACTAATGTTATTTTCTTATTTATACACTCTCAGCTCTCAATGAGCACTGAATATTATTTTCATCCAACTATCACAAGAATTTATGTAGAACCTCTAATATCTCTCTACATATTTAAAAACTAAAATCATTCTAAAATTCTACATGGTCTAATAACAAATCGTATCTTCAAATATACTATAGAAGACAAATAAAAATCGTTTAATTTAGTTATATTCATTAAAATTATATATTATGAAATATTCAAATAACCATGATGCACAAATCTTCTAAAAATACTAGTATCTATATTGCACAGATTCATCAAATTTAACAACTATGCAGTATCGGATACGCATAGGGGGCGGGTGCGGGCGCAATTCGCCTCGGATTCGCACCCAATTCGCCACCTGGCGTATCCATCAATTTTTTCAAAATAAATAAATTGGATACGTGAATTTAAGAGCACGGATTCGCAAATCCGGGCTTTACTAAGAAGTTCTTGTGTTGCTTGCGTGTTTGTATCGGCTATTCGTGAGTTGAATTTGACGGCGGCACCCTTTCTTTTACGAAGACCAATATCATTCTTTCCGGCAACTTCCATGTAGAAGATTTGGCATATTCGTGCAAATCTATACTGCCTTGGACGGATGTAAGCTGCCGCCGTTTGAACACACCCATTTCACCGCTGCTTGAACATACTTGTTTCACCGCCTCTTGAAAAGAATTGATTCGAGGCGGCGTGGTTACCTCTCTTGCCATTTTTTTCTTTTGGGATCTGAATTTAGCGGCGTCAATCCGCTTTCTTTTGTTAACAATATTTGGGCCTGGGGCATGGTAAATTTATGGGCCGACAAATATGATACTAATTTGAGTGATTTGGGCTTATATGAGTTGGACTGATAATTTTCATTGAATTTTATTTTGCTCCTGTAACACCCCTAAAATTCTACAACTAATTATTTTACATATAAATTAATATTAAATCTTCCACTGTTTCCTATTTGTTAAGTATTTTTCTTTTGAAATAAAATCTCATGCCTTATTTTTAAGTAAATTTTTAGTTCACGCCTTTATATTTGAAAAATTATTCTTTTGATTTTCGTAAATTTTATTATTATAAAAATTGGGGCGTGACAGAGTGGTATCAGAGCAGGTCTACGTTCTTGTAGACTTGTAAAAAATAAATTATTACTTTTGGGTCAAGATTAATTAAAGTTTATTGATTACAAGAAAATATTTAAATGTAAAGGTCGTCCATCACCGCCTCCCGCTTTAGCTCACCAAGGTACATGCATTACATTTTTATATTCCATGTTTCAATTCAAAGTTATGTTATGTAAAGATTACATGGTAAATTTCATTTCACGACATGCATGCATACATCATAAAGTCCTTAATTTCGAGGACAAAATTTTTCTAAGAGGGGTGGTATGTAACACCCCTAAAGTTCTATAACTAATTATTTTACATATAAATTAATATTAAGTCTTCCGTTGTTTCCTATTTGTTAAGTATTTTTCTTTTGAAATAAAATCTCATGTCTTATTTTTAAGTAAATTTTTAGTTCACGCCTTTATATTTGAAAAATTATTCTTGTGATTTTGTAAATTTTATTATTATAAAAATTGGGGCGTGACAACTCCTTAATTAAATAATATATATATATATATATATATATATATATATATATATATATAATAAAATATAAATAAATAGACGTATTATTGCCGTACCGCACCTTAACATTTTCAAAAATATGTATCCCCGCACCCGCATCTGCCCGCACCCACACCCACTCCCCCGCACCTGTGCAACATAGACTAGTATGTAGTATCAGATTCGTCACTCGCCCCCTAAAAGGGATGTGATACTCGTATCTGCAAATCAAATTGCCACTTTGAAAATTCAATTGCCACTTGACGAATCCAACTAATGCGGTCGCACATATAGTGCGTGAATCCAACTTGGTGATTATATATGATCATGCTATTAAGTATTAATATGTCATTTCAATTGAACTTTATCCTGTAATGCAATTAAATTGACAATTTGACACTCATTTTAGATTGAATTCACTATTATGATTTATGTATTACACTGATGGAATTTGAATTGTTATTTTGTTGCTTAATTATTATATCAAGTTATTAAATATGCAACCCATTGGTCTAGTCGCCATCGAAGACACAAATTACTATCTAAATTCATTTGTTTTTTGAGATAAACCCTAATTGCACTAGTGCCAGCAGTTCACCACAGAAGAAAGGACTCACAAAATTGGGATCACTAACTAATCTAAATCACTAACCGCTTAATTTTAAGTCAGAATATACTCATACATTTGATATCAATTTTTTTAGAATTTAAATATATCTTTCAGGTGTTATATAAAATATAAATAAACAACATATACTTGACGAAATTACACCTTTTTAAAAAAAAAAATTATATCTATGCACCCCCATCATATTGCCACCCCACCTATTTTTCCGTACTCCTGCACCGTAGTCAGATAATTATTAAAAGGATAAACCCCATCCATCCCGAGTAAAACTTTACCAATAACAACCGATTTCGTGAATTTAAATATAATAAACACAAAATCGTTTACAATTGAATTTCTTTCAGATTGAACCGAGAAATTTATGCGGGTTCTAAACTCTAAATTTGCTTCTCTGATTCTTCACTTTTGTTGGACTTTGATTTCGTTAATTTTTTGGGCAAAATACTTTCTTTTGATCTTATTCGATCTTGGATTTAGGGACTTATAACATTAATCCGAGGGATCGGTGCCTTATTACGGATAAAATGTTATTTTGAGCGACCTTGTAGATGAACTTAACATCTTTGAATTTGTTGAAGACCTCCGATGCACAACGCCTTTGATGGAGACCTTTGAAAAATGTTGATTGGAGAGGTTTCGCACCTTGGTCTTGGATCAAATGCTTTTGAAGCCGTGAAGAAAACTTGCAGAGAATTCTGAAATCCTGAAGCTTTTGACTTACTGTTGTTTGGAAAATGAATGAATAAAAACTCCTATTTATAAGTGTAGGCTCTAGGTTTGCGGGGCAGATTTGATGGGCTTGAAAAGATTTGATCTTATCCACTGATTTAATTTATTGTACTTTAGAGGTCTAATTTGATTTATTGGGCTTTAAGACCCAAATTAATTTATTGGATTTTAGGAACCTAATTTAACTTATTGGACTTTAGAAGCCCAATTTAATTTATTGAATTTTAGAGACTCAAATTGATTTATTGGACTTTAGAGGTCCAATTTGATTTATACCAATTAATTAATTAATTTACTTATTTAGGAATTAAATGTATATAAATTCCAATAAGTAAATAATAATTTTAATTGAAATTTAAGACATAATTTTCATGTGTCATCTTTTAATTGGGTGTAAATTTAATTTGCTTACAAATGCGCACTTGTGTTTTATTCACCATTTGTGACTTGAAGTGAATGGAGCACGAATTTCAATTCCTCATTTTAATTTCAAACTTGAGATATTGTATTTTTTTTTTTGTCAGCCCCATTAATCCTTTATAAGTTAAGCCCATCAAAATATATATTGGCCTATTGCAAATCTATACCAGGCTTCGCACACTTTTAGATTTTTTTTCGTCGCACGATTTGCTCAAATCGGGGGATATGAAGAGGTGTATTCAATTGAGATTATATTGAATTTTTTTTTAACTTTAAAAAGTACGTGGATTTAAAAAATCTATAGACTCTATGCATAGTTTAACTGACTTTTTTTTTATTAATTTACATGGATTTTTATAGACTTTACAGGTTTGTGAAATTCACTTTTTTATTGATTTACATGGATTTTCATAGATTCCGGCACTGGAACCATTGATGCAAATGTATATGGAACATACTTGTATACAAAAAAAATTATTCAATTGTTTAGAAAAAATACCAAAAATATATTAGTTAAAAAAAATATTATTATTCGTCATTATTATTTTCATCTTCATTTTCATCACCGTTATACCCCAGCCTCATTAGAAGAAGTCTCTGGTTGTTAGAAGCAAGGATGAAAATATCGCTATCGCAAGTAATATCGCAACCTTAAATTTACGGATGTATCGATGGATATATCGATATCAAAAAAAATTTGAAAAAATGACGGAAACTTCATTAAAATTTTAGAAATTTAACATGAAATTTTAGGGAGTACTATAATATGATATTATGCATATGTTCCATTTAAAATCACTATAAAATTACATGTTTAAAGCAATCATATAGATAATAGACTATATAAACACTGCTTAAAACAAATGATAATATAATACATAATATATAAGATATAATACATAATACAATACAATACAAGATATAATGTATAATACAATACAAGATAATTAATATTAAATGATACTATTGGAATTTAGAGGCACGTAAAATACGTAAACATGCGCAACGGAATAATAAAGTTCACCAACAACGAACAATTAATTGCATATTAATCTGCAAGAATATTAAACGAAAGTCTTATAGAGCTTCGTACGCGGAGTCCTCCACTATGGTATCCACACAACAACTATCAATCGATCTGCACCGGGGTGCCAGCGTCGATTTTCTATAACATATTTATAGGGATTATCTTAGCTTAATTTCTAAGCAAGATAATATGTTTTGGCCCGCATAATATAATCTCTGCGGATTATATCTCCCTAGATATGTTCCTACGAATAATATATTTACCATATCTATTATTCTTGTATAATAATATTCCAAATATTATTATTGGGAATTTAATTAAATAATAATAATAATTAATTCTAAATATAATTATTATATTCTCCATAAATTAAATATTATATCTAATATAATACTTAATCAACCAACTATAATCGACAAACTGTCATTGCTTGTTGTGTGACCCATAGGGCCTCGTATATCGAGCGATTAGTCAAACTAACGATCTTAATTGAACCCTAGACAATAAATCAGACATTCTCAATATACGAGGTACGTTGCGAGGAAATCTGCAACTACCTGTAATACTGTAGGCTATTGTGTCATCTCCCTTTCATTCGCGAATACTCGATTAAGCCTTGAACATAATAAAGTGTCTATTCAAATAACTTAATCATATTATCTCAAATCATTAATTGATCGCTCGCGTCGCACTTGGCCACAAATTCCAAGTCAACTTGCATCGGCCGATGTCTTAGATCCAATTATGATGAGAAGACGAGTATTCTCTCTTAAATCCACATTGAGGAATGAATCATATTCTTGGCTCAGCTACCACGCACATGTACTTCGTGATGAACCCAATCCATGTCATATCTACTCTTGGAGGGTGAAAGCGTCAGTCATGGTCAAAGTTCATCACTCCACAAATGTCGTGCGTATTGACCTCAAGTCTGAGGAGTATCACATCACTCCCACTAACCGAGACACCCGTAGACACATTATGTGGAATTACATCAAACAGTTTCTCGGATGGGTATACCAATACACTCTAAGGTATTTGTGCATCCATTATGAGATACCTAGTATCTCGTAGTAAGTGAGATCTTACTACACTCTCTCCATTGAGTATAATGCAGATCGCACACCAATCTCCATTGCATCATCAATATCCCATTTTTTATGATCCTTGATCGGGGCTATTTGAGAATTGTACTTCGGTCATTTGAGTTCTCACTCGCTCAATGACAGTATCGATTCAAGGGAACACAGATATGAATAATGCAAACATTCAAACATAATATTCAGATAAGTGTAAAGCCATACATTTAATATTAAGCCAACCAATAATATTAAACCATAAACTGAATACCATCTTAGTATTATGTCCTTACAAAAGATTGTCTCTAGGACACTAACACTAACATATACAATACAATTAGTATCGAAATGATGAACTATGAGATTCAAATACAAAAGATGAAATATCATCTTTGTCCAAACAATGTTGATACCGACTCATAACATTGGAGTAATCCTGCATAAAGGGTAGTAGATGATGACCTATTAATTGTTTTTACTAAAGGGTATTATTTTTTTGCCCTGTAGGCGGGGACGAGGATGGTATTCTCCACCCCGTTCCCCGCGAGGACCCACACTTTTTTTATAATATATATATATATATATATATATATATATATATATATATAAATTATATATAAAAATTAAATTTAAAAGTACAAATAAATATTTAACAATTTCCTACTCAATTAACTATTTATTCAAAATTACATCTATCTTTTATTTAATATTATGTTTTTAGTTCTAAATTATATAATTTTCACTTTAGTATATATGTTAACTAAAAATATTAGAAGTAGAGGTTCTTCAAATTGTTTAAATTGGTTTTTTTAACACCAACTTAAAGTAATTGTTGTGTATGATTAAATTTTTTTAATTTAAATATATTTTATATTTTAAAATAAGATAAAAAAAAATTAGGTTGGGAACGGGAAATCCCCGCGGGTATGGAGGAGAAAATTTTCCCCATTTATTTCGCGGGGATAGGGATGGGGAATGACCCCCCGTCCCCGCCCCGTTGACATCCTATAGAAGATAATCAAAGAAAATACACAAAGTATTAAAATCTTTGATACCTAAGAATTTTTTTAAAAATTTAAAATCTTTAGAAATCTCTTATTATTAGAAGAGATTTTAGAGAGTGAAATCTATTTATATTTTTGAAAGAAAATTCATAGTTAAAATTTTTTAAAACTCATATTGAATACCTCATAAGACTTTTAAAAATTCAGATTAAATACCCAAACTTTGAAAATTTAAAAAACTCCTATAGAATCCATAAGAAATACACGCCTCTAAGATGATCTCAATTCGATTAGTATATATTCATCTCCTCCCAATTCGCATATTTTCAACCGGATTCAATCTGCAAGCCATGGAGATTCGTATTTCAACCTTATATAAAGGGGTTCCCGATCCTTCAATTCCATCATACTGTGAGCAGGAACGAGGTGAAGCAGCAGCAAGAATAAGAGATCATCAAGCAATTTTCTGGGGTAATTCACTTTACTTTTTTTTTTTTTTTTCTTTTCCGCGTAATTTGAGCGAGTCCCTTTTCAAGAATTTTCAGCGTCAAAGGCCCGAGCCAGCTTCTCGAAGGCCGTCTTTTCAACGGGTCCCCATATATATTCTTATCAAATTTGTGGAATTTGGGAAGAGGACTCCTCTCCGAATCCGTATAATTTGAAAGAGGGTAATGTTTATATCTCCTTAATCTACCTCAGCTATTCCGCTTCAGCAAAGATGCTGTATGGATTTCTCAACGATGTCTTCCACAAATGGTCCGTTTCTTCTCAATGGACGCTTCTCCCGTATCTTTATCAATTCGGCGATAGGGAATTGTGGGTATTCATGTCTTTGGCTTGATAGGGAGACGACTCGCCTCATATCAGTTCAACAATAAAGTCACTTCTCAAAGGCAATCCATCGAACAAACTGCGTGCGTGGGATAATTCAGTACCAGACTTAATCGAGGTGGTTCTGCATCGATGTGTGCAACAGCAGGGGTGCGCTTCATCGTGCATCGAATAGCATGTGTTGGGCTCGGCCTATTTCTGGCGCGGATTTGATGGACTCCGGGCGGCTTTTCGGAAGGCAATGTGCGGCTAGACTTGGACGGTGGTGATTTGGCATCATTTTCCGGCATTCGTCGGAGCAGCAGGCGGCCTCGGTGGTGACTTCAGCGGATTCGTGTGCCAAAGGTGCATCCCCGTTTGTTTCGTGCGAATCCTGAATTTAAACGCGATGATTGTACTTAGAGATTTTTTAAAGAATATGATTTGATTTGGGGTGTTATAAACAATTTATACTCATGTGGACTAGGAGTGACATATAATTTAAACTCGTGCATCAAGAAGATTGAATTTGTTTAATAGGTTATAATCGTATCAAAGAGATATATTTTGAATTTGTTTGATAGTTTATACTCGTATCAATGAGTATTTCATTTGATTTGGAGAGGGACTTCAATTTATGCTTCGGCTCGAGAGCTTAAGATACTCTAATCTCTTATCAAGGAGAATTTTAGACAGTTTATGCTCATATCAAGGAGCATCACGCACAGTTTATGTTGATTAAAGAGACTTTGAGACAGTTTTCACTCGTATCAAGGAGCATCACATACAGTTTATGTTCTTGTCAAGGAGCATTTTGTTTCACTTTGGGGAACTTCAGAAAGTTTCTTCGAACACTATATCTCCTTGCTCGACCAATTGCATGATTATTTCTTTGAAGATTTTAATTGAGTGGCCAACTAAGCAGTGATACTTACAGTATTTTGGATAGTCAGTGCGTCCATTTTTGGCCGTTTCATCTTAGGTAACTCAATGAACTTCACATCCATCAAGTCATTGAATATCCCAAAGACATCAGAGTTTAAGAAAGGAATTTTGTTACACCCGGTAGTATTCGATGCCACGTGGTCTGATGAGGATCGACCAACCAGACGATGAGAGCACACAAAGAACAAGGTCCGCGCCCGACCCGCTGGCCATCGGGTGCCGGGCAGGGCGCTTGGCAGATTTGCCCCGTGGACGGCCTAAGGTAGTACTCGAGCTGGCCAGCGGAGGCAACTGATGGGCTCGGGGAACGACAAGTAGGTCTCCTTAGTGTCTTTCCCCGCTACCCGACAGGGGTCAGTCGACGGATGTCATCTCAAGGTTGATCGTTGTCCGTGCCGCGCCTAGCCGACTAGCAAAGTCAGCCACTAGACTTGTGTTGTCCCATCGACCGTGCAGATGGGACAAGGGCAGAGTAGGGTCAGGAAGAGAAGTCTTGTCTGCAAAGGTCAACAGAGACACGAGGCAGACCCTTATTGGCTCGTAGAGGGGGCAATGGCCAATCATGACTACACAGCTAGGATCTAGTGTGATCCACAGGGTAGCCAGGCCCAGTGGACACCCCAGTTTGTAACCTATGAATAGAGTCATAAGTGCTCATTTGTAACACACAACTCATTAATAAGAAAAGACTCCACTTGAGAGTTCAATTACTACCACATTTAATGTATTTAGTTTATTAGCTTTAAGAACTCCTACCCGTTAAGATCTTAGAGTGATTCCTTCCCGGAATTGCTATCAACAATTTGACGCTAAAAGAAGGATAGTTATTAGCAAAAATACACTCGGTTTTGTTCAGTTAGCTATCCCGAACGTTTCTTATCACTAAAAACCTAAAAAATATCCACAACATGACCACTACCGCAAGCGGCTGTAATATATTGCGTCCTGAACGCTTCAAATTGTTAAATTAATTATCTCATTAATAAGGTCGCTGCCCGCACGCGGCCAAAGCACTTTGTTAATTCAATTATCTTATTAATAGAGTCGCTGCCCACAAGCGGCCAAAACACTTTGTTAATTCAATTATCTCATTAATAAGGTCAATGCTCGCAAGCGGCTAAAGCACTTTGTTAATTCAATTATCTCATTAATAAAGTTGTTGCCCACAAGCGGCCAAAGCACTTTGTTAATTCAATTATCTCATTAATGCAATTACCTTGTTGCAAGCACGATACTTACTTTGTTAATTGAAGACTCAATACAACAATAGCAAAAATGGACAAAGTACTTGAGCAAATGAAGGATTTCATTAATAAAGGACAGAAGGAGTTTGATTACAGCAAGCCCGAAGGTAAAGAAAAATGAAGAAAATATAGAAAACTATTTCAAACTTTGGAAGGAGGCACCACAACGTCCTCGACCACTGATTAGGCGTAAAATTGTTATGATTTATATCTCAATTTGCCCGTATTTTGAGTGAATTCGATGAGTACTTAGAGTAAATTGAGTACTATTTTCATAAACTAATGAATTTATCTCTTTGATTCCCATAGATGGATAGAGGGTGAAAAATTGGAGTTCGTAGGACTTTGAATCGACTCAAACGGATGCCCGGATGAGAATATATTGAAGAAATACGAAAAGTATTAGTTCGAGCAAGCCAAAGTGTCAATTTGAGGTGCTCAAGCAAGAGGACTCGAGCACTAAGCGCTCAAGCACTCGAGCGGGCACTCGAGTGGATTCGGGTCGAGCGGTACATACGTTCTGGAAGAGAGAGGCTCTCGAGCAAGACCTACTCGAGCACCAAGTGCTCAAGTGGACGTGGGTCGAGCGCCTAGCGCTCGAGTAATGGTGCTAGAGCGATTTGCGGGCTCTGTATATTTTGAGCGCTCGAGTGGGTGTAACTCGAGCGCCTAGCGCTCGAGTAAGCACCCAGGTCGATTTTTTGCGTACGATTTCGGTCCAAGATGTTTTTAAACGGCTCATGCCTATATATACCCCTTTCCAAACTCGTTTTTAGATACCCTTTGATCACTATTCATACTTTTACATACTTAGAGCAAGGAGAGAGCTTGGTAGAGAGATTGGAAGAGTTTCATACTTTGTAAATGAGGTTTTGATTTACGAATTCGTAGTTTTAGTATTTCTTTTGAACTTCTTAGATTAATTCTTTCTTTCTTTGTTCTTGGAGATTAAAAACCCTAACTTTTCAGATTATAGAAGATTATTTTTTAAGACTTTAATTTATTTTTTGTTTATGTTTTTAGATTTAATTGTTGATTCAAGCATGTTATGTTTCTTATCATCGTTATTACTTTCGTTATCGTAATCACCATGTTAGGCTAGAACCCTTGCATGCTTAGGATAGGATGAACTCGTATAAGTAGGACATTGGTACGTAATTAGGATAATTCATGATGCTTAGTCTTAGTTCCCTTAATTAATTGAATGCTAAAAATAAGCCCTAGAATTATCTTGGAATTGAGTTTTTTTAATTAGTTTAATTCAGTCTTTAGCACATAGTTAGTATAATTTAGTTTAGAATTAATATCATTAAAAAAAAACATACACTCATATTAACTACGTCGCGTAGATATCCAGGGCTCTATTCGCATACATACATTTCCTTGGGTTCGATATACTTGGTCCCTATACTTGAAAATACTACAGGGATCCCATACTCTTGTGGGGTAATTACTATTATAGCTAATATTTTGCGTTCAAGTCAATGGCGTCGTTGCCGGGGAAGGCGATGTATGTCCATTGAGTAGGACTTGGAGATAGTTTAGTAATTAGTAGTGAGTGTTATTTTTTCTGTTTTATTAGTATTCATTAGGCAGTTGCATTTTGATATTTCTTTTGGTGTTTCAGGTATATGAAAACACGCTCACAGGGAGAATCGAGCGAAGACAGAACAAAGTTAGACCCTTGTTGACGATCAGTTCTAATCTTTATGATTAGTGGCTGTTTTAGATGGTTAATTGATCATCAAACAATTACATGTGATTGATCACTAACGTAATTAGTGAATACGGATTTTCGGGTTTAGATGGATCAGAATTGCTTAAAATCTTACGTGTTTAAGTTCGATTGTAAGTTAATCGAGCTACTTTAGATTCGTAATCAAAGTTTGGACGTGTATAATAATTTGTGCTTGTTTTATTTGCTGAAAAAATCTAAGTATTTATAGACTTTTGCCCAGCAGGAGGTGGCATGACCTTTGGCCGACCAAGCCTGCATGCTCGACACCTGTCCTTTGACTAATTTGACCTTATTTTAACTAAATTCTATCCTTATCTACTGGACTTGCTCGCAGTCAGGAGCTGTTCGTCACTTTGGACTTGTCCTTGAGGAGTCTTTAGTCTGATTCTGATGGTCTTTCATCTTGTTTAATTGTTATTTCGGCGATGTGGTAAGATCTGATCGGCATAATGCCGTTTGAGCTCGTCATGTAGCTTTTGATCTGATTTTGTTCGCCTATGTGTCTTGATCGCATGTTGGTTTTGCTCGCCGGATATCTTGGGTGAATCTTGTGTTAACTCCACTTTAATTCTTGAGTGATTTGCGCTAATCCTGGTCGCCCAAATGTTGTTCCTGCTCGCCTATCAACAATTGCCCCCCTGCCGATCAATAAATTGTGAAGATGGTGAATGAGCACTTTTTGGGTTGGCAACTTTTAAGTGTCACTAGTGTGAGCAAGAATGTCGCGGGGGCGAACAACTTTTTACGGGCGGACAACATTGGTCGAGCAGACTCGGGTCGGGGACGGTTGGGATCCTAAGGTCTGGGCACGGCTCGAGGTGTGACGTGTGTGGAATGATTGCTGCCGCCCACGCGCACACGATCCCGAGGTGACACGCCTTCCCGTTTTGTCGGACAGGTGCTGCACGCGCCCAGAATTTGCAATTTGGTCCTTCAACTTTCAACTTTGTTCGCTCGGTACCCCGTTTTTCCAGAGGTATATAAGGAAAAAAAATTCATTTTTTTTCATTTTCACACTGTTTCTCAAGCGCGAAATCCTCCTTCTTTCCTCTTTTAAATTTCCGGCGATCGTTTCCAGTTTCCGGCGACCTCCAAACGACGTCAAGGTAGTTTCTTCTTTGCTTTCCTCTTCTCTTTCTTCTTTTCTTGCGTTATGTGCGTTCTAAACTCACCAAAAATCCCTACTCCGTCGTGGAAAATTCCGAGCCGCCGTGTTTTTCCCTTGCCGGAATCTGCAAAACACTAACTTCTTCCCCTTAACTTATTGGATGGCGTCGCACTCTGAGACCGGTTCTTTTCCTCCCCAGAACCCTGAAAAACGGCCCGTCGGAGAGAATCTTCCCATAGTTAACCTGGAATCCGATCCCAAGGCGGCTTCGGTTGCACGCTCGGTCAATTCTGGAGCTCGTCCCTCTGGAGAAAGAGAAGAGTGAGCAAATCCTGCTCGTCAGCTCTTGGAGGAAACAAGCTCGGACCTCCATGAAGACGAGGACGAAGAGGTCGAGGTACTTCAGCCGGTGAACCTTGACGAACTAACCTGGGCCTATCTCAAAGACATCAACTTCCCCGCGCCTAGACTGATCGAGCATCGGGTTCCAGTCGCAGTTGCTCGCCGTGTTGACTGGAATGAGTACGAAAAGGAGCACTCCAATCGCTTCGTCATTCCTGCTCGTGGAGTACGGAAGCTAAAGGCGACCGAGTTCGCAGCGAGCTGTATCGTGTCCGCCATCACCGAGGAGAACTTGACCGAGATTCGGAGGGATTACAAGATTCCCTTTGACATCCCGATGTATGCTCCTTTGGCGGACGACAGAGCTGATCGCCCACCACGCGGATTGACGGCGATCAACCTCGATACCCTAAATGCTGGAGTTTCTTTGCCGTTGCATCCTTTGGTCGGCCAATTTCTACATGACGTGAACTTGGCTATCACCCAACTTACTCCCGTTGGGTGGATAAATCTGATGGCTCTGATGGTGATGTTCGCCCTGGAGGGGTATCCCAACAGGCTGTCCGCCGAGGAAGTTGGCTACCTGATGACGATGACCTGCTGCACTGGGGAAGAGGCGGGCTGGTACTATCTGAAGGCGCGACCAGGCCAAAAACTAGTCGAGGACATCCCTGGGAAGGTGCGAGATTGGAAGCATGACTGGTTCTGGATCGGAGGCGACTGGCGTGCTTCTGCTCGCTCTTCAGGGGGTTCTGAACGAATCGAGACCCCGGTGGAGTTTAGGGAATTAAAGCGTGAGTCTCACCTCTTCTATATCTTTGAAGTGGTTGGACTAATTTTAATTCTCTTTTTCCTTTGTTTCAGGTCCCAAGAACTTGGGGTGGCGAACTGTGAAGAATAGCATAAGCGATCAATTCCTGTTCGTTGCGTGTTTGATCGCCCTTCGTCGCCTAGAGGATCGAAGCATTGGCCATCTCTTCTCCGAGGATACACTGTGAGTCGCTCATCTAACGACCTACCCTCACCATCTCGAGGCTCTAGCTCGTATCCCAGAGGGTAAGTATCTTCATGCTGGGCGAACAGATCTGGTCGGCCTTACACTTAGTATTAATTTATTTTTCATGTCCTTTACAGATTAGCTCGCCACAGTTGCGCTTCACCCATCCTTCCTAGAGCTCGATAACCGTGTTTGGGAGATGCCGACTAAAAAAGGACGCAAGAAGTTGGATCCCCTCTCGAAGATCATCGCCCTTGCGGCCAAGGGTGGAAAATGTGACCCCAGGCAAGCCGGAGGGTCGAGTTCGGCACAGCCTCCTGCCCCAGTGGCGAGTCCGCCCAAGACACTGGTCCCGAGGACGAAGAGGCTTCTTCGCGGAGATGGCACTCCCGTCTCTGAGGCTGAAAAGGCAGCCAAACGAGCAAAGAGTGCTCAAGAAAAAGTAACCGTGGCTGTCCGACCATCCGAAGGCGACAGCGAGCAAACTCCTTCAGTGGAGCACCCCGGCGAGCAAGCTTTGGTTGTCACTACCCGTGAAGGTTCTGGCCCTTCATCCGACCCCACCTACCTCGGTTGGGACAAGGGTCGTCTTGACAGGTACAACCCTGCTCGCCCAGGACACTTAGCATTTTTTCTCATCTTATTTTTTACTAACTGGATATTTCTTTTCAGCTACTCGCCCGAGCAGTACCCAGGGCGATCTAACTTGGTGCATCGTTTTGCCTGCTCGAAGGTGCCAACCAACCTTCGTGAGATCCCGGACTCTTTTGTCCACCGTGCCTCCGAGGTCGTGGCTCGTAGCTGGACCAAGGAGCTAAACGAGACCGTCAAGACACAGGCACCTCGTGACAATGGCCGTCTCTGTCTTGTTGAGGCAGGCAACACCCTGGCGGTCGTGCAGCGCTTGGTCGACCAGGTTGAGGACCTTGAGAAGGACTCACGTCAGCATGCGGCCACCGTCAGCCGTATTGCTAAAGAGTGCGATGACGCTAAGGCTGAGGCGAAGAAGATTATCGCCGACCTTGAGAATAAAGCCAAAGCTCATCAAGTTAGCGAGCAACGTGCCCTGGACCTGCACGTCAAAGTCTCCGAAGAGCTGAAGGTCAAGATGGCCGAGGTCGAGCAAATGCGGGCATAACTTGTCCGCGCTCAGCAGCAGAAAGAGGTCGCCGAGAAATTCGCGACTGAGGCGATAGCCAAAATTGCGGACCTTGAAATACAGCTCGCCAACTCCATTACCCAAGAGGAACTTATTCCTAAGATGGAGGTGAGCTCGATTCTTGGTTACGTAACTGGTTATGCGGAGAGCATCCGAATTGCTCATGAATTCAAGGCTGCCGCAGTCGTTGAGGAGATCGGCAAGGAGCTGTGCAACTTTGTCGAATCGAACCCTCCAGCCCCGGGCACAACTCTCCAAATTGGCGACCTGCCTGACTATGGAGTCAAGCTCGACTTCCTCGGCCCTGAAATAATTATCACAAGTCCTCCCGAGGACGAGGAAGAAGAAGAGGGCGATGCCGCGGAGGGCGAGCAAATCCTCTTTGCCGATCAAAGTGAGAGAGCTCTAAAAGAGCGTGCTGACGCTGAGGGGCTAATTGCCGAGCTAACCCAAGTGGTCCCAGTTGATCCTGCCCTCGAAGGTTCTCCTCTTGAAGACCCCAAAGATGATAACATCTCTCCACCTGCCGGACAAGGATCTTAGCGGACAGGATTAACTAGGAACTTGTACTTTTTCTTTTCTTTTTGTTGTTGTAGTTGTTCGTCTTTTTGTAATTGTTGGGCGATTAAGCCTTATCTTCAATGAATATATTTTGCTTAATTGCTCGTCTTTTATCTTACATTAATTGTTCTTTGCATCTTTATCTGTGCTTCAACAATCTTAATGTAATTGAGCCTTGTTTCTTGAGAACTTTTTTGGCCTTAGGATTTAATGGGCTTTTGGCCTTAGGCTATGTTCATTTAAAAACGAACAGCCTTCAATGGGCTTGGTTGTATAATCAACTTGCGCCTTGAGCTTACATTTTTGCTTAAACGAACAACTTGACATTGAAAAGATCTTAAAAAATTACAAGTGCTGAAAGCGACCAAAAACATAATCCTGTACTAGCTAGGTTGGATCTGCTCGACCAAGACAGGGTTAAGCCTCCAACCAATAAAAAACATTATTTACACCAGGAGTCAAAGTTGCTCGACTACTATACAATTTGTCAAGGCATCCTTTAGACTTCTTAAGAAGAAATAAAACCATACAAGATACTGGCCTCCTAGCCCGCGATCAGACTTGACCCAATTCAACTCTGTTCGACCACTTATACTTGGTGAAAATTTTCAAAAAATTTAGGCAAGTTTTTGGACCCATCTTGTATCCTTGCCATTCCAGTTCGCCCAGTGGACTTAGTAGCTCGCCCATCTTAACTTCACTCTCTCATGAAGCAGAACTGGTCGCCTACTGAAAGTATTTCCTTAGATTAGCTGCATTCTAGGAATATTGGGCCGAGTTGCCATCTAAGTCCTCTATGTCATATGCTCTATTGGGTAACCTGTCTGTTACCCTGTACGGGCCCTCCTAAGTCGGGCCAAATATGCCTGGAGGTGGGGCAAGCTTTTTCCTTAGAACGAGGTCACCAACTTCGAATTTTCTTATCTTGACTTGGAAATTATAGTAACGCTCTGCTCTTTGCTTGTACGTGGCATTCTTTAGCTCAGCATGTAATCTTCTTTCTTCGAGCAAATCTGCTTCTGTGGCTAAAGCTGAATGATTTGGTTGTTCATCAAAGCTGGTCGTCCTGACTGTGTTAGTCTTTAATTCAATTGGTATCACCGCCTCTGTCCCGAAAGCCATTGCAAAAGGTGTTTCTCCGGTGCTTGACCTGGGAGAAACCCTATATGCCCACAGGACTTCCGGGAGTTTTTCTGACCAGCTGCTTTTACTTTCTGCCAGACGTATTTTCAATGTATGTTTGATGATCTTATTTACAGCTTCAACCTGCCCGTTTGACTGGGGATGATAGGGAGTCGAATAGTGTTTCCTGATCCCCCATTTTGTACAGAAATCTCTTAATTCCTTTCCGTCAAACTGCGGGCCATTATCTGTCACGATTGTTCGTGGAATTCCAAAGCGACATATAATGTTCTGCCATATGAAGTTGATCATGTTTTGCTGTGTAATCTTTACCATGGCCTTCGCTTCTGCCCACTTTGTATAATAGTCGACTGCTATGACGGCAAATCGAACATTTCCCACTCCTGCCGGGAAAGGACCAATAATGTCAATTCCCCATCTCGCAAATGGCCATGGGCTGTAAACCGATACAAGCTCCTGGGCCGGGGCATGAATACTTGGAGCGAAAACCTGACACTGGCGGCAAACTTTGGCTAATTGGATTGCATTTTTCCGTAAGGTTGGCCAATAATAACCTTGCCTTACAGTTTTGTAGGCCAAAGCTTGCCCCCCAGTGTGATTTCCACAAACTCCAGAATGTATATCCTCCAGGACTGTCCTTCCTTGCCCCCTAGACAAACACTTGAGTAGCGGGAGTGAGAAGCCCCTTTTGTAAAGCTGTTGGTCTACCAGAGTATATCTGGTCGCTTGTTTTTTAATTCTTTCAGCTTCAAATGAGTTGCTTGGTAACTCCCCGTCTCTCAAGTATTTGGCTATAGGAGTTCTCCAATCTTCATCGTTGTCGTGTTCGACTATTTGGTTTACCTCGTAGTCCATTGTTGATGGTTGGGCTTTTCTGGTAATGACAATGTCCGTCAGGTCTGCTGGCCCATCGCTTGTTGCTAATCTTGCTAGGGCGTCAGCTTGTGTGTTGCTCGTTCGTGGTATCTGCTGGATAAACACTTGGTCTAATAGAGATACCAAGTGAGCAACTATTCGTTGATACTCGATCATTTGCTCGTCTCTGGCCTCATATTCACCTCGTACTTGGCTTACAATGAGTTGGGAGTCTCCAAAAATTTGGAGTTGTCTTACTCCAACTGCTAGTGACAAGTGAAGACCTGCAATGAGGGCCTCGTACTCAGCTTCATTGTTGGTGGCCATAAATTCAAATCTGACTGCTGAAGTGAATACTTGCCGATCGGGACTGATGAGCACTATTCCTGCCCCCGAGGCTAGATTCGTTGACGAACCATCATGGGTGATCCAGCCCTCTCGTTGGATTTTGAGGGAAGGTTAGTTCAACTATAAAGTCGGCTAACGCTTGTCCCCTAATCGTGGTTCGAGGTGCATAAGTCACGCCAAACTGACTGATCTCTATGGACCATTTCTAAAGAAGGCCAGCGGTGTCGGGTCGATGTAATATTTGTCTGAGTGGGAAAGTTGTCAAGACTTCGACTTGATGATCGAAAAAGTATGGTCTTAATTTCCTGACACTCATGACAAGAGCATATGCCAGCTTTTCAGTTGGTGAGTACTTCACCTCAGCATCATGCAGGGCCTGGCTGACATAGTAGATGGGCAGGTGAAACTTGCCATCTGCCCGAACTAACACCGAACTTATGGTCGTGTCAGACGCTGCCAGGTACAAATATAACTTCTCACCGGGAATCGGTTTTGACAAAATTTTTACATCTCCCAGATATTCTTTCAATTGATCAAAGGCTTTCTGGCAGTTTTCTATCCAGGCAAAGTTGCCCTTTTTGATGGCCTAAAAAATGGACGGCACTTATCTCCTGATCGTGATATGAACCTGTTTAAAGCTGCTAGGCAACCGGTCAATCTTTGCACTTCTTTAACAGAGCGTGGTGGTTTCATATCGACGATCACCTTTACTTTTGCTGGATTAGCTTCGATTCCGCGTTTGCTGACCAGATGGCCCAAGAACTTCCCAGAATGTACTCCAAAACTACTTTTCTTCGGATTTAGCTTCATGTTGTATTTTCGGAGTATGTCGAATACTTGGGAAAGATGATGGAGGTGATCTTCCTTCTGTGTACTCTTGACGACTATGTCGTCGACGTACACTTCCACTGTTTCCCCTATAAGTTCGTCAAACATCTTGTTGACCAGCCTCTGGTAGGTTGCTCCAGCATTGATTAGACCGAACGGCATCCTCTTCCAGCATAACAGATTTTTATTTGTATAAAAGACCGTATTTTCTTGGTCGTCTGGGTGCATTGGAATCTGGTGGTATCCTGCGAAAACATCCATGAATGTGAACATTTCGTGACCGGCAGTACTGTCCACCAGCTGATCGATGTGCGGGAGCGGAAAGTTGTCCTTCAGGCATGCTGCATTAAGATCTGTAAAATCTATGCATAGCCTCCAGGTTCCGTTCGGCTTCCGTACCAGGACAGGATTTGCTACCCATTGTGGACATAACGCTTGTTTAATTAGATCGTTGTCCAGCAACTTTTTGACTTCTTCGTTTAAAGCTTGATACTTGTCTGGTCCATATTTTCGCCATTTCTGGTGGACAGGTTTTCGGACTGGGTTGATATTCAACCTGTGACAGGCATCCTTCGGGCTGATTCCCACCATATCAGCATGGGACCATGCAAAGACGTCCAAGTTAGCCTTCAGAAAGTCCGTCATGCGCGTTCAGTAAGGCTCAGGGAGTTCAGACCCGATGTAAAGTTCAAGACTGTCACGTTCAGGATCAATCTTGATGGCTTCCAATTCTTCAACGGGAGTTGCCCGTTGTTTTTGTCCTTTCCATCGAGGGTCAACTATTGGTCCTTCCGGACTTAGCTCATCCTCGATGTCCATGGGTTCAACACCCAACCGGGGGTCAAAATCGTCCGCGGGCTCTGGATGAGACTCGGCCACCAAACTCCCCTGGTTATCATTTGGGCACAAACAGTCGGCCACGGGGGGTAATATTGCTTTCGGCAGGTTTTGCTCGTCGCCCTGCTGTGCCTGGTCGCCCATGGGCGAAGGTTGGTCGTCAATGTTCATCTTATCGTTTTGAGCTCCAAGGATGTCCTCCAAGATTGAGGGTTCATTTTTGAGTTGACTAGTTGACGCTTCCATCATTGATACTTGTCTCTGTCTTGACTGAATTTGCAGAAGACATTCTCGAGCTTTTCTCTGGTCTCCTTTCACCGTGCCAACTCCACTTGTTGTTGGGAATTTTATGCAATAATGGTAAGTTGAACACGCGGCCCTGAATTCGTTTAAGAAAGGTCGACCCAGGAATCCGTTGTATGATAACTCTTGATCGACGACCAAAAAATCCACCATTCTTGCGATATTCTTCTCAGGCTCTTTGACCGTCACAAGTTGCATAGCGAAAGTTACTATTCCCAACGGGATTGTCACAGCATTTCCGAATCCCAGGATACGGTGATTTGTGTCTCTGATGTAGCCTGCATAATCTCCCATTTGATCAAGCGTCTTTTTGAAAAGGACATTAGTGTAGGCTCCAGTATCCACCAGCAATCTATGCACCCTCGTTTCCATAATCTTGGCACATATCACAAGCGAATCGTTGTGTGGGGTTAGTACTCCTTCCAAATCTCTGTAGGTAAAAGTTAATTCCGGTGTTTGCATGGTAGGTGGAATGACCCCCATTTCTTGTATATGTTCGATCGCTCGTAATTCTACCTTTCTTTTCCGATTAGAAATTGGTGGTCGTCCATCAGAATAACCACCTATGGGTCCTGCAGGTTCCATCATCTGGATGTCTAGTACTGGTCCCCCGGCAGGCGCCTGAGCTGGTCGCCCAACTCGATTCCGATGAGGTGCCTGTTCCTGGTCTTCTTCATCAGAATCTTCGTCTCTGTTTCTTTTGTCGGACTGTCTTTTAATGAAATCGGATAGTTTTCCCTCTTCATAAAAACGCCACAACTGCTTCAGCAAGTTACGACATTCGCTTGTAAAGTGTCCCACGCTCTGGTGGTAGGCACAATATTTATTCTGGTTCAACTTGCTCGTATCCTGACGTATCTTACGGGGAGGTGTTAGCAATTCTTTGTCTCGGACACTATTGTAAACTGTATCGATTGATACGGTAAGAATATGGTTCAGTTTGTCCTTCAGCTCCGTCCCTTCAGTAAATGCTTTCATGTTCTTGGGAGCTCGATAACCAGTTCCAGGCTTCTTCGCACCCTCTTTCTGCTCTCCTTTGTCTCCCATATCCTTTTGCAGGGCTTCATGCATGGAGACAAAAATGCCTGCCCGATCCCAAAACTCGGCATATGTCTTCGGGCATCTTAGGTGCACATCTTTCCAGAGTTCAGTACCCTTCTTGAGCCCAGCCAAGACGGCCACAATCTTGGTGTCTTCACTGACGGATTCTCCCTCTAACAAGACCTTGTCGAATCTTTCCAAATACGATCGGTCCGACTCGTCGTCAGTTTGTTTTAGGTCGGATAACCGATGTCTTTGGGATAGATAAGACCCGGCCGTAGAGAAATGGGATAAGAACTCTTTGCCCAGCTGGGCAAACGAATGAATTGAAACTGGTGGCAAGGCCGAAAACCACTTATGGATACGATCCCCGAGAGTTAAAGGAAAGTTTGGACATTGCGTTGCGTCACTTGCCCCCATTGATACCATATAATTGGTATACTTCATCAGATGCACTCGGGGATCTGCCGTGCCCTCATATTGGATACTTGCTGGAAACTGGATCTTTTGTTGAATTGGAACCTTCAGAATCACCACAGATAAGGGTGAGACCGGAAGAGTCGTGTTCCCGTATCCTCTTTGTTAATCAAGCTGGCCCTGCATGCTTTCGATGGTCTTTCTCATGGAGGCGAGCTCTTCTAAGGATCCCCCCTGACTCTGAGGCTGTCCGGCGAGCAGAGGCGCACAGCCGTCTGTTCGCTCCAGTCCCTCATTGGGAGCGGGAACCCCCTGGATTGGCCTCCTAGGATTGGGCTCCGCATTTGGGCCAAGGCGACCAAAAGCTGACCTGGTCAGCCTGTCATGGACTGATTGGCGTGCAGGTGCTACGGTTGGGCGAGCTGCTCCTGCAGTGGGCTAGATTTCCATGACTCCTCGGCCACGACGACCCAATCTTTCAAGAGCGCTTTGGCGTGTGCCCTGACTTCCTATCATGGCCGGATTCTGAGTTGAACCTCCCTGACTGGCGGCTTCGACATGTTTTTCTTTGCCCTTGACCTTACGAGCTTGGGCGCTATCAGCCTCGTTCAAATGATCCCCCCTAGCCTTATCATGTTCGCGAGTCTTTGTGGGGCTACCCCTTGCTCGCACATATGATGGGCCAGGTTGGGCTTGTTGTCTTTGTAAAGCCTGGAGCATGGCAATTGTGCGCGCCAATTCATCGGGGTTGCGGGTAATGGCGTCCAACTCTGGTGGTATTAACTGGCGAGCAACATTAGTTTGATTTTCTTGGTTGTTTCTGCTCGCCCCTGCTCGCCCACCAGCTTGGGACATTCGGGAGTGTGAATCTCGGGTTATATGTTGAGAACGTTGTGTCTCTCGTGATTGAGGCATGTTCACAGAAGATATTAGGTGTTGTTCTTAGTGTTCTTGAGTTTTTTCTTCAAAAACTCAAACTTGTTCTTCAATTCTGGGGTAATCTTCTCGTATTCAATGATTCGAAGGTTCGGCACCCTCTTTCTAGCGCTAATTTGTTGACGATCAGTTCTAATCTTGATGATTAGTGGCTGTTTTAGATGGTTAATTGATCATCAAACAATTACGTGTGATTGATCACTAACGTAATTAGTGAATACGGATTTTCGGGTTTAGATGGATCAGAATTGCTTAAAAGCTTACGTGTTTAAGTTCGATTGTAAGTTAATCGAGCTGCTTTAGATTTGTAATCAAAGTTTGGACGTGTATAATAATTTGTGCTTGTTTTATTTGCTGAAAAAAATCTAAGTATTTATAGACTTTTGCCCAGCAGGAGGTGGCATGACCTTTGGCCGACCAAGCCTGCATGCTCGACACCTGTCCTTTGACTAATTTGACCTTATCTTAACTAAATTCTATCCTTATCTACTGGACTTGCTCGCAGTCAGGAGCTGTTCGTCACTTTGGACTTGTCCTTGAGGAGTCTTTAGTCTGATTCTGATGGTCTTTCATCTTGTTTAATTGTTATTTCGGCGATGTGGTAAGATCTGATCGGCAGGATGCCGTTTGAGCTCGTCATGTGGCTTTTGATCTGATTTTGTTCGCCTATGTGTCTTGATCGCATGTTGGTTTTGCTCGCCGGATATCTTGGGTTTATCTTGTGTTAACTCCACTTTAATTCTTGAGTGATTTGCGCTAATCCTGGTCGCCCAAATATTGTTTATGCTCACCTATCAACAACCCTGAGACAATCGCCAGAAGAAACAAAGTCTTCTATAGAAGGATGAACACTGCCAGGAGGAGAAAATTCAAACATGGATTTAGGTAATGAGTTGGATGGAGATGCAACTAAATACAATCAGGTAGTGGAACGGATTGAGGGAGGTGATGGAGACAGCAGTCAGAAGCAGGCTTCCACAGGGGAAAGCAAAGCCAAAACCCGGTCCTACAGCATCGAGACAACCCAGCCCAAAACCAAAACCAAAACCCAAACCCAAATCTTTTAAACAACCCTATCTGCCAACAGAACAATCCACCTTACCCATACTCGTATCCATCATATCCTTATCCACCATACTACCCTCCACAACCTAACTATAACACACCTCCTATTCCACAAATACCTTTACCACCAGTATATCCCCAGCATGTTCCCCAGAACGTTGATCCTGGTATGACAATCAGAGGAAGGTTTGAGGTGCAGCCTCAACGGTACTATGATGGTGTAGCTATGCCACCAGTGGAGGCCAACAACTTTTCTATCTCCCCAGGGATCCTAAAGATGCTAGTCGAGAACCAATTCAAGGGGGAGGTCGGAAAGGATAATCCTCACACTCACTTGAGGAATTTTCTAATGATAGCTTCAACGTTCAATCACAATGGGATGTCTGAGGATGCCAAGAAGCTTAGGTTGTTCCAATTCTCTCTAACGGGAATAGCCAAGGAGTGGTATGACAACACGCTCCCACGGGAAGGTGTAACTACATGGGCCGAGCTCGAGCGTCTGTTCCTCGAGCGATTCTACCCTCCTTCTAGAACGATCAAAGCAAGGAAAGAGATCTCGTCTTTCAAGCATAAGTTCTCTAATATACTCATTGAGTGCCCGCAGCACGGGTACAACGAGGGTGACATCATGGCCTACTTCTACTGTGGAGCCTACAAGGCAGCTCAAGACCATCTTGATGCTTATGCTAGTGGAGCATTCCTGAACCGTAGTGCAGCTCAGTGCCGGAAGATATTAGAACTATCTTCGCGGGGTAATGGAAAGAAGATGAGGAATTTCAGAGAGTCTATCAGATGGAAGAAAGTGAGGGGACTAGAAAGCTGCTGATGACGATGATGGAAAAGATCAACAATCTAGAGGTTGGGCAGAATCTGAGTGAAGAGAATACTGCAGTAAGTGAGAAAGTGGATCAGCCAGGATGCCAGCAAGAGGTGGCCAACTATATGGGAGGACCTAATTATAATCAGAATGGCTATCAAGGTGGAAATTATCAGGGCGACCAACTTATGGTCAACCGTTTGTACCACCGGGTCCACAACCTTCTTAGAATCAATGGAGGAATACTCAGGGGTATCAAGGAGGCCAGCAGCCCCCTCAGAATCAATGGAGGAAGAACGATAACTTGTCTTACAGTAATCCGAGAGCGGGGATAACTGTACCTCCACATGTCGACCCTGGCTCAAAACTTCCCGGAGGAGAAGGAGGTGCTATCACTGATGAGATGTTACATGTCATTCTTCAGAAGGTGGAGGAAGGTAGTAAGAGGCTATCCTCTTTGGAGTATGATGTGAAGGAGATGAGTAAGAAGAATGATCAATGAGATCAAGATCTACAGAAGAGGGATATAGAGCTGAACAGAATCCAGCAAGAGAATAATAGACGGCTCACTTCCATGGAGTATCAGATTAGCCAGATCGCAAAATTATTGGGTAGAGAGCCCAAAAAATATCCTTCTATGCCGGAGGGGAACCCGAAAGAGCAATGCAAGACGATCCAGTTAAGGAGTGATACCTCATATGACGGACCTCCACTACCTGCTGATGTGGAGGAAGTTCATAGAGAGATCGAGGATGAGAGTGAAGAGAAAAAAAAGGGTGAAGAGGTTGTGATGGAAGAAGCTCAGCAAGAGAAGGGGAAGAAAGACGAAGAATGGTCCCGAAATGGAAGAAGTCTAGAGAAGTAAAGTAAAATGTGAAGGAAACCGAGCGAGATGAATGGGGAGTACCAAAATCTGTGATTCCAGTCCCATATCCGCAGCGGTTCATGAAGAAGAAACTAGATGAAAATTTTGCTAAGTTTCTTGATGTTATTAACATACCTTTTTATGATGCTTTGAAACATATGCCTAATTATGCCAAGTTCCTGAAGGACTTGATAGCTAAGAGGAGAAGAGTTGATGAGCCAAAGCTGGTGCAGCTGAACCATGAGGTGAGTGCATTAGTGCACAAAGCGCTTCCCCCGGAGTTGAAGGATCCCGGTAGTTTCACGATCTTATGTGATATCGGGAATGGAGTCAAGAAGGGAGCGTTGTGTGATCTTGGAGCAAGCATCAATCTTATGCCTTTGTCTCTATTCAAGAAGTTGGATGGCGGAGATCTTCAATCAACGATGATGACTCTCCATCTTGCTGATAGGTCTATCATAATACCTCAAGGCGTTGTTGAAGATGTCCTCGTGAAGGTGGGTGATCACGTGCTATTTTGTGGTCCTAGAGATGGAGGAAGATGAGCATGTTCCTTTGATCTTGGGAATGTCTTTCTTAGCTACGGCCGGAATGGTGTTAGATGTGGTGAATGGGAAGATCACTTTGAAAGTTGATGATCAAGAAGTAAAAATTTCCCTATATGAGGCCATGAAGTACCCGAAGGAGGATGAGAGTTGTCATTCCATTGATGTCATTGACACTTGTGTTGAAGACACACCTCCTATCCCTAACCTTTCTTATATACGTGATTATGATAATCCTTCACTTAATGGTATAACCTTTGAGCATTATGATCTTGATTGTTTTGATAGGGATAAAGGCAGGGAGATGAAGGATGAAGAGCTGAAAAGTGTGGACGTGGCCCAGTTGGAGAGAAAATGAGGAGTTGATGTTAAGAAGAAAAAATCCAAGAAGTGGATACCTCCGTGGAGAGCGAAAAAGAAGAAGGTGACACCACCGCCCGAGGTGAAGAAGGAGGATGGGAATCGAGTGAAAAACTTAGACAACTTCTCTTCTGAGAATAAGGGAGGAAAATTTGAGTATCATGTCCCATAAGCTCCTTTGAGCTCGGTCCGGCATTAGGACCTTAAAAATAGCGCTGAGTGGGAGGCAACCCACTTTTATTTACTTTTTAATGTTTTTAGTTATTAGGGTGTTGTTTTGAGTCGTATGTTCTAACCTCATTTTTTAGTGAGTTGCTTGTAGGCTTGTCTCGAGGAAGTAAAGGTATCGTGGAGTTATTCAAAAGGGAGGAACTCAAGAAAGGGAGTGTGCTACATTGCCAAGTGCAAACGGGGATTATGCGTATGAGGTAGCCCACAACCCCAAACTTAGACTGCTTCACAAGGTCGAAGTTTGGGGGGTGGAGTATTAATATGTTTTATGGTATTCATATGCACCAGCGCACTTGAGAGGGTTGATTTACATTGCACAGGCGCACACCCTCTCTTTGAGTTGAATCTGGTTATATATTGTGCCTTGATGGGCATTTGAGCTGTTTTTATCTCGAACTTATATCGGTGCTCTGGACTATTTTTCATGCTTATTAATTCTCTTATGCTTATCGATTGCTATCTTTGAGTGTGAGTTATGAGTTAGTGATTTGTGGAGATGAGTTAGGAGCTGAGTTGTGGGGAGTGTAGTATTTCTAGTTGATTTGAGAGGGAACTCGTATACTTACGAATTTTCCTTTTGAATACTTGTGTGGTAAAAAGTGAGAATTCACTAGGACTAGCATGGATGTGAAAGCCGTGAGATTTGAGCCTTTTAGAGATTAAAATTCATTATATTGATCTCTCCGTTTGTAAGTGGATCGTCACCTTAGAGGATGCTAGAACTTGTGTGTACTCTCGCTTTTTGAGTGTGTCTAGTTTGAAATGCCGAAAATGACTTTAGGCCATCTTGATTTGATGAGTCACTTAGCCAAATTTTCCCTACCAATGACATTTATCCCTTGTTAGCCCGTTTGAGCCTTAGCCTATTTTATTTGCTAGCACATTTGAACTTATCCAGACTCTTAAACTCTTTTTGTCCTAATTTGAGTGGAGAATAGGAAAAGTTGTGAATGAGAAAGAGATCGAGTTGAGTTAAGAAGGGGAATTATTAATGCTTGAGTGAAGTTGAGGAAAGGTGTAATGAAGTTTTGAGTTGTGGGAAAGAACAATAATTTGAGAATGAGCAAAAGAAAATATGAGCTCATAGATGGTGTGAAAAGAAAGAAAAGAGTGAAGTGATTGAAAAGTGGAAAGAGTTGGAAAAAAATTGAAGTGTTAAGAGTAGTGGAATTGAAAGTGTACTGCATGAAGATGATTGAAGTATTCTGTTCCTCGTCTCGAAATATCGAAGTTTGATTTTCTATTCTCCATCTTGAGTCACCTATCCTAAATAGTTACCCCATCCATTCAAAGAGCCTTACATTACAACCTTGAGAAAGTCCATTTTTGATTCGGCATGGATTCTAGAGTATGGTCGAAGTTGAGAGTGCTTACAAGCCTATGGCTGCTGATATGTGTGATTGATTGATTGAGCGAGTCCCTTAATATTGCTAAACACTTGTGAGGGAGTGAAACACATCGTCGAGAGCACATTCATATTTGATTTGGGTGGTTCTTATTGTTTATGCATGAGTATGATGAAGGGGGTGAGTTTGTATGCGAGTGATCGATCTTCGAAGCTTGAATACTATTACTTGTATGATTTGGTTCTATGATTCATTCTTAACAATTTCACTTGACTTATTATTTCATTGCTTGAGGATAAGCAATATGGTAAGTTTGGGGGGTTGATTAGGCGTGAAATTGTTATGATTTATAGCTCGATTTACCCATGTTTTGAGTGAATTCGATGAGTATTTAGAGTCAATTGAGTACTATTTTCATAAATTAATGAATTTGCCTCTTTGATGCTCATAGATGGATAAAGGGAAAAAAATGGAGTTCGTAGGATTTTGAATCGACTCAAACGGATGCCCGGATGAGAAGATATTGAAGAAATACGAAAAGTATTAGTTCGAGCAAGCAAAAGTGAATATTGGAGGTGCTCAAGCAAGAGGACTCGAGCACTAAGCACTTGAGCGGGCACTCGAGTGGATTCGGGTCGAACGCCTAGCGCTCGAGCAAGAGGGGTCAAGCGGTACATACGTTTTGGAAGAGAGAGGCACTCGAGCAAGACCTACTCGAGCACCAAGTGCTCGAGCATCGAGCTGGCGCTCGAGTGGACGTGGGTCGAGCGCCTAGCGCTCGAGTAATGGTGCTCGAACGGTTTGCGGGCTTTGTATATTTTGAGCGCTCGAGTGGGTGTAACTCGAGCGCCTAGCGCTCGAGTAAGCACTCAGGTCGAGTTTTTGCGTAAGATTTCGGCCCAAGATATTTTTAAACGGCCCATGCCTATATATACCCCTTCCCAAGCTCATTTCTTTAGATACCCTTTGATCACTATTCATACTTTTACATAGAGAAAGGAGAGAGTTTGGTAGAGAGATTGGAAGAGTTTCATACTTTGTAAACGAGGTTTTGATTTACGAATTTGTAGTTTTAGTATTTCTTTTGAACTTCTTAGATTAATTCTTTCTTTCTTTGTTCTTGGAGATTAAAAACCCTAGCTTTTCAGATTATAGAAGATTATTTTTGAAGACTTTAATTTATTCTTTGTTTATGTTTTTAGATTTAATTGTTGATTCAAGCATGTTTATGTTTCTTATCATCGTTATTGCTTTCGTTATAGTAATCACCATGTTAGGCTAGAACCCTTGCATGCTTAGGATAGGATGAACTTGTAGAAGTAGGACGTTGGTACGTAATTAGGATAATTCGTGATGTTTAGTCTTAGTTCTCTTAATTAATTGAATGCTAAAAATAAGTCATAGAATTATCTTGAAATTGAGTACGAAAACTGTTAGAGAGAAGACAGTCGCATCACTCTTTAATAACAAATAGGCTTAAGGAAAAGGTTTTAGAAGGGGTTAATCATCTACCGGTTTATCTAGAGAGGCCCGCATCACCTTAGTTAAATTAAGGTCTCATTAATTAAGCACAATCCATATAACGCGTTTAGTGGATTAGTGAAATAGGTTGATATGACGAAGTATTAGAGTTAATTCTTGATCTTTTAGTCTTTCAATCTTGTGCTAGATTAGGGAAGTTGATTGCCTAGTTTTAGTACACTTAGGATTATTACTTGCACATCACGATTATTTGAATTATCGTACCAACTTTGTTAGTATACGTAGGAATTCCTATCCCGAGCATCACCATCTTATATTTGCATACAAACCGAAGTTAATTAGTTTAATTCAGTCTTTAGTACATAGTTAGTATAATTTGGTTTAGAATTAATATCTTTAAAAATCCAAAACATACACGCATATTAACTACATCGCGTAGATCTCCAGGGCTCTATTCGCATACATATCTTTCCTTGGGTTCGATATACTTGGTCTCTGTACTTGCCAATACTACAGGGATCCCATACTCTTGTGGGGTAACTACTAGTATAGCTAGTATTTTGCGTTCAAGTCAACCACCCCAGCTCCATCGGTCCTACTGACCGCCACTACATCCTCGCTGGCGGCCACCTGACCCCCTCCGGCCTCTTCCTCGTTAGGGAGGGGGAGAATGAGTGCCCTGAGATTGGGAAATAAGGATAAATCCACACCCTGGTCGACCAGGTCCTTGATGGTCAGGTCATATTCGACAGGGGAAGGATTGGCGGCCACGTAGTCCCTCAAGTCGTCCAGTGGACCGGAGAGATTAGCTTGGGAGTCTTTCTTCAGCAGTGAGCGGATCAAATCCGCGTAGGCATTTATGTAGACCATGGCGGCCTCTGTTCCCGTTGGCCCTCAAGTCGGGCCACCTCTGACTCCACCCGCCTCTCCACTTTGGCGGATGGCCTCCGTTTCAGCACGAGCACGCTCCAGCTGCTCCTGGTACTCGACAGTTTGCTTCTTCATGGCCTCGAGGAGGTCGTCCAACTCTTGGTTCCGAGCTTGGAGGGAGGCGAGCTCTGCCCTCTGCTTCTTGGAGGATTCGGCCAGAGCCTCCAACTCGGTTTTCTTCTGATAGTAGGCTGACTTGTAGCTGGCAGCCAACCTCTCTTCCCGCTCGAGGTCGAGCAGAACACGCTCAATAGTGATTGCCCCCTGATACTGGAGAACAAGGAGGGACCACAACTTATCAGTGGTTGTAGTAGTCTGCACGACGCCTTGGTAGCCCGTCGTGTAGGCGCAGGAGAGGTTGGTGACCACTCGCCGAATTTCTTCAGGCTAATCATCGGGTATTCCAAAGATGGGAGATGCCTAGGAGCACAGGAAATTGAGAACGTCGGCCAGTGGCAAAGGATCGGGCCTACAGTAAAAGGAAGGCAATCAGTCGAGATCGACAGTGAAGACAAATAAAGAAGGACAAGGAGGGCAGAGACTTACATTACCCAATTACCCTAGCCCAGAAAGCTGAAGTCGCCCCGCTCACGAGTTAGGGAGGAGCCCGGAGCCGGGGTGGAGGAAGTGTCGGCCATAATTGGGGAATCGACTTGTGCAGTTGGGATTGGGGCCGGGGGGTTAATCCGAACGCCCTGGCTGGCAGGGCCCTTAGCCGCGTCTTTCTTTGAGAGAGCTCCCAAGGCCGACTTTCAAGGAGCCATATAAACGGTTTCGTCGGAGGAAGGGGGTGATAAGGACGAGACGATCAGCGGCCGAGCACGAGTAGCTGGGAACCGTTGCTCTACATAAGTGACCAAGTGTTAGCAAAGAATGCACAGATCAAATAAGTTAAAGAGAAGACCAAACGGCTAAGGACGTTACCTCCGAAATTAAGATAGCGGGGAAAGGTCTGCAAGCCAGAAAGTTGGCGCTGCTCGACGATGTTGAGCTTGTCAATCACGCGGAACTCCCAGGGTTCGCTAGTCACGGCAGCAAGCGCGAGGGCAAAATCCTCGTTGAGGTCGCCGAGCTGCGGGGCGGGATTGCTTGCACAAAAGAAGAGAAATTTAGATCAGTAGTACTGAAGGAGAGAAGTTTGAAAAATATACATCTCCGGTTGCGAAGGCGATATTCACGGAAAACGTCGACGATTTGGCCACTCCCGGGCTCCAAGCTCTGCCACGTGCCACCGACCCACCACCATTTTGAATGTCAACCAGTTACCTTAGTGGAGAAATCCTCGAGTAGCGACATCCGATGCAGGCCACGCCGTCCAAGGGCTACCATGGCGCCGAGGAGATAACTCCAGCCTTTGGGCGTAATTTGCATGATCGATAGATTCCACGCGGCCAACAGCCGGGATACGGACGGGTGCAGCAGGAAGCGGAGTCCCGCCTGTATCGTGGCCAAGTTCATGGTAACACACAACTCATTAATAAGAAAAGACTCCACTTGAGAGCTCAATTACTACCACATTTATTACATTCAGTTTATTAGCTTGAAGGACTCCTACTCGTTAGGATCTTAGAGTGATTCCTTCCCGGAATCGCTATCAACAATATTGTTATTGTCGCAACTCTTTCAGAGTTAACCCGTTTTGCCCCCTGTCGTGAGGAAGGTCTGGTATATATTCCTTATTTGAAGACTTAACATAAGTTTTATCGTGGGGTTCACGATCTGGTGGTCTGTCTGCTCTAGCTATTGTCATACTTAGCTCCATGTCGTGAATTCTTGTAGCAAGTTCCTCGAAGGACTTCGGTTGGGTTCCTTGAAGAATGTATCGGAGGCTCCATTGCATGCCTTGGATACACATCTCGATTGCAAAAACCTCAAACAGTCGGCCCCTGCAATTCAGGTTCAGATTCCTCCATCGATTGATATAATCAATCACTGACTCATCTATCCTCTAGCGAGTGTTGGTTAGCTCAATCATGCTAACTATTCTCTTTGTGTTGTAGAATTTGTTTAGGAATTTGTACTCCATCTGATTCCAGTTGGCATTTTCTTTCAAGGAGCGGACAAAATTGTTTATCCAAACGATCTCCATAAGTCCCAACTTTATTAATATTTGAAATGATAAAATAATTTTTAAAGTTTTTATAATAGATGAGAGATCTATCATACCCATTCTTAAAAATCACTTTATCAATTTAAATACTAATTAAAAACTCGCTTGCTAAAACACGAAATAAAGGTAGTACGAAAGTTATTAGGGGACGGAGGGGGTATTAGTTATTTTCATTCTATAACATTAATTGTGCAACATGCAGTTGCAATGTGCAATTTGTGCACGCTAATTTAACATTAAAATGTTAGTATGTACTTATCCTTACACATTTATTATAAAGATTTAAAAAAAAAATTGACTTGTGCCGAGATCGACAAGAGAGTATAATTGTCCGAAATAATTCTCATTATTTGTGAAACAATAATGATAAAAAAAAATAGAGTTAATGTGAATTACTCCCTCTATTTCAAACTCAATTTCTACTTTATTGTTTGTCACTCTAAACTAAATTGAGTTTAATTAGTAAATGTAATTAACATATCTAAAGCAATGATATTACTCCCTCTGTCCCCTAATAACTTTCACATAGCGAGTTTTTTTATTTGTATTTGAAATGATAAAATAATTTTTTAAAGTGTTTTATAATAGAGTAGAAATAAATTTATTATATCCCTTTTTAAAAATCACTTTTTATCATTTTAAATTCATATAAACAACTCATTAGTTAAAATACGAAAATCAAAGTAATGTGAAAATTAGCAGGGGAGAGAAGGGGTACTATTCATGGGCGGATGTACGTTAGGGCTGCACTGGGCTCCAGCCCAGTGCAAACCCCAGTTAGCCTCTTATATATATAGGTTCCAACTATATACCCCTCCAACATGAATAGATACACCGACAAATTTTGTATTTAGCTATAGAAATCCTACAATACTCTTATCAATTTAAAGTTAATTAGATCAGTACCACCCCCGGTGCCGTCCCTCAATCGCCGATCATCACATTGGTTGCAATTTTTTCCAATCAAATCAACAGGTAAACAACTCACGATTTCTTCTCCCCTTTTCATTAACGCCGCCTTTCGTCCTCCCAGCGCCGCCACAATACATAGCCCCTCGCAGTGTTTTTCTCTCTCCAATTTTTCCTATTTTTCATAGCTTCAAAATATAAGATGACTTCTTTGATTGATATTCTATTATTGAATGATGAACTACTTGTAATTGGGAAATCGTATGATGTTGTCAAATTGAAAGGAGAAATTTGATGAAGGAGGAGATTGGTGAGGTTTGCAGATGCAGAGGTGGGTGAATATCAGAAATGGGAAAAGAACGGTGAGAAAAAAAAGGCATATTTGGTAAAAATTATGAATGATAGGTGTATTTATAAATTTTGGAGGGCTATATAACCTGGTCCATATATATACACATATAATCTCATTGTATAATCCTAAGCCCAGCCGAACATCATTTCTTATTTTATATAAGGCACAGGTTATTCGCACTAGGTTATTTGCACTAGTCTCTCTGTTAAATACACTACTAGGATGAATATACTATTTGGTGTTTGGAATTTTTTTTACTTTTTCGGGAAAAAAATTCGAATATAGTGTAATTGAAAAATAAAATCGAATTTTTTTTTTTGAAAATTTTATAATTTTTTGAAAAAAAAAGTCGAGGTTAATGTATTTGACAAAAAAGATAGTGCAAATAATTGTGGCCTTTATATAACCTCATTGTATAATCCTACCCAACATCATTTCTTATTTTTGGTTTTTTATTTTGGCTTGACTATAAACCCCTCAATACTTATTAGATACCCTCATTCAATTTATATATTATTATAATATATTTATCAAATGACTTTCATGCCCTTATTATTCAAAAATAAAATTGTGCATATTTGATACACCCACCAAGAATTTTAAAAGTCACCACCATACGTGAGAAACTAGGGGAGAGTCGGAGCAGATGTTGCAACACGAGCGTTGAAAACCTTCTTGTGGTTGCACCACCATTTTATCATCCTTATGGCGGTTGATGCAACCTTATAAGCTCAATGATAAGTTTGTTATTGTTATTCCCATGTTCTTGAAAAAAAATCCAACACAGATTTTTCGAACCTGATTTTTTAAAATATGGTAAGAATTTCGATAAAAACTTGTTGAAAATAATGTGGTTAGGATTTCGACAAAATCTTGTCGAAATATAAGGTTTCGAAAATATATTGTCGAATTTTTTGTCATTTTCGACAAGTTTTTTTTTAAACCCTAACTATTTTTCGAAAAACCAGGTTCGAAAATTTTAAGCCAATTTTCTTTTTCTGAAACCATTGTTTGCAGAAATCTCATCGTTTTTTGTGTCTCGCCTCCATGAATTTTGGATCGATGCTTCATCTCGTCTCGCAGAAGAGCTTGGTTCGTGTCGGCGTGTAGAAGGACAAAAAAGAAACGAAAGGTAATGGTTTGGTTTGGTTTCGTGGGCATTGTCGTGGCTCACCGGTTGTCGACGCTAGAATGGATGTCACAAGTAGTGTAACAATGGTAGAGGAAGAGTTTGTGGGGGCATATCAATTTTTTTTAATAAATATAAAAAAAGTAAGAGGGGGATTATGAGGATAGTTATATTAAGTGAGTGTATCTAATAATTACTTAAAATAAGATGGTAGATTAAGTAGGTGGGAGAATTTAATAAATATGGAGGGGTATATAGTCAGACTCTTTTTATTTTTAAAGTTCAGCCCAGAACCCAAGCCCACCTCCCCACCCCCAATTTCCAAGTTCTTCTTTCAGCTAGTATTCATTTTCATTTTTGTCTTCTCCTTGTTCTTCTTATCGAAATTAAATAATTAAAATTCAATAACATCTCTCATTAACAAATATTAATTTTTTGAAATTTTGAATATAATATTTTTAAATATCCCAACCCAATATTCATTATACAACCATGTGAATATGATTTTTTTTAATTCATTTAGTATTTCTACTCATTTGTCTTTTTTTTTAATCTAACTTGTTGAAGATTGAATATATGTATTTTGTTTTCAATTTTTATCATTTTCTTTTGATGAATATGTATGATTAATTTATTATTAATTGTTATATATTGGGATAAAAGAATTGATTTCCAGTTTAAATTTATAAAAAACATAATTAAATGTAATAAAAGTTCATGTTATAAAAATTGATTGATGGGACATTAAAACATTTTGAATTGATAAATGCTTATTTAAGAATTAAATGCAAATATTGAACATTACGTTGCATGCTTAGTTTTAACTCAATTGTTAGGATATTTTTGTCCTAAGAATTTTCTCACTTTGATTTTGATAATATCAAAACACATATTTGTATCGTGGAAACTAACATTGCAGGTACTAAGAGATATGAAGAATTTAAAAGATAAAGTCTACATCTGCAAAGATGGATTCAAACCCTACAGCTAGCTCAAGACAAGTCCGCATCTGAAGAGTTGAAGACAAGTCTACAGCCGAAGAGTCTACATCTGCAGAGTTAAAGACTATTAGTTGTAAGCTTGAGATTAGTAGGACTAATTAAGTGTAGTACATCATGTACACTCACTCATTTAGTTTGAAATATCTCAGTGTTTACCAGAGCTAATTACTAGCCAGTAGAAACAAGTATCTCAGTGATTAATAGCTCTTTGAGCAGTCATCACTACAGGACAACTTGTACTACTCGAAGGACAATGCTATATGACAAGAAGCTTTAATTAAGCTTAAGTCAAAGCTGGAGGTGAAATTATTTTGAAATTTCAATCCCTCCAACGGCTAGAGGACCCCTTAAGACTCCTATAAATAGGAGAGGAGACCTCAGAGAAAAACAACAACCCCAAGCTCTCAAGTGCATTTGCACAATATCTACAGCTCTTCAAAAATTAGAAGTTTAGGACATAAAAACTAGTATTATTGTCGTGTAATTTCTTTGTTGTTGTTCCCTCACTATACACACCCCTGTATTCTACCTAGAGTAGATATCATTCTTAGTGAGTGTTTAGCTCTGAGTGAGATTGAGAGAGTATCTGTGTGAATTTGTGTTTCTGCCTAGATTAGAGTGATTTGAGTAGAGTTCCAAGTCTAAGGGGGAACAACTTTGTGACTGTGTGGAGATTCTTAGTGAATGTGGCACCTTTGTGGTGTAACAGTGGACGTAGGAGGATTACAACACCTCTGAACCACTATAACTCTCCTTGTTCTTTTACATTGTGTTCATTTTTATTGCTATTAAGTTATTTCTGTAACTATTATCCTTATTTATCTCATTTCATATCATTTCATTCATATTCTCTGTGTGCCTAACATTTTACAAAGCCTACAGCTATAGATTCTTTGAATCACTTAGCTAAAGCTCTGTTCATTTGATTTTTTCACTTCACACACTGTACTTATTTCTGTTACATAAGGTGTTAAAATACTCTAAAGTATTACAACATCAACTTTGATAAGTGTTTGAATCATTTTATATAGACTTTGCATTTTAAAAGTCTGCAGCTGCAAACCTTTCGTTTTAAACTCTACAGCTGCAGAGTTTGATCTGTATACCTTTGAAGTTAAAAAGTTTTAAAGTTTTTAAAACTTAAGGTCTATTCAACCCCCCCCCCCCCCCCACCCCCATGAACTTGATATACTTTTGGGACCAACATCAATATTTGTTTATAAATGGAGAAGTAATTAATTTTACTGTCATGTACATTATTTCAGAATTTCAAATAAAATACGTAACTCTCTTGTGCACTTGGTGCATGATGCACTCACTCAACAATTGAGATTGTTTATACTAAAAAAATATGATTTGATTACTCTGAAAAGTGTGGTTAAATTACACTGAAAAGTTTACGCTGAAAATCGATTTTCAGTGTAAACTTTTCAGTGTAATATAACCACATTTTTCAGTGTAATTAGCCTACACTTTTCAATGTAAGCAAACTCAACTGTTAAGCGAGTGCTCCGTGCATTTGGTGCATATGAGAGTGTGTCATTGAAGAAAAGTTTGTTGAAGATATAAATTATATTATTGATATATTTTAAATTCTCAAAGGTCACAACTTAAGTGAATGTTATTTTTTTTATCTATGAATTTATAAAAAAATGTTGTATGCATCAGGTATACTATGCAATTCAAGTACATATTTTTAACAATATGAACAATATATTTTCACTGAAAAGTGCAAGTGAAACAATTGCATTTTTCTGTGAAAATAATTGATACGGTTCAAAAATACACTTTTCAATAAAAATATTTAATACACTTGCAGTTAAAGTTTGGTGCTTCACAAGAAATTTTACTCACGAATTTCCTGTGTCAAAATATTTATTTTTCAACTCACCCCACAATAAAATTCTGGATCTGTTCTGGTACTAATACCATGTAACTATAGGGCCTGTTTGGTAGGTAAGATAGCCTCCTGAAAAAAAAAGGATTCTGGCGATTATTCACGTTTGGTAGCCGAGATAGCGTTTCTGAATGGCCCGAGATAAGCTTCAGCCCTTTAAACCGTTTAAGTGAAATCACTGTTCCTCCATGTACACCCCATCAGGTCAACACCCCCCCGATTTGTTTTCTTGAGTTGGGGATCCAAATTTTGATTTCAAATTTTACCCCTTTTTTCTATTGTTCTAATTTCAAAAATCACAAACCCTAACTTCTCTCTTCTCTCTCTTTCTCTCTCTTCGTCAAAGCAACCCCAGTGCCCATCGTGCTCCGGTGACTTACAAGCAAGGAAGGAAGTGCACAAACACCTCGATTAGTCGCCTCCAGTTGACGAGCTCCGTAGATCTTGTTGGTGTAACTCCGGCGACCTTCATCTTGTTGCAGAACTCCGACGGTCAAAGTATTTTGTTGCATAACTCCGACGCGAGACAACACCCCCAGGTAAAAATTTCAATCCTTGAACCTAAACCCTACTCACTCGATGAATTTCAATCCTTCAATCCTTGAACCCTACTCACTCGATGAATTTCAATCCTTCAAAAATTGAACCTAAACCCTACTCACCCCCAGGTAAAAATTTCAACACGCCTGAATTTATCAAAATGATACAAAAACGTGAGTTAGATTTTTTTTTGGTTTGTGGCTTCTTTAATAAAAGGACGTGTAATACAATTTCACTGGACAATATTTATTTTACACTGCAAACAAGTATATAATTTTCTCTTGTTGATCTTGGAATTTTTGCCCCTTTTTGTATATAATTTTACACTGCAAATGTATGTGTTAATACAAGTATATAAATTTCTCTTGTTGATCTTAGAATTTTTGCTCTGCCATTTAATGTGTATGAAGAACTAGGTTTATTAGTGAAGTCAGTAATTAGACCAAGTTGGTTTAGTAGTGAAGTCAGTAAGAAGAACTTGGTTTATCCAAGTACTGGTTTATTAGTGAATTTTTGCTCTGCCATTTATTAGTAGTGACAATTATGTTGGCACTTGTCATTGTGTGTGTTGATTCCCTATTTTATGCGCAAGCTGAAATTGCACTTGACGATAATGCAGATAGCAAGACTAGTACTTGGATCTTGTATACCTTGACCATGTTGTCCAGAAGTATGAGAACACAGCTTATGATATATTTGTTACTAGAAGAAATGTTACAACAAAGAATCATCATGCTCATAATTTTACATGTTAAACTTAACCAAAACACTAGGAGATTAAGAAGAAGGGTAGAGAACGCACAACCGTATCAAATATTGGAGAGAATTCCTGGTCAAATTGATCATATGAACAGATTGTATTCCATTACTGATGCTGCTTGTATTCAGAATTTGAGGATGGATAGAAACTATTTTGCACATTTATGTCGCATAATGCGGGAGTTGGGTGGGTTGGTCGACAATAGGTATGTATGTGTTGAGGAACAAGTGTCTATGTTTTTATCTGTCTTGGCTCACCACAAAAAGAATAGTGTTGTAAAATTTGATTACACAAGGTCTGGTCAGACGGTGTCGTTCTACGTTCATGTTGTGCTTAAGGCAGTCTTAAAGTTGTACAAGATATTTTTGGTTACTCCCACTCCTGTCCCCGAAGACTCCACCGACCCACGATGGAAGTGGTTTAAGGTAATAACAAAGTATCTATGTGTTTATTAATACAATTGTCATATCATGTTGTCTCTAAAATAGTAGTATTCTTTTGATTAATAGGGTTGTCTAGGGGCATTGGACGGCACTTACATTGATCTCCAAGTCCCTGTTGTTGATAAACTGAGGTTTAGAACACGTAAGGTTCATATCTCAACTAACGTCCTTGGAGTATGTGACCAAAATATGAATTTTATCTATGTCCTTCCTGGATGGGAAGGGTCGGCAGTTGACTGTAGAGTCCTTCGGGATGCTGTTCTAAGACCCCATGGTTTAAAAGTTCCTAAGGGTAATTAAATACTCTCATCTCTAGTAGACTGGCCTAATGTTGCAATATTTTGTCAAAATTAATTGGTCCTTGAAACACATTTCTCATCTATTGTAGGGTACTATTACCTGTGCGACAATGGGTATGCAAATAGCGAAGGATTTATCGTCCCATATAGAGGGTTTAGGTATCACCTTAAGGAGTGGGGACCTGCGTCGCAACGACCAATTAACCACCAAGAGCACTTTAATATGCGCCACACTAGAGCACGAAATGTCATAGAGCGTGCTTTTGGAGTACTTAAGATGCGGTTTGGAATACTAAGGAGTGCAGCGTACTACCCGGTGAAGACACAAGTTAGGCTAATTATGGTTGTTGATCCTTACGAGCAGCAGTGGGATGAGCTCCGAAACCAAGAAGAATACCTTAATTGTGAAAATATTGAATACATTGATGGAGTAGAATCGTCTACGGAGTGGGCAAACATGAAGGACGCATTCTCCATGTCCATGTTTGAAGAATATCAGTCTAGGTCTTAGGTTGATATATATGTCATGTTCAAGAATTACTTGTGTTTGTGTTGTTTTCGCAACTTTAATATGAATCTTGTGCTCTTTGTATTTCAATGATGTTTAGATAATGTTATTTCTGTGCACTATGACGTTTTTAAATGTTGATTTTTTACTAATAGATGTATGTGTAATGTGCATGGTCAAAGGCATACAAGCGAGTCAATGTCGGGCAATTCGGGTGTGAACCCTACTAGACAGTGTTTATGCGGAAATGGGAGGATGAATCGTCGAATTGTGGGGCCTTATTCAATGTACCCCGGTAGGCATTACTATATATGCCCCTTTAATTTACGGCATAAAGATTGGTTCATTTGGTTGGCCGAGGGTTATTACGGGCAACCTCCAGTTAATATCTCGAGGTCGTATGATTGCGAGACGAACAATGATGATGCCCGGACATGTCAATCGTGTTCAAGTACAAGTACACAACCGGTGAATGATCAATACCGTCCCCGAAAAAAGATTGATGATCGTGGAAGACGTCCGAGCGTTAACGACTCTCGATTCGTAATTGTGAATGAAGATGGGGCACCTAGTGCTTCGGTTGTTTGGTCACTTATTTGTATTGTTCTCCTTTTCATGGTAATTGTTCTTCTTGTACTAGGTGTCTTGTTGTTCCACGCCTTATGAATTACTGAGGTGTATAAATTTAAACTTTTGGAGATTATGTTTTGATGTGTAAACCTTGTTTTGTGGCGAACCCCGAAAACAGATTGAAATGCTTTTGCTTTTTTACAGATTTGTACATATTGGTTCAGTGGTGTTACTGTTGCTACACAGTTTCTATCTTCATGACTAGACAATAGCTTTTGTTGTTCCAAATAGTTTTACCCACTGTTATGGTCAAAAAGTAGTTGTGAACATGTGATGCATACTTACATATTCTGATTTGGCCTCCACTTTAAATCCATACTACACCACCCTACTATCTAATTTAGATTCTCACGTGTACTAAAATTACAACTTCCTTGTCTTCTAGCAATTTAACATTACTTGAGGGAAATATTCTTCTCACACCTATATAAATGTATAAGGGTCGTAGGTCTAACTCATCAAAAACTTAGGCACAATCTTCTACCAAAATGGCTCCAATTCATATTCCATCTCAAAATAAAATATTTTACGATGACATATGGACATATGAGATGGAGTCTTACTTCGTGAATGCTCTCGTGATTAAAAAAAATGCAGGTAATTGGGATGGTATTTTTGCAGTCAACTTTCATGCGATTGCTACTGCCATAGGCAATGTGAACACTATTTTTTGGAAACATTTTAGTTTCGAAGAGGCACAAGTTCATCTTTTGTACCTACATCAACGATATACTCTTGTGAACAAAATTTGTGCTCTTGATGGGGTGCATATGGATCAGTCAAACAACATAATAGCTTCCAAGAAGCAATGGCGCGAGATCATTGAGGTGGTTTGCTTTTGCAAATACTCTATAATTAGATGTCATAATCGTGTACACTTGCCTTAATATTTCTCATTTTTCATTTGTTTGCTCACAAAATGCAGATTGATGATCTTGCTAAGGCCTATTACAAAGAAGGGGAGCCATTTTATTCGGCCATGGCCATCTTGTTCAAGGATGATAATGATAATACACTAGCTCCGCCTACCGTTGTTGAGGTGATCGAATTGAGTGATACAACTAGATCATCTCATGCCACTCCCCAACACCGTCTTCACCAACAACCGATGCCTGCCACACTTCTTCTTGACGAATCAAATGACGACGAAGTTGATTCTCCCATAATCACCCAACGCGTTGTTTCTCAACGAAAGCTGTTTGACTCTCCTACTCGGTCATTCACTCCACCTCTTCGAACTCTTAATGAACGCCCCAATTATCTACCTGGAGGTAGACATCCTATATTTCCACCTAGCAATGCATTCCCCCTGCAGCCAACGTTCTATACCAATTCGTCAAACAATGAAGCGTCTAGCTCAGTTTCATCATCTAGTCCATACAAATGGTTCTCCCTCTCTCGTAGGGAAGAAGATGACTAGTGATGCTAAGAGTTAGGGAACTGTTAACTTTGTTTTAGAACTTGATGGGGTAACTAATGTTTTCATTACGATGTGGTCTTTAGCGTATTTTCTCGTATTTCTCAATTTTAATGTGTTTAGGGACTACTTCCACTAGCTTCTGTAAAAGCCTATCAATATCTATGTGCCTTATTGATGTTATTTAACAACTTGTTTAGGACTTTGAGTGAATTTGCCCCAATTACTGCACTACAAATTTTTTTTTTCTAAATGATACGATAAACAAGTGTATTACCTTGTTTTATTTTTTTTTGCATTCTGTATTGTGCCTTAGGTACCTTTATCGCCCCAATTAAATTTTATTCTAAATGAAATCACATTTTATATCAATTTATTGTCACATAAATTTTAAACCCATTGTTCAACCACCAGTAATACAAAAGAAAATAAGTTCTAATTAATCTTGTCGAGAAGTTAACACATTGATCAATCAAGTATTATGCACTTAAACATTAACATTGAAATTAGCCATAAATACTGCTACCATAAATTACCTCTTGTTAGCTTTACAAAAGATGACCTCAAAGGGACCATAAACAAACTTGGAATATTAAACAAATTTTGCAAAAAAATAGTGTTCATGAAGATGACACCCCACAACGGTTATCAAAAGATAGCTAGTGCATATAACTAATTAATCTAAACTGGAAGTTGGCCACCAAGGAGACGTAGAACATAGCGTGCCCTAGCGTGTTCAGGCATGCCCAAGAACATCTCCAGACAATCTGGATTTTTGGCAAGCACGTGCGCATCATCAATCTTTTGGTCTTCATCGAGTTCAGTTATCTCACCAATGATATTGAACAATTCCTGACGAGTAGTTCCCAACTTTGTTTCACCACCAATCACGCGTACTAGGTTATCCATACGGAGGTCGGATGACTTGTTCATCTGAACCAAAACGTCACAAAGTTTATCAGTTGTAGTTATTTCACTACTTGTCCTCTTCTTACCAGTAAATTTGCTCGCAGATGTCCTCTGAATAAGTGGAGGGTCACTTGTGACTTCCATGTCAATTGGGTGTTCTCCAAGGTCCACACTAGAGGGATTTTGACAATTCTGACCATTTTGAGTTGGGTCTTCATCTTCAAGTTCATTAGCAGCATCTATCACATCTTCTGCAACACCCCCATTAGCTTTATCAACGCCAAAAATCTCATTTCAGTCATTATACAATGGCCAGGCTTTGTAGCGCATGTGCATAGCATTTGGATCAGCCTTGCAAATAAGAAATAAATAACATGTGAAATTGTTTCTTAATACATAGAACAAACTTTATGGATGACCTATTTAAACTATTGCATCAAGTATGAGTTAACACAAACCAACCGTTTCATCATTTTGTATAGAGTCGCATCAAGTATGGGTCAAACAAATAAAGTATGGAATTATCAGCAATTGGATGCCTCTTAAGAAGTTGCAAACTATAATCACTGCCCAAAAAATGCAATGCAGTCCATATAGAATTGTTCAATCTATATAGAATTGCCCAATACAGTCCATATACAGCCCAATGCAGTCCATATATAAATAATCAAACAATATCATTCCATAAGCAAATCTATTTCCAGTGACGACATCTAATTCCATAAACAATATCATTCCATAAGCAAAAAATGTACACGTTTCAATAGATTGACCATAAATAATCTTCTTCAATTTCGTGTTGAAAAAGAGCCCTGCTTCAGAATCTTTTATTATAAGTATGGAGGCTACTGTTGAAGATGAATTAGTGCTTTATTCACTTGCTATACTCCTCCGGATAGAATTACATCAATCTTCCTATTTTTCGAAATCGTGCTATAGTTTATATTCATATGAAAGTATAGGGTTGATGCATTTATTTAATGTTATCAGCAATTGGAATGGTTTCGAATCGATTCTTTTTATGGATTGCAGCGAATTGATTATTTATTTCTGTAGGGAGAGACTCCTTGATAAAGTGAAAGAAATAGTGAAATCTAATGAGGATATATATAGACTGATTTCATCTTTTTGCAATTGAATAATACGAAGTCGTGTATAATGAACACACCTTTACGATTAGAGCCCAAGCGTCATTGTGACAATCTATCACGCCAGTGGTTGAGTCGAAGCCTATTCCAGAGTTCCTACCCAACATTGTCATAAGGGATCCGTGGTTTTTTTTCCAGATCGTAATTCTTGATGCTATGTGAGGGTTAGCACGGATGTCAATCCCTGGAAGTCGCTTTGCCATCCCAGCCTCTAACTTGAACTGATACCCAGGTTTGAAGCCATTTTCACTCCTCCAACCCTTCGCCACGAGTTCTTTCATTAGATCGGCGAGAACCGCCTCTTCCACCGGTGTCCACGCTCTTCGCACCCTATCAGTTTTCTTGCCCTTGCCTTTCAGTCCCAAGCTACTGCTACCGCCGCTCTCCATTATAACCGCTGTTAACTTTGCGAAGAAATTGTTTAACTTTGATAAAAAAAAAAATCTTGAAACTAATCGAATCCATAAATCACAAAGATCCGTAGATCGAAATACCTGAGTAACCAGTAGCAGCCGGGTGAATCGTTAACGAGAGCAAAACCTTAGACTCGACACAATAGCTCAGCGCCGATTGAAATCGAAGAGAGAGAGCTCAGCGCCGATTGAAATCGAAGAGAGGGAGACTGAGAAACCCTAGGGTAATACGAAGGGTATTTTAATGGAGATAATAGTTCTGAGCTATTTTAACTTTTTTTAATTTTACGAAGGGTAATACGGTCAAAATGGAGGTGTTTATCTTGCTAATCAAACACCAGAAAAAGATGGGAGCATACATTTTCTTAACCACCAAACATCAGTAATCGTTTTTATATAGGCTACCAAACCCAAGAAAAAACCCCATATTTTGCCTTATGCCCAAACCATTTCAACGGGCCCATCTTGGCCTCTTTTCCTATTGGGGCTACCAAACGGGCACATAGTAGAATTCGCGAGATAAGTACATCCGGTACTGATATCTTATACTAAGGCTGAATCCCGATTAATATTATAAATTTAAGAAGTAAAAAGAAAAAGAGAGAGAAAAAGAAAAAGAAAAATTCCAAATTGAGATTGAGAAGCAGGAAATTAGATGCACGGGTGGGTGCCCATATACTGCGGATTTCAGCTTCAAAATCAAAGCTCACGATAAAATGCCCAAATGTTGGTAAAACAGCTGTCATCTCCACACTTGTAAATTCTCCATTGACGAGTAAGCTTGTCTATACACTCACTTTTTTATTTATTTAATTATTCTTCCTTTCGTATTTTACTGAATTATGTGCATGGTCACTCAATCCTCAATTGTTTTGATTTGTGGGTTCTGTTATCTTGATGATTCTGAATGAAACCTGTGATCTATTTTTGGTGGGCATTAGGAATTCTCGTTTTTGGGGTTTTTAATTTTTGATGTAATTGAGGTGTTGTTATTGCCAATTGCGCAAGTTGAAACTGCTGTTTTATGGTTGATCTTTCTTTTCTTCCAAAGAGTAAATTTGATATATATGTAAACGTCTGCGTATATTCCAATCCATTGTCTTTTGAAAAATATATTGATGATAATGAGAAATCATAGAGAATTGCAGGAGTTAATTGAAAACTTTTAAGATTTTAGACATAGAAAGTAGTTTACTTTCATGGTTTATCACCAAAAAATTGGTCTTTTGGTGAAGCTGCTAACAAGGCTTCTGCAAACACTTGTCTCTGTTTAAGTGATTGTTTTATGTCCCGGGCTAAAATCTTCGATAAATTGTTGTTAATGTTGATCCTTGGAATATCACCTGAGTTTATATGCACAGTATTGGTTTCTCAAGCAATCAAATGTTCATGTTTCTTCGTGTGTTGATTCAGCCTTGTGGTTAATACTTTGATCTTTCAGTTATAAAGGGTCTGTTTTGTTAGAGAGTCGAGATAGAGATGGACAAGAAGAGAATTTAAACAAAAAAATCTTGGAAATTTACTATTCAACTCTTCTTGATTGTTATATTTCTCTATCGTCCAACTTTTGCATATACGCCCAATGTTTTCTTCACTGTTTTCGTTCACATCGGAAATGCCGCGATTTCTTATAATTACCTCCGAAATTGCTCCAATGTTTTGTTACTGGTCATACATGCTCTAAAACAAATTCATTCAGATCCATACATATATATTTCACTATATCCTCAGTGTCCTTTTAGTTTAGATGGGGTTTCCCATGAGTAATACATAGAGATAGAGCTGGATGTGGATGTGTTACAAATATATTTTCTTGTTTTATCTGCAAAATGGTAACTTGGTCTTCTCGGCAGTGGTTGAAGAAACAGCTGGTGACTCCGACAAAGAAGATTTAAACTCGAGGGATTCGGAAGAAGATGACCTAGACGAAGTCGAGGACAATACTACAGTGTCGCTTAAAAAAGGTGCAGTTATCGAACCATACGTGGGCATGGAATTTGATTCAGAAGATGATGCCCGGTTGTTTTACAACGACTACGCTAGGAGGGCAGGTTTTGTCGTGCGTGTTATGCAACGCCGTCGTTCTGAAATAGATGGTAAAACTCTTGCTCGCCGACTTGGATGCAACAAACAAGGCTTCTCTCCAAATACCAAAGGAAAAATCGGACCAGAAAAAAAGCCACGCCCCAGTGCACGTGAAGGTTGCAAGGCGACCATACTGTTTAAGCTGGAGAAGTCGGGAAAGTGGGTCGTCACAAGATTCGTCAAGGATCATAACCACCCTCTTGGCATCACTGCTCATGAATATAGGAATGTGGTACGTCTTTCTTCAATATCCATGAGAGTTGGTCTTACGTTACAACTATTACTTTACAATATAACAACTAATACTGTTTAAAGTACACACAAAAGGCAAACCAGTTGCACTGTGGAACTGATTTACACAAGACTTTGTCTATCTACGGTCTTATCTACTATTGATAACTTCGTCAAAATAAGTATCGATTTTGTATTTGTAGCTTGATAAGGATAAGAGAATTCAAGAACTCGCAAGAGAGCTTCAAAGACAGGAAGAATTGTGTGCTTCATATCGAGAGAGATTGATCAACCTTCTGGACACCGTGGAGAATCAAACTGAGCAAATGTCTTCTAAAGTTTTGGCAGTAGTCGAAAACGTGAAAAAAGCCGAAGCTGAAGCACTATCCGAAGCACAATTGTTGCCTACATTATAATTGTGTTCAGGTTCTGCACGTTTTTAGTATACAGAAGCCCTCTTAAGCAATTTTCTTGAAAGAATATGTTTCTATTTCCTGAATAAGAGATATTACCTAGTGACCCCTACTGTATCAGGGGGAATGATAAATGTGATCTAGGTTTATGTATAGTGATGCTGGAATTATGTAGGATGGAAGTAATGTTGTGTAATTCTTGTTGAATTTCATATTTATCTCTGTTTCATCGAAGAAAAAATTGTGTTGTCTTACACCTATACATACATTCATGTGTAAGTAATGGAAGCAGTTTCTCAGAATGAACAAATTTCTGATCATTTCCTCTTTTTCTTCAAAAGAGAAGCAGCCCTTAAAACCATTCTATCGACCTCATCAAGATCTGCCAACTCTTCGTCTTTATCGCACGATTTTTCCTTTCTGGAGTTGGCAGATATGCGTCGAAGGTGTTCTTCAAAATCCTCGTCCTCTGTATCGCTCTGTACTGGAATCTTTTCAAACTGGTCCATATAAAGAGGCTTCTCTTCACTCTCCTCCTCATTCTCAGTGTCCGTCTCAAAAATGTCCGAGAGTTGTTCGGAATCTGAAACCATACTATCAGTTTCTTCACTTTTAGCCATCAGTTCTTTCAGCCTATCAGACCCCTCAAACTGTTGATCAGAAAGGCTTCCAGAATTAACATCATGAGCCTTGATCGCTTGTTTTTCTTCACTCGTACTAATTTTTCTCTCGTTCTGAGCTTGCAGCAGCTCCATGTCCTGCTCAAGTCTCGGGATGTATCTCTTAACAGCTCTCAGAGCATCTCTATACCTTGATTTATCCAGAGCCTGTAAAGGTAATCAGCGATGGACATTAGCCACCACAAATCTCTTAGCTTTATATCAAATATCAAAGTGACCATATATATCCATATGAGAAAGTTACTGAATTAGTTCATGTGATTTTTTGCAAATAAGGTAAACCTTGGTCAAAAATTAAATTACAGCGCAACTGGTGCGTAAAAGTTTTTGCCATGATACACACACACACAAAGGGATATGAAGTAGACAAGACCTTCTTTCTGGAGAGTGTCTCTCTGGGAGACATAATCTCAGTAGGGGGCTGAGAGTAGTTCTTCCCTCTGTACATGATAATGGTGTCGTCTTCCTGAATATCGAGCACAATGCCACCAGTCAATCTAGCGAGCTCTGAAGCTATATCCTTCACCTCATCTGGAGCGAAGGTCTTCACGATAACTTTTAAAGTCTGGTGCTTTTTCCAATGCAAATGCATGTTCAGTATAACGCCCGAATATATCCCACGTCTTCCAACTGGTACATAATTCTTGCATTTTTCACCCATCTTCAAAAAGTAGAAGTGTTCTTCAGGGGTCAATATTTCAGGATCATGTCTCGTTTCTGATAGTTCTTTAGGCTCGATTTTGTCGAGAGCTTCAAGTAATGCATCCTTTTTCCTTTGAGCCTTGATGAAGCATGAGAAAAACCACTCAATAATAAAATACAAACAGATCTTCTTCTACATAATGTAACTACGCAGTTTACGAGCAAAATGTTAGAAGTCATATAGAAGACAATTTCTATCTGTTTCCTTCTTGATTTATGCCTACCCCTTATAAACAGAAATGAGTTAAAGCCTCCATATGTTACACATGCCTTTGTCGACACATTTCTAAAACATATACTGCTAGAACAATAAAGTCTCCTTTTCCTTATTCTAATTTTTCTCAAGTCAAGTACAGGCCTGGCGTATGTTTGTTAATCTATGATCACGATACATGCATCTAGATTATCGACTATAAAAGAATCAAGTAAGAAAGACTGCACACAAATCATGGATCAACAAACCATCCCAGACACTTTCTTAAAGAGAAACCTCATGAAATAAGGATATGGAACTCCATCAAGCATTGATAAAGCTCCATCACAAAGATTTTTCTTAACTTAATGATCACTAAGGCGACAGAAAGGCGATTCAATCAAGATAATCTGTAAATTTGAGTTTAACTTTGTCAAATTTCATTAAAACGTATTCTTCTACCAAGCAAAACCTGAGATGGTAACCCATGGTTATTGATTATTGACATGAACCCTATTCTTCTTTCTTTAGTGTCAAAGTTGATTGAAAAAATAAAAAATGGATCAAATACATTTTGCTACCTTTTTCATCTTGAAAAGGATTTTCTCTTCGGGGGTCATTCTGTCATAAGCTTTCTTCTTCTTATACCTGAAAAACTTCAACCACCTCACCACTGCTCTCTTTCCCTTCAATTTCTTCCTTTTCTTCACTTCAGCTTGACCCGACCCGTCATCCATACCCGCATTGTTACCGCTCTGCTCCACCACAGGCTCCGAATTGGTCGAACCCTGGCCTGAATGTATCCGAGAAACACCCCCGATAATACCTCTTTGCACTCCAATCGTATAATGCAAGTAATTCCCATGAGCAACAGACATGCCTCTGCTAACAATCCAGCCTCTATATACATAACTAAGAGCATCCTAGTAATATCAGATTTTACCCAAACGATTGAAACGAAATAATGAAAAATACTGCAATCTTTTCCTAGAATCCTGTAATTTACACAAACTGGGAAGAATTGAAGAAGAAAACTTTACCTGGGGCTTTGAGATATGAAGTGGTATCGCGAGTGAAGAGGGGAAAATGGCGTAGAATTGGAGCAGATACGTTTGAGAGAAGGGAATTTACCCACCGAATTTCTCACCGCCATTTTTCTTCTTCTTCTTCTTCTTCACCCTTGTGATTTTGGTCTGCAATTTTGTTGAAGGGTGGCCGCGAGTGAAATTGGGCTGTGGGCTTTCATATGTACATTGAAATTGGGCCATGAATGGGTTTTGTCTATTTGTATATTTCATTAAAGTTGATTTAAAAATTAAAATTAGATACTAACATAAATAGTTATTTTATTATTGAGAAAATGTATACTCCCTAAATTTTCATATACTTATAAAAACGATTATTTTTACTTGATATCTCGTGATTGCCGTGATTAAGCAATGCATTTTACAGCTTTTGAAAATAAAAAAGTCACTATATATTTATATTTTTTAGAATAATTTTTCTGTGAAACTTATTAATGGTATAAAATTGATATCATTATTGATTTCAGTTTATAAATATAATGATATCAAAAAATGAATATAATATTATCAGTAAATACATATAATTGTATAAATTTTATACTATGAAATTTGTTAATAAAAAAATTTGTGATATTTTAGAAAACATCGAATTTTAATATTTCTATTTACATTAAATTTAAGGGCAATGCTATTCACCCACATAAAAATATTTTGTTCACCCACCTTGTTTTTTTTAATATGAATATATTTAATAAAAATTACTAATATACACTTTATAAAGAATAAACATTAAATTTATTAAATGCTCACGCTTTCAACACTCTGCCCAAAATCTCAAAATCCACACTATTTTTTCACACACACAATTACCCCATTAAAGAAAAATAAGGACAAAAAAAAGGGTATGATCATGAAAATATAAACCATAATGACACAATTTAATGAGATTAATTTTTCTTTTAAAAAAAATTGGTACACCATAAAAATGAAATGAATAAATAAATAAAGAAATGAGGTTGGTGATGGTGGTTTGTGGGGTCGGCACTGTAAAAAAAATGAAAGTGTTGGTGTGCTATTTTTTTTATTTTAAATTGGTGAATGTGTATATTTAGTGAATGATCTAATTATTATATTAAGGTTATAGTTGTAAATTTTATGGGATACATTTAGCAAAATAAAAAAATAAGTAAAATATATAGTGGGTTAACTTAATAGTGGGTGAATAAAGTATTGGCCCAGGTTAAACACAGTCCCATGTTTTATGAATACAACCCCATCCAAAAAAAATGTTCGGAAATTTTTTCCGAAAAATGTAACAATTTTCGGAAAAAAATTCGGAAAATTCATATGTTCAGTATTTTTTCTTTTGTATTTTCGGAATTTTTTTCCAAAAATTGTCAAAATTTTCGAAAATATTTTCCGAATATTTTTTAGGGGGTTGTATTAATGAAAGTTAGGACTGTATATAACCTTGGCCTAAAGTATTTCTGTGAGTGTCAATAGTTGTGCCCTAAATTTAATTCATGTATAGAGTTGTTAAACGAAATGAGCTGCTCGTGAGCTCGACTTGACTCGGCTCGTTAAGGCTCGACTCGGCTCGACTCGTAGGGTTAAACGAGCCGAGCTCGAAAAATACTCGGTTGCTTAACGGCTCGGCTCGCGAGCAGCTCGGTAGGCTCGAATAGTAGGGATATATATGTAAATTTCATAATTAGGTCTCAATTTATTCCTATTTCAGTATTTCTTGCCTTCACTTTCATTTCAGCGCCTACCCAAATTCCAATTTCCCCAATCTCCACCGCCCACCCTACTGCCCAACGCCCACCCTATTGCCCAACACCCACAACCGTCTGATGCCCGACGTCCACAACCGCAAAACGCCCGACGCCCACCACTGCTCGATGACTACCGTCGTCCGAATCCCTCCGTCTATTGCCCACCACCGCGCGACGCCCACCGCCCACCTCCACTTCCAGGCGTCGTTTTTCATACTCAATAATTTGATAATTTAGGAATATTATTACCTCAAGCTTTTAGATCTGGTAAATTTTAATTTCTTCCTTAATGAAGGTAATTGTGATTTGGGATATTTAGTTTGCTTTTCAATGATATTTCTGCATTTTGCTTCTCAATGTTTCTATTCGTAATTAGTCTGGAATCGGTTGAGTGGATAAAAAGAGTAGGTTGCTGGGAGAGATTGTTTTTTAAAAATAAAATATGGGTTTCGAACTTGACAGTGGATAGAGTATGTTTGTTGAAATATTCATTGTGATTTTGTGAGTTTTCAGATTTTCGAGTTCGAGCTCGAGTCAAGCTCGATCGAGCCGAGTTAATTTTGTTAAACGAGTCGAGCTCGAGCTCGAGTTCGAGTTTAATAGTCCAATTTTCAAGCCGAGTCGAGCCCAATTTAGAGCTCGATGCCCTTATCGAGCCGAGCCGAGTCGAGCCTGACTCGATACATAATCGAGCCGAGCTCGAGTATTCACTACTCGAGCTCGCTCGGCTCGTATAACAGCTCTATAATTATGTATCCATTACGTTTGAGTTGTCCGACTATTTTTCCACTACTTCTGTTCTGATCATGAACTTACTGAAAATATGATAATTAATTATTACTCCTATTTTTTCTAATACATTCATTTTAAAATTAAACTAAAAATTAGTTTTTTTGTTAATAAATAAATCCCTAAACTAGAGGAAAAAGGAAAAGAAGGTTTATTGAGAAATTAATTTTTTTGAGATGAAAATTAATAGAAATAAAATTGAGATATTAAAAAAGAAATAATCAAAATAATATGTATTAAAAAATCAGTGTAAAAAATTAGAATAACCGGTATTAAAAAAGGGGGAGTATTAAATACATGATACAAGTGTATTATGCCCCAGGATATTTTCAAAATAGTTATAGACTTACGAATTTGAAAGACATCATCTAATTGTTGTTAATTACGACAAATATAAAGCAAGAGTAGTTTTGTAGAAATTCATGATCTGGTATAACACAGGGTTCAAATTCATAAACAATCAATCAATTACTCGTTCAAGTTAATACACTAACCTTGTTTGTTAGGCATGATAAGATAGGTATTAATGTTCAATCCCGCACTATCTCATGTTTGTTACCGTGTTGGAATAATACCTTTAACCCGTTATAATTTTTTGACCCGGTATTGTAATACCTTTTTAAAGGTATTACCCATCCCACCCTCCCCATGGTATTACTTAATACCTCTCCTACTTTTTACTTTATTAGTGTAAATGAGGGGTATATTTGTCATTTACTATGTTATCCCATTAAATAATGCATAATAACAAACACGAAATAAGAGTTATCACTTATAGCTTATCACTTGCAACAAACACTTGAATAAATCTACCACGTGTTAACTAATCAACCGTATATTATCTCACCTTATCACAAACATGGTAACAAACGAGCCGAGCTCAGGATTTAGGTGTGCTGTGTGAAGTCATGATTTTACATCCACAAGATATAAATTCTTTGATGATAATAAAAGTAAGTGTTTGTTTGGTATGGAGAAAATTGATATGTGGGTAATGATTAAGTGAGAGAAAAGTGATATATAAGATAGAAAATTAATATGTGGGTAATGATTGAATGAGAGAAAAGTAATATATAAGTAATGATAAATTTGATAGGTATTTATAGGTGTGGATGAAGAATGAGATGTAAAAACTGTATATAGCATCTCTAACTAAAATAGGAAGGGGGCCGAAAAATCCTAGTTGTAACAATTCCTAACTGCATTATGGCTTTTCATCAACTAAATCCTTGGACGCCTTTTTCTAAATTTCATATTCCATTCTGTAACTCGATTTTTTATATATGCATGTATACATCATTGAAATTTCTTAAATTATGTAAAACATATATAGAAGATGAAGAGAGGGAGATGTGATATGAACAATCAATAATTTACAATTTAAGTAGACAAAAAACAGAGAAAGAATAGCACTGAAGACTCAACTCAATGCGGCGAACCCTCCGCCCTTCATCATCTGCCGGAACTCGTCCAAATTAACCTTCCCGTCGCCGTCGACGTCGACCGTCATGATCATCCGTTTACAGTCCTCCAGCGACCGCCCCTGTTTCAGCCCTAGCGACGCCAGCACCGATCGGAGCTCCTCCACCGTGATGAATCCGTCGTTGTTCTGGTCGAAAACCTTGAACGCCTCTCTCACATCGTCCTCCTCATCTCTCCTGTCGTTGTCGTCCATGATCGTCGTGTAAAGCGCACCGAATTCGTCGACGTCCACGTAGCCGTCGCCATTGGCGTCGATGTTCTCGATCATTTGCCGCATCTCCTTCTCCGAGATGTGGATCCCGAGATTCTCCAGCGAATCGCTCAATTCTTTCCGGCTGATTTTGCCGTCGCCGTTCCGATCGAACATTGAGAATACCCGTCGCAGCTCCCGAGAATCCATCGCTGCCGGTGAGAATTGAATTTTGTGCGTGGTTTTTCGAATTTCTCAGGGGATTAACCTAATTAGGTGATAATTTTGTAGATTACAACTTGGAAGGGAGGATTGTGATTCGATCTTGGTATTGATTGGGGGAGAAAAGAGAATTAGGTGCGGATTTCAAGTTTGATTCATATGGCGTAATTTTTTAGGGATGTGAATTGAAGAAAAAGATGAGAAATGATTTCCAGAATGGTCTGCCTATTTTTGGTGGGTAAATTATGTGGAGTTGGGGACAAAAAGTGGAGGGAAATGTGGAGGCCCCTAAAATGGATTATATTTTGTAGGGGTGTGCAAAATACGGTTTGAACCGAAAAAACCGATCAAACCAAACCGAAATAAAAATTTTGGTTCGGTTTTTGGTTTATGGTTCGATTTTCGGTTTTGAAATTTGAATTTTTTTTATTTCGGTTCGGTTTACGGTTTTTACGAATTAAAAACCATATAAACCAAACCGAACCGAAATATTTTTAGTAATAATAATAATATATTTATATTAATATTGACTAAATTAATATTTAATAGCTTATATTATAATATAATATAATATAATAATATTAATATTAGATAATTTAGATTCACGTATAAAAGATTTGAGTTGATTTGTGTTTTGCATAAAATATTTGAGGAATGGCGTTTTGTGTTGTATATTTTTTTCAAATTGTTGCTTAGCTTTTGAAAACTATTATGTTGATGTTTTTATTGGATTATGTAATAGGTTTATTGATGCATCTTTGCTTATATTAGATATTTAGATGTTGACATGTTGCAAATAATTGAATGAAACATGTGTGTTGATGCTAAAAAAATTAAGCTGATTTTAAAAAAGAAAAGTGTAAAAAAAAAAACGGTTTGTACGGTTTGGGACCGAACCGAACCGAAATATTTCGGTTTGGGACCAAACGGATTTTTAAAATATGGTTCGGTTTTTGGTTTGTAAAAAAAATTCGGTTTGGTGTTCGGTTTGACTAATACGGTTCGGTTTGGTGACCAAACCGACCGTTGCACACCCCTAATATTTTGGTTTTCTCCTAAGCTAAACACAATTTGAGATACTCTCTTTTAGGAGAAATTGTTTCTCATATCGAAATTCATAAATAAAAAATCACATCTAACTATATATCTATATTTATATATTTATAATAATATATAATGCACCATATTATTCCTTATTTAATTTGGGCGGGAAAGAATTACGACCGTTGATCTATTTTTAAGAATTGATCATCACCATCCATTTATTTATTAGTAATTAAGGTAATTATGTCATCATCATAGAGATTCCAAGAATTATGCAAACAATTTGATTTTTCTCTTCATTCATGCCTCCCCTTCGGTCTAATTTAGTCTATTTATACCACCAATCTTCTCAAATCATCTCCACAGAACGAATCTCATACATCTATTTAGCAGTGAGTTTCAATCTAATTAATTCTGATTTTTTTCATATTCGTTTATTTATATGTATGCTAGATCCATGAAGAAATTATAAAATTATGGTTATCTTCATTTACCAACAAGGCGAAATCGTGTAGAATCTTTCACCGGATCTGTTTCGAAGAAAATAGTTCATTCTTCGCGAAAGTTATCAGCAGCTGATATAAATTCGAATTCAATTGGAATTTCAGAGACGGTTTACTTTCTATTCGATTGAATTAAGAGTTATTACGTGTTTAATCTGATCTTGAATTTGATGATAATTTTTATTTTTTAAGCGAATTAGGCTTAGTTAAAATTACTGGTTGTTCTAATTTTAACTGCGACAATTCTTTGTTGATCATTGATCTTCTTATGGAAAGTTTTCTCAGTGTTCATCATTCAAGTCGCTGGCGACGTTCTATGTTCATCCTGAGACAATAATTCTCTTAGCTTAGGGCAAAGACACTGCAAGAGAGAAATTATTCCACATGAGAAATATATCATAATGTTTATTTGAATTTTCTTTAATTCATTGCAGATTTGTGTAGTAGTGAAATATAATTTTAAGTTTTAATGCATCAGTTAAGTCTTTTTAATTTTTATTTGCAAACATTGTATGTTTTTCTTCTGGTTTAATTTTTTGTTTGTATAGATGAAGATGATGGCAGCGTACAAAAAACAATGGTCATTTTTTTTAATTATCCATTGTCATTAATTTTTAAATAAATTAATTGAGTCAAGAAGGTTATTTATAGATAAAAGAACATTTGATTTATATTCTACCAATTTGATGGAATATATGTTAGATAAAGGAAAGCTTGAGTGAGTCTAATGCATTCCATTTTATGTACAATTTTACGGTTGTATTGCATATTTTGAAATTTGAATATATTATACATTTTCTATTATTTAATTATTAATATTATATTTGCAGTAACTAATATTTTTTAAATGATATTTTTCAATATACAAATCAATAAAATTAATTATGCATTTGTTCTATTATAATTATAGGTTGTTTACATTGAAAAGTTTTCAGGGTTCTCAACTCACATTTTTCCGTGTTATTAGCCTATACTTTTCAGTACTTTGATTATTGAGTGAATGCACCGTACACCAGATGCATATGAGATTTTGGCTTCGTTTTTGGTTCCGTCTTTTCTAAATAGATTGAATAATTATGTAAAAAAAAATCTAAATCCTAATAACAACATTGCCTAAATTATTTTAACTTTATGGGAAAGATTTTGAAGATAAAGAAAATTATCGTAAACGTTGCATCAATTGATAAATTTGAAGACAGAAAATTTTAAACAAATGTTTATTTCTGAAAGGTTTACAAAATAATCAATTCATACGAGTTTAAGGGAATGGTTGAATCATATTTAATTCGTATTAGAAACATATCTTTTCACTCTCAAGGAAATATTTGAATCATATATAAAAGACTTAATAATAGATGTATATTTATTAATAATTGCAATAATTTTGCTGCTTGATTTTAATAGACTCGACTAATTATTTTTTTAATCGTGTAATCAAAATATATATTGACCATATCTTTTAATTACCGATTGACAAAGTATTATATGAAAATAGTTCATGATAAGCTTATCATAAAAATATTTTAAAGATTTCATCGGGAGTATCATTAATCTCATCAGAAGTATCATTAGTCTGAGTTCAAGAAAATTATGAAGCGTTTTCATATAAAATCTACTCTTAGAGTTGCGAATTTAGGCACAATGAGCCCTAATAAACCTAAATTGAGGCCGAAGTTACCCCCTATCAGGTCAAACTGTGTCAATTAACCCAAAATTTAGATTGAATTCAGCCCAATCGAGCCATGTAGCATAGTCTGATTTGAGTTTATTTGGGATGATTTATATTTGGCCATTAAATTTATTATTATTTAAATTTTTTATTAATAAATAACATTACTTTTGTTTTATATATCAAAAATCAAATATGAAAATTATTAGTTATTAATCAAATTAAATATATACTATATTTTTTACAATTTTTTTATATAGAATGTAGCTACTATCTTCCCACACTATTTTAATAAGTTCACTCACTTCTTAACTCATTGCCCCCCCCCCCCCACCACCCCCCACCACCCCCACTCTTTTTTTTTACTAAATACCACTTTAAATTATATTTTTATCCAACATGTAGTACTTGAAAACACGTTTCTAAAAAATACTCACTCACCAATCTTCTTTAATTGTAATACAACTATCTAATATATTGTTTACTTCTTGGATATTACTTTTTGGGGTATTTTTTTCAAAATTCAAGTGCATACCATATATTTCGGTGCATACAAGAATCACTCTTTATTCATATATATTTGATTAAGTTATTTCATATTACTCATGCATAATCCTAACGTAAAATCTTCTACTACATAATCTAATTTGAAGGTTTAATCAGAGATAACAAATATTTGAGATTAACGTGATCACATCCAACTGAATAACTTGCATGATTATAGTTTTTTTTATATATATTATCGAAATATATGGTCTAAACATCTCCTATTAATGGCAAAACGATGGAATATATAGGCACAATTCATTTAATCTATTAATGCATAATTCTTGCACACGTAGTGATAAATCAATTTTCTCCTTAAGATTCAGTAATTATATCAAATATTTGGTATATCAACTCTTGGGTAATACGACCGCCAATTCCATATTATTCATGTGCATAGCCTATTTCAATTTCAGCATGTTGATCATGTGAGGTATTTTTTCTGTTAGGAAAGTGTAAGTTGTTTAACTTTTATGACACAAATCTTCCTTTTACTGAAATCGTGAAATAATGTCATTGTTTGCGGTGAACAAATCTTGGTGCATACGTTGATGGAAGAAATCAAAGCACTTCTATGACGTTTAGATCACTCGGAGAGAGTTGAGATGTCTAAATTTCATATTTGAAGATTAGTTTTTCAACCCAAAGAATTATTTTAGGATTTTAAAGTATTTTGGGAGCTTTGTTGTCTTTGTTTTAATATATGCAATTTTTATTTTGGAAGTAATAAATTATATTGTATTGTAAACCTTTGTGTTAAACTTTTTAATAGATCTAAATAGCATGCTTTATAAAAACATATAAAGATTCTTCAACACAAATAGTCAATCAATCTAGAGATTTACCACGATTAACTTAAATTAGAGAATTCTTAATCATAATAGCGGAATGGATCAATTTGAATCAATTTCTTACACAATTGGGATGATGGTTTCTCAAACAACCAGTATCACCCTTTCCTCAATATTCTTTAGGGACCATAACCCTACTTATGATAATAAGTTATCATTTTCTTTTAATTTGTATCTACACATAAAGCTCCTGATCATTTAATACTCGTAGAAACTCATAACTTAAACTTTAGTGGATCACTTTAATATGAGCTTCCTTTAGACAACTATACACATTTGATTGAAACACGTGGAAGCCCAAATGTAGTGAATATTTTCAACACTTTGTCCTTTGGAAGGGTGTGTGTTATACTCACGTGTAGTGTTATATATCTTTCCTACACTTAATATCAACAATTACATTATTACAACACTTAATTTCATGATTCAATTTTGTCCTCATCAATAATTTTGGATTTGAAAAATGGCCCTAAATTGTGATTTTTTTTCCCATAAACTATTTTTGTAAAGAAGTATAATGGTATTTAATGTCAAAGCAAGAATATTTTTCGTAAGGACCATAGATAGGGGTGATAGGAAAGTTAGGATTTTAAATCTTTGGTTGGACAATTTAAAGACATTAACTTTTAAAAATCGAAATTTAAGGCTAAATCAGCTTGAAACAAAGCAAGTCGGATTAATTGGCATGACTTGGCTTGAATTCACGCTTATTGGCGTGATTTGGCTTGAATTCAGATTGAATTTTTACCAAATTCTGAATGATTTGGGTTGATTCGACAAAAATACACTACTTTTAAAAGTTAATATCCTTAGATTGTTAGCTCGGAGGGTTACGATCCGCATTTTTCCAGCCTGAAGAGTTTTTGTCCTCAGTTTGCCCCTAACCCCAACTAAATAACATCTCAAAGAGTTAATGTTTATCACTCAATTCTCAAGGTAAAAATTAATACTTTGAAATTTTTTAAGGACTGTAACTTTGGGGTTGGTAATTTAAGAACTATAATTTCTAGGAGTTGCAAATTTAGGCACAATTAGACCTAATAAACCCAAAAAATTCACTACTTTTAAAAGTTAATATCCTTAAATTGTCAATTCGGAGAGTTACGATCCTTACTTTTTCAACCCGAAGAGTTTTTATCCTAATTTTACCCCTTCACCCAACTAAATAACACCTCGAAGAGTTAATGTCTATCACTCAATCCTCAAGGTGAAAGTTAATATTTTGAAAATATTTTTTAAGGATTGTAACTGTGGGGTTGACAATTTAAGAACTATAATTTCTAAGAGTTGCGAATTTAGTGACAATTAGCCCTAATTAACGAAACATTAACTTCTTTTAAAAGTTAATGTCCTTAAATTGTCAGCTCAGAGATTTACGATCCTCATTTTTTCAGCCCGAAGAGTTTTTGTCCTCATTTTGCCCCTTCCCCAACTAAATAGCACCTCGAAGAGTTAATGTCTATAACTAGATCCTCAAGGTGAAAGTTAATATTTTGAAAATATTTTTTTAAGAATCGTAACTTTAGTTTTGACAATTTAAGGACTATAATTTCTAAGAGTTGTGAATTTAGACACAGTTAGCCTAATAAACCCAGATTGGGCCCGAATTCAACCCTCAGTCAGGCCAAACCGTGTCAATTAACCCAAATTTTATCGAATTCAGCCCAATCGAGCCATGTAGTATAGTCCGATTTGGATTTATTTGGGATGGTTTCATCTCAATTTGTGAGTTTTAAAAATTATTGTCCTTAATTACATTCTCAAAAGCTATGTTCCCCATTTTACCACTCACTAAGTTACAATCCTTAAAAAATATATTTTCCCCATATCTTGAGATACTTATTTTTATTAAATTTGTCTTAATCATTTATTTTTAATTTCATCTGTTGTGTTTTTACGATTATATTGTAAAATTGGTTTTTGCTTATAAATAATATTAAATTTATTATTATTTAAACACCTTAATAATAAATAAAATTGTTTTTGTTTTATATATCAAAAATCAAATTTGAAAATTTGTTAATTGTTAATCAAATTAAATACAATATTTTTTATAGATAATTATTTTATAGAATGCAGTTATCTTACCACTCTATTTTAATAAGTTCACTCACTTCTTAACTCACTCACCTTTTTTTACTAAATATATTACTTTAAAATTATAATTGTATCCAACATATAATACTTGCACATACGTCTCTAAAGATGCTCACTCGCCAATCTTCTTTAATTTTAATACAACTACCAAATATACTTACTCCCTCAACTTTCTACTCTAGCAAGGAAAATAAAAATTACTAGTGTCTTGCACAATGATGTCTATCAGTATTAGACAAAGGAATTGAGATTTTGGTATGAAAGAAACCAATCAAACAAGATAATTTGTTGATATGTAATATGTGTTTTTAATGTTAACGTAATAACATTTTGTTCTTTGTATTATATTATATATTTTATTATTTTCTGTTTGAACAGTGATGAAAAATTCAATTGGATCATCTATAAGCAATTTAAGTTTTTCTCAAAATATTTTTGCTGAAATTAATCTCATTCAATTTCAATACCATCAAACATATCGATTCCCCCACATTTTTAAAACAACGGTGAAAAACATGATTAACGTCACTGTACAAGAGTTTTTCTAAGCCGGAGCAACTTAAAATTGAGTATAAAAGAAACCAACAAAAAAAGTAATTTGTTTAGACATTTTTTTTTAAGGAAATGTAATTATCTTTTTTTAATTGCATTATATTCATTTTTTTTGTTACTTTCAGTTTGAACAATGAAGAATGAAATTCAATCTTTTAAAGATAATTTAAGTTTTCCTCCAAATGTTTCAACTGGAAGTCAAATTGATCATTTTAAAGATTGTTTTGAAGGAAAATTAGAACCAGTGAATGTTGGTGAAGTAACTAAGCTTTCTGTTAAATGCAATAATGTTGAATTTAAACATCGTCTGGTGATAGTTATATTTCATTGAATGCATATTTTTTTCCTTATTGAATTTATAAATTTAAAATATTTATCATCTTTTTTGTTGTTTTCTTAGTACATACCAGTGTCAGGTGTAAACTTAAATGGACTCGGGTTATATTACATTGAAGTGTGTTAGAACTTAAAATTTGTTCCCAAGTTATTATGAATCCAGGTTCATTTTTTATACGGATTGTCACATTCTTTGTCAAGCTAAAACTTGGTATAACTTTATTAGAAATGTTTGAATGTGTAAAGATGATTTTTTTTTTTTTTGAAGAAATATAATTGTATTGATATTAGAGCAAGATTGATTTCCAATGTATGTGTACAAAGGTTGAATATTTTATATAGATTTTTTTTAAATTAAGTTCATTTGTTGATTCATTTATTTGTATTGTAATATTTTAACAATATAATTTTTTAATTATATCGAATTTTTTTTATTTTATGTGAATGTTTAAAAATAGTTGATTGTCTTGTTATAGAGATTCGAATTTAGTGATTTTTTATTATGGTTTGAAGTTTTCTTTATAGTTTACTTAAATATTTAAATTTAAATTTTGATTGTGTGTTTGTTGCTTTATTAATATAATTTTTTTTAAATACTTTTAAGGATTGTAACTTTGGGGTGACAAAGAAAGGACCATAATTTTTTGGACGGATAAAATGAGGAGTGTTACTTTTCGTGCTGACAATTTAAGGACTGTAATTTTTAAGTGTCGCGAATATAAGCATAATTGACCATAATATACCCAAACAGGGCGGACAAAATGAGAACTGTAATTTATTTGAAAAATACTCCCTTCATCTCACTATTTCATTCACGTTCGAAAGTGTCACATTGTTTAAGAAAAAGTGTGTTCTGTGAGTGTAGAGTTGAATAAAATAATGAAAGTATTTGTTGAATATCTTAATTAGGCAAATATCAAAGTAATCACGAGACAGAAAAAATAATATCTTCTAAAAACCATTTATTCATGTTTTATTGCACGGTGTTCTTTAATAAACTCTTTATTAATTAACTAAAATTTATTTAATAAAAAATAATCTAATAAATCCTCAATTTTTTTTTTAACAGCAAGGAATAATTTGTGCATTATATTTGCCATATTTGGCATATATAATTTAAATCTTATAAAAAAGATTACTTTTTGAATGAAAAGTTAACATTTTTTTTTTAATTTATTGTGCTAAAAGATTAAAGCAAACCTGTAAATGTATTAATAATTTTATTTATAATAATAAAAAAATGAATAATAACATTTCAATTATTTTTGTGAATATAAATGATTTTTCTATAACTATTAGTTTTAGTTATTTTTGTTAAAGAGAAAGAAAGGTCCATTTTAAAATTATTATTATATATATATATATATATATATATATATATATATATATATATATATATATATATATATAGAATAAAAATTGAAAAAAAGAACTTTCGTGCGAAGCACGGGTAGGGCTGTTACTAGTATAATAAGAAAATCTTCTAGAAATAGTAATAAACTTTTAAGAGCCAAAAAAAATTAATTACTAATTTAGCTAATAAACTGTAACGTTCATTTTTATTTAATGAAACCACTAATAATGCTTGGGTCCTAAATTAATGTGTGACATTAATACATTAATAAAAGGTTTGAGTTCTAAATTGATATGTGTTATTAATAAAAATATTAAAAATAATTGACATTAGGTTTGGGCATTTTTAATTGGGTCCTATACATTATTATTTTGAGTGATTACATATGTTTAATAATATTTATTAATACTTTAATATATTAATTTTAATAAAATTGAAGCAAAAATCAAAATAGTTTATATAAACTACTAATTCAACTTTGTAAACATATTTTAGGCCAATATATATTAATAATGTATAATACCAAATATGTCATGATATTGCAATTAAATTTTTTAATTGATATCAACAAAATTAAACAGTAAAAATAAATACATAAAAATACTTCTAATACCAGCTATTTATTTATTTTTAATTAAAAACTTGATTAAGTTTATATTAAAATATATTATGGTATTGACAATAATAACATGTTGATTGAATTCTAAATTGATATGCGTTGTTAATAAAAAAAATTAAAAAATCTGGCCATTAGGTTTGGGCATTTTTAATTGGGAATACATTATTATTATTTTGAGTGATTACTTACTTTTAATATTATTTATTAATACTTTAACATATTAATGTTAATAAAATTGAAGCAAAAATCAAAATAGTTGATATAAGCTAATTCAACTTTGTAAATATATTCTAGACCAATATATATTGATAACTAGAGTGTACCCACGCGAATTTTGCGTACTGGAAAAATATATTATATTTATTTTTTGTAGACATTTAATATAAGAGTATTTTTGTTTAAAAAATTTCGAGGTATATACAATAAATTATGGGGTTTGTTTAGCTGTGGCCCGTGCCCTTCACTAAACTCTATAGATATATCCTACAAGCTAAATAATTAAAAAAAATCAAAATTCACATAAATTAATAACAATTATGGAATAACATTACTTAGACTAATAATTTAATAATAATCAATTTCCATTTCAATATTGAATAATTTATAAATTAACCAATATTATTAGTTATGAGGAGTATACAGTAAGAAATTAATTTATATAAGAAACAATACAAAATTTGAAATAAACTTTAAAGTTACAAATACCCGCTCATCGATCAAAATGAGTTCCAAGTAGAACCTGTCTCTATTAAAATCATTAAAAAATATTGTCCAGCTTTTTCAATCCTAACTTTAACGGTCAATTTTTTGCTCTCACTCTTGATATTAGATATCAGAGAAAATTGAGGTGTCATACTCTTGAAATCTAAAATGAGATTTAAATTACAACAATTAAACAATCATAATTATTCAGATAAAAATATATGGTATAATTAAATTTATTATTTGTGCACATGAAGAATATTTAAACTGAACGATGTAGAGCATAAATCAACAATCATTATTACATTCATATTGATATTTAAATCTAATCAAATTGTGAGCACTTAAAATGATGAATTTAATTATAAAATAAATATACTAATAGAAATAGATATATAACTAACCAACAATTGATGGGAGAAATCTCAGCAAAAGAGTGGAACAAATGAAACTTTGATGTGAAAAAATGAAATACAATATGTTCTTATTTATAATAAAAAAAATGCATGCAATATTATATCTTGTCAATAATAAGAATATATCACATAAGAATATTCTTTGGAATATATAACTATATACCTTTTATTTTAGGAAAAAATAAACATTATATTATACTATATATACTAACTCAAACTTAGAAATGATAAATTTAGATTCATTCAATAAGTAGATCATATCTAATTACATTAAGGTTTGGAAAAAATATGATTTATAATAAATTCTAAAAATAACTAAATAAGAAAATGGAAAAAATATCTATTTATGCAGATATAAATTAATGGTTTAGATTTAATGATATAGAACGAATGGTCGAGATTAAAAGTTTAACCAACTTTTAATGAGAGCACAATATTTCAAAATGGTGAGATTTTAGACATGCCACATCAACCTAAGAATAAAGTGGTGTTGACACATCATCTTGAAGAGGTTTGAGAATATATTATTATAAGATGCATAATACCAAATATGTCATGATATTGCAATTAAAAATTCTAATTGATGTTAACATTTTTTAAAAGTAAAAATAAACACATAAAAATACTTCTAATACCAACTTTTTTTTAATTAAATACTTTATTAGATTTATATTAAAACATATTATGTTATTGGCGATAATAACATGTTGATTGAATCCTAAATTGATATGTGTTGTTAATAAAAAAATATTAAAAATTCTTGCCCGTTTTTAATTGGGTCCTATACGTTATTGTTTTGAGTGATTACTTACATTTAATATTATTTATTAATAATTTAACATATTAATTTTAATAAAATTGAAGTAAAAATTTATACTAATTTAGCTTTGTAGATATATTTTAGGTCAATATATATTGATAATGCATAATACAAAATATGTCATGATATTTCAATTAAAATTTATAATTGATATCAACATTTTTAAAAAGTAAAAAATAAACACATAAAAATACTTCTAATACCAACTATTTATTTTTTAATTGAAAACTTTATTATGTTTATATTAAAACATATTATGTTATTGGCGATAATAACATGTTGATTTATAATTGGTCGCACCACCCCATAACATGTAATGGGTCACTCATTGCATCATGTGTTCCTACCCGGTTCGGTATATTTAATTATCCACCCACCCGTTTGACATCCCTCTCTACCCACAATACATCACATTATCACATGTAATGATATATGTTATTTCTTAACTGTGGGATTTTTTAATATACATGTTATCACATTGTGAAAATCAATGAGTATTGTGTTTTCTTATTAGAATTCAATAATTCATTTATGAGTAGGTTTTACACGAAAATGGTTCATAATATCATAAAACTATTTTAAAGTATTGAATATTTGATCAGGAGTATCATTAATCTGGGTTCATGATAAGTTTATCATGAACTATTTTCATATAATACTTTAAATCTGGTTCATGATAAATTTATCATGAACTATTTTCATATAATACTTTGACATCATTTATTAATGTAATTAAATTAAAAAAAAAATTGAAACTCTTCAATGTTATGTTGCAACTAGTATATCACCCGTGCGATGCACGAATTGTATATTTAAAATGATTTATATATTCGGTGGTGTTGTAATTTGTTTACTTATTAATTTATTTGAAATGTTATGGATGAAAGAATTTCTCCACCAATATTATTGGCCCCTCAATCGAGAGTGATGTTCATTAAAGAATATGTCGAGGGGTAGAGATCAAAAGTTAATGATTTAAATTTATTAATTTGTTTAAAGTATGAGTTGTATAATATGTATCACCAGAGTTAAGATCCAAGCAAAGATAAGCACATGGAGTTTTTGTGCAATAAGACTGTTTTATATGGAAAAGAGAAGAAGAGAATAATTATTTAAATAATATCATTTTCCAATTAAAAAGTACCATTTTTCAAAGAGTCATAAATATTTAAATATAAAATGACAATATTTTCTAGTAATTTGATGTGTTACTTTACCATTGAAATTTATTACTATTTACTTAAAACATTATGAGTTTCTATTCAAAATATATGAATTGAAAATAATGTCATTTTTTTTATATATATATACTCAATTTTAATTAGAGTAATCTATTTTGATTAAATAATTGGGAATTAGGGTGTAGGTGAAAACTTTCATTTTTAAATTCAATTTTTAAGGGCAAAATCATTTACTAATTGAAATTTAATATGGACAACTAAATCAATTATCAATTTTATAAAACACAGTTTTTCCAATTTAGACTTTCAAATAGCTTTTTTTTTTCCTGTATCGGGCATAGCAAGTCAATATGACTCTACTTATTTAAACACCATTTGAAATTAGTCTATACATAAAAAAAATATTAATTCGAAATGACTTTGTTTCAACATGAAGAATTTGTCAGAAAAATTCTCCAAACCTAAAAATAAAAATTAGAAGTGCATATCATTAATTTAAAAAATAAATGACAATATTTTTCGAGAAGTGCATATCATTAATCTAAAAATTGAGATTAAATTCCAAGTGGTGGTTATATTTGCAATTAACTCAAGAGTAGTTCTAGTATGCACTTAAGTGCATGTTATGCACTTGGATTTAAAAAAAATCAAGCAAAAATCAATAATACCCCAAGAAGTAGTCAGTAATACTCCAAGAGTAGTTAGTGATACTTCAAGAATTAATCAGTAATACAACAATTGTAAACAAAAATACAGTTTGGTGTGTTAGTATATATTTTGAAAAAAAAAACACAAAATTAAAGTCAAAATTAAGCTTAAAATTCAATTACATATTATAAATTTGTGTTAACCCAATATTTAAATCACACCTTAAAAATAATAAAACTAAATTTTACAATAAGTTAAATACGAAACTTAATTGTAAAAAAATTTTACTTTCAGGAAAAAAAACCCAAAAATGGATACGTAAGTATAAAATTCTTCCAACTATCATGTTAAATCGTCATGTGGAGACTAAAAATAAAAATAAAAATTAGAATTGTGTTTCCTCACTCTGGTTTAAAAAAAAATACTCAGACGCAATCCTTTTTACTTTCTTCTTCTTTCCCAAATCCAACTTCCCCAAGTCTAGCCCTATAAATATAATCACGGATGAAACGCTACGGCCAGCATCTTATTTTCCCCAATTCCATCTTCCCCAAATGTAACCCTATAATCATGGATGAAACACGACAGCTAGATTCTTCTTTTCCCAATTCAATCCCCAAATTTAACTCTAATAATCACGGATGAAATGTGGCGGCCACACTAAGGACGTGGTCCTGTTCTTTACTTATGTGTCTCCTCTCCACTACTTCTGTTCTTCGCCACTTTGATTGTCGTAAATTTCAAATTTGCTATCAAGGTTAGGCCAATTTTTTTATTTTAAAAAATCACTTTGCTTTGTTCAGTATTTTGTTCTTATTTTAGTTTTACATTTGGGGGTTCTGTATGGTTATGGTGGATAAACTTGTTTTGAGTATTTTTTGCCCTGGATTTTACAATAAAAGCTCTGATTTCAATTGTTATATGTATGCAAATGTTCATATTCTGAAAATATGGAAGCATATTTAACACATTGATGGTTTTTCTTTTGCACAAACTAATATGAGCAATTTCCCATTTCTTAATTTTTTGTAATTCTTGTGTAGGGTTTTATTTTAAGGTCGAGATAATGTCTTTGCAGGTTGTCAGGGGTGGGGCATGCTACAAATGCAAGGATAGAATTATCTATCGAGTAAGGATTTAGTGTATTTCCCAAGGATGAAAGAGATGAACTATGGTCTGGGGACGAAGACTCCTTGAGTACACTCATCATTATCTGACACACCTCATCTGGTAAAGACTGAAAACCTTAAATCTTGGATTAAAGAGAAGGTTTTTTTTTATAGATCTTCACTATAATAACTTTCTGTGGATGTAAATTGATTTGATTTAAAGCAGTGTGTTATTTATGTGAATGTTTGAGTCATCAGAATTGCAAGTAATATTTTTTCACAATGAGGATTATGTTCAAACTATCCAAATGTCTACCTTGCTATGCAATATATGAATTATAATGGTGTTGTAATGTAGGGTAATGTCTCACCCTGGTGTTTACAATTCACAGTTTGCATATACAGTTGCTTTTCTTTTAAATGGTTGATTGTTAATTTGCTATGAAATTTTATTTAGTATATGCTACAGAAATTGTTTTGATGTGCATGGCCTTAATATTTGTGGTTTTCTTGGTTGTAGTAAGTCATAATCATTATTATTATTATTTTCATATGAAATTATGCTAACTAAATATGCATCTGAACTTGGGAAGCTGACATGTAGATTTGGTGGTTTTCTTGGTCATAGTCTTAATTATGTATATTTTCATGTGAAATTATGCTAACTAATGTGATATCTGAACTTGGAAATCTGACATGTAGATTAGGCTTTCTGTGTTTAACGATTTTGAACTGCAAGATGATGTATAAAAAATTTGTTGATTGTAGTTATTCTTATATGTTTGACAAAATTTGCATAGAACCTAAAGTAAGAGTACTTATATTGCTCAAAACCATACATAGTATTATTTATGAATTTCAACCTCTTTTCTCCAAAAAAAATTCCATGAAAAAAACAATGGCAATTAGATGTGCAAAAATAGAATGATAATGATAATAAAGTATATGTCATGTTGAGTGAACTTACCAAATTATGTGCAATCTTTTGTGCGCGTATTTTTTCTGTATTACTTACCTTGTAAGTTTCCACTCTCTTCAATTGTTCCACCTGAATATCACTGCTCACATTAAAACGAAGTTGAATGTGTAATGTTGTACTTCTATATTTAATATGAGTTGTCACACAAACTTGAATTTGTGATTTTGAGCTATAGTATTTAACCTGAGATGTGCACAAAGAGTTGAATTAGTGATGATGTGTGTATGTGATTAATCCGAGTTGTGAAAATAGAGCTGTTTTTTGACGATATGCTTTTGTACTTAATGAATTGTTTCAATAAATTGGTACTTCGAATTGGTGAGAACACTTCAAGGTCAAAGCATTTCTTTTCTTCCATATGCAGGCAGGTAATGTGACCGATTTGCTAACTTGTGATTAACACCATACTGGATATCTGCAAGGGAAAACAAAATGTTTAGTATGACGTATATACAGAAAAATATAATGGAACTGTGGAAATGTTGTCATTGGGAAATTTGGAGTTTTGGCCCTATGCTTTAGGACTTTATATTATCATCCATAGAGAAAATGAAGAGTCCCCATACATACCAGGAAGTGTAGTTGAGAAGGTGAATAATCTAGTAATATGGTTCAATCTATTATTTTTGGACGTTACAAAATAACTTATTTGTCTATGTATGTATATATATGTATCAAGTTATGATAGTCAAAGTGTAAAGGCATACGTTTTTATACTAAATATTACTCCCTCCGTCCCACCATTATTTGCACACTTTCTTTTTTCGTCCGTCTCAAGATTATTTGCACACTCTAAAAAATGAAACATTGATTTGCGTGCACACTCATAATAATATACACATATTTACCCATATGCCACTACTTTACTCAAAAAGTAACTTTTTCTTAATATGTGTGACGTCCCAACTATGCAGATAATGCTGGGACGGAGGGAGTAGTATTTATAAACATTTATATTTTGGTAGTGTAGAGTAGGGGTGGCAAAATGAGCCCGGCCCGATGGGCCGGCCCGGTTGGCCCGCCTTTTAGGACAGGCTGGGCCTAGAAAATAGTGGCCCGAAAAGAACCGGGCCGATTTGGCCCGGCCCGATAGGCCCGGTGGGCCGACCGGGCTTGGGCCGGCCCGGAACTTTCGATTGGCCCGGTTTTTTTTTTTTTTTTTTATATATCATCTAATATGTTAAGTATACCTATTAACATGAAAAGAATCTCATGTGATATTTAAAAGTGTTTGTTGAGTTAATATTACTATTTTCTTTTTGCAATAGCTTTTTCTAGAGATTAATACAAGTTATTTATTGGAAATGAATAATAAAATCATATCATAAACTAATATTAATTGTCATTATAATTCATATATTGATCACAAAAATAGGATTATAAGATTTGTTTAAAAATAAAATTATTTTATTGAATATAAATAATTTATTTGATAAATTTAATTTTTTTAATAGACGGGCCATTTTGGCCCGGTGCCCCGGTGGCCCGCCTAGGGCCAGGCTGGGCCTCTAAAATAGTGGCCCGGTTGCAACCGGGCCGAGCCCGGCCCGGCCCGGCCCACAAAATGAAGATGGCCCGGCGGCCCAGTGCCGGCCCGGCCCGGCCCATTTGCCACCCCTAGTGTAGAGGTTTGATTAATTTATTAATCATTAAGTTTTATTTAAATGCAATATTTAGAGCAGTTATATTTACCAAATTAGTAATTTGGAATTGGGTTGAAAAGAAAAGTTTCCAAAAAAAGCATAAGATTTTGTTATTATATAGTTATAGATTAGTGTTTTAGAATTTTTGTGTGCTTCCCTGCAAAATCTGATCGCATGCATATAAGTAATAATAATTTTCCATATGGATCCAAAGAAAAATCACCAGTGAAGATGCCTAATATTGCTTGTGTGGTTATAAAAAAAATTTGTATTATTTTCCAACAATAACTCCTCTCTCCTTCACCAACTTAATGATCGATTTGAATAATATATATATTTATATAAAAAAATATCAAATTTTGAAAAATGTCTATAAGTAAGTTGAATTATACTTAGTTATGAAGTGGTGTTAAACAATGAACCTCATTTTTATTTTTCGAGCAAAGAGAGTTGTTTAGTCTTGGAAATTAAGTTAAGAAATTATTTTCCTTTTGTTTTTATTGTTAACCCCAAATTTTCAAATATATATTTTTTTCGCTGTAAACCTAAAATTTGAACCATAATATGTATTTTTAAGTGGTTTCTTTAATGAGTTTCGATTATATGAATTAAATTTAAACCCTTTAATTGTTATTGTTTAAATTATATTTAATTTTAATATTATTTTATAAATTAATCTTATTTGTGCGTTTAGTGCATATTTAAAAATTATATAATCAATAAAATAATAATGAAACACTTATATATACAAAATTTCATATATTAATTTAAAAATTAATAAAGATTAGTGGGTAGATTAACAAAATAAATTTAATATAAATGAGGGAGTCTTGTGGAACACGGGTTCCATTTCAAAATTTAGATCTCACTTTAGCTCTAAAACATGATTTAAATTGGATCATAAATTCACACATATTATATAATATTCACTCAATCCCACAAAGATAAGTCAACATTTCCTTATTCCAAAATATAGTCATTCTATATCTAAATTGCATAAAATAATTAAAATGTCCCTATTTAATATTCATGATTGTTTTTTCATTATTATTTTTGTCTTCAATAAAAAAAGGTATATGAAGAACTTATAGGTAAAATTCAGAATTTCAAGCACTAATAAATAATGTATTATTGGTCTACGTAAAAGCTTAAACATGACTATCTTTGTAGGACTCAGGGAGAATTATGTAATGAGAATTGTTCAGATATACTTTGGATAATTTAAAATTTTTACCATATACGTTTTACATTCCACAATTTCAAGCTAAAATTTATCAATATTTAAATCGTGCAGCGCACGGGTGAACTACTAGTTTATATTAATTAGGACAAAGTCTTAAATAAATTATTACTAATCCTGCTTTATTTTTTTTATGAATTGAAAAGTATTATGATGTATTGTAAGATGGGTTTTTCTACGGTTAGGAAGACTTTCGCCCACGTCAGTAAACCAATAAAAACTTGACACATCATTTAATTTCGCCATTTGTAATCTAGTTTCGCCTTGATGGAAATAATTATTTTTTATAGAAAAAATTATAAAATTACAAAAATATCCTTATAGTGTTTTTATTTTAAAAAAAGTTATTAAGAATTAAAAAAAATTATATGAGTTTTTAAAAATCATTTAAATTTTGAAATCAAATGAAAATACAATTTTAATTCTAATTCCTCTCTAGACCCTTTCTCTTCTTCTTCATTTTTTTTATCGTTTTTTTTTTTCGTTATTCTTCTTCTTAAAAATAACTGAAGCTACTGTGATCTCTATGTATATGTGTAAATGAATCCTTCTCCACCTGCATATTCGTAAAACCATTAGTACAGGTGCTTCAAGGCTTCTCAACGTCGCGGCGATTCCAAACCAGCCGTCACAGGAATCATGAAGAAGCGTCGCCATCGGAGCGGAGAAAGATGAAGAGGCGTCGCCGCCGCAGCGGAAAAGTCGGCTGCATCGGCGCAACTCCACCACAACTCGACGATGCACATCGGCCCTGATTCGTTCAAATAGCAGGCCCAATTAATTCGGATGCAGATGAAAACCCCGCGTTTGCGAATTCGAAGTAATAACTCGGCGGCGGATGTACAGTAGTTGCGGTTTGGAGGAGAATAATATTGGGGGTTTGTACAGGAAGAAGAATTGATTGGCAGTATAATATTGGAGGATTACACTTGAATGACATTGTTTATATGAGGCTGTGATATTTGGAGATGGCGCAATTAGAGGCTGGGGATGTTGGTAGAGAAGGGCGAAGGACTTGAAGGAGGATAAGTTTCTCTATGAAGCCTGTAAGTTTAGGGAAATTCTGGTACGCCCCTGGGGCATATATACCCCATTTGACTATTTACCATTTTAGCAGGTAATAGGTAATATTTGAAACTGTGGGCCCCACCTGACAATAATACCAAACATTGTTTTTCCAAGATAATCACGTGAGTCCCTTTTGAAAGTAAATAATTATGAATTCAGTTTTTTTTTTAAGTAAATATATTTAAAATACCTTTTGAAAATATAAAATACTGTTTAAAATTATAAAATCAGATTTTTATTATATTCTTTTAAGTAAATAAATACAAACTTTGAATGGAATAAATAATCCCTTAAAATTCTCCCCAAACTTTTAATTCGGTAAATCGTTCCATATTCTCATCCAAAACTATAAAATAAATAAGATACTATTTTTGGTAAAGTAAAATAATTAAATATTAAATTAATTAGAACATTTATTAAAATTAAGAATTTCACGTTCAAACCCATTTTCTCAACCAAAACTTCAGTTGCGGCCATGGCGGTGAAGGCTACCCAAACGTTGTAATCACTATTTTAATTACCGGAATTTCAAGTTCAGTTTTTCAGTGTTGGGGAAGAAGACAATACAGTTTGACAAAAATTATGCTGGTTTTGTTTCTTATTTCATTTCGGGAATGGTGGCCGGATTTTATAACAGCCGGCGGCGGTAGAACGATTTGTTCTCTCTATCCCGCCGCCGGAAAAAAACCCCTTCTCCTCGCCGGGAAACGAAGCCATTGAATCTCACGACGCAGTCAATTGAAAGAGATCACCTTCACCACCTTCGAAACACCATCGCCGGAAATGGCTTGTCGTCGGAATTAATGGAGTTTATCGCTTGAATTAATAGAGTCGTGGCAGGATTCCAAACTTGCCGAGAACATAATTAATCCGACCAATTAAATTAAAAATTCTTAATCGATGATGAACAGTGAATCGATGATTCCTCAAAATGTCCCAAAATATTTACAGAAAAGAATTGCTGCGAAGAAAGAGACGATGGGGTTGATGTGAAGAAAGAGAAGATGGGGAACAACAGCAGAGGAGGAAAACCGGTTAAACAAGTAGAAGATAATTTACTTTTTGACCAAAAAAATCTAACGGTTTGTATTAAAAGCAAATTTGATCTAAAGGCTGATATTAATTGGGGTACATACACCCCTGGGGCGCAGTAGTAAGTCCAGTAATTTTAATTTTTTTTTTTAATTCAAGCTCGCCCAAGGTTTTTTTTTTTCCAAGTACACGACATGTAAGCAACGGGCAGGAGCTAATCAGCCCATAAGTTTGAATGGCAGAAAAATATGGAATTGGGGTTTTATTTAACAAGATTCAAAAGTTTAGATGAAATTGCAATTTGTGAAAATGTGATGATTTTATTTGCAATTAACCATAAATTATTTTAAAGTAAAAAGGGTATTTTTGTAATTTTATATTTATTAATTTAATTTATTAATAGGGCGATACAGTGCGATTGCCATATATAGAGGGCAAACACTTTAATGCAAAATGCAATCCATTGAAAAAAATATTATACGTTGGATCAAATATCCAACGATAATCAAAGGGTTTACTGACGTCAGGAAGAGCGAAAGTCTTACTGACCATAGAAAAGCCCTTGTAAGATACATTTATCAATAAAGTTATTGTTTATTAAAAAAAATAAGTATAATATTTTTCATAAACAAATAGATCTCACAATACCTCATAATACTTTCCAACTTATGATAAAAAAAAATCAGTAAAAAAATAGAACTACTAATATTGGACAGGGGGTGTAATTGGTAAACTGTAAAATATATATTTGCAAATAAATTGCACTATTAATTTTTTTTTTCATAAAATCGTTTCATGATTTTGATCATTTATAATTCGTGTAACACTACATTTTAAAATGAAAACAATTTTTTGAAAGATTGATCTCAACAAAAGTTAATAGTAATAAGAACAACTTCTGCAGTGCAGTGCAGTGCAGTGATATATTGCACAATTGACTATCATGGTGTTTTCCACTGCTTTATGAGATTATACTTCACATGTAGAGTAACAAAATGTTAATTATAACTAGTATTTCTCCCGATGTACGGATAAAATATTATAAATTTTAAACATGGAATTGTATAATGAATGACTATAAAAAAATTAAATTAAATTTATTTTATCCATAAACCAATTAATATTTAAAGATTATATTGTATATATGTGAGTAATATAATTATTTAATTGTATACTAAATTCACAACAAATACTAAAATTCATAAAATTATTTTAATATTTAAAACGTTATATAGTCTAAATAAAAATGATTTAAATTCAACCAATCATATAGTTAAAATCAATAGAAAACACTTAATAATAAAATAAATATTTTAAATATGATTTTTCTTTTTAATTGTGCAATATATATTTTAAAATAAAAATGTTCAAAAAATAATTTAATTTGATATATAGTGTTTGAAAATAGATTTAAAATTAAAAACTTAAATAATTTTGAAATTATTGTGTAAAGTAAAAAGAGAAGAAATTGGTAAAATTAATCACTCTCTTTAGTGGAGAGTGAAACAAGTGCACTTCACTTGCTCCAATAAATACAACTTTTTTCTCTCTCCTCACTTCTACTTATATATATATATATATATATATATATATATATATATATATATATATATATATATATATATATATATTCTCATTATATTTGTAAATAATCTTATAAAGTAGTGGAAAACACTAAAAAGAATGGGATTTCAATCCGTAATATTGGTATGATTTCACTTGATTGTTTTATCTATAAAAATTTAGAGCATCCATAACATGCATTGAATCCATTTCAATAACAGATCGAAATCCCAAATCTTGTGCCCATTTCAATGCTTCCAATACTCATGCTCTAGCATTCTGCCCTTTAAGAGTTATTTATTCCCATTCCAAGCAACCATACCAAACTAGTTTGAAAGGTTTCCTCAAAGAATCTCACATCCACATTCATTGTTGGAGCATCCTGTTGAAACCGGATGCGGAAACGGATCTTACACTTCCACACACCCACCCAACAAAGTAACAAAATGAGACACAAGAATTTACGTGGTTCGGAGAAATTCTCCTACGTCCACGGGTGGCAACCAAAATCACTATATACGTGATTACAAATGTTTACAAAGAAATCTCTCACTCTCACAAAGTGTTTAGAATACTCAACCAAATGATATCTCACAAAATGCCACACTTACTTGAAAGCATCCTACCAAAGTCTATTTATAGGCACAAACCATCCAAAGATAAGGATGTATCTAGTGGGAGATTGAACATCAAATGTCTCTTGGAAAACATCAAAGGTTGCTTTGGAAACTTCATAGTCAACATATATTCACCTTGTGGATGATGATGAATGTCCATCATGAACCTAGTAGGTTCTAGAACTAGAGCCATTAATTAACAATCTCCACCTTGGCGAAAGTTCTCAACTGTAATACCAAAAAGTCGGTCAGGTTGCCACCAAGACCACCGGCTATCATCTTCGACCAATATTGATTAAATCCAAACAGTGAGCAAATTTATCTCGAGTTACCACCTTTGTCAACATATCAGCAGGGTTGTCAGTAGTCCCAATCTTCAATAACCGAATGTCACCTTCATTAACAATTTCACGAACAAAATGAAAGCGAACATCAATATGCTTAGTCCGAGCATGGTGAACTTGGTTCTTCGATAAACAAATAGCACTCTGACTATCACAAAACACACTAATGTGTTGCTGAGAAATTCCCAAGTCATTCACCAACCCATGCATCCAAATAGCTTCTTTGAAAGCCTCCGTAACTGCCATATACTCTGCTTCGGTGGTAGATAATGCAACTGTAGGCTGTAGTACAGAACGCCAACAAACAGGTCCACCGGCTATAGTGAACACATAACCAGTGGTGGATCGACGCATATCCAAATCACCGGCGTAGTCAGAATCCACATATCCAACCACAAGTTTATCAAGCTCAAGTTTTTCTTGCCTTTGAAACTTGAGACCAACATCAACAGTACCATGAATATACCTCAAAATCCATTTGACAGCTTGCCAATGCCCCTTTCCTGGATTGTGCATATATCTGCTAACAATACTCAAAGCTTGAGCAATATCAGGCCGAGTACAAACCATGGCATACATCAAAGCACCAATGGCATTTGCATAAGGAACTTTCTCCATCTGACTCTTTTCTTCATCGGAACCAGGACACGTCGAAGCACTAAGTTTGAAGTGAGGAGCGAGCAGTGTACCAACTGGTTTTGTAGAACCATTCATGCCAAATCTTGCTAACACCTTCTGCAAATACTGTGACTGAGTCAACCAAACAGTACTACTACCTCTGTTTCTCAGGATTTCCATCCCCAGAATCTTCTGTGCTTCACCCAAGTCCTTCATCTCAAACTCCTTAGACAGCTGAGCCTACAATTTATCTATCTCCTCCTTGCTCTTGGATGCTATCAACATGTCATCAACATACAAAAGCAAATAAATGAAGGATCCATCTTTGAGCATTCGAAAATACACACAGTGGTCAAAATGGCTTCGTGTGTACTCATGCTCTACCATGAACTGATCAAACCTCTTATACCACCGTCGAGGAGATTGCTTAAGTCCATACAAGGACTTATATAATTTGCACGCCCACTTTTCCTTACCAGCAACTTGGAAACCATCTGGTTGGGACATATAGATCTCCTTGTCCAAATCTCCATGCAAGAAAGCAGTTTTCACATCTAACTGTGCAAGCTCAAGGTCAAATTGAGCAACCAATGCCAACAATATACGAATAGATGAATGCTTTACAACTGGAGAAAAAATCTCGTTGTAGTCTACTCCTTCCTTTTGTGCATAACCTTTCGCTACCAGCCGAGCTTTATAGTAGAGTCTTCTTTCTTTGCATACACCCATTTGCACCCAATTGCTTTCTTACCCTTCGGAAGTTCCATCAAATCCCATGTCTGATTTTTCTTTAGGGACTTCATTTCCTCATCCATGGCCTCTAGCCATTTCGACTTATCAGAACTCAAAATAGCTTCTTTATAGCTATTGGGAACTTCTTCAATCATCGGAAGAGCATATGCAACCATATCAGCAAATCGAGCAGGTTTTTGAATCTCCCTTCGAGGTCTATCTCTTGCAATAGAGTACTCTGGGTCAACATCCTGTTCATTTTCATCCTCATTGTGGATTGGCTTCACCTGATTGGAGTTCTCTAAATTCTCCTCCACCTGTTCAACAGTTTCAATGTTAGGATTAATTCAATTTTTTGTACCTGCTTGGTGGCTTCATTCTCCTTCTCGTCCTTCTTTAAAGTCATCACTGACTCATCGAATGTCACATCTCGACTCTTGACAATCTTCCTTGTTTCAGGACACCACAACCTGAAACCCTTGACACCACTGCTAAAGCCCATAAATTTGGCTTTTTTTGCTCGAGGGTCCAACTTCGAATCATCAACATGATAGTAGGCAGGGCATCCAAAGATGTGCAACTGGTCATAGTCTTTGACTGGTTCTCCAGACCATACTTCAAGAGGTATCTTCCCTCCATTTCCAGCTGTAGGCAACCGATTCACCAAATCAACTGCATAGTTGAGAGCCTCAGCCCAAAATGCTTTACTCAAACCCGCTTGTGATAGCATACAACAAACTTTTTTCACCAAGGTCTGATTCATCCTTTCTGCAACTCCATTTTGCTGCGGCTTGCCGGGAATAGTGAAGTGTCTAACAATGCCCTCTTTTCTACACACTTCCAAGAATGGATCATACTTGTACTCACCCCCATTATCTGATCGCAGCTTCTTTATTTTACGGCCCGTCTGGTTCTCCACCATTTTCTTCCATTCAAGGAAGACATTAAGAACCTCGTTCTTGTGCTTCATGGGGTACATCCATACTCTTCTAGAGTAGTCATCAATAAAGGTCAAGAACCACCTTTTACCACCTAACGAAGTATTCTTCGTAGGACCCCATACATCTGAGTGAACATAATCTAACACACCTTTGGTCCTATGAACCGTAGTGCCAAACTTCACCCTTCTATGCTTGCCATAGACACAATGTTCACAAAATTCAACTTTGCCAGTTTTGGCACCTTTAAGCATGCCTTGATTTACCAAAGTCTGCAGGGGTTTTTCTCCAACATGTCCAAGTCTCATGTGCCACAACTTCGACATATCAGGCTCATTCGAGCTTGCTACGTCTGTTTGTTCCACAACTGTGCTTCCTTCGAGGTAGTACAAGTTACCTCTCCGAGTCCCTTTCATTACTACCAAAATTCCTTTAGTTACTTTTAGGCGACCCCCATCCAAAATGATGCGATAGCCTTTTGCATCCAAGGCTCCAAGAGAAATTAAATTCTTTTTCAATTCAGGAACATAACGAACTTCGGTGAGCTTGCGAACAACACCATCAAACATCTTCAAATGTATAGTACCAATCCCCTTTGTTCTGCAAGTGTTGTTGTTACCCATGTAAACAACTCCACCATCTAGCTCTTCAAATGTCGAGAACATCTCCTTGTGAGGACACATATGATAGGAGCAACCCGAATCCAAGATCCACTCATCAATTTGACTGATTGAACACGAGAGTGAGACCGTCAAAACATCATCAGCATCGCTGTCATCTTTCCTAGTCACATTTGCATGTGACTCATTCTTCCTGTTCTTTATTTTCGGGCAATCTTTCTTCCAATGACCCTTCTTACGGCAATAGACACATTCATCTTTGCTGATCTTCTTTGGATCAACTGATTGTCCTCTTGATCTCGACTGGGAACGACCACGTTCACCATTATTTCGACTGTTGGTCCTCCCACGAATGGTAAGGGCATCCGAATTTGAGTCTCGAAAGGTTCCTTTATCCTTCCTCCGTACCTCGTTATTCATCAAAGCATTGGACACATCATCAAAATAAATTTCAGATTTTCCATGCAACAAGGTAGTAGTTAAATGTTCATAAGACTCAGGCAAAGAATTTAACAATAACAAAGCCTTATCATCATCGGCTACATCAACATCTAAATTTTGCAAATCAGTTTTAAATTCATTCAAATGTTCGGTCATCGAATTACCTTTCTTGTAATCAAATCAGAAGAGTTTCTTCTTCAAGTAGAGCTTGTTCTCTACACTTTTCTGCATATATTTGGCCTCCAATTTATCCCATAACTCCTTTGCCAAAGAGACCTTCATGAATGGATATTTTTGGTCTGTCCCTAAACAAGAACGAATAGTTCCACAAGCTTGGCGATTCAACTTCATCCATTTAGATTCTTCCATATCTTCGGGCATCTCCTCGAGGGTGAATTCGAGGTCTTGCATAGCCAAAAGATCCAAAACTTCGCCTTGCCAAACTCCAAAATTATTTTTCCCATTAAAATTTTCAACTTCAAGATTAGTGCTAGACACCCTTGGCCCACGCTTTTGTGACTTAGTACTAGTCCCAGTTTCTGTTTCTACCATTGCACAAACTACTCCAAGAACAATTAAACAGATACGAGAGAAAACAAAATAGATTCTGGAAAAATAAATTTCCAAAAACTTATCTCAATATGTGATATGTGAGGGAGCGCCAAGTAGAACAACTTCTACAACCAAAGCTCTGATACCAATTGTTGAAACCGGATGCGGAAACGGATCTTGCACTTCCACACACCCACCCAACAAAGTAACAAAATGAGACACAAGAATTTACGTGGTTCGGAGAAATTCTCCTACGTCCACGGGTGGCAACAAAAATCACTATATACGTGATTACAAATGTTTACAAAGTAATCTCTCACTCTCACAAAGTGTTTAGAATACTCAACCAAATGATATCTCACAAAATGCCACACTTACTTGAAAGCATCCTACCAAAGCCTATTTATAGGCACAAACCATCCAAAGATAAGGATGTATCTAGTGGGAGATTGAACATCAAATGTCTCTTGGGAAACATCAAAGGTTGCTTTGGAAACTTCATAGTCAACATACATTCACCTTGTGGATGATGATGAATGTCCATCATGAACCTAGTAGGTTCTAGAACTAGAGCCATTAATTAACACATCCTTCCACTCGTTTAGAATACCAACCACCATGTGTACTTCATATATCGGATCTGATCTAATATTATCCCAGACAATGTTGTTTCTATTTTTCCACATTGCCAATCTATCTAGCATTTTAAGGAACAATATATATATATATATATATATATATATATATATATATATATATATATATATATATATATATAAATAGAAGTGAGGAGAGAGAAAAAGTTATTATAATTGGAGCAAGTGAAGTCTACTTGCTTTGTGGTGCAATAGTGAGGTTCACTCTTCATCAAAGAGAGTGAATTAATTTTACCATTTTATTTAATTTTACTTGTGAGAGTCACATAGAACCCCACTTCTATGGACCATATTGCAATTCACCCTATCAAGTTCCCTTCGTTTCTAATCACCACACTTTGGTGGGACCCACAACCAAAATTATTACACAAGACACATTTTTGTGGAACCCACCTTTTCTTTTTCTTTTCTTTTTCTATTTTTTAATTCCAGGTTTCAAATCCTGCAACCAATTTTTAATTTTTTTTCATTTTTTTTTGTATTTTCGAATTCAAATTTGGAATCCTGCCTGCAGCTGCAGCCACTTTTTTTTAATTCTTTTTCTTTTTTGTTTTTTTTAATTTACACAAATAAAATTAAAAAAATAAATGCACAACATCATTAACAAGAATTTTTTTTTCTTATATAAACTTTAGTTACATTTAAATATAGAATTACATTTATAAAATCTAAAATTACGCTGAAACATAAAGAACACACTTTTTCTTGAATATTCATGCTCCCATTCTTGAATATGCAAACACCCAACTTTGAATAACTGCGAGAAATATTTGAATATCTGCAAAAAAAAATGTTGCAGAATACAAAAAATTACACTGAAACAAAAAGAACACACTTTTTCTTGAATATCCATGCTCCCATTCTTAAATATGCAAACACCCAACTTTGAATAACTGCGATAAATATTTGAATATCTGAAAAAAAAATTGCAGAATACAAAAAATTTGTTGCATAATTCACAATTTGTTTGCATACTCATTTAGAATTTTGGCATAACAGGTCTACCTCTGCACATACCAAAAAATCATTAAATTGCCCCTAATTACAAAGTGAGTTCAATTTTCACAGGTCCATGCATACCTGCTTTGATTACCCACCAAAAAATACATCAAGAAAATAATTTCACAAAATCTATAATTAATCCAGAAAAGTCAGAACATTATCAAAGTAAGTTCAATTTTCACAAGTCCATGCATACATGTGGATCAGACCGGATAATTGTTTTGATTATATTTCTTCCATTCATTTTCTCACAACCCAGGTATATAATAACATGGATACTAGTAATATTAAAAAAAATGCTTAATGTTGTAATGACAGTAGTACTATCCACAAAGAAGCAAGTGATATTCAACTTCAAACAAATAATCAAACAACACAAATCCTGAAAACACATAAATAAAATGACAAGGCATAAATTTGAAAATTAGTATTCCACTTCATAAGCCAACTACTTTCAGAAATCATTTGCAATAAACATAGAGGCACTAACATGTGCCTAATCATATCATATTCTGTAAATTGAAAAACTCTTTACCTTAATGGAAACCTTGCTCTTCACCTCGGTCTCCAGAGCTTTATACATTGACTGCAAACCAAGGAAGCAGCACTAGATATAAGCTTCAGTCAAATAATACTCTAGCAAGTTCACCCAAAATTCCCAATTCAAAAAAGAAATAAAAAGAAAAGAAGAGGATGAACAACCTTTTCACAAAAAAAGATAGAGATTAGTGCAAATTTGTTGAGAAGGAGGTGAGGCTCAGATTCGCCTTTTATCATCAGAGAACCGAATCGGCAAACTCGCCATGGCTGCTAAAACCAGCGACTCAAATGAGACGGAAATCCAATAAAAATTACCAGAAATCCAATCTTAGATTCACTGATTTTGCCTCGCCAAGATACAAGCCGCTCAAAATCTGATGTTTTTTCTAAAATTATCATCACAACCTCTTCTTCTTTCACCTGGCATCAGTGATTCGGATTAGAGGCAGATTGGGTGGTTGTGGCTGGATTCGATCTTGGTGGGGCGCAGATCGGATCGGGCGGCGTGGTGGGGGCGAATCGGGCGTGGTGAGGGGCGAATCGGATCCAACACCATGGGAGGGGGCGTGAGGGGCGGATTAGGGCGGTGGTGCAGATCGGGATGCGTGGCCGAGTGGAGGGCGGATCGGGACGGCAGCCACCGTGGCAGCGGTGTCGTGGTGGTATAGATCGAAGACGGCGTGGAGCGGTGGTGGTGAATATGGCCGCCGATTTAGGGAGTGGTGGTGATGGGTGATTTTTGCGGTGGGGAGTTGGTAGTGGTGGCAGCTATGGAGGGGTGGCCGCAGATATTATGGTGGTGGTGGATGATTTTTCCGGTGGATAAGTTTGGTGGTGGTGGGTGGTTTTTGGTGTGTGGAGATGGAGAGAGGGAAGAAGGAATAATGGGGAAGGGATGAGGGGGGCCGACATTTCAAATGAGAGTGTGAAGAAGAGATTGAAAGAGGGATGGGGGTGGGTTAATGGGTGTGTCAGTGGGGTGTTGGCAAGTGGATCCCTAAAATGGGGTTATTTATTATAAAATGTGGTGATTTGTTATAAAATGTGGGTTAATGGGTGTCCAAGTGTATGGTTCTATGTAACTATTTCATTTTACTTTACATCAATAATCTTAAAATTCTTTTAAGTTTTTTTTATTTTAAATCTATTTTCAATACTCTATATATCAAATCAATTGTATTTTTTAACACTTTTAATTTAACATATATATTGCACATATAAAAAGAAAAATCATTTTTAAAATATTTGTTTATTATTTTTAAAGTGTTTTTATTGACTTTAACTATATGATTGATCGAATTTAAATAATTTTATTTAGACTATATAAGTTTTGATAAATATTAAAATCATTTTTATGAATTTTTATATTTGTTGTGAATTTAGCACATAATTAAAAATTGTACTCCCTCTGTCCTTTAAAAGTATGCACCATTTTTTGCACGTGGATTAGTGCAATATGTCGGAGGGTATTTAGGGATCTTATGAGACCCATTTAGAATAAAATGATTGTTTATGGTAAGTATACATAGAAACGTTACTATAAACAATCATTTTACTCATAAACGAACCTCACAAGACGGAAAGGGTATGATTAATTAAATAATTGTAATACATATATACAAAATATTTTTACATATTAATTGATTTGTGGATAAAATAAATTTAATACAACCATTTTTTTATAATTAGTTCATTATACAATCTCCCGTTTAAAAAATATAATATTCAATACAACATTTAATGTTTGAAATCTCAGACTCAAATACCACTTTCTTGCCCAACATATTTTTGCAAAATCACAGTTGACAAAAAGGTGCCACGCACGAGGAAAAGAAGTGAGTCCCCAATATCACATCTATGCAATTTTGTCTTCAATGCTCATATTTATTTTGGAATGAGAAGTGAGAAACACATTCGCATGGTTCAAACCGTCTGGGAAAGATATATTTTCGAGTCATTGGATGCAAAATTTAACGTCCAGACCCACAGTAGCCCACAACTTCTTACAAAACCCGGGGCATCTGTAATATGATTCTGCAAAATTCCCCAGCTTCAACTTCTTGTGAGAGATTCATTTTTAGGGCTCCATTGGCATTAAAGAGTTCGGTTAATATTTCCAATTTCTAGGCCATTTGATGGAAGAATTTAGTATTAAGGTCACCACTCAATAGCCAGAAATGCATTTGATCGTTGCATTCAGTATTTTACTTAGCAGCTATACCTATTAACCGAAAAACTGAGAGAAAGTCAGATCGGGAATGGACATTCTTAAATGAGATCAACACCCTGTTTCTAGTATTATTTAAGTTCAACTAAAAACCTAAAAGAACCCCGGTAATACAAGATAAATTAAGAAAAAAATTCAGGTATTTTCCAGTGTTCATAGATATTGTGTGCCCTTTATTAGACTCGGGCCTCAATTAACGGCAAATTTTTTTATTTGGGGTATTTTTGAAAGGGAGTGATGAAAATAGGGTGGAAGGGCTGGTGTTTACGAAAATAAAGGGAATCGCGCCTACCAGAGGCGATATAAGCTTAAATCGCGCCTACCAGAAGCGACTTTGCTATACCGGATTTTGTCAGATAAACTCGCCTCTGCCAGAGGCGAGTTCCGACGTGTCTTTGTCGTGGGCTAAACACGCCTCTACCAGAGGCGCGCCTGCCAGTCCCACGTGCCGTGCCAGACGCCTTGGCATTTTCTGTTCTCGAGCCTACTAGAGGCGAGTCCGACGTGTCGTGGACTAAACCCGCCTCTACCAGAGGCGCGCCTGCCAGTCATTTGGCGTTTTCTGCTTGGCGTTTTCTGCTTGGCGTTTAGCATGGCGTGGGAATACTCCTTCCTCCCCCACTGATATATAGTTCTTACAGATCATTCCTTCTCCTTCCTACCTCACTCCTCTCCTCATTATCCTTCTTCTTCGTACTCCTTCCTTTCCTCTCTTCTTCTTCTTCTTCAAATAAGAAAAATAAAATTTGCCCTCCAAACTACAAACTTGCAGTCTCACGTACTTGAGGAATTGATATTTTGCTATCTACCTGAGGAGTACAGACACTACAAATTAAGTGGTAAATATTTCAATTTTTTTTTTATATTTTTAGAATTATTTTGCATGCAATTTTTTGAAATAGTGTTTATATAGTATATATATAATGTCGATATATATATATATATGTTAGAGAAATTACATGTTTTAGCATGTTACTTTTGATTTATTTTGATTTAAAATTGGTAGTAGTGTTGCTATTTCGATTTAAAATAACATTAATAAGGTCATAGTGTTGTTATTTTGATTTAAAATTGTTAGTAGTGTTGTTTCTTTTGGTTTATTTAGTGAATGTTTTGGTGATGCATAACTTTTATACATTTGAAGAATCGAAGAGTAAATTAGACATTTTATCAATCAAAGTTATTAAAGTAAAATTTGACTTTTTTTTAACGTGATGTTAATAAGCATTATGTATACAATGTAAGTTTATTTTTTTATAAAATTCTAGTGTTTTTAGTGTTTTAAAAAATCTATATTTAATATATATATAGTGTATTAAAAAACTCTAGATTACTTACTTGATAAAAATATTGATCATCATTTTAAATTTTAATATAACTAACAACTTACTTAATGAAAATATTGATCATCATTTTAAAATTTAATTTTTGCAATCATAAGATAATTTTATTTAACTATAATAATAAAATAAAATAAAATAAATTAAATTAAATAAAATATTAAAAACGAAATAAAAAAATAAAAAAATAAAAAAAAACAAAAATAAATAAATAAAATAAACGAAATAAAATAAATTAAAAAAATGAATTAAACGAAATAAAATAAAATAAAACTAATTAAAATAAAAAAAACGAAATTAAAATAAAATAAAATGAATTAAATAAAATAAAACGAATTAATTTTATATTCTCAATTGAGGCTAAAATTCCAATACTGCAAAAAAAAACACTAAAAATGTATGGAAATTAGGGTGTTGGGTTTGATTTACTATACTAGACGTAAACATAATTGAGGCTAATAATTAATTTAGTGCCTATAGATAAATTTTTTATAAGTGTTTTGTGTTGTTGAAGATATGTCAACCTCTCGCGACATTGGAATCATTGTGCGCTCTTGCGGAGCTGTTATTGGAAAAAGAAGAGTTGATCGTATGCTTGATTTCTACGATCTATTACGTGAGTTGTCTGAGGTTACGGGATTAGATTTGCGAGTGTATTCTTTGAATGTGTCTTGCATAATAAAAAATGGGAATGCCTCGTCTAGTTGTCCTATTAGGAACAACAACGACCTACGATACTTCTTCCATCCACAAGCTGGGCTCAATTCCGTTGAGCTATTAGTGGAGGTTGAAATGAAGGTGCAGTACCCAACATCCCATGGCCAGTCGGGGAACCAGTACTATCCTTCTGAATGGCCAGGTCATGGTGGTGTCAATATGCACGGGGGTTCCAACGTTGAATATCAGGCCCTACAAGAGAGCCATAATGAGTGGGGTGCTTGGGAGGATGAGCCATACCAACATTTAGGGTCTAGTCATGCCGGTGGTTCAGATCCTAATATTGGACCTTCTGGTATCACTGAGATGGCCCCTGTTGGGACCTCCATAGTTGATATAGCTGGTGATATATATCCAGACTTTACTTGTAATTCTGAACCAAGCGATAATGGTTCTGAGGACGAGGGGTCGTCTGATGAGGATGGTACCACTGACAATCCTTGGATGCCAACTGTTGCTGTACCAAATTCCCTAATGCCAAGAGTGAGACCTCATCCAAATTTGGTTGGAGTGCCATTTTTTGATAGGTCGTGTGATGATGTACCTGTCGATTCAGTAGGCATTCGAAGTGGTGATCTAAGCTATGATGCGGATGATGGGGTTTTGAGGTTAGGGATGATTTTCAAAGACAAAGATGTTGTGATCAATGTCGTGAAGGATTATTCGGTCCGACATGCAAGGCGTGAGTATAGAGTCGAAGAGAGCAACTCGAAGACAATGAAGTTGCTGTGTAAGCAGAACTATGCCAGTGAAAATGATAATTGCTCGACATCGCAACGTTGTGAGTGGCATTTACGCGCATCGTACCGTAAAAGATACGATTATTGGGAAATCACTAGGTTGGGGCCGCCACATACCTGTTTGATGAATATTGACTCGCGCAATCATTCAAATCTCTGTAAAAACTTGCTTGCAGCTGACATGGAGAGTCTCATACAAGTTGATCCAGCATACGACATCAAATATGTCTTGGAGCATGCAGATAAGAAATATAATTACACTATTTCATATCAAAAGGCATGGCAAGCGTTGAAACGTGCTAGGGAGAATGTGTTCGGAACTTGGGAGAGTTCATGTCAGTATTTGCCCAAGTACATGGGAGCCTTGCAGAAATACAATCCCGGGACCATTGTGGAGTGGAAACACAGGGATACGATTGAGTGGAATGTGCACACGTTGGGATATGTCTTCTGGGCATTCAAGCCATGCGTTGAAGCATTCATGCATTGTCGCAAAATACTTTGTGTAGATGGTACTCACCTTTACACTAAGTACAAACACAAATTGCTGATTGCTAACACCCTTGATACAGCTGGGGAAGTGCTGTGTTAGCGAGTTTATATCGCGAACTCTGTATGGCTTGCAACTATAAATGCAAGAGCATCGCTGGACCATTATGCTTGTTGCAGGTAATTCTTGGTTAATTTAAATTACTTTTAAATATTTCATTGATTAATTGTACATTGAAATAAATTTATCATTGAACAACAGATATGGGCATGGTCAAGGATAAAAACGATCCAACCATCGAACGCACATCCGATGCTCCAACAAGGGCAGATAAGTGTAGATGGTCGTAATTTGGGGCCTCCACCGTATGGAGCTAGGTATTTTTCTATAGACACATTTATCTATAATTCGTTTGGATATACATACTTATTTTTTTACCTACTATAGGTGGATACATTATCACAGTCATATTGACAGCACGAGGTTTTCAATTCGTGTATATCGCGACATATTTGAGCGTTTGTCTAATGGTCAAGTAAGTTATTATTATAATGATTCAAACTAATATAAATTATTTTTTGAGAATATTGATATTAATGTTTTGTGTGTGTCTTTACAGTTTATTTGGGATCCCTATGATGTGGACGCTGAGGAGATCAGGAATCTCGAACCTCGTTGTTGGACCTTAAATTGGAGGTCGCAATGTCCATTGATCAATATTTGGATAGTGGAGCTTCACTATCCGAATAGGGTGCTCAGACAATTTGGAATGGTCCAAAACATTCCAAGTCATGTAGAGGAAAGGGACCAGAGCTTGCATGAGTATAACCGCCAGGGGAGAACCGGCTTTGATTGGACGACCAAGCATGACAAATGGATTAGATATTGGAGAAGCAGTCAACCATTCATGCCTTGCACGCCTATCAACGGGGGTGATCCGGTCACGGAAGACTATATGCAGTGGTACTATGACATTACACGACGATTGATTTCACCAGAGGAGTATACTGCAGCACCGGTCCGAGGCTTCCAACCACCAAGAACATCTGCCAGTGATGTTTTGGTAAATTATATATCACAAATTTAATTATATATTGATTTTTGATGTTTGAAATATGAATAACATTCTATTATTTTTTTGTTACAGGTAAGCTGGTTTCGAAAATTTAAAATCAATAAATGACGGGCTCACATTGATAATAGACCATCAATGGGGGAATTTTTAGAAACAGCTGAGAATTTCATCACTGAAGTGGAGCCTATTATTGAATCTCCTACTTATCTTGAACATCCACGAGCCTCAGTTGAAAACGTAGAAGTCGGGGAAACAAGTAGAGGACAAACAAGAAGGAGGTCTGTAGAGCGTGACGGCGATGAAGGTCCTTCAACGTCTGCGAGTCGAAGAAGACATTCCTCGGCAGTGCCATCAGATTCCCCTTTTCCCCGACAAGGTACTCAATACCGAGTTCCTCAATCTGCGCCCCGCACACAACATACTGCTAGAAATGGTATGCAATTTACGGAATTACACTTGTAAATATGATATTCCTTTGGTTTATATTTATTTAATTATTAAATATTTTTATAACATGTTACAGATGCTTCTACATCGATGGGCCAACAGTATGGAGCGTCTCGAATTTTGGGCAACACACCAACTGCATACGGTGTGTAATTCAATATTATCAAAGTTACAATAATAAATTAAAATTATTCAAGAAATTATATTTACTTGTTTATGTATATTTCTATTAATTTGATAGATGCTCGGCAATCAAATGAGTGGCCACCTCAACCTACGCCTCACACAAGTTATGAGTTGCCCTCATTTGGATTTGGAGCTTACGCACATCCTGCTGGAAATGGTATGGAAGTTACACATAACCCTTAATAATATTTTTTAAAGATTATGTTTATTTACTTATGATATGTTATTGTTAACTTGATAGTTGGTTGGACAAGCGTTCCCAGCCTGCTTCTACATCGACGTTGCAACAGGAGATACCTCAACCCAGTTTTCAGACACCTTATAATGAACCAGGTATATAATATCAACTTATAAATAATATATATTTTAATATATATATATTATTGATCTAAATTAACTAAATCTGTGACAGATCTTCTTACATCATGGTCTGGTTCATTTACTGACATATTAAATACGGGTATTAATATGAGTACCTATTATCAATATCGACCTCAATTCGCACAACGCCCAGTTTACAGTTCAACGCCTATATCATATGCGGACACATACGGAGAGGAGCCCGGACCAAGCCAACATGAACAACAACCTCGTCGTAATTATCGTGAAAGACGTCCGCCGCAATGTGGAACAGGTGGTCGATTGGGCCATCGCTAATTGTATTGGTACTATTATTATAAATGTCATTTTTTTTACATTTTACATTTATTACTTAAAAATATTATTTAGTGTTTGAAATAATTTTCAACTTTTATGAAATAGTTTATAATTTCTTTTGAACCAATAAAATAATTTTTTTTTTAAGATAGTATAAATATAAACCAATTTCAATACACAATTATATTTATCTCCACTAACAATTAGGGTTTTACACCATCTCAATAGCAATTTGGGTTTAGTTATATAATATATCATTGAATAATCATCACATAATCATTGAACAATAATTACAAAAATCAATTCAAATAGGGTTTAGTTATATTATCATTGAACTATCATAACTAAGAATCGAAAAAAAAAAAAATCCTTACATACACGCCTCTCCCAACGGCGAGATGAAAAAAAAAAAAAAAAAAAGGAAACTCGCCTCTCCCAGTAGCGAGATAAAAAAAAAAAAAAAAGGAAAATCGCCCTTCCCAGTAGCGAGACCCTAAAAAAAAAAAAAAAAAAAAAAGGAAACTCGCCCCTCCCAAAGGCGATTCCCTCTAATTTCATAAACAAACTCAAAACCACTCTATATTATCAATCTCACTTACTATTCACCATATATACACCATATATACATAAATTTGCCTCAATTAACAACTGACATCCAAAATATCCAGGAAAAACCTATGAAATAATAGTAAAAATTATCTCTCACTTGGCTATCAAGTGAATAGATATAAAAAAATAATTTTAAACAAATAAAAAGTCACAGCAAAAATTACAGTATTAAAAATGGAATGTAATCCAACCATGTGTCCGAACGATCACTTAATTGAAACATCACGCAGACGAGTAAATCGGATAAAAAGTAAATTAATTTGGCAAACATAGAAATTGCCTCAAAACATTGATAAAGGTTTTGGGACAGAGTGAGTTTGCCATTTAAAAACAAAGGTGAAATTTGAACAAGATTTAACGGTAGAATAAGGGCCTAAAAAATCATGAAAAACTCAAATTCAGGCGAGTGTTACCGACGAGATTGATATCGCAAGGTTTAAGATATATAATTGCCTGGACCGATTAATTATCCGGATCCAGCCAAAGAAGCTGAACTTGCTAGCACTAATTTGTACAAAAATAATTCAAAGAAAGGCAAATATCCACGAATAAAGGTCTAAGTTAAAAAAAAAAAAAAAAAAAAATCAGATTCAGACAAGATTTGACGGTAGAATAAGGGCCTAAAAAATCATGAAGAAATCAAATTCAGGCGAGTGTTACCGACGAGTTCATATCGCAAGCTTTAAATTGTATTAATTGCCTGGACCGATTAATTATCCGGATCCAGCCAAGAAGCTGAACTTGCTTTCGCCAAATTATGCAATCTTTTTATTCAGAAAAACAAAAAAACCACGAAATTGAAGAGATTATAAAGCACACGAGTAGAGGAAGAAGGCAAGAGAGATGGAAGAATGTGCAGGATGAGTGGCGAGGTTGGAATAAGAGTGGGGAGATTTACCTAATAAATAGGAGAAGAGAATTAGGGCACAGTTAATAATGGGCTGGCCCATCAGAAATACTCTCGGCCCTAATGATGGAAATTGAAAGAAGGAATATGGATCAAATTAACAAAGCTCTTAACTCATCACCTAGTCAAGGGTTCGAGGTTTCCAAGTTTTATTACGGACCTAACAAAATTCTCGATTTGGGGAAATTTGCTGATCCACATAAATATTTCATTTTTTTTAAAAATGAGTTAAACTATAATTAAAATTAAATTGGACAAATTACACAATGTACCAAGTGCATTCTTTTGTCATTAACAAACATATGTATGTTCAATGTATATTATATTGTATTATAAATGTTGATATAATTTGAAAGTCAGTTTTTTGCATGCGCCATGCAATTGGACATATGTGTGAAACGTGACACTGGTTTTAATTAAAATGTACATACTAATATAACTGAAATATAATACCAAACTTGATTAAAAACGTAAAATGAAACATGACACTACATTTAACTGAAAATGCGAAATGAAACGCAACACTTGTTCTAAATGAATCGTGACACTAACTTTTTAGTTGAAGAGTGACAAATGCACATATCTAAAATCTATGTACCAAATGCATAGGAGACTCAACAAATTTGTAATACCATATTATCATCATGTGAATTTATGCAAATTTAATATTAAAAAATAAAAACTATTCCCTTCATTCTAAAGTAGATTTCTATTTTATTGTTTATCACTCTAAATTAAATTGAATTTAATTAATAAATATGAATTAGTATGTGTAAAAATAATAATATGAAATGTAAGTACACTAGTATCTATATATATTATCCATATGTTATTATTATTATTATTATTATTATTATTACATTTATATATATAATAACGCTAATCGGCCCATATTAGGAAACCATTAAATTTTTCCGCCAAAATTATTGCTAAATTGGGAAACAATCATATCAAATCTTTGCTATATAATTTTTTAATATATATATTATGTTATATATTGAATAATAGTATACAAATATAGTATTGAATATATCTTAAGATATATAATATGATAAATATTAACAAATAGTTTAATTCTTTGAGATATATTTTTTTATAATAAATATTGAGAAATAATATAAAAATATGTAGAATATATTTTTGAGTTATATATTATGATAAATTCCACTATTTTATAGTATAAGAGATATTTTAATTATTTTAAAATAATAGTTATTAAATAATTTGATAAATAATTGGTAGAAGTTTATTTTTTGTAGAAGTTATTGAAATAAAAACTTATTTATCCAACCTCAAGCGTAGATTAAATCTGGAGGATACAAAATAAGGCTACTTTTTTATTTATAAAAACATATGTGAAATGTATACATATTTAAATTGCATAATTATTTTAATGCATGCATTTATCTCAATATTATAAAATAAATCCTAAAAAATTAATATGTAAGAGTAAGTATGAAACGGGATACTTCATAGATGAATCTTTTTCATTGGAAAAAAAAAAAAGGAGAAGAGACTCCATGGATAATTTTAAAAATATTTCGCTCAAAGCTACACTTGAAGAATATAATGGACGATCTGAATTAGTTGACTTGCATTTACTCTTTGAATAACTAGAAGTGTTATGGTGTGTCGAATCATGATTTGAATTTGAAAGTTGAGACTCCAGTTATGTTACTCAGAAACATAGATCATTCAAGAGGATTGTTCAATGAAACTAGATTGGCTTTAATAAAACTAGGTGACAGTGTTTTGAAAGGTACAAACATAACCAGAAGCAATTCAAGTGAGATGGTGTCGATTATATACTTTGGCGGACTCCATTCGACCCGAGATTTCCTTCCAAATTTTAGAAAAGATAGTTCACATTAGTTGTCTCATATAAAATGTCAATAAATAAGAGTCAATGACAATCGCTCACTAATATTGACATATTCTTGAAGGATTCAGTTTTAAGTCATAATCAGTCGTACGTGGATGTTTTGAGAGTCACCAATCACAATAATTTGAAGATTTTGACTTGTGGTGACAGACGATGAACATTCATCGAAAATGGAAAAAAAATTGATTTTCAGAGAGATGTTTCATCGGAGACGATTTCTCAATTTAAGGTTTGTTTTAAATTCTTATATCTCAATTCAAGATCCAACAAATAATTATTTTTTAAATTAAATTCATACAGCATGGATTTTTTTTTTTTTGACAAAATCGTTATAAAAAATTATCTATTTAAAAAATATACTAACTTTTTTTATTAATATAATATATATTTCAAATTTTTATAACTGTGTATTAGTTTAGTGTTTTAAAAAATATAATAATTAGCATTTTAAAATTAAAACTAGCATTTTCCCATATAATCTTTTTCCATTTTATATGATAAAATATTAGTTTTAATTTAATTTCAAAATGCTAGTTATCATTTTTTGTAAACAATAAATTAAATTTTCAAACTAAATTAATTCACGATGATAAATATAAAAATTTAAAATATACCTTATATTAATAAAAAATATTTTTTAATTAATAATTTTTTTTTATGACGAATGACTCTATTTTTTTTAATGTATGAATTTAATTTGAAAATTAATTGTTTGTTGGGTCTTGAATTGAGACAAAAAAAAAATATTAAAATAAATCTTAAATTGAGAAAAAAGAAAAAATTGAGACTTGAATTGAAATACTTTTAAAATGAAGACATAACCTAAAATTTGGGTCTTGATATGAAATTCTTCCTAAAAAAAATAGTGTGCAAGTTCCTCCGGGACGGAGGGAGTAGTTGTTTTAACTGAAAGCTATTAGTTCTGGGGGTATAAGTTGTTTTCATCAAAGCATATTAGTTTTGAAGGGTATCTTTTATTTTCACTGAAGGGTATTTAGTTGAAGGGTACAGAGAGTATTAATTATTTAACTAAAAAATATTAGCTGATTACACTGAATGATATTAGTGGTTATACTAAAATGTATTGCAAAATGGTGTATGCACGGACCAATTTCACTCTATACATACTCTTAATTTTTGTAGAAGAGAGATCATCTAAATTAATTTCTTTGAAAAAAATTTATAGTAGACATATAACAATTAATATCAATATATTCTATTAGGCAAACCACCAAATACATATGAGCATTAAACAATTAAAAGGTATCAATGGTTATACTAAAAAGTATTGCAAAGTGATTTATTTATGGACCAATTTCACTCTATACATACTCTTTATTTTGTAGAAAATAAAGATTATCTTATATTAGTTACTTCGAAGAAATATTATAGTAGACATATAACAATTAAGATTAAATCTTGTGTGAGGCTATCTTATGTCATAAGATGGTGGGATGGGGTATAAATTGGGCATGACGCATTAATACTTTGACAGATGTGGATGTTAATTTGTGATGTCTCATGTCATGAGAAGAACTCACACAAGTTTTTACAACAATAAATATATAAAATTATATATATATTCTATTGAGCAAACCACCAAATACATATGAGTATATCTATCCTATTGAAATAAGATTGGGATATACCTTTTGGTTAATTAGTTAACATACAAGAAAATGCATAAGTTAATGCACTTTGTCGTCTACAAAGTAAGGAAAGAGTAAGATCTCCAACAAATTAAACTTGATATCCCTCAATATTTTTACCTCTAGATTCGGAGTAATTTCACGGGATAATAATATAAATAGTGCATTCCAATTGAAGACAGAGCAAAGCTCTGTATGGACAGACCCAACACAGGAATGGATAAAAATTTAGGGTTTCAAACCTCAAACCTAGATTAAATCTGGAGGATATAGAATAATGTTAGTTATTTATTAGAAAAATATAAGTGAAATGTATACATTCTTAAATTGCATAATTATTTTAATGCATGTATTTATCTCAATATTATAAAAATAAATCTAAAAAAAATTAATATGTATGAGTAACGTATGAAACAGAAGACTTTATAAATGATTTTTTTTTTATTGAAGAAAGAACGAAGTGAAAAGACTCTATTAATAATTTTACAAATGTATCGTTCAAAACTACATTTAAAGAATATGACAAAGTCATACTTGCACCTACACTAGAATAATTTGAAGTGTTATGGTGTGTCGAATCATGTTTTGAATTTGTAAGTTGAGACTTCAATTATGTAACTTAAAGATATAGTTAATTCAAGAGGATTGTGCAACAAAACTGAATTGATTTTAATAAGACTAGATGACAGTTTTCTGGCAGGTACATACATAATCACAAACAATTTAGATGAGATGGTGTTGATCCCTATACTTTCACTGACTCTATTCGGCCCGAGACTTCCGTTCAAATTTCAGAAGAGACGGTTCATATTAGTTGTCTCAATGAAATATCAATAAAGTCAATGTCAATCGCTCGCTACTGTTGACACATTCTTGAAAAATCAGTTTTCAGTCACAGACAATCATACGTGGATGTTTTGAGAATCACCATTCGCAATAATTTGAAGATTTTGATGTGTGATGAATTGACGATGAATCTTTATCGAAAATTGAAAAAATATGATTTTTAAGGAGGTGTTTCAAAATATATAGTCCTTTCGATTTTTTTACATCCTGTTTAATATGGATTCGTAGGCATTAACAAAATTTCTTATAGGGTAAATCATAAAAAAAATGATATGATTAAATACAAATAATATTAAGACTGTCTCTAATAAATAAAATATAATATTATTACACTTTGCTTTCACAAAAGTTTCTTGACATGTGCATTACGTATTTACGTTATCTTTAAAAAAACTCTTCAAATAAAAGAATAATAATATTATCTATGTGAAATGAAAAATATTTTAATAGAAATACTAATAAACATTCTTAAACCTAAACAAACAAACTACAATATAAATTGAAAATCTACAAATTAATTGTACAATTATGATCGTGCATCGCACGGGTTCAATTACTAGTAGAGAAAATGTAATATTAAAAAAAATTGTTATATAATTATTTATGAAAATATCGATTGGGCAAAATGAGGGATAATTTTAGTAAATATGGGACAAAAAAAGTATAACGCCTAAATGTAGTAAAAATTTATGTAAATATGGCCGCATCCATCAAGATTATGGATAGATATTTAAAATTTTAGTTCTGTAACATGACCATACTAAACTGCCCATGCTTTTGGTTTTAGTACGTTCATTTTTACACGTGTTGTATCCAAATTTTGAAAATAAACCGTGGTTAACGAGAGCGTTATGTTAAACCAAATTTGAGCTTTTTATTATTAGATATTATCACTAGTGACTCATTTAAGGTCTTGTGCGAGACTGTCTCATATCATGAAATAGAGTATAAATTGTGCATAATGCATTAACACTTTAATAAGGGGTGAGTGTTAAATTTATGTTGTCTCACGCCATGAGACAGTCTCACGTAAGTTTTTGCCTAACATGTTACTCCCTCCGTCCTGCTATTAACTTTCCATTTTGTCATTTTCGTTTGTCCTACTATTAACTTTTCATACCTTTTTTTGACATCAATTAATAATATTATATGCATACACTTTATTCATATTCATTCATTTAAACATATGACACTTTATTCTCTTATCTCTCCATCACATTACATGTATTATATCTATATTTAATTATCCTAAATATTGTGCCCAAAAGCAACGATTAACTTGAGGGAGTATATTAATATAAGTGATGTACAAACTTTGCCCTAAAGAGTTGGTACACGGACTCCAACTTCTAAAGAAGAGATCATTGTTAAAAGCCTCCTTTTTATACTTCAAATTTGTCCAAGGCTAAGAAAAAGAAGGGATGCAAACTCTTGCATCTACTTAAAAAACAAACAAATAGTATAAGCTAAGAAATTAACCCATGAGTGTAAGAATTGCAAAACCAAGGTAAAATGCACCAATGTCGTACACCTACAAGCATGTTTCATTTTTTATTTTCAGTTCACCCAATGCAAATATGAAAGCAGCATACATTTAGCACACATCATAGCATTTTCTAACATCAAAGAATTCATGGATTATTGCCAGTTATAGACTGAGTATTCCCTAATGTTAATAACCACTTCGACTTTACTCGTGGCAAACCAGTCAGTAGTTAAAAATTCCAGAATATGTCCGAAGCAAAAAGAATGCCTATTTGGAAAAGAAGAACTTGAGGTAATGGTTTCAGAAGGGGGAGTAAGAAAGGAAGTAAGACGTAAGAAATGAAAATACACAGCTGACCAAACATGATCTATATTGCTAGGATTCAGTAATACTTCAGCATTATCCCGTATTGTGTTAACAGGCTTTGTGTTATAAAATAACAATAAAGTATCTAATAAGTTCTGCCCGCTAGAGGATTTGAATTTTGAACCAACGAGTTCCACAAATGGAAAGCAATGCTCTAATTTACTGATACAGGTCATTTATCATCACAAAGAAAACCAAATGGATCCCAACCCATCACTGGTCATATTCCTTATAAGCTATACCGTACAACTGGCTTGGATCATAGAATATGCATCTTGACAAATTACACAAAACTCATTATGAATTATGCTTCACCAACACCAAAGGCTATAGCTCAGTTGGTAGAGTATCTAATTTAGATATGCGTAATATGTAACCTTTTCAGGTGGTCAAGTGTAAGCTCGGCCTACTGAATCTTCAAGGACCTAACACAGTGCCAAATTATGTATAGGTGACTATGGATGCTTTAATATAATGAGCCAGTTCAGCCGAAACACAATTACTGTGATACAAGGGTCTGAATACCCTCTTTTTTTTAGCCCAGACCCAAAAATTACTGCAATTCACTAGGCTAACTCATCTTTAGATATTATAAACAAGCAAATCCCATTCTCAGTACAACTGTTAGTTTCATTTCCAATTCAACAATTCAAACACATTGAATTAGAAAACCATTACTAGGTGAAATTTATATATCCAGCATCACCTAACTTGAAAGACAGGTAATATACTCCCAACTATCCTGAAGAGTGTAACAATCATTGAAAATTTAGTACTTCGCAGAAAGTAAGTCATATTCTGCATAGGTTCTCAAGCCTATACTCTACAAGTCATATCTGATGCTTTGCCAACATAAGATGGCCATTTGGATGCTCAACTATACCGAAAGCAGAAAAGAAAAGAAAAAGAACTACTCTAATAATTTCTTAAGTACTAAAGATGGAGTTCAACTAGAGCAACGATGCTAAGTGAAGATTGTTCCACACTTATATGGTCTACAACTTCTAACGACTAAGACAAACAAAATAAAAAGTGCACTTTTTCACAGTCAATCAAAGAATTCAGGGTAACAAGATAATTTCATCGGGTTAAATCTAAAAATCTGAAATGCATTATCATATCATAACTGAAATAGTTCATGGTTCAATTATCAAATCCATTCAACAGCTTCAAATACTTGAAAACAACAACAATTCCCCAAATACTCATCATCAAGGTCAATTATCCATTAAAGTCATCCACATTATTATTCAAAAATTAAAAAGAGCCTTACAACTGGACTCCGCACAACATCCGCTCCAACCTTACGGAGTATCCCACGGCCTAGGTTCAGGGACTGCAACCACCATACCCTGCAACTCCTGAGTCAGAACCACCTGGCACCCAAGCCTCGAGTGCTTGTTCAAAGTCCGGTTCCTAGAATTCCTCCTCAGCACATACTGCTCATCATACGACGGAGGCGGCAGCTTGTCGAGCCACTCCTGCGCGATGTGAACCTCGCATTCGGCGGAGCAGGCGTCAATCTCCTCGAGCCGGTGCGAAGCTGGGTCAATTAAGCCCTTGTTGGTCAGAGCCTTGAGCAGAGTTTGACCCGAAAGACCAATCACGTCTTGCTTGATGCCATCCGGGTCGATTGCGGATAGTTTCACGATCCGATCGGAGACTTTCGCGGAGGAGGTACGGGCGGTGGTTGAGGCGGAGGATGCAGAATACCGGGCGATTACGGAGCGAGAGGAAAGGGATATTGAGGGATTTTTAGCAACGTGAGACGCGAGCTTTTGGAGTGTGGAGATCGCCATTGTTGTTGCTTTCGAGGGTTCGTAGGGAGAATGAGAAATTTGGTTATATTTACAGTTTTGTTTTTATATATATATATATATATTTTTTTTTAAAGAAGAACATATTTAACTAAAATGTTTTTTAAAAGAAATATTTAATTCGACATTTTCATAAATTTATGCATAAAATCTTCTTAAATTCTTAACGTGATAAACTCTATCCCATTTTTCTATACCAATATCTAATAAAATAATAGAATAATTACAAAATGGTTCAAAAAATTAACCTTAGTTAAAAATTGGTTCAAATGATTTACACAAACATATGAATAAAAAAAAAATTGGCAAATCTCTTAAACAAATTTATAATTATGGTCCATTTATTGAATCGATACGTAAATACCCCTAAAATAATTATATTAGCTCCAACTATTTTGTTAATAAAACTAAGATTTTATTGATGTTTTTAATACTCTTCACAAAAATAATCAATACTATCACCAAATTGAAATATTTCGAGCTCTACTATATTCACTTTTCATCTCGTTGCAACTTGAACGTCGTGTTTGATATCCCATTGGAGAAAACCATATACATCAATCGCCCTGTGTCGTTTTCAAAAGTCTACAATGGCTAGAGAGAGAAAGAGAGGTGAGAGGGTGAGATTTTGGGTAGATCTCAGGTTAACCCGTTCCGAGCGCAATCTTGTGAGGCATATACCTAACCTGAGTATTGGCGGCGATTGTTGGCAGAGGAGATCATATGTGGCGAGAAGTGGCTATTGAAACCTTGAGGCCAATTGGAAACCATTTGAGGGTGGCACAACCTTTTTCTTCCGAAACTTTCCTGAGGGATACAGTTCGGTGCAACTTAAGCACTATTTTGAGAAGGTTGGGAAGGTGCTAAACATCTTTATCCCCAAAAGGAGAGATAAATGCGGGAATATGTTCGGTTTTGTCAGCCTATATGGAACGCAGACTAGAGAGCCAGAGAGATTGTTGGAGGCGCTGAACTCTATTTGGATAGGTAGTTACAAGTTAAGGGTATTCTTCCCGAAATTCGATCGACTGCGGCGTACGCAAGAGGTATCAAGGAAACCTATCTTGATCCACGATTCGTTGTTGAGCCACAAAAGTGCTTAGAAATCGTATAAGGAAGCAGTTGTGGCAAGGGACTTAATCAACAAAGACGATGCAGAAATATCCATTAACTTTGAGACTTCTGATGAGGAAGTAAAATGGCTATCAGATTGTTGGATTGGCTGCTTGAAGAGAGATTTTGAATGGGAGGATCACGGGGCAGAAATGCAATGCGAATGGGGAAATAAAATCCAGTTATTTCATTTAGGGGATAACACAGTATTGATGCATATCTTGGATAAAAAGAGTCTCAGTAATCCTCCAAGGGATATGGATGAGTGGATGAAATACTGGTTCGATTGGTGTAGACCATGGCAGAAGAAAGACGTAAACCATAGCAGAAGGGTGTGGACTAAGTGGATTGATGTTCCGTTACATGCTTGGTCCTTACGTTTCTTTAAGATTGTGTGTCCCATCATTGGTAACTTTGTTAAGTGGGACGAATCTTTCAAAACAAAAAAGAATATGGAGACGGCGAGGGTACTCTTATCAGTTCCTTTTATGAATGATACAAATGCGAGGTTTACTGCTAACATTGATGGAATTAGTTATCGGATTAAGGTGATAGAGGAAATGGACATGAGGTATGACCCTGTGGACTGTTCCAATGATGAGATTGAGGACAATGAAAAGTCCTTGAATTCTAACGTCTCTCTGTACACGAATTCCCCGAGTCCGGCGAAGGCTATGGCAGTTTCCGATGGTAACGATTCAACTTCAGAGTTAGAAGATGCGGTTACTTCGGCCAGGATTTTGAAATCTAGACCGCAAATCGAGAAGAAGAAAGAGTTAACCATTATTAGGAACAACTTCCAAGCTCTTGGGGATGCAGATGGTTTTCTTAAAGATGGGTCTGATGGCACGCCTTTAGAGGAACGTGCGCCGCCTGATGGGTCTAAAAGAGGAAGTGGGACCCCTATTCTTACCGGGTCAATCGAGAATGTTAGGGGTTATGTGGAAAGTAGTGGCACAATTAAGACCATGAACCTGAGTATGGGCCGTCAGCTTGAAGAGGTGGGTGTTTGTCAAGATGTGGGCATTCTCTATGACAATTTGGCCAGCTTGAAAATTCAAAAGGCTCATATCTTCTAATCCATGAAACGAGGCAAAAGGGACCTGATTATAATCCAAACACATAGCTAATTGCACGGTCGAATTTCGATCCAGCCAAATCCTTGGCCCAAGCCGAAGTATCAGGGAAAGCCAACACACCCAATAAAAATAATCATAAAGATGGGGTGCGTGTCAATGGGAAATCCTCAAAACCCTCGAAACAATTTCGCAAGAAAATGGAGAAAAAGAAATTGGGGGAATTCTTGGCAGATTTAGCATCACCAAGTAAACAAAAGCAGTTGTGGAAGAAGAAATCGAGCATGTGTGCAACTAATTCTGAAGCTGCGACGGAAGCGAGGAAGGCATGGGATTTTGGCAAAAGGTTGGGCTTAACGGCGGAAGGGGATGTTTCAACTTTGATTGAAAGATTAGCGTATAATGGCGCTGAAAGACAGAGTTCTAGTACCAAGGGATTGGAGTCTAAACAGGGATTTAATCAATGAAGATCCTGAATTATAACATCAGAGGACTGGGTAGTGAGGCAAAATGGAAAGAAATACGCGATCTCATCAAGGTACACAATATTGATTTTTGTCAAATTCAAGAAACAAAAAAAGAAGTGATTGATTCTGCTTTTTGTCGAAGAGTCTGGGGAGTAGGAAAATTTGATTGGGGATATAGAGAATCGGAAGGGCGTTCGGGTGGGATTCTCTCTATCTGGAATTCAGATGTGTTTTCTATGTCTGCTAAATGACATATGCAAGGGGCTGTTGTAGTTCATGGGTATTGGGGTATGGAGCGTTCTGAATGCTGCTTAGTGAATATCTACGCACCTTGTCCCCTAGCAGAAAGGATTGATTTATGGGACAGACTTACTCACATTGTTAACAGTAATTTAGGTGTATGTTTGTTCCTGGCTGGTGATTTTAATTCGGTGAGAAAGGAGGTGGAGAGGGCAGGGAGAAGATCTGGCTCGTGTAGAAGGGATATAGAGAAGTTTGATGAGTTCATTAAAAAATTAGATTTACTCGATTTACCATTACATGGAAGAGCGTATACGTGGTATAAAGCGGATGGAACCTGTAAAAGCAGGATTGATCGGTGCCTCGTAAATACGTAGTGGGTAGATAAATGGCCAAATGCATCATTAAGGGGACTCAAAAGGTCTCTTTCGGACCACTGCCCCATTCTTTTGTCAAATAAGAAAAAAGATTGGGGTCCGAAGCCGTTCAGATTTGTGAACGCATGGTTATCTCATCCAGATTTTGAGGAGTTGATAAGGAGCAAGTGGAATTCCTACAAGGTAAACTGTTGGGGGAGGATTTGTGTTAAAAGAAAAGTTCAAACTCCTAAAAGCCGATTTAAAGCTTTGGAACCGGGATGTGTTCGGGTCTATGGAGATGAAAATCGATCAACGAAAAGAGGATATTTGGAAACTGGATCTTTTAGATGATGCATTCGGTTTAGAGAAAGGAGAAATCATCCGGAGGAACGAACAAATGGCCCTTCTTGCGCTTGATTTGAAGAATTGGGCAAGCCTCCTGTCTCAGAAACCTAGGCTAAAGTGGATTCAAGAGGGGGACTTGAAAAATAGTTTTTTCCATATGAGTATAAATAAAAGAAGGAAATTTAATGAAGTTGTTGGCTTGATGTTAAATGGTGAATGGGAAGAGGATGAAAGTGAAGTGAAACAAGGTGTCTTTGAATATTTCAAGAAGCATTTCGAAACAGAGTCTGCTCCTCGTCCATCTCTATGTGCTGATTTTTCTGGGAAGAGAATCTCTGAGGCTGAAAATCAGTTTCTTACTGCTGATTTTACTAAAGATGAAATTCTGGAGGCAATTAAGTCTTGTGAAGGCTCTAAAAGCCCTGGCCCAGAAGTATTTAATTTCTGCTTTTTGAAGGCACATTGGGGTATTTTAAAGGCTGGCTTCATGAGGTTCTTTAATGAGTTTCACACTCATGGGAAACTTGTTAAAGGGCTTAACACTTCTTTCATAGTGCCCATCCCTAAAAAAGAAGAGACGGTTGAATTAAGTGACTTCAGGCCAATATCCCTTGTCGGAGGCCCTTATAAAATTTTGCCAAAGGTGCTTGCTAGAAGGCTTGGAAAAGTCATTGAGTCGATCATATCCGAGTTTCAGTCGGCTTTTGTTGGAGGTAGGCAAATTGTGGATAATATTGTGGTACTTAATGAAGTTATTGATGACACAAAGAAGAAAAAAAGAGAAGAATATGCTTTTTAAAATTGATTTTAAAAAGGCATATGACTCTGTAGAATGGAGTTACTTACGCTCTATGATGGAAAGATTCGGTTTTGATGATCGTTGGATTGGTTGGATAATGGAGTGCGTCACCACTACACAGGCTTCAATACTTGTCAATGGCAGCCCGTCGGGGATTTTCAATCTTGAAAGAGGGTTGAGACAGGGTGATCCCCTGTCACCTTTCCTCTTTCTACTTGCAGCAGAGGGTCTTAGTATTATGATGAGAAAATGCACTGATCTAAATCTCTTTCAACCGGTGGAGATTGGTAAAGACAAAGTGAAGGTGTCTCATTTACAGTTTGCTGATAACACTATATTCTTGGGAAAGACAAATCTGAACAATGCTGTCTTTTTGAAAAATTTCTTGTCAAATCTGGAGCTGGTGTCAGGTCTGAGAATTAATAGAGGAAAAAGCAAATTGTATGGGCCTAACCTGGAAGAGGATGAACTATTATGTTTGGCTAACATTCTGGGATGTGGTGTGGGTGAATTCCCTTTCAAATATTTGGGCGTGATGATAGGGTCGGCTCACCGGAAATTCGTTGATTGGAAATATGCAATCCAGAAAGTAAAGAATAGGATCTTGAAGTGGAAGAGGTCAAATATCTCTTGTGGAGGAAGATTGACCCTCTTGAACTCGGTACTTACTTCGATACCCGTATATCTCCTCTCCATCTTTCGTGCGCCAAAGAATGTATTGTGTGAGATTGAATCTTTACAACGTAATTTCTTCTGGGGGGGTGGTGAGTGTGTTTCCAAAACTCCTTTAATTAATTGGTTGTCTATTTGCAAATCAAAAGGGGATGGAGGCTTGGGGATACGGGATCTTGAGTGTTTTAATTTAGCTCTAATTGCTAAATGGGTTTGGAGCTTCTATATTGAGAGGGATAGTTTGTGGGTCCGGGTTATTAGGTCTAGGTGGGGAACAGATTGGGGTATTAATTGTGAGGAGATGTTGGGTAGTAGAAGGAGGGTAATTAGGGGATGGTGGGGATGTTGGAGTTATACGTGAAAGTATATTTTTACTTTGTATAACTCATGTATTAAACACTTATTTATGAGAATAAATCTTTTATCGCATTTACTTTAGATATGATTGAATGTTGAATATTTATTGCAACCAGTTCATTATAAGTCGTACATGTTACATTGTAGTTAATGTGGTGATACCAGATCACGGAAGATCACATTAACGGTTTCCTTGTAACTAAATGTATAAATTCACGACCTAGGTGGAATTGAACAATCCGCCGTGAAAGGTCGATGTGTACATCTCAGATTGACTTGTCTTGACCAAGAGATTGCACTAGCACATTTAGTATGTGTTGAAGAGGACCTACAACGAGGATAAATTCTTCTGTTCTGAAATGTGAAGAATTAGGCCTCAGTGGTTATTGATTTCTTAATCCCCGTCACTTAAATAGGACTGTGTGTGCTTAATGATTACTGCTTTGATTCATGTTGGGTGAGAATCATCGTGACTTCGAACCTTGTGCTTTGGGCAGTAATATTAATCATACGACGGTTGCTAAGATTTAATACGGAGAAACGCGTGCGAGTACGACTCGTGTGATTTGTACCCTTGGTGGGCTCAGAAGTTTTATCGTACCAAATCTTGCAAGTGAAGAATCAGTTTCTTCTGTACGGATAATAATGTTGAGCTGTCTTTACTCCAAGGTGAAAGATGTTAATTAATTTAGAGCTATTCAGAAGCTTAATTAATTAATGGAGTTGATAATCTTAAATGCGAAAAATAATAACCGGGAGCCCATATTATCATAATATGGATTAAGATGGATAGTGCAATATTAATTTATTAGTGGTAATAATTAATATTAATGAGATGAATTATATTGGGGCTCAATATTGAAATTCAGAAGCCCATTGGAGGTCCAATCTTAATTCTCCTAAAGACCCCTCAAGTAGCCCATTAAGTAGTCCAATAATAATAAGGTGATTAAAATAAAAGAAAATATATTTGCTGATTTTTTCATGTAATTTTCGAAAAAAGCATATATGGAGAAAGAAAAGATTTTGTTGATTTTCTTGGAAAGATATTATGGAGGATATGTATTCTTGGAATACAAGATTATCTCATAAATTCAAGAAGATCAAAATCTTGGATTCTTATCTCTATATTTTTCGAAAATCACCCCTTAGATGTGGATGAGATTTTGTGGAATATTTTATTATGGAGAAAAGAATATATGAGATATATTCAAGATTTCTTAGAGGCTAAGAAAAAGATTTTATCTCCCCTAAAATATGCAAAATTTCTAAATCCCCTCACCTATATATAGGGGATGATTATTTCATCTCCAATTTACAGTTTCACAGTGTTGAAAAAAAATTAGCAACAATATTTTTTCTTTCTTCCTTATTATTCTAATTGCTTGTGAGAACTTCCCACCGGTGAACAAGCAAGACGAAAGGGACATACTTGAGAAGGTCTTTTGGTTGATAGCACGGTCGTGATAGTCCCGTTGTTATCAAAGGTCATATCTACAAGAGGTACGTAATCACATAATCTCTTAGTTTTCCGACATAGATTTTATGTGAATTAATTCAACATGCATGATGATAAAATTGTTGTTGGAATTATTATTTGAATTAATTAGGATTAATTCATGCTAGTAATAATTGAATTTAAATTCGTATTTAATTATCATCCCGAATAGATTTCGGGCACCCCTATTTTCCCAACAGGGGAGAGGTCTTGAAGTGTGTGGGAGAGGGGACTAATAACTTATTTTTTGGGGGCTTAGATGTGTGGGGGAGGGTAAGGATATAGCTTTCTGGAGTGATACGTGGGCTGGGGAGGGGTTACTAAAAGATAGATTCAGTAAGTTGTTTAGGTTGAACCAATGCAAAGAGTCGAAGGTAGGTGAGATAGGTGAGTGGAGGGAGTGAGGATGGATATGGAATTGGTCTTGGAGAAGAGAGCTGAATAATAGGGATATTGAATTGCTTAACAATCTTTGTGATGTGATCAGTAGGTACACGCCGAGGCAAGGGGAACCAGATTCTTGGCGTTGGAACAAAGCGGGCAGCGGTCTCTATAATGTAAGAGAAGCATACGATTGGCGAATCAAGCAGAAGACTGGAGGAAATATGGAGCAAAAGAAGGAGTACACTGTGATTTGGAAATGCGGAGCGCCTCCAAAGGTTCGAGTGCATGCTTGGAAGGTATTAAAAGAAAGATTACCGACGATGGAGTTACTACAACGCAGAAATATTATTCCAGCTTCGGTCAACAATTTGTGTGTATTTTGCAACATTGAGCTCGAAACGGTTAGACATGTATTTTTTTAGTGTCATGTTTCTCATATTTTCTGGATGCTATGCGCAAATTGGGTAGGTGTGAAAATGGCGCTCCTTTATGCCCATTTTCTAATCTATCCCAATTCCGTGGATTGCGGAAAGGAAAAATGAGAAAAAAAAAATGGTAACGTGCTTTTGGGCTTGCGGTGTGTGGCTACTTTGGAAAAAAAAGAAATGGGTGTTTATTCAGAGGAGAGCAATTTGTAATTGAAGAGGTTTTCAAAGAAATCAAAATTCACTGCTGGAATTGGTTTCAACAAGATGCGAACTGGAGGAAGGAAGAGACGTATGCAGAATGGGATTACAAACCTTTTCTGCTTTTGAAATCTGGTTGAATTATTAGATGGCTTGTACTTGAGAGGTCTATTGTTTTTCTGCAATGAAAGGTTGTGCGCTGTAAAGTAAGGTGTAACTCACACCTAGTTCATTCCTTGTAAACTTTTTACATGAATGAAGATTTTATTTCCTGATAAAAAAAACATCAATTGCCCTGTATAAATTTATATGTATTTAAAAACAAAATTAATTATTTAATTAAAATATATTAATTTATTAGTATTAATTATTTTTACTAAAAAAAATATTAATAGTGTTCAATTATGCCATAGATTGGTGCTTATTGAGAATTTGAACTTGCATTCTTCTTCCTTCCCATTCTATCCCTTCGAAATTCCATGCCAAATTCGGTGCTAGGGTGAGCATTCGGTTATTCGGTCACCGAACCGAATTGAATAATAAAAATCGAATTAACCGAAAAGTCTTTTGCCGATAACCAAAACTGAATCGAATAGCACTAAAACCGAATTTCAACCAAATCGAAATATTTCGGTTCGGTTATTAACCGAATTATACTATGTGCTATTTTTTTGGATTTTTTAGACATTTTGGGTCCAAATAATAAAAAAAAAAATCTGATAAAAGTCTATAAAATAACAATAACTGTTCATAAATCATTTATAAAAGTATATTAACATCCTAATAAACTAAAAGTCCATAAAAAATTAAAAATAACATCAAAAAATTAATCAAATACTAAAATAATATAATAATTCAATATTCATACTCCAAAATAGATTAATATGTGATTGATATATTGACTTGATAATATTTATTTTAATTTTAAATATATTATTATAATAATTATTAATTAAATTCGATTTTCGGTTATTTTGGTTATTTTCATAAAAAACCGAAACCGAACCGAAATACTGAAATTTTAAATTTTATAAACCGTAACCGAACTGAATAACCGAACCGAATTGTAAATTTTGGTACGGTTCGATCGGTTTTAACCAATTAGTGCTCACCCCTATTCGGTGCTTAAGAAGTTAAGCTAACAAATCAACGTTAGCAATTTAACCAAGTATATACAGGCAAAACTACAGAAGCTAAGTGAATCTGGTCCTTTGCTCCAAAGCCAAGATTTGGACAATCTTCTTTTCTTGAAAGTTGAAGCATGGTACTAAATATTCACACATTAAAATGTTGAAAGAGTTTAATAAACCCGACTACCTGAGCACCAGACAACGTAGAGAAGCTGAGAAAGGCAAAGACAATCATACAAACACGATAACAAATGGAAAAACGAAGCATGTGTTCAAACATCGTAAAGTGCCTGAATTTGTTTCAAGGCGACGTAAGTGCAAATCACGTCCGCAGCTTCAAAGTTCCAGACCAGAATATCATATACGGAGAGATCATTCTCCAGTTTCTCCCAGGAAAATCTAAGCCCAGAAAACCAGCTTCAGTTCAGCTACACAGTGCTTCCAATGTCGATACAGGTGAGGCCTAATTCTTGTACGGCATCATCAATATCCACGTACCATATCATTTATGAATTATCATGCCTCATTTTATTTATGGTGTCTTTTGTCTCTCAGACACTGGAAAAGGAACAGTAACTCAGAAAGTTCTCCTAAAACATGGAAACATCAATAAGGGCATGCAAAATGAGCATGGGGCTCAAGTTATGAGGTACCAACTAGAGTTCAAACTTGAGCCAGATTTTGGAACTCCGGGGGCTCTTGTAATAAAAAACGAGCTCAAACACAAATATTTTCTTCAATCCGCGTCTTTCCTAGTTTACAACAACCAGATAGTTCATTTTGAATGCAACTCTTGGATTTATCCCGTTCATTTAACCAAGCAAGATCGGATCTTTTTCTCAAACACTGTGAGTTAGCACTAGATTTTGCTTTTGAGTATGAGAATGAATCAAAGAATTTAACAGATGTAATTAACATGTTTTTCCTGTTTAGTGTCATCTCCCAAAACAAACACCAGTTGGATTGCTGGAACTCAGGAATGACGAGCTTACCAGATTGAGAGGAGATGGAACTGGAGAAAGGTGTGAGTGGGATCGAATCTATGATTATGATTACTACAATGACCTTGGCAATCCAGAATATGCAACTAGACCCGTTTTAGGTGGCTCTGCGTCGTTTCCATATCCACGTAGATTGAGGACCGGTCACCCTCCTAGAACTTATGGTACTGCCTAAAATTCTGCACAACTGTATCATGTTCATTAATCTTGTTTTCAGAAATGAAATAAATGAGCTAATCATGCAAAAAAATGAACAGATATGCGTACTGGGAGCTGGCCTAGAGTATGGTTCAACAGGGATTTGTATGTTCCTCCAGACGAGCGATTCAGCCAAAAGAAACTATCAGAATTCACATCGAATGTAGTCCGAGCTGCAATGCGTTTTGTGATGCCTGAAACAAGATCAATTGTCAATAAAGAATCCAGCAATTTCGAGTCATTTGATCAGATTCATAGGCTGTTCTCTGGTGATAGAGGCCACTCAGTTGATAAAAAGTTGGTGAAACTATTGAAACAAGAATTGCCAGATGGTCTGTTTAAGAAAGTTAAACAAGTAATGGATGAAAAACCTGTCGAGTTTCCACTGCCTCAAATTGCAGCAGGTAATGAAGGAGAACTTGATGGTAGGACAGTTTGTGAGTTTTTCTCATCTTTTCTGTTTGATAAGAAAAAATGGTTCTTTTGTTGTTGCATGTTTCAGGGAATGAGTTTGCATGGATGGATGACGATGAGTTTGGACGACAGATGCTTGCTGGAACTAATCCAACAGTAATTTCATGTTTACAGGTACACCAAAAGCTTCTGATTCAGAAATGAAAAACACACTTGTTTTGCCTTACTGAATCATTCTTCAAACAGAGTTTCCCACCAAAAGGCGAAAATGGAGTGAAGAGTTCGATAAAAAAATCAGACATAGAGCATAAACTTGATGGCCTATCAATTAGAGAGGTAGAAACCTGTTTTAGGTTCCACACTCAGAATGAAAACCCTGGTATTGACACAATTTTCAATCTTCAACCACAATGCAGGCAATGGACCAGTGGAGAATCTTCAAACTAGATCACCATGATTATCTGATGCCATTCTTGAGAAGAATCAACACAGAAAATGGTGTATTTGCTTATGCATCTCGTACAATACTGTTCTTGAGAGACGATTCCACACTAAAGCCACTTGTCATAGAACTGAGCTGTCCCGGCCCTTCACCTGATGAGGAGATCAACAGAGTGTTCCTTCCATCACCTGACGGGACAGAGGCTGCCCTCTGGCAACTTGCAAAAGCTCATGTAGCAGCCAATGATTCGTGTTACCATCAGCTTATCAACCACTGGTGAGTCAAGAAATGATTGTGCTGGTTGATTCATCTCTAGTTCAAGTATTTTATACTTGTTCTGATTTCTTGTAGGCTGAAAACACATGCAGTAGTTGAGCCCTTCATCATTGCCACCAAAAGAAGATTGAGTGTTATGCACCCGATTCAGTGGCTACTCAATCCACATTTCAAAGACACAATACAAGTAAATGCACTAGCACGGAGTATGTTACTAAATGCTGGAGGGATTCTTGAAACGACGCTGTTTAGTGGAGAAGTCTCAATGGAGCTATCCTCGTCTCTCTACAAAAAGTGGAGATTTGACGAACAAAGCCTCCCTGCTGACCTGGTCAAACGGTATTCCCTACTTTGAATCTTTAGTCCTTTCCTAACCACCTCCTGTCTTACCTATGAAACCATAATGCAGAGGTATGGCTTTTTACAACCCGAATCAGCCAGAAAACATCGAGCTTGTCATTGAAGACTACCCGTATGGTGCAGATGGGCTCGATATCTGGATATCCATAAAAAACTGGGTAACAGGATTCTGCTCGTACTTTTATCAAGACGATGATTCCTTAAGGTCCGATGATGAGATCAAAGAGTGGTGGTCGGAGATCAGATACATCGGTCATGGTGATAAACACAACGAAACATGGTGGTATGCCATCACAACTCGGGCACATCTAATCGAGACTCTTACGACTTTAATATGGATTGTCTCAGCTCTTCATGCTGCTGTAAGCTTAGGACAATACGACTACGCTGGCTATCCACTGAACCGGCCAACAGCATGTAGAAAACCTATTCCAAGTGAAGGGACAATGGAGTTTGCTGAGTTCCTCAGGGATCCTGACAAATATTTTTTTAGCATGTTGCCTGAGAAGTTTGAGATGACTCTTGGAATAGCAGTGGTTGATGTTCTGTCAAAGCGTACAGCTGACGAGAAGCGCCTAGGACAGCAGTCATCATTGGAGTGGATAGATGATGAAGAGATCCATAAAATGTTCAAGCTGTTTGGAGATGAACTTGGAGAAGTGAAGGAAAGAATCAGAAGCAGAAACCAAGATCCTAAGCTGAAGAACAGACAAGGGAAATGCGGTATACAGTATGACGTTTTGTGTCCTGAGACATCAAGTGATGGGAACCTGAGAGGTGGAATTCCCAACAGCACATTCATGTAATTATCTTGATGATGGATCTTGCTGCAGAATGAAATATTCACAAAATAGCAGTTAATGTATTCCAACAGGAAACAAATATTTAAAGAAATATATCAATTTATTCACATTTAACAGCATTGTTTGCAAACAGATCCCATTTCTATAATTGAACTCGTCTCAAAAAATTTCAATAAAATACAATTCTTAGTTCTGAAGCATATGATCAGTGATACTGCACTTTTGGCCTGAAACTGCTAAGATTCTAGTGAAGAATTACAGTGTAGGCTCTTTACTTGTATCCATCAGCATCCAGCAGCAGAGACCCCCACAAGTGAATGGAACTGAGAAATAACGTTCTTTAACTGAAAATCTACAATGTTAGTCGATGTTCCACAGTTTAAGGGGTTATTTCTGCTGCTAAAAGGGATGCCATGGCTCCCAAGAAATTCATTGACTGGAGATCTTTAAGAAATGCATCTAAACCCCTCTGCAGTGCGTAGAATGGGCTAATCAGGTAAACAAGACCCTCTCAGAGAGAGAACATTAAATTGATGAATGTTAAAGTTCATCCAGGTTAATTATATCATCACTGTTCCAGCATATAACTGATTGCTCTTTCTGCGGTCTGACTCCAGAAAGTATTTCAGTTTCATCCATGGCTTGTTCTAAGTTCTCTGCTAAATCTGGTTTCCATAAACCTAATTCGCAAACTCTTTTGTACGTCTCGTAGCCAGCAGCTTTCAGACCTTCTGAGATCATATTTTTCAGCTTATCAGAAGAAATTCCTCCAGAATCCATTATTCTCAGGAAACTTTCAGAGTAACCAGGAGTCCAGAAAACAACTACAGCACATGTTCTGTCCACCATCTTAACATCAAATTCTTCAGAAAAAACATCATGTGAATCACACAGAAGATTTTTCAGATTGCGAGCAGATGTTCCACTTTGAAACCCCCACAGGAATATCAAGTTTTCAGTGCTAACAGTCCTACTGTTGCCTGTCCAAATCCTAACGTTTTCTTCAATGGGGTCCGTGGAATTACTAGAACTAGAACTAAACGAATTGGAGAAGCGTTGAAGAGAAGAAGGCAACTGGCCATGATCACCTTGAGGAACCTCTAAAGATATTTTCAATATGGAGCATAATTTAGCAAACAACTGACACACTCTCAGAACATTATGCCCATGAAGATTGACTTGGTCGGTCTCTGTCGAAATGGAAGTTATCATAAATTAGTTAACACTTAAACAGTAAGACATAAATATTACTAGACTCATCAAGTCCATGAGAATAAGGACAAGTGGCTCATGAGAAATATTCACCATGCATGCATCATATAAGCACATTTGTAAAAAGGGAGCCTAGATGGATACTACAAATATCTAATTTCCATAATTTAGCATATAAATAGAAGGAAAAGGAAAATTATTGGGCTAGAAGTCTCGGTTCGATTCTAAATGAGGAGATCTGATAAACTTGAGTACTTACCTTGATTAGAAATGTCCATGTATACCGGCGCAAAAAACCTTGTATCTAAGTATGAAATAGCCGCTGACAAGTTATTTGTTTTATCAAATGGTCCAATCTCCTTCATAAGATGGTTGACGTCAAGTATGTGTGGAAAGACCAAATGCAACGAACTTATGAATTCATCCATAGTTGGAGGAAGTGGAGCTAGGAATTTTGAGTGTATAAAAGCAAAATCTGAACAAAAGAACATAATGCACTGTATCAACACCAAAAATTGGAGGTCACAATTTTGAGATGACTAGAACAATTTTAAAGAAGAGACAGACCATTAAGTAAGTTGTGCACAACAACAGGTCTCCCAGAAGTAGAAATCAAGTCTATCACCTCTCGAAAGCCACGAGTAAGTCTCCTTTGCTCATCTTCCTTGTCTTGAATTTCCTTCTGTATAATGATCTTAAAAGGTCAGAAATCTAGTTGAGTCAATGCATATTTATAATAATCAGGAACATTGGTTCACTATATACCACAAGAAGGTTCTTGTCTTCTTCTGAACTTGCTAAAACAACTCTAACTGTGTGTACTCCTTCTTTTCCGGGACCTTGCAGTGGTACAATGTTAACAAGCTCTCTTAAAGCCTGAAGCTCACTCAACAATTAAAAACACAGAAAAATAAGCATCACTTCTATTGTGTAAAAATTATTAGTACTCAATGCAAGTAAACTCACCTCTACTACAAGCTGCACTTGACGTTCGCTGCAGATATCTATAGTCAAGGATGGTCTGGAACCATAAACTTCAAATTTTGATAGCATGTTTCTCAATGAAGTTATGTAAGAATCTTCAACTGTCAAATGAATACATTACAGCATAAAATGTAAACATGAAAATGGTACGATTAGTTAACACTTTCCTCACCCTCAATTTTATTTGTATCTGCACAAGACTTCATCCAGTTCTTAACTCGAGTTTTGATCCTTTCCATAAATATAGTATCAGCAACTGAATAGACTGAAGACGATTGCAATGTGCAGCTATTAAGTAACAACTGTCCAGTTTGAACTTTTGCAGCTGATTCTTGTGTTCTGGACAGGTATGATATGCCTATCAAATGAAAATGAAACACATCCAGGTCCAGAATAAATACAGTAGGAAATAACAGGAAAACACTAAAGAAACAATCTAGTGTAGAACCGATCGCATACCATTGTATATGCAAGCATTAAAATCAAAACCTTCTCGTGCCATAGAGGTCAGATGTGATGATTGACATGTAAAACTATAAGACGGCATTCCAACTCTCAGCTCATCCCTGGGGAACAACTGGAAGTTATACCTGCACAAGTGACAGTACTGAAATGTGTTACATATCACAACAGAAAGTCATCAGTTGAATAACAAGGCCAGTGCGCCTCTGTGAATTCTATGGATGGTTGAAATAATTTGGTCTATTTCAAACCTGTACATCTCAATCAATTAATTCACATGTATCCTTATGATTTGGAAATTTTAAGAACCACATTTCAATCTAAAAATTCCACAGTAGGGACAAAAAAGAATTGTCGATATGAATGACGGTGTACCTAGTACCTACACTCTGAAAAAGCTCAATTCATGTGTTTGTATAAGTCCCTTGAACTTAAGGCACACTCCATTTTAATCAAATTTAGACCAGCAAAATCTGTATTGTTTTCATATGTATTCAGGCCCATTATAATACGAGTTCACATAAAAAGGCTAGTTTATCAAAGTTCAGGAGAGGTGTGGCTATAAAAGTTCATGCCTGTTTGCAACTTTTCAGAGTAGTTATCTTAAAGCTGGTAACTATCCTGCCACTTCCTAATACTCTGTACCAAGCATGATGGTACTAGAGAAATATGACCACTTTCATGAAGCAATTTATGGATTGACTCAAAGCCAATATCCAACAGCAATCTGCTAGCAGCATGGTGATGAACACAAACAGGCTTGTTCTCTTTTGATATCACCACCCTCCTTATCCAAAATACTGATGGCTTCACAACTTTCCAAGCTTTCTATGGATTGACTAAGATACTACTGAAAATTGCCTGGATATTTTGACAACTAAAATGCCTTCTCAACGGCTTAGCTTCAACTTCACGGCATTTGCTAACTAAAGAACTATTTCTCATTATTCTATCATTTTTCTATTAAAAAATCGTATTTAGTAAAACGTTCAATCTAAGTATTTTATCTACTTCACGAATATCCTTAAGCATTTTCCTTTCTCCGAATAGTACATCAAACTTAAGTCATTTCCACTCAAGGGCTATAAAATTAGCAACAAAACCATATGTACGAATCAACGCAGGTTAAATCAACCCTAACAAAGATCTCTGGACAAAATGAAGGCTTACGGATGCGCAATGAGCTTAGAAGCTTTCACTGAGAAAGGACAGACCGAGAACTTGAGAATCTGAAACCGCTCGGCAGCGCGTTTAGCCTTGAAATAAGCCGTCTCAGTCATATCAATGGGGAGGATCCTTTGCCAAGGCGCGGAGTAGCTGCCGGTTTTCTGCAACGAAACCGCTATGTAATCGGAATTAAATATGCAGCCTTTGAAGTCTGCTAAAGCCTCGGAGAAATTAGATTTTGTCACATGTTTTACGGGCCACTGGCTGCCGCGACGGCGGCCGGCGGCAGTTTGAGAGCAGAGAAACCGTTTGAAATACATTTTGCGGAGAATGCAAGCATTTTTCATATTTGTATGTGCATATATTTCAAGTCTTATTTAGGCATAATGTATTCAAAATACCCTAAAGTACGATTAAGTTTTATAGGAAAATAATTCCCTTCCACTACTCAAACTCCAAAATCCTCTAAACAAATTCCATAATTTTAAAAATAAAAATAGACATAAATAAAATAACTAAGTTATTCTTATATATATATATATATATATATATATATATATATATATATATATGGAATGAATTATACTCTAAATTTATATTGATTTCGACTTTATTGCTTTAAGTTATTTAATTTCAAAATTAGTATTTTAACTTTTAATTGATCAATTCTTTTTCTTAAATTTTGTAAACCCTAAAAATATCTAAAAAATATGTTTAAAAATATATTAAATATTTAAATGATCAAATTAAAATGAAATTAAAAAATCCTTAAAAATTTTGGAAAACAAAAGAAAGTAAATCAACTAAATCTTCAAAATAATTTAAATAAAACAAATCCATTTTTTTAAAAAAAAATTAAAAAATAGTTAAAAAGGTCAATTAAATATTAAAAAATAACTAAATTAAGAAAATTATTTAAAAAATCTTAAAAATTCATTCGAAGCAAAATAAAAATAAAATTTTAATTAATTATTTAGTTTAATTATTTACGACAATTTAATTAACATTTATATAATATTTTTGTGATTTTATTTATCTTTCGCCTTTTTCTTTTTGAATATTTTTTATTTTTTTATTATATTTTAAATTTATTTTGTTTAGATTTAAATATTTTTCTTATATTTATGTAGTTATTTTATTTTTCAAATTTTCATTTTAATTGATTTTTTAATTATTTTTTAGGTTTTTTTGTTATTTATTTTTTGTCAAATTTTGTTTAGGTTTAAATGATTTTTAAAAAAAAAATTAACTAAACTTTTTTAAAAATTATTTTATTTTCTGAATTATTTAAAATAATTGTCAAAATTACTATTAATTTTTTGTTTAAATATATTATACAATTTAATTGATTATTAAAATTGTATTTATATTTATTTTATTTTTTTATATTTTTGATTATATTTATTTTGATAAATACTTATTTAGAAGATTTATTTAATTATTTATAAAAAAATAATTCAAAATATATTTAATTTTTAATATTTTTTATTTTGATTAAAACCAAAGAATATGAAAGAATAAAAAAATTAAAAGAAAGATTTTAATGAAAATATGGAATGGTGATAATTTTTAGTAAGTGATGTGGATTTAATGGAATTGTGGGAATGTTAATGGAGGAAGGATATTATAAGAATGAAATGGGGTATGTTTAGTAATATATGTTGATTTTTAAATTTTAATGGGGTATGTTTTGTAGGTGGGGTAGATTTAGAGGATTTTGGGGTTTGAATAGTGGTACTCATTATAAAATTATTTTAAAGTATCAAATATATAATTTGAATAATTTCACAGGAGTATTATTAATTTATATTTAATTTTTTTTTTCAAATATTATTATATAATAGCATCAATCCAAATTAATAATACTCCTGGTGAAATTATTGGTACTCTTAATCAAATATTCGATATTTTAATATAGTTTTATAATAAGCTTATTATAAACTATTTTCATATAATACTTTGTCAACTACATTTATTTCGAAAGACCCATGAATTATATGATGTCTTAAAAGAACATTTAAATCATCACAAGCATCCAATTTTATTAAGTTGGTTTAATATTAATCAATCAATTTCAATATTATTAAAATCAAATTTTAATATATATATTTTTTGTATATAATGGCTTGTCAAATGATCTTATAAAACAAAAATTATATAATTTATGGGTTTCTTAAAACCAGTGATGCAGAAATCCCTCTAGGCCCCCGCCTAGGCGCTAGGCGGTCATCAGCCGCCCGATTTATAGTGTAATCCGTCTAGGCAAGCAAAATTTACATTATTTTATTTTTTCCGCCTTGAGACGACGTCATTTGGATTAATTTCAATTAATTTGATAAATGTGTGTGATTGTCTAGTTGGACTATTTGCATATGAAAGTTGATATTATGTTGTTAACTTGTTACTACAAAAAAATTAGTCGTATTAAAATACTATCAAATGATTTTTTACTATATTACTGAGATATAGAGGGTAAAAATTGAATAAAATAAAAAACACTCCCAACGACTAGTCCCCACCTAGGTTGTCTAGGCGCTAGGCGTTCCAAATCCGTCCGACCAGCATTTTTCGACTTTTACACCCTTGCTTAAAACATAATTTAATTTAGGAACATTTCAAAATAAAATTTAAGAGTTCCTTTTATTTATTTGAAGGATTTTGTACATCTTCACAAATGCACACACACTTATGTATTCTATGCTATCGTGTTGTGTAGTGTCAAGAAATGTGTTAATGTGTTGTATTGACACATTAAAATAGTATTTGACACTGCACAACAGGGTACCATAGACAAAACTTGTTGGTACCAAGGGCCTTGCCACTCACACCTAGCCGATTCCTCTACACTCCTTAGTTGGGATGTAAATGAGTCAAGTTGAACGCACGATTTTCAAATTTGTTTGAAATGTTATCGAATTTTGATATTCATATTTGAACTTGTTTGATAATTAATCGAGTTGAGTTTGAACGAGCTTTGATTGCATCGAACACGAATCAAACTTGAATATTTTGACATTTTTACACATGTTTCATCTTCTTTTAGTTATTCAGCTCGTATTACAGTTGAGCTTTAGACTATTTCAAACTTAAATATATGTAAATTTGTTTTATATTTATTTCGAATCGAACTCAAACAAGTTTTTAATAGAATGGTCTTGAATTGAATATCTAATAACTTGATTTGATTTCCAGCCCTAATCTATATATGGAATGCCAAAAAAATAATACTCCCTCTCACGGTCTCATTAGTTTTAATGGTCCTATTTTTTAGAGTATTGTTATTTCTATTTTGAACATGAGAACATTAAAATTGGATAAATGGTTAAAATTTTCTGGAGAAATGTAAAATTTAAAGGATTGTATTAGAAACTCTTAGGTTGTGTTTGGATGAAAGCATTTGAGTTATGAATTTTAAATCCACAGTCGATAACACATTTAGATTGATGGGTTTTAATTCTAGTTCAAATTGAGAAAAAAATTATATATCTAGCAAAACCATGTTATTTGAAATCCATTTTAAAAAACCCTTTCATTTTAAATAACCTAGTCCAAATGCAACTTTAGATGGGTAGACGATTGAAAGATATGACAGTGTTATCTAAAAGTTTGTAGTAGTAGAGAAAAGAAGAGTGAAATTAATGTAGTTATATTAGTCTCCCTGGACATCCACAAATAAAGAGAACGATTGTCCCCAACACAAAAACATCATTATTTGGAGTTTCAACGTTATGAATACAATAAACAGGAAGTTTTGATGATCTCAGTATTCAGAAGCTCGATCACCAGCGATGATCTTAAAAACAATGGTGTACACAAATAGTTTCAGATTGATAGGCCATCGAGCCATCGTGAATAGAACTGCAACGCCTCGCGTGGTTTGTATTCTGGCACCGCGTGTCCAGCCCCCTGCTTACACAAGTACTGTATTTTCTTAATCTCTAGTTAAAGAATGTTGCATGTGTATGTACGTACCTTTATAGTGATGAAAGTGAGATTGTAATCATATCCCTGAAGGTACCTGTATAAAAACAAGAAGCCTTAATTTGAAGTGTTACATCCCAACCAAACGTGGTTTTAGAATGTAAAAGTCTTAATTTGGCTTACCCTGCAACTTGGCCATTTACAATCCATGGCCTCCATTTGTCCATGATTTTGTATCCAATCGATCTTGTCCAGGCTTCGGTTCCCGTAAACGGAATGCACATATCATGATCCCCGCTGTCACAAAACCAAACCAAAGTTAGCTCGTTATATGTTTTAGAAAGTTGATTCTATTTCAACTATTTGTTTAGAGTTCTTTAATTGACTTTTTTTCCTTCTTTGACTTGGGATATTTTGAATGAATGTTTTTTTTTTTTCATGTAGTTAAATTGCTATTGGAGAAAAAAAAGAGGAGGTTGTTGGTGATATAGGAGAATGACGGAGGAGGATCATTATAAGAAGGGTGAACAATAATCGAATTGGGTTAATGATTACATTATTTAGGTTCTCAGTTATATTTATTATCATTCCCATTTAAAAAATTCTAAACCAAGTTTCATATTAGCTACTAGCTAGGCCGTCCTACAAAGTTTTTATGGTGCTCTCAGTTTATGATCGCTGAACTACTCATTATATAGGAGAAAACTCAAAATGCTCATTTGGATTTTGATACGGGCATAATAAAAGCTGGAAAAGCCAAGATAAATATTTTTTAAGGCTTACTACTCTCTGTTTAATGATCCATTTGTCACATTCAGGAGTAATATTTTGAGATTTATAAAAGGAGGAATACTTATGTGGGATCTTATTTGTTTTGTGATGCTCATTTAGAAAAATCGTCACAAAAATATGTAGAACCATCACGTTTTATGCATATAAAAGATACCTGTATATGAGGGCTCGATAACCCCGTGATGTAAGGTCCTTGTGATATTTGATCATGTTTCCCGCATCATGATAAAACTTAATTTTATCTGTGCACAAATCCCACTTGCCAATTACATTTCCCTGTTACAAATGTATATGACATCAATTAATTTAATTTATATACTCTTTAAAACTAGGGAGGGATATTAATTAAACTCACACTTTCAGCATGGATTGCTTGCCTAACTTCTTCATTGGTCAGCCATGCAGTTGCAACTTCATCACTCTACAAGTCCAATCCACAACACATAAAAAACATAGGAATCGTGTTGGTAAGTTTGTTAGTAATAGTATTAGTTACTTACAGTACACGGGAGGCCTCCAGTTTTAACTTCGGGCCACGATGGGACGTACCCATCTTGTACGGGAGCTCTAAGAGGCCAGGCACGGCCAAACATTCTCTTTCTAACGGGTAGAGGCCTTTCCGTCTCGCCTAATCTTCTAAAACTTTGCGGTAAGTGCATGTTTTCAAGTTGAATTTTATAATTATCCGGCGCGTGATAGCATGGCTCGAGAACGTCGTACTTGTTTAGGCCCTCCAGTACCTAGAATGACTCGAAAATGTAGCGTCACAAAGTTGTGAAATTTAACTAGAACTAGAATGTGACTTAATCTTACTTTATTGACTTCTTCAAGCTTGTTTTTACAACTGTCACTCTCTGTGTTGTAGTACTTACCATTGCATTCAACACTGGCTGACTGCAAAGTGAGCAGGAATTAGATTTGAGAGAGAATATTACATGGATATATATAGAATTTTTCTGTTACAAAACGATTCTAACTTAAAATAAAACCAACATATATAATATACCTGAAATAGTTCTTCCGATATAAGACCCATTCCATGTGCAAACGGTACAAGAGAGTTCCCATCAAACTCCATATCAGTAGCTCCATTTCCCACCAGGTACCCCTATATGAAATTTCACCATTTTATTACTGCAACATACAACAAAGAATTGTTCCTACTGGTTCACAACTATCACTTTATAATAATCAACCAATATATTTTAGTGAAACAACTAATTCTGATTAAAAGTACACACAGTATGCAAGCCAATTGAGCAGTGAAACAGATTTACACAATAAAATTATGACATGTAATCATGCGTACCTTAAGATTAAGAATAGGCTCCACACCTGCATCATTTCCTACAAAATCACCATAATAATTAATACATACTATTAAAATCATGCTAAACTGTGATCATTCAACATATCCTTACCTTGAGCCACGGCATAAGCCAGAGTCGGGACGTAAACTCCAGCATACGATTGTCCAGCTATGTAAAACGGATTGGATTGAAATTCCGAGAAGAGCTCAAACCACTAACGAGGCAAGACATAGTGTTAACTTTAACCCAAACAAACATAGGAAATTATAAACTTATAGTAGGAAATAATTTGCACCTTGAGGAGAAATATATATGAATCAGAAGCTGTGGTTAAGTCTCCTGTGGTGTAATCAGATTTATTTCCAGAGTAGGAGAATCCAACACCAGCAGGGGAATCTAGATATATAACACTAGATACCTACGTACAATATTCATAGTCAATTTAAATGAGATTTTCTGTTACATAACGATGAACCCTTAATTTATTAATAACCTTGGACCAACTGTATGGATTTAGGTGTAAGGTGGGAAGGGTTCCGGGTTCTTTTCCTGCTTCAAAATTGAAGGGACCTGCAAAGAATGTAAATAAAATTATTGTTATCCACCAATTCATGGCTAACATAAAAGGCAAAATTGAAATCATTAGTGTTTTAGTTGCAGAAATATGAAAGACATCATTCTTGTGTATGAATAATAAAGCTCAAGGAAACACACAAAAATCACATCTTCATATTTTGAATTGCCAAACACAAAACTTACCTCAGAATCAATAAAATATTATCATTTTGTCCTTGTACATTATAAAAATAATCGCATCTCTCACTGATTCAACCTCAAAATTACTCCCCAAAAAGCCACACTTTTCAATGCCTATGGAATAATATAGAAAAACTTTTTTTCAAAACCTGTCACAGCTTTTGGGGGAAAAAAAAATTGCTTTTGAAAACAGTTTTTAGAGTTCTAAAATCTAAACCACGCTCTACTTAAGTCTTGTGGTATAGCAGTCCAACTCAATAATTGAAAAAGGAAATAGAAGAGTTGAATTTCTCTATCGTGAATGATATTTCCAACACATTAAGTACATGCCATGCTATAATATAGTGTATAGTTTCAATCTAAATGGGACGAACCTCATAAAATAAAATAAAATCTAAATATAAAATGTAAAGAAAAAAAAAGCCAATATTAATGAGGCTAATATTACCATGTTCATAAACAAAGGCATCAAAGCTAGAGCAGCCTGGACCACCATTAAGCCAGAGAACAACTGGGTCCGTGGATGGATTCTTTTCTGACTCAACAAAATAATAGTATAGTTTCTTTCCATAACTCCCATATAAGCTCACATACCTGTTTCCAAAATTAGATATAATGAATTAAAACCGTACTCAGAACAATTAAAAAAGAAAGAAAGAAATTGAAGATAAATGTGATACCCAGAGTAGTGTTTGGAAGGAAAAGTGGCATGAAAACCAGGGACGGATTTAACGAGAGCAGGTTCAGGTGCTGATGAAGCTATTTCGAAGGTCAACACAAACAGGACGAGTGTTAGGTAGGAGAAGCAGCCATTACTTCTCATGTTTAACAATTAAACTAGACTAGATTGTAAAAATATTTCCTCGAGTAAAGTTTGTAATGTAAGAGAGAGAATATTTCTATTTTTTAATTGTTGCATTATTTAATTTTTTTATCATAGTTTCTGTACGTGTGGAAGTGTGGAGTTTTCAAAAGCTCCTCAATGTCACGTGGTTGGGGTTTTAAATTATTAATAGTATCGGTAGTGAAATAATTCTTTTAGTTATTATATATTTTTTCAGTAAAAATTGTTAATTTTTTTAATTAAATTGCATAGTACTGGTACACAACAATCTGCTCTTTAAATATTGTTTTATCTTATCAAAATTTCAAAAGATTTTCTTTCTGAACTCTTTCATTCTTTGAAGTATATAAATATTTATAACAAATGAAATATTTTATAAGGAGTCTTAATTTAAAAATAAAAAATATATATTTTACATAAAAATGTCATACCTGATACTCTTTCCGTTTAATTATAAAATTTTCATAATTTTTATTTTTTTTATTTAAAAAATATATATTTATTTATAAATATATGGTGGACCACAAACTGACTTTTATAAATTAATAGAAAGTTGTGAAAAATAAATGATACTCCCTCCGTTCCAATTTTACTTTCGCATATAGAAGTTGCACATTTTTTTTAAGAAAAAAAGAGAGAACACAAGTATGAAGTTTAATAAAATAATGATAACTTTATATTTTATTAACTCTTGTAAAAGAGAATTGCTTCTATTTTTTGGTGTGAAAGTAACTGTGAGACATCCAAATAAGACAAGTGTGAAAGTAATCGGGGGATGGAGGGAGTAGTTGTTTAAAAAATATTTGTATATTGATACAGCGTTATTTTTGTTCTTTATGAAATGATACACTTATTGTCGTATGTCCAAAAAATGAAAGTGATAAACTTATAATGGGACAAGAAGGGTAAAATTAAATACATCTAAATAAACACAAATTCTACTAAGAACAAATTTTATAGTATTAATTTATATTATTACATTTACTCACCGATACCATTAGATTTATAAATTAGAATCGTAGTATAAATATTATGATATCAGTGAATGCATGTAATAGTGTCGATAAATGCGTGTAATGTACTAATTTTATATTATGAACAAGTTTCACATCACAACTACTCCTAAATAAATTAACACAATTTTAGCATTCACTTGGATTTTAACCTTAATTTTAATTTTTTTTCAAAATACACACTAACACGCCAAACTATATTTTTTTTAACAATTATGATATTACTGATTACTTCTTGGAGTATTACTAATTATTTATTAAAGTATTACTAATTTCCATTAAATCTACTCATAAACTAATTTGAGAATAAAGCTAGGAAGAACTTATAAGTGCTTACAATTTAAGATTAAAAAAATGACCAAATCACACGCCCTTGATGAAGAAATAACATACTACAATTATATCAGATAAAGTACATAAAACATATAGTTTTAATCATTGTTAATGATGATTATTTTTTGTTCCTCCTTCTTTTCCTCCCACATCTCGATTGAACTATTGTTGCTATTCTCCTCCATCTCAGAACTTTCCTGGCTATTATCCTCCTGCCTTCCACAGCTTTCTTGCACTGATTCCCGATCGAAATGTCATTCTTGATTTTCCCTCATCTCAAAACTTGGACGAAGTGGGGTAAAATGAATTGTCTCTGACTGAGCCCACTCACAGTATAACATCGAAGTAAAGCATGGAAAGCACAAATGACCATGTTTATCAAACACATAATCAAGCATGTCCAGGGATACATATAACCAGGTAGATGGCATGGTATCAAGAAGCAAGTGACAATAATAATCATCATTCATATGGTGTCCATTCATTAATGCGTGTCTGTATTGTGATGTTATTTCTCCAACATGAGCTCCTAAATCCTCAACCTCGGTTCTACCAGTTTCACGTACTTGCTCCAATCTTTTAATGTTCTGTCTTCTAATGTCATCATCCATTTCTGATTACTCAACACATTTTATTGGTTAGTTCAATCAACAATATAATACAATTTAAATAACTACACAAACTTTCAAATAATCGATCACAATTTTAAATAAATAACATAATTTAAGCATTTATGAAATATTTACCCGATCCTGTCGTGGAGAATGATCTCGGTGCGGTTGTTTCTTTTAAATTTTAAAACACACACTTTTTTTTATAATTCTTTAGCAGGCGAACCTGCTCTGATACCACCTGTAACGTCCCCACTTAAAATAGTACGAAAAATATGATGTGGCACAAGTAGGAACGCTACTAAAATAGTACTTTGTATTAAAATATACACACGCCACACATCTACACAACGGAAGTAGTAAATAAGTATGACCGTAGTTTAAGTTACAATCCAAAATTCAAAATATTGTTCTTAAAACATAAAGTTTTTAAGAAGACTCCACAGCCCGTCGAGTTCATTCGCCCACGTCAGAATCCACAGCATCTGTAAAAATTTAAAAGTGGAAGGGATAAGTGTTTGTAAACACTTAGTGGGAAATCTCTTGTTAATTGCACAAACTAAACATCAATTGTTTATAACATGTGAGCCCCCGGAATTTCACCGGGTATCTCCTTGGGTGGCGCGACCAACCCGTGGTGCCGGAGCGACCGGACCATCTCATTTGTCAACATATAGTTGGACTATCTCAGGGGCCAGTCGATAGCGGGCCAGACTCAAAATATTTAACATTCAACATTTAATAAGTGCAATTAAAATAATAATAAAATATTCGGTGAAGAGTGAAGTGATTTTCCCCACCTTGCAGGTTTGTACCTGCAAGTAAAATTTTTACAATAGAAACATTGTTATTTATCCCTTCATTTTTAAATAAATCGTAAAATTCACATATTATACTCGTACGATTATAATGACTTGAATTCAAATCTCAATACATACTCAAATATTGTATACTAAAACACAAATATCAATTAAGTGTGTAAAATTATCAAATAACAAGTTATAAATAAATATCGATCATAAAAATGTAAACGGATCATTTCGAACTTTTGTTATACAAAATTTCGATTTTTGGCAGTTTATACACCTAACTTTGAAAATTCATATTAAATCATCTATACGTCCAAAAATTATAAAATTTTAACAGTAGATTCTCAATTCAATAAAGATTATCTCCATATTTTTAGATTTCTCAAACTCTTTACCAATCATCACATATTTCGTGATGAACACACTTCTATTGATTCTTGATCACTTAACTTTAAAAATTCACCATAAATCAACCATAAGTCCAATACTTCTGAAATTTTAACCATGAATTTCCAACTTCATTTAATTTATCAATATACTTTGGTTTTCTATAAAAACCTAACCGATTATCCTCAAATCATAGCAAACTTCTACTGTTCCTGTTACAGAGTCCAAAACCCTAGTTCAACTTTGAAAAATCACCACACATCGAATACTATTCCAATAGCTATGAAATTTAAAACCTAAGTTCCATCACCAGTCTTCTTTCACATATAAATTTTTCAGAATTTTCCACCAAAGGAATTGTTCAAAACGAAATTTATACAAAAGTTGATCCAGAAATTCGGTTTCATGCATACATGAAGAACTTATCATCTTAAATTCACTTTAAACTATATAATTTCATGATTTCTACTTCTAAAGCATAGATAATCAAGTAATAAACATGATTTTTTTCATAACATATGAAGAAATTGAATTAAACATTCAAAATATGAAGTAAAACATATATAACATGCAAATCACCTATCATAACTTATTTTCCTATCATTTAATTCATATTTCATGCATAATTTTCATACTAAAACTTAAATAATCACTTATTCAAGAAGAGAAACTTACTTAGAGATTGGTAGCTAAAAGAAATTCCTTCTCCTTCCTTTTCAATTTCTAAGTGTAAAAGTAGTAGTAGTATTGGTGTTAATTTTTCTTTAAACTTTTTCTTATAATTATTTTTGCATGAATGATCATGTATCTATAGTAGGGAACCAACCTTGGAGGCTACTCCATCCCCTTTTAACCGACTTTTAGGAAGGTTATGGAGTAATCTTGTAGGTTAATTTAATATACACATGTCAACTTAAGGTTAGTAGTTAATTTTGACTTTTCTTCTCTTAATTTGACCTTAATTCTTGAAGCTTCACCAATTTTCCTAATTCTTCTCTAATGGTCGAAAATTATAGAGGTTTCAAGAGAAATCTTGTATCTTGTGGTCATGACACATGTATGCTTTGAATTTAAAATAAGTAAAAATTATGATTTTTCTAAATTATTTAATAATTCTAAAGTATTTTATGGATGAAATTTACCTATACTATCTTATGTAATAAAATTAAAACTCTTCTAGGACTCTAAATAAATTACAAAGTCTATATACTAATCATAGAAAATATCGAGTAATCGATACGTAATTCGTTTTTTAAAGAAACATTCATTTTACAACTTATAACTTATGAAATAATTTACTATACTTAAGGACTACATTAATTCCTAAATTAAACACTTTAAGACATAAAATAAAGAACATATAAAAATTATAAAGTCTCAAGAATAAGCATGTATTGAGCAAATAATACGTTAATTGTAAATATCGAGTAATTTAAAACACATAAACGTGCCTTTGCATAAATTTGGATGTAAATGCGTCACATAGATTCATGAAGAATTATAAAGTATTTAGTATAGCAGATAAGGTCATGAAAACCTAGGGTATTACATACATTATCAATCAAGAATGGTAACTTAGAAGGACAGTGATTTATTTCTATGATCTTCCGTACCCTAAAACCGCTCGTTTCAAATTTTTACACCGGATAGCCAACGAGAGTAGAACTCCAATGCTTCACGCGGTTTGTATTCCGGGACAGTGTGCCCAGCTCCCTGCAAAATCGATGCCCAGAAACACAATGAAATCCCTATCGCTTTTCTTGATAAACGAATTTGTTTGTAAAAACAAAGAAAATTGTAATTGCAATTACCAGTATAGTGATAAAGGTGAGATTGTTGTCAAAACCCTGAAGATACCTGTATACAGAACAGCAAATGTGAATCGATTACTATGTTAAATTTTTCGTGTAAAAAGACTAGATTGACGGTAATTTTTCGTTTTAAAAGTGCTATTGTAAAATTTTAAAATAAAAATTGATGATATTGATTGTCACCCACCCTGCAACTTGGTGATCGAGCATCCAAGGCCTCCACTCGTCTATGGTTTTATATCCGATAGATCTTGTCCAGGCTTGGGTTCCCGTATATGGAACACACATATCATGATCCCCGCTGCCACAAAACAAAACAAACATTTGAGCCCATTCTTAAGTTAGAACATGAAGATATATCGGAAATAATAATTGTTAAGTCTCATTTTTCAATCTAAAAACTGCAATTATATATGACGGACTCATACATGAGACGAATCTCATTTACTCTATTAAATGACACGTGGGCTTATGGAGCCCCATTTTGATCATATTTTAGAGAATATGATTCAAATACCAAAGTGAAGCACCATCTTGTGTATGAGATTCTCACATACAAGAATCCCTCATTTTATATTAGGGTGGGGCTATTCACACCCAAATTTACGCTCTAATTTGGCCAAATATACTTAAAAAGGTCACGAGAAATGTTTTCATGCTTTATAAATGTTACATCTTTCAAATTAAGGTCGTTATTTCTTATAATTTCTGATCTAGAAAATGATATTAAAGTCTAGGTTTATTTATTTTATTTTCAAGATCGGAGATTAGACGAAAAACGAGCTTAAAGTGAAGGATATAGCATTCATAAAGCATGTGGGTATGTTTGAAGATATAAAGTCATATAAGAAGTACCTTTTACTTTATGAGTAAGTTTGACCCGAGATGGTGTGTGTTAAAATGAAATTAGTCATGCAAGGAGTATTTTTTACTTTTATGAGTGTGCTTGACTAAGTTGGAGTATTTCTTACTTTTATAGAGCGTGTTTAACTAATTTGGAGTATTTCTTACTTTTATGAGTGTGTTTGACTAAGTTGGCGTTTGATTAAAAGAAATTTGGCTGGGAACAACCCATCCATACATTATATATAATATTCTTGCAAAAATTACGTAATTTTAAGGCTGCAGATGTTGGATGTACCTGTATATGAGGGCTCGATACCCTCGTGATGTGAGGTTCTTGTGATATTTGATCATGCTCCCAGCATCACTATAAAATTCAATTCTGTCCGTGCACAGCTCCCACTTAATAGATGCATTTTCCTGATACAGAAAAAAATTTAGTTCACTACACACAAACTGAAACTTTACGAGAAAATATAAAATCTTACACTGTCAGCATGAATTGCTTTCCTAACTTCTTCATTGTTCAGCCATGCGCTTGCAACTTCATCATTCTACATATTTTGTCAGAGCACTATTATTGTAAGGACATCATCATGCAAAAATTTGAGTACTGGTGGGTTTCTTATGGAGACCTCACCTGCATAAACTAGTTCTACCACAGTGTACAAATGTTGGTGTTTGGCTCCATAAGAAACACACACACACATATATATATAGAGAGAGAGAGCAGGAAGTTTGTATTAGTTACCGTGCAAGGAACATTTTCTTCACCCAGAAGTTCTGGCCAGGATGGGATGTATCCTTCCCGTACAGGAGCTCTAAAAGGCCATGCACGGCCAAACATTCTTTTTCTAACAGGTAAAGGCCTTTCGGTCTCGCCTAATCTCCTAAAGCTTTGAGGCAACTTCAGGTTCTCGGGTTGAATTATACTTGATGGGGCATGATAGCATGGCTCAAGAATGTCGTATATGTTTAGATCCTTGATAAGCTGAAACCACCCAAATTTAAATTATTGTAAAAGGATATATATTTCACAAAATTTTGGAATATCGTTAGTAAATATATCATACTTCATCGACTTTTGCCAGCTTGTTTTCACAATTCTCGCCCATAGGATTGTAATAGTTACCATGGCATTCCGTATTAATTCCCTGCAAGGTGAAGAGCAAAGTATGAGAACATTGTAGAAGAAAGACACTGAGTTCCTTCAAAATTCAACTCTCATTCTCCAATATTTTCGGACATCAAACATTGAAGAATCTAATTCTTTCCTAACCATCATCACAGATCATATCAGTTCTACTTATCACGTGTTCCCCAAAAAAAGAACAATAACAGGGCAAACCTTTTCGTCCTATCTTAACTGAAACAGCACGTTTAAATATGAATCCAGAAAAAAAAGACATAAAACAAGGAAATAGAACCAGATACCTCATAAAGTTCATCCGATATAAGGCCCATCCCGTGAGTAAATGGTACAAGAGCATTACCATCAAACACGTCATCACAAACTCCATTTCCCACCAAGTACCCCTGTAATTTAAGATATTACTTGCTGCACTCAAGGGATGGAGTTTCAATAAAATGCAAATTATACCTTAAGGTTGAGGGTTGGCTTTAAACCAGCATCCAATCCTACAACATTGAACCAAATCAATTTTCACATCTTTAATACAATCACATACACACACCCATGTGGGTAAGTGTAGACAATTACCTTGGGCGACCTCATAAGCCAGAGTCGGGACATAAACTCCAGCATAAGATTCTCCGGATATGTAAAACGGATTGGACAAGAATTCCGGGTAGAGCTCAAACCACTAACAAGATCAAATATACACAGTTATTGATAATCGGAGTTGATTAAATTAAAAGGTCCTATATCATAGTCCGAAAATCAACTTTACGGGATTATGTCACCTTAAGGAGAAATGTATGGGAGTCAGTAGCAGTCTTTAGGTCCCCTGTTTTGTAATCGGATGCATTTGCTGAGTAAGATAATCCAACACCAGCAGGGGAGTCTAAGTATAGAACACTAGATACCTGGAAATGCCAAAGAGTGGCTTTCAACTTTGGAATATTGTAACTTCACAAAAATAAATTTGATGTATAGAATAATTGGTCTATAATATTAATAATCTTAACCTTGGACCAGGTATATGGATTAAGGTGTAGTGTGGGAAGGCTACCACGTGGCTTTCCTTCCTCGAAATTGAAGGGGCCTGCATATTATCGACGAATGCAAATCAAAAGAAAGTAATCTTTCTCTCTCACAAATTCTGAATAGTTCAATGCTCAAAAGCAAAATTCTTACAGCTCTATCAAACAAAATCACTGTCATTAATGCCTAACTTTTTAATAATAACGAACAATGGTCGAAATTTGAAGTTGACAGAATCAAGAATGCAACAAATAACATTCAAAAATTGGTTGTTCAACATGGGAAACTTCATGAATGAACTTTTAAAATCACCAAATAGACCAACACTGAAATAGTGATGTATTTTTTGATCATGTGTAGATATTGACAATAATATGATTTCTATTTTTGGTAAAAAAAAAAAACTGAAAATTTACAAATTACAAATTACTCAATCTTGCAGAACAACAGAAGCAAATGTAAGGCCCAAAAAAATTCAATCAAGGTCCCCACCAAACTAAGAAATCTTTACCTAATTTGAACATTCTAAGAAATCTTTACCTAATATGAACATTTTATAAAAGGCTCAAACTAATATATCCTCTTAATGACAAAATCTTAATGAAAGTACTAAGCAAGTCATATAGCATAATCCATTACATAATAATAAATTAAAAATTAACAGATCATATTACCATGCTCATAAACAAATCCATCAAAACTAGAGCACCCCGGACCACCATTAAGCCAGAGAACAACAGGGTCTGTTGATGGATTTCTTTCAGACTCCACAAAATAATAGTACAGTTTTTTCCCATGATTTTCATCTATAGTAACGTACCTGCAAAACACCACAAAAGAAAAACAAAAACTTAATGTGTCAAATCAAGAAACAATTTTAAAAAAACCAAAAAAGGGTTTGTACATTCATTCTTCCCTTACCCAGAATAGTGCTTGGAGGGAAATTTGCCATTAAACCCAGGAATCTTTGTAACAAGAGCGGCTTCAGGCGCCGATGTAGCTGGATCGAAATTAAATGCAAGTTGAATTAATATGAATGCTGAGTAGCAGAGTAGGCGATTGTTAATAATCATGTTGAGTGCGGAAAATCAGGAGAGGGTTTAATTAATGATCTCCTGATTTTCCACAACACCGAAATGGGGAGTAGCTTTTTTATCAGGGAAACAAAATCTTTGCTTCTTTGACTTGAATTTGGATTAGTGTTCCCTTACAAGGCAAGACAAAGGAAAGGAAACGGAAATGACGATATTTCAACGGATTTTGGGGTAGGCTTCGTTAAAGCCAAGTCCTACAAACAAAACTGATGCGCCATTAATGAGCTTTCTATCTTGAGGTGGATTTTTTTTTTTTTTAATTAAGATAATGTGTTGAAGTGCGGTTTTTGTCACTAGTAACACACTTGATGTGTTTACACTTTACATAAGTAATAGGTTGTTTGAAAAGTAATACTATGTCCATTCACAATTAAGGCATGTTCAATTTAAAAAAAAAAATAAGATGTATTGTATAATTATATGTTTGATCTTAATTTAATGTGCTCTCTCATCACATCACAGCTAATAGGTTGTTTGAAAAGTAATACTATCTCCATTCACAATTAAGGCATTTTCAATTTTTTTTTAAATTTAAATGTAGTGTATAATTAGATAGTATTAATTAAATCCTCTCTCTCATAACATTTTCTTCTATTATATCTTTCATTTCCACATTTTTATATATTTTTCTTCAATTTCTACATATTTTGTATTATTATAAGAGGGTAGGAAGGAGTAGTGCAAAAAATGTTAAAAACATTATTTAATTTTGAACAAAGACGTAATGCTAAAATAACACTTGTTTGTGAATGGAGTGAGTATTTTTTAAAATAAAGTTTTATTAGGATAGTTGTGGTAAGAGTTGGCTTTATATGAAAATAATTAATAATAAGTTTATCATAAAAATATTTTAAAGTATCAAATATTTGATCAAGAGTATCAAAAACCTCTTCGTGAGTATAAAAAATAGGAGTAAAATAAACAAACAATAACAATTACAATATAATACTATCAATCTTTAATATTCATGATGAGATTTTTAATACTCTTAATCAAATATTTTATACAAGCTACCTTAAATCTTGTCCCTCCTCAACTTTCCTTTGAATTTTTGCAATGAATGCGAAAAAAAAAGGGTCCTCCTTAAATTTTGTAGAAGATAAGTGGAGAGTACTCCTAATAAATTGGATTTTTTTTAAAAAAGAAATTCCATAATTATTATCTTATTAGTACAACAATCCCACAAATTACACTTAGGGGTTTAATTGAGAAAGTGTTGGAATGCAGTTTGAACTTGCCATCTTTTAACAATGCACCCACTCACACTAAAATTATATTACATTATTAGTATTTTCACTTAGTTGAGTTGTGGACTCGTGCTACCTTATCAAGTGTTGATTTAAATCATTATTACAACTCTTTCCGTTCCATAATGAATTTCGCACTTATCGTTCCACAATAATTTTCATATTCTATAATGGATATAATACTCTTCCACAATATCATTTATATTCAGATAAAACTCTTAAAAAACCCACTTTTTAATTTGAATTTTTAAATAAAAAAAGTGTGCACAACTACACATAAAATTTAATAGGGGACAGAGATTGTATTTTTTACTAGTTGAATTGAGGGGGGTGTATTGGTTGTGGAGTCTATAGAATTTTTTTAAACTTTTAAAGTCTTGAGATATTCAATTTGGATTTTCAAAAGTCTTTAAAAATCATGAGGTATTCAAAACGAATTTTAAAAGGTTTTAAAAAATATTTAGGTATTCAATGGTGTATGAATTTTAATACTATATGGATTTTTTTTTATTCTCTTCCAAAATATAAATATATTTCACTCTCTAAAATCTCTTTTAACAATCAGAGATTTCTATGGATTTTAAAAAGTATTAAAAAATCTTTAGGTATTCAACAATATATGAATTTTAATGCTCTATGGATTTTTATTGATTTTTTTTTAAATAGTGACAAGCTAACTAATTAAAAAAATTGTATTTTTAGGTAAATATTTTCTCGTGGATTTGCTAATCAACGTTAAGTTTTAGTTCCATTACGTGGTGTTCGATATCATCTAAAAGATTTTGGTGGTCAAGGTCATCACCCCAGAAATGCAAGTGAGTTATTCAATTTTCGTCATGCATCATTAAGAAATTTGATTGAGAGAATTTTTGGTGTTTTCAAATCATGATTAACAAATTTCAAAACTACACATCTATTCTCATTTCAAACACAAGCAGAGTTAGTATTGGCTTGTGCTGAATTACAAAACTTTCTTCGGAAAGAATGTCGTTCTGATGAATTTCCAGTTGAATGTGAAGAAGATCAAGATTCACCACATCTCGACATGAAAGAGGAAAATTTGGAATTGATTTCTCAAAACCAACTACAACAAAGAACGGAAGCTAATACATGGAGAACGAGTATTGCTAATGCTATGTAGAAAATGAGGTCAAGATATAACTGTTGGTGATCAAATTTAATTGATAGGATTAGTGATTGTTTTAGATCGGTTTAAGATCACCAATCAATTACGTGTGATTGATTACCACCATAAATGGTAAGTCGAAGATTCGGGATATGGAATGGTAAATACGGAAGCCGAAATTATGTTAATTTCGTATATATGTGTGCATTTAGGTGTTTAAGTGTGTGTTTTAGGAGTATTTGTGAATTTGAACTTGTATTTTTTAGCTGGAGAACAACTATTTATAGAGACTAACAAGCATGAGGTGTCTATGAATCTTGGTCTCCCTAGCCTGCATGCTTGACAAGTGTCCTATTGACCTTTGTTTGACCTTATCTAAGCTGAATCTTAGTTACAAAGTCTTCTTTGGTCTTATCTCGGGCTCATTGTTGTTCGTCTAGGTCGGTTTAGTTGATCCAGAATGGTTCTTCCATAGAAGTTGTTCACCTTTTGAGGTTATGGCTCAGAAGTTGTTCGCCTTTGTGTTTTACACAGATTGACTTTGGGATCTTGGTCCTTTGTTCGTTTCCATACACCTATTAAACTGGTAAATGCACCATCTTTCATAATGTTGTTCGTCATTATTGACTTGGTGGAGGGTCCATATTTGGCTTCGGGTCTCTAGACATGTTCGCCAATATGTTGTTCGTCGGTAGAGTTGTTCGTCAGTCTATACACTCCCTGGATTGATTTATGCACCCTAACTTGATTTTCTTTGTTAGTCATCTTTGATTTGGGGTTGGTTCTTCATAATCTTTTTTTAAGGCTTTAATCCTTATTCGCCCAGCAATGGTTGATGTTCGCCTATCAACAATAGCCCCCTATTCTGACTAAATGTTGCATCAGACGAGCAACTTTGTGGCGAGCAAATGCAGTTAGGATACTATACTGGTGTGGATTCGGACGAACATCATTGAAACTAGCGAGCAACTCGGGGTTCACCGTTTCATCTTCCCACGATCTGGGGGATGTACGAGGATGACGTGGGCGGTATGATTGCGCGTCGCCCACGCGCGAGCAGTCCCGAGGCCACGCGCCCCTATATTTGCATATAGGCCCTCCGATTTTCAAACATGCTCGAAATTTACCCCGTTTTTCTTCATTTTGGACCACTTCTTTGGGGTAATTACGGGTTTTACCCCATTTTTCCATGGGATATAAATAGAAGTGGGAACTGAAATTTTCCCACTTCTTTCAATCCTGCTACAGTGCTCCATCGTCGTTCCCCAATTTCCGGCGAATTCAAGTTTTTTCCGACGAGATTTTCTTCAGATTCTTGCTTCTGGTTTAGTTTTAAGGTAGTATTTTTGTTTTAATCTCTTGATTTCCTTTTTATTTCTCTTTTTCTCCCTCGAAAACCTCCATTGCCGCCGTGTGGAAGTTAGCGCCGCCATCATCTCCGAAAGTCGCCGCCGTCTGCAAGTAGTTTCGCCGCCGTCTGTATTTTCCCCTTATTTTTCTATGTCTTCTTATTCGAGCAATAAATCCGAAGAGACCCTTGATCCCCTCTTCCCCATTGTGGCACATGGAAATTAACCCCCCTTTGAGATTTCTTCGGCATCGGATCCCCACGCAGATTCGGTTGTTCGATCGGTGGAAGATACTGGTGCTCGCCCGTCAGGGAGGGAGGTGGTGGTCGTTGCGAACAGGGATTCCGACGAGGGCTCTTCGTCCAGTACTGAGTCGGAAGAGGATCCCGAGTTTGACGAGTTGACTCGTGAATTTTTTGAGGGGATAAACTTCCCATCTCCAAAGATGCTGGAAAATGAGATTTCGGTTGGAGTTGCTCGGCCTTTCGAATGACGAGCATATGTTGAGGAATACGCGAACAACTTTGCTTGCCCACAAAGACAAATAATGGACTTGATGAAAACTGACTTCCAGACGAGCAAAATTAAGAGTGTTGTCCTCGAGGAGGATCTTGATCTGATCCGGGAGACCTACAAGATTCCTTATGACATTCACATGTGGGCCTCTGGGAGAAAAGAAAGAGTCGATCGCCCACCTCCAGGATGCACAGCGATCAACATTGATACACTGATTGCTGGCTTGAGGTTGCCGCTACCCCCAGTTGTTGGTCGCTTCCTCGAGGCAACCAACCTTGCCATTACACAGATCACGCCGATTGGATGGATGAATTTGCTCGGCGCAATATACTTGTTTGCTTTAGAGGGATACGTTGATCGTCTTACTGCTGAGGAGATCAACTATCTTATGACAATTACCAAGTGCCCAGTAGGTGAAGAAGGTTACTACTATCTCAAGGCCAGAACCGGACTTAAGATGGTAGAAGGAGTGTCGAACAAGATTAGGGACTGGAAACAGCACTTCTTCTTCATTGAGGGTGATTGGCGAGCATCTTCTGGTCCACACGGTGGCATTGGGCGAATTAATTCTCCTGCTTCTTATGGAATAATTAAGCGTAAGTTTATCTTTGTTCGCTTTTGAACTGTATTGTTCTAATTTAACTTTTCTTGTTCGTTCGCAGGCCCTCAATTGCCCAAGAGGAACTCAGAAGAGGAGGAAAATGGTGCGGAGTTCCTGTTTACTTCCTGTTTGGTCGGCTTGCGCAACAAAGCGGATAGGTCCATCCATTACTTGTGCGAGGAGAAGTGTCAGAAAGTTGCTCGCCTACTCACATTTCCTCACCACCTAGAGGCCCAGGCTGAAGTACCCCCATGTATATAAAATTTCTAACTTTTCCTTTTACAAGTTTGTTCGTCATTTGTTTCTCAAACTTGCTCGTCTAATTTTTCTTTTCTTTTTTTTTTAGCTGAGCAAGTTACCGTTGTCGTCCCTCCCTGCTTTGGACTCTTGGAGCAGAGAGTATTCAAAATGGCACCACCGAAGGGACGAAGGAAGAAGGGTGGCCCGTCTTCCAAGGTGTTGGCGATGACCAACAAGGCCTCTGCTGCCGAGCAAGCCCATCGGACAACTCTACCGCCGAGCACATCGCCTAAATTGGCCCCTGCCTCCTCTCCTCACGGTCTCAAAAGGCTGAAGAAAGGTGATGGCTCATATGTATCCCAGCCACCCCCCACCACTGACAAAGGGAAATCCAAGGTGGGAGGATCTGGTCGCCTGCCCTTAGTCGAAGCTGCTCGCCCTCCTGCAACTGATGAGAGAGGAGGAAAATCGAGCAAAGATAGGCACACTCCTCCTCGCGGGCCTGAGGACATCACCTATCTTGGGTGGGATGGAGCTAAATTTGCCGAGTAAGGACGTTTTTTTTAAAACTTGGAACCAAGGACCATAAGTTAAAAATTTCCTAAGTCTCGAAACTTTCTTGTTCGCAGGTACCGGGCTAGTGACCATCCAGGGCGAGCAGATATGCTCCATCAATACGCATGTTCGAAGACCCCGACGAACATTCGTGACATTGCTGATGATCATGTTCATCGGGCAACTGAGATAGTTGCTCGCGCCTGGTCAAAGCCACTGAACAAGACCGTTCTTGCCCAAGGGGACATTGATAACTTTCATTTATCAATGGTGCAGGCTGCCAACTCCCTCGTTTCTGCTCAACGGGGAATGGCTCAGGTGGTGGAATTAGAAGAAGCTGCTCGCCATCACGCTGCTACTGTTCGCCAACTCTCCAAAGAAAAAGATACGATGGCGAACAACTTTAATGGCCAGATTGCTCGGCTCAATAACCAGATCTCCCTCTACATTGATAATGAAAAGAAATACCTTGAAGAAATTCAAGGTTTATCTAGTGAATTGAGAGGCAAAGATGTCATGCTCGGCGAAGAGAAGAACAAATTGTCTGCGGCCGAGCAGAAGATTGTCGAGCTTGAGGCGGAGGTCACTCACCTTAGAGAAGTGGAGGCCAGCACCTTTACCCGCGATCAACTCGAGGCAGAGCTCCAAGCCCGGTCTGCCCCCATCTCAAACCTGGGATACATCTGCGCTTATGCCGATTGCATCCGCATGGCTGACGCGTATGATTTTAGAGATATGGTGGAGGAGATGGGCAAGGACCTGTCCGAATTTCTGGAGCACTATCCCCCGCCGAACAACATTGAAATGCAATTGGGGGATATTGCCGAGCTCGGGTTAAAATTGACTGCCTTGACCCCAGCATCACCATTAATCGCCCTCCACCTATGGTCGATGAGGGCGAGCAGGAAGAGGAGCCGGCCGCTGCGGATGAGCAAGCCGAGAGGGAGCAAAAAGCTGCCAAAGATATGGCAAGAGATATGATCGTCGACCCACCGGATGACCAGGCTCAAAGTCCTACTCTTGCCGATCAAACTCAAGATCCTCCCCCCGCCGAGCAGTCATAGATTTAGGACTTAGATTAATTTTTATCTTGTAACAGCCGCTTGCTAGGCTTTTCTTCATAGTTGCTCGTCTCTGTTGTACTTAAATTTTTGTACTATTTTTTAGGCTCAAAGCCTTCTATTTAATGAAATGTCTTTCTTTTGTTCGCTCATTTTCTTTATACGTTAATTGTCTTTACATTTTTGTCAATGCTTTTGCAATTATAACATATAATTTTGGGCTTTGTTCGATTTGAACTTTGCCTTAATGGAATTTGGGTTTAGCCTTAGGTTCTGCTCATCTTAAAAGACGAACAACCTTTAATTGGCTTTGGTCCTCAGAATGGACTTGTACCTCGAGCTTTTGGACTTTTCTTTTAACGAACAACTATATATACATAATGAAAAATTTACAAGTGTTGTAAAACTGCTCGTCACTAACATATACAACCTGACGAACAACTTTGAACACTAACTAAAAACATGCTCGCTTATAATATTTTTGCCGAGAAACTTTGTCTAAAACTAAAAAAGATGAAACAACACTAGACTACACAATGTGCCGAACAACTTTTCACTCTATACTTAGCAAAATTTTCAAAAAGTTAGGCAAGTTTTTGGTTTGCCTTACTTGGTTCACCTGCCCCCCAAGACATTTGTTCGCCCAATCAAGAACTTGTTTGCCTCATTGATAGTACTTCTTTAGATGCACAACATTCCAGGAGTATTGGGCCGGCTTGCCTTCCATATCTTCGATATCGTATACACCATTAATGAATTTTCCGTTATACGATACGGGCCCTCCCAAGTTGGTCCCAATACACCTGGTGGTTGGGCGAGCAACTTTCTTAGAAACAAATCTCCAACTCTGAATTCCCTGATTTTAACATGGGAATTGTAATATCATTCTGCTCGCTGCTTGTAGGTAGCATTTTTTTAGCTCGGCACTTAATCTTTTTTCTTCGAGCAAATCCATCTCAGTAGCTAGAGCAGAGTTGTTCGCTTGCTCATCAAAGTTGGTTGTTCTGAACGTGTTGGCCTTTAACTCGATTGGTATTACAACTTCTATTCCGAAAGCCATTGCAAAAGGTGTCTCTCCGGTGCTCGACCTGGGAGAAACTCTATATGCCCACAGGACTTTCAGGAGTTCTTCAGACCAACTGCTTTTGCTCTCCGCTAGCCGTACTTTTAATGTATGCTTGATTATCTTGTTCACGACTTCGACCTGTCCATTTGACTGGGGATGATAGGGCGTAGAATAATATTTTTTTATTCCCCACTTTATACAGAAATCTCTCAACTCTTTCCCATCAAGCTGCGGACTATTGTCTGTTACGATGGTTTGCGGAACCCCAAAGCGACAGACAATGTTCTTCCAAATGAAGTTGATCATTTTCTGCTGCGTGATCTTTACCATGGCCTCTGCTTCCGCCCATTTCGTATAATAGTCGACTGCCACGACGGCAAATCGAACATTTCCAATTCCTGCTGGGAAGGGACCAATAATGTCCATTCCCCATCTTGCAAATGGCCACGGGCTATAAACTGATACGAGTTGTTGGGCCGGGGTATGAATGTTTGGGGCAAAAATCTGGCATTGATGGCAAGTCTTCGCTTTCTTGATCGCATCCTGGCGTAAAGTCGGCAAATAGTAGCCTTATCTGATAGTTTTGTATGCTAAGGCTTGCCCCCCAGTGTGATTTCCACATACTCCAGCATGTATTCATTCGAGTATTGCTCGTCCTTGCCCCCTAGGCAAACATTTGAGAAGTGGGATTGATATTCCCCTTTTGTAAAGCTGCTCGCCCACCAGAGTGTATCTGGCGGCTTGCTTTGTTAGCTTGGCAGCTTCAAAAGGGTTGTTTGGTTTTTTCCCACTTTTCAAGTATTTGACTATACTTGTTCTCCAGTCTTCTTCTTCACTTGCTTGTTCGTAAAGTTGGTTGACATTATAACTTTTTGTTGATGGATCATTCATTTTTGTAATTATAATGTCTGCCAACTCTGTAGGTCCTTCGCTTGTTGCTAGTCGGGCCAATGCATCTGCTTGTGTGTTGCTTGTCCTTGGAATTTGTTCAATGAAAACTTGTTCTAACAAGGACATTAGGTAAGCAACAATCCGCTGATACTCGATCATGTGATCGTCTCTCGCCTCGTATTCACCTCGGACTTGGTTCACAATTAATTGTGAGTCGCCGAATATTTGGAACCGTCTAACACCTACTGCAAGGGATAGGTGGAGACCAGCAATGAGAGCTTCATACTCAGCTTCGTTGTTGGTTGCCATGAAACCAAATTTGATCGCCGAGGTGAATACTTGTCTGTCAGGGCTGATTAGAACCACTCCTGCCCCCGAGGCTACATTAGTTGAAGATCCGTCAATGTACAGATGCCAGGGGTGATCAAGTCCTCTCGTCGGATCTGGTGGAAAAGTTAGTTCGACAATAAAGTCGGCTAACAATTGCCCTTTGATCGCTGTTCGAGGAGCATAGGTCACCCCAAATTGGCTAATCTCTAGTGACCATTTTAGTAGACGTCCAGCTGTATCGGGGCGGTGCAGAATTTGTCTGAGTGGGAAAGTTGTTAGCACTTCAACTTGATGATCAAAGAAGTAAGGTCGTAACTTCCTCACACTCATGACAAGTGCGTACACCAGTTTCTCGGTTGGAGAGTATTTGATCTCCGCTTCGTGCAAAGCTTGGCTGACGTAATAAATTGGTTGATGGAATTTGCCGTCCTCCCGTACTAGAACATAGCTGATTGCCACTTCTGATGCTGCCAAGTATAAGTATAGCTTTTCTTCTGGGATGGGTTTTGATAGAATTTTGACATCTCCCAGGTAGTCTTTAAGTTGGTGATTAGGCGTGAAATTGTCATGATTCGTCACTCGAAATACCCTAGTTTTGGTTGATTTTGTTGAGTATTTAGAGTCATTTGCGTATCATTTTCATAAACTAATGAATTTGTCTCTTTGATGCTCATAGATCAATAGAGGGTGAAAAGAGGAGTTCGTAGGACTTTGAATCGACTCAAACGGATGCCCGGATGAGAAGATATCGAAGAAATACGAAAAGTGTTAGTTCGGGGGAGTAAAAGTATCATTGGAGTGCACAAGCTAGAGGAGCTCGAGCACTAGCGCTCGAGTGATCGTGAATAGCGCACGAGAGAACGCAAGTCGTGCACCCCTGCACGAGTGCTCGTACAGTGCCCTCGAGCAAGGCATGCGGTCGTGCACTAGTGCACGAGCTCGTGTGGTCGTGCAGTTTCTCGGTTCTGTATGTTTTGAAGTGCTCGAGTGGGATGTGCTCGTGCACTAGTGCACGAGCAAGCGCGTTTTTGGCCCATACCCTCCCGAACACGTTTTGAAGGAACCACTTACCACCACTAGATTCAAGAGCTTTTTAGAGAGTTAATTTTTGGAGAAGAAGGAACGAGCAAGTTTACTTTACGTTTTTTGAGGTTTTCTTACGAATTCACGTCACGATTTTACTTTTTAGTTTCGTTTCTTCATATCTTTGTTCTTGAACACGTTGAGACTCGTTTTATTGATTTAATTTAAGTTATTCCTTTATTTCTTGAAACCCTAGTTTATGATTGATCTTTTCGTCGTTATAATTATCATGTTCATGTTCATTACTTATTCAATTGTTCTTGTTTACGTAAAACCCATGTCTAGCTAAAACCCTTGCATGCTTGGGGTAGGATGAACTCGTAGAAGTAGGTTGTGGGTACGTAATTAGGGTAGTTCGTGACGTTAGGTTTTAATTCTCTTAATTAATGAATTATTAAAATTAATCTTAACTTTACTTTTGAATTTAGTTCGAAAAGTGTTAGAGAGAGGACGACCTTATCACTCTTTAACAATGAGTAGACTTAACGAGAGGGTTTAGAAGGGGTTGATTAATCTGCCGGTTTAGCTATGGAGGACGGCCGCATCACTATTAGTTAAATTAGAGCCTCGTTAATTAAGCACAATTCATTAACTTGTTAGTGGATTAGTGAAGTCGAGTGTTAGGGTAAAGTATTAGGGTTTAGAATCTTGAGCTTTCATCTTGCATTCTTTTACTTAGGTTATTTCTTGCACGTCACAATTATTTTGATTATGTACCTGCTCCGTTAGTATACGTAGGGATTCCTATCCTGAGAATCACCATCTCTTATTTGAAAACACACCTTAGATACTTAGTTTAATTTTCCTTTTGCATTCCTAGAGTAATTTAGTTTAGATTATTTTCTCTTTTCAAAAATCCAAAAACATTTCACTCATATTAACTACGACGCGTAGATCTTCAGGGATCTATTTGCATACACACCTTCCCTTGGGTTCGATAATACTTGGTCCCTATACTTGCCCATACTACAGTGAACTCTTACTCTTGCGGGGAAGCTACTAGTAAAAGCTAGTATTTTCGCATCAAGTTAATGGCGCCGTTGCCGGGGATGGCGTTGTATGTCTTTTGAATAGGACTTGTAGATAGCTTAGTAGTTAGTAGTGAGTGATTTTCTTTTCTGTTTTATTTCGTACATATTCGGCAGTTGCATTTTGATTCTTTTGTTAGTGTTTCAGGTTTATGAAAACACGCTCACAAGGCAATACGAGCGAAAAGAGATTACCGTTAGATCCTGAGACAATAGCAAGAAGAAACCGAGCCTTCTTAAGAAGGATGAACGCTGCCGGAGGGAAAGAACCAATGGACATTAGTAGTGAGTTGGATGATGTCGAGAATGAGTTTAATCAGGCATTGAACCGGGTTAACGGCACTGAAGGGAATACCAGTAAGAACCAAGATCCGTCAGGAGAAAGCCAGAGCCAAAACCCGGGTACTCAGAATCAAAATAGCCCAGCTCATTAACACTGTCCAAAATCCTCATAACAACCCTGCTTACCCACATCCTAACTTACCACAAAACAACTTACCTTATCCACCTTACCCATAGCCACCTTATCCGTATCCACCATACCCGTATCCTCCACCTCCAGTTTACAATCCACCATCTGTTTACCAACCACCACACGAATTATCACATACGAAATCACTTTTAGACTTAGTTTTTAGAGAGAGAAAGAGGAGAAGGAACGAGCAAGCTTTACTTTTACGTTTTGAGGTTTTTCTTTACGAATTCATAGTCCGATTTTATACTTTTTAATTTCGTTTCTTAAAACCTTTGTTTGTTATTTCTTCTAGACTTCATTTTATTAATCTAATTTTAGTTCTTAGAATTATTTTCTTTCAAAACCCTAGTTCATGCTTTTTAGTTTTTCACTTTAATTCATCATGTTTATGTTCGTTACTTCGTCAATTGCTTTTGTTATCGTTATAACCATGTCCGGCTAAAACCCTTGCATGCTTGGGGTAGGATGAACTCGTAGAGGTAGGATGTGGGTACGTAATTAGGGTAGTTCGTGACGTTAGGTTTTAATTCTCTTAATTAATGAATTCTTAAAATTAATCTTAACTTTACCTTTGAATTTCGTACGAACGTGTTAGGGAAAGGACGACCGCATCACTCTTTAACAACTAGTAGACTTAACGAGAGGGTTTAGAAGGGGTTGATTAATTTGTCGGTTTAGCTATAGAGGACGGCCGCATCACCATTAGTTAAATTAGGGCCTCGTTAATTAAACACAATTCATTAACTTGTTAGTGGATTAGTGAAGTCGAGTGTTAGGGTAAAGTATTAGGGTTTAGAATCTTGAGCTTTCATCTTGCATTCTTTTACTTAGGTTATTTCTTGCGCGTCACAATTATTTTGATTATGTACCTGCTCCGTTAGTATACGTAGGGATTCCTATCCTGAGCATCACCATCACATACTTGCATACAAACCTTAGATACTTAGTTTAATTTTTCTTTTACATTCGTAGAGTAATTTAGTTTAGATTATTTTCTCTTTTCAAAATCCAAAAACATTTCACTCATATTAACTACGACGCGTAGATCTTCAGGGATCTATTTGCATACACACCTTCCCTTGGGTTCGATAATACTTGGTTCCTATACTTGCCCAAACTACAGTGAACATGTACTCTTGCGGGGAAGCTACTAGTAGAAAGCTAGTATATTCGGTTCAAGTCAGTTGGTCGAACGCCTTTTGTCAGTTGTTAGTCCATGTAAACTGTCCTTTCTTAATGGCTTCGAAGAATGGACGATATTTGTCCCCCGATCTGGATATGAACCGATTCAATGCTGCTAGGCATCCTGTAAGTCTTTGCACTTCTTTTATCGAACGTGGTGGTTGCATATTCACGATAGCTTTGACTTTTGTTGGATTGGATTCAATCCCACGTTGACTAACAAGATGGCCCAAGAATTTTTTGGAATGGACTCCAAAACTGCTCTTCTTCGGGTTCAGCTTCATATTGTAATGCCGAAGAATATCGAACACCTGGGTCAAATGCTGAAGATGGTCTTCCTTTCGGGGGCTTTTAACTACGATATCGTCTACATAGACTTCTACCGTATCTCCAATTTGTTCGTCGAACATCTTGTTCACCAACCTCTGGTATGTGGCTCCGGCGTTGATGAGGCCGAAGGACATTCTCTTCCAACATAACAGGTTTTTGTTCGTATAAAATGTCGATCGTCTGGATGCATTGAGATTTGATGATACCCGGTGAAAACATCCATGAATGTTAGCATTTCGTGACCCGCAGTGCTGTCCACCAACTGGTCAATGTGAGGGAGAGAAAAGTTGTCCTTCGGGCATGCTACATTCAGATCTGTAAAGTCTATGCATAGCCTTCAGGTCCCGTTTGGTTTCCTCACAAGGACTGGGTTTGCTACCCATTGTGGACAGAGTACTTGTCGGATTAGGTCGTTGTCTAACAACTTTTTTACCTCTTCATTCAAAGCCTGATACTTGTCTGGGCCATATTTTCTTCGTTTTTGATGGACATACCTTTTTGCTTGATTGATGTTGAGCTTATGGCAAACATGTTTTCGATCTATCCCCACCATGTCTGCATGAGTCCAAGCGAAAATATCTAGATTTTTGCTGATGAACTCTTTCATTCGGGATCTGTAAGGCTCAGGGAGCTCAGATTCTATGTATAATTCGAGATCCTAGTTTTCAGGATTAACTTTGAACGCCTCTAGTTCTTTAACTGGAGTTGCTCGTCGTTTTTGTCCTTTCCAACGAGGATCAAGTATTGGTCCCTCAGGATTGAAATTATTTTCGATGCTCATGGGTTCTGCTCCCAGGCGGGGATCTAGATCGTCTGTTGGCCCTGATTCGTTATTGTTTGTCAACACCTGGCCCTCCAGGTCATCTGATAAATATTGCTCGTCACCACTTCTTTGTTGTTCGTCAGATGAAAGTTCTCCATGGGTGGTGATGAGTTATTCGTCCAACACTTATTCGTCAGAGTGTTGCTCGTCAGTATCCATGTGGTCCTCTATGTCCATCATGTTCTCGAGTATTGATGGTTCATCACCAGGATAGCTAGTTGTGGTCTCCATCATGGACATTAATGCATGTTTGGCTTGCAGCTGTAGGAGACATTCCCTGGCCTTTCTTTGATCTCCCTTCACTGTGCCTGCTCCGCTTGCTGTAGGGAACTTTAAGCAATAATGGTAAGTTGAACATGCAGCTTTGAATTCATTTAGAAAAGGTCGACCAAGAAACCCGTTGTACGTTGATTCCTGATCGACGACCAAGAAATCAACCATTCTCGTTATGTTTTTCTCGGGTTCCTCGACCGTTACAAGCTGAATGGACAACCTAATTTCCCCTAACGGGACTGTTACAGCATTTCCGAAGCCTAAAATTCTGTGATTTGAAGGTCGGATGTAGCCCGAGTTGTCTCCAAGCTGGTCAAGCGTCTTCTTGAAAAGAATGTTGGTGTAGGCTCCGGTGTCCACCAACAATCTGTGCACTCTGGTCTCCATGATCTTAGCACAGATCACGAGCGAATCGTTATGGGGGGTCAAGATTCCCTCCAAATCCTTCTCAGTAAAGGTCAATTCTGTTGTTTGCATGATGGATGGCTTAACCCCCATTGCCTGTACTTGATCGATCGCTTGCAATTCGGCTTTTTGTTTTCGGTTGGAGATCAGCGACCGTCCATCAGAACATCCTCCCGCTGGTTCCGCGGGTTCCATCATGTATAGGTCTTCAGGTGGACGAGCAGCAACTGCCGGAACTGGTCGTCCTGGTTTATTATTCTTCTGAGGTTGATCATCCTCATCCTCAGAGTTGCTCTCCCGGACTCTCTTTCCAGGTTGTCTCTTAACAAAGTCGGAGAGCTTTCCCTCCTCGTAGAACCGCCAAAGTTGCTTGAGCAAATCTCTACACTCGCTCGTAAAGTGCCCCACGCTTTGATGGTAGGCACAATACTTGTTAGGGTTGAGTTTGCCGGTGTCTTGACGGATTTTCCGTGGAGGGGGGAGCAACTCATTTTCTTTCACATTCTCATAAACAGTATCGACTGACACTGTTAGCACCTGATTCAACTTTTCCTTGAGCTCCGTTCCTTCAGTGAATGCCTTCATGTTCTTCGGGACTCAATAGCCGGTAGTGCCAGGTTTCTTGTTATTCTCCTTGGGATCAGCTTTGTTCTCCCCCAAGTTTGATTGCAAGGCCTCGTGCATGGAAACGAATATGCCGGCTTGATTTCTGAACTCGGCATAACTTCTTGGGCACTTCAGACGTACCTCCTTCCATAGCTTCGATCCTTTTTTCAACCCGACCATAACGGCAACAATTTTCGTGTCCTCACTGACGGGTTTACCTTCCAACAGCACCTTGTCGAACCTTTCCATGAACGCCCGATCAGACTCATCATCATTTTGTTTTAGGTCGGACAATTGGTGCTTTTGGGACAAATATGATCCTGCCGTAGAGAAATGGGAAAGGAACTCTCAGCTCAGTTGAATGAACGAGTGGATAGATGCTGGTGGCATCGCCGAAAACCACTTGTGCACCCGGTCCCCCAAGTTTAACGGGAAGTTTCGGTATTGGGTGGCATCGCTGGCTCCCACCGAGACCATATAATCTGAGTACTTTGTTAAATGGACCCTGGGATCAGCAAGGCCATCGTACTGGATACTTGCTGGGAATTGGACCTTCTTTTGAATCGGGGCTTTCAGAATGAGAGATGATAACGGTGAGGATGGCAAGCTGGTCATCCCTACTCCTCTTTGTTGGTCCAATTGTCCCTGCATGCTCTCCACTGCCCTTCTTAGGCTTGATAGCTCATCCAAAGATGCCCCCTGACTTGGAGGCTGTTCGGCGAGCAAAGGTACAAACCTTTCTGCTCGTCGCAGTCCCTCACTTGGAGTGGGCAAATCCTGGAGCTGTTTTCTAGGGTTGCTCGCCGCATTTGGCCCTAGACGTCTGAAGGCAGACTGGGAGAGTCTCTCATGAACTGAGGGGCGTGGTTGTTCAAATGTTGCTCGCCCACGCTCTGCTTCCTGGCGGGCAACTTTCTCCTGGAGTTGGGGTTGACCAAGTCTATCCTGGGCGCTGGAACGAGTTGTTCCATGGCTCGACACTGTTGTTCGCCCGCGAGCAGACTCAGCTTGGCCCTCTCTCGGTTCGACCACCTTAGCTTTGCCCTTATCCCACCTGGCTTGGGCACTATTCACTTAGTGTTGTTCGCCCCTAACTGGCCTGGCCCTAACAACTTCCAGGGGTTTATCCTTAGGCCTTACTTTTGAAGCCCTATTTTGTTCTTGCTGTCTCTGGAGAGCTTGGAGAGTAGCAATGGTCTTGGCCAGTTCGTTAGGGTTGTTCGCTAGAGCCTCCATTTCAAGTGGGAGATTATGGGTTATAGCAGTATGCTGTGATCTGTTCGCATGCCTGGGATTACGATCCTGGTGGTCGGCCGATGAAGCTCGGGTAGGAGAAGCTCTCCTCGACAAGCGTGATCCTTATGTTTCCTTGGATTGAGGCATTTCAAATTAATTTGTCTTAATTCTTATGATGAAGAACACCAAGAACACTTTTGTTTGAATCTTCAAATATTTCTTGAAATTTTCTTCAAATCTTCAAGTTTTCAACTTGAAGTTCTTGATTAATCACCCTAAACCGAAGGTTCGAACCCTTCTTCTAGCGCCAATTTGTTGGTGATCAAATTTAATTGATAGGATTAGTGATTATTTTAGATCGATTTAAGATCATCAATCAATTACGTGTGATTGATTACCACCGTAAATGGTAAGTCGAAGATTCGGGATATGGAATGGTAAATACGAAAGTCGAAATTATGTTAATTCCGTATATATGTGTGCGTTTAGGTGTTTAAGTGTGTGTTTTAGGAGTATTTGTGAATTTGAACTTGTATTTCTTAGCTGGAGAACAACTATTTATAGAGACTAACAAGCATGAGGTGTCTATGACTCTTGGTCTCCCTAGCCTGCATGCTTGACAAGTGTCCTATTGACCTTTGTTTGACCTTATCTAAGCTGAATCTTAGTTACAAAGTCTTCTTTGGTCTTATCTCGGGCTCTTTGTTGTTCGTCTAGGTCGGTTTAGTTGATCCAGAATGGTTCTTCCATAGAAGTTGTTCGCCTTTTGAGGTTATGACTCAGAAGTTGTTCGCCTTTGTGTTTTACACAGATTGGCTTTGTGATCTTGGTCCTTTGTTCGTTTCCATACACCTATTAAACTGGTAAATGCACCATCTTTCATAATGTTGTTCGTCATTATTGACTTGGTGGAGGGTCCATATTTGGCTTCAGATCTCTAGACCTGTTTGCCAATATGTTGTTCGTCGGTAGAGTTGTTCGTCAGTCTATACACTCCCTGGATTGATTTATGCACCCTAACTTGATTTTCTTTGTTAGTCATCTTTGATTTGAGGTTGGTTCTTCATAATCCTTTTTTAAGGCTTTAATCCTTGTTTGCCCAACAATGATTGATGTTCACATATCAACAATAACGATGATGGAAATGAAGGTGAGAATAATAATGATGAACAATAATGTATTTTTTTAAACTAGTGTATTTTTTCTAAACAATTTGGATAACTTTTTTTTTATATACAAGTGTGTTCCATATACATTTGCATCAATAGTTCCAGCGCTGGAGTCTATGGAAATCCATGTAAATCAACAAAAAAAAGTGTATTCCACAATCCTGCCAAGTCTATGAAAATCCATGTAAATCAATTAAAAAAATCAGCCAAACTCTGTATGGAGTCTATGAATTTTTTAAATTCACAGACTTTTTAAAGTAAAAAAAAAAATCCAATAGAATCCCAATGAGGACAAAGCTTAATTTTTTTTTAACTCGCTGCAAAACTAATAATTTTCTATATTTTAGGTAAAGGTTTATGGAAATAAATTTCATCATGAAATTGATTTACATTATTTGTGTATTAAATTTTAAAAAACATCAAGTATTTTATTAAAATATATCAATTTGCAAGGCATGGAGCAATATTGATGCAAGAGGAGAGAAACCAGTGTCTTCATGAGAATAGCGCGATAGAGGAAGATAGAAACATAAAACTAGGGGTGTGGAAAATACGGATCGAACCGAAAAAACCGACCAAACCAAAGCGAAATATAAATTTTGGTTCGGTTTTCGGTTTATGGTTCGGTTTATGATTTTAAAATTTGAATTCTTTTTATTTTGGTTTACGGTTTTTACAAATTAAAAACCATATAGACCGAATCGAACCGAAATACTTTTAATAATATATATATTAGTATTCACTAAATTAACATGTAATCACTCATAGTCTAATATAATATAATCATATTGACATGAGTTGATTTGTGTTTTGCATAAAATACTTGAGGAGTGGTGTTTTGTGTTGATTGTATTTTTCAAATTGTTGCTTAACTTTTGGAAACTATTGTGTTGATGTTTTTATTTGATTATGTAGTAGGGTTATTGGTGCATTTTTGCTTAAGTTAGTATTTAGATATTGACATGTTGCAAATAATTGAACGAAACAAAGTGTGTTGATGCTAAAAAAAATTAAGCTAAATTTTAAAAAAGAGAAGTGTAAAAAATTTCGCTTTGTTCTATTTAAGACCGAACCAAATCGAAATATTTCGGTTAGGGACCGAATGGTTTTTTAAAATATGGTTCGATTTTTAATTTGTAAAAAAATTCTATTTGATATTTGGTTTGGCTAATATGGTTTAGTTTGGTGATCGAACCGATCGTTGCACACCCCTACATAAAACAACGCCATTGTGTTCTCTATGGAATGACAAGAACGCGAGACAGAAAACATGAACAAAGAAAAGAGAGAGAACTATGCGATCAATAAAACTATTCATTGAAAATATTATCAATTTTTTTAAATAAAGTGTATCACCATTAAAATTAAAATATATAATTTTTTTTTAAAAAAAAAGTGATACACTTTATCCAAAAAGAATTATAATTCTTCTTTGTAGTAAAAGACGAAGCTCTCGCCCCCAGAGCCCCCACCCCCTGAAATTATAATTCTTCTATTAAAAAGTGATCTTGATATCACAATGTGACAAACTCATACAATTTTTTGTTGTTTTTAAAAATGTAGTGAAAATACATGATAAATATAAATATCTTCAATTCTTCATACACTCTCGAATTTCAATTATCCAAGCTTCCAAACCATGTTCCATAAATTTTCGGTTTCTTTTTCCTTTTCTTTTTTCCTTTTTTTTTTTTTTTTTTGAAGGAGTATTTTTCCCCTTTATTTTTCACAGTTTGTTGTCGATGCACCATAGGGCCCAACCATGTCAATGTTACATATGTCTTTCTGGATTGGGCCCATATTTAAGCCCACGCAGTCGAGTCTGAAACCCAATGGTAATGGGTATCCGAGCCCGTAACCTTAAAATTAATTTCAGCTCAATTACATAATTATAGTAATAATTTTATTTTGTCATATTTTGTTTTTTTTTTATCAGAAAAAAAAGACTAATATTTTAGAATAAAGAACAGATTACAGGATTGGTGTAAGATGCACCATACAATTGAAAACGTCTCAGCCTACTTCCATTTCTTAAACTAATAACAAGAACCAAGAATAAACTAATTTAGATCATTTTCCAACACTTAAAAGAATTTATTTCTCAGTCTACATATGTTGAAGCTCTCTCCCAGCGTCCATCCTCTTTGAGCCAGTTCCAGCAGTACGTCTTAAAATCCGAAAATACTTTTCACTCATAAATTCTTCACCTCTGAAAATCATTTCGTTTCTTCTTTTCCAAAGTAGCCACACTCTACATTGCCAAACGCATGTTGCTAAATAAACTCTAGAACTTCCACACAAACTCCGAAATAACAACAAATTCAACACCGGACACGATGGCAAGACCGTACTTACACCCATCCAGTTTGCACATTTCATCCAAAAGGTATGAGATACACTACATTCAAAGAGAATATGTCTACCCGATTTCGGTTCTAATTTGCAAAAAATGCACAAATTATTAACCGAAATGGGGACAATATTTCTTCTTTAAAGTAAGTCAATCGTAGGCAAGACTTCTTTGACCACCTTCCATGCATGAATACATACCTTCGATGGTGCTCTGCTTCTCCAAATCGCCTTAAATTCCTCTTTTTGCTTGTTTCTTCCACCAAGTTTTCTGTTGATCAGCCAATCATACGCCTCCTTCACCTTGTATACACCGTTTGTAGCTTTGTTCCATCTCCACGAATCTCGTTCTCCTAGTCTTGGTGAAAACTTGTCAAGCACACTGCAAAGATCATTTAGCCACTCAATTTCCCTACTATTTAATTCTCTTCTCCACCTTCAAACCCACACCCAAGCTCCCTCTCTCCAAACCCCCATATCCCAAACCGTCGCCTCTTTATCCAAATTTAAGTAAAACAACCTACTAAACCTCTCTTTAAGAGTTCTTTCACCCACCCATCTATCACACCAAAAAAGGGTATCCCTCCCCTTTCCTACACACCTCTCCAATCCACTAAAAACCCAATTGTTTCCCCCCTCCTCTACACAATTCAAGATTTTGTCATATTTTGTACCTTGCTACATACAACTTGCTAGAATCTATAATACAGTTTGAGCTGTACTTATGTTTGATTCATTTGGTCTGATGTTTCAATTAATAATTAATAAGATTTAAATAAACTTGAGCACACGTTTATTCAACTCGTTTTTATCATTTATGGAGCTAGATGGAAATCATGGAATACAGTTTGCTACAGTTACTTCTTTTAAGTCTCAAGTATTGAACGATATTTGGTACACGCATTTTAATTCCCAGTACCATGGGCTGAGGTATTTAATTACCTGTGTTAGGGATGAGCAAAATACCAAAAAATTAGAAAAATCAAATTGAACCGAAGAAATTTGACACTAAAACTCGGTTCGGTTTTTCTTAACACATAGATTTAATTTTCGGTTTTAATATTTCATAAATTTAGTGTATTTGGTTCGACTTGATTTTTAACACTGAAAAACTGAATAAATCGAATACCATGCTAAAAGTATTTTAAAAAATATAATATATAATATCTTAAATTATTAATATAATATCCCGTCAAAAAAATAATTATTAACATAATGTATAGTGATTGCAGATTTCTGCAGTGATGCTTGAGGATTAGGTAGAGAATCCGTGAATGCAAACGTGAACTTCATTATATGCATTCTTTTGGTATTTAAATTAAGGTTTGATGATTTTTGGATGATTGTAGTAGATTTTAAACATGTGTTGGATGATTGTAGTATACTTAAAACTTTGTGTTATTTTCTATCTCAATTTAACGTGTTTTGTAATATTGTAGGCTATATTGTACGGGTATGGGAGCGCGAGCGCGGGTACGATACAATATAGGTTTGAGGATGCGATTTTTTTAAAATTATAGAGTATGATTCGTCGAAGATACGTATGTTTATTTATATTTTATTATATATAATACTTAAAAAAACATATTTAATTTTAAAAAACAATTGTAATTAAATTTGTAATTCACACTTTTTCTAACCCAAAATTTCACCATAATCACTAATTAAGTAACAAAACTACCATTCAAGTTCTATTAGTCCAATGCATACATCATAATGGTGAATTCAATCTAAAATGAATGTCACGTTGTCAATTTAAATTATATTACATTATAAAATTCAATTGAAATAACACATTTAATGCATAACAAATAGGACTCACTAGGAGGATTCGAGAATCCGTCAGCTGGATTCGCCAAGTGACAGTTGGATTCACGGATTCAAGAATCACACTCTTTTTAGGGAGCGGGTGTGAATCCAATACCGCATTATGATATTTTTAGAAGAATTCGTGCATCATAGGTTGTAGGGTGGTTATATATATATTTTTTTTATAATGCAAATTTTTACAAAAAATAAAATAAAAATAGTTGTCAAAATCGAAATAATTGATCCGAAATAATTCAGTTAGGTTTGGTTCTTACACAATTCTTTTTTTTTTTTAATTTAAAATATCAATTTGTTCGATTCGATTAAAAATTACAGCAAAATCAACCGAACCAACCGAACGCTTACTCCAAAACAACGGTTTAAATTCTTTAAGGGAAAAACCGACCTTTTCCATATCAATATTTTGAGATGGAGGGTACAATGTAAATTCACGACTATTGGGTTAATTTCAATATAAACTAAATTTTCAAAAGTGATAAATTAATATATGAAGTTGAAATGTTTGATGACATGGTATTGATTAAAGTGTTGGAGTTGTGAGAATTAACTTAAGTGTTAAGTTGCCCCACACTGAATAATGTGGGTGTAAATTGCTCCTTATTAATAGCAGTTAGAGTATTTTAGAGATTTAATATATTTGAAAAAATAAATCTTTAAAATATAAATATTAAAAAATAGGGTTAATTCAATATTAATTCACGATTATTAAGCTCAATCTCAATTTAATCACAATTTTCAATATTGTTATAGAAATTCACCAATATTTAGTTTTTAATCAGATATATGACTTGCACTTTTAGAAAAAGAAAAAAAAAAAGATGCATGGGTGTGTGTTATTGTTTGGGTTAGAAATCTCCCTACATCGAGGAAATCGTCTTAGGGAGACAAGGAGAGGTAGGTGTGTGGTGCATAGTTGAGAAAAATATATCATAATTTAAAAGGGATTTATTGCTTTCATGTATACAAGTTATTGCTTTAAGGTTTTCGTTTCTTTCACTTTTACAGTAGACTTCATTTTAATACAAGTGGGTACATGACTTGTTGTTGACATGCGCTGACACGCAGTCCTATGCCATTTTTTTTAATATTTATTACTGAAATTCCTTTCATGCTCAGAGGCTCGTCTGCTTTTAGTCTTCCTATTAAAGCCTATAATCCATCCTTTCCAGCTACATCAAATTCGAATTTGAATCCCCATTTGATCTCAAAATCCCCAATTTCAATTCCATTTTCGCATATTCAATGATTTTTTAATATGGGCTTCATTCGAATTTCCTTCTACCACTCGAAATTCATCCAATTCAGTAATCAATACACTAGATAATTTCTTGAATACCTTCCTAGCAGAACAAGTCGGATAGATGTCGAACAACATTCTCTGTTCGGTTTCGCACAAGGGTGAGTGTAGGATCTTGAATGCCAGAGAGGGTCAAGTATTCGCTGATTTTGCGGGCAAAATCTTCTTACTGTGGCCGGAGTTGAAGCCGGAATCCACGTCTTTCAGGTACACCATCGGCAGTATTAGTAATTGCATTTTGAGCTCTGACGATGATATTAACAATATGATTTTGGTCTGCCACCATTTGAGTCAAAAGATAGTCTCCCTTGAAGTAGTTTTGATTGACTCAAATTTTGTTGGTAGTAGTAGCAGTGGTAAAATGTCTCGAAAATCTGTCGGTCCCCGTTTCAGTGTCCCCGAAGAATCCATCCCTTTAAGTGACGATTACTCTGATGATGTCCCCGGTAGAAATCTTCCGAATTGCTACGAAACTAGTAATTTGAAACAAAAGACTTATCGGCAGAGTAAGCTGCCGTTTAGGAGTGCTAAGGTATTTAGTAATGACGGCCAGTATGATGAGTTTACTGATATGGGTTCATTGCCAAATTATGATATTTGTCCTGCTATTGTGGAACAACCACTGCTTTCACACCTGTGGGGTGATATATTTAAGGATGGTTTGTCTTCTGTTTCGCTGGTGGTGCTGAAGGTTTCAGAATAGAGTTAATCAAGCACTCGACCGTAGTGGGTTACAATTTTGAGTACTTGAGAAATGCATCGGATTATATTCATGTTCAATGTAGCAAATACACGTGTTGTAAATGTGAATGGTACATCAAGGCTAGGGTTCAGGATGTTACAATGAATTTTGAGATCTACGATGCTCACTTTAGTCACAAATGTTTAGGCAGAGAAATCACTCGACACCACGATCGACTAAGTCCAAAAATTATTGGGAAGCTTGTTATGCATGAGGTTAGGGATAACCCCAACATAACCGGAAAAAGGATTGTTGACATTCTACTGCTTAACTATGGTATAACCATTCCATACTACAAAGGGTGGCGTACTGTCGAGCAAACTCGGGACCATCTGTTTGGATCTTACACTGATTCGTATGACCAACTCCGTTGGTACTGCAACGCCGTCAAGCGAACAAACCCATGCATTACATTCTATCTGAGTGTTTTGATCATGTACTTGAATAGTCTGTCCCTATTTGCCAGTTTTCTTGATTGTCTTACAGACAGATGACTTGAAGCGAATATACTAGCTTTTACTAGTAGCTTCCCCGCAAGAGTACGGGTTCACTGTAGTAGTGGCAAGTATAGGGACCAAGTATTATCGAACCCAAGGGAAAGTGTGTATGCGAATAGATCCCTAAAGATCTACGCATCGTAGTTAATATGAGTGTATGTTTGGGGATTGAAAATTAAAAGATTTAAGTCTAAACTAAATTACTCTACGAATGCAAAAGGAAAATTAAACTAAGTATCTAAGGTGTGTATGCAAGTATGAGATAGTGATGCTCAGGATAGGAATCCCTACGTATACTAACGGAGCAGGTACATAATCAAAGTAATCGTGACAAACAAGAGTTAACCTAAGTAAAAGATCGTAGAATGAAAGCTCAAGATTTCTAACCCTAATACTTTATCCTAGCAATCGACTTCACTAATCCACTAACAAGTTAATAGACATCGCTTAATTAATGAGACCCTAATTTAACTAAGGTGATGCGGCCGTCCTCCTTCGCTAAACCGGTAGATGAATTAACCCTTTCTAAACCCTCTCGTTAAGACTACTAATCGTTATTGAGTGATGCGGTCATCCTCTCTCTAACACTTTCATACGAAATTCAAAGGTAAAGTTAGGATTAATTATAAGAATTCATTAATTAAGAGAATTAAAACTAACGTCACGAATTACCCTAATTACGTACCCACATCCTACTTCTACGAGTTCATCCTAACCTAAGCATGCAAGGGTTTTAGCTAGACATGACGTTAACAAACATAAAAGCAATAGAAGAAACAACGAACATAAACATGGTAAATTGAACCAAGAAAAGATGAAACATGAACTAGGGTTTAAAGAAATAAATACTAAGAACTGAATTTGAATTGATAAAAACAAAGTTTAGAACGTTTAGAGTAATCAAGCTAAGGAAAAGAAACTGAGAAACGAAATTAAACTAAGAATTCGTACGAAAAACCTCAACAACGTAAAAGTAAAGCTTGCTCGTTCTTCTCCTCTTCCTCTCTCTAAAAACTAAGTCTAAAAGTGATTTCTAAAGTTCGGGGCTTTTTCAAAACGTGTTTGGAAGAGGTATATATAGGCACGGGTCGAAACGGGAGTTAATGGGCCGAAAATACGCATCCGGAGGCAAAAATCCGAAGTTGCTCGAGCAAAACGCTCGAGCGGTCCCGCTCGAGTAGTGTAGCTCGAATGACACAATCGCTCGAGCGGTTTCGCTCGAGCCGGTCGAGCGCTGAAATTACACTGTATGTTTTGGGCGCTCGAGCTGCTCGAGCGCAAGGAAAGTTCTGTAAGTCTTAGGTGCTCGAGCAATGCGCTCGAGCGGTGGCGCTCGACCTAGTCACTCGAGTGACTTCCAACTCATCCCAACTAATACTTTTCCTCGTCCGCACTAATACCAATCGTATTTCTTCAGTATCTTCTCATCCGGGCATCCGTTTGAGTCGATTCAAAGTCCTACGAACTCCGTTTTTTGTCCTCGATTCACCTATGAGTATCAAAGAAACAAATTCATCAATGTATAGAAATAATGCTCAATTGACTCTAAATACTCGATAAACTCGACCAAGATTGGGGTATTTCAAGCTACGAATCATGACAATTTCACGCCTAATCAACCCCCCAAACTTACCATATTGCTTGTCCTCAAGCAATGAAATAATAAGTCAAGTGAAATTGTTAGGAATGAGTCAAAGAATCAATTAGTGCAAGCAAATGAACTCGAGCTTCAAAGATCAATCACAAGTATACTCACTCACCTTCCTTCATCATACTCATGCAATAACAACAAGAACCACCAAGATCAAACATGGATGTGCACTCAACGATGTGTTTCACTCCCTTACAAGTGTATATCAGTGTTTAAGGGACTCACTCATTCAATCAATCACACATATTGGCAGCCATAGGCTTGTAAGTGCTCTTAACTTCGATCGTACTCTAGAAATCAATGCCGAATCAAAAAGGACTTTTCTCAAGGTTGTAATGTAGGCTCTTTGGACGGGTGGGATAACAATATGGATAAAGTGACTAAAGTGAATGGAGAATAGAAAATCAAACTTTAGTACTTCGAGATTAGGAACAGACTACTTCAAACATTTTCAATCACACTCTTTCAATTCCACTTTTCTCAACACTTCAATTTTTTTTTCTAACTCTTTTCACTTTTTTTCTTTTTTCAATCACTTCATTTTTTTTTCTTCTTTTTCGCACAAACACATGAGCTCAATTTTTCTTTTGCTCATTCTCAATTTTTTTTTTTTTTGTTCTTTCCCACAACTCAAATCTCATTCACACCCTTATTTTATCACCACTCAACCATCAATAACTCTCATTTTTCAACTCAAATCAATCCCTTCAACATTCACACTTTTCCTATTCTCCACTCAAATTGGGACAAAAAGGCTTAGGAACTTGGAACAGTGTTTAAATGTGCTAGCAAATACAATAGGCTTTAGGCTCAACGGGGCTAACAAGGGACAAATATCAATGGTAAGGAAAATTTTTGGCTAAGTGACTCTATAAAAACAAAGATGGCCTAAGATCACATTCGGCATATCAAACTAGACACAATCAAGAAGTGAGAGCACACACAAGTTCTAACATCCTCTAAGGTGACGTTCCACTCACAAACGAAGAGATTAATTAATGCATCAAAATCTCATAAGGCTCAAAAGCTCACGGCTTTCACATCCATGCTAGTCCTAGTGAATTCTCACTCTCATCACACAAATACTCAAAAGAAAAATTCACAAGCATACAAGTTATTTCTCAAATTAGCTCAAACTCAAACACTCACACAAAAGAATTTCTAACTCACCCTTACAACTCACTCTACTCATCAAATCATACTCAAAGATAGCAATCAACAAGCATAAGATGATTGATAGGCATGAAATATGCAATAGCGAGTCAAATTAAAATCACCCCAAGGAGTATCCCAACAAACCAATAATCAATCAAACTCAACTCAAAGATAAGGGCGTGCATGCATGTGCAATGTAACAAGAAACATAAAAAAAACTCCACCCCCCCAAACTTCGACCTTGCTAGAGGTCTAAGTTTGGGGTTGTGGGTTACCTCAACCGAATAATTCAATTTCTCTCAATAGCTTTGCACACTCCCTTATCTCAAGTTGGTTCCTTCAATCTTTACTTATCTGGCACTCCTTCGAGACAAGCCTACAAAATAAACTCTCAAGTACGAGGTTAAACATACGACTCAACAACATCCTAGTAACATAAAAGGAAAATAACTAAAAACACTCAAAAGCAAATAAAAATGGGCTGTCTCCCATTCAGCGCTATTTTTAAGGTCCTCATGCCGGACCAAGCTCAAAGGAGCTTATGGGACATCATACTCAAATTTACCTCCCTTACTCTCATAATAGTGGTGTTTGAACTCCTTTCCTTGATGTCCCTCCATCATGAGTTCCTTTCCTCTTTTCTCATTCCCAAGTGTTATGGGTCTCAACTTCTTCTTTCCTTTATCTAGGGGAGTCTTACTAAACAATTTTTTGAATTTAGACTTCTTCTTCTTAACTCCTCCTTTTCCCTCCAACTGGGTTACGTCCACTTTCTTCACCTCTTCATCCTTCAACTTCTTCACTTTATCCCTATCAAAATAATCAAGATCATAATGCTCATGGGTTAAATAATTAAGTGAAGGATTATAAAATTCATGAATATGAGAAGGATTAGGGATAGGAGGCGTGTCTTCAACACGAGGATCAATTGCATCCATGCAATACAAACTCTCATCCTCCTTCGGGTGCTTCATGGCTTCATATAGGGAGATCTTCACTTCTTGATCATCAACCTTCAACGTAATCTTCCCATTTGCCACGTCTAGCACCATCCCCGCCGTAGCTAAGAATGGTCTTCCCAAGATCAATGGAACGTGCTCATCTTCCTCCATCTCTAGGACTACAAAGTCGGCTGGAAAAATGTGATCTCCAACTCTCACGAGGACGTCTTCAACCACACCTTGAGGTCTAGTAATAGACCGGTCGGCAAGTTGAAGCGTCATCATTGTGGGTTGAAGTTCACCACCTTCCAACTTCTTGAAAAACGACAGGGGCATGAGATTGATGCTCGCCCCGAGGTCGCACAACGCTCCCTTCTTGATCCCGTTCCCAATGTCACATAGGATGGTGAAGCTCCCGGGATCCTTCAGCTTCGGTGGAAGCGCCTTGTGCACTAATGCACTCACCTCGTGGTTCAACTGCACCAACTTTGGCTCATCCACTCGCCGTCTTTTCGCAATCAAGTCCTTCAGAAACTTTGCATAATGCGGCATCTGTTCCAAAGCATCATAAAAAGGAATGTTAATGTGAAGTTGTTTAAAAACATCAAGGAACTTAGCGAATTTTTCATCAAGCTTCTTTTTCATGAAGCACTGTGGATATGGGACTGGTATCACAGATTTGGGTACCCCCCATTCATCTCTTTTTGTTTCTTTCACTTTATCCCTTGCTTCATTTGCCTTCTTCCACTTAGGAACTCTCTCAATCTCCTCACTTTCAGCCCCTTTCTCAACAGTAACACCTCCATCTTTCTTGTATTCTCTTTCTCCCATCTCAGCTTGAGGCGTCTCAGAATCAGCAGGCATCTGAGGCCCTTCATAGTTGGTTCCACTTCTAAGCTGGATCGCCTTGCAATGCTCTTTCGGGTTCCCCTCCGGCATGGAAGGATATTTTCCCGGCTCTCTATTCACTATCTTTGCAATCTGGCTCATCTGGAACTCTATAGAAGTGAACCGCCTATTGTTCTCTTGTTGAGTTCTAGTCCACTCAACATTCATCTTCTGGAGCTCTTGATCTCGATGATCGCCTTTCTTATGCAGCTCCTTCACATCGTACTCCAAGGAGGACAATCGCTTGCTACCTTCCTCCACCTTCTGAAGGATCGCTCTCAACATCTCCTCGGTTGATGCACCGCCTTCTCCACCAGGAGGTTTAGACCCCGGATCAACACCTGCAGGAACAGTAATACCAGCTTTTGGGTTAGCATATGAGAAATTCTCATTTTTCCTCCATGTGTTTTGAGGATGCTGCTGGCCTCCTTGAACTCCATGTGTGTTCCTCCATTGATTTTGAGGTGGCTGAGGGCCTGGAGATACAAATGGTTAGCCATAAGAAGGCCTTCCATACTGATTACCACCTTGGTAGCCATTCTGATTGTAATATGGTCCTCCCATGTAATTGGCTACCTCTTGTTGTCCACTTGGCTGGTCTACTCTCTCATTCTCTACTGCATGCTCTCCAACCATACTCTTTCCCAACTCGAGGTTGTTGATCTTCTCCATCATGGCCATCAATAGCCTTCTCGTTCCTTCACCCTCTTCAACCTGATGAACTCTCTGAAAATCTGGATCTCCATTCCAAGCACCGGCATTCGTGACAATGTTGTCCACGATCTCCCTACACCTCTCTATGCCTTGATTGAGGAATGCTCCGCCCGTACAGACGTCTAAATGGTCTTGCCCCGCCTTGTTGGCACCACTGTAGAAGAACGCCATAATATCTCCCTCATTGTACCCGTGTTGCGGGCACTCTATCAGCATGTTTGAGTATCTCTCCCACGCTTGACGTAGGTCCTCTCCAGACTTCTGGCGAAAGGACGAGATCTCAATTCTAGCCTTGATTGTCCTAGATGGAGGGTAGAATCGCTCGAGGAATAGACGCTCGAGCTCAGCCCAAGTGGTAATACCTCCCCGCGGGAGCGTATTATCGTACCACTCCTTGGCTATTCCTGTCAATGAGAATGAGAACAGCCTAAGCCTCTTGGCATCTTCAGACATGCCATTGTAATTGAAAGTAGATGCTATCATGAGGAAACTCCTCAGGTGAGTGTGAGGATTCTCCTTCCCGATCACCCCTTTGAACTGATTCTCGGTAAGCAGCTTTAAAATCCCCGGGGATATCGAGAAGTTGTTCGCCTCAACAGGAGGCAAAGCCACTCCATCATAATACCGCTGTGGCTGCGCCGCGAACCTGCCCCGAATAGCCATATTGTGATCTGCGTTCTGGGGCACAGGCTGAGGAGCAACAGGTGGTGCTGGTACTTGATGAACTGGAGGTGGTTGGTACATAGGTGGTTGATTATAGACTGAGGGTGGAGGATACGGGTATGGTGGGTAAGGATAAGGTGGGTATGGGTAATGTTGGTATACTGGGTTGTTGAAAGGGTTATTTGGGTTTTGTGGGTAAGCAGGGTTTTGGTTCTGGCTTTGGGGTTGTGTTTGTGCAGAGTTGATTGTGTCTTGTGGGTTCGGGTGTGGGCTCTCAGTTCCCCCTATGGGTATCTGCTGATTACTGCTGTTTCCATTGGCACCCTCTGCCCGTTCCACAAGAGCAGTATACTCTGCCGCTATTTTGTCTAACTCCCCAAGTTCATCAGAAATCTTGTCTTTGTTTCCCGCGGCAGTAGTCATTCTTCTCAAGAAGGCTCGGTTCCTTCTAGCTATTGTCTCAGGATCTGCAGGTAACCTCTCTTCGCTCGTATTGCCTTGTGAGCGTGTTTTCATAAACCTGAAACACTAGCAGAAGGATCAAAATGCAACTGCCGATTGAATAAAAATAAAAGTAAAAACTGAAAATAAATCACCCACTACTAACTACTAAGCTATCGACAAGTCTTATTCAAAAACATACAACGCCATCCCCGGCAACGGTGCCATTGACTTGAAGCGAATATACTAGCTTTTACTAGTAGCTTCCCCGCAAGAGTACGGGTTCACTGTAGTAGTGGCAAGTATAGGGACCAAGTATTATCGAACCCAAGGGAAAGTGTGTATGCGAATAGATCCCTGAAGATCTACGCGTCGTAGTTAATATGAGTGTATGTTTGGGGATTGAAAATTAAAAGAATTAAGTCTAAACTAAATTACTCTACGAATGCAAAAGGAAAATTAAACTAAGTATCTAAGGTGTGTATGCAAGTATGAGATAGTGATGCTCAGGATAGGAATCCCTACGTATACTAACGGAGCAGGTACATAATCAAAGTAATCGTGACAAACAAGAATTAACCTAAGTAAAAGATCGTAGAATGAAAGCTCAAGATTTCTAACCCTAATACTTTATCCTAGCAATCGACTTCACTAATCCACTAACAAGTTAATAGATAGCGCTTAATTAATGAGACCCTAATTTAACTAAGGTGATGCGGTCGTCCTCCTTCGCTAAACCGGTAGATGAATTAACCCTTTCTAAACCCTTTCGTTAAGACTACTAATCGTTATTGAGTGATGCGGTCGTCCTTTCTCTAACACTTTCATACGAAATTCAAAGGTAAAGTTAAGATTAATTATAAGAATTCATTAATTAAGAGAATTAAAACTAACGTCACGAATTACCCTAATTACGTACCCACATCCTACTTCTACGAGTTCATCCTAACCTAAGCATGCAAGGGTTTTAGCTAGACATGACGTTAACAAACATAAAAGCAATAGAAGAAACAACGAACATAAACATGGTAAATTGAACCAAGAAAAGATGAAACATGAACTAGGGTTTAAAGAAATAAATACTAAGAACTGAATTTGAATTGATAAAAACAAAGTTTAGAACGTTTAGAGTAATCAAGCTAAGGAAAAGAAACTGAGAAACGAAATTAAACTAAGAATTCGTACGAAAAACCTCAACAACGTAAAAGTAAAGCTTGCTCGTTCTTCTCCTCTTCCTCTCTATAAAAACTAAGTCTAAAAGTGATTTCTAAAGTTCGGGGCTTTTCAAAACGTGTTTGGAAGAGGTATATATAGGCACGGGTCGAAACGGGAGTTAATGGGCCGAAAATACGCATCCGGAGGCAAAAATCCAAAGTTGCTCGAGCAAAACGCTCGAGCGGTCCCGCTCGAGTAGTGTAGCTCGAATGACACAATCGCTCGAGCGGTTTCGCTCGAGCCGGTCGAGCGCTGAAATTACACTGTATGTTTTGGGCGCTCGAGCAATTCGCTCGAGCGCAAGGAAAGTTCTGTAAGTCTTAGGCGCTCGAGCAATGCGCTCGAGCGGTGGCGCTCGACCTAGTCACTCGAGTGACTTCCAACTCATCCCAACTAATACTTTTCCTCGTCCGCACTAATACCAATCGTATTTCTTCAATATCTTCTCATCCGGGCATCCGTTTGAGTCGATTCAAAGTCCTACGAACTCCGTTTTTCATCCTCGATTCACATATGAGTATCAAAGAAACAAATTCATCAATGTATAGAAATAATGCTCAATTGACTCTAAATACTCGATAAACTCGACCAAGATTGGGGTATTTCAAGCTACGAATCATGACAATTTCACGCCTAATCAGCAGCGTGGCAGACTTAGAGTTCAATCTTGAGACATTCCATTTTGAACGGTTGTTCATTGCTTTCAATGGTTGCATAGAGGGGCTTAAGAGTTGTCGCCCTATGTTGTTCATTGACGGCACTTTTATGTATGGGTGTGCTAAATGGATACTCCTAATGGCCACATCAAAAGATAGAAACAATGGTAATTTCCATTACTTTGCTTTAAACAAGTGGCCCTCATTCCCATGTTTATGTAGCCGATCTTGTACAATGTCCCTGTGTTTGATTCCCATGTTCAGGACTTTTTCCCGTTGCATTTGATGTCGTGTCAGCAGAGAACACCGACAATTGGGCTTGGTTTCTAAAAAAAAGTTAGCTCTGTTTGTCTTCACCCTAAACAAGTTTTCTACGTATCCGACAGGAACTGTGGGCTAATGGCTGCATTCCCCCTTGTATTTGAAAGACCGTTGCATTTTTTTGCTTGTTTCATCTACTAACAAACTTAAAAGGTCGATGTGGCAGTGGTACAAAAAAATTAAACGGTGTCAAACTGCAAGATCTGTTCAAGGCATGTGCATATGCACCGGATAAGCAAATTTTCGGGGACCACCTTGAAAGGTTCAAGGCCACCGGAGGAGCTGTAGCCAAAGAGTTTTTGACCCAGTTACCTTTCGAGAAATGGGCAGTGGCCTATTCTCTTGAAATAACAAAATATGGCGAGATGACATCCAACGCAGCGGAGTCGCTCAATAACTGGATAAAGACATCGCGGGGACTACCAATGACTAACATGTTGGACTATATTCATTCTGGTTTGTTATTCATTCGCTTCGCGTTTTGCTGCTTCTTGTATATTACTATATCGGATCTCCCAAGTCCTGACCGTTGTTTCATTACAGAAATAAGCAGATAGTTTTTTAGCGTCGTAGTAAAAGCAGTGGGTGGGATTCAGTATTGTGTCCTAAGAAGGACATGCTATGGAAGAACGATTCAAATCTATCTCGATTGTGGAAGATAAAACAACGTAACTCGGTTGAGTTTGAAGTTCTTTCATCTCCCAGTACATGCATAAACATCGAAAGCAAAATTTGTTCATGTTCCAAGTGGCAACTTGGAGGCTTCCCGTGTGCACACGCAACATCCGTCATTAACTACCATGGTCCCTCGATTGCCACATACGTCGAAGACTGTTTCTTGACATCCACGTACCAGAAATGTTACTCGTTTGATATTCACCCAATAGCCGACACCGAAAGATTTGCTTCCCTGCCATATGTTGTTGGTCCAAAGATATTGCCACCCCTTCTAAAATGTATGTCGGGCCGTCCAAAGAAGAAAAGACTTAAGTCGTTCGGTGAGCACGCCGGAAACAAGAAGAAGAAATCAGCCTGATCATTTTCCTTAATATATTTTTATAGGAAGCAATGTTTTCGATACAGAAATTGGATAATGTGTCCGGAGAAACTCTTTATGAATACCTGCTTATGTACTCCCCTTCCCCCTACCCCAAATGATCATGGTACGCTCCACATCTTAATATATGTTATTTCCCTATTATTTTTTCTTCCTTCGTTTGTGAACACTTTTAATTGTTGTTTTGATTACTCTAGCATTACGCCCTTATCATATGTCCTCTTATTATATAAAATTATAATGACATATGTTAATTTCTCTTACAAACACACCAGGTACACGAATTCATGAATACAAATTACATACCACAAAATACCTAACACACCCAGCTCGCTTGCACCCAATTTGATATGGCCATTACCAGAAGTACGAAAGCTACCAGTAAAATGTTGCCGATAACTAGTGTCGGTAGCTTGATTTCATATTGAACTCCCTCCACACCTGAAGCTCGTTGTTGACTATCAACCACACCATCTCGTTCTCCCCAACCGCAAGGCACACACCAATGTGAGTAGCCATGTTCGTCACAGTGGTAGTAGAGTCGTCCCGGGTTTTTTGACGTATTGCTTATTCGAATACACGTATGTCGTCGACATACAAGACATGATGACTTCTCGTACTTTGGATATGGAGACGCACCAGTTTGATGGCTTGAACTTGACCTTTTTAAATCACCTCTCTACTTTGGCACTTCATGCTACAACAAGTTTTTTTTGGATCTATTGCTTATTGTTGCCAACATTTATGTAGGTGCTACCCCCACCTGGCCATGCAACGGTCACATTTTTTCCCCCAACGGTCACCTTCAAGTATGCTATGGGGGCCCACCATATTTATTTTGATACCAAAAGTGTCTATTTACTTTGTATTCTACCGCGATATGGGCTGACTATTGAGGCCCAATTGTAAAAAATATGGTGCTCCTTTCAGATACATTAAACGGTTAAAAAATACACAATTCACAGTACACATTTCAGATGAACTGACACACACTCTGATCTATGGTACACAATACACGCAACAATTATTTTATATCCTTATGGTCCACATACATTACTATAATACTTCAAAGACAAAATGGTACTTCAATCATATTTTAGTACTTCCACAACACAATGGTACATAAGCCTCAATATAGAATATTATACCAAATATGATACTTAGCCTTAGACATAGTAAATTACATAAATTATGGTATGCCATTTAGCCACCAAATCATCCCCGCTTTATAACCCCAACGTTTAATGCATCCAGCAGCATCAAATACATGTCCAGTATAATGCGCCAAAACACCCAGACACATTTATTGCACATTTAAAACCATAAGACCCAAAATATCATTCATACTAATATAGATAATCAAATAACACACACAAAAAAGAACACCCTTCGACGTACACACGCCACTCTTACAAGACCCGCGCCACTCTATAGCAGCACATCAATGCTGGGCATTCATCTTCACCATATTCATTACACAAAATAGCTACATATATTATAATACGATTCTAGTCAATCACCCTAGTCAAACTATCACCCAAGTACCTGCAAGAAGTTTCACACGGCTGATTAACATACTTCACTGTCCCCCTTATCCAACCAACATCCTAGGAGACTATATGCTTTGAACATAGGGGAAAACCGTGAAGTATTCCTCCCCTGCCAGCGGCCCATCAACAATGCGGTATGAACGATCCACTATGTCATAAATTATTACTAGTCCCAAGGGTTCGACCCGCATAAGCAATTTTTTTTATTACCAGGCTTCAAGAGACGTAGCGGTTGTGGGCTGATGATGTGGTGGTTGTACACTAGAGGACAGTTGCTTGAAAATCTAACTCGTCTCCACGTTCCTGGACTCATGTGTTTCTCTAGTATCCACATCTCGAACCCTTCGAATGTCATGCACATGCTCGAGTACAACACGATTTGATCATTGTCGAGTGCTCCCAGCTCCCCGTAGAATTGAATATTATCAAGGTCATTTGTCAAAGATATGAACCCATACTCCTCTGTACTACAACAGAAGATTGCAATACCCAATATTTTCTCCGGCTCCGTAACCAAATAATTCAAACATCCTCCGGCGAAAACACCCGGATTAGCTATGGGGTACTCAAACGGAAAGTTCCCCACCCTCCTCCACTCCATTGTCCTGAATGAGAGAACCTTCACCTCATTCACAAAAGTTGGAGCACTAAACACAACAATCCTCATCAACTTATAGTCATCAGCATCCCTATCGTACCCAAGCCCAAAGAATACAGATGCCCCGACAGAAATAGAGCAAATTCTACAGGAGTGGTTGGTATACCAGCAATCTCATCAGTTACTGGGTTCCAGAGAAAGAACTCATCCATCAAGTTGCAGTAGACAACTGATGGTCCCGAAACGAGTAAACAGGTGTATGGGGGGGGGGGAATACACCTGTGGTTACAAATTTAAACTTCTTTAAAACTTATCAGGTTACTTAAGACAGTAGCTCGTCAGTGGACTTGAGGTCTGCTGAGAGTTACTCTGTGAAAGCTTACTGAGATAATACCTCCACTGAAAGCACAAGACTTTCAGTTGAACTACTATCTAATTAGCTTTCAGATGCGGATTAGTGAGCCCTTTTAGAAAACTCGTTTTACTTTGATAAACTTTGAGATTAACACACACTTATGAAAAAGCAGAATGTAAGTACACAAGATGTAAAGTGGTTCAGAGATAAATCTCCTACGTCCACTGGCCTGATCAAACAGGAGAATTCCTTTCACTTGGAATTCCTTGTGTTATAGTGCCAAGGTGCACTGATCAACTTTTCCTCTCTTAGGATGATTGATCACTAGGAAATTCCAGGTCCTAGTTCCCAAAACAAACCAGCTTTCAGACTGATACAACAATCAGCTTACTAACACCACTTAACACTAGCTCTCAACCTAAACACTGAGTAGGGTTTTGAGTAGGGTTTTGGTTCCAACTATTTTGAGATAATCCTTACAAGTTTAGCTCTGGGCTTAGGATTGGATTATCTCTTTCTAAGGTTTGGATATAGCTTTAAGCTTGGTTACAGAAGGTTTGTTAGTTTCTCTACAATTGTGAAACACTTGGGAAACAATGATAATTTCGAGTGTTTCTAGATAGTTATGAATGTAGAGATAGCTTTGATCTTGTGAGTTTCCCGTGCTTGTAAAATGTGCACGTCCTTCTGTATTTATAGGCTTCCTTGAAAATCTTCCCGTTGGATTTGAATCTTCTCAAGTAAGTCTTCTTGTATCTGATTGGTTCAAACGGCTCTATTTGAAGCTTTAAGTCTTGTCAAGAAACGGCTGCAAAACCATGCTTGTTCACCAACTTTCTGTAGATTGCTAGGTGAAAGACTTTTGGTACTTGTCAGGCTGGGACAGGTCGGCTGTCAGTAAGGTACACTGACGTGTCATCTTCTCATTGGACCTTAAGTCTGCATGCCCAGATTCTTGTCTTGCTTTAGGTGGAACTCCTCTGATGAGAACCTTCTTATTCCTTCATTTATTGTAAGCTTCACTGAAATTCATTTTGCCTTGTTCCAACCAGATTAACTAACAGCTTTAAATATGTTTAGCATTAAATGTACTTTGTTAGTTCCCATCAGTGGACCTTCGTCCTCTACTGATAGATTTAGTCTTAGTGAGAATGTACTTAGAAAACATTCAAGACTTAGACTTCTTTCTCAGATCACTTAGTCTTCAACGGACTTCACTTCAGCAGACTTCATACTAAAATACACTCTAGTTTTTACTAACTGCACTTCAGTTCTTAACACTTAGAACTGTTTAATTTAAACTCTAACTCTACTGAATAATTTACTTACAAACAACTTAGGGAGGGACATGTTGGCATCTAATCAAAACAAGTCTTATACATTTTCCCAACAATTTCCCCCTTTTTGATTATGCCGGAACCTATCTTATTACATATCTTCTTCTAGATGAGGTTCTTCAGATGACATTCAAAGTTCACAGTTTTTGTAAGTAAAACATTCAAGTACATAAGCCTAAATGATAATGAGATATTATCTTGGGCAAACATCAGCAGAGTTCCTTTCATTGAAAAATATGAAGTACAAGTTACATGAAGTCAACTCTTAAGAAGTTTCAAACTTAAAAACATCTGGGACTTATAAACAAATGCCCAGCAAAAGATACATTTTTCTCAGATGGACTCAGACAAAGGTTCAAGTCCATATTGTTTGAAGACTCTGATCTTCAGCTCATTCTTCCTTTCCATCACCTCCTTCGAGTGTCCTCTGAGACCAAGGTGTTCACATAAGGATATCCACTCTTCAGTGATCCTTTCTCTATCAACTGCACCAGTTGCATCTTGAGGGGGCCAGTATGTGATTGGCTCAGGGGCCTTCAAAGCTTGATCAGGGAAGGCATCATTCCAAGCTCCACTGATATCGGGATAGAGTTTGGGATAGGCATCAAACAACCATGAGTTGAAGACTTCTTGAGCATTGTCCCTGCCTAACTCTCCACTGACATAAAAAGAATAAACGAATTCCCTTTTTGCAGTCTCCCAGACATCATTGAGCTTTTTGGGAACCCAAGCATCATGGTGAAGGAATCTGTTCTGAGAAGGTGTGATCTTGTCCTTCTTTAGTTTGGCAGCCCACTTGAGATAACCACTTCTGAATTTCTTAGAAGTAGTTTTATCAAATGTGGCTAACCTCTCCTTCCTTTTCCTCTCAGCCAATTCTGCAATGGTCTCTATCTTCCCAACCACCTTATCCTTCCTCTCCTGCTGCTGGGCAGATAGCTTCCTTGCTCTCTCGTTCATTCCCCCAGCCTCCTTGATTAGCTCAGTGAGCTCCGTAACTCGTGTGGGTGCAGACTTGGGAATTTCAGAAGATAAGGGATCAGGGTTAAGAATGGGAAGTACCTCAACATCGTCAGTAGAGGTTGTGGACTTAGCAGTCAACCTCCCTGAGGTTCTTGTCTTTTTAGCAACCTCTGCTGAGAGTGCATCAGTTGCCTTCCTCTTGGCAGGTTCCCCCTTCTTTGCAGCTCTCTCTTCCTTCTCCTTCAGATGAGCTTCTTTGAACTTTGAGAGGTCCACTGATGCGGTCTCCTTTCCCTTCTTTTCCTCAGCCAGCTTCTGGGCCTCAGCATCAACTTTCTTTATGGTGCTTTTGATTTGTTGACCTTTCTCGAACTCCGGGGTTTCAAAGATGATTTGCATTTTGTTCCTTGGATCAGCCTTCAGCTCTTTAGAAGATATCAATCTTTCCCCCTTTCCGGCATTAATCATGCACTCAGCCACAGTGATGTTTAACTTCATCTGATCGTGAGCGATGGCCTTCAGTTCAGTCGAGCAGTGGTCAACTTCATCTTCCATCCTTTCCAGTGCAGCTCCAGCAGTTTGACCAAATTGCACAAATTGTGCCAATTTCTCATTAATAAGCACGTTGGTCTTTTCTTGAGTTGGGAAGTCCTCAGCAGCCTTTTTTAGTACTTCACCAAGCTTGGCTCCGAGTTCTTCATGCTTTGCCTCGAATTCCTGCATCTTCTGGTTCCACAACCCTTCAACTTTCCCAACAAGGTCAGCTGAGAAAGCTTCAACAGAAGACTTTAGGTTGATGGACACGTTCTCCACTGAGTCCTTCAGGAATTGAGTTCTGGCTTCTTCCTCCTTCTTCTCCAGATCTTTCAGAGCCTCAATGACTAGCACACTTTGTCCCTCAACTACATCAATAACCATCTGCTGTGAATCTTCAACTTTCAGTGTGAGATTTTGAAGTGATGTAGTTGTGGACTCCATGAGTTCGTCAATGTGGTCTGAGAGTATGATCATCTCGTCCACCTCCTCTTGGACAATTTCTTGGACTTCTTTCAGTTGAGCTTCAAGGGCAGGGAGCCTTTCTTCTTGAAGTTTAAGCACTTCATCCTTCAGGGGAGTTAGGTTGACCTGGACTGAGGGGATCTCATCAGTTTGAGTGCCTGCATTTAAAACAATGTTAGTTCTTGCTCCCTCAATCTCACAACCTATATCTCCTGAGATTTCTAACTCCATTGGAACTCCCTCCTCCTCACTCAGCTTACTTCTTTCATCACTCTTATTTTCAACTAAGTTTTTTTCAGCCAATGCATCCTTTACAGGAATGATTGCTTTTATTTGGCCACTCACAACTCCGGTGATTTCAACTTCCTTTTCAACACCCTCAGTCTTTTCAACTCCTTCTGATCCAGTCACCTCAGTTGACTCTGAAGCCACCACTGAGGGCTGTTGTGGGAGAATCTCAGTAGACACCTCTACTGGACTCTCCTGTGGCAAATTTTGAGCCTCAGTATCCCTTGCCTTGGATACATCCTTGGCTACCTCACCATCACCTTGCCTTGGTGAGGTCCCTCCTCCTTGTACACTTTCCTCCATCTCTTTCTCCTTTTCCTCCTCTGCTTCAGCAACCACATCAGCTGACTTCTTAGCCTCAGCTATCTTCTCCATCACCAGACTCTCAAAAATTTTCTCATCACAGAGAAGTCTGGATTTGGTCATCCCTGCAAACTGCAACACCTCCATCTCCTCCTTCTTCCAATCATCGGCATTGCTGCCTCTGACTGCCAATAGAATTTCTCCTAGCCTCCTATCTTTGAGCTGGACAAGGAGTCTCAGCCTCAAGAATAAAGCCTTGAGAGTGGGGAAGTTGTCAAGTTCAGGGTACTTAGACTCCAAAGAGTAAGCAACCTCATCCTTAAGGGTGTCTAAGAATGAGTACTCTTCTTCATCGTCTGAAGGAAGGGAAGGGGTAGGGGATCTGATATCAGTGGGTTCTTCTGGAATAGATTCCAGGTGAGTTGAGGTTTGGGTTTCAGGAGGGTTAGGGATAGTTTCAGAAGAGGTTTGAGTGTCAGGTGAGGTTGGGTTTTGGTCAGTGGGGGTTGAGGGAATTGGTTCAGTAGGATTTGATGGGGTGGTTTCAGTTGGGGTGGAGATGAGTTCAGTGGGGGTTTGAGTTTGAGATCCACTGGCTGGCTTTTGAGAGCCATCAGTGGGGGTTTGAGTGTGAGTTATTTTGGAGATGCGTTTGGTTTTGGCTACAGGGGTGCGAGGTTTGGTCTTGGGTTTAATAGGAGTAGGAGCAGGAACATCTGAGTCAGACTCAGTTGAGATAGTGTTGGGGGAAGAGGTAGGGTTACCTGATGAAGACTCATCAGTAGAGTCTGTGACTCTGACTTTCTTCGAAGCAGCCTCCTTCTCTGCTTCAGAAGACCTCTTCTTCTCCTTCCTTGAGGCCTTCTCTGCCACAGCCTCCTTGTGTTGAGCCATTTTGTCGCTCATCTTTACCAGCCTCCTCTTCAGTTTAGTTTTCTTCCCCTCAGCAGGGGTATCTTCCTCCTCCTCTACTGCCTCTGGGCTTTCCACAGCAGGCTTAATCATCCTAGCCTCCAGAGTCTTTCCAGACTTGAATAAGATCTTTAGGATACTCCATTTCCTGTCAGGGATCCAATCCACTCCCAAATCTACATTCTCTATCAAGTAAGAGATCTTTGTTGCATAGTTCAGCTTACTTGATAGTTGGGGAGATTTGTCGGGTTGAAACTTTGAGTGCTCCTTATTCAAGGCCCTCAGAAAGAACTGCTGCCAATTGTATGGCTTTTCCTTGCCCTCAACTATCGCCTTCATCAGCCTGAGCTTTGGCTTGCTCACTTGCTCAGTACTCCCTTGGTTTCCCAAAATACACTTACTCACAATTTCACAGAGAACATTGTAAACTGGCAGGAGTTCACTTCTGTTCATTGTTGGAGTGTATGGTACCTTCCTCTGCATTATGGTTTTGACCCATTCTTCCTCCTTCTCCACAATGCACGTGTCTGGATTGGGACCTTCAGAAGGAAGATCAAAAAGCTCCTTCAGGACATCTCCGCTTACACGAATCTCCTTCTTTATCTTCTGGTGTTCAATGACCTCCATGTCATCCCTCATAACTTTCTTCTTCCTTTGCAAGATCAGATGAGACCTGATCTTTGTATCTGAGTTGGAGACATTGTTGTAGAAATCAAGAACCTGTCTGTCAAAACAGTTCTCTGGATGAACAGATAGGAATTTCTCTAACCCAGCACTTTTGAGCATAACTAGGGCTTCTTTGATGTGAGCATACTCTGGTTTGGACTCAATTTCTGGGTTATCAAAAACCACAATGGGTTCATACCAGAAGTTATCTTTATGGGTAAGGAAACTGAGATTTAGTTTCGCCATTTGAACAAGAGGGTTTGAGAGAACAGATTACAGAGAAGGATAGTAAGTGTTTGCTTGGAAGTGTATTCGAAAAGGTTTACAAGCTTAAGGTTGGGGATTTTATATTAGAAATAAACGGTTAGATCTAATTTCACAATCAACGTTTGAGATTGAATGATTTTGAGATCGTGGATAGTTACAGGGTTTAGTGGGGGGTTTTAAGAAATCTTGACGGTTTAGAAAAGAACCGCCTAATTGAATGGTATGGATTGAAAAGGTTGGTAACCGGAAGGTCACATCATCCGGCTTTTAGGGCGCGTGAGATAGGTAATTGAAAAAGCATGTCTGACTTGTACCACGCGCATTAAATGCTTGTCATACCAAAATCTCTTCGGAACAGTGGAAGGAGATTTAATTTTCCAGAAAGCACTCATTAGTAAATATATTGAAACCAATTAAAATATATATAACACTAAGAGGCTTTATCTTTGAAAATAACATAAGTATAGACTTGACCTCTACTGAGGTTCGACCTCGTCTGATATAAGGATCTCTTCTGAGATGGGAAGCTTCTTCTGAGAGAAGATCCTCTTCTGAGTACGAACCTCCACTGAGTTGAAGGTAACTCTACTGAGATTCAATCCTTTCTTTACTCTCCTGGATCTAGGAGTCCAAGCTCCACTGACAACTCTTGAAACCTTGCTTCAGCCAAAGGTTTAGTGAAGATATCTGCCTTCTGCTTGTCAGTGTGGATTTTGAGCATCTTGATGTCCTTCTTCTCCACATGATCTCTGATGAAGTGATGCCTTATATCCACATGTTTGCATCTTGTGTGGAGAACTGGATTTTCTGAAATAGCAATTGCACTATTGTTGTCACAGAAAATAGGGACTTCATTGGCAAAGATGTTGTAATCTCTCAGTTGTTGTCTTAGCCAAAGAATTTGAGCACAACAACTTCCAGCTGCCATATACTCAGCTTCAGTAGTGCTTGTGGCTACTGAATTTTGTTTCTTGGAGAACCAAGAAATCAGTTTACTTCCCAAGAATTGACAAGTGCCTGAGGTTGATTTTCTATCAATTCTGCATCCTCCATAGTCAGCATCTGAGTATCCTGTGAGTTCTAGATTGTCATCTGAGGGATACCACAATCCCATATTCACAGTACCCTTAAGATATTTGAGAATCCTCTTGGCAGCTTCCAGGTGACTTTTCTTGGGATTGGCTTGATATCTAGCACAAATGCCAACTGCAAATGTGATATCAGGCCGGCTTGCTGTGAGATACAGTAGAGATCCAATAATGGCTCTGTAGGAAGTCTGGTCTACTGATTCTCCATCCTCATCTGGTTCCATCTTGGTGTTGGTGTTGAGTGGAACTCTTGCAACCTTGCTGGTCTGGCATCCAAACTTGTTGATCAGCTCCCTTGTGTATTTGGCTTGGTTGATGAAGATTCCTTCAGTGGACTGCTTGACTTGAAGTCCTAGGAAGAAATTCATTTCTCCCATCATAGACATCTCAAACTTTCCCTTCATCAGTTGAGAGAACTTCTCACAGAGGACTTGGTTAGGACAACCAAAGATGATATCATCCACATAGATTTGAACCAGCAATGTGTCCTCTCCTTTTGTGATTCTGAAAAGTGTTCTATCAACTCTCCCTTTGATAAAACCATGATCCAAAAGGAATTGAGACAAAGTATCATACCAAGCTCTTGGAGCCTGTTTCAGTCCATATAGAGCTTTCCTCAGTCTATATACTTTGTGACTTTCTTCAAAACCTGGGGGTTGCTCCACATAGACTTCTTCATTGAGTACTCCATTTAAGAAGGCACTTCTAACATCCATCTGGTACACCTTGAATTTCTTGTGAGCAGCATATGCAAGAAATAACCTTATTGCCTCCAGTCTGGCTACTGGAGCAAATGTTTCATCATAGTCAAATCCTTCAACTTGAGAGTAGCCCTTTGCAACTAGCCTGGCCTTGTTTCTGACTATGATATCATTCTCATCCTTCTTGTTTTTGAATACCCACTTGGTTCCTATCACATTGCAGTGATATGGTCTGTCCACCAACTCCCATACTTGATTCCTTGTGAACTGGTTGAGCTCTTCTTGCATGGCAATAATCCAGTTGGAATCTTGAAGTGCTTCTGCTATGGAACTTGGTTCCTGGTTTGATAAGAAACAACAAAACAAAGCACTTTCACCATGAAAACTTCTAGTTTTGACTCCTGAGGAAGGATCACCTAGGATTTGCTCAACAGGGTGATCTGAGAGCCAAGTCCTCCTAGGCTGATGCCCTTCAGTTGAGTTTAACTCTTCTGAAGTTGAGTCACTAGATATTGGAATGAAATCGAATTCAGGAAATAAGACAGAGGGTTGAAGTCCTGAGTCATCAGTCAAGGTATTTTCATTCTCAATGGTAATTTCATTGGTTCCCCCTTGAATGATAGTTTCAGTGAATGTCTCAGCTGTGACCACATCTTCATTGACATTGGTTACCTCTTGAACTGGGATGGTGTTCATCAGTTCAGTTACATCTTCAGGAGAGCTCTCAGGTGAGCTTTGAGGAGTGGTCTGATTTTGAGTGTCCTCTTTGAATTGTTGATCATTGAGGTTGTCCCAGGTTGGGATGAATGTATCAACAGAATTCTCAGGATATCCTTTTGATTTGATACTCAGTCTAGTTAGCCTTTTGCTTATCACATCCTCAGTCTCCTTACTTCTGGACTCAAAAGTAGATTCATCAAATACCACATGAGGTGTTTCTTCCACAACAAGAGTTCTACAGTTGTAAACTCTGAAAGCTCTACTGATTTGGGAATATCCTAAGAAAATTCCTTCATCAGCTTTGCTATCAAAAGCTTTCAGTTGAGTTTTCCCATTGTTGTGAATGAAACACTTGCAACCAAAAATATGAAAGTAAGATACCTGTGGCTTTCTGCCATTCCATAACTCATATGGAGTTTTTCCTTGATGTTTGGTTACCATGGATCTGTTTTGAGTGTGGCAGGCAGTATTAATAGCTTCAGCCCAGAATCTTTTAGGAACCTGAGCTTCAGCTAACATTGTCCTTGCTGCCTCCTTGAGAGTCCTATTTCTTCTTTCAGCTACTCCATTTTGTTGTGGAGTCCTTGCAGCTGATGTCTCATGAAAGATACCTAATTCTTTACAATAATCAGATATGATAGAATTTATGAATTCAGTGCCCTTATCTGATCTTATCTTTACAATGTTCAGGCTCTTTTCATTGCTAACTTTCTTCAGGAGCTCTGGCAGTCTCAGTTGAGTCTCCTTTTTGCTTGCAAGGAATATCACCCATGTGTACCTGGAGAAGTCATCAACAACAACAAGTGTATACTTTCTCCCATTTATACTTACAGGGGTTACTGGACCAAAAAGATTCATATGTAATAGTTGAAGTACTCTGTCAGTAGAGGTTGCTACTTTGCTTTTGAAAGATGCCTTTACTTGCTTCCCTTCCTGACAGGCTTTACAGATATGTTCTTTATTGTATACTTCATTTGGCATTCCTTCTACCAGTCCATGTCTTGCTATCCTGTTCATCATCTTGAAGTTCAGATGACTTAGCCTTTTGTGCCACAACCAATTAGTGTCAGTTGAGCTTTTGGCAATAAGACATGCATTTGGTGTGCAAGACTTCCAATCTGCAAGATAAATATTTCCCTTTCTTGACCCAGTTAGTAATACCTGTTGTGAAGATATATTCTTAACAAAACACAGGTTACATGAAAATTCAACACTGTATCCCTTATCACAGAATTGACTTATGGACAGAAGATTATGCTTAAGTCCACTGACAAAGGATACATTGCTTACTCTTACTGAGCCAATTATTAAAGTACCATAACCTCTAGTGGCTCCTTGAGAGTTGTCACCAAAGGTGACTTGTGGACCTTCCTTCTCAACAAATTCTGTTAGGAGATTTTTGTTGCCAGTCATGTGCCTAGAACATCCACTGTCCAAGTACCAGACTGATGATTTAAGAGCTTCTCCTTTGTTGAGGTCCACTGAGCCCTGCAATCACAGATCAAGCTTTAGGTACCCATTTGGTGTTGGGTCCTACAAGGTTAGCTGTACCTTTTGGAATCCAAATTTGCCTCACAGTTCTAATTATTTTAGATTGGCTAATTTGTCTTCCATAAACATCTACATAGATTGTTATCTCCCTGGGTGCCTTGGGAGTAAACTTTCTATGGGTGTCAGCCTTTGAAGGAACAGGAACCTTCTTCACATTCTTTCTCTTTGGCTTGGGTGCACCTGGTCTTGGTTTTTGTTGATAAAGGTATGAAGGACCTTTTCCTTTAGGCACAAAAGGACTAGGTCTTCCATATGAGTCATTCCTTGAGGACTGCTCATGCCTGGGTGTTCTCAGCTGAGGTTGCTTCATCTGTGAAGACCTCGGCTGATAGTACCTCTGCTGAGATCTATTTTGATAAGTCACCTGAGCCTTTCCATTTGGTTTTGGCTTAGATTGACTTTTCTTTTGTGTGATCTCAGCTGGTCTTTTTCCTTTATCTACAGTCTGTGGTTGAAATGTCACAGACTTAACAAAAACTCTCTTTGTGCCACTTGAAGAAGCAACACTCAGAGGACCTTCTGAAGGTTTTGGAATAAAGCCTATCCCACACTTGTTATTTGGATTGGTTTGAAAACTTTGGATCTCCTCTATGGCAAGAGAGGGTTTGTTTAGAGCATCAATCCTTTTTAACAAGGTCTCTTCAGATTTTTGTAAGACATCAATTTTCAGGAGAGAATCCTTTATTTGGCTTACCAATTTTAAATTCTCTTCAGTTAACTTTGTTTTAGATTCATTGAGATCTTTTATCAGTTGATCTCTACCATTTCCTTGACTCCTGAGGGTTTCCACCTCTTTTGTCAGTTCAATGGTAGATTTGGCTGAGTTCAGATCTTTTTGATTCCCAGACTCGATTAACTTGGAGTTTTCACTCAAGAGTTGTTTGTTCTCATCTTGAAGACAGAAACTTGCTTCTTGCAACCTTGAGAAATCAATCATCAATTGTTCCAAGGCGGACTGAAGATTGAGTTCCTCAGTTGACTCTGAGCTTAGCTCAGGTGTGTGTCCTAGAGAAATGGATGGTTTAGATTGTACCTCTGGTTCTTCTCTTGCCATGAGGCACATGTCATCTTCACTGCTGTCAGAGAACAGTTCATCAGGTGACTCCAGGTTTTCATCAACATCCCCAGCCATCATGGCTTTTCTTTCTCCATATCTTCTGTCTCTTTTGGCTTGCCTTTCTCTTCTTTCTTTAGTGCTCAGTTGAGGACAATCATATTGAAAGTGCCCAATCTTCTTGCACTGAAAACACCTGTTGGCATCATCATTCTTTTCTTCAGTGGACTCTCTGGTCTTTGATGATGAACCTTCAGCCTTGGTGTAATTCTTGTATTCCTTCTTCTTTTCCAGCTTAGATGAGCTTTTCTCTCCTTCTCTGGTAGTCTTTTGTGGATAACTTCTACCTTCTCTGTTATCCCTGTAAAATCTCTTATATTTGCCAAAGCGGCTGTTAAGTTGTTCAAACCTTCTAGCCATCAGGCTGAGTTCCTCCTGCATCTCAGCCTTGCTTTGAGACTTACTTGCCTTTGAACTCTTCTGAGGCTTTGGGGATTTTGGCTCAGGCTCCTTAGCTTTGAAGGCAACTTCCTTCTCAGCTGAGGTCTCATCAGGAGCCCTTTTCCTGTTCAGATCAAACTCATAAGCCTTAAGTTCAGAGAATACCTGTTGCATAGACATGCTGGATAGATCCTTGGTATTCTGCATCATCACAGAGTACACATCCCATCTTGAGGTTAGACCTTTCCCAGAGAATTAATCTCATTCATGATGTCAGTGAACCTCCCATCAAGCTGGTCTATGGTCTCAGTGGACTCCATGGTGAACTGCTCATACTTTTGAACAGCTACTGAAAGCTTGTTCTCTTTTATTTTGTCAGTTCCTTCACACATGAGAGCAAGAGTGTCCCATAGTTCCTTTGCTGTCTTGCAGTGGATCACTCTTCCCATTACAGAGTCTGGAATAGTGGTGTAGAGAATGTTCATGGCAATGAAGTTGAGGTTGTTTCTCCTCCTCTCATCTGCAGTGAAATTATCTTCATCTTTGGGCCATTCTTCTCTAGGATCTGCAATAGTTTCAGCTGTAGTTCTAGGGTTAGGTGTCATAAACACAAATGGACCTTTAGTAATAACCCTTAACATTTCATCATGCACACAGGCAAGATGAGCTCTCATTCTGATTTTCCAGAAGTCATAGTTTTCCACTGAGAATTGTGGAAGCTTGTGATGAGACATATGGTTCAAGGGATTTACTCCCATGTTGTTCTCTGCAGGTGGTGCAACCCTAGCTGTGTTGTCAGCCATAGAATAAAAACAAGTTTATCAAAAGATCAATTCAGGTGACCTTATAAAAATACCTTTGAGCACAAGGTATACTTAGAACAATGGTCTTTTGAACCACAGCTCTGATACCAATTGATGGTCCCGAAACGAGTAAACAGGTGTATGGGGGGGGGGGGAATACACCTGTGGTTACAAATTTAAACTTCTTTAAAACTTATCAGGTTACTTAAGACAGTAGCTCGTCAGTGGACTTGAGGTCTGCTGAGAGTTACTCTGTGAAAGCTTACTGAGATAATACCTCCACTGAAAGCACAAGACTTTCAGTTGAACTACTATCTAATTAGCTTTCAGATGCGGATTAGTGAGCCCTTTTAGAAAACTCGTTTTACTTTGATAAACTTTGAGATTAACACACACTTATGAAAAAGCAGAATGTAAGTACACAAGATGTAAAGTGGTTCAGAGATAAATCTCCTACGTCCACTGGCCTGATCAAACAGGAGAATTCCTTTCACTTGGAATTCCTTGTGTTATAGTGCCAAGGTGCACTGATCAACTTTTCCTCTCTTAGGATGATTGATCACTAGGAAATTCCAGGTCCTAGTTCCCAAAACAAACCAGCTTTCAGACTGATACAACAATCAGCTTACTAACACCACTTAACACTAGCTCTCAACCTAAACACTGAGTAGGGTTTTGAGTAGGGTTTTGGTTCCAACTATTTTGAGATAATCCTTACAAGTTTAGCTCTGGGCTTAGGATTGGATTATCTCTTTCTAAGGTTTGGATATAGCTTTAAGCTTGGTTACAGAAGGTTTGTTAGTTTCTCTACAATTGTGAAACACTTGGGAAACAATGATAATTTCGAGTGTTTCTAGATAGTTATGAATGTAGAGATAGCTTTGATCTTGTGAGTTTCCCGTGCTTGTAAAATGTGCACGTCCTTCTGTATTTATAGGCTTCCTTGAAAATCTTCCCGTTGGATTTGAATCTTCTCAAGTAAGTCTTCTTGTATCTGATTGGTTCAAACGGCTCTATTTGAAGCTTTAAGTCTTGTCAAGAAACGGCTGCAAAACCATGCTTGTTCACCAACTTTCTGTAGATTGCTAGGTGAAAGACTTTTGGTACTTGTCAGGCTGGGACAGGTCGGCTGTCAGTAAGGTACACTGACGTGTCATCTTCTCATTGGACCTTAAGTCTGCATGCCCAGATTCTTGTCTTGCTTTAGGTGGAACTCCTCTGATGAGAACCTTCTTATTCCTTCATTTATTGTAAGCTTCACTGAAATTCATTTTGCCTTGTTCCAACCAGATTAACTAACAGCTTTAAATATGTTTAGCATTAAATGTACTTTGTTAGTTCCCATCAGTGGACCTTCGTCCTCTACTGATAGATTTAGTCTTAGTGAGAATGTACTTAGAAAACATTCAAGACTTAGACTTCTTTCTCAGATCACTTAGTCTTCAGCGGACTTCACTTCAGCAGACTTCATACTAAAATACACTCTAGTTTTTACTAACTGCACTTCAGTTCTTAACACTTAGAACTGTTTAATTTAAACTCTAACTCTACTGAATAATTTACTTACAAACAACTTAGGGAGGGACATGTTGGCATCTAATCAAAACAAGTCTTATACATTTTCCCAACAACAACAATCCCATTGCAGCTGCACAAAAAATCTATATCTGGATCACCATCCAACAATGACCTCTGCATTGGCTCTCCGGCCGGTGTCCACTCATATCCCAGTGGATAGAAGCCGTACTGCATCTGAAGAACAAACCCCTCATTGTTTTGCCTCTTCATTTTCTCCAGGTGTTTTTTCACGATGAAGTAACGCGACTCAAGTAGATTCAACCACCTACGATTCACTTGTTTGAAACGGCACAACGACTTCACTTCCAACCTCGACAAAATATCGATCATTATTTCCTCAGGGAAAACAGTTCTCCCTATCTCCGGCGACGCAGCTATGAACCTCATCGCCATTTTCAGTTTCTTTACCAAAGACAAATGCAACGTACTTTGATATATAAAGATAGAAGTTTCAATATTAGGGCTTGTGTGTGGATTAACCTAACCTCCCATCAATCATATATATTGCAGAGCCTAAGAAGAATTGTGCCTACTCATACCAGACCCTTGGTATTCCAATCGACGCCAGTAGTTTTTTTAAAAAAAAGTACAACGCTCTGATCTTGTACTACTTTGCGCCAATTCACGACGATACGCCCACGTGCCCATTTAGATGGCTTGAATACGGTTCTATGTCCCGCCCAATTCGTTTTTCATCATTATCTTACTTTTTAAATTGTTAAATTATCTTAATATAATTTTTACTTTTTCTAAATGAGTGTTGGTATGCGGGTTTTGTGCTGGTAAAACCGTCCAGTTGTACTATGACATAACAAATGAATTGTAGGGTTAGCAGACCTATTTTTAAGTTGGAAAACACCAATTTAATTTCCAAATTATTAAGAAAATTGACAACAAAATAAAAAAACTATCACTGAAACATCCCATCACCTATACCTATGTGTTGGGATATGTTTAGTTTTGATGATTTTCCAAAACGACATGTAACAGGTATGAAAGCAGTCAGGATAGTATCCTTTAGATCAGGTCAGGCTAGGTTAGCTCTCAGTAGAATAGGTTGCTCAGTTGAGGGGGAACTCAGCGAGGGGGAACTTCTCAACACAGCCTGAAGATATCAAGATGACAACCAGTAGAGCTGACTGAAGACATGCCATCAACCTGAACCAATGGAGAAGCCTGAAGGATGTCCCACTGAGTGTAAGTCAGGCTGTTCTAAGCCAAGTCTGACGGACCACTCAGTGAAGAGTCTGATCAGGTGGATCAGTGCTGCACCAAGTAGGCCCTGAAGGAGTCAGGCTACTGTGGTCAGGGAAGCTTGTCATTCAGCCTTATGACAAACTTCTTGGAGTGATCTTCAAACAGTCCCTGAAGGACAACTGCACTGAGGACGAGTCAGTCCACTGAAGATCAGAGTCAGTGAAGGAGAAAGCCACCTAAAGTCAGTGGGTCTTAGTCAAACCCACTGAGTCAAAGATCCGTGAATCCAGGCCACGTGGACCAATCAGCACGAGGCAGCAACTCTGACACTGACAAAGGCCGCATTCCAAGAAAAGTGGTTGAAACCATTTAATGTTGGATTCAAATGTATCTTTCCTCCAACGGATACATTTGAATCCCCATTATAAATACAAGCTCATGGCTTGTTGATAATGTGTGTTGTTTTTGTTTGAGAGTTGTATTGTTGTATCTTGTAAGAAAAACAAACACCTACGAGCTGAGAGTATGAGTAGTAGCATACGTGCATGGGAGATATAAGGAGTTTCTACTTATTTCTATACACTGAGAGTTCACAAATATATACATAAGAGTGCTCAGCTTGTAACTCTAGGCTTAGAGAGGTTTTCCCTATCTTAGCTATTGGCTAACATATTGTAAAGGGAAAGCCTCACCTAGTTGGAGAAAACCCTAACCGAAACCAAAACCCTCTAGTCAGGTTTGTTGGGAGTAAGTTGTTTGTAAGGAGAGGCAGCTCCGTGGAGGGGTGTGAGTCCAGTTGTAAGTGCACCTTGGCACGTTAAAAACAAGAATCCAAAGGAGTGGATTTCCTGTTAAATCAGGCCGTGGATGTAAGAGCTTGTGTCTCTGAACCACGTTAAACCAAGTGTTATTATTTGGAATGTCTTTTCTTCTAAAGTATTGCGAAAATCTGCTCACTGAGAGCACTGTTTAAAAGGGAACTTTAGTTAAGCATTCAGGTCAGGGAGATTCCATCTCACTGACCAGTTCAGGCAACGCACTCGAGAGTTCAGTTTCTCGAGTCACTGCCTTGTTGAGAGCCTGAGCTTTCAAGTCTCATCACTGACTTGATAGCTCTGACTCTCAGCAACGCAGTGACTTGAGTATTCCTTCACTGAACTCTTTCAGAGCGCAACGCAAGGTTTAAAAAAAAAAAAATTCTCCTGAATTCCCATTTTGCCCTTCGAAAACGGGACCATCAATTGGTATCAGAGCGGGTTGTTCACCTGACCACTGATCCAGTTTTGTTAAGAAAAATGGTCAACCGAACAGATCTTAAATGTTTTAAACTATGGGAATTCCTGCATATTTCAAACTATTACTTGTACTCTGACATTATTCTTGTAATAGAAAATCATTTGGTTAGAAGTTTTGGAATCATCAAAAAGGGGGAAATTGTTGGGATATGTTTAGTTTTGATGATTTTCCAAAATGACATGTAACAGGTATGAAAGCAGTCAGGATAGTATCCTTTAGATCAGGTCAGGCTAGGTTAGCTCTCAGTAGAATAGGTTGCTCAGTTGAGGGGGAACTCAGCGAGGGGGAACTTCTCAACACAGCCTGAAGATATCAAGATGACAACCAGTAGAGCTGACTGAAGACATGCCATCAACCTGAACCAATGGAGAAGCCTGAAGGATGTCCCACTGAGTGTAAGTCAGGCTGTTCTAAGCCAAGTCTGACGGACCACTCAGTGAAGAGTCTGATCAGGTGGATCAGTGCTGCACCAAGTAGGCCCTGAAGGAGTCAGGCTACTGTGGTCAGGGAAGCTTGTCATTCAGCCTTATGACAAACTTCTTGGAGTGATCTTCAAACAGTCCCTGAAGGACAACTGCACTGAGGACGAGTCAGTCCACTGAAGATCAGAGTCAGTGAAGGAGAAAGCCACCTAAAGTCAGTGGGTCTTAGTCAAACCCACTGAGTCAAAGATCCGTGAATCCAGGCCACGTGGACCAATCAGCACGAGGCAGCAACTCTGACACTGACAAAGGCCGCATTCCAAGAAAAGTGGTTGAAACCATTTAATGTTGGATTCAAATGTATCTTCCCTCCAACGGATACATTTGAATCCCCATTATAAATACAAGCTCATGACTTGTTGATAGTGTGTGTTGTTTTTGTTTGAGAGTTGTATTGTTGTATCTTGTAAGAAAAACAAACACCTACGAGCTGAGAGTATGAGTAGTAGCATACGTGCATGGGAGATATAAGGAGTTTCTACTCATTTCTATACACTGAGAGTTCACAAATATATACATAAGAGTGCTCAGCTTGTAACTCTAGGCTTAGAGAGGTTTTCCCTATCTTAGCTATTGGCTAACATATTGTAAAGGGAAAACCTCACCTAGTTGGAGAAAACCCTAACCGAAACCAAAACCCTCTAGTCAGGTTTGTTGGGAGTAAGTTGTTTGTAAGGAGAGGCAGCTCCGTGGAGGGGTGTGAGTCCAGTTGTAAGTGCACCTTGGCACGTTAAAAACAAGAATCCAAAGGAGTGGATTTCCTGTTAAATCAGGCCGTGGATGTAAGAGCTTGTGTCTCTGAACCACGTTAAACCAAGTGTTATTATTTGGAATGTCTTTTCTTCTAAAGTATTGCGAAAATCTGCTCACTGAGAGCACTGTTTAAAAGGGAACTTTAGTTAAGCATTCAGGTCAGGGAGATTCCATCTCACTGACCAGTTCAGGCAACGCACTCGAGAGTTCAGTTTCTCGAGTCACTGCCTTGTTGAGAGCCTGAGCTTTCAAGTCTCATCACTGACTTGATAGCTCTGACTCTCAGCAACGCAGTGACTTGAGTATTCCTTCACTGAACTCTTTCAGAGCGCAACGCAAGGTTTAAAAAAAAAAAAAATTCTCCTGAATTCCCATTTTGCCCTTCGAAAACGGGACCATCACTATGGTACGTGTATTCTATACATTAGTATATATAGGGATGTTAAACGGGTCGTGGGCTGGTGGGCCAGCCCGTTTAACCCTGAACCACACAGGGCTAGGTTCGAAGGGTCTAATGGACCGATTAAAATTCGGTCTTTTTTGGCTCGGACCGGTTAGCCCGCGGGCTAAACGGTCTAGCCCGCCGGTTTACCGGGCTGGCCCGTTAGCCCAGATTTTTTTATTTATATATATTGTTTCTACTTTTATTTACCTACTGTTACTATTACTTCATTTATTTATATTTTAATAATTTTTTTAAGTAAAGGTTCATCTTTAATTTTGCTAGATTATGAGAAATTTCATTGCTTAAATTAAGTAAACATCCCTTTAATTGTGGTGATTACTTTACAATTTTGTGTGTGTTCTGTAGTCCCTTTAATAGGTTCTGAATAGCTTGTTTTTCATATTCTTTAGTTATTTTAACTTTATTTTTTTATTAAATGTATCAATTTGAACTTTATGAACAATTATTTAACAACATTTGCCTTTTTTTAGTTTAAATGGTAGCGTATTACAATTATAAATTTATATTTTATATTAAAAATTAATTTTTTTTTCGGAGCCCGTTAGTAGCCCTTTTAGCCCGCGGACCGCTAGGGTTAGGGTTAGGTTTCGAGTGTTAGTGGACCGATTAAAATGAACCGATAAGGCCCGAAACCGTTTAGGCCCATAGCCCTGTAGGGCTGACCCTATAGGATTAGGGTCAGCCCGTTTAACATCCCTAAGTATATACCATTAAGTAAAGTATAACTCTGCCAAGTAAATTCTGTATTAGATATATGGGTTTTCCCTCGTCTCAATGGTTGATCCTAAAGGTTCAGCCCATCCTCCCCCATTCGGCACTTAACAAGTGATTGCTCAACTGAATGATATTTTCCCTCTTTAAATCATCTTATAAGCAACCGTTTTCTAAGTAATACACCCTATTTATACCAAATGGTCTACTTCATGTACTATTAGCACAAAAAAACCTTTTCTTCCTCTACTTCTCAACACAAATGTACGTAGGAAAAACTAAAAGTGTTATTTCAAATACGCCACAACACACAATAACCGCATTCATAACATTACATATTTCGTTCATTGAATCCATCATTAAGCCCCAAGCCCGTAACCAATAGACCACTAAAACATTAACTTTTCAAAGCAAATGATAATGTATAATGAGTCTAAAATACTGCCCTAAGGAGTATCGATTACAAAACTTATAGGATCGATGAACCACTCCACCATTTTCTTCCGGTACTCCGCAACAACATCATAACTCATAGTCTTTCTCACACTTCCCTTGTTCAATAACTCATTCTCAATGTTCTGGCACACAATGACCCCACAATCCACGGAGTCGGGCTGCTGCTGCAAGCAATCTAGGGTTTTGGCTTCAAAGTTTTTTTCTTGTAGATTAAATGATCAGGATACTTGTCCACCCAAATACCTTTCAAGTACTTCACGACACACCCAACCTTGCATCCACAACAAAAAAAAAACATACAATGAGTTAACAATAGACCTATTTTCAAGGTATCTGAGTACATAATTACAGAGTTCCATACCACTTTCATTGACCTCTCCAGGTGTTTGTCCTTTGTTGCACTTGTTCGGGGAGATAATGAGTTTTAGAACCCCCATTCACAGCGTTTCAGATTGAGCCTCAATAGTGTCCAGTGATCTCCCCCTCCCCTGCCGCCATCCGTCAACAGAGGGAACAACAACACATGGTTGACTCCAACCTCATTCAGCCTATCATCCACAGTTGCCCTAAGGTTCTTGTCCACTGTGTTCTTCTTGTGATTTGTCACCAAACACTGCCACAAAGAATGTACCCTAGTTACAACATACCAAATGTACACTCAAATTTCTTTCGTTAACAAATAAACAAGTTACCTACCCACACAACAGTCGAGAAGACGCAAACATTTTGTACGTAGTCCTGCTTTGTCCCCAGCTTGGTATACAGAATCTCTACCCATGAATCAATCACCTACATACGGTCATTCAGTTATCAATAAGAAAAAACTAAAACCAGCAGTACAAATTTGTTTCACCAAACTTCTAGTAGGCAGATACCACCCTTACCGCATTAGAGATTCTCCCGTGATGAAGGACAACTAGTATATCACTCAGTTGAACCTTTGCCAACGCGCCTTTCCCTCGTCATGCCATATACCTATTACAAACATAATGGTCAAACAATAAACTTATTGTGTAAATAAATTTAAATAGGGGTACACCAACATCTTTGTGATGATTACCTATCCTTTCTGTCTCTCCAGCCATCCTCAATTCCACGCTTGATATGTTCACTTGTCTTCCGCACTGCCCCCTTCGACTCATCCCACCTCATACCCACAATAGGTTTTCCATCAGCTAGAAATCTCTCTATCTTCGCTGTGCTAGGCTGTGGAGTGATTGGTACACTACTCCGATCTCCCTTCTCGGTCCTGGCCTTCACATTCCTTGTCAGTGTGCTAGGCCCCACACCTCTCTTTGATCTGATTCTTTTACAAACCACTGGAGTTCTAACTACTGCATCATTGCTTGGTCTCCCAACTACTGATTAGGCATGAAATTGTCATGATTCGTCACTCGAAATGCCCTTGTTTTGATTGATTTAGATGAGTGTTTAGAGCCATTTGAGTATCATTTCTATAAACTGATGAATTTGTCTCTTTGATGCTTATAGATGGATAGAGGGCGAAAAGAGGAGTTCGTAGGACTTTGAATCGACTCAAACGGACACCCGGATGAGAAGATATCGAAGAAATACGAAAAGTATTAGTTCGAGGGAGCAAAAGTATCATTGGAGTGCACAAGCAAGGAGCACTCGTGCACATAGTGCACGAGTACTCGTGTATGAGCTCGAGAAGGCACAGGTCGTGCACTAGTGCATGAGCAGTCGCAGGTCATGCACTAGTGCACGAGCAAAGGTGGTCGTGCAGTTTTTGCTCTCTGGACGAATTGGGGTGCTCGAGTGGAATGAGCTCGTGCACTAGTGCACGAGCATACGTGATTTTTGGCCCATTAACTCCCGATTTAACCCGTTGCCTATTTATACCCCTTTGGAGCACATTTTTACAGACCACCACTCACCACTTGATAGATTTTTATTTTTGAGAGTTCGTTTTTGGAGAGAAGGAGAGGAGCAAGCTTTACTTTACGTTTAATCGAGGTTTTAGCACGAATTCTTAGTTTATTTTCGTTTTTCAGATTCTTTTCATTAGTTCGATTACGTTAAACACTTTAAACTTTGTTTTCATTAATTAAATTTCAATTCTTTGCAAGTACTTCTCTAAACCCTAGTTTATGTTTGATCTTTTATTCGTTCTAATCATCATGTTTATGTTTGTCACTTTTTCTGTTGCTTTCGTTATTGTCAAAATCATGTCTAGCTAAAACCCTTGCATGCTTAGGGTAGGATGAACTCGTAGAAGTAGGTTGCGGGTATGTAATTAGGGTAATTCGTGACGTTAGGATTTTAATTCTCTTAATTAATGAATTCTTAAAATTAGTCTTAACTTTACTCTTGAATTTCGTTCGAAAAGTGTTAGAGAGAGGAAGACCGTATCACTCTTTAACAACTAGTAGACTTAACGAGAGGGTTTAGAAATGGTTAGTTAATCTACCAGTTTATCTAAGGAGGACGACCGCATCACCTTAGTTTAAATTAGAGTCTCGTTAATTAAGCACAATCTATTAACTCGTTAGTGGATTAGTGAAGTCGATTGTTAGGATAAAGTATTAGGGTTTTGAATCTTGAGCTTTCGTCTTGCAATCTTTTACTTAGGTTATTTCATGTGTGTCACTATTATCTTGATTATGTACCTTCACCGTTAGTATACGTAGGGATTCCTATCCTGAGCATCACCATAACTTATTTGAATACAAACCTTAGTTAATTCGTTTTTCTTGTTCTTTAGTTTATTTAGTTTATTTTAGTTTAAAATTAATTCTTAAAAAGAAATACATTCATATTAGCTACGACGCGTAGATCTTCAGGGATCTGTTCACATACACTCCATCATGTGGGTTCGATATTACTTGGTTGCTATACTTACTCATACTACAGTGAACCCGTACGCTTGCGGGGAATCTACTAGTAGAAGTTAGTATTTTCACTTCAAGTCAATGGCGCCGTTGCCGGGGATGGCGTTGTATGTCTTTTGAATAGGACTTGTCGATAGCTTAGTAGTTAGTAGTGAGTGCTTTACTTTTCTGTTTTATTTCGTACATATTCGGCAGTTGTATTTTTATTCTTTTGTTAGTGTTTCAGGTTTATGAAAACACGCTCACAAGGCAATACGAGCGAAGAGAGATTACCGTTGGATCCTGAGACAATAGCAAGAAGAAACCGAGCATTCTTAAGAAGGATGAACGCTGCCGAAGGGAAAGAACCAATGGACATTACTAATGAGTTGGATGATATCGAGAATGAGTTTAATCAGACATTGAACCGGGCTGACGGCGCTGAAGGCAATTCCAGCCGTTGACCAAGATCTGATAGGAGACAGTCAGAGCCAGAACTCGGGTACACAAAACTTAAACAATTCAGCTCATAACATTGTCCAACATCCTCAGAACAACCCTGCTTACCCACATCCTAACTTACCACAAAACAACTTACCTTACCCACCTTACCCATACCCACCTTATCCGTATCCACCATACTTGTATCCTCCACCTCCTGTTTACAATCCACCACCGGTTTATCAACCACCACCACCCCAACAAGTACTAGTACCACCTGCTAATCCGCAGCACATTCCTCAGAACGCAGATCAGAACATGGCTATTCAAGGAAGGTTTGCAGCGCAGCCACAACGGTACTATGATGGAGTGGCATTGCCTCCTGTTGAGGTAAATAACTTCTCGATTTCCCCGGGAATTCTTAAGCTGCTTACCGAGAACCAGTTCAAGGGGGAGATTGGGAAGGAGAATCCTCATACTCACATGAGGAGTTTCCTGATGATAGCCTCCACATTCAATTATAACGACATGTCTGAAGATGTCAATATGCTTAGGCTGTTCCCATTCTCATTGACGGGAATAGCAATGGACTGGTATGATAACACGCTCCCACGGAGAGGTGTAACCACATGGGCCGAGCTCGAGCATTATTTCCTTGAGCGATTCTACCCTCCATCGAGAACTATTAAAGCAAGGATTGAGATCTCTTCCTTTTGCCAGAAGCCAGGAGAGGATTTACGCCAAGCGTGGGAGATATACTCAAACATGTTGATTGAGTGCCCGCAGCACGGGTATAATGAGGGAGATATCATGGCATTTTTTTATAGTGGAGCCAGCAAGGCTGGCCAAGCCCATTTAGATGCATGTGCGAGTGGAGCTTTTCTGAACCAAGGGATAGCGAGGTGTAGAGAAATCATTGACAATATTGTCACGAATGCCGGTGCATGAAACGAGGATCCAGAATTTCAGAGAGTTTGTAAGTTGGAGGAGAATGAGGGTACGAGGAAGCTGTTGATGGCTATGATGGAGAAGATTAACAACCTTGAGATGGGGCAAAATCTAGTTGGAGGGAATGTAGCAGTGAGCGAGAAAGTGGACCCACCCACGAGTCAGCAAGAAGAGGCCAACTATATGGGAAGGCCTAACTATCCACAAGGGGGGTATCCACAAGGTGGAAATCAGTTTGGAAGGCCTTCTTATGACCAACCATTTGTACCTCCAGGTCCTCAGCCGCCTCAAAATCAATGGAGGAACACACAAGGATATCAAGGAAGCCAGCAGCCTCCTCAAAACACATGGAGGAAGAATGAGAATTTCTCATATGCTAATCCAAAGGCTGGTATTACAGTTCCTCCAGGTGTTGATCCGGGTTCTAAACCTCCTGGTGGAGAAGCCGGTGCCTCAACTGAGGAGATGTTGAGAGCTATCCTTTAGAAGGTGGAGGAAGGTAGTAAGAGATTGTCCTCTTTGGAGTACGATGTGAAGGAGTTGCACAAAAAAGGTGATCAGCGTGATCAAGAACTCCAAAAGAGAGACATGGAATGGAATCGTGCTAGCAAGAGAACAACCGCAAGTTCTCTTCTATCGAGTATCAAATTAGTCAAATTGCAAAGTCTCAGCCGAGAGAGCCTGACAAGTATCCTTCAATGCCCGAGGATAACCCAAAGGAATATTGCAAGGCTATTGAGTTGAGAAGTGGGACCAAATATGATGGTCCTGAGATGCCTGTTGATTCTGAGATGCCCAAAGGAGAGGTTGAGATAGAAGGAAAAGAGCCTGAGGCAGATAGACATGATATTGAGGAGATGTGAGTTGAGAAAGGGGTTGAGAGTGAAGGCATTCAGAAGAGTAAAGATGTGGATGAGTCCCATGAGAGCAAAGAGCCTGAAGAGGAGGGCATTGAGGAGATTGAGAGAGTTCCAAAGTGGAAGAAGGCAAAGGAAGCAAGGAAGAATCTAAAAGAGACTGAGAAAGATGAATGAGGGGTACCAAAATCTGTGATACATGTCTCATATCCACAGCGCTTCATAAAAAAGAAGCTTGATGAGAAGTTTGCTAAATTCCTTGATGTTTTTAAAAAGCTACATATTAACATTCCTTTTTATGATGCTTTGGAACAGATGCCTAACTATGCCAAGTTCCTGAAGGACTTGATAGCGAAGAGACGGAGAGTGGACGGACCTGAGCTAGTGCACTTGAACCACGAGGTGAGTGCGATGGTGCACAAGGCTCTTCAACCAAAGTTGAAGGATCCCGGGAGCTTCACCATTCTTTGTGACATCAAGAACGGGATCAAGAAAGGAGCCTTGTGTGATCTCGGAGCTAGCATTAATTTGATGCCTCTGTCGTTGTTCAAGAAGTTAGAGGTGGGTGAACTTCAACCCACGATGATGACGCTCCAGCTTGCTGATAGGTCCATCACGAGACCTCAAGGAGTAGTGGAGGATGTTCTAGTGACGGTGGAAAATCACATTTTTCCCGCCGATTTCATCGTACTCGAGATGGAAGAAGATGAGCATGTACCGCTGATTTTAGGGAGGTCATTTCTAGCTACAGCCGGGATGTTACTTGATGTAGCGAATGGGAAGATTACGGTCAAGGTTGATGATCAAGAAGTGAAGATAGCTATTTATGAAGCTATGAAATACCCAATGGGAGATGAGAGTTGCCACTTCATTGACATCACATACACTTGTATTGAAGACACACTTCTAGACCCTTGCTCTTTTTATGTTCATCAATTTGATTATCCTACTCTTGACGATCTATCTTATGATTCTTATGATCTTGATTATTTTGACAGCTTGAGAGATAATGAAGATGTCAAGTTCTTGGAGATGAAGAAAGTAGAGAATGAGGACGAGTTGGAAGCCGAGGAGTCAACGTTCGAGAAGATGTTCGATAAGGCACCACCATTGGAGGCGAAAAAGTAGTTGAAGCCACTTCCCGACCACCTCAAGTACGCCTACTTGGATGAGACCGACAAGTATCCAGTAATTATATCTGCCCTTTTATCTGATGATCAGCTTGAGAGACTTTTAGTGGTGCTTCGTAAGCACAAATCTGCTATAGGATGGTCGATCGCGGATAATAAGGGAATTAGCCCTTCGATTTGCATGCATAGGATTAGATTAGAAGAGGGTAGAAAACCGATAGTGCAAAACCAATGTAGAGTTAATCCGGTGATTCAAGAGGTGATACATAAGGAAGTTTTGAAGTTGTTAGATAGCAACATGATTTTTGCAATTTCTGATAGTCCATGGGTGAGTCCATTACACGTAGTTGCTAAGAAGGAGGGTACCACGGTGATTAAGACTAAGTCTAATGAATTGGTAGCCACTAGATTAGTGACGGGTTGGTGTGTGTGTGTAGATTATAGAGAGTTGAACAAGGCAACGTGTAAGGATCACTTTCCTCTACCGTTCCTTGATCAGATGATTGATAGATTATGTGGTTTTGAGTATTGTTTCTTAGATGGGTATTCGGGGTATAATCAGATTATGATAGCCCCCGAGGATCAAGAGAAAACCACCTTCACTTGCTATTATGGAACTTTTGCTTTTAGGAGGATGTAGTTTGGGTTGTGTAATGCACCCGCCACTTTTCAAAGGTGTATGATGGCTATTTTTCATGGTTTGATTGAGAAGATTATGGAGGTTTTCATGGACGACTTCTCCATCTACGGGGAGTCATTTGATAAATGTCTAATCAATCTTGAAGTTGTGTTGAGCAGGTGTGAAGAGACGGACTTAGTGCTTAATTGGAAAAAGTGTTACTTCATGGTGAGAGAGGGTATTGTTCTTGGACATCATGTGTCCTCGAAAGGTATTCAAGTTGACAAGGCAAAAGTGATTGCTATTGATAAGCTTCCACCACCTTCGACCGAGAAGGGGATTCGGTCATTTTTAGGACACACGGGTTTTTATAGACGTTTCATCAAAGACTTTTCAAAAATTGCTAAACCCCTTTCACGGCTTCTTAAAAAAGAAGTCGCATTTGAGTTTACTAATGAGTGTTTAGTGGCTTTTAATAGGTTGAAAGAAGCGTTGGTGAATGCCCCGATACTTGTGACACCGGATTGGTCTAGCTCGTTCGTGCTGATGTGTGATGCTAGTGACTATGCGATGGGGGTTGCTTTGGGGTAAATTTGTGAGAGGCATTTTCACGCTATTTACTATGCCCCGAAGATGCTGAATTCTGCTCAAATGAATTACACTACAACCGAAAAGGAGCTGTTGGCGGTCGTGTATGCCTTTGATAAATTTCGACCCTACCTAGTAGGGACGAAAACAATTGTATATACGGACCACGCAGCGATTCGGTATCTTATGAGTAAGAAGGATGCAAAGCCCCGTCTCATTCGATGGATTTTGCTACTCCAGGAGTTCGATTTAGAGATTCGAGATAAGAAGGGATGTGAGAATGTGATAGCAGATCACCTTTCGAGATTGAAGCTCACAAAGGAAAACACTGTAGAAGATCGAGAGGTGAACGATGAATTTCTGGATGAGAAGCTCTTTGGCTTAGGAGACATTCCTTTATATCGAGTTGAAGGGAATGCACCATGGTTTGCAGACTATGCTAATTATTTAACAAGTGGGGAATTACCTGCTGAGATAGACTCGGTGCATCGGAAGACATTTTTGAAGAAAGTTCGAGAGTTCATTTGGGACGATCCCTACTTGTTCAAAAGAGGGATATATCATGTGTTGAGAAGGTGTATGCCAGATGAGGAGTGGAGTAATATCATAAGGCATTGCCACGCCTTGCCATGTGGAGGACATTTGGGTGGAGAAAAGACCGAAAGGAAGGTGCTTCAATCGGGTTTTTATTGGCCAACTCTTTTGAGAGATTGCATGGAATGGGTAAAGAGGTGTGAAAAGTGCCAACGATTTGGCTCCATTACTAAGCGAGATGAGATGCCGCTGCACGTGTTCATGGAAGTCGAAGTTTTTGACGTATGAGGGATTGATTTCATGGGTCCATTTCCTCCTAGCAATGGATTCTTGTACATTCTCGTGTGCGTTGATTACGTCTCAAAGTGGATTGAAGTTATCCCGACTCGAGTGAATGATTCCCGAGTGGTGATCGAGTTCTTGAGGAAGAACATTTTTGTGAGATACGGAGTCCCAAGAGCTTTGATTAGTGATGGGAGAAGTCACTTTGTGAACAAGTGGATGGAAAAGCTGCTGTCAAAATATGAGGTAAGTCATCGAGTCTCTACTGCTTATCATCCTCAATCTAACGGTCTTGTAGAGGTATCGAATCGTCAAATCAAGGAGATCCTTGAGAAGACGGTGAGCATTAGTAGGAAGGATTGGGCAACGAAGCTTGATGATGCCCTTTGGGCGTATAGGACAACTTTCAAAACACCTCTTGGTATGTCCCCGTACCAATTGGTTTTTGGAAAGGCATGTCATTTGCCCGTGGAGTTGGAACATAAGGCATATTGGGCGATCAAGAAACTAAATTTTGATAGTGCCTTGGTTGGTGAGAAGAGATTACTCCAATTGCATGAGTTGGAGGAGTTTCGAGACAGTGCCTACGAGAATGCCCGAATTTTCAAAGAGAAGACCAAGAAGTGGCACGATGCACGGTTGAAGAAAAAAGAGTTCAAGGTGGGAGATCAAGTTCTCGTATTCAATTCGAGGATGAAGCTGTTTGGTGGAAAGCTCAAGTCCAAGTGGAACGGGCCATATATCGTGAAGGGCTTGCATAAGAGTGGATTTCTTGAGGTCGAGAAGGAGGATGGACGTAGATTCATGGTGAACGGGCATCGAGTAAAGAAATTATTTAACTTCTCTTATGAGAATAAGGGAGGTATTTTAGATTCTCAAGTCCCGTGAGCTCTTTCGAGCTCGGTCCGGCATTAGGACCTTAAAACTAGCGCTTAATGGTAGGCAACCCATTTTTACTTGTTTTATGTGTTTTGTTTATTTTGTCGTCTTGTGAGTTGTAAATGTTAACCTCGTTTGTAGATTATGTTTGTTGGTGTAGGCTTGTTTTGTGTGGCTTAATGAGAGCAAGTACGCTTAAGGAAAGCAATTCATGAAGATGGAGATGTTTCGAGTAGTAAAGCATGCTATTGATGAAGTTTGAGGTAAACCGAACCCCAAACGTAGACCTCTTTGCGAAGTCGAAGTTTGGGGGGTGATGTTTCTTTTCGCTCGTTACTTTGCATTGATAGTGATTTAAGTTCATAAGAATTTAGTGTACTTACTCGTACGTACTCGTTCTTTTCAAACTTTGTTATTGCCTAGCAAGAACAAAGTTTGGGGGGTGTGTATTCGTACTTCAAGTTCGTACATGAAATTCTAATGAAAAATTGGTCAAATTTTTCGAAAATATCGATGCATGAGGGTCGTTGGATCAAATTAAGTGTGAGTGCATAAGTTCGACATGAATTGGATTGGTGAATTGCACGTTTGGAAGAGACCCCAACTCCTCGGTCGAATGAGCGATCGGGCTTAAATCGAGGAGTTTCCAGGTTAGTACTCGTTTTGGGAGTAAATTCTTGTGTTTTGGTGCGAAAAGGTTGAAATTTGAGTTTAGAAAGTGTAAGTGCTCGAGCAGCACCACTCGTGCACCTAGTGCACGAGTGCTCGTGCACTGCGCACGAGTACACGCGGGTCGTGTACCCCTGCACGAGTGCTCGTGTAGTACGCTCGAGCAGGTATGCGGTCGTGCACTAGTGCACGAGCTCGTGTGCTCGTGCACTTTTTCGGTTCTATTAATTTGGGGCGCTCGAGTATTACTTACTCTTGCACTAGTGCACGAGTAGTACACGAGTGGTCGCGCCTCTTATTTTTTTTAGCCCTAGACCGAATTCCTCCAATATAAATACAAGTTCCACACTTCTCACACACATTTCTCACGAATTGGGGGCAAATTTCGGCTGGGTAGCACGGGTTTCTTCAATTACTTACCATTTTGCCCAATTTCTTCACAAATTCTCCTTTAATCGTCAAGCAAGGTACGTAATTTCTAACTTTTGTCATTTAATTCGTAGTTTAGACTTGAATTTGGCATGAGTTGAGTATAGAAATTAGGGTTCATGAATGGGTACGGAATTTTTGGGGATTTTTGTGAAAACTTGTTGATTCTTGCTTCTATGATGATAATTGTTGTCTCAATGCTATGGGTTTACGAATTTAAGCTTCAATTTTGAAATTGCATGAGTGAATTTGGTGAATTTCTAGAGAGAGAAGTAGGAATTGACATGGGTATTGTGAAATTGGGAATTTTTGGAGATTTTTGGAGTAAAATAGTTTAGAGTGAATGATGAATTGAGTCTTGAGCATGTAAATTGCATGTTTGTGTAATGTTACTTCATGATAGACTTAAGTTTTGGAATTCTTATGAATTGCCAATGAGTTTATGAAAAATGAATTGAATTGGTATCATGTTATTACTTGTGTGTGAAACCTTGAGCACCATTGATGGAAATTTTGAGCTTGAAAGGGTGTGTGAATTGAGTGAGATTGTCATTGTTATTCATGAATTTTGTTGGTAAATTGTTGTGATGCTTAGGAAATGGCTCCTCCAAAGAAGTATGAGGATATGTTTGTTGAGGGAGATGAGCTGTTAGCTGTGACAGCAGATTTGACTAAGAGGGGACTGATGTCCTCTCGTTGGGATAATCTGAGGAAAAAGTGGAAAAGACGAGGAGACCGTGTGTGGAGTTCATGAGGCAGCTAGGGATCGAGGATGAGATTAAGAAAAATTTTTAGAGGAACAACATGCTGCAGTTTTACGAAATTCTGGTCTCTATGACGACGCACCAACACTTGGTGGAGCAGTTTTTAGCCTCAGTCAAGATGCAAGGGGATGGCACGTTCAAGTTTAAGATCCAGAATGAGTGGTATGCCTACGAGATAGGTATGGTGAACACAACCCTGCACTTGCCCCAACCAAATGAACGGAACACTCGATTGGGAAGGTATAAGGCTGATGAATTCTGGAAGCTAATTATCGGTGGATTGGCCGGAAAGTACTCTGCGAGGACGTCTCGAGCCTCTTCAATCAGGAACCCCGTGATCCGATACCTTGAAAGGATTATGGGGAACACCATCTATGCAAGGTCTGAAACGGGCACGGTGACTTCGAAACAACTATATGGAATGTGGTGCCTACTCTACGGAAGGGAGCACGACTTCGAAAAGGACTTTCTCGAGATGCAGATTGAGGCTCTGTACAAGTGTGGGAAGAAGACTTCTAGGATACGAGGAGGAGGCCTTATTTGTGTATTTTTTGGGAGCTTGGATATCAGACCGGGGGCAGCTCCTTGTGTGGGAAGGGACATCGACTTCGAGTACATGTACAATACTTGGATGTGCGAGCATTGGAGTGGCAAATACTGCATGAGGCCTAGTGACGATGAGTTATTCCCGATGCTGAACGAGAAGTTGGTGACTTTGAAAGGAATGAAGAAGGAGAATGTCCAGATGGATGGATCGAACCACAAAAGGGTGATAGAAAAACTCAGAGCCGGATTGGAGAGCTGCGGTTTATGGGACCAAAGGCCGAAGAAGAGGCATCGAGGTACAGTCCGATCGAGTGGAGCCGGAACGAGTGGAACTCGAGACTTAGATGAGGAAGAGGAAGATGAGTACGAAGAAGGGGGAAACACACCTGATGAAGAAGAGGCAGATGTCGGTGGAAGAGGTCAAGGACCTCAAGAGATGGATGTGGGGGCACCTTACGTGACCACTCCCGAGCCGTGGTACCCAACTCAAATGCAGTGGGATGGCATGAGGACGGATATCCAAGAGCTGCGAAACAAAGTGATGGGTCTTCGTGTGACGCAAAACCAGTGGTACACGGACGCCACGAGCATGCGAGGGAAGTTTCAGGAGGTCCGATCGGAAGTTTCAGATTTGAGGAGATTGATAGCGGCACTCTTTATCTCCCATCTAGGACCGGATCACCCGAGTTACCGTCCGCCACCGCCTCTGGATGTTTGAGGATTATGGGATACCCCCAGTTTCTGCTCCTTTTCCTTATCCTTTGTTTTTCTTTCTTTTCTTATTTTTGTTGAGGAGTGTGAATTTTCTGGTTTGAGTGGTGTGCATTTCTTATGGGATTGTATTGGAATTATTTCAGACTATTGGGGTGTTATTTGATTTGAATTAGTTGATTGATGATTGATTGAATTCACGCTTATTTACTCGTATCACTTGCATGTTGTTGATTCTTAAGGATGATGTAGTGAGAAAAGTTGAATTGTGAGGGTGAGTTAGGAATTCTGATGTGTGACTGGTTGAGCAAGAGTTGACTTGAGAAAGAACTCGTATGCTTGTGAATTTTTCTTTTTGAGTGCTTGTGTGATGAGAGCGAGAATTCACTAGGACTAGCATGGATGTGAAAGCCGTGAGATTTGAGCCTTATGAGATTTTGATGCATAAATTAATCTCTTCGTTTGTGAGTGGATTGTCACCTTAGAGGATGCTAGAACTTGTGTGTGTTCTTACTTCTTGATCGTGTCTAGTTTGATATGCCGAATGTGATCTTAGGCCATCTTTGTTTTGAATGAGTCACTTAGCCTAAATTTTCCTTACCATTGACATTTGTCCCTTGTTAGCCCCTTTGAGCCTAAAGCTTATTTCATTTGCTAGCACATATGAACACAATTCCAATTCCTAAGCCTTTTTGTCCCAATTTGAGTGGAGAATAGGAAAAGTGTGAATGTGAAGGGATTGAATTGAGTTGAAAAAGAAAAATGTTGTTTGTTGAGTGAGTATGAGAAGAAGGTGTGATGAAGTTTTGAGTCGTGGGAAAAAGAAAAAAAAATTGAGAATGAGCAAAAGAAAAAAGAGCTCATGTGTTTGTGAAAAAAAAGTGAAGTGATTGAGAAAAGTAAAAAAAAAATGAGAAAGAAAAAAATTGAAGTCTTGAGAGTGTTGGAATTGAAAGTGTGTTTATTGAATATGTTGAAGAAGTCTGTTCCTAATCTCGAAATACCGAAGTGTGATTTTCTATTCTCCATCCACTTGAGTCACTTATCCATAGTGTTATCCCACCTGTCCAAAGAGCCTACATTACAACCTTGAGAAAAGTCCTTTTTGATTCGACATTGATTTCTAGATTATGGTCGGAGTTAAGAGTGCTTACAAGCCTATGGCTGTCAATATGTGTGACTGATTGTTTGAGTGAGTCCCTTTATCATTGATATACACTTGTGAGGGAGTGAAACACATCGTAGAGTGCACATCCATGTTTGATTTTGATGATTCTTGCTGTTGTTGCATGAGTATGATGAGGGAAGGTGAGTGAGTATACTTGTGATTGATCTTTGAAGCTCGAATTCATTTGCTTGCATTATTTGATTCGTTGACTCATTCCTAACAATTTCACTTGACTTATTATTTCATTGCTTGAGGACAAGCAATATGGTAAGTTTGGGGGGGTTGATTAGGCGTGAAATTGTCATGATTCGTCACTCGAAATGCCCTTGTTTTGATTGATTTAGATGAGTATTTAGAGTCATTTGATTATCATTTCTATAAACTAATGAATTTTTCTCTTTGATGCTCATAGATGGATAGAGGGCGAAAAGAGAAGTTCATAGGACTTTGAATCGACTCAAACGGACGCCCGGATGAGAAGATATCGAAGAAATACGAAAAGTATTAGTTCAAGGGAGCAAAAGTATCATTGGAGTGCACAAGTAAGGAGCACTCGTGCACATAGTGCACGAGCACTCGTGTATAGAGCTTGAGAAGGCGCAGGTCGTGCACTAGTGCACGAGCAAAGGTGGTCGTGCAGTTTTTGCTCTCTGGACGAATTGGGGTGCTCGAGTGGAATGAGCTCGTGCACTAGTGCACGAGTAGTGCACGAGCATACGTGATTTTTGGCCCATTAACTCCCGATTCGACCCGTTGCCTATTTATACCCCTTTGGAGCACGTGTTTACGGACCACCACTCACCACTTGATAATTTTTTTTTTAGAGTTCGTTTTTGGAGAGAAGGAGAGGAGCAAGCTTTACTTTATGTTTAATCGAGGTTTTAGCACGAATTCTTAGTTTATTTTCGTTTTTCAGATTCTTTTCATTAGTTCGATTACGTTAAACACTTTAAACTTCATTTTCATTAATTAAATTTCAATTCTTTGCAAGTACTTCTCTAAACCCTAGTTTATGTTTGATCTTTTATTCGTTCTAATCATCATGTTTATGTTCGTCACTTTTTCTATTGCTTTCGTTATTGTCAAAATCATGTCTAGCTAAAACCCTTGCATGCTTAGGGTAGGATGAACTCGTAGAAGTAGGTTGCGGGTACGTAATTAGGGTAATTCGTGACGTTAGGGTTTTAATTCTTTTAATTAATGAATTCTTAAAATTAGTCTTAACTTTACTCTTGAATTTCGTTCGAAAAGTGTTAGAGAGAGGACGACCGTATCACTCTTTAACAACTAGTAGACTTAACGAGAGGGTTTAGAAAGGGTTAGTTAATCTACCAGTTTATCTAAGGAGGACGACCGCATCACCTTAGTTTAAATTAGGGTCTCGTTAATTAAGCACAATCTATTAACTCGTTAGTGGATTAGTGAAGTCGATTGTTAGGATAAAGTATTAGGGTTTTGAATCTTGAGCTTTCGTCTTGTAATCTTTTACTTAGGTTATTTCTTGCATGTCACGATTATCTTGATTATGTACCTTCACCGTTAGTATACGTAGGGATTCCTATCCTGAGCATCACCATAACTTATTTGAATACAAACCTTAGTTAATTCGTTTCTCTTGTTCTTTAGTTTATTTAGTTTATTTTAGTTTAAAATTAATTCTTCAAAACCAAAAAAAATACATTCATATTAGCTACGACGCATAGATCTTCAGGGATCTGTTCGCATACACTTCATCATGTGGGTTCGATATTACTTGGTTGCTATACTTACTCATACTACAGTGAACTCGTACGCTTGCGGGGAATCTACTAGTAGAAATTAGTATTTTCGCTTCAAGTCAACTACCCCGATTGACTTTATTTCTTCCTGCAAATCCTCATTCTTGCTCTTCAGTGCTTCGTTCTCCTTCCTTATTATGTTTAGCTCCGTAACAGTGTCTATATGGTGTATAGTCTCCGGATCCTCCAACACTTGTGTAGCAGATGGTTCTGCAAGACTTGTGTACCTATCCCTCCAACCCAACATCTCCCTTTCCAGACCACCAATTACATCTTCCCTTCGCTTGATCTCTTCCTCATTCGCTTCTAACTCCATTTGGTACTTCTTCACAAGTTCTGCCACAGTAGACTCCTCTTCACCAATTACTACAATGTTCTCCTCCTGATCATTATCTTGTCTGCCGCGACCTTCAATGCGCACACACATCGCCTTGTTCCTATCTTTAACTTGGTGTATTCCATTTCCTTCAACTCCTCACTGATGCCCTTCATGTACTGTTTGGCTGCTAAATACTTCTCTGCCCTTACATCCACTCCCACTAACTTGAACAGCTGCTTTGCCCCCATCGACTTCATCAAACTCCACCCAATCCTCAATACCAAACCCATCGAACTCGCATTTTTTTGCCCTTGAACTGGCAGCAGGAGTAATGTTTTCATTATTCACACCCTCACTCATGCCACTTACGCCACCCCCCTTATGCGTCCCAAACACTTTGTAAACAACCAAGGCTTTTCCTAGATCCTCATCTTCTGACTCCTTATCACATTTTTTTTCATTTTTGTCCTCCTCGTCAACAATCCTACAAGAATCAATCCCACACCCCTCAATATCTACCGCTACATTTCCACTACCTCCCTTATTGAAGCACACATCCTCAACCACTTTACTACTAGACTCTACCAACACATTATCTCCTTCCGACATGCCTTCACGGTCTGCCTCACTATTGCAGTTGTCCTCATCAACAATACTTGAACCAGAAACCTCTCCATTTTTCATCTCACCCACACCACAATCTTTAAGCCATTCTTCCTTTAGGCTTCTCAAAACTTCCTTCTCACTGGACGTTGCTTTCAGCCGCAACCAGCGTACCTGCACAGCAATAATAAAAAAATGAATCAAAATGTTTATTATGCCACTGATTACAATAATAAATCACATACTACATGGAAACCACTAACCGAATCTTTCGTCAATTTGCTTAAATTTATCTTCTTCAGCTTCATGTTCAACAAGCCAAGATCCCACCTACATATCCGTGGTGTGGCAACTAGCATTGTCGGGTTTATCAGTCTTATGTGCTCACATAGCCAAAACTGCACATTAAAGGACATTACTCAAGGAATTAGACTTCACACATTAAGTACAGCCTAGCTAACATTTTACATAATTAAAAGGTCACCACGTACCGGGAGGATCATTGCACATCCAGCAACTTTCAGGTTCCTACTGGTACAAATATTTTCAAGCAGGTAGTCAACTATCAAGCTGCACCAGTCATACCTCCGACTCTCAGACACACTCTCCAAGTACATCGTATAATACCATGGTACGGATGTATTCTTCCTGGGAGTTAGTAATGAGCCATCAGGTATAGATGCGTTAGTCTCGCGGCATCACAAGCCCTATACTTTCCACTAGTACTGTTAACTACCTCGACTAACTTATCATATATTCCTTTTTTAAGAACTTTACCCCGTCGACTCTTCTTGGTGTTATCACCAAAGACCCATTTCACCCACTTCGGGTCCCCATACTCAGTGATCTTCGTATCAATCTTCTCTGCACCACCAGTTACACCAAGTATCAACTGGACATCTTCCCTTGACAGTTTCACACCATACCAACCAAGTTTGAAGGTCTTCGTTGCTCTATCAAAAGTCATCAGTATCTTCTTAATATCCTCCTCATACTTCCACCATGCATCCTTGTACGAATCAAGATTAGTTGTACGCAGAGCAGTAAACAGCATCCTGAAAGGCATCTTCATTATCCGGGCCACTTGATCATCACTGTATTCCAAACCCTGCAGCTCTCGTATACTTGTAACCATGTTACTCCTGTACTTGGTACGTCGGTCATCAAACAGTCCACCACCTGCTCAGTCCACGTGAACATGTTCATTAAAGAATGCAGTGCAGGGTGTTAGAACTTTTTTTGGAATTGAAACCTATTACTGATTTATTTCCCCACCATTGTCACTTGATTCGGTAGTCGACCCTTCCAACAAAAGGTCTATCGTGTCAACTCCTTCAAAAACAAACATATACTAGTTTCAGCAACATCATTTTATAAAACAACTCATTTTAATCTCCAGTTCACACAATTTACTAAATGTCATACATGCGCTACATTTATCCTTTCTCCCCCTATCTTTATATTTGCCTTTACCACCTACATCATTCTACCATATCAGCCCATAACATAGAAAAAAGGGCGTTCAACTTGTACATTTGTTGGTACTCCCGTCCACATACTTCCAAAATCAAACCGTGATAAAATCGATAAGTTTTTGTGGTACATTTACAGTATTCTTTTCAACAATGGTAAACCAACATATGTGGGATACATTTTCTATGACATGATCCATATACAACTAAACAAGCATACCAACATATTCCATCCTGAAGAAACATTACCATACTAGGTTCATCTACTCCGTAGACCCTAAACACAGATTGCACTTTTATTAAAAAAAAATTCCCTACTCTACAAACATACGCGTGCCAATAAACAGTACACACATACCCGAAGATTCATCGCCTGCCTCCCCAACATTTGGCTCTCCAACTTCCTCTGTCTCTTCATCGGAATCGGTGTTCATCACAAGCTTCCTTCTGCTCCTCATCCTTTTTTAAGACACTAAACAAGCACAAAATAAACCCACACAAATTAAGCGGGATGCGTGTCTCACAATCACAATTTTTCAATAAAAAGTAAACAAAATCTAAAAGAAGAAACAACTTCTCATCTCGCGGTGGGCATTGGTCTGTAAAAAACCCTACAATACCTACAGACCCAATGTCCAATCTGCCAAATTGAAAAAATAAGAATAAACTTAATCACCAAAACTTTTGTGCGATTCGTCTTCAAAATGGGCTACACCAAGAAAAAACTTTTAGCTCCTTCACTTATCCCGGGCTGAAATTTCGGGTGAAGCTGCCATACAAAATTGTTTTTGAATATGCAGAACAATTTCAGCTGGCCACAATGTGAGCCTTACCGTGCCTAGGCGGCAAAGGCTGAAAGCTACGGTGTCCAATCAACACCTAGTGTGTACATAAGTCAGTCCCGCCAGTTGGTATGGGAAGTCCAAAAGTTGGGGTAGTGAAGTATTAATGTATTGATCAGTAATAATAATAAAGTGGACGTCCTATTTGCTATAGGGAGTTCTATTTTGTAGCAAATGGTAATGGACTCAATTTAAAAACGTATATTAAATTGAAAAAAAAAGTACACAAATTTTAATATAAATATTGAAAATTGTATTTAAATTGAGATTGAGTCTAAAGGTAGTGGGTTACTAAGAAATTAACCAATATTTTTATGCATACATATTATTTAAATATGTTTATTATATAATATAATTATATTATTTTACAATGATCAAATTTATTTAAAAATATATAATGCATATGTAATTAATTTTTAAAAAAATCAGTATAGAACATGTGTGTGTATTAAAATAGATTGTATTAATAATGTGATGATGCGTCAATAAAATATAAATTTTTAAATTATTTTGTGAATAACCCGCATAAAATGCGAGACACTAATCTAGTAGTGTTTAAGATCAGTCATATGGGTCACACACACGTTGTCCATCCACGTTCTTGACAATTGGGCTTTATACTAGATTCAAGCAACCTAGGAGTCCACTTATCTTTTGGGTTGTACTATATACCCCTCCATATTTATTTGATACCCACACTCTATTTTTAATTTATTATAATGTATTATATAAATGACTTTTATATTCATATAATTAAAAAAATTAGATACACCCACTAGAATACCAAAAGACACAAGATACACAAACACAAGAAGAGAATCAATAAAGATACGGAAAAAGAAGAGAAAATTCATCATGTTCACCATTTTATCATATTTATAATGGTGATGCAACCTTAGTTTGTTGTTTTTTCTACAATGGTGAAGCAAGCAGGTGCAGCCAATTGAGTTTTGCTACAATGGTGAAGCAAGCAGGTGCAGCCAATTGAGTTTTGCTACAATGGTGAAGCAAGCAGGTGCGGGCAATTGAGTAAAACAACACGCAACCGGGATTACTTTGTTGCGGACACCACCAAATCACCTCAACCTAAGCCTCACCATTCGACCAATATTTGAGTAAAACATATAACAGAGATTTAATTCTTCTAGGGCAATTGCTATATTTTTTGGAAAAAATCCCGAAACTAGTTTTTCGAACCTGGTTTTTCGAAAAATGGTTAAAGTTTCGGCAAAAAGTTGTCGAAATATGGTTAGGGTTTCGACAGAATATTTTCGAAATATAGATTCTCAAAAATATTTTGCGAAATATTTGTCATTTTTCGACAAGTTTTTTTTGAAATCCTAACCTTTTTTCGAAAAACCAGGTTTAAAAATTTTAAGCCAATTTTTTTTTGAAATCATTGTTTGCGAAATATCATCATTACCGGTGTTTCGCCGCCGTGAGTCCTGGCTCAACGCTTCATCTCGTCGTGTAGAAGCGCTTGGTAAGAGGAGTATTAAGAGTAAGAGTAATATAATGTAGATATATTAATGGAGGTGTATTTAATAATTATTTAAAATAGAATGAATAAATTAAGTGAGTGGAGGTATCTAATAAACATAGAGGGATATATAGTCGGACCCTTATCTTTTTAGAGCACAGAAGTTGAGCTTAGCCCCGTGAAATTAATTCGGTCCAAATGCCGGAAGCCTAAACAAATTGACTTTGCCCCAATGGTTTGAATTCAGTCCGTTAAGACTAACTATTTGAATTACAACAAATCTAAATATTGATCACTTAAAATCACATTCATTGTCACTAGAGCTGGCAAACCGGGCCGCCCGACTTGGCCCGTCGGGTCAATCACTATTTGCGGGTCGGGCCGTTTGCACATTGGGCAGGTAAAATCTCAGCCCAGTCCAACTCTAGCCCGCGGGCTAACGGCCTGGTCCGGCCAATTTCAAATATTATTTTTTCTAATCTCAAAATAATATTTGGTAGAGTTTTTTTTCTTATTCCATAGTACTGAAAATTGAGGGGTTTCATTTACAAAGTTCCTTATTATGACATCAACTATCAAGTTAAATATATTTAAAAAAAAACTAAATATACAACACTAAATATCATTTAAAAACTAAATATACAACACTAAATTCCTTATTATGGAAGTATCAAATCAAATATGTCCATATATTTTTAATTACAACATTAAATATCATTTGAAAAACAACACTAATTATAATCTTTTAAAAATAAAGTAGATAAAAAAATAAAAATAAAATCAAGCGGGTCGGCCCGTAGCCCGTTGGCCCGGGCCAAAATGTAACGCCCCGAATCCAAAACACATAAATATCTCAGATTCGAGGTGCCACTTGTAACTAAAATCCGAACTATAAAAAAAATTTATATAAAAAGGGATAACAAAATGAGAGATGTGTTTTATGCAGCGGAAGAAATGAGTATATTATTTAAATAAGTATCTCAGACATATATATATATATATATGTGAATATAAAGCTTAGTATTTAACAGTAACATTTTATTTAAGTGGGGAACTCTGTGTCGTCTCTATTACTGTTATTGCTCCACGAAATCAAAATCTGCAAGGGTTGTAAAAAGGGGGGGGCCTGAGATTTGAATTCTCACGTATGGGTGATTTGCAACGTCATGGGATTGGTAAATCCGAAGTACATTAAATTATACTCATTAATAAAGTATTTAATTCCATTAACCAGTTGACATATAAACACAAATATAATAAATCGCATAAGTAACAAGTCCACAATATTAATTAATTGAGCATAGCAGGTTTCACATTATATAATTGAAGCATCACAAGTTGGTTCATATATAAGGGCAAAGCCCAAAACCATTTTCACGCATCGGCCCAATCTGCCAAAATTATTTTCCATATATTTTAAATCTCTCTCAAATCCTTTTTCATATTCAATTCTAACTTATTAATGACCTTGTCAGGAACTCTACTGAGCATCTTATCCGGAGGACGAACTTATTAATGACCTTGCCCGGAACTCTACTGAGCATATTATCCGGAGGATAAATTTTATTAATGACCTTGCCCGGAACTCTACTGAACACCTTACCCGGAGGCCGAACTTTATTAATGACCTTGCCCGGAACTCCACTGAGCATCTTGTCCGGAGGACAAACTTTATTAATGACCTTGCCCGGAACTCTACTGAGCATCTTGTCCGGAGGATAAACTTTATTAATGACCTTGCCCGGAACTCTACTGAGCATCTTGTCCGGAGGACAAACTTTATTAATGACCTTGCCCGGGACTCTAATGAGCACCTTATCCGGAGGCCGAGTTTATTATTAATCAATAGCTTTCCTCTTTCTCATAAGCTGACATTTCACAAAGTGGGGAGAAATTCACATAATTCATACTTAAACAGATTCATGCTCACAAAATGCCCTTATATCATGCAATCGTCATCAGTTCATATAATCAACAAACACAAACCATCCATATAAGGTATATATAATTATATCACATAATTCAAGCAATTATATAATAGGGTGTACATTTATGTTGGATTAGTTGTTTTAGATTGAATTAGTCGAGTTCAGAGTATACCAGCACAACGAATTATAAGCAGATCAATCAACAGATCATCACCCACCTGTTTGCTCCGGGTCCCGAAAACAATATACAAACAGATGGTCGGATCCCTCGTGTGTATTCCAACTAGCACTGAATCGAGCTCCGGTTCATGGCGTTAAACGGACGTCATCAGAAAGGGCAAATGAGGCAACAACACCAAAAGATAATAAGCGGACGGACGGCTTTGTCGGCTGAAGGAGGCGGCAGCGTCCGACGGGAAGAGCGACGGCGGTCGCAGCTCCGTGTAAGAGGAGGCGACGGTTTTTGGTGGCTGAAGGTTGCGCGACAGTGTCGAATGGAGAGAGGGACGACGGCCGTGAGGCGGCGCGGTGCGAAGGGGAGCGACGACGCTCCGGCTGGAGACGAGCGACGGAGTCGCGGCTGGAACACGGCTGCACTGTGATTCGATTCGATCGGGATTTCAGGGAGAGGCGTCGCGGAGCTGTGGACGCGTGACGGCGAAGGGGGAGGAGGTGTGGCTGGGCTGAGGCGCGACGGCGGCGGCTGGGCTGAGCACGGCGGCGATCGATCCGCCGGAGAAGGAAGAGAGACGATCAGAGAAAGGAGGCGGAAGAGCTTCGGTTTTGCCGATTGGAAAGGAGGAAGAAGACGCGTTGATTTGAGGAGAGAGAAAAGAGGACACGTCTTGGAGATATATTTCTTTTTTCTTGGAACTGATCTCTTTTTGGGGAAGGAAAGAGACGTGGTCTCTTTATAGAGGAAAATAAACTTTCATTTAAAGAATTAATTTAAAACACTTAATAAAACTTGTGGACAAGAATTAAAGAAAGTAAGATTTTCATAGGATTTTATTTGTGCTACTTAGGCATGTTTGGTTTGTGAATTTAAACCCAAAACGAAAATCAATATAAATTTTAAAATTCGATTAATTTTTAAAACATTGTAATTATTCTTAATAAACTATACGGATCGAAAACCTCGATTTTAATTTAATTCTCGAAGTTCCTTATTCGTTTGAAAGATTCGATTTTTCTTCGCACTTGGGAATTTGAAATAGAGTATATATTTAAATTACACAATAGCAAACAAAAATAATAAAATTAAAAGAAACAAAGATAATAATATAAAATAAGTGTTCTAGGAATATAAAAGGTATAAAACGGGATGGGGTATTACATCCTCACCCCCTTAACAGGAATTTCGTCCCTGAAATTCAGTTTCTAGGTATTACTTGGCTAAACCCTATACTCTTATTTTAAGCAGTTTCTTATTTTCTTCTCCTACTAGTCATAACCTCTTTCTGCTGGTGCTTCATACTACTCGGGTTGTTCCTGTTGTTTCAATCGAAGTTGTCCTCCACTTTTTTTTCCAGGATTGCATTCACGTGGCTTGACTACTTCTGACCTTGGTTAGGTGAACCTCTGACTGGTGGTCCTAATTGACGGTTGTTAGGTGCAGGCAGCAGGTGAGTCTGGTAGTTATCCATTTGTTGCGGGTGGTACTGGATGTTGTTAACTGGTCGGCGTTCGACACTTGGCGGTTGAGTGCATTCGTAAGATTTGTGCCCTGGTTGGTTGCAACGGTAACAATTTGTTCCACTCGGGTTACATTGTTTCCAATGTCTCTTTCCACAACTTGGACAGACTGGTTTGTTTCGAGCAACGTTGTGAGACTGGTTATTGTTAATTGGTTGGCGGTTGGCACTGGATGGTTGTGTGCATTCATAAGACTTGTGTCCAGGTTGGTCGCAACGATAACAATTTGTTACACTCGGGTTACATTGTCCCCAATATTTCTTTTCACAACTTGGACAGACTGGTTTGTTTCGAGCAACATCATTGTTGCTTCCCTTTGGTGGTGGGGGTGAATCTCTTTCAAAGTATGGCTGCAAATTTGGATTGACAGGGGCAGTTGTCGGAGTCAGCTTGTACTCCAAATTCTGGCTGATCGAGACTAGTAGTGCTCGATGAAAGACTTCCCCATAGCTTGACATCTGAAGTCCAATCACAATTCCTGCTATCTCAAGCCTCAAACCCTGCTCAAACCTCCGTGCTTTCCTTTCATCATCACCCACCAGATGTGGGGCATAACGAGACAGTTGGTTTAATTTTCTCTCGTACTCTATCACCGAGAGAGTTTCTTGTCGAAGATTAACAAACTCTTGTTCTTTCTGATCCCTCAGTACTCGTGAAAAGTACCTGTCTAGCACAACTTTCTTGAAATCCTCCCAAGTAAGGGCTTGTCTTTCCTCTTCATTCATAGTCCGCTCATAAGATTCCCACCATTGAGCTGCGTCGTCCATCAATTGGAATTGTGCACAAGAGATTCTCTGCACATCAGTTAGTGTCATGTGTCGAAAAATACGTTCCAACCCGGCTATCCATTCTTCAATCTCGAAAGGATCTTCTCTCCCATTTAGCCTAGGTGGTTGCAGTCGTCGAAATAGTTCAACAAAGTCGTTCACCCTAGGTGTTTGAGCTTGTTGTTGAATGTAGTTCTGGAGGGAGATCAATATTTCCCTCCCAATGTCATTCTCAGGTGCAGCCTGTTGAGGTGGCTCAGGTTCGGCCTGATGAGGTGGGTCCTATTCCATAGGATCTCTTGGGATTGTGATAGGGTTAACACGAAGTCGTCCACGTCTACGGTACGGTGCTATCCTAGTGGTGGTTCTGAAAATAAAAGAATAATATTGCTAAGTTATATAGGTATGAGAAAATTAGAAAACAAAATCGAATTACGTAATTAACACAATGCTAGTACTGAGATACAGGTGAGTATGTAGTTCACCGCAACGCACTGCGGCCGTCAATGGTACAGTGATCTCATTCGCACCGTATAATAGAAACCAGTGACATGTCATAAAACAGTAATCAGATAAAATATAACAGTTAATATAGAGCAAGTAGCACACATTGCCAAGTAGCAATTTCACAACATAAAAAGTCTCGGGGTTCTATGGAGGTTAGTCTTCTTACTTCTTATCCTAAAAGAAACTAAGGCTTCCAAATATAATGTTAACGCATCAAATCTTCTCTTTATTACGGATTGCGAACGACAAAAGGAGTCGGAGTTAAGACTATGTTGTCATGGTCCAAGTAAAACAATCATACTTCTGACTACTACTATATGTCAGGAAAGGGTGGCACACCTATGTTGTATGTATTTGTGTCTACAATAAAAGGATAAATATTTAAAGGTTTTGGTCATTCTGACTGATCGGTACTATCATACGAAAATCTCCGTCATCGACTTCTACCAGGCATGTCTCCAAGTGGAAGTGGGGTCCTTGATCTGGGTCTTCTATTCTTATCCATTCGAGTAGTCTTACAGCGATAGGACGAAGAATAACTCAGTAACTCTTCCGGCAAAACAAATCACGGCCGTCAAATCTATCTTCATCATGGGGTATACGAGCGGATCTTACTTTCGCACGCAGTCTCATGAACTGGGTTATAAACACGCTGATAGATTCTAAGGTTAGCTAAGTGTTTTCCAACTATCGGGATATAACTATCTTAGATGGATTCTTATATGGAAAGGGAAATCCTAGTCAAAATTTTAGTTATGCAAACTATAATTTAAACAATTAAAGCATATAATTTAAACAATTAAAACACATATTTCAAATAGTCATATAACAACATTTATGAAATATAAACTTAAACAAATATATTCATTTATGCAATTCACAAAACATTGTATTTTAAATGAATATAAACGGCATTTCGTAGTTCTTTCCACACCACGTAGGTGTTGTTTTGAGTTCTCGATCTTTTGATTGGAGTTTTGTTATGAAAGTCAACTCGTTACATGTTTATAGACATTTAGACACTTTTAAAATAAAATAAGAATATACATTCGAGGAGCTTCAGACGGTAATAGGAGACACATTTCCCTTCAGTGATTTAATTAGTGATCTAAACTTACATGATAAGAAAATTTTATTAAAGAAAGAGAATTTCAGTTTTGATGAAAATAATGATTTGGGTTTTGGTCCGAAAGTTTGAACCTAAGCTCTGATACCACTTGTAACGCCCCGAATCCAAAACACATAAATATCTCAGATTCGAGGTGCCACTTGTAACTAAAATCCGAACTATAAAAAAATTTTATATAAAAAGGGATAACAAAATGAGAGATGTGTTTTATGCAGCGGAAGAAATGAGTATATTATTTAAATAAGTATCTCAGACATATATATATATATATATGTGAATATAAAGCTTAGTATTTAACAGTAACATTTTATTTAAGTGGGGAACTCTGTGTCGTCTCTATTACTGTCCTTGCTCCACAAAATCAAAATCTGCAAGGGTTGTAAAAAGGGGGGGTGTGAGATTTGAATTCTCACGTATGGGTGATTTGCAACGTCATGGGATTGGTAAATCCGAAGTACATTAAATTATACTCATTAATAAAGTATTTAATTCCATTAACCAGTTGACATATAAACACAAATATAATAAATCACATAAGTAACAAGTCCACAATATTAATTAATTGAGCATAGAAGGTTTCACATTATATAATTGAAGCATCACAAGTTGATTCATATATAAGGGCAAATCCCAAAACCATTTTCACGTATCGGCCCAATCTGCCAAAATTATTTTCCACATATTTTAAATCTCTCTCAAATCCTTTCTCATATTCAATTCTAACTTATTAATGACCTTGCCCGGAACTATACTGAGCATCTTATCCGGAGGACGAACTTATTAATGACCTTGCCCGGAACTCTACTGAGCATCTTATCCGGAGGACAAACTTTATTAATGACCTTGCCCAGGACTCTACTGAGCACCTTACCCGGAGGCCGAACTTTATTAATGACCTTGCCCGGAACTCTACTGAGCATCTTGTCCGGAGGACAAACTTTATTAATGACCTTGCCCGGAACTCTACTGAGCATCTTGTCCGGAGGACAAACTTTATTAATGACCTTGCCCGGGACTCTAATGAGCACCTTATCCGGAGGCCGGGTTTATTATTAATCAATAGCTTTCCTCTTTCTCATAAGCTGACATTTCACAAAGTGGGGAGAAATTCACATAATTCATACTTAAACAGATTCATGCTCACAAAATGCCTTTATATCATGCAATCGTCATCAGTTCATATAATCAACAAACACAAACCATCCATATAAGGTATATATAATTATATCACATAATTCAAGCAATTATATAATAGGGTGTACATTTATGTTGGATTAGTTATTTTAGATTGAATTAGTCGAGTTCAGAGTATACCAGCACAACGCATTATAAGCAGATCAATCAACAGATCATCACCCACCTGTTTGCTCCGGGTCCCGAGAACAATATACAAACAGATGGTCGGATCCCTCGTGTGTATTCCAACTAGCACTGAATCGAGCTCCGATTCATGGCGTTAAACGGGCGTCATCGGAAAGGGCAAAGGAGGCAACAACACCAAAAGGCAATAAGCGGACGGATGGCTTTGTCGGCTGAAGGAGGCGGCGGCATCCGGCGGGAAGAGCGACGGCGGCCGCAGCTCCGTGGAAGAGGAGGCGACGGCTTTTGGTGGCTGAAGGCGGCGCGACAGTGTCGAATGGAGAGAGGGACGACGGCCGTGAGGCGGCGTGGTGCGAAGGGGAGCGGCGACGCTCCGGCTGGAGATGAGCGACGGAGTCGCGGCTGGAACAAGGCTGCGCTGTGCTTCGATTCGATCGGGACTTCAGGGAGAGGCGTCGCGGAGCTGTGGACGCGTGACGGCGAAGGGGGAGGAGGTGTGGCTGGGCTGAGGTGCGACGGCGGCGGCTGGGCTGAGCACGGCGGCGATCGATCCGCCGGAGAAGGAAGAGAGGCAATCAGAGAAAGGAGGCGGGAGAGCTTCGGTTTCGCCGATTGGAAATGAGGAAGAAGACACGTTGATTTGAGGAGAGAGAAAAGAGGACACGTCTTGGAGATATATTTCTTTTTTCTTGGAACTGATCTCTTTTTGGGGAAGGAAAGAGACGTGGTCTCTTTATAGAGGAAAATAAACTTTCATTTAAAGAATTAATTTAAAACACTTAATAAAACTTGTGGACAAGAATTAAAGAAAGTAAGATTTTCATAGGATTTTATTTGTGCTACTTAGGCATGTTTGGTTTGTGAATTTAAACCCAAAACGAAAATCAATATAAATTTTAAAATTCGATTAATTTTTAAAACATTGTAATTATTCTTAATAAACTATACGGATCGAAAACCTCGATTTTAATTTAATTCGCGAAGTTCCTTATTCGTTTGAAAGATTCGATTTTTCTTCGAACTTGGGAATTTGAAATAGAGTATATATTTAAATTACACAATAGCACACAAAAATAATAAAATTAAAAGAAACAAAGATAATAATATAAAATAAGGGTTCTAGGAATATAAAAGGTATAAAACGGGATGGGGTATTACATCCTCACCCCCTTAACAGGAATTTCGTCCCTGAAATTCAGTTTCTAGGTATTACTTGGCTAAACCCTATACTCTTATTTTAAGCAGTTTCTTATTTTCTTCTCCTACTAGTCATAACCTCTTTCTGCTGGTGCTTCATACTACTCGGGTTGTTCCTGTTGTTTCAATCGAAGTTGTCCTCCACTTTTTTTTTCCAGGATTGCATTCACGTGGCTTGACTACTTCTGACCTTGGTTAGGTGAACCTCTGACTGGTGGTCCTAATTGACGGTTGTTAGGTGCAGGCAGCAGGTGAGTCTGGTAGTTATCCATTTGTTGCGGGTGGTACTGGATGTTGTTAACTGGTCGGCGTTCGACACTTGGCGGTTGAGTGCATTTGTAAGATTTGTGCCCTGGTTGGTTGCAACGGTAACAATTTGTTCCACTCGGGTTACATTGTTTGCAATGTCTCTTTCCACAACTTGGATAGACTGGTTTGTTTCGAGCAACGTTGTGAGACTGGTTATTGTTAATTGGTTGGCGGTTGGCACTGGATGGTTGTGTGCATTCATAAGACTTGTGTCCAGGTTGGTCGCAACGATAACAATTTGTTCCACTCGGGTTACCTTGTCCCCAATATTTCTTTTCACAACTTGGACAGACTGGTTTGTTTCGAGCAACATCATTGTTGCTTCCCTTTGGTGGTGGGGGTTGTTGGGATATGTTTTAGTTTTGATGATTTTCCAAAACAACATGTAATAGGTTTGAAAGCAGTCAGGATAGTATCCTTTGTTTCAGGTCAGGCTAGGTTAGCTCTCAGTAGAATAGGTTGCTCAGTTGAGGGGGAACTCAGCGAGGGGGAACTTCTCAACACAGCCTGAAGATATCAAGATGACAACCAGAAGAGCTGACTGAAGACATGCCATCAACCTGAACCAGTGGAGAAGCCTGGAGGATGTCCCACTGAGTGTAAGTCAGGCTGATCTAAGCCAAGTCTGATGGACCACTCAGTGAAGAGCCTGATCAGGTGGATCAGTGCTGCACCAAGTAGGCCCTGAAGGAGTCAGGCTACTGTGGTCAGGGAAGTTTGTCATTCAGCCTTATGACAAACTTCTTGGAGTGATCTTCAAAGAGTCCCTGAAGGACAACTGCACTGAGGACGAGTCAGTCCACTGAAGATCAGAGTCAGTGAAGGAGAAAGCTACCTAAAGTCAGTGGGTCTTAGTCAAACCTACTGAGTCAAAGATCCGTGAATTCAGGCCACGTGGACCAATCAGCACAAGGCGGTAAATCTGACACTGACAAGGCCGCATTCCAAGAAAAGTGGTTGAAACCATTTAATGCTGGATTCAAATGTATTTTCCTCTCCAACGGATACATTTGAATCCCCATTATAAATACAAGCTCATAGCTTGTTGTTAGAGTGTGTTGTGTTGGTAGATTATTGTAAGAAAATCAAAAGAAAACAAACACCTACGAGCTGAGAGAGTGTGAGTAGTAGCATACGTGCATGGGAGATATAAGGAGGTTCTACTCACATCTTATACACTGATCTTGAGAGTTCACAAATATATACATAAAGAGTGTTCAGCTAGTAACTCTAGGCTTAGAGAGGTTTTCCCTATCTTAGCTATTGGCTAACACATTGTAAAGGGAAAACCTCACCTAGTTGGAGAAAACCCTAACCGAAACCAAAACCCTCTAGTTAGGTTTGTTGGGAGTAAGTTGTTTGTAAGGAGAGGCAGCTCCGTGGAGGGGCGTGAGTCCAGTTGTAAGTGCACCTTGGCACGTTAAAAACAAGAATCCCAGGAGTGGATTTCCTGTTAAATCAGGCCGTGGATGTAAGAGTATTGAGACTCTGAACCACGTTAAACTGAGCGTACTTATCTTTCAAAGTATTTACTAAAGTGTTGTGAAAATCAGCTCACTGAGAGCTTTGTTAAGAAAACTTTAGTTAAGCAATCAGGTCAGGGAGATTCCTCTCACTGACCAGATCAGGCTAGGCACTCGAGAGTTCAGTCTCTCGAGTCACTGCCTTGTTGAGAGCCTGAGCTTTCAAGTCTCATCACTGACTTGATAGCTCTGACTCTCAGCAACGCAGTGACTTGAGTATTCCGCCACTGAACTCAGTCAGGGTGCAACGCGAAGGTTTAAAAAAAAAAATTGTTTTGTGCTCCTGAATTCCCATTTTGCCCTTCGAAACCGGGACCATCAATTGGTATCAGAGCGGGTTGTTCACATGACCACTGATCCAGTTTTGTTAAGAAAAATGGTCAACCGAACAGATCTTAAATGTTTAAACTATGGGAATTCCTGCATATTTCAAACTATTACCTGTACTCTGACATTATTCTTGTAATAGAAAATCATTTGGTTAGAAGTTTTGGAATCATCAAAAAGGGGGAAATTGTTGGGATATGTTTTAGTTTTGATGATTTTCCAAAACAACATGTAATAGGTTTGAAAGCAGTCAGGATAGTATCCTTTGTTTCAGGTCAGGCTAGGTTAGCTCTCAGTAGAATAGGTTGCTCAGTTGAGGGGGAACTCAGCGAGGGGGAACTTCTCAACACAGCCTGAAGATATCAAGATGACAACCAGAAGAGCTGACTGAAGACATGCCATCAACCTGAACCAGTGGAGAAGCCTGGAGGATGTCCCACTGAGTGTAAGTCAGGCTGATCTAAGCCAAGTCTGATGGACCACTCAGTGAAGAGCCTGATCAGGTGGATCAGTGCTGCACCAAGTAGGCCCTGAAGGAGTCAGGCTACTGTGGTCAGGGAAGTTTGTCATTCAGCCTTATGACAAACTTCTTGGAGTGATCTTCAAAGAGTCCCTGAAGGACAACTGCACTGAGGACGAGTCAGTCCACTGAAGATCAGAGTCAGTGAAGGAGAAAGCTACCTAAAGTCAGTGGGTCTTAGTCAAACCTACTGAGTCAAAGATCCGTGAATTCAGGCCACGTGGACCAATCAGCACAAGGCGGTAAATCTGACACTGACAAGGCCGCATTCCAAGAAAAGTGGTTGAAACCATTTAATGCTGGATTCAAATGTATTTTCCTCTCCAACGGATACATTTGAATCCCCATTATAAATACAAGCTCATAGCTTGTTGTTAGAGTGTGTTGTGTTGGTAGATTATTGTAAGAAAATCAAAAGAAAACAAACACCTACGAGCTGAGAGAGTGTGAGTAGTAGCATACGTGCATGGGAGATATAAGGAGGTTCTACTCACATCTTATACACTGATCTTGAGAGTTCACAAATATATACATAAAGAGTGTTCAGCTAGTAACTCTAGGCTTAGAGAGGTTTTCCCTATCTTAGCTATTGGCTAACACATTGTAAAGGGAAAACCTCACCTAGTTGGAGAAAACCCTAACCGAAACCAAAACCCTCTAGTTAGGTTTGTTGGGAGTAAGTTGTTTATAAGGAGAGGCAGCTCCGTGGAGGGGCGTGAGTCCAGTTGTAAGTGCACCTTGGCACGTTAAAAACAAGAATCCCAGGAGTGGATTTCCTGTTAAATCAGGCCGTGGATGTAAGAGTATTGAGACTCTGAACCACGTTAAACTGAGCGTACTTATCTTTCAAAGTATTTACTAAAGTGTTGTGAAAATCAGCTCACTGAGAGCTTTGTTAAGAAAACTTTAGTTAAGCAATCAGGTCAGGGAGATTCCTCTCACTGACCAGATCAGGCTAGGCACTCGAGAGTTCAGTCTCTCGAGTCACTGCCTTGTTGAGAGCCTGAGCTTTCAAGTCTCATCACTGACTTGATAGCTCTGACTCTCAGCAACGCAGTGACTTGAGTATTCCGCCACTGAACTCAGTCAGGGTGCAACGCGAAGGTTTAAAAAAAAAAAATTGTTTTGTGCTCCTGAATTCCCATTTTGCCCTTCGAAACCGGGACCATCAGGGGTGAATCTCTTTCAAAGTATGGCTGCAAATTTGGATTGACAGGGGCAGTTGTCGGAGTCAGCTTGTACTCCAAATTCTGGCTGATCGAGACTAGTAGTGCTCGATGAAAGACTTCCCCATAGCTTGACATCTGAAGTCCAATCACAATTCCTGCTATCTCAAGCCTCAAACCCTGCTCAAACCTCCGTGCTTTCCTTTCATCATCACCCACCAGATGTGGGGCATAACGAGACAGTTGGTTTAATTTTCTCTCGTACTCTATCACCGAGAGAGTTCCTTGTCGAAGATTAACAAACTCTTGTTCTTTCTGATCCCTCAGTACTCGTGGAAAGTACCTGTCTAGCACAGCTTTCTTGAAATCCTCCCAAGTAAGGGCTTGTCTTTTCTCTTCATTCATAGTCCGCTCATAAGATTCCCACCATTGAGCTGCGTCGTCCATCAATTGGAATTGTGCACAAGAGATTCTCTGCACATCAGTTAGTGTCATGTGTCGAAAAATACATTCCAACCCGGCTATCCATTCTTCAATCTCGAAAGGATCTTCTCTTCCATTTAGCCTAGGTGGTTGCAGTCGTCGAAATAGTTCAACAAAGTCGTTCACCCTAGGTGTTTGAGCTTGTTGTTGAATGTAGTTCTGGAGGGAGATCAATATTTCCCTCGCAATGTCATTCTCAGGTGCAGCCTGTTGAGGTGGCTCAGGTTCGGCCTGATGAGGTGGGTCCTATTCCATAGGATCTCTTGGGATTGTGATAGGGTTAACAGAAGTCGTCCACGTCTACGGTACGGTGCTATCCTAGTGGTGGTTCTGAAAATAAAAGAATAATATTGCTAAGTTATATAGGTATAAGAAAATTAGAAAACAGAATCGAATTACGTAATTAACACAATGCTAGTACTGAGATACATGTGAGTATGTAGTTCACCGCAACGCACTGCGGCCGTCAATGGTACAGTGATCACATTCGCACCTTATAATAGAAACCAGTGACATGTCATAAAACAGTAATCAGATAAAATATAACAGTTAATATAGAGCAAGTAGCACACATTGCCAAGTAGTAATTTCACAACATAAAAAGTCTCGGGGTTCTATGGAGGTTAGTCTTCTTACTTCTTATCCTAAAAGAAACTAAGGCTTCCAAATATAATGTTAACGCATCACATCTTCTCTTTATTACGGATTGCGAACGACAAAAGGGGTCGGAGTTAAGACTATGTTGTCATGGTCCAAGTAAAACAATCATACTTCTGACTACTACTATATGTCAGGAAAGGGTGGCACACCTATGTTGTATGTATTTGTGTCTACAATAAAAGGATAAATGTTTAAAGGTTTTGGTCATTCTGACTGATCGATACTATCATACGGAAATCTCCGTCATCGACTTCTACCAGGCATGTCTCCAAGTGGAAGTGGGGTCCTTGATCTGGGTCTTCTATTCTTATCCATTCGAGTAGTCTTACAGCGATAGGACGAAGAATAACTCAGTAACTCTTCCGTCAAAACAAATCACGGCCGTCAAATCTATCTTCATCATGGGGTATACGAGTGGATCTTACTTTCGCACGCAGTCTCGTGAACTGGGTTATAAACACGCTGATAGATTCTAAGGTTAGCTAAGTGTTTTCCAACTATCGGGATATAACTATCTTAGATGGATTCTTATATGGAAAGGGAAATCCTAGTCAAAATTTTAGTTATGCAAAATATAATTTAAACAATTAAAGCATATAATTTAAACAATTAAAACACATATTTCAAATAGTCATATAACAACATTTATGAAATATAAACTTAAACAAATATATTCATTTATGCAATTCACAAAACATTGTATTTTAAATGAATATAAACGGCATTTCGTAGTTCTTTCCACACCACGTAGGTGTTGTTTTGATTTCTCGATCTTTTGATTGGAGTTTTGTTATGAAAGTCAACTCGTTACATGTTTATAGACATTTAGACACTTTTAAAATAAAATAAGAATATACATTCGAGGAGCTTCAGACGGTAATAGGAGACACATTTCCCTTCAGTGATTTAATTAGTGATCTAAACTTACATGATAAGAAAATTTTATTAAAGAAAGAGAATTTCAGTTTTGATGAAAATAATGATTTGGGTTTTGGTCCGAAAGTTTGAACCTAAGCTCTGATACCACTTGTAACGCCCCGAATCCAAAACACACAAATATCTCAGATTCGAGGTGCCACTTGTAACTAAAATCCGAACTATAAAAAAATTTTATATAAAAAGGGATAACAAAATGAGAGATGCATTTTATGCAGCGGAAGAAATGAGTATATTATTTAAATAAGTATCTCAGACATATATATATATATATGAATATAAAGCTTAGTATTTAACAGTAACATTTTATTTAAGTGGGGAACTCTGTGTCGTCTCTATTACTGTCCTTGCTCCACGAAATCAAAATCTGCAAGGGTTGTAAAAAGGGGGGGGGTGTGAGATTTGAATTCTCACGTATGGGTGATTTGCAACGTCATGGGATTGGTAAATCTGAAGTACATTAAATTATACTCATTAATAAAGTATTTAATTCCATTAACCAGTTGACATATAAACACAAATATAATAAATCACATAAGTAACAAGTCTACAATATTAATTAATTGAGCATAGCAGGTTTCACATTATATAATTGAAGCATCACAAGTTGGTTCATATATAAGGGCAAAGCCCAAAACCATTTTCACGTATCGGCCCAATCTGCCAAAATTATTTTCCACATATTTTAAATCTCTCTCAAATCCTTTCTCATATTCAATTCTAACTTATTAATGACCTTGCCCGGAACTCTACTGAGCATCTTATCCGGAGGACGACCTTATTAATGACCTTGCCCGGAACTCTACTGAGCATCTTATCCAGAGGACAAACTTTATTAATGACCTTGCCCAGGACTCTACTGAGCACCTTACCCGGAGGCCGAACTTTATTAATGACCTTGCCCGGAACTCTACTGAGCATCTTGTCCGGAGGACAAACTTTATTAATGACCTTGCCCGGAACTCTACTGAGCATCTTGTCCGGAGGACAAACTTTATTAATGACCTTGCCCGGGACTCTAATGAGCACCTTATCCGGAGGCCGAGTTTATTATTAATCAATAGCTTTCCTCTTTCTCATAAGCTGACATTTCACAAAGTGGGGAGAAATTCACATAATTCATACTTAAACAGATTCATGCTCACAAAATGCCCTTATATCATGCAATCGTCATCAGTTCATATAATCAACAAACACAAACCATCCATATAAGGTATATATAATTATATCACATAATTCAAGCAATTATATAATAGGGTGTACATTTATGTTGGATTAGTTGTTTTAGATTGAATTAGTCGAGTTCAGAGTATACCAGCACAACGCATTATAATCAGATCAATCAACAGATCATCACCCACCTGTTTGCTCCGGGTCCCGAGAACAATATACAAACAGATGGTCGGATCCCTCGTGTGTATTCCAACTAGCACTGAATCGAGCTCTGATTCATGGCGTTAAACGGGCGTCATCGGAAAGGGCAAAGGAGGCAACAACACCAAAAGGCAATAAGCGGACGGACGGCTTTGTCGGCTGAAGGAGGCGGCGGCGTCCGGCGGGAAGAGCCACGGCGGCCGCAGCTCCGTGGAAGAGGAGGCGACGGCTTTTGGTGGCTGAAGGCGGCGCGACAGTGTCGAATGGAGAGAGGGACGACGGCCGTGAGGCGGCGTGGTGCGAAGGGGAGCGGCGACGCTCCGGCTGGAGACGAGCGACGGAGTCGCGGCTGGAACACGGCTGCGCTGTGCTTCGATTCGATCGGGATTTCAGGGAGAGGCGTCGCAGAGCTGTGGACGCGTGACGGCGAAGGGGGAGGAGGTGTGGCTGGGCTGAGGCGCGATGGCGGCGGCTGGGCTGAGCACGGCGGCGATCGATCCGCCGGAGAAGGAAGAGAGGCGATCAGAGAAAGGAGGCGGAAGAGCTTCGGTTTCGCCGATTGGAAAGGAGGAAGAAGACGCGTTGATTTGAGGAGAGAGAAAAGAGGACACGTCTTGGAGATATATTTCTTTTTTCTTGGAACTGATCTCTTTTTGGGGAAGGAAAGAGACGTGGTCTCTTTATAGAGGAAAATAAACTTTCATTTAAAGAATTAATTTAAAACACTTAATAAAACTTGTGGACAAGAATTAAAGAAAGTAAGATTTTCATAGGATTTTATTTGTGCTACTTAGACATGTTTGGTTTGTGAATTTAAACCCAAAACGAAATCAATATAAATTTTAAAATTCGATTAATTTTTAAAACATTGTAATTATTCTTAATAAACTATATGGATCGAAAACCTCGATTTTAATTTAATTCTCGAAGTTCCTTATTCGTTTGAAAGATTCGATTTTTCTTCGAACTTGGGAATTTGAAATAGAGTATATATTTAAATTACACAATAGCACACAAAAATAATAAAATTAAAAGAAACAAAGATAATAATATAAAATAAGGGTTCTAGGAATATAAAAGGTATAAAACGGGATGAGGTATTACACAAAAACGGTCCAATTTTTTGGGCCTCTATTTTTTAGCCCAGGCCGGCCCATATGTCGGGCGGCCCGGGCCGGCCTGTCAGGTCGGGCCCAAATTATGGTCTCTAATTGCCACTCCCAACCCAGTGGAACATGCCTATAAATAGAGGCGCATGCATATGTTGTTTTTCATCTAAAATACTGAGAGAAATTGCAAAAAAATATTCATAACATTTTGTCTTTGTTTTGCATTAAGCATATAGTGTGTTGTTCAGTTTCTAACGTCATTTTAATTCATTGGAGCTTTAGTAATTACGGTGTTAAAAGTCTAAGACAGAATTATTTCTCTTTGAAAATATCACGTTAATCCGCTAGCACTAATTAAAGCGTGTTTGTTTTGCAGGTAAAAGAATCATTCCTTTTTTTTTTTTTTGTCGGAAAAAATTTTTCTTTCATAAACGGGCATGAGAAAATTCATTCTTATTAGACTTGTTGGTTGTTTCAATTATATTCGTGTTGTTTCGGGGGCTACCATTTGTGGAAATTTGCTAATTTTGAAAAGTTCGAAGATCACAACATTTAACGCGTAAAAGTTATTTATTTATTTATTTTTGGTAAAAAGTTATTTCTATAGTAATCTTTTCTAAAAAAAATAAAAAAATTGTCATCTTGTAAGTCATTGTTGATGTTCTATAAACCAACCATATTCATAAAAAGTTTCACTACTCAAGTCCCAGAATCCTCTAAACTCACCCCACTTAATAAACATAATACAATAAAATTTAAAAATTAACATGTATTCCCTCCGTCCCAGTTTTTTTTTTTCCATTTGCCAAAAAGGTCCGTCTCAATTTTGTTTTCTCATCCCTAAAATGGAAACTATTTTATTCATTTAAATAATACTTTATTCAACATTCTCAATACTACTTTATTAATTTAAATACTATTTTATTCATTATTCATCATTCTCAATACTACTTTATTCATTTAAATACTAAAATTCAACTCTCGCATTAAACTCCGTGCAGAGTTAAAAGGGAAAACAAAACTGGGACGGAAGGAGTATTAATAAACATACTCATTTTATTCCTATAATATTCTTACCTCATCAAAATAAAAAATAATATTTTCCTACCATTTCATTTTTTTCATGAATGTCTCTTTTCTCAAGGAAAAATAAATCATTATTTCTTATTCTTCAACTTTTGATCGAAATTTGAAAGAAAAAATCTTAAAAAATTATATATATATTTTTAAAAACTTATAAAAAATAACTAAAATTTCAAAAATATATAATTTACAAAAATTAATTAATAAAATAAAAATATTAAAAAATGTTTTAAAATATAAATAACGTTTTAAAAAATAAATTAAATTGAAAATAAAAATAATTAAAAATATAAATCTGAAAATAAAAAATAGATAAATTTGTAAATAATTAAGAAAATCAAATTAATCTTCAAAAAATAAAATAAAATATAAAAAACTTCAAAAGGAAAAGGTTAAAGCCAAGTAAAATTAGAAAAAATATTTTATAAAAGTCAATTCAATCATCATAAATAATTAATTTAAAAATTATTTAATTCTTATTTAGTTTTGAAGATTCTTTTAATTTAGTTATTTTTGAAAATTTAGTTTGTTTTCTATAATTTTTATTTTTAAATCAGATTTTATTTTTTATTGTATTACTTGGAAGATATAGTTAACTTTAAAAAAAATTAAATTTTTAGATTTTGACGACTTCTTTTAATCGAATTTCTAAATTCATATAATTTGATTATTTAAATATGAGTATGTATAGAGTGAAATTGATTCATATATGAATCAATAAAGGGTATGAGTTGTTTTCACTGAAGAGTATTAGTTATTTTAACTGAAGAGTCTTAGTTTGTTTTCAAATAACTAATACTCTTTATTGAAAACAACTAATATTTTTAAACGATTCATGTATAAACCAATTTCAATCTATACTTTGTCTTTAAATATTTAGCCAAATTTTTAAAATATTTTTTCAAATTTGAATATTAAATCTTTTTTAGATTTTTCAAATATTCAAAAGAAAATAAAAAATATATCAATTTAAACTTAATGTACTAATTTTGAAATTAAATAATTTTAAAAACTAAAGTTAATAAAATTTAAAAGATAATTTATTTATATTTATATAAAAATAATTTAGTCATTTTATATGTGTCTATTATTGTATGTGTAATTATGGGGTATGTTTAAGAAATTTTGGAGTTTGAATGGTGTGAGAGAATCATAAAGGATAGCACTAAGTATGGGGAGTTTTCACCAACACACATGCACGAGCCTTTTCCTTCTTTGTCTGGATTGAAACATTATTTTTCTTACGCAAATTTTAGGGTGCATCAAAGTGCATAACATGCACTTGGAATTTTGATTCTAATTTGAAATGAATTTTGATCAATTAAGATCCAACAAAAACTCGCGGGTCATGCCCAACCCGACCAAAATTCGCGGGTCTGGCAACAAACATGGTCGCAAATGGTCGCGCACGCTTCGGACCGATACCCGAAGTTATATCACCAATACCCGAAGTTATATCACAAATACCCGAAGTTATATAACCAATACCCGAAGTTATAATCACCAATACCCGAAGTTATTATCACCAATACCCCAAAAATTACTCAATAATAATATCCCAAATAATTATCCAGTAGTACCCCAAGACTTAATCACCGATACCCCAAGACTTAATCACCAATACCCCAAGTTATAATTATCAATACCCCAAGACTTAATCACTAATACCCCAAGTTATAATTATCAATACCCCAAGACTTAATCACCAATACCCCAAGTTATAATTATCAGTACCCCAAGACTTAATCACCAATACCTCAAGACTTAATCACCAATACCCCGAGACTTAATCATCAATACTCCAAGTTATAATTAACAATACATAAAAAATAATTAACAATACACCTACACCAATAATCTAACAATCAGATCAAATGAAATTATATGAACAATTCTACTATGAACAAATACAACTTCTTTCTGCTATTGCAATTTTTTTTAACTCTCTGTTCAAAGAAAACATAATCAAATATTGATTTTTTTAAAAATATAAATTTGTGTAAGTCTTACGGTACACTCCAATTATAGACAGAACACGTGTATAACTACACTCTTGAAAGTTGCAAAGTCTCTGAGTAGCTAGTTTTATTCTTGCTGCAATAGTAAAAGAGAAATGAATCAGAAAAACTGGAAACTATGATATATGGTACAGTTTAATTTCAACTAAACTGTTCAGATTGAGATTTGGAAGCAATTTTCTTAATGGCTCGAGCATTCCCAATTGCTGCAGTCTTAGCTGATTATCCACATATTTGAGCCTCGATGACCCCTCGATTTTTCCCTCCATCTCGTCTTCCTCCCCTAAACTCTTGCTTGCCGAACGAATTTGGCCCAAGATTGCATCTTTCAGGCATCAGAATTGCTTCGAAGTTGTCTGCAAAGCCAGAGCAGTGTATGTTTTTGCCAAACCAATGCCTGCTGCTTGTTCGAACCATGAGATTGCAATTTGCATTTGGTGGTGGTATTGTCCGTATCTCTGCTCAACCTGCTAATTGGTATTCAATTAAATAAAGTGTGACAAAGAAAAGGACATTTGGAATTTCGATTTAAATAAATCGGTTCTAAATTCCCAGATCTGAAAAGCACTTTCCTGCCTTTCGCATCCGTAATGTTGACGAATCTGAGCTCTCCGTCGGCGTTTCCGGTGAAGGAAGAGAGTGCACCGTTGAAGGGGGTATTTTCCGGTGAAAGAAGAGAGTGCACCGTTGGGGAGGACGCAGACGGTGACTGACTGCCGACTGTTAATTTTGTCGGCGAGTTTGGTTTCGGAGGGTAAGTCATTGAAATTGCTGTACTCAGGGAAGCCTTTGAGAATGTCGGTGATGTTGGCGGCGGCGACGACGGTGGCGAAAATGACAATGGCAAAGAGAAAGAGAGTGAAGGAAGTCTGTGATGTAGAGAGAGAGTGAGAGTGAAGACAATAGTAATGGTTTTGGGTTTTTATCTGGTTACGGGGAAGGGTTTCTGAATTCCGATCAGAGTTTGTACCCGACCCGAAATAGACCAGCTAATTTTTTAAAGGGTCAGACTTGACCCGCGAATTTGAATGGTTGGTCAAAATTGATTTCAAATTGGGGTGCAAAATTCAAATGCATAGTATGCACTTGGATGCACCCTATAACTACTCTTTTTCTTATTCAGGTTAATTTTGCTAGACAGTTAATTTTACTATATGTTATAGTATCATAAATGATTATATGTTCATCCGTTGTTAGATACCAGCTTATATACTTACTATTTATAATGTAATATTATATAAGCAGAGAAATTTACCAGTATGATTGATTGTGTGGTATAATAATTCACAGTTTAAATGGTGAACATATAAATTGATATTCAGTTATGACTGGACATATGATTATTTTCGATTACATTATATAACATATAAGAAAATACATGAATATAAATACACTAGTGCGTAATCCCGTGAATTTCGCGAACATGAATTTTTTTTATTATTATTTTAAATTATATATATATATATATATTTTAAAAAATATATTGTAATTTTGATATAATATTAAAATTGTAATTATAATTCAAAAAATAATAAAAAATACTAAACATGAATAAATAGAAAATTTGAAAAATATTAACTAATTAACACATTCATTCTCAAATTAGTATAACTCAATATTACTTAAAATTACAGTTGTCGTATACTTGCATGCCTAGTTTTCCCCCATGGTATGAAGATATAATGACAAACGCACGCAAAAGTTTAACTCTAAAGCTAGAATCACACATTTCATATCTAAATGTAACATTTGACAAAAAAGATGTCATAATTAAAATGAAATATTGTGTAGATATTTGTGTGGGAACAATTGATTAATGTGTTGGTATTTATAATACACAATTCACCCATAAGAATTGACCTTTAGCCGTCAATCTTTTTTTTTTTTTTAAATTCAATTTTCCTCCCAAACATTTCACATATATAGATATTTTGCAAAAAAAAAAAAAAAAAAAGTTAAAAAAAATCAAAATCTTACTCTACAAATCTTATTATAATATATTTTCAAACCTCTCCAAGGTGATGTGTCAATACCACCTTATTCTAAGGATGAGGTGGCATATCTCAAATCTCTCCATTTTGAAATACTGCGCTCTCATTAAAAGTTGGTTTAAGTTTTGATCTCAACCATTCATTTTATATCATTACATCTAAACCATTAATTTGTAACTGAGTTAATATAATTATTTATCATTTTCATTCGCCCATAAGTCGTCTCTCTCTCCCCTTCGATTTCTCTCACACCGCCACACACCTCTTCGATCTTTTTCACAGCGCCGCTTCCGCCCCCTCTCCAATCAGTGTGGACCAGCCGTGGATGCCAGGTTATAATTTTCTCTATTATTTTTGTCTTTTCTTTTCTACTCATCTCACGGTTCATTTTCTCAAATTGTTCATTTTCTAACGCCCTTACGGCGCAGGCTTCCTTGCCGTTGCCTACCATGAATCTGCCACAATCTTATTCTCTGCACACACCGCCTCATTCCCAGAATCTTCCAAAGGTTAGGGTTTTTTTTAATTCACGAATTTTTGCGAAAATTATCTTCGGTATTAAGTTTTCTCTGTGTATTAAGTCTTTCCTCCGCCTAGCTCAGCGCCGCGCAAGGTATGTAGGCATCGCATCGCTGCTCTACTTCCGCTACCTCAAACCGCGTTGGATACCGAGGTCTTGAACCGAATGTATGATACTATTTTTTATAATATTTTTCTTGGTCTTAGGTTTTTTTCTTCTCAACTCCTTTTTTAGTTTTGTCATCCTCCATTGAACAATCTCGACGCCGGCACCATGTCCTCTAAGATGTAAAACATATATTTTTCTACAATTCAACGATTTTCTTACTTAGATATTTTTGCAAGATATTTATATATGCTAATTTTTGTAGGAGGATATTGAAATATTTTATAAAAGATATTGTCACGTAAGAGATGGCAAGATTCCCAAAAAATCTTGCCATCCAGTACCATATCTCACCATGGATAATAGATTGTAACATTATTATTTTATGGACAAAATTTTACCATCCAAAAGATATTGTCACTGAAATAACATATTATTCCCAAAAAAATCTTGTCATGAAATGCAATATCTTACCATGTATAATACAATAATAGATATTTTTGGAATAAATATTTTTACAAAATATTTATATATGCTAATTTTCTGAATATTATGTTTGATTGTTTGCATATATTCTTATTTGTGTTCTCATGAATCACTACTATCATTGAGTGAGTGAGATCTCAGATGACTTAAGTATGATTCTCAAATAGCCCCGATCAAGGATCATCAAGAATGAGATATTGATGATGCAATTGAAATTGGTGTGTGATCTGCATCATACTCTTAGAGAGTGTAGTAAGATCTCACTTACTACGAGATACCGGGTATTTCATGATGGATGCACAGATACCTTAGAGGGTATTGGTATACCCATCCGAGAAACCGTTTGATGTAATTCCACATAATGTGTCTACGGGTGTCTCAATTAGTGGGAGCATTGTGATACTCCTCTGACTTGAGGTCAATACGTACGACATGTGTAGAGTGATGAATTTTGACTATGACCGACGCTTGCACCCTCCAAGGGTAGATATGACATGGATTGGGTTCATCACGAAATACATGTGCGTGGTAGTTGAGCCAAGAATAAGATTCATTCTTCAATGTGGATTTAGAGAGAATACTCGTGTTCTCATCATAATTGAGTTTAAGTCGTCGGCCGATGCACATCAACTTAGACTTTGTGGCTAAGTGTGATATACTTGATCAATTAGTGATTTGAGATAATATGATTAAGTTATTTGAATAGACACTTCATCATGTTCAAGGCTTAATCGTGTATTCGCAAATGAAAGGAAGATATCACAATAGCCTACAGTATTACATGTAGTTGTAGATTTCCTCGCAACGTACCTCGTATATTGAGAATGTCTAATTTATTGTCTAGAGTTCAATTAAGACCGTTAGTTTGACTAATCGCTCGATATACGAGGGCTTATGGGTCACACAACAAGCAATGACAGTTCATTAATTGTAGTTGGTTGATTAAGTATTATATTAAATATAATATTTAATTTATGGAGAATATAATAATAATTATATTTGGAAATAATTATTATTAATATTTAATTATATTATATTTAATTAAATATGAAATCCCAATAATAATATTTGGAATATTATTATACAAGAATAATAGATATGGTAAAGATATTATTCGTAGAAACATATCTAGGGAAATATAATCCGTAGAGATTATATTTGCGGGCCAAGCATATTATCTTGCTTAGAAATTAAGTCAAGATAATTCCTATAAATATGTGTCCTATGGGAATTCAGAGAGAACACAAGAAATATAATTTCTCCATAAAATCTCTAGCTCGAATTTTTCTAGCAAGTTCGTCTCGAGATTAAACGCTGGCATATCGGTGCGGGTTGGTGAATAGATGTTGTGTGGATACCATAGTTGAGGATTCCGCGTACAAATCGCTATAAGGATTTATATGTTATTATTTATCTTTTATGTTTCATGTTATACAACCGTATTTCAGATTCGTTGTTGGTGAATCGTTTTCTTCCGTTGCGCCGAACATGATATTCGTCCCTCTAAAATCCAATAATTCTGGTGACAATATATTTTAAAAAATATTTCAATTCCTTGCTACAAATTTCACATCTATCAATATTTAGCAAAAATTAATTCCATAAATATCAAAGAAAAGAAATCGTTCAACCGTGAAAAAAAATATGCTTGCATTAATTTAATGTTTAAAATAATATTCTATTTTATGCATAAATATTATGTTTTCATTGATTAAAATATATTCAGATTTATTGTATTTTAGAGTAAGATACTTTTTAAAGTTATAATACTTAAGTTGTTACTAAAGAAACTTAATGTCCTTTTTTCTTTCTTTTTGGCCAACACTATAATTTTTTATCCATAAAAAACTTATTCCACATATTAATATATATATATATATATATATATATATATATATATATATATATATATATATATATATATATAAATTATATAACATATAACAACCTTTTACTTATTTATCATTTACAATACTATTTTAATATTTGTATGTTAAAATAATATAAAAGAAAAATTAAAATTCTAGTCTATAAAAGAATATATGTACTTTACAGTTTAATAGTCTATTTTGGTAGCATAATTTTATCAAAAAATAAACTTTTGTATTATAATCTATTAGTGAAGGCAAGACATTATATTTGGTGGCAAGATTTTTTTTTTGGTATCATATATTATTTCGGTGACAATATATTTTCTTATATATTTCAATTCCCTCCTATGAATTTAACATCTATCAATATTTTGCAAATATAACTTCCAAAAATATCTTAGAAGAGAAATCGTTCAACCATGAAAAAAAATCTACTTGCATTAATATAATATTTAAAATAATATTCCATTTTTTACGTAAATATTTTGTTTCCTATTGATTAAAATATATTCATATTTATTATATTTTAGAGTAAGATACTTTTTAAAGTTATAATACTTAAATTGTTAGTAAAGAAACTTAATGTCCTTTTTTTGTCAGTACTATAATTTTCTATCTATAAAAAAATTATTCAATATGTTTTAAGAAAAAATCTACATTAATTATATAAGATATAACCGTTTTTTACTTATTTATAAATTACAATGCTCTTTTAATATTTTTATGTTAAAAATAATATAAAAGAAAAATCGAAATCTTAGTCTATAAAAGAATTTATGTATTTTACAGTTTAATAGTTTATTTTGGCAACATAAGTTTATCAAAAAATAAACTATTGTATTACAATATATTATTGAAGGCAAGATATTGTATTTGGTGACAAAAAATTGTTGGTATCATACACTATTTTGGTGACAATATCTTTTCCAAAATATTTTAATTTTCTCCTACAAAATTTTCACATATATCAATATTTTGCAAAAATAACTTCCAAAAAATATATAAGAAGATAAATCGTTCAACCATAAAAAAATGTCTCAACATCACCTTTAGGTCACCTGCAACACAAAATGAAAAAACATAAAATTTAATCAGATTTCACTAATAACACACACTATTATTCGAAAGAGAATAATAGTTGGATCAAAATAGTAGTAGTGCGGTGGGAAAATCTTCTTATTGAAAGAGAAAAAAAAAATTTAATGGTGTATTCTCAAAAAATACGAATGTAAAGCTATGAATAGGAATATACTTTAGAAACTTACGAATAATTTTTTGATACGCTCAAATGATCTTCAACTCAAATTGATGCACATATAATTTTCTCTTGCGCTTAATCATCTTCATGTGCATAATAAATTACCTGCAAAAGAAAAAGAGAAATATGGTCTATACAACAAATTATAGAAATAATCCAAACAAATGAACAAAAAATAAAATCATATTTCTTCACATATTAGACAACAAATGAGAAAATGAAGAGAAGAGATGAGGATTAGGGTTGAGAATCAGATGAAAACTAAAGAGGGATTTGATATTTATAGAAAATACAAAATGAAATGTACGTTTGAGATTAAAAGTGTAAAATATATGATGTAGATTAAGTCTTAGTATGATTTAAAACATGCCTAAAATAACTTTTAAGGAGAATGCAAAATTTTAAAATGAAATGATTTAAGTGGTGCCACATCAGCCTAAAAATAAGATGTTATTAACACATCATCTTGGAGAGAGGTTTAAAAATATAATATAACTAGTTTGTACCCACGCGAATTTTGCGTACTAAAAAAAATATTTTTATTTTCTGTAGACATTTAATATAAAAGTATTTTTATCTAAATTTTTTTGGGGTATATATAATAAAGGAATTATTACAAATAGGTTCAACTTTAACACAATTATTAAGGTTTGGTTCTAAATCTTTTCAAAATTACACCATGGTTTAAAATATGGGACCCACTAAAATAAATTAGGATTTTAAAACCCTACCCACCAAAAATTTCTGCCAGTTCCCACCCCCACCCCCCCCAACCCTACCCGCACGCACAAATATCATTTCCTCCCATCTCTCAGTCATTTCCCCTCCCCCTCTCTCTCTCTCCCCCCACCCCCACCCACACCCACACCCACACCCACACAATTTCTCTCTCTCTCTAGAGACACGGCGGCGAACAATAGCCGGCCTCCATAAGCCAGCGGCGCTACCCGCTCCTCGGCGCCGCCATCACCACCGACCTGCTAATACATCAGCGTCGTCGCCTCTCTCGCATAAAAATTTGGGCGGATCTGGGCGCGCCGTCACAGACCCCCAGCCCCCCTCTCTCTCACCAGGCGACGGACAACTACAGCGGCGCCGTTGATTTTCCACCGCCACCGCCTCGCCATCGGTCCAGATCTATCGCGGATCTGTCCTTTCACCGATGGGGCCGCCCGCTCCACGAGACCCACCCCGCTCCACCGCTCTTCTCTCTCAATCCCACCCAGTCTCTCACTGAAGATGATGTCGGCTCGACTCGTGACACGGAGGTAGATCGGAGGCGCCGATCCGTCGCTCACCATGCGCATCTGTAACAAAGATCCACCTTCACCGGCGGATCCACCATCGCCGACCATGGAAGCTTGGAAAATTGGAAAATTACTAGAGCCTCCGCCATCCGCTCCCCTACCGTCGCGCGACCATAGATCTGTAAGTTTTTTGGGTTTTTCTTTTCAAATGCTTTTTTTTCAATTTTTCCGATCCGTGTACTGGTGTTGTTGAGAAGATTTGCTATTGTTGAGCCTTAATGGATTTATGTGTGCAGTGTGGGATTTATGTGTTTGTGTGTGTTGTGTGCAGCGTGTGTTTGTTTGTGTGTTTGTGTATGTGCAGTGGTGTGAGTTTTGTGTGGGTTTGTTTGTGTGTGCAGTGGTGTGTGTTTTGTGTGTGCAGTGGTGTGTGTTTTGTGTGTGCAGTGGTGTGAGTTTTGTGTGGGTTTGTTTGTGTGTGCAGAGGTGTGTGTTTTGTGTGGTGCATGAGTTTTGTGTGTGCAGTGTGTGTTTGTTTGTGTGTGCAGTGTGTGTCCAGTGGTGTGTGTTTTGTGTGGTGCGTGAGTTTTGTGTGTGCAGTGTTGACTTGAAGCGAAAATACACTAGCTTTCTACTAGTAGCTACCCCGCAAGAGTACGGGTTCACTGTAGTATGGGCAAGTATAGGGACCAAGTATTATCGAACCCAAGGGATGGTGTATATGCGAATAGATCCCTGAAGATGTACGCATCGTAATTAATATGAGTGTATTGTTTTTGGATTTTTTGAAAGATTAATTAAAAGACTGAAATAAACTAAGTAAACTAAAATACTAAAGCAATTAAATTAACTAAGGGTTGTGTTCTAATGAGATATGGTGATGCTTAAGATAGGAATCCCTACGTATACTAACGGAGCAGGTACATAATCAAAGTAATCGTGACAAACAAGAAATAACCTAAGTAAAAGAATGCAAGGTGAAAGCTCAAGATTCTAAGCCCTAATACTTTACCCTAACACTCGACTTCACTAATCTACTAACAAGTTAATAGATTGTGCTTAATTAATGAGACCCTAATTTAACTAAGGTGATGCGGTCGTCCTCCTTCGCTAAATCGGTAGATGAATTAACCTTTCCTAAACCTTCTCGTGAAGACTACTAATTGTTATTGAGTGATGCGGTCGTCCTCTCTCTAACACTTTCGTACTAAATTCAAAGGTAAAGTTCAGATTAATTATAAGAATTCATTAATCAAGAGAATTAAAACTAACGTCACGGATTACCCTAATTACGTACCCACATCCTACTTCTACGAGTTCATCCTACCCTAAGCATGCAAGGGTTTTAGCTAGACATGGTTTTAACAAACATAAAAGCAAAAGAAGAAACAACACACATAAACATAATGAATTGAAGAACAAAAATATGAAACATAAACTAGGGTTTAAAGAAATAAATACTGAGAACTGAAATTCAATTAACTAAAACGAAGTTTCAAAGTGTTTAAAGAAATCAAACTAATGAAAAGAAACTAAGAAACGAAAAGAAACTAAGAATTCGTATGAAAAACCTCAACAACGTAAAAGTAAAGCTTGCTCGTTCTTCTCCTCTTCCTCTCTCTAAAAACTAAGTCTAAAGTGATTTCTAAAAGTACGGGTATCCCTCAAAACGTGTTTGGAAGAGGTATATATAGGCATGGGTCGAAACGGGAGTTAATGGGCCGAAAAAATGCATCCGGAGGCCAAAATATGGAAGTGCTCGAGCAAAAACACGCTCGAGCGGCCCCATTCGAGCATATAGGTCGAATGAAACAGGTGCTCGAGCGCTCCCGCTCGAGCTGGTCGAGCGGCGAAACTTTTCTGCCATTTTTCGGTCATTCGAGCAACACGCTCGAGCGCTGGCGCTCGAGCTGCTCGAGCGGTCTTCGGCTGCTGTGCACTTGTTTGTAAAATCTTCATATCTCCTCAACCGGGAGTCCGTTTTGGCCGATTCAAAGTCCTACGAACTCCTCTTTTTGCCCTATATCCATCTATGAAAACCAAAGAGACAAATTAATAAGTTTATAAAAATGATACTCATTTGACTCCAAACACTAATCGAAAACACTCAAAACATGAGCAAATCGGGCACCAAAACATAACAATTTCACGCCTAATCAACCCCCCCAAACTTACCATATTGCTTGTCCTCAAGCAACGAAATAATAAGTCAAGTGAAATTGTTAGGAATGAGTCAACGAATCAAATCATGCAAGCAAATGAACTCGAGCTTCAAAGATCAATCACACGTATACTCACTCACCTTCCTTCATCATACTCATGCAACAACAACAAGAACCACCAAGATCAAACATGGATGTGCACTCAACGATGTGTTTCACTCTCTCACAAGTGTATATCAATGATTAAGGGACTCACTCAAACAATCAATCACACATATCGGCAGCCATAGGCTTGTAAGCACTCTCAACTCCGACCATAGTCTAGAAATCAATGCCGAATCAAAAAGGACTTTTCTCAAGGTTGTAATGTAGGCTCTTTGGACAGGTGGGATAACAATATAAGGTAAAATGACTAAAGTGAATGGAGAATAGAAAATCAAACTTTGGCACTTCGAGATAGGAACAGACTACTCCAAACATATTCAATCAACACTCTTTCAATTCCATTTTTCTCAACACTTCAATTTTTTTTCTTTCTAACTCTTTTCACTTTTTTTTTTCAATCACTTCACTTTTTTTTTTTCGCACAACACATGAGCTCATTTCATTTTTTTTTCCACATCTCATAACTTCATCACACCTTCTTCTCATATTCACTCAACAAATAACCTTTTCCTTTTTCAACTCAATTCACTCCCTTCACATTCACACTTTCCTATTCTCCACTCAAATTGGGATAAAAAGGCTTAGGAATTGGAATAGTGTTCATATGTGCTAGCAAATAAAATAGGCTTTAGGCTCAAAGGGGCTAACAAGGGATCAATGCCATTGGTAAGGAAAATTTTGGCTAAGTGACTCAATTAAATCAAAGATGGCCTAAGATCCTATTCGGCATATCAAACTAGACACAATCAAGAAGCAAGAGCACACACAAGTTCTAGCATCCTCTAAGGTGACGATCCACTCACAAACGAAGAGATTAATTCATGCATTTAAATCTCATAAGGCTCAAATCTCACAGCTTTCACATCCATGCTAGTCCTGGTGCATTCTCACTCTCATCACACAAGCACTCAAAAGAAAAATTCACAAGCATACAAGTTCTTTCTCAAATCAGCTCAAACTCAAACACTCACACAAAAGAATTTCTAACTCACCCTTACAACTCACTCTACTCATCAAATCATACTCAAAGATAGCAATCAACAAGCATAAGATGATTGATAGACATGAAATATGCAATAGCGAGTCAAATCAAAATCACCCAAAGGAGTATCTCAACAAACTAATAATCAATCAAACTCAACTCAAAGATAAGGGCGTGCATGCATGTGCAATGTAATCATAAAACAAATAAAAAACTCCACCCCCCAAACTTCGACCTTGCTAGAGGTCTAAGTTTGGGGTTATGGGTTACCTCAACCAAATAATCCCGTTTCTCTCAATAGCTTTGCACACTTCCTTGTCTCAAGTTGGTTCCTTCAATCTGAATAACTCCATGATACCTTTACTCATTTAGAGACAAGTCTACAAGCAACTCACTCAAATATGAGGTTAAACATACGACTCAAAATAACTCCCTAATAACTAAAAGAAAACTCAAAGCAAATAATAAAAAAAATAAAAATAATGGGTTGTCTCCCATTCAGCGCTATTTTTAAGGTCCTCATGCCGGACCTAGCTCAAAGGAGCTTATGGGACATCATACTCAAATTTACCTCCCTTACTCTCATAAGAGTGGTGTTTGAACTCCTTTCCTTGATGTTCTTCCATCATGAGTTCCTTTGCTTCCTCCCCCACCTCAAGTGGTATAGGTCTCAACTCCTTCTCACCTTTATCTGGAGGAGTCTTACCAAACAATTTCTTGAGTTTGGACTTTTTCTTCTTAACTCCTCATTTTCCCTCTAGCTGGACCATGTCCACTTTCTTCACCTCTTCATCCTTCAACTTCTTCACTTTATCCCTATCAACATAATCAAGAACATAATGCTCATGGGTTAAATTATTGAGTGAAGGACTAACCAAATCATGAATATGAGAAGGATTAGGGATAGAAGGTGTGTCTTCAACACGAGGATCAATGGCATCCATGCAATACAAACTTTCATCCTCCTTCGGGTGCTTCATGACTTCATATAGGGAGATCTTCACTTCTTGATCATCAACCTTCAATGTAATCTTCCCGTTTGCCACATCTAGCACCATCCCCGCCGTAGCTAAGAACGGTCTTCCCAAGATCAGGGGCACGTGCTCATCTTCCTCCATCTCTAGCACTACAAAGTCGGCTGGAAAAATGTGATCTCCGACTCTCACTAGGACGTCTTCAACCACACCTTGAGGTCTCGTAATAGACCGGTCGGCAAGTTGAAGCGTCATCATTGTGGGTTGAAGTTCAACACCTTCCAACTTCTTGAAAAGCGACAGTGGCATCAAATTAATGCTCGCCCCGAGGTCGCACAACGCTCCCTTCTTGATCCCGTTCCCAATGTCACATAAGATCGTGAAGCTCCCGGGATCCTTCAGCTTCGGTGGGAGTGCCTTGTGCACTAATGCACTCACCTCGTGGTTCAGCTGCACCAACTTCGGCTCATCCACTCACCGTCTTTTCGCGATCAAGTCCTTCAAAAACTTCGCATAGTGCGGCATCTGTTCCAAAGCATCATAAAAAAGGAATATTAATATGCAATTGTTTAAAAACATCAAGAAATTTTGCAAATTTTTCATCAAGCTTCTTTTTCATGAAGGGCTGTGGATACGGGACGGGTATCACAGATTTGGGTACCCCCCATTCATCTCGCTCGGTCACTTTCACTTTCTCCCTTGCTTCCTTTGCTTTCTTCCACTTTGGAACTCTCTCAACCTCCTCCCTTTCCTTGCCCTTCTGGGACTCATCCATATCTTCATGCCTCTCAATCCCTTCACTTTCAATCCCCTTCTCAACTTAATCAAGAACATAATTCTCATGGGTTAAATTATCAATTGAAGGACTAACCAAATCATGAATATGAGAAGGATTCGGGATAGAAGGCGTGTCTTCAACACGAGGATCAATTGCATCCATGCAATACAAGCTCTCGTCCTCCCTCGGGTGCTTCATGGCTTCATATAGGGAGATCTTCATTTCTTGATCATCGACCTTCAACGTAATCTTCCCATTTGCCACGTCTAGCACCATCCCCGCCGTAGCTAAGAACGGCCTTCCCAAGATCAATGGAACGTGCTCATCTTCCTGCATCTCTAGCACTACAAAGTCGGCTGGAAAAATGTGATCTCCAACTCTCACTAGAACGTCTTCAACCACACCTTGAGGTCTAGTAATAGACCGATCGGCAAGTTGAAGCGTCATCATTGTGGGTTGAAGTTCACCACCTTCCAGCTTCTTGAAAAGCGACAAGGGCATGAGATTGATGCTCGCCCCTAAATCACATAGCGCTCCTTTCTTGATCCCGTTCCCAATGTCACAAAGAATGGTGAAGCTCCCGGGATCCTTCAGCTTCGGTGGAAGCGCCTTGTGCACTAATGCACTCACCTCGTGGTTCAGCTGCACCAACTTCGGCTCATCCACTCGCCGTCTTTTCGCAATCAAGTCCTTCAAAAACTTCGCATAGTGCGACATCTGTTCCAAAGCATCATAAAAAGGAATGTTAATGTGAAGTTGTTTAAAAACATCAAGAAATTTTGCAAATTTTTCATCAAGCTTCTTTTTCATGAAGCGTTGTGGATATGGGACGGGTATCACAGATTTGGGTACCCCCCATTCATCTCTTTCTGTTTCTTTCACTTTATCCCTTGCTTCCTTTACCTTCTTCCACTTAGGAACTCTCTCTCCCTTCTCAACCCCTTCCTCTTTCTGGGACTCATCCATATCTCTATGCTTCTCAATCCCTTCACTTTCAATCCCCTTCTCAACTTGGGGCGTCTCAGAATCAGCAGGCATCTGAGGACCTTCATAATTGGTTCCACTTCTAAGCTGGATCGCCTTGCAATGCTCTTTCGGGTTCCCTTCCGGCATTCTATTCACTGACTTTGCAATTTGGCTCATCTGGAGCTCTAAAGAAGTGAACCTTCGATTGTTCTCTTGTTGAGTTCTAGTCCACTCAACATTCATCTTCTGGAGCTCTTGATCACGATGATCACCCTTCTTATGCAACTCCTTCACATCGTACTCCAAGGATGACAATCTCTTGCTCCATTCCTCAACCTTCTGAAGGATCGTTCTCAACATCTCCTCGGTTGATGCACCGCCTTCTCCACCAGGAGGTTTAGACCCCGGATCAACACCTGCAGGAACAGTAACACCAGCTTTTGGGTTAGCATAAGAAAAGTTATCATTCTTCCTCCATGTGTTTTGAGGAGGCTGCTGGCCTCCTTGAACTCCTTGTGTGTTCCTCCATTGATTTTGAAGTGGCTGAGGGTCTGGAGGCACAAATGGTTGGCCATAAGAAGGCCTTCCATACTGATTACCACATTGGTAGCCATTCTGATTGTAATACGGACCTCCCATGTAATTGGCTACCTCTTGCTGTCCACTGGGCTGGTCTACTCTCTCATTCTCTACTGCATGCTCTCCAACCAAACTCTTCCCCAACTCGAGGTTGTTGATCTTCTCCATCATGGCCATCAATAGCCTTCTCGTTCCTTCTCCCTCCTCAACCTGATGCACTCTTTGCAAATCTGCATCCGCACCCTAAGCACCGGCATTCGTGACAATGTTGTCCATGATCTCCCTACACCTCTCTATGCTTTGGTTCAAGAATGCTCCACCCGCACAAGCGTCTAAATGGTCTTGCCCCGCCTTGTTGGCACCACTGTAGAAGAATGCCATAATATCACCCTCATTGTACCCGTGCTGCGGGCACTCAATCAGCATGTTTGGGTATCTCTCCCACGCTTGGCGTAAATCCTCTCCAGGCTTCTGGCGAAAGGACGAGATCTCAATTCTAGCCTTGATCGTCCTAGATGGAGGGTAGAATCGCTCGAGGAACAGACGCTCGAGCTCGGCCCAAGTGGTAATACCTCCCCGCGGGAGCGTATTATCGTACCACTCCTTGGCTATTCCCGTCAATGAGAATGAGAACAGCATAAGCCTCTTGGCATCTTCAGACATGCCATTATAATTAAATGTTGAGGCTATCATGAGAAAGCTCCTCAAGTGTGTATGAGGATTCTCCTTCCCGATCACTCCTTTGAACTGATTCTCGGTCAGCAGCTTTAAAATCCCCGGTGATATCGAGAAGTTGTTCGCCTCAACAGGAGGCAAAGCCACTCCATCATAGTACCGCTGTGGCTGCGCTGCAAACCTCCCTCGAATCGCCATATTATGATCTACGTTCTGAGGAACGTGTTGAGGATTAGCAGCAGGTACTGGTACTTGTTGGGGTGGTGGTGGGTAAACAGGTGGTTGGTTGTAGACTGGGGGTGGAGGATACGGGTATGGTGGGTAAGGATAAGGTGGGTATGGGTAATGTTGGTATACTGGGTTGTTGAAAGGGTTATTTGGGTTTTGTGGGTAAGCAGGGTTTTGGTTATGAGGATTATGGACACGGTTCTGAGCTGGATTCCCTACGTTTTGTGTATCCGGGTTTAGGCTCTGGCTATCCCCTAATGGAATTTGATTCTGGCTACCACTAACTCCAGTGCCTTCAACTCGGTCTACTGCCTGATTGAAATCGTTGGCAGCATCGTCCAACTCATTATTGATATCCATTGGTTCCTTTCCTAAGTCGGCAGCGTTCATCCTTCTCAAGAAGGCTCGGTTCCTTCTGGCTATTGTCTCAGGGTCCAACGGTATTCTCTCTTCGCTCGTATTGCCTTGTGAGCGTGTTTTCATAAACCTGAAACACTAGTAGAAGGATCAAAACGCAACTGCCCAAGGAATGGAAATAAAAGTAAAAACAGAAAATAAATCACCCACTACTAACTACTAAGCTATCTACAAGTCCTATTCAAAAAGCATACAACGCCATCCCCGGCAACGGCGCCATTGACTTGAAGCGAAAATACACTAGCTTTCTACTAGTAGCTACCCCGCAAGAGTACGGGTTCACTGTAGTATGGGCAAGTATAGGGACCAAGTATTATCGAACCCAAGGGATGGTGTATATGCGAATAGATCCCTGAAGATGTACGCGTCGTAATTAATATGAGTGTATTGTTTTTGGATTTTTTGAAAGATTAATTAAAAGACTGAAATAAACTAAGTAAACTAAAATACTAAAGCAATTAAATTAACTAAGGGTTGTGTTCTAATGAGATATGGTGATGCTTAAGATAGGAATCCCTACGTATACTAACGGAGCAGGTACATAATCAAAGTAATCGTGACAAACAAGAAATAACCTAAGTAAAAGAATGCAAGGTGAAAGCTCAAGATTCTAAGCCCTAATACTTTACCCTAACACTCGACTTCACTAATCTACTAACAAGTTAATAGATTGTGCTTAATTAATGAGACCCTAATTTAACTAAGGTGATGCGGTCGTCCTCCTTCGCTAAACCGGTAGATGAATTAACCTTTCCTAAACCTTCTCGTGAAGACTACTAATTGTTATTGAGTGATGCGGTTGTCCTCTCTCTAACACTTTCGTACTAAATTCAAAGGTAAAGTTCAGATTAATTATAAGAATTCATTAATCAAGAGAATTAAAACTAACGTCACGGATTACCCTAATTACGTACCCACATCCTACTTCTACGAGTTCATCCTACCATAAACATGCAAGGGTTTTAGCTAGACATGGTTTTAACAAGCATAAAAGCAAAAGAAGAAACAACACACATAAACATAATGAATTGAAGAACGAAAATATGAAACATGAACTAGGGTTTAAAGAAATAAATACTGAGAACTGAAATTCAATTAACTAAAACGAAGTTTCAAAGTGTTTAAAGAAATCAAACTAATGAAAAGAAACTAAGAAACGAAAAGAAACTAAGAATTCGTATGAAAAACCTCAACAACGTAAAAGTAAATCTTCCTCTCTCTAAAAACTAAGTCTAAAGTGATTTCTAAAAGTCCGGGTATCCCTCAAAACGTGTTTGGAAGAGGTATATATAGGCACGGGTCGAAACGGGAGTTAATGGGCCGAAAAAATGCATCCGGAGGCCAAAATATGGAAGTGCTCGAGCAAAAACACGCTCGAGCGGCCCCATTCGAGCATATAGGTCGAATGAAACAGGTGCTCGAGCGCTCCCGCTCGAGCTGGTCGAGCGGCAAAACTTTTCTGCCATTTTTCGGTCATTCGAGCAACACGCTCGAGCGCTGGCGCTCGAGCTGCTCGAGCGGTCTTCGGCTGCTGTGCACTTGTTCGTAAAATCTTCATATCTCCTCAACCGGGAGTCCGTTTTGGCCGATTCAAAGTCCTACGAACTCCTCTTTTCGCCCTCTATCCATCTATGAAAACCAAAGAGACAAATTAATAAGTTTATAAAAATGATACTCATTTGACTCCAAACACTAATCGAAAACACTCAAAACATGAGCAAATCGGGCACCAAAACATAACAATTTCACGCCTAATCAAGTGTGTGTGTGTTTGTGTGTGCAGTGGTGTGTGTAGTGTATGATTTTGTGTGTGATTTTAACTGCAAATTTTTATAAACTTATTATTATATTTATAAAGTATTATATTTGAATCTATATTATCAGGTTTTGAAGATGAAAGATGAAGATATGAATTTAAAGATGAAGATTTGAAGATGTAGATGTTTGCATTTTTTTCTTAATGTTTGCATATAGGCTATATATTATCATGTTGAACCTGGGGAAGAGTTGAAGATGTAGGTACGAATTTGATGAAGATTTGAAGATATATATATGTGCATTTTTATTAATTTTTTGCACATAGGCATAAATATGTAATTTAATTATAAATTTGTCAATTTCAAATTTAAATATGTAATTTTGGAAGTTTTATTTAATTGTGTTTTTGAATTTTGGTTTGTGCTAATTATTTCAAATTTTTACTTGCTTTGAATCATATAAAATGACATGTGCGCAATTTTATTTTATTTTTGCACTGATAAAAGTATCAAAATTTGTGTATGTGCACACTATCATTGGAATTGCCTCACCCAATAAAATTTTGAAAAAACATGAATTTTAAGAAGTCTTTATTATTATTTTTTTAATTATGGGGTTATGAAAAATCTGAAAATTACTAAATTTTAATTTTCCAGATGTAAAATTTAAATTTTAAGAAATACAATTCAATTAATTTTGAATTTTTAGCGGGTGCAATTTCATTTTTTTTATGCACAAAGCATAAAAAATTGGATATATAATTCCATTAAGTTGTATTTAATTCAAATAAAATATAATATGAATATGGGTGCAAAATATAATAAAGTTTGCACAGGGAATATTAAAAAATGGACAAATATTACATGTGCATAATAAAATAAAATTTGCACGGGGACGGTTGTCCCATCACTGACAGGCGACAGCAATCAGTGGAGAAGCAAGGACCCACATTTTGCACCATTTTGTATTTATAATTGAATTTTGAACTAAAGCCTAATAAAGGGTATCACTTTGAACCTATATGTCAAAGACTCTATAATAAATTATGGGATTTGTTTAGCTGTGGCCCGTGCCCTTCACTAAACCTTATAGGTATATCCTACAAACTAAATAATTAAAAAAACATCAAAATTCACATAAATTAATAATAATTATGGAATAAAATTACTTAGACTAATAATTTAATAATAATCAATTTCCATTTCAATATTGAATAATTTATAAATTATTCAACATTATTAGTTATTAGGAGTATACGGTAAGAAATTAATTTATATAAGAAACAATACACAATTTGAAATAAACTTTAATGTTACAATACCTGTTCATTGATCAAAATGAGTTCCAAGTAGAACTTGTCTCTATTAAAATCATTAAAAAACATTGTCCAACTTTTTCAATCCTAACTTTAACGGTCAATTTTTGGCTCACTTTTGATATTAGAAATCAGAGAAAATTGAGGTGTCATACTCTTGAAATCTAAAATGAGATTTAAATTACAACAATTAAACCATCATAATTATTCAGATAAAAATATATGGTATAGTTAAATATATTATTTTTGCACATGAAGAATATTTAAACTGAACGATGTAGAGCATAAATCAACAATCATTATTACATTCATATTGATATTGTATTTAAATCTAATCAAATTGTGAGCACTTAAAATGACGAATTTAATTATAAAATAAATATACTAATAACAATAGATATATAACTAACCAACAATTGGTGAGATAAATCTCAGTAAAAAAGTGGAACAAATGAAACTTTGATGTGAAAAAATAAAATACATTATGCTCTTATATATTTATAATAAAAAAAAATGCATGCAGTATTATATCTTGTCCATAATAAGAATATATCACATAAGAATATTCTTTGGAATATATAACTATATACCTTTTATTTTAGGAAAAAATAATCGAACATTATATTATACTATATATACTAACTCAAACTTAGAAATGATAAATTTAGATTCATTCAATAAGTAAATCATATTTAATTACATTAAGGTTTGGAAAAAAATATGATTTATAATAAATTCCAAAAATAACTAAATAAGAAAATGGAAAAATATATATTTGCATTAATTATGCAGATATAAATTAATGGTTTAGATTTAATGATATAGAACGAAGGGTTGAGATTAAAAGTTTAACCAACTTTTAATGAGAGTGCAGTATTTCAAAATGGAGAGATTTGAGACATGTCACATCAGCTTAAAAATAAGGTGGTGTTGTTGATACATTATCTTGTAGAGATTTGAAAATATATTATTATAAGATAACATGGAAACACCATCTTAATTATAGAAAACTTCCAAGATAATGAATACTCGAGAACCATAGAGAATAGTTCAAACTATTCGTCCATGATGCATTATTAAGTGGAGGAAAAATTTATGTAATTGTATATTTGATCACATTTTTATGCCAAGACAAAAAAATATAATTATTATTATTCCAGCCCTATATTCACATGCTATTTCTCCAAATATGCACACATGAACATGATAAGGATACAGCTAGCTAGAGAGTTGGATTTTTGTATTATCCCTCTTGCCATTCTATAGACAGACAAATATTTGGCCAAATTATATTATATTAAAATAGGATATAATTATATTATATTAAAATATGATATAATTATATTATATTATTGTAATTATTATCCACAATAAGGCTGATCTCATACAATTTTTTCCACAAAATTTGATTTGTATTTTCTTTTTAAAAATTTAGAAATTTCACAGATTTTCATGTGAATATGCTACTCCGTATAACTGGAAAATTGATAGGTATTGCCTAACAAGTTTATTATTTATTGTTGTTTCTAATTATTTTACTAAAATGCATATAAAATTATATAAAAATAAATTGTAAATCATGTGGGATCTTGTGAGCTAATAGATTAATTATATAATAAATAAGTTGTTTAATTGATTTCATAGTAAACTTTCAAAATTTACGTAAAGAATTAAGGTTTTTTAAATTAAATTTTATTGAAGTTGATTTTGGAATAAAATTATACTCCATATTTTTCATTTTCATTTGATTTATGAATTTTAAAGGGCAAAGTATTATATAAAATTAGTTCATGATAAATCATATAACAGTTTTAAAATATCAATAATTTTATCAACAAATTTGTGTTCTTATATTTTTCTCTTTATTTCTCTATTTCCTAAAATACGTTATCAGCACGAGTGCACTAACCAATTAGGTTTTAGATTTCCACAACCTCCCTCCCAATTTCATACGCCATAATCGGAACTGGGGCGAGTAATTAATGAAGAACAATCTCAATTTCTACGGATGGAGATTACATCAACAAAAAAGGATGGGATCAAGCATAGTACAAGTATATGTTCATTAAGAGTGTACAATCCATCCACGGGCATGGGTATGTTCCTATATATAATTTTTTTTATTCTTTCTTTCGATTAATATATGCGAATCTGCTATTATGATGAACAATCGGCTCTACACGAACTCGCTTGAAACAATTTACAAATCGGATTATTAGATTTCTATTCATGGGTATTGAATTGATATATGTGGATGCATTCCAGAAATTTATTATTAATAGAGGACCAATTGCCTTGATCTTTATGCCTAAAAAAAAGATATAAAAAAAATCAAGGTCTGATTGTAGTGACTACTGGTTATATAAATTTCTTGTGCTCAATTTTATTTGTGATTCGTGATTTGCGTATCATAGATTCTATAATTATCTTAATGCAATATGATGATTATTATGGATTTATTATTTGACTTAAATTAACTATCAGCAATGACAAAATATTTAGATTATATGAGCATAAAATTCTTATATGGGAGAGTTTCGTTTTGGTAAGGAGGTTTAACTCCTTTTAAATTAGAACCGCTTGCTGCGGAATAGGCTTGAGAAATATTTGTTGTAGAAATTAGAATTTATGTGAAGAATCCTTATTTGCATATTATTACTTAATTTGCGGCTGATGTGGTTCACTGAAATTTATGAAAAAAATTTGATGACTTATTCGTTAAATTGATGTCATCGGTGATATATATGCGTTATTTGTATGTATACATATTTTTTATTGAATATCCTCACGATAAAGGAATTTCATGGATAATACATATGAGTACAAATTAATGTGATAAAGCATTTTCACAAAGTAAAAAAAAATGTGACTCATGGTCTCAAAATCTAATTCACGCTATTCTCGAAAAAAATAAAATTAATATTGCTACGCTTGTGAAATTAGTTTTCACTTGTTTACAATATATTGGACTCAAAAGAAAGTGAGTACCATCATTTAAATTTCAAATGTGGGAAACTACTTTCTTGTGGAAGGATCATATTTTCACAATCAAATCATCTAATGATCAAAAGACAAAGAACCGTCTAACAAGATCAAAGTCAATGTCCTAAAAAAACTTTAGGCAACATATCAAACCCTATTTTATGTTGAATATATCTTTTATTTATAACACTCAAAGGACTGTGGTATATTCTGAAACGATATTTTAGAAATACCTTTAATTTCAGAATTGTAGATTCGGTGGAATGAAATCCACTTTACTTAACTAAATGAGGGTCACGAATTTTCATAAGGATATGTTGCGCTTTAAAGTGCACTTTACTTTCTGTGAAAAGAAAATCACAGAAGATGATACAATATATAGAAGAAAAAAAAAACCTATTCACTTTCCCCGCTAATGTTTGGCTTCCCGGGACAAAGAAAATTCCCGAGGTTAATTTTGGTTAATGAAACAGTGGGAAGAACCCAAAAGAAAATGGGACATGACATATTAATCCATACGAATATGGGAATAATGCACCACGTGTGGGATAGTGGTGGCTCTCCCACTGGAAGACGTTAAGGAGGTATTGGTACGCCTAGCGGTCATGATAATACCATATCAAATTGTGATGCAAGCACAAAGTAGCAACCATCTATATGAGGTATGGAGAATCTAAAGAAAAAGATACCCATTATATGAAAGATGAGGACTATCCCTCAAATTTTAACTCACAATTGTTGATTTCAATGACAACAAGGATTTTGCCCAATTAATGAATACTTCTGATTTTGATTGATTTATTTATGTATTTTACATTTTTTCAAAAATTTTGTTCAGGTATAATGCCTCATTTTATTTGGACAAATATTTTGGTCTTAAAGTTAATTAGACCAACAATAATTTTTTTTTTCAGTTAGATTTTTGGTACGAGACTTTACTTATATTGATGTTGGTCCATTAATAAATTTGAATTCATTCAAAGTACTGAATTATTTTAATTTATTATACACATATATTAATATACATGGTTCAAAAATAATACTATCACTAAGTATAGTGATAGAGTATTAAATGAAAAATAAATCATTCAACTCAAACTGAAACTCAGCAGAATATGAGATTTCTTAAAAATGCGTAGAATTGCCAAATTATTGATGTCTAACAATACACTTACTAAAATAAAAGAAGTTTTTATGCATCAAGAATTAATCGAACCTTGTTAAGTTTTAAAAATAATGTGCCAACATTATTATTTATACACACATAGTGAGAATAAAATTTTATATTTATCTAATGAATGTGAAAGAAAACACATCTTAGATAAACTGAGAAGTCAATCTATTGGAATGCAACCCACTATTGTTCTTAAATCATATGTTGTCACTAATGATAAAATATGTGACACTGATTTATACAAGACTTTGGCGTGATGATCCATATTTCAAAAAACTCATATGACCATCCTTCTTCTTTTTTGAGTGAAATATAAAATGAGATGAAAATCCGATACAATGCACGATATTGGTCATGTTGTTGTTTCGTTGCAATCTTTATTTTTTGAAGTACTAGATACACTATCTACATCTCACTTTGCCTTACAAATATCAAAGGCGCATCACTCATTTTGCAAAGTCTGATCTTTAGCAAAAGTAACATTGAGACCTGTTTATGCTAAAGATACAAAACTAAATATTTCATTCTTACAAAGGATAAACTATGATATTTGTGGACCAATTCATCCAGAATGCGGACCATTCAAGTAATTTATGGTTCTGGATTATACTTCGGCATACTGGTTACATGTCCCTTTACTCTCCACAATAAATTTTGCATGTAAAACTCTTAGCACAAATTATACGTTTTAGGGCTCACCACCCTGATTATGCTATCAAGATAGTTTACATCAAAAGAATTTGATGATTATTGCATATTTACCGTGATCGATGTAAAGCATCCAATACCCCATGTGCTACACAAAATGGTCTCGCAGAGGCCACCATTAAAAGGAAGTAATGATGGTTAAGACATTGGTTATTCGCACCAACATGTCAATCTCTGCTTGAGGTTATGCAATATTGCATGCAACTTTACTTATTCATTTCAAACCCACTAAATGACCAGCCATTTTATGTGTACCCGTTGGTAACTGAATATAAACCTGACATTTTATATTTACACATATTTGGTTGTGCAATATATGTGCCATTGCGTACCCACAACACATTAAATTGGGTTCCTAAATACGATTAAGTATCTATGTTGGATATGAATTCCCAACAATTGTTCGCAATTTAGAACACTTAATAGACGACCTACTTACCGCTAGATTTGCAGATTGTCACTTTAATGAGACAATCATCCCGTCGTTAGGGGGAGATAAGAAAAATGATTTTCTAAGGGAACGACAAGAAGTATCGTGTCCATCCCCACTCTGTCTCATTTGATCCCCGAACTTCACAATGTGAAAGTGAAGTAAAATGAATCATTTATATTCAGAACGTAGCATATTCGATGCCTAATGCGTTTATTGATATTGCTACAGTGACTAGGTCTCATATACCAGCTGCAAATTTGCCTGTAAGGTTAGAAGTCCCCAATAAAGGGCACAACACCATTGGAAAGGTGTTGCAACCACACTTGGTGGAGGTGTGGTTGAGACCGTGACTCCCAAAACGAAATGGGGGAGGTCACCTGGTTCGATTGACACCTACTTAAAGGAAGAAATGGTAGGTGTGGCACAATCTAACACATTGGTCATCAATGTTGAGAATACATCTCACCAGATTATCTCTGATTAAACTTATGTCCATGAATCATTACTGGAGGATGCTCCGATGTTTGATATGATTCCAGAGAATGAAAAATCTCTATATAATTATAAGAGTGCATATAAGTCGATGGATAGATATTGCACGCAGATTGATGATGTATTAATTTATATTATTACTCAAGAAAGTATAGAGCACAATAATATCAAACCGCGCTCGGTTGCAGAGTGTCAAGCAAGAGCATATTGACTTAAATGAATAAAAACAATCCAGGTAGAATTTAATTCTCTAACAAAGAGACAGGTATTTGGTCCGGTAGTGCTAGCCCGACCAAGTGTAAAGCATGTATGACATAATTGAGTCTTTGTCATAGAGCGTAATGAGAAATATAAGGTTTTGACATATAAAACTTGTCTTAAAATAGCGCAAGATCTCTCACAACGCTCTGGATTGAGTATGAGGAGACAAACTCCCGTAATGAACGTCATAATGTCCCATCACTTAGTTAGTTTCCAAAGGATTGGAGATGCAACTTATGAATGTCGTTATGACATATCTCTATGGGGATCTTAATTTACAGATATATAAGTGTCTGATGACATCTATTACCCAAATCAAGTGACTCTAAGCCACGGAGTGTGTTTGCAATTAGATTGAAACACTCACTTTATTGATTGAAACAATCAAACAGAGGTGTTATTCCCATCTAAGTGACTACTTGATTGGGATAGGTTACAAGAACGATGAATATGGACCTTATGCATTTATAAAGAAAATAAGTTTCGAATTTGCAATTATTTATGTAGATGGATGAACATAAAAGATACTCTTAATGAAATAAGAGGACCATGAATATTTGAAATCCAGTTTTGAGATAAAGGATCTTGGAAAAACTCAGTTTTGTCTAGACTTTATACTAGGACATTGAGTTTGTGGAATACTTATCCACCAGTTTGCATATGTCCAGAAGATGTTCAGGCAAATTAACATGGATAAAATGAATCTGATTAGCACTCCCATGATTGGTCTAAATTTGAATTTAAGAAAATATTCATCTCGTCTGAAGGAAGATGACGAAGAGCTAGCGGGAGATGAAATTCCCTACTTAAGTGTAACATACACATTATTGTACTTAGCTCAATATACTCGACCATATATTACTTTCTCAATGAACTTATTAGCTAGATTTCAATCAGGACCAACAGAATATCATTGGAATGATGTCAGGAATGTACTCTGATACTTAAAGGAAAATCACTGACCATGGTCTGATATTCATTATAGTGTATATTGAAGGGGACCACAAATGGAATTGTGGAACTTAAGGAAATATTGGAGCTACCCCCCCTACATCTATACGCCAAATGATGTACTATTTGGATTTGTATATTTTTTATCCATACAAAGTGTTACCAAAATGGTTATGTATTTATCATGGAAAACACAACGATATCTTGGAGATCAACTAAGAAAACTCTTGTAGCTACCTCATTAAACCACTCAGTGATCATTATCTTACATGAAGCAGTTCAAGAGTGCATTTGGTAGATATCTATCACCACACATATTCGATGAAGCAATGACTTGAATTCTACCACTGAAGAGGCCACATGTATATATGAAGAACATATTTCTTATGTTCATTAGTTGAAATTGGGTTACATCAAAAGTGACAATATGAAACATATATCACCGAAGTCTTCTATAACCAACAACAAAAGGTTTTTCTCAAGATTCAAGCTCTAAAGTAAATAAGACTGATCTATCTATATAATCACTGTCCAAGACAATCTTTGAAAAACATCTTAAAGAATTGAGATGTGTAGACTTTCTGAAATCACTTGATAGATGTACGTATCATGTGAAAGATGTAGACTTCAGGGGGAGTCTCAACATAGGTGCATTGTAAATATTTTGCCCTTCGATCAAGATTTATTTCCCATTGGATTCTTACTACTTGTCAAAATTTTAGCAAGACAACATTCAAGCACCATCCACACTTTTGTTTCGGCACAAGGGGGAGTATTGAAGGAAAATATATTAGTGTGCCTTCATCAATAGGTAACTTGTAACACCCAAAATTATTATATAAATTAGTATTATGTTATTAAAAGAAGTATTTGATTTTGATGTTAAAATGAGTAATATTTTTAAGTTATTATATTTTAATTATAATAATACGGATAAATATATGTGTATTATGCACAATGTGTATATATGATGATATAGTTATATAAATAAATTGAAATATAGAATTTAAACTTTAAGTTATATACTGAGGATAATTATCTATATTACTGTAATTAATAATAAAAGGAAAAAAAATGGATCTCCCGCAGATATATATGGTAAAAAAAAGTACTCATACTTACCCACACAAAACTTTGCCTTTAAACAATTCTCGGATAACTCAGGTAAAACCTTTCTTCTTTCCTCCTTATTTCCTTTTCTTCTATTTTTTTCTTTTCTTTTCATCCGCCGTGCTCGGTCGTCGGCGTTTATCGGAATTAGTCATACTATATACCGAAATGATCATAGTAACTCGTAGATTCTAGAAATGAAGTCGTTTTGTTGATTCGGTGCTTGTAGCATCGTGAATTTGTTGTTGAAAGTACGAAAATTTGGAATATTTTTATTTTTTCCTCCGGCTGTCGCCGTCTTTCCGGTGAACGATAGGTGACGAGCCTTATACCTTTGGGAAGCCTGCGATGCGTAGATCAAAATGATATCTTTAATTTGTGAAACCGGTGCATAAATCATGAGATAAATTGACTTGAAAGTGCTGTTTAAAACCTTTAGAACTGAAATTTTGGAATACGAATTCGAGTGAATTATGGTCGAAATTGGGGGTAGTGGGTGAAACAGTCATAAATAGAGGCTTGATTTTGGTTGTAAACGGCGAGAAGTGGCGTCGCCGTCGCTGTGGTTTTGAAAGGAAAAAATATCGTGGCGATCGACGATGGTCTCGGGTGTCCGTTTGTCTCGTATTTTTGGTGGAAAAGGTAGTCGAGATCGTAAGGATTCCAACAGTGTTTTTGATTTTGCGATCGGAGGTGTATAACTCCGAATAGGACCTATTTGTATAAAAGGTTATAAGTTTAGGGGATGCCAAAGAGAATTAGATTAAGTCAAGGGACCATTTTACAAATAATAAAGTTCTGGTCAAGTTTGACCGGTCAACTGGTCAAAGGTCAACTTTTAGGGAAATTACAATTTTGCCACTCATTTTCAAACGCTCGTAAAATCTTCATTTTTCATCCGATTCGATCCAAACAAGTGTCAAAATGTTCTAAATTCAAAACCCTACAATTTAGTACTAAAGTTGGGTGAAACAAAGCCTGATAAAATGACTATTTTACCCCTGAACGGTTACGAGTCCTAAATTCTCGTTTTAATTCTGAATTCTTCGTTTTAAGTCCATTTTAGCTCTAACGAGTTTCATTGTACTTCCAGTAAGTCTCTTAACCAATAAAAGCCCTCGAATATACCTTTTGTCTAATAGACGAATCAAACAATTTCAGGAAAATGACTATTATACCCTTCATTCTAAAATGAAGCCTAATAACCTTGAAACTCTAGAGAACACTTGTTATCGTTATAATTAATTAATTATCATATAAAAATAGCTCCACTGAGAATTCTAAGCATCCAATGTAATATTTTTTGTAGGGCCAGAGGAAGGTTGCGAACCATAGTAAAGTGCTGTGCTCCAACACAAGATACTCCACACTGAGGTGGGATGATTTCCACTCTGAACTGAGTTTAACATTCTATGTTATGATTGTTATGTTAAAATATGATATGTGAGTGATATATGTCATGACTGTGCAACAAATGTGAAATTTGTATTCAAGCCGGGTAATGGCCCGTGATGTATTCAATCCGGATAATGACCCGTACTATGTGCAATCCGGGTAATTGCCCGTACTATGTGAGCATGAGTTACATTTTCATGTTATGTGTTATTTGCATATGCCTTTTAACAGTGCAATCATTGGGATTGTTCCACTGAGTGTATTTGAGACACTCACCCCCCCTTTCCCCTATAAATTGTTTCAGATGTCGAGTCTGGTGTGGAAGGCTGATGAAGATGCAGTACTGTTTTTTGTTGAAACATTGTGAAATAAATTAATGTTCTTAGTTTTTGCTACTCGACTAAAGACCAGTCGTGTTTATGTATAATTAGAAGTATACTGGTTGAATATGTTGTAACAAAACATCGTATTTTGCTTTACCACTTCCTATGTTTAATTATCGTCTGTGAGCGAAGTTTCTTAGTTCGTTTTTCTTACATATGTATCCTTGATTTTTGGTTGCTTTAGGGGTATTGTTTTTCAAAGTATTTATAGCTTCCGCTTATAAAATATGGATTTGATTTCGCTAACTCTCGAAATTTGGGTTTAATGACGGTATTTAGTAGCGCCTCAGCCCTAAAGCATCATCATTCGAAATTCTAAATGTCGGGGCGTTACATAACTGATGGAGGGCAATATGCATGGCCGTTTCATTATATTCTATGTACCCATCTAAAACCCTAAATTGTAACCTATATAAAGGGATTCATACACAAGAAATAGTGGAATTATCTCCTGGCTTGATACGCTCCCAAATGTAGTCATTCCTGACGAACTGTGTCAACAAATTTATTTTTCTTATATTCTTCTCTTTATTTCTCTATTTCCTAAAACAATTTGTCTTTTCTTTTTAAAAATTTAGAAATTTCACAGATTTTCATGTGAATATGCTACTCCGTATAACTGGAAAATTGATAGGTATTGCCTAACAAGTTTATTCTTTATTGTTGTTTCTAATTATTTTACTAAAATGCATATAAAATTATATAAAGCATTAAGATTTTTTAAATTAAATTTTATTGAAGTTGATTTTGGAATAAAATTATACTCCATATTTTTCATTTTCATTTGATTTATGAATTTTAAAGGGCAAAGTATTATATAAAATTAGTTCATGATAAATCATATAACAGTTTTAAAATATCAATAATTTTATCAGGGTTATCACTAATCTCATCATGAGTATCATTAATCTGGGTCAATAGTATTATATTGTAAATGTTGCACATTTTCTTAAATCCAAATTAATGATACTTCTGATGAGATTAATGATACACTTGATTAGATTATTGATACTTTAAAATTGTTTCATAATAAACTTATCATGGACCATTTTCATATAAAACCTTCTCATTTTAGAGACATATCAAAGTTGTGTTTTGTATATCCAAAGCCTAGTTGATTGGCTCAATTATGCTTATAAGTATGTATAGAGTGAAATTGGTTTATATATAAATCAACGAAGGGTATTAGTTGTTTTCACTGAAGGGTATTAGTTGTTTTTACTGAAGAATATTACTGGTTTACACGGAAGAGTCTTAGTTCATTTTCACTGAACAACTAAGACTCTTTAGTGTAAATCAGTAATACTATTCAGTAAATACAACTAATACTCTTCAATGAAAACAACTAATACTCTTTAGTGATTCATGTATAAACCAGTTTCACTCTATACTCTGTCTTATGATATTATTTGAGACGAGCCTAGTACAAATACTTGGATTGCGAATTCAATTCGAAACTTTGTAGGGTCGAGTTCGAATCCGTTCGACTACACTAATTAAGTGAAAAATAGAGTTCGACTCTTAACGATCTTAACAAACTAAAATATTACTTTAGTTATTATCACTTAATAATGAAATTACAAAAAAGTCATATCGAGCCTAGCGAGTTATGCTCGAGTCAACTCATTAGTAAATCGAAGATGTCATGAGCTCGAGTCAACTCATTTATTGATATAAACAAGTCATGTTCGAGCTTTCACTTGTCAAGTTCAGTGGAGCTCTCGAGCTACCCAATTGGATAATATTTCTATGGATGATTGTGATCGAAACTTTTAAATTTTACCAATTAAAACCCCATATTTTGGAAAAAGATCGAAGATTACTATATGATTGCAATATATATCAAAATCACCTTAAATATATCCCTTATTTAGTTATTGTTATTCTAAACTATTTATATAAAAAAATTGTATTATTACACGAACAAAACATCATACAAAATGCAAGGAAAATATCTAGATTTAAAAATATAAAACGTAGCCAATGTGGAAAAAATCAAGTTCAAGGAACCATATAAAAAAAATACCTAGTTCATTCGATAAACAAAGAAAAAATATGAAAGAATTTGAACAACTGCATGAAGAAGTTTGGAAGACTTGGGGAAAAAAAAGTGAGGAACGTGGATGAAGAAACAAAAAGAAAAAATATTGTGAAAACTCAAATATCAAAATTGGATGGAACAAATAATATTTTGCAAGCATCTAAGAATCGGAAATTATTATATGCTCAAAGGATGGACATCAATTTTAATGTTTACTACGTATTTGTGATGTAACATAATCAATCAATTATAAAATAGTGATTTTTCTTTTTAAGTGATATTACGCTGTAAATAATAGATGTATAATTTAATGTATTTTTTTTCTGTTTTTAATTGAGCAAATTTTTAGTCAGAATCAATAATTTTTCAGTTATAGTCACTTAAATTATATTACTCTCTTATATTCGACATCGATAGTTATTTGATTATTGACTAAATAAACACCGATTCTACTATACATACCCCAATTACTATTTATACCCCAATCAAAACATAATTTCTTTTTTAATTACTATAAGCACCCCACTTTTAGACCATTTTAACCTTATGGCTTCAAAAAAATAAAATAATAATGAAGAAGACATAGTCTTTTTGCATTGACATTAGAAAAAAAAAAATGAGATAAGGAGACTTAAGTTTTATTTTTCCTTATGGAAGAAACACTCACCAAAATTCACTTGATAATTCATTATGGGGGGTGGACAAACGAATTGCTTGGCATTGGGCACCGAGTTAATCCAGAGAGAACTTCTTGTTGTTTTACAAATTTGATCAATGGATATGAGTTAATGGAACCAATTTTTGGATGATTAATTCTCTTCGCATGATATGGAGGTGAAGTTGTTGCAATTATGGCTGATAATTTTGATGAAAGATCTAGTTTTAGTTTTTTTCCCCAATTAATCAAGATGATTCAAATTTTGCTTCTCCTGTTCTCTTGATTTATTCTGGAATTTGGTTCTTTGTCGAAAATAAATTTAGTTTCACCTTCACGTCTGCAATTTTTCCGGCGACTTTCAGCTCCATCTGAGATTAAGGTTTTTTTTGTGCAATTCATGATTTTTATAGTTATTGATGGGGAAAAGGATGATGAGAAAATAAAACTTATTTTTTTACTCCAAATTTATAGTTTAAATAATATTTATATGTGTAATATAGACATTTTATTTAAGGTTGTTTTTGTCTAATAGATTTTCGAGGTATGTATAGAAAATTCAGGGGATTTAAAAAATAATTTATTTTATATTTGTTTTAGGGGATATTGAGAAATAGAAAGAAGAATAGAAGAACACAGATTTGTTGACCCAATTCGTCATGAATGACTACGTCTGGGGGCGTACCAAGCCAGGAGATAATTCCACTATTTGTTGTGTATGAGATCCCTTTATATAGGTTACAATCTAGGGTTTTATAATGAAATAACCATATTTCCCTCCATCAATTACTTGTTGATGAAGGCACACTAATATATTTTCCTTCAATACTCTCCCTTGTGCCGAATCAAAAGTGTGGATGGTGCTTGAATCCTGCCTCGCTAAAACTTGACAAGTAGCAAAAATCCAATGGAAAATAAATCGTGATCAAGGGAAAAAGATTTATAATGCACCTATGTTGAGACCCCCCCTGAAGTCTACACCTTTCACATGATACGTTCATCTATCAAGTGATTTCAGAAAGTCTACACATCTCGATTCTTTAAGATGTTTCTCAAATATTGTCTGGGACAATTATTATATAAATAGATCAGCCTCATTTACTTTAGAGTTTGAATCTTGAGAAAAATCTTTTGTTGTTGGTTATAGAAGACTTCGGTGATATATGTTTCATATTGTCCTTTGATGTAGCCTAATTTCAGCTAATGAACATAAGAAACATGTTCTTCATATATATACATGTGGCCTCTTCAGTGGTAGAACTCAAGCCATTGCTTCTTCGAACATGTGTGGTGATAGATCTCTATCAAATACACTCTTGAACTACTTCATGTAAGACAGTGGTTTAATGAGGTAGCTTTGCTTAGTTGATCTCCAAGATATCGTTGTGTTTTCCATAGTAAATACATAACCATTTTGGTAACACTTTGTATGGACATAAAATATACAAATCCAAATAGTACTTCATTTGGCGTATAAGTATAGGGGGTAGCTTCAATATTTCCTTAAGGTACACAATTCCATTTGTGGTCCCCTTCAATATTTACTACAATGAATATCAGACCCTCGTCAATGATTTTCCTTTAAATATCAGAGTACATTCCTGACATCATTCCAATGATTTTGTGTTGGTCCTGATTGAAATCTAGCTAATAAGTTCATTGAGAAAGTAATATGTGGTCGAGTGTATTGAGCTAAGTACAATAATACGCATGTTGTACTTAAGTAGGGAATTCCATCTCCCGCTAGCTCTTCGTCATCTTCCTTCAGACGAGATGGATATTTTCTTAAATTCAAACTTCGACCAATCATGAGAGTGCTAATCAGATGCATTTTGTCCATGTTAATTTGCCTGAATATCTTCAGGACATATGCAAACTGGTGGATAAGTATTCCACAAACTCAATATTCTAGTATAAAGTCTAGACAAAATTGAGTTTTTCCAAGATCCTTTATCTCAAAACCGGATTTCAAATACTCATGCTCCTCTTATTGCATTAAGAGTACATATTATGTTCATCATTCAACATAAATAATTGCAAATCCGAAACTTATTTTCTTTATAAATGCATAGTGTCACTATTTATCGTTCTTGTAACATATCCCAATCAAGTAGTCCCTTAGACGGGTATACCATCTCCGCCTGATTGTTTCAATCAATAAAGTGAGTGTTTCAATCTAATTGCAAACACACTCCGTGGTTTAGAGTCACTTGATTTGGGTAATAGATGTCATCAGACACTTATATATCTCTAAATCAAGATCCCCATAGAGATATTTCATAACCACATTCATAAGCTGCATCTCCAATCCTTCGGAAACTATATGTCATAACCACATTCATAAGCTGCATCTCCAATCCTTCGGAAACCAAGTGATGAGACATTATGACGTCCATTACGGGAGTTTGTCTCCTCATACTCAATCCAGAGCGTAATGAGAAATCTTGCGTTATAAGATAAATATTATATATCGAGACCTTATATTTCTCATTACGCTTTATGACAAAGACTCAATTATGTCCTACAGGCTTTACACTTGGTCGGGCTAGCACTACCAAACCAAATACCAGTTTCTTTGTCAGAGAATTAAATTCTACCTGGATTGCTTTTATTTATTTAGGCCAATATGCTCTTGGTTGACACTCTGCAACCAAGCGTGGTTCGATATCATTGTGCTCTATACTTTCTTGAGCAACAATATAAATAAATACATCATCAATCTGCGTGCAATGTCTGTCCATCGACTTATAAGCACTCTTATAATCATATAGAGATTTTCCATTCTCTGGAATCATATCAAGCATCAGAGCGTCCTCCAGTAATGATTCATGGACATAAGTTTAATCAGAGATAATCTCGTGAGATGTATTCTCCACATTGATGATTAATGTGTTAGATTGTGCCACACCTACCATTTTTTCTTTTAAGTAGGTGTCAACCGAACCAGGTGACCTCCCCCATTTTCTTTTGGGAGTCACGGCCTCAACCACACCTCCACCAAGTGTGGTTGCAACACCTTTCCGGTGGTGTTGTGCCCCTTATTGAGGACTTCTAGATTTCTAACCTTACAGACATATTTGCAGCTGGTATATAAGACCCAGTCACTTTAGCAATATCAGTAAACGCATCAGGCATCGAATATGCTATGTTCTGAATATAAATGATTCTTTTTACTTCACTTTCACATTATGAAGTTCGGGGATCAAATGAGACAGAGTGTGAATGGACACGATACTTCATGTCGTTCCCTTAGAAAAGTATTTTTCTTACCTCCCCCTAACGACGGGAAGACTGTCTCATTAAAGTGACAATTCGCAAATCTAGCGGTAAGTAGGCCGCCTGTCAAGGGTTCTAAATTGCGGATAATAGTTGGGAATTCATATCCAACATGATACTTAATCGTATTTAGGAACCCAATTTAATGCGTTGTGGCTACGCAATAGACACATATATTGCACAACCAAATATGTGTAGATATAAAATGTCAGGCTTATATCCAGTTACCAACTGATACACATAAAATGGATGGTAATTTAGTGGGTTTGGAATTAATAAGTAAAGTTGCATGCAATATTGCATAAGCCCAAGTAGAGAGTGACATGTTGGTGCGCATAACCAGTGTCATAATCACCATTACTTCCTTTTAATGGTGACCTCTGCAAGACCATTTTTGTGTAGCACGTGGGGTATCGAATGCTCTACATTGATCCTGATAGATATGCAATAATCATCAAATTCTTTTGATGTAAACTATCTCAATAGCTCATTCAGGGTGGTGAGCCCTAAAATGTATAATTTGTGCTAAGAGTTTTGCATGAGAATTTATTGTGGAGAGTAAAGCGACATGTGACCATTATGTCAAAGTATAATCCAGAACCATAAATTACTTAAATGGTCCGCATTCTGGATGAATTGGTCCACAAATATCATAGTTTATCCTTTGTAAGAATGAAATATTTAGTTTTGAATCTTTAACATAAACAGGTCTCAATGTTACTTTTGTTAAAGATCTGGCTTCGCAAAATGAGTGATGCGCCTTTGATATTTGTAAGGCAAAGTGAGATGTAGATAGTGTATCTGGTACTTTAGAAAACAAGGATTGTGACAAAACAACATCATGACCGATATCGTGCATCGTATCGTATTTTCATCTCATTTTAAATTTCTCTCACAAAGAAGACTGATGTCCATATCAGTCCTTCAAAATATGGATCATCATGTCAAAGCCTGTACAAATCAGTGTCACATAGTTCATCATTGGCGACAACATATGATTAAAAAACAATAGTGAGTTGCATTCCACTAGATTGGTTTCTTAGTTTATCTAAAATGTGTTTTCTTTCACATTATTAGATAAATATAAAATTTCATTCCCACTGTGTGTGTATAAATAATAATGTTGGCACATGTATCTTTAAAACTTAACAAGGTTCGATTAGCTCTTGATGCATATAAAACTTCATTGATTTTAATAAGTGTATTGTTAGACATCAAGAATTTGACAGCTCTTCGCCCTTTTTAAGAAATCTCATATTCTGCTGAGTTTCAATTTGAGTTGAATGATTTACTTTTCATTCAATGCTTTATCACGTTACATTGTGATAATGTTGTTTTTGAACCATGCATACTAATGAACATGTATAATAAATTCAAATAATTCAGTACTTCGAATAAATTTCAAATTTATTAATGAACCAACATCAATATAAGTAAGTTCTTGTACCAAAAATCTAATTCAAAAACCATTGTTGACCTAATTAACTTTTAAGACCAAAATATTTGTCCAAATAAAATGAAGCATTATGACTGAATAACCTTTTTGAAAAATGAGAAATTTATAAACAAATCAATCAAAATCAAGAGTATTCATTAGTTGGGCAAAGTCCTTGTTGCCATCAACAATTGTGAGGTAGAATTTGAGGGATAGTCCCCATCTTTCATATAATGGGAATCTTTTTCTTTAGATTCTCCATACCTCATATAGTCGGTTGCTACTTTGTGCTTGCATCACAATTTAATATTGTATCATCATGACTGCTAGGGGTACCAATACCTCCTTAACGTCTTCCCATAGGAGAGACACCACTATCCCACGTGGTGCATTATTCCTATGTTCGTATGAATTAATATGTTATGTCTCATTTTCTTTTGGGTTCTTCCCACTGTTTTATTTAACCAAAATTAACTTCGAGAATTTTCTTTATCCCAGAAAGCCAAAAATTAGCGGGAAAAGTGAAAGTTTATATATATATATATATATATATATATATATATATATATATATATATATATATATATTGTATCATCCATCTTCTGTGATTTTCTTTTCATAGAAAGTAAAGTGTCCTTTAAAGCGCAACATATCTTTAAAAGAATTTGTGATCCTCTTTATAGTTAAGTAAACGGATTTCATTCCACTATTTTATCAATTCTAAAAGTACAGACCAAAAAGTCCTTTTAGAATCTACCACAATTCTTTGGGTATTATTTAGAGAAGACATATTCAACATAAAATAGAGTCTGATATGTTGCCTAAAAGAATATTAGGGCATTAATTGACTTTAATCTTGTTAGAAGGTTCTTTGTCTTTAGATCATTAGATGATTTGATTGTGAAAAGACGATCCTTTCATAGAAAAGTTATTCCCACGTTTAAAATCTGATGATGACACTCACTTCTTTTGAGTCAAATATTTATAAACAGGTGAGAATTAATTTCACAAGAGTAGCAATATGCAATTTTTATTTTTTTTCAAAAATAGCGTGAATTAGATTTTGAGACCATGAGTCACATATATATATATTTTTTACTTTGTGAAAATGCTTTATCACATTAATTTATACTCATATATATCATCCATTAAATTCCTTTATCATGGGGATATTCAATAAAAAAATATGTATACATACAAATAGAGCATATATATCACCGATGACATTCTAATTTAAAAGGAGTTAAACCTCCCTACCAAAGCAAATCTCTCACATATAAGAATTCTATGCTCATATAATCTAAATATTTCGTCATTGTTTATAGTTAATTTAAGTCAAATAATAAATCCATAATAATCATCATATTGCATTAACATAATTATAGAATCTATGATACGCAAATCACGAATCACAAATAGAATTGAGCACAAGAAATTTATATCCCCATCAGTCACTACAATCAGACCTTGATTTTTTTTTTTAGGCGTAAAGATCAAGGCAATTGGCCATCTATTAATTAATAAATTTCTGGAATGCATCGACATACATCAATTCATTACCCATTAATAGAAATCTAATAATCAGATTTGTAAATTGTTTCAAGCGAGTTCATGTAGAGTCTATTGTTCATCATAATAGCAGATTCACTTATATTAATTGAAAGAAAGAATAAAAAAATTATACAGGGAAACGTACCTTGGATGGATTGTACACTCTTAATGAACATGTACTTGTACTATGCTAATGATCCCATTATTTTTTTGTTGATGTAATCTCCATCCGTAGAATTGAGACTGCTCGCGGCGTATGAATTTGGGAGTAAGGTTGCGGAAATCTAAAATCTAATTGGGTAGTGCACTCGTGTTGATCAACGTATTTTAGGGGATATTGAGAAATATAAAGAAGAATAGAATAATACAGATTTGTTGACCCAGTTCGTCATGAATGACTACGTCTGGGGGCGTACCAAGCCAGGATATAATTCCACTATTTGTTGTGTATGAGATCTCTTTATATCTTAATCATAAACTCTATATAGTCAAACCTCTCATTGCCTATGTGGCATGGCTAGGAGAGCTCTCTCTCAAGATTCCCCTCCCCTCATTCAATCATTTATTGCAAAATGATCTCGACCGCCTTTTTATTTTATTTCGATCGTGTCCGTTCATTTTTTGTAATTCTTATCTATAAATTTACACTCCTCCCATCATTGTTTCATTCATTTTTGTCCATTTCCACTCCTCCCATCATTGTTTCATTGATCTTTTGTGCATTCGGTCCGTTTTTTCCCATTTCCTCCGTCCGATTGTGCTATTGTCGGTCCTTATCGGGAGTTCGCTCCTTTCAGCCGTAGTGTCGTTCGTAGGAATTGTCACTTTGAAGCTATTCGTGAAATATTTGTTTAGTCATTATGGATTATTGTATAAGATGTTACCACATAATTTTTTTTTTGTGTATGAGCGAGCAATCCGTTCGGTGTTCAACAACGTAATGACCTGTAATGATCCATTCGGGATCAATTTTGCTATAAAATTATGCAGAAGTTGAAATAATGTTACAAGATTAAGCATTAAATTTTATTCTCTTATTAGTAGGTTCCAATAATTTGGAGATTTCTTATTTGTTTGTAGATTCCGATAATTTAGTTATTTCCTACTTTAATCCTCATTTGATTTTGTTGCATCTTTTTGGTCCGAATTGCATAATTTCCCACAATATAAAATTTCATGATGCCTTAAATTTTGCTTTAAGTTCACATATTAATATATACAGAGTATATCGAATTTAGTGTGGTTGCATTTTGTTAAGATATGCCCAAAATTTTTGGAGAGATTGTTGGATAAATTTTCCAATTTGTTTCCCTAATAAAATTCGTACTAAAAAATCTAATCTTTCAATAATGAATATTCTAATCTTATGTAGTGAAGTATCCTTAAATTTCATCCAATTTTGTTGTTCTATAATCCTTAATATACGTCTTTAATATGCTTAATATAGGCTCTTAATATATTTTCATTTATTAATATGTACTTATTTAATATAATTATACTTTAATTTCACATTTTTTGTTAACTTATAATAATTGGATGGAAGCTATTTAATATTTTTCTCCATTTTCTATAATAGTTCCGATTTTTTTTATTATTACTGTTTTAGTCCTGTTTGACTTGCTAGGTATTTTGGCTATTCTTGTGGAGATTGTGGTCTAAATATTGCAATTTGTTCCCTAATAAAATTCATATTAAAGAATCTAAACATGCCATATTGAATTTACTAATCTTATGTAGTCAAATATGCCTAACTTCCGTCTGATTTTAATTTTTTAATGTAGGTCTTTAAATCGTATTGATAAATTAATTTGACAAATTTGTATTCCATTAGATATGTTGCATTTTTTATTTCATATTTCACATTTTTTGAGTAATTATGGTAATTTGGATTATAGGTTTATAATTAATATTTTTTTCTATTTTCTTTAATAAGTTCCTAAAATGTCAGTGTTTCCTATTGTTGTCCTTTTTCATCTGCCAAGTATTTTGATGGAGTAATTTCTCATGGAGGTAAACCATGGAGAAATGGGATCGGTTGTTTAATTTATTATTCTTATTAATAATGGGTTTAATGTTTCCAAAATATAGTTGTTTATTCGTACAACTTTCAATGAATGTAGCAATAATTAGCGGGTATAATTAATAATTTTTAATTTACATTAATCCGTTTATTCCTTATTTTCTATTGAAAATTTTGTTAACTAAAAGTTAAAAGAAATGTGTCTGTCTTTATGAAGATAATCAAGTTAAGCACTTGGATATTCCATTAATGAAATTTATAAAAAGATTATAGTTAAATATTTGTGATGTTTTCCTAATACATCCTTATTTCTTGCGATTTTATTGGATATATACTTTTGAATTAGATTTTCTATTTAATTGATTGTTGCATTTTAGTAATGTTTGACTCGATTGCATGCTGATTTAAACTTTCCTTGGTCTGCATTGTTTTATTCAATAGGATTAATTTTGTTAATATAGATTGAGTATTGAAAATTTTTGTTGACTAATAGTTGAGAGGATTCTGGCTTTGTTTATGCATGTAATTATATTGGAGACTTAGATATTCCACAATAAATCTAAGAGCAATGTTATTCACCTATATAAAAATGCTTTGTTAACCCACTTTTTTTTTAAAAATAAGAATATATTGAATAAAAATTACCAATATACCCTTTTATAGAAAATAAACATTAAATTTATTAAACGTTCACGCTTTCAACACTCTGCCGAAAATATCATAATTCACGCAATTTTTTTCTATTTTTTCACACATACAACTACACCATTAAAGAAAAAAAGAAGGTATAATCATGAAAATATAAACTATAGAGACACAATTTAATGAGATTAAATTAATTTTTTTTCTTTAAATTGGTAACACCATGAAAATGAAAGGAAGAAATAAAGAAAGAAAATGGCGTTGGTGATGGTGGTTTGTGGGGTCGGCACTGTAAAAAAATGAAAGTGTTGGTGTGCTACTTTTTTTAATTTTGAATTAGTGGGTGTGTATATTTAGTGAATGATCTAATTATTATATTAATGTTATAGTTGTAAATTTTAAGTGGGTACATTAACAAAATAAAAAAATAAGTAAAATATATTGTGGGTGAACAAAGTATTTTTGAAGGTGTTAATAACGGCGCCCTAAAATTAATTAGCAATGACATTTGAAAAAACATTAATCTAACCAACAATATTTTCTCTAATATTTTAACGTACTGCTTTAAATTAATTAATGAAAAGGAAGAAGTAAAAAAAATACTATTATAAATTGTACGTAATATACCTTTCCTAGCTTTTCTTATACTTAGGAATATGAATGTGGACACATTCAATTCGGCGGAGATCCTCAATGAGAATATGGTAGTGCCTCTACACCTCCTCGCCGTTTTGTCGCCGCCGCCGACGGCCGAGCAACGTTGAGCCAACGGTGGGGAGTGTCGATGTCGAAGCGGGCGAGGGCCTTCTCGAAGAGTTTGTTCTCCTGCGGTGTCCATACACTTCCCTTTTTTGAACTCTCCCATTAATGATCAAACACAAAATCTCTTCTTACCCCTTAAATGTAGGAAAAAAGAAATTAAAATGATTTGAAACTTGGTTTGATACTAATATTGGCCATCCAGGTTGTTATTTTTAGGGGAGGTTGGGGGAGGCCAGGTCATAGGGAAATCAGAAATAACTAGGAAATGATGGGGAAGCTATTGTTGATTCTAAATAAAAGATTAAGTTGAAAATTTCATCAACTTAAATTACATTTTCCCGTGCGAGACCGTGTGGAGGACTTTTCAGTTTGAGATACATTACAAATTTCCATCAGTTATAAGATTTAATTTTCATCTTCCTAATAAGCAAAGATTTTCGATGAATATATTGATGACTTACTCCAAAGACATAATGCACAAAAATCAAAGTTTTAGCATGGATGGAACGTAACAAGATTGATGTTGAGGCCAAATATCTCACATTCATTGAGTTTCCTTCAAAGTATGTCTGGGATAGAAATAAATACACTTGAGAGAAGAGAAGCAACAATAGGATTGTGTTGGGAAGAGTGTATAACGTTCGACCCGGTGTTGACAAACAATTTTACTTGAAAATACAAAAATTGTGTCTTGATTCGGAAGGAAAACCATCTAAGTATACAATAAAAGTTGTTTATAAGAAGATTTTTAGGAATTTATAATTATTATATTGATGTTGAGTGTTGATCTTATTGAAATATATATATTTTTATCATTTTATTACATTTGTAAAAAAAAAAAAAAAATTTATACATAATGTTAAGAAAAAAATTGCTAAAACTCTATTATGTTGAATTAAAACACCCATAAGATAATGTCCTAAAAATATTATTGTTTCTTGCGTGTATGAGTTAATTTTGTAATAAATTATAAAGTATGACTTATTGTATAGTACATATCAATTCGTAGTTAAGACAATATTGATGATAGATTAGAAACATAACTAACCTCATAGCGGTATTATATGTTGTAATCATAAAATATTACTATTGAGAGTATGTTTTAGAATTAAATTATTTTAGACACACATTACTTTAATCAATTAATATTCTTTAAATAAACAATTAATACTCTTCATTGCCATTAATTAAATTGGTTATAAGAGAAAAAATATTTATTTTTGGACACTACCTTATGACTATTTGTTGTATAGGACACTATCTTTACGCGCTTGCAAAATTAAGACAATATATTTACGAACATGAAAAATTAGGATAATATCTTAACAAACTTGCAAAACTAGAACATTATCTTGTAATTTTAGCCAATTTAGGCAAAAATTTATAAAATACAGTCTACTGGCAATATCATAATCGAGCTTTATTTGACCAACATTTTATTAAATTTGGTCTAAATTCTCCCAACATAAAAGATAGTATCTTTATTTTGCAAGATTGTAAAGATAATGTTCTAATTGTATAAGTTCTTAATAGTTCCTAAATTTGTAAAATAAAAAAAATAGTGTCCCAATTTTGCAAACACTCATAAGATAATGTCCTAAAAATATTTTTTATTGCGTATGAAATAATTTTTTATAAATTATAAAGTATAACATATTATCAATTCGTAGTTAAGACAATATTGATGATTGATTAGAAACATAGTTAACCTCATTGTTGTTGGGAAAATAGGGGTGCCCGGAATCTATTCGGGATGAAATTTAAATACAAATTTAAATACAATTATTACTAGCATGAATTAATCCTAATTAATTCAAATAATAATTCCAACAACTAATTATCATCATGCAAGTTAAATTAATTTCACATATTAACTAGGCGGAATAAACAAGTAAATATGCGATTAACGTACCTCTTGTAGTATTGGCCTTTGGATATACGGGACAATTGTAATCTCGCTCTATCAACCCAAAGCCTTCTCAAGTATTTCCCTTTTCACCTCACTTGATCGCCGGTGGGAGACGCTTTCAAGTAATTTAATAAACTAAGGAAAAAGAAAAATATCTATGCTTCTTGATTTTTCCAACACATGGAATTATGTACTTGGGGATGAAATAATCATCCCCTATTTATAGATGGAGGTGGCCGAAAATTATAAGGAATATGGGCTTTGGAAAAAATCTTTTCTTAGACTCTAAGAAATCTTGAATATATCTCATATATTCTTTTCTCCAAAATAAAATATTCCACAAAAATCTCACCCTCCACAATAGGTGTAATTTTCGAAAATTTCAAGGATGAAATCCAAGATTTGGATCTTCTTGAATATATGAGATATTCTTGTATTCCTAGAATACATATCTTCCATAATATCTTTCCAAGAAAATCAACAAAATCTTATTTATTTTTGATTCCTTATTTTCGAAAAAAATGATGAAAAATCAGCATTAATATATTCTTTATTTTAATCACCTTATCATTATTGGACTACTTAATGGGCTACTTGAGGGGCCTTAAGGAGAATTAAGATTGGACCTCCTAATGGACTTCTGAATTTCAATATTGAGCCCCAATATAATTCAGCACATTAGTATTAATTATTACCACTAATAAATTAATATTGCACTATCCATCTTAATCCATATTACGATAATATGGGCTCCCGGTTATTATTTCCCGCGTTTAAGATTATCAAGTCCATTAATTAATTAAGCTTCTGAATAGCTCTAAATTAATTAACATATTTCACCTTGGAGTAAATACAACTCAACATTATTATTCGTACCGAAGAAACTAATTCTTCACTTGCAAGATTTGGTACAATAAAACTTCTGAGCCCACCAAGGGAACTAATCACACGAGCCGTACTCGTACGCGTTTCTCCGTATTAAATCTTAGCAACCGTCGTATGATTAATATTACTGCCCAAGACACAAAGTTCGAAGTCGCAATGATTCTCACCCAACATGAATCAAAGCAGTAACTATTAAGCACACACGGTCCTATTTAAGTGACAGAGATTAAGAAATCAACAACTACTGAGGTCTAATTCTTCACCTTTCAGAACAGAAGAATTTATCCTCGCTGTAGGACCTCTTCAACACATACTAAATGTGCTAGTGCAATCTCTTAGTCAAGACAGACCAATCTGAGCCTTACACATCGACCTTTCACGGCGGATTGTTCAATTCCACCTAGGTCGTGAAAATGTACGTTTAGTTACAAGTAAACTGTTAATGTTGTCTTCCGTGATCGGGTATCACCGCATTAACTACAATGTAACATGTACTATACATTGAACGGTTTGCAATAGAAATTCAACATTCAATCATAACTAAAGCAAATGCGATAAAAGAATTATTCTCATAAAACGAGTGTTTGATACACGAGTTATACAAAGTAAAAACATACTTTCACGTATAACTCCAACAATCTCCCACTTATACTTAAAGTCTGTTTTTAGTATACATCACGCATGTCTTAGTGTAGTAGCTCTACGTGACATCTTATGTCAACCTACACTAACCTAATAATTCCTCCCACTTATACTTAAAGCAGATTGGCAATAGTCTTGACTCCCATTCCATCCACATGTCTCTCGAATGTACTCTGAGGCAGACCCTTTGTGAATGGATCCGCTAGGTTGTCACCCGACGCTATCTTTGCCACCTCTATATCTCCTCTCTTAACGATTTCTCGTATCAGATGGTATTTTCTTTCTATGTGTTTGCTGGCCTTGTGGGCTCTCGGTTCCTTTGAATTTGCAACTGCTCCAGCACAATGATTGTGATGGGCAAATTCGGAACAACGTCCAAGTCCACTAAGAAGTACTTGAGCCAAACCACTTCTTTCGCTGCTTCACAAGCAGTTACTTATTCGGCTTTCATGGTCGAATCGGCGATGCATTTCTGCAAATCGCTTCTCTATGTCATGGCTCCTTCTCCCATGCAAAACACACTACCCGAGGTAGGTATTTTGGAGTCTATGTCTGATTGGAAATTTGAGTCCGTGTATCCCATGGGAATTAGATTGTCTGATCGTTAAATCAGCATTCCATACCAAATTCTTTTCAGAAACTAAAGAACGCATTTAATTGCAATCTAATGTGCTTTCCCGGGGTTACTTTGATATCTTGCCATCATGCCCACGGCAAAGCAGATATCCGGTCTCGTACACAACATTGCATACATAAGACTTCCTACGTCCGAAACGTACGGAACGTCTTTCATGTCATCTCCACTTGCGTCTTAGGGCATATTTCTTTAGATAGATGGACTCCGTGCCTAAAAGGTACAAAACCTTTCTTGGAATCTTGCATGCTGAAATGCTTCAAAACAGTGGCTTTGTATGAAACTTGCGATAAACCCAACATCCTCCTCTTGCGATCTCGAGTGAACTTGATCCCAAGGATGTGACCGGCTTTCCCTAAGTCCTTCATATCAAACTGATTTGACAGCTATACCCTTACGTCTGACAATACCTTTACATTGTTTCCAATGAGCAGAATATCGTCTACGTATAATACTAAGAATACCACCGCAGTTCTGTCACATCTTTTATACACACAACTTTCGAACTTGTTTTGATCACAAACCCATAAGACTTAATAACTTGATCAAAATACTGGTTCCAAGTACGCGATGCTTGCTTAAGTCCATAAATGGATCTCTTAAACTTGCATACGAGGTGCTCTTGGCCTTTTTCAACGAAACCTTTGGGCTGTTGCATATAGATCCCATCAAGACTTCCGTTAAGGAAAGCTGTCTTAACATCCATTTGCCAGATCTCGTAATCTAAGTGCACAGCGATCGACAAGAGAATACGGATGGACTTAAGCATAGCTACAGGCCACAAGCCTTGCTTTGAAGGTCTCTACCCTTCCGTCCGGTCCTCTTTTCCTCTTGTACACCCACTTGCATCCAATGGGCTCTACCCCACTAGGTGGATCAACCAACTCCCACACTTGATTATAATCCATCGAACCCACCTCGGTTTCCATTGCGGTTTGCCACGCCTCCGCGTCTTTGTCTTGGATTGCCTCGTCGTACGTTCATGGGTCTGATTCATCACCGGGAATCAAATCCGAAGATTCTCCAATTCCCATGAATCTCTCGGGTTGCCTTGCAATCCTCCCACTACGACGGGGTTTCGGTTGTGAAGGTGTGACGTGTGGTATATCATCTTATATACTTGGTATAGGAGTTTGCCCTCTTAACTCGTCTAAGGTAATCTCACTTCTGGGCTTTCTTTTATTCATATAGTCTTCCTCCAAGAATTTAAAGTGCGAACTAATCACGGTCTTTTAATCCTTGAGACTATAGAACATACACCCTTTCGTTCCCATGGGATATCCTATAAACAACCTTAATTCCGAACGTGGATCCAATTTACTGGCTTCCTCGTCTAGCACGTATGCCAGACAACCCCAAATCCGCAAGTGTCTTAGACTGGGCTTGCGCCCGGTTCACAATTCCATTGGGGTTTTTGGAACCGATTTGGATGGCACCAAGTTTAGAATGTAAGTCGTTGTTTCCAAGGCGTTACCCCAAAATGACTTGGGTAAATCCGAATAACTCATCATGGATCTGACTATTTCTAAAAGAGTCTGGCTCCTTCGTTCCGCCACACCGTTCTATTGAGGGGTTCCCGGTGCGGTCAACAGGGATACAATCCCTTCGTCCGATAGCTAGTTCAAGAATTCATTGCTAAGGTATTCGCCTCTACGATCAAATCGTAGAAACCTGATACTTCTTTCCCTATGCATCATAAGGTATATGTATCCATATCTCGAGTAATCATTGAAAAAGACAATTTACTCATACCCCTTCTTGCTATGATCGTCATTGAACCACACATATCGGTATGAACGAGTTCTAACACTTCTGTGGTTCTATTCCCCTTGGCTCCAAATGCCCTCTTGGTCATTTTACCCTCTAAACAGGATTCACAAGTTGGAAACGGTTTGACTTGGAATGATTCCAAGGATCCATCTTTCACCAATCTCTTTATCCGCTTTAGATTAATATGACCTAGTCTAAGATGCCATAGAAGTGTTTCGTTCATCTCCGAAGAACGCTTTCTTTTATTACTCGAAATAATCGATGTGTTATTAGATTTAATTTTATGAGTGGTGTGCCCAAAAATGGTATAAAGATCATCCATTGAAGTTCCGAAACAGATAAACTCATCGTTTCAAGAAATAATAACATCCTTATTAAAAGAAACTGAGTATCTATTCAAACAGTTTAGAAACTGAAGGTTGAGTTCTTTCTAAACTAGGAACATGAGGAACGTCTCTCAAGACCATAACTCTATCTTCACAAGATAGGCGCACTTCTCCCACTGCTTCAGCTGCCACTCTCGTAGCATTGCCCGATGTGATGGGGATCTCACTTCCGTTAAGTCGTCGGGTTAGCTTGAACCCATAAGAACAAATGTGATCAGTAGCTCTCGTATCCACTATCCACGAATAGACAGCATACGCCACTTCACAAGTTTCGACGACTAGGGTGTGTGAATTACCTAACTCTCCTAGCCTCTTAGGCTTGGAACAGGCAGACCTCCATTGTCCTCTCTCACCGCAACTAAAACACTTCCCCTTCGATGCTAGCCTTTGCATTTGCCTTTCGCAACAATTGGATTTGCTTAGATCCGGCCTTTGGTTCTCTTCCTCTTTTTCCCTCCCTCGGGACCAAAAGAGGTAGACAAACCATTAGCCACCATAGCACTAGACTGGTGCTCCATTATCACCTCCACCGAAACTAAAGCTTGCAAGAGCTCGGGCAAACGACTTGTCCGTTCATTCATCTGACAGTTCAGATAAAACTACTCAAAGCTTCTCGGTAGAGAATGGTATATGAAATCAATCAAAATCCGCACCAAGTACTTCCAATTTGTTAAGGTATGCCATTATCTCGAGAACGTGCTCCCTCATGGGCGTTCCTTCCACCATTTCCAACTTGACCGAGTCATGTCTGGTGAACTGATTAGTCATGGGTTTGATGTGAGGACATCTCTTCAAAGTGTTCCATAATTTCAACAGCGGATACAATGTCTCCATGAACGCGCCTCGAATCCTCAGACAGAGATGTCAAGATGATGCACTTCATGTGTTCATTGTCACGCTTCCAATCATAAGCTGCCTCTACCCATTGCTTGACTTATCATTAGGCTTGCCGGGTATATTAACATAAATAACCCAATTGTGTTTTCGTGCAGTAAGGACAAATTTAAAAAAACATTTCCAATCGATATAAATCACTCCAAAAAGTTTATTAACTTTAAGTATATTAAACAGTGGATTAAAAGGTTGCAACATGATGAAATGAGAATAAAACATACATTCATATTAATGTCTAGAAAAATACGAAATTATCACATAATTCGATCACATCAATTATATTGAAACCTTAAAACAATATAATCATGCATCAGCCAACATCTCGAAATAATTTAAATGCGCCACGAGGGGTGGTCTATACATTTAAATACATTCAAGCGGATTACAAACTCGAAAGTTACAAATCCTTAATTCAAAATTAATAGTTGGCTCCCACTTTGACCACATAGAAATTGACAGGGACTCCGAGGGGAGTAAGTTAATATCAATTTCCTATGCCTAAGTAATAACCATAATTAAATACAGGATTATTATTTTGCTTTGAGCAAGCCACTCGTGGTGAGGGTCAATACCGCCACTAGCAATAATCCACAATCATCCTTTCGGAATTTATTCATGTGAAATCCGTTCTTTTGGCCGATCCGAGGGGGAAATGTATTCCAAAAGAACTTCACAAATAAATAAATTATGGAGGTCAAAATAATCCAATTTTAATATCCGGAATAAAATTGCGATTATAAAAACATACTTAGTAATTTTCGAAAGTAAGGTTTTTCTTGGACAATTAAATTCATGCAAACACATATTAACAAATAATAATAGGTGCACGAAATAAAACACCATCAAAATAAAATTAAACACATTGGAGCACTCAAATCCAATTGTCACGGTTTAATTTCTTCACGTCTTGATGCGAAAAATCGTCCTTGTTGCATTCCGACGTTCGTCTCGACGTGCTCCCACTCGAACAACAACACTTCTTCAAAAACAGCATCGTTTGGGGTTCGGGACGACGTTTAAAATCACACGGAAAAAAAACACGAACCGGAAAAATTCCACGGCCCGAGATACAGCGCGCGTCGGCCCACGAAGTGGGTCCGCGCGCTTCCCAGCCCAAAAAGCATCGAAACGCTGCCCGAAGCGCGCCGAAGCGCAGCTCCGAGGCGCAGCCGAGGCGCTGCACGGAGGCGCGCTGAGGCGCCGCCCGGAGCGCCCCGAGGCGCTGCAGCCTCGCGCCCGAGGCGCGCGCGCGGTGCGCGCGGCGCCGTGCACCCGTTGCGCACGGTGTGCGCCGTGCACCCCCGTGCGCCGTTTTTTCACCGTTCGTCCTCGTTTTCTTCACCCCTTGCATGATTTTACGTCCATACACGCGCCACGCTTGTATGCGTCGTCCGGGTACGCCGTTTTTAATTCTTCATTCTTCGTCACGATCCGGTTACAATTTATTTTTACAAAAAAAAATAAATACTAGATCTAGACTAGTCTATTACAATGATCGAATCAAAATAAAAACAACTAATCTACTCGTGGATTTTCTCACGAGAAAAACAAATTCGAACGAATCGAATTAAAAAACAATTAATTTACACGCATGAAATAAACAACATTAAAACCATGACAATTGGATACCTGCAAAAAGATCTAACAATTCTACTATCCAATTTCAATTTAATGTTAACAATTTAAATTCCAATTTAAAATTCAGAGCCCGAAACCGTGGCTCTGATACCAGTTGTTGGGAAAATAGGGGTGCCCGAAATCTATTCGGGATGAAATTTAAATACAAATTTAAATACAATTATTACTAGCATGAATTAATCCTAATTAATTCAAATAATAATTCCAACAACTAATTATCATCATGCATGTTAAATTAATTTCACATATTAACTAGGCGGAATAAACAAGTAAATATGCGATTAACGTACCTCTTGTAGTATTGGCCTTTGGATATACGGGACAATTGTAATCTCGCTCTATCAACCCAAAGTCTTCTCAAGTATTTCCCTTTTCACCTCACTTGATCGCCGGTGGGAGACGCTTTCAAGTAATTTAATAAACTAAGGAAAAAGAAAAATATCTATGCTTCTTGATTTTTCCAACACATGGAATTATGTACTTGGGGATGAAATAATCATCCCCTATTTATAGATGGAGGTGGCCGAAAATTATAAGGAATATGGGCTTTGGAAAAAATCTTTTCTTAGACTCTAAGAAATCTTGAATATATCTCATATATTCTTTTCTCCAAAATAAAATATTCCACAAAAATCTCACCCTCCACAATAGGTGTAATTTTCGAAAATTTCAAGGATGAAATCTAAGATTTGGATCTTCTTGAATATATGAGATATTCTTGTATTCCTAGAATACATATCTTCCATAATATCTTTCCAAGAAAATCAACAAAATCTTATTTATTTTTTATTCCTTATTTTCGAAAAAAACTATGAAAAATCAGCATTAATATATTCTTTATTTTAATCACCTTATCATTATTGGTCTACTTAATGGGCTACTTGAGGGGCCTTAAGGAGAATTAAGATTGGACCTCCTAATGGACTTCTGAATTTCAATATTGAGCCCCAATATAATTCAGCCCATTAATATTAATTATTACCACTAATAAATTAATATTGCACTATCCATCTTAATCCATATTACGATAATATGGGCTCCCGGTTATTATTTCCCGCGTTTAAGATTATCAAGTCCATTAATTAATTAAGCTTCTGAATAGCTCTAAATTAATTAACATCTTTCACCTTGGAGTAAAGACAACTCAACATTATTATTCGTACCGAAGAAACTAATTCTTCACTTGCAAGATTTGGTACAATAAAACTTCTGAGCCCACCAAGGGAACTAATCACACGAGCCGTACTCGCACGCGTTTCTCCGTATTAAATCTTAGCAACCGTCGTATGATTAATATTACTGCCCAAGACACAAAGTTCGAAGTCGCAATGATTCTCACCCAACATGAATCAAAGCAGTAACTATTAAGCACACACGGTCCTATTTAAGTGACAGAGATTAAGAAATCAACAACCACTGAGGTCTAATTCTTCACCTTTCAGAACAGAAGAATTTATCCTCGCTGTAGGACCTCTTCAACACATACTAAATGTGCTAGTGCAATCTCTTAGTCAAGACAGACCAATCTGAGCCTTACACATCGACCTTTCACGGCGGATTGTTCAATTCCACCTAGGTCGTGAAAATGTACGTTTAGTTACAAGTAAACTGTTAATGTTGTCTTCCGTGATCGGGTATCACCGCATTAACTACAATGTAACATGTACTATACATTGAACGGTTTGCAATAGAAATTCAACATTCAATCATAACTAAAGCAAATGCGATAAAAGAATTATTCTCATAAAACGAGTGTTTGATACACGAGTTATACAAAGTAAAAGCATACTTTCACGTATAACTCCAACAATTGTGGTGTTACATATTATAACCATAAAATACTACTATTGAGAGTATGTTTTAAAATGAAATTGTTTCATATACTAACCACTTATAATTATTTTTAGATACACTTTACTTTAACCAATTAATATTTTTTTAAATAAACAATTAATGCTCTTCGTTACCACTAATTAAATTGGTTGTAAGGATAAATTTGTTATTTTAGGACACTATCTTATGAGCGTGTAAAATTAGTGCACTATCTTTGCGAGCTTGCAAAATTGAGACATATCTTTACGAACTTGCAAAATTAGAACATTATCTTTACAAACTTTCAAGAACTAGGACACTGTCTTTTAATTTTGGTAAATTTATGCCAAATTTTATAAAATACGACTATCTGGGCATATCATAATCGGGCTTTATTTGACCCATATTTTATAAATTTTGGCCTAAATTTGATTTAAGCAGAAGACGAGGTCATAAATAACAACTCTACAGCAAACGTATATAATTAACTTGAAAATAATTTTCACATATTAAAAGGTTTATTTAAAAAAACGAATGGTACTATAATTTCTAATAGATTAATTAATTATGGTTTTGGTTATACTTATTGTAGTTTAGACAACATTGGTGATAGATTAGAAACATATTTAACCTCAATGTGGTATTACATACTTAAATCATAAAATATTACAATTGAGAAGACATTTTAGTATTAAATTATTTCACATATGTACCATTTTATAATTATTTATAGATACACTTTACTTTAACCCATTAATGTTCTTTAAATAAACAAGTAATACTCTTTGTTACTATTAATTATATTGGTTATAAGGGAAAAATAGTTATTTTAAGGCACTACCTTATGAGTGTTTGTAGAATAAGACATTTTCTTTACGGGCTTGCAAAATTAAAATAATATCTTTATGAACATGAAAAATTAGGACAATATCACTACAAACTTGCAAAACTAGAAAACTATCTTTTAATTTTAGTCAAGTTAGGCAAAATTTTATAAAATACGGCCAACTGGGCATATCACAATCGGACTTTATTTTACCGATATTTTATTAAATTTGGCCTAAATTCCCCCAACATAAAAAATAGCGTCTTTATTTTGCAAGATTGTAAAGATAATGTTCTAATTTTATAAGTTCATAAAGATAGTTTCCTAAATTTGTAACCCCGAAAAGATAGTGGCCTAATTTTACAAACACTCATAAGATATATCCTAAAAGATACTACCTCCATCCCGAATCTTTCTTCATAGCGGTTCATGGCACAATCTTTAAGAAAAATGGAGTATGTGAGTGTGAAGTAAAATAAAAAAATAAAAAAAAAATTTATTGACTTTAATGAGTATGAATTATTTCCTTTTTAAGGGTGTTAAAAAAGAGCTGGAATTATTTCCTTTTTAAGGGTGTTAAAAAAGAGTTGGAATTTTATTGACTTTAATGAGTATGAATTTTAGAGCATTTGCTGTTTAATTTTATATTTGTTGCCGTTATTAATGTAAAAATTAATTTTTTTTTTCAAAAGTTTAAAAATGACATTGAATTTATTATAGTCATTTTAAAATTAAACAATTTCATTTTTATTATATATGAAATTGTTAATAGATAAGTTTATTATAAGGCACAATTATGTATATATACTATTTTACTAAGTTCACCCGCCTTATTTTATAATTTTCGCTATATATACCGATTGTAATATATACTGGTATTGAAGGAAGGAGTTCCTATTGTTCTTTTGAGAAATATCGACAAAAAATCTGGGTTGTCCAATGGGACGAGGATGATTGTTACTAGGCTAGGAAATCATGTGATTAAAGCTGAAATTATTTCTGGGAGAAATACTGGAAAAAAAGGTTTTCGTCCCAAGAATAAATTTGAGCAACTCGGACGCAACTATGCCCGTGAAATTTACTAGGAGGCAGTTTCCTATATTGTTGTGTTTTGCAATGACTATTAATAAAAGACAGGGTCAATCGCTGTCGACCATCGGTCTTTATTTGCCAAAGCCAGTTTTCACACACGGACAATTTTGTGTTGCGGTTTTGAGGGTTAAAAAGCAAGAATGGTTTGAAAATCTTGTGTCTTGACTCCGATGGGAAGCCATTGAAGTATACTACGAATGTTGTTTTTAGAGAGGTTTTTAGAAATCCTTGATGAATCAAACTGATTTTTAGCTTTTTGTTTTGGATGAATAAACAAACTTTTTACGAAGGTATTTGTGCATTTGACTTAACAGAATAATTAAAATTAAAAACAACTACATTTTCATGAACACATTTCTATCGTGTAGTTCAATATATAAATCTAACAAAAAATTTCCAAGCCCGCGACACTCGCGGGTCTACAACTAGTATATTATAAAGACAAAGTTTTGGAATCCTATGTGACAAGCTCTCAAGCCTCTATTTTAAAAATACTCTCCTCTCATTCACCCAATTCATTGACTTTTAAAACTATTTTCAGCCATTGAATCTTAATATCTAATCTAATCTTGACCATTGATTTTTTCACATTTCCTCTATATATACCATGTATCTCACACAACCAAAAATCAATTACAATAATTTCTCCATACCCTATTCCAATTCTTCTTCTTCTTCTTCTTCTTTTCAATTTTGCTATGAAGTTTTATATTATATTTCTTTTCATCTAAATCTTCATGTTTTTCTTTTTTTGAAGGATGTTCATCCCAATATATTCAATCTTAATTTTTTTTGCAGGATCTTCATCTTAAGGTATTTATTTTTTGTTTTCTTTTTTATTTTATAGATTTGGTGTATGAATTTAATCTTCATATTTTGTCTAATCTCTTCTACCAATGATCATTTCCTTAAACTCACTTTTTTTTGGTGATTTGGAGGAATACAAATTTCTACGTGTCTAAAGGTATTTACTTTATTTACTAATTATTTGATTTTTGTTTTTTTATTAATTATTGTTTAATTTTATTTTATTCGTATGAAAATGATTATTGTGTGATTTTTTTAATTATATATTTAGGATTGAACATCAACAATGAAGATGAAGTGGATGATCAATTTTTCATATGAAGACGAGGTGGAAGATCAATTTTATTGTGAAGATGAAGAATCATTGATTATATGTTAAAAATTAGATTTTTTTTTTAACATTATAATGTATTAATTACTATTCAATGTATTACTTACAATTCTATAAATAATATTCTTTATGAGAAGTTATAATTTTTATTTTTATTTAATTCTATAATGATGAAGAATCGTTCAAATTTGGATGATGATGAATATATCTTTCGAAATATATTATGTAATTCGAAAATATTAATTATGCGAATATTCAAATAATACCTAATATTTTATGTAATAATTATACGAATATATATTAGGAATAATTAAATATACGAATATTCAAATATTTTAATTAATTATACGAATATTTTAAAATATACGAATATATATTGGAATAATTAATTATACGAATATTAGGAATATATCAAATATATGAATATTCAAATATTTTAGGAATATATATTAGACTCTTTATAAAATATTAATTATTCAGATCTTTAACAAATATGGATGATGGATATATTTTATATATTATTTTAAAAGATTAGTTTTGAAATAATTATATTAGGAACAATATATAAATTTATAATAATTATAAACTTTACTTATTTAATCAATTTTAAATTTCAATTTGAATATATTAGGAAAAGTTGACTAATTTCGAATGATAATTTAGTAAGATAATTTATTAGGTAATTTTATATTATCCTACATTTCTAAATCCTAAATTTTTGGTTAGTGGTATCTTTAAAAAAAATAATAAGTAAATAATGTATTCTTCAAACTAATATTTTTCAACTATTTTTGGATGGTGGATATCTTTTAAAAAAAAAATCGATCATGATTCATTAATAATAAATAGTTTTTTGTGTATGAATTTGAATGTTATATATACAACCAAAATATGCCTTTGATAAATTCAACTGAGTAACAATTCTAATTGTTTTTTAAATTCAAAAATAATTTAATGTCTTCAATATTTTTAGGAAAATTTGATCTTTTTAAAACATGTGATTTAACTATAAAGTCATACACCAATCAATATATAAATTTAAACTAATTATATACTTTACTTATTTACATCAATTTTAAATTTATTGATAAAAGATTAATTATATTAGAAAAATTGACTAATATAATATGATGATATAGTCCCTAATTTCGAAATTACATTCCAAAATATTAAATTTCAAAATACTACGTCATGTGATCTTTTATATATTAAAATAATAATATTTTCACAAAGATTCTCAACTTACAATATACATTCATCTAATTAAAAAAAAAGGTCGAATCTCTTTATATCACTATGCAACATTATTTATAAACTATGAAATTCAATTGAAAGGAAAAAATTATGACATCTATGAAATCTATATTTAATTATTCATAAAAATAGAGTGTATTTAGACAAATTATAAGTTGAGATTTATTAAAACACATGTTTTATAAAGAGTCAAATTTACCTAATATTTTATGTAATTCGAAAATATATGACTTAAATCATGCTATAAAAAAGTAGTCAACTTTTCCTAATATAATTAGTCTATATTTATATATTCATAAAAATGAGATGTATTTAGATAATATATAAATTAAGATTAATTAAAATACATATTTTATAAAAGAGTCAAATTTACCTAATATAAGTAATCTATATTCAATGATACAAAAATAATAGCATAAAATTAAATTTAAAATTAATATAAATAAATAAAGTATATAATTAAGATAAATTTATATATTGATTGATGTATGAATTTACAATATTAAATCACATATTTTGAAAAGAGTCATTTTTTCCTTTAAAAAAAACTAAGAGCAACAATATTAACATATTTAATAAATATTCGAATTTTAAAAAAATCAGAATTTTACATAGTAGAAAGTATTCAACTATTAAAAATATAAAAAATATAAATTATTTTCGAAATGATTCATCATATTAAAATTTATTCTCCAAGGTTCGATGCTTATGTTTTATCTATAAAGAATGATTAAGAAAGTTTTCATCATATTAAAAAAATAGTCAAGAATTTACATTATTATCGATTTAAAAAAAACAGATTTGTTAATCAATTGAAAATATCAAAGGTATATTTTGATGTATCTATAACATTCAAATTAAATTATAATCAATATAAATATTATTATTTATAGAAATATAAATAAACATAAAAAATATTATTTAAAGAATTATAATAATATACATTGAAATAATCATTAGTAAAAGAGATTAAGCAAACGATGCGGATTAAATTAATACAATTAAATGATCAAAAACATAAAATAAAATATAAATACCTTGACAATTATAGATTCATATCCTGCAAAAAAAAAAAATACGGATTCACACAAAAGATGAATTGATGAAATTAACAATACCTTGAGATGTATAGATTCTTATCCTGCAAAAGAAAAATATAAACAATATATTGAGATGTATAGATTCACCAAAAAAAATTAGAAGATTTAGACGAAATGAGAATCAATAAAGGAAAAAAATTCTCGCATTGTGATGAGTCTGATTCTTACTATATATTTTATATTTTGTATTATTTTAGTTGAACAAATTATAAAATATAATAATTATAATTAATTTTTTTAATCAATTCAATTAGTTTATTTGTACTTGAGGAGATTGAAGGATAAACTGAATGATAGTATTGTTGGTGAACTTAAGAGGATGGTGGATACTTTCAATCCATTTGCAATGCAATTTCGCAAGGAAAAGTATTATGTCTGGAGGTGAGCCAAATTTGTGATTAAATTTGCTAGAAAGAAGGAGTTCAGTTGGAAGAGTTTATAACCTTCCTACTGCTTCTGAAGTTGTAGCTCTTATTCCAGGGGACATGATGCAGCTATGGAAAAAAGAGACGTGATACTAAAAGACCCGTAGCGGTGAATTGTAAAGAATAAGTGAATTACATCCATCTTATGTTCCATTACAGTATCATTTATTGTTCTTGTATGACGAGGATGTTTATAGAATTGATGTGGTTCATAATGATGATGGTTTTACAACAAGAAAAATAAATCAGACTAACAATGCGAGAATTCTTTTCGTTTAGGATACACTAGCATAATAATGAAACAAACTTTATTCCTATCTAAGAGACCTTTTCAGCAATTTTTGGTGGATTCATATACTATGATTTAGTCGGAAAGGTTATTATTTATAAAATTTAATCAAGTTAAATTGAGGTCTAGCATAGTGAATGATATGAAAATTGCAGTTGATAGAGGTGATGTGGATCCATCTTCTACGGGTAAAAGAATAATGTTTGCATCCTTCACAGACAGACCTAGGTATATGATTCAAAATTTTCAAGATGTCATGACACTTTGCAAGTGTTTTTCTTACCCAGATTTATTTATCACAATTACTTGCAATCTAAAATGGCCCCAGATTACAAGATTCTTAAATGAGAAAGGTCTTGAATCTGTTGATAGGCCATATATTCTCTACAGAATGTTTAAGATGAAACTTGATCGTATTGTGAAGGAGTTTAAGGAACTTCAAATATTTGAAAAAATTGATGCATGTAAGTTTATCTTTTTATATTTATTAAATTTTTAGCTCCATAATATTTATCTTTCATGAATAAAATAACTTTATATTTCTATTAAATTATTTTAGTATATAACTTGATTCAAATATTTTCAATCTGTAATGTTATACTCTGTGGAATTTCAGAAAAGAGGATTGTTACATGCTCAAATTCTTTTGTTTCTAAACCATGAAAACAAAATTCCAAATTCGAAGGATGTTGACCGTATCATATCTGTAAAAATACTAGATAAAGATGATGATGTATTTTGTATGATTTGGTAAGTGACTACATGATTCACTAACCCTGTGGATTGGTGAAAATAAATTCTCCTTGCATGGTCAACAACATTTGCTCAAAGAATTTCCCAAAGAGTTATAATGAGTTTACATATGTTGATGACGAAGGTTTCTCACTGTATAGAAGAAGAAGTACAGGGGTCACTGTTGATAAAGGAATTGTTCATTTGGATAACCGTTTTGTAGTTCTTTACAGTCCAATATTGTTGCGAAGGTATCAAGGTAATATAAATGTTGAGTGGTGCAATAGGTATAAATTCATCAAGTATTTGTTCAAGTATATCAATAAAGGAGCTGATGGGTTATAGCTAATGTGGAGAAGAAAGGGGCCACTAAAGGTGAATAAAAATCAAAAGGCGAAGTGGAAAATTTCGTAAACTGCAGATACATATCTCCGTGTGAAGCAGTTTGGAGAACTCTTCAGTTCGATATACATTATAGGTATCCAGCGGTTATGAGATTGGATTTCCATCTTCCTAATCAACATAGAGTTATTTTTCGAGATGAAGATTACATTGATGATGTACTCGAAAGACCATCTTCAGGTAAATCAATGTTCTTGGCGTGGATGGATAAAAATAAAACTGATGATGAGGATGCAAAGAAGCTGACTTATCTGGAATTTCCAAAGATGTATGTTTGGGGTAGAAAATAATATCAGTGGGAAAAGAGAAAGTACAATAGATTTTCTCTGGAAAGACTATACAGTGTTCTATTGGGGGCTGATGAAGAGTATTATTTGTATCTCTTATTGTCTTATAGTAACGAATCAACATCTTTTGAGATGATACGAACAATTGGTAATATTGTGTATGTTACCTTTAAGGATGCTTGCTATTCAATGAGATTGCTGGATGATGATCTTGAGTACATTGATGGGATAACAGAGGCAAGATATTGGACAAACGCTCATCACGTGAGGAACTTATTCATTATTCTTCTCATGTCATCTTCAATGAACTCTTCAGAAACCGTATTCGAAAAGACGTGGGAGTGTATGCCAGATGATATACTCTATAAAAGAAGATGTACATTGAATATTACAGGTATAACATCTTTAAAAAATTAATTGATTTAGATTGTAAAAATAATTTACAATTATATTTTTTTGTAATTTTTTTTTAGATTTATAGCTTAACAGTGAAAAGTTGAACAAGTTGGCTTTAATTAAAATTGATAAGCTACTGCAGATGAATGGATCCACTTTGAGTAGATTTACATCAATGTCAGTACCAGATTTTGAGTTTGAAAAAGATGTAGTAAATAACAAGAATTGAATTACGATCGGCCTGAACAAAGAGAAGAATATGACAAGTTAAGTTCAACTCTAACTCAAGAACAAAAATTTGTGGTTAGTGAAATACTTGAAGTTGTTTGGTTGCAAAAAGGAAGAGTCTTCTTTTTATATGGATATGGTGGAACTGGAAAGACATTCATTTGGAGAACGATCTCCGCAGCAATACGTTCGGAAGACAATATAGTTCTTAATGTTGCATCAAGTGGAATAACATCACTCTTCTGTCCGACGGACGTACTGCTCATTCAAGATTTGTTATACCGCTTAATATTGATGAGACATTCACGCGTAACATAAAGCTGGGGACACATTTGTCCTAACTATTATTGAAGACAAAGCTTATTATATGAGATGAGACACCAACGATTAACAGATTTAGCTTTGGATAAAAACTTGAGGGATATTGTTAGATCTCTAGATGAAACTATGAGTGATATGTCTTTTGGTGATAAAATCATTGTGCTTGGAAGAGATTTCAGAAAGAGACTCCATGTTATACCCAAAGGAAGTCGAGAGGATATTGTGCACTCAACTATCAATGCTTCATATTTGTGAGATCATTGCAAGGTATTTTATGCATCTTTTATTAAATGATAATATTTTTTTTAAAAATTATTATTGAAAAACTAAATACATCTTATTTGTTTTCAATATTAAGAATTTAAGATTGACGAAGAACATGAGATTACAACGTTCTAATCTCAATACGTCCTCAAATGATGATGATATTGTTAACTTCTCAAGGTGGAATTTGAAAGTTGGTAATGAGAAAATTAGAAATAGGCAAGATGATGTCACTGAGATTGAGATTATGAAAGATAATTTAATTTGTGATGTTGTTGCTCCAATTGCATCTATAATAAAAAATATTTATCCATCCTTGATTGATAATTTAAGGACACATAAATACTTTGAGGATCAAGCAATACTTGCACCTACTCATTGAGATGTGGAGTTTATAAATGATAAGTTTTTATCTGATTTCGGGTAATACTAAAGTATACTTAAGCTCAGACAATATTTGTGTCTCTAAATTTCGAGAAGGAGGTAATGGACAGATGGTTATAGTTGAATTATTAAATTCTGTTAGGTGTTCTGGAATGTCAAATCACCGTCCGATCTTGAAAGAAGGAGTGTCTATAGTGTTACTAAGAAGTATTGATCACAAATCCGATTTGTGCAATGGAACAAGATTGATCGTCACAAAACTTGATAACCACATTCTCTAGACTGAAATAATATCTGGAAGGAATATTGGAAATAAAGTCTTCATTTCAAGAATTACATTGACAAATTTTGATCCTACAATGCCGGTATATTTTATAAGGTGACAATTTCCAATTCTACTGTGTTTTGTCATGAAAATAAATAAAAGTCAAGGGCAATCGCTTTCTACTGTTGGATTGTATCTTCCCAAGTCTGTTTTCACTCATGGTCAACTTTATGTTGCAGTATCCGGAGTTAGTTCGAGTAGAAGATTGAAGATTTTGTCACTTGATTCTAAAGGAAATCCTTCCAAATACACCACAAATGTTGTTTATAGAGAGATTTTCCGCAATTTGTAAGCATTATTTTCTAAACATTTGATCAATAATAGATGTCATGAATTTATAGTTTATTGTCATTGAAATAGAATTATTTATTATTAGCTAACATTTTAAAAAATACAATAAAAATATTGAATAATTAAAATAATAATAGTAACCACATTTATAATACTTAAATTAAAGTAATTAATAACTTTACCATAAATTTTATATACAGTTCCGCGATAATCGCGGGTTTAGCACTAGTATGTTACAATCTAGGGTTTTAGATGAGTACACAGAATATAATGATTGCGCTCCATCAATTACTTGTTGACGAAGGCACACTAATATATATTTTTTCAATAATATTTAATTTGACATAATATTGTTATTCTTTTTATATATTGCAAGCTAACGGAATTAGTAGTTTCTGGGAAAAATAGCATTCTCGTACACACACTGACACATTAACACACAGTTGAGAGGTATATTCTGAAATTGGAAAGGCCAAGACCACTTGCCTTGCCTACTTCACACCTTCTATTCTATCTATCTTCCTTCGGCCCTTTCTTTCTCTCTCCATCTCGTACTTATCCCTCAATTTTCATGCATATCAAAGCGCCAATCCCCTGCTACGCGCTCACCTCTCCCCTCTCCCCTCTCGCAAAAATCCAAAAACACACATTAAAATCCTACTCCAACAACACATGCCCCATTCCCATTGGCCAGCACAATACACCACGTGCAGAAAAACAAGCCTCCACCCAATAATTGATCATTTTCCTAATCCCTCTCCCTGTCTCCTTACTGGCACCATCTCCTTATACTCCTCCCAATCTTCTCAATCTCCTCCACCATCACCGCCGCCGCCCCCACCTTCCCTTGAAATCCAGATATTTCCCATGCCATAGACCCCAAGGAACCGCAAAACGATGTCGTCCCTCCGCCTCTTTTTACTCACTCTGTTAATCTGTTCTGTATCGCTATTGCGAACGAACTGTGATGAATCGTCGTTTTACGAAGTTTTGAAGACCCACGGCCTACCGATGGGGCTACTACCGAAAGGCGTCAGCAATTTCAGCTTGGACAATTCGGGGAAATTTCAGGTTCATTTGGATCGCGCTTGCAATGCAAAGTTTGAGAACGAGATTCACTACGATATGGATGTTTCCGGCACTCTTGGGTACGGCCGAATCGACGGATTATCGGGAATTACGGCGCAGGATTTGTTTTTGTGGTTTCCGGTGATCGAAATTCGGGTGGATGTCCCCAGTTCCGGTTTGATTTACTTCAATGTGAGTGTGGTTTCTAAGCAGTTTTCTCTCTCGTCTTTTGAAATCCCTAGGGATTGTTTGGCTACTCCCCCTCCGGATCTCGAAAAGGGAAAGCAGATAGCGGAGACTGTTTCTAAGGTTGTTAATAATTTCCAATAATTTTGTTGCCAATTTATTCGTTGGTATTTGTTCTGATCCTTGATTATTTATGTTTTAATAGATTGGGTACAATTCTTTGTATTTCGTTGTGAGGAAGAAATGTTTTGTAGAAAATGAGTATTTTGTCCATTTTTGGTTGCAGATGCTAGAACTTAGAATTAGTGTTCTGTTTAGTGCCATTTTTGTATAAGGTGTAAAAGGTCTGTATCTTTTCTTTACTTTAGTCTTTTTTCGCCAAAAGGCCATTTGCTAGTTAGGTACAATACAAGAATGTTAGATGTTGCTTTTGTGTGCTTTTTTTGTATTACTTAACTGTCATTTGCTGCAAGTCAAGATAAAGAAAAGGAAAAATAAACTAAGGAATTTGATGGAGTTGGGTGTTTTTTTTTTGTCCTAATTGAGATATGAGATGGTGGAATTGGTTATGCGTGTGATTGATGTGATCTTTATTCATCAGATAAACTCGGAGAAGCTGCTCAGATATGGGCTTGATCGTGATAATGGCGCTTGGACGGCATTGTAGATAGGAAGATGATGCACATTCGTTCGTACACATTATGGATTTGGAATTCTTGTTTGTACATATCTCTGGCCTAGAAATCGTGTTTCTTTGTACTAGCACGTGTGCTTGCAGTTGCATTTATAGTGATTCAAATCCTCTTCATGATACACTAGAATGAGTTGGAGAAACATATACAAGGGAGAGAGAGGATGATCATCCGGGAGCTGTCATGGGTATGAAATCAGGTGATAAATTTGCACGACTATGTGATTATGAATGAGAAGAAGGATTGTTGAATTGATTCCCTTTTTTGTGGTGCAAGTGTAGATGACTAGTTATACATATTTATATCATTTAAGAATAAAAGGGCCCTCTTCTCTTTTCGATTCTGCATTGTTGGGTAATTATTCTTTTCATTCTTCATGTATCGGGAGCTCACCATTCTTGTTTTACTTTGACTACAGTGAAATGCTACACTTATTACTTTGGGGAGAAGGTAATAATGGAAGCCATATTGGCCCAGTAGAGGAACACTTATTGGATATCTAGATGTGTCTTTTTAGTCGACTAGAGAGAGAGGCAAAAATCATATTAGACTGCAAAATTTCTGGTAGATCGATTCTTGTGACTGTGTTACTAATAATATTTGTTCAAATTTATAGGCATCCCACATGGGCCTCTTAACTAACATTGTTTTAACAAAAGAATAAGCTCTTGATTCGTATATGTCCAGTTATCGTGGTGGATTATATACTTAAGGCTTGCTGTGATTAGGCAAGAGAAGAGCAAGTTACTTTGACGAAATCCTATACTTGTTCTGTTAAGGAAAGTGAATAACAGTTTTTCTTGATGGTGAACCGCTCTTATACATAGATAGATGGACGACACTTTGCAAAGTTGTTGATAGAATGATTTTTATTTACAACATTGCACTTGGGAAAGGATATTGTGTCCAGAAATTATAGAATCTAGAGGCTGTTGGAGATGTGGTTGGTAATCTTATATGTGTGAGATAGTGTAATGTGAGACGAATCTAAATTAGACGGATATCACACACTTTTTTTTTTAGACTAACTGATGAATTAGATCAGTTTCACAGAAGAGTGTGTATATTAGTTTTATGTCTTTGTTTGGTCGAGGCAATACAGGCTGGATTCCCAGTTTCTGTCGTTACTTTCTGAGTTTACTGCAGGGATGGCAGGACCTGCAGAACTGGTATAGATATGCACCATTGTTTTAGCTTGCAATATTCACCGCACCTTTGTGCAAGAGATAAATTTTGTTAGTTCGATTTAGGTGGTAAGTGAAGGCAGAATTAATGTTTACAGCTTTCGAAAAGAATTGATTTTGGAAACTGGTAGCTAAGCGGAGTGTTGTGTAAGTATTGTCTTGTGTACTTGATGTTCATTTTCACGTATGATGATACTGTGATCCCACTTCTGGTAACTTGAACATTCCATTACGTGATTCCAAACTTAATTGGATTCATCTCTCGATGTGTGTGGTTATATGCAGATATTCAAAATAGCTTGTTAGATTTATAAAGGTGTTCGACAATTCTGTTTTTCTAAAACGTATTTCATTTGCTCCAAACCTAAGAAAAGGGGACACTATTTTTTATTGACTAACTTCTTATTTCCACAATTTTTATTCTATTTTATATTTGTATCACATAATTATCCTTACTCATCTTATCCCAACATTTCTATACCTTATTAAAAAGAAAAAATGTAAGATCTAAAGCTTGAATAATGTCTGGTAATGTGATAAAAAGACCCTTAAACATAAACAGGGATTTCCTATTAAAATTGATTACTTAAATATTTTTATATTTTGTTATTATATTCGCGGTGTACATTTAAATTTGTACACTCCGTGCAAATATGATCATTTCCAAAGTTCAATAATGTTTATTTAGGTTTGGCCGATAAGGTTTCTCCTGTAATTTCCAAGTATCGAAACTTAAATAAACTTAGATAAATGTTGTGTTAAATTTGTTATGAGTATATAGACTAAAGGTTGGATATTATTTTTTAAGTTATAAGAGTGATTACTTTAATTAAACAAAGCACCAAAAAAGGCGCCAAATTGCAAATAATTTGGGATTTGTTGTTATGTGATCTAATTATTTCTCCCTGCTCCGTCTCCACCCTTCCAACCAAACGAGGAAAAAAAAAGAAGGGATATTCTTAGAAATGTACGAGTGGGTATAGGGAGTACCTCCAAAATTAGAGGTCACGATTTTTATGCTACGTCTTTTCGATTAAGTTTATCACACGTGATTTGTCAATCGTGATTACTTATCTTGTGTGATTTACGTGTTATTTATTGAATTTATTCTGCGTATAAAGATTTGTGAATTTCTTTGTTATAGAAAGAGAGAGAAGTTACCCTACCCAGTTGAGTTTGTTAAAAAGAAATACGAATGAAATAATAATTCATTATTTTTCACAAAGTTTTCTATGAACAATATAACTGTTCCTTAAAAAAAATTATATTTATCGATACCATTAGATTTATAAACTACAATCACAATATAAAATATTATAGTATTATCTTTTGACATACGGTATTATTTTTTCATCTCTTCATCGTTCGATAAATTTTATAGTGGGAACATGGAATTTCCCAAGTCATATATATATATATATATATGTTGCGTTGGCATATTAATGGGGATAAGAATATATTTGGCTAGTTGGGTGATATAAGGTTAAGTAATATTATGGATTGATATGAGGGTCTGTATAAGTAAAGTTAATAATTAGATTAGGAAATGTAAGTACTAATAAGGTATAAGGCATAATTATTGGGATTTTCGAGGAAGGATCATGTATTTGAAAATTAACGTAGGAATTTGATCATTTGAAAATTGTATGTGAATTCGGGGTATGGAATAGGTTTTAAGAAAATTAATTGGGATTTATGTAATTTTAATTCAAGGAATTATTAATTTCTATCATATTCTAAGTAGCTTTAATAATTTATACTAGGTGATCGTAATCGCTTTCACATCTATTTCATCTACACTATATTTATCAAGATGAAGTTTTATTTGTTTTAATTCCTACAATGGTTAATAGCGATTCAATGCAATTTTTTTTAGAGTGAATACCGGAAGTTTGTTAGTTGCTTTATCTGTCCAATTTTTTGACATAATCGTTCTAAATACACCCAACAAATTTTTAAAATTAAATGCTTATCTTTTAAATTCATGGAGACACATCTAATTGAGAAGGAGTGCACCCTGTTGTAACAAAAATGACCTGACCTATAGATTTTGCGTTCTCCTATAAAATCTTTTTTGAAGCGGTAATGGTAAGTTGGGAAGCCTTGTACCAAGGTGACCACCCTTCAGTTTCCTCCTGTTTCTGGCTCTCTCTTAATAGTTTTTTTTTTTCTTTTCTCCCCAAGAATGTTTGGTATTTCTTTTCTACTCGACGATTCGATAAACTTTAGAAAGATGTAGAAGAAACATTTAAAATGAAAATGACCAAAACACTGATGCTTTACTAAGTGTATACATACAATTGAAACATACCTCCTACACTACGAGAAAATTGACCTTTAGTGACAATAATTAACCTTGTCATGTCCTCTCATTATTGTTTTTCTAGTTAAAAGTCTTTAATGACAGAAAACAATTTTTAATGACAGGATCCTGTCATTAAAAATTATTTTTTGTTATTAAAATTTTTTAACTAGAAAAACAACAAGATTTTTTACTGTTACTGAAGACCATTTTTCTCGTAGTGCCATCACTACTGAGTTACTGCTATAGTGGAACTAAAGTTATAACTCAATATCAACTTTTTCTCTCCAAAACTCAAATTGGGAGGGATTATCGCACACTTGAGAGTGACAAAACCTAAGATGTTCGGGAAGTCTATATAATTGTTCTATATTTCCTTGAAGTTTCATATATTTTTCAACTGTGCATATCATTTAAAAATAGGTTTCTCCTATAATTTCCCAAGGTTCGAAAATTAAATAAACTTGTGTTAAATTTGTTATGATTATAGACTAAAGAGTGGATATTATTTTTTAAATTATAAAAGTGATTACTTTAATTAAACAAAACACCAAAAATGGTGCCAAATTGCAAATAATTTGGGCTTTGTTGTTATGTGATCTAATTATTTCTCCCATCATGCTGTGTCTCCGTCCCTCCCAACCAAACAAGGGAAAAAAAAAAAAAAAAAAAAGAATATTCTTAGAAATGTACGAGTACTGGGTATAGGGAGTACCTCCAAAATTAGAGGTCACGATTTTTATGCTACGTCTTTTCGATTAAGTTCATCACATGTGATTTGTCAAACGTGATTACTTATCTTGTGAGTTTTACATGTTATTTATAGAATTTATTAGTGTAAGAAGACTAAGAAGATTTGTGAATTTCTTTGTTATAGAAAGAGAGAGAGAATAGTTGCACACTTGAGTTTGTTAAAAGAAATATGACTGAAATAATAATTAATTATTTTTCACAAAGTCTTATATAAACAATATATTTATTGATTCGATTAGGTTTATAAACTAAAATTACAATATAATATAACACTACAAAAAAAACACTGTTTAGCGACGGGATTTGTGACGGAAAATCCGTCGCAAACAGTGTTTTGCGACGAATTTTGCAACGGACAAGCGTCCACTGTTAAAACACTCATAGCTAATTTTTGCGACGTAATTTTGCCATCCGTCGCAAATTAATGACGGATAGAGTCGTCGCAAAATAGCCGGGTCAGACCCGACCGGGTCGCTCAACATTTGCGACGGACAAAGATCCGTCGCAAATTATTCGGGTCAGACCCCGATCGGGTCAACAATATTTGCGACGGAAATAGTCCGTCGCAAATTTTTTTTTATCCGATTATCATTTGCGACGGAATATGGCCGTCGCAAATACCGAACCTGTACAAAAAAAAAGGTGGCTCGTGTGGTTCGAGCCCGGGTACCCGGGGCGGGCGGGGCAGGGCGGGCGCGGACCACTGGGCCACCGGCCCATAGCTTATTATAGACAGTCCACCTTCTATATTACCCTTATTAGGCCTTGACCAATTAATCCAAGTTTGCGCCCAAAGGGAATCGAACACGCGACCTCTTGTGCATGAGAAGGAGGTGCGCGCCGCTAGGCCATTTGCTTCTTTCGTTCATTTTTTACGCAATTTATTGTATATACATTCAAATTAAGTAATTTTTTTTTATAATTCACCAAATTAATTTCTTTTCGTATCTAACTTGTTTATAAAAAATTTTTGCCCAACCATTTATTTTATTTTGTAAAATTATTTATTTCGACAATGCGTAATTTTATAATTCGTTCATTTGTACACAATTAATTGTATATGTATCTAAATTGACTCATTTTTTTTTTCATAATTCACCAAATTAATTCATTTTCGTTTCTCACTTGTTTTTATAAATGTTGTGGCCGTTTAATTTTTATTATTTTGGTAAAATTATTTATTTAGACTTCCGCTTAAATTTATAATTTGTTCATTTGTACGCAATTAATTGTATATGTATCCAAATTGACTCATTTTTTTTCCATAATTCACCAAATTAATTCATTTTCGTTTCTCACTTGTTTTTATAAATATTGTGGCCATTTTATTTTTTATTTCAACTCCCGCTTAAATTTATAATTTGTTCATTTGTACACAATTAATTGTATATGTATCCAAATTGACTGGTTTTTTTCCATAATTCACCAAATTAATTCCTTTCCGTTTCTCACTTGTTTTTATAAATATTGTGGCCATTTTATTTTTTATTTCGACTCCCGCTTAAATTTATAATTCGTTCATTCGTACGCAATTAATTGTATATGTATCCAAATTGACTCGTTTTTTTTCCATAATTCACCAAATTAATTCATTTCCGTTTCTCACTTGTTTTTTATAAGTATTGTACCCAAAATAAACATGACGAACTTTTCATTTCTAACTTGCCTTCAGTTTTGATGTTCAACATTTGAGCATTGAATGACAACTGCGTCTCAGTCTCACAACCAGGAAAGAGCTTTTAATCAACAGTTTTAAGCATATCAAAAAACTTCTTTGACTGATGATTTGGTTCCTCCTCCATAGGTGTTTCATTGAATTGTGGTTGACCACCCAAAACAGATTCTGCAATCATCATCCGATATCTATCAGGTTCATCCTCTATTTGTGGTTCAAATTGAGTATACAGAACATAACTCGAACCACCAACATCAGAACTTCCACCATCGCTCCACCCAGTATAAAAGTATTCTACAGTTTCAATGTCAACATTCCACCGTTTTTCACCGTGACTGGTCCAGTTGTAATAACGGGGAACAATACCGAAAATCACAAGATGAGTTCTAACCTCATCAACACTCAAGAATCTCAGGTTACTTAAGACAGTAGCTCGTCAGTGGACTTGAAGGTCTGCTGAGAGTTACTTGGAGAAAGCCTACTGAGATAATACCTCCACTGAAAGCACAAGACTTTCAGTTGAACTACTATCTAATTAGCTTTCAGATGCGGATTAGTGAGCCCTTAGAAAACTCGTTTTACTTTGATAAACTTTGAGATGAACACACACTTAGGAAATAGCAGAATGCAAGAACACAAGGTATAAAGTGGTTCAGAGATGAATCTCCTACGTCCACTGTCCTGATCAAACAGGAGAATTCCTTTCACTTGGAATTCCTTGTGTTATAGTGCCAAGGTGCACTGATCAACTAATCCTCTCTTAGGATGATTGATCACTAGGAAATTCCAGGTCCTAGTTCCCAAAACAAACCAGCTTTCAGACTGATACAACAATCAGCTTACTAACACCACTTAACACTAGCTCTCAACCTAAACACTGAGTAGGGTTTTGAGTAGGGTTTTGGTTCCAACTATTTTGAGATAATCCTTACAAGTTTAGCTCAAGGCTTAGGATTGGATTATCTCTTTCTAAGATTTGGATATAGCTTTAAGCTTGGTTACAGAAGGTTTGTTAGGCTCTCTACAAAAGTGAAACACTTGGGAAACAATGATAATTTCGAGTGCTTCTTAGTTGTTATGAATGTAGAGATAGCTTTGATCTTGTGAGTTTCCCGTGCTTGGAAATGTGCACGTCCTTCTGTATTTATAGGATTCCTTGAAAATCTTCCCGTTGGATTTGAATCTTCTCAAGTAAGTCTTCTTGTATCTGATTGGCTCAAACGGCTCTATTTGAAGCTTTAAGTCTTGTCAAGAAACGGCTGCAAAAACCATGCTTGTTCACCAGCTTTCTGTAGATTGCTAGGTGAAGGACTTTTGGTACTTGTCAGGCTGGGGCAGGTCGGCTGTCAGTAAGTACACTGACGTGTCATCTTCTCATTGGACCTTAAGTCTGCGTGCCCAGATTCTTGTCTTGCTTTAAGGTGGAACTCTTCTGAGAGAACCTTCTTATTCCTTCATTTATTGTAAGCTTCACTGAAATTCATTTTGCCTTGTTCCAACTAGATTAACTAACAGCTTTGAATGTGTTTTAGCATTAACAGTACTTTGTTAGTTCTTTATCAGTGGACCTTTGTCCTCTCCTGATAGTTTAGTCTTAGTGAGAATGCACTTAGAAAACATTCAAGACTTAGACTTCTTTCTCAGATCACTTAGTCTTCAGCGGACTTTTACTTTCAGTGGACTTCATCTTCAGCAGACTTCATACTAAAATACACTCTAGTTTTTACTAACTGCACTCCAGTTCTTAACACTTTGAACTGTTTAACTAAACATTAACTCTACTGAATAATTTACTTACAAAACAACTTAGGAGGGACATGTTGGCATCTAATCAAAACATAAGTCTTATACATTTTCCCAACAATTTCCCCCTTTTTGATTATGCCGGAACCTATCTTATTACATATCTTCTTTCAGATGAGGTTCTTCAGATGACATTCAAAGTTCACAGGTTTTGTAAGTAAAACATTCAAGTACATAAGCCTAAATGATAATGAGATATTATCTTGGGCAAAACATCAGTAGAGTTCATTTCATTGAAAAATGATGAAGTACAAATTACATGAAGTCAACTCTCAAAAGTTTTAAACACACCTGGGACTTATAAACAAATGCCCAGCAAAAGATACAACCTTCTCAGATGGACTCGAAAATAGGTTCAAGTCCATATTGCTTGAAAACTCTAATCTTCAGCTCATTCTTCCTCTCCATTATCTCATTCGAATGTCCTCTGAGTCCAAGATGCTCGCATAAGGATGTCCACTCTTCAGTGATCCTTTCTCTATCAACAGCACCTGTTGCATCTTGAGGAGGCCAGTAGGTGATTGGCTCAGGGGCCTTCAGAGCTTGATCAGGGAAGGCATCATTCCAAGCATCACTGATCTCGGGATAGAGTTTGGGATAGGCATCAAACAACCATGAGTTGAAGACTTCTTGTGCATTGTCCCTTCCTAACTCTCCACTGACATAAAATGAATACACAAAGTCCCTTTTAACAGTCTCCCAAGCATCATTGAGCTTCTTAGGAACCCAGGCATCATGGTGAGGAAATCTGTTCTGAGATGGTGTGATCTTGTCTTTCTTCAGCTTGGCAGCCCACTTTAGATAACCACTCCTGAATTTCTTAGAAGTAGTTTTGTCAAAAGTGGCTAGCCTCTCCTTTCTTTTTCTCTCTGCTAGCTCTGCAATGGTCTCTATCTTATCAACCACCTTATCTCTCCTCTCCTGCTGCTGGGCTGTTAGCTTCCTTGCTCTTTCATTCATACCTCCAGCCTCTTTAATTAGCTCAGCGAGCTCTGTGACTTTTGTAGGTGCAGACTTGGGAGGTTCAGAAGATAAGGGTTCAGGGTTGAGAATAGGAAGTACCTGAACTTCATCAGTAGAGGTTGTGGACTTAGCTGCCAACCTCCCTGAGGTTCTTGTCTTTTTGGCAACCTCTGCTGAGAGGGCTTCAGATGCCTTCCTCTTTGTAGATTCCCCCTTCTTCGCAGCTCTCTCTTCCTTCTCTTTTAAATGCTCCTCCTTGAACTTTGAAAGGTCAGCTGAGGAGGTCTCCTTGCCTTTCTTGGATCCTGCTAACTGCTGAGCTTCAGCTTCAACTCTCTTCAAGGTGCTCTTCACCTGTTGGCCTTTTTCGAAGTCCGGGGTTTCAAGGATAATGTTCATTTTATTCTTGGGATCAGCCTTCATGTCCTTCGCACTTATCCTCTTTTCCCCCTTTCCGACATTAATCATACATTCAGCTACTGTGATGTTGAGCTTCAGTTGATCATGTGCCAATGCCTTCAGCTCAGTTGAGCAGTGATCTACCTCATCTTCAAGTCTTTCCAAAGTAGCCCCAGCAGTCTGCCCAAATTGAACAAACTGCGCAAGCTTTTCATTGATCAGCACATCAGTTTTCTCTTGAGTTGGGAAATCTTCAGCTGCTTTCTTAAGTACCTCTCCCAGTTTGACTCCTAGCTCAGCATGCTTGGCCTCGAATTCAGACATCTTAGAGTTCCATAACCCTTCAACCTTTCCAAGAAGGTCAGTTGAGAAGGTCTCCACTGATGACTTCAGGTTGATGGATACGTTCTCTACTGAGTCTTTGAGAAATTTGGTTCTGGCCTCTTCTTCAGTCTCCTCCAGCTTCTTCAGGGCTTCAATGACTAACACACTTTGTCCCTCAACTACATCAATCACCATCTGCTGAGAGTCTTCAACTTTAAGTGTGAGATTCTGAAGTGATGTAGTTGTGGACTCCATGAGTTCATCAATGTGGTCTGAGAGAATAACCATCTCATCCACCTCCTCTTGTACAATCTCCTGGACCTCCCTGAGCTGAGTTTGAAGAGTTGGAAGGCTTTCTTCTTTGATAGAGTGAACAATGTCACTCAGTGGAGTTAGGTTGACCTCAGCTGAGGGGACTTCAATGGTTTGAGTACCTGCATTGCAAGAAGTGCTAGTTTTAACTCCCCCAACCTCACAACCTAGACCTCCTGAAGCTTCTATCTCCATGGGGACTCCCTCCTCCTCACTCTTCTTACTTTCTTCCTCACTTTTCTTTTCAACTGCTATTTTTTCAGCTAATTCACCCTTTACAGGGATGATTGCTCTAATCTCTCCACTCCTCACAGCAGTGATTTCCACCTCCTTTTCTTTTTCACTCTCTTTTTCAACTCCTTCAGTACCAGACACCTCAGTTGACTCTAAAGCCATCACTGAGGGCTGTTGTGGGAGAGCTTCAGTAGACACCTCTACTGACCCCTCATGTGGCAAGTTTTGAGCCTCAGTATCCCTTGCCTCGGATACATCCTTGGCTACCTCACCATCACCTTGCCTTAGTGAGGTACCTCCTTCTTGGACAGTTTCTTTCTCCTTCTCTTCCTCCCTTTCTTTTTCACCTTCTACTTCAGCTATCACCTCAGTTGACTTCTCAATCTTACCACCATCATCCTTCTCCACCTTATCTCCCTTCTTAGCCTCAGCAATCTTTTCCATCACTAGACTCTAAAAAATCTTCTCATCACAGAGAAGTCTAGATTTGGTCATCCCAGCAAATTGCATCACCTCCATCTCCTCCTTTTTCCAGTCATCAGCATTGCTGCCTCTGACAGCCAGCAAAATCTCACCCAGTCTTCTATCTTTGAGCTGGACAAGGAGTCTCAGTCTCAAGAATAATGCTTTCAGGGTGGGGTATTCTTCAAGCTCAGGGTACTTAGACTCTAAAGAGTATGCTACCTCATCCTTGAGAGTATCAAGGAAAGAATACTCTTCTTCATCGTCTGAAGAAAGGGAAGGGGTAGGGGATCTGCTCTCTGTTGGCTCTTCTGGGATAGACTCCAGTTGAGTTGAATAAATTTCAGGAGGGTTTGGTTCAGATGAGGTTTGAGGTTGGGTTTCAGGTGAGGTTGGGTTTTGGTCAGTGGGGGTTGATGATGTGGGTTCAGATGGGGTTGAGGGAATGGGTTCAGTAGGGTTGGAGATGGGTTCAGTGGTGGTTGTTTGGGATCCACTTACTGGCTTTTGAGAGCCATCAGTGGGGGGTTTTGGGTAGTGAGGAGATGCGTTTGGTTTTGGCAGTAGGGGTGCGAGGTTTAGTGGTTTTAGGTTTGACGGGGGTGGGTGCAGGAACATCTGAGTCAGACTCAGTTGAGATTAAGTTAGGGGAGGAGTCAGGGTTACCTGATGAAGATTCATCAGTAGAGTCTGTGACTCTGACTTTCTTTGAGGCACTCTCCTGCTCTGCCTCAGAGGACCTCCTGCTTTCCTTCTTAGAGGCTTTCACTGTCTCGGCCTCCTTGTGCTGGGCCATCTTGTCACTTAACTTGACCAGCCTCCTCTTGAGCTTGGTCTTCTTCCCTTCAGTAGGGTTGGCCTCATCTTCCTCAACTGCCTCTGGGCTTTCCTCAGCAGGCTTGAGCATTCTTGTTTTCAGCGTTTTTCCAGCCTTGAATAAGGTCTTCAAGTTACTCCATTTCCTCTCCTTTAACCAGTCTACTCCCACATCCACATTCTCAATTAAGTAAGAGATTTTAGTGGCAAAATTCAGCTTACTTGCCAACTGGGGAGTTTTGTCAGCCTGGAATTTTGAGTGTTCCCTGTTCAAGGTTCTTAAAAAGAACTGCTGCCAATTGTATGGCTTCTCCTTGCTCTCAATAATTGCCTTCATCAACCTGAGCTTCGGCTTGCTCACTTGCTCAGTACTTCCTTGGTTTCCCAAGATACATTTACCAACAATCTCGCAGAGGACATTGTATGCTGGTAATAGTAGGCTTCTGTTCATCGTGGGACTGTATTTCCCCTTCTTCTCCATGATGGTGTAGACCCATTCCTCCTCCTTATCCAAGATACAAGTGTTTTGATTTGGGCCTTCAGATGGGAGTTCAAATAACTCCTTCAGATCATCTCCACTTATCCTAATCTCCTTCCTTATCTTCTGGTGCTCAACAACCTCCATATCATCTCTCATCACCTTTTTCTTTCTTTGTACAAATAGACACGATTTGATTTTTGAGTCTGAGTTGGAGATGTTGTAGAAAAATTCAAGAACTTGCCTATCATAACAGTACTCTGGATGTACTGATAGAAATTTTTCTAAGCCAGCGGCTTTGACCATTTCCAAAGCCTCTTTAATGTGAGAGAACTCTGGTTTTGATTCAATTTCTGGGTTGTTGAAAAGGATTATTGGTTCATACCAGAAATTTTCTTTGTTGTTCAGAAACCCTAGGTTAATTTTGGTCATGGTTGGAAGTGGGATTTGAGAAAATTTGCAGAAAAAGATTGAAGAGATAGTAAGTGTTTGCTTGGAAGTGTATTCGAAAAGGTTTACAAGCGGACGTTTTGGGTTTTTATATGAGTGAGGAACGGTGAGATTGAACAAAGAAATCAACGTCTGAGATTGATCATGTTTGAGATTGTGGGTAGTTGCAAGGTTTAGTGGGGAAATTTTAAGAAATCTTGACGGTTAGAAAAGAACCGCCTAAATGAATGGTATGGATTGAGAGGGTTGGTAGTCGGAAGGTCATATCATCCGGCTTTTAGGGCGCGTGAGATAGGTAATTGAAAAAGCATATCTGACTTGTACCACGCGCATTAAATGCTTGCCATACCAAAATCTCTTCGGAACAGTGGAAAGAGATTTAATTTTCCAGAAAGCACTCATTAGTAAGTTTTTGAAACCAATTAAATATATAAAAACTAAGAGGCTTTAGATTTGAAAATAACATAAGTATAGACTTGACCCCCACTGAGGTTCGACCTCGTCTGATATTCAAACCTCTTCTGAGATGAGGAGCTTCTTCTGAGAAAGATCCTCTTCTGAATATGAACCTCCACTGAGTTGAAGGTAACTCTACTGAGATTAAATCCTTTCTTTACTCTCCTGGATCTAGGAGTCCAAGCTCCACTGACAACTCTTGAAACCTTGCTTCAGCCAAAGGTTTTGTGAAGATATCTGCCTTCTGCTTGTCAGTGTGGATTTTGAGCATTTTGATGTCCTTCTTCTCCACATGATCTCTGATGAAATGATGCCTTATGTCCACATGTTTGCATCTTGTGTGGAGAACTGGATTTTCTGAAATAGCAATTGCACTATTGTTGTCACAGAAAATAGGGACTTCATTGGCAAAGATGTTGTAATCTCTCAGTTGTTGTCTTAGCCAAAGAATTTGGGCACAACAACTTCCAGCTGCCATATACTCAGCTTCAGTAGTGCTTGTGGCTACTGAGTTTTGTTTCTTGGAGAACCAAGAAATTAGCTTACTTCCCAAGAATTGACAAGTGCCTGAGGTTGATTTCCTGTCAATTCTACATCCTCCATAATCAGCATCTGAGTATCCTGTGAGTTCCAGATTGTCATATGAGGGATACCACAATCCCATATTCACAGTACCCTTAAGATATTTGAGAATCCTCTTAGCAGCTTCCAGATGACTTTTCTTGGGGTTGGCTTGATATCTTGCACAAATCCCAACTGCAAAAGTGATATCAGGCCTGCTTGCTGTGAGATACAGTAGAGATCTAATGATGGCTCTGTAATGAGTTTGGTCTACTGATTCTCCATTCTCATCTGGTTCCATCTTGGTGTTGGTGTTGAGTGGAACTCTTGCAACTTTGCTGGTCTGGCATCCAAACTTGTTGATCAGCTCCCTTGTGTATTTGGCTTGATTGATGAAGATTCCTTCAGGGGACTGCTTAACTTGAAGTCCTAGGAAGAAATTCATTTCTCCCATCATAGCCATCTCAAATTTTCCCTTCATCAGTTGAGAAAACTTCTCACAGAGGACCTGGTTAGGACAACCAAAGATGATATCATCCACATAAATTTGAACCAGCAATGTGTCCTCTCCTTTTGTGATTCTGAAAAGTGTTCTATCAACTCTCCCTTTGATAAAACCATGATCCAAAAGGAATTGTGACAAAGTATCATACCAAGCTCTTGGAGCCTGTTTCAGTCCATATAGAGCTTTCCTCAGTCTATATACTTTGTGACTTTCTTCAAAACCTGGGGGTTGCTCCACATAGACTTCTTCATTGAGTACTCCATTTAAGAAGACACTTTTAACATCCATCTGGTACACCTTGAATTTCTTGTGAGCAGCATATGCAAGAAATAACCTTATTGCCTCCAATCTGGCTACTGGAGCAAATGTTTCATCATAGTCAAATCCTTCAACTTGTGAATAGCCCTTTGCAACTAGCCTGGCCTTGTTTCTGACTATGATATCATTCTTATCCTTCTTGTTCTTGAATACCCACTTGGTTCCTATCACATTGCAGTGATATGGTCTGTCCACCAACTCCCAAACTTGATTCCTTGTGAACTGGTTGAGCTCTTCTTGCATGGCAATAATCCAGTTGGAATCTTGAAGTGCTTCTGCTATGGAACTTGGTTCCTGGTTTGATAAGAAACAACAAAACAAAGCACTTTCTCCATGAAAACTTCTAGTTTTGACTCCTGAGGAAGGATCACCTAGGATTTGCTCAACAGGGTGATCTGAGAGCCAAGTCCTCCTAGGCTGATGCCCTTCAGTAGAGTTTAACTCTTCTGAAGTTGAGTCACTAGATATTGGAATGAAATCGAATTCAGGAAATAAGACAGAGGGTTGAAGTCCTGAGTCATCATTCAAGGTATTTTCATTCTCAATGGTAATTTCATTGGTTCCCCCTTGAATGATGGGTTCAGTGAATGTCTCAGCTGTGACCACATCTTCATTGACATTGGTTACCTCTTGAACTGGGATAGTGTTCATCAGTTCAGTTACATCTTCAGGAGAGCTCTCAGGTGAGTTTTGAGGAGTGGTCTGATTTAGAGTGTCCTCTTTGAATTGTTGATCATTGAGGTTGTCCCAGGTTGGGATGAATGTATCAACACAATTCTCAGGATATCCTTTTGATTTGATACTCAGTCTAGTTAGCCTTTTGCTTATCACATCCTCATTCTCCTTACTTCTGGACTCAAAAGTAGATTCATCAAATACCACATGAGGTGTTTCTTCCACAACAAGAGTTCTACAGTTGTAAACTCTGAAAGCTCTACTGATTTGGGAATATCCTAAGAAAATTCCTTCATCAGCTTTGCTATCAAAAGCTTTCAGTTGAGTTTTCCCATTGTTGTGAATGAAACACTTGCAACCAAAAATATGAAAGTAAGATACCTGTGGCTTTTTGCCATTCCATAACTCATATGGAGTTTTTCCTTGATGTTTGGTTACCATGGATCTGTTTTGAGTGTGGCAGGCAGTATTAATAGCTTCAGCCCAAAATCTTTTAGGAACCTGAGCTTCAGCTAACATTGTCCTTGCTGCCTCCTTGAGAGTCCTATTTCTTCTTTCAGCTACTCCATTTTGTTGTGGAGTTCTTGCAGCTGATGTCTCATGAGAAATACCTAATTTTTTTAATAATCAGATATAATAGAATTTATGAATTCAGTGCCCTTATCTGATCTTATCTTTACAATGTTTAGGCTCTTTTCATTGCTAACTTTCTTCAGGAGCTCTGGCAGTCTCAGTTGAGTCTCCTTTTTGCTTGCAAGGAATATCACCCATGTGTACCTGGAGAAGTCATCTACAACAACAAGTGTATATTTTCTCCCATTGATACTTACAGGGTTACTGGACCAAAAAGATCCATATGTAACAGTTGAAGTACTCTGTCAGTAGAGGTTGCTACTTTGCTTTTGAAAGATGCCTTTACTTGATTTCCCTCCTGACAGGCTTTACAGATATGTTCCTTATTGTATACTTCATTTGGCATTCCTTCTACCAGTCCATGTCTTGCTATCCTGTTCATCATCTTGAAGTTCAGATGACTTAGCCTTTTATGCCATAACCAATTAGTGTCAGTTGAGCTCTTAGCAATAAGACATGCATTTGGTGTGCAAGACTTCCAATCTGCAAGATAGACATTTCCCTTTCTTGACCCAGTTAGTAATACCTGTTGTGAAGATACATTCTTAACAAAACACAGGTTACATGAAAATTCAACACTGTATCCCTTATCACGGAATTGACTTATGGACATAAGATTATGCTTAAGTCCACTGACAAAGCATACATTGCTTACCCTTACAGAGCCAATGATTAAAGTACCATAACCTTTAGTGGCTCCTTGTGAGTTGTCACCAAAGGTGACTTGTGGACCTTCTTTCTCAACAAATTCTGTCAGGAGATCTTTGTTGCCAGTCATGTGCCTAGAACATCCACTGTCCAAGTACCAGACTGATGATTTAAGAGCTTCTCCTTTGTTGAGGTCCACTGAGCCCTGCAATCACAGATCAAGCTTTAGGTACCCATTTAGTGTTGGGTCCTACAAGGTTAGCTGTACCTTTCGGAATCCAAATTTGCCTCACAGTTCTAATCACTTTAGATTGGCTAATTTGTCTTCCATAAACATCTACATAGATTGTTATCTCCCTAGGTGCCTTGGGAGTAAACTTTATATGGGTGTCAGCCTTTGAAGGAACAAGAACCTTCTTCATATTCTTTCTTTTTGGCTTGGGTGCACCTGGTCTTGGTTTTTGTTGATAAATGTATGAAGGACCTTTTCCTTTAGGCACAAAAGGACTAGGTCTTCCATATGAGTCATTCCTTGAGGTCTGCTCATGCCTGGGTGTTCTCAGCTGAGGTTGCTTCATCTGTGAAGACCTCGGCTGATAGTACCTCTGCTGAGATCTAGTTTGATAAGTCACCTGAGCCTTTCCATTTGGTTTTGGCTTAGATTGACTTTTATTTTGAATGATCTCAGCTGGTCTTTTTCCTTTATCCACAGTCTGTGGTTGAAATGTCACAGACTTGACAAAAACTCTCTTTGTGCCACTTGAAGAAGCAACACTCAGAGGACCTTCTGAAGGTTTTGGAATAAAGCCTATCCCACACTTGTTATTAGGATTGGTTTGAAAATTTTGGATCTCCTCTATGGCAAGAGAGGGTTTGTTTAGAGCATCAATCCTTTTTAACAAGGTCTCTTCAGATTTTTGTAAGACATCAATTTTCAGGAGAGAATCCTTTATTTGGCTTACCAATTTTAAGGTCTCTTCAGTTAACTTTGTCTTAGATTCATTGAGATCTTTTATCAGTTGATCTCTACCATTTTCTTGACTTCTGAGGGTTTCCACCTCTTTTGTCAGTTCAATGGTAGATTTGGCTGAGTTCAGATCTGCTTGATTCCCAGACTCTATTAACTTGGAGTTTTCACTCAAGAGTTGTTTGTTCTCATCTTGAAGACAGAGACTTGCTTCTTGCAACCTTGAGAAATCAATCATCAATTGTTCCAAAGCGGACTGAAGATTGAGTTCCTCAGTTGACTCTGAGCTTAGCTCAGGTGTGTGTTCTAGAGAAATGGATGATTTAGATTGTACCTCTGGTTCTTCTCTTGCCATGAGGCACATGTCATCTTCACTGCTATCAGAGAATAGTTCATCAGGTGACTCCAGATTTTCATCAACATCCCCAGCCATCATGGCTTTCCTTTCTCCATATCTTCTGTCTCTTTTGGCTTGCCTTTCCTTTCTTTCTTTAGTGCTCAGTTGAGGACAGTCATATTGAAAGTGCCCAATCTTCTTGCACTGAAAACACCTGTTGGCATCATCATTCTTTTCCTCAGTGGACTCTCTGGTCTTTGATGATGATCCTTCAGCCTTGGTGTAATTCTTGTATTCCTTCTTCTTCTCCAGCTCAGATGAGCTTTTCTCTCCTTCTCTGGTGGTCTTTTGTGGGTAACTTCTACCTTCCCTGTTATCCCTGTAAAATCTTTTATACTTGCCAAAGCGGTTGTTAAGTTGTTCAAACCTTCTAGCCATCAGGCTGAGTTCCTCCTGCATCTCAGCCTTGCTTTGTGACTTGCTTGCCTTTGTACTCTTCTGAGGCTTTGGGGATTTTGGCTCAGACTCCTTGGCTTTGAAGACTACTCCCTTCTCAGCTGAGGTCTCATCAGGAGCCCTTTTCCTGTTCAGATCAAACTCATAAGCCTTGAGTTCAGAGAATACCTGTTGCATAGACATGCTGGATAGATCCTTGGTATTCTGCATCATCACAGAGTACACATCCCATCTTGAGGTTAGACCTCTCAGGATCTTTAAGGCAACCTCCCTCTTGGTATAGACTTTACCCAGAGAATTTATCTCATTCATGATGTCTGTGAACCTCCCATCAAGCTGGTCTATGGTCTCAGTGGACTCCATGGTGAACTGCTCATACTTTTGAACAGCTACTGAGAGCTTGTTCTCCTTTATCTTGTCAGTTCCTTCATACATGAGAGCTAGAGTGTCCCATAGTTCCTTTGCAGTCTTGCAGTAGATCACTCTTCCCATTACAGAATCTGGAATAGTGGTGTAGAGAATGTTCATGGCTATGAAGTTGAGGTTGTTTCTCCTCCTCTCATCTGCAGTGAAGTTATCTTCATCTTTGGGCCATTCTTCTCTAGGATCTGCAATAGTTTCAGCTGTAGTTCTAGGGTTAGGTGTCATAAACACAAATGGACCTTTAGTAATAACCCTTAACATTTCATCATGCACACAGGCAAGATGAGCTCTCATTCTGATCTTTCAGAAGTCATAGTTTTCCACTGAGAATTGTGGGAGCTTGTGATGAGACATATGGTTCAAGGGATTAACTCCCATGTTGTTCTCTGCTGGTGGTGCTACCCTGGCTGCATTGTCAGCCATAGTATAACAACAAGTTTATCAAAAGATCAATTTAGGTGACCTTAAAAAAATACCTTTAAGCACAAGGTATACTTAGAACAATGGTCTTTTGAACCACAGCTCTGATACCAATTGATGGTCCCGAAACGAGTAAACAGGTGTATGGGGGGGGGGAATACACCTGTGATTACAAATTAAAACTTCTTGTAAAACTTATCAGGTTACTTAAGACAGTAGCTCGTCAGTGGACTTGAAGGTCTGCTGAGAGTTACTTGGAGAAAGCCTACTGAGATAATACCTCCACTGAAAGCACAAGACTTTCAGTTGAACTACTATCTAATTAGCTTTCAGATGCGGATTAGTGAGCCCTTAGAAAACTCGTTTTACTTTGATAAACTTTGAGATGAACACACACTTAGGAAATAGCAGAATGCAAGAACACAAGGTATAAAGTGGTTCAGAGATGAATCTCCTACGTCCACTGTCCTGATCAAACAGGAGAATTCCTTTCACTTGGAATTCCTTGTGTTATAGTGCCAAGGTGCACTGATCAACTAATCCTCTCTTAGGATGATTGATCACTAGGAAGTTCCAGGTCCTAGTTCCCAAAACAAACCAGCTTTCAGACTGATACAACAATCAGCTTACTAACACCACTTAACACTAGCTCTCAACCTAAACACTGAGTAGGGTTTTGAGTAGGGTTTTGGTTCCAACTATTTTGAGATAATCCTTACAAGTTTAGCTCAAGGCTTAGGATTGGATTATCTCTTTCTAAGATTTGGATATAGCTTTAAGCTTGGTTACAGAAGGTTTGTTAGGCTCTCTACAAAAGTGAAACACTTGGGAAACAATGATAATTTCGAGTGCTTCTTAGTTGTTATGAATGTAGAGATAACTTTGATCTTGTGAGTTTCCCGTGCTTGGAAATGTGCACGTCCTTCTGTATTTATAGGCTTCCTTGAAAATCTTCCCGTTGGATTTGAATCTTCTCAAGTAAGTCTTCTTGTATCTGATTGGCTCAAACGGCTCTATTTGAAGCTTTAAGTCTTGTCAAGAAACGGCTGCAAAAACCATGCTTGTTCACCAGCTTTCTGTAGATTGCTAGGTGAAGGACTTTTGGTACTTGTCAGGCTGGGGTAGGTCGGTTGTCAGTAAGTACACTGATGTGTCATCTTCTCATTGGACCTTAAGTCTGCGTGCCCAGATTCTTGTCTTGCTTTAAGGTGGAACTCTTCTGTGAGAACCTTCTTATTCCTTCATTTATTGTAAGCTTCACTAAAATTCATTTTGCCTTGTTCCAACCAGATTAACTAACAGCTTTGAATGTGTTTTAGCATTAACAGTACTTTGTTAGTTCTTTATCAGTGGACCTTTGTCCTCTCCTGATAGTTTAGTCTTAGTGAGAATGCACTTAGAAAACATTCAAGACTTAGACTTCTTTCTCAGATCACTTAGTCTTCAGCGGACTTTTACTTTCAGTGGACTTCATCTTCAGCAGACTTCATACTAAAATACACTCTAGTTTTTACTAACTGCACTCCAGTTCTTAACACTTTGAACTGTTTAACTAAACATTAACTCTACTGAATAATTTACTTACAAAACAACTTAGGAGGGACATGTTGGCATCTAATCAAAACATAAGTCTTATACATTTTCCCAACAGATGTTGTAGTGCAAACTCAATAAACTCATCAATTTTATTGCAAAAGACAGAGTTAATGCCTCCTCCTATCATTCTAGGTATTGAGTACATCCAACCACGATCTGGAAATTGCATCTGTTACAGATTAAAAGTAAATATCACATGAGTTGTAAAAAAATTGGGCAAAGTTTGCCTAAAAATAGGGATATACAAATTTTTCCTTCACAAAAATCAATTCAACACAACCATATATGAATCATAGTAAACCAATCAAATAAACAAATATCACACAATTTATCTAATAGTGTACAGAAAAATTGAGCAGAGTTTCGACTAAAAATAGGTATAAATATCACACAAACTAAAATTAACCCATCAAATATAACCATATATTATCAATCATACTAAAACCCATCAAATAAACATATATCATGCTCATTACCTAGTAGTGTACTAAAAAAATTAAAACAATAAAAATATGACATTTAAACGGTTAAAAATGTGAAAACGTACGGTGAAGTTGAAGGCAATGACAAATACGTACGGTGAGGTTGAAGGCAATGATAAATACACCAATTATACGTGAAAAACATATGAAAACCGCATCATTTCTTATTTTTTTCGTGAGTGAAAGAGAAGGAAAAAGAAGTGGACTGTTATAAATCTGCACAAATTTGCGACGGACTTATTTTCCGTCGCAAATTCAATATTTTGCGACGGCTTTTCCGTCGCAAATACAGTTTGCGATGACCCGGGTCAATTATTGGTCACCAACCCGTCTGAACCACTCAAATTTGCGACGGAATAGTGGCCGTCGCAAATTTGAATTTAGAATTTGCGACGGCTTTCCGACGTAAAATGTAACAACGGCCGGATTTGCGACGGACGTAGATCCGTCGCAAATTTTTTCTTAAGATTTGCGACGGACGCCGTCGCAAATACCTACAAAACGCTGACGTTTTGCCTTTCCGTCGTTAAAGTCCATCGCAAATTTGCGACGGGCTGCTGTGGCCGTCGCAAAATCGGTCAACATTGACCAACTAACGGAATCCGTCGCAAATCCGTCACAAATGACCTATATTTGCGACGGATATGTGTCCGTCGCTAATCCCCGTCTTTTTTGTAATGTAAAATATATAATATTAGTAAATATATATAATAATATTAATAAATACATATATAATATTAATTTAATTTCATGAACAAATTTCACAAGAAACGCTCATTATTTTTAACAATAAAAGAAAATTATGTATTGAAGATCGTTACCAAAGCTTTAACCTAAGTCGGTCTAGCTATCTCGATCTCAATAGCTTTTCGTTTTCAATGTAATTTTTTTTTTCTATAAATACTAATGTAAATGAAAGGCTGCTATTCGTATTTTCAGTTGAAATTTATATGTTTGGTTCATTCATTTATGAATTATTATGATCCAAATATTCTCAATCGCAATCAACTCTAGCTAATACATGTTAACAGGTTTCTGAAGCTTGGACTATCTTGTCTTTTTAAAAAATTTGATCTCCCCAAAAGTTGAATAATACATTTACAGATACGTAAAATTTGACTTTTTGTAAAATAAAAAAGAAAAGATCACAAATTTGTTATGAATTACTCCCACCGTTCCAAAGGAATTTACACGCTTTCTTTATTTAGACGTCCACACCAATTTGCACGTACGCTACCTACTAAAGAAACATTGATTTGTGTGTACATGACTCACAAAAATATACACATATTTATCCATATGTCACTACTTTACCCCATTTCTTATCCTACGTGGAATTACAAGGATGCAAATACGTACCAGGGGATGGAGGGGTATAAAATTTTGTAAATATTATTATCAAACTATATATATCTGATGAAATAATAAGATATTCTTATACATCTAACGAATTTTATTTACTATGTTATTATGATCCACATTCATATGAAGCTGCTATTTAATGTTGTAAACTAAAATATGATACCAAAATTACCGTCTCATGTCTCGCACAAGAATATCACATATTATATATATTCTATCACTGTAGCATTTGTCTTGTTACTAGCAAGCATATACAAAGTTAGGGTTTTGTACGTAATTTCCATTCCATATAATAAAATTTCATCTCCTTCTAATATATTTGCGACTTTAGTTTAATTATTTGAGTTAAATGACATATTATCAGTTCTAGTTTTACTCTAAATTTTAATCCCTATTCTTATTCCATTGCAGGACTTCATTACTGTTAATTAAAGGGGTGAGAGTGTATTTCTTGTTGGAGAAATTGGTTTATTATTTAATGTTATTAATAATGAGGTTGTGTAACGCTCATGTTTAATAAATTAAATAATTGATAAAAGTTTAATTTACGATAAATTAAACGTCGTAGGATCGATCTACTCTCGGAGTAGATGATCGTGGTATATTTGAAATCTCAAAACCGAATTTCGGTGAGTGAGAAATTAATATACGGAGTTGAAACGTCGTAAGCATTTTAATGGTATTAAAGTGCTAAAGGTTTAATATTATTTCTTTTGGGCTTCTGAAAATCTAACCCATTTGATGTTGTGGCCCAGTTGCCCGAATAAGTCAATGTGTTTATCGGTGATAGCATATCGAATGTATCAGATAAGCTATCTGACTTGACATATTTGGTGGCGCGATTGGTGGCATCGAAATAGAAGCATGTGGAATGCTTGAGAACGAATCTAGACGTACGTTTCGACTCAAAACGGTGGGCAGTTACTAGAGAGAATTACGCCCTATTAAATCCACCTTCCCGAATGAAGTGACTTGAAGGCCTATAAATAGGGTGTCTCATATCCATTTGAAAACAACCCGAAAATCCAACCAAATACTCTTGTCCCTAGCATGCATACATGATTTCCACAAACTTTGTATGTATTTATCAAAAGTGCATATAGAAATCAGTCCAGTTCTTAACGTTCTACTTTTGTTCGCCGGTACCTTTACACACTGTGGTGCAACTCGTGTAAAGGGGGAAAGTCGTTTTACCTCTTGGAACAATACATCAAACCGTGTGCACTAGCCAGGACGTAATTGTTTTGCGGGAAAAGGGATTCCCTTGACTCGACTTTACTCTGCTCGTGATTTTTAGTTCGTGTTTATTCGTGGTTCATCCAGTTTGTAGTTCGTGATCGTTCGGGTACATTCAGTACGTGGTTCGTGGTTGCTCGAATTCCTGTTCGGTGTTTGATTCCAAGAGAAAGGAAATTTATTTTATTTCCAATTTATTAAATAATTGTAATTCTCTTATATTTCAATTATTTAATTTTATATATTATTTTTCCTGTCATCTGTAAGCCATCGTTGGTGCACCTGTAAACCAACAATCGCAAAACAAGTATATACGGTTGAGCGATGGCATCCGACGGGAAAAATGATAACCCCCTTTCAATTTTTACTTCAGGGGATGGTCAAAACTCGACCACTCCTGCCTCTTCGATTCAGGCGGTCTCTACCCCTGCTCCTGCTGAAACTGCCCATCTGGGGCATCCCTCTATCACTTCTGTGATGGCTCCATTTTCTTTCACTGATGGACGACCTTTTGTGTTCCATAGTGAAAGACCCGAGAAGTTCTCGGGGAAGCATTTTAAGAGGTGGCAACAGAAAATGTTGTTCTACCTCACCACTTTGAGTCTGGCGAGGTTCCTTACTGAGGATCCGCCAGCGGTCGTTGAGAACGATCTGGTAAATCAAGATGTCCGATCTAAATGGTGGAATCTTGACTTCTTTGCCCGGAGTTATATTCTGGGAGGATTGGTAGACTCACTGTATGATGTCTATCGGAAGGTTACTACTGCCAAGGAGTTATGAAATTCCTTGGAAGCGAAGTATGTGGCTGAAGATGCTGGTACTAAAAAGTATCTTGTGGGAAGGTTTTTGAACTTTAAGATGGTGGATTCGAAATCCGTCACGGAACAAGTTCAAGACTTCCAACTTATTCTGCACGATATAGCTGCAGAAGGTATGGAACTGCCAGATGCTTTTCAAGCAGCGGCAGTAATTGAGAAATTACCTCCCAGTTGGAGGGATTTCCAAAGTCACCTTAAACTAAAGAAGAAGAATATGACTTTGCAAGAGGTCATAGGACTTCTTCAGATATGTGAAGGTGGTTTGGAAAGAAACCAAGAATCATCAGAGGCGAGAGCAAATCTGATGGAACGTGAAGAACCCTCCAGGAAGAGGAAAAGGCCGAATAATGATGGCAAGAAACCTGCTACTGGGAAAACCACCTTTAGCGGTAATTGCTACAACTGTGGCAAATCTGGTCACAAGGCACAGTCAAGTGCAAATGTGGCTCAATATGAACTCACAGACTTGGATATGTCTGCGTAATAAATTTGAGTCTAGAATAAGCAAACCTAGATAGTTCCTAGGTTGTGGCTATGAAGTGTTCAATATAAATGTAATAATCATTTTGAAAGTGTGCGTGTGTTATAAAGTGCAGATGTTGTAACAAATGTTAAAGCAATTCTTACAACAATCTGGTAAATCAGAATATAAAACGTATACAGCGGAAGACTTAAACACACAATTGCAAAAGGGAATACTTTTTAAAACAAACTATCATAAATAGTTTGTGCTAGCCTCATGGCGAAAGGTTCACTATAAAAAGATTAGTGATACAAAAGTTGTGTGAAGAGTATAATCGTTCACAACGGAAACAAGACTCGATATCACCTATCAAATCTAAATTGGCTAAGTGTATAACATAATACACCGTCAAAATTGATCTCACTCTATATCTATGATCTCACTATCTATGGATATATGTTCGATCACAAGCTATGCGTGAAAAACTCTATTTCAAGGCATAACATAAACGTTGGAATAACTGTCCTATCACCTTTAAACTCAGGATCAACACTAGAGTAGGTGCACTTGTTTACTCCACACTTGGTACTGAAAGATTCGGCCTCTATTTATAGGCAGAAGTCTTCAATCCAAAAATAACTTATCTTTGTAACCGCCTCCATGATCTTTATGTTGTCCCACATCTCTTTCTTTATTCTTCATGCTTCTTGATGCAACCGCCTGATCTAGATAGTTCTAAAACGTTCTGGATAAGTCTGAAACGTGTAGGCCCTTGTAGATCCTTGTAGATCCTTCTAGAACCCGTAACTGCTCATGTTGCTACCAATGTTAAGCAACATTCACTGCAACATTGATAATTCCAGAACCTTGTAGATCCTTCTAGATCTTCATCCTGCATGTTAAAACATCTAAGACAACATTTGATCATAAAGTGTTGGTTAATGAGAAGAAAGGGCAAATTCATGTTGTTTCAAAGTAAATAGTGAATACTTCACTACCAACAACATCAACAATCTCCCCCAATTTGACCTTTCTGCTACAACACACCTGATGTATATATTAGTTCAATATATAAGTCAGTGATGTATGTACAATAGAGATCAACATCGTATTGTACACTTATCTCTTCAACCTTGTGTAGCAAAACAGCCAAAAAACAAGATGATCAACTGTAAGTTGAACCACCAAAAACAAGATGAAATAACACTAAGTTAATTTCACCAAAATAGAATGAACATCATCATATATGCTCATCAAAAATAACAGAATGAGTAACATAATGTTTACCCATTCAAATTACAACTTCAAAATAAAATTAACTGAAATAAATCCTAACAATTCTAATATAATAACCTAACAACTAATATAATATTGTCTTTTCAGAAACTAAAAACATCCTATCAGAGCAATAATAATTAAAAGCATAAAACAACCAAGAGTACTTAGAGGCAATCACAAAAGAGGAACTTGATATCACTGTATAAAATATACAGCTGCAGCTTCAAGCATCTTGCACTAAGCTCCCCCATAAATTGTGCTTCCTCCAGTCTCTAAGATGACTTCAAACTTTGGCAGAGATGTCAGGCAGATCACCATATAGTTCAGCTTCCTCCTGGATATCAAATGTTGCAAAGTTTGCAACAACATCTGCAGCAGCATCTGCACCTCCTCCATCAGGTCCAGTTGCACCACCTTCCTCAGCAACAGGCTCATCAGCATTTACCTCATGAATTTCAACTCCCCTGGCAGCAACAGCAGCAACTGGTACTCCCCCTGTTGTGGCAGAAAGGAGGTTCTCCCAGTAGTTCTTCAGGAATTGAAGTTCATCAATTGAGTCCTGCAAGTGCTTTAGTTGAGTTTGAATAAACTCAGGTGGGATATTCAGAGAATAGGTTGTGGGGGCTGGAATGTTGCTAGGTTTGTTCTCAGCATTCTGTGCAGCATCTTGTGCAGGAGCAGGGTCAGGAACAGGTTGGTGTGGTTCTGCATCATCTTCTTCAGCATTATCCTGCAGGGGTAAGTCTAACACTCTATTTCCAGATAATAAATAGTGAGATATACCCATCAGATGAACTCTCCCCCTCAACAACTCATTCCTTTTGTGAATAAAGTTGTGACTCCTCAAATATCCATAGATCAGCACAGGGTAAGGCAGGTTGCCCTTCTCAGAGATCTTCCCAGCAAACTTCATCATGTGATGAAAAATAACCAAGCCCAGGTTAAAAATCTTCATCACACCAATTCTGTACATCAGTACAGCTTGATCCCTGGTCACCTTTGTGGAGTTTGTAGAGGGTATCCAGTTATACACTACCAGCTTATGTAATACTGAATACAGAGAGGTCAATGAGACATCTAACATATTCTTCTTCCATTTGTTAACTCTTCCCCCAGTCAGAACAATAATGATCTCATCCATATGAGGGACATCTTCTTCCTCAGCATCCTCAACATGCAGAAACTGTTTAATTAACTTAGGAGTAAAAGGAACACTCCTATCTCTAAACCTTACAGCACCATACCACCTAGAATTCCTTCTAGCCTGGTTCTTTCTCAGACAAGCATAAAACTCATACACCCAATCAGTAACAAATGCATCAGCAAAAGTAACAGCATGCATCAAACTTCTCTCTTCTAAAAATCTAACTAGACCCTTGGATTCAAACTCATCAATGTTAATTTTTCTTTCAATTAACAGATTTCTCTTCCTTAATCTTTCCAACTTTTGGTCTAAAGATTCATCATCATCATTATCAGAACTAACATGCTCAACAGAGTGTTCAGATGCATTACCTTGATCAGAATCAGTTTTGGTTTTGTCTGAGCTACTATCAGAATTGCTGTCATCAACTTCAGGTTCTGGTGCTGCTGCACTTGTTCCAGCACCACCAGTAGCATACTCAAACTTCCTCTTAGTCCTCATCTCAACTCTTGCTCTCCTCCTCAGTTCAAAAATAAGTACATCACTCTCATCAGTTTCTTCTTTCTCCTGGCTTTCAGATTGATCAGTCTCTTTCTCAGATGAGTCTTTGGAGCTTGACTCTTTTTTAGATTCTGAAAACACTCGAATAGGTCGAGTGGCAACATCTCCTTCATCATCCTTCTTCTTCCTTGCGGTTTCAGAATAGTTCACCCTCTTCTTTGCTCTACCTGATCTCCTCCTTGATTTAACAGGGCTCCTTTTCCTCTTGCCTCCCTTTTTCTTCACAACTTTGGCTATTGGAGCAGGCTCAGAATCCTCAGACATTGAAGAATCAGTTTTGGGTGATTCTTCTTTGTCCTCCTCTGACATTTCAACATCAGGGACTCCAACATTAGGGCTTTTCTCCCTAGTTTCTTCAGCAACAGTTTCCTTGACAGTGGGGGTCTCCTTTGTAGCCTGATGACCTATTTCATTCTTTGAAACATTAGCAGTAGGGCTTTTGGCTTGGCTAGAGGATTTAGGATTTTCTGATTGCACAGTCGAAGAAGGACCTCCGACATGAACAGTAGGAGAAGGGTTTTGAGGTTGGTTCAAGTAGGATGCAACATCTACTTCAATAGAGCCAATGGTTAGTTTGGGAACCACAGGGCTTCCTTGAAGGCTTTGTGCAATGCCGCATGCGATCATCTCCAGCTGATCGACAGTGGCTTCATTTGGGATGTAGATGTTTACGGGAAAGGCTTGAACAGGGGTTAGAGTAGTAGGAGGTGTTGTGCTCGATGATGGAGCAACAGAGGCAGCATTTGGGTTTTGGCTTGAGGTCATTTCTGCAAGAAGGTTCAGATTCGAGTGTGAAGGAGCTGAAGGGTTTGCACGAGTTTTGGAACTGTGAGAGGACTTCTTTTGATTTCCAGCCATTAAGTAGATAGTAAAATTAAGCAAAAATAAAATTTAAAAGAAATAACACTAAAACCCTAAGATGTGAACACACAATTTTCAACACTTAGTCGAAAAAATCTGAATTTCACTCATATGCTGAACACTGAGAATTAGACATAAGACATGAAGGAAATATATATAGAAGAAAGTACGGAAGTTATTTTAATTACCCATGAAAGTGAATATTCTGGAATTTTTAAGCAGTTGAAACTACCCACTCCCCCATAAGAGATCGTGGGTTATTTCATGATTAGAAATTCGAAATTTAATTAATTAAACACACTATATTATGCACTACTTGAATAAATTGGAAAACGTGGGTTTATGCATGTGGAATTTAAAAACAAATCCCTGAAAAATCGGTCCATAACTTAACTTAGAAAAATAAATACGAACTGTATATGATGTTGTATTCAAAATTGGAACACACACTTCAACATCGGTTTTAATATCCAATGTCGTACTTTTTATCAAACAATTTTAGCACTTTTTATTCACATTGATCCATCTTTTCAAGAGAGTGCATCGTAGCAGCGAACTCCGTGCCCCATAATTACTCAATGGATTTGTGACATGTTGATGTTTTACTAATCACCTTTTGAAAAGAAGACATCGTAGTAGCGAACTCCGTGCTCCATAGTTACTCAGTGAATTAGTTACATCTTGATGTGCTTTTTCAAAAACTTATTATGCGTTTGAGAAGAGTGATTCCTTTTTATTTTTACACAACAAACATACTTAGTTCAGATTTATTTTTCAAAGAAATTAAGAAACAAAATACAAGAACAAGCTTTAATTAGAACATGCAAATACCCTGATGTTGTTATGGATGTTTTAACAAACATAACAACATCTGCTTCTCAGTTACTCAGATTGTGCACATACCAAGAGATTTCCTAAAAAATGAGAATCTCTCATGGTCTAATGCTTTAGTAAACACATCAGCAAATTGATTTTCAGTGGGTATGTATTCTAACTTCACAATATTCTTCTCTACAAGATCCCTTATGAAATGATGTCTAATACTTATGTGTTTAGTAAGTGAGTGTTGAACTGGATTTTTCGGAATGTTGATAGCACTCGTGTTATCACAAAATACAGTTAAAGTGTCACTCTCTAAACCATAATCACTAAACATTTTACTCAACCAAAGAAGTTGTGTACAACAACTACCTGCTGCAATGTACTCAGATTCTGCAGTAGATTGTGATACACAATTCTGTTTTCTACTATGCCATGAAATCAAATTGTTACCCATGTAAAATCAGCCACCACTCGTGCTTTTCCTATCATCAATATCTCCAGCCCAATCAGCATCACTATATCCAACAAGTGCACTGCTTGTATCTTTCGTATACCATATACCAAGATCAGTTGTACCAGCCACATATCTTATGATTCTCTTGACTGCATTCAAATGAGATTCTTTGGGACAAGCTTGGTACCTGGCACAAACACATACACTATACATAATATCAGGCCTGCTTGAAGTTAAGTACAGAAGACTACCTATCATGGATCTATACAAAGTTGGATCAACATCTTGACCAACAGTGTCTTTACACAACTTTTGTGTAGATCCCATAGGAGTTTTCATGACTTTTGAGCTTTCTAAACCAAACCTTTTCACTAAATTCTTTGCATACTTACTCTGAGAGAAGAAAATACCATTATCAGTTTGTTTGATTTGAAGTCCAAGAAAGTAATTCAAATCACCTACCATGCTCATCTCAAATGTTGCTGTCATTGCTTCAACAAACTTGTTTAACATAATGTTACAGGTTGAACCAAAAACAATGTCATCAACATATATTTGGGCTATTAACAAGTCTTCTCCAGAATTTTTAATGAACAAGGTTCTATCAGCCTCTCCTCTTACGAAACCAAATTGCAACAGAAAGTCAGTAAGTCTACCATACCAAGCTCTAGGAGCTTGTTTGAGACCATACAAGGCTTTCTTTAGTTTGTACACATGATCAGGATACTGTGGATTTTCAAAACCCTTAGGTTGTTCAACAAATGCATCTTCAATTAATATGCCATTTAGAAATGCAGCTTTTACATCCATTTGATGAAGATTAATGTTGATGTAACATGTTATTGCTAGTAACAGTCTAATGGACTCTATCCTAGCAACAAGTGCAAATGTTTCATCAAAATCAATACCTTCAACTTGAGTGTAACCTTGTGCAACTAATCTAGCTTTGTTCCTAATTATGTTACCAGACTCATCAGTTTTGTTTTTAAAGATCCATTTAGTTCCAATGACATTGACATCATCAGGTCTTGGAACTAATGACCAAACATCATTTCTTTCAAACTGATTAAGTTCTTCATGCATAACATTAATCCAATTTTCATCTTTTAATGCTTATGTAACATTTTTAGGTTCAATTTCAGAATAGTAACACTGAGCATTCACAATATTGCAAATTGAAGACATGCACACAGACCTTACCATATCAACACGATTTGCACTTACTCTTCTTCTTGTTTGAACACCAACTGAAGCATCTCCAATAATCTGATTTGAAGGATGACTTTTGGTAATCCAAGTAGATGGATTCTTCTTTGGGGTATACTGATTGTTCTGTGAAGTATCAACTGAATCTACAGGTGATGTTGAACCAGATGCTGTAACATATGGTGTAACATTCTCTGTTTTCAGTGATTCTTTTGGAACATCAGTAACATCAGTCACATCTTCAGTGTCATTCCCATCTATCAGATTCCTGTCATCATCAAACACAACATTCACAGATTCTTGAACAGTGTTAGTTCTAAGGTTGTAGACTCTATATGTTTTACTATTTCTAGAATAACCTAAGAAAAAACCTTTATCACTCTTAGAATCAAACTTGTGCAGTTGATCTCTATCATTCAGAATGTAACACACACAACCAAAAACATGAAAATATTTCACATTCGGTTTCTTATTGTTCAAGATCTCATATGGGGTTTTATTGCTTCCAAATCTAAAATAGACTTTATTAGCAATATGGCATGCTGTATTCAATGCTTCAGCCCAAAATTTATTTGCAAGATTTTTTGAAGTAAGCATTACTCTTGCCATTTCTTGAAGAGTTCTATTTTTCCTTTCAGCTATCCCATTTTGTTGTGGAGTTTTAGGAGAAGAAAACTCTTGGACAATTCCTTTCTTATTACAGAATTCTAAAACACATGCTATTTTCAAATTCTCTACCATGATCAGATCTAATCCTGCTTACTTTCAAGTTGAAAACAGTTTTAAATCTTTTGTAAAGAGTTTTAAAAACATCAAATGTTTCAGACTTCTCTCTTAAGAACTCAATCCATGTAAACCTAGAGTAATCATCTACCACAACTAGTGAATATTTCTTACCACCAATGCTTTCAGTTTCCATAGGACCCATAAGATCCATATGCAGTAATTCAAAACAACGATGTGTCATGCAATGTGATAACATTTTATGCGACACTCTTACCTGCTTACCTTTTTGGCATGGACCACATACAGTGGGTGCAACAATCTTCAGTTTTGGTAAACCTCTCACTGCTTCAGACTTAACTAATTTTTGCATGAATCTATAATTTGCATGTCCAAGTCTTTGATGCCATAGGACATTCTCATCACAATTTGACAAATGACATACTTTGTTTGTTCCAATTAGATAACAATTATCTGCTGACCTATTTCCAGTCATTAGACACTTGTTATCCTTGTTTAGAACATAGCATGAATCTTTATCAAATTTAACATGCAAATTGTCATCACATAGTTGACTTATACTAAGAAGATTAGCAAGTAAACCATCAACATGCAAAACATTATTAAGTTTAGGAAAACCTTCAACATTTAAGGTCCCTTTTCCAATGATTTTACCTTTTGATCCACCACCATATGTAACAGCTCCACCATTATAAGGTTCATAGTCAGACAAGTATTTAACATGACCAGTCATGTGTCTAGAACAACCACTGTCAAAGTACCATAGATCAGGAACACATGCTTTCAGAGAAGTTTGAACGACATTACATGTAACATGTTCTTTCTTTTTCTTAGCAGATTTTGACCAGTATTTCTTAGAATGTGAAGACATTTCAGACAACACTTTCTGAATTTCTAGATCCCTTTTTAACTTTTGACAGTAAGGACGAATATGACCAATTTCAGAACAGTAGTGACACATATACTTCTTCACAGGTTTTTCAGTCTTATGTATTTTTGTTTTGGCAAAAAAACTCAGTTTTTCCCTTAACAAATTTTATAGGATTATTTACTAATTTAGATGTAGTCTCACCATAATAGCCTAAACCATGTTTGTTAGACTGTCCAGTAGTTAAGGAGTCATTTACAATGGAAGAACTTTTAGAGTATTTCTTAAAACTTAAGGTAGAATTTTTCAATTCTTCCTTTAGCTTGGAAATTTCTAAATCCTTCCTTGTTAGAATGACTTCTAACTTTGTCACAGTCTCTCTGAGATCATCATTCTCTTTGGCTATACTGGAATCATCATCTCTTATGTCATTAGAACCTGTCTCATCAACACACCCATTAAAACAGTTCAAATCTGAATGATTTTTGACAAATGTTGTTTTTGATGTTATAACATTGGAAATAACACTAGTGTCAAGATCATCCAGATCATCATCTAAAGAATCATCATAATCAATTCTTGCAGAAAAAGCTAGTTCCTCATCTTTAGAACCTTCAGGTTCATCATCATCTGAGTCATCACTAAAGGTAACATTAAAATTCAGTTTTTGTCTTAACCTGGTATTTGCACACTCATTTGCATAGTGTCCAAATCCAGTACATGCATCACATATAACTGATTTTCTAAATTCAGGATCATACCTTGATTTATTACCTCTGAATTGCCTTGATTGATTCTGATCTTTCCTTTTCTCTGGGTCTGATGGTGTATTGTTGAAAGGAGTTCTCTGTTGACCATTTCCTCTGGATCTATTCAGTTTCTTCTTCAGGTAGGAATTGAATTTCTTTGTAAGGAGGGCAATGTGCTCAGGAGTGTTGTAACATTGGTCTAGAACATCTTCATCAGACTCAACTTCAGTCACAAAGGGCTGATTTTCAGTGTTGAGTGATGTTTCACCTTTGAAAACAACAATCTTCTTTCCTTCACTTGTATCATCAGATTGAGTTGTGTTCATCTCATATGTCTTGAGAATACTTACAAGTTCATTCTGACTTAAAGTGTCAGTGTCCTTGGCTTCTTCAATAGCACAAATTTTTGCATCGAATCGTTTAGGGACAGATCGCAAAATTTTGTGTACAACTCGTACATTGGAAATTGGATCACCAAGTGCGTGTGATTCGTTGACAATCTCACTCAGCCTCTCATTGTACGCCGTGATTGTCTCATCATCCTTCATCCTTAGATTCTCGAACTTGGTCCCAAGTATTCGAAGTTTGGTCCTTCGAACACTTCCACTTCCTTCACAATGCTCTTGAAGCCTCTCCCATGCATCTTTAGCCGTAGTACATGTTGATATAATCTTGAACATAGATACATCAACAGAGGTAAAGATAGCATTGAGAGCTTTGGAATTGTAGCTTGCCGTCGTGGTCTCCTCATTTTTCCATTCAATCTCCCGTTTGACTCTTGTCTCGCCATCATCATTTGCTTGATTTCTGGGCCATTCCCAACCGGTCAGAACACTTCTCCAAGCACGTTCATCAATAGACTTGATGTACATGCGCATCTTAGGTTTCCAATAGGCATAGTTATTTCCATCTAGTATAGGGGGCCTAAGTGGGGTGTTTATAGGATATTCCATAGCAAAAGACACACTTAAAAACACAGGATCTAAACTTAGTATATCAAGTTTATGGCTCTGGTGCCAATTGAAAGTGTGCGTGTGTTATAAAGTGCAGATGTTGTAACAAATGTTAAAGCAATTCTTACAACAATCTGGTAAATCAGAATATAAAACGTATACAGCGGAAGACTTAAACACACAATTGAAAAAGGGAATACTTTTTAACACAAACTATCATAAATAGTTTGTGCTAGCCTCATGGCGAAAGGTTCACTATAAAAAGATTAGTGATACAAAAGTTGTGTGAAGAGTATAATCGTTCACAACGGAAACAAGACTCGATATCACCTATCAAATCTAAATTGGCTAAGTGTATACCATAATACACCATCAAAATTGATCTCACTCTATATCTATGATCTCACTATCTATGGATATATGTTCGATCACAAGCTATGCGTGAAAAACTCTTTTTCAAGGCATAACATAAATGTTGGAATAACTGCCCTATCACCTTTAAACTCAGGATCAACACTAGAGTAGGTGTACTTGTTTACTCCATACTTGGTACTGAAAGATTCGGCCTCTATTTATAGGCAGAAGTCTTCAATCCAAAAATAACTTCTCTTTGTAACCGCCTCCATGATCTTTATGTTGTCCCACGTCTCTTTCTTTATTCTTCATGCTTCTTGATGCAACCCCCTGATCTAGATAGTTCTAAAATGTTCTGGATAAGTCTGAAACGTGTAGGCCCTTGTAGATCCTTCTAGAACCCGTAACTGCTCATGTTGCTACCAATGTTAAGCAACATTCACTGCAACATTGATAATTCCAGAACCTTGTAGATCCTTCTAGATCTTCATCCTGCATGTTAAAACATCTAAGACAACATTTGATCATAAAGTGTTGGTTAATGAGAAGAAAGGGCAAATTCATGTTGTTTCAAAGTAAATAGTGAATACTTCACTACCAACAACATCAACACATTTATATGATGAATAAAAGTTTTTATTCTATTTATGTTGTTGGGTGTTCCAAATTTATATTTTTTTTAGATTTGGGTGTATAAATCTAAAATTTATGAAATAGTTAATAAAATTATTTTATTAACATTCCAAGTATCAATATCCTTAAAAGGTGTATGATATGTGTGGAAGTGGAAGATGACAACACTGTCACTATTTTGGAACACTGTACCTCTAATACTTAGTTCACACAGACATGTGTGATTTAAGTAGGTGTAATTTAGAGGTGTATACCCTAAATGTGGGGGTGTATGATGAAAATTTGATCTTTAGTTATAGTGGATCCACTAACGAAAAGAGCTAGCTGAGATCAAATAAAGTGCTAGAAGGAATGAGTGTAAAATCCACAAAATGAACTGAAGCAGTGGTAACCCAACCTTGGTGACTGGAGATCCCATGATCTTGGTTCAAAGGGACAACTAAGTTGTGAACGTTAAGTCGAATACACTTGGTAATCTGACCACTCCTTAGAGAGCACAACACCAAGTGTTGTAGCCCGTCTTTGTGGTGTAGGTTAAGTCTTTTGACTTTTAATGAATCCTCAAACCTCGAGGAGGTGGAGTATAGCGGGATACTCTAAGGAGGAGTTCACCTATATAAGTAAGAAGTATGGGCCGCTTCGCTAGAGACTTATGAATACAAGAGTGTCCAGGGCCGAGACGGACAAAAACGTGAGAACAAAAAGCGTTAGAGATTTTATTGTGTCAACATTACTGTCTCAATGCACACCAAGGGGGAATGGTTCAAGGCATTGTGTCCACTAGGCCACCGGTGTACTCGGTAATGTCTGACTATGAAAGGTTCAAAGCTCCAAACTACCTATCCAGATGCAATAACATCTCGTTTGAACTGGACTGTGGGTCTGCATACTATAGGCTTAATTTCCACTCATGTGGGGGATTGTTGGAGAAATTGGTTTATTATTTAATGTTATTAATAATGAGGTTGTGTAACGCTCATGTTTAATAAATTAAATAATTGATAAAAGTTTAATTTACGATAAATTAAATGTCGTAGGATCGATCTACTCTCGGAGTAGATGATCGTGGTATATTTGAAATCTCAAAACCGAATTTCGGTGAGTGAGAAATTAATATACGGAGTTGAAACATCGTAAGCATTTTAATGGTATTAAAGTGCTAAAGGTTTAATATTATTTCTTTTGGGCTTCTGAAAATCTAACCCATTTGATGTTGTGGCCCAGTTGCCCGAATAAGTCAATGTGTTTATCGGTGATAGCATATCGAATGTATCAGATAAGCTATCTGACTTGACATATTTGGTGGCGCGATTGGTGGCATCGAAATAGAAGCATGTGGAATGCTTGAGAATGAATCTAGACGTACGTTTTGACTCAAAACGGTGGGCAGTTACTAGAGAGAATTACGCCCTATTAAATCCACCTTCCCGAATGAAGTGGCTTGAAGGCCTATAAATAGGGTGTCTCATATCCATTTGAAAACAACCCGAAAATCCAACCAAATACTCTTGTCCCTAGCATGCATACATGATTTCCACAAACTTTGTATGTATTTATCAAAAGTGCATATAGAAATCAGTCCAGTTCTTGACGTTCTACTTTTGTTCGTCGGTACCTTTACACGCTGTGGTGCAACTCGTGTAAAGGGGGAAAGTCGCTTTACCTCTTGGAACAATACATCAAACCGTGTACACTAGCCGGGACGTAATTATTTTGCGGGAAAAGGGATTCCCTTGACTCGACTTTACTCTGCTCGTGATTTTCAGTTCGTGGTTCATCCAGTTTGTAGTTCGTGATCGTTCGGGTACATTCAGTACGTGGTTCGTGGTTGCTCGAATTCCTGTTCGGTGTTTGATTCCAAGAGAAAGGAAATTTATTTTATTTCCAATTTATTAAATAATTGTAATTCTCTTATATTTCAATTATTTAATTTTATTTATTATTTTTCCTGTCATCTGTAAGCCATCGTTAGTGCACCTATAAACCAACATTTCGAAACACTGACAAATTTATGAAAAGAAACACGAAACAAATTCGTGATGAAACCGAGTCTAGGAATAACCTATTCCCGCAAGACTAAATACGCCCGTATAGTGCTTACGGTGAATGCGTACAAGTCTCCAAAGGTAAAACGATTTATCGATTCACACTGGTAGCACCACCAAGTATAAATTTCCGGCGAACTAAATCGGAATTATGAGCGTAAAAGGAATTATGGAGCGAAAGGATTTCGAGAATTTTTGGTTTCGTAAGTATGTTCGAAAGAATGGACGAAATGGGATATATATAGGCGGAAATCCGACCCATCTGAAGGTTGCTGGAGTGGAGTACGTGGTGATCATGGATCACCCACGTTCTGTAGTGGAGAGAAATGCAGTTTCTCATTCTTGGGAAGCAAGACGGAATATTCCAGATACTATGGAGTGTATTAATCAAATTCGTAGGTGTATTAAACAAGTTCGTGGGCCGACCCAATTCTAAATGGGCCAACCGAAGTGGGTCGGCCCAAGTTCATATGGGCCACCCGAACCGATTGGATCCAAAAAGGTATTGGGTCATTTTATATTTTTGGTACTCTAAAAATATAGGTAAGGCCCCAAAGCCCAATTGCCAAGAACCACGAACCCGGGCGCGGGTGCGGGCTCGGGCGGGGCGGGGCGCGCGCGCGTGTGGTCCATGGTTAGGGTCCCCATGTCCCAATTTAAAGAACATGAATACTTTCCTACTTATATATAAGACAATCTTCTTGTAATTTTCCAATGTGGGTTGTAACTTCATTTTCCATTTCCCATGGATTTATTCAACACAAATGATTAATACTACAACTTCCCAAATTAATTTCTCACTCACCGGAAATCAGTTTTGAGATATTAAATATACCACGCTCATCTACTCCGCGAGTAGAACAACATCGTTAATTTTATTTTCCAATAAACTAACGTTTTTACTCCTAAAAAAATTGGTCAAAGTCAGGGTATGAAACTTTTATTAAAACCAATTTCCAACAATCCCCCACATGAGTGAGAATTGCACCTATACAGAGTCAAGCTTCTTCATTTAGCTCATTTGAGACTTCATTGCTTCCGGATAAGTAACCAATGGTTTTGAACTTTCCGTAGCCCGATACCATCGGGTATACCAGCGGCTTAGTGGACATGATGCCTTGAACTAATCCTCCTTAGTGTATACCTTACAGACAGTGCAGACACAAGTCAGTCTCGATTCCGATTTGTTCTCACGTTTTTGTCCATTTTGGCCCTGGACGCCCTTTGTATTCATAAATGTTTGGTCGAAGCGGCCCTCACTTCTCATTTATATAGGTGATCTCCTTTCGAGTATCCCGTCATACTCAGTCCCACATGGACTCATAGGAATCATTAAAAGTTAAAGACTTATCCATTACCACAACTCACAGGTTCACTAACACTTGACACAGTGCTGTCAGGAACGGTCATGATTTTCAAGTGTTGTACAACTAACATTCACAGTTTAGTTTTCCCTTTTGAACCAAGTTCTTGGGATCTCCAGTCATCATGGTTGGGTTACCACTGTTTCAGTTTTATTTGTGGATTTCAGACCCATTCCCTCTATCAGCTTATTCATTTGATCTCGGTTCAAGCTCTTCGTGAGCGGATCCGCTATGTTATCAATTGATCTTACATAATCAATTGTTATAATACCAGTTGAGATCAAATGTCTAGCGGAGTTATGTCGACGACGAATATGTCTCGACTTTCCGTTGTACATACTGTTCAAAGCTCTACCAATAGCAGCTTGACAGTCACAATGTACCATTACAGATGGTACTGGTTTGTTCTAACAAGGAATGTCTTCTAAGAAATTATGAAGCCATTCAGCTTCTTCACCAGCTTGATCCAAAACGATGAATTCAGATTCCATTGTGGAACGGGCAATACACGTTTGCTTTGTGGATTTCCACGATACAGCAGCTCCTCCAATAGTGAATACGTATCCACTAGTTGAGAACGAGTCTTTACTATCGGATATCCAATTAGCATCACTGTATCCTTCAAGTACAGCTGGATTTTGCGTGTAGTGTAGCCCAAAGTCAAGAATATACTTCAAGTATCTCAAGACTCTTTTCAGAGCCTTTCAATGTTCGTGACTTGGATTGCTCGTGTATCTGCTTAGTTTGTTCACAGAACATGCAAGATCAGGACGTGTGCAATTTGTAATGTACATCACGCTTCCAATGATCCTTGCATACTCTAACTGATTCACAGGCTCACCTCGGTTCTTCTTCAGATGAACATTCGGGTCTAATGGTGTTTTAGCAGGTGGATCATCAAATGCTTTGAATTTCTTTAAGACTTTCTCAACATAATGAGATTGTGTTAAAGAAATTCCATTTGAAGTTCTTTCTATCTTGATTCCTAGAATCACGTCTGCTAAACCCATATCTTTCACGTCAAAATTTCTTTTTAACATGTTTTTCGTATTAACGATCACATTTGAATTGTTACCTATGATTAACATGTCATCAACATATAAGCATACGATAACAAATCCTTTTGGTGTATCTTTCACATACACACATTTGTCACATTCGTTAATTCGAAATTCATTTGACAACATAATATTGTCAAATTTCAAATGCCATTGTACAGGAGCTTGTTTAAGTCCATACAACGACCGAACGAGTTTACAAACCTTTTTCTCGCTCCCGGGTACAACATAACCCTCTGGTTGATCCATGTATATCTCAGCATCCATCTCTCCATTAAGAAAAGCAGTCTTTACATCCATTTGGTGTATTTCAAGATTGTGCAAAGCAGCAATCGCAATAAGTACACGAATGGATGTAATCCTTGTAACCGGAGAGTAGGTGTCAAAGAAATCATGTCCTTCTCTTTGTTTAAAACCCTTTGCGACCAAACGGGCTTTATACTTGTCAATAGATCCATCTGCTTTGTACTTTCTTTTAAGGATCCACTTACATCCTAAGGTCTTGCAACCTTTAGGGAGGTCAACCAACTCCTGTTGGGAAAATAAGGGTGCCCGGAATCTATTCGGGATGAACTTTAAATACGAATTTAAATACAATTATTACTAGCATGAATTAATCCTAATTAATTCAAATAATAATTCCAACAACTAATTATCATCATGCATGTTAAATTAATTTCACATATTTAACTAGGCGGAATTAAACAAGTAAATATGTGATTAACGTACCTCTCGTAGTATTGGTCTTTGGATATACGGGACACTTGTAATCTCGCTCTATCAACCCAAAGCCTTCTCAAGTATTTCCCTTTTCACCTCACTTGATCGCCGGTGCAAGACGCTTTCAAGTAATTTAATAAACTAAGGAAAAAGAAAAATATCTATGCTTCTTGATTTTTCCAACACATGAAATTATGTACTTGGGGATGAAATAATCATCCCCTATTTATAGAGTGTGTTGGCCGAAAATTTGAGGTTTATTGGGCTTGGAGAAAATCTTTTCTTAGACTCTAAGAAATCTTGAATATATCTCATATATTCTTTTCTCCACAATAAAATATTCCACAAAAATCTCACTCTCCTCACAAAGAGGTAATTTTCGAAAAATACAAGTATAGATCCCAAGATTTGGATCTTCTTGAATATATGAGATATTCTTGTATTCCAAGAATACATATCTTCCATAATATCTTTCCAAGAAAATCAACAAAATCTTCTCTTCTCTTGATTTCTCATTTTCGAAAAAAATAGAAGAAAAATCAGCATATATATTTCTTTTTATTTTAATCACCTTATCATTATTGGGCTACTTAATGGGCTACTTGAGGGGCCTTAAGGAGAATTAAGATTGGACCTCCTAATGGACTTCTGAATTTCAATATTGAGCCCCAATATAATTCAGCCCATTAATATTAATTATTACCACTAATAAATTAATATTGCACTATCCATCTTAATCCATATTACGATAATATGGGCTCCCGGTTATTATTTCCCGCGTTTAAGATTATCAAGTCCATTAATTAATTAAGCTTCTGAATAGCTCTAAATTAATTAACATCTTTCACCTTGGAGTAAAGACAGCTCAACATTATTATTCGTACCGAAGAAACTAATTCTTCACTTGCAAGATTTGGTACAATAAAACTTCTGAGCCCACCAAGGGGACTAATCACACGAGCCGTACTCGCACGTGTTTCTCCGTATTAAATCTTAGCAACCGTCGTATGATTAATATTACTGCCCAAGACACAAAGTTCGAAGTCGCAATGATTCTCACCCAACATGAATCAAAGCAGTAACTATTAAGCACACACGGTCCTATTTAAGTGACGGAGATTAAGAAATCAATAACCACTGAGGTCTAATTCTTCACCTTTCAGAACAGAAGAATTTATCCTCGCTGTAGGACCTCTTCAACACATACTAAATTTGCTAGTGCAATCTCTTAGTCAAGACAAACCAATCTGAGCCTTACACATCGACCTTTCACGGCGGATTGTTCAATTCCACCTAGGTCGTGAAAATGTACGTTTAGTTACAAGTAAACTTTTAATGTCGTCTTCCGTGATCGGGTATCACCACATTAACTACAATGTAACACGTACTACATATTGAACGGTTTGCAATAGAAATTCAACATTCAATCATAACTAAAGCAAATGCGATAAAAGAATTATTCTCATAAAATGAGTGTTTGATACACGAGTTATACAAAGTAAAAGCATACTTTCACGTATAACTCCAACAACTCCCATGTATGATTTTGCAGAATTGAATCATATTCACTGTTTATTGCTTATTTCCAGAGAGATGCATCTGGTCTGGAAAAAGCTTCTTTGATAGTCCTAGGTTCTTCTTCTAACACATACGTGATGAAGTCTGGACCATAGGTCTTATCAATTCTAGCTCGTTTACTGCGTCTTGGTTCTTCACTCTCCTGAGTGGAAGGGCCTGCAGCTTCACTTGATTCTTCATGAATTCGTTTATTAGAACTCACTTCTTCTTTGTCCCTACACGGGAACACATTTTCAAAGAACACAACATTCCTTGATTCTATTGTAGTACCTACTGTCATATCGGGTATTTCTGATTTATGAATCAAGAACCGATAGATACTACTATTGAAGGCGTATCCTATAAAGATCTCATCGACCGTCTTAGGTCCGATTTTCACTTGTTTAGGAAGTGGCATTCAACTTTAGCCAAACACCCCCACACTTTGAGGTATTTGTATGAAGATTTGCGATTTTTCCACAACTCATAAGGTGTCTTATCTTGAGTCTTAAGTGGAATTTTATTTAAAATGTGGTTAGCTGACAGAATAGCTTCCCCCCACATGTTCTGAGGTAAACCCGAGCTGATTAACATTGCGTTCATCATCTCTTTCAAAGTTCGGTTTTTCCTCTCTGTAATACCATTCGATTGAGGTGAGTAGGGAGCTGTCGCTTGATGTATGATGCCGAATTCGGCACATAATTGTTCAAACGGGGCCACATACTCTCCACCTCTATCACTACGAATTGCTTTAATTGTAGTGTTCATTTGATTCTCTACTTCACTTTTATAATTTTTAAAAGCTTCAATAGCTTCATCTTTACTTCGTAGTAAGTAAACGTAGCAGAATCTTGTGCTATCATCAATAAAAGTAATAAAATACTTTTTTCCACCTCTAGTTTGTGTTGATGGGCGAGCAGAATCGTCACGTAGGCGATCAGGGTTAGCACAAAGCGCTTAAAGATTAAGACAAAATTGACTCAAGATACACCTAAGACATCTGGCGAGCAGAACCTGCATACAACACCAAGGAAGATTAGCGAACAGAATCAGATCAAGAGCCACATGATGAACTCAATTAGCATCCCGCCAACCAAATCCGAACACAAAACCGAATCAACAACTAAGTGAGACAAGAGACCAGCAAAATCAGACTAAAGACTCCTCCAGGACAGGTCCAACATGGCGAGCAACTCTTGACTGCAAGCAAGTCCATCAAGATAAGGATAGAATTTAGTCTAGATAAGGTCAAATTAGTCAAAGGCCAGGTGTCGAGCATGCAGGCCTGGTAGGCCAAAAGTCACGACACCTCCTGCTAGGCAATTGTCTATAAATACTTAGATTTTTTCAGCAAATAAAACAAGCACAAATTATTATACACGTCTAAACTTCGATTACGAATCTAAAGCAGCTCGATTAACTTACAATCGAACTTTAACATGTAAGCTTTCATACGATTCTAATCCACCTAAACCCGAAAATTCGTATTCACTAATTACGTTAGTGATCAATCACACGTAATTGTTTGATGATCGATTAACCATCTAAAACAGCCATTAATCTTCAAGATTAGAACTGATCGTCAACAAATTGGCGCTAGAAGGAGGGTTCGAACCTCCGAATCATTGAAAACACGAAGGATAGCTCAAAATCGAAGAATAAGTTTGAGTTTTTGAAGGAAAAATTCAAGAACACTAAGAACAACACTTGATATCTTCTGTGAACATGCCTCAATCACGAGAGACACAACGTTCACAACATGTAACAAGGGATTCACACTCTCGGATGTCCCAGGCTGGTGGGCGAGCAAGGGCGAGCAGGAATGACCAAGAGATTCAAACCAATGTTGCTCGTCAATTAATACCACCAGAGTTGGACGCCATTGCTCGTAACCCCGACGAATTGGCGCGCATAATTGCCATGCTCCAGGCTTTACAAAGACAACAAGCCCAACCTGGCCCTTCATATGTGCGAGCAAGGTGTAGTCCCACAAAGACTCGTGAACATGAAAAGGCTAGGGGGGATCATTTGAATGAGGCAGACAGTGCCCAAGCTCGTAAGGCCAAAGGCAAAGAAAAACAACACGTCGAGGCCGCCAGTCAGGGAGGTTCGACTCAGAATCCGGCCATGGCAGAGAGTCAGGGCACACGCCAAAGTGCTCTTGAAAGATTGGGTCGTCGTGGCTGGGGAATCATGGAAGTCCATCCCACTGCAGGGGCAGCTCGCCCAGCTGTAGTACTTGCTCGCCAATCAGTCCATGACAGGCTGACTAGGCCAGCTTTTGGTCGCCTTGGCCCAAACGCAGAGCCCAATCCTAGGAGGCCAATCCAGGGGGTTCCCGCTCCCAATGAGGGACTGGAGCGAACAGACGGCTGTGCGCCTCTGCTCGCCGGACAGCCTCAGAGTCAGGAGGGATCCTTGGAAGAGCCCGCCTCCATGAGAAAGGCCATAGAGAGCATGAAGGGCCAGCTAGATCAACAAAGAGGATACGGGAACACAACTCTTCCAGTCTCACCTCTATCTGTGGTGATTCTGAAGGCCCCAATTCAACAAAAGATTCAGTTTCCGGCAAGTATCTAATATGAGGGCACGGCGGACCCCAGGGTCCATCTGATGAAGTATACCAATTATATGGTATCAATGGGGGCAAGTGACGCAACACAATGTCGCAACTTTCCTTTGACTCTGGGGGATCGTGTCCATAAATGGTTTTCAGCTTTGCCACCAGCTTCGATTCATTCGTTTGCCCAGTTGGGCAAAGAGTTCTTGTCTCATTTTTCTATGGCCAGGTCTTATCTATCCCAAAGACATCGGTTATCCGACCTGAAACAAACTAACGACGAGTCGGACCGATCGTACCTGGAAAGATTCGACAAGGTCCTATTAGAAGGAGAGTCTGTCAGTGAAGACACCAAGATTGTGGCCGTCCTGGCTGGGCTCAGGAAGGGCACCAAACTCTGGAAAGATGTACACCTAAGATGCCCAAAGACGTATGCCGAATTTTGGGATCGGGCAGGCGTCTTTGTCTCTATGCATGAAGCCCTGCAAAAGGACATGGGAGACAAAGGAGAGCAGAAAGAAGGTACGAAGAAGCCTGGAACTAGTTATCGAGCTCCCAAGAACATGAAAGCGTTTACTGAAGGAACGGAGTTGAAGGACAAACTAAACCACATTCTTACCATATCAATCGATACAGTTTACAATAGTGTCCGAGACAAAGAATTGCTTACACCTCCCCGTAAGATACGTCAAGATACAAGCAAGTTAAACCAGAATAAATATTGTGCCTACCACCAGAGCGTGGGACACTTTACAAGCGAATGTCGTGACTTGCTGAAGCAGTTGTGGCGTTTTTACGAAGAGGGAAAGCTATCCGAGTTTGTTAAAAGACAGCCAGGCAAAAGAAACAGAGACAAAGATTCTGATGAAGAGGACCAGGAACAGGCACCTCATCGGAATCGAGCTGGGCGACCAGCTCAGGCGCCAGCCGGAGGACCAGTTCCAGACATCCAGATGATGGAACCTGCAGGGCCCATATGTGGTTATTCTGATGGACGACCACCAATTTCTAATCGAAAAAGAAAGGCAAAATTACGAGCAATCGGGCATGTACAAGAAATGGGGGTTATTCCACCTACCATGCAAACATCGGAATTAACTTTTACCGACAGAGATTTGGAAGGAGTACTGACCCCTCACAACGATTCGCTTGTGATATGTGCCAAGATTATGGAAACAAGGGTGCATAGATTGCTGGTGGATACTGGAGCCTACACTAATGTCCTTTTCAAAAAGACGCTTGACCAAATGGGAGATTATGCAGGCTACATCAGAGACACAAATCACCGTATTCTGGGGTTCGGAAATGCTGTGATGATCCCGTTGGGAATAGTAACTTTCGCTATGCAACTTGTGACGGTCAAAGAGCCTGAGAAAAATATCGCAAGAATGGTGGATTTCTTGGTCGTTGATCAAGAGTCAACATACAACGGATTCTTGGGCCAACCTTTCTTAAATGAATTCAGGGCCGCCTGTTCTACTTACCATTATTGCATAAAGTTCCCAACAGCAAGTGGAGTTGGCACAGTAAAGGGAGACCAGAGAAAAGCTCGAGAATGCCTTCTGCAAATTCAGTCAAGACAGGGACAAGTATCTATGATGGAAGCGTCAACCAGCCAACTTGAAAATGAACCCTCAATTTTGGAGGACATTCTCGGAGCTCAAAATGATAAGATGGACGAAGACGATCAGCCCTCGCCCATGGGCGAGCAGATGCTGCAAGGTGGCGAACAAACCTTGCCAGATGCAATATTACCACATATGGTTAACAGAATATGTCCGAATGACATCCATAAGGGCCCAGCTGTGGCGACCAAACCCTGCCCGGAGCTTGCTGAAGATTTTGACCCCCGGTTGGGTGCCGAACCCATGAACATCGAAGATGAACTAAGTCCAGAAGGACCAATAGTTGACCCTCGATGGAAGGGGCAGAAACGACGGGCAACTCCAGTTGAAGAATTGGAGGCCATCAAGATTGATCCTGTACGTGATGGTCTTGAACTTTACATAGGTCTGAACTCCCCGAGCCTTACAGAACTCACATGACGGACTTTCTGAAGGCTAACTTAGACGTCTTCGCATGGTCCCATGTGGACATGGTGGGAATTGATCCAAAGGATGCATGTCACAGATTGAATATCAACCCTATCCGAAAACCTGTTCACCAGAAACGGCAAAAATATGGACCAGACAAGTATCAAGCTTTAAACGAGGAGGTCAAAAAGTTACTGGACAACAACCTAATTAAACAAGTGTTATATCCACAATGGGTTGCAAATCCTGTCTTGGTACGGAAGCCGAACGGAACCTGGAGGCTATATATAGATTTTACAGATCTTAATGCAGCATGCCCGAAGGATAATTTTCCGCTCCCCCACATCGATCAACTGGTGGACAGTACTGCCGGTCACGAAATGTTCACATTCATGGATGCCTTCGCAGGATACCACCAGATTCCAATGCACCCAGATGACCAAGAGAATACGGCCTTTTATACTAATAAAAATTTGCTGTGCTGGAAGAGAATGTCGTTTGGTCTGATCAATGCTGGAGCAACCTACCAGAGGCTGGTCAACAAAATGTTCAACGAACATATTGGGGAGACGGTGGAAGTATACGTCGATGACATAGTCGTCAAAAGTACACAGAAAGAAGATCACCTCCATCATCTTTCCCAGGTGTTCGACATACTCCGAAGATACAATATGAAGTTAAATCCAAAGAAAAGTAGTTGTGGAGTACATTCCGGGAAGTTCTTGGGTCATCTGGTCAGCAAACGCGGAATCGAAGCTAATCCAGCAAAAGTGAAGGCGATCGTCGATATGGAGCCACCACGTTCTGTCAAAGAAGTGCAAAGGTTAACTGGTTGCTTGGCCGCTTTAAACAGGTTCATATCACGATCAGGAGACAAGTGCCGTCCATTTTTTGAGGCCATCAAAAAAGGCAACTTTGCCTGGACGGAAAGCTGCCAGAAAGCCTTTGACCAATTAAAAGAATATCTTGGGGATGTAAAAATTCTGTCAAAACCAATTCCCGGTGAAAAGTTATATTTATATCTGGCAGCGTCTGACACGGCCATAAGTTCGGTGTTAGTTCGGGCAGAAGGTAAGTTTCACCTGCCAATCTACTATGTCAGCCAAGCCTTACATGATGCTGAGGTGAAATACTCACCAACCGAAAAACTGGCCTATGCTCTCGTCATGAGTGTCAGGAAGTTAAGACCATATTTTTTCGATCATCAAGTTGAAGTATTGACAACTTTCCCACTCAAACAAATACTACACCGACCCGACACCGCTGGCCGTCTTTTGAAGTGGTCCATAGAAATAAGCCAGTTTGGCGTGACATATACACCTCGAACCGCGATTAAGGGACAAGCGTTAGCCGACTTTATAGTCGAACTAACCTTCCCTCAAAATCCAACGAGAGGGCTGGATCACCCATAGCATCTCTATGTGGACGGTTCGTCAACAAATCTGGCCTCGGGGGCAGGAATAATGCTTATCAGTCCCGACCAACAAGTATTCACTTCAACAGTCAGATTCAAATTCATGGCCACCAACAATGAAGCGGAGTATGAGGCCCTCATTGCAGGTCTTCACTTATCATTAGCAGTTGGAGTAAGACGACTCCAGATTTTCAGAGACTCCCAACTCATTGTAAGCCAAGTACGAGGCAAATATGAGGCCAGAGACGAGCAAATGATCGAGTATCAACGAATAGTTGCTCACTTGGTATCTCTATTAGATCAAGTTTTTATCCAGCAGATACCACAAACGAGCAATACACAAGCTGACGCCCTAGCGAGACTAGCAACAAGCGATGGGCCAGCAGATCTGACGGACATTGTCATTACCAGAAAAGTCCAACCATCAACAATGGACTACGAAGTAAACCAAGTAGTCGAACATAACAACGATGATCATTGGAGAACTCCTATAGCCAAATACTTGAAAGACGAGGAGTTGCCAAGCAACTCATTTGAGGCTGAAAGAATCAAGAAACAAGCAACCAGATATACTCTGGTAGATGAACAGCTTTACAAAAGAGGCTTTTCACTCCCGCTACTCAAGTGTTTGACTAGGGGGCAAGGAAGGACAGTCCTGGAGGATATACATTCTGGAGTTTGTGGAAATCATGCTGGAGGGGAAGCTTTGGCCTACAAAACTGTAAGGCAAGGTTATTATTGGCCAACCTTACGGAAATATGCAATCTAGTTAGCCAAAGCTTGCCGCCAGGAGCTTGTATCGGTTTATAGTCCATGGCCATTTGCAAGATGGGGAATTGACATTATTGGTCCTTTCCCGACAGGAGTGGGAAATGTTCGATTTGCCGTCATAGCAGTCGATTATTATACAAAGTGGGCAGAAGCGAAGGCCATGGTAAAGATTACACAGCAGAACATGATCAACTTCATATGGCAGAACATTGTCTGTCGCTTTGGAATTCCACGAACAATTGTGACAGATAATGGCCCGCAGTTTGACGGAAAGGAGTTGAGAGACTTCTGTACAAAGTGGGGGATCAGGAAACACTATTCGACTCCCTATCATCCCCAGTCAAACGGGCAAGTTGAAGCTGTAAATAAGATCATCAAGCATACATTGAAAATACGCCTGGCAAAAAGCAAAAGTAGCTGGTCAGAAAAACTCCCGGAAGTCCTGTGGGCATATAGGGTTTCTCCCAGGTCAAGCACCGGAGAAACACCTTTTGCGATGGCTTTCGGAACAGAGGCGGTGATACCAATTGAATTAAAGACCAACACAGTCAGGACGACCAGCTTTGATGAACAAGCAAATCATTCCGCTTTAGCCACAGAAACAGATTTGCTCGAAGAAAGAAGATTACATGCTGAGCTAAAGAATGCCACGTACAAGCAAAGAGCAGAGCGTTATTATAATTCCCAAGTCAATATAAGAAAGTTTGAAGTTGGTGACCTCGTTCTAAGAAAGAAGCTTGCCCCACCTCCAGGCATATTTGGCTCGACTTGGGAGGGCCCGTACAGGGTAACAGACAGGTTACCCAATGGAGCATACGACATAGAAGACTTAGATGGCAACTCGGCCCAATATTCCTGGAATGCAGCTAACCTAAAAAAGTACTTTCAGTAGGCGACCAGTTTTGCCTCATAAGAAAGTGAAGTTGGGTTGGGCGAACTACTAAGTCTACTGGGCGAGCTAGAATGGCAGAAGTACAAGATGGATCCAAAAAGCTTGCCTAATTTTTCGAAGTTTTCACCAAGTATAAGTGGTCGAACAAAGTTGAATTTGGTCAAGTTTGGTCGCGGGCTAGAAGGCCAGTATCTTGTATGGTTTTATTTCCTCTTGAGAGTTTAAAGATGCCTTGACAAATTGTATAGTGGTCGAGCAGCTTTAACTCCCGGTGTAAATTATGTTTTTTAATGGTTGGAAGTTTGACATTGTTTCTGTCGAGCAGGTCCAACCTAGTTAGTACAGATTTACATTCTTGGTCGCGTTTGATACTTGTAATTTTTAATATTTGTTCAATGTTAAGTTGTTCGTTAAAGCAGAAATGCAAGCTCAAGGCGCAAGTTGATTATACAACCAAGCCCTTTAAAGGCTGTTCATTTTTAAATGAACATAGCCTAAGGCCAAAAGCCCATCAAATTCTAAGGCCAAAAAGTTCTTAAAGAACAAGGCCCAACTACATTAAGATTGTTGAAGCATAGATAAAAATGCAAAGAACAATTAATGTAAGATAAAAAGACGAGCAGTTGAGCAAAATAGTTCCATTGAAGATAAGGCTTGATCGCCCAAGAAAATTACAACAAAGACGAACAAAAAAAAAGTACAAGTCCCTAGCTAATCCTGTCCGCTAAGATCCTTGCCCGGCAGGTGGAGAGATATTATCATCTTTAGGATCTTCTAGAGGAGAGCCTTCGAGAGCAGGGTCAACTGGGACCACTTGAGTTAGCTCGGTAATTAGCCCCTCAGCATCAGCACGCTCTTTAAGAACTCTCTCACTTTGATCGGCAGACAGGATTTGCTCGCCCTCGGCAACATCGCCCTCTTCTTCTTCCTCGTCCTCGGGAGGACTTGTGATATTTATTTCAGGGCCGATGAAGTCAAGCTTGACCCCGTAGTCAGGCAGGTCGCCAATTTGGAGAGTTGTGCCCGGGGCTGGAGGGTTAGATTCGACGAAGTTACATAGCTCCTTGCCGATCTCCTCGACAACAGAAGTAGCCTTAAACTCGTGAGCAATTCGAATGCTCTCGGCGTAGCCCGTCACATAACCCAGGATTGAGCTCACCTCCATTTTAGGAATAAGTTCCTCTTGGGTAATGGAGTTGGCGAGCTGAGATTCGATGTCAGCAATTTTGGCCGTCGCCTCGGTCGCGAATTTCTCAGCGACCTCCTTCTGCTGCTGAGCGCGGGCAAGTTCTGCTCGCATCTGCTCGACCTCGACCGTCTTGACCTTCAACTCCTCGGAGACTTAGACGTGCAGGTCCAGAGCACGCTGCTCGCTAATTTGATGAGCTTTGGCTTTGTTCTCGAGGTCGGCGACAATCTTCTTCGCCTCTGCCTTAGCATCATCACGCTCTTTGACAATGCGGCTGACAGTGGCCGCATGCTGACGAAAATCCTTCTCGAGATCCTCAACCTGGTCGACCAGACGTTGCACGGCCATTATCGCGAGGCGCCTATGTCTTGACAGTCTCGTTCAGCTCCTTAGTCCAGCTGCGAGCAACGACCTCAGAAGCGCGACGGACAAAAGAATCCGGGATCTCGCGAAGGTTGGTCGGCACCTTTGAGCAGGCAAAACGGTGCACCAAGTTAGATCGCCCTGGGTACTGCTCGGGCAGGTAGCTAGAAGGGAATTCTCAGTTAGTAAAAAAAAAGTAAAGAAGAAGAGAAAATGCTAAGTGTCCTGGGCGAGAAGAGTTGTACCTGTCAAGACGACCCTTGTCCCAACCAAGGTAGGTGGGGTCGGATGAAGGACCAGATCCTTCACGGGTAGTGACGACCAGAGCTTGCTCGCCGGGGTGCTCCACGGAAGGAGTTTGCTCGCTGTCGCCTTCGGATGGCCGGACAGCCACGGTCACCTTTTCTTGAGCAGTTTTTGCTCGTTTGGCCGCTTTTTCAGTATCAGAGACGGGAGTGCCGTCTCCACGAAGAAGTCTCTTCGCCCTCGGAACCAGAGTCTTGGGTGGACTCGCCACTGGGGCAGGTGGCTGTACCGAGCTCGACCCTCCGGCTTGCCTCGGGTCGCCTTTTCCACCCTTAGCCGCTAGAGCAATAATCTTTGAGAGGGGGTCAGACTTCTTGCGTCCTCGTTTCGTCGGTATTTCCCAGACGCGATTATCGAGCTCGAAGAAGGAGGTGTGAAGGGCAACTGTGGCGAGCTGATCTGTAAAGGATATAAAAAACAAGTTAACGCCAAGTATAATGCCGACCAGATCTGTTCGCCCGACAAGAAAAGATATTTACCCTCTGGGATAGGAGCTAAAGCCTCAAGATGGTGAGGATAAGTAGTAAGATGGGCAACTTGCAGTGTATCCTCGGAGAAAAGATGGCCAATGCTGCGATCTTCTCGGCGACGAAGGGCGATCAAACACGCAACGAACAAGAATTGATCGCTGATGCTATTCTTTACAGTTCGCCACCCCAAGTTTTTGGGACCTGAAACAAAGGAAAAAAAGAATTAAAATTAGTCTAACCACTTCAAAGTTATAGAAGAGGTAAGACTCACGCTTTAATTCCCTAAACTCCGCCGGGGTCTCAATTCGTTCAGGACCCCCTGATGAGCGAGCAGAAGCACGCCAGTCGCCTCCGATCCAGAACCAGTCATGCTTCCAATCTCGCACCTTCCCAGGGATGTCCTCAACCAGTTTTTGGCCTGGTCGCGCCTTCAGATAGTACCAACCCGCCTCTTCCCCAGTGCAGCCAGTGATCGTCATCAGGTAGCCAACTTCTTCGGCGGACAGCCTATTGGGGTATCCCTCTAGGGCGAACATAACCACCAGAGCCATCAAATTTATCCACCTAACGGGAGTAAGTTGGGTGATAGCCAAGTTCACGTCTTGAAGGAATTGGCCGACCAGAGGATGCAACGGTAGAGAAACTCCAGCGTTCAAGGTAGCGAGGTTGATCACCGTCAATCCGCGTGGTGGGCGATCAGCTCTGCCGTCCACCAAAGGAGCATACATCGGGATGTCGAAGGGAATCTTGTAATCCCTCCGAATCCCAGGCAAGTCCTCCTCGGTAACGGCAGACACGATACAGCTCACTGCGAACTCAGTCGCTTTAAGCTTCCGTACCCCGCGAGCAGGAATGACGAATCGGTTTGAGTGCTCCTTCTCGTACTCGTCCCAGTCTACACGGCGAGCAACCGCGACTGGAATTCGATGCTCGATCATTCTGGGCGCATGAAAGTTGATATCTCTTAGATAGGCCCAGGTTAATTCGTCGAGGTTCACCGGCTGAAGTACCTCAACCTCTTCGTCCTCATCCTCGTGGAGACCCGAGCTCGTTTCCATCAAGAGCTGGCGAGCAGGATTTGCTCGCTCCTCTCTTTCCCCGGAGGGACGAGCTCCAGAATTAACAGAGCGTGCAACCGAAGCCGCCTCGGGATCGGACTCCAGGTTAACGATGGGAGGATTCTCTCTTCGACGGGCTGTTTTTTGGGGTTCCGGGGAGGGAAAGATCCAGTCTCGGAGTACGACGACATCCAGTAAGGAGAAGTAAATTTTTTTTAGTGTTTTGCAGATTCCGGCGAGGGAGAACTCGGCGGTTTAGGACTTTCCACGGCGGAGTAGGGATGTTTATGTAACAAAGACACACACAACGCAAGAAAAGAAGAAAGAGAAGAAGAAAACAAAGAAGAAACTACCTCGAAGTCATTTGAAGGTCGCCGAAAACTGGAAACGTTCGCCGGAAATTTGAAAAAGGGAAGAAGGAGAGATTCGCGCTCAATAAACAGTGAAAATGATAAAAAATCGCGAATTTTTTTCTTTATATACTCTCTGGAAAAACGGGGTTCCGGGCGAGCAAGTTAAGGAATCGAAGGACTAAAGTGCAATTTCTGGGCGCGTGCAGCACCTGCCCGACAAAGCGGGAAGGCGCGTCGCCTCGGGATCATGTGCGCGTGGGCGGCAGCAATCATTCCGCCCATGTCACACCTCGAGCTGTACCCAGACCTTGAGATCCCAACCGTCACCGGCCCAAGTCTGCTCGACCAATGTTGTCCGCCCGTGAAAAGTTGCTCGCCCCCGCGACATTCTTGCTCGCACCAGTGACACTTAAAAGTTGCCAACCCAAAAAGTGCTCATTCATCATCTTCACAATTTATTGATCGGCAAGGGGGCAATTGTTGATGGGCGAGCATAATCGTCACGTAGGCGATCAGGGTTAGCACAAAGCGCTTAAAGATTAAGGCAAAATTGACTCAAGATACACCTAAGACATCTGGCGAGCAAAACCTGCATACAACACCAAGGAAGATGAGCGAACAGAATCAGATCAAGAGCCACATGATGAACTCAGTTAGCATCCCGCCAACCAAATCCGAACACAAAACCGAATCAACAACTAAGTGAGACAAGAGACCAGCAAAATCAGACTAAAGACTCCTCCAGGACAGGTCCAACATGGCGAGCAACTCTTGACTGCGAGCAAGTCCATCAAGATAAGGATAGAATTTAGTCTAGATAAGGTCAAATTAGTCAAAGGCCAGGTGTCGAGCATGCAGGCCTGGTAGGCCAAAAGTCACGACACCTCCTGCTAGGCAATTGTCTATAAATACTTAGATTTTTTCAGCAAATAAAACAAGCACAAATTATTATACACGTCCAAACTTCGATTACGAATCTAAAGCAGCTCGATTAACTTACAATCGAACTTTAACACGTAAGCTTTCATACGATTCTAATACACCTAAACCCGAAAATTCGTATTCACTAATTACGTTAGTGATCAATCACACGTAATTGTTTGATGATCGATTAACCATCTAAAACAGCCATTAATCTTCAAGATTAGAACTGATCGTCAACAGTTTGCACAAATTTTAAGTCACACACATCAGTGTGAACTAATTCTAGAGGAGTAGTGTTCCTTTCAACTGACTTAAATGGTAATTTAGTCATCTTTGCTTCTACACATATTTAACATCTTTTGGATGTATCAACATTTTCAATTTTAAGTAAATCCAAATTTACTAAACGTTTTATAGATTTTAGATTAACATGTCCTAATCTAAAATGCCATAAAGAGGAACACTCAACGATATAAGCAGAAGTAGAAGCATTCTCATTCATAATAGTGTTTTTGCCATCACGGCTTACAGTCATGACAGACATCTTAAAAAGGCCCTTCTCGAGGTAACCTTTTTCCTAGAAAGATGTCAAACTTGCTAAGTACAACGTCGTTTGACTCAAACACTAGTTTAAACTGACTACTAACTAAAAGAGACCCCGAAATCAGATTCTTCCGGATGTCCGGGACATGCAGCACGTCCTTCAGTTTCAGCTCCTTTCCCAAAGTCAGTTTGATTACCACCATTCCGACACCAGCCACTTCAGACGAGGCTTAGTTCCCCATGTAGAGCTTTCTCCCCTCAGCAGGAGTATAAGTGGAGAAGACAGACTTCTCTGAGCAAACATGGCAAGTGGCACCAGTGTCCACGAACCAACTTTTCTTGTTATCCACCAAGTTGACCTCGGTCACCACAGCGGACATGTCCATCTCCGTAAACTCACGTTCAGCAACGTTCACAGAGTTCTTCTTCCCTTTGTCTTCTTTCTTGGGCTGACGACAATCAGCTGCCCAATGGTTGGGTTTGCCACAGTTGTAGCACTTCCCGCTGAACTTCTTCGGGGCAGGAGCAGCAGCAACAGCCTTGTCTTTGCCCTTGTCGTCTTGACGCTTCCTTTTCTTTGATGGTTCGCTTTTCTCCATCAGGTTAGCTTTGGCCTCGATGGAAGCAGTCGAGCTCTCTTTTCCCTTTTCTTGTTATCCTCCTCGATCCGGAGTCGGGTAACAAGGTCCTCCATCGTCACTTGCTTTCGCTTGTGTTTGAGGTAGGACTTGAACTCCTTCCAAGAAGGAGGAAGTCTGTCTATCACAGTAGCCACCTGAAAGGCTTCAGGAAGCTCCATCCCTTGCACTGCAATATTGTGGAAGATCACTTGCAGCTTCTGCACTTGCTCGACAACAGATTTGTTGTCCTCCATCTTGAAGTCATACAAGGTGGAGACGACGAACTTGCTAGTTCCCGCGTCTTCAGTCTTGTACTTCTTCTCCAAGGACCCCCATAGAGCTTTGGAAGTCGGGTACTCATCGTACACATCACAGAGGGCATCAGACAGCCCATTCAGAATGTAGTTCCTGCAGAGATAGTCATCATGGATCCAAATGTCATAAGCGATCCTTGTCTCACGAGTAGAATCATCGGCAGGAGCACTCGGACTATCCTCCTTGATGTATTTCACCAAAGAGATGGTGGTCAAATAGAAGTGCATCTTCTTTTGCCACCTTTTAAAGTCACTACCCGAAAACTTTTCGGGTTTTTCTCCTTTCACTACCACCGGCCTAACAGCCCCTTGAAGGGAGGCCTGGTTGGTAGCCAAAAGTAGATTGACTCCGGCATTTCCTACAAAAGGATTGCCGCCAACATTTCCCATGAAGGGATTAGCACTTGAACTTCCCACAAAGGGATTAGTGCTAGAGGTTCCCACAAAGGGATTAGCATTTCCCACGAAGGGATTGCCATTAGCTTGGTTTTTCATCCATTCGGCAAAAAAGTTGTCAAAATTCCCAAACTCGAAAGGAGGGATTGTGGTTGGATTACCTGAGGTGATTTCCTTGGTAGGATCAGGATTACCAACCTTATTAGTGTCAGAAGGATCATCCTTAGTCGGTGAAGACACGTCCATCTCGTTGTCAGAGTTATGGTTCGACATATCAGTGTAACGAAATAGTAAAGATATTTAGTCTTGCGATTGTTAATTAAAGGGGTGAGAGTGTATTTCGAAACACTGAAGAATTTATGAAAAAAAACACGAAACAAATTCGTGATGAAACCGAGTCTAGGAATAACATATTCCCGCAAGACTAAATACGCCCGTATAGTGCTTACGGTGAATGCGTACAAGTCTCCAAAGGTAAAACGATTTATCGATTCACACTGGTAGCACCACCAAGTATAAATTTCCGGCGAACTAAATCGGAATTATGAGCGTAAAAGGAATTATGGAGCGAAAGGATTTCGAGAATTTTTGGTTTCGTAAGTATGTTCGAAAGAATGGACGAAATGGGATATATATAGGCGGAAATCCGACCCATCTGAAGGTTGCTGGAGTGGAGTACGTGGTGATCATGGATTACCCACGTTCTGTAGTGGAGAGAAATGCAGTTTCTCATTCTTGGGAAGCAAGACGGAATATTCCAGATACTATGGAGTGTATTAATCAAATTTGTAGGTGTATTAAACAAGTTCGTGGGCCGACCCAATTCTAAATGGGCCAACCGAAGTGGGCCGACCCAAGTTCATATGGGTCACCCGAACCGATTGGATCCAAAAAGGTATTGGGTCATTTTATATTTTTGGTACTCTAAAAATATAGGTAAGGCCCCAAAGCCCAATTGCCAAGAACCACGAACCCGGGCGCGGGTGCGGGCTCGGGCGGGGCGGGGCGCATGCGCGTGTGGTCCATGGTTAGGGTCCCCATGTCCAAATTTAAAGAACATGAATACTTTCCTACTTATATATAAGACAATCTTCTTGTAATTTTCCAATGTGGGATGTAACTTCATTTTCCATTTCCCATGGATTTATTCAACACAAATGATTAATACTACAACTTCCCAAATTAATTTCTCACTCACCGGAAATCAGTTTTGAGATATTAAATATACCACGCTCATCTACTCCGCGAGTAGAACAACATCGTTAATTTTATTTTCCAAAAAACTAACATTTTTACTCCTAAAAAAATTGGTCAAAGTCAGGGTATGAAACTTTTATTAAAACCAATTTCCAACAATCCCCCACATGAGTGAGAATTGCACCTATACAGAGTCAAGCTTCTTCATTTAGCTCATTTGAGACTTCATTGCTTCCGGATAAGTAACCAATGGTTTTGAACTTTCCGTAGCCCGATACCATCGGGTATACCGGCGGCTTAGTGGACATGATGCCTTGAACTAATCCTCCTTAGTGTATACCTTACAGACAGTGCAGACACAAGTCAGTCTCGATTCCGATTTGTTCTCACGTTTTTGTCCATTTTGGCCCTGGACGCCCTTTGTATTCATAAATGTTTGGTCGAAGCGGCCCTCACTTCTCATTTATATAGGTGATCTCCTTTCGAGTATCCCGTCATACTCAGTCCCACATGGACTCATAGGAATCATTAAAAGTTAAAGACTTATCCATTACCACAACTCACAGGTTCACTAACACTTGACACAGTGCTGTCAGGAACGGTCATGATTTTCAAGTGTTGTACAACTAACATTCACAGTTTAGTTTTCCCTTTTGAACCAAGTTCTTGGGATCTCCAGTCATCATGGTTGGGTTACCACTGTTTCAGTTTTATTTGTGGATTTCAGACCCATTCCCTCTATCAGCTTATTCATTTGATCTCGGTTCAAGCTCTTCGTGAGCGGATCCGCTATGTTATCAATTAATCTTACATAATCAATTGTTATAATACCAGTTGAGATCAAATGTCTAGCGGAGTTATGTTGACGATGAATATGTCTCGACTTTCCGTTGTACATACTGTTCAAAGCTCTACCAATAGCAGCTTGACAGTCACAATGTACCATTACAGATGGTACTGGTTTGTTCTAACAAGGAATGTCTTCTAAGAAATTATGAAGCCATTCAACTTCTTGTGTGTGGTCCATGGTTAGGGTCCCCATGTCCCAATTTAAAGAACATGAATACTTTCCTACTTATATACAGGACAATCTTCTTGTAATTTTCCAATGTGGGATGGAACTTCATTTTCCATTTCCCATGGATTTATTCAACACAAATGATTAATACTACAACTTCCCAAATTAATTTCTCACTCACCGGAAATCGGTTTTGAGATATTAAATATACCACGCTCATCTACTCCGTGAGTAGAACAACATCGTTAATTTTATTTTCCCAAAAACTAACGTTTTTACTCCTCAAAAAATTGGTCAAAGTCAGGGTATGAAACCTTTATTAAAACCAATTTCCAACAATTACTACATATTTAATATGAATTGCTATAATAAAAATGTATCATTTCTGAGTATATTTTTTCCATTTACTGTGTGCATGTAGAGAGTAGAAGTATATAGTTTTCATTTTTCAGTACCGTCTCCTTTTTATTTCGCCGTGACGATATGGAATAGAGCTTCCGAGGTCATGTGATGAAAATGACTACTCAAAATATCACGACATGAACATAACACTTTGCTTTGTATCATTTTAACTTATTCAGTCGAAAATATTTTGAGTAACTCTATTGTACATTTAATGTATAGTGCCCTGAGAAGTATGATTTAATTACACTGAAAAAGTGTGGTTAGACTGCACTGAAAAGTTTATACTGAAAATCGATTTTAGTGTAATGTAACCACACTTTTCAGTGTAATCAGCCGACACTTTTTAGTGTAAGCAAACTCAATTGTTAAGTGAGTGCACCGTGCACCACGTTCATATAAAAGTGCGCCAAATATTTTTTGTTAAAAAAATTAAGGTTTTGTTTGGAATGATATTTAATACTCCCCCGCCCACGAATAATAAGGCTTATTGTTTTTTTTACGGTTATTAAGAAAATAGATATAATAGGGGGATATAAATATTTTTAGTCTCATAGCTTTTCACCTTTTTCGAAATGATCCCAAAAAAGATAAATGTACAAATCTAGTCCCAATTTTTTATGAATTGTATAATTTACATCCCAAATTTTGACGAATTGACAGAATACCATCGTTTTTTGACATGCGCCCAACACGTGCATATTCAATTTGGAGATTTTCGGTGAACATTCATTTTAAGAATGTAAATTAAACTTGAAAAGCCCTAGAAATCCTTCCCCAATTTTTTTCTACCAAAAACATTATAATCTTTCCCAAATTTAGTCTTCTAAAACATTAAAATTATTTATTAATAACATAATTAGCATGTTTGTCTAAGTTAAATGCTCACATGCACGATACATGTCAAAAAATGATGACATTTTATCAATTCCAACGAATTTGGGACGAAAATTGTACATTTTGCAAAAAATGGGACCAAATTTATACATTTATCTTTTCTGGGACCATTCCAAAAAAGATGAAAAATTATGGGACTAAAAATGTTTTCATCCTTATAATAGGTAAAAAGTAAGAATAATGTGTCAAATCAAGTACAAAATAAATTATTTTAAAAATATTATGTGTGCAGGTTAAAAAGATATAAATAAAATTTATTATTTTCATTTTAGAAAACATGGCTATTTTTTTTGTGGGCGAACGACCATTTTTTTTAGATATAGGGAGTATATAATAACAAATTAATTTTAATTTTATTTATTTATTATATAGGGTCAAGACTCAAGATCGTATATGCAACGTACATGTAGTATGTTTTTAAACCGTTAAAGTTATTTTTAGTTAGTATGGGAGTAATCCATTTTTTATTTTTTTTATAGGAAGTAATCCAATTACATTTAATATATTTTCTTGATAAATGTGAAGAATTTATGTTCCGACATTAGTGGGAAGAGAAATTCTTGCATGGAAAGGGCGATGCTCTGAGGTATAGGGACCCACCTCTCATGCTCTGAGATGAGTAGACGTGTAAATTTGTGAGACGTGTTTAGGCTTCAAGAATATTGAATTGAAAGTATTACTTTTCATATTGAATTGAAACCAAAAAGTATTTTACAAAGAGTAGCTATAAGGTATTTATAGAAGTTAACTGAGTAACTACCTCAACCACCTTTTAACTATCTAACAACTTTACAAAAGAATAACACTTTTATAACTACTTATCTAATACCCCCCTCAAAATGATAAGGGTAAGGTATTCAAAGGGAATCATTTTGTTGTGTATCCTCTGTAGTAGGCTTTGGAGAATGAATGTCAAGAATTCCCATCTTTGTCTTCATTTGAGTGTATAGCTCTCCTCCTAATGGTTTGGTCATGACATCTGCTAAGTTCTCCAAAGTTGGAATATGTACAAGTGTTATGACTCCTTGTTGAATCTTGTGCCTTGTGAAGTGTCGATCAACTTCAATGTGCTTTGTCTTCTCATGGCAAACTGGGTTGTGTGCAAGGCAATAAGCGGATTTGCTATCTGTGTAGACCGTTGCAGGTTGTGGATGTTGGATCTTCAAGTCTTTTAATATGTAAAGAATCCACTGAACTTCACAACTTGTAGTGGCAAGTGCCCTATATTCTGCCTCTGTTGAACTTATACTCAATGTGCTTTGTTTCTTGGATTTCCAGGAAATTAGGGAGTTCCCTAAATAGATTGTGTATCCAGTAATGCTCTTTCTTGTGAGTGCACACCTTGCCCAATCTGCATCACTGAATGCATGAATTTGAAAAGTACTTGAGGCAGGATAAAACAGACCACCTCCTGGATTAGTTTTTAGATACCTCAATAACCTGTGAACAACAGCTAAATGGGAGGTGTTAGGTCTACTCATGAATTGTGTTAGACACTGAGCAACATATGAAATGTCTGGTCTTGTTATGGTTAGATATAATAGCTTTCCCACTATTCTTCTGTACTCTTGTGGGTCATCAAGTATTGGAGGGTCTTGGGAAGTAAAAACTTGTTTTGTATCCATTGGAGTAAAACAAGGTTTACTTCCTAAATAGCCACTATCATGAAGTAGGTCTAAAGTATATTTCCTTTGGCAAAGCTGCAATCCTTTTTCATTTCTTGCAACTTCAATTCCAAGTATATACTTTAGCTTACCTAAGTCTTTTATAGTGAATTGAGCATATAAATAATGTTTAACCCTTTTGATTTCATCTAGGGAGTTACCAGTAAGTATTATATCATCTACATAACAAGACAAAGCTGTAAATTTATCACAATCAGATTTAGTGAATAAAGCAATATCAGCTTGAGATTGTTTGTAACCAAAGGAAATTAATGAATCTGCAAGTTTGGTATACCATTGCCTTGAAGCTTGTTTTAAACCATAGAGGCTCTTGTTCAATCTGCATACCCTGTCATCATTAAAATCACAATATCCTTGTGGAGGAATAATATATACCTCTTCAACTAGATCACCATGTAAAAAGGCATTATTTACATCTAGTTGATGGATGTACCAGTTGTTAGAAACTGCTACAGCTAACAAAATTCTAACTGTAGTGATTTTAGAAACTGGGGAGAAAGTGTCTAGATAGTCTATTCCTTCTTCTTGAGTGTAACCCTTAGCAACTAACCTGGCCTTATATCTTTCTATTGTTCCATCAGCCTTGTACTTTACCTTATAAACCCATTTGCAACCTATGCAGTGTTTATTCTTAGGTAAAGGTACTAAGGTCCAGGTTTGTGTTCTTTCTAAGGCATCAAGTTCTTTTCTCATAGCATCTACCCAGTTTTCATCCTTTATAGCTTGTTTGTATGTTTTTGGTTCAATTATTTGGGATATAGAGGCAGTAAAAGTCTTATAAGAGTTGGATAGCCTGGTAGTAGATAGGAAATTAGCAATAGAGTATTGTTTTCCAATTCTAACCATGGTTGTTTGAGCACTATCATTAGCAGAAATTGAAGCATGTTTCAAAGAAGCAGGCAGATTAGTATCATAGACTTGTAAATAAGCAGGGGGATGCCTTATTCTAGTAGATTTCCTACTTTCAAGTTGTTCTTTATGAGGATCAGGAACTTGAGAGTTTGAAATCTCATTAATTTCATCTATGAGTTCAGTATGTTGCTCAACATAATTGTTTTCAATAGAATTATGAGGCATGATAAGCATATCAGAATCATTATTTCCAGAATGTTGGGATTGAGTATAAAGAGGCTCAGAAAATTCCCCCTTTGACATATTTTCCAGAGTATCCTTTTGAAAAAGAGATTCTAAATAAGCATCTGTATGTTGTTTGTTTTTCAAAGGATAAATGTTTTCATGAAAATCAACATTCCTTGAAACAAATACATTTCCAGAGTTCAAATCAAGTAACTTATATCCTTTCATCCCAAAAGGATAACCAATAAACACACATTTTGTTGCTCTAGGATGAAACTTATGCCTCTTTACAGAAAGTGTGCTAGCAAAACAAAGACATCCAAAGTTTCTAAAATAGGTATAATCAGGGAGTTTATTAGAATAAGGCATCCCCCTGCTTATTTACAAGTCTATGATACTAATCTGCCTGCTTCTTTGAAACATGCTTCAATTTCTGCTAATGATAGTGCTCAAACAGCCATGGTTAGAACTGGAAAATAATACTCTATTGCTAATTTCCTATCTACTACCAGGCTATCCAACTCTTATAAGACTTTTACTGCCTCTATATCCCAAATAATTGAACCAAAAACATACAAACAAGCTATAAAGGATGAAAACTGGGTAGATGCTATGAGAAAAGAACTTGATGCCTTAGAAAGAACACAAACCTGGACCTTAGTACCTTTACATAAGAATAAACACTGCATAGGTTGCAAATGGGTTTATAAGGTAAAGTACAAGGCTGATGGAACAATAGAAAGATATAAGGCCAGGTTAGTTGCTAAGGGTTACACTCAAGAAGAAGGAATAGACTTTCCCATCTTTGTCTTCATTTGAGTGTATAGCTCTCCTCCTAATGGTTTGGTCATGACATCTGCTAAGTTCTCCAAAGTTGGAATATGTACAAGTGTTATGACTCCTTGTTGAATCTTGTGCCTTGTGAAGTGTTGATCAACTTCAATGTGCTTTGTCTTCTTATGGCAAACTGGGTTGTGTGCAAGGCAATAAGCGGATTTGCTAACTGTGTAGACCGTTGCAGGTTGTGGATGTTGGATCTTCAAGTCTTTTAATATGTAAAGAATCCACTGAACTTCACAACTTGTAGTGGCAAGTGCCCTATATTCTGCCTCTGTTGAACTTCTACTCACTGTGCTTTGTTTCTTGGATTTCCAGGAAATTAGGGAGTTCCCTAAATAGATTGTGTATCCAGTAATGCTCTTTCTTGTGAGTGCACACCTTGCCTAATCTGCATCACTGAATGCATGAATTTGAAAAGTACTTGAGGCAGGATAAAACAGACCACCTCCTGGATTAGTTTTTAGATACCTCAATAACCTGTGAACAACAGCTAAATGGGAGGTGTTAGGTCTACTCATGAATTGTGTTAGACACTGAACAGCATATGAAATGTCTGGTCTTGTTATGGTTAGATATAATAGCTTTCCCACTATTCTTCTGTACTCTTGTGGGTCATCAAGTATTGGAGAGTCTTGGAAAGTAAACAACTTTACAAAAGAATAACACTTTTATAACTACTTATCTAATAAAGAAAGCGTGGTCGAGAGCTTGCCAATATATAGTCAAGAATTTAAGATGTTAAATTTGAATTTATTGAGATGATGAGATGAATAGTTGTGATAGAAATCTTGCTCGTTATGTGTTTGAATTGTTTAATTATAATTTTTATTTTACGTGTCAAGTTCCTTTTTTATTTAGTTTGAATGACATATGAGAATAATGTGGTAAATTAAAAAAATGAGGGCAATATCATAAAAATGTATGTCAGATGTGTTTATCTCAACCTTTCTTGGGTAGATTTACTGAGAATAAAGTTATTTTTAATTTGAATTCGATCTAGATTTTAATCCCCAAGTACCATCCTTTAAATCAAACAAGTGATTATCAATGATTATGTTATCCATCAAAATCAATCATACGATTCAAAGATATTATATTTGTATGTATTTGGTACGGTGGTACATCCCATTCATATTTTTCAGTTAATTTGCTAATAATTTCATTTGGTATGACATAAAAGATGTTTATTGCCATTTATTTTTATTCAACTGAAACTTGTTTGGAAAAACGGGAATTTAAACCAAATCTGTCATCTATCTTTTCACCTTTAACAAAATAGTTCTCTATTTATTTGTTTTATCAATGTAGTCTCATATCTATTCAAGTTTTGCCAAAATGATCCTAATTGGCCTAAAAATGTACAAAACCTCACCGTTTTGGTCCTATATTTATTTTCTTTACCAATTTAGTCCCGTATCAATTCACATTTCTCCAATTAGGTCCTAATTGAACTCATAAAACATAAAATGCCACATTTTTAGTTATGCGCACTAGTTTTTTTTAGGGAAGCTTATGATGTGTTTTTGTTTTTCAATGTGGCACGCTAGGTGGGTATCTTTGCCAAATAAAAAAAAAACATGAAATAAAATATAAAAAAATCAATTAGAACCATTTTTCACCAAATCAGGACCATTTTGATGGAACTTAAAAAAATACAGGACTAAATTGATAAAACAAATAAATAGATGACCATTTAGATAAAGGTGAAAAGATAGAGGACGAATTTGGTTTAAATCCCTTAGAAAAACATATTAATTTAATATGGATCCGAATTTATTACATTGGCCTGTTATAAAATGTGGCTTTATATGCCAAGAATTAATTGTCTTGACTCCCCCCCCCCCCCCCTCCCCCCAACATATTTATTATGTGCTGAAAAGAAAAACTTTCTTATAGAACCTACCGAGTAGTGTAATGTACATAATCATAACTAAATTTGTATCATCTATTATTATCTCACTTCAAATTAAAAGGTCTACCAAGTGAAGTCTTGTATTGTACATGTAATGAATTTTTTTTATACTTCCCTCATACTAAAAACGACATGCTTTTTAAGAAAAAGTGTGCGAATAACTGCAGAACGGAGGAAGATATTTAAACTGTCACTATCGTTCAATATACAAATTGATACTTTTATTTTATATGAATTAATACTTTTGCTTATATAAACTAACGAGAATGATATACAAAATTGAGACGTGTTATACAAAATAGAAAGATTTATAATTTGTGTGAGCAAACCAAAAATAGGATTAAAAAAGGAATAATTGCTTCAAGCCACACTTCTTGGACCCTAATTGCACCAAGCCTCTCTAATTTTCCTACATTATCTAAAACCACAATTTATTTCAAAAAGACACACTTTACACCTTTTCTGATGGGTCTCATCTTCAATATTAAATTATTTTCTCTCTCTCTCTCTCTCTCTCTCTCTCTCTCTCTCTCTCTCTCTCTCTTCTCTCTCTTCTCTCTTCCCTTGGCAATAAGAATCCCCACCTCATTATCCCCACAATTTCTTCTGTCTCCCTCTCTGTGTATGCCCTCTACCGCCCTAGCCCCCCACCGCTGCCTACTGCCCACCAGACCACCACCGTCTCCATCACTGGCCACCTCCCATCACCGACACCCGCCCATCTGTTGCGGTCCCACCGCCCATCATCGCCCCCCACTCCCCACTGCCCTTCGCCGCTTCCACTCCCATCTGCTGTGCCGATGTGCTCCACCCCACCCATCACCGGCTCACCACAAAACCCGGCCACCATCATGGCCCTAAGTTTTCGCCTCCCGCGAGCTGAAATGGAAAATTGGTTAGAATATTCTAGCTCGTAAGCATCCCAATCCACCCGGCGAGCTACATCAACCAGGATCTGGTGCTCGATCGGATTTGGCATGGGGTGGTTGATGCTTTTCAAATACCCCCAAGTCAGTTTGTCAATGGGAGCGGACTGCTGCACTTAGACCTCGTCTTCTTCTTCGTAAAGATCGAAACTGGTCTCCTCTTCTACCTGGCGAGCTGAATTTGCTCGCGCGATCTTTTCCCCAGACGGACGAGCTCTTGAATCGACTGAGCGAGCAACAGAGGCTGCACTGATTCTAGATTCACTACTGGGATAGAGGTTTCTCCGATTGGCCGTTTCCCGAGGTTACGAGGTGGATATGATCCCATTTCTGAGCACGAAGACATTTGAATCGGAATTTTATTTTGTAAAAAAGGAGATCGAAGAAGCTTGGAATTGTTCTAATGGAGGTTTTCGATGGAGATGTTCAGGAGGCGGCGGCATTTTAGCGGCGTAAACGGCGGAGTTGGATTTTTTTTTATCCAAATGAAAAGAAATTAAACTGGAAATGAGAAATTGTTACCTACAAATGCCCAGAGAACGATGGAACATCGCCGGAAGTAATGAAGCATCGTCGGAAATGGTTGAGGATCGCCGAAAAATTTGAAGAAGGAAATTAGGGAATTTGGCGCTGGAAATTGAAGGAAAAGGGATAAAAATGAAGAAAGATTTCATTTTATAGTAAAAACAAAATGGGGTACCTAGCAAAAAGACAAAGAAAATAAAGGACTAAAGTGGAAATTACGGGCGCGTGCGCTCCCATTCCACGAATTTTGGCGGCGTGTCACCTCGAAATCTCGTGCGCGTGGGCGGCGGCCATCATGCCGCCCACATGACTTGAACGCAAAATATTAGGTATACTAGTAGTTACCCCACAAGAGTATAGTATTACAATAGTATTAGCAAGTATAAGGACCAAGTATATCGTACCCAAGGGAAGTTATGTATGCGAATAGAGCCCTGTAGATCTACGCGTCGTAGTTAATATGAGTGTATGTTCGGGTTTAAGAATTGTATTAAACTACTCTATATTCTACCACTATTTATGCAAATAATTAAACTAAATTAATAACTTGGGTTTAAGATTCAAATATGGATGATGATGCTCAGGATAGGAATCTCTAAGTATACTAAGAGAGTTGGTACAATAACTAAAATAACTGTTATGTGCAAGTAATTATCCTAAGTGGACTAAAACTAGGCAATCAACTTCCCTAATCTAGCACGAGATTGAAAGACTAAAAGCTCAAGAATTAACCCTAATACTTCGTCATATCAAACTACTTCACAAATCCACTAAACAAGTTATATGGATCGTGCTTTATTAATGAGACCCTAATTTAACTAAGATGATGCGGTCGTCCTCCTTAGATAAACAGGTAGATGATAAACTCTTCTAAAACCCTTTTTTTAAGCCTATTAATTATTAAAGAGTGATGCGATCGTCTTCTCTCTAACAATTTTCGTACTTAATTCCAAGATAATTCTAGGGGTTTATTTTAAGACTTCAATTAATTAAGAGAACTAACACTAAACATCATGAATTATCCTAATTACGTACCAACATCCTACTTCTACGAGTTCATCCTACCCTAAGCATGCAAGGGTTCTAGCCTAACATGGTGATTACAATAACGAAAGCAATTAAATTACCGATACACATAAACATGGTGAATTTGAAGAAAGAACTCAAGATCATAAACTAGGGTTAACAATGAATCAAAGTCTGAAAATGAATCTCAATAAATTATGAAAATTAGGTTCAATAGTATCAAGTGTTGAAGAAAGAAATAACGAAATAAAATTCTAATCTATGAATTCGTAAGATAAAAAACCTCCATTACACGTTCAAAAATCTTCCCAAACTTTCCCCAGCTTTTCTCTATAAAAAACTATCTCTAATTATCAAGTGGTGTCCAAAAACGTGCTTGGGATGGGGTATATATAGGTATGGGCCAGTTAAAAATGTTTTGGGCCAAAAAATCCCAAAACCACTCGACCTGGGCACGTACTCGAGCGCTTAGTGCTCGAGTGATTGCACTCGAGCATTCAAATCTTACAGAATTTGTACTGCTCGCGCACCCTTACTCGAGCGCTCGGCGCTCGACTCGCGACAACTCAAGTGCTCGAGCACTTAGTGCTCGAGTGAGTGTTGCTCGAGTGCTAATATTTTCCAGAACCAATCCCGCGCTCGACCTCCATTGCTCGAGCGCTAGGCGCTCGACTTGAATCCATTCGAGTGCCCCACTCGAGTGCTTGAGCATTTGGTGCTCGAGTCGTCTTGCTTGAGCACCTCCAACTGATATTTTTGCTTGCTCAAACTAATACTTTGCGTATTTCTTCCATATCTTCTCAGGGCATCTGTTTGAGTCGATTCAAAGTCCTACGAACTCCATTCTTTGCCCTCTATCCATCTATGAGCATCAAAGAGGCAAATTCATTAGTTTATGAAAATAGTACTCAATTGACTCTAAATACTCATCGAATTCACTCAAAACACGGGCAAATCGAGCCATAAATCATAACAATTTCACGCCTAATCAACCCCCCCCCCCAAACTTACCATATTGCTTGTCCTCAAGCAATGAAATAATTAGTCAAGTGAAATTGTTAAGATTGAATTATAGAACCAAATCATGCAAGTAATACAACTTCAAGCTTCAAAGATCGATCACCCACACACAAACTCACCCCCTTCATCATACTCATGCATAAACAATAAGAACCACCAAAATCAAACATGGATGTGCACTCAACGATGTATTTATCAATATTAAGGGACTCACTCAATCAATCAATCACACATATCAGCAGTCATAGGCTTGTACGCACTCTCAACTTCGACCATACTCTAGAATCCATGTCGAATCAAAAAGGACTTTCTCAATGTTGTAACGTAGGCTCTTTGGACAGGTGGGGTAACTATATGGGATAAGTGACTCAAGCGAATAGAGAATAGAAAATCAAACTTCGATATTTCGAGACGAGGAACAGAATACTTCAATCATCTTCATACAATACACTTTTAAATTCCACTACTCTCAACACTTCAATTTTCCTTCTAACACTCTCATATTTTTTTTTCAATCACTTCACTTTTTTCTTTCTTTTCACACAATGTATGAGCTCATATTTTCTTTTGCTCATTCTCAAATTTTTGGTCTTCCCCACAACTCAAAACTTCATTACACCTTTCCTCAAATTCACTCAAGCATTAATAATTTTCCTTCTCAACTCAACTCGATCCCTTTCTTATTCACAACTTTTCCTATTCTCCACTCAAATTAGGACAAAAAGAGTTTAAGAATTTGGTTAAGTTCAAATGTGCTGGCAAATAAAATAGGCTAAGGCTCAAACGGGCTAACAAGGGATAAATATCATTGGTAGAGAAAATTTGGCTAAGTGACTCAACAAATCAAAGACGGCCTAAAATCACTTCCGGCATTTCAAACTAGACACAATCAAGAAGCGAGAGTACCCACAAGTTCTAGCACTCTCTAAGGTGACGATCCACTCACAAACGAAGGGATCAATATAATGAATTTTAATCTCTAAAAGGCTCAAATCTCACGGCTTTCACATCCATGCTAGTCCTAGTGAATTCTCACTTTCATCACACAAGTACTCAAAAGGAAAATTCGTAAGTGTACGAGTTCCCTCTCAAATCAACTCTAACTCCTACACTCACACAACTTAGACTCTAATTCAACTCCACAACTCACTAACTCATACTCACACTCAAAGATAGCAATCAACAAGCATAAGAGAATTGATAAGCATGAAATATGTAGTAGCACCCAAGTAGTTCACAATATAAAAACAGCACAAGGAGTATCTCAAGGCACAATAAATAACTTAACTCAACTCAAAGAGAGGGTGTGCGCCTGTGCAATGTAACCATAAAACATATAAAAACTCCACCCCCCCAAACTTCGACCTTGTGAAGCGGTCTAAGTTCGGGGTGGTGGTTACCTCATCCAAATAATTCAGTTTCTCTTAACAACCTAGCACACTCCCTTGTCTCGAGTTGGTCCCTTCAATCTCCACTTCTTGGGCATTCCTTCACCCTCAAGGCCAACCTACAAAATAAAACTCTCAAGTAAGAGGTTAGAACTTACAACTCAAAACAAAAATAAACACGAAAAATAAAATACACAAAAGCAAGTAAAAAATGGGTTGCCTCCCACTCAGCGCTATTTTTAAGGTCCTAATGCCGGACCGAGCTCAAATGAGCTTATGGGACATGATACTCAAATTTACCTCCCTTATTCTCATAAGAGAAGATTATAAGTTTTTTGCTCGATTCCCATCCTCCTTCTTCACCTCGGGCGGTGGTTTCACTTTCTTTTTCGCTCTCCACGGAGGTACCCACTTCTTGAATTTTGTCTTCTTAACATCAACTCCTCCTTTTTCTCTAATTTGGCCACCTCCACCCTTTTAAATTCTCCATCCTTCCTTGCTTTTATCCCTATTAAGACAATCAAGATCATAATGCTCAAAGGTTAAATTATTTAGTGAAGGATTAACATAATCACGTATATAAGAAAGGTTAGGAAGAGGAGGCGTGTCTTCAACACAAGGATCAATGGCATCAATGGAATGACAGCTCTCATCTTCTTTCGGGTGTTTCATGGCCTCATATAGGGAAAATTTCACCTCTTGATCATCTACCTTTACCGTGATCTTTCCATTCGCCACATCTAACACCATCCCGACCGTGGCTAAGAACGGCCTCCCCATAATCAGAGATACGTGCTCATCTTCCTCCATCTGTAGGACCACAAAATCAGCTTGAAACACGTGATCACCCACCTTAACAAGGATGTCTTCAACCACACCTTGAGGTCGAGTAATAGACCGGTCGGCTAGTTGAAGCGTCATCATTGTCGGCTGAAGTTCTCCAACTTCCAACTTCTTAAATAACGACAGTGGCATCAGATTAATGCTCGCTCCAAGATTGCACAACGCTCTCTTCTTAACTCCATTCCCGATATCACATAAGATCGTGAAGCTACCGGGATCCTTCAATTTCGGGGGAAGCGCTTTGTGCACTAATGCACTCACCTCATGGTTCAGCTGCACAAGCTCTGGCTCATCAATTCTCCTCCTTTTAGCTATCAAGTCTTTCAGGAACTTGGCATAATTAGGCATCTGTTCCAAAGCATCATAAAAAGGAATATTAATATGCAGCTTTTTAAAAACATCAAGAAACTTGGCGAACTTTTCATCTAATTTCTTTTTCATGAATCGCAGCGGATATGGGACCGATATCACAGATTTGGGTACCCCCATTCATCTCGCTCGGTTTCCTTCACGTTCTGCCTCGCTTCTCTAGCCTTCTTCCATTTTGGGACCATTCTTTCTCTTCAATCCCTTTCTCTTGCTGAGCTTCTTCCATCACAACTTCTTCACCCTCTTTCTTCTCTTCATGGGCTTCCTCCACATCAGCAGGTAGTTAAGGACCGTCATACTTGGTTCCACTTCTTAGTTGGATCGCCTTGCATTGCTCTTTCGGGTTTCCCTCCGGCATAGAAGGATATTTCCCGGGCTTTCTACCCAATGATTTTGCGATCTGGCTAATCTGATACTCCATGGAAGTGAACCGCCTATTGTTCTCTTGTTGAATTCTATTCAGCTCCATATCCCTCTTCTGGAGATCTTGATCACACTGATCATTCTTCTTACCCATCTCTTTCACATCATACTCCAAAGAGGATATCCTTTTGCTACCTTCTTCCACCTTGTGCAGAATGACACGTAACATCTCATCAGTAGTGACACCTCCTTCTCCTCCGGGGAGTTTTGAGCCAGGGTCGACATTTGGAGGTACAGTTATTCCTGCCTTGGGATTGCTATAAGAGAAATTTTCATTCTTTCTCCATTAATTCTGAGGAGGCTGCTGGCCTCTTTGATACTCCTGAGTATTCCTTCATTGATTCTGAGGAGGCTGTGGACCCGGTGGTACAAACGGTTGACCATAAGTTGGTCGCCCCTGATAATTTTCACCTTGATAGCCATTCTGATTATAATTAGGCCCTCCCATATAGTTGACCACCTCTTGCTGGCATCCTGGCTGATCCACTTTCTCACTCACTGCAGTATTCCCTCCACTCAGATTCTGCCTAACCTCTAGATTGTTGATCTTCTCCATCATCGCCATCAGTAGCTTTCTAGTTCCCCCACTCTCTTCCATCTGATAAGCCCACTGAAATTCTTGAACCTCATTCCATTGCCCCGCATTCTTGACAATGTTTTCAACTATCTCTCTGCACCGAGCTGCACTACTATTTAGGAACGCTCCACTAGCACATGCATCGAGGTGGTCTTGAGCTACCTTGCTGGCTCCACAGTAGAAGTAGGCCATGATGTCACCCTCGTTGTACCCATGTTGCGGGCACTCAATGAGCATATTAGAGAACCTCTCCCAAGCCTGACTTAATTTCTCTCCTGGCTTTTACTTGAAAGATGAGATCTCTTTCCTTACTTTGATCGTTCTAGAAGGGGGGTAGAATCGCTCGAGGAACAGACGCTCGAGCTCGGCCCATGTGGTAACACCTCTCCTTGGGAGCGTGTTATCATACCATTCCTTCGCGATTCCAGTTAGAGAGAATTGGGACAACCTAAGCCTATTGGCATCTTTAGAAATGCTATTATGGTTGAAAGTTGAGGCTATCATCAGAAAATTCCTCAAGTGGGTGTGAGGATTATCCTTTCCGACCTCCCCTTTAAATTGATTCTCGACAAGCATCTTCAGGATACCTGGGGAGATAGAAAAATTATTGGCTTCCACTGGTGGCATAGCTACACCATCATAATACAGTTGAGGCTGGGCCTCAAACCTTCCTCTGATTACCATACCAGGATCAACATTCTGAGGAACGTGCTGAGGATACACTAGTCGTAGAGGTACTTGTGGAATAGGAGGTTGGTTATAAGTAGGAGGTGGAGGGTAGTATGGTGGATAAGGGTATGGAGGGTATGGGTAAGGTTGGTAGACAGGGTTGTTGAAAGGGTTATTGGGGTTATGATTTTGGTTTTAGTTAGAAGCATAGTTGTTCGTATTCTGTGGAATCAGGTTTTAGTTTTGATTGTCCCCTGTGGGTACTTGCTTATTACTGCTTTCAACTCCTTCAACCCGTTCCACGATCTCATTGTATTTAGCTACATCTCCATCCAATTCATTACCTAAATCCATGTTTTTATTCTCACCACCGACAGTGTTCATCCTTCTAAGGAAGGCTCTATTTCTTCTGGCGATTGTCTGAGGATCTGACTTTGTTCTATTTTCGCTCATGTCTCCCTTCGAGTGTGTTTTCATATACCTGAAACACACAAAAAAAATATCAAAACACAGCTGCCTAATGAATACTAATAAACAAAAAAGAAAAAAGGCACTCACTACTAACTACTAAACTATCTCCAAGCCCTACTCAATGGACATGCATCGCCTTCCCCGGCAACGACACCATTGACTTGAACGTAATATACTAGGTATACTAGTAGTTACCCCACAAGAGTATGAGACCACAATAGTATTAGCAAGTATAAGGACCAAGCATTTCGTACCCAAGGGAAGGTATGTATGCGAGTAGAGCCCTGGAGATCTAAGCGACATAGTTAATATGAGTGTATGTTCGGGTTTAAGAATTGTATTAAACTACTCTATATTCTACCACTATTTATACAAATAATTAAACTAAATTAATAACTTGAGTTTAAGATTCAAATATGGATGATGATGCTCAGGATATGAATCTCTACGTATACTAACGGAGTTGGTACAATAACTAAAATAACCGTTATATGCAAGTAATACTCCTAACTGTACTAAAACTAGGCAATCAACTTCCTCAATCTAGCACAAGATTGAAAGACTAAAAGCTCAATAATTAACCCTAATACTTCGTCATATCAACCTTCTTCACTAATCCACTAAACAAGTTATATGGATCGTGTTTAATTAATGAGACCCTAATTTAACTAAGGTGATGCGGTCGTCCTTCTTAGATAAATAGGTAGATGATAAACTCTTCTAAAACCCTTTCTTTAAGCCTATTAATTATTAAAAAGTGATGCGATAGTCTTCTCTCTAACAATTTTCGTACTCAATTCCAAGATAATTCTAGGGTTTATTTTAAGACTTCAATTAATTAAGAGAACTAACACTAAAACATCACAAATTATCCTAATTACGTACCAACATCCTACTTCTACGAGTTCATCCTACCCTAAGCATGCAAGGGTTCTAGCCTAACATGGTGATTACGATAACGAAAGCAATTAAATCAACGATAAACATAAACATGGTGAATTTGAAGAAAGAACTCAAGATCATAAACTAGGGTTAACAATGAATCAAAGTCTTAAAACGAATTTCAATAAATTACGAAAACTAGGTTCAATAGTATCAAGTGTTGAAGAAAGAAATAACGAAATAAAATTCTAATCTATGAATTCGTAAGATCAAAAACCTCGATTACACGTTCAAAACTCTTCCCAAACTTCCCCCAGCTTTTCTCTATAAAAAACTGTCTCTAAGTATCAAGTAGTATCCAAAATCATATTTGGGATGGGGTATATATAGGCATGAGCCGGTTAAAAATGTCTTGGGCCGAAAAATCCCGAAACCACTCGACCTGGGCACGTACTCGAGCGCTTAGTGCTCGAGTGATTGCACTCGAGCACTCAAATCTTGCAGAATATGTACCGCTCGAGCATCCTTACTCGAGCGCTCGACGCTTGACTCGCGACAACTCGAGCGCACCACTCGAATGCACGAGCACTTAGTGCTCGAGTGAGTGTTGCTCGAGTGCTAGTCCTTTCCAGAACCAATCCCGGCTCGACCTCCATTGCTCGAGCGCTAGGCACTCGACTTGAATCCACTTGAGCGCCCCACTCGAGTGCTTGAGCGCTTGGTGCTCGAGTCCTCTTGCTTGAGCACCTCCAACCGATACTTTTGCTTTCTCGAACTAATACTTTTCGTATTTCTTCCATATCTTCTCATCCGGGCATCCATTTGAGTCGATTCAAAGTCCTACGAACTCCATTCTTCGCCCTCTATTCATCTATAAGCATCAAAGAGTCAAATTCATTAGTTTATGAAAATAGTACTCAATTGACTCTAAATACTCATCGAATTCACTCAAAACACGGGCAAATCGAGCCATAAATCATAACAATTTCACGCCTAATCACCACGTCACACCTCGATGTACACCCACACCTCGGAAACTCAAACATTATATGTCCACTCCAGCCCGCCCGCGCAAATGTAGTCCGCCCAAGATGAAGCAACTCGCATTCATAACACCAGATAATAACCAACCCATAAGTAGTTCGCTCCATTTCACCACAACATAATGGCTGGCTAGGGTGCAATTGTTGATAGGCGAGCAGGATTACAAATAAGGCGAACAGAATTAAGTGAAATAATCACACCAAAAGACAAGATTAGGCCAACTAAGCCAAGCCAAGCTGGAATAGCCAGGCGAACTATTCTAGCTCGACGAGCTACTCTACACATGCGAACTACTTCCAGGTAAGGACCCTACGAACACAAATGAAGTTCTGGCGAGCAACTCTAGCCAATTGGCGAGCAGCTCTAACCAAAGTATCAAGACATCAAGTCAAGAAACAAGCTGACCAACAAAATTAAGCTAATGACTCTTCAAAGACAAGACCCAAGAGGTGAACAACTCTCTAAAACGAGCTAATCCACCTTAGAAGATAGAAATTAGCCTAGATAATGTCAAATAAGTCAACTCTCCATGTGTCAAACATGCACACATGGGAGAGTAAAGGTCTAGACACCTCCTACTTGAAAAACTTGTATAAATACCTTGATTTTCAATTAATAAAATAAGCACAAATTCACAAATACATCCAAACTTCGTCTACACATACTAAAGCACCTCGATTTACACATATACGAATCAAATACATCATCAATACACGTATTTATCCTTTTTCAACCCGAAAATTTGTATTCACTATTTACGGTAGTGATCAATCACACGTAATTGTTTGATGATCTAAATTACTAACAGCGGGGAGGGGGGTTCCATTTCAAGCCAGAACTAAACTCTGTATGGACTGGCCCATCTCAAGAATTGTTTGCAATAAGATGGCCCATAAGATGACTTTATTTGATCCACATTTTATAAAATTTGGCCTAAATCACAACTTTTACAATTACATTTTAATTAACTTGAAGATATTTTTCACATATTATAAAGTTTATTTAAAAAATAGGAGTGATATAATGTCTAATAGATTATTTAGTTATGATTTTGATTATACAAAGAAACAACAACTAGAGATCGAGACAACTCTAGCAACTCTTCTCTGGAGCGGTTATCATAAGAATATATTTATTGAAAAAGTTCCATACCTTTCTCCATTAAAGTTGACCTTATATTTTGGTTTTTCAATCTTGTTTTTCTTAAATATATTGGTTATTAGGGAAAATTTATTATTTTAGGACACTGCCTTATGAGTGTTTGTAAAATTAGGACATTGTCTTTACGGGCTTGCAAAGTTGAGACATATCTTTACGAACTTGCAAAATTAAGACAATATCTTTACAAACTGCAAACCTAGGACACTATCTTTTATTTTAGAATTAAAATATTTCATATATATCACTTTATAATTATTTTTAGATTCACTTTACTTTAACCAATTAATATTTTTTAAATAAAGGATTAATACTCTTCGTTACCATGAACTAAATTGGTTATAAGGGAAAAATTATTATTTTAGGACACTACGTTATTATTATTTGTAAAATTATGCCACTATCATTACAGACTTGCAAAGTTGAGACAATATTTCTACGGACTTATAAAATTAGGACAATATCTTTACAAACTTGTAAAACTAGAACAATATCTTTTCATTTCGGCAAATTTAGGCCAAATTTTATAAAATGTAGGCAACTGGGCATATCATAATCGAGTGTTATTTGACCCAAATTTTATGAAATTTGGCCTAAATTTCATTTAACTGGAAGATGTGGCCATAAATAGCAACTTCTACAATTACGTAGATAATTAACTTGAAGATATTTTTCACACGTTAAAAAGGTTTATTTAAAAAAAACGATCAGTACTATAATGTCTAATAGATTAATTAATTATGGTTTTTATTCTATAAGAAAACAACAACTAGAGATCGAGTCAACTCTCTCGGGTCTTCTCTGAGACAGTTATCATAAGAATATATTTTTTGAAAAAGTTCAATACTTTTCTCCATTAAAATTGACCTTATTTTTTTTCTCAATCTTGCTTTTCATAAGTATATTGGTTATAAGGGAAAATTATTATTTTAGGACACTACCTTATGGATGTTTGTAAAATTTAGGCACTATCTTTACGAACTTACAAAATTAGGATAATATTTTTACAAACTTGCAAAACTAGGATACTATCTTTTAATTTTGGTCAATTTAGGCCAAATTTTATAAAATACGTCCAACTGGACATATTATAAGCGGTCTATATTTGACCCACATTTGATAAAATTTGGCCTAAATTTGCCCAACATAAAATATAGTGTCCTTATTTTGCAAGATTGAAAAGATAGTATTCTAATATTTATAAGCCCATAGAGATGATTTCCTAAATTTGTAAGCCCGAAAAGATAGTGCCCTAATTTTGCAAATGCATATGAGTTAATTCAGTTTGTCAATATTTTATTGGTGAAATATTTTAATTGTTATAGATAATTGTATGTAATTCTTATGGAAATTACACTTTTTCGTCATTTAACTTTGGTTGAATTTTGTTTTCATCCTGTTTACTTTGAGATTTTGAATTTATCCTATAACTTATAAAATTTGTGCTTTTTTATACTGTTACCTGCTACACCAGATAACTATTGCAATAAAATCTCACATGCCACCAACTTTTTGTAATTTATAGGATGAAACTCAAAATGCTACATTAGATTTACCGAAAGTGGTATCTAGTATAGTGGGTAACAGGATAAAAAAATACAAAATTTGTAATATATAGGACAAAATTCAATAGTTCAAAGTTAACATGACGAAAACCAAAGATAACCAAAGTTAAAGGATAAAAAAAGGTATATTTTTTCCTAATTCTTATGTTCCAAGTTTTTTTTTAAGTAATTATCTTTTCTTAATTTTTTTATTAATACAGTGCATCCAGTATAATAAAAGTTAAGTGCAATAGAGTTATGACATAAAAACTCTTTTAAAAAATATACTCAATCTTATGTATATTTGCTGGTCTATTCCTGTATTTTTTGTATATACATTTTTCTGTTCCCGTATCTTTTGTATAATATTTGTCTGATATATTTTGCTCTCTTTTTTTCAGTCATATCTATTTGTCATGTGTTTTGGCGAATGATTACTATTATCAATTCATAGATTTTGTTATTTCACATCCTCTTCCTCCATTAACTGTTATATTGTAGACTGCTAGCTAGGATATTTATTTCGAATGGTGGTATATTATAATTTATTTTACTTTTCCCCTTAAATTGGTGGTATAATATGTAATACCTTTATTTCAGAACAAATTTCGTCTTTTTTTTCATATAAGCGTGTGCTACAAGGTTATTTTTTAATCCGGATCCCAAGGTGGATTTGGTTGATCGATTTGGTATGGTTCAAATCTGATGTTATTAGTGCTATAATGCTATTATAATAATGAGTTTGATCAATAAACCCGACAAATTGATATTGTCGCTCTTATGGTTAGATCTTTAATAATTGAACGAAATATTAATTTTGGACTGTGTGCTGACTTTTTCGGATTTATTGTGTATTTTTTTAGGTCTCTTATTTGCATGTATATTTGTAAGTGAACAAATAGTTTGATCTATTTAATTTGTCATTTAAAGCATTGTGTGTTGTTATCATTGATTTAGGTATAACATTGTAAGTCGTCGAAGTATACAACAAATGTTGTGTGTAGGAAATTTTTCAGAAATCTGTAATATCATTCGAATAAAATTAAATATTTATTTTCTATTAGTTGAAAGTGTTTAGAAAAATTATCTAATTTTTCATTATGTATTTCTTGAGTGATATACTTAGTTGTGTGGACCAAGTTTGCAATCATGGTGAGAGGTATTTATACTTGAAAATAAAATTAAAAAATGAGAGTCATGAAACATTCGTAAAATGTATTACAATTATTACGAACGCCTGTAGTATTTTTTAAAGCATTGATAGAATATTTCTAACAACCCACGAAATTCGCAGGAACTGCACTAGTATACCATATAGGAGAAGCTGCAGAATCCTATGTGGCGCGCCCGCGTTCGCTATTTCAAATATTTGCTCTCTTCTTCGTTCTAGCACTTTTTGATTCCATCCGTCTTATTTCTTCGTTAAATCTTGATCGTTTGTTGCTTTGGTATTTCTCTATATAAATTCTTCACTTCCACACAATATTTTAATTCATTCTACACATGTTTTTCTCCTCCATTGTTTTCTTTTGTCTTTCTCTTTTTTTCTTCTTCGCTTTTTTTTTTGTGGTTTGTATGTTCGTCGTCATGCGATTATTTTAGAATTCTCCTATTTACCTGTCTGTGATTCCAATTATTTTATTTCTTTTTTGTGTTTGTGTGCAGGGTTTCGAAAGATCATTTGCAAAATTGGGCTTATATTTTAACATTCCATCCATTCATTCCACATTAACTACTCTATTGTTGGTGGTAACGTCTCTCTCTTCTTATTGTAAAATTATATTTATCCTTCTTTTTTTTTTCATGATTTTGGTAGTGCGTGAATCCTTTTTTTTTTTTTGTCGAAATTTGGAAGTTGGTTCATGTTCATTTTTTTTAGGAGGATTGCATTTGGTATTTGTCCTTTCTCATTGTCAATTTGTAGGTATTATTTTTCGTTCATGACTTTGATATTCTTTGAATCTATTTCTATCTTTTTTGCAGGATTCTTTGAAGTGGGTTACACTCATTTTGTGAGAAAGATTGCATTTTGAAGATGGCTTGCGTCTTTATTCGTTTCTGTAATTTTGTAGGTGGATCATTATTCGAATTTTCGTGTTTTTTTTTTGGATTGTTTCTCATTTAATGTATTAGTTATTTGTTCATTAATAATTATTATTTCTCTTAAAATTATATCTCATTCAAAATTATTTATTGTATACATAGTTTTCCATACTTGTTGTTAATTATCACATTTTAATTCAACTTATGACAATAATTAATTTGCTGATATATTAAGTATGATTATTCCATAAATTTTGTGAATAAGAATAAATTATCTTAATATAAGAATATAAATTTTCTTAATATATCAAGAACCTAATTTCCGTTAATTTAATTTGTACAAATCCTACCAAATTTAAAATATGTAATTAATTGATAGGCTATATTTTTGTTTTGTTTTTTTTATAATTCTAATGGATGTTGACTACGTAGTAAATAATTTCAAATAATTTTCATGTAACCTTGGAGAATATGTGTTTTAAAAGTGGCATATTTATAAAATTTATAATCCTACCTAATCTAAAAATTGTATTTACTTGATAGGCTATATTTTTTATTTTTTGTCTTCTTATTGTTATTTTGACTGATTAGCATATAATTTCGATTAATTGTCATGCAAATTTCAATTCTTGATATTAATCATTTGAAGCCGTGGAAATATTTTGAATAAGGAGATTGATTTTCGTAAATTAGATGACAATAGTTATGGACATATTTCAATTACGAAATCAATGTTAAGACGTTACCTAATAAAGGCGTAATACATTCAATATTAATCAAAAAGTGATATAAGCACACAATGATAATATGTTCGTGATATAAGCACACAATGATAATATGTTCGTGATATAAGCACACAATGATAATATGTTCATGATATAATTAAACATAAATTTATATTATATTAATAGAAAGAGATTTAAAAATATTATTTCATGTTTAGATACATTCAATAAAATAAAATAAAGGTCACTTAGTGATTTGTTTAACTATGGTCCCTCATATAAAATAATATGTATCATATATTATATTTAAAGAATAATTAATGTTATAATTAAGTCGAATTTCAATTTATGCTACATCAATGTGAACTATACACACATACTCCTTTGATTGTAATTAAGTCGCATAATGGTTGTAGTTTCCATGTTAATATATACTCCCTCCATCCCAAACTCGTTTGCTACATTGCCAAAAAGGTCCGTCCCATACTCATTTGCTACATCTACTTTTGGCAAAAAAGTAACAATATTTTTTAATATTATATTCTCCATACACTAATAATCAAAAGCATCTACTTTATCACTTTATCACTTTAAATATTATAAACAACTCTTTTCTTAATAACCGTGCAAACAGTAAATGGGAATTTGAGTTTGGGACGGAGGGAGTAGTATTTTGTTTGCAATGGGAAATTTTAAATTGGATTTTATTTAGATATAAGATGTTTGATTAATGACATTGAAGACAAATATTATGCAATTTATATTAATCAAGTATTCAAGGGGATGTAATTAATTTTTTAAATACAATTTACATCAATCAAGTATTAAATGGGACATAATTAACACAAAAAATATAATTTTCATTTATGTGCCAAAACAATGTGTGTCCTCTTATTTCTTGTGCACTTATCAATTAGTTCCAACAATTTGGCATCCCATGACATTTTAATATTTGCAAATCCAATCAAATTATGAATTCCAAAAATTGTTTACATATTATGATATGTAAATATATATGAAAAATAATATATTTGTTTTTTTGAATCGATAAAAAGAAAAATTTGGTAAAGAATTAATAAATAATAACACCGTAATAAGTCATACCGTAAATAGTTATTGATGATGTATTTATTTTTTAACCTTATTTATGCTACTAATTATTTTGCATTGGTTTATGTTGTTGATCAATTTTAAATATTTGAGGAAATTTAGTGTTTTGTTAAACTTGCCTTAAAACCATATCTCCTTGATCGTTAAAAGTATTATTCACGTATAATGAATATGTAATGCTTGGAATTAGGAGAATTAGATGTCTAGATTAAATTATGGTGTTCACTGAAATTAAGGATAATTAAATATGAAAATTAAAGATAGAGTATTAAATGGCTAGATTATCTTATGATGTTCACCTAAATTAGAAATAATTAAATATCAAAATTGGAGTCCAATTGTCAAACTAATTATATACGAATTATTCGCATGTCAAATGCTAAAAGTGAAATGGTTGTAATTGAATTAAATGTATAGACAAAGTTGACTAATGAATTGTCATTATCAATCTTATTTGCATATTATATATTATATGAAGGTGAATTATTATATAATATTGCAAATTTAGTTGTGAATAGTCAAAATACCATATGTGATGAGAATATTTAGTTTGAATCGTGTACCTAAATATCCATAAATTTCTCTTGTAATCTACATCCTTTGTATAAGAAACTTATTTTATCCTTTAATTTCATACTTAAATATTAAACACTCACGAAATTGGTGTAGTTAAAATTTCTTAAATATGCTAATGAAATATTTGACTCTAACATTTAATGTATTTTTTAAGTATGTTAATGAAATATTTGACCCACATTTTATAAAATTTGGCCTAAATTTACCCAACATAAAAGATAGTGTCATTATTTTGCAAGATTGTAAAGATAGTGTTATAATTTCATAAGCCCATAAAAATAATTTCCTAAATTTGTAAGCGCAAAAAGATAGTGTCCTAATTTTGCAAAACTCATAAGATAATCTCCTAAAAAAATATTTTATTGTGTATATGCATTAATTTAGCGATAAATTATAAGGTATTGGCTTATTGTATACATATCAATTCATAGTTCAAATAATATTGGTGATAGCTTAGAAATATAATTAACCTCATTGTGGTAATACATATTTTAATCATAAAATTTTACTATTGAGAGTATGTTTCAGAATTAAATTATTTCATATATGAACCACTTTATAATTATTTTTAGATACACTTTACTTTAACCAATTAAAAGAGATGGTTGAAACAAATGTTCAGATTAGACATTATAATTGAATTAATAGGGTTGTTTCTGAGTAGAATTGGAGCTTAGGATGGAGGGGAGGTGGTCCCTTTTTATTTTTTCCTTTCGTAGGTTTTTCAAATATAGTGAAAACTCCGATTAATTGAATGGAAAAAGCTTAATCTTCAATTTCTTGGTGAAGGCAAAATATAGAGTGAAAATGGTTCGTACATAAACTATTTGAAATATATTAGTAGTTGTTTTCCCTAATGAGTATTAGTTGTTTTTACTGGAGGGTATTAAAAAGTTTATTTAAATAATAAAATGAATGGTACTATAATGACCGATAGATTAATTAAATATGACTTTGATTCTACAAGGAAACAACAACTAGAGATCGACTCAACTCTCTCAACTCTTCTCTGGAGCGATTATCGTAAGAATATATTTTTTGAAAAAATGGTTATAAGGGAAATTTTTATTTTAGGACACTACCTTATGAGTGTTTCTAAAATTTGGACACTATCTTTACGAGCTTGTAAAATTGAGACAATATTTTTACGAACTTGCAAAATTAGGACGGTATTTTTACGAACTTGCAAAACTAGGGAACTCTCTTTTAATTTTGGCCAATTTAGGTCAAATGTTAAAAAATACGACCAACTGGGTATATCGTAATTGGGCTTTGTTTGACCCACATTTTGTAAAATTTGGCCTAAGTTTGCCCTAAATAAAAGATAATGTCCTTATTTTGCAAGATTGTAAAGATATTGTTCTAATTTTATAAGTTCATAAAGATTGTTTCCTAAATTTGTAAGCCCGAAAAAATAGTGTCCTAATTTTGCGAACCCTCGTAATTAAATGTCCTAAAAATAATTTTTTTTTCTTGTGTGTATGAGTTAATTTAATGATAAATTATAAGGTATGACTTATTGTATACATATCAATTTGTATTCAAGACAATGTTGGTGATAGATTAGAAACATAATTAACTCCAATGTGGTATTACATACTTTAATAATAAAATATTACTATTGATAGTATGTTTTAGAATTAAATTGTTTCATATATATACCACTTTATAATTATTTTTAGATACACTTTCCTTTTAACTAATTAATGATCTTTAAATAAACAATTAATACTTTTCGTAACCACTTATTAAATTGGTTATAAGGGAAAATTTGTTATTTAAGAATGCTACCTTATGAGTGTTTGTAAAATTAGGACACTATTTTTACAGGCTTGCAAATTGAGACAATATCTTTACGAACTTTCAAAATTAGGACAATATCTTTACAAATTTGCAAAACTAGAACACTCTCTTTTAATTTTAGTCAATTTAGGTCGAAATTTATAAAATACGGTCAACTGGCTATATCGTAATCGGGCTTTGTTTGACCCACATTTTATAATATTTAGCCTAAATTTACCCAAAATAAAAGATAATATTCTCATTTTGCAAGATTGTAAGGATAATGTTCTAATTATATAAGCTCATAAAGATGGTTTCCTAAATTTGTTAGCCCGAAAAAATAGTGTCCTAATTTGCAACCACATATGAGTTAATTTAGTTTGTCAATATTTTATTGGTGAAATGTCTTAATTGTTATATATAGTTGTATGTAATTCTTATGGAAATTACACTTTTATGTCCTTTAACTTTGGTTGAGTTTTGTTTTCATCTTGTTTATTTTGATATTATGAATTTTATCCTCTAATTTATAAAAAAAATTTGTTTTCTTTATCCTGTGTTGATGACCTTTTAGTAATCAAGATGATTAGTGGTTGTTTTCCCTAGTTAAGATCCTCCCAATCCGGACCCGGGCGAAACCCAGAAAAATGACCCGTAGATATAGCCTCTCCGCGCAGATCTGTTCGCCAAGCGTTGGCGAACAATCCGCGCACGTTATTAGTGGATGAAGGCACGGACTCAGATGTGAGCTCTGTTGTTCGCTCGGTAGAGATGTGCGCCGTTGATCGCTCTGGCGATCAAGAAGTGATTCACCATCTTGCTCGCGAATCCGAGACGTCTTCCGACCTTGGCAAAGATTCTGCAGAAGTAGCCGCGGAGATAGAGGGTTCAATCGACCTCGAGAGCGACCAAGCTGACATTGCTGGCGAGCAGCGATTTGGCGAGCAGAGAGGTCCTACGCTCACTTGGGAGTTTTTAAAGGAAATCAATTTTCCTATCTCTCAAACTACACCTGAATCTCGGATCCCGGAAGGAGTTGTTCGTGACAACGAGTGGGCGGACTATTCTGCTCGCTACTCGAAGACTTTTGCCCCCACATCGAGGGTAATTATGAAGGCTCAGGACGGGGATTATGCAGCGAGCAAGGTTGCCAGTGTTGTTATTGAGGATGATCTGGCGAGCATTCGTGCAACATACAAGATTCCTTATGACATTTTCATGTATGTGCCGAAGGAAGGAGAGACTGCTGATCGCCCCCCTCCTGGTTGCACGGCGATCAACTTGGATGTGTTGAACACGGGTTTCCCGCTCCCCGTTCATCCGCTCATTGGCCGGTTCTTGTTCGACATGAATCTGGCGATCACTCAAATCACCCCAAATGGTTGGAGCACTCTTTTAGCCTTCATGACACTTTTTGGTCTTGAGGGTTACAAAAATAAAATAACAACCGCGGAGCTTCTTTATGCCTTAACTATCTCCGAGGACGGTGCTGGCTGGTATTACGCTAAAGCGAAGACTGGATTGAAACTCGTTGAAGGTGTTCCCAATAAGATTAAGGGTTGGCATTGCCAATTCCTTTTTATTGGTGGAGATTGGCGAGCAACTGAGGGATTCGCTGGCGGGCAGACGCGCATCATGTCGCCTGAAGGCTTTGGAAAAATCAAACGTAGGGCTAATTTTATCTTGCTAATTCATAAGTAGGACTAATTTTAATCCTTTCCGTTGTTTTGTAGGTCCAAGAAATTTGAAGTGGGGGCATCCCGATATCAGCGACGAATTTCTCTTCACCTTAGCCATATATCTCTTCGCAACGTTGCTAGTCGCGACATACACCATCTCTCGAAGGCTCATTGTCGCAAACTTGCTGGTTTGGTTACGAGTCCTCACCACCTTGAAGCTCAAGCCGCCGTCCCAGAAGGTAACTTTTTTATTCTTGCTCGCCAATCACTCTTGCTCGCTAATCATTCTTGCTCGCCTGACCCTTGTCTCTTTCTTGTTAGATCAACGAGTCACCGTTGCCATCCCGGCTGTGCCCGAGTCATATTACTTGCTCGCCAGACGAGTAAAGCAAATGGCCGACGCTTCAAGAAGGAAGATGGACCCTCCCCTTGCCATCATGCGCCTCCGGACAGGGGAGAACCCCACTGGTCGCCCAGCCGCCGGAGCTGGTCGCCGCAAGCCTGCGGCCAAAACTACCTCCTCTCCGCGGGATGTGAGGAAGGAGAATGAGAGGGAAAGGGAGAGAAGGAAAGAACCACGAGGTGACGATGCTCGTGGCAGTCGCGGTGATGATCGCGCCTTGAAGCGATCAAAGACTGCTGGAGAAGCGAGCAACATTGCTCCAAGATCCCCTACTTCGAAATCTACCTCGATGGAAGTAGTGGACGAACAGCAGGTGGTCGCCAGTTTGGTGGCGACCAAGACAGGGGACAATCCCAGGGACACTTCTTACCTGGGTTGGGATCCAGTGAAAATCAAGGAGTAAGTTAATCATCCCCGACTTTCTTATTATTCGTCGCTTAGTTCCATGTTGCTCGCTCACTAACACTTGTTTTTGTTCGTCAGGTATAACCCAACACTCTACCCCGGCCGAGGGACAACACTCCACCACCTCTCTGTGGTTAAAAATACCCCCTCCTCGCTCCGTGACATCCCGGATCTCCCTGTTCGCCGGGCTGCTGAGATGGTCCCAAGGGCCTGGACGAAATCGGCGAACACCCTTGTTGGTGGCCAATCCGCCAGCGATAATGTTCGCCTGGTGGCGTACAATGCTAGCCACCAGTTGGTCCAGTCTCAGCTGCTGCTCGACCAAGTCCTGGATCTTGAGCGAACAAACCGCGACTTGGGTCGTCGCGTGGAGAAGATGGATGAAGAGAGAGCCTCTGCCATCAAAGAGTGCAAGGCCGAGCACGCTAAGGAGCTGGCCTTAATGGAGAGTAAGATGGAGGCCTCCTTGGCCGGCGAGCAGAGTGCCTTGGACAAGGCTCAAAAGATGATGTTGGAGGTTCAAACTTCAGATCTGAGAGCCGAAAGGGCTGAAAAGGAGCGAGCAGACTTAGCTGCTCGCCTGCTAGCTGCCGAGGAACATATCAAGAGGCTGGAGGAAGAGCGCAAGAACATGATTGACTATGAAGTCCATGAACAGGAGGTGTTGGATAAGACCAACTTTGGGTACATTTGTGCCTTTGCCGAATGTTTGAGGTCCGTCCACTTCGCCCACGATCATAATCAAGATATTCGTGGCGCGGTGAAGGTGGATTTCATCGAGTACGTGAAGAACTACCCTCCTGCTCCTGGTTCAACTTTGTTCGTCTCTGACTTAGCCGACCTTGGCTTCCCTCTAGATGTATTTGGCGAGGAGGTTGACATCGCTGCCCCTACTTATGGTGGCCAGCCTGACCCTGCTCCAGCGACGACCAGCGCGGCGGCCACTGATGAGGTCTTTGAAGGGTTGGCGTCTCTTCCTCTAACTCCACTAGATGGGGCTGGCACAAGTGCCCCAGGCGAGCAGCCGAGTGCCCAGGCGACCAGAACTGCAGATGCTCCTCCTCCACCTCCCTCTTGAAGACTTAGTTTTTTATTTACAATAGGATGTACACTTTTTCTGTATTTCTTATTCCTATTGTAAACATCCTTTGACTTAAAGAAATGAAATTTTTTGCTCATCTACAAATTTGTGCCTCTTTGTTTGTCTTACTTAATTGCTCGCCTCTTTCTTTTGCTTATGACTTAGTTTCTAAGTGTTCCTTTTTTCTTAAGGTAAACACTTAGTCAAATTTTAAGTTGGTCACTTGGTTCTTATAGAACTTGACCTTTAGTTGTTTGGGCCATTTTGGTCGCTTGTGGACTTGGCCTTGCATTAATGCGGGCTATTGGTCCGTTATGGACTTAGCCTTATTTTTGCTTTTAATAAGCTCTCTTATTCGTCTTATAACAGACTTGTATTTTGCCAATTTTTGGGCGAGCAACTAAGTAATTTGGACTTAAGGCTCAAAAACTAAGATTCAGCAAGACAAAAGATAAATGCAATTCTGCTCGCCTAGTAAGATAAATGCAAATCTGCTCGCTCATAAACTTGCGCAAAAATTTCAAAAATTACAAAGGATCTATTTACAAACTTTCTAAGACTTACAGGACTTCATTGGTAGTATTTCTTGAGCAAAGTTGTATTCCAGGAGTATTGGGACGACTTGCCTTCCATGTCTTCAAGGTCGTATGTGCCGTTGTGCCACTTATTCGTCACCTTGTATGGGCCCTCCCAAGTCGGGCCGAATACTCCTGGTGGTGTTACAACTTTTCGAAGTACTAAATCCCCAACTTCGAATTCCCTTGCTTTTACTTGAGAATTGTAGTACTTCGCCGCTCTTTTCTTATAAATCGCATTTTTCAATTCTGCTGTTATTCTTTTTTCTTCAAGTAAGTCCAACTCTGCTGCCATTGCGGAGTTGTTTGCTTCTTCGTCGAACGCATCTGTTCGTTTTGTCGGGACTTTTAACTCAACCGGTATTACTGCTTCCGTCCCGAATGCCATTGTGAATGGTGTTTCGCCTGTGCTTGTTCTGTGGGATACTCGGTATGCCCACAACACCTCTGGTAGCTCTTCTGACCACTTTCCTTGCTTGTCGACTAAACGAATCTTCAGTATATGCTTGACTATTTTATTCACTGCTTCTACTTGACCGTTCGATTGGGGGTGGTATGGTGTCGAGAAATGTTTCTTTATTCCCCATTTTTCGCAAAAATCTCTGATCTCTTTTCCTTCAAACTGTCTTCCGTTGTCCGTCACTATCGCCTGAGGGACCCCGAAACGACAAACAATGTTTTTCCATATAAAGTTGATCATTTTCTCCTGTGTGATCCGCCCGAGTGCTTCTGCTTCTGCCTACTTCGTGTAGTAGTCAACAGCCACCACTGCGAATCGAACATTTCCTTGCCCTGGGGGAAAAGGCCCAATGAGGTCAATTCCCCACTTCGCAAACGACCATGGACTATTGACTGAAATAAGTTCGTGTGGGGGTTTGTGAATGTTCGGGGCAAACAATTGACATCTATGACAAGTTCGGGCAATCTTGATCGCATCCTGGAGGAGGGTTGGCCAGTAATATCCTTGCCTTATTGTTTTATATGCCAAGGCCCGTCCTCCGGCATGATTTCCACATACACCCTCATGGATCTCTTTCAGTACTTCTTGTCCTTGCCCCCTAGCCAAGCATTTCAGAAGTGGGAGCGAAATTCCTCTCTTATACAACTGTCCGTCCATCACGGTGTATCTTACTGCTCTTTTAACCAACTTGTTAGCTTCAAACGGGTTGTCTGACTTTTTATCGTTTTGCAAATACTCAATGATTGGTGTCCTCCAGTCGTCTTCTTCGAAATCTTCGTTGATCTGATAGATTTTGTAATCTTCGGTTGACGGTTTGGACATTCTTGTTAGCGTTACCTCCGACAATTCTGCTGGTCCGGTGCTGGTTGCTAGCCTGGCTAATGCATCTGCTTGAGCATTATTGTCTCTTGGTATCTGTTCAATGTATATTTGTTCGAACAAGGAGGCCAAGTGAGCAACAATTTTTTGATACAAAGCCATGTCTTCATCTCTTGCTTCATATTCTCCCCGGACCTGGTTGACGATCAATTGCGAATCTCCAAAGATTTGCAACCTTCGTACTCCAACTGCTAATGCTAGGCGTAACCCAACGATCACAGCCTCGTACTCTGCTTCGTTGTTCGTCGCCATGAACTCGAATCGAACGGCTGACGTAAAAACTTGCCTATCCGGGCTTATCAAGACTATACCTGCTCCCGATGCTGTATTAGTTGACGAACCGTCAACATACATGTGCCAGGGATGGCTATGTCCTCTCGTTGGATCTTGGGGGAAAGTCAGCTCGACTATAAAGTCTGCTAGGGCTTTGCCCCTTGATCGCTGTTCGAGGAGCATATGAAATCCCGAATTGACTGATTTCCAATGACCATTTTAGGAGGCGGCCAGCTGCATCGGGTCTGTGCAATATTTGCTTGAGCGGGAACGTTGTCAACACTTCCACCTGGTGGTCGAAAAAATATGGACGAAGTTTTCTGACACTCATCACCAGTGCATATGCTAGCTTTTCTGTTGGTGAATATCTGAGTTCTGCTTCGTGCAAGGCATGACTTACATAGTAAATGTGTAAGTGGAACTTTCCTTCTGCTCGAACGAGCACTGAACTGATTGCCACTTCTGAAGCCGCCGGGTACAAGTACAACTTCTCCCCTGGAATCGGCTTAGCAAGAATTTTTGTATCGCTGAGATATTCTTTCAGTTGCTCGAACGCTCGCTGACAGGCTTCTGTCCATTGAAACTTTCCTTTCTTGATGGCCTCGAAAAATGGTCTGCACTTATCTCCGGACCTTGAAACGAACCTGTTCAAAGCTGCCAGGCATCCGGTTAGCTGTTGGACTTCCTTAACTGATCTGGGCGGTTGTATCTCCATGATTGCTTTCACTTTCACCGGATTTGCTTCAATTCCTCGCTGACTAACCAGATGTCCCAAGAATTTCCCAGAATGGACGCCGAAACTGCTTTTCTTGGGATTTAGCTTCATATTGTAGCTCCGAAGTATCTCAAACGTTTGAGCTAGATGCTGCAGGTGATCTTCCTTTTTGGAGCTCTTGACAACACTATCATCTACGTATACTTCCATTGTCTTCCCAATGTGATCATCGAACATCTTGTTTACCAGTCTCTGATATGTGGCTCCAGCGTTGATTAGCCCAAATGGCATCCTCTTCCAGCACAACAAATTTTTGTTGGTGTAGAACGTCGTATGCTCTTGATCATCGGGATGCATCGCTATTTGATGATATCCTGCGAATGCATCCATGAACGTAAGAAGCTCATGTCCAGCGGTGTTATCAACCAGTTGATCGATGTGAGGCAAAGGGAAATTATCTTTTGGGCAGGCGGCGTTGAGATCTGTGAAATCGATGCAGAGTCTCCATGCTCCAGTCGCTTTTCTGACCAACACTAGATTCGCCACCCATTGCGGGCATAACGCTTGTTTGATTAAGTCATTATCCAGCAGCTTTTTAACCTCCACATCGAGTGCCTCGTATTTGTCGGGCCCAAATTTTCTCCTCTTCTGATGGATTGGCTTCTTCCTCGGGTCGATGTTGAGTTTGTGGCAGGCATGTTCGGGACTGATGCCCACCATGTCTGCATGCGACCATGCGAACACATCGAGGTTTGCTTTAAGAAACTCAATCATGTTGGTCCTGTACGGCTCTGGTAGCTCGGACCCTATGAAGAGTTCTAAGCCCTCTTGGTTCGGGTCGACTCTCACAGTTTCCAACTCTTCAACCGGGGTAGCCCTTCGTTTCTGGCCTTTCCATCTGGGGTCAATAGTGGGCCCTTCTGCCTTTAGCTCATCTTCGGTCTCCATCGGTTTTGCCCCCAATCGTGGCTCGATGTCCTCTGCATCAACGTTCATTGCCGTTGTTTGTTCTTCCTCCGCCGACAGAGGAGTTACGACGGCGATGGAATCAACAGAACGGCGGCGCGACGGTGGTTCACGGCCGGAATAACAGTCGAAGTTACGAGAAATACGAAAGAAAAAGAAAAAGTATACGAAATCGAAATTTAAAGGAAATACAAGACGAATTACCTTTGAAAACGAAGATCAAAGTGACACAAGAGGAGAATCAGGTGCAAGAATGGCAAAGAAAGAAAGCTTCGAAGCGTTTATCAATGGCGCAAATTTAAGAAATTCAGAAAGAAGAAAGAAGAAAGAAGAAGAAGTCGACGCCTATTTATAAGGATGAGGCTAGGGCGAAAATGCAATTTCCCCAAAATTCTGTAGGCCCCTATGGGCAAATTGGGGGTCGCGCTTGACTGACGCGACGCCTCGCATTCTGTGCCTCGGGAATCCAACCGTCGCGACACGAAAAAGGCGTTCGCTACTGGTCGCGCGCATGAGCTCTCATACTCGTCTGTTCGCCCAACTGCTCAGATGCTCGCCCATGTAGACATCCATGTTCCATTATTGCTCGCCCAATTTTCAAAGAAATTATAGCTTGGTCCCAATTGATCGATCCATGCCCAACATGAAACCAAGCTAGGGGGCAATTGTTGATGGGCGAACAACTTTGCATTTAATCAACGAAAGATTATCATTAAACTTGATAACAGGATGACTAATGAAAGAAGTTAACAGCCTTGTGGAGTAAGCAGTTTTGAAGGGCGAGCATCTTAGCAAAGAGCTGACAGCCTTGTGAGGCGAGCAGCTTTGCAAAACAGCTCTGACATTGTAAGCAAGATATTGTGGCGAACAGCCTTGCAAAGAACAGCTGTGCAAGTGGCTCAAACCAAGATCAACTCAGGCGAACAGCTTCGTAATGAGGTGAGCAACATTGTAAAACAATCCCAAGCAAGGAGCGAACAGCTCAGAACGCAAAGGAACGTGACATCTAACAAAGACGTACAAACGAGCAACCGGTCACCATCGAAAGCATCTCAGTATTGTCAAAGACCAAGTACAACATGGGGAACTCCAAAAGTCACTAGCTTAGATATGGTCCAAGTGTCTCAACACTTGGCACCCATCCAATGAGCAATAGTGTAGATGTTGTACAAGTGTCCTAACACTTGGCAAAGATCCAATGGTTAAGCCACCAAGATGGTGACACATGTCCTCTTTGTATGCCTATAAATACTCCCTTCATATGCATGAAAAAGGGGAGAACAATTCAATAATATAGCTAAACTCTTGCAAAATTATTCCCTAAGCATTACTTAGCCAAGTTTCATGATTTCTTGATCTTGTTTGGTGATCTTAACTAGGGAAAACAGCCACTAATCATCTTGATTACTAAAAGGTCATCAACATCCTATTACCTGCTACACCAGGTAACTATTGCGGCAAAATCTCACAGGACACCAATTTTTTGTAATTTATTGGATGAAACTCAAAATGCCACATCAGATTTACAGAAAGAAGTATCTAGTATAGCAGGTAATAGGATAAAAAAAATACAATTTTTGTAATATATAGGACAAAATTAAATAGCTTAAAATTAACATGACAAAAACCAAAGATAACCAAAGTTAAAGGATAAGAAATGTATTTTTCCCAATTTTTACGTTCCAAGTTTTTTTAATTAATTATCTTTTCTTAATTTCTTATTAATAAAGTGCATCCAGTATAATAAAATTTAAGTGCAATCGAGTTATAATATAGAACTCTATTAAAGATATATCCAATCTTATGTATATTTGGTGGTCTACAAACTAAATGTCATGTGAAATTTTACATCATGATTTCTAACCTATATTTATTATCATTGAAAACTAATATTTTACATTTAAGAAGTTATAATTTATATATTTCATTTGCAGTTGACTATTTTTAAGACTTGATCAAATTCTTAATATGATACATATAAAATATTTAAATTTTTTTCTAGATGTTTTAAGTCCTCAAATGAAGCTACAAATATATATATTAAGTTAAGTTCTTAATTTTTCTTACTATATATGTTTAATCTAAAGTGGCATTGTTGAATGTATTTAGAAAAAATATTTTCTCTTACTGAACATTTGTAGCAATTAGTAGATAAAGAAAACTATAATATATATAATAATATCGTTTAGTATTTGTGTTTGACGCTATTTACGCCAAAATTTTTAAGATACTGGTCTTTAAAATTCTCCGTATAAGGAAAATTAATCTTTGTATTACATATTTTTCATTCTAAACGAAAATTCAACTTATAATGATGCTTATTTATTATAATATACTGCATCTTCGTGTTTAGTAAGACTCTATAGAAAAACTTATGTAAAAATAATTTATCACAATTTGAATTGTTATTTTGTAATTAAATATTACATTTTACTTTTGATAAAATAGTGGTTTAGGGAACATGTAAAATGTGAGAACTTACTTTTATTATAGTGAGAGCTTTTTGTTTGCCAAAATTTTAGTGTTGAATGTTTTAATTATTATAGATAATTATATGATTTTTTTTATGTTCTAAGATTTTTCAATTAATTATACTCCCTCCGTCCCACGACACATTGCAGGGTTACTATTTCTCTCGTGTTTTCGCGAGTGTGTTTTTTATTAGTACTTGAAATGATAAAATTATTTTAAAATTACTTTATAATAGAGAAGAGGTAGATTTATCATACCCTACATTAAAATTTATTTTATCATTTCAAATATTAATAAACAACTCGTTCGCTAAAACACGAAAATAAAGTGAACTCCGCAATGTGTTTCGGGACAGAGGTAGTATATATTTTCTTAACAAATAATATAGTGCATCCAGTATAAAGAAACTAAGTTGAATAGGGTTGTGACAAATAACTCTTTTGAAAGATATAATTACTCCTATTACACGGTGACAATAATAAAAATTTGATTTGACATTTTATAAAAAAAAAAAGAAAACCGACCAGCCGTGCAGGTAATCCGTGCAACAGGTAATCAACCCTCCAACCTTTTTCCATTTCCATATTAATTATTGCTACATATAAACAAAAGTCTAATAAGTGTTTTTATTTTCATTTTTAATTACCTTATCAACATCTCCACCATCACTCGCCGGTAAACACCCACAGTCCGCCGGCGAGAGAACTATCGCAATCGAAGCAATGTTTCAAACTCCATCCCTATCCTTGCGAACCGCTCCCAAAACTCCATTCCTCCTCAATTCCTTCTCCAAAAATTCAATTCCCATCATCAGCATTAACAACCACCATTTTTCGAGATACCAGAAGAATGTTAAGGGTGGATCTCTGGTTGCTGTTGGCTGCTCAACTTCATCGCCTTTCATAGGAAGGGTTGGGCTGCACAAAAGAGAGGGCAATTTTACACTCCTTTCATTTGGTGTAGACCCCAAAATTGCGGTGGACACAGAGGAGAAATATGACGTTTCTCAAATTTTGTCGGCGTCGCTTCCGTTTGTTGTTGCCCTCACCGCCGTCGCCGCACTTTCCAAGCCGTCGACCTTCACTTGGTTAGTGGTATTGTTGTAATACCCACTCAGTTTTCCTGCTTTGTGTTAGTGATTTCATTACCAACAGACAATTTTAGAGTCTGCAATTTGAAGTATAAAACGAATTGAAGAAATTGAAAGCTTAATTCGCAATAGTTACTCATTATTTTACTGACACCTTTAGTTTATAAATACTCTGGCTTTGATTCTTAGTCAAAATTATTTACTATTGTTTTGTTGCATTTGCTAGTATATTTTATACAACTTGCTTCATTATTATAATGGGTAAATAGCTCAGTAGTTAGAACACTGTTTGTTTCTAACTTTCTGAATGACTTTATTGGTGTTTGATATGTTAATGTTGCTTTCTTAAGTTGTGTATATTCTTGTAAATGATAGAGGAACCTGCAGGGTGTCAAAAGAACTGTATGCTCCTGCACTTGGAGGAATTATGTTGTCCATTGGAATCAAACTTTCATTTGATGATTTTGCTTTAGCATTTAAGAGGTTACATCTTCTCCCCTACTACTATTATTTTCGAGAGAGAGAGAGGAAGAGGGAGAGACTGAAATTGGTGCTTATATTTCTTTGCAGACCTGTGCCTTTATCCGTTGGACTGATTGCTCAGTATGTTTTGAAACCGGTTCTTGGGGTGTTTGTAGCGTGGGCATTTGGGATATCTCCTATGTTCTATGCGGGTTTTGTACTGACATCATGTGTTGCAGGGGCGCAGCTATCTAGCTACGCCAGTTTCTTGAGCAACGGGGATGTGGCGTTGAGCATCCTCTTAACGAGCTTATCAACAATTGCTTCGGTTCTTGTTACCCCTCTCTTAACAGGTCTTCTCATCGGCTCTGTCGTTCCAGTTGATGCTGTTGCTATGTCGAAATCAATTTTGCAGGTACCGAGAATTTAATGATTTACCAACTAATACCTTTCAGTAAAACAACTAATACCATTTAAAATGCACTTGAGTTGCACGGTGCACATAAATATTTGCCTTTAAGTTTTGTGATTGTTGTGGATGCTAAACTTTAGTTTGAAGGAATTATAATTTCTTGAGTCATTTTGCTCATGCAATTTCCGTTTCAGGTGGTTCTTGCTCCCATTGCTCTTGGCTTGGTGCTCAACACTTATGCCAAACCGGTTGTATCGGTTCTACAACCAGTGATGCCGTTTGTTGCAATGATATGTACTTCATTGTGTATCGGAAGCCCTCTTGCTATAAATAGGAGCCAAATCCTTTCTCTTGAGGGCCTGAGATTGGTCGGTCCCGTGCTAGCATTTCATGCAGTGGCATTTACCATGGGCTATTGGATCTCCAAGATTCCATTTCTAAGGTATGTTTTATGTATCTTTTTTGAAATTTTGGCTTCCTTCTGGATTAATACATGTTTGTCCAAAATATTTGAAGGCGAATGAAGTGCATGCTGCTGATATATGATTTAGATTAGCACTATAGAAGCTGAATTTACTCTGGAATTTCCTTGTTCTGATCTACATTTCGGCAGTAACCATTTGGATCTTCTGCTCGAATGTCTCGATTTTGAGCCTTAGATTTATAAAGTGTTTGACTAATACAACTTATAAGATCTTTGAGAATTTACAATGAATATTTTTTAAATTTTAATTTTAATATAAAATAATATATTTTTTATTTTTATTATGTTGAGGTAGAGGTGGGTGGGTGGGTGGGTGGGGGTGGGGTGGGTAGAGATGGTTAGAAAAATAAGTTGGGAAATTCCAACTATTTTTTTTTTACAACTTATAAGCTGTTAGGAGCTTATATTATGATCTTATAAGCTATTAAACATTTTATTTTGTCAAACACATTGATAGTGTTTATAAGCTCTTAAACAACTTATAAACTGTTTTAAAGAGCTTATAAGCCCAGCCAAACACCCTCTTAGTACATGTGTTCTGTTGTTTCATTAAATTACACCTCAATAGTTAGTTCTTTGAAATTGCGAATTGTCAAAATACAATGATCAATGCCCACTAATGTATTTATTAATCGAAACACACCCAAATTGGTTCGACCCTGATCTCCAAGAAACTAAGGGAACACTTGGTTCATTGAACCAATTCTTCAAGGAGAATGGTGATGAAAATAAATATAGTGTTTTTTTGGTGGTTAATGAGATTAAAAGATAATCAATTCACCTTCCTCCTCTACTTACGCGGTAATGTGACTCATAATAAGTTAAAACATTACCCCATTTTGATTAACTACCTCGTCGCTATAACCATTTCTCCTCAACCAATTATCATTTTTTGTCCCAACTTATTCCAGGAATAGCAATATACTACTTACGTAACAATCATTCTCATTGTAATTCACTATTCCATGATTCCCATTACAATTCTCATAGAATAATTTGAATCAAGTGCCCCCTAACTTGACAATGCTGTGGGGCTTGGTGTTTTTTCCTGATGATTTCAATCTTTCTTAGTTATGACATAAAACAAAACAAAGTAGAAAGGAGCGAAATCATATATTTTCTTGATTTCGAATCTTGATACCTATTCCTGTTTGTTCAAAATCTGCATTTTCATACACACACGTGTTTTGACAGGTTAGAGGAAGAAGTTAGTCGAACAATTTCGTTGTGCACGGGAATGCAGAGTTCAACACTAGCAGGACTTCTTGCCACTCAATTTCTAGGAAGCACTCAAGCTGTCCCCCCTGCTTGCTCAGTTGTGGCAATGGCTATCATGGGCCTTTGTCTCGCCTCTTTCTGGGGCAGCGGATATAGAATCCGAGACATAGTGTCCCGTCTCCTTCCACAAACTGGTTCGACCGTTAGTGCTTGAATTTACGTCTCCAAGTATGATTAGTATAGTTCAGCATATACAGGGGAGTAACAGATATAGCCAATACTCCTACAATAGAGAAAATTATGAAATAGTGAGTAGAAGGTGATGTGATGACTCATCTGTAAAGTTTTCTTTGCTTTTTTGCATTGCCTGCACTTATATTCTTTTGTGTATAGTATCTAATTAACATGAGTTTTGCTGACGTGGAATCGAATTGTTTTATATTCACAATTTTGAGCAAGTGACTGGGATAATAATCAGGATATTTCCACATGAATCCTGATTGGGATTTTTCGTTTAGTTTTTACTTGAACTCGAGTTCGTGTGAGTTTTTTTTTTCTCAAATATCACTGTTATGTAATTACATGTAACACTGATGTGTGTATCCATAGTAATGATATTAAAAAAATTGAGTTCCAATGGTTTTCACAAGTTTTTGTCCGTATTTTAACATTGCTTCTGAATATTACCAATGGGCCGTATAAGCATGAGCCAAATGGGCCTTCAAAATTAGGAATGGGTCCAACTATATACTCCTCCATGTTTATTAGATACCCCCACCTACTTAATTTATTCATCCTATTTTAAATAATTATTAAATACACCCCATTAATATATCTACATTATATTACTCTTACTCTTAATACTCCTCTTACCAAGCGCTTCTGCACGACGAGATGAAGCATTGACCCAGGACTCACGGCGGCGAAACACCGGTAATGACAATATTCCAAAAACAATGATTTCAAAAAAAAAAAATTGGCTTAAAAATTTTGAACCTGGTTTTTTGAAAAAAAGGTTAGGATTTCGAAAAAAACTTGTTGAAAAATGACAAATATTTCGCAAAATATTTTCGAAAATCTATATTTCGAAATCCTAACCATATTTCGACAACGTTTTGCCTAAACTTTAACCATTTTTTTAAAAACCAGGTTCGAAAACTAGTATCGGGATTTTTTTTCCAAAAAATATAGCAATTGTCCTAGAAGAACTAAATCTCTGTTATATGCTTTACTCAAATATTGGTCGAATGGTGAAGCTTAGGTTGAGTCAATTGCCTGCACCTGTTTGCTTCACCATTGTAGCAAAACTCAATTGCCTGCGCCTGCTTGCTTCACCATTGTAGAAAAACAACGAACTAAGGTTGCATCACCATTATAAATATGATAAAATGGTGGACAAGATGAATTTTCTCTTCTCTTCTCGTATCTTTACTGATTCTCTTCTTGTGTTTCTGTATCTTGTGTCTTTTGGTATTCTAGTGGGTGTATCTAATTTTTTTTAATTATATGAATATAAAAGTTATTTATATAATACATTATAATTAATCTATAATATATATAAAAGTGCCTTGCACTTGTAAATCTTTTTTGGACGATCTTACCCCTCTATTTTTTTATTTTCTACAATTTTACCATTGCTCCTAGGTTTGTTAATTATTAGGTATTCCATCGGTCTCACCATATAGTCTGTCATGAAACCTCTAATTACCAACTCTATTATCGCCGGAAATTCAGTGGCTCTGTCGCCGGCCGTTGCCGTCTACATCGATTTGAAGCCCCGCCGTTTCTGCCTTCTTTATGTGTCCATTTTTACCGTTTCCAACACCTTCTTTTGTTTCTCCAGACACACATGTCCTTTTATTTCTTCACATACTTCTCCCCCAAACGGAAAAAAACCATGATGGTGAGAAAACAAAATTGTAATATGGTGCTGGAGATGCCCGCCTAGAACCACCCCGTGACCCCTTTGAGAAGCTTTACCCAGAAAAGAAATTAGTATCTACGATCCATGTACATCGTGGATCTCTTTGTGGGTGTCGAATTTGATGGTGCCGAAGATACTGCAGATTTAGGGCTTTACAAAACCGCTAGAATTTTGGGGTTTTATATATTGATGATTCAGGTAATGATATAAGAAGTTTTCAGGAATTATTTAATAAAAATTGTGTCTCCCCACTGGCCCTCAGGCATGTCTTGATTTCTTTAAAGATTTAATACTTTCTTGATTGACATGCTTGATTAGGGAAATGAATGTATTTTCTGCATCTCTAATTAAATTGAAACGATTGAATTAAGCTTATACATGTTCTAGATCATCTGCGTTTTTTTTTAAGGGGTTCAATTGGTCGTATGGAGTTGATTTTTAAATTTAGACGGATTGTAAGACAACTTATTCAATCTTGATCAATTCCAATTATTTATGCATGTCCCTAATTTATGATCTCTGATCATTCCAGTTGAAAGAAAACGTGAAATTAATGTATTGGCCAAGATCGACGTCCTCGACCATGCTTATTACATCAACATCTTCTTCAGTTACAAATAAAAGAACCATTTTTAAAGTAGTTTCATAGCAATTAAGAGATCAAGAATGTGTATTTTCAGGGGAGCAGGATATCCTTCTCTGTGGCCTTTAAAAGACTTAAGAGAGTCGCTTGATGTTAGTAACAAATTTAGCTTCATGTTGATAGATGAGATTCTTTCAGGTAAGCATTTTTCCTTTATGCTACAACTACTAAATCACTGATCCTTAGAAAACTAATATTAACTAACGTTCATATCATGTCTTTTTTCACATATTTCAGTAAAATATTCAAATATAAGTTCATTCCCTTGAGAAGCATCGAAGTGAATACACATAAGGTTCTGAATCCAACCATAGTAATCTTGAACCTCTCAATCATAGTACCCATGTCTTAGTGACTTCTTTCTTCGATTTGTGTAATGGTTATGCTTGGTGTCTCTATAGATATAATTAGGAACTTCTTGAATCCTCATATTTTTTCCGTACTTTCATATTGTTGTTCAGTTTGTTAATGAGACTCAAATTCTGATAGAGCTTTCAATAGATGTTACGATTTAGAAAGTGTACAAATGAAAGGGTTAGTGTGCAGGACTTCAAACCATATCATGATAAACTTCTTCAATCGTCTTTACATTTCTACTTGTGGTTGTGGCACCCTTTTTAGTTATTTTTTTGTTCTGTATTTGTGATATTCTATAATTTCTATTAAAAAAAAGATTCATGTTTAGTTAAACCACCTTACTTCAAATGAAGTTGCTTTGCCAAACCCATAAGTGACCACATGGCTAGGCGCAACTTATTTAAGGGGTCTGATAGCAGAGAATCTTGATCCCCGGTTTAGTGGGCACGAGAAAGCATCGAGAGATGATCAAAGCTACTAAACAGTTGCATGACAATGCACAAAGTAGCTTGCAAAACGAGAGAGAAGTGATGCGAAGACAGTGGTAGAGCTGCAATGGCGTCTACATCCACCTAAGGGATGGATATGGCAAACTCATGTGCTTCCGGTTAATTGATTTCACCTCCAGATGTAGAATCTCTAATGTGTTGTTGACAAGGTTAAAGCCGTCAATCTGCTTCACGTGCTTCTTCAGTCAGCCAAAGCAGAGAGTGCACAATCCGATCCTGAAGAAGGTGATATTTACTTCTTCGGCCAGCTAAACAGAGAGAGCGCAATCTGATCCCTAAAGAAGGTGATAATTTAATTTAATTTATTTATATTTTTCAGGTCGAGTTTTTGTTGTATGGCATTGCAGTGACGTTCATACTTAATTAATATCCAGTGCTACTTTTAATTGAACTGTTGATTATAAAGTCGTGTTGCAATTTGTTTAGCATTGTTGACCCATAACTTTATTGTATCTGTGAATATGTATTCTAGAAACATAAACTCGTGAATTTTTGTTTTGGTTGAACTTCAAGCCATTTGAATATATATATATATATATATATATATATATATATATATATATATATATATATATATATATATATATATATATATATATATATATATTATAAGTGTGTTGTGACAATTTCAGGAGCTCTCAGACTTTTGAGATATTTTGCTCTTGAAGCTGCATCTATTGTTTTTGTTCTTATGGCTCTTGCAATTGATCTAAAATTTCATGGTTGAGCATTGCTAAATGCAATTGATAACTTGGAGCTCACATGTGAATATGTTGAGGCTCTGGAAAAGCTTAGCCATACACTTGAGAGTGTAGCTTCTCAACCATTGTGTCTTATGGTAATTTCACTTGCACTTACTCTGATATTATTATAATAAGTTACTTCTCTTTTAGCATATTATTATAATAATATTGCCTAGAATGTAAGTTCATTGTACGCAACATTCTTAGAGCATACTTTTATCTTCCTTAGCTTCTCAGAGTAAAAATTTTAACTTCTGATTGTTAAATTTAAAAGTGTAGCTTCCCAGAGTATACATTTATCTAATGATTGTTAAATTTGACTTATGATTTTCTAGCCCGTCTTGCAATTTGTATAGATGGATTGATAGGAAAAAAATTGTCATACTCAAATATATTATACTTCTAAAATCTTTTAATGTCAAATGAGAATCTTTAGATGAAATTGTAGCTACAATAGCTGCTCCGTTGAAATAATTTTTATTGTTTACTTACAATAATGATGAGCAACATGTTTTTTTTTCATTACTTAATGCTTCCTTAGATGCCAGTGTGTTCTTAAACTTATTTTTTGGGTGTTTACAACAGCTAAATGCTGCTCTTGAATATGGGAATTTGGGATGCCTTGTCTCCCGTTTCCTGGACTCTTTGGCATCTTTGAAATATATTTCGAGGAAACTATAGCTGCAACAGTTTCTCCATTAGAATTTTTTTGATATTTTAATACAAAATTAATGATGATCAACTGGTTATTTATTACTTAATGCTTCCTAGGATATCAGTTTTTTTATCGGTTACTAGGATATCAGTTTGTTCTTAAACATATTTTTTGGGTTCTAACAGGAGCTAATAACGACTCTCAAAATGGGGATTTGCATTGGGCTGCTTCCTGTTTCAGATTATTATGAGCTCGGGTACAACTATGGCTTATTTAAGTAACTAATTATAAAAGATGGTCAAGAAGAAGTTTTGAAAATTAGCTTGAAGTGAGATTTCTCATGATTCACTGTTTATTCAATTTTCATGTTGAAATTTTCTTCTTTTCTATTTTTTTGTGTGGTGTTTTTCTTTCTTCTTTAATACCTCTTCAATTCCCTGTAAGATTTTAAGAAATGATGGCTCATATCCTGTAAAGTTTTATGGAAAAGTTGTGATGCGTTCAGATGGGAAAATGAGTTGGATTAGTGGTGAAGATATAGTTGTTTCTCACGATGGGCCAATACCAGGATATAAGACTAAAACAATAAATAATTTTAGACAATGGTTCAGTAAAGTTCCTTCTCACCATTTTGATTTATGTGCCTATGCCAGAGAAAACAAAAAAAGCATGTGAGGGCCAAGGTAATGCAAAGAAAGTAAGTTAACCTGATTTACATATGTTTCTATAATTTCTTTGCTCCCTCAAACTCTTTGTAAATTAGTACTCCCTCCGATTCATTTTTGTTTTCCACTTTCAAAGTGGCATGAGTTTTAATAAAATAGTTGTTTATTAGTATTTGTGGGTATAAATTTGTTTTTGTGGATATAAAGTAAGGGTGAAAGGGTTCTTTCAACTTTTTAACAACTTTTTAAGGGGTAAAGTTAAAATGATATGTGTATTATTTTGCCATTTTGGGAAAGATATTGAGAAAGTGGAAAACAAAAAAAAACTTCATTTTATGGTAATACGGACAATCTAAAATGAATCAGAGGGAGTATTAAATTGAGTCATGAAATTTATTCTTATATCCTAATGTGTTGTGAATATTTTTTATATATGCTTGTAATTTTAATTGACCTGCTCACACCAAATTAGTACCACTTGTATATTTTTCAAGAGTTATATTTTATCCATTTGTATACTTTATAACAATTTCTTGATTCTTGGTAATGACTCTACTAGCATGAAAAGATAGTAAAGTCATTTCATGTACATCTTTTAGCTTTTTGTCCTGATACATTAGATAAACAGAATTACTCATGTAAAAGACAAAATGTAAGGTTGATGTTGATATATCCATGCATGGTCTAAACCATACTTTTGATGCTCATGGTGTCTTTCATTTAAAAAAAAAAAAAGAATTAGTTTTAGGTTAAGACATAATTGTCAAATAATTTGCAAGAATAATATATTGGAATCCCCTAACATCAGATTTTTGTATATATTTTACCCTGGGATGAATCAGAGGAGCGAAAGACTTTTCGATTGCAACAATAATACATTCTATGCTCTGCCTTTCTCTAAGACATTATTTCACTGGTTGAGAGGAGACTTGATAAAATGTAGGGATTTAAACCAAATCCGTCCTCTATCTTTTCACCTTTATCAAAATGGTCCTCTATTTATTTGCTTTATCAATTTAGTCCTGTATCTATTCAAGTTTCGCCAAAATGATCCTAATTGGCCTAAAAATGTACAAAACCTCACCGTTTTGGTCCTATATTTATTTTCTTTACCAATTTAGTCCTGTATCAATTCACATTTCTCCAATTAGGTCCTAATCGAACGCATAAAACATAAAATGCTATATTTTTAGTCATGCGAACTAGTTTTTTTGGGGGAAGCCTATGATGTGGTTTTTTTTTTTTTAATGTGGCACTAGCGGTGGCCAGCTTTGCATATAGACCCAGTCGTTTAACTAGGTTCACATTTTTTTTCCGTTTGACACCGGAAAACTCCCCCACACCGATTCACCTGGGAACATGGTTCTAATAACATAATTAGGGCCCCCGATGGACCTCCACCTCTGCATTGGTATGATATTGTCCACTTTGGAACGAGCTAGCCTGCACAAATTTATTTTTGGGTCTTCCTAAAAATATATCATACCAATGGAGAACTTGTTCATCCTTATAAACCCCAAAAAACTCCCATATTATTTTGATGGGATTTAAACCAAAATCATCATCTATTTTTTCACCTTTATCTAAATAGTCATTTATTTATTGTTTTATCAATTTAGTCCTGTATTTCTTCAAGTTTCGTCAAATTGGTCCTAATTTGGTGAAAATTAGTTTTATGCTTTATGCGTTCAATTAGGACCTATTTGGAGAATGTGAATTGATACAGGACTAAATTGGTAAAGAAAATAAATATAGGACCAAAACGGTGAGGTTTTGTACAATTTTAGGCCAATTAGGATCATTTTGACGAAACTTGAATAGATATAGGACTAAATTGATAAAGCAAATAAATAGAGGACCATTTTGATAAAGGTGAAAAGATAGAGGACGGATTTGGTTTAAATCCCATAAAATGTAGTATGGAAAGAGCTTCTTGATAACGAGAATTTTGATAGACTTGAAGGGCATGAGTTGGAGAAAAGCATGGAAGATCACTCAGACTCGTGTGATAGTTGCTAACTTGCATTGATGACCATTCATATATTTGTGCTACTATTTGTATATTTGACTGCTTGTATACAATCTTCAAATTTATGCTTGATTCTTTGAAAGAGATTTATCTGATAATTTTCTTGAAAACTCTTGGGATATGATTATTTCTCTGATTTGAATTTATTGAAAAAAAAAACGTGTATAGTGTCCTAAATCTTTACATATTGTTTATTTGGAGATTGGAGTAGTTTTGACTAATTTTTTACCACCACTTTTTATTAACCACTTACACATATACGTGCAACGCACGTGGTAACCAACTAGTTAAAAAAAAAGTAGGGTATCAAATAAATATGGAGGGGTATATAGTAGAACCCTTAGGAACTTCCTCTTTCTATGGCTTATGCCGTTATGGCTTTCTTAACCAATTTTAAACCTCACAATATTTTCAAGACCCAAATTAGTACAGCACCGTTTCATTTTTTTTCACTTTCGTGTATTAAAAATATATAGTCTGTAATTTAACTGATTTCGTAGCGATTTTATTTTTTTAGGGGGAAACAAGTAATTCTTTTAGACAAAACTTCGAATTGACACAGTGCATTTACGTACATCTCTACCTTCATTCTTCATTTGAACTTGAAATATTGTCAAAAAATAAGTTCTTGATCGAAAAAATACGATTTACCTAATAAAATAAAATTATAAAAGAAATGCATTATTCACATCCCTTTTGTGGTGCTATATTTTGTAGAGTTATGTATAATCTATTGTCGAGAATATTAATGGATGAATTTCACGTACAAGGGACAGTTGTCCCGGCCTCATCAGTATATTAAATAAAATACACTATTTTATAATCCTGGTGAATTATTCCTATTATCGATTGAATTTAGGATGAAATATCAAATATCACTAGGGAAGTGGCCAGTAGACCCATACTCAAGCTGGATGGGCTCGAAGGATATTGGTGATGTGAATCCATTACGGCGTTCAGGTTTACGGTGTTATTGGTAAGATAAAACATCAAGTGAAATGCCCACTCTGTTCATTAAAAATGTGATTATACTTGGGCACAAATTTTTTTTCAAATAAAATAAAATAGATAAAGTAGATAAAACGTATTGTTTGGTCCATATGAATAAAGTAAATGGTGAAGCTAAAGTGACTGTTTATATTTATGGAGTAGATACACTTTTAGGGGACGTTCAAATTAAAAAAAAAAAAATACAATTTTAATGGACGGATGGAGTATGTATGTACGTATAGAGTCAGTATTGTTGAATCGCACGTGAGCTGCATCGGCGAATTGGAATTGTTAATTACGTAGTCCAAAAGGGCTTTCTTTTATAAGGGTATGTATAGTGTTAAATTTGTTTATATAAAAATCATTTTAATTACAATATTTTTTTAGTAGAACAAATCATATTTTTTAGTGAAAATAATTTGTACCTTCCTCAACTAATACACTTTAATATATAAAATAATTCAAAGTGATTAATGTATAAATCAATTTCATACTATACATTGTCTTTTTATAATCACTCGGTACCATTTTATTTAGAAAAATCAAAATTTTTAACTTCATATATTTCAAAAAATGGTTATATTGTACAATATATCTATAAAAAAGAAGAAGATAAACTTAGCAAATTGCTTTCCAGATATATAAATACTTACTTTGGATAATGGATATGATATTACATTGAATATAACTAGAAATATATTTGAGTTCTTTGTATATATACTATAGCTCTATGAATCAAACTCAACTCTTTAATGGATACACCAATAATCTAGCTACTTTATAGTGCTACTTAATTATAGCAAGTATAATCTTGCTGGGGGCAGAACTTTTTGTATATGTAACATATATGCTTTTATTAGAATTTTTAATTTTTTAAAATGACTGAAATTGTTGAACTATAGCATACATATAATTACATTCCCAAGAAAACAAACTTGTTTATGATCGAGTTATCCTAATTTGGAAATTAATATCAGCATAAATTATTTTGGAGTATATATAGAGTGTGTTGCTAGGCGAACAATAATCATGACTAGGCGAACAAGATTTGAGACTTAAGTAAGAGTTATAAGTCGAAACACCAAAATTGGAGATGATTAGCAAGCGTGATCAAAGGAGGGTGCACAAACTGATAAAGGTGCTGTATTACCCGACGAACATCAAATCTGACGAACAACCTATAGGCGAATAGGTCCCAGGCCCGGAGCCAAATATAAACATTTTGCCAAGTCATCGATGACGAACAACTACCATTGAAGGCCCTGATGCTAACCTATGAAGAATAAACTGGCGAACAACTTATTAGCCCCCCAATTAGAAGGCGAACAACAAATACAGAGGATGAGCGATTGTAGAACCACCTCGTAAACACCGGCGAACAGCTTTGAAAACAAGATAACATAAAAAACAAGACTTTGTAACTAAGTTTTAGCTTAGATAATGTCAAATGTGGTCGTAGTCCAAGAGTCATGCACACCACCTAATTGGTGATTAGTATAAATAAGCTGCCCTCCTTCAATAAAAACAAGTTCAGATTCACAAATACTCCAATACACACACTCATACACCTAAAAACGCACACACACGAGACAAATATGAATTTAATACTCGTATTTACGATTTTATAACCCGATCTTTCGTATTTACTATAATCGATATCACACGATCTTGTTTAGTGAGCCCAAAATCGGTTTAAAACAGCCACTAATCCACGCGATTAGAATCGATCACCAACAAAGTGAAATTGGTTCATACATGAATAACTGAAAATTATTAATTATTTTCACTAAAAAATATTAGTTGTTTATAGTAAAGAATATTAGTTGTTTTCACTGAAAAGTCTTAGTTTGTTTTCAGTAAATAATTTATACTCTTTTGTGAAAACAACTAATACACTTTAGTTAAAACAACTAGTATTTTTTTATGAAAACAACTAATACCTTTCGATAGTTTATGTATGAGTACGCTATACTTTGTCATCATTTTTATATTAGTGTTTCATAAAACATATATCCCTTTCGTCACAAATCAATTTTTACAGTGCACTATTCATTTTTTACAAAGATCTCTAAATCACATCACATTTTACTAATAATTACGTAAGCACAAAAATACATTTACTTTATTCTATTTACTTAAATACTATATAAATCACTCTCATACTAAAATCCTAAAAATCAAATGTAAAAACTAATCTGAAATGAGGTAGTAATTTATATAGGCTAACCATCTGGTCTCAGCTGTTCAACCTCTACTACAAATACATATATACTTAATTTTATAAGGCCTAGGATCATTAACTCATATGAATAATTAGTCATTAGTCTATATATAAAATCATAATTTACATATTAAATTTCGGAAGAGTGGCTGCCAGCTATAGCCCCCTTCGCTATCTCTAATTAATTATAAATACTACATACACATATATATATTTAACAATACATAATATAATACTTCCTCATATTTTCTGCACACTAAACTGACATACATCAGAATAGCACTTTTTGCATAAAATAGTGATATATGTGTATATTTTTATGAATGTGCATATAAAATACTATTTTCTTGGAGCGTAACGAAGGTGGAAATAATTAATGGTATAATATAAGGAATAATGGATCTTAGCTTATTATGTTGAAGAAAAATGAAGAATGTTTCTCATGATCTGAAGTTGAGCTGTGAGACACTTTATGTAATGACCCGTTTCATTCAAGAGCTTGCAAGAGTCCATGGCCGCACCACCCGGGACCACCTCAGAAAGTTGGCTTAATACCTCTTCAATCCCATCATTTCTAGGGTTTGTCCTATGATGAGTTTTTCTTTCTTTGGGGTTTCGGATGTTCCTGAGTAGGGCCCGGCTCCACGCCTTCCTCGGCCCGACTGCCGACGCCATGGATTCGTAGGCTGCGGCTCGGATTGCGTGGCGTCTCTTGTGTTTGTCCCAACTTGAGGTCTTCTTCATGGCTTTAAGAAACCGAATGGCCAGCCTTGTTTTGAAGGATGACTTCTTTGTGGTGGTGTTCTTCATTGTGATGGAAAAGATAGATTAAATGAAGGGTTAGGGTTTTTTATCAAATTATGTAGACAAACTTAGGGTTTCTTTAATTTTGTTGGGTGGAGATTCACAAAGCATTGGTGCTATATATACACGTCAAGTTAAGAGTTTGTGTACGCATTAATACTTAATTTGAAAGGAGGTTTTTGCCTAACACTTCAAATGGTCCATATTAATTGTTTAAGTCTCATGTACATTTGGTACACATATATTAATATTAGATTCATGCATTCGTCACTTTTCTGTTATATAGTATTAGTTAATATTTTATTTTACATTTTCAATTAAATCTAGAGTTTTGTTTCAATTACATTTTCAATTAAATCTAGAGTTTTGTACTGTGTATAAAGATTTTTTTCGAGAAAGGGGCCTCCTTTGCTCATAAGGACAAAAATATCACTTCAAGTAATTAAAAGTACTAATGCTGTCTGACACATGCAAGCGCTATAGCAACAAGTATGTAACTATGTATCAATGTGTCCGTGCGTGTGCGTGTGCGTGTGTGAGAAGAATGATGGAAAACAAAAAACATTGAAAAGGGACGCACTAATTTTTATTTATTTTAATGTTTCACTTTGTATATTTTATATATTATCACTTTTATTAAATAATATCATTAATTGAATATTATGTCATGTATTAAAAATAATAAAATATTTAAAATGATCTATGTCGTGATGTCATGAATTTTAATTATTCTACTCTATAAAAAAATGCCAGCTTGGAGTGGGCTTGAGAATCACTCTTTACAATCAATTTTTACTCATTGTGTTTTAATGTAATCTTGACAAAAATTTGTCTAAGGTTGCACGTCTCATTGCATGAAACAACACAAAATAACACATTTACACTTGTCAAAGTGTTAATGCATCATGTTCAATTTATATCTCATTCCATCGTCTCATGGCATGAGACGATTTCCCACAAAACTTACTCTTTAATTTAGTGTATAAGTTTAAAATATAAAATTATTACTATCGATATATGATACGCGTATACATAATCCATAATATTTCACTGTTCTCTCGGCACAAGTTAGTTTTTCATAAATCAATTTTATCGTGCAATTCTATATTATAAAATTAGTATTTTTAAATGAAACAATTAATTAATATTAAAATACACACATAAAATGCAAATAATTTTTTAAGTGAAACTTGTCTATGTATACATTTATTAATAAAACAAGTAACACATAATATTAAATATATGTGAACAAATATATAATATAGTATATATGTGTGTGTGCAATCCATGAATTTTATTTGTAAAAATACAAATTCTCCTTTCCAATTATCCAATACTACATGCACATGTTCCGTTGATTTTATATATATTGAAAACTTTTAGGTGATGCTAATTTGTTTTGGATTTTAAGTTAGTTTTAATTAAAATTTGATTTTTATATCTAGGGGTGTAATTGAATATGGTGTGTAAATACATTATAGTATAGATATGTTTTCAATCGCTTTTTGAACTATACCACTTTATAATGGATGAAATTACATTTATTATATATATTACATGATTTATAAGTTTATATATAAACTCAGCCTTTTTTTTTTAAATAAAAGTGTGGTACAAATAATAAATTGAAACTTTCTATTATATATGAGATAGTCTCACAAAAAATGCATTTAAATATATTTCACAAATATTACTATAATTAGTGTATACACTCTCACCTTGGTTAAGTCTGTGGACTGTGGGTGTCATATTATTCTCTAACTGAATATATATTGCTAGTATTTGCTAAACAAAATCACATTTTTTTAAATTAAAATTCTATTTAAGCTATTAAAAAAAGAAGAAAAAAACAATTGTACAATAATGTATGTAGTTAGATAAAGTTAAACAAGCATACATGTCTTAATCTTTCGTAATATTCAAATTAACTTCAGTTTTTGTGCTTGACTTTGTGGGGTCGGATAAGTGCTAACTACCATATGATTGCACATGGTTTCATGACCCCTCTTCAAACGGTGGCCCATCTTATTTTCTTTGCCCATTATTTTCCTCTATCTGTTTTTCTCCCACACATATGTGGAAGATGTTATAAAATACGAAACATAAATTATACCCTCTAAGGTGTGCTTATTTCGAATTTTCAATAAGAATGAGAATTAGAATGAAATTTTTTTTCATCCCCAACCTCAGGTATATATTGAATGAATGATTATATTCATGATGATCACATTACTAGTGTTTTGCTCTAGTTTTAAAAATATATATAAAAAAAAAAAAGAGGTTGTTAATTGTGGCATGGGGGAATGATTGAGTAGACGATTATATGAAAATAGAAAGGTAATCAAATGGGTTAATGATTATCTTATTGAGGAGTGAAAATAGTGTGTTTTTGTATTATCTTTAGTTCTCATTTAACTAGTATAACTACTCTATATTTATCCTCATTTCTATTACTATTGAAGAATTTTCAAATCAAGCACCATATAAGGTTTTCAATTTTTCGATTTTGATCCCTTCCAATCAAATGTTCTCATTTCTTTAATGCGTAAACTGTGTTCATACTCCTAATTTTGAATTTTATTACAACATTTCATTCAATTAAATTAAAACTGCTTTTATTTTTTAGAGATATTTTTTGTACATTAACATATTTCAACTAACCACTTCAATATACTTGTATTCTTTAGTTCATGTATCAAAAGCAAATTAATTTAGAACTTTAGAAGGGAACGTAGGGAATATACGATATTTATAATAATTCATAAAAATACAAGACGATGTCCTACACAAGTGCTAATAAGTACATCCTATTAAAATAAGATGTGTTTATAAAAAAAAAAAAAATTGATCAGTAAAAAAAAATTATTCAACAAAAGGGCGTAAGAAATACCCAACCAATCATTAAAAGAAAAATATATTACAACCTATAAATTCTTAATATAAACCCAGACCACAATCTAAGTTTTATATCCTCCGCCACTATATCAATTGAGAACTTAACTCCATTTAAAATCACCTCGTTCCTCACTTTCCAAAGCCTCCAAGCCACGCAAAGTCAAATAGAAAAAACGAGTTTTTTCTCTAATACTCCTCAAAGTACGACTTTGAGCGATAAGATTAGAGAATGAACGAGAGTGTAATACAATAGACATTCCTAGCCAATTAGAGCATATTATCCATACCTTGTAAGAAATGTGGCATTCGAAAAATATGTCTTGCAGTTTCTTCGTGATTTCCACACAGCGTACACCTCATGTTTACATTCGAGCCAAAAGCAATTCTTCTTATCAAATTTGATTTTGTCAGTAGTCTATCCCAAAGGAGCCTCCAAGCATGATCAATTACCTTCAAAGGAGCAAAGTTTTTCATATCAAGTTAAAGTCAAGCTTCTTCTCAGGGTTGACCCTTGTAATTTGTTGTTGATTGATCAGAAAATCGTAAGCATCTTTCGTGTAATATTCCGTCATTGGTTGATCCAGTCCATCTCCATGAGTCGTAAAAACCTACGATTATACGCAAATTTATGCTGATGTAGTGATGTTGAACTTCATAAAAACCTATGATTATACACAAATTCTAGTATGTACTCAAATGCATAGCGTGCACTTGAATTTTAAGCTCAATTTTGATATTTTTAAAACACGGACTAACACATTAATTTTTGTGTGTGTGTGAGTTGTTTTTTTTTTTTTTTTTTCAATTAGAGTATTACTTACTGTTTTATGGGGTTGATTATTTCTTGGGGTAATACTAATTTCTATTTGGAGTATTTTTTTTTTTCAAAATTCAAGTGTATATCATGCACTCAAGTGCACACTACAACTACTCAAATATATTTAATGCAATCATATAATTATACATTTTCCGATGGTTGGCATCTTTTATTGTCGATCGAATTTGACGTTAGGGTGACTTTTCTTACATTCGTGTGCGTGCAAGTTGTGTGAATGAAAGTGATCGACATGATATGGAGCCCACCTTGACTTAAAACAACTTTCTTCTATCTTCAAGCAAATTCAAATACGACCCTTTTGGAGATGGAAAATAATTTGCTTGTTAAATCATGCATTAATTATAATAGTTAATAATTAAGTTGTTGAAATAATGGAGTTCTTGGCTTGGAGTTTTCTTGCCATTGTGAAAACCCCAACTCACCTAACCTAATTAGCTTCCACTGTCCAATTTAATTTCACGTGAGTATTGGAGCATTTACAATCACTTTGTGCATTAATTTAAGAAATTCTTATATTTTAATTTCATCGACATAATTAAATGTTAATCGTTTTGGATTCACAAGAAAACTTGTTTCCGGGAATCGGAATATGAAAGCAATAAGAACGAAATTGAAAATCAACAAGATCACCAGTTTACGTGGTTCGGAGATGAATACTCCTACGTCCACGGGATCCGAGAGGATATCTTTTCACTAAGATGGAAAATTGGAAGTTACAAGTTACAATCACACAATCTCACAGTGTTTGCGCTAAAAAATGATGATCTTGCTTCTCTCAGCTGAGAAGCCCCTTTTTATAGATACAGAGATTGAAAACGAACTCTAGATTCGATTCAGTTGTAACAAACTCAAAGTAAAGGTCGTTATCCAGCTGGCTAACGACTTCAATAACCGTCATAGTTGATTCAGTTAGAACCGCCTTCGAATTAGCTCCAATTTGGTGTACTTTGTGAATATCGGACTTCAGGATCAGATGACAAAACCTCCTCTGGCTCTGGTCACTTACACCAGATGACCTCTGGTCCCAGACCTCCTCTGATAGACCTCCTCTGATGACTTATCTACCAGACTCGTCTGACCAGACCTCACCTGATGGACCTCCTCTGATAGCTCTCCTGCCAGACTTCTCTGGTCAGGCTTCTCTGGTCAATCTCATCTGGTCCACCTCCTCTGGTACCCCAAATTTACCAATTTCCACGGCTAACACTTTCCCAACTTAGCCTCCTATTGAATTAAGCCCAGCAGATTACATATTTCACATATGACCCTTCACAATTCTCCACCTCAGATGAGAAGTATCAATCCTCTCCTCCTCTCCTCCATGCTCCAGCTTGGGCCTAAGGAACATCCCATACACTCATCTTTACCAATTCAACACAGAATTTGAATTTCGTCCCTGGTATAGACTTTGTACACATATCTGCAGCATTGTCCTCTGTAGATATCTTCTGGATGAGAACCACTCATTTATCAATGATTTCCCTTACAAAATGCAACCTTACATCAATATGCTTTGATCTCTCATGGAACACTTGATGTTTAACCAGATGAACTGCACTCTGATTATCACAATGAATGACCACAGCCCTTTGACTTATGCCAAAATCCTTGATTATGCCTTTCAACCACAAAGCCTCCTTAACAGCCTCAGACACTGCAACAAACTCTGCTTCTGTAGTAGACAATGTAACTCCACTCTGCAGAACAGATCTCCAGCTTACAGCAGTATTGTAAAGTGTAAAGATATACCCTGTTAAAGATCTTATGGTATCCAGATTAGCAGCAAAATCAGAATCTACAAATCCTTCCAGTGGACTCTTCTGGTCAGTCATCCTTTCAAACATCAAACCCAGATCAGATGACCCTTTTAGGTATCTGAATATCCATTTCAAAGCTTCCCAATGTAATCTTCCAGGATTAGCCATGTATCTGCTCATCATACTCAATGAATAAGCTAAGTCTGGTCTGCTGCAGACCAGAGCATACATCAGGCTTCCAACCCCACTTGCATAAGGTACTTTCATCATAGTCTTCTTCTCTTCATCAGACTTTGGTTCCATTTCCTTAGATAGTTTAAACTGTTGTCCCAGAGGAGTTGACACAGCTCTACTCTCATGCATGTTAAACCTCTTCAGGACCTTCTCAATGTAACTCTTCTGGGATAAGAATAGTCTTCCAGCTTTCCTGTCCCTAAGAATATCCATTCCAAGAATCCTTTTAGCATTTCCCAAGTCCTTCATATCAAATCTAGCGCTTAGCTTCCTTTTGATACTCTGAATCTTCAGAAGACTCTTACTGGCAATAAGCATGTCATCCACATAGATCAGAAGATAGGCTATCACATCATTACCTTGCCTTTCCAGGTAAACACAAGTATCATACTTGCTTCTTACAAAACCAATGGATAGCATAACTTCATTGAACTTCTTGTGCCACTGTCTTGGACTTTGCTTGAGGCCATACAATGATTTCTTGAGCAGACACACCTTCCCTTCACTCCCTGGTTCAACAAACCCTTCTGGCTGGTGCATGTACAGATCCTCAATAAGATCACCATGCAGAAAAGCTGTCTTTACATCAAGTTGTTGTAGCTCCAGATCCTCTTGGACTACTCTGCTCAGAAGTAATCTGATTGAACAATGCTTAACAACAGGTGAGAAAACCTCATTGTAATCAATTCCTTCCCTCTGAGTAAATCCTCTGGCAACTAACCTGGCTTTAAACCTCACTTGATCCTTCACACCAGATTCAAGCTTCCTTTTAAACAACCATTTACAACTGATTAGCTTCTGCCTAGGTGGCTTATCAACAAGAATCCAAGTATGATTCTTCTTAAGAGACTCCATCTCTTCTGTCATGGCTATAATCCATGACTCCCTATCATCACACTCAAGGGCTTTCTTGTAACTCTTAGGTTCTTGGTACTCTATGGCTTCTGCTGTAACAAGTGCATAGGAGACCAGATCCACACGGCCAAACCTTGCTGGAGGATGTATTTGTCTTCTGGATCTGTCTCTTGTCAGACTATAATTTCTCAAGTCTGCTTCTGACACTTCTTCCTCCTCTTCTGCAGGTGCACTATCCTCATCTGATGACCCATTCTCTCATGTATCCTGCTCTGGATCAGAACCAGAGGCACTCTCATGATTGTCATGATCAGGCTCCACCTCAACTTGAGTAATTGGCTTAGAAATAACACCATCCATCTCTTCAGCTGATGGCTCTCCATCACCTCCACCAGACTTGTATCCCATCTGTAATTCATTGAACACTACATCTCTACTGGTAATACACTTCTGGTTTCCAGGCTCTAAACACCACAGCTTATACCCTTTAACCCCCTTTGGATATCCAATGAAAACACATTTTAAAGCTCTAGGTTCAAGTTTGTCTTGCTTCACATGAACATAAGCTAGGCATCCAAACACTTTCAACTTTGAGTAATCTGATATCTTTCCATACCAGATCTCATCTGGGGTTTTAAACTCAATAGCAGATGATGACACTTTATTAATAAGATACACAGCTGTGTTAACAGCTTCACCCCAAAAACTCTTAGGTAAATGAGCATCAGATAACATACACCTAACCCTTTCCAGAATAGTTCTATTCATTCTCTCTGCTAGACCATTCTGCTGGGGGTTTGAAGGAACAGTTTTATGCCTAGTAATACCCTTCTCCCTACAAAATTGTTGAAACTCCTCTGATAGGAATTCAAGCCCATTATCAGTCCTTAAGTGCTTGATAGTCTTGCCCCTCTTATTCTCAAGTTCAACTAACCATTCTTTGAACTTAGAGAAGGCATCACTCTTCTGTTTAAGAATGTAAACCCAAACTTTTCTGGAAAAATCATCAATAAGGGTAAGGAAATACCTGCCTCCACCATGAGTGGATACCCTTGCTGGTCCCCATACATCAGAATGTATGTAATCCATAACCTCCTTGGTGGTATGCTTCCCCTTCTGGTATGCTTGCTTCTTTGATTTCCCAAGAACACACCTCTCACAGAATTCCAGCTTACATATCCTCTTCCCAGGGATTGCTCCCTTCTTGGATAACTCCACCAGACCCTTCTCACCAACATGTGCCAATCTCTTGTGCCACAAATTGACCTCAGAAGACCCCATGGTAACATCAGCTGATCCTGTTAGAGTTCTTCCAATCAAAGTATACAAACCATTCTTGATCATACCCCTCATAACAACTTTTCCAGATTTGGTTATTGACAGAACTCCCTTTTCTGTCTTGAATTCAAAGCCCTTAGAATTCAAAGTACCAAGAGAAACAAGATTTCTCTTCAACTCAGGAACAAACCTGACATCAGATAAGATCCTATCAACCCCATCAAACATCTTGATCTTGATAGAACCAGATCCTTGCACCCTACAGCTCTCATCATTACCCAAAAGAACAAGACCTCCATCAATCTTCTCAAGATTCAGGAACCAGTCTTCATGTGGACACATATGAGAAGTACACCCAGAGTCCAGGACACACTCTTGACTTAGTCTCTCATGACTAACCATCAAGACCTCTGCACTGTCATATCCTTCAACCTCCACAACAGCTGCATCTCCATCTTGATCACCTTGATTGTCTTTCTTCCTCCTTTCAGGGCAATTCTTTCTCAGATGGCCTTCCTTATGGCAAGAAAAACATTTTCTCTTCTCAACAAAATCAGATTTCTTCCCACCCTTATTCCCTTTTCCACCATCCTTCTTCTTGGACTGAAACCCCTTCTTCTTCTTGGATTGAACATTCAATCCTTCAGCAGGCTTCTTCCTATCAGTTTGGATCTGTAGGAACTTGGTTTTCAGGGCAGTTTGAACATCATCAAATTTCACCTGATCTTGTCTACCAAATAACAAGGCATCCTTGAAATTTTCCAGAGACTTAGGTAGGGCATTCAACAACATCAATGACTTGTCTTCATCATCGATTGTAACATCCAGACTCTCCAGATCATCCACCAATCTGTTGAACTCGTCCAACTGATCACCAAGATTCTTATCTTCACTCATTTTGAAGACTTGAAGCTTCTGTTTCATGTATAACTTGTTCGTAACAGACTTGGTCTGGTATAACTGCTCCAACTTATTCCAGATCCCAAGAGCGGTTTCCTCCTTCGATACTTCCCTCAATGGCTTGTCCCCAAGACACAAGATAAGCGCACTGTGTGCCTTCCTCTTGTTCTCCTCCACCTTCGCCGGATTTGATCCAGAAGCCACCTGAGCTGGTGGTACCAAGACTTCGTACAACCTATTGTGTACCAGGAGTGCCTTCATCTTGATCTTCCATAAGCTGAAATCGTTCTTCCCCGTGAACTTCTCAATGTCGAACTTTGTTGCAGCCATGATTGCTTCCCACAGACGGCGCCACTTGTTAATCGTTTTGGATTCACAAGAAAACTTGTTTCCGGGAATCGGAATATGAAAGCAATAAGAACGAAATTGAAAATCAACAAGAACACCAGTTTACGTGGTTCGGAGATGAATACTCCTACGTCCACGGGATCCGAGAGGATATCTTTTCACTAAGATGGGAAATTGGAAGTTACAAGTTACAATCACACAATCTCACAGTGTTTGCGCTAAAAAATGATGATCTTGCTTCTCTCAGCTGAGAAGCCCCTTTTTATAGATACAGAGATTGAAAACGAACTCTAGATTCGATTCAGTTGTAACAAACTCAAAGTAAAGGTAGTTATCCAGCTGGCTAACGACTTCAATAACCGCCATAGTTGATTCAGTTAGAACCGTCTTCGAATTAGCTCCAATTTGGTGTACTTTGTGAATATCGGACTTCAGGATCAGATGACAAAACCTCCTCTGGCTCTGGTCACTTACACCAGATGACCTCTGGTCCCAGACCTCCTCTGATAGACCTCCTCTGATGACTTATCTACCAGACTCGTCTGACCATACCTCACCTGATGGACCTCCTCTGATAGCTCTCCTGCCAGACTTCTCTGGTCAACCTCATCTGGTCCACCTCCTCTGGTACCCCAAATTTACCAATTTCCACGGCTAACACTTTCCCAACTTAGCCTCCTATTGAATTAAGCCCAGCAGATTACATACTTCACATATGACCCTTCACATTAACTATAGACATAATCATATAAGAACATTGTAAAGGATTACTAGGGTTCCATATTAATCATATGCAAGTCTGCACGAAATTTCATGTTTCGCTCAACAATATATTCGCTTTTTTTTGTTTGTCAAATTTTAGTATGCATGTATTACAACGGAAAAAAACCCCTTTATAAATTCAAATTGACGTTGATTTTATTTATAAATAATTATTTTATTTATGAGCTCAATAATATTTTATAATATATCTAGTTTTATTTTATACGTATATACTACTAATACTTTTTAAAGTTCGTGTAAAAAAGAGTTCTGTACAATAAGATTAGATGGGGGAGTACTATTTTTTTTCTAATAAAACAATAGAAATTCATACTTTGATAGCGAAAGTGATATTTTAAGTAGGATACTTTTTATGAAGAAAATATTTTAAGTATTATTTTTCAATTAAAAAGTTTACTTTATTTTTTTCCATCGCACACGAAGCAAAATTTGTGAGATAGTTTTATGTACATTTTGTTTATTTATTTATTTAAGAGATGCAAATTGGTTGGGGATAGGGGGAGGAAATTAAGACACGAAAAACGTAACTTCATTCAATTAATTGCTTTGTAATTGAAAGATCAATAAATTAGTACTAATTCATACGATTTGCAAGCTGTCAATCATCTATACATGATAAAGAGCATGTGCTGATAAAAATTTCTATTTCTATCGCACAATTATTTTCACAAATTATTTTTTTCCGCTTCAAAAATAGCTCACCCACTTAAATTTAGAAATTCATTATCCACTCCATTTCCACCGTAATATAATCTTTTTTCTTTATATACTTTATACATAATTCACTAAATTATATCGTAAATTTATACTCATTAGTTCACTTTTTTATTCTGTGTGGACTTGACCATACAAAAGAAAGGAGGGAGTACAAGACAAGAGTGTGCCCGTCAAAAAAAGAAAAAAGAAATAACTACAAAGATGAAATAAATAATTGCAAAAACATCCAAATTGAGGTATGTGGATACTATATGACTATATTATTCACCTTCGATTTGTGTAGGTAAAAATACTATCCGAAAATTAATCCGGAATCATTAAAATATAATGAAAGAATTTCACTAATTTTAAATGTTTGGATTGGTAAAGTGATACTCCCTCCGTCCTACTTAGACATATTTTTTAGTTTGTTATTTTTTGTTATATGTTGGAGGATATTATGGGGTATTATAAGGTCTTTTTATAAATAAAATGATTGTTTATGAAAAATATAAATATCATATTTTTCATAAACAATCATTTATTAATAAATGAACCTCACAATACCCGATAATACCCCTCAATATATAATAAAAAAAAATAACAGGCCAAAAAACAGATCTAGTAAAATTGGACGGAAAGTAGTCAAAAACTCTGTTACCCTGAAATAATAATAACTTTGTTCTAACTTTAATCGGTAACATTGTCTAATTAGTTTTCCGAATTAGTCGGACCAGTTCATATAAAACTTTGTTCTAACTTTAATTGAGTCTCTCGTTGATGCATGGATGGTGGAATTGATCTACTGAATTAGTTGTTCTTTTGGCCAAAAACGTAATTTTAAAAAAGCATTATAATTTATAACTTCCTACAACTATAATATAAACTAGGACGAAGAGGATATAATATATACCAAAATAGGAATAATGTCCATTTAAGATTTGAAAAATGGTAAAATTATCAATTTAAAACCTAATATTTTTTTTACTGATTCAAGGCCTGAAAGATAGAAAATTATCAATTTAAGACTCAAGAATATTAAGAGTATGTTTGACATATAATAATTTATATTTTTATTTTATTTATATACATTATTATTTTTTCATTAATTCTTTTGTTTCTTATTTTTTCATTCACATTAAATTAATATATATTTATATTTTTAGAAATATAATTTATAAAAATATTATCGGATAATAAAAATTATTAAAGATCAAACACGGTGTTAAAATGAGTGGGAATTGATCACATGCCCACTGATGGACATAATATTATATACCCACCGCGAATGTGTTAATGACACATTAGCAATAAATAATTAATTAAAATAATAGTGGACCCCCTGCTTATGTGTCATTAACAGATTCGGGGTGGGTGCATAATATTATGTCCATCGGTGGGCATGTGATCATTTCCGTAAAATGAGTAAGTTTTAAATTAATAGTTTTATCTTTCAGGTTTTGAATCGATAGTTTTCAATCTTTTAAGTCCTGAATCGATAGTAAAAATCTTTTAGACTTTAAATTGATAATTTTACTATCGCCATGAATCTATAAAACTCCATATAAAATAACAGAGAATCATCGAATAATGATAATACACGCGTGCATGGCTAGGAATATTAGGAAGTAAAATAACGAACGTGGGTGGGGCCAGGATTTGCCCGTAAATTGACATACATCACACCCTTTTATTAATAAGACTAGTTAGCTAATTATTATCACGTAAATATATTATTTATTAAGCTTAATGATTTAGACATTAAATAAATATATACCATCCACATACATGCATCAATGCCCCTTAAAAATGCAACACTGGACCACTCACAATTTGCTTCTAAAAGTGACAGGTGTAATCCTTAAGTACTTAATTAGTGTAACTCTAAACATTAGTAGTGGTTGACTAAAATATTCAAAATCAAATGGGCCAGACGGGTTACAACTTAGTATATAACATAAGGATGGAACCGTTATGGAAAACATTAGATACTCAAAATTATATTATTCTCACACAATAACCAAAAAAAATAAATAAACTTCTTGGTAACAACAAAATACTATGTTGCACAGGTGCGGGTGCGGGAGCGCGGGGGCGATACGATACGGGTACGGGGATACGATTTTTCAAAAAACTTAGGATGCGATTCGTCAAGGATACGTCTGTTTATTTATATTTTATTATATATAATACTTAAAAAATTAAATATATTTTGAAATTTTGTAAATTGAATGTGTATAATTCATATTATCTCTGATCTAACACTTAAACATATTCAATAATTTAATATAATTAAATAACCAAAAATTAATTAAAGTTCCATTAGCCTAATTTATACGTCATAAGAGTGATTTCAATATAAAACAAGTGTCACATTGTCAATTTAAATTATATTATATAATAAATTTCAATTGAAAAATGCTTAATAAATAGGATTCGCGAGAAGGATTCGAGTATCCGTTAGTGGATTCGCCACGTGGCAGCTGAATTCGCCACGTGGAGAATTCGATTCGCGGATTCAAGAATCGCACCCCTTTTAGGGGGCGGGTGTGAATCCGATACTGCATAGTTATATTTTTAGAAGAATCCGTGCATCATAGACAAAATATTATTACTAAACAATAGGGATACATTATTAGTGGTTTGCGATGAACATTAATTAGTAAATTAATTTTGTTGTCACATCAAGAATTTTAGGGGAGATTGAGCCTCGTGCTACCAGCCCCATTAAGATTTGCTCCTGTCATATACTGGATCAATAAACAATAAATTAATATTGATAACTTTAATATATATAAATTGTTTGTATTTAGCAACAAAGTAGAAATAATTTGTAGTAAATTGGACCTCATAAGAAATATAATATTGATAAAAAAGAGAGGATATGTTTTACATGACTAATGGATAGTTAGCAAGTGAATAAACGAACAAAATACATATATAATATGGATTCATCTCACAACCCTTGTTGTTCTTGTAATTTATCATAGATTCACGCAATGGTTTGGTCTCATAAAAAGTGGAATTTAATAAAATTGGACTATATATTAAGCCCAAATGTTAAATAGCTACTTGACACAGGTTATTTGCACTAGTCTCAGATGTTTGGAATTTTTTTTTTACTTTTTCGGAATTTTTTTTTCGAACATGGTTTAATTAAAAAGAAAAGTCGAAATTTGGCCATAGCTAAATTGGATATAATGATATGGCCTATTAAAGATCATTTGACCTCTGCAAATCAAATTGAGCCTTTAAATTTTCCTATTAGCCCTGCCAAATTTGAGTGTGTTCCTTTTCTTCCTCCCTCTCTTTATTTCCTTCATTCCCTCTTTAAATTTGATTCTCAAATCTCAATGCTGACACCAATCTTAAAAACATAGAGGGGATTTTATTTATTTTTGACATTAATCATTAAAAGTTTGATTGAGGTTGATTTGGTTGGATTTTTATAGATCCAAATGTTCTAACGTTGGGATAAAATGATTTAAATCAATATATTTATACCTCTATAATTCGGACCATATGCCAAAGCAATAAAAATGAAATACATAACAATTTGTGATAAAAGGGCATACAACAAATTAATTACTATACATGATACATGGATTCAAATACATGTTTATATATGATTACATATAGTATACTATTTTGCTTCTGTAAAAACTGCTCAGAATGCAGTATTTCAACACTATATTCATTCAAAATTTTGACGTTCATCAAACCACAGTATATGATATGTGCCAAAATTCTTCGAATTTTAGGCGATCATAAACTTGTGTTATCATCTATGGATGATTCAGAACATGTATCATCCATTGTCGAGTTGGAACTCGTTTCCATAAGACTTGCACACTCACTGTCCGAAGATGAAGTAAGGTGATCGTCTACAGCTGGATGTTTCAATGACCAATACATAATGCTTGCTGTCAATGTGAGCATCATCTTTTGGTTTACCTCTATTATGTCTTCTGGAAGTAAAAAAATCGAGCACCCAATTTTTCTCGCAATGCTGATAATGTAGGTTGCGTTCATCCTTTTCTCGTCGTCTACAATTTTGAACGTTTTTAAAGAGAGAGCAGATGAGATTAGGAGGAAAACACAGATAAGACACAGCATGTTTGAAAACACATTACAAATTTAGAAATATTCTCAAAAAGATAAATAATCATGTTTCTCCAAGGTCTCTATATATTGGACTTGACAAAAAAGAAATGAAAACTTCAAGGATACGTACCATTCAAACCTTTCGTAACAAGATTCCAGTTAACAGAACATGGCTGAACCACGCTAAGTAGCTCAAGGAAAAAAGTTCCATCTGACAATCTCTTATCCTGCATTTTGAAGTTGATAATACAATAAATTAGTAAACCCCACATTAAGATATTGATCCAAGGATGTTTACATAAAAGAAAGATTATAGTATAGATCATGGTATCTATCTTAAATCATTTGTTGGACAAAATTTATACGAATTTTGGTTTGAGCTGAGCAATGCATCATATAGAAACTATGTGTAAAATTTGTGAAAGAGCTAAACTCTGGTTTCTGATTAATACCTTGAAGCTGTTCACACGGTTCTCACTCCCGGAGCTTTTGACCTTACTATTAGCCCAATTTAAAATGTGAGCATCAGTAATCTCTTTTCCATTTGAGGTGAATCTTAAGTTTTTCAAGAGCTGAAGCATGCTGAATCTCATCAACTGCCATAGATAAGCTGAAAATCATTTGTGAGTACTCTTTAGTTCACAGGAAATGTTCGCCTCGTGAAGGAAATGCCAAGATGAACGTACCCAATATTAGTTTCTTGTTTCCTTGAACAATGTCTTCTCCAGCAATATTAACAAGAGAAAACTTCAACTGTTTCCCAATTTTGACAACTTGGTTGCAGTTTTCGACTTTTCTGAATGGCATTTTAATCGGTGGCTTAGATGCTATTCTCCAATTAACTATCCCTGGGGACACCTTGTCAAGCGTCTCTAAAAGGATCCATCTGCAGACAATCAGAATTTAATTTCAAGTTTAGACTTTTGAATCTTCAATATGATGAACAGAAAAATGAACAGAAGGGAACAAAGTAGCTATATCTAAGTAGCAGAAATACACTTGCCCGTCTCTGAGATCTTCGAATACATTTTCAGTATGTTTGGAATTCCCAAGACTATTTAGCCAAAAGCGAAATGCCTTCTCTTCCCTTGAGGTCTGTGAGTCATCTGGTACTGTTTCAAGAAACGATATCTGCTTCGTTTCAGTTGACAGCCCATTCCTACATATCAGTTGAAAGCTTCGGATTAGCCATAATAGAGTTTATAGGTAAGTAGTGTGCATTTTTAAAAGGTATCAGTTGTTTCGCTAAAAAACATTAGTTATTTCATGTAATCACCTGTGTTGGAAGATATGTGCTACAAATGCAAGATTAAGATTTGGAGAACCTTCAACGATATCTCTAGGTGTTAAGTATCTCTTGCAACCCATCCTATCAGCATGTTCGATAACCAACTTTGCTCTATCCAATGAATTTTTTACTTTTAGTGTAGATGGATTACTGAGTTCCGGGGCTAGAAAGTTCAAGAGATGAGCATAAGCCTCTGCATCCTGCTCGCACAATTTCATCAATTAAATGTCAATAGAATGCATATACATAACAGATAATCGAGGAAACATTAAATCCACATACCTTTACATCAGATGAGAAATTTGTAACAGTTTTTGTATATCCTGCCCTCTTCAACTGAAAATTCATCCACCTTAATAAGATCTTCTCTGGTGGGAGACTCATAAGCTCCTCCACATCCTGTTATTCCAAGAAACACAGTGAGTACATATTTATCGGTTGTTGTAAAAACAGAAGCTAATACTTACCTTACTGTCGTCTACAAGCTCCACCAACTGTGGGGTTTTCTTTAAGTTGAGGTCCGCCAGCAGTTGTATCTAAAACAGCAAACAATGTGGGAGTCAAGTTCTAGCATAAGGTTTTGATTTAGTCCTACAATACTATGTAACATCTTGTTACTAAATAATTATTGACTATTTGAGAAAACTGCAGTGTAATGAAGATCTTCACCTTGATAATTTGAGATATTACCCCCAAAACAAGATGTCTCTGAAAATCAGAAACGAGAAATGTCAGCATATGCCTGGAGCTAAAGAAGACACTAAAACCAATGCGGCCAAGTATAGCCATTAGAACACCAAAAAAAAAAAAAAAAAGACAGTGACTACTATTGACTCCAACCTAAACAGAATAAAATGTAACTCAGCCATTAAAGAAGAGCAACACTAGTACACCGGTTGTACGGTGCAAATGTACACAACTAATACTTTTCAATTAAAACAACTAATACTCTTTTTGTAAAATAACTAATATCAAGCGTACCTAGTGTATACAAGTTTTTGTCATGAAATAAATGAGAGTTTTATAGTGAAAGGTAGTTTTTAGATATTGTAAGAACATAAGCAACAAAAATTCATGAAGATAAAGTCGAATGGCATGTACTTATCAAAAGAATCCGCAACATACCCTTCCTTCAATAAAGTCTTCAGTCCCTATATTAACAACAGTACATCCAATTGCCTTAGCTGAATTGAGGCATAGAGTATGATTCTCATTCCTCTCCCATGGATTAAGCATTCTCTTCGTATTTATAGCCCGTTCATCAATAGTTCCCGGTACAGCAACATTAATAAGCTTACTGCACTCAGTATGACAATTTCGTATATGAGTATTACTATATCAAACATAACTAAGAAAACGAGTAGATATCAATATCACCAACCAGATAAGAACTCCATCCTTTGCAATTTCAAAGAGATCGTCTGTTGTGGGATCTATAGGTAGGTATCTCTTCAAGAACTTGTCTTCAGCCAGATAGTTATTGATGTGTGCAACATATGATGCTTTCTCAGATTCACTTATTGTATGAAGCAAGGCAGAAGTCGGAGATTTCAAGAAAGCAGATAAGGTTCTCATGCCGTTTCCTCTCTTTTGTGTTGCAAAACCTTGGAGTTTCAAATAAACCTAGACAAAGATTTATAATCAACATCCAGACACTAATATTTAGAAATTCACCACAAATCCATTTATCCTGTGTGTGATGCTACTCTTGTGTAAACAAGATACGAAAACGAATAGGACGAAATCAACAGCCTAACAACAACAACAACAGTAACAAACTAAGCCTTTATCCCATGGATACCGAAATTTCTGATCAGATTTAGAATTAGGTTGAAGCTAAAACTACGTTGTGGTGGAATTTCCAAAAATTAGGACGAACATAGATTCTGTTCTTTGATCCTTCAAATTTACATTTGTCTTAAGGATTTAGAATTATTTTATCAATCAAACTATCTAGAATATTCTTGTGGACAAATATTATAGATTTCTCAATAAAAATTAAATGATCACATATGCAGAAAATTCAGATTGTGTTTACCCTCAGGAAGAATTCGAAATCGACATCAACATCCAAATTCTGATAGGCATCTTGGAGGAACGCAGCTCTCTCTTCCTCCGATAGAATCTCTCCGACATGCTTCAACCTCGACATCTTCTCCGGCAACTCCGCCAGCCTCAAACCGCCGCCGCTCTCCCGCCTCATCGCCGTAAACTGCAAAACCCTCCATTATCAGCAACTCCTTGAAAAGAAAAAAAAAATGAAATAAATAAATAAATCAACCAAAATCCGAAGAGTTTTACCGATGATTTCAGGCTTCGGAGCTCCACTTGAGTGAACTGATTTTGCAGCCATGGATCCGACACCAAAACCCCAAAATACCCAGCCGTCATGAATCCTTCTTCAGCGGAAACAGAGATTGAAGAATTTTTCGTCTCTCGATGAATTAATGTCGTTTGCTGATGAATTAATGATGTTGTGAGATCGAGGAACAATCGTTGTTTACTGGAATTGAAACAGAGACAAAATTTCAGGAAATTGTGATTAGTATTTGTTGGAAGATTTGAAAAAAGTTTCTTAACGGTCACTTTTTAATGGGACTTTCTACACTCAATAGTCATAATCAATATCACATGTTTAAGGCTCCCTTGCTAGTTTAGAAACTTAATTAATGCTTTACTTGATTTATTAATTTTTTAATTTGACATAAATAGGAATAAAAATAGTGGGTCATTATTAATCTTGGATACATTGCCAATTTTGAAATTTAGCAATGTCTTGGACCCTAATTTGAAATTAAACTTCAATGTTATCTTTAATGTTTTCAATGCATGTTAGGTAAATAATTTGAAATCTCATATACAGTATCGTTGCACATATAGTACTATGAATTAGTAAAAATACACTTATTCTAATAAAATTTTAAAAAATTGCTAATTTGGAAGGTTGTAAAATTCTGATCCACTATAGGACTATCCATTAGTAATGCTCTAATAAGATATATTTGTAATAATATTTCAATTAGATCACCACTTCTTAATAATAATAACAAGTGTGTGGTGTAAAATTGGTTCATACATAAACTATTGAAGAATATTAGTTATTTTTATTAAAAAATATTAATTATTTTTACTGATGAGTCTTAGTTTGTTTTCGCTGAATAACTAAAACTCTTTAGTGAAAATAACTATTACTCTTTGATATTTGAGCCTCTTGTTTCAATTGGACAAGATTGAAGACAACACCTCACTGTGTACCATTTCAACACTTTATGCAACATGAGAAATCGAAGAAAGCTAGCTTTACTTCGCCGTTAAAGGCAATATGAAACGCAAGAAATCAATGAATTTAGCAAAAACAAGCCGAGTGCCATGAAGATTTTCACGGAGTTCAAAGCACGGGGTATGGTCGTGAATAGGAGTAAAAATTAAATTTAATAAAGAAGTCTCATTTATAGATTTGAATAAGAATCCTACAAGTTGGAGTACTCCTTATACTCCAATTTTTATAATAAATTTATTCACTGAATTTTTTTTTAATAATTTTCAATTAAAATAACTAATATTCTTCGATGATTTATGTATGAACCATTTTCACTCTATATTATGTCTAATAATAATAATGCAAGCAATAGTCAAATAATAATACAAGCAATAATCAAATAACAATGCAAGCAATAATCACCACTTGTTAACTAAGTTCGAATAATCAAATAACACGTTAAGACCTTCCACCATTTACAAGTATCACCTAGCACTTATCGTCACTCCCATATATTTTGAGATCATGAACAATAAAAAAAAAAAAAAAAATTATTCATCAACAATCTACTATCTCTATTTAAAAATAAGTGTCGTTCTAAAAATTTCGTATTAAATAAAAAATTATACTCCTTCTATTCATGAAAAGTATGCATCTTGTTTAATGCAATATGTCGAGAGTATTTAATAATTGTTTATGGTAATGTTTCTATGCATATTTATCATAAATAATCACTTTATTTATAAGCGAACCTCACAATAACGTTAAATACCCTCCAACATATTGCATTAATTCACGTGCAGAAAATGGTGCATACTTTTTATAGATAGATTGAGTATAATTTTGGCATATATAACCCACATAAATTTTTAAAAGATGTATTATATTTTGATAATTCATAATAGAACTACTATATTTTAATATAACCCTTAAAAGGTCTTTTATATTTTAAATTTGAATTTGTGGTAAATTAGAAAAAAAATAGATAAAACGATATTTTTTAAATTTAATGATGCCCATTTTAAAACGGAGGAAGTAATACTTAAATAAATAGTAAATCAGTCATATTTACCGACAGAGTATTGAATATTTTTTTCCATATAAATGATTATCCAAAGTTGATTTCAGTATTCCACAAGACAGCATTGAATGGAAAAAAAAAAGTCAATATAGATCTATTGGCAATAATTTTACAATAAATTAAGGGAAAATAGAGTTTTTTGTCCTTTAATTTTTGTTGACTTTGATTTTCGTCCTCCTAACTTTTGAATTTTGAAATTAGTCCCATAACTTACAAAAAATTGATTTTTTAGTCCTTCGACCTGCTACTCTAGGTCACCCATCCGGTAATACGCTGACGTGGCATTATTTTTTTTATTTTCTTTTATTTTAATATAATAAATATCATACTTGGAGAAATCTGATTGGTGGATACTTATTTGTCACCATTTGGATTGAAATTTTATTCATATTTAACAGAATATTTAAGAAAAATCACATTTAATATATAATTTTTTATATTTTATGGGAAATCTCACCTAAAAGGAAATTTGTAATAGTTAAAAGAAATTTGTTAAAATAAATAATTATATTACTAAAATTAATGTTCATATTTTTTATTAATTAAAGAAATATAAATAAAAAAATAAAAAATGATTAAAATTTGATTTGAAAAAGAATTTAAAAATTCTAAAATAAATAATTATAAAAATCTTGTTTAAATAATGAGGAATTCGAAACCTAACTAATATTAATTAAATTTTAGGTAAAATTAAAAAACAATAATTTAATAATAAAAATATTATTATAATTGAAATTATCCAATTTTTTTTATTAATTACCAAAATCCAGAAAAATATTAAATTTTAAAAATCCCCCAGCCCCCCCCCCCCCCCCCCCCCCCCCCACGATCATATGCGCAGCCCCTCCCTGCCCCACCCCCACTGCCTCTGCAACTCAAGATCATCATACCCCTTTCCCCCACCCCCTTCTCCCTCACGCTAACATCTATGTTAAGAAGAAAATCATTTTCAGTGCTTTACAAACTTACCTCTTCAAATTTTCCGGCGACCGAAAACAGAACGCCAAATCGAAGAAAATTAAAAACAACAAAAGGAAGCATTAAATTGCAGATAGAGCATCCAAACCCAAAATTTTCGTTAACCATTCAAGAATGTCTTTCTCGAGGCCAAATTCGAGCTCTACCTGGAGGTCCAACCGTCATCGTCGCTCTACTTTCACCGGAGTGCGTTTCTGACCACCTTCCCCAATGTGACTACTACTGATAGTTTCGTATTCACCCTAGGATCATTTCGCTCAAACCTATTTTACATTTTCATGCCTCCAAATTCGCCAATTAAATTTCTAGGGCTAACCCATTTGCTCTGAAATTGGGAATTTTGAATCTCTTGCTCTGAAATTGAGGATTTTCACTCTTCTCTTGGGTTATCCACCGGAATGGGATTGTCACGAACGGAATTTTCACTCATCTCTGAAGTTGGGTTATCCACCGGAATATGGGCGGTGGGAGCAAGGGAGATGATTAACGGCGGGACTTGGGGGGAGGCGGTTGGGTGATTTTTTTTTTATCTTTTTTGTTTCTTTATATAAAATTTAATTGTGAAATATTGAATTTGTTTAAATATTTCTTATTTCTATAATTAAACTTATCCACGTGTGTATTCATCTAAGAAAAAAGAAAAAAAATCGTGCCACGTCATCTATGACCGAATGGGTGACCTAGAGTAGCAGGTCGAAGGACTAAAAAATCAATTTTTTTGTAAGTTATAGGACTAATTTCAAAATTCAAAAGTTAGGAGGACGAAAATAAAAGTCAACGAAACTTAAAGGACAAAAAACTCTATTTTCCCATAAATTAAATAGATCTTTAAATAAAGACAATATAAAGTGGGGATGCAATATATTATCTTATTTTATACTAAATTAATTATGCAAATAAATAAGATATTAAATAGAGTTCAAATATAATTAAAATTACAGGCTACAACTGAATTGGGTGAGATTCATTTTTTTGAAACAATCTATAATATTAGAGTAATTCTCCTGTGCACTTAGTGTATGGTGCACTTACTCAACAGTTGAGACTATTTACACTGAAAAGTAGTGATGCAAAAATCTCTCTAGGCTTCCGCCGGCGCTTAGGCTCTAGGCGGTCATCAGCCGACCGATTAATAGTGTAATCCGCCTAGATAGGTAAGGTATTCATTATTTTATTTTTTTCCGCCCTAAAACGACTTCATTTGGAGAATTTTAATTAATTTGATAAATGTGTGTGATTGTCTAGTTGGACTATTTGCATATGAAGTTGATATTATGTTGTTAATTTGTTACTACAAAAAATTTAGTCATATTAAAATATTATATAATGATATTTGACCATATTACTGAGATATAGAGGATAAAAAATTTAAAAAAAAATAAAATAAAAAAACCCCAACGACTAGTCCCCGCCTAGGCGCTAGACGTTCTAAATCCATCCAACTAGCTATTTCCGATTTCTACACCCTTGCTGAAAAGTATGATTTGATTATACTGAAAAGTGTGGTTAGATTACATTGAAAAGTTTACAATAAAAAATTATTTTAAGTGTAGATTTTTCAGTATAAATTAACCACACATTTCAGTGTAAACAACATTAATTGTTGAGTGAGTACACTGTATATCAAATGCATATTAGAGTGTGCCATAATATTATGAGAGATTTATAGTTGATGATCCATTAAAAACACTTAACTTATTTAGTTCCACGTTATGAAATATTGAAAAGTCAAAAGAAAAAAAAAACAAATGCCATGCCAACAAATATATATATATTTGATTAAATAAATTAAAACTAAGAATTGGCCGACATCTAAGTGGGGTTATGGTTAAAATGTTGCATTACTCAGTTATAGGTTATCGAAAATGATATAGGGCCGCCCGTGGAAATAAAAATAATGCCCACCATTTACATATCAATGCCACATATATACAATATTTTTTATTCTCTATATATTTTTATTTAATTATGTCCAAATTTCATACCACAATTTTTATATTTTTAGGTTTCTTCCATGAAAATAGGTATGAGTGACTTTCTGTTAAAAAATTTAACCGAAAATACAAAATAAAATCTCAAAGTTCTTTTTAATAAATTTATAAATTAAAATATATAATAATTATATATGAAAATTTTTTTAAATTTTTTTTAAACTTGTTTCAAAATCATTTAAAAACCATTCCAAAAAATTGAAAATAATTTTAAATTTTCAAATAAAAAATAAAAATTAAATTTTAACAATGTATTTAATAATTATAATTTTGAATATTTTTTTTAAATGAAAACTGAATCAAATTCTTTAAACCTTCATACATGAATCATCGAAAAGTATTAGTTGATTTCTCTAGACAGTATTAGTTGTTTCCACTTAAGAGTGTTACTAGTTTACACCGAAGAGTCTTAGTTGTTCAGTGAAAATAAATTGAGACTCTTCAGTGAAAACAATTAATACCCTTCAATGAAAACACCTAATACTCTTTAGTGATAACAACTAATACCCTTTAATGATTTATGTACGAACCAATTTCACTCTATACATACTCCATTGTTTAATGTGTAGGTTGGTGTTTGCCACAATTTTTTAATAATATTGTCGTTTAGTGCATTTGCAATAATATAAATATGTTATTTTCAATATTTAATATTATAATTATTACATTTTTTAAAACTTTATTTGTGATTTTTAAAAATTTAAGTTATTTTTAATTTTTTAAATGATTTTAGATTTCAAAACAAGTTTTCAATATTTCTAAAGTAATTTTCATATATAATTATTATATATTTTCACTAAGAAAAATCTAAATTTTTTTGCATCCAAAAATTAATTTATGCGCTTTAAAATATGAATTATCAAGTCATTGTTTTAGATGTTAGATGAAATCCCCATTGTTAAGAATATAAAACTAAAAGTAAGACTTAGAATTAGAACTCAGGTTTAGGGGAAAAAAAATCGAAACCTATTGTTAAAAAAATATTTCTTATTTTACATAGAAATTGTCATCCAAAAAGTATGAATATATCAAAATAAAGTCAAAATATAAGACTATATGAAAGAAAAGAAATATAATGATTTTATTGATGTGGCATGCCATATGTAACCAACAAATTTCCGTATTTAAAATATTATTAAATGCGAAAAAGAATTACAAAGAGTAATTATAAATCAAGCGATTGTTTGGGTAAAATCTCTAGCGATCTTCTGATTCTTCTCTTGAGAGTTGACTTTGACTTGATTTCGAATTTTTTGGAGACTGATTCGTAGCTGAATTTTTTCTGATGATGATGATGTTAATTCGAGGGCGTCGAGCCGTATTTCGAATTAATTGTTGGTGTTGAAAGTTCCGTGGAGGTAGTCACTGGGTTGTTGAGTCCACAAAGAGCTTGATGTTGAAGAACGTCGATCGGAGGGGTTTAGCACCGTGATCTCGGGTCGAAGACCGTTGTTGGGTGACTTTTCACGAAGAACTTGAGAGGTTTCGTGGGAAACTTGAAGAACTTCGGAGAGAAAAATGCAGATGAACTTCCGCGAAGGACTTTGAGGGGTTTCCGTGGGAAACTTGAAGAACTTCGGAGGGAAGAACGTTGATCAGAGGGGCTTAGGACCGTGATCTTGGATCAGACGCCGTTTTTTATGATGAATGTCGTCGAAGCTGCGAAGAACGTCGTTGAAGCTGCGAAGAATGTCGTCGAAGCCGCAAAGAACGTTGTCGAAGCCGCGTAGAACGCCTTTGAGTCTTCAAGAATTCTGAGCTCTTGAATTCTCCGACTGCTGATGTATTCCGAATGTGTAGAATGAGACTCCTATTTAGATGTAGAATTCTAGGTTTTACGGGCTAGATTTTATAGGCCAGAACAATATTTGAGCTCATCCGGAAAGATTTATCGGGCTTTCATATCTTTGAATTTTCAGGCTTTATTTTGGATAAGCTTCAAAGATTTGAAAAAGATATGATTTGACTAGTTGCGCTTTACGAGGCTTCAAATTAATTGGACTTTAAATGCTCAACTGAATTTATTGGACTTTAGAGGCTCAATTCAATATGTTGGACTTTAGAGGTCCAATTGAATTAATTAGGCTTTAAAGACTCAATCCAATATATTGGACTTTAGAGGTCCAATTGAATTAATTAGACTTTAGAGGCTCAATTCAATATATTGAACTTTAGAGGTTCGATTAAATTAATTAGGATTTAGAGGCCCAATCGAATACATTGAACTTTAGAGGTTCAATTGAATTAATTAGGCTTTAGAGACTCAATCGAATACATTGGACTTTAGAGGTCCACTTGAATTAATTAGGCTTTAGAGACCCAATTCAATATATCAATTATTTATTTTAGGAATTAAGTATGTTTAAATTTCAAAAAATAAATAACAAATTTAGTTGATATTTAACACGTAAATTTCCACATGTCGCCTTTTAACTCGCAATTAAAATTTGCTCGCTTACACCATGTAAGTGGTGGACTCTATATTATTTCTGTATAAATTATATATATATATATAGTCGTACCGAGTGTCACTGAACTTTGCTCGCCTCTGTATATATTCACATATCATTAGCAATTGTACCAACAAACAAAAACATGTAAGTGGAGTTTGGTTCAAATTCTTCGATGCTAATGGTAATAAAAATTTACTTCTCATTTATACCTTGTAAAGAAAAAAATTGAATGAATGATTGTTCTAATGATGGTTGCATTAATAGTGTTATGCCCCAATTTTAGAATGAAAATTGATAATAAGTGGTTGTTGGTTAATGAAGATATGAATAATTGAGGAGGATGATTGTAGCATGAAAAAATAGTAATCAAAATGAGGTACACATATAATAATATTTACGAGAAGAGGTAGCAGTTTTGTTCTCATCAATTATCAAAATTTACACTAATTTTCAATTTTATTTTATTTTCATTGAAAAATTTACAAGCAAAGCTTCCAAAATATGAAATTACTCAGAAAAATTGGTTTTGAATAATAAATTTAGTGGGAAGGTAATATACATCCGACGACCTGGGGTCTTATTATTAAAATAATAATTTTATAATTTTTTGATAAAATAAAATAAAAATTCATGGTTGTGAATAATAAATTTTTTGAAGGTAATCGATTACAATAGTTTCCTAACATAATCGATTACAATAAGTTCCTTCGACCACCGGGTACATGACAATATCTTTTCTTCTCGCTGTAGACCGAAACAATAAATTTAGTTAGGAAGTAAAAATACATCCAGTGCCTTGGGGTCTGATAATTTAAATAATTTTTTTTATTAGTTTTTAGTAAAATAATATATAATAAAAATTAATAGTTGTAAATAATAAATTTAGTGGGAAGTGAAAAAAATACATCCGGCGCCTTGGGTCTGATAATCAAAATAATTTTTTTAGTAAAATGAAATGAAATATAAGAAAAATTAATTTCATTTAACCATCATCATCAATCAACAAGGAAAAACAGCCGCCGTTTGTGGGAATCGAACCCACGACCACATGGTTAAAAGCCATGCGCTCTACCAGCTGAGCTAAGACGGCAAATTAAGAATTATTAGACTGAAACTAAAGTTTTTTATATTAAGAATTGAATTTAAGAAGTTGTCTCAAAATATGACCCATATTAATAATAGTCTCAAATCTGGACTCAATATTTCAATTTTTCTCAAATTTGGATATCATTAAAAGTTTGGAATCTCAATTTAGAAATATATAACAGAAAATACTAACGACATCCAATATTTCGTTAATGTTCTTCCCATCAAGGTTGGTTCCACTACTCTTCTTTGCCTGGGTATTCTTCTCGTCCATCGGGGGAAATTAATTATGGCGCGATAAGCTGCTAAAAGCATGAGAAATTCCCATCCAAATCACTAAAATTGAAACAACTTATGTAAAAAAATTATTAGATTGGATCCAAAAAAAAATTTTAATATATAAAATTAATTTGGATGAGATTGGCGTTTGTATAGTTTTCATCGTTGCAGCGATTGCTATGGAAATTATAATAACAAAAATAAAAGCCCTCTTCCTAAAAATTGCATCATAAACAGGGAATTCATTTGCAAGCAATTGAAGATTAAAAAACAAGTGATTGCAGGATAATTTCTACAGCTTTGGAGATGAAGAACTATCATTAGGGAGATTAATATAAAGATAAAGAGGATATTAATTGGCCGGCAACCTCAAAATTTTCAGGAAGTGAATGGGAGATTTTATTTTTTATTAGAACTGCAGGAGGGGTTGGAAAAGAAGAGGATGAAAGGAGATAAATTTTGGATGACGTTATACCTTATCAGCCAAATATTCTTGAATTGAGACTCAAAATTTTAAAAAATATCCATATTTGAAATAAAATAAAATATTGAACCCTCATTTGAGACAATTGTTAATTTGAGTTTTATTTTAGATAATTCCTTAAATGCAGATCTTCATATAAAATTCTTTCTGTTGTGTAAATCTAGAAGATTTATTATTCCAAATCTAGAAGATTTGATGTGGACATTACTTATGGACCAAGAAACCCAATTGACTTTATATCTTAGACTAGGGTTTTATTCTTATAAATATATCATTGTATTCATTATTGTAATGAATCTCATACACAAGATCATTAGTGAAACTCCTGGCTTGGATCGCCCCCAGACGTAGTCGTTCCCGACGAATTGGGTCAACAAACGCTGTCTCTTTAATTTACGCACTTATTTACAATACGTTATCAGCACGAGTCTCTAACCGACGCCCTTAATTTATTTTCATATGAATTTCCATGTTTTCATGTGTACCTATGATATGAATTTATTTGATTCATGATTGGTTTTGGATTTAATTATTGTGTATTGAATTGACGAGCAACGAACGACGTCCCGAAGGCGTACGATCGCCGCCGTCCGCCGCACGAGACGACACACGCGAGCAGCGCCAGTCGCCACACGAGAGCAGCGCCCGTCACGCGATCGACGCCGCACGACGAGCGCTCATTGCCGCCCGCCGCCGCCCGTGCGCGCTCGCACGCGCCTGTCTCGCCCCATCGCCGCGCGCACATCGCGCCCATCGCCACGCGCGCCCTCGCCCGTCGCCGCGCTCGCCCGTCGCCGAGTGCGCCCACGCCCGTCGCCCGCGCGCCCTACGTGCGACGCTTCCCGTCCGTCGTGCGCGACCCACGCGGTGTTTTTGCCCAGATTCTTGTGATCTTTTAACCCTATTTCGTTTGCATTCTTGATATCACAAAACCCGTGTTTAATTTATTTTAATCCTGAAAATATTTTGTTAAATTGCGTTAATATACATGAAATAATTATTCTTATGATTATTTCCTCTGTCTATTAAATCGTATATTTTCTAGAAATTATTTTCATGTGATTATCTTCCTTAATTGTTTATGCATATTATCCTACGTGCATTACTTTTCCGCACATAGTTTATTTTTCATGTGATTTAATTATCCTACGTTCATTACTTTTCCGCACATAGTTTATTTCTTTATAGTCCGCATATTATGCCCGGGTATGTTTTGGATAGACGGCGCCCAATACTTGTATCTATGTACTCTAGAATAATTAAATAAATCCTTATTTCTCAGTTGTCAATAAATTGGTCACAACTCTTACCATGTCACTTTAAAATCGTAGTGAAAATATATGATATTACCACGAAAGAATTCGATGTGCTTGCTCTCGATGGTAATAACTACCTGACATGGGCGCTAGATGTCGAGTTCCATCTAGCCTTAAATGAGTTGAGCGAAATAATTCTCGAAGGTTCGAAATCCACTAACGCCTTGATGGCGAAAGTGTTGATTTTTCTCACGAACCACCTGAGTGAGGAATTCATCATTCAGATCCTCATTCAGGGACCCCGGAATGTTGTGGAACTCCCTGTAGGATCGTTTCCAACAACAAAATGATATACTCCTCCCTCCGGTACAATATGATTGGTTGAGACTCCGTTTCCAAGACATTAATGGAGTACAACTCTGCTTTGCACCGTATTGTAACCCAGTTGATGCAGAACAATCTGTCAACATTCCACGCTAGCAACCTTATACTCCAGCAGCAGTATAGGGACAATTATATTATTGGTTGCAAACGTGGAAGGGGGAGAGAGTAAGATGATCTGGGTTAAAGGTCGAGGTCGTAGTACATCTGGTGGTCACAGAACCTCGAATTTCGCTCTTCATCTGGCAAGGTTAAGCAGTCCTGCTACAGATGCGGATACAGAGGCCATTGGTCTCGCACGTGTCGCACTCCCAAGAACTTGGTTGAGGCTTATCAAAAGCAGTAGAAGGACGGCAAGGGAAGGTCCCTAGAGTCGAATCTCACCATGCCAGACTGCCTGAAGCAGACTTTGACCAAGACAACGTCGATCCTCTGGGCATCAAGCTCAAGGACCTTGGAGATGATGAGTGATTTGTGTATATGATTGTTTTAGTACTTTATATTTGGATCCTTTCTTTCGGATATTTTATTTTATGGATAATATTATGTTTTAGCTTCGATGTGTTTACCTTAACGCTGTCCATTACATTTACTTGGATATTGCTTTTCATGACTAGTAAACATATCATCTATTAGGTTTGGGCTATTTCCTCTGTCATGATGGATTGAGATTGTGTTTTATGTTTGGTAGATAGCGCCACCACTCATGCAATCTTAAGAGATAAGAAGTTCTTTCATAACTTGTTAAATCGTAAGGGGAGTATAACTACAGTAGCAATAATAGTAGGTTGATAGTGGGGTCCAGAAGAGCTCCCATTGTCCTCCCCGTGGGCACCGAACTCATAATGAATAAAGCCTTATTGTTTCCACAGTTTAAGTGTACCCTGCTCAGTTTTAGAGATATTAGGACTAATGAATATCACATTGAAACTGAAACTGAGAACAATAACGAATACCTTTTGATGACTATTACTCGAGGTAGCCGTAAATAAGTTATAAAAAAACTTCCTTACTTCTCCCCAGGATTGTACTATTCCTACATCCGACCGTCAAAATCTCCATCTAGCCATGAGTGTGAAATTTCATGACCCGAACTTCTTTATATTAAGGCATCAGCGGTTAACTCATCCAGGACAATGTATGATACGTAGGATTCTACCTAATTCAATTAGTTATAATAATTCGAATAATAGAATCCTTCCTGTTGATGAACTTATTTGTGATGCATGTCTTAAGGGTAAGTTAATAGTGCGCCCCTCGCGCACTAAGGTTGGACTAGAGTCTCCGGTTTTCCTTGAGCGAATTCAAGGAGACATTTGCGGACTGATTCACCCAGCATCAGGACTGTTTCATTATTTCATGGTCCTTATTGATGCCTCCACTAAGTGGACATTTGCATGTTTGTTGTTCACCCGCAATCAAGCTTTTGCGAAGCTCATTGCGAAGACTATCTAGCTTAGAGCTCAATTCACGGATTATCCAATCAAATCGATTCGCATGGATAATGCAGCTAAGTTCAGCTCGAAGGCCTTTACAGATTACTGTATGGCCCTGGGAATTAAAGTGGAGCATTCGGTCCCCTACGTCCATACCCAAAATGGTCTTGTTGAGGCGCTAATAAAATGTATCAAACTTATCGCGAGACCATTGCTTATGAACTCCAAACTACCCAATTCATGCTGGGGGCATGCAGTCCTACATGTATCGCACTTAATCCAAATTCGTCCAACTGCATATAATGATCATTCCCCCCTACAGTTAGTGCGTGGGAAAGAACCTAGCATGTTCCATCTGCGTATTTTTGGATGTGCGGTATACGTTCCAATAACGATACCAAAGCGAACCTCTATGGGCCCACAAAGAAAACTCGGTATTTACGTCGGATACGACTCTCCATCCATCGTGAAATACCTCGAGCCTTTGTCTGGGGATCAATTAACGGCACGGTTCGCTGATTACACGTTCGATGAAGATTACTTCCCAGCATTAGGGGGAGATCCGAATTCAAAATTGAATGAATGCCGGGAGCTTACGTGGAACGTAAGTAATCTTCAGTATCTAGATCCGCGCACTAATAAATCTAAACTAGAAGTTCAGAAGATCATTAACTTGCAAAACTTAACAAATAATCTGCCAGACGCGTTCACTGACCATAGAGGTGTAACTAAATTGCATATACCTACATTAAATGCTCCCCAAAGGGTTGAGGTCCCAAGCAAAACGAGTACTCATGCCCCCACACGCCAAAAGCGTAAGGGACCCTCAAGAGATAGTAACACACCTAAACGAAAGGCTAGCAAATCTGGTCAGTCGAATGTAAAATCTCTAGAAGAGATCCGTCTAGATAACTCCAAGTCTCTAGGAGACGAGAGTCCTAGTGATGAAGCACGTGCACAAAATATTCCATGCACTAGGACCGTGGAACGACCAGACCCAGATACAATGGGAAATGAGGAAGGTCTGGTTGACGTAAACGTCGAAGTCTCTGTGAACTTCACAGATACGGGAGAAACATACAATAGAAATATTATTGTCGTCGACGACACATTTGCAGCGTCAATCGCCCTTTCCATTATAAATGATCTAGATCCAGAACCCAAAATAATCGCCGAGTGCCGGAAGCTCCCCGATTGGGTTAAATGGAAATAGACAATTGATGCAGAGCTCGCATTGCTTAACAAAAGACAAGTATTTGGCTCTATCGTTCGTACACCCGCGCGCGCTATCCCAGTAGAATATAAATGGGTATTTGTACGAAAATGAAATGAGAACAATACTATGGAGAGGTATAAAGCGAGGCTAGTAGCTCAAGGGTTTTTCGTAGGGACCCGGGATTGATTTTGATCAAACCTATTCTTCCATCATGGACTCAATAACGTTCCGCTACTTGATATCTTTGGCAGTTAAAATGAATCTCTAAATGAGATTAATGGACGTAGTAACCGCGTACTTATACGGATCACTAGATGCCGACATTTATATGAAAATCCCCGATGGATTTGACATTCCTCAAATGAGGGATGGTGAAAATTGCAGTATGTATAGCATACAACTGCAAAAGTCGTTGTATGGCCTGAAGCAATCAGGCCTCATGTGGTACAACCGACTTAGTGAATTCCTTTAGAAGAAAGAATACACATTCGATAAAGCTTTTCCATATGTATTCACGAAGAAATCGCAAGATGGTTTTTGCATCATATCCGTCTATGTTGATGACCTAAACATAATCGGAACATGCAAAGAGATTGAAGAAGCCAGTTCAATCTTGAAAGCTGAATTCAAAATAAAGTCCTTGGGTAAAACCAAGTACTGCCTCGACTTGCAAATCGCAGAAGGAGTCCTTATTCATCAGTCGACCTACGTAAAGAAGGTATTGGAGAGATTTCACATGGATAAATCTCATCCACTTAGCACTCCTATGGTTGTTCGATCCCTCGAAGTGGATAAGGACCCATTTAGACCAAGAGAAGATTCAGAAGAAATTCTGGGGCCAGAAGTTCCTTATCTTAGCGTTTTTGGAGCTTTGCTCTATCTCGTAAATTGCACTCGGTCGGACATTGCATTTGCTGTCAATTTGCTTGCGAGATATAGCGCTTCTCCTACAAGGAGACATTGAAATGGTGTTAAGCACGTTCTACGATACCTCCAAGGGTCTCAAGATATTGGACTGTTTTATCGTAAGAACCAAGACAAAATCTTAGTAGGTTATGCGGATGCTGACTATTTGTCTGATCCCCACAATGCCATATCCCAGACTGGTTACGTTTTTCTTTGTGGTGGAACCGCAATCTCATGGAGGTCGGTTAAACAATTCATGGTTACCACGTCTTCAAACCACTCAGAGATCATAGCTTTATTTGAAGCCGAACGAGAATGTGTTTGGTTAAGTTCCTTGGTAAAACACGTTGGTGACTCGTGTGGTATCGCCAAAGGCGATACACCTCCCACCATTATATTTGAAGACAACGCTACTTGCATCGCACAAATGAGTAATGGGTACGTCAAGGGAAACCTGACGAAACATATTTCACCTAAATTTTTCTACCCATACGAACTCCAGAAGAGCAACGTAATTACCATTCAGAAGGTGCAATCTAGTAAGAATCTAGCAGATCTGTTTACTAAATACTTACATAAATCTACTTTTGAAAAGTATGTTCGCGGTATAGGGATGCAAAGACTTAAAGTGATGTTGTCTTCAGGGGGAGCGGTAACCCCAAAACAAATCTAGAAGATTTAGATCTAGAAGATCAATAACATTCCTCCCTAACTTATTATTTGGCCGATACCTAGCATGTGGAGTTTTTATGACAAGACATTTATGTTATGTCGTAATGTCCGAGGGGGAGTGTTGTAAATCTAGAAGATTTATTATTCCAAATCTAGAAGATTTGATGTGGACATTACTTATGGACCAAGAAACCCAACAGGCTTTATATCTTAGACTAGGGTTTTATTCTTATAAATAGATCATTGTATTCATTATTGTAATGACTCTTATACACAAGATCATTAGTGAAACTCCTGGCTTGGATCGCCCCCAGACGTAGTCATTCCCGACGAACTGGGTCAACAAACGTTGTCTCTTTAATTTACGCACTTATTTACAATACTTTCATTAGAACCTAAATTTCTTTCAAGTTGTAAATTGTAACGGCTAACAAATATCTAGATTAGGGAATAATCATGGTGCTATATGCAATTTAGTTTATAGTACAATTCTAAATCACGTTTTCTAATGTATAATTGATCATGCAGTTTTCAATGGTTTTGATCGGTTATTTGCAATTTAACAATTTAAAATAAACTTAAATATTAGTAGAAAGATTAATATCAGTTTAACCTATTGACAATACATTTCTATGACATGATTTAAGTTGGAAAAATATATCTCAAAATGAAATAATATATAGGAAGATCATTCCAACTCTTTAAATAACAGGTTGAAAGAGATTTAATAGTATTTATTGAGACTTGAATTAAGAGACTTTTAAAATGAATATTTATATTGAGTCATAACCTAAAATTTAGATTTTGATATGAAATTCTTCATAGTGCAATGTATAAGTTTGTCAACTATAAAGATTAATAATGCAAGTTAGAAAACTATTAATAGAGTGTGTATTTACTTGAAGAATGAAGTAAGAAATACTAATTGCAACTCTACACTGTGTTTGGTGCGACGGTGCGATTTGCAACAAAATATTGCAATTGCACCGACTTTGGGGTGTGATTTTACACTAAAAAAGCTAACCATGAATACTGTAAAAAACTTATCAATAGTTATGCAATGTGTATCGATTTGAGAAATTCTTAAAATTTAATTATCACCATAATCTAGATAACATTTTTCTCTCCATTAAATTGAAATCCCAATAATTGCGGTAAGACACATGATAATTATTATTAGAGAAAATGGTCTACTTAAGCTCATATTTTTAATTTAAGTACAATTAATTTATACCTATTTTTTTTTTTTTTTTATATCAAAGTAATACATATATTTTCTGTTTATCCTTAGAATTATATCAGAGCTACGACAAGATGCATCCTACAAGGACAACTGGAATCCATGTTGTCAACTAATGGGGAAATCAAAAATGTCAAATTTTTTATATAATTTTTCATGTTTTAATAAGTTTGGCACACACTATATTTTTATTAAATAAATACTCATAACAATTATCAAACTAGTTTAAAAAAATCTCATTTTTAAATGAGTGGGTTTCCTATAAACCTTAGTTCACCTCTCCATTTCGAATATCATTGTTATATATATACACAATATAACAGTTATGCACATCCACAATCATTGTTAAGGATCTGTTTGGTCCGTCACAAGAAATGAGTAATATAATGATAATAATAGTAATGAAAAACGTAATGAGTATATTCTTTAAAATTGTGTTGTTTGATTAATAATAAGAATCACTAATATTAACTGTAGATTTCATTTGGTTTGCTAAAATTTCTTTAGAAATATAATCAACTTCGTATAGGGTGGAAGAAGAAAGCAATACTTGTGGATGGTGGAATCTCTAAAGAGTAGATGATTGCTTTGTTCCTTGGATTCAATTATTATAGCAAGGAATCAAACTCTTCTATCAAATATTCATTTTTCATTCCTCTGTACTAAAGTGTCTCATTAACCATGCCCTTAAAAATACTTAATTTTTAAATAGTGACATAATAGTGACAATTGATATGCATAACAGTGATAGTGTGTGTATATAACAGTGATATTTAAAGAAACTGAGTTCATATAAATTCAAATTCACAAAAAAATTGTCTTTTAAAATTCTTAAAATCACAAGATAAACTTGAAATATTTAAATTTATCAACATATTGAAGGCGATGATTTAAAAATAATAATTATAATAGAGCTTTTTTTATACTGTATAAGCTCATCTTATATATGAGTGATAATTTTCTTATAATTTTTTATAATATTTTGAATTTTATAAAGAATACAAAAACTTATAAAAGTACCATCTCTGGTAACATAAAAAAAATTGTGTTAAAATATATCCTCTCATGTTGTGCAACGTACAATCGCATTTTTTTCCTTTTTGCAAGTAAATTTTTTTTTATTAATAAAAAGGCACCAAAATTCAATATTGTTGTCAATTCATCTAAACATGTATTACTCATGTAGACCAACACTATACTTCCAAACATATTACTTCCCCACTTATAGATGATGATGGACCTATATGTTTCGGAGAAATATTGCACAAATGAAAGAATGGTTGACCTTCTATCAGCACACAGTTGGAAAGAAGAATGGAGACTTTGAACCTCCACTCCACTATGTTGGCACCTGGTAAGGATCCACAAAGCTACATTTCTTATCGTACATAATTGTGAACCATAGTTTCTGCCACTACAAACAACAAGAACGCCATTTCTTGTTTCCCCCAAAGCACCAATGGCTATTGCATCTTCATCAAAACTTCGAATAGGCTCACTAATGGATATTGATATAATGTCAATGCCATCTTCAACGGCTTTATCAATGACATTCGCCAAACATGAATCATTAATGTAAACCCATTCTTTTTTTTAGAACAATAACTTCTTACTTTTATATGACCAAATGAGCGAATGGAGCTACTCCAGCAATAACACTTTCATGTTGATCAAATAAATAGGCATAGCATACAACACTTCCACTGGAATGCTGGCCACACTTGTGCCATGCCCATCAGAATCGAAAGGTTGTCCTTCTTCGCCTTCCATAGTAATAGCTCCAATGATTTTGTTACTCCCTTCCTTGAATTGAGACTCTCCTTTCCACTTGGCGGGTGGGGGCAACATTCCTCTATCATTGAAGGATGGATGAGTTGGTTCTATACATGTATCAATAACCCCAATGAGTGGATCCCTTCCTCGGTCGGTGTCTCTGTAATTTTAGAGTTTTTTTTTCTATTCTTTAAATTTTGATGTTTCTAAAACATTAGAAAAATACTAATCAAACACATTTGTTTTGTCATAGTTGATGAATGGTAATCATCTTGATAGAGAACGTACCGAGGTTTGGTTTTTTCTGTATTTATTATCTATTTCAATTGTGTCTGCCCACTAAAATAAGGATCTTCAACTATTTTTTGAAAACTTATCAATTTATAAACACTATTCATAAATAAAAAATTATATATCAAAAGAATTTAATAAATTCTTTTTGAGTAAATTGCACTTTTGGTCCCAGCAACCACGCACCTCCCCAATTTTGTCCCCATAATTGCAAGAGTGGTACTAAAATCTCAATTTTTTGCAATTTTGATCCCAAGAATGTCAAAATTTCACAAATGTGATCCCAGACACGTTAACGTCTAACGGCGGAAGCCATGTGCCGTTCACGTGCCCGTTAGTCGGTTTTTCCCCCAAAAAATGAACACTTCACATTTTTTCCCCAAAACAACACAAAGAAAACCCTAATCGAATTCATCCAAATTTCACGCGATTTCACAATAATTTCTGCAATTTTTTTACGAAAGGCACGATCCCAATGTTACGTCCCAAGCGTTTCGCCAAATACCTAGTGATTGACTACGTAAGTTCCTGTTCCTATTCCAGCTCGTGTCATTTGTTCGATTTTTATTTAAATGTGAAGGATAATGACTCGTTATAATGTTATTTGTTGATTTTAGAAGTGGGTAACTTGATTTGGTCGATTTTTGTGTAAATGTGAAGAACTTTGGCGGTCAAGGTCAATTTTTTGTAGTATTTTTGTCGATTTAGGGTTAATTTGGTTTTATTTTGGGTTATTTGGTCGATTCTTTACGTATTTGGTCTATTTTTGTTGATTATTTTTCTTTTGTTATTTGTAGCTCCCGTAGCATTCCTCCAATACTTTACACTGAAATTGTAACATGGTGGAACTATTACTGAAGATGAGAATGGAGATCTTAAGTACAGTGGAGGTACATTGAGTGCTTTTGATTATGTACTTAGAACAAGAGCAGATATTAGCTATATAGATAAGTTATGTGAGCAGCTGGGGTATCTTGGGGATAAGAGGTATTATGGGCTGACCAAAGAGGGAAAACTAGAGGAGGTGGAAGGTATATTTGACATTGAGAGGTGTATGAATCTTGGTGTAGATGAGAGGTTGTTTAAATTGTGGTTGGTTGGTGAACAAACAGATATAACAAACGATGGTGAGGAAATTTTAGGAGAGGCTGTGTTTGATGAGGCAGAAGGGGTTTCTTCGAATGGGGTTGGGGTACAGAAAGAGATTGAGGTGGAGGAACAGATTGAGGATGAGATACAGACAAAGTTTGAGGTGCATGAAGAGGTTGATGTGCTTCATGAGATTGAGATGGAGGGAGAGGAACAGACTGAGCTTCAGGTACAGAAAGAGGTGGAGGTGCTTCAGGAGGTTGAGCTTGATCAAGAAGACATTTCAGATTGTGTAATGAGGGAGCAAATAAAAAAATTGAAGAAAGAGCTTTTAAGTTAAGATGATGAGGCAGAAGGAGTTTCTAGTGATGAGGAGGACTCAAATTATGAGAAAGAAGAGAGTGAGGATGAGGAGGGGGATTATATTATATTTAAGGAAAATGTTGATAGTGAAGCAGAGTGGGTGGCCTTTGTCAATCAGGTTCTGAATCATCTAGTGAAGAAGATGAAATACACCAAGATATTGAGTCTGATTTTGATAGTGTTGAAGAGTCTGGTGATGAAGAAAATGTTGCTAAGGCAGGGCTTGTTTTCAAGCATTCACAGTTGGAGAAACCATATTTCTTCCTTGAGCAAATTTTCTCTAGCAAGAACTTATTCAAAGAAGCAATCACAAACCACAGTGTGAAGACAGAGAGGAACTTGATGATTACCAAAAATAATACAAGAAGAATTTATGCAAGATGTAAAGCACCAAGTTGTGATTGGCATATTAATGCAGTGAAGATTGCAGGTGAAGAACAATTCCAAATTAGGGAGTACAATGCAGATCACACATGTGCTAGGACTTTTCATGTGAAGAATGTAAAGTCTGGATGGTTAGCAAAAAAGTTTGAAGAATAATTCAGGGCAGAACCAAATAAAGGTGTTAGGGCTTTCAAGAATACTTCAACTATTAAACTTGGGTGTTTCATCTCTGATCATCAGGCCTACATGGCAAAACAGAAGGCATTAAAAGTAATTGAGGGTGATGTGACAGCTCAGTACACCAAGTTGTGGGATTACTGCAACACATTAAGAGACAAGAATCCTGGCTCAACAGTGATACTTAATGTAGAGCAAACACACAATGGCAACAGATTCTCTAGGTTGTATATTTGCTTGAATGCACTGAAGTTGGGATTCAAAGCAGGATGCAGGCCATGGATTGGTGTTGATGGCTGCCATTTGAAAGGGTTTGCTTCAGGAGTTATGCTTACTGCAGTTGCAATGGACCCAAATAAAGACCCTTTTCCATTGGCATATGCAATAGTTGAGTCAGAATCTAAGGAGAATTGAGAATGGTTTTTAACTTTGCTAAAGGAGGATGTGATTGTAGGGAGGGAAGATGGTTACATCTCTATGTCAGATAAGCAAAAGGGTTTGGTACCAGCTTTTGAGAATGTGCTACCTGGAGTGGATAATAGATTCTGTGTTAGACACCTGCATGGAAATATGAAGTTGGCTGGCTTTAGAGGAGATGCATTAAAAAAGGCATTATGGAGTACAACCAAAGCTACAACTGTGTCTGCTTTTAACAAGGCAATGACAAAAATTGAAGTTATAGATGAGAGGTGCTTGAAATGGCTACAAGAGAGACCTGCTTCTCAATGGTCAAGGTCACATTTCACCACTTATGCAAAATGTGACACTTTGGTGAACAATATATGTGAGATAATTAATTCTGCCATCATATATGCAAGAAGTAAGCCAATTCTGACTATGTTAGAGTGGATGAGGGAGTATATGATGACAAGACTGAGGAAGAAAAGGGATGATTGTGAGAGAAAATGGGAAGGAAGAAAAGTTTGTGGAAGGATTAGAGGTCTTGTTTACAAAGAAATGGATGCTTCTAAAGAGTGTATCCCACTGAAGTCAAGTGAGCACAAATATAAGATATCAGTGGCTGATGGAACAAGATTTGCTGTGGATTTGAGAGCCCACACTTGTGATTGCAGAAAATGGGAGTTATCTGGGATACCTTGCAGGCATGCTGCTAGTGCAATTCTAGCAAAAGGCGATGACATTGAGGATTATGTCCATGAATGTTATAGTGTTGACACATCAGCCCCATGAATAGAGAAGAGTTATGGGCAAAAACAGGGTATATACCACCATTACCACCAAACTTTGGTAGGAAAAAAAGTGGTAGGCCCACAATGAGGAGAAGAATGAGAGCAGATGAAGGTGGATGTGGTAAAAAGAAGAGAGGTGTGCAGGTAATGCCAAAGCAGAAGAGACAAAGCACTTGCAAGTTTTGTAAAGAAAAATGTCACACTGAAAAAAAATGTAAATGGAAGAAGCTTGCAGAAGATTTCATTGCAAATGATGAAGACGCAAATATCCCAACTGGTGAACAACCTGAAGAGATGACACAAACACAAGACATTCCTCCAATTGAGACCCAAGAAGTGAACCAATATACTGTAAGTAGTTGTATTATTACTAGAATATATATATATATATATATATATATATATATATTTGATGGTAATCTTATTTTGGTGTGGTATGATAGGAAATGATGCCAGACCAGATGGAGAATGAGAATGCAGATGTAAGACCTTTAAGGCCAACCACTAAGGCAGGGAGGAGAATAATGGTATATTTGTATTTTATATAATACCCTTGATTTTGATACTTCAAGTTTTTGTTTAATGAGTTCTTGTTTAGGGGAAGAAAAGGAACACGGCTGCATTATCAAACTCTGCATCATCAAAAAATAAATCTAGCAGTGTTGAAGGAAGCCATAACAAGGTAATAATATTTATATTTTCTTAATGTTAAAAGCTACAATTTCATTGTTTAATAAATTGTGATTTAACTACTTTAAAATACAGGCACAAAAGACAATGATTGGCAATGAAGTGAACCAAGAAGGAGGAGAAACCAGGACATCTGCACCAAGGGTATTTAATCCCCACAATTTCATTGGATCAGGAATTATGTCTACTGGTGCAGCCACAAGTAGTGCAGCTCCATCATCTAACACAATGTCTTTCAGTCCAAACACATTCATTGGGTGTAATATGAATGTAGGAGGCAGTGGTGGTTCAACAGTGAACAATGATGAAATGAGGGTTATAATTTCAGGAGGTAAGAAGTCTGTGACAATGTCTAGCTTAGTAGAAGCTGCTAACTTGAAAAAGGCTAAAGGGAAGAAAAAATAGTGACATGTGTTTGAGTTAGAGTATTTGTTATTTGAAACTGTGTTTGTTATTTATGAAGAGTGGCAGACTATGTTTTTTATTGTTGGATAATTAGTGTTTGAGACTCTGTTTTGGGTGATATTGGAGAACATGTTAGTTATTTTTGTTATTGGATAATTGGTGTTGACTATCTATATTTGGTGTTTTTATGTGTTATTGTTTACATGAAACTTTTGTATTAGTTGTAACATAGAGGATGACATTGATAATTGCATTGTATTGATAGATGTTACAATGTTAGATACATAGTAGCACTATATAAGGAAAATAAACAGCATATTACAAGCAGGTTTAATGTCTAAATTAAACCAAAAAACTTGAACATCATAGGTATAATGCAGAATTTTAGTGTCATGAGCAGCATCTTTTGCCTCTTTTGTAGCTTTACAATTTGTTCTTCATGGTAGAGAATTTCTGCAGCTTGTACAACAATTTCGGCCTTCAATTTCTGTACAAGCTCTCTTGCTTTTTTTTTTCCTTGTAAGCAAGACCTTGATTCTCAGACATGAGCGAGTCAATTCTCCTCATCATACCAGGAAACTGTCCTTGCCCGGTAATTTCCGTTTCATCAGCCCACATGAAAAAAATGACACCCATCACCACTTATGGAATCGGGACAGGTATGAAACAACCTACCTTTGCTTTTTTCCTTCTTCGATATGTATGAGGCTATTTTCCACAATAGCATATTAGGTTGTGTTGAGTTTGATGAGTTTTGGGAATGGAAGATGAGGATGAAGACATGTGTTTTTTTTTTTTTTTTTTTTTTTTTTTTGTGAATGAGAAATTGAAAATAGTGAATATTTGGTGTGTTTGTTATTGAGAAACATACATATATAGTGTGTTGAAAATGCTTATTCCCTCCAATTTTCGGGTTATAGCTCAATTTTGGCGCCAATTGTCGCGCCAAAATTGACTTCAGTGGTGTTGGGACTAAAACTGCTAACGGTTGACTTACTTTGAGACCAAAATTGCAAAAAAAATTGAAATTTTGGGACCACTCTTGCAATTATAGGACCAAAATCGGGGAGGTGTGTGGTTGCTGGGATCAAAAGTGCAATTTTCTAAATTCTTTTTGTTAACAACTTATCAACAATTTTTATCAATTCAGTTTTAACAACTTATCTGTTTTTTCAACAATAATACTAGTTTCACACATCTTTAATCAAATTTCTTTTTTTTACATCTTATCAACAAAATTCATCAAGTTGTTGTAGACAAAATGTTCATCAATTCTTTTTCAACTTACCAAGACTTTACATTAATAACTACACATACTTATATAAATAACAATAGACCCCCGATAATCATGGGCCCAGGACAATCGTCTCTCCCGCTCCACCTCAGGGTCACCCCTGTCCCGGTCCCTGATGTTAGCGGAAATTGGAAATTTTTCTACTTGCTCTGCTATTTTTTAGTATAACAAAAATGGTGTTGCATTTTAGAGTAGGTACCATATTTTTTTAATTGACCAATTTGTCCTACTTTTAGATTCTTCTTTCCTCGAGTTATTTTTCTTATTTACAAACTGAAGTTTTGTTTAAAAAAAATTAAAAAAAATGAGACCATGGAATTAGTTTTGATAGTAAGAGTTATCTCATTATATGGTTTTAGGTGTTTTTACTATAATGTATTAGTTGTTTCATTAAAAAATATTGATTACTATATTACTATAATTGTAAATTAGTTTCAATGTAAAACTAGCTTCCACAAGACCAACTAATTTTATACTCCCTCTGTACCATTATAAGTTTTTTTTGTTGATTTGTTTAAAAAATATATTATTTATTAATATATGGTGGGTCATATGTTGACTTTTGTGTAAAGTAACGGAGAGTTGTGAAAAAATAAAGAGTGGTTTGTTTAAGAAAGTATTTATTTATTAATAAATAAAGTGTTTTTCTTTTTCTTTTTATGGAATAAGAAACTTATAGTGGGACATCCAAAAAAGGAAAGTAAGAAACTTATAATGGGACAAAGGAAATATAATTTAAAACGCGCGCAGGAGTATGAGTTGAAGGGTATGAATTATTTTATTAAAAAATTTTAGTTATTTTCACTAAAGTGTATGAATTGTTTTACTAAAAAAATTCTCACAAAATAAGTTCCAAGATGAAACTTGTTCACACAATACGCTGCCCCAATGAAATACCATACTTTGCAAATTAGTTCAGTTTTTATCTTTATGAAGAATTTTTCTTTTTCTTTTCTTTTTTGTGGCTTAATTGCAATTTAAATCATGACATTTTTCAAAATCATTTTAAGCTAAACTTGTTGATCTTGTTAAAAAAAAACTTCAACTTAACTTTTTTTGGCAATTAAGACTTACAAATAGATTTGTCTATGCCCATTGCTAATGTGACGTCTACATGGCAACTGCCCAAAAAACTTAAATTAGGTGGCACAATTTTTTAAGACTTAATTGCAATATAAATCACGACCTTCTCCAAAATTTCATTTTAAGCTAAACTTTTGGATCTTGTTAAAAAAGTTACAATTTAACTTTTTTTTCCAATTAAGACTTATGCTTTACGGGCAGCTTTGCAGAGGGTTGTCGTTGATGTGGTGTCTACATGACAACGACAAAAAGAAAACTTTAAATACATTAATTGTTTTAAACTAAATTTTTGGATCTTGTTAAAAAAGTTTCTATTTAATTTCTTCTTTTTTTTTTTTTTTGCAATTAAGACTTACATCTTACGGGTGGATTTGCAGAGGGTTGTCGTTGATGTGGTGTCTACATGGCAACGACCCCATAAAAACTTAAATATTGTGACAAAGAAATTTAAATACATGAATTTTTTTTAAAATTATATTATCAATTTATAAATAATTTTTCAAAATCCTACGTTCCAATTTCATGGTAAAAATGGATTATTAAGGTTATTTTATGGTAAAATGGTTGTACTTATCCTATTTGCATTCAAATATGTTCGTTTTAACGTAAGTAGTTTGTTTCTTGATTTCATCTTTTCTTTACTTTTGTTCTTTCTATTTGAATTCATTTATTTGTGTTCTCATTAATACAAACATTAGAATTTGAAAATTTTAACTTTTAGTTATGCAACATATTTAAAGAAAAAATTGTCGCATTGCTATATAGACGTCATGTCAACGACGATTGCTATATAGACGTCATGTCAACGACGAGACTTTGTAAATCTGCCCGTAAGTTTTAATTGCCAAAAATAAATAAATTAGAGTTCTGTTTAACATGATGCAAAAGTTTTGCTTAAAATGCAATTTGGGATTTAAACCAAATCCGGCCTCTAACTTTTTACCTTTATCAAAACGGTCCTCTATTTAGTTGTTTTATCAATATAGTCCCGTATCTATTCAAATTTCGTCAAAATGATCCTAATTGGCCTAAAAATGTACAAAACCTCACCGTTTTGGTCCTATATTTGTTTTCTTTACCAATTTAGTCCTATATCAATTCACATTTCTTCAATTAGGTCCTAATTGAACGCATAAAGCATAAAATGTCACCTTTTTATCATGTGCACTAGTTTTTTCGGGGGAAGCCTATGATGTGTTTTTTTTCAGTGTTGAACACTAGGTGGCCATCTTTGCCGAATAAGAAAATTGAAATAAAATACAAAAATTCAATTAGAACCATTTTCACCAAATTAGGACCATTTTGGTGAAACTTGAAGAAATACAGGACTAAACAAATAAATAGAGGACCATTTAGATAAAGGTGAAAAGATAGAGGACGAATTTGGTTTAAATCCCATGTAATTTCAAAAAAGGTCGTGATTTAAAATGCAATTAAATATTAAAGTTATTTTCCACTTAATTTATATTTTTTGGGCGGATGCCATATAGACGCCACATCAGCAACGTGCAACGAAAAATCTACCTGCAAGTCTTAATTGCCAAAAAAAGTTAAGCTGAAGTTTTTTTTTAACAAGATCCAAAAGTTTAGCTTAAAATGCAATTTTGAAAAATATCATGATTTAAATTACAATTAAGCCTTTAAAAAAACAAGAATAGGATCAACAAATAATAAACATAATCAAACTAGTTGAACTAAATCTTCAATCCACCTTGGCATACCTATCCCAGTTCAAGCTTGAGAACAGAGGAGGAAAATACAATACATCATTTCTCTTCAACCCCGCATAACACACGGGTTTTACCTTAATAATACATATTCAGTGTGCTCACTCATCTCCACGCCTCCAAATTTGAGTCCTTATGGTTAGGGTTGTTCACGTAGTTTGGAGATTATCGAATTCGTATTGAAATCCGCACCGAAAAAGAATTGAACCGAAAAAATTGTGGACTTTTTTATTTTACCGAAATCGAACTGAATATTTTTTGGTACGGATCTGGATATTACCAAATTAACCGTATCAGAAAACTGAATGTGATTGTACCGAACTGTACCGTACCGAACTAAATATGTATTAAATTTAATTAATTTTTTATTTTTTAACCATCAAACATTATTGTAATATTATTGAATTCAAGTACAACTATACGATATCATGATTTCTCCTTATTTTTAGAATACAAATACTGTACTCCATCCGTCCATAGTTGTTTTCTACATTACTATTTGCACATATTTTTAAGAAAAAAATTGTTTATTAGTATTTAAAATGATAAAATAAATGTTTTTAGTTAGAAGTGTGTGAAGAATATAATATTAAAAAGTATTGTTATTTTTTTGCCAAAAATTGATGTAGCAATTGAGTATGAAACAAACCTTTTTGACAATGTAGCAAACAACGTTGGGACGGAGGGAGTATTATTTATCTTATTAAGTTCTTAAAACGTTAACTATATTTAGGTGTATACCAAAATGATTTAAATTATTTTTTTTGTTCTTTTAATTTCATTTTTCATGTATATCCATTTCTTACAAAAACTTGGATATGGTGTACCCTATGTCAGAAATTACGATCAACGTGATTTTAATATTGCACTTTCCATATACAAGATATTTCAAAAGAGTTTTTTAAATATATATTTTATATACTGTATTTTAAATACTCTATTGGTGGTGATTAGTGTTAATTTTTTAATCATCTATTATCATATAATGTGTTATAATTGAGCTTGTAATGATATAAGTTTGATTGTGGTTGAAGTTGTGTGGTATTTGTGTGAGTATCCATGCATCAATATGTTTTTTTTTTAATTTGATTAAAAAGTAGAGAATGATAAAAAGAAAATGGGTAAAAGAATTACGTTTCTCTGCTCCGTACCGATCCGGCCCGGTCCATTTATAACAAAAAATTGCTCTGATCCGTACCGAAAAATAAAATATTCGTACCGTATCGTACCAAAATTTCGGTATGAACATAGACACACGAATTTTAAAATAACCGAATTTTGGTATGAACACGAATATTTTTAAATAGGGTTAGTTACTACTAGGTAGTTTTTTTTAGTGTCATATTACTAATAGTTAGTTGAAAAACCCCATATGTCCAAGAGGTGCAAAAATGGGCTTTATATTACAAGTATGCCCCTACAATTCGGCCAGCCCAAAAACTGCCATTCCAGAAGCTTGCAGGCCATCACATCAGTCCAATTTCACCTTTTAAACTCTTTAGAAGTTTCCCCATTTTGAGCCATTTTTTTAAAAATTTTGAACTGGAGGACAAAGAAGGTGAAGGGGCTTCTTCATTTCAAACTTCTTTGGTTCACCACAAGAGAAATTTCAGGATTAGCTTCATTTCAAAATTGGTGGACACGAGTTTGACGATGTATTCCGATTCAAAGCGATAGCGAGTTGCGGGCTTCAAAGCCCAAGACGGTGCGATGGCTTTCGATTGCTCCGCCGCGCCGGAGTCGGAGCTCCACCATTAGTCGAAATCGTGTTGGGTTCAGAGTATTTGCATAGGCTTCCGTGGAGCCCGATCTCAGCGTCACTGTAAATGGGTTGAAGAAAATCAGTGTTGATCCATCAATATTTCTCCTAATCTTCATTTTATGTAGGGTTTTCATGCCCAAATAGGTTTCCCCGAATCCGATCTACACTTTGGAAATAATAATAATTTTGTTGGTGGATTTTCCAAAGAGCTCTCTTCGACCCCAAATTCTGTGAGTTGCATTTCTCAGCACTGCAATTCTTGCCACAAGGCTATATTGGTGATCAATTTTAATTGTGTGGATTCGTGACTATTTTTAACCGGTTTAGGATCACCAAACAAGAACGTGTGATTGATTACCACCGTAAATGGTAAATTCGATATTTTGGGTTATAAAATCGTAAATACGAGAGTTGAATTCGTATTTATTTCATATGTGTGTACGTCTAGGTGTATGAGTATGTGTACTTGGAGTATTTGTGAATTTGAACTTATTTTGTAGCTGGAGAACAACTTATTTATACTAACCACCAAGTAGGAGGTGTACATGACTCTTGGACTACCAAGCTTGCATACTTGACATGTGTCCTTTTGACCATATTTGACCTTATCTAAGCTAAAACTTACTTACAAAGTCTTGTACTTGATCTTATCACGGATTCAGTGTTGTTCGTCATTATTTATTTGGAGGCTTCACTTGCGTCTTTTGCATTTGTTGCTCGCTCCTTGATTATATTGTTCATAAGTTGTTCGCCTGTGTGTTCAATGTTGATGTGCCCCTGGATCTTTAATTCTTGTTCGTCGATGGTCTAGTTGACTTGATAGGTTGATTGGTGACATACACTCTATGAGCTGGTAAGTGCACCACCTTTTAGTAATGTTGCTCGTCACCAGGACTTGGCATGGTGATCATACCCGGCCCCGGGTCTTGGACCTGTTCACCAATAAGCTGTTCGTCAAGGTAGTTGCTAGTCATTTAATACACTTCCCGAATTGATTTATGCACTCCCATTTTGATTATCATTGCTAGTCATCTTTGGTTTGGGTATTTTGCTTCATAATCTTCATTTAGGCCTTAACTCTTGTTCGTTAAGCAGTAATTGATGTTTGCCTATCAACAATTGCCCCCTATCCTGGCTAGATGTTGCCTCAGACGAGCAACTTTGTGGCGAGCAACTGTAGTCAGGATATTATCTTGGTAAGGATTAGGCCAAAAAACTTCGCTTAGACGAGCAGCTCTGGGCCACCGTTTCGTCTTCCCAAGATCTGGGAGTCGTCCAATGATGACATGGGCGGCATGATTATACGCCACCCACGCATGATCAAGCCTGAGGCCATGCGCCCCTATAATTGCATGTAGGCCCTTTAACACTTGAACTTGCTAAAAAATGACCCTATTTTTTGCTATTTTGACCCCTGGAATTATAAGAAATAATGGGGTTTACCCCTTTTTCTACCTGGGTATAAAAACGAGTGGAAAATGAAAATTTTCCCACTCTTCACCCTTTGCTACAGAAATTACCGGCGAAAAACTCCATTTTCGGCGATCTTCAAGTTTTTCCAGCGATTTTTTTAAATTTTGAGGTATTTAATTCATTTTGTTGTTTGTTTACTTCTTCTTATTCTTTTTCTTTCCATTTTTCCTTCGAAATTTACCCCAACACCACTGTGATAATTCTTGCCGCCGTAATTCTGGAAAATCGCCGCCGTGATTTTTGAAGTTTTCTTACCAGAAATTATCACCTCCCAGAATTTTTGAAATTAAACCTTATTTCCCCAAAATCCATGTCCTCTCACTCGAGTAACCATGAATCTGTGGAAAATTTGGATCCCCTCTTCTCGATCGTGGCATACACAAGCCAACCTCCCTTTGAGGTTTCGTCGTGGACTCCTCCCGAAGTTGGTTCAGTAATTCGATCAGTAGAGGATACTGGTGCTCGCCCGTCTGGTGAGGGGGTTGTGGTTGTGGCGAACAGTGATTTAAATGAAGAGTCCTCTTCAAGTTCAGAATCTGAAGAAGACCTGGATCCCGAGTTTGATGAACTGGCCCGAGAATTCTTGGAGGGGATAGACTTTCCAAAACCCAAAACGCTTGAGAACAAGATCCCTTCATGAGTTGCTCGCCCATTTGAATGGCGAGCATATGTTGATGAGTTCGCGAACAAATTTCCTCTCCTTAAATGATAAGTGATGGATTTGGTGAGGACTGAATACCAGGCGAGCAGGATTAGGAGTGTTGTTCACAAGGACGATCTCGCCTTAATTCGGAGACGTACCAAATCCCGTTCGATATTCATATGTGGGCTCCAAAAAAGAAAGAGAGAGTTGATCGCCCTCCACGGGATACATGACGATCAACATTGATACCTTGATCACCGGATTAAGGTTGCCACTGCCCCCAGTTGTTGGTCATTTTCTTGAGACGACCAACCTTGCTATTACCCAGATTACTTCTATCGGGTGGATGAACCTGCTCGGCGTCATGGGCTTGTTCGCCTTGGAAGGATACGTTGATCGTATCACTGCTGAAGAGGTCAACTATCTCATGACGATCACAAAATGTCCTGTGGGCGAGGAAGGATATTATTACTTGAAGGCCCAGACTGGACTTAAAATTGTCGAGGGAGTGCCGAACAAGATTAGAAACTGGAAGGAGCACTTCTTCTTCATAGAGGGGGATTGGCGAGCATCTTCTGGCCCATACAGTGGTGTTGGGCGCATAAATTCCCCTGCTTCATATAGAAAAATTAAACGTAAGCTTGCTTCTGTTCATCTTTGAATTAGATAGTTCTAATTTAACTCTTCTTGTTTGCTCGGAGGTCCCCGATTGCTCAAGTGGAATACTGAGAAGGAAGAAATCGGCTCAGAGTTCCTCTTCACTTCTTGTTTGGTTGCCCTCCAAAATAAGGCAGATAGGACCATTCAACACGTGAACGAGGAAAGATGCAAAAAAGCTACTCGCCTCTTCACGTACCCACATCATCTTGAAGCCCAAGCTGAGGTGCCCTCAGGTACACAAAAATTGTAACTCTTCAAAGCAAACTTGTTCGTCAATAATTTTTTATTTTAATACTTGCTCGTCTAACATGTTTTTTTCTTTAGCTGAGCAAGTCACTGTAGCAGTCCCTCCCTGCTTTGGTCTTCTGGAGCAGAGAGTCCACGAAATGCCGTCCCCCAAGGGAAGGAAGGTTAAAGGAGACCCGTCCTCCAAAGTCCTGGAGATGACGAACAAGCCCTTAGGGGCCTCTGTTGTTCGGCAAGCTGCCCCCTCCCCCAAGTGCCACACCACCAACTTCCCGAGCATCATCCCCCCACGGGGCCAAACGATTAAAAATGGGAGATGGGACCCCTGTAGCCCAGGCTGCCCCTACTGGTGATAAGGGGAAAGAGAAGGTGGGAAAGGGTTCCTCCCGTGCCCATACCGTTGAAGTTGCTCGCCACACTTCAACCGAGCCAACAGAAAGGGCGAGCAAGGCTGGCAAGGATAGGCAGACTCCCCCAAGAGGGCCGGAGGATATTACCTATCTTGGCTGGGATGCCAAGAAATTTGCTGAGTAAGTTTGTGCCATAACTTGGTATTTAGGCCTTTGCAAATTCATGTTTTTAGAAAATTTCTAAGTGTCCTTTGTATCTTTGTTCGCATATACCGGACGGACAGTCATCCTGGGCGAGCAAGTCCTGTCCATCAATATGCTTGTTCCAAGACTCCCGTCAACATAAGGGAGATTCCAGGCGAGCATGTCCGTCGGGCCATAGAGTTGATCGTCCGGTCATGGACAAGGCCACTGGACAAATCAATTTCTGCACAAGGAGTGGCGGACAACTTCCACTTCTCAATAATGCAGGCCGCCAACTCCCTCGTAACCACCTAAAAGGGAATGACCCAGCTGGCCGAGCTAGAGGAGGTTGTTCATCGTTACTCAGCATCTGTTGGCAACTGACTGAAGAGAAGGATGGCATGATCGGCCAGTATGAGGGCAGAATTGCTCGCCTGAATAACCAGCTAAAGCTTGCCAATGATATTGAGAAAAAATATATTGAAGATTATCAAGCATTGTCGGCTGAGCTCAAGAATAAGGATGCTGGGCTCGAGAAAGAAAGGGGAAGCTGCTTCCGAGCAAAAACTAGCCGAGGCCGAGGCAGAAGTTGCTCGCCTCAAAGAAATGATGGGGGGAATGTACACTCCGGAACAGTTCGAGGCAGAGCTACAGGTCCGAACTGGTCCTTCTTCAAATCTGGGATACATCTGTGCTTATGCTGATTGCATTCGTACAGTCAGTTGTACGATAGACCTGATATTGTTGAGGATATCGGAAAGGATCTGATCGAATTTATCGAGCACTATCCTCCCCCCAAAGGCATTGAACTCCAACTTGGAGATATAGAAGATTATGGGATCAAGATTGATAAACTTGATCCCAGTGTCATCCTTACCCGTTCCCCAATTCCGGTTGAGGAAGGCAAGCAGGCTTCTGAGGACGAGCGAAATGCAGCCGAGCAAGAAGAAAAAGCAACTGAGGACATGATCAGTGAAATGATTGTCGATCCCTCAGTTGATCAGCCTCAAGACCCTCCCCCTGGCGAGCAAAGACAAGAGTATGACTTAAAATTTCTTGATGTATTCCTCTTGTAATAGTTGCTCGTCATTTTTTGTAGTACTCTTTTTCCGGAACCTTTGTACTATTTTTGAGGCTTTAAGCCTTTTTATTAATGAAATTGTCTTTTGTTCGCTCATCTTATTTTTTATATGTTAATTGCCTTTACATTATTGTTTAATGCCTTTGCAATTACAATATATAATATTGGGCTTTGTTCAATTTGAACTTTGCCTTAAACATAATACGGGTTTAGCCTTAGGTTCTGCTCATCTTAAAAGACGAACAGCCTTTAAATGGCCTTGATCCTTATTATTGGACTTATACCTCGAGCTTAGACTCATCCTTTAACGAACAACTATATTTACATGATGAAAATTTACAAGTGTTCAAAAATTGTTCATCACTAACATATACACTCTGACGAACAACTTTAAATACTTACAAAAGAGTTGCTCGCTTATAACATTTTTACCGAACAGCTTTACATGAAATAAAAAATGAACAGCACCAAGCTATAGAGTGTACCGGACCCCTTTCCATACTGTACTTAGCAAAATCTTCAAAAAATTAGGCAAGTTTTTGGTTCACTTGTCCGCACAGATTCTTGCTCGCCCATAGGTTGAACTTGTTCGCCCTATTGATAGTATTTCTTCAAGTGTACATCATTCCAGGAGTATGGGGCTGAGTTGCCTTCCATGTCCTCAATATCGTACACACCATTAAGGAATTTATCTGTTATAAGATACGGGCCCTCCCAAGTCGATCCTAATACACCTGGAGGTTGGGCGAGCAACTTTCTTAGAACCAAATCTCCAACTCTGAATTCCGTAATTTTGACATGGGAATTATAATAATTAATTTTTTTTCTTCGAGTAAGTCCATTTCAGTAGCTAAAGCAAAGTTGATCGCCTATTCATCAAAGTTGGTCATCCTGATTGTATTGGCCTTTAACTCAATTGGAATAACAACTTCAGTTCCAAAAGCCATTGCAAAAGGTGTTTCTCCGGTGCTAGACTTGGGAGAAACCCTGTATGCCCATAAAACCTCCGAGAGCTCTTCAGACCATTTTCCTTTGCTCTCCGTCAATCATATTTTTAAAGTATCTTTGATAATCTTATTGACGACTTCGACTTGTCCATTAGACTGGGGATGATAGGGAGTAGAATAATGTTTTCTGATCCCCCACTTTGTGCAGAAGTCTCTCAACTCTTTACCATCAAACTGTGGATCATTGTCTATCACAATTATTTGTGGAACTCCAAAACGACAGACAATGTTCTTCCATATAAAGTTGATCATCTTCTGTTGTGTGATTTTTACCATAGCTTCTGCCTCTGCCTCTGCCAATTTTGTATAGTAATCGACTGCCACAACGGTAAATCAAACATTCCCGACTCCTGTTGGAAAAGGGCCAATGATGTCCATTCCCCATCTTGCGAACGACCAGGGGCTGTAAATTGAAACAAGCTCTTGAGCCGGGGTGTGAATACCCGGGGCAAAAATCTGGCACCGATGACATGTTTTTGCCATTTTGATTGCGTCCTGATGTAAAGTCAGCCAATAGTACCCTTGCCTGATAGTTCTGTATGCCAAGGCTTGCCCCCAGTGTGATTTCCAGATACTCCGGCGTGTATTTCTTCAAGTATTGCTCGTCCTTGCCCCCTAGGCAAATATTTGAGGAGCAGGATTGATATTCCTCTTTTGAAAAGCTGCTCGTCTACCAGAGTATATCTAGCAGCTCGCTTAACTAGCTTAGCTACTTCAAAAGAGTTGTTTGGTTTTTCCCCGCTCTTCAAATATTTGACTATTTCTGTTCTCTAGTCTTCATCTTTGGTTTGCTCATCTAGTTGATTTACATTATAATTTGTTGTTGACGGGTTGTTCATCTTTGTTATAACAATATCCGACAATTCTGTTGTTGACGGGTTGTTCATCTCGTCCTTGGAATTTGTTCAATAAAGACTTGATCTAATAATGACATCTTTGGTATTCGATCATTTGATCATCTTTTGCTTCGTATTCACCTCGGACTTGGTTCACGATCAATTGTGAATCGCCAAATATTTGTAAACGTCTAACACCTACTGCTAGAGATAGGTGGAGACCAGCGATGAGGGCCTCATATTCAGCTTCGTTGTTGGTTGCCATGAACCCGAATCTGATGGCCAAGGTGAAAACTTGTCTGTCGGGGCTAATGAGTACTACACCTGCCCCCGAGGCTATGTTGGTAGATGATCCGTCAATGTAGAGATGTCATGGGTGATCAAGTCCTCTCGTCGGATCTTGTGGGAAAGTTAGTTCGACGATAAAGTCAGCTAATGCTTGCCCCTTGATCGCTGTTCGAGGAGCATAGGTCACTCCAAATTGGCTAATCTCCAGTGACCATCTTAATAGACAACCAGTTATGTCTAGGCGATGAAGAATTTGTCTAAGTGGGAAGGTTGTTAGTACTTCGACCTGATGATCGAAGAAGTATGGTCTTAACTTCCTTACACGCATGACCAGGACGTACGCTAGTTTTTCGGTTGGTGAATATTTGATTTCCGCTTCATGCAAAACTTGGCTGACGTAATAGATTGGTTGGTGTAACTTACCATCCGGTCGAACCAATACAGAGTTGATCGCCAATTCAGATGCTGCCAGGTATAAATAGAGATTTTCCCCTGAGATGGGTTTTGACAGAATCTTTACATCTCCCGGGTAATCTTTGAGTTGTTCGAATGCTCTCTGGCAGTTGCTCGTCCATGTGAACTTTCCATTTTTGATAGCTTCGAAAAATAGATGACACTTGTCTTCCAATCGTGATATGAACCTGTTCAGAGCTTCTAGGCAACCTGTCAGTCTTTGAACTTCTTTTATTGAACGAGGTGGTAGCATGTCTACGACTGCTTTGACCTTTGATGGGTTGACCTCAATACCACGCTGGCTAACAAGATGGCCCATGAATTTCCCTGAATGCACTCCAAAACTACTTTTCTTTAGATTCAATTTCATGTTGTAGTATCGGAGGACATCAAATACTTGGGCTAAGTGTTGAAGATAATCTTCCTTCTTGGGACTTTTGACCACAATATCATCAACATAGACTTCCACCGTATCTCCAATTTGTTCGTCGAACATCTTGTTCACCAGTCTTTGATATGTTGCTCCCACATTGATGAGACCAAATGGCATCCTCTTCCAGCACAACAAATTTTTATTTGTATAGAATGTTGTATTTTCTTGGTCATCAGGATGCATCGGGATTTGATGGTATCCAAAAAATATGTCCATGAATGTTAGCATCTCGTGCCCCGCAGTGCTGTCCACCAATTGATCGATGTGCAGAAAAGGAAAATTGTCCTTCGGGCATGCTGCATTCAGATCCATGAAATCTATGCATAGCCTCCATGTTCCATTCGGCTTCTGCACAAGGACTGGGTTTGCTACCCATTGTGGGCAAAGTGCTTGTCGGATCAGATCACTGTCTAGCAACTTCTTCACCTCTTCATTTAAAGCTTGATACTTATCCGGGCCATACTTCCTTCTTTTTTGATGCACTGGCCTTCTTGTTTGATTGATATTAAGTTTTTGACAAGCATGCTTTGAATCTATCCCTACCATATCTGCATGAGACCATGCAAAAATATCTAGATTCGCCTTGAGGAAATCTTTCATTCGGGACCTGTAAGGCTTAGGGAGCTCAGATCCTATGTACAATTCTAGATCCTCATTTTCGGGATTAACTTTAAAGGCTTCCAGTTCTTCAACTGGAGTTACTTATCATTTTTGTCCTTTCCAACGAGGATCTACTATTGGTCCCTCAAGATCGATATCATTTTCGATGTTCATCGAGTCTGCATCCAAACGGGGTTCAAGATCATCTGTCTGTCTTGGTTCATTACTGTTTTCCAGGTTACGACCCCCCAGGCCATTGATGGCAAGTTACTCGTCACCACCCGAATGTTGTTTGTCCGGTGAAGGTTTCTCCTTGGTGGCAATGAGCTGCTCGCCCAAATGTTGTTCGTCAATGGGGAGGAGTTGCTCATCCAGATCTATACGATCCTTCTCCGCCTCCTGTTGGGAAAATAGGAGTGCCCGGAATCTATTCGGGATGATAATTAAATACGAAGTTAAATTCAATTATTACTAGCATGAATTAATCCTAATTCATTCAAATAATAATTCCAACAACAATTTTATCATCATGCATGTTGAATTAATTCACATGAAAACCTAACGCGGAAAAACTAGGAGTTCACGTAATTCGTACCTCTTGTAGATATGGCCTTTGATAACAACAGGACTATCACGATCGTGCTATCAACCAAAAGACCTTCTCAAGTATGTCCATTTCGCCTTGCTTGTTCACCGGTGGAAAGTGCTCACAAACAATTAGAATAACAAGGAAGAAATAAAAAATATTGTTGTTGATTTTTTTTTCAACACTGTGAAACTGTAAACTGGAGATGAAATAATCATCTCCTATATATAGGACTAGGAATTTTGAAATTTGCATATGGAATAGGGGAGAGAAAATCTTTTTCTTGGCCTCCAAGAAATCTTGAATATATCTCATATATTTTTTTCTCCATAGCAAAATATTCCATTAAAATCTCACCTCCCTAATATATGAGATTTTCGAAATTCATGGGAGAAATAAACTAGATTTGGATCTTCTTGAATTTATGAGATAATCTTGTATTCCAAGAATACATATCTTCCATAATATCTTTCCAAGAAAATCAACAAAACTTTTCTCTACCATATCTATAAATTTCGAAAATTATAAGCAAAAAATCAGCAATAATAATTTTCTTTTATTTTAATCACCTTATTATTATCGGGCTACTTAATGGGCTACTTGAGGGGCCTTTAGGAGAATTAAGATTGGACCTCCAATGGGCTTCTGAATTTCAATATTGATCCCCAATATAATTCAGCCCATTAATATTAATTAGTACCGCTAATAAATTAATATTGCACTATCCATCTTAATCCATATTACGATAATATGGGCTCCCGGTTATTATTTCCCTTGTTTAAGATTATCAAGTCCATTAATTAATTAAGATTTTGAATAACTCTAAATTAATTAACATCTTTCACCTTGGAGTAAAGACAGTTCAACATTATTATCCGTACCGAAGAAACTAATTCTTTACTTGTAAGATTTGGTACGATAAAACTTCTGAGCCCACCAAGGGGACAAATCACACGAGCCATACTCGCACGCATTTCTCCGTATTAAATCTTAATAACCGTCGTATGATTAATATTACTGCCCAAAGCACAAGGTTCAAAGTCACGATGATTCTCACCCAACATGAATCAAAGCAGTAATCATTAAGCACACACGGTCCTATTTAAGTGACGGAGATTAAGAAAATAACCACTGAGGTCTAATTCTTCACATTTCAGAATAGAAGAATTTATCCTCGCTGTAGGTCCTCTTCAACACATACTAAATGTGCTAGTGCAATCTCTTAGTCAAGACAGACCAATCTGAGATATACACATCGACCTTTCGCGGCGGATTGTTCAATTCCACCTGGGTCGTGAATTTGTACGTTTAGTTACAAGGAAACCGTTAATGAGATCTTCGTGATCGGGTATCACCACATTAACTACAATGTAACACGTACTACTTATAATGAACTGGTTGCAATAAATATTCAACATTCAATTATTTCTAAAGCAAATGCGATAAAAGATTTATTCTCATAAATAAGTGTTTAATACATGAGTTATACAAAGTAAAAGCATACTTTCACGTATAACTCCAACACTCTCCCACTTATACTTAAAGTTTGCTTTTTAGTATACATCATGCATGTTTAGTGTAGTAGCTCTACGTGACATCTCATGTCAACCTACACTAACCTAATAATTCCTCCCACTTATACTTAAAGCAGATTGGCAATAGTCTTGACTCTCATTCCATCCACATGTCTCTCGAATGTACTCTGAGGCAGACCCTTTGTGAATGGATATACTAGGTTGTCCTCCGACGTTTATCTTTGCCACCTATTTATCTCCTCTCTTAACGATTTCTCGTATAAGACGGTATTTTCTTTCAATGTGTTTGCTGGCCTTGTGGGCTCTCGGTTCCCTTGAATTTGCAACTGTTTCGGCATTATCACAATGGACAGTGATTATGCTGGGCAAATTCGGAACAACGTCTGACAATACCTTTACCTAAGTCCTTCATATCAAACTGCTCCGGCTTTCTCTAAGTCCTTCATATCAAACTGATTTGACAGCCATACCCTTACGTCTGACAATACCTTTACATTGTTTCCAGTGAGCATAATATTGTCTACGTATAATACTAAGAATACCACTGCAGTTCCGTCATACTTTTTATACACACAACTTTCGAACTCGTTTTGATCAAACCCATAAGACTTAATCACTTGATCAAAAGACCGGTTCCAAGTACGCGATGCTTGCTTAAGTCCATAAATGGATCTCTTAAGCTTGCATATGAGGTGTTCTTGGCCTTTTTCAATGAAACCTTTGGGTTATTGTATATAGATATCTAACCCGTCAAGACTTCCGTTAAGGAAAGCTGTCTTGACATGCATTTGTTGTTGGAGTTATACGTGAAAGTATGCTTTTACTTTGTATAACTCGTGTATCAAACACTTGTTTATGAGAATAATTCTTTTATCGCATATGCTTTAGATATGATTGAATATTGAATATTTATTGCAAACAGTTCATAATAGTACTAGTTACATTGTAGTTAATGTGGTGATACCCAATCACAGAAGATAACATTAACAGTTTCCTTGTAACTAAACGTACATTTTCACGACCTAGGTGGAATTGAAAAATCCACCGTGAAAGGTCGATGTGTAAGTCTCAGATTGGTCTGTCTTGACTAAGAGATTACACTAGCACATTTAGTATGTGTTGAAGAGGACCTACAGCGAGGATAAATTCTTCTATTCTGAAATGTGAAGAATTAGACCTCGGTGGTTGTTGATTTCTTAATCTCCGTCACTTAAATAGGACTGTGTATGCTTAATGGTTACTGCTTTGATTCATGTTGGATGAGAATCATCGTAACTTCGAACCTTGTGCTTTGGACAGTAATATTAATCATACGACGGTTGCTAAGATTTAATACGGAGAAACGCGTGTGAGTACGGCTCGTGTGATTAGTCCCCTTGGTGGGCTCAGAAATTTTATCGTACCAAATCTTGCAAGTGAAGAATCAATTTCTTCGGTACAGATAATAATGTTGAGTTGTCTTTACTCCAAGGTGAAATATATTAATTAATTTAGAGCTATTCAGAAGCTTAATTAATTAATGGACTTGATAATCTTAAACGTGGGAAATAATAACCGGGAGCCCATATTATCGTAATATGGATTAAGATGGATAGTGAAATATTAATTTATTAGTGGTAATAATTAATATTAATGGATTGAATTATATTGGGGCTCAATATTGAAATTCAAAAGTCCATTAGGAGGTCCAATCTTAATTCTCCTTAAAGGCCCCTCAAGTAGCCCAATAATGATAAGGTGATTAAAATAAAAAGAGAATAATTATGCTGTTTTTTCCTTATATTTTTCGAAAAAAGCATTATTAGATGAGAAAAGATTTTGTTGATTTTCTTGGAAAGATATTATGGAAGATATGTATTCTTGGAATACAAGAATGTCTCATATATTCAAGGAGATCCAAATCTTGGGATCTCTACTAATATTTTCGAAATTTACAAGCAATTAAGGTGAGTGAGATTTTTGTGGAATATTTTATTATGGAGAAAAGAATATATGAGATATATTCAAGATTTCTTAGAGTCTAAGAAAAGATTTTTTCCAAGCCCATTATACCACAAATTTTCGGCCATGACACTTTATAAATAGGGGATGATTATTTCATCCACATGTACATAATTCCATGTGTTGGAAAAATCAAGAGCATATATATTTTTCTTTTTCCTTAGTTATTTAAATTATTTGAAAGCATCTCCCACCGGTGATCAAGCAAGGCGAAAGGGAAATACTTGAGAAGGTTTTTGGGTTGATAAAGCGTGATCGTGATTGTCCCGTTTATTCAAAGGCCAATTCTACAAGATGTACGTATGTCACATAAATTCTTGTTTATTCCGCCTAGATTTTATGTGAATTAATTCAACATGCATGATGTTAAATTTATTGTTGGAATTATTACTTGAATTAATTAGGATTAATTCATGCTAGTAATAATTGAATTTAAATTCGTATTTAAATTTCATCCCGAATAGATTCCGGGCACCCCTATTTTCCCAACAACTGGTATCAGAGCCACGATTTCGGGCTCTGATCTTTAAATTGGAATTTAAATTGTTTGACATTAAATTGAAATTGGATAGTAGAATTGCTAGATCTTTTTTGCAGGTATCCAATTGTCATGGTTTTAATGTTTATTTTTTTTCATGCGTGTGAATTAATTATTTTTAATTCGATTCGTTCGAATTCGTTTTTCTCGTGAAAAAATCCACGAGTAGATTAGTTGTTTTTATTTTGATTTGATCATTGTAATAGACTAGTCTAGATCTAGTATTTTTTTAAAATAAATTGTAACCGGATCGAGACGAAGAATGAAGAATTAAAGACGGCGTACCCGGACGACGCATGTATGCGTGGCGTGTGCATGGACGTAAAATCATGCATGGGGTGAAAACCGAGAACAAAGGGCAAAACCCGGTGCACGGGGTGCGCGAGGCGCACGACCCGCACACGACGGTAGCGGCAAGGCGCGAGCGCACACGCACGTAGGCAGCGCTCGGCGGCCAGCTGCTCGGCGCCGTGTCGAGAGATGCGCGGGCCCACTCCGTGGGCCGACGCGCGCCGTATCTCAGGCCTTGAAATTTTAAATTTTAGTGTCATTTTTGTGTGATTTTAAACGTCGTCCCGAACCCCAAACGAAGTTGTTTTTTATGAAGTGTTGATATTCGAGTGGGAGCGTGTCGAGACGAACGACAGAAAGCAACAAGGACGATATTTCGCATCAAGACGTGAAGAAATTAAACCGTGACAATTGGATTTGAGTGCTCCAATGTGTTTAATTTTGTTTTGATGGATTTTTTATTTCGTGCACTTATTATTATTTGTTAATATGTATTTGCATGAATTTTATTGTCCAAGAAAAACCTTACTTTCGAAAATTACTAAGTATGTTTATTTAATCGCAATTTTATTCCGGATATTAAAATTGGATTAATTTGGCCTCCATAATTTATTTATTTGTGAAGTTCTTTTGGAATACATTTCCCCCTCGGATCGGCCAAAAGGACGGATTTCACATGAATAAATTCTGAAATGATGATTGTGGATTATTACTAGTGGTGGTATTGACCCTCACCACGAGTGGCTTGCTCAAAGCGAAATAATAATCTTGTATTTAATTATGGTTATTACTTAGGCATAAGAAATTGATATTAACTTACTCCCCTCAGAGTCCCTGTCAATTTTTATGTGGTCAAAGTGGGAGTTAACTATTAATTTTGAATTAAGGATTTGTAACTTTTAAATTTGTGATCCGCTTGAATGTGTTTAAATGTATAGACCACCCCTCGTGGCGCATTTAAATTATTTTGAGATGTTGGCTGATGCATGATTATATTGTTTTAAGGTTTCAATATAATTGATGTGATCGAATTATGTGATAATTTTGTATTTTCCTAGATATTGATATGAATGTATGTTTTATCCTCAGTTCATCATGTCGCAACCTTTTAATCCACTGTTTAGTATACTTAAAGATAACAAACTTGTTGGTGAGAACTATGTTGATTGAAAACGTAACATGAATATGGTCCTACCTGCGCAAGAACACTATAGGATATTTAGCGTTGACGTACCCAAGAAACCTAATGATAAGTCAAGTAATGGGGAAAGGGCGGTATTCGATGATTGGAAGCATTCCAATGAGCACATGAAGCGCATCATCTTGACATTTATGTCTGAAGATTTGAAACGCATTCATGAAGGTATTGAAGCGGCTTTTGATATCATGAATAGCCTTGAATAGATGTTTCAACATCAGAACCCCATGGCGAATCTGTTCACCATTCGTGAGAAGCTCCCGAAGGAAATGGTGAAGGGAACACCTGTAAGGGATCATGTTCTCAAATTTAGGCGTGAGTTTGAAAAACTCGAGTTTCTAGGTGCCGGACAAAGTGAAGAAAGTCAAATCGATTCCATACTCCTACAGCTATCGAGCAGTTTTGATGGGTTCTTTTGGGAATACTTGTTATCGGAACACAAGTTCACTTTAGATACCCTGCTCAAAGCTCTGATAACGGTAGAGTCATACTTAGGGAGTAAGGATGAGGCTTTGGTGATCAAGAGCTTTTTCTCGAAATCTAGGCCAATGGGAGGTAAGATTGAGAAGAAGGAGATTGATCGGAACCAAACCAGTAGACTCACTCTTAGTGGCAAATAAAGAGCATTCAAACCTTACGGCGTGAAGGTATCCGGTAAAAGTAAGTGCTTCAATTGCGGGGAGAATGGACATTGGAGGTCTACCTATTCTAAGCCTAAGAAGACGGTAAAGAAAGGTAAGTCTCATGCTTTAGTCGTTGAAACTTATGTTGCGGCGTATGCTGCCCACGTTTGGGTAGTGGATACCGGGGCAACTGATCATATTTGTTTCACTCTTCAGGGGTTCCAGCTAAACCGATGACTTAGCAAGAATGAGATCACCATCACTTTGGGCGATGCTACGAGAGTGGCAGCCGAAGCAGTGGGAGTCGTGTACCTATCTTTTGAAGATAGAGTTTTAATTTTAAGAGATGTTTTATACGTTCCTAACTTTAGGAAGAATTTAATTTCGGTTTCTAAGTTATTTTTTTATGGATATTAAGTTACTTTTGATAAAGTTGTTACTGTTTCTTTTAAGAATGTTACTATCTGTTATGGAACGCTGGTAAACAATCTCTATACGATTAAGTGTGCACACCACTCAAATAATGAATCTAATAACACGTCGATCATTTCGAGTAATAAAAGAAAGTGTTCTTCGGAGATGAACGAAACACTTCTATGGCATCTTAGATTAGGTCATATTAATCTAAAGCGGATAGAGAGATTGGTGAAAGATGGATCCTTGGAATCATTCCAAGTCGAGCCGTTTCCAACTTGTGAATCCTGTTTAGAGGGTAAAATGACCAAGAGGGCATTTGGAGCCAAGGGGAATAGAGCCACGGAAGTGTTAGAACTCGTTCATACCGATGTGTGTGGTCCAATGATGATCAAAGCGAGAATGGGGTATGAGTATTTCGTCACCTTCATTGACGATTACTCGAGATATGGGTACATTTACCTTATGATGCATAAGTCTGAAACTTTTGATAAGTTTAAGGAGTTTAAGGCCGAAGCCGAGAAACATAGAGAAAAGAGTATCAAGTTTCTACGATCAGATCGTGGAGGCAAATACCTCAGCGATAAATTCTTGAACTACTTATCGGGCGAAGGGATCATATCCCAGTTAACCGCACCGAGAACCCCTCAATAGAACAGTGTGGCAGAACGAAGAAACAGGACTCTTTTAGAGATGGTCAGATCCATGATGAGTTATTCGGATTTACCCAAGTCATTTTGGGGTAATGCCTTGGAAACGACGGCTTACATTCTAAACTTAGTGCCATCCAAATCGGTTCCTAAAACCCCAATGGAATTGTGGACGGGGCGCAAGCCCAGTCTAAGACATTTGCGGATTTGGGGTTGTCCGGCATACGTGCTAGACAAGGAAGCCGGTAAGTTGGATCCACGTTCGGAATTAAGGCTGTTTATAGGATACCCTGCGGGAACGAAAGGGTATATGTTCTATAGTCCCAAGGATCAAAAGACCGTGATTAGTACACACTTTAAATTCTTGGAGGAAGACTATATGAACAATCGGAAGCCTAAAAGTGAAATTACCTTAGAAGAATTGAGAGGTCAAACCTCGATACCAAGTATACAAGATGATGTACCACACGTCACATCTTCACAACCAGAACCCCGTCGCAGTGGGAGGATTGCTAGGCAACCCGAGAGATTCATGAGAATAGGAGAATCTTCGGATTTAATTCCCGGTGATGAATCAGATCCATGGACATACGACAAGGCAATCCAAGACAAAGACGCGGAGTCGTGGCAAACAGCAATTAAAACCGAGATGGGTTCGATGGATCATAATCAAGTGTGGGAGTTGATCGAACCACCCAGTGGGGTAGAACCCATTGGATGCAAGTGGGTGTACAAGAGGAAAAGAGGACCGGACGAAAGGGTTGAGACCTTCAAAGCAAGGCTAGTGGCCAAAGGGTATACTAAAAAAGAAGGGATCGATTATGAGGAAACCTTTTCGCCTGTAGCTATGCTTAAGTCCATCCGTATTCTCTTGTCGATCGCTGCGCACCTAGATTACGAGATCTGGCAAATGGATGTCAAGACAGCTTTCCTTAACGGAAGTCTTGACGGGATAGATATCTATATGCAACAGCCCAAAGGTTTCATTGAAAAAGGCCAAGAGCATCTCGTATGCAAGCTTAAGAGATCCATTTATGGACTTAAGCAAGTATCGCGTACTTGGAACCAGATGTAAAGGTATGGCTGTCAAAACAATTTGATATGAAGGACTTAGGAGAAGTCGGTCACATCCTTGAGATCAAGATCACTCGCGATCGCAAGAAGAGGATGTTGGGCTTATCGCAAGCTTCATACATTGACACTGTTTTGAAGCGTTTCAGCATGCAAGATTCCAAGAAAGGTTTTGTACCTTTTAGGCACGGAATCCATCTATCTAAATAAATGAGTCCTAAGACGCAAGCGGAGATAGATAACATTAAAGGTGTTCCGTACGCTTCGGCCGTAGGAAGCCTTATGTATGTAATGCTGTGTACGAGACCGGATATCTGCTTTGTTGTGGGCATGGTGGCAAGATATCAAAGTAATCCCGAAAAAGGCCATTGGACTACCGTAAAGTGCATCTTGAGGTATCTGAAAAGAACTCGTGAGTGGATGCTGATTTACCAGTCAGATAGTCTTGTGCCCATGGGATACACGGACTCGGATTTCCAATCAGACATAGACTCAAGAAAGTCAACCTCGGGTAGTGTGTTTTGCATGGGAGGAGGAGTCATTTCATGGAGAAGCGTTAAGCAGAAATGCATCGCCGATTCTACCATGGAAGCCGAGTATGTAGCTGCTTGTGAAGCAGTGAAAGAGGCAGTTTGGCTCAAGAACTTCTTAGTGGACTTGGACGTTGTTCTGAATTTGCCCGACATGATAACTGTTTTTTATGACAATGCCGGAGCAGTTGCAAATTCAAAGGAACTTAGAGCCCACAAGGCCAGCAAACACATAGAAAGAAAATACCATCTTATACGAGAAATCGTTAAGAGAGGAGATATAGAGGTGGCAAAGATAGCGTCAGGAGACAACCTAGCTAATCCATTCACAAAGGGTCTGCCTCAGAGTACATTCGAGAGACATGTGGATGGAATGGGAGTCAAGACTATTGACAATCTGCTTTAAGTATAAGTGGGAGGAATTATTAGGTTAGTGTAGGTTGACATGAGATGTCACGTAGAGCTACTACACTAAGACATGTATGATGTATACTAAAAAGCAGACTTTAAGTATAAGTGGGAGATTGTTGGAGTTATACGTGAAAGTATGCTTTTACTTTGTATAACTCGTGTATCAAACACTTGTTTATGAGAATAATTCTTTTATCGCATATGCTTTAGATATGATTGAATGTTGAATATTTATTGCAAACAGTTCATAATAGTACTAGTTACATTGTAGTTAATATGGTGATACCCGATCACGGAAGATAACATTAACAGATTCCTTGTAACTAAATGTACATTTTCACGACCTAGGTGGAATTGAACAATCCGCCGTGAAAGGTCGATGTGTAAGTCTCAGATTGGTCTGTCTTGACTAAGAGATTGCACTAGCACATTTAGTATGTGTTGAAGAGGACCTACATCGAGGATAAATTCTTCTGTTCTGAAATGTGAAGAATTAGACCTCGGTGGTTGTTGATTTCTTAATCTCCATCACTTAAATAGGACCGTGTGTGCTTAATGGTTACTGCTTTGATTCATGTTGGGTGAGAATCATTATGACTTCGAACCTTGTGCTTTGGGCAGTAATATTAATCATACGACGGTTGCTAAGATTTAATACGGAGAAACGCGTGCGAGTACGGCTCGTGTGATTAGTCCCCTTGGTGGGCTCAGAAGTTTTATCGTACCAAATCTTGCAAGTGAAGAATCAGTTTCTTCGGTACGGATAATAATGTTGAGCTGTCTTTACTCCAAGGTGAAATATATTAATTAATTTAGAGCTATTCAGAAGTTTAATTAATTAATGGACTTGATAATCTTAAACGCGAGAAATAATAACCGGGAGCCCATATTATCGTAATATGGATTAAGATGGATAGTGCAATATTAATTTATTAGTGGTAATAATTAATATTAATGGATTGAATTATATTGGGGCTCAATATTGAAATTCAGAAGTCCATTAGGAGGTCCAATCTTAATTCTCTTTAAAGGCCCCTCAAGTAGCCCATTAAGTAGTCCAATAATGATAAGGTGATTAAAATAAAAAGAGAATAATTATGCTGTTTTTTCCTTATATTTTTCGAAAAAAGCATTATTAGAAGAGAAAAAATTTTGTTGATTTTCTTGGAAAGATATTATGGAAGATATGTATTCTTGAAATACAAGAATATCTCATATATTCAAGGAGATCCAAATCTTGGGATCTCTACTAATATTTTCGAAATTTACAAGCAATTAAGGTGAGTTAATTTTTTGTGGAATATTTTATTATGGAGAAAAAAATATATGAGATATATTCAAGATTTCTTAGAGTCTAAGAAAAGATTTTTTCCAAGCCCATTATACCACAAATTTTCGGCCATGACACTTTATAAATAGGGGGTGATTATTTCATCCCCATGTACATAATTTCATGTGTTGGAAAAATCAAGAGCATATATATTTTTCTTTTTCCTTAGTTATTTAAATTACTTGAAAGCATCTCCCACCGGTGATCAAGTAAGGCGAAAGGGAAATACTTGAGAAGGTTTTTGGGTTGATAAAGCGTGATCGTGATTGTCCCGTTTATTCAAAGGCCAATTCTAAAAGAGGTACGTAAGTCACATAAATTCTTGTTTATTCTGCCTAGATTTTATGTGAATTAACTCAACATGCATGATGTTAAATTTGTTGTTGGAATTATTATTTGAATTAATTAGGATTAATTCATGCTAGTAATAATTGAATTTAAATTCGTATTTAAATTTCATCCCGAATAGATTCTGGGCACCCCTATTTTCGCAATATTTGTCAGATCTCATAATCTAGATGCGCAGCGATCGACAAGAGAATACGGATGGACTTAAGCATAGCTACAGGCGAAAAGGTCTCCTCATAATCGATCCCTCTTTTTTAGTATGCCCTTTGGCCACTAGTCTTGCTTTGAAGGTCTCAACCCTTCCATTCGGTCCTCGTTTTCTTTTGTACACCCACTTGCATCCAATGGGTTCTACCCCATTGGGTGGTTCGACTAACTCTCACACTTGATTATGATCCATCGAACCCATCTCGGCTTCCATTGTTGTTTGCCATGACTTCGCGTCTTTGTCTTGGATTGCCTCGTCGTATGTCCATGGGTCTGATTCATCACCGGGAATCAAATCCGAAGATTCTCCTATTCCCATGAATCTCTCGGGTTGCCTAGCAATCCTCCCACTGCGACGGGGTTCCGGTTGTGAAGGTGTGACGTGTGGTATATCATCTTGTATATTTGGTATCGGGGTATGCCCTCTCAATTCTTCTAAGGTAATTTCATTTTTAGGCTTCCGATTGTTCATATAGTCTTCCTCCAAGAATTTAAAGTGTGTACTAATCACGGTCTTTTGATCCTTGGGACTATAGAACACACACCCTTTCGTTCCCGCAGGCTACCCTATAAACAACCTTAATTCCGAACGTGGATCCAACTTACCGGCTTCCTTGTCTAGCACGTATGCCGGACAACCCCAAATCCGCAAGTATCTTAGATTGGACTTGCGCCCGGTCCACAATTCCATTAGGGTTTTAGAAACCGATTTGGATGACACCAAGTTTAGAATGTAAGCCACTGTTTCCAAGGCGTTACCCAAAAACGATTTGGGTAAATCTGAATACTCATCATAGATCTGACCATTTCTAAAAGAGTCTGGTTCCTTCGTTCCGCCACACCGTTCTGTTAAGGGGTTCCCGGTGCGGTTAACTAGGATACGATCCCTTCGTCCGATAGTTAGTTCAAGAATTCATTGCTGAGGTATTCACCTCCACGATCGGATCGTAGAAACTTGATACTTCTTTCCCTATGCGACATTAGGTAGATGTATCCATATCCCGAGTAATCGTCACCAAAAGTCACAACATACTCATACCCCTTTCAAGCTATGATCGTCATTGGACCACACATATCGGTATGAACGAGTTCCAACACTTCCGTGGCTCATTTCCCCTTGGCTCCAAAGGCCCTCTTGGTCATTTTACCCTCTAAACAGAAGCTCAACTTGAAGAAACTCCAAGGATCGGTCTTTCACCAATCTTTGTATTCGCATTAGATTAATATGACCTAATCTAAGATGCCATAGAAGTGTTTCGTTCATATCAGAAAGAACGCTTCCTTTTATAACATGAAATAGTTGATGTGTTATTAGATTTAATTTATAAGTGGTGTGCCCAATTAATGGTATAAAGATCATCAACAATGTTCCGGAATAGATAAACTCATCGTTTCAAGAAATAATAACATCCTTATTAAAAGAAACTGAGTATCTATTCAAAACAGTTTAGAAACTAAAGGTTGAGTACTTTCTAAACTAGGAACATGAAGAACGTCTCTCAAGACCATAACTCTATCTTCAAAAGATAGGCACACTTCTCCCACTGCTTCAGCTGCCACTTCTCGTAGCATTGCCCGGTGTGATGGGGATCTCACCTCCGCTAAGTCGTCGGGTTAGCTTGAACCCATGCCAAATGAAATAAATGTGATCAGCGGCTCTCGTATCCACTATCCACGAATGGACAACATACGTCACTTCACAAGTTTCAACGACTAAGGCGTGTGAATTACCTAACTTTCCTAGCCTCTTAGGCTTGCAATAGGCAGACCTTCAATGTCTTACCGCAGTTAAAACACTTCCCCTTTGATGCTAGCCTTGGCTTTGCCTTTCACAACAATTGGATTTGCTTGGCTCCGGCTTTTGGTTCTCTTCCTCTTTTTCCCTCCCTTGGGACCAAAAGAGGTAGACGGACCATTAGCCACCATAGCACTAAACTGGTGCTCCATCATCACCTCCACCGAAACTAAAGCTTGCAAGAACTCGAGCAAACGACTTGTCCGTTCATTCATCTGACAATTCAGTTGAAACTGCTCAAAGCTTTTCGGAAGAGAATGGAGTATGAAATCGACCTTAGAAGGGACATCAAAATCCGCACCAAGTACTTCCAACTTGTTAAGGTATGCCATAATCTCGAGAACGTACTCCCTCACGGGCGTTCCCTTCACCATTTCCAACTTGACCGAGTCATGTTAGGTGAACCGATTAGTCATGGATTTCTGATGTGAAAACATCCCTTCAAGGTTTTCCATGATTTCGACAGCGGATACAATGTCTTCATGAATGCGCCTCAAATCCTCAGACAGAGATGTCAAGATGATGCACTTCATGTGTTCATTGTCACACTTTCAATCATAAACTGCCTTTTCCCATTGCTTGACTTATCATTAGGCTTGCCGGGTATATTAACGTGAATAACCCAATTGTATTTTTGTGCAGTAAGGACAAAATTTAAATTACATTTCCAATTGATAAAATTCTTCCCCAAAAAGTTCGTTAACTTAAAGTATATTTAAATAGTGGATTAAAAAGGTTGCGACATGATGAAATGAGAATAAAACATACATTCATATTAATATCTAGAAAAATATGAAATTATCACATAATTCGATCACATCAATTATATTGAAACCTTAAAACAATATAATCATGCATCAGCCAACATCTCGAAACAATTTAAATGCACCACGAGGGGTGGTCTATACATTTAAACACATTCAAGCAGATTACAAACTTAAAAATTACAAATCCTTAATTCAAAATTAATAGTTGGCTCCCACTTTGACCACATAAAATTGACAGGGACTCCGAGGGGAGTAAGTTAATATCAATTTCTTATGCCTAAGTAATAACCATAATTCAATACAGGATTATTATTTCGCTTTGAGCAAGCCACTCGTGGTGAGGGTCAATACCGCCACTAGTAATAATCCACAATCATTCTTTCGGAATTTATTCATGTGAAATCCGTCATTTTGGCCGATCCGAGGGGGAAATATATTCCAAAAAGACTTCACAAATAAATAAATTGTGGAGGCCAAATTAATCCAATTTTAATATCCGGAATAAATTTGCGATTAAAAAAAACATACTTAGTAATTTTCGAAAGTAAAGTTTTTCTTGGACAATTTAAAATCATGCAAACACATATTAACAAATAATAATAAGTGCACGAAATAAATCATCCATCAAAACAAAATTAAACACATTGGAACACTCAAATCCAATTGTCACGATTTAATTTCTTCACGTCTTGATGCGAGAAAGTGTCCTTGTTACTTTTCATCGTTCGTCTCGACACGCTCTCACTCGAACAACAACACTTCATCAAAAACAACTTCGTTTGGGGTTCGGGACGACGTTTGGAATCACACAAAAAATGAGAACGGGAAAAAAAATTCCATGGCCCGAGATCCGGTGCGCGTCGGCCCACAGAGGTGGGCCGCGTGCCTCTCGGCCACGGTAGCCGAGGCGCTGAGCACCAAGCGCCGAGAGGCAGTGCCTCACGCGTGCGCCCATGCGCCGTACCCGACACCCATCGTGCACGGCGTCGTGCATCTTGCGCACACCGTACTTTGGGTTTCGCCGTTTGTCCTTGTTTCCCACCCCGTGCATGATCCCACATCCATGCACGCGCCTCGCATGCATGTATCGTCCGAGTATGTCATCTTTAATTCTTCGTTTCCATCTTCGTCTCGATCCGGTTACAATTTATTTACAAAAAATAAATAAAAACTAGATCTAGACTAGTCTATTATAATGATCAAATCAAAATAAAAATAACTAATCTACTCGTGGATTTTCTCACGAGAAAAATGAATTCAAACTAATCGAATTAAAAAATAATCAATTCACACGCACGAAAAAAATAAACATTAAAACCATGACAATTGGATACCTGCAAAAAAGATTTAGCAATTCTACTATCCAATTTCAATTTAATGTCAAACAACTTAAATTCCAATTTAAAGATCAGAGCTCGAAACCGTGGCTCTAATACCAGTTGTTGGGAAAATATGAGTGTCCGGAATCTATTCGGGATGATAATTAAATATAAAGTTAAATTCAATTATTACTAGCATGAATTAATCCTAATTCATTCAAATAATAATTCCAACAACAATTTTATCATCATGCATGTTGAATTAATTCACATGAAAACCTAACTCGGAAAAACTAGGAGTTCACGTAATTCGTACCTCTTGTAGATATGGCATTTGATAACAACGGGACTATCACTATCGTGCTATCAACCAAAAGACTTTCTCAAGTATGTCCCTTTCGCCTTGCTTGTTCATCGGTGGGAAGTGCTCACAAGCAATTAGAATAACAAGGAAGAAAGAAAAAATATTGTTGCTGATTTTTTTTCAATACTGTGAAACTGTAAACTGGAGATGAAATAATCATCTCCTATATATAGGACTAGGAATTTTGAAATTTGCATATGGAATAGGGGAGATAAAATCTTTTTCTTGGCCTCCAAGAAATCTTGAATATATCTCATATATTCTTTTCTCCATAGTAAAATATTCCATAAAAATCTCACCTCCCTAATATATGAGATTTTCGAAATTCATGGGAGAAATAAACTAGATTTGGATCTTCTTGAATTTATGAGATAATCTTGTATTCCAAGAATACATATCTTCCATAATATCTTTCCAAGAAAATCAACAAATCTTTTCTCTACCATATCTATAAATTTCGAAAATTATAAGCAAAAAATCAGCAATAATAATTTTCTTTTATTTTAATCACCTTATTAATGGGCTACTTGAGGGGCCTTTAGGAGAATTAAGATTGGACCTCCAATGGGCTTCTGAATTTTAATATTGAGCCCCAATATAATTCAGCCCATTAATATTAATTAGTACCACTAATAAATTAATATTGCACTATCCATCTTAATCCATATTACGATAATATGGGCTCCCGGTTATTATTTCCCGTGTTTAAGATTATCAAGTCCATTAATTAATTAAGCTTCTGAATAGCTCTAAATTAATTAACATCTTTCACCTTAGAGTAAAGACAGTTCAACATTATTATCCGTACCCAAGAAACTAATTCTTCACTTGCAAGATTTGGTACGATAAAACTTCTGAGCCCACCAAGGGGATAAATCACACGAGCCGTACTCGCACGCGTTTCTCCGTATTAAATCTTAGCAACTGTCGTATGATTAATATTACTGCCCAAAGCACAAGGTTCGAAGTCACGACGATTCTCACCCAACATGAATCAAAGCAGTAACCATTAAGCACACACGGTCCTATTTAAGTGACGGAGATTAAGAAATCAATAACCACTGAGGTCTAATTCTTCACATTTCAGAACAGAAGAATTTATCCTCGCTGTAGGTCCTCTTCAACACATACTAAATGTGATAGTGCAATCTCTTAGTCAAGACAGACCAATCTGAGATATACACATCGACATTTCACGGCGGATTGTTCAATTCCACCTGGATCGTCAATTTGTACGTTTAGTTACAAGGAAACCGTTAATGTGATCTTCCGTGATCGGGTATCACCACATTAACTACAATGTAACACATATTACTTATAATGAACTGGTTGCAATAAATATTCAACATTCTATTATATCTAAAGCAAATGTGATAAAATATTTATTCTCATAAATAAGTGTTTAATACATGAGTTATACAAAGTAAAAGCATACTTTCACGTATAACTCCAACACCACCATCACATCTTTCAGTACTGATGGTTCATCACCTGGGTAACTGGTGGTGGCTTCCATCATGGACACTCGTCATTCTTTTGATTGCATCTGCAGGAGACACTCACGAGCTTTTCTTTGGTCTCCCTTTATCGAACCGGCCCCACTTGTTGTTGGGAACTTTATACAATAATAGTAGGTTGAACATGCAGCTTTGAATTCATTAAAAATGGCCGACCAAGGAACCCATTATAAGATAACTCTTGATTCAGAACCAAGAAATCTACCATTCTTGTTATATTTTTCTCGGGTTCCTCGACCGTTACAAGTTGTACAGACAACCTAATTTCTCCCAATGAGACTGTTACAGCATTTCCAAAGCCTAGGATACGATGATTTAAATCTTGGATATAGCTCGAATAATCTCCCAGTTGATCGAGCATCTTTTTGAAAAGGATGTTAGTGTAAGCCCCGGTGTCCACCAACAATCGATGCACCCTGGTTCCCATAATCTTGACACAAATTACGAGAGAGTCATTATGGGGGGGTCAATATTCCTTCTAAGTCCTTCTTTGTAAAGATTAATTCCGATGTTTGTAGGACGGATGGATTAACCCCCATTTCTTGTACATGATCAATCGCACGTAATTCAGCCTTTCTTTTACGATTGACATTGGTGGTCGCCCATCAGAACATCCTCCGGCTGGTCCTGCGGATTCCATCATATATACATCTTCTACCGGGCGAGCAACAACGGCGGGGGCTGGTCGTCCAGGTCTGTTGTTCCTTGGAGGTTGGTCATCTGCCTCATCCCTTGAGCTGCTCTCCCGACCTCTCTTCCTAGGTTGCCTCTTGACAAAGTCAGAGAGATTTCCCTCCTCATAAAACTGTCAAAGTTACTTGAGCAAATCTCTACATTCACTCGTAAAGTAGCCCACACTTTGGTGGTAGGCACAGTATTTGTTTGGATTGAGTTTGCCAGTCTCTTGGCGAATTTTTCGAGGAGGGGAGAGAAACTTTTTCTCCTTTACGTTGTTGTACACAGTATCGATAGATACTGTTAGCACCTGGTTCAATTTCTCCTTCAACTCTGTCCCTTCGTTGAATGCCTTCATGTTTTTCGGGACTCGATAGCCTGTTCCACCGGGTTTCATGTTGTTCTCTTTTTTATCAGTTTTGTTGTCCCCCAAATTTGTTTGCAAAGCCTCGTGCATGGAGACAAATATGCCGGCTTGATTTCTGAACTCGGCATAGCTCTTTGGGCACTTCAGACGTACTTCCTTCCACAAATCTGATCCTTTTTTTCAAATCGGCCATGACGGCTACAATCTTTGTATCTTCACTAAGGTTCCCCTTCTAACAACACCTTATCAAATCTTTCTATAAAAGCCCGATCCGATTCGTTATCATTTTATTTTAAATCTGATAGTCGGTGCTTTTGGGAAAGATACGATCCTACAGTTGAAAAGTGAGAGAGGAACTCTCGGCCCAACTGGGCGAATGAGTGTATGGATGCGGGTGGCATGGCAGAAAACCACTTATGAACCCTGTCCCCCAATGTTAAGGGAAAATTCCGGCACTGCGTGGCATCACTGGCTCCCATGGAAATCATATAATCTGAATATTTTGTTAGATGAACTCGGGGATCAGCAATGCCTTCGTATTGTATGCTCGCCGGAAACTGTATCTTTTTCTGAATTCGGGCCTTCAAAATAATTGAAGATAGTGGTGAGGATGGCATGTTGGTCGCCCCAATTCCTCTTTGAAGGTCAAGCTGGCCTTGCATGCTCTCCACATCTTTTCTCAAGCTTGATAATTCCTCAAGAGTGCCCCCTGACTTGGAGGTTGTTCGGCGAGCAAGGATGTATGTCCTTCTGCTCGTCGCAGTCCCTCACTTGGAGGGGGAATCCCTTGAGGCTGCCTCCTTGGATTGCTTGCCGCATTGGGACCTAGGCGCCCGAAGGCAGACCTAGTTAGTCTTTCATGTACTGACGGGCGTGCTTGTTCGCAAGTTGCTCGCCCTTGCTCTGGTCCCGGGCGAGCAACTTCTGGCTGAAGTTGTGGTCAGCCCAGTCTGTCCTGTGCACTGGAATGTGACGTTCCATAACTGGACATTGTTGTTCGCCCATGGGCAGATTCAGCCTAACCTTCCATTTGGTCCACCATCTTAGCTTTGCCTTTGTCCCCTCAATTTTGAGCGTTGTTAACCTCATGTTACTCGCCTCGAGCAGACCTTGTTCTCACTACTTCCAATTGTCAAGACCTAGACCTTGCTTGTGAAGGTCTAGGTTGTTCTTATTGTTTCTGAATTGCCTGGAGAGCAACTATCGTTTTGGCCAATTCATGGGGGTTTCTAGCCAATGCCTCCAAATCTGGAGGCATTATGTGAGTTGCTACCGAAGGTTGAATCTTGTTCGCATGACGCGGATTACGGTCCTGATGATCAGTGGATGAGACTCGAGTCGGGGAAACCCCCATCGAGGGATGTGAAACCCGAGTTTCCTTGGATTGAGGCATCCTGATTTGAATTATCTTCTCAATTTTTGAATCTTCAAATTTGAATTTGAAGAACACCAAGAACACTTTTGTTTGAATCTTCAAGAATTTCTTGAGGATTTTCTCAAATCTTCAAGTTTTAAACTTGAAGTTCTTGATAATCACACTTAAACGGAGGTTCGGACCCTCCTTCTAGCGCCAATTTATTGGTGATCAGTTCTAATTGTGTGGATTCATGACTGTTTTTAACCGGTTTAGGATCACCAAACAAGAACGTGTAATTGATTACCACCGTAAATGGTAAATTCGATAGTTCGGGTTATAAAATCGTAAATACGAGAGTTGAATTTGTATTTATTTTGTATGTGTGTACGTCTAGGTGTATGAGTGTGTGTACTTGGAGTATTTGTGAATTTGAACTTATTTTTATAGCTGGAGAACAACTTATTTATTCTAACCACCAAATAGGAGGTGTACATGACTCTTGGACTACCAAGCTTGCATGCTTAACATGTGTCATTTTGACCATATTTGACCTTATCTAAGCTAAAACTTACTTACAAAGTCTTGTACTTGATCTTATCACAGATTCAGTGTTGTTCGTCATTATTTGTTTGGAGGCTTCACTTGCGTCTTTTGCATTTGTTGCCCACTCCTTGATTATATTGTTCATAAGTTGTTCGCATGTGTGTTCAATGTTGATGTGCCCCTGGATCTTTAATTCTTGTTCGTCGATGGTCTAGTTGACTTGATAGGTTGATTGGTGACAAAAATAAAGTTGGTAGTTTTTTTTAAAAAAAATTAACCCATAAATTAATTATTAATTTATTACTTATTTAATCCACACTTTGTACTAAATCATACTCCCTCCGTCCCTTTTTAATTGTCTCATTTTATCCAAATTGGTGTCCCTTTTTAATTGTCACTCCACACATATCAATGCATCTTTTACCTACTTTTTCCAATAATACCCCTAATTAAATGTAAAGATATTTATCATTTTGTAATAAATATGAATAATAAATAAGGGTATAAATGTTTTTTGATACCCTAATAAATGTGAAAATTGGTTTGTGTGAATGGATAAAATGGGACAGATAATAAGGGAGGGAGAGACTATATAGAATAAGTGAAGCAATGTTGTTTAAAAAATAGAAGTAAAGTAAAGTAATGCGAAAAAATAGCTCGAATCCATTTCCATATCCACAAACACATTTTAAAATCTTCAATGGTCGACTTCAAAATCGAATAACATTCTTAAAGATTGTTATAAATCTAGCAGATTTATTATACCAAATCTAGAAGGTTTGATGTGGACATTAGTAATGTACTTATAACCTAAACGGGTTTTAGGTTTAGACTAGGTCTTTTATATTATAAATAGATCATTGTACTCAAAATTGTATATACGCATACACAAACGTAGTCGTTATCGACGAACTGGGTGAACAAATTCGCGTCTCTATTTTACGCTCTCGATTTACAACACGTTATCACTACGAAACTCTGCCCCAAATTAATCGGTACGATCTAAATAATTTTTCCTATTGTATGATTTTAATTGTCGTATCGAATTGTTTGATTCATGCGTATTATGCTTTGTATGCACACTTGAATTATTGCTTCGATTTTTATTTCGTATTTGCAATTAATTGGATCAAATTGAATTTAATTCGTCTGCACGGCTGCCACTGCAAGGCCAACGCGCGCTGCACCTGCCCTCACGCCGTGCACACACCTCGCACAGCCAAGTCGCCACAAACCTCGAAGGCCACCGCAAGCGGCGCGGCCCCGCTTTCCCCACCGTGAAAGGCTTCGATTTCTCAATCAATGGCGTGAGCTTCGTTTCGATGGTTTGAGCAATTTCCGACATCGACGAGCACATCCGATGCGGCTTCAAAATTGAATTGCATCCTTCGACCTTGATTTCCAGCATCGATCGTGGTTCTCCTTTCTCTTTCTTCTATTGGCTTGAGGATGAAAGCAAATGTTTTCCTTTTCTAAAAATAGCCGTGGGGCCCAGTTGCTTTCCTTTATTCTTTTTTTTCTAAGCATCACGTGAAATCTGCATCATTCATTAAATGGGCTGTGAGCTTTCACTTCTTTAATTTTCCTATGGGCCCCGCTTTCCCCTCCCGCTTTCCTTATGGAATAATTTCAATTCTGGGTAATTAAATTTTATTTGGGCTCCGTATAAATTTTGTTAGTATTTTTATGCCCTCAAATTAATTTATCAAATTTCGAAAAAGGGTCCGGTTAAATACCCCTCCATATTTAATACATACACCATTTTATTAGTTCACCCATTATATTATTAGTAGATACACTCCACCAGAAATTTCAATCGTACCCTTTTTTTTTATATTTCCTTCTCCCCTCAATACACCCCAATCCAAAAGACGATTTACAGAAGGGAAAAAAAACTCTTATCACCGCACAATACTGCCGCACATTCGCCCTCATCCCCAACCACACAACGCCGCTTATAAATATGGATCCAAGGTAAGTTTTTTACTCTTATTGTATCTATTAATTCACCAGGTATCCCAATGATCAATTTAATCGATACTGGGAACCATTCGGGACAAACGCATTTCCCCAATCGACCTTACGAGATATATTCGTTTTCCGACATCTGGAGCTTGCCTCCTCCAAAGGTGTTTCAAACACGACTCTCCAAAAAGCCTATTCAAACCTCTAATACTACCGTGGCCTCCAGGTCGTCTTTCAGCGGATTTGCTGAAAATATTTCCCTCAAGCATTTCATCGAATAAGTTGTGTGGGTGGATGATTTGCACCAGACTTGATAAAGCAAGGGCAACACTGATGGAGCTCTTTAGCAGACCAGAAATGGCAGCGATATCAGTCCATGACGGGGGAAGAAAGGCGGAGATTCAGACATGATTGAATAATACAGAATAATATTAAAATTTTGTATTATGTGTTAAGAAGAAAAGAATGGATGAATGGGGTGGGGGTGTATGATCGTAATAGGTAGGTTGTTTTTTTTATTAAAATGGGCACATAAGTAATTTAATATATATATATATTAAAATAAAAAAGAATTAAGAGGGGTGTATGTATTAAAGATAGAGGGGTATTTAACCTGGCCCTTTGAAAAAATACTTGAAAAATTAAAAGGTAATAATTCTTGCATATTAATTAAGCCCGAAATTTTTTAAAATTAATTTCAATATTAGTTCTCAATAAATTTATTATTTTATATGCTTAATTGCTATATGCGCATGTTTTTGTGATTTAATTATCTTGCATGCATGATTACTTTTGCACATAGTCTCCATATTATAGTCTGCATATATTGTCCGGGTAGGCGGCGTCCGGTACTTGTCGGACCGTAAACCATATTTTGGGTAGACGGCGCCCAATTCTTGCTTCTATGTGCTCTACAATAATTAAATAAATCCTTATTTCTCTGTTGTCAATAAATTGGTCACAATTCTGTAGTGAATCCTTCAACACCACAAGAATAATTCATATTTTTTTTAGAGTTTTTGGATATAATTGAGAAAGAGATAATTGAGGGAAATAGAGAGTTTGGGGGAGAATTAGAGAGATCTAGAAGAGAGCCGAGAGAGAAGATAATTTGGGGAAATAATTTCTGCTTGTTTCATTCCCTTTGCCAAATGATATTTAAATCCTAAACAAATAACCAATTGTCTTATAATCACAATATAAAGCCCAACATGTAAATAAAAGTCCAACTATAAATAATAATCCAAATGGGCTAATCCCTTAATTGAAATAGAAATTAACTTCAGCCCAACTCTAGAAATACTCTCCAACGGGTCCATGGCAATACTCCCCTGTTTTGAGATCCTTGTCCTCAAGGATCTAAGATGAAAATTCTTCTAATCAAACTTCAATATCCCTCTAGTAGCATTATCACTGCAGTAACTTGGCAACCTCACGCCATTCTTTTCTTCAAAGGATCTTGGTTGAGCAATTTGCCCTGTCATTCCTCCAACCATGAAAACAAGCATCTGATCACTTTCCATACTTCCATAATGATTAGTGATTGCATAAAGTATATAGTGGTGAGAAGATTGTCCACCTCTGTGGGAAATATAATTGGGCATGCCAAGTTCATGGAAGGAAAAATCAACAAAAATCTTCAACCTGTTCTTCAAGAAACAGTTGTACAAGAATAATTTCAAACGAATCACCAAGATTTCAGGCAATCTCCAAAGATCTAACTTTTTACCAGCTTGAAAATGCTTCGTGCAAACCGGAAAATACCACTTATCATCTTGTCCCTGAGGCTCTGCCAGAAAATGTTCAATGCGGGTGTTATATATCTCAACTACCAAAATAAATTCATCAACCAGTTTCACTACATAGTGAACAAACAATTCATCAAGATACCCCTGCCCTGTAATAGCTCCTGGACTGTTAATGAGTACTGCATCAGCCAGCCTGATCTCCTTTGGAAAAACACCCAACTGTTCATTTACAATTGATTCAAGTTTTCTCAGTTCTTTGGGCATTACAAGCTTCCCATGAGAAAAATCATATCTCAATTTTTCAGCAATAACAATGCACACTTTTTGGTTAACATGATTACCAAGCACTTCTCTTTTAGCAAAAAACAACATGTGTGTACATGTGTGATTAGGAGCAACCACAGCCTGTCTATACTAGCTAACCATATAAATTACTTTGTCTTCAATATAAGGTCTACTAATCTTTCCTATAAAAGAACCAATATGAAGAACAAACTCACCATGAACTTGAACATTAGCATTTAAAGTCATCAGAATATCCTCTATCTTTTCTGAAAATGAAGGATATTTTAGCTCTCTAGGAGCTCCTAATCCAATCTCTATCAGCAGAATTCTCACAAACAACAGAATACCAATAAATACAACAAATGCACAAGGGTTACAATCGAGTATTCCGTCCATATTTACCCCATCGTACACAATGTCAATATTATTATGCATCAACATCATAACCAAATCAGCTTTACCCAGCCTCCACAATGCATTTATCATCACTGTACGAACCATCCCCAGAATTTTTCCTTCCCCATGAATAACAACAATAGCAAGATCATTATGAAATCAATTCAGAACTACAGTAAGTGGTGCAATCAAATGAACTTGACAAATTTTTCCTTTGTGAATATCCAAAACACAAATCAGAAGGAATTCCTCAAGATTTCTAGAGCTCAAAACAAAAACTGATTCAAAATTAGCTGTAATAGGAGCAGATACAATCTCTAGGCACACATTAACTTTACCACCCTTCTCATATATTTCCCTCAAATCATTCAGTACCTCCAACACATTTAAATTTCTAGCAGGAGCACCAACAACGAGCTCTAAAATTCGATCACAACTCAGATTTTTCATAGGGGGAGGCTAATACTCATCACTAAGGAATTCATAGGAGGGAAGCAAATTTCTTACCTTGAGTTCCATCAATTTCATTAGAGCGTCATAGTTTCCGAGAATTTGCACAATATTTTTCCTCGCATTCACTTCCAACCGCTTCTCCAAAATTCCCACCATCTGTGCTACCAATACAAGAGAAATGTTAACCAATTTGAATACCTGGTATTGAAACGGAATCCATCTCTTGTTCGCGGTATCCAAAGATGCTAAGTAACCCTTTACAATATCACCGATGCAGATGAAATCGCCATTGCCGAAGGAATAAACAATATGCCTCTGAAATCCAAGGTTATCTTCACTGGATCGAATAATTTCTTGTGCTACATCAATGGACCGTTCCTTTGTTACCTCGTTGGCCGAATTGAAATACGGTTCTCCAAGGATTGCTTCTTGTTTCTTCTCCATCACCGCATTACTAGAACCTTCTTCCTCAAAATACTTGAGCGAATCACCCGACATTGATTCCTCATCCACACTAATCACACCCAAAGTCATTGGGTAGGATTCTCCAAAATTCAATTCCTCCTTTGGTGGTTCGTTGCTCGTGTTTCTAATTTGTAGATGTAATAGCATACCTTCCAACATTTTTGTTATGTGATCGAGCTGACTATTAATATCCACGAATCGATCTTGCATCTTAGCTCCAATTCCAGAAATTTATTCCTAAAATTTTTGTTCCATAGCTTCCCATTTTTTTGTTTCAGAGTGAAATTTATCTTCCAACAGTTTCTGGGCCTCTTCAAGAACTGTGAGGATTGCATCATGCCGAGAATCGTTGGCTCTGATGCCAATTGTAGTGAATCCTTCAACACCACAAGAATAATTCATATTTTTTTAGAGTTTTTAGATATAATTGAGAAAGAGATAATTGAGGAAAATAGAGAATTTGGGGGAGAATTAGAGATAGAAGAGAGCCGAGAGAGAAGATAATTTAGGGAACTAATTTCTGCTTGTTTCATTCCCTTTGCCAAATGATATTTAAATCCTAAACAAATAACCAATGAGCTTATAATCACAATATAAAGCCCAACATGTAAATAAAAGTCCAACTATAAATAATAATCCAAATGGGCTAATCCCTTAATTGAAATAAAAATTAACTTCAACCCAACTCTAGAAATACTCTCCAACGGGTCCATGATAATTTATTACCATGTCACTTTAAAATTGTAGTGTATAATGTCTGATATTACCAAAAGAGAATTTGCTGAGCTTGCTCTTGATGGTAGTAACTACCTGACATGGGCGCTAGATGTTGAGATCCATCTAGCCTCAACTGAGTTAAGCGGGGCCATTGTTGATGATTCGGAATCAACTAACGCCCAGAAGGCGAAAGCATTGATTTTCCTTAGTCATTATCTTAATAAGGACCTGAAAAATAAATATCTCACTGAGAAAGACCCCAGAACATTGTGGAAGTCCCTGAAGGACCGTTTCCAACAACAAAACGATATACTCCTCCCTCAAGCTTAATACGATTGGTTGAACCCCCGTTTTCAGGACTTTAAGTCTGTGACGGAGTACAACTCAGCTCTACATCGTATTGTATCTCAGTTAAAGTTATGCAATCAAACAGTAACAGAGGACGAGTTGATCCAGAAGACTTTAACAACTTTCCACGCCAGCAACCTTGTACTCCAGCAGCAGTACAGGGCTAAGAACTACATTGTACACTCTGAGCTAATTTCTGTACTTCTAGTGGAAGAAAAGCACAACCAGCTCCTTATGCAAAATCATAACTCGAGACCGGTTGGCTCACAAGCAGTGCCTGAAGCACATGCTATAGCTCATGGCAGTACAAGTGGTCGCAAGCGTGGAAGGGGGAGAGGAATTAAACGAACTCGTAGCAAAGGTCGAGGTCGTAGTAAATCCGGTGGTCCAGGTACCTCAAATGACAATCAAGTTCATGCTCGTGGAAAGACTGCACCTAACACAAACCCCGCTTCTAAAAAATCTAGCACTCAAGACAAGGTTGAGCAGTCCTGCTACAAATGCGAATGCAAAGGCCATTGGTCTCGCACGTGTCGCACTCCCAAGCACTTGGTTGAGGCTTATCAAAAGCAGCAGAAGGACGACAATGGGAAGGCTCCTAAAGTCGAATCTCACCATGTCAGACTGCCTGAAGCAGACTTTGATCATGACAACGACAATCTTTTGGGCGTAGAACTCAAAGACTTTGGAGACAATGAGTGATTTGATTATTTTAGTACTTTATTTGTTTTTGGTTAAAACAATTTATATTTTGGATCCTATTTTTTGGATATTTTATTTTATGGATGATATTTATGTTTTAGCTTTGATGTGTTTACCTTAATGTTGTCCATTAATTTTTCCTTGGATATTATTATACTTATACATGGCCTGTAAATATATCAGCTATTAGAATTGAGTCATTTCCTCTGGCATGATGGATGCAAATAATGATTTATGTTTGGCAGATAGCGCCGCCACACATACAATCCTAAGAGATGTGAAGTATTTTCATAACTTTATAGAACGTAAGGGGAGTGTAACTACGATAGCTAATGATAATATTATGATAGTGGGCTCCGGAAGAGCTTCCATTGTTCTCCCCATGGGTACCTAACTCATAATTGATAATGCTTTATTGTTTCCACAATCTAAGCGTACCCTGCTCAGTTTTAAAGATATTAGATCTAATGGCTATCACATTGAAACTGAAACTGAGAATAATAACAAATACCTTTTGATGACTATTACTCGAGGTTGTCGTAAACAAGTTATAGAAAAACTTCCTTCCTTCTCTTCCGAATTGTACTATTCCTACATCCGGCTGTCCAATCTCCATCAAGCTATGAGTATGAAATTTCATGACCCGAACTCTTTTAAATTATGGCATCAACGGTTAGATCATCCAGGACAAACTATGATACGTAGGATTCTATCTAATTCCATTGCTCATAATATTTTGAATAATAGAATCCCTCATGTTGATGAATTTATATGTGATGCATGTTATAAGGGTAAATTAATTGTGCACCCGTTGCGCACCAATGTGGGACTAGAGTCTGGTTTTCCTTGAACGGATTCAGGGAGACATTTGTGGACCGATTCACCCAACATCAGGACCATTTCGGTATTTCATGGTCCTAAAAGATGCCTCCACTAGGTGGACATATGCATGTTTGTTGTCCACCCGCAATCAAGCTTTTGCGAAGCTCATTGCGAAAACTATCGAGCTTAGAGCTAGGTTCCCAGATTATCCAATTAAATCGATTCGCATGGATAATGCTGCTGAGTTTAGCTTAAAGGCCTTTACAAATTACTGTATGGCCCTGGGAATTAAAGTGGAGCATTCGGTCCCCTACGTCCACACCCAAAATAGTCTTGCTGAAGCGCTAATAAAATGTATCAAACTTATCGCTAGAACATTACTTATGAACTCTAAACTACCCATTTCATGCTGGGGGCATGCAGTCTTACATGCATCACACTTAATACAAATCCATCCAACTGCATATAATGATCATTCCCTCCTACAGCTAGTGCGTGGGAAAGAACCAAGCATTTCTCATCTGCGTATTTTTTAATGTGCGGTATATGTTCCGATAACATTACCAAAGCGGACCTCTATGGGTCCACAAAGGAAGCTAGGTATTTACGTTGGATTTGACTCTCCATCCATTGTGAAATACCTAGAACCTTTGTCCGGGGATCAATTAACGGTCCGGTTCGCTGACTGCACGTTCGATGAAGATCACTTCCCGGCATTAGGGGGAGATCCAAATTCAAAATTGAATGAATGCCGGGAGCTTACGTGGAACGTAAGTAATCTTCAGTATCTAGATTCACACACTAGTCAATCTGAACTAGAAGTTTAGAAGATCATTAACTTGCAAAATTTAGCAAACAATCTGCCAGATGCGTTCACTGACCATAGAGGTGAACTAAATCGCATATGCCTGCAGTAAATGCTCCCCAAAGGGTTGAGGTCCCAAGTAAATCAAGTATGCATGCCCCCACACGCCAAAAGTGTAAATGACCTACAAAAGATACAAGTACACCTAAAATAAAAGCTAGCAAAACTGGTCAGCCGAACGTAAAATCTCTAGAAGATATTCTTCTAGATAACTCAAAGTCTCTAGAAGAGATTTGTCTAGAAGACGAGCGTCCTAGTGATGAAGCACGAGCACAAAATATTCAATGCACTAGGACTGCAGAACGACAAGACCTAGATACACTGGGGAATGAGGAAGGTCTAGTTGACATAAACGTTGAAGTCTCTATGAATTTCATAGATACGAGAGAAACATACAATAGAAATATTACTGTCGTCGATGACACATTTGCAGCGACAATTGCTCTTTTCGTTATAAATAACGATCTAAATCTAGAATCCAAAACTATAGTTGAGTGCCGGAAGCGCTCCGATTGAGTAAAATGGAAAGAGGCAATTGAAGCAGAGCTCACATCGCTTAACAAAAGAAAAGTATTTGACTCTATCGTTCGTACACCCACGTTATCCCGGTAGGATATAAATGAGTTTTTGACGAAAACAAAATGGGAATAATACTTGTTGACAGGCGAACATAAATCAATGATGGGCGAACAAGAATTAAAGTTATAAGAAGGATTACAAGAAATCAATTCCAAATCAAATCAATAAAGAAAATCAAGCCGGGGTGCATAAACTAATCCAAGGAGTGTATAAAGTGACGAACAACTATACCGACGAACAAGATATTGGCGAACAGGTTTAAAGACCAAATATGAACCCACCACCAAGTCAATAATGACGAACAACATTGGTAAAAATATTACAGTTATCAGCCTAAGAGGTGTATGCTGACGAACAAAGGACCAAGATCCCAAAGCCAATCTGTGCAAGACACAAAGGCGAACAACTTCTGAGCCATACACCCAAACGGCGAACAACTTCTATGAAAGAACCATCCTGGATCGATTTAAACTGACATGGACGAACAACAATGAAGTCCGAGATAAGACCAAAGAAGACTTTGTAACTAAGATTTAGCTTAGATAAGGTCAAACTAGAGTCAAAGGACACATGTCAAGCATGCAGGCTAGGGAGACCAAGAGTCAGGAACACATCATGCTTGCTAGTCTCTATAAATAGTTGTTCTCCAGCTTAAGAAATACAAGTTCAAATTCATAAACACTCCAAAAACACACACTAACACACCTAAATGTACACACATACAAAATTATTATGATTTCGACTTTCACGTTTACAAGTTCATAACCCGAACCCTCGATTTACCATTTACGGTGGTAACCAATCACACGTAATTGATTGATGATCTTTAAACCGAACTTAAACAGTCACTAATCCACCCGATAAAAATTGATCACCAACAATTTTGGCGCTAGAAGAAGGGTTCGAACCTCCGGTTAGTGTGATTACTCAAGAACTTCAAGTTGAAAACTTGAAGATTCAAAGAAAACCTCAAGAAATATTTGAAGATACAAGCAAGGGTGTTCTTGGTGTTCTTCAATATTAAAATTAAAGAAACAATTTATATTGAAATGCCTCAATCTAATGAAACAAAAGGATCCCGTTTGTCGAGGAGAGTCTCTCCAACACGAGCCTCGTCGGCCGACCACCGGGACCGTAACCCCAGACATGCGAATAGGTCCCAGCATACAGCCATAATCCACAATCTTCCACCAGAGATGGAGGCCCTGGCGAACAACCCTAATGAACTATCTAAAACCATTGCTGCTCTCCAAGCTCTCCAGAGACAGCAAGAACATAACATGCCTTCACAGGCAAGACCAAAGGATAGACCCCTGGAAGTTGTTAGGGCCAGATCGTCTAGGGGCGAACAACGTGGGGTGAACAGCGCCCAGGTCAGACGGGACAAGGGTAAAGCCCCGATGGTCGAACCAAGGGAAGGTCAAGCGGAGTCTGCTCGCGGACGAACAGCAGTGTCAAGTCACGGAACAAACCCGTTCCAGCGCTCAAGACAGACTTGGCCAACCTCAATACCAGGAGAAAGTTGCTCGCCAGGAAGAGGGACATGGGCGAGCAACATTTGAACAGCCTCGCCCTTCGGTCCATGAAAGACTTTCCCAGTCTGCCTTTAGATGTTTGGGACCTAATGCGGTGAGCAACCCAAAAAAGCAGCTCCAGGAGTTGCCCACTCCAAGCGAGGGATTGCGACGAGCAGAAAGGTTTGTACCTTTGTTCGCCGAACAGCCTCCAAGTCAGGGGGCATCTCTGGATGAGTTATCAAGCTTGAGGAGGGCAATAGAAAGCATGCAGGGACAGTTGGACCAGCAAAGAGGTATAGGGACGACCAGCTTGCCATCTTCACCATTATCAACCTACATTCTGAAAGCCCCGATTCAGAAGAAAGTTCAATTCCCGGCGAGCATACAATATGACGGCCTTGCTGATCCCCGAGTTCATCTAATAAAATACTCAGATTATATGGTCTCGGTGGGAGCCAGCGATGCCACTCAATGCCGAAACTTCCCGTTAACCTTGGGGGACCGGGTGCACAAATGGTTCTCAGCATTGCCACCAGCATCCATCCATTCATTTACTCAGCTGAGTCGGGAGTTTCTATCTCATTTCTCAACGGCGGGATCGTACTTGTCCCAGAAACACCAGTTGTCAGACCTAAAACAAAATGATGATGAATCAGATCGAGCATTCATGGAAAGGTTCGATAAGGTGTTGTTGGAGGGTGAGCCCGTCAGCGAGGACACAAAAATTGTTGCTATTATGGCAGGACTGAAGAAAGGGTCAAAGCTATGGAAAGAGGTACATCTGAAGTGCCCAAGAAGCTACGCCGAGTTTAGAAATCAGGCCGACATATTCGTTTCTATGCATGAGGCCCTGCAGTCAAACTTGGGAGAGAACAAAGCCGACCCCAAGGAGAACAACAAGAAACCTGGCGCAACAAGCTATCGAGTCCCTAAAAACATGAAGGCGTTCACTGAAGGGACATAACTCAAAGAGAAATTGAACCAAGTGCTAACAGTGCCAGTCGATACTGTTTATGAGAATGTGAAGGATAAGGAGTTGCTTTCCCCTCCCCGAAAAATTCGCCAAGATACTGGCAAACTCAACCCTAACAAGTATTGTGCCTACCATCAAAGCGTGGGGCACTTTACGAGTGAATGTAGAGATTTGCTCAAACAACTCTGGCGTTTCTACGAAGACGGAAAGCTCTCCGACTTTGTCAAAAGACAACCCGGAAAAAGAGTCCGGGAGAACAACTCTGAGGACGAAGATGATCAACCCCAGAAGAACAATAAGCCGGCACGACCAGTTCCTGCCATTCCTACTCGTCCATTGGAAGATTTGTATATGATGGAACCTGCAGGTCCCGCAGGAGGATGTTCTGATGGACGGCCACCAATCTCCAACCGAAAGAGAAAGGCTGAATTACGAGCAATCGATCAAGTCCAAGAAATGGGGGTCAAGCCAACTATCATGCAAACGGCGGAGTTGACTTTCACTGAAAAAGATCTTGAAGGAGTTTTGACTCCACATAACGATTCGCTCGTAATCTGCGCAAAGATTATGGGGACTCGAGTCCATAGATTGTTGGTAGACACTGGAGCCTATACCAACATCTTGTTCAAAAGTACACTCGATAAACTTGGGGACTTTTCAGCCCACATCCGGGACTCAAACCATAGAATCCTAGGCTTCGGAAATGCAGTAACAGTCCCGTTGGGAGAGATTGATTTGCTTGTACAACTTGTAACGATCGAGGAACCCGAAAAGAATATTACAAGAATGGTAGATTTCTTGGTCGTAGACCAGGAATCGACCTATAATGGGTTCCTTGGTCGACCTTTTTTGAATGAATTTAAAACTGCCTGTTCAACTTATCATTATTGCTTGAAGTTTCCAACAGCAAGTGGAGCAGGCACAGTTAAAGGAGATCAAAGAAAGGCTCGGGAATGCCTCTTACAACTGCAAGCGAAACATGCGCAAGTATCCATGATGGAAGCCACCACCAGCTATCCAGTTGATGAACCATCAATATTGGGGAACATGATGGACATAGAAGATGACCACATGGATACGGACGAACAACATCCGGACGAGCAAGTGCTGGACGAACAACTCATCACCACCCAGAGAGAAATTCCACCTGGCGAACAACACAGGGATGGTGGCGAGCAACGTCCAGCAAGTGACTTGGAGGGCCAGATTTTGACTAACAACAATGGGTCGGAACCAACAGACGATCTAGAACCCCGCCTAGGAGCAGAGCCCATGAACATCGAAAATGATTTCAATCCAAAGGGACCAGTACTTGACCCTTGTTGGAAAGGACAAAAACGACGAGCAACTCCAGTTGAAGAACTGGAAGCGTTCAAAGTTAATCCTGAAAACGAGGATCTTGAATTATACATAGGATCTGAGCTCCTTGAGCCTTATAGATCCCGAATGAAAGAATTCCTCTGTAAAAATCTAGATGTCTTTGCTTGGTCTCATGCAGACATGGTGGGAATAGATCTGAAACATGCTTGCCACAAACTAAACATCAACCAAGCAAAGAGGCCCGTCCATAAAAAACGATGAAAATACAGCCCAGACAAGTATCAGGCCTTAAATGAAGAAGTAAAGAAGTTGTTAGATAATGACCTAATCCGACAAGCTCTCTGTCCACAATGGGTAGCAAACCCAGTCCTTGTAAGGAAGCCAAATGGGTCCTGGAGGCTATGCATAGATTTTACAGATCTGAATGCAGCATGCCCGAAGGACAACTTTTCTCTTCCTCACATTGACCAATTGGTGGACAGCACTGCAGGTCATGAAATGCTAACATTCATGGATGCCTTTGCCGGGTACCATCAAATTCCGATGCATCCAGATGATCAAGAAAACACAGCATTTTATACAAACAAAAACTTGTTGTGTTGGAAAGGAATGCCCTTTGGCCTCATCAACGCCGGAGCAACTTATCAAAGGCTGGTGAACAAAATGTTCGACCAGCAAATTGGAGATACAGTAGAAGTCTACGTTGATGACATTGTAGTCAAAAGTCCCCGTAAAGAAGACCATCTCCAACACTTGACCCAAGTGTTCGAAATTCTTCGACACTACAACATGAAGCTGAATCCAAAGAAGAGCAGCTTTGGAGTTCATTCAGGCAAATTCTTGGGTCATCTTGTTAGTCGACGGGGAATTGAGGCTAATCCAACAAAAGTTAAAGCCATAGTGGATATGCAACCACCACGTTCAATAAAAGAAGTGCAAAGACTCACGAGATGTCTAGCAGCATTGAATCGGTTCATATCCAGATCGGGGGACAAATGTCGTCCGTTCTTTGAAGCCATCAAGAAAGGACAGTTCACATGGACTAACAACTGTCAAAAGGCGTTCGACCAACTCAAAGACTACCTGGAAGATGTAAAAATTCTATCAAAACCCGTCCCAGGAGAAAAACTATATTTATACTTGGCGGCATCAGAAGTGGCCATCAGCTCCGTTCTGGTGCGGGAAGACGGCAAATTCCATCAACCTATCTACTACGTCAGCAAAGCTTTGCATGAGGTGGAGATCAAATACTCCCCAACCGAGAAGCTGACATACGCGCTAGTCATGAGTGTGAGAAAGTTACGACCATACTTTTTTGATCATCAAGTTGAAGTGCTAACAACTTTCCCACTCAGACAAATTCTCCATCACCCCGACACAGCTGGTCGTCTATTAAAATGGTCGCTGGAGATTAGCCAATTCGGGGTGACCTATGCTCCTCGAACAACGATCAAAGGGCAAGCGTTAGCCGACTTTATAGTCGAACTGACCTTCCCACCAGATCCGACGAGAGGACTTGATCACCCCTGGCATCTTTATGTTGACGGATCTTCGACTAACATAGCCTCGGGGGCAGGAGTGTTTCTAATCAGTCCAGGCAGACAAGTATTCACTTCAGCAATCAGATTTGGCTTTATGGCAACCAACAACGAAGCCGAGTATGAAGCCCTCATTGCTGGTCTCCATCTATCCCTGGCAGTAGGTGTCGGACGGTTGCAAATATTCGGCGATTCACAATTGATTGTGAACCAGGTCCGAGGTGAATATGAGGCGAAGGACGGCCATATGATCGAATATCAACGGATTGTTGCTCACCTGATGTCCTTGTTAGACCAAGTATTCATTGAACAAATCCCAAGGACGAGCAACACTCAAGCAGATGCGTTGGCCCGACTGGCAACAAGCGAAGGGCCTGCAGAGTTGGCGGACATTATAATTACAAAGATGAATGACCCATCAACAACGAGTTATAATGTCAACCAACTTGACGATCAAACCAGTGAAGAAGAAGACTGGAGAACAAGTATAGTCAAATACTTGAAAAGTGGAGAAAAACCAAACAACTCTTTTGAAGCTGCCAAGCTAATTAAGCAAGCCGCCAGATATACTCTGGTAGGCGAGCAACTTTACAAAAGAGGAATATCACTTCCACTTCTCAAATGTTTGCCTAGGGGGCAAGGACGAGCAATACTCGAGGAAATACATGCCGGAGTATGTGGAAATCACACTGGGGGGCAAGCCTTGGTGTACAAAACCATCAGACAAGGCTATTATTGGCCAACTTTACGTCAAGATGCAATCAAGAAAGCGAAGACTTGCCATCAATGTCAAATTTTTGCCCCAAACATCCATACCCCAGCCCAACAGCTCGTATCAGTTTATAGCCCGTGGCCTTTTGCTAGATGGGGGATGGACATTATTGGTCCTTTCCCAGTGGGAGTTGGAGGAGTTCGATTTGCCGTTGTGGCGGTCGACTATTATACAAAATGGGCAGAAGCAGAAGCCATGGTAAAAATCACTCAGCAGAAAATGATCAACTTCATCTGGAAGAACATTGTCTGTCGTTTTGGAGTTCCACAAACCATCGTGACAGACAATGGTCCGCAGTTTGATGGAAAAGAGTTGAGGGATTTCTGTACAAAGTGGGGGATCAAAAAACATTACTCTACGCCCTACCATCCCCAGTCGAATGGACAAGTTGAGGCTGTAAACAAGATTATCAAGCATACATTGAAAGTACGACTGGCGGAGAGCAAAAGTAGTTGGTCTGAAGAGCTCCCGAAAGTCTTATGGGCATACAGAGTTTCTCTCAGGTCAAGCACCGGAGAAACACCTTTTGCAATGGCTTTCGGGACAGAGGCTGTAATACCAATCGAGTTAAAGACCAAGACATATCGGACGACCAACTTTGATGAGCAGGCGAACAACTCTGCTCTAGCTACTGAAATGGATTTGCTCGAAGAAAAAAGATTAAATGCCGAGTTAAAAAATGCTACATATAAGCAGCGGGCAGAACGCTATTATAATTCCCATATTAAAATCAGGAAATTCAGAGTTGGAGATATGGTTCTAAGAAAGTTGCTCGCCCAACCTCCAGGTGTATTGGGACCAACTTGGGAGGGCCCGTATCGTATAACGGAAAAATTCGTTAACGGTGTATACGATATCGAAGATATGGAAGGCAAGTCGGCCCAATACTCCTGGAATGCTATACATCTGAAGAAGTACTATCAATAAGACGAACAAGCTCCTAATTGGGCGAGCAAATGTCTTGGGGGGCCAGTGAATCAAGTAAGGCAAACAAAAAACTTGCTTAAATTTTTGAAAATTTTGCTAAGTATAGAATTCAAAGTTGTTCGGCACGTTGTATAGTTTAGTGTTGTTTCATCTTTTAATTTTAGATAAAGTTGTTGGTCCCAAAATGAGTAAACAGGTGTATGGGGGGGGGGGGGAATACACCTGTGGTTACAAATTAAAACTTCTTTAAAACTTATCAGGTTACTTAAGACAGTAGCTCGTCAGTGGACTTGAGGTCTGCTGAGAGTTACTTTGTGAAAGCTTACTGAGATAATACCTCCACTGAAAGCACAAGACTTTCAGTTGAACTACTATCTAATTAGCTTTCAGATGCGGATTAGTGAGCCCTTAGAAAACTCGTTTTACTTTGATAAACTTCGAGATTAACACACACTTAGGAAATAGCAGAATGTAAGAACACAAGGTATAAAGTGGTTCAGAGATGAATCTCCTACGTCCACTGTCCTGATCAAACAGGAGAATTCCTTTCACTTGGAATTCCTTGTGTTATAGTGCCAAGGTGCACTGATCAACTAATCCTCTCTTAGGATGATTGATCACTAGGAAATTCCAGGTCCTAGTTCCCAAAACAAACCAGCTTTCAGACTGATACAACAATCAGCTTACTAACACCACTTAACACTAGCTCTCAACCTAAACACTGAGTAGGGTTTTGAGTAGGGTTTTGGTTCCAACTATTTTTGAGATAATCCTTACAAGTTTAGCTCAAGGCTTAGGATTGAATTATCTCTTTCTAAGATTTAGATATAGCTTTTAAGCTTGGTTACAGAAGGTTTGTTAGGCTCTCTACAAATGTGAAACACTTGGGAAACAAAGGTAATTTCGAGTGCTTCTTAGTTGTTATGAATGTAGAGATAGCTTTGATTTTGTGAGTTTCCCGTGCTTGGAAATGTGCACGTCCTTCTGTATTTATAGGCTTCCTTGAAAATCTTCCCGTTGGATTTGAATCTTCTCAAGTAAGTCTTCTTGTATCTGATTGGGTCAAACGGCTCTATTTGAAGCTTTAAGTCTTGTCAAGAAACGGCTGGAAGACCATGCCTGTTCACCAACTTTCTGTAGATTGCTAGAGAAGGACTTTTGGTACTTGTCAGGCTGGGGCAGGTCGGCTGTCAGTAAGTACACTGACGTGTCATCTTCTCATTGGACCTTAGTTCTGCATGCCCAGATTCTTGTCTTGCTTTAAGGTGGAACTCCTCTGAGAGAACCTTCTTATTCCTTCATTTATTGTAAGCTTCACTGAAATTCATTTTGCCTTGTTCCAACCAGATTAACTAACAGCTTTTAATGTGTTTTAGCATTGTTAGTTACCATCAGTGGACTTTGGTCCTCTCCTGACAGTTTTAGTCTTAGTGAGAATGTACTTAGAAAACATTCAAGACTTAGACTTATTTCTCAGATCACTTAGTCTTCAGCGGACTTCACTTCAGCGGACTTCATCTTCAGCGGACTTCAATCTTAAATACACTTATGAAATTATTAACTGCACTCCAGTTCTTAACACTTTGAACTGTTTGTCTAAGTACTAACTCTACTGAATAATTTACTTACAAAATAACTTAGGAGGAACATGTTGGCATCTAATCAAAACATAAGTCTTATACATTTTCCCAACAATTCCCCCTTTTTGATTATGCCGGAACCTATCCTAATACATATCTTCTTTCATATGAGGTTCTTCAGATGACATTCAAAGTTCACAGATTTCGTAAGTAAAAACATTCAAGTGCATAAGCCTAATTGATAATGAGATATTATCTTGGGCAAAACATCAGTAGAGTTCATTTCATTGAAAAATGATGAAGTACATATTACATGAAGTCAACTCTAAAAAGTTTCAAACTTAAACACACCTGGGACTTATAAACAAATGCCCAGCAAAAGATACAACATTCTCAGATAGACTCTAAAATAGGTTCAAGTCCATATTGCTTGAAAACTCTAATCTTCAGCTCATTCTTCCTCTCCATTATCTCCTTCGAATGTCCTCTGAGTCCAAGATGCTCGCATAAGGATGTCCACTCTTCAGTGATCCTTTCTCTATCAACAGCACCTGTTGCATCTTGAGGAGGCCAGTAGGTGATTGGCTCAGGGGCCTTTAGAGCTTGATCAGGGAAGGCATCATTCCAAGCATCACTGATCTCGGGATAGAGTTTGGGATATGCATCAAACAACCATGAGTTGAAGACTTCTTGTGCATTGTCTCTTCCTAACTCTCCACTGACATAAAAGGAATAAACGAAATCCCTTTTAGCAGTCTCCCAAGCATCATTGAGCTTCTTAGGGACCCAGGCATCATGGTGAGGGAATCTGTTCTGAGATGGTGTGATCTTGTCTTTCTTCAGTTTGGCAGCCCACTTTAGATAACCACTCCTGAACTTCTTAGAAGTAGTTTTATCAAATGTGGCTAACCTCTCCTTTCTTTTTCTCTCTGCTAGCTCTGCAATGGTCTCCATCTTACCAACCACCTTATCTCTCCTCTCCTGCTGCTGGGCTGTTAGCTTCCTTGCTCTTTCATTCATACCTTCAGCCTCTTTAATTAGCTCAGCGAGCTCTGTGACTTTTGTGGGTGCAGACTTGGGAGGTTCAGAAGATAAGGGTTCAGGATTGAGAATAGGAAGTACCTGAACTTCATCAGTAGAGGTTGTGGACTTAGCTGCCAACCTCCCTGAGGTTCTTGTCTTTTTGGCAACCTCTGCTGAGATGTCTTAAGATGTCTTCCTCTTTGCAGTTTCCCCCTTCTTCGCAGCTCTCTCTTCCTTCTCCTTTAAATGCTCCTCTTTGAACTTTGAAAGGTCAGCTGAGGAGGTCTCCTTGCCTTTCTTGGATCCTGCTAACTGCTGAGCTTCAGCTTCAACTCTCTTCAAGGTGCTCTTCACCTGTTGGCCTTTTTCGAAGTCAGGGGTTTCAAGGATAATGTTCATTTTATTCTTGGGATCAGCCTTCATGTCCTTCGCACTTATCCTCTTTTCCCCCTTTCCGGCATTAATCATACATTCAGCTACTGTGATGTTGAGCTTCAGTTGATCATGGGCCAATGCCTTCAGCTCAGTTGAGCAGTGATCCACCTCATCTTCAAGTCTTTCCAAGGTAGCTCCAGCTGTCTGCCCAAATTGAACAAACTGCGCAAGCTTTTCATTGATCAGCACATCAGTCTTCTCTTGTGTTGGGAAGTCTTCAGCTGCCTTTTTCAGTACCTCTCCCAGTTTGGCTCCTAGCTCAGCATGCTTGGCCTCGAATTCTGACATCTTCGAGTTCCATAATCCTTCAACCTTTCCAAGTAGGTCTTCTGAGAAGGCCTCCACTGATGACTTCATGTTGATGGATAAGTTCTCTACTGAGTCTTTGAGGAATTTGATTTTGGCCTCTTCTTCAGTCTCTTCAAGCTTCTTCAGGGCTTCAATGACTAACACACTTTGTCCCTCAACTACATCAATCACCATCTGCTGAGAGTCTTCAACTTTAAGTGTGAGATTCTGAAGTGATGTAGTTGTGGACTCCATGAGTTCATCAATGTGGTCTGAGAGAATAACCATCTCATCCACCTCCTCCTGTACAATCTCCTGGACCTCTCTGAGCTGAGATTGAAGAGATGGAAGGCTGTCTTCTTTGATAGAGTGAACAGCATCACTCAGTGGAGTTAGGTTGACCACAGCTGGGGGAGTTTCAAAGGTTTGAGTACCTGTATTGCAAACAGTGTTAGTTCTAACTCCCTCAACCTCACAACCTAGATCTCCTGATGCCTCTATCTCCATGGGGGCTCCCTCCTCCTCACTCTTCTTACTTTCTTCCTCACTTTTCTTTTCAACTGCTATTTTTCCAGCCAATTCACCCTTTACAGGGATGATTGCTCTAATCTCTCCACTCCTCACAGTAGTGATTTCCACCTCCTTTTCTTTTTCACTCTCTTTTTCAACTTCTCCAACTCCAGACACCTCAGTTGACTCTAAAGCCACCACTGAGGGCTGTTGTGGGAGAGCTTCAGTAGACACCTCTACTGAGCCCTCCTGTGGCAAATTTTGAGCCTCAGTATCCCTTGCCATGGATACATCATTGGCTGCTTCATCTCCACCTTGCTTAGGTGAAGCACCTCCTTCAATTTCAGACTCAATTGTCTTCTCCTCTGCACTTCTCTCCTTCTCAGCTGTGGATTCAGCTGGCTTTCCTCCATCAACAGCCTTCTCTCCCTCAGTAGCCTTTTCTACATCCTTCTTAGCCTCTGCAATCTTCTCCAAGACCAGGCTTTCAAAAATCTTCTCATCACAGAGAAGTCTGGTCTTGTGCATCCCAGCGAATTGCAGCACCTCAGCTTCCTCCTTCTTCCACTCTTCTGCATTGCTGCCTCTTACAGCTAGGAGAATTTCACCAAGTCTTCTATCCTTGAGTTGGACAATGAGTCTAAGTCTCAAGAACAGGGCTTTGAGTGTGGGGAATTGATCAAGGTCAGGGTATTTAGACTCTAAAGAGTAAGCTACCTCATCCTTGAGAGTATCAAGAAAAGAGTACTCTTCTTCATCGTCTGAAGGAAGGGAAGGAGTAGGGGATCTATTTTCGGTTGGCTCTTCTGGGATAGACTCCAGTTGAGTTGAAAGAAATTCAGGAGGGTTTTGTTCAGATGAGGTTTGAGGTTGAGTTTCAGGTGAGGTTGGGTTTTGGTCAGTGGGGGTTGATGATGTGGGTTCAGATGGGGTTGAGGGAATGGGTTCAGTAGGGTTTGATGGGGTGGTTTCAGTAGGGTTGGAAATGGGTTCAGTGGGGGTTGTTTGGGATTCACTTACTGGCTTTTGAGAGCCATCAGTGGGGGTTTTGGTTATTTTAGAGATACGTTTGGTTCTGGCAGGAGTGCGAGGTTTTGTTGTTTTGAGTTTGATGGGGGTAGGTGCCGGGACATCTGAGTCAGACTCAGTTGAGATGATGTTGGGAGATGAGTTAGGGTTACCTGATGAAGATTCATCAATAGAGTTGGTGACTCTGACTTTCTTTGAGGCACTCTCCTGCTCTGCCTCAGAGGACCTCCTGCTTTCCTTCTTAGAGGCTTTCACTGCCTCAGCCTCCTTGTGCTGGGCCATTTTGTCACTTAATTTGACCAACCTCCTCTTGAGTTTGGTCTTCTTCCCTTCAGTAGGGTTGGCCTCATCTTCCTCAACTGCCTCTGGGCTCTCCTCAGCAGGCTTGAGCATTCTTGTTTTCAGCGTTTTTCCAGACTTGAATAAGGTCTTCAAGTTACTCCACTTCCTCTCCTTTAACCAGTCTACTCCCACATCCACATTCTCAATTAAGTAAGAGATTTTAGTGGCAAAATTCAGCTTACTTGCCAACTGGGGAGTTTTGTCAGCCTGGAATTTTGAGTGTTCCCTGTTCAAGGTTCTAAAAAAGAACTGCTGCCAATTGTATGGCTTCTCCTTGCTCTCAATAATTGCCTTCATCAACCTGAGCTTCGGCTTGCTCACTTGTTCAGTACTTCCTTGGTTTCCCAAGATACATTTACCAACAATCTCGCAGAGGACATTGTATGCTGGTAATAGTAGGCTTCTGTTCATCGTGGGACTGTATTTCATCTTCTTCTCCATGATGGTGTAGACCCATTCCTCCTCCTTATCCAAGATACAAGTATCTGGATTTGGGCCTTCAGATGGGAGTTCAAACAACTCCTTCAGATCATCTCCGCTAATCCTAATCTCCTTTCTTATCTTCTGGTGCTCAACAACCTCCATATCGTCTCTCATCACCTTCTTCTTTCTTTGTACAAATAGACACGATTTTATTCTCGAGTCTGAGTTGGAGATGTTGTAGAAAAATTCAAGAACTTGCCTATCATAACAGTACTCTGGATGTACTGATAGAAATTTTTCTAAGCCAGCGGCTTTGATCATTTCCAAAGCCTCCTTAATGTGAGAGAACTCTGGTTTTGATTCAATTTCTGGGTTGTTGAAAAGGATTATTGGTTCATACCAGAAATTTTCTTTGTTGTTTAGAAACCCTAGGTTAATTTTGGTCATGGTTGTAAGTGGGATTTGAGAAAATTTGCAGAAAAAGGTTGAAGAGATAGTAAGTGTTTGCTTGGAAGTGTATTCGAAAAGGTTTACAAGCGGACGTTTGGGGTTTTTATATGAGTGAAGAACGGTGAGATTAAACAAAGAAATCAACGTCTGAGATTGATCGGGTTTGAGATTGTGGGTAGTTGCAAGGTTTAGTGGGGAGTTTTTAAGAAATCTTGACGGTTAGAAAAGAACCGCCTAAATGAATGGTATGGATTGAGAGGGTTGGTAGTCGGAAGGTCATATCATCCGGCTTTTAGGGTGCGTGAGATAGGTAATTGAGAAAGCATGTCTGACTTGTACCACGCGCATTAAATGCTTGCCATGCCAAAATCTCTTCGGAACAGTGGAAAAAGATTTAATTTCCCAGAAAGCACTCATTAGTAAGTTTTTGAAACCAAATAAGTATATATAAAACTAAGAGGCTTTAGATTTGAAAATAACATAAGTATAGACTTTGACCTCCACTGAGGTTTGACCTCGTCTGATATTTAGACCTCTTCTGAGATGAGGAGCTTCTTCTGAGAAGGATCCTCTTCTGAATACGAACCTCCACTGTCTTGAAGGTAACCCTTCTGAGATTAAATCCTTTCTTTACTCTCCTGGATCTAGGAGTCCAAGCTCCACTGACAACTCTTGGAACCTTGCTTCAGCCAAAGGTTTTGTGAAGATATCTGCCTTCTGCTTGTCAGTGTGGATTTTGAGCATTTTGATGTCCTTCTTTTCCACATGATCTCTGATGAAATGATGCCTTATATCCACATGTTTGCATCTTGTGTGGAGAACTGGATTTTCTGAAATAGCAATTGCACTATTGTTGTCACAGAAAATAGGGACTTCATTGGCAAAGATGTTGTAATCTCTCAGTTGTTGTCTTAGCCAAAGAATTTGAGCACAACAACTTCCAGCTGCCATATACTCAGCTTCAGTAGTGCTTGTGGCTACTGAATTTTGTTTCTTGGAGAACCAAGAAATCAGCTTACTTCCCAAGAATTGACAAGTGCCTGAGGTTGATTTTCTGTCAATTCTACATCCTCCATAATCAGCATCTGAGTATCCTGAGAGTTCCAGATTGTCATCTGAGGGATACCACAATCCCATATTCACAGTACCCTTAAGATATTTGAGAATCCTCTTAGCAGCTTCCAGATGACTTTTCTTGGGGTTGGCTTGATATCTTGCACAAATCCCAACTGCAAAAGTGATATTAGGCCTGCTTGCTGTGAGATACAGTAGAGATCCAATGATGGCTCTGTAGTGAGTCTGGTCTACTGATTCTCCATCCTCATCTGGTTCCATCTTGGTGTTGGTGTTGAGTGGAACTCTTGCAATCTTGCTGGTCTGGCATCCAAACTTGTTGATCAGCTCCCTTGTGTATTTGGCTTGATTGATGAAGATTCCTTCAGGGGACTGCTTAACTTGAAGTCCTAAGAAGAAATTCATTTCTCCCATCATAGACATCTCAAATTTTCCCTTCATCAGTTGAGAAAACTTCTCACAGAGGACCTGGTTAGGACAACCAAAGATGATATCATCCACATAAATTTGAACCAGCAATGTGTCCTCTCCTTTTGTGATTCTGAAAAGTGTTCTATCAACTCTCCCTTTGATAAAACCATGATCCAAAAGGAATTGTGACAAAGTATCATACCAAGCTCTTGGAGCCTGTTTCAGTCCATATAGAGCTTTTCTCAGTCTATATACTTTGTGACTTTCTTCAAAACCTGGGGGTTGCTCCACATAGACTTCTTCATTGAGTACTCCATTTAAGAAGGCACTTTTAATATCCATCTGGTACACCTTGAATTTCTTGTGAGCAGCATAGGCAAGAAATAACCTTATTGCCTCCAATCTGGCTACTGGAGCAAATGTTTCATCATAGTCAAATCCTTCAACTTGTGAATAGCCCTTTGCAACTAGCCTGACTTTGTTTCTGATTATGATATCATTCTCATCCTTCTTGTTCTTGAATACCCACTTAGTTCCTATCACATTGTAGTGATATGGTCTGTCCACCAACTCCCATACTTGATTCCTTGTGAACTGGTTGAGCTCTTCTTGCATGGCAATAATCCAGTTGGAATCTTGAAGTGCTTCTGCTATGGAACTTGGTTCCTGGTTTGATAAGAAACAACAAAACAAAGCACTTTCACCATGAAAACTTCTAGTTTTGACTCCTGAGGAAGGATCACCTAGGATTTGCTCAACAGGGTGATCTGAGAGCCAAGTCCTCCTAGGCTGATGCCCTTCAGTAGAGTTTAACTCTTCTGAAGTTGAGTCACTAGATATTGGAATGAAATCGAATTCAGGAAATAAGACAGAGGGTTGAAGTCCTGAGTCATCATTCAAGGTATTTTCATTCTCAATGGTAATTTCATTGGTTCCCCCTTGAATGATGGGTTCAGTGAATGTCTCGGCTGTGACCACATCTTCATTGACATTTGTTACCTCTTGAACTGGGATAGTGTTCATCAGTTCAGTTACATCTTCAGGAGAGCTCTCAGGTGAGCTTTGAGGAGTGGTCTGATTTTGAGTGTCCTCTTTGAATTGTTGATCATTGAGGTTGTCCCAGGTTGGGATGAATGAATCAACACAATTCTCAGGATATCCTTTTGATTTGATACTCAGTCTGGTTAGTCTTTTGCTAATCACATCCTCATTCTCCTTACTTCTGGACTCAAAGGTAGATTCATCAAACACCACATGAGGTGTTTCTTCCACAACAAGAGTTCTACAGTTGTAAACTCTGAAAGCTCTACTGATTTGGGAATATCCTAAGAAAATTCCTTCATCAACTTTGCTATCAAAAGCTTTCAGTTGTGTTTTCCCATTGTTGTGAATTAAACACTTGCATCCAAAAATATGAAAGTAAGATACCTGTGGCTTTCTGTTATTCCATAATTCATATGGAGTTTTTCCTTGATGTTTGGTTACCATGGATCTGTTTTGAGTGTGGTAGGCAGTATTAATAGCTTCAGCCCATAATCTTTTAGGAACCTGAGCTTTAGCTAACATTGTCCTTGCTGCCTCCTTGAGAGTCTTATTTCTTCTTTCAGCTACTCCATTTTGTTGTGGAGTTCTTGCAGCTGATGTCTCATGTGAAATACCTAATTCTTTGCAGTAATCAGATATAATAGAATTTATGAATTCAGTGCCCTTATCTGATCTTATCTTTACAATGTTCAGGCTCTTCTCATTGCTAACTTTCTTCAGGAGCTCTGTCAGTCTCAATTGAGTCTCATTTTTGCTTGCAAGGAATATCACCCATGTGTACCTGGAGAAGTCATCTACAACAACAAGTGTATATTTTCTCTCATTGATACTTACAGGGGTTACTGGACCAAAAAGATCCATATGTAACAGTTGAAGTACTCTGTCAGTAGAGGTTGCTACTTTGCTTTTGAAAGATGCCTTTACTTGCTTTCCCTCCTGACAGGCTTTACAGATATGTTCTTTGTTGTATACTTCATTTGGCATTCCTTCTACCAGTCCATGTCTTGCTATCCTGTTCATCATCTTGAAGTTCAGATGACTTAGCCTTTTGTGCCATAACCAATTAGTGTCAGTTGAGCTCTTAGCTATAAGACATGCATTTGGTGTGCAAGACTTCCAATCTGCAAGATAGACATTTCCCTTTCTTGACCCAGTTAGTAATACTTGTTGTGAAGATACATTCTTAACAAAACACAGGTTACATGAAAATTCAACACTGTATCCTTTATCACAAAATTGACTTATGGACAGAAGATTATGCTTAAGTCCCCTGACAAAGGATACATTGCTTACCCTTACTGAGCCAATGATTAAAGTACCATAACCTTTAGTGGCTCCTTGTGAGTTGTCACCAAAGGTGACTTGTGGACCTTCTTTCTCAACAAATTCTGTCAGGAGATCTTTGTTGCCAGTCATGTGCCTAGAGCATCCACTGTCCAAGTACCAGACTGATGATTTTAGAGTTTCTCCTTTGTTGAGGTCCACTGAGCCCTGCAATCACAGATCAAGCTTTAGGTACCCATTTGGTGTTGGGTCCTACAAGGTTAGTTGTACCTTTCGGAATCCAAATTTGCCTCACAGTTCTAATTATTTTAGATTGGCTAATTTGTCTTCCATAAACATCTACATAGATTGTTATCTCCCTGGGTACCTTGGGAGTAAACTTTCTATGGGTGTCAGCCTTTGAAGGAACAGGAACCTTCTTCACATTCTTTCTCTTTGGCTTGGGTGCACCTGGTCTTGGTTTTTGTTGATAAAGGTATGAAGGACATTTTCCTTTAGGCACAAAAGGACTAGGTCTTCCATATGAGTCATTCCTTGAGGACTGCTCATGCCTGGGTGTTCTCAGCTGAGGTTGCTTCATCTGTGAAGACCTCGGCTGATAGTACCTCTGCTGAGATCTAGTTTGATAAGTCACCTGAGCCTTTCCATTTGGTTTTGGCTTAGATTGACTTTTCTTTTGAATGATCTCAGCTGGTCTTTTTCCTTTATCCACAGTCTGTGGTTGAAATGTCACAGACTTGACAAAAACTCTCTTTGTGCCACTTGAAGAAGCAACACTCAGAGGACCTTCTGAAGGTTTTGGAATAAAGCCTATCCCACACTTGTTATTAGGATTGGTTTAAAATTTTGGATCTCCTCTATGGCAAGAGAGGGTTTGTTTAGAGCATCAATCCTTTTTAACAAGGTCTCTTCAGATTTTTGTAAGACATCAATTTCAGGAGAGAATCCTTTATTTGGCTTACCAATTTTAAGTTCTCTTCAGTTAACTTTGTCTTAGATTCATTGAGATCTTTTATCAGTTGATCTCTACCATTTCCTTGACTTCTGAGGGTTTCCACCTCTTTTGTCAGTTCAATGGTAGCTTTGGCTGAGTTCAGATCTGCTTGATTCCCAGACTCTATTAACTTGGAGTTTTCGCTCAAGAGTTGTTTGTTCTCATCTTGAAGACAGAGACTTGCTTCTTGCAACCTTGAGAAATCAATCATCAATTGTTCCAAAGCGGACTGAAGATTGAGTTCCTCAGTTGACTCTGAGCTTAGCTCAGGTGTGTGTTCTAGAGAAATGGATGGTTTAGATTGTACCTCTGGTTCTTCTCTTGCCATGAGGCATATGTCATCTTCACTGCTATCAGAGAACAGTTCATCAGGTGACTCCAGATTTTCATCAACATCCCCAGCCATCATGGCTTTCCTTTCTCCATATCTTATGTCTCTTTTGGCTTGCCTTTCCTTTCTTTCTTTAGTGCTCAGTTGAGGACAGTCATATTGAAAGTGCCCAATCTTCTTGCACTGAAAACACCTGTTGGCATCATCATTCTTTTCCTCAGTGGACTCTCTGGTCTTTGATGATGATCCTTCAGCCTTGGTGTAATTTTTGTATTCCTTCTTCTTTTCCAGCTCAGATGAGCTTTTCTCTCCTTCTCTGGTAGTCTTCTGTGGATAACTTCTACCTTCCCTGTTATCCCTGTAAAATCTCTTATATTTGCCAAAGCTGCTGTTAAGTTGTTCAAACCTCCTAGCCATCAGGCTGAGTTCCTCCTGCATCTCAGCCTTACTTTGAGACTTGTTTGCCTTTGTACTCTTCTGAGGCTTTGGGGATTTTGGCTCAGCCTCTTTAGCTTTGAAGGCTACTCCCTTCTCAGCTGAGGTCTCATCAGGAGCCCTTTTCCTGTTCAGATCAAACTCATAAGCCTTGAGTTCAGAGAATACCTGTTGCATAGACATGCTGGATAGATCCTTGGTATTCTGCATCATCACAGAGTACACATCCCATCTTGAGGTTAGACCTCTCAGGATCTTTAAGGCAACCTCTCTCTTGGTATAGACTTTTCCCAGAGAATTTATCTCATTCATGATGTCTGTGAACCTCCCATCAAGCTGGTCAATGGTCTCAGTAGACTCCATGGTGAACTGCTCATACTTTTGAACAGCTACTGAAAGCTTGTTCTCTTTTATCTTGTCAGTTCCTTCACACATGAGAGCAAGAGTGTCCCATAGTTCCTTTGCAGTCTTGCAGTGGATCACTCTTCCCATTACAGAATCTGGAATAGTGGTGTAGAGAATGTTCATGGCTATGAAGTTGAGGTTGTTTCTCCTCCTCTCATCTGCAGTGAAGTTATCTTCATCTTTGGGCCATTCTTCTCTAGGATCTGCAATAGTTTCAGCTGTGGTTCTAGGGTTAGGTGTCATAAAAATAAATGGACCTTTAGTAATAACCCTCAACATTTCATCATGCACACAGGCAAGATGAGCTCTCATTCTGATTTTCCAAAAGTCATAGTTTTCCACTGAGAATTGTGGAAGCTTGTGATGAGACATATGGTTCAAGGGATTAACTCCCATGTTGTTCTCTGCTGGTGGTGCTACCCTAGCTGCATTGTCAGCCATAGTATAAAAGCAAGTTTATCAAAAGATCAATTCAGGTGACCTTGAAATATACCTTTAAGCACAAGGTATACTTAGAACAATGGTCTTTTGAACCACCGCTCTGATACCAATTGTTGGTCCCGAAACGAGTAAACAGGTGTATGGGGGGGGGGAATACACCTGTGGTTACAAATTAAAACTTCTTTAAAACTTATCAGGTTACTTAAGACAGTAGCTCGTCAGTGGACTTGAGGTCTGCTGAGAGTTACTTTGTGAAAGCTTACTGAGATAATACCTCCACTGAAAGCACAAGACTTTCAGTTGAACTACTATCTAATTAGCTTTCAGATGCGGATTAGTGAGCCCTTAGAAAACTCGTTTTACTTTGATAAACTTCGAGATTAACACATACTTAGGAAATAGCAGAATGTAAGAACACAAGGTATAAAGTGGTTCAGAGATGAATCTCCTACGTCCACTGTCCTGATCAAACAGGAGAATTCCTTTCACTTGGAATTCCTTGTGTTATAGTGCCAAGGTGCACTGATCAACTAATCCTCTCTTAGGATGATTGATCACTAGGAAATTCCAGGTCCTAGTTCCCAAAACAAATCAGCTTTCAGACTGATACAACAATCAGCTTACTAACACCACTTAACACTAGCTCTCAACCTAAACACTGAGTAGGGTTTTGAGTAGGGTTTTGGTTCCAACTATTTTTGAGATAATCCTTACAAGTTTAGCTCAAGGCTTAGGATTGGATTATCTCTTTCTAAGATTTAGATATAGCTTTTAAGCTTGGTTACAGAAGGTTTGTTAGGCTCTCTACAAATGTGAAACACTTGGGAAACAAAGGTAATTTCGAGTGCTTCTTAGTTGTTATGAATGTAGAGATAGCTTTGATCTTGTGAGTTTCCCGTGCTTGGAAATGTGCACGTCCTTCTGTATTTATAGGCTTCCTTGAAAATCTTCCCGTTGGATTTGAATCTTCTCAAGTAAGTCTTCTTGTATCTGATTGGGTCAAACGACTCTATTTGAAGCTTTAAGTCTTATCAAGAAACGACTGGAAGACCATGCCTGTTCACCAACTTTCTGTAGATTGCTAGAGAAGGACTTTTGGTACTTGTCAGGCTGGGGCAGGTCGGCTGTCAGTAAGTACACTGACGTGTCATCTTCTCATTGGACCTTAGTTCTGCATGCCCAGATTCTTGTCTTGCTTTAAGGTGGAACTCCTCTGAGAGAACCTTCTTATTCCTTCATTTATTGTAAGCTTCACTGAAATTCATTTTGCCTTGTTCCAACCAGATTAACTAACAGCTTTTAATGTGTTTTAGCATTGTTAGTTACCATCAGTGGACTTTGGTCCTCTCCTGACAGTTTTAGTCTTAGTGAGAATGTACTTAGAAAACATTCAAGACTTAGACTTATTTCTCAGATCACTTAGTCTTCAGCGGACTTCACTTCAGCGGACTTCATCTTCAGCGGACTTCAATCTTAAATACACTTATGAAATTATTAACTGCACTCCAGTTCTTAACACTTTGAACTGTTTGTCTAAGTACTAACTCTACTGAATAATTTACTTACAAAATAACTTAGGAGGAACATGTTGGCATCTAATCAAAACATAAGTCTTATACATTTTCCCAACAAAAGTTGCTCGGCAAAAATATTATGAGCGAGCATGTTTTAATTAGTGTTCAAAGTTGTTCGTCGATTTGTATATGTTAGTGACGAGCAGTCTTGCAGCACTTGTAAATTTTTCATTATGTAAATATAGTAGTTGTTCGTCAAAAGGAAAAGTCCAAAAGCTCGAGGTACAAGTTCAATTTAAGGTTGTTCATTTTTAAAATGAACAGAACCTAAAGACCAAAGCCATTTAAAGGTTGTTCGTTTTTTAAAATGAACAGAACCTAAGGCTGAACCCTGATTCCACCAAAGGCAAAGTTCAATTCGAATAAAAGCCCAACACTATATGTTATAATTGAAAAGGCATTGATAAAAATGTAAAGGCAATTAACATATAAAGAAAATGAGCGAACAAAGAAAGACATTCCATTAATTAAAAGGCATTAAGCCTAAAAAATAGTACAATGATCTTAGAAGTCAAGTACTACAAAATGAGCGAACAACTATTACAAAGAAGATGAAAAGAAAAAAGGTCCTAAGAACTATTGCTGCTCGGCTGGAGGAGGATCTTGAGTTTGTTCGGCAGGAGGATCGACGATCATATCTCGGGCTAGGTCTTCAGCAGCCTTATCCTCCGCCTCTTTAGCATTTTGCTCGTCAGCCACGGCCACCTCTTCCTCTTGTTCGCCTTCATCAACTGGGGGAGGAGGATGAGTGATGACAATACTGGGGTCAAGTTTGTCAAGTTTAACTCCTAGTACAGCCAAATCCGCCAGCTGAATTTCAATATTGCTCGGTGGTGGATAGTTCTCCATGAACTCATTTAAGTCCTTGCTCATTTCTTCCACCAGATCCTTGAAGTCATAGGCATCGGCCGTGCGGATGCTGTCCGCATAGGCGCAAATGTATCCAAGGTTTGAGATGGGAGCAGTTCGAGCCTGAACTTCGGCTTCGAGTTGCTCGCTTGTGAAGAGGTTGGCTTCCGCCTCCCGAAGACGAGCAATTTCCGCTTTGAGCTCGACATTCTCTTGTTCGACCGCAGACAACTTTTTCTCCCCCTCGCCGAGCAGGGCCTCCTTGTCTTTCAACTCTTTGGACAAACCTTGAATTTCTTCAAGACGTTTTTGTTCAGCATCAATGTAAACATTGATCTGGTTATTGAGACGGGCAACTTTGGCCTCATATTGGCTGATGAGGCCGTCCTTCTCTTCTGTGAGTTGCCGAGCAGTGCTGGCATAATAACGAGCAGACTCTTCTTGCTCGGCAACTTGGGTCATTGCCCTTTGGGCCGTGACGAGGCCATTGGCGTGGAGCATCATAGAGAGATGGAGGTTGTCCACTAGCCCTTGTTGGAGGATGGCTTTGTCCAAGGGACGCGTCCAGGCTCGGGCGACCAACTCCGTCGCCCTGCGAACATGTTCGCCAGGAATCTCCCTTATGTTAACGGGAGTCTTCGAGCAAGCAAACTGGTGTACAACGCTTGCTCGACCGGGATGATCGTCAACACGATATCTGCGAACAAGAAAGTTAAGGATGCTTAGAAAAAAAAAGTGAATCTTGCTCGGCAAAGGCAGGGGTAGACTTACTCCTTAAATTTCCGATCATCCCAACCCAGATGGGTGAGGTCCTCGGGGCCGCAGCCAGAAGTGGAATCCTTGCCCGTTTTGCCTGTTTTTTCTGCAGGCTCAGTGGAGCGGCGAACAGCATCCCCCTCAGGACGAGAATGACTGTGGCCTACCTTCTCCTTCCCCTTACCACCAACGGGGGTATCATGAGCCAATGGAGTCCCATCAGCTTTCTTCAAACGCTTCCCCACGCGAGGAGGAGAAATTGGAGAAGATGGCTGAGCGGGACCAGGAGGAGCAGCTGGTCGCGGAACCTTGGCTCCCTCAGCTTTATTCGTCATCCCTAAGATCTTGGTGGGCGGGTCACCTCTCCTCTTCCGCCCCTTCGGAGGCGCCATCTCGAAAACCCTCTGTTCTAGAAGAGCAAAACTGGGAGGGATTGCAACAGTGACTTGCTCGGCTTAAAAAAAAAAGAGAAGAGAGTTAGACGAGCAAGTTGTAAAAGTCAAACGACGAGCAAAGTTGATATTAGGAGTTGGAAATTTTTCATACCTGGGGGCACCTCAGCTTGTGCTTCCAAGTGATGAGGATAAGGGAACAAGCGAGCAGCTCTCAAGCACTTTCCCTCACGCAAATACTCAGTGGTCCTTTCCGCTTTATTGCGAAGGCCGACCAAGCAGGAGGTAAATAGGAACTCTGAGCTAATCTCTTCTTCCTCCGAGTTCTACTTGGGCAAACGAGGGCCTGCGAACAAACAAGAAAAGTTAAATTAGAACAATACAGTTCGAGGACGAGCAAGAAAATAATCTTACGTTTAAATTTCCCATAAGAGGCTGGGGAATTTATTCGTCCATCACCACCGTGTGGACCAGAAGATGCTCGCCAATCACCCCCAATGAAAAAGAAGTGCTGCTTCCAGTCACGGATTTTGTTCGGCACTCCTTCCACCATCTTCAATCCTGTCCTGGCCTTGAGGTAGAAGTAACCTTCCTCTCCAGGGGGACATCTCGTGATCGTCATGAGGTAGTTGATCTCTTCTGCAGTTATACGATCAACGTACCCCTCCAATGCGAACAAACACATTGTCCCCAACAGATTCATCCACCCTATCGGAGTAATCTAGGTGATAGTAAGGTTGGTCGCCTCCAAGAAGTGACCAACAATGGGTGGAATGGGTAATTTTAGTCCGGCGATCAAAGTATGAATATTGATCGTCGTGCATCCTGGAGGGGGGCGATCAGCTCTCTCTTTCCTCCGGGGAGCCCACATGTGAATATCATAGGGGATCTTGTAGGTCTCCCGGATCGAGTCCAACTCATACTCACGAACAACGCTTTTGATCTTGCTCGCCTGATACTCAGTCTTCACCAAATCCAACACTTCTCTCTGTGGGCGAACAAAGTTGTTCGCATGTTCTTCAGTATATGCTCGCCATTCGAAAGGCCGAGCAACTCCAGTTGGAATCTCATTTTCCATCATCCTTGGAGATGGGAACCCTATCCCTTCCAAAAATTCACGAGTCAACTCGTCAAATAAGGGATATTCTGATTCGGCACTGGATGAGGAACCTTCGTCCGAATTTCTGCTCGCCGCGACCACTATTTCCCTCCCAGATGGGCGGGCACCAGTATCCTCAACTGAACGAACCACCGAATCAACGTGAGGATCTGAGGCCGAAGAAATCTCGAAGGGAGGTTGATCGACGGGGGCCGCGGTTGGGAAAAGTGGGTCAAGAGTCTCCTCGGATTTGTTGCTCGAATGAAAAGACATAGGAAGAGAAAAAGAAAAAATGCAGACGGCGGCGTATTCCCGGAGAAGATGGTGGCGCGCGATCCCACACGGTGGCGATGAAGACTTTTCGAAGAAAAAAGGAACTAAAAAGATAAAATAAGAAGAATGACTACCTGGGGAGTAGATTTTGGAGCCAAATACTGGAAGAACAGACGCCGGAGAAGCTTGGAATCGCCGGAGAAGGAAGAATCGCCGGAGCACTGTAGCAAGAGATGAAAAAGTGGAAAAAATTTGTTTCCCCCTCCTATTTATACCTCAAGCAAAAATGGGGTACAGAGCATAATTTCCTATAAAATGTGGACTTAATTGAAGAAAACGGGGTCAATTTCGACCAAGTTCAAAAATTGAAGGACTTATGCACAATTGTATGGGCGCGTGACCTTGGGATTGATCGCGCGTGAGCGGCGCGCAATCATGCCGCTCACGTCATCCTCGTACTTCCCCCCAGATCGTGGGAAGGTGAAGAGGCGGACCCAAAGTTGATCGCCCAAACCAATGATGTTCGTCCAAATCCACGCCAGTATAATATCCTAACTATAGTTGCTCGTCTGTGGCAACATATAGCCAGGATAGGGGGCAATTGTTGACAGGCGAACATAAATCAATGATGGGCGAACAAGAATTAAAGCTATAAGAAGGATTACGAGAAATCAACTCCAAATCAAATCAATAAAGAAAATCAAGTCAGGGTGCATAAACTAATCCAAGGAGTGTATAAAGTGACGAACAACTATACCGACGAACAAGATATTGGCGAACAGGTTTAAAGACCAAATATGGACCCACCACCAAGTCAATAATAACGAACAACATTGGTAAAAATATTACAGTTATCAGCCTAAGAGGTGTATGCTGACGAACAAAGGACCAAGATCCCAAAGCCAATCTGTGCAAGACACAAAGGCGAACAACTTCTGAGCCAACACCCAAACGGCGAACAACTTCTATGAAAGAACCATCCTGGATCGATTTAAACCGACATGGACGAACAACAATGAAGTCCAAGATAAGACCAAAGAAGATTTTGTAACTAAGATTTAGCTTAGATAAGGTCAAACTAGAGTCAAAGGACACATGTCAAGCATGCAGGCTAGGGAGACCAAGAGTCAGAAACACCTCATGCTTGCTAGTCTCTATAAATAGTTGTTCTCCAGCTTAAGAAATACAAGTTCAAATTCATAAACACTCCCAAAACACACACTAACACACCTAAACGTACACACATACGAAATTATTACGATTTCGACTTTCACATTTACAAGTTCATAACCCGAACCCTCGATTTACCATTTACGGTGGTAACCAATCACACGTAATTGATTGATGATCTTTAAACCGAACTTAAACAGTCACTAATCCACCCGATAAAAATTGATCACCAACAATACTGTGGAGAGGTATAAAGCAAGACTGGTAGCTCAAGGGTTTTTGCAGAGACCCGGTATTGATTTTGATCAAACCTATTCTCCCGTAATGGACGCAATAACGTTCTGCTACTTAATATCCTTGACAGTTAAATTAAATCTCCAGATGAGATTGATGGATATTGTAATCGCATATTTATACGGATCACTAGATGTCGACATCTATATGAAAATCCCCGATGGATTTGACATTCCCCAGGTGAGGGATGGTGAAAATTGCAGTATGTATAACATAAAACTGCAGAAGTCGTTGTACGACCTAAAGCAATCAGGCCTCATGTGGTACAACCGACTTAGTGAATTCCTCCAGAAGAAGGGATACACGATTGATATAGCTTTCCCATGCGTATTCACGAAGAAATCGCAAAGTGGTTTTTACATTATATCCGTTTATGTTGATGACCTAAACATAATCGAAACATGCAAAGAGATGGAAGAATTCAGTTCAATCTTGAAAGCTGAATTCAAAATGAAAGTCTTGGGTAAAACCAAGTACTGTCTCGGCCTGCAGATCGAGCATCTCCCAAAAGGAATTCTTATACATCAGTCAACCTACGTGAAAAAAGTATTGGAGAGATTTGACATGGATAAATCTCATCCACTTAGCACCCCTATGGTTGTCCAATCCCTCGAAGTGGATAAGGACCCATTTAGGCCAAGTGAAGATTCAGAAGAAATTCTGGGGCCAGAAGTTCCTTATTTTAGCGTTGTTGGAGCATTACTCTATCTCGCAAATTGCACTAGACCGGACATTGCATTTGCAGTTAATTTGCTTGCGAGATATAGCGCTTCTCCTACAATGAGACATTTGAATGGTGTTAAGCATGTTCTACGGTACCTCCAAGGGGCTCAAGACCTTGGACTGTTTTACCGAAGGAACCAAGACAAAACCTTGGTAGGTTATGCGTATGCTGACTATTTGTCTGATCCCCACAATGCCATATCCCAGACTGATTACGTTTTTCTCTGTGGTGGTACCGCGATCTCATGGAGATCGGTTAAACAAACCATGGTTACCACGTCTTCAAACCACTCAGAGATAATAGCTTTGTTTGAAGCCGCACAAAAATGTGTTTGGTTAAGATCTTTGGTAAAACACATTGGTGACTCGTGTGGTATCGCTAAAGTCGATACTTCCCCCACTTTTATATTTAAAGACAACGCAGCTTGCATCGCACAAATGAGTAATGTGTACGTCAAGAGAAACCTGACGAAACATATTTCACCTAAGTTTTTCTACACATATGAACTCCAGAAGAGTGGCGTGATTACCATTCAAAAGGTGCAATCTAGTGACAATCTAGCAGATATGTTCACTAAATCCTTACCTACGTCTACTTTTGAAAAATATGTTCATGGTATTGGGATGCGAAAGCTCAAAGGGTTGTTGTCTTCAGGGGGAGCGGTAACCCAAAAATAAATCTAGAAGATTTGATTCGGAAAATCAATTACATTCCTCCCTAACTAAATATTTGGCCACTACCTAGCATGTGGAGTTTTTATGACGAGACATATATGTTATGTCGTAATGTCCAAGGGGGAGTGTTATAAATCTAGCAGATATATTATACCAAATCTAGAAGATTTGATGTGGACATTACTAATGGACTTATAACCTAAACGGGCTTTAGGTTTAGACTAGGTCTTTTCTATTATAAATAGATCATTGTACTCAGAATTGTATATACGCATACACACACATATTAGCGGAACTCTTGGTTTGGTACGCCCTCAAACGTAGTCGCTATCGACGAACTGGGTGAACAAATTCGCGTTTCTATTTTACGCTCTCGATTTACAACAAAGATAACTATTTTTATATTTCCAGAAACTCCAACACACACATTGCCAAATAATTTTCATTATCAGTTTAATTTTTTTTTTTTAAATAGAAGATACTAGTGTGTTGGTCAAGAAAATTAACTTTTTTTTTAAGAGAAGAAAATTCACCCTCTTGTTATGAGGAGTTTCTTCATATAAATATACTCCTGCCCGGAAGGTGAAAATTTCATGTCATTGTTATGAACGGTGGATTTCCCTAGCAGTATCATCGTAATTATTTTTGGCCGTCAGACGGAAACTGGGAATAATTTTTTTTAGGCCAGTAGGTTAGGGGGGGGGGGGTAGCAAAAGAAGGACCACAGGTTTTCGGGCTGGCAATTTAAGGACACCAGATTTAAAATGTTGCAATTTGAGGCCAAATTGGCCCGAATTGACTCTAATTAGAGCTAATTCGGGCCAACCTGGCCTCAATTTGCAAAATTTTAAACCTATGGTCCTTAAATTGCCAGCCCCAAGACCTACCGTCCTTCTTTTGCTACCCTATATTAAAAAATTAATCCCAAATTAGATCTAATTGGACCCAAATTTCACGTACTCGACACATGACACCCGATATTTGACTAGTTTATACTCGTGGAGCCCGTCCGATACCACTTTAAAAATAAATATTTTTTCTTTATAAATATAAATATATATTTAAAACAAAAATTGTAAAAATAACTATTTTGAGACATGACCCCGATTTCGGGCTATTTTATATACGTGCTTGGAACATGGTCCTCGATCGGCCAAAACCAAGCATGTTGCTTATGTGTAATTCACACGATTCTACCTCAGCAACACTGACGGTCAAAAACTTGGGGTTGGACGGTCGAGGTGAGGGTCGGGGTGGGTAGGGACGACGGTTTAAACTTTGGGTGAAAAATGATTGGGGCGTGGGGTTGGTATGAGGAAGAAACATTTATTTTTTTGTATTAATTTTTTTAAAATATATACTTATATTTAGAAAGGTAATAGTTATGTCTCAAAGTGGTGTTGGACGGGTGCAATGTGTATAAAAATATCTCGAAATCAAGGGTTAATTAATGCTAATTCGGATTAAAAATTACCACAATAATTTAGCAACAGATTATGTTCACTAACCGTTTTACCAAAGAATTACCAACAGATTGGTCATATAAATATTTTATTTTTTGTTGGTAATCCGTTGATAATCTGTCGACATTTTTTTACTAACGCGATACTATTTTGTTGGTATATATAGCAACGAGCATAATAACAATGAAAAATATTCGTTGTAAATCCGTTACTAAATGCAAATTCATTGATTAACAACATAATTTTTTCGTTGCTAAAACGTGAAAATCTTGTAATGAAAGGTAGTAAAAGAAGGACGGTAGGTCTTGGGGCTGACAATTTAAGGACCATAGGTTTAAAATTTTGCAAATTGAGGCCAGATTGACCCGAATTAGCTCTAATTAAAGTCAATTCGGGTCAATTTGGCTTCAAATTACAATATTTTAAATCTGGTGTCCTTAAATTGTCAGTCCGAAAAAAAAAAATTATTCCCCACGGAAACTATCTGACAAAATATACCTGTTGCAGTTAAAGCAGTGGCATCATCGTGAATAAGACACAGCTTAAGGGGAGTTACTATAGGTAAATTTGCAAACAGGACAAAAATGAAGGACTACCCCGCAAAAGCACGATTATTTTAATATCATAAAAACGAAATTTAATCCAAAAACGGTTCAGCTACCTCGCCCCTATAAATATTGCTACACCTGTACCTATTCGTTCTTTATCTGCTTCTGGTCGCATATTTTCTCCCACTACAGTTTCTGCGTCTCAGTATTTCATTTGCTATGGCGCAAGAGGCACAAACTGTTGTTGGAGCTGAGAACGGATCGGAGGCTTCTTCGGTTGTTTTTTCGGCGGTTAAGCCGTGGCTGGTGGTGGAGGATCCGAAGGCGAACGACGTCGTTCAGTTCTACAAGGCGGCGTTTGGAGCGGAGGAGGTGAGCCGTGTGACTCATCCTAAGAGAAAGGCGTAGCAGGAGCTTCCTCTCGTGCTTTCCGCTGAACTCAAGCTTGGATCCTTCACTTTTGTTGTCGCTGACCTCACTGATGACTCGCCGTAAGTTTTTACCTCGCTTTTCTCCGCGTATCATTTCAAATTTTTATTAGATCTGCGACGTCTGTACTTAATTTTCTCCCTAATTCTCAAAATTTTATTGTTTTTTTAGATTTTCCCTCTGTATTTTCTGTTAAAAGCATTTTGTGAAGCGTTTTCTTTTTTTGTGTAATTTTACGGTTTCGTTCGCTGCTACTCAATAGCTTTGACGGTTCATTTTTCTTAGAATGTCAATTATTTCCTCCGATGGATCATGGTGGACGTAATGAATAAACTTGCCCATTTTTTGTATTCTGCATGTTTTTGGTAAATTATTAACATTTTCTTCCCCTTTCGTATATTTGTGTTTATTTATTTTGACTATATATATTAAGCTTTTTTTTCGGTCGTCGTCGTTTCCTCGTATTTTATGGAGCCTCTTTTTAACCGCGGTAATATATGTTTTACCACCTAAGATGACTTTTATGTTACCGTAATCTCAACAAGAGGCAAAAAAATTAATCCCTTGCATGTGTTAAATTATTTTGTTTAAATATGAAATTGTGTTTGTATTGTCAGTGTCAAATCTGCGGTTAACGGCGGCGCTTTCTGCCTGGAAACCTTAGATATCGAAGCTGCGGTTGCGAAAGCCGTGGCGGCGGGCGCCATTTCGGAAGGTGAAAATGGTTGCTGCGGCGGGCGCGTGGGCTGGTAGGATAGTGATTTGGATCTGATTAATGGGGTGGGGCCCTGTGGAACATTTAATTGGACACCGCCTTTTATTTAGCATGCGTATATTCTGCCCTATTTAACTGCTTAGTTTTGTTTAGAGTGGATCTGATTAATGAGGCCTTGTGGAACACTACCTTTTCTTTAGCATGCGTATATTTTGCCCTATTTTTGTGTGTTAGTTCACGAATTTGATATTAACTTCTGTTTAGTCTCTGTTTAAATTTCAATATTATATACTGCATTTGTAAATTTATTTATTTATTTTCTTTGATTTGTATTTTAGTTTATAACATATTATAATAATTAATGCCGTAAAGAAAGATTATCAAGTTTTGCCCTTTTCCATTGAAGATATTTTTGAAACTTTGTTGATGTTTATAAGTATCATACCCGTGTGTTTTGTATTTCTTTATTTTATTTTTGGGAATTAAATTTACGACGTGCTTCCGTTTAATTTTTCACAATTTTAATCATAACTCTTCATAACCCATAATCTAAGCCTATTCGAACCGAAGTGATGGAGAATAATGTGAAATACTGATGAATTAATTTAATTTTTGACACGTGATATGTCCTTATATGCTTTTAAGCTAATTGAGTTTGTTATATTTGAAAGAAAGTATGTGAATGCTTTAGTAAAACAAAAATTTAACAGTAAGATGGATTATGGGTTGCGGACACGCGTCTTCCTATCGTAGCCCAGATTTTGGCCGCAGCTGCTTTTGGGAAGAGATACGCGGACCCCACTTTTGTCATGTTCTCCTCTTGTGAAATGCCTCTCTCTTTCTTCATTTTCGTCGATGAATTATTATTGAACTGTGCTTAAATAGCTGAATAAGAATTGCACAATTTTTATACATGAGTCTGAATTTAGGGGGCGGACCTTCAAGAAATAAGGAAAGGTAAATAAAGTCATTATAAGGTTGTGTTTATTGTTGGGATTGTGCTGATAAAATTAAATAGTAGGATAAATTCAAGTTAATTCAAAATATCACTAGTTTATTTTGCATGATTTAAAATAGTATAGCGTTGTTTACTTTCCAATATTATATAAAGATTAGATGTTAAATTATAAATATACCCCTGTCTTTAATTTTACAATCCCTACAATTCTTTTGTCTATTCATCGGGACCTTTTCAAAATCCACAACCTGCAGACCAAAAATTCCAAAAAAATGAGAACTTAAGAATACTCATATTATTTGAAAAGCATCGAGTTCTAAATTTTTTGAATTGATTAATTGGTGCAGTTTGCAAACATTGGAGCAATTTTCCCCTGCTTATGGTTATTTCATCAAGAGGTATTCCAAAATCATTATAAAAATAAAATTAAACAAAAACCAAGAGAGTTTTATTATGAATTACAAATCCTGAATTAACAAATGATGAAACCCTTTAACTAAAGAAAAATGATTCACCGATCAATTTCAGCATTGGAATATTCACACCTGTCGTTGATTTCTGCCGCCGGTTGGCGATTCTTGGCGTTGATGCCCCGTACAACACGCACTTTGCTTAAGGTACAAGTCTGACGAGCGCGATTCTACAACATTAGCGGATTTTCTGAACACTGATTTTTAATCAAAATTGAGCAATTCTACAACATCTTCCTGTAGATTGAGTTCTCGCTGGGAATATATCTAGAAAGCGTGGATAATTCGATAATAATTGATGAAAAACACTCGAGGTTGAAGGATTTTGATATGTCTCCTCTCAAAACGGCGCAACAATCTTCTCGCTATGATACGTCTCCTCAAATCGGCGATGATGCGCGTGAAATGCCAAAATGAAATTAGGTTTTGTCAGCGTAAAAATCTATCTACGAGGGATAACAAAGTAAATTGGGCATAACAAAATTGGGCTGACAAAAATAATCCGCCCAATTTGGGTCGTCTAAAATAGGCAGATAGTAGGGGTTACACCCGGGTCGCATGGATTACCCGTTTTTCTAAACAGTCCAAGTAAACAATAAACAAAGGCCTACTATATTTTTTTTTTAAAATGGGCTTTATCTTAAAAAGTAAATACAACCTAAGGGCTTATTTGTTTTGGGATTCACTCGAACAAAATTAGAACTTTTCGGCCCCCGCCCTATTCTAGTTAGAGATGTAACATCCAGTTTTTACATCTCATTCTTCATTCACACCCATAAATACCTATTATTACTCATCCCAATACAATTCACTTTATACAATTTAAAAATATTATTACTCATCCCAATACAATATCATTTTTCTCTCACTTACACTTTCTTTCCTACTTTTCTTTTACACATGATTTGATATAAAGTAAAATCTCACCCTACTAAAATCTCAAAACAAACACATACTTTTATTATCATCCAAGACTTTACATCTTGTGGATGTAAAGAACAAGATGTAAAGTCATGACTTCACACGCCCACCTAAATCCCGAAACAAACAAGCCCTAAGTGTTTGAAATGATCTTGACTTTGATTACTAAACATAAAATAATTCAACCAAAGCTCACTTATTTAAAAGATCACAAATTCTAGGGTGTATCCAAGTGCATAGCATGCACTTGGAATTTGATCTCAATTTAAAATTAATTTTGACCAAATAATAAAAACTCGCGGGTCAGACTCAACTCGATCGAAATTTGCGGGTCTGGCTACAATGCGGGTCGCAAATGGGTCGCGCGTGCTTCGTACCAATACCCGAAGTTATATCACCAATACCCGAAGTTATATCACCAATACCCGAAATTATAACCACCAATACCCTAAGTTATAATATCGATACACGAAGTTATAATCACCAATACCCGAAGTTATAATTACCAATACCCCAAGAATTACTTAACAATACCTCAAATTATAATTTACCAATACTCCAAAAATTACTTAACAATACATTGAACAGTGATATTTTCAATAATATTCAGTAGTACCCCTAAATGGGTAAAAGAGGGAGCACAAATGTAACCGGTTACATCACCTTGGGCTTTATGCTTTAGGAGTTTGGATAAGATAAATCAATTAACTTATACTACCAAAAGTTATATATGAAGGAGTATTTGAATATAGGTTCGTTTTGCTTGCAGGTTTTATAGTCTATTATATTCAGTCTTCTGATATGTGCTTTTCTATTTTTTTAGTCTTTACAAATGGTAAAATTAACATGTCAAATCTATTGTAACGAGGAATGGTATAAAGTCGACGCCAAAAAAGAAGAAATCCATGCGTAAAACATTAAACAAATAGCTAAATTAATGCACAAACCACAACAAATAATTTCAAAAAATCTTCAAATTAAGACAATTCTGGCTATGAATATTTTCTGGGTTCTATGGGGTTTATATCAATGGAAACAATATCAATGAAAACTAATCTGACGCTGTGAAAGTAAATCTATTCTTATTCAGAAACGACAGAGTTAACATTCAAACGATTGCTTAAAAAAGGACTCATTCAATACTACCTTCCATGGTTTTAGGAATAACATAAAAATTGGAAATCCAAAAACATTGAAATTGAAGGACAGGTCATCATCAGAGCTATAACACAACAGGTCTTCACGAAGAATAGCAAATTGAAGAACTGTGAACCGTTGGTCCCCGGTCCGGCGTTCACCATGGACAAAACACCGGGTCCAATGTGCTTCTTGACGAAATTCTCGTCAGTGAACTTCGATCCATAGATCGACTCGCCTACTGGAAATTTCTTTGATCTGCGCGGGCGTCAAAGGAAGAAGGAAAGTATCCGACCCGTTTTTAGATCCGCAAATTTATACTCGGGTCAAGCTTGACCCGCAAATTTTGGGTTTTGGTTAAAATTGATTTTAAATTAGGTGCAAAATCCAAGTGCATAGTATGCACTTGGATGCACCCTAGAATCACTCAAAAGTCATCCGTGTCTTTATAAAATGATAATGTTACTGCTACTTGCTATTCTATCACTTAATTTGCCTCTATCTTGGATATACAATGTTATCATCTTCATCGTCAACTGGAAACACATAATAAACAAAAACAAAAACAAAAATAAAAAATTGTGCAATTACCTAGAACATGATTTTATAAGTAGATAAGTACAAATTCATCGTCTAATACTACCTTCAGTTCAAAATACATGTCATTATATTTCAATAGAGTATGTATAGAGTGAAATTGGTTTATATATAAATCACTGAAGGGTATTAATTGTTTTCACTGAAAAATATTAATTGTTTTTACTGAAGATTATTACTGGTTTACACTGAAGAGTCTTAGTTTATTTTCACTGAACAACTAAGACTAGTTAGTGTAAATCGGTAATACTCTTCAGTAAATACAACTAATACTCTTCAATGAAAACAACTAATATCCTTCAGTGATTTATATATAAATCAGTTTCACTCTATACTTTGTCATTTCAATATACATATATTAAAAAATTATTGATATCCTACCATACCCTTAGTTAATTACTTTGAATTAAAAGTAAGACTTGAAAAAATTGTAATAGATAAATATAAATTCATCGTTTAATTAATTACTTTGAATTAGTGTTTTTCCCTTTAATAATTTGTTTTAAGAACATCTTTTTTTTTTGTTAATTGCAAAAAAAAAATTATGAACTATATAATTTTTATGAATTATAACGTGAACTTTTTTTCTTTATAATTTAATGCACCACCTTTGTTGATGACCGTCTCTGATTTCGGAGATTAGTGGTTGTTTTCGTTGGTTAATTGATCATCAAACAATTACGTGTGATTGATCACTAACGTAATTAGTGAATACGAAATCTTTGGTTTAAAGTTGATTAAGAACGTTTATAAGCTTACGTGATAAATTTGATCGTAAGATAAATGAGTTGCTTAGGGTTCGTAGACGAAGTTTGGACGTGTATAATAATTTGTGCTTATTTTATTAGCTGAAAAAATCTAAGTATTTATAGACATTTGTCTAGCAGGAGGTGTCGTGACTTTTGGCCTACCAGGCCTGCATGCGCGACACCTGGACCTTGACTAAGTTGACCTTATCTAAACTAAATTCTATCCTTATCTTGTTGGACTTGCTCGCAGTCAAGAGCTGCTCGTCATATTGGACTTGTCCTGGAGGAGTCTTTAGTCTGATTCTGTTGGTCTCTTGTCTCACTTAGTTGTTGTTTTGGTATTGTGGTCGGATCTGGTCGGCGAGATGCTAGTTAAGCTCATCATGTAGCTTTTGACCTGATTTTGTTCGCCTATCCGTCTTGGGGTAGCATGCAGGTTCTGCTCGCCAGATATCTTGGGTGAATCTTGAGTTAATTTCGCTTTAAACTTTAAGTGTTTTGTGCTAATCCTGGTCGCCCAAATGCCGATTCTGCTCACCTATCAACAACCTTTTTAAGTTTTACAATTTAAAATATTCGATAATTTTTTGACAATAATTAAATGGCATCCTTGCCGAAAATATCAAATACATATTCTCATAGAATAATATCTTTAACATACATTTTTAACTTATATTTCTAAAGTTAAAATATGTTTTAAGGATGCTATTATCATTATAAAAATTTATAATTTTATTTTTTAGCATCTACATGGGTTATATGTGGCATATTCAACAACTATGTCATGTAATTGTTAACGAAAAAATTATCAAATGTTAAATTGTAAAGAAAAATAATTTATTATTTAATTGACAAAAGTTATAAAGTTTGCTGTTATTTCACAGTTTTTTTTTTAAACAAATTGACTCTTCTTAATTGACTAGTGTGGAATTTGAATGACTATAAAAAAAAAATATATATATAAGGAAAATACGAATGCAAAATTGAGGAGAATTTTTATGGAGTGCAAAATTTAAAAGATATTTCATGTATGCATATAAAAATAAAATAGAGAGAGTTGTGGAAAAATTGCTGAAACTGACAATTTTATCAAACAAAATATATAAGTTCAAAAGCTATTGTTAAATATAATGAAATGAAGGGAGTAGTATTTAAGGTATTTTTAATAATTCTAAGGGTACGTAAGAAAATAAATTTTGCACTCAATTAAATGGTGACGCGTGTACAAAGCAAATATTAATATCAAATTAAATTTACTATTACATTTTGAGAATTTAATTAAATTAATTCTCGAATTAAATAGTTAAACTTGATATAAAATGTACACGATACAAGTTGGTCAAATTAAATGAGTTTTCGGTACTCATATTGGGTAATATATACAGTTTATTTGCCATAAGATCATAAATTAAATGATATCTCGTCAAAAGGGGAAGCGAACTAAATTAATCAAATCAAATCTAATTAATTCACAAATCAAGCCAATCAAATGGCACTGGTCAATCAGGCGACGCCACTTGGCATGACCGGAACGGAAGGTTCTTCACCCTCCACCCTATAAATAGGGGCCCCCACTTTGTTCATTTTCACACCAAAGTCAACAAGCATTCAGACAATCGAACACCAACCGTTCAGACTAATCAAGCATCCAAGCCTGCAACCGTTCTTGAAGATTCAAAGTATTCTTCATCAACCTCAAGGCGTTCTTCGTGGAAAGCCATCAGAAACAACCTCCGATCCGGCGTTTCTCCTCGAAGATTCAAAGAAGCTTCAAAGGCGTTCTTCTCAGAAATGACATCTGATCCGAGATCAAAGTCCAGCACCCCTTTGATCCGGTGTTTTTCTTCGAAGACTTGAAGAAACTCCAAGAACGTTCTTCGCACCCTCTTGAAGATTTGAAGGCGTTCATCCACAAATCGACGTTCAATCCAAAACAGGGCATCCCGCCCTTGGATAAAAACGTTAAAACGTTACAAGTTCAACTCCGAACAAGAGCGAAGACGAATTTTGTTCGAGTCAAAGTCAACTGAAGAGAAGAATAAGAGGAGCAAATCCAGAGTTGGTCAAACCCGCATAAAATTCTTAAATCGAATTCACAGAAATTCAAGTTATAATTTTTATTTAGTATTTTCACGAAATTTGTTGTTACCAATTTGGCACACCCAGTGGACCCACTCTACCTCTCATCTCTTCTCTACTCAAGCAAGCTTAACCATCATGACGACGGATGCTTCAACTATCAAGGAACGACTCGCCAATCTACTTAAGGTTGTTGAAGGGCTCACCCAACTCGTCAAGAATCAAGTTGTTCAAATCTCGAACTTGATGAATAAGGTGGATAATATTGATGCAAGCCACACTAAAGGGAAGCAAGTTGAGGGCCACAGCGACGAGGAGACCTCAACCAAACATCCTGAAGCTGTTGGGAAAATAGGGGTGCCCGGAATCTATTCGGGATGAAATTTAAATACGATTTTAAATTCAATTATTACTAGCATGAATTAATCCTAATTAATTCAAATAATAATTCCAACAACAAATTTAACATCATGCATGTTGAATTAATTCACATAAAATCTAGGCGGAATAAACAAGAATTTATGTGACTTACGTACCTCTTGTAGAATTGGCCTTTGAATAAAAGGGACAATCACGATCACGCTTTATCAACCCAAAAACCTTCTCAAGTATTTTCCTTTCGCCTTACTTGATCACCGGTGGGAGATGCTTTCAAGTAATTTAAATAACTAAGGAAAAAGAAAAATATATATGCTCTTGATTTTTCCAACACATGGAATTATGTACTTGAGGATGAAATAATCATCCCCTATTTATAAAGAGTGATGGCCGAAAATATGGTGGTATATGGGCTTTGGAAAAAATGTTTTCTTATACTCTAAGAAATCTTGAATATATCTCATATATTCTTTTCTCCAAAATAAAATATTCCACAAAAATCTCACCCACCTTATAAATATGTAATTTTTTAAAATTACAAGTGAAGAAGCCAAGATTTGGATCTTTATTGAATATATGAGATATTCTTGTATTCCAAGAATACATATCTTCCATAATATCTTTCCAAGAAAATCAACAAAATCTATTCTTCTCTTGATACACAATTTTCGAAAAAATAAGGAGAAAATCAGCATAATATTATCTTTTTATTTTAATCACCTTATCATTATTGGGCTACTTGAGGGGCCTTTAAGGAGAATTAAGATTGGACCTCCTAATAGACTTCTGAATTTCAATATTGAGCCTCAATATAATTCAATCCATTAATATTAATTATTACCACTAATAAATTAATATTGCACTATCCATCTTAATCCATATTACGATAATATGGGCTCCCGATTATTATTTCCCGCGTTTAAGATTATCAAGTCCATTAATTAATTAAGCTTCTGAATAGCTCTAAATTAGTTAATATATTTCACCTTGGAGTAAAGACAGCTCAACATTATTATCCGTACCGAAGAAACCGATTCTTCACTTGCAAGATTTAGAACGATAAAACTTCTGAGACCACCAAGGGGACTAATCACACGAGCCGTACTCGCACGCATTTTTCCGTATTAAATCTTAGCGACCGTCGTATGATTAATATTACTGCCCAAAGCACAAGGTTCGAAGTCACGATGATTCTCACCCAACATGAATCAAAGCAGTAACCATTAAGCACACACGGTCTTATTTAAGTGACAGAGATTAAGAAATCAACAACCACTGAGGTCTAATTCTTCACATTTCAGAACAGAAGAATTTATCCTCGCTGTAGGTCCTCTTCAACACATGCTAAATGTGCTAGTGCAATCTCTTAGTCAAGACAGACCAATCTGAGACTTACACATCGACCTTTCACGGCGGTTTGTTCAATTCCACCTAGGTCGTGAAAATGTACGTTTAGTTACAAGGAAACTGTTAATGTGATCTTCCGTGATTGGGTATTGTTGGTCCCACTAGTTAGATTAATTGCGGAAGCTTAAGTAAAATGTCTTTCAAAGTCTTTTACAAGAGAACAATAATCAACAAACAATAAGTAAAATAAAGCAATAAAGAACACAAGATATATAGTGGTTCGGATTGAATATCCTACGTCCACTCTCCCTTATAACCAAGGGGTCTCACTATCAACCAACTCACAAACTTACTTACTGGAATTGGGAAGTACCAGTTCCTTCTTACAACCTCTTTAGATTTAACTTCAATCTAAAGATCAACCAGCCAACAACCTTGTCTAATAGATGAACAGGTTGTGGTTTCAATAACTCCTTTAGAGTAGATAAATATTATGAACAGTAAGAGTGCTTGGTATGAATATCAAAAGCTTGGACCACTTATGCGCGTGTAGAGTCTCTAGAGCTTTTTCTTGAACTGCACTCTTGTATTTATAGAGGGGATTAGGTCTAGCCGTTGGAGGGCTAATCCAATCAGAAAGCTTCAATCAATCAATTCCCTAATTGATTGATTGGGTTGGTGGGATCCTTGGATTGATTATCTTCAAATCTTTCCAATCCTGATCATGTTTACTTGATTTGAATCACCAACGGTCAATAACTTCCTCTGCCTAACTCTGATTCTCTCCAGAGAAGGCTAGACCAGACACCAGGCAACCTCGGTGTCTTCTGGTCCTAATCTGGTGAACAACCAGAATACTCAGTAGAAACAGGAGATCAAACTGAGCATCTTTTGTTCCACCAGACTCGTCTGGTCTGGGGAAAGTCCTCTGCCTCTGGTCTGTTCTCATCTGGTGAAGTCTTTTGGTCTGACAGTTCCCCCTAGACTAAGTCCTAATCTAGATCATCATCTGGCTAACAGGTCCAGATGGTCCTATTACATCTTCTGGTTTGTTTTAACTCATCAAAACTAACAATTTTTATCCTAACAATTTCCCCCTTTTTGATGGAGTTAAAACACTACCAGAACTGATCAAGAATAATAAACTTAAGCAAGAAAACATTAAAGGATAAGACCTTAGAATAGATCTTATCAGGCAAACAATTAAGACAACAAGAGGTTGTCTTTTGAACAGAGAAGATATGAATTTCATTGATAATAAGGACAATATGATTACAAATTACATTGAAGATCAGGTCCTATTCTATGCATATCTTCTGTTATCTTTAGGCACCAGAAACCAATCCAGAAACCTATCCTGGACGGCCTTCAATTCTGCAGAAGATGTTGGAGTGAAGTTCACCAACACCTTGGTCTTGTACAGTTTCTTCAACTCAGCCCAATCAACCTGGTCTCCTGCCATTGGAGTGTTGAGAAAATGGAACTCAGGAGCAGTGACTTCCAGGTTGAATTCAATAGTTGAATCCATCAACTGCTTGTACAAATCTTCATCATATGCCTGCATCCAAGAATGGAAAGTCCTGTTGATGAGAGCATCATCCTCTGGTGGAGGTCTCTGGATGTAATGTTGAATAAACCAGAGAGTCCTGGCTTCTCTCCATTTTTCTATCAAAGGCACAGGAACAGTTGAGTCAAAGGACCCTTCTGTCCTGAGAGGGAGGATGTTCATGACTTCAACAGGCCCTTTCCTCTTCTGGCTTGAACCACTGGCACCAGAAGGAACACCAGCTTCTCTGTTCTTCTTATTTTGCCTTCTAACATATCTGAGCCTCTGCTCTTCATCTATGTTTTTTCTTATCCTTGCTTGCCTCTCTTCAGGCGACTCTTCCTTGAATCTCTTCTCTGCTTCTTCAACCACATATTCAAGGAAGCTCTTCTTCACTTTCCTTATCTTCCTCTTTGCAGGTCCAGAGATGGAGATTGGATCCTGCTCTGCTTCGGACTCCTCTTCTGCAGCAAGCTGCTTAGCCATGGAAAGAGATTTGAGCTCTTCCTTCTTCTTCTTCTTCTGCAACTCAGCCTGGGCCAAAGTGTTCTCCAGCAGGTCCAGACGAGCTCCATGGCTGAAGAGAGTTTCATTTGTGGTCTTCGCCAGATCAGTTCTGGCCTTCTCTTCCCCCTTTTTAACTTCATCAAGGAGGGGCTCCACAACCTGCCTTATAAGATCAGGCAAGGCAGTGTTGGAGGAAGAGTGAAGATCACGCAGCTGCTTGGCCTCCTCCAGATAGGCTTTAGACTCTGCAACAAGCCTCTCTTGCTTCTCCAACATCTCCTGGAGGGAGTCTTTCAGCTTGGCAGTTTGAATCATCTGGCTGGCCATCTCCACTTTAAGGACAGAGACTGGCCTCAGCTGCTCCAGCACGTGCTCCTGGAGCTGCTTCTGGCTGTGCATGACATCCAGCTTGATAAATAAGCCATTAGCCTTAAAAGAAGCTTTTACCTCTGCCAAAGAAGACTTTAACTGCTTCAGGAAGATTCTCCTCTCATGCCTGATCTGGTGCTCTATCATAGCAGGGGCCATGTGTTGAATAGCTTTTGAAAAGCGCCCAATCTGCATGATTTGCTCATTGAAGAAAGCTTTCATCTTCTGGAGCACGGCAGGAGACATCTCAAAGTCCTCCTCATCTGAATATAGCTCTGGAGGGAAGACAAAATGAGGACCAAACTTGTAAGTGGGGCCCTCTGGAGTGAGCATTACGCCTCTCTGGATGAGCAGGGTGCGAATCAAGACTTTAGCAGCACCAGGAGTCTCCAGCTCTGCTGGGTTCTGAATATTCATCCTCTGCTTTAGCTCAATCTCCCAAGCAGTGAAGTTGGAGGGACCCATTTCCTCAAGCAAAAGCATTAGGTCCTCCACATCTTCAAGTCTAGCCTTGCTCCAGACCTTGGCATCAGTAAGCTCTGCCAGGAGTGGTAAGTGCTCCAGAAGAACTGGGAAATGATCTCTTAGCCAGAGCTGAGCACTTACACTCATACTCTGCCTAATGGGACCCATTTCTACAGATGAGAAAGTGAAGGGTTTGGGCCCAGAGGCAGAGGAGGAAGGGGCTAAGTTAGCATGCTCAAGTGAAGCTTCCTCATCTTCACTATCATCGCTGGTTAAACAGGTAGGAGACGGGGGAGGGCCAACGAATCCCAGAGCCATAGAAATGGTTGGGTCCTGGTCTGTATGGGTTTGGGAAGGGTTAGGATTTTGTGAGGTAGAGGTGGAAGGAATGGGTTGCTCTGCACCAGAAGATGATGGAAAATCTGGTACGGAAGGTGTAGGAGGTATCTGGGAGGTGGAAGTGTTTGGAGGGGGGATTTCTGCACCAGAAGAGGTTGAGGGTACCTCTGGTACAGAAGGTGGGGGAGAGGGGTTTGTGGGAAGATGTGTTTGGGAATGTGGGGGAGAAGGTGTGTGGGTAGGAATGGTAGAGGGAGTATATACTGGGGTATCTGGGATAATCTGCTCTGGTGGAAAAATAGGGTTACCAGAGGCAGATGGTTGGGGAATATTATCTGGGGGAGAGGTAGAGGGGGAGACAAGATTAATAGGGGTAGAAGATGGAAGGGAAGGATTTACCTCTGCTGGGTCAACACCAACAGGTACATCAGTCTCTGGAGCATCTTCCATCATCTGGGAAGCATCCTCAATAGCCTTCTCCAAGGCCTCTCCAAGATCAGATCCAGAGTCTGAATCTTGAAGAAGGGCTCTCTTGGCCTTGGATTTCTTCACAAGAGGCATATCCTCGTCTTCATCTTCCTCCTCTGATGGCTCATCCACCAGAAGGGTTTTCTTGGCCTTCCTGCTAGTCTTTGACTTCTTAGCAGAGCCTCTCTTGGCCTCCTCTGGCCGTTTCCTCTTGGCTGCTCCAGCCTTCTTAACAGCTTTATCATCATCACCCTTCTTCTTAAGCACATCAAGAAGGGGAATCTGGTCCTCCTCTGAGGAACCAGAAAAGGCAACGGTTGAAGAACCAGTTGCTTCAGAAGCTTTCTTATGGGTCTTCTGCTTCTGCTGCTTTCTCTGCCCCTTTGGAGGTGAGGGAATAGATTGAATAGGAGGGGCAGGGATAGCCTGCTCTCCATCAGAGTCGGCATGGCCATGAAGAGGGCCATCCTTAGAGAAGAGGATCTTGGATTTGTGATAACCATGGCACCAAGATGATTTCCACTTCTTCTCTGGAAGGAGAGAATCCAGAATAAGAGTTAACTTAGTCCCCAAAGAGACATTTGCAGTGAAGAAGAACTGCAACTCCCCTGGCTTGGAAGGACACGGCTCCTTCTTCACCTTCAGCCTATTCTTCCTCAACACATCCCAGAAGAACTCCGCCCAATTGCATTGAACGCCGTCATACAATGCTCTCATCACACACATCCGGCCATTGAAAATGGCGTCTGTGCTGTGATTCTCACACATAAGCACCTTTACCACAATATCGAACAACACCTTGTATTTCTGCCTTAAATGCTTGTCCAAAAAGCCCTTTGTGACATTCTGGCAAGAAGAACGAGCAAAAATCTTGAAGGATCCAACGATATCATCCTCCTTGTACGTCAAAGGATCCACCCCCACCGCAGAAATGTTTTCGAAAAGAGCGCAGAAATCGTGCTTAGAAAACACCAAATCATCTTCATCAATCTTTGAAGAAATGTAATCCTCATGGATCTTCATGCGAACCAGAAACTGGGCCGCATATCCATCAAGTGTGCGAAAATCCTTGGGAACAGTGGAGATCAACTTCTCCACCCCTGCACTCTGGAGCATCTCCAGAATCGACAGCACAACTGGGTTCTTGGTGGTATAAAAGTCCACCACCATCTCCGTCTTTAGCTTTTTCATCATCAGGACATGATCGAAGTTGCACGGAGGAGCCATTACTGTGAAAGAGAGAGAGAGAGAGAGAGAGAGAGAAAAAAAATGCTTTGCAGAGAGAGGTTAGGGTTTGAAAGTATGGAAACGTGAAAGGACAGATTGAAAGGAAAATTGATTTAAATAGGGTAATACGCGTGGCTTGATTATTAAATGAAGTGTGAACGCGTGTAATTTCAAATTTAATTGAGGAAACAAAATCAATTTTAGCATTGATTGACATTTTGCACAGTGATTAAATCCGATGGCCATGATGAAAGGCGAGATACAGATTTAATCTGGTGCGTTGGCATAGTCATTGGGACTGGGCATAAAGAGGTTTTGTGACAGTCAAGAGAAAAAGCGAAATGATTGCCTAGGCCCTATACCTTAGTCTTAAATACACTCTGAAGTTGAAACGTTTTGAGTGTACTTACTAATTTGAAAGGTGTATCCCAATGATCAGAGGCCAGAGAAGTAAAGACATACCTGTCACCTGATATTGTAACCAGATGATACCACAACTAGTCTGGTGATACATCTCCTCTGATGTAACTCATCTGGTCCTGGTCAGAAAAGACTTTGGACATATCTCTGACTCAGCACCTCATCTGGGATAAGTGTCACCTGGTGGATACCTCATCTGGAAATATACCTTCTCTGATATATCTAATCTGCAGATATGTTAGCTTAAGAAAATAAATATATGAAGAAAAGTAATGACACAGGGATACTTCTCTGATGTTCCCCCTAAAACAAATCTGTCTCTGGATCCAACAAACCCAACTCAAAGGCTAACTCTCTGAATCTGGTCTCAGCCAAAGGCTTGGTTAAAATATCTGCTCTCTGCTTCTCTATTGCAATCTTTTCCATCCTTATATCTCCCTTCTCAACATGATCTCTGATAAAATGATGCCTTATATCAACATGTTTGCACCTGGTATGAAGAACTGGATTCTGGGTGATGGCAATTGCACTATTACTATCACAGAAAATAGGAATATCCTTAGCTCTAATCTGGTAATCCCTAAGCTGTTGACTTATCCAGAGAAGTTGAGAACAACAACTCCCTGCAGCCATGTACTCTGCTTCTGTTGTTGATGTAGCAACTGAAGTCTGCTTCTTAGAAAACCAGGATACCAATTTATTCCCTAAAAATTGGCATGTTCCACTTGTAGATTTCCTATCTATTCTGCATCCACCATAGTCTGAATCTGAATAACCACTCAATTCTAAGTTATCATCTGCAGGATACCATAATCCTAAATGCACAGTTCCCTTAAGATATTTCAATATCTTCCTAGCTGCTTCCAAATGACTCTTCTTGGGATTAGCTTGAAATCTGGCACAAACACCTACGGCAAAAGTAATATCTGGTCTGCTTGCAGTCAGGTACAAAAGAGAACCAATAAGTGCTCTGTACTGAGTCTGGTCCACACTCTCTCCAGACTCATCTGGATCCATGTTGAAATTTGTCATCATAGGGATCTTGGCTGCTTTGCTAGACCCTATTCCAAATTTCTCTAACATGTTTCTGGTGTACTTTGCTTGATTAATAAAAATTCCCTTCTCTGATTGCTTAACCTGCAAACCCAAAAAGTAATTCATTTCTCTCATCATGGACATCTCAAACTGACCCTGCATGAGCTCACCAAACTTCTCACACAGCTTCTTGTTAGGGGATCCAAATATAATATCATCAACATATATTTGGACCAGAAGGATGTCCTTTCCTTCTTCTTTCCTAAACAAGGTCCTATCAATCTTACCCTTAGTAAAACCATTGTCCAGAAGAAATTGAGATAGAGTGTCATACCATGCTCTGGGTGCCTGCTTCAGCCCATAAAGAGCTTTCTTAAGCTTAAACACCTTGTCACCTTGTTCAAAACCAGGGGGTTGTTCCACATACACCTCCTCAATGAGAATCCCATTAAGAAAGGCAGATTTCACATCCATCTGGTATACTTTGAACTTCATGTGAGCAGCATATGCTAAGAACAATCTGATGGCTTCTAGTCTGGCAACAGGAGCAAATGTCTCATCATAGTCTATTCCTTCAGACTGAGAATAGCCCTGGGCCACTAGCCTTGCCTTGTTCCTAGTAATGACATCATTCTCATCTTTCTTATTCTTGAAAACCCACTTAGTGCCTATCACCTTTTGATGTCTTGGTCTGTCTACCAGCTCCCAAACATCCTGTCTGGTGAATTGATTCAATTCCTCCTGCATAGCAACAATCCAATTTGAATCTTTCAGTGCCTCCTTGATATTCTTGGGCTCAATCAAGGACACATAGCAACTGAATAAGGCAGCTAAGTTAAGAGTTCTCCTAGTCTGGACACCCTTAGTTGGATCTCCTAAGATCAGGTCATTGGGGTGATCAACCAGGGTCCTCCTTCCCGTGGTCTTGCCTGGTTGATCATCTTCTGCAGTACCTTGGTCATTATAACCACCTGCAGAAGAGCTTCCCCCTACAGGAGTTCCAACCTCTTCTGGTTCTGCTCCTTGTGAAGGCTTCTGCTTCAGAGAACCAGGAGATGGGTCATCATCTGAATCTGAATCTGAATCAAGAATAGGTGGATTGGCCTTGATAACTCTGGGAGTAGTCTGATTCTGGGTCTCATCAGAAGGCTTTGAGTCCACCTTGCACTCAAAAGCAGATTCATCAAAAACAACATGAGGTGTTTCCTCCACACAAAGTGAATTCTTATTAAAAACTCTAAAAGCTTTACTGGTGCTGGAATATCCTAAAAATATTCCATCAGCCACTTTAGCATCAAAGGTTCTTAATTTAGATTTCCCATTGTCATGGATGAAACACTTACATCCAAAAATATGAAAATATGAAACAGATGGGGTTTTACCTTTTCATACCTCATATGGAGTCTTATTATGTCTCTGGGCAATCAGGCACCTGTTCTGAGTGTAGCAAGCTGTATTAATGGCCTCTGCCCAAAATCTCTGTGGAGTGTTGTATTCTGCCAGAAGTGTTCTTGCAGCTTCTTTGAGGGTCCTATTCCTCCTTTCTGCTACTCCATTTTGTTGAGGAGTTCTGGCAGCAGATGTCTCATGAAAAATCCCATGGTCCTTGCAGTAATCTGCAATGTGTGAATTTAAAAACTCTGTTCCTTTGTCACTTCTGATTCTGACTATGCTCTGGTTCTGCTCATTCTGAATCTGTTTGAAGAACTCTGGCAGCTTAGTCATAGTTTCATTTTTCTTAAACAAGAACACTACCCAAGTGTATCTTGAAAAGTCATCTACTATAACTAAGGTGTACTTCCTTCCACTGAAACTAAGAGGAGAAACAGGTCCAAACAGGTCCATGTGAAGTAGTTGAAGTACTCTGGTTGTGGTTGTGCTCTGGACATCCTTAAAGGAAGTCTTGGGTTGTTTACCCTTCTGGCATGAACCACAAACCTGATCCTTCTTAAACACTTCATTAGGAAGACCTCGAATGAGACCTTTTCTGGCAATCTTGTTCAATGTTTTGAAGTTGAGATGACACAATCTCTTGTGCCAAATCCAGCTGTTCTCTGCAGATCCTTTTGCAACCAGGCAAGCATTTCTTGGGCAACTGTTAAAATCTGCAAGATAAATGTTACCCTTCCTCAAGCCTATTAGCAAGATATCATTATAATCAGAAGAGAAAACAGTGCATGAATCACTAGAAAACTTCACTGAGTATCCCTTGTCACAGAATTGGGATACTGAAAGCAGATTATGCTTGAGTCCTTCTACGTAGTAGACTTCATCTACAGATACTCTATTGAAGGTTAACTTTCCAACTCCTCTGGTGACTCCATAGTTGTTGTCACCAAACATCACTCTTGGTCCATTCAATGGCTTGAAATCTTGGAGATTATCCTTCTGGAAGGTCATGTGCTTGGAACATCCACTATCAATGTACCAGACATGGTTGCTTGAAAATCCTTTCTCCAATGGACTCTTATCTACCTGCAGAGAAATCAATTAGGTCCCCTACTAGTGCTGGGTCCTGATTGGTTAGTTGCAGGTTTTGTAGGAATCCATAGATAAAGATCATCCCTTGATGGATGAGGAGATCTTATCTTTCTTCCAAATCTATCTACCAGCACATGTCCTCTGACAATGACATATTGAGCTACTGGTCTGATAAGGACACCTTTCCTATAAACAGGTCTGGTGTACCTTTTCTCAAATCTGGCCTTTGGAATGGCCTGCCTCAAAGACATGGTCTTAAAGGTCTGGTTGTAAGGGTACATCCTAGAAGAACCATCTCTGGTGTCATAACTACCCAGATCAGTTGGTTTTCTAGAGATGGGTCTGGAAGACCTCCTCTGGTTCTGATAATTAGACTTGCTCTGGTGATTATAGTTCCTTTGAGTATACCTATTCTGGAATTGATTCCTCTGAGAAAATTGTCTCTGGGGTACCTGGTTCTGTTGAACATTGTTCCTTCTCTGGTAGTTGTTACTCTGATTGGTATTCCCCTTTCTTGAGTGTTTCCTTTGAGGTCCCCTAATCTGTTTAGGTTCCCTTTGAGGATTTCTCTGGGGTCCTCCAATTTGAGTAATTTCTACTCCTTGGGACTCATTGTTCACAGAACCATCAATCTTTAATGGTTCCCCTTGTTGACACTTATTCTCTAGCATCTTCTCTTCCAGAACAGTCAACTCTTCTGGACCATTTGTTATGTGATTAACAGAGTGATTCCTTTTCCAATCAGGATTGTGAACCACCTTGTAACCATTACCAGTTAAATCTTTATCATTCCAGATTTCTACCAATTTACCAGCTCTTACAGACTTGTCTTTATTATAAAAGTATTTATGAGTTTTAGTGGTAATTCCAGAATATCCTAAACCACTCTTATCATAAATGCGCTGAGAAGACTCTGATATGATAGATACAACAGATGGTATCTTAGGAGCTTCTCTGGGCAAGGGTATCTCCTCTATGTTTTGGGCAACTTGTTTTTCCTTGATGAGAGTTTGGTATTTAGCTCTGAGTTCATTGATCTCATCTTCTTGAGAATCCTTTTCTTTCATGAGTTGATCTACCAGAGTATCTCTTTCTGTGATCTTATCCTGAAGTTCAGAGACTTCTTTGGAATGATCTTTCATGAGTTCTCTGGTGGATTTATGCTCATGAGAGAGAGATTGAACTTCAGCTCTGAGCCTACCATTCTCTTTCTCAAGTTTTTGACAGAGTTGGACACAATTTTGGAGATCTGATAGCATTTGTTGCATATCAGACTCTCTGGAGTTACCAGATGAATTAGAGGATTCAGTACATTTGGAATTTGATAAAACTAGAGTAGTTTCATTTACCTCAGTGATGTCTGCCATAAGACACACATCATCATCTGATCCAAAGTCAGAAGAAGAAGAACTGGAACTAGTATCCTCCTCCTCTGCTTCTGCCAGCAATGCTCTCTTATCTGCATATCTCATATCTCTCTTGATTCTTTTCTCTTCTCTTTCCCTAGGAGTAAGCTGAGGACAATCATAACTGTAGTGACCAGTCTTGTTGCATGTGTAGCAGGCATTATCTCCTCTGGGACTAGGACTTGGCTCTCTCCTCCTCTGGTTGTAGTCTGATCTGGCAGGACTACTCTCTCTCCTCTGGTAGTCAGGTCTGCCAGAGCTACCATCCCTCCTCTGATAATCTGATCTCCCAGAGTTGCCAGGGTTGTCATCTCTCCTCCTTTCTGGAGTTCTGAATCTGGTCTCCCTTGAGTCTCCAGATGTCTTCTCCTTCTCTGCAGGCTTGAAGGAACTCTTTCTGTCTCTGGAAGATTCCTTCCAATGCCTTTTGTACCTGCCATATTTTGAACTCATTTTATCTAATTTACGAGTTAGAAGTGCTACGTGCTCCTTGAGGCTCAAGTCATCTGCAGTAGACTCCTTTGGCTTGACACCAGGCTTGATGGTTGAAGAGAATGCAACATCTTTCTGACCAGAAGAGGAAACATCTTCTGTTTGATCCTCCTCTTGAAGATCATACTCATAGGCTTTGAGATCAGACAATAGGAGATGATGATCCAGAGTATTGAGATCCTTGTTGTCCTTGATCACAGTGACTTTAATTCTCCACCTGCTTGTTAGTGAACGCAAGATTTTACTATTAATTTCTTTTTCAGAGTAGGTCTTACCTAAGGCACTAGCCTTGTTCAGGAGGTTTGTGAGACGCATGTCCAGCTGGTCAATGGTCTCGTCTGGTTTCATCTTGAATGTATCAAACGAGTGTTGAACAGCTTGGAGTTTGTTATCTTTGATCTTCTCTGTTCCCTCACAGAGTAATGCCAGTTTGTCCCACATCTCCTTGGCAGCGGCACACGTTCTGACCTTTTCAATCACCTCTTTGGTAAGTGTGTTGATGATCTCTGTTCTTGCCACCTGGTCCAAGTTGTAGAGCTTTCTTTCATCATTATCAAGCTCATCTCTCTTTTTGAGAATTCTCTGCCTGGGAATTCTATCCTCTGCAGTTTTCTGGGCAGCTTCACTAGTTTCTTCTCTGGACTCTGACCTGCCACTATCAATAGGAGTCCAGTAAAATTTGATGGGGCCACTTTCAACCACATCCAACATGCGGTGGTGAATAGCTCCAAGATGATTGCTCATCATGAAGCTCCAGTGGCTGTAATCCTCAAAAGAGAATTCTGGGAGCTTACGGCTCTTGTAAGAAGATTTTGCAGACATTTTGATATAATTAAGGGAAATAACAAGAACTTGAACAAAAGCACTAAATAGCAATGGATCTGCCCGGTGACCACCAAAAGCTTTACAAAGCAGTGGTCGTTGGACACACTGCTCTGATACCACTTGTTGGTCCCACTAGTTAGATTAATTGCGGAAGCTTAAGTAAAATGTCTTTCAAAGTCTTTTACAAGAGAACAATAATCAACAAACAATAAGTAAAATAAAGCAATAAAGAACACAAGATATATAGTGGTTCGGATTGAATATCCTACGTCCACTCCCCCTTATAACCAAGGGGTCTCACTATCAACCAACTCACAAACTTACTTACTGGAATTGGGAATTACCAGTTCCTTCTTACAACCTCTTTAGATTTAACTTCAATCTAAAGATCAACCAGCCAACAACCTTGTCTAATAGATGAACAGGTTGTGGTTTCAATAACTCATTTAGAGTAGATAAATATTATGAACAGTAAGAGTGCTTGGTATGAATATCAAAAGCTTGGATCACTTATGCGCGTGTAGAGTCTCTGGAGCTTTTTCTTGAACTGCACTCTTGTATTTATAGAGGGGATTAGGTCTAGCCGTTGGAGGGCTAATCCAATCAGAAAGCTTCAATCAATCAATTCCCTAATTGATTGATTGGGTTGGTGGGATCCTTGGATTGATTATCTTCAAATCTTTCCAATCCTGATCATGTTTACTTGATTTGAATCACCAACGGTCAATAACTTCCTCTGCCTAACTCTGATTCTCTCCAGAGAAGGCTAGACCAGACACCAGGCAACCTCGGTGTCTTCTGGTCCTAATCTGGTGAACAACCAGAATACTCAGTAGAAACAGGAGATCAAACTGAGCATCTTTTGTTCCACCAGACTCGTCTGGTCCGGACTCGTCTGGTCTGGGGAAAGTCCTCTGCCTCTGGTCTGTTCTCATCTGGTGAAGTCTTCTGGTCTGGCAGTTCCCCCTAGACTAAGTCCTAATCTAGATCATCATCTGGCTAACAGGTCCAGATGGTCCTATTACATCTTCTGGTTTGTTTTAACTCATCAAAACTAACAATTTTTATCCTAACAGGTATCACCACATTAACTACAATGTAACATGTACCATATATTGAACGGTTTGAAATAGATATTCAACATTCAATCATAACTAAAGCAAATGTGATAAAAGAATTATTCTCATAAAATAAGTGTTTGATACACGAGTTATACAAAGTAAAAGCATATTTTCACGTATAACTCCAACAATCTCCCACTTTTACTTAAAGTCTGCTTTTTAGTATACATCATGCATGTCTTAGTGTAGTAGCTCTACGTGACATCTCATGTCAACCTACACTAACCTAATAATTCCTCCCACTTATACTTAAAGCAGATTGACAAAAATCTTGACTCTCATTCCATCCACATGTCTCTCGAATGTACTCTGAGGTAAACCCTTTGTGAATGGATCCGCTAGGTTGTCACCCGATGCTATCTTTGCCACCTCTATATCTCCTCTCTTAACGATTTCTCGTATAAGATGGTATTTTCTTTCTATGTGTTTATTGGCCTTGTGGGCTCTCGGTTCCTTTGAATTTACAACTACTCCGACATTGTCACAAAAGACAGTTATCTTGTCGGGCAAATTCGGAACAACGTCCAAGTCCACTAAGAAGTTCTTGAGCCAAACTGCCTCTTTCGCTGCTTCACAAGCAGCTACATACTCGGCTTCCATGGTCGAATCGGCGATGCATTTCTACTTAACGCTTCTCCATGAAATGGCTCCTCCTCCCATGCAAAAAACACACTACCCGAGGTTGACTTTCTTGAGTCTATGTCTGATTGGAAATCCGAGTCCGTGTATCCCATGGGCACAAGACTATCTGACTGGTAAATCAGCATCCGCTCACGAGTTCTTTTCAGATACCTCAAGATGCACTTTATGGCAGTCCAATGGTCTTTCCCGGGATTACTTTGATATCTTGCCACCATGCCCACGGCAAAGCAGATATCCGGTCTCGTACATAGCATTGCATACATAAGGCTTCCTACGTCCGAAGCGTACGGAACACCTTTCATGTCATCTATCTCCGCTTGCGTCTTAGGGCTCATTTCTTTAGATAGATGGATTCCGTGCCTAAAAGGTACAAAACCTTTCTTGGAATCTTGCATGCTGAAACGCTTCAAAACAGTGTCAATGTATGAAGCTTACGATAAGCCCAACATCCTCTTCTTGCAATCGCGAGTGATCTTGATCCCAAGGATGTGATCGGCTTCCCTTAAGTCCTTCATATCAAATTGTTTTGACAGCCATACCTTTACGTCTGATAATACCTTTACATTGTTTCCAATGAGCAGAATATCGTCTACGTATAATACTAAGAATACCACCGCAGTTCCGTCACGCTTCTTATACACATAACTCTCGAACTCATTTTGATCAAACCCATAAGACTTAATCACTTGATCAAAACACTGGTTCCAAGTACGCGATGCTTGCTTAAGTCCATAAATGGATCTCTTAAGCTTGCATACGAGGTGCTCTTGGCCTTTTTCAATGAAACCTTTGGGCTGTTGCATATAGATATCTATCCCGTCAAGCCTTTGTTAAGGAAAGTTGTCTTGACATCCATTTGCCAGATCCCATAATCTAGGTGTGCATCGATGTACAAGAGAATACGGATGGACTTAAGCATAGCTACAGGCGAAAATGTCTCATCATAATCGATCCCTTCTTTTTTAGTATACCCTTTGGCTACTAGCCTTGCTTTGAAGGTCTCAACCCTTCCGTCCGGCCCTCATTTCCTCTTGTACACCCACTTGCATCCAATGGGTTCTACCCCATTGGGTGGTTCGACCAACTCCCACACTTGATTATGATCCATCGAACCCATCTCGGCTTCCATTGCCATTTGTCATGACTCCGCGTCTTTATCTTGGATTGCCTTGTCGTATGTCCATGGGTCTGATTCATCACCGGGAACCAAATCCGAAGATTCTCCTATCCCCATGAATCTCTCGGGTTACCTAGCAATCCTCTCATTGCGACGGGGTTCCGGTTGTGAAGATGTGACGTGTGGTACATCATCTTGTATACTTGGTATCGAGGTTTGACCTCTCAATTCTTCTAAGGTAATTTCACTTTTAGGCTTCCGATTGTTCATATAGTCTTCCTCCAAGAATTTTAAGTGTGTACTAATCACGGTCTTTTGATCCTTGGGACTATAGAACATACACCCTTTCGTTCCCGCAGGGTATCCTATAAACAGCCTTAATTCCGAACGTGGATCCAACTTACCGGCTTCCTTGTCTAGCACGTATGCTGGAAAACCCCAAATCCGCAAATATCTTAGACTGGGCTTGCGCTCAGTCCACAATTCCATTGGGGTTTTAGGAACCGATTTGGATGGCACCAAGTTTAGAATGTAAGCCGCTGTTTCCAAGGCATTACCCCAAAATGACTTGGGTAAATCCGAATAACTCATCATGGATCTGATCATCTCTAAAAGAGTCCGGTTTCTTCATTCCGCCACACCGTTCTGTTGAGGGGTTCCCGGTGCGGTTAACTGGGATTAGAGGTGGCAAAACGGGCGGGCCGGGCCGGCCTGGCCCGGCCCATCGGGCCAAAACACTATTCACGGGCCGGGCCGGGCCGTTTGCAATCGGGCCACAAAAAACTCAGCCCAGCCCAGCCCACCATAGCCCACGGGCTAACGGGCCAGCTCGGCCCGTTTCGTTTTCGTTTTTTTTTTTTTTTAATAATGATGGAATTAGGAATTTAGGATATAGCCAGCAGGCCCAGCACGGCCCAATGGGTTTTTTTTTTTTAGGACTTAGGAGCATATTGATAATGCAACTATTATGAGGTATTTAGGATGCATTATTAATTTATTATACAATTTCACATACTTAAATAATGCAACTATTACTAACATGAGGTATTTACTATTTAGGATTTAGGCTTATAATTATAAATAAATAACGCAACTAACAGGAGGCATTTTAACTTCTAATTCTAAGTAACATTATTTAAAAAAAATACAACACTAACTACAAATATAGAATAAAAATCACAAGTTCAAACATAACTTCAAACCGAATTAATAGTCATTACAATACCAAATAAGTTTAGAATCCTAATAGCATTAAAAATCATTCATAACTCCAAAGTCCAAAAAAATTAAAAAAACATTAGTGTCTCAGACTAGTCATCATCAATTACAATATTGGAATCTTGTTTTGACAAGTGTGTCTCCTCCTCTGTCTCTTGTACATCTGTATAAACATTAAATAAAAAAAATAAAACAAAAAATAATAATAACTGAAATTGAAGACAAATTGCAAATATAATTATAAATACCTGAGAGTCCAATTTCTTTAAAGCCATGCAACCAACTACGGGTACAAATGAGGGCTTGCACATTTTCACCAAGTAAACAACTTCTATATTTGTGAAGGATACGACCTCCAATGCTGAATGATGATTCTGAAGCCACTGTGGTGATTGGAATGCTTAAAATGTCACAAGCCATGATTGCAAGTATAGGAAATCGATGTTTGTTCACCTTCCAATATTCAAGCACCTCCACTTTACCATTAATGGAGTCTTCTCCCATGTAAACATCAAGTTCGGACTTGCCATCGATTGAAGTCTTTAGTCTTTTCTTTTCATGATACACCTACAATTATAAAAATATATTAATAATATAAAAAAACTATGAATACATTATTTATTTAATAAACTTAATATAGTAAACTTACATCTAGCATAGATGGCTTTAATGAAAACGAGGTTTCCCCACTTGAAATTGTATGTCCTTGAGATGCACCATCTTTTGATGTCATGACTTGAAATGAGGTCGATGAAGATCCATCATACTTTACGACATATTCATCAAAGAGCTTATACAATGACGTCTTAACCTTATTCACCTTCTCCTGATGATCATCGGGATAAACTTGCCCATAGCAATAACTTAAAAACTCCAACTTTGCACTTGGATCAAGAGCACATGCAAGTGCAAGAGTAATGGAATATTCATTCCAATACTTATCGAATTTGTTCTTCATCTTTGTTGCCATATCTTTGATTTTTTTATCTTCACAAATCAAATTTGCATTCAACTTCATTTCTATGGATGCAACTTGCATAAAGTACAAATTAGAGGTAGGGTAAGACGATCCCGATATCAAGTTGGTGATGTTATAAAACGGCTCTAAGAAATCACAAATCCTTTCAGCTCTTTCCCACTCTTCATTCGATGGACAATCTTTGTAGTTATTATCATCATAGCTCAAACTAGTGAAAGCCCGACGATATTTGATGGCACTTTCAAGCATCATGTACGTCGAATTCCATCTAGTTGGCACATCCAACCTCAAAAAACTACCACCAATGTCACTCAAGTGAACAAAACTAACACATTTTTGAAACTGTCTCAATCTCCCCTCCGAACCCTTCACATATTTCACACTATCTCTAATTTTCTTCAAGGGTTCATTCACCTCTTTTATACCTTATTGAACTATAATGTTCAAGATGTGAGCACAACACCTTATATGAAAAAATTCCCCCTTACATAACAAGTCATTTTGCAATTCAAGTCTTTCTTTCAAAACTTTTTGCATTTTATCATTGTTAGAGGCATTATCCAAGGTGATAGAAAATATTTTGGAATCAATTTCCCAATCCTTAAGCAATGCAAAGATCTTTCCCGCCAATTCTACACCCGAATGTTGACAATCTAACTCACAAAATGCAAGCAATTTACTATTCAACTTCCAATTTCCATCAATATAATGAGCTGTGAGAGACATATAACCACGCACATTTACAGCAGTCCATACATCAGATGTCAAGCAAATTCTACCAGGTAATGCAGCTAACTCACTCTTAAGCCTTGCCTTTTCAGTTAGATACACATTCCAACAATCATACTTTGCCGTATTTCTAGAGACAAGTTTGAATTCAGGATTCAAAAGTTGATTCACCAACAAAACCCCTTCATACTCAGCATAACTAAATGGAAGATCATGCATGATAATACATTTAGCTAGTGCATCTCTATAAGCAGCCCTATCATATTTCCACTTCTTCAATAATGTAGCTTGATTATCTATCAAAGCCCCAATATTATGAAACTTAGGAATTGGATTGCATGCAGCTATATGACGCCGCAAATGAGTAGTACCCGATGAACTCTTAGACGTGTAAAGCTTACCACAACTTTTACATTTACTTTTTTCAACTCCATCTATTACACCAACTTTTTCAAAAAAATTCCACACATCAGATGTAGTAGAATGAGTAGGAAGTTTACCTTTCTTGGTTTCTCCATCAACATCCTTCTCATCACTCTTATTGCTTTTATGAGAGGTAAACGTAGTACCCGCCGAACTCTTAAAACTTGGAGTAGGAGCAGTACTATCTAACACTTCCATATCTATCTCATTTGCAAGATCATCTGCTAAACTTGAGTCGGTATTCATTTCGTTGAGATAACCTAAAAATAAATAAACATCAATATATATATATCAATTCACAATTGTATTCTTAATTTTGTATATAGAGTTTCTGTCCAATGTTTATATATATCAATTCACAACAGAATCATGGTTACTTGGAGACTTGGAGTGAATCTAGTGTAATATAATTTATTAATTTAAGTAGTATTAATTTTATTTGGTAATTGATTACAAACTGCATTTAATTAAAACCCAGGAATTTATTTGGTAATTATGACAAACTTGAAGAAGTGAGTTAATTAAAACCTAAGAATGGAATTATGGAAAGATTGCACACTCAAAGTCAAAATAAATAAATTAGGAAAAGGGACATACCTGGGCTCAGTGGGCTGTGCTGTGTGTGTGAGCCTGTGAGCGAGAGGCCGAGAGCTGTGCACCGCTGTGAGCTGTGAGCGAGAGCCGAGAGATGTGAGCAGTGAGTGAGAGGCGAGAGGCCGAGAGCTGTGGCCTGTGAGCGAGAGGCGAGTGTGAGTGAGAGGCGAGAGGCCTGCGAGCGACGTGTCACGTGAGCGGCTGACCGCCGCTGGGGCGCCGGCGCCGGTGCTGTGCGTGAGTGGGAGAGCCGGAGAGGAGTGGAAAACCGTAGCCTGCGTGGCTTGGCTGCGCTTTTTTCTTTCTGTCTTACTACTCTTTACCGACTTTCTGCTAGTATTAACTTAGTTTTCTTCTTTAACTATTTTTAATAATTAATATTCTAATTTCTAATAACTAGTAACACTGTAACAGATTTAATTATTAAAAAAAACATAATAGTCGGGCCAGCCCGGCCCGAGTCCATTTGGCCCGTCGGGCCAGTCGGGCCGGGCCAAAACGGCCCGATTTTTTTGGGCCACTATATTCTTGGCCCAGCCCGGCCCATATACCGGGCGGGCCGGGCCGGCCCATCGGGCCGGGCCAATTTTGCCAGCTCTAACTGGGATATGATCCCTTCGTCCGATAAGTAGTTCAAGAATTCATCGCTGAGGTATTCGCCTCCACGATCTGATCGTAGAAACTTGATACTCTTTTCCCTATGTTTCTCGGCTTCAGCCTTAAACTCCTTAAACTTATCAAAAGTTTCAGACTTATGCCTCATAAGGTAAATGTACCCATATCTCGAGTAATCGTCAATGAAGGTGACGAAATACTCATACCCCATTCTCGCTTTGATCGTCATTGGACCACACACATCGGTATGAACGAGTTCTAACACTTATGTGGCTCTATTCCCCTTGGCTCCAAATGCCCTCTTGGTCATTTTACCCTCTAAACAGGATTCACAAGTTGGAAATGGCTCGATTTGGAATGATTCCAAGGATCCGTCTTTCACCAATCTCTCTATCCGCTTTAGATTAATATGACCTAGTCTAAGATGGCATAGAAGTGTTTCGTTCATCTCTGAAGAACGCTTTCTTTTATTACTCGAAATGATCGACGTGTTATTAGATTCATTATTTGAGTGGTGTGCACACTTAATCGTATAGAGATTGTTTACCAACGTTCCATGACAGATAGTAACATTCTTAAAAGAAACAGTAACAACTTTATTAAAAGTAATTGAATATCCATCAAAAAACAACTTAGAAACCGAAATTAAATTCTTCCTAAAGTTCGGAACGTATAAAACATCTCTTAAAATTAAAACTCTATCTTCAAAAGATAGGTGCACGACTCCCACTGCTTCGGCTGCCACTCTCGTAGCATCGCCCAAAGTGATGGTGATCTCATTCTTGCTAAGTCGTCGGGTTAGCTGGAACCCCTGAAGAGTGAAACAAATATGATCAGTTGCCCCGGTATCCACTACCCAAACGTAGGCAGCATACGCTGCAACATAAGTTTCAACGACTAAAGCATGAGACTTACCTTTCTTTACCGCCTTCTTAGGCTTAGAACAGGTCGCCCTCCAATGTCCCTTCTCACCATAATTGAAGCACTTACCCTTAGCAGCTTTCTTTCCACCTCCTTCGCCCTTCGCCTTAGGTTTCGCAACAGTTGAATTTGCTTGGGTCTGGCCTTTCGTCCTCTTTCTCTTCTTCCCTCCCTTGGGACCCGAAGAGGCAGACGGACCGTTTGCCACCATAGCAACAGTTTGATGATCCATTAAAGCTTGCAAGAGCTCGGGTAAACTATTTGCCCGGTCACTCATTTGATAGTTCAACTAAAACTGCTCAAAGCACTTCGACAGAGAATGGAGAACGAAATCGACCTTAGTAGGGAGATCAAATTCCGCACCAAGTACTTCCAACTTGTTGAGATAACACATCATCTCAATAACGTGATCCCTTACGGGCGTACCTTCCACCATCTTCAACGAAAGCATCTTTCGCATGGTGATTTGCCTAGCTGTACAGTTCTGATGTTTAAACATCGCTTCAAGATTGAGCATTATCTCAGAGGCGGTCTCCATGTGTTGGTGTTGGTGTTGCAACACATCTGACATTGAAGCTAGAATAGTACACCTAGTCATCTCATCGGAGTCAAACCAACTCTTATGCTCTTTCTTGACCGCCTTGCTCGCATCTTCGGCAGGCTCTTGGGGCTTAGGAGTAGTAAGTACTCATTTGTGGTGTTGAGCGGTTAGGACAATATCAAGATTACGTTTCCAATCAACATAATTCTCACCGACAAGTTTGTTATCTTTAAGTATACTAAACAGTGGATTAAAAGGTTGCGACATGATGAACTGAGAATAAAACATACATTCATATCAATATCTAGAAAAAGTACGAAATTATCACATAATTCGATCACATCAATTATATTGAAACCTTAAAACAATATAATCATGCATCAGCCAACATCTCGAAATAATTTAAATGCGCCACGAGGGGTGGACTATACATTTAAACACATTCAAGCGGATCACAAACTTAAAAGTTACAAATCCTTAATTCAAAATTAATAGTTGGCTCCCACTTTGACCACATAAAAATTGACAGGGACTCCGAGGGGAGTAAGTTAATATCAATTTCTTATGCCTAAGTAATAACCATAATTAAATACAGGATTATTATTTCGCTTTGAGCAAACCACTCGTGGTGAGGGTCAATACTGCCACTAGTAATAATCCACAATCATCCTTTCGGAATTTATTCATGTGAAATCCGTCTTTTTGGCCGATCCGAGGGGGAAATGTATTCCAAAAAGACTTCACAAATAAATAAATTATGGAGGCCAAATTAATCCAATTTTAATATCTGGAATAAAATTGCGATTAAATAAACATACTTAATAATTTTCGAAAATAAGGTTTTTCTTGGAAAATAAAATTCATGCAAACACATATTAACAAATAATAATAAGTGCACGAAATAAAATATCCATCAAAATAAAATTAAACACATTGGAGCACTCAAATCCAATTGTCACAGTTTAATTTCTTCACGTCTTGATGTGAAATATCGTCCTTGTTGCTTTCCGCCGTTCGTCTCGACACGCTCCCACTCGAACAACAACACTTCATAAAAAAAAAGAGCATCATTTGGGGTTCGGGACGACGTTTAAAATCACACAAAAAAACACAGAACTGAAATTAATTTTTTTTAAAAAATCCACGGCTCGAGATACGGCGCGCGTCGGCCCCGTGCCACGCCTCGTCGTGCGCCCGGGTCGTGCGCCTCGCGCACCCCGCGCACCGGGTTTCGCCGTTCGTTCTCATTTCTCTCCCCATGCATGATTTTACGTCCATGCATGCGCCGCGCATGCATGCGTCGTCCGGGTACGCCGTCTTTAATTCTTCGTTCTTCGTCTCGATCCGGTTACAATTTATTTTTCAAAAAAATAAATACTAGATCTAGACTAGTCTATTACAATGATCGAATCAAAATAAAAACAACTAATCTACTCGTGGATTTTCTCATGAGAAAAACAAATTCGAACGAATTGAATTAAAAACAATTAATTCACACGCATGAAAAATTAACAACATTAAAAACCATGACAATTGGATACCTGTAAAAAAGATTTAGCAATTCTACTATCCAATTTCAATTTAATGTTAAACAATTTAAATTCCAATTTAAAGATCAGAGCCCGAAACCGTGGCTCTGATACCAGTTGTTGGGAAAATAGGGGTGCCCGGAATCTATTCGGGATGAAATTTAAATACGAATTTAAATTCAATTATTACGAGCATGAATTAATCCTAATTAGTTCAAATAATAATTCCAACAACAAATTTAACATCATGCATGTTGAATTGATTCACATAAAATCTAGGCGGAATAAACAAGAATTTATGTGACTTACGTACCTCTTGTAGAATCGGCCTTTGAATAAACGGGACAATCACGATCACGCTTTATCAACCCAAAAACCTTCTCAAGTATTTCCCTTTCGTCTTACTTGATCACCGGTGGGAGATGCTTTCAAGTAATTTAAATAACTAAGGAAAAAGAAAAATATATATGCTCTTGATTTTTCCAACACATGGAATTATGTACTTGAGGATGAAATAATCATCCCCTATTTATAAAGAGTGATGGCCAAAAATATGGTGGTATATGGGCTTTGGAAAAAATGTTTTCTTATACTCTAAGAAATCTTGAATATATCTCATATATTCTTTTCTCCAAAATAAAATATTCCACAAAAATCTCACCCACCTTATAAATATGTAATTTTTTAAAATTACAAGTGAAGAAGCCAAGATTTGGATCTTTCTTGAATATATGAGATATTCTTGTCAAGAAAATCAACAAAATCTATTCTTCTCTTGATACACAATTTTCGAAAAAATAAGGAGAAAATCAGCATAATATTATCTTTTTATTTTAATCACCTTATCATTATTGGACTACTTAATGGGCTACTTGAGGGGCCTTTAAGGAGAATTAAGATTGGACCTCCTAATAGACTTCTGAATTTCAATATTGAGCCTCAATATAATTCAATCCATTAATATTAATTATTACCACTAATAAATTAATATTGCACTATCCATCTTAATCCATATTACGATAATATGGGCTCCCGATTATTATTTCTCGCGTTTAAGATTATCAAGTCCATTAATTAATTAAGCTTCTGAATAGCTCTAAATTAATTAATATATTTCACCTTGGAGTAAAGACAACTCAACATTATTATCCGTACCGAAGAAACTGATTCTTCACTTGCAAGATTTGGCAAGATAAAACTTATGAGCCCACCAAGGTGACTAATCACACGAACCGTACTCGCACGCGTTTCTCCGTATTAAATCTTAGTGACCGTCGTATGATTAATATTACTGCCCAAAGCACAAGGTTCGAAGTCACGATGATTCTCACCCAACATGAATCAAAGCAGTAACCATTAAGCACACACGGTCCTATTTAAGTGAAGGAGATTAAGAAATCAACAACCACTGAGGTCTAATTCTTCACATTTCAGAACAAAAAAATTTATCCTCGTTGTAGGTCCTCTTCAACACATACTAAATGTGCTAGTGCAATCTCTTAGTCAAGAAAGACCAATCTGAGACTTACACATCGACCTTTCACGGCAGTTTGTTCAATTCCACCTAGGTCGTGAAAATGTACGTTTAGTTACAAGGAAAATGTACGTTTAGTTACAAGGAAAATGTTAATGTGATCTTCCGTGATCGGGTATCACCACATTAACTACAATGTAACATGTGCCATATATTGAACGGTTTGCAATAGATATTCAACATTCAATCATAACTAAAGCAAATGTGATAAAAGAATTATTCTCATAAAACAAGTGTTTGATACACGAGTTATACAAAGTAAAAACATACTTTCACGTATAACTCCAACAGAAGCATCTGCTAAGGAGCTGCATATCTCATCAGATGGAGGAATCCAAGTCGACCAACTTAAAGAACTCATTCTAGAGACGATGAAAGGGAAGTTCGACGATAGCTCCAAATCGACCTTCAGTTACACCAAGTCTATACCAAAAGGATCGACGACTTGAGGATGTCAGTTGGCTACCTACCCCTGAAGTTCCAACAATTTGATGGCAAAGGGAACCCAAAGCAACACGTAGCCCACTTTATAGAAACTTGCAACAACGCCGTAACCTATGGAGATCATCTGGTCAAACAATTTGTTCGCTTCTTGAAAGGAAATGCATTCGACTGGTACATCGACTTGGAGACCAACTCCATCGACAGTTGGGATCAATTGGAGTACGAGTTCCTAAACCGCTTCTGTAGCACAAGGAGGACATTTAGCATGATCGAGCCAACCAACACTCGCCAGAGGATAAATGAGCATGTGATCAATTACATCAATAAATGGAGGAACTTGAGCTTGAATTACAAGGACCGACTTCCTGAGGCTTCTGCAATCGAGATGTGCATCCAAGGCATGCAATGGGGCCTCCGATACATTCTTCAAGGAATTCAACCAGAGACCTTCGAAGATTTGGCTACAAGAGCTCATGACATGGAGCTAAGCATGGTCGCAAGTGGAGTTGAAGAACAACCAAGTCAAAAGTATCGCGATATGACATATGTTAAGCCTTTAAGCAAGGAATACCTAACGAACCTTCCTCGCGACAGAGGGCAAAGCAGGTTGACTCTGAAAGAGTTGCGACAAAAACAATATCCTTTTTTAGACTCTGACGTCTCAGGGATATTTGATGACTTGCTCGATACAAAGCTCATTGAGTTGCCTAGGATGAAATGGCCAGAAGAAGTTGGACGCACTAACGACCCAGAATTCTGCAAGTACCACCGCTTAGTGGGCCACTCAATTGAAGATTGTTTTATCTTCAAGGAAAAAGTCATGCAATTGATCGGGCAAGGAGATATAGTGCTCGAAGAGACTTTCTGAAGTTTCCCAAAGTCAAATCAAAGCTCCTTGACAAGAGCGTAAACTGTCTGTGAAGCTCCTTGATATGAGTGAAAACTATCTCTCAGTCCCTCAAATCAAATGCTCCTTGATATGAGCATAAATTGTCTGTGAAGCTCCTCTGATATGAGCATAAACTGTCTAAAATTCTCCTTGACAAGAGAATAAACTGTCTGAAGCTCTCAAGCCGGAGATCAAATTGAAGTCTCCATCAAATCCATTCTCCTTGACAAGAGAATAAATTGTTTGAAGTTTTCAAGCCGGAGATCAAATTGAAGTCACCATCAAATCCATTCTCCTTGATAAGAGACTAAATTGTCTGAAGCTCTTAAGCCGGAGATCAAATTGAAGTCACCATCAACTCCATTCTCCTTGACAAGAGAATAAATTGTCGGAAGTTTTCAAGCTGGAGATCAAATTGAAGTTATTTCCGAATCAAGTGATACTCCTTGATACGAGTATAAATTGTCAAACAAATTCAAAATATACTCCTTGATACGAGTATAAACTATCTAACAAATCCAAATCAAATCTCCTTGACGCACGAGTTTAAAATGTATGTCACTTCTAGCCACATGAGTATAAATTATATGGCACCAACATCAAATCAAATTTTGTTCTCGAACTACGTTATGACTTGATCCTCTCTAAAGAGGTACGTAGGCAGCTTAGACATCCTCTAAGTTCAGTCATGATTCAAAACTTCAAATGCATATGGGGCGCAAAATACTTTCGTGCTTCATTCACTCCAAGTCAAAACGACCGTGAACAAAGCACGAGGGGGCATTTATAAGCAAATAAATTTTGCACCCAATTAAATGGTGACGCGTGTACAAAGCAAATATTAATATCAAATTAAATTTACTATTACATTTTGATAATTTAATTAAATTAATTCTCGAATTAAATAGTTAAACTTGATATTAAATGTACACGATACAAGTTGATCAATTTAAATGAGTTTTCGGTACTCATATTGGGTAATAAATACAGTTTATTTGCCATAAGATCAGAAATTAAATGATATCTCGTCAAAAGGGGAAGCAAACTAAATTAATCAAATCAAATCTGATTAGTTCGCAAATCAAGCCAATCAAATGACACCGGCCAATCAGACGACGCCACGTGGCATGACCGGAAAAAGAAGGTTCTTCACCCTCCACCCTATAAATAGGGGCCCTCACTTTGTTCATTTCCACACCGAAGCCAACAAACATTCAGACAATCGAACACAAACCGTTCAGATGATTAAGCATTCAAGCCTGCAACAGTTCTTGAAAATTCAAAGTGTTCTTCATCAACCTCAAGGCGTTCTTCGTGGAAAGCCATCAGAAACAGCCTCCGATCCGAGATCAAGGTCCAGATCCCCTCCGATCTGGCGTTTCTCCTCGAAGATTCGAAGAAGCTTCAAAGGCGTTCTTCTCAGAAACAACATCCGATCCGAGATCAAGGTCCAGCACCCCTCCGATCCGGCGTTTTCCTTCGAAGACTTGAAGAAACTCCAAGAACGTTCTTCGCACCCTCTTGAAGATTTGAAGGCGTTCATTCACAAATCGGCGTTCAATCCAAAAAGGGCATCCCGCCCTTGGATAAAAACGTTAAAACGTTACAAGTTCAACTCCGAACAAGATCGAAGACGAAGATTTTATTCGAGTCAAAGTCAACCGAAGAGAAGAATTAGAGGAGCAAATCCAGAGTTGGCCAAACCCGCATAAATTCTTAAATCGAATTCACAGAAATTCAAGTTGTAATTTTTATTTCGTGTTTTCACGAAATTTGTTGTTACAGGGTAAATTAGGAAAATACTAATAATTAATTCAATTGAAAAATAAAATATCATTTAAACAAATAAAAAGGTGAATGATCAAAGCAACATTTAAAAGAATAGTAGGGAGTATAAATTTATTTTTACTTTGATAGACGATTAATCTAATTTTTAAAACAAATGTATTAAAGGGAAAAAGCACTAATTTATGTAAAGGGGAAGATCGAACTATACAATAACAACGATTTTTATTAGATTATTATATAATTAAAAATTTGACGATATAAAATGTAACTATTTTTTAAATTTTATATTATTTTTTTTAATTAGTTAATTTTTCTTTTAAAAACTTTCAATATCATCGTATTCCGTTAATTTTTTTATTTTATTTTATACTAATAATCTAACTAAAGTCCAATAATAACAACCCAGTAGTTATGTTTTGGATCAGCCCAAAAAGACAAACGGGTTTTGCTATACTGTGTAAGCAGTACCGCATTATTGTTAAGTCCACTTTTTGCTTGGGCTAAACCAATTTCGCTTTCAACTTGTATCAATTTTACTCTGGGGATATATACTATCCTATATTTTGTTAATAAACTCTATCTAAAAAGTATTTATTTTACAATTCCTTATCTTAATTCTGAATCTACTTCTGAATCTACTTCTAGGTAGAAAATAAGTTTCTTACAATTTATTTTATCTTGAATCGTATTGGATAAAAATCACCTAATCTTTCAAATCCTTGTTTCGGAGTCGATAAATTATATGTCCTCTAGTTGAATTATAACGACTTACTTCAATTTTAACTTTATATTCTAGCAGTATCCGTATAAAACTACGTCGGATCTTTTCTGAAACATAACCTATAATCAAATCTTCATTATTTAACCGAACCTGGAATATGCCCCTAAAAAGTATTCAAACAATGACAGAAGCAGGATTTAAAAATAGAGTGAGCTATGGTAAAAAAAAATTGATTTTAGGTTGGACTACTTAATAATTTTTATATTTTTTACATGTAAAAGAATAAAATAAAAAATCAATTTTAGGCAGGTTGTAGCACACCCCAATGCCCTTAAGATCCGCCCTTGTGTTCTTGAAAAAAAAAAATGTAATAATTTTTGAAAAAAATATTCCGAAAGTTATTAAATTTTTTGGATTTTAATTCGTTCTCAGCCATCTTTTGAATGGAGTATATTAACAAAAGATGAGTCTTTATTTAACTTGAGCCATTTACCTTTTCCCAAATGACATTACACAACCTATAAATTAATACAATCAATGGCGGATCTTCATAGGGGTTGGGCTGTAGCGCCGGCCCCACCCCCTAAAATTGAATTTTTATTTATTTTTTATATGTGAAAAATATAAAAATTATTAAGTAGCCAACTTCAAATTTATTTTTTGTTTTTTTTTATCACAGTTCACCCTATTTTCAGATCCTGCCTCCGTCATTAAATTACAATTTATAGCCACTTGGTTAGTTGGTCATTCTTAGTGTTTATTATGGAGTCAGATGCACTGCATTTCGTTCCACAATAACGACGGCTTTTTATTTTTTTTAAACAGTACTCGAGTTCATTTATTTACGAACTGGATCAACAAATCTGTAACCTTTTTTTTTCTATTACTTTTCCATAACTTCAAATTAATTCCTAATATAACATAAATCCAAGAAGAGCATAAATAATAATAATTAATTAGTATATTTATCAAATTAGATCTTTCCATATACTGTATATTTGTTTTAGCATTCAGTGCCAGCTTATATAGATCAACAATTTTTTTTAGTGAAATTTAATTTCCTTTTCAGGGAAAAATGTAGCTAGAGTTTATTTGACATATTTCATGCTTCTCTCTCTTTCCGTATGAGCTAGGAATATTACAAAATTAACTATCTAAAAACATAAAAAAAAAAAAATCTCAATTTATATAAAACTCAGGCAATAAAACAATGGTTTCCCTTGTAATGATGATGTTAGTAAGCTTGTGGACATGGAGTGCAAATATAACCGTTTTTAACTACCGCAGCCAGATGGGAAAAGGATAAAGTTGTATATTTTATATTGTATTGTATTATTTTAATTCTATTAATGAAGTACAACTGTATAAATACTGTATTATATTTAATTATAATAGAAAATGTTCTTTAGGACTTATATAATTTTTAAGTAGAGAAGTAATATCACCCATACTAATATATACTCCCTCCGTCCCGGACTAAATGTCCCACTTCTTTTGGTTGAATGGTTTAAGAAAGTGTATTTGTTTATTAATATATGGTGGAAAAATAATGAATAGTGTTGAAAAGTAATGAATAGTGTTTAATAAAGTAATGAATAGTGTTGAAAAGTGGATTGAATGAGTGACATTTTTTGTAATATTGTGTGAATTTGAATGTTAAAGTTTATATGTAGTAGAGTGTTGTTTTTTCCATTTATGGAATGAGACATTTAGTTTGGGACAACCAAAAAAGGAAAGTGGGACATTTAGAGTGGGACGGAGGGAGTATATGTTAATTGTGTCATCCACCAAGAAATCAATTTATTATCACATCTCAAAATATTAATAATTAATGCATAATACATAAAATATAACAGGATTATTTTACTATATAATGATCGAAGTATGTAACTTTTGATGTAAAATACGTATTTAAATTAAGAAATACATTTTTAATGAGTTGCTATGGAAGAGTCCCACGCCCACTTAAAAATGAGTAGAAGTCGCACTAACACTTTTATCAAATCATAAATACTTTAATTCAAACTTTAGCATTAAGGGGAGACATATGGTGCAGAACACCAAGTAAAACTTGGCCTAAGCGCATGTGGGGTTTGCTTAAAAGCGCATTTCCAACTTTTTTTTTTCTTTTTTCTTTTTTAGGATATAAAGTACGAGTATCGAGTAATTTACTTATTTTTAAAATAGCGAAATTCAATGTTATCACTTAGAAAGTTAATTGTGTTATCTTTTTCTTAATTAAAGCTCCACCTCATCACATATTATATACCACATCAAATGAGGAAATAAAAATGACATATAAAGAACTAAAGTAAATATTGTAATTTTAAGATTTTTTATTTCGTTTCTTTTTCGAGTGAGGCAATCACAATTGTTTCATACTTGACATGAATATTGAACATTTAAGAGATCTCCAATTTTGATTGTTATATTATTCAGTGTTATACTTTTATCATAGATATTTTAAGTAACTGAGTCAGTGGTGAACTTAATTAAATTAACAAACCAATTTTTAAATTTTATCTATAGAAAGAGAAGTCTAGCACCAATTATGTTGTGACAACATAAACGAACTATTGTTTTAACTGGACCCATGCATTTTGGGATTGGAACATACAGTAACAGTATGTTGTGTTGGGGACATACTTGATTGAAGAAATTAAAGATGGGATCGGAAGGTGCACATTACAACCACATTTCACAATTTTAACTATTTATCAAAATTTAATTTACATATTCAAAAATAGAGTAAGCGGCTTACTGTAAATAAGAGAAATAATTAAATAAAATAATTTTATGTCTCTCTATAAGTTCGGACTTTTAGATGAGACGAATTTTTTTATGGTATCAGAGTCAATAGACTCATACCCGGACAAAGATCATAAGTTCAATTCCCGCTGAGAGCAACCCCACCTATATTAAATTGTCCACTCATTGTGTCTCTCTTAAAAAGAGAAATTTGAGTTCGGTACATGAGTGAGAAGGAGCATAAAGGGAAATAATTAAAGGAAATAATTTCACTTCTCTCTACAAATTGGGACTTTAAGATGAGACATAATTCTTTCATTTATAAATCAATCTCATAGTAACTAGGTGACTTTGCCCACCTGGCCATCGGGTTCTTCACTTTAGTGAGTGATCCGGGTTCGATTCCCTTTAGAAACGAATTATGGGACTTATAAAGTGACTTGGAGATTTCTTGGAGTATCTGAGGGTTTGGTGAACTAATCTAACAACTAACATTTACCGATATAAAAAAATCAATTTCACAGTACAATTCAATATTAATTATTTTATACTATTACTATCAAACCAATTTCTTTTAATAAAATAACTAATATTGTTAAAAAAATATACAAAAAATACAAATAAATTTTACGGGATCAAAATGATTCAATACTTTTGTGCAGAGTTGTTATTCGAGTCGAGTCAAGAATTGGAAGTTCCAGCTCAACTAGAATTCTTATCAAGTCGAATTGAGCTCGACTTGACTCGTAAACGAACCTAGTGAGTCGAATCGAGCTCGACTCGTAAACGAGTCTAGTGAGTCGAGCCGATCCGAGCCTACAAGTTTAAAGAATTTATAAGAATATTCAAAGTTATTAAGTCTAACGAGTCGAGTTCAAGTTATTTCATATATAAATTGAGTATTCAATGAATTCGAACTTGACTCATTTAGTTGTACAAATTGAACCTTAACGAGTCGAGACGAAGAACTCAATTCACATAATAATACTATTTGTCTAAAAAGTATTAATGCCGTCTTACATCCCGAAATCGTACAATTCAATTTTTGTCATAAATGTATCAAACCAATCTCCTAAGGCTAAGGGAGACAATTCAATGCCTACCAACACTTTGCTCGTCTCATTAAACATCTTCATTTCCTCATTTCCAACTTTTCACATGCTACCCATGAAATCATTTATAGAATCAATGTCTTTATATTTTTAATAGATTTATGAATTTTTATATTCAATATTATTAACTATGAATCACACTCAACGTCAATCACGTACAATTCTGTATTATTTCTTCATGTATTTCCTCAAACAAAATACTGAAATATGGTTTCATTTTTCTCAAGCTTCTCAGTTCCACTAGATATTTAACATAAAAAATTATACGATATGATCTCATATATGAAGCGTTATATTTTTGCATGAATTGTAATGTTTAAAAAATTTGAGCATTGTAAAAACTTATATAAATATCGTGTCCCAGTCCCATGTATGAAACTTTCTCAAAAAAAAAAAAAATAATAATAATAATAAAATTATCTTCACCAATATGAATCCTTTATTATTTGCTTCTTTGGATCCAATCTCATCACTCTTATTTCTTAAAGGTCCTCCAAATAAGAGTCCACTTCTTGAGATGATTTACTTCATTTCAATTTTTTTAGAACATAGTAATACCTTCAACTCTACATATATATTTCACGAGTTATATTACAATAAATACAAGATTATTCTCTGTGCATGAATTTTGTTAATGTTAATTTCAAGAGTGTGTATTTTTATTAGACACACTCTCATATGCATTTGGTGCACGGTACACCCACTCAACAGTTAAAATTGTTTACACCGAAAAGTGTATGCTGATTTTACTGAAAAGTGTGGTTAGTATAATCTTTTCAGCATAATCTAATCATACTTTTCAGTATAATTAAATTAAAAATTTTAATGTAAACAATTACAATTGTTAAGTGGGTGCACTATACATCAAGTGCACAATAGAGTTACTCTTTTTATTAAACAATATTAATTATTCTATTAAAACTTATAGTTAATGAGTATTACTTGTTTCATTCAAATATATCAATCGTTATATTATAAAATGATAGTTAGGAATCAATTATATGATAAACTATTTTACATAATATTAATTCCGATAAAACAATGGGGATGACATGTCAAAATAATTAATCTTAATTACACTCCCCTAATTTAATTTGAGACGAAATTTTATATACATAGTTCATTGTAACGCTTATCATGGAATTGTTTGAAAAAATTCAAAATATCAAATATTTAATCAAAAACATCATAACTTTCATCTATTATGTTAAAAAAAAAAAGTCGAAATTATTATATTATTGTTAAAAAATATCATCAACAATTAATATTTTTTACTTTCTAAATTATTTATATTTGAAAAAAACATTACTATAAATTTATAACATTAAAGATTAATGTATCAAGTTTTAAAAAAACATTTAAAGTATAAATTTTTTGAGTAGAATATCAAAATTGAATAGCACTTAATGTCGGGGTGAATTCGACCGTAAATGCAGGGTCAGTTATGATTTAAACCTTGTATTTCACCTGGAATGGAGGTTCCAAATCAAAAACATTCATATTAAATATGAGCTCAGATCAATTAATTATCTTGTTTTTTAAGATTGTTCATCTCTTGAAATTAATGAGATAATTTTATGGGGTAAAACAGTGATTAATAACGGGCCCTGAGCTTAATCTTGGGCTTAGAGATTTCTACCAAACAACTTGCAAAACCCCATAATTAAATTATCTTGGCCTAATCTTAGACACCAAAAGGGTAGTTCTCATTTAAAAATAAAAAAATTGACATCCCTCAATAGCAATGTTGCACAGGTGCGGGAGTGCGGGGGCGATACGATACGAGTTCGGGGATACGAATTTTCAAAAAATATAGGGTGCGATTCGTCAAGGATACGTCTATTTATTTATATTTTATTATATATAAAACCTAAAAAAATAAATATATTTTAAAATTTTGTAAATCGAATGTATATAATTCATATTTTCACTGACCAAAAACTTAAATATATTCAATAATTTAATATAATTAAGTAACCAAAATTCAATTTAAGTTCAATTAGCCTAATATATACGTCATAACAGTGATTACAATATAAAACGAGTGTTACATTGTCAATTTGAATTATATTATATAATAAAATTCAATTGAAATAACACATTTAATGCTTAATAAGTAGGATACGCAAGGAGGATTCGAGTATCCGTTAGTGAATTCGCCACGTGGCAGCAGGATTCGCCACGTGGAGAATCCGATTCGCGGATTCAAGAATCTCACCCCTTTTAGGGGGCGAGTGCGAATCCGATACTGCATTGTGATATTTTTAGAAAAATTCGTGCATCATAGCTCAATAGGATAGGATAGGATAGGATGTCTCAACTCAACTCAACCCAACCTATATTCAAACTTGTACCTGAGCAACCTCTGTAATTTCTGAAAGTTAGAGCTAGAAGCGTGCTATCAATGGAGTTGTCCTACCATGCCCCTGGCCTCAACTACCATATAATTCTACTATTCCAAATTAGATACAGTTAATGAGCTATCACCCCTCCCCTCTGTTAAAGTTGATAAAGATTTTACCTTATAAAAGCTGAACTCCCTCCCTCTCTCTCATCATCCCCTCTCCTCTCTGTCTCCTCCTACCTCTGTTATTCTTTCATATCTGGGCTTGCTTTCTCTTTTTTCTTCTGTAGACTAGCAGTAAAAACCCCACATCTCCAATTTACCCTTTTACCCTCCTCCACTTTTTTCCTGTTCCAAAAGGACAAAGCAAAGAATCCCATTTTTCTTTCTTTAAAATCTTTCATGCCCCCCTATACAAAAGCCTCAATAAAAAGCCATCCCACCATTCTAAAATCCTGCTCACTGGTCAATCTCCAACCCATGGACGTGAGCATAAAAATACTCTTTTTCTTTTTTTCCAATTGTGGTATATTCTAGTGTCGATTTTCTGCAAGAAATGTGATAAAGATTGGATCTTTTTTTGCAGGAATTCAACTTTAGGAGGAGCCATGTTCCTGCGTTTGGGAGCTGGGATTGCAACTACGATTTGGAATTCACGCAGTGCTTTGAATCTGCAAAGCAAGCGGGGCTTCTGAGGTATAGCTACTCTGAGGATCGTGATTTGTACGTTGCTGGTGATTTGTATGAGAATGATGTTGTAACTCCTGCTGTCATTGTTGTACCTCGACACAGGGTAAGTCTCACACCTTAATTTCACATTATTATCACTCCAAATTGGCAAAATTATAACACCGATGGATCTAGGATTTTTTTAAGCTGACATTTTTTTTTATATTAATGATAATTAAGACAAAAACTTCGAATTTAAGGAAATGAGTATGCATATTCATTATCAGCGTTAAATATTTTTTAAAGAATGACAGTTGAAAATTAATATCATGATTTTCAATTCGCGTGGAAGTAAATAAAAGGATAAAATTCCTCTACTCTAAACCCGTCCCTAGAATATTATATTCATGTATTTACTATTTTCATATGATGATGGAGTGATTAAATGTGATTATTTATTTAATTTTTGAAGAGGAAATCAAGATATCCAAAAAAGAAACAAGCTGGGAAAAAGGATGAGTGGGTGGTGTGTGATTGTGAGTATGAGTGGAAAGCGGCACCGCCTAAACCTGTGGACGAAGATCTCTACAAGATCTCCCCGGACCTCCTTCGTGCCCAACCCAAAAGAGTAACCCTCTACACTTATATTAACTATACATGCACTATTATTATTATTATTAAGTAATTCATTGTTTGAATATCCATAAATTTTTAAAAATGACCTTTCAGTACAAAATTTGAATCAAGTTAATTTTCCTATACAAACAAAATTTATGTCTATTTTCCAAGTGTAAGTGTAACTATTATATTTGCACTTGTTGTTTAGTTGTATATATTGTATTGAAAATAGTATTTTCTTGTACCTAAAAGTGAAAATTTGGTTCACCTTGTACCTAACTGTCACTCCTACTAAATTTTATCATGAGAAGAATGTGAGAGGAAATTTATTTTAGCCATTAAATTTTTATTATACAAGTCTCATATAAACAAAGTGTACAAATCTTAAATTCGTGCACTCGTCATGTTTTAAATATATTAGCTTGCACGTTTCATTTCACATTCTGCATGTTTCACTAATTCTAGCCGTTCAAGTGTACAATCACAATCAATGCACTCTTTTTATTTAATGTTCTTACTAATTTTTATTTACTAAATGCAAACTTTGCTGCAGAAGAAAGCATGGAGTTTCGTGTTAAGCTGCCTCCCCACTTGTCTCTACTGAGTCCCTATCAAAGCGTACATAGAAGAGGCATAATTAAGTATCACTTAGTATATAGCTAGTATCATTGTGCAAGGTTTGTATTAGAATCAACCAACTATCGCATCACAACTCTTTTTTTTTTTTTCCGTCTTGCCGATCCTCCAGTTACGGATTAACCGGAGAATCGGCCATGACGTTGAATGTAGTAAGTTTTTGAAAGAGGCCATGTTTGGGTCAAGAAGATAAACTCATCATTATCATATGATTATGATGATTTCTGAGTCTTCAATCTTCATTCTTAATGTTTGTTTCTTTTTTGGCACTTTATTTTTTCCCAATCTTATTGAAAAATGGAAGGAATCAGATTTCTGAGGGTTCTAAAAGTTGTCTAAAGTGGCAGGTTTCCTCATGCTACAATTGTACCATCCCAGTCTTTGCATTGAATATTTCTGTTCATGTAAACTTTTCAAAAAAAAATCATAAATTATTTTTGTCTTTATATATTGTGAAGATTAAGCAACGAGCTAGGAAAATTTGAAATGATGACGGTGAAAGTGTATTGAGTTGAAATCTTGAATGAATAATGAAAATGAAAGAAAGGAATAAAGGTGTGGGGAATTTGGTTCAGGTGTGTGCATTTGAATGAAGAACAGAGTAACTCCAAAAATCTGGCATGTGCAGTGCAGTGTGCTTGCCCGTGAATTTTATTGCCATTTTTCTTTCAAAAATTTAATTTTCAAAATGCCAGCTCAATATTAATGTTGTTTACTCTCCATTATCAATACTAGTACTCACAAACACTACAACTATATACTTCATTCTCACCACATTTTGCTCATTTAATATATATTTATTAATTTTATTTTCAAAAATATATATTTATTAATTTTTCGTAAAATTATAGTGGAACTGAAGGATTAATTGTTTTGTTCACATGAATGACTGCTTTTAACGCACAATTTGAGTATAGATAAATTTTATCGATACAAGTCAATTTCTTTACATTATGTTTGGCTCAAGAAGATAAACTTCCTAATTAAAATGATTATGATAATAACCAAATCCTCAATCTTGCTTCTTTTTTTGCACTTTAATTTTTCCCAATCTTATTGAAAAATGGGAGGAATCACATTTTTTAGGGTTCTAAATTAAAAGTTGTCAAAAGTGGCAGGCTTCCTTACGCTATAATTGTACTATCTCAGTCGACTCTGCACTGAATATTCTTGTTCATGTAAACTTTGACAAGATTTTCATGAATATTTTTGTCTTTATATATTGTGAAGAATAAGCAATGAGAAATTTGGAATCAATGATGGTATAAGTGTTATGAGTTGAAATCTTGAATGAAAATGAAAGGAAAGGAATAAAGGTGTGGGGAATTTAGTTCAGGTAGATGCCACTTTTCTGCATTTAAATGCACAGCATAATAATTCCAAAAATCTCTATGACCCGTCCTAGTTTATTACATGCAACACATATTGCAATAGCGACTCTATATTGAAAAATTATCGAATGACATACTACTTTCAAAATCAATTTTTTGGTCCATGAGCTTTTATATTTTATTGGGAAATACACACTCTACTACAATTCCTAAACCTAAAATACACAATAAAACATCAAAAATCCCAAAATCCAAATTCATACAATTGAATACTGATTTGTATTTAAAAAAAGTGGACCACACACCCAATTACCTCACTCTCTTCTCTCTCTCCTATCACACGTGCATATCATCCCTTCATCTCCCACTCTCTCACATCCCATATCGCTCCTCTCTCTCTTAATTCAAAACCCCCCTCTCTCTATATCTCATCTCTCTCTTGTTGAGATCGAGGCTGTGGCGGTCGACCACCATCACCACAGAACAATCGACCACCACTGATTCAAGCCACCACCAAATATCCCAAGTTTGAAGGCGTGGTGGCGGTCGACTGAAAAAATTCGACCGAAGATGGACCATTGTTGCAGATCTATAGTCGATCTCAACAAATCCGTCATCCGACCACCACACCACCACCGCCTAGCCTCAAATCTTTCCACCCATATAGTTGCTCTCGTCGCCGCAACAATAGTGAGGAACGGAGGTAACTCTACCGTACGTATTTTAATGGATCTGTATTTATTTTTGTGGGTGTGTGCGCACGTGAGTGGGAAGGAGATGTGGTGTGTGAGCGTGAGTGTGCGGAGTGGGGGTTGTGTGTGCGTGAGTGTGTGTGGTAGGTGCACTGTGGGGAGGGGGATGTATATTGTGTGCTTGAGTTTGGGGAGGAGGATCTAGAGTGTGGGTGAGTGTTGGGGGTGGGGGATCTGGGCGTGAGTGTTTGGTGGGGGGGGGGGGAGGATTTAGGGTGCGTGAGTGAGTGTGTATAAGTGCGTGAATGTGTGTGATAGCTTGGAGAAGATGATTAGTTTGAAATATTGATATTATCTTGTAACATTTAATTAGATGCTGTGCTGAAAGTATAATTTCTAGATAATATTTAAACTCTTATTTGTTGGCGAATATAGAATAAATGTAGTGATTTTCTTGAAGATGCTGGATTTTGACAAACTCATGTTATGATCTCATTGCAGAAATCTGCAAAAGACAAAGAGCAAGAAAGAATGTAGAAGAAGAGCTCTGGTTGGCATCACAGAATCAGGCGAAACATGTACATGAGTCTGAGTGGTTTATAGTAAATTCTCCATGGCCACCTCTTAGAGCTCACTAGTAAGTATTTATTTACATTGGATAAATAACTTTTTTTTTTCACACTGTAAGTACTTATTTAAATTTGTTTCACATGTGAATGAGTGTTGTACATATTGTGAGATCATAATTTTTGTTATGTTAATTTGTAGGCATCCAAATACAAGTAGAATTGAAGATTTTTTGAGTCTCAAACACAAAAAAGACTCTCTGTTCATAATATTTAGCGATTGTTCAATTTTTTTTAGCGATTGTTTATAATTTTTGTGCGTCTGTGCACATTTTTTTTTATGGTATGTTCATAAATTTTTTGGCATTATGTCCCCAATTTTGGATATGTAATACTTTGAATTTTTTTAGGTGTAATTCTCAAATTAATAATAAAGGAGATGTTTTTGAATTTGAATATGCTTGAATTCTCGAGTATTTATATTTTATACGTGTGTTCATAAAAATTATGGTTATGTTCAAAATTATAAAAATCTGGAAATAATAAATGTTTTTGGTCGAAAAAGTGCCTCGGGAAATGTGCAAAAAGTAGCAGTCAGTGTCAGTATTATAAGATTAAGATACTGAACATGACCCCACCAAATTGTATCAATTTGAAGTTTTTGTTCAAAGATGGGGACCACAAAATGTAGTAAAATGGGTTATGGAATTTCCTGCCCCCTATTTTGCAATTTAAGCTTTAGGATTGTAGTATATAATAACTACCCCTATTTTATTTCATGAAATCGTTGTGTAAACAATAAAATTTCAAAGTCTCAAAATTTGTTGAAATAAATGCACCCTACTACATTTCCCAAGCCCAAAATGCACAATAAAACATCAAAAATCTCATAACCCAAATTCATACAATTAAATACTGATTTGTATTTTAAAATGGTAGACCCCACACCCAATACCCTCACTCTCTTCTCTCTCCTAACACACGTACACATTATCCCTTCATATCCTCACTCTCTCTCATCCTCTCCCACAACCAGATATCCCCACCCTCTCTCTTAATTAAAAAAACTCCATAGATACCCCTAAAAATTCCCGATGATCGTTCCGACGAGCACATAATCATTTAAAGTTTTCGATCGGCCATGGCGCCATTTCCGGTGGGGCGCTGGTGGTGTTGTCTACGACCATCACCACGCTGCTTGCAGTCTGAGATTGAGGGTGGGGTGAGATCGAGACGGCGGCGATGCGGGTGGGGTGAGATCAACGCGCCACCGCGAGCAATTTAAGTGTCACCGTCGCGTCCTTCTCTATTTTTTGTTCGATCGGTGGTGGAATTTAGGAAAACTTCAACAGATCTGTACAGATTTATCCTCCCCAAGCGCCGCCTCGGTCCCCCAGATGCGTTCGGAGCGTGTTCACTTTTTAGTGCCACCAGTTGCGCCACCAAAATTCTCATATTTTTAGAGGTCGGTTTAGATCTATATAGTTACTCAAGATTGGGTACAGAGTGTGTGTTCGTGAGTGTTGGGGGAGGAGAATAAGTGTAGGTGTGTGCTGTAAGTGTAGGGAGTGTGTGAGCGTAGGGGGTTGGGGGTTTAGTGCGTGGAGGGGGTGGGTTTGTGGGGAAGATTTACATTGGTGAATACATACAAGCTGGTACACATACTCAGATATACTCCAACCTTCTCATTTATTTATATGGTGATTTATGGGCTCTGTTTTAGTTGATTTTAATGTGCCTTGATCACGGTATAATGGGGAGGGGGAGAAGGGCTGTTGCGTAGGGGGGGAGGGGGTAGGGGGCGTGAGGGGAGGGGAGGGGAGGGGTGGGGGAGAAGGGCTATTGCGTGAGGTGAGGTGAGGTGAGGGGAGTGGGAGATGTGTGCGTGAGGGGAGGGGAGGCAGGGTTTGTGCGTGAGTGGGTTGAGTGTGAGTGTGTGTGCAGTGTGGGGAAGATGATGGAATAGTTTGAGATGTGTATTTTTTTGGTTAATTGATATTTTTTTTCAATTATACAGATTATAGAATCATTTAAAAATGCAGTCTCTTCATAATTTTTATTATTTTGATTGTCAGGCATTCAAATTCAAGTAGAATTGAAGATTTTTGAGTCTCGAACACGAAAAAAGCTCTCTGTTCATAATATTATAGCAATTGTTCAATTTTTTTTAGCGAGTGTTCATACTTTTTTTCGTTTGTGAGAGCATTTGTTCATTAATTTTTGTGCATTTGTGCACATTTTTTTAGCAGTCTGTTCATAATATTTTTGGTTGTATATGCTTAATTTTGCATATGTAATACTTTTGGAATTTTTTATATGTAATTCTCCAGTCAATAATGAAAGAAATAATTTTGAATTTGAATTTGCTTGATTCTCAAATATTTATATCTATATTCAAAAATTATTTTATACTTGTGTTCATAAAATTTATGTTTATGTTCAAAATTAACAAATACCCGAAAATAACATATATTACTGGTCAAATTTTTACCTCGGGAACTGTGCAAAATGTGTCAATCAGTCAAAAATGTGTCAGATTTTGTAAGAATCAAATTTGAACACGGGCCCACCAAATTGTATGAACTTGTGGTTTTGGTGAATGGTGGGGACCACCAAAATGTATGAAATTGGGTTTTGAGATTTCTTGCCCCCCATTTTGCAATTTAGGCTTTAGGATTGTATCAAATATTAACTACCCCAAATTTGTTTTATTATGGTGGATGGTTTGCTAAAAATAAAAATAAAAATCGAAGTGGTTGGAACAGATGGTAAATTGAAAATGATCATCATTACCCTATAGATTGTATTGATTTGATGATTAAAACTAATAAAATGCTTAAATAAAATAATAACTAGAAAATGCTGAAATATAATATAATAATTACTAGTTTGGAAGATTAAAAATAAAAATAATAGATGTACAAATTTAAAGGGCAAATGACATTCATTACTCCGGAACTAAGGAATTGGTGTTGGGTAGTTCAAAGGTAATGAACATGAGGATAAATATAGGATAATTGTAATAGTGATTAGGCGTGAAATTGTCATGATTCGTCGTTTGAAATACCCTAATTTGGGTCGGTTTTGTCGAGTATTTAGAGTCAATTGAGCATTATTTCTATACATTGATGAATTTGTCTCTTTGATGCTCATGGGTGAATCGAGGATGAAAAACGGAGTTCGTAGGACTTTAAATCGACTCAAACGGATGCCCGGATGAGAACATATCGAAGAAATACAATTGGTATTAGTGCGGAAGAAGAAAAGTATTACTTTGGGAAATTTTGGAGTCACTCAGTGGCTCAGGTCGAGAACTAGCGCTCGAGCACGTTGCTCGAGCGCCAAAAACATACAGAAGATTTCTTGCGCTCGAGCAGCTCGAGCGCCACCGCTCGAGCGTGTTGCTCGAGCGCCCAAAAATTCCAGCATTCGACCAGCTCGAGCGCCACCGCTCGAGCGATTGCATCATTCGAGCTACACTGCTCGAGCGCCACCGCTCGAGCAGGTGTGCTCGAGCGCTTCCAACTTTTGTGCGTCCGGATGCATTTTTCGGCCCACGAGTTCCCGATTCGGCCCAATGCTTATATATACTCATCCCGAGCTCGTTTTTACAGACAGCTTGACACCACTTGATAGATTATTACTTTTAGAGTTTGTTTTTGGAGAGGAAGAGACGAGCAAGCTTTACTTTACGTTTAATTGAGGTTTTAGCATGAATTCTTAGTTTATTTTCGTTTCTCAGTTTCTTTTCATTAGTACGATTACGTTAAACACTTTAGACTTCATTTTTATTAATTAAATTTCAGTTCTTTGCAAGTATTTCTTTAAACCCTAGTTTATGTTTGACCTTTTATTCTTTCAAATCATCATGTTTATGTTTGTCACTTCTTTTATTGCTTTTTTTACTGTCAAAACCATGTCTAGCTAAAACCCTTGTATGCTTAGGGTAGGATGAACTCGTGGAAGTAGGCTGTGGGTACGTAATTAGGGTAATTCGTGACGTTAGGTTTTAATTCTTTTAATTAATGAATTCTTTAAATCAATCTTGACTTTACCTTTGAATTTCGTACGAAAAGTGTTCGAGAGAGGACGACCGTATCACTCTTTAACAATTAGTAGACTTAATGAGAGGATTTAGAAAGGGTTAATTAATCTACCGGTTTATCTAAGGAGGACAACCGCATCACCTTAGTTTAAATTAGGGTCATGTTAATTAAGCACAATCTATTAACTTGTTCGTTGATTATTGAAGTCGATTGTTGGGATAAAGTATTAGGATTTTGAATCTTGAGCTTTCGTTTGCAATCTTTTACTTAGGTTATTTCTTGCGCGTCACGATTATCTTGATTATGTACTTGCTCCGTTAGTATACGTAGGGATTCATATCATGAGCATCACCATCACTTACTTGAATACAAACCTTAGTTAATTCGTTTCGTTCGTTCTTTAGTTTAATTAGCTTATTGTAGTTTAGAATTAATTCTTTTAAAAAAATCAAAAAACATACATTCATATTAGCTACAACGCGTAGATCTTCAGGGATCTATTCGCATACACACTTTTCCTTGGGTTCGATAATACTTGGTCCCTATACTTACTCATACTACAGTGAACCCGTACTCTTGCGGGGAAGATATCGAAGAAATACGATTGGTATTAGTGCGGAAGAAGAAAAGTATTACTTTGGGAAATTTTGGAGTCACTCGAGTGGCTCAGGTCGAGCACTAGCGTGCTCGAGCGCCAAAAACATACAGAAGATTTCTTGCGCTCGAGCGTGTTGCTCGAGCGCCCCAAAATTCCAGCATTCGACCAGCTCGAGCGCCACCGCTCGAGGGATTGCATCATTCGAGCTACACTGCTCGAGCGCCACCGCTCGAGCAGGTGTGCTCGAGTGCTTCCAACTTTTGTGCGTCCGGATGCATTTTTCGGCCCACGAGTTCCCGATTCGGCCCAATGCTTATATATACTCATCCCGAGCTCGTTTTTACAGACAGCTTGACACCACTTGATAGATTATTACTTTTAGAGTTTGTTTTTGGAGAGGAAGAGACGAGCAAGCTTTACTTTATGTTTAATTGAGGTTTTAGCACGAATTCTTAGTTTATTTTCGTTTCTCAGTTTCTTTTCATTAGTTTGATTACGTTAAACACTTTAAACTTCATTTTTATTAATTAAATTTCAGTTCTTTGGAAGTAGTTCTTTAAACCCTAGTTTATGTTTGATTTTTTATTCTTTCAAATCATCATGTTTATGTTCGTCACTTCTTCTATTGCTTTTATTACTGTCAAAACCATGTCTAGCTAAAACCCTTGCATGCTTAGGGTAGGATGAACTCGTAGAAGTAGGTTGTGGGTACGTAATTAGGGTAATTCGTGACATTAGGTTTTAATTCTCTTAATTAATGAATTCTTAAAATCAATCTTGACTTTACCTTTGAATTTAGTACGAAAAGTGTTCGAGAGAGGACGACCGTATCACTCTTTAACAATTAGTAGACTTAATGAGAGGGTTTAGAAAGGGTTAATTAATCTACCGGTTTATCTAAGGAGGACGACCGCATCACCTTAGTTTAAATTAGGGTCATGTTAATTAAGCACGATCTATTAACTTGTTCGTAGATTAGTGAAGTCGATTGTTGGGATAAAGTATTAGGGTTTTGAATCTTGAGCTTTCGTCTTGCAATCTTTTACTTAGGTTATTTCTTGCGCGTCACGATTATCTTGATTATGTACCTGCTCCGTTAGTATACGTAGTGATTCCTATCATGAGCATCACCATCACTTATTTGAATACAAACCTTAGTTAATTCGTTTCGTTCGTTCTTTAGTTTAATTAGCTTACTGTAGTTTAGAATTAATTCTTTTAAAAAAATCCAAAAACATACATTCATATTAGCTACGACGCGTAGATCTTCAGGGATCTATTCGCATACACACTTTTCCTTGGGTTCGATAATAATTGGTCCCTATACTTACTCATACTACAGTGAACCCGTACTCTTGCGGGGAAAATATCGAAGAAATACGATTGGTATTAGTGCGGAAGAAGAAAAGTATTACTTTGGGAAATTTTGGAGTCACTCGAGTGGCTCAGGTCGAGCACTAGCGTGCTCGAGCGCCAAAAACATACAGAAGATTTCTTGCGCTCGAGCGTGTTGCTCGAGCGCCACAAAATTCCAGCATTCGACCAGCTCGAGCGCCACCGCTCGAGCGATTGCATCATTCGAGCTACACTGCTCGAGCGCCACCGCTCGAGCAGGTGTGCTCGAGTGCTTCCAACTTTTGTGCGTCCGGATGCATTTTTCGGCCCACGAGTTCCCGATTCGGCCCAATGCTTATATATACTTATCCCGAGCTCGTTTTTACAGACAGCTTGACACCACTTGATAGATTATTACTTTTAGAGTTTGTTTTTGGAGAGGAAGAGACGAGCAAGCTTTACTTTACGTTTAATTGAGGTTTTAGCACGAATTCTTAGTTTATTTTCGTTTCTCAGTTTCTTTTCATTAGTTCGATTACGTTAAACACTTTAAACTTCATTTTTATTAATTAAATTTCAGTTCTTTGGAAGTAGTTCTTTAAACCCTAGTTTATGTTTGATCTTTTATTCTTTCAAATCATCATGTTTATGTTCGTCACTTCTTCTATTGCTTTTATTACTGTCAAAACCATGTCTAGCTAAAACCCTTGCATGCTTAGGGTAGGATGAACTCGTAGAAGTAGGTTGTGGGTACGTAATTAGGGTAATTCGTGACGTTAGGTTTTAATTCTCTTAATTAATGAATTCTTAAAATCAATCTTGACTTTACCTTTGAATTTCGTACGAAAAGTGTTCGAGAGAGGACGACCGTATCACTCTTTAACAATTAGTAGACTTAATGAGAGGGTTTAGAAAGGGTTAATTAATCTACCGGTTTATCTAAGAAGGACGACCGCATCACCTTAGTTTAAATTAGGGTCATGTTAATTAAGCACGATCTATTAACTTGTTCGTAGATTAGTGAAGTCGATTGTTGGGATAAAGTATTAGGGTTTTGAATCTTGAGCTTTCGCCTTGCAATCTTTTACTTAGGTTATTTCTTGCGCGTCACGATTATCTTGATTATGTACCTGCTCCGTTAGTATACGTAGTGATTCCTATCATGAGCATCACCATCACTTATTTGAATACAAACCTTTGTTAATTCGTTTCGTTCGTTCTTTAGTTTAATTAGCTTATTGTAGTTTAGAATTAATTCTTTTAAAAAAATCCAAAAATATACATTCATATTAGCTACGACGCGTAGATCTTCAGGGATCTATTCGCATACACACTTTCCCTTGGGTTCGATAATACTTGGTCCCTATACTTACTCATACTACAGTGAACCCGTACTCTTGCGGGGAAAATATCGAAGAAATACGATTGGTATTAGTGCGGAAGAAGAAAAGTATTACTTTGGGAAATTTTGGAGTCACTCGAGTGGCTCAGGTCGAGCACTAGCGTGCTCGAGCGCCAAAAACATACAGAAGATTTCTTGCGCTCGAGCGTGTTGCTCGAGCGCCCCAAAATTCCAGCATTCGACTAGCTCGAGCGCCACCGCTCGAGCGATTGCATCATTCGAGCTACACTGCTCGAGCGCTTCCAACTTCTGTGTGTTCGGATGCGTTTTTCGGCCCACGAGTTCCCGATTCGGCCCAATGCTTATATATACTCATCCCGAGCTCGTTTTTACAGACAGCTTGACACCACTTGATAGATTATTACTTTTAGAATTTGTTTTTGGAGAGGAAGAGACGAGCAAGCTTTACTTTACGTTTAATTGAGGTTTTAGCACGAATTCTTAGTTTATTTTCGTTTCTCAGTTTCTTTTCATTAGTTCGATTACGTTAAACACTTTAAACTTCATTTTTATTAATTAAATTTCAGTTCTTTGCAAGTATTTCTTTAAACCCTTGTTTATGTTTGATCTTTTATTTTTTCAAATCATCATGTTTATGTTCGTCACTTCTTCTATTGCTTTTATTACTGTCAAAACCATGTCTAGCTAAAACCCTTACATGCTTAGGGTAGGATGAACTCGTAGAAGTAGGTTGTGGGTACGTAATTAGGGTAATTCGTGACGTTAGGTTTTAATTCTCTTAATTAATGAATTCTTAAAATCAATCTTGACTTTACCTTTGAATTTCGTACGAAAAGTGTTCGAGAGAGGACGGCCGTATCACTCTTTAACAATTAGTAGACTTAATGAGAGAGTTTAGAAAGGGTTAATTAATCTACCGGTTTATCTAAGGAGGATGACCGCATCACCTTAGTTTAAATTAGGGTCATGTTAATTAAGCATGATCTATTAACTTGTTCGTAGATTAGTGAAGTCGATTGTTGGGATAAAGTATTAGGGTTTTGAATCTTGAGCTTTCGTCTTGCAATCTTTTACTTAGGTTATTTCTTGCGCGTCACGATTATCTTGATTATGTACCTGCTCTGTTAGTATACGTAAGGATTCCTATCATGAGCATCACCATCACTTATTTGAATACAAACCTTAGTTAATTCGTTTCGTTCATTCTTTAGTTTAATTAGCTTATTGTAGTTTAGAATTAATTCTTTTAAAAAATCCTAAAACATACATTCATATTAGCTACGACGCGTAGATCTTCAGGGATCTATTCGAATACACACTTTCCCTTGGGTTCGATAATACTTGGTCCCTATACTTACTCATACTACAGTGAACCCGTACTCTTGCGGGGAAAGTACTAGTAGAAAGCTGGTATATTCGCTTCAAGTCAAATAGTCAATAAAAATGAAAGATGATACACAACACGATTTTTTCCCCTAAATAAAGTAATCATTTGATTACATTTCTATCCTTTTTATAATACTACTCCACAATCATTCCCCCGTGTCACAACAAACAATATTTTATTTTGTCCATTTTTTTCAAAATTTGAGTGCAACACTAATGATGTCACCACCATAAATATAATCATTAATCCAATATATTTGAGGGTGAAAATAATTTAAAAAAAATTATTTCCATTGAAAAATTCAAAATAAACACCCCAATATATTCCCCTTTTTTAATTAATGAAAGCACCATCCAAACTTCTAAAGTATCATCCCCTTCTAAAGAAAAACAAAATCAAATATATATTTTTCATTTCATAGTCATATAGTTATTTCAAACCAATTGTCATGAACACGGGTTATGAAGAAATGGGTAATAATCAAATAATAGAAGACATTTGGAGTTGGGTCATTGAGTCATTACCTTTTAATTAGGCCTCGTTTGGTAGCTCTTAGTAGTTATCAGAAGATTAAAATCATCTATAATGGTAGTAACCCACCAAGTTATAGCTTTCAAGAATGGGTTACTACCATTATGAGTGAGAATTATAACTCCAAAAAAATTTATCTCTCATCTTTTTGGTTCGTGTAGAGTAACTCTCTGCAAAAAAATAAAAAATAAAGTGCACTTCTCATATTCCAAAATAGTAAATAGAACAAAATTATCCACTATTGTGGTCCAAAAAATATAGATGAATGGTGGTCCCAAAAAAATAAATAGTAACTTTAACCATTGTAGAAGTTACCATACTTTGGTTATTCTTACAAATAATGTGATGTGGCAATGAGGTGGAGGGGAGAGAATTGTTACAACCCCTCCACCACTGTGGATGCTCTAACCATGTTATTTTATCGTAGCAAGATAAATATGAGCATGCTATGCTAACTGATGTTTGATACGCACACTCAAAAGTCAGATTTATGAGAGTTACTACTGCGCCCCGGGGGTATGTGTACCCCCGTTGACCACCCGACCAAAAAACAAACGTGTCAGATTGATTTGATAGGTGTTGGAATCCAATTTTTACCTTGAGCAATTTTTTAGTTCTCTCTCTTCACCTTGAGCTGAATTGCTTCGTATCTCCGGCGAGCTTGCTTCGAATCCCAACACCGTGAAGCGTTCTATCTCTGATGCGTATTGCAGTTGTCAATAGAGCTTCCCGACGTGAACAACGGTGGTGTGAGAATTTTCTGACGAACAATGTGTTTTTCAATTTTCGGCTTGAAAATTTTCTGGTCGGAGCTCCCAGCTTCCATTAATCGCGTGAAGCTAGGGATGTCTCTTAAGTGTAGCTATATTATGGTGTATTGTTGCTTACTTGATTGTACATGCATTTTTATGGATTTGTTTACTATCAAGATTTAATAGATTAAAAACGTTTACAGTGTTTGTCTACTGATGTGCACGTATTTTCGACGTTAGCTATGGTGGTGTGAGAATATTCCGATCTTTTGAGAATTTTCCGACGAACAGTATGTTTTTCAATTTCCTATGAACCACTTTCCAGCGACGTAATCTTCTTCCTCGACGCGAACCTTTCCCATTCCGGCGGGTTCAAGGATGGCTTTTCCGGCATTTTTTCACCATCAATGGCAAATTGAAGCTTTCCGGTGAAGAGCTCCAATTTTGGCGATCGAATTGCGTGGATTGGTAACCATGAAAGTGAAAATGGCGTGGTAGCCACGAGTGAAGCTAGCTGCAACTTTTCTTCTTTCTCCAACTAGCAACGGAGCTCTTGTTTCTCTATCTTAATAAAGCTTCAATATTAATTGGTGTCAGGGATGAACAATAGCTGTCGAAATATGTTTGTTGACCATACTTTTGAGATTGAAAAAGATTAAGATCGAACGACCATAAATTGTTGGGGTACGCATGCACCCGGGGAACAACAGAATTACCCCAGATTTATATGTCAGCATTTTAATTTGCTACAATATTTACAATCCAAAATGACATAATTGACCTCACCATGTATATATATCTATTATATATTGTTCTAAAAGAAACCCATAAACCAGAGCCTATAAAATCAAAAAAAAAAAAAAATCTCTTCGAAGTCTTGAACAACAGCAAAAACAGAGCCTAAAATTTTAATCTTCAAAACCATAAACCAAAATTTAGATAATTTGATTAAAACTTTAAAGTATTACGAAACTGAATCGAACTCAAATTTCATCTTCAAGTGAGAAATAAAATCGATGCAACAATAAAAACACAATTCACTGTGATAAGGAAAAAAAATCGAAAGTTTAAATATGAATTTTTATTGCACCCACCTTTTTTTTGATATTTTGAATTTAGATCTATCATTTAAGAGTATGTATAGAGCGAAATTGGTTTATATATAAATTATTTAAGGGTATTAGTTGTTTTCACTGAAGAGTATTAGTTGTTTTCACTGAAGAGTATTACTGATTTACACTGAACAGTCGTAGTTCATTTTCACTGAACAACTAAGACTTTTTAGTGTAAATCAGTAATACTCTTCAGTAAATACAACTAATACTCTTCAATGAAAACAACTAATACCCTTCAGTGATTCATGTATAAACCAATTTTACTCTATACTTAGCCATCATTTAATATCTAGTAATTGGAAAAAATATATATCAGATTTAATTTGATTGACTTTTAGATTTTAAATCTCCTGATTTTAAGGATTCGATAATTATAGATTTTTTTTCCAGCATTCATATAAAAATTTAATCATGCATATTGATTTCATTGTAATTTTTTATTTTATTTTATTATGAGTATAATTTTTTTTTAAATAAATTTTCTAACTGTTTGGCTTGTTAATATTTTTTTATTAGAAGATGGACTTTTTTCATAGTATAAATTTGGATCAATGTTGAGAGAGGATGTTCTATCTCACCAAAATAGTCTGATTTCTCCACCGATGAAAACAGTAATTAGTTGCGGGCCTGGTGTGTATCTTGGGCCCAAACAATTGCCACCAAACAGTCGTCAAGGGGCGGTGATTAGCTAATCGACCTCTTATCGTGTCTATCAAACGTGGTCTTACTTGATTTAAATATTAGTGGGTTACCCACTTAATCAGTTAATTCTATTGAGCTTTAGTATTATACTCCCTCCGTCCCACTCTAAGTGTCTCACTTTTCTTTTTTGGTTGTCCCACACTAAATGTCTCATTCCATAAATGGAAAAAGCAACACTCTACTACATATAAACTTTAACCTTCAAATTCACACAATATTACCAAAAATGTCACTCATTCAATCCACTTTCCAACACTTTTCATTACTTTATTAAACACTATTCATTACTTTTCAACACTATTCATTACTTTTCCACCATATATTAATAAACAAATACACTTTCTTAAACCATTCAACCAAAAGAAATGGGACGCTTAGACCGGGACGGAGGGAGTATGTTTTAAGCCCATTTATATTTGAGAGAAAAAGCAATATACCCATTTTTATATAAGAAAAAAGTTTTTGCCCATAATTTTTAAATAAAAAGTTTTATACCCACTTTCATATATATACTCTTAGTGTGTGTTTACTTTGCCAGTCTAGATTGTCATGTTTACATTAAAATAGTCGGACTTCTCCAGTTATCAAGAAATATCAACAGTTTACTTTAAAAGATTTGACTTGAGTTTAAAATATTAGTAAGTGGTTTACTTTCCAAGTTTTTTATTTTAGATTAGATATTAATTTTACTTTTATACCCCTCATTCTTATTACACCCAAAATTAGGAAATCCTACCTCAATTCTTCCAATCCGGCCGCGAAAGAACCCCCACCGCACGGACGGCCGCGAAAGAACCCCCACCGCACGGACGGCTGATTGTTCCGAAATCAGGCCACCCATCGTCTTCCTCAACTCAATCTCCGACTAATCTCATATTTCCGGTCAAAGGTGTTCATCGATAAGCCCTTCTTTTGCCGCATGATCGTTCGTTGCCTACCCGTTTCTATCTCGCCCTTCTTCAATTAATTGGAACGGCGACACACGATTGAAAAAAAAGTCACCATTAACGGCAGGTAATATACGATTGAGTTCGATTTGGGATCTATTGTTCGTTCCTTTCCGTCTAAATTCTCTAATTTTTTTTATTCATGGAAATTGACATCAAGTTGTATGATATGATTATGTGCTAATTTAAATCATTATCCTTAATTTTGAATTTTGACATGATCGGCCTTGCCCCAACTGCTTTGAAAATGAAAATGAAATTGAAGAAAAAGATACATGCAAGTGATGTGTATTTATGTACTGTCAAGGACTTGAGGTATAATTGAATATAAATAGATACTAGCATCTTATTTATTATTTTGTTGATCACTTTTGTGAGCCTTGGAACATGCCGAATTGCAAATTATAAATTCTCCTTTTATTATTTATGTGGATGTGGAGATGAAACTAGGTGCAGTGGGCTTTAGGAGGGGAAGGACTGTGATAAGCCTCAGTGGTTCTTATTAACTTGTTCCATTTTAACTTGTTCCATTTTATCTAAAGGACGTGTGAAATATCACTAAAAAAAAGTAGGCCAAGTTAATAGTAAAAACAAAAATGTGCTTAAATATGATTACCAGTACACATACACACACGAAGCAAATGAAATCAGTAAAGAATAATAAAATATATGCAAAATTATCTTAATAATAAAATGAACATAATTATCATTAACAGTTGCAACCGAATCAAAAGTATAGCTAAAGTTTGTTCCATTTTATCTCAAGAAGTGGAATTTTCAAAAAGAGAATTTTTATGAAATTTTCGATCTATTAACAGTGGATTTGAATTCTTCTCAAAATTCCAAACACCCAAAAATAAAGATATGTCAACAAGTGGAATTTTATGAATGTTGGGAAAGGGGTTTTCCGGCATAGAATGAATCGAAGAATATGGCGTCAAACAAATGTAAAATCGACCATACCTTTCCACCGCAACAAGAGACTTCACCTTGAGGATATTTCATACACTGGTCGTCTTCCCTCAGAAACTACGAACACACCGAGAATCGAAGTATAGCTATCGATTTTACCCCCTTCGATCCAGCCTAAACGAATGGATATCGGTCAATTTAGAAGGAGATTCAAGACACCGAAAAAATTGAAACAAAAAAAAATACCGTGATGAGGTCGCCGTCGATGAGGTCGCCTTCCCCTTCTCTCTAATTCGTACGTCGCGATCACCTGAAATGGAAAAGGGTTTCTAAACACAAATGATTAGGTCAAAGGAGGGTTAATTTGGTCTTTTCAGCTCCCCAATCTCGAGCCAAAAAAAATATCCGCCCAAGTTGAGCGGATTAAAAATATGTAGTTAAGGGGGGTTTGTTCCGGGTTCGGCCGTTTACCCGGTTTTACCAACATGCAAAGTAAACAGGTTATAAGGGCCTATTAATTTAGTAAATGGTCTTTATCGGTTGAAGTAAACACACGCTTATAAAAAATAAAAGTTTTATACACACATGACTCACTCCTCCCTCTTCACAACTCACCCCCCCTCCCCATCCCCACCAAGTCCTCCCTACTCCCATGCAAATCTATATTGGTTTATTCATTATTTAAATTATTTTGGGATTAAAGATTTATAAGTCCGATAACTTTGCTCAAGTTTGAATTTGATCCACAATGAATACATGTTTTGGTATTTGTCCTATAAGTTTGATATTTTTTTGAAATCGGACCTTTGACCTGCTAACACAGGTTACTTATTCGGTAACTGACACGCTGTATTTTCAATTTCATTTTTCTTTATTTTTAATGTGTCAAGTAAATAAATTTAATATTATTATATTATATGCATTTCAATTAAACATACATCTGGATTTTTTGCTAAAGGGTCTTGGGTCGGGCCGAAAGCATAATCATCCAAAAAAAATAATTTTAAAGAACAAGCCATCAAAGCACACACTGTTCATCTTCCCCACCACTTCCACCCACCCCACGCCAGTTTTTCCCTCCCCTTTCCAAATCAAGTATCAACCGATGTAAATAAATGGGCTTCAGAGGTGGCGCTGCTTCAGGGAGCGGCAAAGGGATTGGGATTTACGCATGAGGAGATGGAATTGAGCCCAACAACAAACGACGGTGGCGCCACTGACAATCACGGGACGGCAGCGGCGCTCGAACTTTAGGGCACAGCGCTAAGATCGTGCCACGATGGCGGATCTTTTCACTTTCACTTACCCACGACCACCGGCGGCAGCTAGATGTAAGGTTGGCAGCGCTCAGGGCCGCACACAGACAACTATTGAAACCTGTTGAATGAGAGTAAAACCCCTCAAACCATTTGACGATTAGACTTCCGAAGGCTGTCAATTTTCGAAGGAGAAATACGATTGTAGCCCAGTACTTCTTCAAAATTTGTTTTGTTCCCAGTTAGTCATTGTATCTACTTCTCTGAAATCGATGATGTGATATTTGTGCATTCAAAACCGAGTTCTGGTCGACAAATACTAGAAGAAGATGATGAACAGTGTCGTCTCTTTAGGTTGAAGATTGAACTTTTTTCTAATCTTGAAAAGTACTAATTTGATTTGGTTTTGATTGATATATTCCTTTCTTTATTATGTATATGAATTCCTGTTAATTGATTTAGTGTTGATTTTGTTTTTTAATTGAGGAAGAATACTTAAAACCCTTGTGAAGAACATGAACACCAATTAGAAGAAGTGAGGAAGACGATAAACAGTAATTTGGGGTTGAAGAATTAAACCTCACCGACACATGTTTTCTTTAAATATCAAGTATTTAATATAAAAAAGCCACATATTATCGAAAATAAAAAAGAGAAAAGAAAATTAAATTCCACATTGACGTGACCGGATGTGCAACCTATTAATGCTGGTAAAGGGACCAATTTCAAAAAAAAGTTAAACTTATAGGATCAATTTCAATACGTGTATTCGGTGTGGACTAAATTCAAAATTGAGCAAACTTACTGGACTTACAAATATATAATCCCAATTATTTTTAATGTATTTATGAAATTTTAGAATTTAATTACTATTTATTAAATAACATATTTATTTATTAAAAATCATTATAGAACTGTTTATTTTTACTAGTAGTTATTAGTGAAATTATGATTGGAATTAATAATTATTTATTAGTAATTTTTAGTTGTTTAGTAAATTCTAGTGATTATAGTTATTTATAAATGAAATTATAACATTTAATTATTTTATTTACTATTATTTGATCTATTATTATAAATATTTATATTACTTTAAAGTGTATTTAATAAATAATTGTGTATTAACTACAACAAAACTTAATAAAAAAATATTTTTTATCACCAACCTAAGGGGGTGGGGTGGTACAATAGTGGGACCTGTTTTTACTTTTGAGGGTGTTATTGTAAGAAAAATGATTAATGGGTATAAATCTTTCTTTTTTTTCTATGGGCATGGGTAGAAAACTTTTATTTTTATTAGAATAAGTATTTTACCCTTCTTTTACTTTATATTTTTAGTTGTATTAAATATGGCACAATGAGAAGAGAGTAAACAAGCACAAATATTTTCAGTATCTCCTCCTCGATTTCTCTCTTTATCTCTCTCCTCAATTCTTTGAACTCTCTTCTCTCTCATAGTACCTCTCTTCTTCATTATCTCTTTCTCAGCTATTCTTATTTCCAGAAAATTATATCACACAAAAATATAAAAGGTGATCGGACCATTACAATTGGCATCAGAGCCGACGATTCTCTGAATGAGAGCACATTCCTCACAAATCTTGAACATGCATAGAAACTTTTAGAAGATAAATTCACGCCGCATCACAGAAGAGAGAAGCCATGGAACAAAAAATTTAGGAGCAAATTTTTGGAATTGGAGTTAAGATGCAAGATCAATTCAGTGATATTAACTCCAAACCCGATCAAAAAACAAAATGTTAGAAGTTATCCAACAACATTTACAAAAAAATGAACAAAGGCAAGGAACCACCTAAAGAGGAATTGACATGGGGGAAATTCTACGCAACGGCATCCGGTGCGGTGAACATGGTGGATTGGTTAGGCGTGAAATTGTCATGATTTGTAGCTTAAAATGCCCTAGTTTTGGTTAATTTTGTCGAGTATTTAGAGTCAATTGAGTATTATTTCTACACATTGATGAATTTGTCTCTTTGATGCTCATAGGTGAATCGAGGGTGAAAAACGGAGTTCGTAAGACTTTGAATCGACTCAAACGGATGCCCGGATGAGAAGATATCGAAGAAATACGATTGGTATTAGTGCGGAAGAAGAAAAGTATCAGTTGTAGAAGAGGGAGAGTCATTCGAGTGGATCCACTCGAGCACCACCGCTCGAGCATGCCACTCGAGTGCCCAATTTGTCCAGAGAACTTTGGGCATTCGAGCTACTCGAGCACCAACGCTCGAGCATGTTGCTCGAGCGTCCAAAACTTACAGAGAATTTCGAGCACTCGACCAACTCGAGCGCCTCCGCTCGAGCATAGGGCTCGAGCGCCCCAAGACTTGCAGAACGATTCGGCCACTCGAGCAGCTCGAGCATGAGCGCTCGACCCCTTGCATCATTCGAGCTACACAGCTCGAGCACCCCCGCTCGAGCGGGTCTGCTCGAGCACTTTCAAGTTTCTTGCTTCCGGATTCATTTTTCGGCCATGAATTCCCGATTTGGCCCGATGCTTATATATACTCGTTCCGAACACGTTTTTACACACCACTTGATACCACATCACTTTTAGAGTTAGTTTTTGGAGAGAGAAAGAGGAGAAGAGACGAGCAAGCTTAATTTTAATTTGTAATCGAGGTTTACTTACGAATTCATAGTTCGGTTTTGATTTTTAGTTTCTTTCCTTTAGTTCTTTGTTCTTGAATACTTGAGACTTTGTTTTATTAATTTTATTTCGGTTCTTAGCATTTATTTCTTTAAACCCTAGTTAATGTTTAATAATTTATTCGTTAAAATCATTATGTTCATGTTTGTTACTTCTTCGATTGTTTTTGTTTCCGTAAAAATCATGTCTAGCTAAAACCTTGCATGCTTAGGGTAGGATGAACTCGTAGAAGTAGGATATGGGTACGTAATTAGGGTAATTCGTGACGTTTAGTTTTAATTCTCTTAATTAATGAATTCTTAAAATCAATCTTAACTTTACCTTTGAATTTCGTTCGAAAAGTGTTCGAGAGAGGACGACATTATCACTCTTTAACAACTAGTAGACTTAATGAGAGGGTTTAGAAAGGGTTAATTAATCTACCGGTTTATCTAGGGAGGACGACCGCATCACCTGAGTTAAATTAGGGTCTCGTTAATTAAGCACGATCTATTAACTTGTTAGTGGATTAGTGAAGTCGATTGTTAGGATAAAGTATTAGGGTTTGAATTCTTGAGCTTTCATCTTACAATCTTTTACTTAGGTTATTTCTTGCACGTCACGGTTATTCTGATTATGTACCTGCTCCGTTAGTATACGTAGGAATTCATATCCTAAGCATCATCATCTCATATTTGAAAACACACTCTTACGTTTGTAGTTTAATTTTTTCCTTTTCGCATTCATAGAGTAATTTAGTTTAGATTATATTTTATTTTCTTCTAAAAAACCCAAAACATACACTCACATTAATTACGACGCATAGATCTTCAGGGATCTGTTCGCATACATCCCTTCCCTTGGGTATGATATACTTGGTCGCTATACTTGCTTATACTACAGTGAACCTGTGCGCTTGCGGGGAAACTACTAGTAGAAAGTTAGTATTTTCGCTTCAAAGTCAATGGCGCCGTTGCCGGGGATGGCGTTATATGTCTTTTGAATATGACTTGTAGATAGCTTAGTAGTTAGTAGTGAGTGCTTTATTTTTCTGTTTAAGTCTTACGTGTTCGGCAGTTGCGTTGTTATTCTTTTGTTAGTGTTTTAGGTTTATGAAAACACGCTCGCAAGGTGATACGAGCGAAGAGAGACTACAGCTAGATCCTGAGACAATAGCAAGAAGAAACCGAGCCTTTTTAAGAAGGATGAATGCTGCCGGAGGAGAGAACGATAACATGGACATCAGTAATGAGTTGGATGATGCTGCTAATGAGTTAAATCAGAAAGTGGACCGGGTTGAGGGCACTGGAGGTAATGGTAGTCAGAATCAAGTTCTGTTAGGGGAAAGCCAGAGCCAAAACCCGGGTACACAGAACATAAACAATCCAGCTCATAACCTTATCCAACATCCTCAGAACAACCCTGCATACCCACAAAACAACTTACCTTATCCTTACCCATACCCACTGTTGATGATCAATTTTAATCGGATGGATTAGTGACTGTTTAAGTTCGATTTATAGATCATCAATCAATTACGTGTGATTGGTTACCACCGTAAATGGTAAATCTAGGGTTCGGGTTATGAACTTGTAAATGTGAAAGTCGAAATCATAATAATTTCGTATGCGTGCACGTCTAGGTGTTTAAGTGTGTGTTTTTGGAGCGTTTGTGAATTTGAACTTGTATTTCTTAAGCTAGAGAACAACTATTTATAAAGACTAGCAAGCATGAGGTGTCTATGACTTTTGGTCTCCCTAGCCTGCATGCTTGACAAGTGTCCTTTGACCACAGTTTGACCTTATCTAAGCTGAATCTTAGTTACAAAGTCTTCTTTTGGTCTTATCTCGGACTCATTGTTGTTCGCCTAAGTCGGTTTGACTAATCTTGATTGTTCTTCAACTGAAAGTTGTTCGCCTCTTGGGATCATGCTTTCGTAGTTGTTCGTCTTTTGAGTGCATGGCTCAGAAGTTGTTCGCCTTTGTGTTTTACACAGATTGGCGTTGGGATCTTGATCCTTTGTTCGTCGACATGCACTTCTTAGGTTGGTAGATGCACCACCTTGGGTCAATGTTGCTCGTCATCAGTGACTTAGCAGAATGTTCATCTCTGGTCTTGGGCCTTAAAACCTGTTCGCCGATAAGCTGTTCGTCGTTGTAGTTGTTCGTCAGTTTATACACTCCCTGGATTAGTTTATGCACCCGGCTTGATTTTCTTTGTTGATCATCTTTGATTTGGGATTGATTTCTCGTAATCCTTATTAAGGCTTTAATCTCTGTTCGCCAATCATTGATTTATGTTCGCCTATCAACAATTGCCCCCTATCCTGACTACATGTTGCTCCAGACGAGCAACTTTGTGGCGAGCAACTGTAGTTTGGATATTATATCAGTGAGGATTTGGACGATCATCATTGAATTAGGCGATCAACTTTGGGTTCATCGTTTCGTCTTCCCAAGATCTGGGGGATGTACGAGGATGACGTGGGCGGCATGATTGCGCGCCGCCCACGCGCGAGCAACCCCGAGGCCATGCGCCCCTGTATTTGCAAATTGACCCTTTAATTTTTGAGCTTGCTCGGTAATTACCCCGTTTTTTGGCGTTTTGGTCCCCATTTTTTGGGGTAATTACGGATTTTTACCCCGTTTTTGCTTGGGGTATAAATATGGGAGAAACTGAAATTTTTCTCACTTTTTCCATCTCTGCTACAGTGCTCCGACGATTTCTCTTTCTCCGGCGACTCCAAGCTTTTCCGGCGTCCGTTTCTCCAGTATTTGGCTTCAAATTTTGTTTCCCAGGTAGTTACTTTCTTTCTTCATCTCATTTCTTTGGTTTTTTCTTCAAAAACCTCCATCGTCACCGTGTGGGGCTTTGCGCCGCCGTCTTCTCCGAAGGATCGCCGCCGTCTATAATTTCTTCTTCTTTTCCTCCTATGTCTTCGCATTCGAGCAACAAATCCGAGGAAACTCTCGATCCCCTCTTTCCTATTGTGGCACAAGAAAAATCGACCCCCTTTCAAAGTTTCTTCGGCCTCAGATCCTCACGTGGACTCCGTCGTCCGATCTGTAGAGGATACGGGTGCTCGCCCGTCAGGGAGGGAAGTGGTGGTCGCGGCGAACAGAGATTCCGACGAGGGCTCCTCGACCAGTGCTGAATCGGAGGAGGATCCCGAATTCGACGAACTCACTCGAGAGTTCCTGGAAGGGATAGGGTTCCCATCATCAAGAATGTTGGAAAATGAAATTCCAGTTAGAGTTGCTCGGCCCTTTGAATGGCGAGCATATGTCGAGGAACACGCGAACAACTTTGCTCGCCCACAGAGAGAAGTGTTGGATTTGGTGAAGTCTGAATTCCAGGCGAGCAAAATTAAAAGTGTTGTTCGCGAATATGAGTTGGACTCGATCCGGGAGACCTACAAGATTCCCTATGATATTCATATGTGGGCCCCCAAGAGAAAAGAGAGAGCTGATCGCCCACCTCCAGGATGCATGGCGATCAACATTCATACTTTGATCGCTGGATTGAAACTGCCTCTTCCACCCATTGTTGGTCGCTTCCTAGAGGCGACCAACCTTGCAATCACTCAAATTACTCCGATTGGGTGGATGAACTTGTTGGGGACAATGTGTTTGTTCGCACTGGAGGGGTATGTTGATCGTATAACTGCAGAAGAGATCAACTACCTTATGATGATCACAAGATGTCCCCCTGGAGAGGAAGGTTACTACTACCTCAAAGCCAGGACATGATTGAAGATGGTAGAGGGGGTGCCAAACAAAATCCGCGATTGGAAACAACACTTTTTCTTCATCGGGGGTGATTGGCGAGCATCTTCTGGTCCACACGGTGGTGATGGACGAATAAATTCCCCAGCCTCTTATGGGAAATTTAAACGTAAGATTATTTTCTTGTTCGTCCTCGAACTGTTCTGTTCTAATTTAACTTTTCTTGTTTGTTCGCAGGCCCTCGTTTACCCAAGTGGAACTCGGAGGAAGAAGAGATTGGCTCAGAGTTCCTCTTCACCTCTTGCTTGGTCGGCCTTCGCAATAGAGCGGAAAGGACCACTGAGTATTTGCGTGAGGGAAAGTCCTTGAGTGCTGCTCGCCTACTTACTTACCCTCATCACCTAGAGGCCTAGGCAGAGGTGCCCCCAGGTATAAAAAATTTCTAACTCTTTGCGCACACTTTGTTCGTCACCGTCTTTTCTAACTTGCTCGCCTTAACTTTATATTTATTATATTTTTTTATAGCCGAGCAAGTCATCGTTGCCGTTCCACCCTGCTTTGCCCTTTTGGAACAAAGAGTTTTCGAGATGGCGCCTCCGAAGGGACGGAAGAGGAGAGGTGACCCGCCTACTAAGGTTCTGGGGATGACGAACAAGGCTGAAGGAGCCAAAGTTCCGCAACAAGCTGCTCCCCCTGGTCCTGCTCAGCCATCTTCCCCAATTTCTCCTCCTCGCGGGGGGAAACGTTTGAAAAAAGCTGATGGGACTCCATTGGCCCACGATGTCCCTGGCGGCGGTAAGGAGAAGGAAAAGGTGGGCCAGAGTCATGCTCGCCCTGAGGGGGATGCTGTTCGCCACTCCTCCATCGAGCCTACAGAGAAAACCGGCAAAGCGGGCAGGGATTCCACCCCTGTCCGTGGCCCTGAAGACCTCACCCATCTGGGCTGGGATGATCGGAAATTCAAAGAGTAAGTCTACCCCTGCCTTTGCCGAGCAAGATTTACTTTATCGTTATTTTTTCTAAGTGTTATTTGCTTTCTTGTTCGCAGATATCGCGCTGACGATCATCCCGGGCGATCAACTGCTGTCCATCAGTATGCTTGTTCGAAGACTCCCATTAATATAAGGGAGATTCCCGGTGACCATGTTCGCAGAGCGACAGAGTTGGGTCGCCCGAGCCTGGACACGCCCACTGGACAAGGCTGTTTTCCAATAGGGACTGGCGGACAATGTTCATCTTTCCATGATGCTTCATGCCAACGACCTTGTCACTGCTCAGAGGGTAATGACCCAGATTGCCGAGCAAGAAGAAGCTGCTCGCCGCTACGCAAGTACTGCTCGGCAGCTTACGGAGGAGAAGGATGGCCTGGTCAGCTAATACGAGGCCAAACTTGCTCGCCTCAACAACCAGATCAATGTTTACATTGATAATTCGAAAAGAAACACCTTGAAGAAATTCAGGGTCTATCTGGTGAATTGAGAGGCAAAGAGGCCATGCTCAGTGAGGGGGAGAAGAAGTTGTCCACGGCCAAACAAGAGATCGCTGAGCTCAAAGCGGAAGTTGCTCGTCTTCGGGAGGTGGAAGCCAACCTCTTCACAAGCGAGCAACTCGAAGCTGAAGTTCAGGCTCGAACTGCCCCCATTTCAAACCTTGGGTACATTTGCACCTACGCGGACAGCATCCGCACGGCCGATGCTTATGATTACAAGGATATGGTGGAAGAAATGAGCAAAGACTTGAATGAATTCATCGAGCACTATCCACCGCCGAACAACATTGAAATTCAGCTGACGGATTTGGTTGTACTGGGGGTTAAACTTGACTCCAGTATCATCATCACTCATCCTCCGCCTCCCGTCGGGAAGGGACCAATAATGTCCATCCCCCATCTTGCAAATGGCCACGGGCTATAAACTGATACGAGCTGTTGGGCCGGGGTATGAATGTTTGGGGCAAAAATTTGACATTGATGGCAAGTCTTTGCTTTCTTGATTGCATCCTGGCGTAAAGTCGGCCAATAGTAGCCTTGTCTGATAGTTTTGTATGCCAAGGCTTGCCCCCCAGTATGATTTCCGCATACTCCGGCATGTATTTCTTTGAGTATTGCTCGTCCTTGCCCCCTAGGCAAACATTTGAGAAGTGGGATTGATATTCCCCTTTTGTAAAGCTGCTCGCTTACCAGAGTATATCTTTGCTTAATTAGCTTGGCAGCTTTAAAAGAGTTGTTTGGTTTTTCTCCACTTTTCATATATTTGACTATATTTGTTCTCCAGTCTTCTTCTTCACTTGCTTGTTCATCAAGTTGGTTGACATTATAACTTCTTGTTGATGGATCATTCATCTTTGTAATTATAATGTCTGCCAACTCTGCTGGTCCCTCACTTGTTGCTAGTCGGGCCAACGCATCTGCTTGTGTGTTGCTTGTCCTTGGAATTTGTTCAATGAAGACTTGTTCTAACAAGGACATCAGGTAAGCAACAATTCGTTGATACTCGATCATGTGATCGTCTTTCGCCTCGTATTCACCTCGGACTTGATTCACAATCAATTGTGAGTCGCCAAATATTTGCAATCGTCTAACACCTACTGCAAGAGATAGGTGGAGACCAGCAATAAGAGCTTCGTACTCAGCTTCGTTGTTGGTTGCCATGAAACCAAATCTGATTACTGAGGTGAATACTTGTCTGTCTGGACTGATTAGAACTACCCCTGCCCCAGAGGCTACGTTGGTTGAAGATCCGTCAATGTAAAGATGCCAGGGGTGATCAAGTCCTCTCGTCGGATCTAGTGGGAAGGTTAGTTCGATAATAAAGTCGGCTAACGCTTGCCCTTTGATCGTTGTTCGAGGAGCATAGGTCACCCCGAATTGGCTAATCTCTAGTGACCACTTTAATAGACGACCAGTTGTGTCGGGGCGATGGAGAATTTGTCTGAGTGGGAAAGTTGTTAATACTTCGACTTGATGATCAAAAAAGTATGGTCGTAACTTCCTTACACTCATGACAAGTGCGTACGCCAGTTTCTCAGTTGGAGAGTATTTGATCTCCGCGTCGTGTAAAGCTTGACTGACGTAGTAGATTGGTTGATGAAATTTGCCGTCTTCTCGCACCAGAACAGAACTAATGGCTACTTCTGATGCTGCTAAGTATAAATATAGCTTCTCTCCTGGGACAGGTTTTGATAGGATTTTAATATCTCCCAGATATTCTTTGAGTTGGTCGAACGCCTTTTAACAGTTGTTAGTCCATGTGAACTGTCCTTTCTTGATTGCTTCAAAGAATGGACGGCATTTGTCCCCCGATCTGGATATGAACCGATTCAATGCTGCTAGGCATCCCGTAAGCCTTTGCACTTCTTTTATTGAATGTGGTGGTTGCATATCCACGATTGCTTTGACTTTTGCTGGATTGGCTTCAATCCCTCGTTGACTAACAAGATGACCCATGAATTTTCCTGAATGAACTCCGAAACTGCTCTTTTTTGGATTCAGCTTCATATTGTAATGTCGAAGAATATCGAACACCTAGGTCAAATGTTGAAGATGGTCTTCCCTTCGGGGGCTTTTGACTACGATATCGTCCACATAGAATTCTACCGTATTTCCGATTTGTTCGTCGAACATCTTGTTCACCAACCTTTGATATGTTGCTCCGGCGTTGATGAGGCCGAAGGGCATTCTTTTCCAACACAACAAGTTTTTGTTTGTATAAAATGCTGTGTTCTCTTGATCGTCTGGATGCATTGGAATTTGATGGTACCCGGCAAAGGCATCCATGAATGTTAGCATTTCATGACTTGCAGTGCTGTCCACCAACTGGTCAATGTGAGGGAGTGGAAAGTTGTCCTTTGGGCATGCTGCATTCAGATCTGTAAAGTTTATGCATAGCCTCCAGGTTCCGTTTGGTTTCCTCACAAGGACTGGGTTTGCTACCCATTGTGGACAGAGTGCTTGTCGGATTAGGTCATTGTCTAACAACTTCTTTACTTCTTCGTTCAAAGCTTGATATTTGTCTGGGCCATACTTTCTTTGTTTTTGATGGATTGGCCTTTTTGCTTGATTGATGTTGAGTTTGTGACAAGCATGTTTTGGATCAATTCCCACCATGTCTGCATGAGACCAGGCAAAAACATCTAGATTTTTGCTGAGGAACTCTTTCATTCGGGATCTGTAAGGCTCAGGAAGCTCAGATCCTATGTATAATTCGAGATTCGGGTTTTCAGGATTAACTTTGAACGCCTCCAGTTCTTCAACTGGAGTTGCTCGTCGTTTTTGTCCTTTCCACCGAGGATCAAGTATTGGTCCCTCAGAGTTGAAATCATTTTCGATGTTCATTGGCTCGCCCCCAGGCGGGGATCTAGATCATCTGTTGGCCCTGATTCGTTGTTGTTAGTCAACATCTGGCCCTCCAAGCCATCATATGAATGTTGCTCGTCACCACCCCTTTGTTGTTCGTCAGGATGATATTCCTCGTGGGTGGTGAGGAGTTGTTCGTCCAACACTTGCTCGTTATGATGTTGTTCGTCAATATCCATGTGGTCTTCCTCTATGTCCATTATGTTCTTCAGTATTGATGGTTCATCAGCAGGATAGCTAGTTGTGGCTTCCATCATGGATACTAGTGCATGTTTGGCCTGCAACTGTAAGAGACATTCCCTGGCCTTTCTTTGATCTCCTTTGATTGTACCTGCTCCACCCGCTGTTGGAAATTTCAAACAATAGTGGTAAGTGGAACACGCAGCTTTGAACTCATTTAAAAAGGGTCGACCAAGAAACCCGTTGTAAGTTGAATCCTGGTCTACAACCAAGAAGTCAACCATCCTTGTAATATTTTTCTCGGGTTCGTTGGCCGTTACAAGTTGTACTGCTAAAGTAACTATTCCCAATGGGTCCGTTACAGCATTTCTGAAGCCTATTATTCTGTGAGTCGTATCCCGGATATAGCCCGAATAATCTCCAAGATGATTGAGCGTCTTTTTGAATAGGATGTTGGTATAGGCTCCGGTGTCCACCAACAATCTGTGGACTCGTGTTCCCATAATTTTTGCGCATATTACGAGCGAATCGTTGTGCGGAGTTAAGATTCCTTCCAAGTCATTTTCGGTAAAGGTCAGTTCTGTTGTCTGCATGATAGATGGTTTGACCCCCATTTCTTGGACTTGATCGATCGCTCGTAGCTCAGCTTTTCTTTTCCGGTTGGAGATTGGCGGTCGTCCATCAGAACATCCTCCTACGGGGCCTGCAGGTTCCATCATGTATAAGTCCTCCAACGGACGAGCAGGAATGGTAGGAACTGGTCGTGCTGGTTTATTGTTCTTCTGAGGTTGATCATCCTCGTCCTCAGAGTTGTTCTCCCGGACTCTCTTCCCGGGTTGTCTTTTGACAAAGTCGGAGAGCTTTCCGTCCTCGTAGAAACGCCATAGTTGTTTGAGCAAATCTCTACATTCACTTGTAAAGTGTCCCACGCTTTGATGGTAGGCACAATACTTGTTAGGGTTGAGTTTGCCAGTGTCTTGGCGAATTTTCCGGGGAGGGGAGAGCAACTCCTTATCCTTCACATTTTCATAAACAGTATCGACTGACACTGTTAGCACTTGGTTCAACTTTTCTTTGAGTTCTGTCCCTTCAGTGAATGCCTTCATATTTTTAGGGACTCGATAACTTATCGCACCAGGTTTCTTGTTGTTCTTCTTGGGATCAGTTTTGTTCTCCCCCAAGTTTGATTGCAAAGCCTCATGCATGGAAACGAATATGCCGGCTTGATTCCTGAATTCGGCATAACTTCTTGGGCACTTCAGATGTACCTCTTTCCATAGCTTTGATCCTTTCTTCAACCCGGCCATAACGGCAACGATTTTCGTGTCCTCACTGACGGGTTCACCTTCTAACAACACCTTGTCGAACCTTTCCATGAATGCCCGATCTGACTCGTCGTCATTTTATTTTAGGTCCGACAATCGATGTTTCTGGGATAAGTATGATCCCGTCGTTGAGAAATGTGAAAGGAATTCTCGACTTAGTTGAGTGAAAGAGTGGATAGATGCTGGTGGCATCGCCGAAAACTACTTGTGCACCCGATCCCCCAAAGTTAAGGGGAAATTTCGGCATTGAGTGGCGTCGCTGGCTCCCACCGAGACCATATAATCTGAATACTTTGTAAGATGAACTCTGGGATCAGCAACACCGTCATACTGTATGCTTGCCGGGAACTGGACCTTCTTCTGAATCGGGACTTTCAGAATGACAGGTGATAGTGGTGAGGATGGCAAACTAGTTGTCCCCACACCTCTTTGTTGGTCCAACTGTCCCTGCATGTTCGGCGAGCAAAGGTACTAACCTTTATGCTCGTCGCAATCCCTCACTTGGAGTGGGCAACTCCTGGAGCTGTTTTCTAGGGTTGCTCGCCACATTTGGCCCTAGACGCCTGAAGGCAGATTGAGAGAGTCTCTCATGAATTGATGGGCGTGGTTGCTCAAATGTTGCTCGCCCGTGCTCAACTTTCTGGCGAGCAACTTTCTCCTGTTGCTGGGGTTGGCCAAGTCTGTCCTGGGCACTGGAGTGGGTTTTTCCGTGACTCGACATTGTTGTTCGCCCGCGAGCAGATTCAGCCTGGGTCTCTCTTGGTTCGACCATCTTAGTTTTGCCTCTATCCCGCCTGACCTGGGCACTGTTCACTTCATGTTGTTCGCCCCTGGTTGACCTAGCCCTAACAACTTCCACGGGTCTGTCCTTAGGCCTCACTAGTGAAGGCCTATTTTGATCTTGCTGTCTCTGTAGTGCTTGGAGAGCAGCAATGGTTTTGGCTAGTTCGTTGGGGTTGTTCGCCAGGGCCTCCATTTCAGGCGGGAGATTATGAGTTATGGCAGTATGCTGCGATCTATTTACATGTCTAGGATTACGATCCTGGTGGTCGGCCGATGAGGCTCGGGTGGGAGATGCTCTCCTTGACAAGCGTGACACTTGGGTTTCCTTGGATTGAGGCATTCTGAATTAATTTGTCTTAATTCTTATGATGAAGAACACCAGGAACACCAAGAACACTTTTGTTTGAATCTTCAAATATTTCTTGAGGTTTTCTTTGAATCTTCAAGTTTTCAGCTTGAAGTTCTTGAGTAATCACACTAATTCGAAGGTTCGAACCCTCCTTCTAGCGCCAAAATTGTTGATGATCAATTTTAATCGGATGGATTAGTGACTGTTTAAGTTCGGTTTATAGATCATCAATCAATTACGTGTGATTGGTTACCACCGTAAATGGTAAATCTAGGGTTCGGGTTATGAACTTGTAAATGTAAAAGTCGAAATCGTAATAATTTCGTATGCGTGCACGTCTAGGTGTTTAAGTGTGTGTTTTTGGAGCGTTTGTGAATTTGAACTTGTATTTCTTAAGCTGGAGAACAACTATTTATTAAGACTAGCAAGCATGAGGTGTCTATGACTTTTGGTCTCCCTAGCCTGCATGCTTGACGAGTGTCCTTTGACCACAATTTGACCTTATCTAAGCTGAATCTTAGTTACAAAGTCTTCTTTTGGTCTTATCTCGGACTCATTGTTGTTCGCCTAAGTCGGTTTGACTAATCTTGATTGTTCTTCAACTGAAAGTTGTTCGCCTCTTGGGATCATGCTTTCGTAGTTGTTCGTCTTTTGAGTGCATGGCTCAGAAGTTGTTCGCCTTTGTGTTTTACACAGATTGGCGTTGGGATCTTGATCCTTTGTTCATCGATATGAACCTCTTAGATTGGTAGATGCACCACCTTGGGTCAATGTTGCTCGTCATCAGTGACTTAGCAGAATGTTCATCTCTGGTCTTGGGCCTTAAAACCTGTTCACCGATAAGTTGTTCGTCGTTGTAGTTGTTCGTTAGTTTATACACTCCCTGGATTAGTTTATGCACCCCGGCTTGATTTTCTTTGTTGATCATCTTTGATTTGGGATTGATTTCTCGTAATCCTTATTAAGGCTTTAATCTCTGTTTGCCAATCATTGATTTATGTTCGCCTATCAACACCCACCATACCCTTATCCACCATACCTGTACCCTCCACCTCCTGTTTACAACCCACCACCAGTCTATCAACCACCACCAGTCCAACAAGTACCCGTACCATCTGTTATTCCTCAGCCCGTTCCTCAGAACATCGATCAGAACATGGCTATTCAAGAAAGGTTCGCGGCACAACCGCAACGGTACTATGATGGAATGGCATTGCCCCCTATTGAGGCAAACAAATTCTCAATCTCCCCTGGAATTCTAAAGCTGCTTACCTAGAATCAATTCAAGTGGGAGGTTGGGAAGGAGAATCCTCATACTCATCTGAGGAGTTTTCTGATGATAGCATCCACGTTCAATTATAACGGCATGTCTGAAGATGCCAATAGGCTAAGGTTGTTCTCATTCTCTTTTACGGGAATAGCAAATGAGTGGTACGATAACACGCTCCCACGGGGAGATGTAACTACATGGGCCGAGCTCGAGCGTCTGTTCCTCGAGCGATTCTACCCTCCATCTAGAACCATTAGAGCAAGGATAAAGATCTTTTCTTTCCGCCAGAAGTCAGGAGAGGACTTACGTCAGGCGTGGGAGAGATGCTCTAACATGTTAATTGAGTGCCCGCAGCACGGGTACAATGAGGGGGATATCATGGCGTTCTTCAATAGTGGAGCCAGCAAGGCTGGCCAAGCCCATCTTGATGCGTATGCTAGTGGAGCATTTCTGAACCATGGCATAGCTAGATGCAGAGAGATCATTGATAATATTGTCACGAATGCCGGGGCATGGACTGAGGACCCGGAATTTCAGAGGGCATATCAGACTGAGGAGAGTGAAGGGACGATGAAGCTGTTGATGTCTATGATGGAGAAGATAAGTAACATTGAGGTTGGGCAGAATTTGGTTGGAGGGAATGTAACAGTGAGTGAGAAAGTGGACCAGCCCCCAGTTCAGCAAGAGGTAGCCAACTATATGGGAGGACCTTACTACAATCAGAATGGGTATCCACAAGGTGGAAATTAATTTGGAATGCCTTCTTATGGCCAACCATTTGTACCTCTAGGTCCACAGCCTCCTCAAAATCAATGGAGGAATACCCAAGGGTATCAAGGAGGTCAGCAACCTCCTCAGAACACATGGAGGAAGAACGAAAATTTTTCATATGCTAATCCGAAGGGCTGAATTACAGTTCCTCCAGGGGTTGATCCAGGTTCAAAGCTCCCAGGTGGAGAAGGCGGTGCCTCAACTGAGGAGATGTTGAGAGCTATCCTTCAGAAGGTGGAGGAAGGAAGCAAAAGATTATCTTCTTTGGAGTATGATGTTAAAGAGTTGCATAAGAAAGATGATCAGCGTGATCAAGAACTCCAAAAGAGAGATGTAGAGCTGAATCGAATTCAGCAGGAGAACAATAGGCGGTTCACTTCGATGGAGTACCAGATGAGCCAGATTACAAAATCATTGGGAAGAGAGCCGGGTAAATACCCTTCTATGCTGGAGGGGAACCCGAAAGAGCATTGCAAGGCGATCCAGCTTAGAAGTGGAAAAAACTATGATGGTCCTCAGATGCCTACTGATTTTGAGACGCCCAAAGTAGAGGTTGAGATAGAAGTGAAAGAGCCTAAGAAAGATAGAGACGAAATTGAGGAAGTAGGAGTTGAGAAGGAGATAGAGGGTGAAGGCATTCAGAGAAGTAAAGATATGGATGAGTTCCAGAAGGACAAAGACCTCGAAGAGATTGAGAGAGTCCCAAAGTGGAAGAAGGCAAAGGAAGCAAGGGAGAAAGTGAAAGAGACCGAGCGTGATGAATGGGGGGTACCCAAATCGGTGATACCCATTCCGTATCCACAGCGCTTCATAAAGAAAAAGCTTGATGAGAAATTTGCTAAATTCCTTGATGTTTTTAAGAAATTGCATATTAGCATTCCTTTTTATGATGCTTTGGAACAAATGTCGAATTATGCCAAGTTCCTGAAGGACTTGATAGCGAAGAGGAGGCGAGTAGATGAACCCAAGTTGGTGCAGCTGAACCATGAGGTGAGTGCATTAGTGCACAAAGCACTTCCCCCAAAGTTGAAGGATCTCGGGAGTTTCACGATATTATGTGATATCGGTCATGGAGTCAAGAAGGGAGCGTTGTGTGACCTTGGAGCAAGCATTAATCTTATGCCATTATCGCTTTTCAAGAAGTTGGAAGGGGGAGAACTTCAGCCGACAATGATGACGCTTCAACTTGCCGACCGGTCTATTACTCGACCTCAAGGTGTAGTTGAAGACGTCCGTGTGAAAGTTGGGGATCACATTTTTCCAGCCGACTTTGTAGTGCTCGACATGGAGGAAGATGAGTGATTGCCTTTGATCTTGGGAAGACCGTTTTTGGCAACGGCGGGGATGGTGCTAGATGTGGAAAATTGAAAGATCACATTGAAAGTTGACGATCAAGAGATAAAAATCTCCCTATATGAGGCCATGAAGTACCCGAGGGAGGATGAGAGTTGTTATTGCATGAATTTCATTGATCCTCGTGTTGAGGACATACCTCATATCCCTAATCTTTTTAATATTCATGATTTCGTTAGGCCTTCATTTGATGATTTGACCCATGAGCATTACGATCTTGATTATTTTGATAGGGATAAAGGGAAGAAGTTGAAGGATGAAGAAGTGAAAAATGTGGACGAGGTCCAGTTGGAGAGTAAAGGGGGAGTTAAGAAGAAAAAGTCCAAACTCAAGAAATTGCGTAGTAAAACTCCTCCAGATAAAGGTGAGAAGGAGTTGAGACCCCCACCACTTGAGGTGGAGAAGGAAGCAAAGGAACTCATGATGAAGGGGCATCAAGGAAAGGAGTTCAACCACCACTCTTATGAGAGTAAGGGAGGTAAATTTGAGTATCATGTCCCATAAGCTCCTTTGAGCTTGGTCCGGCATTAGGACCTTAAAAATAGCGTTGAATGGGAGGCAACCCATTTTTATTTGTTTTTCAGTGTTTTTATGTTATTAGGGTGTTGTTGAATCGTAAGTTTTAACCTCGTACTTGAGAGTTTATTTTGTAGGCTTGTCTCGAAGGAGTAAAGGTATCATGGAGTTATTCAGATTGAAGGAACCAACTCGAGACCAAGGAGTGTGACACGCTGTTGAGAAACTTGAACTATTTGGATGAGTTAACCCACAACCCCAAACTTAGACCTCTTCACAAGGTCGAAGTTTGGGGGAGTGGAGTTTTTTATTTGTTTTATGGTGACATTGCACAGGTGCACACCCTATCTTGAGTTGAGTTTGGTTATTTGGTATCTTGAGATGCTCCTTGGGCTGATATTGATTTGACGTGCTACTACATATTTCATGCCTATCAATCATCTTATGTTTGTTGATTGCTATTCTTGAGTATGATTTGATGAGTGTGGGAGAGTTGTGAAGGTGAGTTAGGAATTCTACTGTGTGAGTGTATAAGTTAGAGTTGATTTGAGAGTGAACTCGTATGCTTGCAAATTTTCCTTTTGAGTACTTGTGTGATGAAAGTGAGAATTCACTAGGACTAGCATGGATGTGAAAGCTGTGAGATTTGAGCCTTTTGAGATTAAGATACATGAATTGATCTCTTCGTTTGTGAGTGAGTCGTCACCTTAGAGGATGCTAAAACTTGTGTGTGCTCTTGCTTCTTGATTGTGTCTAGTTTGATATGCCGAATGTGATCTTAGGCCATCTTTGTTTTGATTGAGTCACTTAGCCAAAAGTTTTCCTTACCATTGATATTTGTCCCTTGTTAGCCAGTTTGAGTCTTAAGCCTATTTCATTTGCTAGCACATTTAAACACTATTCCAAGTTCCTAAACCTTTTTGTCCCAAGTTGAGTGGAGAATAGGAAAGGTGTGAATGTGAAGGGATCAATTTGAGTTGAAAAAGGAGAGTTGTGATTGCTTGAGTAACTATGAGAAGAAGGTGTGATGAAAAATATGAGTTGTGGGAAAGAACAAAAGAATTTGAGAATGAGCAAAAGAAAAAATGAGCTCATATGTTTGTGCGAAAAAAAGAAAAAAAAAAGTGAAGTGATTGAAAAAAAAGTGAAATAAGTTAGAAAAAAAAATCGAAGTGTTGACATTATTGGAATTGAAAGTGTGTTGATTGAAAATGTTTGAAGTATTCTGTTCCTAATCTCAAAGTACTAAAGTTTGAGTTTCTATTCTCCATTCACTTAAGTCACTTACCCATATTGTTATCCCACCTGTCCAAAGAGCCTACATTACAACCTTGAGAAAAGTCCTTTTTGATTCGGCATTGATTTCTAGAGTATGGTCGGAGTTGAGAGTGCTTACAAGCCTATGGCTGCTGATATGTGTGATTGATTGATTGAGTGAGTCCCTTATTATTGATATACATTTGTGAGGGAGTGAAACACATCGTTGAGTGCACATCCATGTTTGATCTTGGTGTTTCTTGTTGTTATTGCATGAGTATGATGAAGGGAGGTGAGTTAGTATATTTGTGATTGATCTTTGAAACTCGAGTTCATTTACTTGCATGATTTGATTCTTTGACTCATTCCTAACAATTTCACTTGAATTATTATTTCATTGCTTGAGGACAAGCAATATGGTAAGTTTGGGGGGGGTTGATTAGGCGTGAAATTGTCATGATTCGTAGCTTAACATGCCCTAGTTTTGGTCGATTTTATTGAGTATTTAGAGTCAATTGAGTATTATTTCTACACATTGATGAATTTGTCTCTTTGATGCTCATAGGTGAATCGAGGGCAAAAACGGATTTCGTAGGACTTTGAATCGACTCAAACGGATGCCCGGATGAGAAGATATCGAAGAAATACGATTGGTATTAGTGCGGAAGAAGAAAAGTATCAGTTGAAGAAGAGGGAGAGTCATTCGAGTGGATCCACTCGAGCACCACCACTCGAGCATGTCACTCGAGCGCCCAATTTATCCAGAGAACTTTGGCCATTCGAGCTACTCGAGCACCAACGCTCGAGCATGTTGCTCGAGCGTCCAAAACTTATAGAGAATTTCGAGCACTCGACCAACTCGAGCGCCTTCACTCGAGCATAGGGCTCGAGTGCCCCAAAACTTGCAGAACGATTCGGCCACTCGAGCAGCTCGAGCATGAGCGCTCGACCCCTTGCATCATTCGAGCTACACAGCTCGAGCGCCCCCGCTCGAGCGGGTCTGCTCGAGCACTTTCAAGTTTCTTGCTTCCGGATTCATTTTTCGGCCCATGAATTCCCGATTCGGCCCGATGCTTATATATACTCGTTCCGAACACATTTTTACACACCACTTAATACTACATCACTTTTAGAGTTATTTTTTGGAGAGAGAAAGAGGAGAAGAGACGAGCAAGCTTAATTTTCATTTGTAATCGAGGTTTACTTACGAATTCATAGTTCGTTTTTTTTTTTAGTTTCTTTCCTTTAGTTTGTTCTTGAATACTTGAGTCTTTGTTTTATTAATTTGATTTCGTTCGTAGCATTATTTCTTTAAACCCTAGTTAATGTTTAATAATTTCTTAGTTAAAATCATTATGTTCATGTTCGTTACTTCTTCGATTGTTTTTGTTTCCGTAAAAACCATGTCTAGCTAAAACCTTGCATGCTTGGGGTAGGATGAACTCGTAGAAGTAGGATGTGGGTACGTAATTAGGGTAATTCATGATGTTTAGTTTTAATTCTCTTAATTAATGAATTCTTAAAATCAATCTTAACTTTACCTTTGAATTTCGTTCGAAAAGTGTTCGAGAGAGGACGACCTTATCACTCTTTAACAACTAGTAGACTTAATGAGAGGGTTTAGAAAGGGTTAATTAATCTACCGGTTTATCTAGGGAGGATGACCGCATCACCTGAGTTAAATTAGGGTCTCGTTAATTAAGCACGATCTATTAACTTGTTAGTGGATTAGTGAAGTCGATTGTTAGGATAAAGTCCATTATTTTTTTAACGTTTAACTCTGTTGCTCGACTGGTCGCTTGTCAACAATTGCCCCCTGGCTTGTCCTTTGTTAAGATGATAATCAACTAAATGGGGACAAGCCATGTTTGATTAGTGACGCTTATATCATCGAGGCGAGCAACGAGTTTTTGAATTTTTGAGCGGGAGATTTGGGCGAACAACAAAGGTTGGGTGAGCAACATAGTTGTCTTTTCGTGTCTCTGACGGTTAGGTTTTTTAGGCCTCCAGAATTCGTAACGACGTGGGTGGCGATGACGTCAGTCGCCGCCCACGCGTGTCTTCCAATTTGCACCTAGGGGCCTAGAATTTTTTGGAAAATTACATTTTGACCTCCGTTTTCACCCTTATAAATATTTCAATCTCTTTCTTCTTCATTCTTTTTCGAGAATTTTGCATTCATCCGCCATTGTTACATTATCGAAGCTTCTCTCTTACGATTTTTGTGTGTCTTCATTGGATCTTCAACGATTCCTCTTGATTTTAAGGTATTCCACTACTGTTGTTTCTTTATTTTGCTTTTGATTTCTTCAATTTTGTACCTGCGCTTTCCATTTTTCGTCACACCTTTATTGTGCCTCCACCACTGCTGTCGTTCCTTAGTCATTAGTGCCACCGTGAGCTTGCCTTTTAATGTTGCCACGTTCTCCCTTCAATTTTTCGATCAATCGTCATATTTTTACCAAAAAATCCTCTCTCTCAATGGCCTCCACATCTTCAAGTAAACCCACCTCCGCCGAGAACCCCGGCTGAAATCCTGGGAAGAGGCCTATGGAGGAAGAGGTATCCTCTATTCCTCGCCGATCAATTCGTCAAGCACTCGCTCGAAATCCTCAGATTTTACTTGTTGACGAGAAAACGGGTTCTGAAGCTCCTTCTGTTGTTCGCTCAGTGGAAAATTATGTTGTTGATAGCTCCGGGGAATAGCACGTAGATCAACCGGCTGCTCGCCAGCGTGTTGAAGGAGACACATCCTCAGACCTTGGGGAAGACTCAGAAGAGGTGGCTGCTGAAATTGATGCCGAAGGTGAACAACAAGGCTTGCGGTAACCTGAGACTTTTTAAGGGAAATTAACTTCCCCATTACTCCTGAATCCAAAGTCTCTGAAGGAGTTGCCCGAAACGCTGAATGGGAAGGATACGCTGCTCGCTACTCAGAATCCTTCCCTTTTTGCTCACGTGTCATAATGGCCGCCCAGTCGAACAGCTATGCAGCAAGCAAGGTTGCCAGTCTTATTACTGAAGATGACTTGACAAGCATCCGATCTACGTACAAATTCCCGTACATCTTCTTGTACACCCCCAAGAAAGGAGAAACAGTTGATCGCCCCCTCCTGGCTGTACGACAATCAACTTGGATGTGCTTAATACTGGGTTTCTGCTTCCTGTGCATCCCGTCGTTGGTCGCTTCTTGGAGGACATAAATTTGGCAATTACCCAAATTACTCCAAACGGATGGAGTTACTTGTTAGCCTTCATGAACCTCTTTGGTCTTGAGGGCTACAAGAACAAAATTAGCACTGTAGAGATTCACTATGCCATGGTGATCTCGGCTTGCAAGGATGAGGGCGAAGGGTGGTACTACGTGAAGGCAAGAAGTGGGGTAAAACTCATTGAATGAGTACCCAATAAAGTAAAGAGTTGGCACAATCAATTCTTCTTTATTGGGGGTGATTAGCGAGCATCTGCCGACTTCTCAAGCGGGCAGGCGCACATCAATTCGCTAGAGGGTTTTGGTGCTATAAGATGTAGGCTCCACTTTTTCTCTTTATAGATCAAGTGAGACTAATTTTAATTTCCTTTTCCTCATTGTTTTACAGGTCCAAGGATTCTGAAGTGGGGGCATCCTGACTTGAGTGAAGAGTTCTTGTATACCCTGACTATCATTACGCTTCGCAACCTTGCTGATCGCGAAATTGTTCACTTGTCGAAACCTCACTGTCACAAGCTTGCCAATCTGACTACAAGTCCACACCACTTGGAGGCTCAAGAGAACATCCCCAATAGTACACTTCTAACCTTTTAACTCTTCATTACTGCTCGACTGGTCGCCGTTTTTGCTAATATTTTTATTTTTGTTCGCTTTTCTTCCATTTATTAGAGCAACGAGTGACCGTCGTTGTCCCCACCATCCCTGAAGCCTACCATCTCCTCGCCGCTCGTGTAAAGCAGATGGCCGCTGAGGAGCCTACTAGGAAAAAATTCAATTCTCCAACTTCCTTGATTCGGTTGAGACCGGGGAAGGATCCAGTTCCACCTCCTCGCCCCCGTGGTGCCACTGCTCGCTCCCAAGGGGCTTCTAAACCAACTCTTCCCAAAAACATGGGCAAGAAAAGGGATAAGGAGAGAGAAAAAGACAAGCGCAAGGCCCCCAGGGGTGATGGTGGTCGAGGTGGTGGTGCTGGCGGGGACCGAGCATCAAAATGCTCAAAATATGGAGCTGGAGGCGAGCAACAAAGCGCCTCGATCTCCTCCTTCCAAATCTGCCTCGTTGGAGGTAGTGAGTGAACACCAGACCGTTGCTGGTGTTTTGGTGAGCAAGAGGAAATACCCTTTACCTGATCGCTCCTACCTAGGTTATGACCCAGTGAAGCTGAAGGAGTATGTTCCTTGTTCCTTATTCGGTTGATCGTCTTTCACCTTGCCATATTTTACTTTAATTTTATTAACTCTTGTTTTTCTTTTTATAGATATAAGCCTGAGGAGCACCCGGGATGAGCAGTGATCCACCAGCTGAGTTGCGTGAAATCGCCTCCAGCTTACCAAGAATTCCTGGATTCCCATGTGAGGCGAGAAACAGAGATGGTCCCCCGTTCTTAGACCAAAACTTGTGAGGAGATCGTTCAGCAACAAAATGCTAGCGATAATGCTCGACTTGTCGCCTACAATGCCAACCATCAAACCATTGCAACTCAAAAACTCCTCGACCAGATTGAGGATCTGGAGAGGACAAACCGAGGTCTTGGTCGCAAAATGGAACATTTTGAAACTGAGAAGGTGGTCGCCCTGAAGAAAAAAGATGACAAGTTGGCCAGGGAGAAGGCTGAGCATGCCAAAGTTAAGCTGATTTGGAGTGAAAGCTGGACGCCGCTCTTGACAGCGAAAGGTTTGCCCTCAATCAATCTGAGAGGATGATGCTGGAGCTGGGAGTTATTGAAGATAGAGTGAAGGTCTTGGAGGGGGAGCGAACAGGACTGCTCACCCAGATCGAGCAGCTAAAAACCGATGTTGCTCGCCTGGAGAAAGAGAAGGCATCTATGGTCGCCTACGATGCTTATGCTCAAGATGTGGCGGAAAATACCAACTTTGGGTATGTATGCGCCTATGCTGAGAGTATAAGATCTGTGAAATTTGTCATGGATCATGGGAAGGATGTGCTGAATTCAGTGAAGCAAGACTTCACTGATTATGTCAGAGACAATCCTCTTGGTGTTGGATTCAATGTTCCCGTGGCCGATCTTGAAGAGATGGGGGTATCTCTTGATATGTTTGGGGAAGATGTTCAAATTATTGCACCCATAGTTGCTGGCGAAGAGCCCAGTAAGGATGCTGAGGTTCTTGATGGCCTCAGTTCACTCCCACTTACCCCCATCAACGAGGCGGGCACCTCCACTGTCATCGGCGAACAACCGGTCCCTGAAGCGAGCAACACTGAGACTGTTCCTCTTGCTTCAGATGCTCTTTCCATTCCCCCAGCTCCACAAGCTTGAAGAGCTTCTTTTCTTTCTTTTGAGTTTAGGTCTCATTTTGTAATTTCCTCTTTCCAGTTGTATGTACTTCTTTTGCTATTAATGAAATTACTGTTCTTTTCATCATCCGCTTGTATAACTCTTGTTGGAATTTTCTTTACACCTATTCCGTTTTATGATTGAACTTTGTTCGGCTACTCGTCTGTATCCATGTATTTTTCTTGCTTAAATGTTCCCCTTGTATTTTTTAAGGGTGAAACACTTGTGTTTGCAAATTTTTATGAATAAGAAATTTGAATGGGTCTTTTTTGGTTCTCGAAGAACTTGACCTTTGGTGACTGGATTTTGTGGTCCTTGGTGGACTTAGCCTAACATTTTATACTTGAGACTTGTTGTTAGCCTTGCTTCGTACTTTCAACCTGGGCGAGCAGCTATGCTTACTTAAAATATAAAACTCAACTCATATAATTCCCTATTGGTTACTTAACATATGCACTGTTGCTCGACTGATTAACAGATTTTTTAAAATTTATTCCAAATTCACAACATACAATATTACATACATAATCTATATATAACTTCTATAAATTTTACTGATAATACTTCTTCAATAAGGCCGCATTACAGGAGTATTGGGCCGAGTTGCCTCTCATATCTTCGAGGTCATACGTGCAATTGTACCACTTGTGGGTTATCCTGAACGGGCCCTTCCAAGTCGGTCCAAATACTCCGGGTGGTGGGGCTAGTGTTTTTCAAAGTACTAAATCTCCGACTTCAAATTCTCTGATCTTCACTTGCGAGTTGTAATACTTTGCAATTCTCTTCTTGTATATCGCGTTCTTCATTTTTGCCGGAATTCTTTTCTCATCAATTAAGTCCATCTCTGCAGCCAAGGCTATGTTGTTCTACTGCTCGTCGAACATTGTTGTTCTCTCTGTTGGTACCTTGAGCTCTACAGGAATAACTACTTCGGTGCCAAATGCCACAGTGAACAGGGTTTCCCTGGTGCTCGTCATATATGAAACCCTATAAGCCCATAACACTTCTGGTAGCTCCTCTGACCACTTTCCTTTTTTGTCGACTAAACGGAACTTCAATATGTGCTTTATTATTTTGTTAACAGCCTCGACTTGGCCATTGGTGTAACGCCCCGAACCCAGAATATATTAATTATATCGGATTCGAAGTGTTATTGTGATCAAAAGTCCGAATTATAAATTTTTTTGAAAGAAATATAACTGAATTGAGAGAGAGAAGTTTCATGCAGCGGATAAGTGGGAAGGAATATTATAACGTAAGTGTATTTGTATATATATATAAAGATGGATAGAGGGTTCTGTATCTTCAGAATAATACACACTGAGTTTGGATAATTTAAACACACGGAAAGAGTATCGTCTTGCATGGCAATAGCGATAACATTTATTGGGAAATAGAAATAATAGGCATCATTGTATTAGTAATAATATATTTTAAGCAAATGGGAGACTTTGTGTCTTCTGTGTCACTGTCCTTGCTCCCCGTAATTGAAATCTGCAAGGGGTTAGGAAAAAGGGGGCGTGAGAATTGAATTCTCACTTATGGGTGATTGCAGCATCATGGGATTGGTAAATCCGAAATATATATTAAGTTATACTCATTAATAAAGTATTCATTTTATTTAATCAGTTGACATATATAAGATTATAAAGTTTTAAATAGTAATTAAGCATATTTCGCATGATATAATTGAAATAGCACAAGTTGGTTCACATTAGGGCAAAGCCAAAATCATAGCACATATTATCACAACTGTCAAACCATAAACGTACAATCGTTCCACTTCCAACAAAGTTACTCTTTTCCACTCCAACCAATCAACAAAGTTACTCTTTTCAACTCCAACCAAAACTTACTTCATCCAACCACACAAGCTCACATCATCCAACCTTATAACATCCCTAAAAAATAAGCAAGTATCAATGGCCTTCTTCCCAGTGCGTCAAACGACAGCTGACCGGGGACCAGATCTACTTGATCAACAACCTTGATTCCGAGGGAGTCCCCGACAGCAGCCCCGGAGGTCGGATTTAAAACTCGATCCCGACTCCGTACATACTGACCTTCCACAAAACTGACTCAATAAACTTTACAAAGAATAAAAACTTGACTGACAACTGAACTGATTCATGCTCACGTAAGGTGTTTACTCATGCAGTGATGATCGATTCACAAACAACAGGCTAAATATATAACATATATAGTTATATCACATAATCCAAACAGTTATATAGATAGGTGTTACATTTATGTTGGATTAGATATTTTTGATTTGATTTTAATCGAGTTCAGAAAATACCGGCACGACGTTATTATTAGCAGATCAATCAACAGATCATCACCCACCTGATTGTTCTGAGTTCCGGGAATATTGGGTAGGAAGACAGTCGAGTCCTTCGTGCGTGTTCCGAAAAGTACAGAATCCTAATAAGGAGTATTCTGATTAAAAGATTGACTTTTAAATTTGAAAAGCTTAAGAGTGTGAAACTCGAGGATTGAGTAGATTGTTGTCTTCAGAAAACTATTGAAAACTAAAGTTTTCAAAGGTTGATTTTTTATTGATAAGTACACCCCTTTTTAAGAGGAGGTGTATCAGGGGGTGTATTTACTAAACTCGGTGGTGTAACAGGGGGGTGTATTTACTGAATTTAGTGGTGTAACAGGGGGTGTATTTACTGAATTCAGTGGTGTAACAGGGGGTGTATTTACTGAATTTAGTGGTGTTCTCAAAAAGGTCCTTTAAGGAAAATATAATTATTAAACTTGGAAAAATACTTAGAAGAAATAAGATTATTACTTAAAAAGTTAAAGAAAAGGTTTTTCTTTCTTAAGAATTCTATTTCTTGTTTTTGAACGAAAACTTGAATATAAAACTTCTCTTTTCTAAACTTATTAAAAAACTTTATTTTGTGTTTTCTAAAATTCTAACAGGGGTACTAGGTGAAGACGAGTTTCCCTTTGTCTTACGAAATTTACTCAAAAGTGTTTTTACCCTTGCAAAACATCAAAACAAGGATACTAAAGGATTTTGCTAAAATCATCATAATACTAAAACAATGATACTAAACATTCATAAGAATAATACTAGTCCACTAAGTCATTAATACTATACATCTAAAACAATAATTTTCAACATTCAACAACTATTACTAAATACTAAACTAAGAATCCAATCTCATGGTTTGTGAAAGAAATAAAACAAAGAAACAACTATCCAAAATTTTACTTCTAAAGAGTGATACAAGTGGACAAAACAATAATACTAAATAAGTTAACAACTAATACTAAACATCTAATCTACAAATTAACAGTAAGTTTTCTCCTTCTTTGTCCCAAGCTTCTAACAATTAACAATCTAACCAAAAATCTACCCAAGATGAAAAACGAAGATAGAAACCTTACGAGCTTCAGTTTGAGACGTTAAATGGGCGGCCTAACGGCGTCGTTTTGAAACCCGGAAATTGCTCACGACAATTGGGCAGCCTAACGGCGTTGTTCGGGAATTCGGAAAATGAAATTGGACAGCCTAACGGCGTCGGTTGGAAATTTCAGAAATTCGGTAATAGCAACCGGTTCAACGACGTCAAAATCGAACGGAAAATCAACGAAAATAAGACTTCGGTTAGAAATTGGAATAACCCGATGTTCGAAATCAAATTTTGAACGGAAAGAATTTCGAACAAAAGAGAAGAGAATTCTACTTACGGAAGATCGAGGAGGAGACGGCGGCGGCGGTGCGGCGGAGCTACGGCTGAGGCGGCGGTGCTTCATACGGAGGAAGAGCGAGAGCGACGGAGAGCAGGGGAGGGACTCCGTGGCTTCGAACGGAGGAGGAGGAGGCGGTCGTGGCTTCGTCGCGGCGGCGGAGGAGCTTCGGCGGCGGGAGGCGGCGCTGGGTCTTCTTCGCGAGCGAGAGGCGTCGCGGTGGCCTGGGGCCTGGGCGGCGACGACGAGGTGTGGGTGGAGGGGCGCGAGGGCTGGGCCACGGCGGCGTGGAGCTTCGGTGTGGCGGAGAGAGGGGCGCGGTGGCGTTCGCCGGAGGGGAGGAAGGAGGCGGAAGGAGGGAGGCCGAAGGAGGAGAAATAATTTTTTTGAGAGAGAAAAAAAAATTTGTGCGTGAAGGGAAAAATGAATGAGGAGAGAGACATTTCTTCTTTTATACTCCTCCCTTTCCAAACTTATCTATTCCTTTTAAATCTTATCCAAGAATTCGATATTTTCGTTCCCAACTGATACGGTTTAGGGGTCGTTTGGTTCACGAGTGTAACCTCGATTCAGAAATTAATACAGTTTTTAAACTCAATTAATATTTTATTGTATTTTGATTTCTCTCAATAAATTAAACGGATCAAAAATCCTTAATTTAATTTGAATAATTAATTTCTCGTAGTCCTTTATCTCTTTCTTCGAATTTAGGAATTTTATAAAAAGGGTATGTATATTTAAATACACAAATAGCACACAAAATAATTAAAATTAAAAGAAACAAAGAAAAGAAAAGAAAAAAAAAGGCTTCTAATTAAGAAAAGGGTACAGAACGAGACGGAGTATTACAATTGGATTGGGGATGATAAGGAGTTGAAAAATGCTTCTTGATTCCCCATTTCTTACAAAAGTCCCTTATCTTCTTGCCTTTGAGTTGCCTTCCGTTATCTGTTAAGATTGCTTGTGGGACTCCGAATCGGCATACAATATTTTTCCAAATGAAGTTGATCATCTTTTCCTGTTCAGATGAGATGGCCAGAAGACCTCTACAAGAAGACCTAGACCAGAGCAGATGAGTCTAGACCAGAGCAGAAGACCTTGACCAGACCAGACGAGTCCTGACCAGATGAGGGAGACAGATTAGTTCACCCACATAGAGGTTGCGTGTATTTTGGAGACAAGAAGATCTTGGAGTTTAATGATGGAGAATAAGGAAATCTGGAAGTCAACTGATGGAGGATATGATTGATTGCATGAATGAAGTAAACTAATTAATCAATATAATCAATCTGTGATTGATTATAGTCCTCCAATTATGGTTGTTTGAATTGCTAGCATTCCAACGGCTAGTTAATTCCTACAACTATAAAAAAGAGTGCATAGTGATGAGTTCAACATACAAGAGTCGGGCAAGAGCACACAAAGACACACAAACTCTCCCATCACTCAACTTTGTTCATTCACGCATATACACTCTTTAGGATTTCTTAGTTGGACGATTTACACAATCCTTATCTTCCTAGATAGATTGGTGTAAGAGTTAGATCGTAAGAGTGAAAGTTGTTGTACGAAGGATCTGGTACTTCTCAATTACAGTTCGTAAGTTGGTTGGAGAGTGAGCCCCCTTTGGAGAAAGGGAGAGTGGACGTAGGACAAGTTGGTCAGAACCGCTATAAATCCTTATGTTATTTACTTTTCTGCACTTTAGATTTCTGCATTTCAATTCTAGCACTTTATTTAAAAAGGGGTTTTCTCAAAATTAAGCATAAAACGCCTTCCGCTGGATAACCTATTTGGGACCAAAAATAATTCAGCAGCCTGACTAGCTATGTGCTCTACAGCCTTGTGCATCCTCTCATCGTGCTCTTCCTTCAGTTGAGTCAAGGAGTTGGCAAACAACTTCTTTATCGTCTTCCTCTTTGACTTGACGGATTTGATGGTTGACACCATTAGCTTCTTCAGGCTTTTCACTTCTGAGGTGGCAACCGTCTTGATCGCTGACTTAACCCATTTCAGCTGCTTCTAAATCCCTTTCTCCTTATTCTCTGCCTCAGCCTTGAGCAGTGCTATTTCTTGTTGGAGCTCAGCGAGATTCTCAGTTGTCTTCTCTTGCTTCACTTAAATGATACTAGTGAAGTTGCCTTGCTAAAATTCCTGTGATGACTACCTAATCATCAGCGCCGTCAGTCAGTAGCTGATCTCCCTTGTCAGCCCCTGCATCTTCAGTCCCCTCTTCAGGGTGCACTAAAGGTAGTTCATGAGTGATCATGGTCGCCTGCTCAGGCGCAACCAAGTCAGCTCGAACTTTGGGTACAAGTCCCTCAGAACTAGGAGTCCCCTTGGATGCCTCTACATCATCCTCCTTTATCTCAGGGCAGGGAGCCCCTTCATTGACTAATGTATCATTGGTAGCTGAACTGTTCAAAATAGTCTCAGCAGCTGGTCCACCCTTGGCACCAGCCTCCTTATCACCCCCCCTGAGCACTTGGCTCAGAGTCCATCCCGTCAACTTCCTTAGCCACCTCCTCCACAAGCTTCTCCCCATCCTGACCACCTTCAGGGCCATCATCATCATCATCATCAGAGCCCTTGTTGTCCTTTTCAAGAGTGTCAAAAAACTAAGATTGTTCAGCATGCATGGAGATTATTTTTTCTACCAGCTCCCTGACTGCCTCCATCTCCAGCAGCTCCAGGTAACTTGTAATCCTGAAATAGTTGGTCAGTCTGGCTTCCTCCGAGTACCAGAAATCCTATCCCTTTAGCTCTACCATCATCCTCTGCTCAACCATGTTAGCCTGCTTGTACTCCAGCTAGACCTTCATGTCCACCATATGCTCCCTCAGCTCCGGTTAGTTATTCAGCGACGGGAAGCTTCGCACAACCCAGTTCTCCGCCCTTCCTTTAATAGAGTCAAGAAAGAGAAGAGATGTGAGATCTTCATAGTCATCATCTTCTCCAGCTTCCTCGATGATCAGATCTAGATCAGGGTCAGTTTCCTTCAGATCTTTAGATGTAATTGGGAAATCCTCAAGATTGGGTAACTCAGGCTGGGTGTCAGGCTCAGAGATGTTGGGGTTATTTAGCACTGACTCAATTTGGGGTGGGGGTAGGTCAGTGTTTGGCTCGGGGTTTTCAAAGGGGATGGAAGTGGGTTCTGGGGTAGGAGCGGGTTCAGTGGGTTGGGGTTCAGTGGGGGTTGGGTTTGGGTGTTCAGGCTGGGGGATCTCAACAGTTTCAATGGTCATCCTTTCTTGAACCAAGTCAGATGCCTCAGCCGATCCTGACTCGTTCCCTTCTTCTGAGGACTCAGACTCCTCATTTTCTTCACTGGAGACCCCTTCACTCATTTTCTCAGTCTCTTGAAAGGCCTTGACTTCTCCACCTCCTCTTCTTCTTCTTCCCTGACGTCATCGCCAGTCTCCTCAACCTCTGGAAGGTCAGTCTTGGAGACTTTCTCAGTCACTTTCTTCCCCTTAGCAGTGACCTTCTTCTTCAGCACCAACTTCAGCTTGACCATCTCTTTGTTCTTCTCTCTCTCAGTGGCCTCCCTCTCAGCTGCCACTTCAGCCTCAGTGGCCTTGCTCTTCTCAAATTGCCCATCCACTCTTTCAAGAAGGTTTGCGATGACCTTCTTTCCCTTGGGCGCAACCCTCTTCTTCTGACCCTTAGGAGGAGCATTGGGGTCAGGAAGCCCAAGAATGGAGTTGGTGTCACCCTCAGTGGTGAACATCACCTTTTTCGCTGACAACTCAGCCTCCATATCAAACCCACATCCGGGACAGGCTTGAATGATGAGCATAGAGAGCCTCGTCCTGAACGGTAAGGTAGCATCTACTGAGATGTGCTTAGACTCTTCATCCTTCTTGAGCTTGTCTTTTGCAGCCTGAGACAATTGGTCCAAGAACAGCTGCTCCCAGTTGGCTTCTATCCCATCGATCATAGCACCCATGATCCTGAGCTTGTTAGTGCTGATCTGCTCGTGGGAGCCAACAGTCCCCATAACCATTTTGCTCACTACGTCAATGAGCGCACGATATTCAGGCTTCAGGGTGTCCTTGTGCATCCTCGCCCTGAACTCAGAAGAGCCTGCCTTAGTGAATCTCTTTAGCAATTCACCTTCGTGATTCTCCATGTATGTCTTTGGATTCGTCCCTGAGCTGGGTAGTCCAAAGACCTCCTTGGTCACTTTCCTCAGGTCTATGTCTCTCTCCTCTTTATCATACAACTCCTCCCCGTCCTTGTCCTTCTTGTCGTTGGGTACCAACACCGTCACCCTTGTGAATAGTTCTCCCTTCCTTGTGAACATATTCATATACGCTTCCACCACCGTCTTCGGAAGCACAATTGACGGTTTGCAGGAAAAGTACTTTGAGAGACCTACTTTGGAAATCCAGTAAAAAACTGGCTTGATTTTCTTTACGTTTAAAGATGGACCATCCATGGAGATCACCTATTCCATGTGGACTAGCTTTCTCTCGACAATGGCAGAGTAGTCGTCGACAGACCAAGTTGTGAGCAGAAAAGCCATTGAAGATTTGAGAAAATGTGCAAAGAAGGTTTTGAACGAGAGAAAGTTCAGTGTGCAATGTGAATTAATGTTTGCGTAAATTTCTCAAATGACTTTTCAGATTGATATGAATTGATCAATTTCTCTGACGTGTGGTTGAGATTAACCCTGAATTTGAAAAGTTTTTGAAATAAAGGGCCAGGATTAACTCATGTACAATCATTTTCCTCACGCCAGTCATATTCCATAGAATACGGACACGTATGTGAAAAAGTAATTGAATGCATTAAATGCTCCGACACGCATGGGTTTAAATATCAAAAGGCGCGTCATAAATGATAATGGACTGCATTCAATTCAATTTTCAGGGTGGGAGATTCAGTGAGACGATTCAAATTCAAAAGGTCAGGATTAAACTCATACCTGTCAGAGTGACATTGTACCACCCTGAAATCTCGCTGAGTCGAGTTTGGCCTGAGTTCCCCCTTCAGTTCTGAACCTTGGTTCCCCCTAGATCCTACGGTGACTGCTCTCCCGGATCTAAGAGACCTAACTCCACTGACAGCTCCATAAACCTTGATTCAGCCAAAGGCTTTGTCAAGATGTCAGCTCTCTGCCTGTCAGTGTGAATCTTCTCCATCCTAATATCCTTCTTCTCCACATGATTTCTTATGAAGTGATGCCTAATATCCACATGCTTGCACCTTGTGTGAAGCACTGGGTTCTGAGTGATAGCTATGGCATTATTGTTGTCACAATACATTGGGACTTCATTTGCAAACACTTGGTAGTCTCTCAATTTTTGCCTCAACCATAAATCTGAGCACAACAACTACATGCACCCATATACTCAGTCTCTGTTGTGGATGTAGCCACTGAATTCTGTTTCTTACTAAACCAAGAGATCAACTTGCTCCCCAAAAATGACATGTCCCAGAGGTTGATTTCCTATGATTGTTACGAGCGCCTCTGCTTCGGCCCATTTTGTGTAATAGTCCACGGCCACTACTGCAAACTTTACATTCCTCTTTTCAGTTGGAAAAGGTCCTATGATATCTATCCCCCACTTTGCAAATGGCCATGGACTATTTACTGATATTAGTTCAGTTGGTGGCCAGCTGACATCTGTGACATGTTTTTGCAACTTTAATAACATCTTGCAGTATGGCCGGCCAATAGTATCCTTGTCTCATTGTTTTGTATGCCAATGCTCGCCCTCCTGCGTGATTTCCGCAGACGCCTTCGTGAATTTCTTTTAAAACTTCTTGGCCTTGCCCCCTTGCCAAGCATTTCAACAGAGGGAGTGAAAATCCTCTCTTGAAAAGTTGTCCATCCATTATTGTAAACCTTGCTGCTCGTCTGGTCGTCCTAGCTGCCTCTTGTGGGTCTTCGGGTACTTCACCATCTTGAAGGTACTTGATTATGGGTGTTCTCCAATCATTTTCCTCAAGTTCCTCATCTATTTGATTGACTTTATAATCGTTGGTTGATGGTTGAAGTATTTTTATAATGGTAACTTCTGATAATTCTATCGGTCATGTGTTAGTAGCCAGGCGAGCAAGTGCATCTGCTTGGGCATTATTATCTCTTGGCACTTATTCAATATAGATTTGTTCGAATAAAGAGGCTAAGTGAGCTACGATATTTTGATATAAAGCCATGTTCTCATCTTTTGCCTCGTATTCTCCTCGGACCTGGTTGACTATCAACTGTGAGTATCCATATATCTGCAATCTTCACACCCCCACAACCAAAGTTAATCGAAGTTCAACAATCAATGCTTTGTATTCTGCCTCGTTGTTCGTCACCATAAATTCAAATCTAACAGCTGAGGTGAATACTTATCTATCTGGGCTGATCAATACTATTATGGCCCCCAATGCTGCTTTAGTTGATGATTTGTCCACATACATATGCCATGGATGATTATGACCGCTCGTCGGATCTTGAGGAAAGGTTAGTTCGACTATGAAGTCGGCTAACGCTTGTCCTTTGATCGATGTTCGAGGTGCATAAAATATTCCGAATTGGCTTATTTCGAGGGACCACTTGAGGAGGAGACCAACAGTGTCAGGCCTTTGTAATATTTGCCTTAACGGGAATGTTGTCAAGACTTCCACTTGATGATCAAAGAAATATGGTCGAAGCTTTCTAACACTCATTACCAACGCATGTGCTAACTTCTCAATTGGTGAATATTTGTTCTCTGCTTCGTGGAGGGCCTGACTCACATAATATATGGGTAAGTGAAATTTCCCATCAGCACGGACTAAACTGAGCTGATTGCTACCTCCAACGCTGCCAGGTGCAAGTATTGCTTTTCTCCTAAATTGGGTTTTGCTAAGATCTTCGTGTCGTTGAGGTATTCTTTCAATTGCTCGAACTCCCGTTGGCAGTTGTCTGTCCACTGGAACTTTCCTTTCTTGATAGCATCGAAGAACGATCGACATTTATCACCGGACCTTGATATGAATTTGTTCAAGGCTGCAAAGCATCCGGTGAGTCGTTGCACCTCCTTAATTGATCTTGGTGGCCGTATGTCTATAATTGTCTTTACTTTTGAGGGATTCACCTCGATGCCTCGCTGACTGACTAGGTGTCCAAAGAATTTTCCTGAATGAACTCCAAAACTGCTCTTCTTTGGATTCAACTTCATGCTGTAAGCCCGAAGTATTTCAAATGCTTGTGCTAGGTGTTCCAAATGATCTTTCTTTTTTAGACTTTTGACAACAATATCATCTACGTACACTTTCCATTGTTCTACTAATATGTTCATCGAATATCTTGTTGACAAGTTTTTGGTATGTGGCACCTGCGTTGATTAACCCGAACGACATCCTCTTCCAATATAGTAAGTTCTTGTTAGTGTAAAAGGCCGTATGTTCCTGGTCATCAGGGTGCATAGTAATCTAGTGATATCCTGTGAACGCATCCATGAATGTTAAGAGTTCATGTCCGACCATGTTGTCCATCAGCTGATCAATATGTGGAAGTGGAAAATTGTCCTTTGGGCATGCAACATTCAAGTCAGTGAAGTCGATGCACAATCTCCATGTTCCATTTGGCTTCCGGACTAACACCGGGTTTGCCACCCACTTGGGACACAAAGCTTGTTGAATGAGATCGTTGTATAACAGCTTCTTCACTTCCACATCAAGTGCCTCGTACTTATCAGGCCCAAATTTCCTTTTCTTATGCTTAACCGATTTTTTCATTGGATCAATATTTAGCCTATAACAGGTATGCTCGGGGCTAATGCCTGTTAGTGTCCTAGAGATAATCCATCGAAAGGACATAATGCTAAGATAATATTCAGATTTGGTTTAATATTATTGTTGGTTTAATATTAAATGTATGGCGTTACACTTATCTGAATATGATGTTTGATTGTTTGCATATATTCTTATTTGTGTTCCCATGAATCACTACTGTCATTGAGTGAGTGAGAACTCAGATGACTTAAGTATGATTCTCAAATAGCCCCGATCAAGGATCATCAAGAATGAGATATTGATGATGCAATTGAGATTGGTGTGCGATCTGCATCATACTCTTAGAGAGTGTAGTTGTTGGAGTTATACGTGAAAGTATGCTTTTACTTTGTATAACTCGTGTATCAAACACTTGTTTATGAGAATAATTCTTTTATCGCATTTGCTTTAGATATGATTGAATGTTGAATATTTATTGCAAACCGTTCAATATATAGTACATGTTACATTGTAGTTAATGTGGTGATACCCGATCACGGAAGACAACATTAACGGTTTCCTTGTAACTAAACGTACATTTCACGACCTAGGTGGAATTGAACAATCCGCCGTGAAAGGTCGATGTGTAAGGCTCAGATGGGTCTGTCTTGACTAAGAGATTGCACTAGCACATTTAGTATGTGTTGAAGAGGACCTACAGCGAGGATAAATTCTTCTGTTCTGAAAGGTGAAGAATTAGACCTCAGTGGTTGTTGATTTCTTAATCTCCGTCACTTAAATAGGACCGTGTGTGCTTAATAGTTACTGCTTTGATTCATGTTGGGTGAGAATCATTGTGACTTCGAACTTTGTGTCTTGGGCAGTAATATTAATCATACGACGGTTGCTAAGATTTAATACGGAGAAACGCGTGCGAGTACGGCTCGTGTGATTAGTCCCCTTGGTGGGCTCAGAAGTTTTATTGTACCAAATCTTGCAAGTGAAGAATTAGTTTCTTCGGTACGAATAATAATGTTGAGCTGTCTTTACTCCAAAGTGAAATATATTAATTAATTTAGAGCTATTCAGAAGCTCAATTAATTAATGGACTTGATAATCTTAAACGCGGGAAATAATAACCGGGAGCCCATATTATCGTAATATGGATTAAGATGGATAGTGCAATATTAATTTATTAGTGGTAATAATTAATATTAATGGGCTGAATTATATTGGGGCTCAATATTGAAATTCAGAAGTCCATTAGGAGGTCCAATCTTAATTCTCCTTAAGGCCCCTCAAGTAGCCCATTAAGTAGCCCAATAATGATAAGGTGATTAAAATAAAAAGAAAATAATTATGCTGATTTTTCAAGTATTATTTTCGAAAATTGCATGATAAGGAGGAAAAAGATTTTGTTGATTTTCTTGGAAAGATATTATGCAAGATATGTATTCTAGGAATACAAGAATATCTCATATATTCAAGAAGATCCAAATCTTGGATTTCTTCTATGTAATTTTCGAGAGTTTCATATTTATTAGGAGAGTGAGATTTTTGTGGAATATTTTATTATGGAGAAAAGAATATATGAGATATATTCAAGATTTCTTAGAGATTAAGAAAAGATTTTCTCCATGCCCATAAAATCTCTACGAATTTCGGTCACCCCCCTTTATAAATAGGATATGATTATTTCATCTCAATGTACATAATTCCATGTGTTGGAAAAATCAAGAAGCATAGATATTTTTCTTTTTCCTTAGTTATTAAATTACTTGAAAGCGTCTCCCACCGGCGATCAAGTGAGGTGAAAAGGGAAATACTTGAGAAGGCTTTGGGTTGATAGAGCGAGATTATAAGTGTCCCGTATATCCAAAGGCCAATACTACGAGAGGTACGTTAATCACATATTTACTTGTTTAATTCCGCCTAGTTAAATATGTGAAATTAATTTAACATGCATGATGATAATTAGTTGTTGGAATTATTATTTGAATTAATTAGGATTAATTCATGCTAGTAATAATTGTATTTAAATTCGTATTTAAAGTTCATCCCGAATAGATTCCGGGCACCCCTATTTTCCCAACAACTGGTATCAGAGCCACGGTTTCGGGCTCTGAATTTTAAATTGGAATTTAAATTGTTGAACATTAAATTGAAATTGGATAGTAGAATTGTTAGATCTTTTTTGCAGGTATCCAATTGTCATGGTTTTTAATGTTGTTAATTTCATGCGTGTGAATTAATTTGGTTTTTAATTCGATTCGTTCGAATTCGTTTTTCTCGTGAGAAAATCCACGAGTAGATTAGTTGTTTTATTTTGATTCGATCATTGTAATAGACTAGTCTAGATCTAGTATTTATTTTTTTTGTAAAAATAAATTGTAACCGGATCGTGACGAAGAACGAAGAATTAAAAACGGCGTACCCGGACGACGCATACAAGCGTGGCGCGTGTATGGAGGTAAAATCATGCAAGGGGTGAAGAAAACGAGGACGAACGGCGAAAAAAACGGCGCACGGGGGTGCACGGCGCACGCCGTGCGCAACGGGCGCACGGCGCCGCGCGCACCGTGCGCGCGCGCCTCGGCGAGGGGCTGCAGCGCCTCGGGGCGCCTCGGGTGCGCCTCGGCGCGCTTCTGTGCAGCGCCTCGGGCGCGCCTCGGGTGCGCCTCGGGGCTGCGCTTCGGCGCGCCTCGGGTGCGCCTCGGGGCTGCGCTTCGGCGCGCCTCGGGCGCTTTTCCAGCGCTTCTCGGGCCGGGAAGCGCGCGGGCACACTTCGTGGGCCGACGCGCGCTGTATCTCAGGCCGTGGAATTTTTTCGGTTCGTGTTTTTTTTCCGTGTGATTTTAAACGTCGTCCCGAACCCCAAACGATGCTGTTTTTGAAGAAGTGTTGCTGTTCGAGTGGGAGCACATCGAGACGAACGTCGGAAAGCAACAAGGACGATTTTTCGCATCAAGACGTGAAGAAATTAAACCGTGACAATTGGATTTGAGTGCTCCAATGTGTTTAATTTTTGTTTTGATGGATGTTTTATTTCGTGCACTTATTATTATTTGTTAATATGTGTTTGCATGAATTTAATTGTCCAAGAAAAACCTTACTTTCGAAAATTACTAAGTATGTTTTTTTATAATCGCAATTTTATTCCGGATATTAAAATTGGATTATTTTGACCTCCATAATTTATTTATTTGTGAAGTTCTTTTGGAATACATTTCCCCCTCGGATCGGCCAAAAGAACGGATTTCACATGAATAAATTCCGAAAGGATGATTGTGGATTATTACTAGTGGCGGTATTGACCCTCACCACGAGTGGCTTGCTCAAAGCGAAATTATAATCCTGTATTTAATTATGGTTATTACTTAGGCATAGGAAATTGATATTAACTTACTCCCCTCGGAGTCCCTGTCAGTTTCTATGTGGTCAAAGCGGGAGCCAACTATTAATTTTGAATTAAGGATTTGTAACTTTTAAGTTTGTAATCCGCTTGAATGTGTTTAAATGTATAGACCACCCCTCGTGGCGCATTTAAATTGTTTCGAGATGTTGGCTGATGCACGATTATATTGTTTTAAGGTTTCAATATAATTGATGTGATCGAATTATGCGATAATTTCATATTTTTCTAGATATTGATATGAATGTATGTTTTATTCTCATTTCATCATGTCGCAACCTTTTAATCCACTGTTTAATATACTTAAAGTTAATAAATTTTTTGGAGTGATTTATATCGATTGGAAATATTTTTTTAAATTTGTCCTTACTGCACGAAAACACAATTGGGTTATTTATGTTAATATACCCGGCAAGCCTAATGATAAGTCAAGCAATGGGAAGAGGCAGTTTATGATCGGAAGCGTGACAATGAATGAAGTGCATCATCTTGACATTTCTGTCTGAGGATTTGAGGCGCGTTCATGAAGACATTGTATCCGCTGTTGAAATCATGGAACACCTTGAAGAGATGTTTTCACATCAGAATCCCATGACTAATCAGTTCACCAAACATGACTCGGTCAAGTTGGAAATGGTGGAAGGAACGCCCGTGAGGGAGCACGTTCTCGAGATAATGGCATACCTTAACAAGTTGGAAGTACTTGGTGCGGATTTTGATTGATTTCATATACCATTCCCTACCGAGAAGCTTTGAGTAGTTTCATCTGAACTGTCAGATGAATGAACGGACAAGTCGTTTGCCCGAGCTCTTGCAAGCTTTAGTTTCGGTGGAGGTGATAATGGAGCACCAGTCTAGTGCTATGGTGGCTAATGGTTCGTCTACCTCTTTTGGTCCCAAGGGAGGGAAAAAGAGGAAGAGAACCAAAGGCCGGATCCAAGCAAATCCAATTGTTGCGAAAGGCAAATGCAAAGGCAAGCATCGAAGGGGAAGTGTTTTAGTTGCGGTGAGAGAGGACAATGGAGGTCTGCCTGTTCCAAGCCTAAGAGGCTAGGAAAGTTAGGTAATTCACACACCTTAGTCGTCGAAACTTGTGAAGTGGTGTATGCTGCCTATTCGTGGATAGTGGATACGAGAGCTACTGATCACATTTGTTTCATGGGTTTAAGCTAACCCGACGACTTAACGGAAGTGAGATCCCCATCACATCGGGCAATGCTACGAGAGTGGCAGCTGAAGCAGTGGGAGAAGTGCGCCTATCTTGTGAAGATAGAGTTATGGTCTTGAGAGACGTTCCTCATGTTCCTAGTTTAGAAAGAACTCAACCTTCAGTTTCTAAACTGTTTGAATAGATACTCAGTTTCTTTTAATAAGGATGTTATTATTGCTTGAAACGATGAGTTTATCCGTTCCGGAACTTTAATGGATGATCTTTATACCATTATTTGGGCACACCACTCACAAAATTGAATCTAATAACACATCGATTATTTCGAGTAATAAAAGAAAGCGTTCCTCGGAGATGAACGAAACACTTCTATGGCATCTTAGACTAGGTCATATTAATCTAAAGTGGATAGAGAGATTGGTGAAAGACGGATCCTTGGAATCATTCCAAGTCGAACCGTTTCCAACTTGTGAATCCTGTTTAGAGGGTAAAATGACCAAGAGGGCATTTGGAGCCAAGGGGAATAGAACTACGGAAGTGTTAGAACTCGTTCATACCGATATGTGTGGTTCAATGACGATCATAGCAAGAAGAGGTATGAGTAATTTGATGATTACTCAAAATACGGATACATCTACCTTATGATGCATAAGGAAAGAAGTATCAAGTCTCTACGATTTGTTTGTGGAGGCGAATACCTTAGCAATGAATTCTTGAACTACCTATCGGAAGAAGGGATTGTATCCCTGTTGACCACATCGGGAACCCCTCAATAGAACGGTGTGGAGGAACGAAGGAGCCAGACTCTTTTAGAAATAGTCAGATCCATGATGAGTTATTCGGATTTACCCAAGTCATTTTGGGGTAACGCCTTGGAAACAACGACTTACATTCTAAACTTGGTGCCATCCAAATCGGTTCCTAAAACCCCAATGGAATTGTGGACCGGGCGCAAGCCCAGTCTAAGACACTTGCGGATTTGGGGTTGTCCGGCATACGTGCTAGACGAGGAAGCCGGTAAATTGGATCCACGTTCGGAATTAAGGTTGTTTATAGGATATCCCATGGGAACGAAAGGGTGTATATTCTATAGTCTCAAGGATTAAAAGACCGTGATTAGTTCGCACTTTAAATTCTTGGAGGAAGACTATATGAACAAAAGAAAGCCCAGAAGTGAGATTACCTTAGACGAGTTAAGAGGGCGAACTCCTATACCAAGTATACAAGATGATATACCACACGTCATACCTTCACAACCGGAACCCCGTCGTAGTGGGAGGATTGCAAGGCAACCCGAGAGATTCATGGGAATTGGAGAATCTTCGGATTTGATTCCCGGCGATGAATCAGACCCATGAACGTACGACGAGGCAATCCAAGACAAAGACGCGGAAGTGTGGCAAACCGCAATGGAAACCGAGGTGGGTTCGACGGATTATAATCAAGTGTGGGAGTTGGTTGATCCACCTAATGGGTAGAGCCCATTGGATGCAAGTGGGTGTACAAGAGGAAAAGAGGACCGGACGGAAGGGTAGAGACCTTCAAAGCAAGGCTTGTGGCCTGTGGTCTGTAGCTATGCTTAAGTCCATCCGTATTCTCTTGTCGATCGCTGCGCACTTAGATTACGAGATCTGGCAAATGGATGTCAAGACAGCTTCCCTTAACGGAAGTCTTGATGGGATCTATATGCAACAGCCCAAAGGTTTCGTTGAAAAAGGCCAAGAGCACCTCGTATGCAAGCTTAAGAGATCCATTTATGGACTTAAGCAAGCATCGCGTACTTGGAACCAGTGTTTTGATCAATTGATTAAGTCTTATGGGTTTGTGATCAAAACAAGTTCGAAAGTTGTGTGAAAGATGTGACGGAACTGCGGTGGTATTCTTAGTATTATACGTAGACAATATTCTGCTCATTGGAAACAATGTAAAGGTATTGTCAGACGTAAGGGTATGGCTGTCAAAACAGTTTGATATGAAGGACTTAGGGAAAGCCGGTCACATCCTTGGGATCAAGTTCACTCGAGATCGCAAGAGGAAGATGTTGGGCTTATCGCAAGTTTCATACAAAGCCACTATTTTGAAGCATATCAGCGTGCAAGATTCCAAGAAAGGTTTTGTACCTTTTTAGGCACGAAATCCATCTATCCAAAGAAATATGCCCTAAGACGCAAGTGGAGATAGATGACATGAAAGACGTTCCGTACGTTTCGGACGTAGGAAGTCTTATGTATGCAACGTTGTGTACGAGACCGAATATCTGCCTTGTCGTGGACATGATGGCAAGATAATAAAGTAATCTCGGGAAAGCACATTAGATTGCAATTAAATGCGTCCTTTAGTTTCTGAAAAGAACTTAGTATGAAATGCTGATTTAACAGTCAGACAATCTAATTCTCATGGGATACACGGACTCAAATTTCCAATCAGACATAGACTCCAAAATACCTACCTCGAGTAGTGTGTTTTGCATGGGAGAAGGAGCCATGACATGGAGAAGCGATTTGCAGAAATGCATCGCAGATTCGACCATGGAAGCCGAATAAGTAGTTGCTTGTGAAGTAGCGAAAGAAGCGGTTTGGCTCAAGTACTTCTTAGTGGACTTGGACGTTGTTCCGAATTTGCCCGACAAGATAACTGTCTTTTGTGACAATGTCGGAGCAGTTGCAAATTCAAGGGAACCGAGAGCCCACAAGGCCAGCAAACACATTGAAAGAAAACACCATCTTATACGAGAAATCGTTAAGAAGAGGAGATAAAGAGGTGGCAAAGATAAATGTCGGAGGACAACCTAGTACATCCATTCACAAAGGGTCTGCCTCTGAGTACATTCGAGAGACATGTGGATGGAATGGGAGTCAAGACTATTGCCAATCTGCTTTAAGTATAAGTGGGAGGAATTATTAGGTTAGTGTAGGTTGACATGAGATGTCACGAAGAGCTACTACACTAAGACATGCGTGATGTATACTAAAAAGCAGACTTTAAGTATAAGTGGGAGATTGTTGGAGTTATACGTGAAAGTATGCTTTTACTTTGTATAACTCGTGTATCAAACACTTGTTTATGAGAATAATTCTTTTATCGCATTTGCTTTAGATATGATTGAATGTTGAATATTTATTGCAAACCGTTCAATATATAGTACATGTTACATTGTAGTTAATGTGGTGATACCCGATCACGGAAGACAACATTAACGGTTTCCTTGTAACTAAACGTACATTTCACGACCTAGGTGGAATTGAACAATCCGCCGTGAAAGGTCGATGTGTAAGGCTCAGATTGGTCTGTCTTGACTAAGAGATTGCACTAGCACATTTAGTATGTGTTGAAGAGGACCTACAGCGAGGATAAATTCTTCTGTTCTGAAAGGTGAAGAATTAGACCTCAGTGGTTGTTGATTTCTTAATCTCCGTCACTTAAATAGGACCGTGTGTGCTTAATAGTTACTGCTTTGATTCATGTTGGGTGAGAATCATTGTGACTTCGAACTTTGTGTCTTGGGCAGTAATATTAATCATACGACGGTTGCTAAGATTTAATACGGAGAAACGCGTGCGAGTACGGCTCGTGTGATTAGTCCCCTTGGTGGGCTCAGAAGTTTTATTGTACCAAATCTTGCAAGTGAAGAATTAGTTTCTTCGGTACGAATAATAATGTTGAGCTGTCTTTACTCCAAAGTGAAATATATTAATTAATTTAGAGCTATTCAGAAGCTCAATTAATTAATGGACTTGATAATCTTAAACGCGGGAAATAATAACCGGGAGCCCATATTATCGTAATATGGATTAAGATGGATAGTGCAATATTAATTTATTAGTGGTAATAATTAATATTAATGGGCTGAATTATATTGGGGCTCAATATTGAAATTCAGAAGTCCATTAGGAGGTCCAATCTTAATTCTCCTTAAGGCCCCTCAAGTAGCCCATTAAGTAGCCCAATAATGATAAGGTGATTAAAATAAAAAGAAAATAATTATGCTGATTTTTCAAGTATTATTTTCGAAAATTGCATGATAAGGAGGAAAAAGATTTTGTTGATTTTCTTGGAAAGATATTATGCAAGATATGTATTCTAGGAATACAAGAATATCTCATATATTCAAGAAGATCCAAATCTTGGATTTCTTCTATGTAATTTTCGAGAGTTTCATATTTATTAGGAGAGTGAGATTTTTGTGGAATATTTTATTATGGAGAAAAGAATATATGAGATATATTCAAGATTTCTTAGAGATTAAGAAAAGATTTTCTCCATGCCCATAAAATCTCTACGAATTTCGGTCACCCCCCTTTATAAATAGGAGATGATTATTTCATCTCAATGTACATAATTCCATGTGTTGGAAAAATCAAGAAGCATAGATATTTTTCTTTTTCCTTAGTTATTAAATTACTTGAAAGCGTCTCCCACCGGCGATCAAGTGAGGTGAAAAGGGAAATACTTGAGAAGGCTTTGGGTTGATAGAGCGAGATTATAAGTGTCCCGTATATCCAAAGGCCAATACTACGAGAGGTACGTTAATCACATATTTACTTGTTTAATTCCGCCTAGTTAAATATGTGAAATTAATTTAACATGCATGATGATAATTAGTTGTTGGAATTATTATTTGAATTAATTAGGATTAATTCATGCTAGTAATAATTGTATTTAAATTCGTATTTAAAGTTCATCCCGAATAGATTCCGGGCACCCCTATTTTCCCAACAGTAGTAAGATCTCACTTACTACGAGATACCGGGTATCTCATGATGGATGCATAGATACCTTAGAGGGTATTGGTATACCCATCCGAGAAACCGTTTGATGTAATTCCACATAATGTGTCTACGGGTGTCTCGATTAGTGGGAGCGATGTGATACTCCTCTGACTTGAGGTCAATACACACGACATGTGTGGAGTGGTGAACTTTGACCATGACCGACGCTTGCACCCTTCCACGGGTAGATATGGCATGGATTGGGTTCATCACGAAATGCATGTGCGTGGTAGTTGAGCCAAGAATATGATTCATTCCTCAATGTGGATTTAGAGAGAATACTCGTCTTCTCATCATAATTGGATCTAAGTCGTCGGCCGATGCACATCAACTTAGACTTTGTGGCTAAGTGTGATATACTTGATCAATTAGTGATTGAAGATAATATGATTAAGTTATTTGAATAGACACTTCATCATGTTCAAGACTTAATCGGGTATTCGTGAATGAAAGGAAGATATCACAATAGCCCACAATATTACAGGTAGTTGCAGATTTCCTCGCAACGTACCTCGTATATTGAGAATGTCTGATTTATTGTCTAGGGTTCAATTAAGACCGGTAGTTTGACTAATCGCTCGATATACGAGGGCCTATGGGTCACACAACAAGTAATGGCAATTTACCAATTATAGTTGGTTGATTAAATATTGTATTGGATATAATATTTAATTTATGGAGAATATAATAATAATTATATTTGGAATTAATTATTATTATTTAATTAAATTGGATTTAATTAATTATGAAATCCCAATAATAATATTTGAAATATTATTATACAAGAATAATAGATATGATAAAGATATTATTCGTAGGAACATACCTAGGGAAATATAATCTGTAGAGATTATATTACGGGCTAGGCCCGATTTCTTGCTTAGGAATTAAGCCAAGTTAATCCCTATAAATATGTGTCCTATGGGAATTCCAAAATACACAGAAAACAAGAAATATAATTTCTCCATAAAATCTCCAGTCGGAATTTTCCTAGCAAATTCGTCTCGAGATTCAACGCTGGCATATCGGTGCGGGTTGGTAGAAAGCCGTTACGTGGATATCATAGTTGAGGATTCCACGTACAAATTGCTGTAAGGATTTATATATCGTTATTTATCCTTTAATTGTTATGTTATGTTATACAACCATGTTTGAGATTCGTTGTTGGTGAATCGTAATCTTCCGCTGCGCCGAACATAGTGTTCGTGCCTCTAAAACCCAACAGTGGTAATCAGAGCTCATGCTTTGATTTAATGGTTGTATAAATATTTGTATTATGTAGTGGTAAAATATTATATTTATTTTATAAATTATTTTGCCCGACTAATGGTTTTGAAAATCAAATTGTTGGATTTAGTAATTCCTGTACAATTGATTGGGAAATTATGACTTTAGAAGTCAAAAAGTGTTTTCCAGTATTTAGTAACAATTGAGCCTACGTGATTTTTGAAATCTATTGCTAAAAAAAAAAAAGAAAAGTAAATGCTGAAGAAAAGAATTGGATTCTTTTTAGTCGCTGGGAATTGGATTCCCTCTATAACCAAAACACGGCACCTCTTCGAAGTTGTATAGACGTATTCAAAGTAAAAGTATTTTGCCACTGCTTTGTCTTATTTGATTATTAGATAATCTATTAATAAAAAAAAAGGGAGGGGCAGAAATAATTTCTGCTTTAATTATGTTTACGCTCGCCCCCTCTTTCCCGATCAATTGATTGGCAAGATGCAAGAAGGATATGGAATCCCCTGGTCTTGTGCGCTTAATTTTATTTCAATGCCCTAGGGGCTTAATTTTGGAAATTAAATATTTTTCAGGGTTTTTGTTTGCAATTTTAGGAATTTTAGAAATTGTAGTTTGACCCTTGGGGTCTTTGTGTAATTTTTAAATTTTCTGGAAAATTGCAAAATAGTCCTGAAATATATTTTGAATTCTAGAAATTTACTAAGGCCTTGTTTGGATTGAGTGGATTTTTTAAATTCTGAAATTAAGATTAAGGGGTTGTTTGGTTGGAGCAAATTTGTATTTTTTTAAAAATATTTTTTGGGCAAAATAATTTTGATAATGACTTTAGAAATCGATCGAAAGTTTGGAGCTTGTTGATGTTTCTAATTTTAACAATATTTTACCTAAGAATAATTATTGTTAAGCACGTTTATTTGATTTACGTGTTATTTATAAATATTGATTTATAAATATTAAATATTTTACATGTTTATTTAATTTATGTGCTAAATATTTATTAGATGCTTTATTTATGCAAATTTAAAATTTTGAAATAAAGCATGAGAACTTGATTAGTTGCTCCCCACTTGTATAACTGCTTATGTGAATCGATATTTACATTATTAGTTATAGCCCGCATTAAATTGTTTGGGTAGGCGGCACCCAATATTTGTCGGACCGTATTAAATGTTTGGGTAGACGGCGCCCAATATATGTTTGTCCGCACATGTCATGTTTGGGTAGGCGGCACCCAATAATTGCTCAAATGTGACGTAGTTATCATGTTGGATCTCGATTAAGCAATTAATACCCCGTCGTTAAAATAATCCTCACTAAAATATGATTTTTCATTAAATTGAATGATGTCTTCCATTAAAATTAAAAGTAAACCGGAGATTTCGTTCCAATGAGTATTTAAGGCCCAAGTCTTTTGCTCGGATCTACATCTAACGGGACTTTTATAGGGACATGTTTGTCGCCGCTTAATGGTTGTAAACCAACTTAATTTTGTTTCACCAGCCCAAGCAAGGAAACGAGAATTAGGTGACATCCGATTGAACTAGGTTCAATCAACTAGGAATTGCGTGAGGCAATTGGTTTAGAAATCTACCAGTTCTACTGTTGCAATGTTCAGCCCTAACAGTCATTGTAATAGAAGGAATGTGGATCCTAGTCCATTACAATTTATATTAGATATAAATTCGTACTCTTCCGATGAGGTCGTTGAGTATGTGAAAATAATGGAGACAAAATAAATTAAAAGACCATGTTTATTTTAATTGCTGAATATTGATCATAGGAGTTATGTGTTTAATTTCCGTTTTAGTTTATTTCTCTAAATTTGTTGAAATGAATAACTTGTCATTGAAAATTGTTCTGGAAATAAACAAATTTGCTGGGCCAAATTTTCTGGACTGGCACTGAAACGTATGTTTGGTGCTAAGGCAAGAAGAGATTGAGTACGTGTTAGACACGATAATCCCTTTACCCCTGAGGCTGGTTCAGTTGAGGCTGCATCGTTTGACGTTACAGCTCAAAAGAAGCATTAAGTTGATGCTTCCCAAACTCTATGTTATGATTGCTCGGCATGACTTCTGAATTGCAATGGCAAACATGAGAAAATGTATCCCTTCGAGATGCTTAAGCGTCTGAAAGATCTCTTTGATTCTAGATCTCGTTTGAGATTTATGAAGTAATGAGAGATCTGTTCAGATGCCGATTAGCGAAAGGAGGGAAGATTTCACCTCATGTGTTATCCTCAAGTCGCTCCCCGATTCATATTCTAGTTTCGTAGTAAATTTAATATGAAGAAGACGGAAGCGACAATGCCGGAGCCTCATAACATGCCTAAGACTTTTGAGTCTTCCATTGCTAAGGAAAAGCCGGTACTCATGGTGAGTGCTTCTACTTCTTCTGACCTGAAAGGCGAGAAGAAGCGAAGAAGTAAGGCTAAGAGGGATCCAAGCCCAACTTCCTGAAAGCAAAAGGTGGAGTTCAAAAGTAAGAGCGGGTTGATAAGGATGTGTGCCCCACTGCAATAGAAAAGGGGCATTGGAAGAAAGACTATAAGGTTCTCGCAACCAAGAAGAAAACACAAGGTGTTTTAGCTGCTAGAACAAGTATGGTTGTTGTTAAAATGAACATGTTCACTAATAGTTCAAACTACTAGGCATTTGTTGAGTTATGGACATGATGTTCTTAATATACAAAGTAGAGAAACAACTTGGTAAGAGTATCAAGACTCTTCGATTGGATCGAAGAGGTGAGTACCTTAGCCATATTCATGGATTACATGAAGCTTCATGGGAACAAACACAATGGACTCCTCCCGGAACACCTCAGATGGACGGTGTATCCGAAAGGAGAAACCGAACCTTGTTAGACATGGTAAGGTCCATGATGAGTTTTCATCTCTTCCAACATTCTTATGGGAATACGCATTACAAACTTCAATCTACATTCTGAATAGGATTCCATCCAAATCAGTTGAGCAGACTCCATACGAGCTATGGCACGACAAGATGCCATCTTCTCTACACATTAGAACGTGGGGTTGCCCCGGAGTTGTGAAGAAAATGCTAACTGATAAGTTGGAATCCGAAGGTGAAAATAGTTATTTTGTGGGATATCCTAAGGAGACAAGAGGATATCACTTCTATCTATCGGAGAAACAAACAATGATTGTTTCTAGGCAAGCTAAGTTCCTAGAAGATGAGTACGTCTATAAGGAACAAGGCCGTAAGAAGATAGAACTTGAAGAGATTCAAGAACCACAAATTAACATAGAGACTGATGATTTGTCAAAGCAACATGACAAAGAATCAGTGGGAGCATTCAACGACTCTCATGGTGGAAGTTTATCACTAGGTGATCCTCTTTCAGCCTGTGGGAGCGTAATTGGAGTTGCATTGCCTTCGCAACAACCTCCAAGTGGTCTGAATGAGAATAACACAGTTCAAACTCCCACCCAAGAGGCATTTGAAAGTGTCGCTCTTGAGGACTCTTCGGCCAACGATGAAGTCGCTGCACCATAAAAAAAAATCATGATCAGAATGTACAACCTGCACAACCACAACTCCGTAAGTTGACTAGGAATCGTAATCCACCCACTAGGCATTATGGGATCCTCGTGGAGAAATATGATGTGGAGATCCCGGATAAAGACGAACCTAGAACTTATACTGAAGCAACATTAGATGTTGACTCAGAGAAGTGGCATGAAGCCATGAAATCCGAGATGGACTCGATGTACACCAATTAAGTCTAGGACTTAATTGAGTTGCCAGAAAGGGGTTAGACCCATAGGTTGCAAGTGAGTCTTCAAGCGTAAGACCGATGCAAATGGCAAAGTACAAACCTATAAAGATAGGTTGGTGGCGAAAGGTTATAGTCAACACGATGTATTGACTATGATGAAACTTTCTCGTCAGTTGCTGAGATCAAGTCCATTCGAATTTTACTTGCGATAGCAGCACACCACGATTATGAGTTTTGGTAGATGGACGTCAAAACAACTTTTCTACAATGGTAACATTGATAAGGAAGTTTTTGTGACTCAATCGGAGGGTTTTATATCTAAGCTAAAGTCTAATCTTGTGTGCAAGCTTAAACGATTCATCTATGGATTGAAGCAAGCTTCTAGGAGTTGGAATATCCAATTTGATGAAGCTGTCAAATCCTTTGACTTCATCTGAAATTTGGAAGATCCTTGTGTTTATCGTAAACGCAGCGGGAAGAGTATTGTCTTTATAGTCGTATATGTCAATGACATATTGACTATAGGAAATAACATCCCGCCAATGCAGTTCGTGAAAGATTAGTTATCAAAGACCTTCATGATGAAGGATCTTGGTGAAGCATGCTACATCTTAGGGATCAAGGTCCATAATGATAGATCCAAGAAGATGGTAGGGCTGTCACAATCCACCTACGTAGATAAGGTGTTGAAGTATTTTGTGATGGAGAACTCTAAGAGAGGGTCTCTACTAGCAAATCATGGGATAAAGCTGTCGAAGAAGGATTATTCTTCTTGCGAAGCTGATATCGAGCACATGAAGGATGCTCCATATGCATCTGCAATTGGGTTCCATCATGTATGCCATGACTTGCACGAGGCCAGATGTGGCCTACGCTGTCAACATCACTGGTACATACTAGCGGAATCCAGGTGAACCTCACTGGATTGCTGTCAAGAATGTTATGAAGTACCTCAGGCGTACTAAAGAAAATTTTCTTATCTACGGTAGCCAGTCAGAGCTAGTCGTCACTGGCTATGCTGATGCGAGTTTCCAGTCAGACTGTGAAGATTATAAATCACAGTCAAATTATATATTCAATCTCAATGATGAGGCGGTAAGTTGGAATAGTTCCAAGAAAGATCTCACCGCAGATTCAACAACCGAAGTTAAGTACATTGCGTTGTCAGAAGCCTTTGAGGCTGTCTGGATTTTAACGTTCTTGAAAGAACTAGGGGTAGTTCCGAGTGTCAGTTGTTAAATAGAGTTGTATTGTGACAACATTGGTGCGATTGCATGAGCAAAGGAACCGAGATCTGATAACAGAAATAAGCATGTACGGAAGCGTTATCATTTGATCCGAGAGATCTTATCGATATGAGAAATAAAATTAAAATATTTCCCATAAAGGATAATCTTGCAAATCCTTTTTCACTGTTCATGTACACACTAGACATTTGATGGTCTAGGGGTTAGACATGTAGGTGATTGGCTCTAGTCCAAGTGGGAGATTGTTAGTGTTAGTGTCCTAGAGACAATCCATCGAAAGGACATAATGCTAAGATAGTATTCAGATTTGATTTAATATTATTGTTGGTTTAGTATTAAATGTATGGTGTTACACTTATCTGAATATGATGTTTGATTGTTTGCATATATTCTTATTTGTGTTCCCATGAATCACTACTGTCATTGAGTGAGTGAGAACTCAGATGACTTAAGTAAAAAGGATCATCAAGAATGGGATATTGATGATGCAATTGAGATTGATGTGCGATCTGCATCATACTCTTAGAGAGTGTAGTAAGATCTCACTTACTACGAGATACCGGGTATCTCATGATGGATGCACAGATACCTTAGAGGGTATTGGTATACCCATCCGAGAAACCGTTTGATGTAATTCCACATAATGTGTCTACGGGTGTCTCGGTTAGTGGGAGCGATGTGATACTTCTCTGACTTGAGGTCAATACGCACGACATGTGTGGAGTGGTGAACTTTGACCAAGACCGACGCTTGCACCCTTCCACGGGTAGATATGTCATGGATTGGGTTCATCACGAAATGCATGTGTGTGGTAGTTGAGCTAAGAATAAGATTCATTCCTCAATGTGGATTTAGAGAGAATACTCGTCTTCTCATCATAATTGGATCTAAGTCGTCGGCCGACACACATCAACTTAGACTTTGTGGCTAAGTGTGATATACTTGATCAATTAGTGATTGGAGATAATATGATTAAGTTATTTGAATAGACACTTCATCATGTTCAAGACTTAATCGGGTATTCGTGAATGAAAGGAAGATATCACAATAGCCCACAATATTACAGGTAGTTGCAGATTTCCTCGCAACGTACCTCGTATATTGAGAATGTCTGATTTATTGTCTAGGGTTCAATTAAGACCGTTAGTTTGACTAATCGCTCGATATACGAGGGCCTATGGGTCACACAACAAGTAATGTCAATTTATAAATTATAGTTGGTTGATTAAATATTGTATTGGATATAATATTTAATTTATGGAGAATATAATTAAATATGAAATCCCAATAATAATATTTGAAATATTATTATACAAGAATAATAGATATAATAAAGATATTGTTCGTAGGAACATACCTAGGGAAATATAATCTGTAGAGATTATATTACGGGTTAGGCCCGATTTTTTGCTTAGGAATTAAGCCAAGTTAATCCCTATATATATGTGTCCTATGGGAATTCCAAAATACACAGAAACCAAGAAATATAATTTCTCCATAAAATCTCCAGTCGGAATTTTCCTAGCAAATTCGTCTCGAGATTCAACGCTGGCATATCGGTGCGGGTTGGTAGAAAGCCGTTACGTGGATACCATAGTTGAGGATTCCGCGTACAAATCGCTGTAAGGATTTATATATCGTTATTTATCCTTTAATTGTTATGTTATACAACTATGTTTGAGATTCGTTGTTGGTGAATTGTAATCTTCCGCTGCGCCGAACATAGTGTTCGTGCCTCTAAAACCTAACAATGCCTACCATATCGGCATGTGACCATGCGAACATGTCGAGATTAGCTTTAAGAAACTTCTCCATTTTGGATCTGTATGGTTCTGGGAGCTCAGATCCGATGAAGAGTTCCAAGTCTTCTCGGTTCGGGTCAACTCTGATCATTTCCAATTCTTCGACCGGTGTTGCTCTCCTCTTTTGGCCCTTCCAACGAGGATCGATGATGGGTCCTTCCAAGTTAAGCTCATCGTCCACCATCATTGGTTCTGCTCCCAACCGTGGTTCGATATCATCAACTTCGCTTGGAACAGGTACAACGTCCTTACCCTACTGCTCGTTTTGCACCTCCTGCTCGTCTCCACCATGCTGTTCGTCTACCTCCATTATTTATGTGTCAATGGAGTCCATGATTTCATCCAGGATGGATGGTTCATCTTGAGCACAGCTGCTCGGTTGTTCGTCCATCATGGATACTTTGTTGTCTTTTGGTTGTAACTGCAGGAGGCATTCTTGAGCCCTCTTTTGATCGCCTTTCACGGTACCTGAACCTTTGGAAGTTGGGAATTTGAGACAATAGTAGTACATTGAAATGGCTGCTTTGAATTCATTCATAAAAGGACGACCGAGAAACCCATTGTAGGCAGATTGTTGGTCTACAACCAAGAATTCTACCATTCTACTCAATCTCCTATCAGGTTTCTTGGTCGATACAAGTTCAACTAGGAATGGAAAAACGGCCCGCCCCCAGGTCGCCCGGACCTGCCCTGCTCCAGTTGGGCCAGGTCCGCCCCGCCCCATCCTGAAAATGGGGCAGGTCCGCCCCGCCCCGCACGTGGGGCAAATCGGGTATGGGTATGTATATTGCCCCGCTCCGCCCCGCAATCTATTTAATATATACATATAAATATATCTCTATTAAATATTATATATATATATATATATAAAGGTCTCTCATAAATATATCAACAAACGTGCATATTAATTATTGACTCAATTGATTCAATTATATCATTCAAATTAACATAATCACATCCATAAATTAATTTTTTTTATTAATATATATTAAACTCTAAGCTTACAATTAATTATGACATTCACATATATATTTTGTTAATTTTGGACTCGTAATTATCTTGAATTTGTTGATTAGACTTATTGTCATTTTTTACTTGAGATTGTGATGAATTTGTGATTATGTTTATTGTATAATTTAATTGTGAATTTAACTTTATAATATACATGTGTTTATATTTTAAAATATATATATTTTTCTTGATATAAGAATGGAGCGGGGCGGACCTGCCCCGTGCAGGGCGGGCATGGGGCACAAAATGCCACCCCGCAGTAGGGCACGGGGCGGGGCGGGTCGACTTGGGATAGGCACGGGGCGGGTCTGGGTACTTAGGTACCCGCCCCGTCCCGCCCCATTGCCATCCCTAAGTTCAACCGATAATGTAACTACACCTATGGGAATGGTTACAACTTCTACAAATCCCACTATCTTATGGTTACAATCCTTCACATATTCGGTGTAATCCCCAAACTGATCTAATGTGCTTTTAAACAGGATGTTTGTATAGGAACCAGTGTCAACGAGTAGGCGATGCACTCGTGTTCCCATGATGTTGACACAAATAATCAATGAGTCATTGTGAGGAATGAGTAACGTTAGATCTCCCATCTTCTTAGTTGTTGGATTGACTCCAACCTCTTTTACTTGAGCCACGGCTCGTAACTCTGCCTTTCTCTTCCTCTTGAATATCGGAGGTCTTCCATCAGAACAATCGCCAACCGGCCCAGTTGATTCCAGCATTAAGATTTCTCGAACTGGCTCTACCGGGGCTATCAATTTTTCTTTCCTTTCTTATTCGTCCTGCTCGGCTGCTCATCACATTCATCGTCTTCCGAGCTGGACGGCGCTGCTGTTCTTGGTCTCTTTCCTGGTTCCCTCTTGACAAATTCTGATAGTTTTCCTTCTTCATAGAACCGCCACAACTGCTTCAACAGGTCTCGGCTTTCACTTGTAAAGTGGCCGATGTTTTGATGATATGCGTAGTATTTGTTCGGGTTTAACTTTTCCCACTCTTGTCGAATTATCCGTGGCTCTAACAACATGTCTCTATCCGTAATATAATTATACACAGCCTCTACTGTCGTGGTGAGCACCTGATTCAGACTCTCTTTCAATTCAGCTCCTTCGCTGAAGGCCTTCATATTCTTAGGTGCCTTATATTCATTTCCATCAAATTTCTTCCCTACTTTCTTCGAATAAGTTTTGTCTTCTAATTCTTTTTTAAGAGCTTCCTGCATGGATATGTGGATGCCAGCCCGATGCCTGAACTCCGTGTATGTCTTGGGACAAGCTAGATGTATTTTTTTCCATAGGTCAGTCCCTTTCTTCAGGCCGGTCATTACTACTACCACCTTGGTATCTTCACTTACCATTTCTTCTTCCAGCAATACTTTATCGAATCTTTCCAGGAACTTCCTGTCAGACTCATCTTTTCCCTATTTAATGTCAACCAACTGGTATCTTTGCGTCAAGTATGATCCGGCTATGGAGAAATGAGATAGGAATTCTTTGCTTAATTGCATGAAGAAGTTGATGGATCCTGGAGTGAGTGCTGAAAACCAGCGATGGGGTCCATCACCAAGAGTAAGCGGGAAGTTACGATATTGTGTTGCATCTGATGCTTCCATTGATATCATAAAATCTGAGTATTTTGTCAAATACACTCTTGGGTCCGATGTTCCCTCGTATAGACTGATAGTTGAAAATTGTATTTTCTTATGTACCGGCGCATTCAAGATTGTTGGGGATAATGATGATGATTGTAAAATCGTCGATCCGATGCCTTTTTGAGATTCCAACTATTTTTGCATTTCCTCCACTGCTTTTTTCAGGGTTTGCAACTCATTTGGAGACGTTCTTCCGTTAGAAGGTTGTTCGTTGTGATCAAGTTCGATGACTTCATTACGATGCAGTCCCTCACCAATGGGACGTTTCTCCTGAGTTGTTCGCCTAGTAATGTTGCTAGCTCTGTTGGGACCTAAACGGCTAAAAGCCGATCTTCTGATTATGTCATCAACAGAAGGGCGAGCAGCTGTGCGTGCTCGCTCTTCGCTTCTTTGGGGAGCCTTCTCTCTATTTTCTCCCCTGTTCCCCAGCCTTTCTCTCACGCCGGTGTGTCCAGTGCCTCTCGCTGTACTCTTGCTCGATTCTTCTCCTCCTCCAGGTGTGGATTCTCCTTTACTTCCCAATCTTTCACTAATTGGGGCTTTACTTTGTTCTGCCAAGCTTGGGCACTATCTGCCTCATCACCATGTACATCTTCACGTTGCTTAGCCCTCTGCTCGGTTGCTCGTCTCCGGAGCTTTTGATGGTTCTGCTCTTTCCTGATGCCTTTGCAATGATTGCAATACGGCAATGGTCTTTGCTAACTCCTCCGGGTTCCGAGTGAGAGCCTCCACCTCCAAGGGGAGAGTGTCGATAGTGACTTGCGAGTTCCTCTGAGATGTCGTTCGTACCGTCCGTGCATGGTCACCCATCGATGAAACCCTAGTTCGTGACCTGTTGGACGGATGCGCACTCGAAGATTATCATTCTTGCGATCTCGCCATTGTTGGATATTCGAATATTTTGATGAAGGAGATATTGTGTTTGTAGGTGTTGATTCAAGAACAACTAGCTTTGTATATGTGAATTTGGTTATTTACAAACCCTTATTCACACACACATGCATTTAAGCTCTTGAAATGAACCAACCTCTTTATAAACGACCTTTTTTCACCCAAATACCCAGTTTTCAGCGACTTCTTGTCGGATTCCGGCGATATTCTCCAGATTCCGGTGACTTTTACACCAATTTCTTCAAATCTTCAACCAAACGGAGGTTCGAACCCTTCTTCTAGTGTCAATTGTTGATGACCTTAATTTTAATGAATAATTTAGTGGTTGTTTGAGCTTGTGAAGATCATCAAATAAGGATTAATATGCTAAATTTTATAAGTGAAGATCAAGAAAATAAATTGCAAAAGTTTGGTCTTCTTTTGAATAATTGAACTTATATTTTTCCTCTTATGAGAGGGTATTTATAGAGCACAAGCAAGCATGAGGTGTCACCTTCTTAGCTATCCTAAATTCTACATTGAAAACTATTTAGACACTTGTTTTAACCTTAAGCTATTACATCTTGTACAATGACAAGTGTTAAGACACTTGTTTGCTTCTAATGTAATGCCTAATTAGTGGAATTCTTAGCTGTCTTCCGAGGTGCCCCACTGTTCGCTTGTTCGTCTTCGAGATAGGTATTTTGACCTTTCCACTGAGCTGTTCGCTCAGCCATTTTGACTCTGGACCAACTGGTCGCCTGATGTATTCTGACGTGCTGACTAGCTGCTCGTCTTTTCATGGATGATATTTTATGTGCTCAACTGCTCGTCTCCCAAGGTAAGTCTTAATCATCATTATCACTAACACCATTGTTGTTGTAATGTTTAACTCTGTTGCTCGACTGGTCGCTTGTCAACAATGGTGAGATTGACTTTTATATGACAATTTTCACCAGTTTGATAGATCATATGATTTTTGAAGTAATAAAGGAGAAGATAAAATCAAAAGCAGTATATAATGGATCAAGTTTATGTGCACTGAAGTTATTTAGACAAATTAATGCAGATGACATTATTTCTTGGACAACAAAAGTTGTTCGAGCTGTCCTCAAAGATGAAGGCTTTGGAACCGTAAACTATGGCAATGAAACGATTCTCGGCTTAGATCCTTGGGGACAAGAATCTCAAAAACAGGGAAGTATTGTCATGAACATGAGTTATGGAGAAACTGGTGATAATCAAATAATGGAAGACATTTGTGGACGGGATACTCTGTAACATAATGGTGTAACATCTTCTGTTACATTGTTTAAATGACTGCCACGTGTCATAGTAAATACAGATTAACCTAATCAAATTAACTATGGGTTAAATAAAATCTCATCTTTATATTTCTCAAATCTTATCAAAGCATTTTTTTCCTTTTCAGTTTCAATTAAAAAATCCTATCAAATTTTCTCTCCCACCAATAAATTAGTATCAACATCATGTTTAATTTATTTTCCCATAATTTTTTTTAAATATTCAAGATTTTTATTATTATTTAATATTTAGTAAAAGATTAATAAAACCCTCACTCCATATAATCCAAAACAAATCCAAATTAATAAATGAAAACGGAATATATAAAATATTAAATTCATATTTATATCTAGATTTTGATGTGTACTTTTTATAATATAAATTATTCATATGAAATGCTTTGTTAATATCGTTCTACTATATATTTTTTATTTATCTATATTTTCTAAGTAAAAATACACAGGACATATATAACAGTCACATTATTTTATATAATAAAGTCTAAAAAAAATGAGTATATAATTTTGTACAAATATCAATTTATTTTGTCTCCTTTGATTATTTGATAACATAATGGTATACAATTACAAGTATTTATAGTGAATTTAATTTTTTAATTAGTACAAAATGGAGATTTGAGGCTTATCAAATGTAAATATCCAGTTTAAAAATGTAGTCTATTGATAAAATGAAAATAATTTTTTGAAAAATTATTTTACGTTAGTTAATATAGTGATATATTGTAGTGAAAAAAAGTGTATAGTATTTATTTGATGCAAAAAAATTGAGAATGAATTTAATATATAGTCTAAGAAATTATTATAATAGGTATAAATTTTAATTCATTATGTATTTCACCAAAAGAAATTCTACAAGAATGTGTTACTTCAATGTCCATATATTCTACTATTAATTAATATACATAATTAATTAAGATTTTATACTTATTTGTGAGATAAATTTTGGTAAGATTTGAGAGGGATAAAGAAGAGATCTTCTTCAGCCATAGTTAATTTGGTTAGGTTAATCTATATCTATTGTAACATGTGTCATTGATCTAAACGATGTAAGAGAAGATGTTACACAATTATGTAACAAGAGATCCCGTACGAGACACTTGGAGTTGGGGTCATTGGGTCATTACCTTTTAATTACTTAATTTAAATATTAGAGGTTTAACCCACTTAATTAGTTAATTTCTATTGGACTTTAGTATCTTATGTTTTAAGCCCACTTATATTTTTAGTTGTATTAAATAGAGCATAAGGAGAAAAGAATGAACAAGCAAATATATTTTCAGTATCTGCTCCTCTGTTTCTCTCTCTATCTCTCTCTCCTCAATTCTTTGAACTCTCTTCTCCCTTAGAGTACCTCTCTTCTTCATTATCTCTTTCTCAGCTATTCTTATTTCCTGAAAATTATATCACACAAAAATATGAATTACGGTAGTGGTGATCGGACCATTACACCAACCTCCCAAAAACTCCAATTTTACCCTCATTTATCTCTTAATAAGTCCTTATTCACATAGTGTGTTATTTTTACGCTCCATGTGACATGAGACAATTAAAAGAAGAAATCGGGGACTGCATGGTTAATTTAAAGGAATGAAAAAAATTGGACTTGAGAGGGCTAGAAACAAAACTCATATATCTCATTTAGTTGAGATAAATCCATTTCATTCTCATTTCTGGTTATTTCTACGCTACACGGCATGTAGTGTCCAACACTGTTGTGTAGTGGTATACTACTCGCTTTAATGTGTTATACATTACAATACATCAAAGCGGGTGGTACAACACTGCAAAACAGTGTTGGGTACTATAGTTCTTATATCATAGATAATTTCCTCATTCCTTTATCCATTTCATTCTCATTTTCCATTTTATTCTCATTTCTCTTGGTCTGAAGTGCTCAACCAAGTTAAGTGACAAGGTTGGATAATAATTACACATCTAACCTTATTACTTGTTTACATTGAATAATGATTTTTTTTATTTTAATCACTTAACCCGGGGATAAATCGGATATTTTCATAACTGCACATATATTAAATCACACCAAAATAGGTGTGATAATAAACCTAAAGTGGGGATAAAGTATGTAATTACAAAATTAGCCTTTATATCACATAATTTTTTTACTAAAATCTCCCTATTCAAACATGCCCTAACTAAACATCTTCTTCTCCCAACTTTTATCTTAGTGCACTTGTCGGAGGTAAATGTTAATTATGGATACTCAGTACGTCATAATTTCATTCCCTGTAACATCAATTTCAAATAAATAAGTTACTCTCAGATCCTCCATTCAAAATGCAACCTTCAACTATTAATTACTAATTATTTTTCAATCGACAAGTAATGATTCTTAAGAGCACCGTTACCTTCTTAATAAAGGACAAGTACTCCTTAGCAGATTAGAAGATAGTGATTTCATTTAACATCATTTTCAAACAATAAATGTTAGTGATATACACAATACGTCTTAGTTTGAGTTGAAGGTGATCATTTAAAAATTAAATTCGATGATGATATAATTAACATAGAAAAAAAATAGGATTGACACTTTGATCCATGGTGTTAGTCGGAAACTTGTTGTCATTTAGTTTTCAATTGTAGAAAAATTGAGAATTCAAAACATGATTCAAATAAACCAAGAACCCTTTGCGCTTCTTGAACTCGAAAGTTCTCCAATAGTAACTACGTGTTTGTCGCCGATTCTGGATGAATATGCACCGATCGGAGATTCTCTCAAGGTATTTTGATCAAATCACAGTTCTTCGTATTTTTATTTAATACTAAATAAAAGAAAATTTCAAATTCAATTGTATCAAATATATTAAAGTAAATAAATGATAGGGTAAAAAAAACTAATCGCAACCTCCTATATTATTTCGTCTAATTATATCTGACTTAATTCTTATTTTATGAGTAAACGCACCCTAATACAATTAAAAAAAAAAAAATGCAGGAGTGCTTAGTATTTTGTTTTTTGACAGGAAGATGCTTAGAATTAATAAAACATTAGAGCAGAGTAACCGAGATGAGTATCATATTGCGTCGCTACTAAATCAGATAAGTTCAAAATCTCTACTTTTTCAATTAATTATTAGTATTAGACACCATCTCGCTGTAATTAGAAATCGAACGGTTATCAATCACTTCCCAACCTTCACTCTACATTCTTCCCGCTTTGATTCACGAAAAACCAGAAACCCTTGAAATTAATAAGGCCCGCGAAGAGAGAAAGAGAGAGAGAGAGAGAGAGACGATGTGTGGAAGAGGGCGGTGTACTCTGAGGGCCGATGACTTTGTCCGGGCTACCCATCTCAACGGCCGCCCCACGCGCCACCTCAATATGGACCGGTAAAACCCCTAATCATTACGACTATCTTTTCACTGCTTTCTGTTAGCTTAATCACTTAATTAGGAAAAAAAATCCCTTGATTTTGAATGAAAATGGTACTCAATTAGGTACCGGTCCTCGTATAACGTTGCTCCGGGGTTCAACGTGCCGGTGGTTCGGCAAGAAGATGAAGGAGATAGCAACGGCGTCGTTTTACACTGCATGAAATGGGGGCTTGTTCCCGGCTTCACTAAGAAAAATGAAAAACTCGACCATTTTAAGATGGTACCGGGTTTTTTTCTATCTATTTTTACTCCCATTTAAGTGTGTGTGTGTGTGTGACTGAGATGCCCTATGCTTATAATTTACACTGATTTTGGTCATCATGTGTTGAAACTTAACTGTGCTTGCGTTGTTTTTTGCTGAGATTAGTTGTTGATTTTTTTCTGATGTAAGAAGTATTAATTGTTATAGACTGTTGGTAATGCTAAAGATTGCTAAACATGAAGCATTATTCTTGCTTTAAAGCTATCCGATGAGTGTTGTCATTTTCAGTTCAATGCTCGGTCCGAGTCGATTACAGAGAAGGCTTCTTTTCGTCGGCTTATTCCAAAGAACAGGTGTTTGGTTTCTTTTGAGGGGTATGCACTCTGCACTTTGCTTTCTTTTGTATCAATTTTTCAGTATTGTCCCATTGTGACTATATCATCGCATCTTTTTTATTGACGTCAGTTATTTGGGAAGTGAGTAATTTGCAATTCTTCAATAAAATTGGGTAATGAAAAAAGGGGTGAACTGAACTGCAGTTTCTTAGGGTGGATATATAGGCCTGGTAAGATGCGTTTAGTTTTCATCTGGTATAAAATATCTGTGGACAATGTGCTTAACATTTTAATTTACAGAAAGAAATGTCTTTTAGTTTTAACATGCGTGCCTTTTCATATTCAGATTCTATGAATGGAAAAAGGATGGGTCAAGAAAGCAACCTTACTACATACACTTTAAGGATGGTCGTCCATTGGTTTTTGCTGCTCTATTTGATTCCTGGAAAAGTTCAGAAGGTGAAACGTTTATTTTACATGATCTACAATTTTTAACAAATGTGAGTTTATGTTTTTACTTTTTTTGCATTCAGATGATAACTTTGCTTGATTGGATTATGTTATGTCGGTTCCAATTTACCTTCACACATTTCAATAAAACAAGGAAAACATAGTTGTAAAATATTTTTTATATTTTCTATATCAGTCTTCAAGTCTTCTCTTGGCCCCTTTCTCCCTGAAAGCATGATAGTTGCAGCAACTCTCCTATGCTTTTAATTTATTGTAGATTCTTTTTGCCAAATTATGTTTCTTTGCTTAAGCTGTTTTCCCTTTTCCATTATGCAGGAGAAATCCTTTATACGTTCACTATTATCACAACTAAATCATCATCGTCTCTGGAATGGCTTCATGGTTTGTACTTCATCTCCAAAAGTCCAAAAGAAAAATCAATTTGAAATATAACTGCGTAGTTCATTTATAATTGTTGGCCTTCATGTATGGTACCCTAAAGTAACACGTAGATAAATGCTGTATTTATACCTTGACCCCAAGTTGTTACAGACAGGATGCCTGTTATCTTGGGCAACAAAGAATCAACTGATTGCTGGCTGAATGATTCATCCTCGTCCAATCTTGATAAAATTCTCAAACCATACGAAGAAACAGATTTGGCAAGTACCTAATCCTTTTTCCCCCTGTTTTGTTCTATAGAATGATTTGAAAAATATTAGCTTTTGTCTTACAGGCATGGTATCCAGTGACACCGGCCATGGGTAAGCTTTCTTTCGATGGACCAGATTGCATTAAGGAGGTAAGTTATTCTTAATTGTTTGGGAATTATTGCGACACTGCAGTTATGCTGCTTCAATTGAATAGGAACTCATTAAGGCAAAAAAAAAAAAAAAAAAAAACTAAGCAAATTTAAGGTGATATAGTTGTTGAACACTAATGAGAGATCACACTGAGCTAGGTTTTTTTACTTGGCCTCCAACTCCAATAGATGCATGTAGATAATTAATATTTGCTGGACATTAATGTTAGTCCCCTCTAAATAATATTCTTCCAGACTTCGTATGTGATGAATACTACTACTAATGCCAGATAAAGGTAAAAATGGAGGAGACCAAGACAATCTCACAGTTCTTTTTAAAGAAAGATGCAAGTGCAATAAAGGAGCCAAAACTTGAAGAACCTCAAATTAAGGATGAGCCTGACAAAGTTGGCGTACCAGAAAGAGTAAAAGAGGAACATGAAAGTCCATCAACACTTGGAAACACCAGAATTAAAGACGAACCTATTGAAGATAATCAGAAAAGTGTGATTGAGAAACCAGAAAGCCCATCCACATGTAACAATGCTGAAATGAAGGGAGAACTGAAAGAGGAACCTGAACACCAAGATGACTACCAATTTACTACAAAAAAAGATGAAGGTGATGATGACGTGATCCACAAGTCTTGTATATCTCCCAACGGGGCTCCTGAGAAACTAGACCATGCCCAGTTTTCTGATCATACTAAGCAGTTATCTAAGAGGCAGCATACCAGTCCAGCCAAAAAGAGAAGCAAGGGTGCTGAAGATAAACAACCAACGATCTTTTCTTACTTTGGAAGAAGCTAATAACTAGTTGATCCCTGTATTATCACAACCTTGTACATAGAAGCTCATGAGCGTGTTTTGCTGGGAAGATGAACTAGGTTTAATGTTTCTATTAAGCAGAGTAACAGAATCAATGAAGGTATGTGGAAATCATCTTGAGGTGGTCTGTGGTTTGCTGAAGTTTGGTAGTCCCGACTTGTTTCCAGCTGGAGGCACCAAAGATTGAAATCGACCTCTTTCGTAAGGTCATTTATGTTAAACTCAAAGAAACCTTCTGTTCTAATTAGATTTCTCTTGCATTCACTTCTACTTCTGCTCAGAATCAAACGTGAGTCGTGAGTCAAGGTCGTTTAACATTTTATCCTTGATCTATCTTTTTTACTTATCAAGATCATACTAACTTCAGATCATTTTTTCTTTTCTTTTTTTTGGTGTTCTTGTTTGATACCTCAAGGGCAACAACTAAACAAGCAAATGTAGAATTGAACAAAATATTTTGATTTGATTTTCAGCTTTATTCAAAGATGAAATAACTGACATGATCTCAACAAAAACTAAACCAAAATTAGATAATGTTTTATCTCCAACAAAAGACAGGATGGCGAAGTATCAAATTCAAGAGTCATCGCTCCATCCATAATATAATGATAAATGTGTATTTGAATGATATTCTCTGATGACATACTAAAACAATAACAAGAATCAGCTTTCATCTTTGAGATGATGCATTTCAAACAATTAACATCCAAAATTTTCTCATGTATGATTTAAAAAAAAAACTGCAATTCATCCAAACAAATAAGCTAATGCGCAAACTGCATTACCAAAATTGGTCCAAAATTTCACTGACCTATCAATTCAATTCAATTCAATTCAATGCGACCAACATTGTTGATCAGTAAGCTGTGCGGCTGCTGTGCAGAATCGAACCCAGCGTACCCAAAACTGAGAAAGCCAGAAGGGGACTCACATCTAATGCGTTAAAAATCGGAGGAATTATATTCCTAAACAGATTCAAATAGGGATCGCACAAATCCCTAATTGCAGACAATGGTTGCCTATCCCACGGAATATTAGGGAACCAGCTCAGCAAAACCCTAACCATCAATACACCACTGTAAATATCCAGCCATTTGGCCATTCCGGCAGCCACCACCGTTAGCGGCGTATTCAATCCCGTTGGAGCCTCCCTCACCGCGGCGAAGAACGCGGGGCTCGCGGCGGAGATTGCGGGCTCTTTCAATTGCACGGCCAGGTTAAAAATCGCGCCGGTGATAAGTTTCGACGCGGTCATGGCCACCGCAAAGAGCGTCGTAACGGTCCGAGTGGATCCAGAGAGGACGTCGTTATTCGAATTCGGAGTTTTGGTTGATTTGATTGCGGAGATTTTGAGGTTTAGGGATGATGAAGATGATGCTATTGATTTCGAGGGTTTCGGGAACGGGGTCAAAGAGAGGCGGCGAGGGCGGCTGTTGGCGTAAAGAGAGGGGAGTGAGACGGCGGCGATGGGGCGGCCGGAGCGAACTGAAACCACGGGGTGGCGGAGGACGAGGGTTGTTTGAGTCGCCATGAGAGGAGACCTTCTGGATTTTTCCTTTGGTTTTTCCGAAATACACAATATTTATGTTGTGGTCCTACTTGTGCAACAATTTACCTATTATTTGAAATTTAATAAAGTATTGTTTTTGGTGAAAGCATAGATATTATCGAAGTTAGAATAAAAATTAGGGGCACTTACAATGTTGTGTATTTCCTAAGACAAAATTACATACAGGTATAGTACCTTTTTACCATTGCAATGAGGTTAAGTTTTCAGACACTATTCACTGATTAGACACTATTCATTTTACTTTTCATCATTTTATGATTTGATATCTACTTTCCCACTTTTCTCTTCCGAATTTTTTAAATTTATCAAGTTTTATGTTCAATTTTTTAATAAAAAAATACAAATATTTTTTTATATGCATTTCGTTATTTAATAATTATTCTCGCAAATGCATAGTACAAAAGATAATAACATAGTACAAATTTGAACAATAGTATAAATTTTTAATTTGTGTAAATGAATTATTTGTACCACGGTGTAAGATATAATACTATAGTACAAATATAAAATTTGTAGTACAATAGTGTGGGTATTAGTACAAATGAGTTGTTTGTTCTATGAATTAAACATATATCATAATATACATTTTGCATCTAAACAATTCTCCTCTCCTCTTCCTATTCTCCTCTTCTCTTCCTCCTCTTCTTCTCTTATTTATCCTTCACTTCTTATTTGCAGAGTCCTTTGCTTGAAACATAATTTATCTATCATAAAATAAACATATAATCCTTCAAACTCCAAAATAATTTGCAAAAGAATCCAAATTATCAAATATGAATACCAAACAAATTATCCTAAAACTAATCTTTGCTTATAATTTGTAAAAGGTATATGATTAAACTGAGTTTCAAAAGCACCACTAATTTTAATCTCAAACATCATTACATTCCAACCATGAATGCAATCATTCCAAAAGAAAAATTAAAAAAATAAATCTAACAAATAGAAATTTTTAGCAATAAATTAAAGAGAACTATAAAAAAAGTAGAAAAACACTATCACTTTGAATAGAAACAGAGAGGGAGCATAGGAATTTTGGCAGACCCAATCATTTAAATTTCTTACTTCTAATTCCACAAATTCCAACCCTCATCTTCAAAGCTCATTTTCTTATTCACACAATCATCATTATCCCACAAACAAATCTACAATCTCAAAGTTCTAGCTGAGAAAAATCACACATCAATTTCTCTATCCTCACTAAATAGCCTCCATTCAAATTACGCAACAAAATCCCCAAAATATTCCATCAATCATCAACTAAAAGCAAACTTCCACCCTCGTCGCCCCCCTCCACCCCATCCCCAAACTCCCAACAAAAACCACACAGACCCACCCCACGGCTAACCCCACCCAACAAATCCATTCAAACAGTAACCTTTCTGTAACAAAAACCATGTCCCCCTTCCACCACTTTCTGCAATTTTAGATATTATCTTGCAATATTTCAATTTAAAAATCAATTGGAAACCCAATGCAAAATTAACCAGAAATTCACTTAAAAAACAACAAGTCGTTTTACACATTATTCTTCCAGGTCCTGTGATGAGAAATTAATAATTTTTTTAGGTATAAATATTCAACCAAACCCAAATCAAAACTCTCAGTTGTAAAACTTACCAAGAACTCTTCTCTATATTTTCCAATCCTAAACGGTGGCCGGAACCGATGGCGGTGGTAATGGCAGAGCGCGATGGCGGTGGAAGGAGGCAAACTGTTGTCGGAAATGAGAGGAAAAAAAATTTAGAGAGAGAATTTGTAAAGGAGTGTTCATGAATAATGTGAGATGGGGTGGGGGAGAGAGATAGATATAGGGGGGGTGGAATCGACATGGGTGGGGTTGGGTGTGGGGTCTGGTCAAAATTAAAAAAGTTAACCCAAATGCAATTTAAAAAATGTGGTTAACCCCAATGCAATTTTGATTCAAAATACTACACCCTATAACAATTTTCTCTAAAAATTAAAGGATTAATATTCTAGAGTACACACACACACACACATATATATATATGTGTGTGTGTGTGTGTGTGTCAAAATACGATAGGGTCTCTCCAAAATGGCCTACTACAACACACTACATTTTATAACAATACAATACATGTGCTGACATTATTAAACAAGAGCACTAGATTACACTAGACTGTAACCGTCCATTCCTCCCTCTCTAAAAAAATCCAACCCTGCTCTTTCTCTCTTCCTTAAAAAAATTTCACGCTTTCTTTCTCTATATCCATAGCCGCCTCCATCAAACCTTCTTCTCGCTCCGATCTCTATTGCCGACGACCACCGATGAAGTCACTGTGGTCGCCCCTAAATTAGACGAAGTTCTCGAAGTGGCGTCGCCTCTTTCGTTACCGCTTCGTCAAGATGGGGTGAATTCTCGATATCTAGGGTTTCGTCGAAGAAGGGGGCATTGTCTCCTTCATTGCCCCACCACCAGATTTAGGGTTTCATGATTTTAGGTTCCTTGATCCATGGTGGCGCTCGATCAGAGAGAGGGAGGGGACGCAACCTGGTTTGTGCGTAACCGGGCCGGAGCCCTTCGACGGGTTCTACGTTCTAATTATTGTCGATTTCAAGATCGGGCTGATCATCGGGGACGTCGGGCAGGACAAGCGGTTTAAATTCGGGGTAAAATGGCGAAATCGTGGCTAATTTCGTGGCAGGAGCATTTCTCGGGCAATACCCTGTATTCGACGAAGAAGGTTATCTGTGTGAAGAGGCTGCAGTGGAATTTCAGAGTTAATTTAATGGCTTATAGTTGATTAGATTGAGTAGCCGTTTCTCCACAGGGTAGAGCATTGTTGAATGCAATTGGTAATGTGGAGCTCACAGGGGCTTATGCTGAGGCACTGATAGATTAGGGCACAATTTGAAAAATGTAGCAAGGCAGGTATATGAAGGGGCTTTTGGTAAATGTGAAGGATATAGGCATATGACACTAAGGTATATTGTCATTGATTTTCAGATTTTTCAAAATATAATTATAGGAACCATGTTGCACTAGGTAATGGAGGACTTGGCCGACTCGCTTCTTGCTTTCTCGACTCCATGGCTACGCTTAATTACCCAGCTTGGGGTTATGGACTTAGATACAGATATGGGTTATTTAAGCAGCTCATCACTAAAGATGGTCAAGAGGAAGTTGCTGAAAGTTGGCTTGAGGTATGTTTTCTCTATATTATTTAGTTATGTAATGATGAAATTTTATCAAAGTACAAAAATCAACTACTTGAATCTTTGTGGATCAGATGGGAAATCCATGGGAGATAGTGAGAAATGACGTCTCCTATCGAGTTAAATTTTATGGAAAAGTCAATGAAGGTCCAAATGAAAAGAAACAATGGGTTGGAGGAGAAGACATAATTGTTGTCGCCTATGATGTCCCAATACCTTGATATAAAACTAAAACTACCATCAACCTCAGGTTGTGGTCAACAAAAGTTGGTGTAGAAGTTTTCGATTTACAAGCTTTTAATGTTGGAGATCATTCAAAAGCATATGGGGCCACAAAAAGTACTGAAAAAGTTTACCTCAAGCTCTTTTGATGGTTATGAAGTGTTTTTTTGTCATGTTCTGAGCTCTCTATACAACAAAGCTTCAAGTATTATGCAGTGGAAAGATAATGGACAATCATGTGAGACGAAAAGTTGCAATCATGGCTAATTAAGAGTTGTATGAGTGATGCTATATGCACACTGATTAGACACCCATATCGGTGTCTAATCAGTGTGCTAAATTCTAATTATTTAATTAATTAATCTCACTAATTATTTGAAAATTCATATTTATTTTTTATGCAATATTTGAAAAGTCATATTTAAGTGACCAAATTAATTAGTGTGTTCAAATATCTGCTAAATTGCATCAAATATTTGAAAAGTCATATTTATTTTTGAAAAGTCACATTAATTTTAAGTGTACTCTAATTATTTTATTTATTTACTCTAATTATTTTATAAAAAATATTAGTAAAATGTTTAGGGTGATGATGAGATGATGCTATTTTTCTTTATTTATTTACTCTAATTATTTTAGAAAAAATATTAGTTGTTTCATTCAAAAATATTAATTGTTTAGAGTAACTATTTTTTTAATATTACAAAAATATTAGTTACTTAATTCAAAAGTATTAGTTGTGAAGAAGGGCAAATATACACAATTCTAACAAAAATACACTCATTACATATTCCAACCACATTTTTCGTAAACTTTTCAGTGTAATCCAACCACATTTTTAGGTGTTGTTGATAGACGACCAACAGGGACATGGTATTAAAATAAGAAACGCCAAGATTAGGAATAAAATTATTAACCTAATAGGATTAATAATTCATTAAAAATAAGCAGTTGTGAGGAGGATGAACAACAGGGAATAGGGCCCTAGGAGGCGAGCAGAAGGGTCAGTTGACCAAGTTAGTAGAGGCGAGCAGCAGGGACTAATGACCAAATGAAGGAGGCGAGCAACTGGTCATAGAGACCATTACAAGGTAGCGAACAACAAGAACAAGAGGACCCAAAGTCTCAATAAGAGGCGAGCAGGCGGACAGGCGAGCAACTTGGATTATAAAGGTTTCCAACACCCAACGAAGACATGCAAACGAGTAGCTGGTCACCAAGGAGAGCAGCTGAGTGGTTATAAAGACTTAAGTACAACATTGGGAACTCCAAGAGTCACTAACTTTAGATATAGTCCATGTGTCTTAACACTTGGCACCCATTCATTGGGCAATAGTTTAGATGTTGTACAAAGTATCCTAACACTTGGCAAAAATCCAATGGCCAAGCCATCAAGATGGTGACACCTAGCCTCTTTGTATGCCTATAAATACCCCTTCTTTTGCATGAAGGGGGAGGATTTTCCCATAATGAAAAAGAGACCAAACTCTTGCAAATTTCATTCTTGAGTATAATCTATGATTTAAATTCTTGTTTGATGATCTTATTTAGTAAAAACAGCCACTAATCATCATCGATTAGAAAAGGTCATCAACAATTGGCGCTAGAAGGAGGGTTCGAACCTTCGTCGGTTGGAGATTTGAAGGAGTTTCTACAAAACTCATTGGAAATTGCAATATTCCGGCAATAAGTCGCCGGAAACTGAGATTTGTAAGTAAGTTTAAGTGTTTTTGGGTGGTAATACACAAGACCTACAAACTTGAATGCATGTATGTGAGAATAAGGGTTTGTAAACGGCCAAATTCTCATACACAAGGCTAGTTGGTGATTGGTCAAAACATCCACAAACACAAAATCGTCTTCAAAGAAACATTAAAATTTAGAAAATGGTGCGATCACAAGAACCACAAGAATCGAGCAATCACCCGTCAAACAAGTCACGAACGAGGGTATCGTCAACCGGAGGACATGCAAGAACGGTACGAGCGATGTCCCGGTAAAATGTTCAAGTCACCATTGACACTCTTCCCCCGGAAGTAGAAGCATTGGCTCAAAACCCGGAGGAGTTGACCAAAACAATAGCCGTTCTGCAATCCTTGCAACGGCGACAGGAGGCTGCGGGACCATCAAAGGCCCGAGAGGCGAGCAACCGGGCAACAGGGCAAAGACTATCCAAAGCCCCGGAGGCGAGCAACCGGGCAACGGAGCAAAGAACAAAACAGCGAGAAGACACAAGGATAGAAGAAGTCAACAACGAACAAGTAAGAAGAACTAAGGGCAAAAGGCCAATAAGTGAGCGACTTGGAAGTCGAGGAGAGTCCACTCCGGGGATAGGTAAGGAGTCGAGCAGCGAGGACACAAGGAGTATAAGCCACTATCACACAAGAAGGGCAAGTTATCACGGAACGCATGGGGAGGATCAACTGAGAGGCGAGGAGCGAGAACCAAAACAAACACACCCTGCTGCTCGCCGCTCAGTACACGAAAGGCTGAGAAGATCAGCCTTTGGGCGATTAGGTCCCAATGGAGCCAGTAACATCGCTAGGCACGCCACTCAAGAGAAACGTCCCGTTAGCAAGGGACTGCGTCATGAAGAGGTCATTGAACCCAATCATGACGAACAACCTTCTAGTGGAAAAACGTCTCCAGATGAGTGGCAAGCTTTGAAGAAAGCGGTGGAAGAGATGCAAAAACAGTTGGAGGACAAAAAAGGCGTCGAGTCGACGATATTGCCATCATCACCCCTGTCCCCGGATATCCTTAATGCGCCGGTACAAAAGAAAGTGCAATTCCCGGCCATTAATTTGTATGAAGGAAACTCAGACCCGAAAGTGCACCTGTCTAAATATACCGATTACATGATATCGGTAAAAGCATCCGACGCAACTCAATGTCGGAATTTTCCGTTGACTTTTGGTGACGGTCCTCACAGATGGTTTTCCGCACTTGCTCCCGGCTCCATCAGTTCGTTCATGCAACTCAGCAAAGAATTTCTCTCGCACTTCTCCACGGTCGGATCTTACCTTACGCAGAGACACAGGTTGGCAGATCTGAGGCAAGGAGACGAGGAGTCTGATAGAGCCTTCCTTGAAAGATTCGACAAAGTCTTACTGGAAGGAGAACCAGTAAGTGAAGACACTAAGATAGTGGCAGTTATGGCGGGGCTTAAGAAGGGGACAGATCTGTGGAAGGAAATGCACCTAGCTTTCCCTAAAACTTATTCCGAATTCAGGCACAAGGCTGGAGTATACATTTCGATGCAAGAAACTCTACAGAGAGAGTTGGGAGACAAGGCTGATACCAAGAAGTCGGGAAAGAAGTCAGGAGGGGAATACAAGGCCCCTAAGAACATGAAAGCTTTCAATGAAGGGTCCGAACTGAAGGAGAAGTTGAACCATGTCCTATCCACATCAATTGAGGCTGTGTACAACAATGTGAAGGATAAAGATATGTTGTCTGAACCCCGTAAGATACGACAAGAACGAGGAAAAATGAACCCCAACAAATACTGTGCATACCATCAGACCATAGGTCACTTCACGAGTGAATGCCGAGATCTCTTGAAACAGTTATGGAGATTTTACGAAGAAGGAAAGTTATCAGAATTTGTGAAGCGACAACCGGGAAAGAAACCAAGGGTGGCGATATCCTCCGGCTCGGAAGATGATGAGAGCGACGAACAGCCGAGCAGGAGGGATCAAAAAAGGAAGAAAACGATGACAGCCCCAGCCGAACCCGTCTGAGAAATCTTAATGCTTGAGCCATCCGGACCGGTAGGGGGCTGTTCTGATGGTAGGCCACCGATGTCTAAAAGAAAAAGGAAAGCAGAGTTGAGGGCGGTAGCTCAAGTCAGAGAAGTTGGGGTAAACCAAGCTACTAAAAAGACAGGCGAGTTGGTGTTTTCTGAGAAGGACTTAGACGGGATACTCACCCCACACAATGACTCACTAATCATCTGTGCTAATATCATGGGGGCCCGAGTTCACCGTTTGCTTGTGGACACAGGCTCCTACACAAACATCTTGTTCAAAAGCACACTTGATCAAATAGATGATTGTGAAGGGTATATAAAGGAATGTGATCATAAGATAGTAGGATTCAGAGATGCTGTAATCGTTCCTTTAGGATTAGTTACGTTGTCGGTCGAACTTGTAGCGACCGAGAATCCCGAAAGGAGACTGACTAGAATGGTAGAATTCTTAGTTGTAAATCAGCAGTCTGCCTACAACGGGTTTCTCGGTCGACCTTTCATAAATGAATTCAAAGCGGCCGTTTCGACGTACTACTACTGTCTTAAATTTCCAACTCCAAAAGGTTCAGGTACAGTTAAAGGTGATCAAAGGAAAGCCCGAGAATGCCTCCTGCAACTTCAACCCACTGACAATAGAATATCCATGACGGACGAGCAGCCGAGCAGCAGGGACGAAGGTGAACCCTCCATCCTAGATGAAATCATGGAGTCCGTCGATACTGAAATGATGGAGGTGGACGACCAGCAGGGCATGGACGAGCAGGAGGGCATTGGCGGGCAACAGGGAAGAGAGGTCGTACCCGAATTAAATCAGGTTGAAGATTTGGAGCCAAGACTGGGGGCATAACCAATGATCAAGGATGAGATCAACCCTGAAGGGCCCATTATCGATCCTCGATGGAAAGACCAAAAAAGGAGAGCAACCCCGGTAGAGAAGTTGGAGGCAATAAGAGTTGACCAAAATCGGGAAGACTTGGAATTATTCATTGGATCTGAGTTTCCTGAGCCATACAGATCCAAAATGGAAGAGTTCCTCAAGTCCAATCTCGATGTATTCGCATGGTCACATGCTGATATGGTAGGCATCAGCCCTGAGCATGCCTGTCATAAGCTAAATATTTATCCAACTAAGAAACCGGTGAGGCAAAAAAGAAGAAAGTTTGGACCCGATAAATATGAAGCATTGGATGTAGAAGTGAAGAAGTTACTCGATAATGATCTTATCAAAGAAGCCTTATGTCCTAGATGGGTAGCAAACCCGGTGTTAGTGAAGAAATTAAATGGTACATGGAGGTTATGTATCGACTTCACTAATCTGAATGCCGCTTGCCCTAAGGATAACTTCCCACTACCTCATATTGACCAACTGGTGGACAACATGGCGGGGCACGAGCTCCTTACCTTCATGGACGCATTTGCCGGGTATCATCAAATACCAATGCACCCAGACGACCAGGAGCACATAGTGTTCTACACCAATAAAAACTTGTTATGTTGGAAAAGAATGACGTTCGGATTGATCAACGCAGGAGCCACATACCAAAGACTCGTTAACAAGATGTTCGATGAACACATCGATAAAACAATGGAGGTATATGTGGACGACATAGTCGTAAAAAGCCCAAGAAAAGAAGATCATTTAGAACACCTCGCACAAACATTTGAGATACTTCGAGCATATAACATGAAACTAAACCCAAAGAAAAGTAGCTTCGGGGTACACTCGGGAAAATTTCTTGGGCACCTGGTCAGTCAACGGGGTATTGAGGCGAATCCATCAAAAGTCAAAGCAATCATGGATATGCAACCGCCAAGGTCCGTTAGGGAAGTTCAACGACTAACCGGATGTCTGGCGGCCCTGAACAGGTTCATTTCCAGATCTGGAGACAAATGTCGACCTTTCTTTGACGCCATAAAAAAGGGACAATTCCAGTGGACAAGTAATTGCCAGCAAGTGTTTGAGCAATTGAAAGAATATCTGAGCGATACTAAGATTCTATCGAAACCTGTCTCTGGAGAAAAACTGTACCTGTATCTAGCCGCATCAGAGGTGGCCATCAGCCCGGTCTTAGTTCGAGCAGAGGGGAAATTTCACTTGCCAATTTACTACGTGAGTCAGGCCTTGCATGAGGCAGAGATTAAGTATTCGCCCATGGAAAAGTTAGCCTATGCACTGGTGATGAGTGTGAGAAAGCTAAGGCCATACTTCTTCGATCACCAGGTGGAGGTTTTAACAACTTTTCCATTAAGGCAAATCTTACAAAGGCCTGACACCGCTGGTCGCCTCCTCAAGTGGTCGCTCGAAGTAAGCCAATTTGGAATATCTTATGCACCTCGAACAGCGATCAAGGGACAAGCGTTAGCCGACTTTATTGTCGAATTAACATTCCCTCAAGATCTGACGAGAGGTCATAATCATCCATGGCACATGTACGTAGACGGATCATCAAATAACACAGCAGCAGGAGCCGAGATAGTGTTGATCAGTCCAGACGAACAAGTATTCACCTCAGCTGTAAGGTTTGAGTTCATGGCAACAAACAACGAGGCGGAGTACAAAGCATTGATAGCCGGGTTACGACTAGCTCTGGCCGTGGGAGTTCGGAGAGTTCAAATTTATGGAGATTCCCAGCTGATAGTCAACCAAGTCCGTGGGGAATATGAAGCCAAGGATGAGAACATGGCCTTATATCAAAAGATCGTTGCTCACCTGGCTTCGCTTTTTGAGCAAATTTATATCGAACCAGTGCCAAGAGACAACAATGCGCAAGCAGATGCACTTGCTCGTTTGGCTACTAGCACGGGACCAGCAAAGCTTTCAGAAGTCACCATCACAAGAATTTCTAACCCGTCCACCGGTGACTATAAGATCAATCAGTTTGCAGAAGAATTGACAGAGGATGATTGGAGGACACCGATATATAGATACCTCAAAGATAACACAGTACCTGAAGATTCCCAAGAAGCAGCAAAGGTAGCCAAGCGAGCAGCAAGGTTCACAATCATGGATAACCAACTCTACAAGAGAGAATTTTCACTGCCCCTATTAAAATGCCTAGCAAGGGGGCAAGGCCAGGAAGTTCTGAAAGAAATACACGAAGGAGTATGCGGAAATCACGCAGGGGGGCGGGCACTGGCATACAAAACAGTAAGGCAAGGATACTACTGGCCAACTTTATTACAAGACTCAATCAAAGTTGCAAAGACTTGTCACCGATGCCAGCTATTCGCCCCCAACATACATAAGCCCCCAACGGAACTGATTTCGGTAAATAGCCCATGGTCGTTCGCAAAATGGGGAATAGACATCATAGGACCTTTCCCAACGGGAAAGGGGAATGTCAGATTTGCAGTAGTAGTCGTGGACTATTACACGAAATGGGCCGAAGCTGAAGCACTAGTAACGATAACACAAGAGAAAATGATCAATTTTATTTGGAAAAGTATAGTGTGCCGGTTCGGAGTTCCACAAGCAATATTAACAGACAATGGAAAACAGTTCGAAGGAAAAAAGATAAGAGATTTCTGCAAAAAGTGGGGTATCAAGAAGTATTTTTCGACACCATATCATCCTCAGTCTAACGGTCAAGTCGAGGCAGTTAACAAGATAATCAAGCATATCCTCAAAATCCGTCTGGTGGATAAGAAAGGCAAGTGGTCGGAAGAACTACCCGAGGTGCTTTGGGCATATAGAGTATCACATAGAACAAGCACTGGAGAAACACCATTTGCTATGGTATTCAGTACAGAAGCAGTTATACCTATAGAGCTCAAAATACCAACTGAGAGGATAGCCGAGTTCAATGAACAGGAAAACAACAAGGCACTAGCTGCAGAAATGGATCTGATTGACGAAAAAAGAATCTCAGCAGAAATAAAGAACGAGATATACAAAAGAAGGATTGCAAGGTACTACAACTCGCAAGTAAAAACCAGGGAATTTGAAGTTGGCGATCTGGTACTCCGAAAAATCCTAGCAACACCTCCAGGTGTATTTGGACCGACTTGGGAGGGCCCATTCAAGATAACTCAAAAGTGGCACAACGGCACGTATGACCTTGAAGACATGGAAGGCAACTCGGCCCAATACACCTGGAACGCGGCTTTATTGAAGAAATATTATCAATAATTAGGAAACCGATGTAAAGTTTTTTATAGACTATCTTTTCGTTTATATTTTTGTAAGGTGTAAGATCGATGAGGTGTAAAATCGATGAAATTCTCACACCTTTTTGGGCAAAATTTGTAAGTGGATGAATGATGGTTCAGTGAATTATGTAAATAAGAAAGCAAAAGGTGTTAAAACCCAACTGTTCGCCAAGTAAAAAAAACTGCTCGCCGGAGACAAACAAGTATAAAAAATACAAGTCTAGGATGATGCGAGCAGCAGGGTCCATGGGACTCAGAAGCCCCACCTGATCGCCCCCTCACAGGGAGTTGCTCGCCAAAGATACTAAATGCATAAAGCACAAGTATGGTGGAGGCGAGCAACAGGGCACATATCAACACATAGTTGCTCGTCCCGAAGCTGAATGCACTTAAGCACAAACACAACAAGTGGCGAGCAACGGGGCATAGAAAGAAGCATGATAAGGGGTTAAGTTCTTTAAGAACCAAATAGACCCATACATGAACCACATACATAAATTTGCAAGGAAAAGTATTTTACTTTCAACTTAAGAAAGAAATACTTAAGCAAAAAATGAGAAGGGCAAATAAAAGGCGAACAATAAAATAAAAGTGCAATCTTCATTCATTAGCACAAAAATTACAGAAGATGAGCGTACAATCGTTATCCTACTACATCAACTAAAAGAGCAAAAAGTAGGATAAATTCTAAGTTTCGGAAGCTGGCGGAGCAGGTGGTGCCGGAAGATCTTGAGGAGGAGGAGGATTTTGGATATCTTGCACAGTGACCCCGGAGACCTGCTGCTCGCCTACTGCAGCAGAGGAGCTTGTTTCACCAAGAGGATTCGGGAGAAGGGGGCCCAGAGCTTCAAAGATTGTCATGTCCCTATCCGCCTCCACTCTCTCCTTAGGGGCTATTATGCGAACATCGTCTTTGAAGACACCCAAGTTAACCCCCATCTCTCCTAAATCAGCCACCGGGATCTCAAAGCCAGGAGCTGGAGGGTTTTCAGTGACATAGTCTGTGAAATCCTTAATGGTCGAAGTCATCACGTCCAGACCATTGTCCAAGGTGTACTTCACATTCCTCACACTATCAGCATATGCGATGATATAACCAAGATTGGTATTATCGGTTACGTCTTGCACATAAGTGGTGTAAGAAATGGCACGCTTGTTCTTCTTTTCCAGCTGGTCGACGTGGACCTTCAGAGACTCCACTCTTTCCACCAAACCCACCCGCTCTGTCTCCAGGACCTGCAGACGGTCCGTGGCAACGCCCAAATCTAATCTAAGCTTCTCTGAGGCGTTGGACGCTATCATTTCCCGATCCTCGGCGGCTTTTACCTCCCCTGTCCATGTAAGCTTGGCTCTCTCAAAGTCAGCTTTCAGCTTGGCCAGCTCTTCATCCTTCCTCTTCAGTTCTTCATCTTTCTTCTTCAATTGAACAAGTTGAGCATCACGATCTGCTTCAACTTGCTCAATCCGTCGCCCCAGACCGCGATTTATTCGCTCTAACTCGATGGCTTGATCCAAGACTCGTTGAGCTGAGATTGATTGATGGCTCGCGTTATAGCTCAATAAACGAGCGTTATCGCTAAGGCTTTGGCTCTGAATGATTTCCTCGCCGGTCTTGGTCCACAAGCGGGGAACATACTCCATGGCTCTGCGGACGTGGGAATCCTTAATCTCATGGGGTGCCGGAGGGGACTTCACACAACTAAATTGGTGAAGTACTTTTGAACGACCAGGGTAGTCGTTTTTCCGGTACCTGTTCGAAGGAAAAAGCCGTCAGAAAACAAAGTCAAAGGAATAAACAATCAAACTGAATAGGAAGATACTCACTCCCTCATTTTTACGGGGTCGTAGCCCAAGTACGAGTTGTCAGGGGATGAGCTCCTGCCTTGACCGGCAATCATAGCACTAACAACCTGTTGTTCAGTCACCTCCTCCAAAGTCGAGGAGCGAGCAGTTTTACCCACTTGGGAAGAACCCTGCCCTTTTGTTCGCTTGGCACGATCATCTCCCTTGCGAGGAGCAGTTTCCTTAGCAAGTCTTTTCTTGCCCCTCGTGTCTTGAGGAGGTGGCGAGGAGCGAGCAGGTGGGCGAGGAACGGGAGCAGGAGCCTGAGGAACAGGGGGAGGAGCCTGGGGAGCTTCTTCTTCCTCCTCGTCTGCTTCGGCTCTAAGTCTGATCAAGGAAGTGCAAGGATCAAACTTCTTCTTCCTTGAAGGTTGATTAGCTGCTATTTGCTTAACCCGGCGCACGAGCAGGTGGTAACTCTCGTGAATAGGGGGAACAGCAACCGTTACCCTTTGAGCTAAAACAAAACAAAAACACAAAGAATTAAAATAACAGACATGATAACGACGAGCAGCCGGGATCAGGCGAGCAACAGGGGTGGGGGCGAGCAACGGGTATAAATCAAGCAACAAAGAAAATCAAGGATTGTGTGAAGTTACCTTCAGGGATCTCCGCATGTGCTTCCAAGTGATGAGCACTAGTGGTAAGCTGAGCGTGCTTGCGGCAGTGTGCTTGAGAGAGATGATAAACACTCCGATCTTTAGCGTCCCGCAGAGAGATCAACGCAAGGACGTATAAAAACTCTTCGCCCCCACTTCAAGATACGCGGACCTGCAAAACAAGAAAAAAGATTAAAATTAGTTCACCTAAAAATTTGATGAACTAAGAATTAAGACATACGCTGAATTTCGCCGAAATGTGTAGGAGAGTCTATACGTCCCGGTCCTCCCGAAAAATCGGAGGACGCCCGCCAATCGTCGCCGATATAAAGAAATTGCCTATGCCAACCTTTGACCTTATTAGGCACCCCTTCAATTAACTTAACGCCACTACGGGCTTTGATGTAATACCAACCAAGCCCGTCTTCATTAACGGCTGAAGAGATGGTTAGTGCGTAGTGTATCTCCGCCGTGCTGATCTTATTCCGGTACCCCTCCAACCCTAAAAGGGTAATAAAAGCCAACAAACTACTCCAACCGTTTGGAGTAATTTGGGTGATTGCCAGATTTATGTCCTTCAGGAATCGCCCGATCACTGGATGTAGAGGGAGAGGGAACCCCGAGTTGAGTATGTCGAGATTGATAGCAGTGCAGCCTGGAGGTGGGTCGTCAGCTCTCTCTCCTGGTTGGGGGGGCGTACAAATGGATATTGTTCGGAATACGGTAGCGAGACCGTATCCGAACCAAATCCTCCTCTAGGACCGCGCTGGCTACCTTACTCGCTGTGTATGGCGATGGACGAGTTTCCATAATAGGTCGAGCGGGAGTAGGGAAAGTTTTGTGATACTTATTAGCGTAGTCAATCCAATCTTGCCTTCGGACTACAGCTTTAGGAATAAGAGACTCGGGGGTTGGCCTTGAAACGGGAAAATTTATCTCTCGGAGAAATTCCCATGTAACTCCCACTTGCTCGCCCCCTGATCCAGTTGCTCGCTGCTCGCTCCTTGCCTGATACTCGCTGCTCGCTCCCATATCTTCGGGAAGACTCATTTCTTCTATTTCGGCAGCGACCTCAGCAGAATCTTCACCCAAATCTGAGGTGGTTCCTTCTCGAGCCGAGGAGCGAGCAACGGGGCCTTGGATGTCCTGCTCGCCCAAGCTTTCTACAGCATAGAAAGAGTCAACGGAGCGAGCAACGGAGCTCGCCTCAGAGCCCGTCTCTTCGTCAACAAGCAGGGTCCTAGGGTTTTGCCCAGCTGCTCGCCGGAGTGAGCGGCGAGGAGGAGGGACTAACGGTTCATCCTCCATGGGCCTCTTTCCCAGATTTCGTCCAACAAATTCGACGGATGGAGTATTGCTTGAGGATGGAGATGCCATTTAAAAAATTTTTAGAATCAATAAAAAAGGAAAGCACTTGGGAGGCGGCGTCAATGGTGGCGTATTTCAGATCAAAAAGAAAAAACGGCGGCGACGCGGCGGCGGTACGGCGGCGGCGACGGCGGAAGAGTAAAATGAAGAACGGAAATTGCAAAATTGAAAAGTAAAAACAAGCAATTACGAGAGTAAATAAGAAGAATCAAAGGAATCACCTTTGATTAGAACGATATTCACTAAAGAATCGAAGAAAACAACAAAAGGAAAAGCTCGAAGGTTCGTCAATGGCGGATTTGTGTGCAAGAATTGGAAAAGATTGAAAAAGTGAAGGGGGAAGCTATTTATAGATATGGATTCAGGGGCGAAATTGAGGAAATTGGAAAATTGAGGCCCCTAGGTGCAATTTAGGGGGCATGCGCGTGGGCGGCAGTGATGTCACCAACCGCCCACGTCGCTTCGTATTTCATGCCTCGGGAAGCGAAACGACGCGAGTTCAAGAGTCGCTCCCCGCTGGTCGCTTCCCAAAGTTCTCGCCTAAAAGAAATTCAAAACCCAGTTGCTCGCTCCATACAAAATGGAAAAAGGGCGAGTTCCCTGCTGTTCGCCTCCCACCGTGAAGTATATCTTACCTTATAGTTTGACGAAAAGGATAAAGATTCATCCTTATACGCCAAACTAGGGGGCATTGTTGATAGACGACCAACAGGGACATGGTATTAAAATAAGAAACACCAAGATTAGGAATAAAATTATTAACCTAATAGGATTAACATTAAAAATAAACAGTTGTGAGGAGGACGAACAACAGGGAATAGGGCCCTAGGAGGCGAGCAGAAGGGTCAGTTGACCAAGTTAGTAGAAGCGAGCAGCAGGGACTAATGACCAAATGAAGGAGGCGAGCAACTGGTCATAGAGACCATTACAAGGTAGCGAACAACAAGAACAAGAGGACCCAAAGTCTCAATAAGAGGCGAGCAGGCGGACAGGCGAGCAACTTGGATTATAAAGGTTTCCAACACCCAACGAAGACATGCAAACGAGTAGCTGGTCACCAAGGAGAGCAGCTGAGTGGTTATAAAGACTTAAGTACAACATTGGGAACTCCAAGAGTCACTAACTTTAGATATAGTCCATGTGTCTTAACACTTGGCACCCATTCATTGGGCAATAGTTTAGATGTTTTACAAAGTATCCTAACACTTGGCAAAAATCCAATGGCCAAGTCATCAAGATGGTGACACCTAGCCTCTTTGTATGCCTATAAATACCCCTTCTTTTGCATGAAGGGGGAGGATTTTCCCATAATGAAAAAGAGACCAAACTCTTGCAAATTTCATTCTTGAGTATAATCTATGATTTAAATTCTTGTTTGATGATCTTATTTAGTAAAAACAGCCACTAATCATCATCGATTAGAAAAGGTCATCAACAAGTGTAAACAAGGTCAACTCTTGAGTGAGTGCACCATATATACACCAAGTGCACAAGGGAGTTACTCAATAATATATATATATATATATATATATATATATATATATATATATATAGCAGTGATATTTGAAAAATTGAATTCACTTATAGAAATTTTTGTCCTAAATTTAAATGCAATATTTGATCAATTAATCTCACTAAATAATAAATACATTTTTCTTTTCTATCCGTTCCACAATACTTTGCGTACAACTAAAATAAAAATAATTATCTTTTACAAAAATTTATAAAATACTATTATTTTATTAAATTTTACATTTATGTATTCTTTTTAAATACTTATTTTAAAATGCTAAAAAAAATTATGATTAAGGGAGTATAACTTAAATTATTGCTTAATGATTGTTTACCGCCCGCGGCAGCGCCGTGCTGCCTCCTCGCCGCCGATGCTGCGCCGCCTAGCAGTCCCACATGCTGTCGCGCGCGACGCGGCCCTGTGTCGCCGCGCTGTATGGCGGCTTCCCCCGTGGGTCGCCCGCTGGCGTGGGCTTCCCCGCCGCCTCCGCGCGCCTCCGTGTGCTGCATCGAGGCGGCGCTCTCTCTTCCGCGGCCGATTTTGCGACGAAGGAGAACCAGGAAATCGGCCCCGATCGCGCCTGTAGGACGCGATCGGAGGCTGGGAGTCACGTCCTGGGAACGCGATCGCCCATTCCAGTCGCGTCCCCCAGGCGCGACTGGCACCGATTTTCCAAATTTTCATTTTTCTTTGTTTTTCGGTTTCTCCTCTCGCTGTGTGCACCATGCACGACTTACGTGCACTTTTAGTCACATGTAGCGAATATCCGTTGTGAATTTTGTGAAAAACTTGATCCTGCTTCGGTTTCGTATCACAAAATTTATATTATATATGATCCTGAAAATATTTCGTTAAATTGCGTTAATATACATGAAATAATTATTCTCATGATTATTTCCTCTGTCTATTAAATCGTATATTTTCTGCAAATTATTTTCATGTGATTATCTCTCTTATTTGTTTTTGCATGTTTATGTGATTTTATTATCCTACATGCATTAATCCTGCGCACATAGTTTATTTATAGTCTATTTTTTATGCCTGGGTAAGCGGCGCCCGGTATTTGTCGGACCGTAAATTTATGCCTTGGGTAGACGGCGCCCAGTACGTACATCTATGTGCCTTAGAATAACTAAATAAATTATTGTCTCCCCGTTGTCTATGATTTTGGTCAATCCTCTTACCCATGCCACTTTAATTGTAGTGAATAATGTCTGATATTACCAAAAGAGAATTTACTGAGCTTACTCTTGATGGTAGTAACTACCTGACATGGGCGCTAGATGTCGAAATACATCTAGCCTCGAACAATCTTAGCGGCACGATTGTCGATGATCCAAAATCAACTGACGCCCAGAAGGCGAAAGCTTTGATTTTTCTTAGGCATCATCTCAATCAGGACCTGAAAAATGAGTATCTCACTGAAAGAGATCCTGGAATGTTGTGGAAGTCTCTGAAGGACCGTTTCCAACAACAATATGATATACTCCTCCCTCAAGCCCAATACGATTGGTTGAACCTCCGTTTCCAAGACTTTAAGTCTGTAACGGAGTATAACTCAATCCTACATCGTATTGTGTCTCAGTTAAAGTTATGTCAGAAAACTGTAACTGAGGACGACTTAATCCAGAAGACTTTGTCGACTTTCCACGCAAGCAACTTTGTACTCCAGCAGCAGTATAGGGCTAAGAACTACACTGTACACTCTGAGCTAATTTCTGCACTTCTAGTAGCGGAAAAGCACAACCAGCTCCTTATGCAGAATCATAATGCGAGGCCGGTTGGCTCGACAGAGGTGCCCGAAGCACATGTTGTAGCTCAAAGTGGTACAAGAGGTCGCAAGCGTGGAAGGGGGAGAGGGAGTAAACGAACTCGTAGCCAAGGCCGAGGTCGTAATAAATCTGGAGGTTCAGGTACCTTGAATGACAACCAAGCTCAGGTTCATGGGAAGGTTGCACCTAACCCGAACTCCGCTACCCGAAAATCTGAGAATCAAGATAAGGGTGAACAATCCTGCTACAGATGCGGATGCAAGGGCCATTGGTCTCGCACGTGTCGCACTTCCAAACATTTGGTCGAGGCTTATCAAAAGCAGCAGAAGGACGATAAGGGGAAGGCTCCTAGAGTTGAAACTCACCATGCCAGTCTGCCCGAAGCAGACACTGACCTAGACAATGCAGATCATAAGGGCATTGACCTTAAGGATTTTGGAGATGACGAGTAGATTTACGTATTTAGTTATTCCTAGTACTTTGTTTTCTGAATAAAATAATTTCTCATTATATTTTAGATCCTTTCTTTCGGATATTTTATTTATGAATGAATTTATTGGCTTTGATATGTTTACCTTAATACCTGTCCATGTATTTATTTTAGATATTTATGTTCACCTTTATGGCTTGTAAACAAATCAGCTATTAGGTTTGGACTATTTCCTCTTGCATGATGGACACCCATAGTGATTTATGTCTGGTAGATAGCGCCACCACACATACGATCCTAAAAGATAGGAAGTATTTTCATAACTTGATAGAACGTAAGGGGAGTATAACGACAATTGCTAATGATAGTTCGTTGATAGTGGGCTCTGGAAGAGCTTCCATTGTCCTCCCAATGGGTACCGAATTAATAATTGATAATGCTTTATTATTTCCGCAATCTAAGCGTACCCTACTCATTTTTAGAGATATTAGGATAAACGAATATCATATTAAAACTAAAACTGAGAACGATAGCGAATACCTTTTGATGACTTGTACTCGAGGTAGCCGTAAGCAAGTTATAGAAAAACTTCCATCCTTCTCCTCCGGTTTGTACTATTCCTACATCCGGCCATCTAGTTCCCATCTAGCGATGAGTATGAAATTCCATGACCCAAATTCTTTTAAATTGTGGCATCAGCGGTTAGGTCATCCGGGACAAACAATGATACGTAGGATTCTATCTAATTCAACTGGTCATAATATTTCGAATAATAGAATCCCTCCCGTTGATGAATATTTCTGTGATGCATGTTCTAAGGGTAAGTTGATAGTGCGTCCGTAGCACACCAAGGTTGGACTAGAGTCTCCGGTTTTCCTTGAGCGAATTCAAGGAGACATTTGCGGACCGATTCACCCAGCATCAGGACCATTTCGTTATTTCATGGTCCTTATTGATGCCTCCACTAGGTGGACATTTGCATGTTTGTTGTCCTCCCGCAATCAAGCTTTTGCGAAGCTCATTGCGAAGACTATCGAGCTTAGAGCTCAATTCCCAGATTATCCAATTAAATCGATTTGCATGGATAATGCAGCTGAGTTTAGCTCGAAGGCCTTTACAGATTACTGTATGGCCCTGGGAGTTAAAGTGGAGCATTCGGTCCCCTACGTCCATACCCAAAATGGTCTTGCTGAGGCGCTAATAAAACATATCAAATTTATCGCGAGACCATTGCTTATGAACTCTAAACTACCCACCTCATGCTGGGGGCATTCAGTCCTACATGCATCGCACTTAATTCAAATCCGTCCAACTGCATATAATGATCATTCCCCCCTACAGTTAGTGCGTGGGAAAGAACCTAGCATTTCCCATCTGCGTATTTTCGGATGTGCGGTATACGTACCAATTACTATACCCAAGCGAACCTCTATGGGCCAACAAAGGAAACTCAGTATTTACATCGGATACGACTCTTCATCCATCGTGAAATACCTCGAGCCTTTGTCCGGGGATCAATTAACGGCCCGGTTCGCTGATTGCACGTTCGATGAAGATTACTTCCCGGCATTAGGGGGAGATCCGAATTCAAAATTGAATGAATGTCGGGAACTTATGTGGAACGTAAGTAATCTTCAGTATCTAGATCCGCACACTAATCAATCTGAACTAGAAGTTCAGAAGATCATTAACCTGCAGAACTTAGCAAATAACCTGCCAGACGCGTTCACTGACCATAGAGGTGTGACTAGATCGCATATACCTGCAGTAAATGCTCCCCAAAGGGTTGAGGTCCCAAGTAAAATGAGTACTCATGCCCCCACACGCCAAAAGCGTAAGGGACCCTCAAGAGACAGTAACACACCTAAACGAAAGGCAAGCAAAACTGGTCAGTCGAATGGAAAATCTCTAGAAGAGATATGTCTAAATAAATCCAAGTCTCTAGGAGACGAGAGTCCTAGTGATGAAGCACGTGCACAAAATATTCCATGCACTAGGACCGTGGAATGACCAGACCCAGATACAATGGGAAATAAGGAAGGTCTGGTTGACGTAAACGTCGAAGTCTCTGTGAACTTCACAGATACGGGAGAAACATAAAATAGAAATATTACTGTCGTCGACGACACATTTGCAGCATCAATAGCCCTTTCCATTATAAATGATCTAGATCCTGAACCCAAAACAATCGCAGAGTGCCGGAAGCACCACGATTGGGTTAAATGGAAAGAGGCAATTGATGCGGAGCTCGCCTCACTTAACAAAAGATAAGTATTTGGCTCTATCATTTGTACACCCGCGCGCGCTATCCCCGTAGGATATAAATGTGTATTTGTACGAAAATAAAATGAGAACAATACTGTGGAGAGGTATAAAGCGGGGCTGGTAGCACAAGGGTTTTCGCAGAGACCCGAGATTGATTTTGATCAAACATATTCTCCCGTCATGGACTCAATAAAGTTCTGCTACTTGATATCTTTGGCAGTTAAGTTGAATCTCCAAATGAGATTAATGGACGTAGTAACCGCGTACTTATACGGATCACTAGATGCCGACATTTATATGAAAATCCCAGATGGATTTGACATTCCTCAGATGAGGGATGGTGAAAACCGCAGTATGTATAGCATACAACTGCAAAAGTCGTTGTATGGCCTGAAGCAATCGGGCCTCATGTGGTACAACCGACTTAGTGAATTCCTTCAGAAGAAGGGATACACATTCGATAAAGTTTTCCCATGCATATTCACGAAGAAATCACAAGATGGTTTTTGCATCATATCCATCTATGTTGATGACCTAAACATAATCGGAACATGCAAAGAGATTGAAGAAGTCAGTTCAATCTTGAAAGCTGAATTCGAAATGAAGTCCTTGGGTAAAACCAAGTACTGCCTCAGCTTGCAGATCGAGCACCTCCCAGAAGGAATCTTTATTCATTAGTAGACCTACGTAAAAAAAGGTATTGGAGAGATTTCACATGGATAAATCTCATCCACTTATCACCCCTATGGTTGTTCGATCCCTCAAAGTGGATAAGCACCCATTTAGGCCAAGAGAAGATTCAGAAGAAATTCTGGGACCATAAGTTCCTTATCTTAGCGATGTTGGAGCTTTGCTCTATCTCGCAAATTGCACCCGGCCGGACATTGCATTTGCTGTCAACTTGCTTGCGAGATATAGCGCTTCTCCTACGAGGAGACATTGGAATGGTGTTAAGCACGTTCTACGGTACCTCCAAGGATCTCAAGATCTTGGACTGTTTTACCGTAAGAACCAAGACAAAACCTTAGTAGGTTATGCGGATGCTGGCTATTTATCTGATCCCCACAACGCCATATCCCAGACTGGTTATGTTTTTCTCTGTGGTGGAACCGCAATCTCATGGAGATCGGTTAAACAATCCATGGTTACCACGTCTTCAAACCACTCAGAGATCATAACTTTATTTGAAGTCGCACGAGAATGTGTTTGGTTAAGGTCATTGGTAAAACACGTTGGTGACTCGTGTGGTATCGCCAAAGGTGATACACCTCCCACCGTTATATTTGAAGACAACGCTGCTTGCATCGCACAAATGAGTAATGGGTACGTCAAGGGAAACCTGACGAAATATATTTCACCTAAGTTTTTCTACCCATACGAACTCCAGAAGAGTGACGTGATTACCATTCAAAAAGTGCAATCTAGTAATAATCTAGCAGATCTGTTTACTAAATCCTTACCTACGTCTACTTTTGAAAAGTATGTTCGTGGTATTGGGATGCAAAGACTTAAAGTGTTGTTGTCTTCAGGGGGAGCGGTAACCCCGAAATAAATCTAGAAGATTTAGATCTAGAAGATCGATGACATTCCTCCCTACATATTATTTTGGTTGATCCCTAGCACGTGGAGTTTTCATGACAAGACATTTATGTTATGTCGTAATGTCCAAGGGGGAGTGTTGTAAATCTAGAAGATTTATTATTCCAAATCTAGAAGATTTGATGTGGACATTACTTATGGACCAAGAAACTCAACGGGCTTTATATCTTAGACTAGGGTTGTATTCTTATAAATAGATCATTGTATTCATTATTGTAAACACACTCATACACAAGAATAATAGTGGAACTCCTGGCTTGGATCGCCCCCAGACGTAGTCGTTCCCGACGAACTGGGTCTGGGTCAACAAATGTTGTCTCTTTATTTACGCATTTATTTACAACAATTATTATGTGTACTATCCAGTTAGTCTTGTACTATAGTATTATCGTTTGTATTATTATTTTACCTATTAAACTCTATCAAAGAGCAACGAAAATTTAAAAAATTCAAGGTGCTACACAACTCTCCTAATGTTTGAAATTCAAAAAAAAAAAAAAAACCAAATGAAAGAAATAAAAAAGGTGTGATTAGTTTGAAAAGTTAGACTAGTAAAAAGTAAAAAGGTATAGTGATTGTGACTTGTAGCATTTTGTAATATAATAAAATTGATTTTCTATATTGCTCTTAAGGAGGTAATTTTGTACCCTAGTGTAATTTCCCCAAATTAAAAATAATTTATCGAAAAATAATTATTATCTTTATATTGAAGCGATCTTTTTGTGCAAATTACAACTTATATTTCCCTTGATTGTTGCAGTTATTATGGGGTTGAATTTATGAAAATATATTAGTTTAATTCTATGCAAACTATCGTGTGAGCTGTGATGCGTATTGAGCATGATATATGGGCTGGCACAAATGTACTCCAAACTGAAAAAAGAAAAAAAAAAAAATCATTGCCCCTATTGTTATATCTATTTTTAAAAAATATGCAAATACGAAAATGTTAAAATTATGGGATTAAAAATATATATAATTCTAAAATATATTTATGAACTTTATTTTATTATTATTTATTCTATATATAAAAAATATAAACACAATGTATAAATACAATCATACTTGCGAAAACCAAGTCCCTTAAATCAAATCATCTGAGTTCTTTAAATCAAGGTTTTTTTTATACGAACAAAAACTATCTAAGTTCCTTATATCAATAGTTCAGTATCAAGATATTTTCGTGCTTCATTCACTCCAAGACAAAAACGTCTGTGAACAAAGCACGAGTTGGTACTTGTGAACACATTAAAATTGTGATATATCAAATAATATCTCACCAAAATGGAGGAAACAAATCTAGAAATTGTAAACACACAAATTTGTCAGTTTAATTAGAAAGAAATTTAATTGTAAATATTTTTTTCTTCGTATTTTTATATTAGTTTCACAAAATTTATTGTTATAGTGTACAAATAATCGCGAGACAAAGGGAATATATATTAATAAGGATGAGTTACATATATGCCCACTTCTTAAGCTATTATTGCACAAAGCCACACCATTTTTCCTTCATTACCAATCACCACACTTTGGTGGGCCACCACCACAAAACTTTCAGCAAACCCACCCCTCATCCCTCCCCCATCCCACCTGACTGATTTGATTGTGTTGCAGTTTTTTTTTTATAATTTCTTTTTTCAGTTTATTTTTCTGAATTTCATTTCCCCTCGTTTTTGTTATGGGCTGGACTTTTAATTTTCGGGTCTTCAATCAAACCTTATTTTTCGGGCCCTAATTTTGGGCTCCTAATATTTTGGTCGATTTTCAAATTTGCATAATAACAAAAATAGTTTTGCATAACAACATTTACATTAAATTTGCATTATGCAACAAATTACATAATTCTAGAATTACATAATTACATTATGCAACAATTTATTTGCATTATGCAAACATAAAAATTTGCAGAATGCAAATAATATTTTGCATAAACGGGTATTTTTCCCTCCAACTTAATTCCTACTTGGACACCTGCAATACAATATGCTTAGAGCATTAAAATCCCACAATCAAAATTCATCATTCCACAATAAAAATCACACCATATGCAATAAAAAAATGGCAGATGCATTAATCATTCCACAAATCAAAAATCATTCCACAATAAAAAATTATCAAACAACAAATCTTGAAATTAAAATACTAGAAATAAATACTAAGCCTTCTATCACAGCAAATCATTCCACATTAAATACTAAGCCTTCTATCACTGATGCAATTAAAATACTAAAAATAAATCATTCCACAGTAAAACACTAAGCCTTCTATTACAATCTTGAAACGCTAAGCCTACACACAACATATTCAAAATAAATACAGATCAATTAGAATCAACCCAAGAGAGATTGCAGAACGCTTCATTCAATAAATTTTCGTAAGTATTCCTGAAAAACTGAACCCAAGGATAGGCGTAATCAAACTTCAACGATTAATTTTGCAAATATATATAGTTTTAAACAACTTAAACCCAGTCTAATATATGTAATAATTTTTGAAATATTATTCACATATTGACATTGCAGATCTTTCACCAATATTTTCATTCACATATTGACATTTACTCATTCAACTTTGCATACCTAATTGTTATTTCTACAAACCTCACGCAAACATCCAGCCTTTACAATCACGGAGAGACTCTGTTAGATAAGCAATCAAGTTTTCGTCCGATCAATTCATAATTCTTTGTATTTCATCGGAGATTGGTATCAAAATATGTTCAAGAAACATATATCTCAATTAGAATCGAACTCCATAAAAAGGCGAAAACATTCAACAACAATCAGAGCACATATTCAACATTTTGGTATGTTAGCTAGATATCGACTTACTCTATAGCCGATGTCCACGATCGGGAGCTCGACTCAGTTATATTCAACAACAGATCCGTATGGATCTGTTGTTCGCCGTCGCCGCTAGCGCGCAAACAAGTCTGAACAGACATGTGGGCATAGACGGCGTAGTCTCACCATCAAAGCCCTAAATCGGTGGTGGTCATGGTAGTTATTTTATTCGCGGCGCCACGGTGGTGGTGGAGATGGCAGCGTCGACCGACGGAAGAGCGTCGTTGTGGTGGTGGAGATGGTGGTGTCGGCTGAGGGGTGAGAGAGAGATGAGAGACGTGGGGCCAGGTGGGAAGGAGGAGACGAAGTGGAAGGCCGCGAGACCGGCCGGATCGCCGTGGTAGTGGTGGTCTTCACCACTGTATTTTGTGGCGGTGTTGTGACTTGAACGCAATGTACTAACTATACTAGTAGTTACCCCACAAGAGTATGAGATCACGATAGTATTGGCAAGTATAGGGACCAAGTATATCGTACCCAAGGGAAGGTATGTATGCGAATAGAGCCCTGAAAATCTACGCGTCGTAGTTAATATGAGTGTGTGTTCGGTTTCAAGAATTATTTTAATCTACTCTATATTCTATGACTAATAAAGCAAATAATGAAATCAAGCAAATAACTAAGGGTTTAATCAAATATGGAATGATGATGCTTAGGATAGGAATTCCTACGTATACTAACGGAACTAGTACGATAATTAAAATAACCGTGATGTGCAAATATTAATCCTAAGTGTACTAAAACTAGGCAATCAACTTCCCTAATCTAGCACCAGATTGAAAGACTAAAAGCTCAAGAATTAACCCTAATACTTCGTCATATCAACCTACTTCACAACCTACTAACAAGTTATATGGATTATGCTTAATTAATGAGACCCTTATTTACCCAAGGTGATACGGTCGTCCTCCCTAGATAAACCGGTAGATTATAAACCCCTTCTATGACCATATCGTTAAGTCTACTTGTTATCAAAGAGTGATAAGATCATCCTCTCTCTAATAATTTTCGTACTCAATTCCAAGATAATTCTAGGGTTTATTTTAAAAATTCAATTAATTAAGAGAACTAGCACTAAACATCACGAGTTATCCTAATTATGTACCAACATCCTACTTCTACGAGTTCATCCTACCCCAAGCATACAAGGGTTCTAGCCTAACATGGTCATTGAAATAACGAAAACAATCACAAAAATGATGAACACTTGCATAATTGAATAATCAAAAGAATTGGAAAGCATAAACAAAAGAATATCTGATAATCTCAATAAATCTGGTAAAGTAGGGTTTAGAAGTCTCAAAGGTTCAAGAACGAAAGAATTAAATGAAAAGAATTAAAAGATGTATCTAAACTAAGAATTCGTAATGTCAAAACCTCGTTTACAAGTGTGAAACTATCCAAAATCTCTCTTATCAAGCTCTAAGTATGCAAAAATATGAATCGGGATCAAAGGGTATCTCAAAACGAGCTTGAGACCGGGTATTTATAAGCAACGGGCTTAAATCGGGTGAAAAATGCCAAAATCGCATAAAATCTGGGCTTGGTCGAACATAGGCGCTCGACCTAATGGTGGTCGAGCAATGGTGCTCGACCTATGCGATAGTCAAATTGGTCCTTCTTCCAGATCTCTCAGTGCGCTCGACCTATGTTGGTCGAATGATTCCGACGGTCGAATGAGGGCGCTCAAGCCCTCTTTGTAGAGCGCCCAAAACGTTCTGTAAGTTTTGGTGCTCGAGCAACACACTTGGTCGAGCGGTGGTGCTCGACCTCTCTTGGTCGAGTGGCTCTCTTCTTTCAACTGAGTGATACTTTTCCTTGCACGAACTAATATCATTCGTATTTCTTCAATATCTTCTCATCCGGGCATCCGTTTGAGTCGATTCAAAGTCCTACGAACTCCATTTTTTGCCCTCTATCCATCTATGAGCATCAAAGAGGCAAATTCATTAGTTTATGAAAATTATACTCAGTTGACTCTAAATACTCATGTAATTCTCTCAAAACAAGGGCAAAATGAGCTATAAATTCTAACAATTTCACGCCTAATCAACCCACCCAAACTTACCATATTGCTTGTCCTCAAGCAATGAAGTAATAAGTCAAGTGAAATTATTAGGAATGAATTAAAGAACAAAATCATGCAAGTACTCGAGCGTCAAGCTGCAAAGATCGATCATTCAAACACAAACTCACCCCCTTCATCATACTCATGCAATAACAATAAGAAACACCAAGATCAAACATGGATGCGCACTCAACGATGTGTTTCACTCCCTCACAAGTGTATATCAATATTAAGGGACTCACTCAAATAATCCATCACACATATCAGCAGTCATAGGCTTGTAAGCACTCTCAACTTCGACCATACTCTAGAATCCATGTCGAATCAAAAAGGACTTTTATCAAGGTTGTAATGTAGGCTCTTTGGATAGGTGGGGTAACTATATGGGTTAAGTGACTTAAGTGAATGGAGAATAGAAAATCAAACTTCAATATTTCGAGACGAGGAACAGAATACTTCAAACATCTTCATGCAATACACTTTCAATTCCAATACTCTCAACACTTCAATTTTTTTCTAACTCGTTTCACATTTTTTTTTCAATCACTTCACTCTTTTTCTCTTTCACACATACATATAAGCTCATTTTTCTTTTGCTCATTCTCAAATTCTTGGTCTTTCCCACAACTCAAAATCTCATTACACCTTCTTCTCATATACACTCAAACATTAATAATTCTCTTTTCTCAACTCAACTCGATCCCTTTCTCATTCACAACTTTTCCAATTCTCCACTCAAATTAGGACAAAAAGAGGTTATGAATTTGGTTAAGTTTAAATGTGCTAGCAAATAAATAGGCTAAGGCTCAAACGGGCTAACAAGGGATAAATGTCATTGGTAAGGAAAATTTAGCTAAGTGACTCAATAAATCAAAGATGGCCTAAAATCACTTTTGGCATTTCAAACTAGACACAATCAAGAAGCGAGAGCACACACAAGTTCTAGCATCCTCTACGGTGACGATCCGCTCACAAACAAAGAGATCAATATAATGCATTTTAATCTCTCAAAGGCTTAAATCTCACAGCTTTCACATCCATGCTAGTCCTAGTGAATTCTCACTCTCATCACACAAGTATTCAAAAGGAAAATTCGTAAGTATACGAGTTCCCTCTCAAATCAACTCTAACTCCTACACTCACACAATATAGTCCCTAACTCAACTCCACAACTTACTAACTCATACTCACACTCAAAGATAACAATCAACAAGCATAAGAGAATTGATAGGCATGAAATATGTAGTAGCACATCAAAGCAATATCAGCTCAAGGAGCATCTCAAGGCACAATATAACCAAACTCAACTCAAAGAGTGGATGTGCGCCTGTGCAATGTCAAATAAACCTCTCAAGTGCGCCGGTGCATATGTATACCATAAAACATATAAATACTCCACCCCCAAACTTCGACCTTGTGAAGCGGTCTAAGTTTGGGGTTATGGGTTACCTAATACGCATAATCCCCTTTGCACTTGGCAATGTAGCACACTCCCTTTTGAATAACTCCATGATACCTTTACTTCCTCGAGACAAGCCTACAAGCAACTCACTCAAGAATGAGGTTAAAACTTATGACTCAAAACAAAACACCTACAACTAAAAACACTCAAAAGCAAATAAAAATGGGTTGCCTCCCATTCAGCGCTATTTTTAAGGTCCTAATGCCGGACCGAGCTCAAAGAAGCTTATGAGACATGATACTCAAAGTTACCTCCCTTATTCTCATAAGAGAAGATGTCTAAGTTTTTCGCTCGATTCTCATCCTCCTTCTTCTCCTCGGGAGGAGGTGTCACTTTTTTCTTTTTCGCTCTCCACGGAGGTACCCACTTCTTGATTTTTTTCTTCTTAACATCAACTCCTCATTTTCTCTCCAACTTGGCTAACTCCATACCTTTCAATTCTCCATCCTTCAACTCCTCTTTTTCTCTCCAACTTGGCTAACTCCATACCTTTCAATTCCTCATCATTCAACTCCTTTTTTCCTTTATCCCTATCAAAACAATCAAGATCATAACGCTCATAGGTTAAATCATCAAGTGAAGGACTATCAAAATCATGAATATAAGAAGGGTTAGGGATAGGAGGTATGTCTTCAACACAAGTGTCAATTGAATCAATTGAATGACATCTCTCATCCTCCTTCGGGTACTTCATGGCCTCATATAGGGAAATCTTTACTTCTTTATCATCAACTTTCAATGTGATCTTCCCATTCACCATATCTAATACTATTCCCGTCGTAGCTAAGAAAGGTCTTCCCAAAATTAGAGGCACGTGCTCAACTTCCTCCATGTCGAGTACTACAAAGTCAGCTGAAAAAATATGATCTCCAACTTTAACAAGGACGTCTTCAACCACACCTTGAGGTCAAGTAATAGACCGGTCGACGAGTTGAAGCGTTATCATTGTCAGGTGAAGCTCTCCACCTTCCAACTTCTTAAATAGCGACAGTGGCATCAGATTAATGCTCGCTCCAAGATCTCATAACGCTCCCTTCTTGACTCCATTCCCGATATCATATAAGATCGTGAAACTCCCGGGATCTTTCAACTTCGGGAGAAGCGCTTTGTGCACTAATGCACTCACCTCATGGTTCAACTGCACCAACTTGGGCTCATCAACTCTCCTCCTCTTAGCTATCAAGTCCTTCAGGAACTTGTCATAATTAGGCATCCGTTCCAAAGCATCATAAAAAGGAATGTTAATATGCAACTTTTTAAAAACATCAAGAAACTTGGCAATTTTTTCATCTAATTTCTTCTTCATGAACCGCTGCGGATATGAGACTGGAATCACAGATTTTGGTACCCCCCATTCGTCACGCTCGGTCTCTTTCACGTTCTTTCTTGCTTCTCTTGCCTTTTTCCACTTTGGAATTTTCCCAATCTCTTCAATGCCTTCCTCTTTATGTTCCTTGCTTTTCTTAGTGCTTTCTACCTCAATCTCCTTCTCACCCTTCTCATCCCCGTCTTTTTTCTCCTCAACTTCTTTCTCAATCTCCTTATGTATCTCCTCAAGATCAGCAGGCATTTGAGGACCGTCATACTTGGTTCCACATCTTAGTTGGATCGCATTGCATTGCTCTTTCGGGTTCCCCTCCGGCATAGAAGGATACTTCTCGGGCTCTCTACCCAATAATTTCACGATCTGGCTAATCTGGTACTCCATGAAAGTGAACCGCCTATTGGTCTCTTGTTGAATTCTATTCAGCTCCATATCCCTCTTCTGGAGATCTTGATCACGCTGATCATACCTCTTACTCATCTCTTTCACATCATACTCCAAAGAGGATAGCCTCTTGCTACCTTCCTCCACCTTATGCAGAATGACACGTAACATCTCATCAGTGGTAGCACCTCCTTCTCCTCTGGGGAGTTTTGAGCCAGAGTCGACATTTGGAGGTACAATTATCCCCGCTCTCGGATTGCTGTAGGACAAGTTCTCGTTCTTCCTCCATTGATTCTGAGGAGGCTGTGGACCCGTTGGTACAAACGGTTGACCATAAGTTGGTCGCCCCTGATAATTTCCACCTTGATAGCCATTCCCATATAGTTGGCCTCCTCATGCTGGCTTGCTGGGTGGTCCACTTTCTCACTCACTGTAGTATTCCCTCTACTCAGATTCTGCCCAACCTCTAGATTGCTGATCTTCTCCATCATTGCCATCAACAACTTTTTAGTACCCTCACTCCCATCCATCTAATAAACTCGCTGAAACTCTTGTGCCTCATTTCATTGCCCCGCATTCTTAACAATGTTATCAATAATCTCCCTACACCGAGCTGCACCACAATTCAGGAATGCTCCACTAGCACATGCATCAAGGTGGTCTTGCCCTGCCTTGTTGACTCCACAGTATAAATAAGTCATTATATCACCTTCGTTGTACCCATGCTGAGGGCACTCAATGAGTATATTAGAGTATCTCTCACAAGCCTGACGTAAATCCTCTCCTGGCTTCTGCTTGAAAGACGAGATCTCTAGTCTTGCTTTGATCGTTCTAGACGGAGGGTAGAATCGCTCGAAGAACAGACTCTCGAGCTCGGCCCATGTGGTTACGCTTCCCCTTAGGAGCGTGTTATCATACCACTCCTTCGCGATTCCAGTTAAAGAGAGCTGGAACAACCTGAGCCTCTTGGCATCTTCAGACATGCCATTATAGTTGAACGTTGAGGCAATCATCAGAAAATTCCTCAAGTAAGTGTAAGGATTATCCTTCCCTACTTCTCCCCTAAATTGATTCTCGACTAGCATCTTCAGGATTCCTGGGGAGTTAGAAAAGTTGTTTGCCTCTACTGGAGGCAATGCGACTCCATCATAATACCGTTGCGGCTGTGCCGTAAACCTTCCTCGGATTGCCATACCCGGATCAGCATTCTGAGGAACGTACTGAGGGTAGACTGGTGGTAGAGGTACTTGCGGATTTGGAGGTTGGTTATAAGCAGGAGGTGGAGGATAGCATGATGGATAAGGATAGGGTGGGTATTGGTAAGGATAAGGTGGATTGTTTTGTGGGTAGACAGGGTTGTTTAGAGGATGTTGGACTAGGTTTTGAGCTGGATCATTTTGATTCTGTGGAACCGGGTTTTGGCTCTGGCTTTCCCCTGAAGGGACTTGATTATGACTGTCATTTCCTCCAGTTCCCTCAACCCGTTCCACTTCCTGATTGTACTTAGCTGCAACTGCATCCAACTCATTACTTATGTTCATGTTGTCGTTCTCACCACCGGCAGTGTTCATCCTTCTATTGAAGGCTCTGTTTCTTCTTGCGATTGTCTTAGGGTCTAACTTTGTTCAGTCTTCGCTCGATTCTCCTTGTGAACGAGTTTTCATATACCTAAAACCACAAAAGAAATATCAAAATGCAACTGTCTGATGTCTACTAATAAAATAGAAAAAAATAAAAGCACTCACTACTAACTACTAAACTATCTTCAAGTCCTACTCAATGGACATACATCGCCTTCCCCGGCAACGGTGCCATTGACTTGAACACAATGTACTAGCTATATTAGTAGTTACCCCACAAGAGTATGGGATCACGGTAGTATTGGCAAGTATAGGGACCAAGTATATCGTACGCAAGGGAAGGTATGTATACGAATAGAGCCCTGAAGATCTACGCGTCGTAGTTAATATGAGTGTGTGTTCGGTTTCAAGAATTATTTTAATCTACTCTATATTCTATGCTTAATAAAGCAAATAATAAAATCAAGCAAATAACTAAGGGTTTAATCAAATATGGGATGATGATGCTCAAGATAGGAATCCCTACGTATACTAATGGAGCTAGTACGATAACTAAAATAACCGTGATGTGCAAGTATTAATCCTAAGTGTACTAAAACTAGGCAATCAACTTCCCTAATCTAGCACCAGATTGAAAGACTAAAAGCTCAAGAATTAACCCTAATACTTTGTTAGATCAACCTACTTCACAACCCACTAACACGTTATATGGATTATGCTTAATTAATGAGACTCTTATTTACCCAAGGTGATACAGTCGTCCTCCCTAGTAAACCGGTAGATTATAAACCCCTTCTAAGACCCTATCGTTAAGTCTACTTGTTATCAAAGAGTGATAAGATCGTCATCTCTCTAATAATTTTTGTACTCAATTCTAAGATAATTCTAGGGTTTATTTTAAAAATTCAATTAATTAAGAGAACTAGCACTAAACATCACGAGTTATCCTAATTATGTACCAACATCCTACTTCTACGAGTTCATCCTACCCCAAGCATACAAGGTTTTTAGCCTAACATGGTCATTGAAATAACGAAAATAATCACAAAAACGATGAACACATGCATAATTGAATAATCAAAAGAATTGGAAAGCATAAACAAAAGAATATCTGAAAATATCAATAAATCTGGTAAAGTAGGGTTTAGAAGTCTCAAAGGTTCAAGAACGAAAGAATTAAACGAAAATAATTAAAAGATGTATCTAAACTAAGAATTCGTAAGATCAAAACCTCGTTTACAAGTGTGAAACTCTCCAAAATCTCTCTTACCAAGCTCTAAGTATGTAAAAATATGAATCGGGATCAAAGGGTATCTCAAAACGAGCTTGGGACCGGGTATTTATAAGCAACGGGCCGAAATTGGGTGAAAAAGGCCAATATCGCACAAAATCTGGGCTTGGTCGAGCACCTATGCTCGACCTAATGGTGGTCGAGCAGTGGTGCTCGACCTATGCGATAGTCGAACGGGTCCTTCATCCAGATCTCTTAGTGCGCTCGACCTAGCACGGTCGAGCGGTGGCGCTCGACCTATGTTGGTCGAATGATTTCGACGGTCAAATGAGGGCGCTAGAGCCCTCTTGGTCGAGCGCCCAAAACGTTCTGTAAGTTTTGGTGCTCAAGCAACACACTTGGTCGAGCGGTGGTGCCTTGGTTGAGTGGCTCTCTTCTTTCAACTGAGTGATACTTTTCTTTGCACGAACTAATACCATTCGTATTTCTTCAATATCTTCTCATCCGGGCATCCGTTTGAGTCGATTCAAAGTCCTACGAACTCCATTTTTCGCCCTCTATCCATCTATGAGCATCAAAGTGGCAAATTCATCAATTTATGAAAATTACACTCAATTGACTCTAAATACTCATCGAATTCTCTCAAAACAAGAGCAAAATGAGCTATAAATTCTAACAATTTCACGCCTAATCATGTTGGTGGGGAGGGTTGGTGGTGGTGGTGGTGGTGGTGGGTGGTGGAGAGAGGAAGTAGAGAGGGAGAGAGAGAGAGATAGAGAGAGAGATGAGGGATTATATGTGGGGAGTGGGTGGGATGCCTGCATAAAAAGGAGGGGGCGGTGTTAATGGGTGTGTCAGATGAGCGAGAGAGGGAGAGAGGCTAAGGCATGAAGGAAACGGATGTAATAATACCCCAGTGGAACCCACTAAAAGATAAAAAGTGTGGTTATGTGTAATAAAGTGTGGCTATTTGTAACAAAGAGAAATTGATGGGGCTTTGCTCAATTATGAGAAAAAATGTGTGCCTCCATGTAATTATTTCTATTAATAATAAAAAAATCATCTTCAAGGATTCACACTACATTCAAATTCATATCTAACCATCCTACCTTTGAAAGCAGCCAGGAAAGCAAGCAGATCTAACTTCAATGGGTATTGGTAGATTTCCACCGGTAACACTACATTTTGCTCTACATTTACTAATTCTTATTTTTATTGAATTGATACAAATTAAACTTAATAATTGCATAATCTTTTTATTTTTGCTTTATATTAAATACTATATACATTTAATTTTTTTTAATTATATAAATATAAAAAGACAACAATTTTAAATTACATTTCATGATTCATAACAAGTATAGAACAACTTTAAATTAAATTTAAAAACATATAATACATAATTAAAAAACATACATAATATAAAGCAAATTATAATGTATTATCTAGGATTTAATTAATATTATAAAAGCTTATGCGTTGATTGGATTATTGAGATAATATCCGTGGAGATAAAAATATATGGGATGAATATAATATTGAAATATATTGAATATTTTGATTTTAAATGTTATATATATAATCTTGATATTATACATTTTAATATTTTGATGAGGATAGAGTGAAAATGGTTTATACATGAATCATTAAATGATATTAGTTGTTTTCACTAAAGTGTATTAGTTATTTTCATTGAAGAGTATTAGTTGTTTTCACTAAAGAGTTTTAGTTCATTTTTAAAAACAACTAATATTTTTTAATGAAAACAATTAATACCCTTCAGTGAAAAAATCTAATATTTTTTAGTGAAAAAATATAATATTCTTCAATGGTTCATGTATGAACCAATTTCACTCTATTCATACTCTTGAATGAGTATTAAAAATATACCTAAAGGGAAAAGAATATATATATATATATATATATATTTTTTTTTTTTTTTTAAGCACAAAACACATTCAGCAATGTGGCGCTGGTGTGTACACATATAAGACCATCTCCAACGCTGCTCACTCCAACCCTGTGCTACATTTGTGCGCCACACCACTGATGTGAACAGTGCAGCGCTCAATTGAGTGTTGTTTACAACGCTGCATCATTTTTTTCCTTTTTCTTAATTTTCTTTTTAATTTTTAAATTTACAATTTTATCAAATAAAATAAAATCTAAATACTATATTATCATATTTCAAATTATGTTTATCTTTTGAACATATAAAAAGTATCAAAATAAAATCTAAATAATATACTACAATATTTCAAATCATATTTAAACTAAACAAAATACATTAAAATGCATAAATTACATAAACATAAATCTAGACGACTGCTATTGTTGTTATGAATTTGCTTGTTTCGTGTATGTTTTTTTTTATGAGTAGGGTTTATATGAAAACGCTTCATAATAAGCTTAACATGAAATAGTTTTAGAGTATCATTAATCTCATCAGGAGTATCATTAAACCTGTCAGGGGTATCACTAGTCTTTGTTCAAGAAATTTTAAAACAAATGATACCTCTGATGAGATTAATGATACTTTAAAATATTTTCATGATAAGCTTATCATGAACTATTTTCATATAATACTTTGCCTTTCTTTTATTATGTGTTAATTGATTTTATTATGTAAGATTGTATCATTGCATTATGAAATTTAATTTAATATGTATGATTGTATCAAGTTATTTTATTTTATATTTTTCTGTATTTTTTAGTGCGCATATAAATATATATAATTGGATTATATATTTTTTTCAAATTAAAAAATATTTTATATTAGTTGATAATTGATATAAAATAAAAAATTATGTAAGTATTATGTTTAAAATTATATAAATTTAACTCTAAAATAAAATAAAAAATACATGTAGCGCATAATGTAGCGTTAACGGTTGGAGATGAATCTAATGTAGCGCGGACTTTGCAATAGTGTAGCGCGAAATTTTGGGATAGAGTAGATAAATGGGTTGGAGATGCTCTAATGTAGATATACACATTACCGCAGGGATGGAGTACTCTCTTTGTTTCGCATTAGAGATAGCGCAGTTTGTAACCCAAGGTATCATCGCGGACTCTCGTATACACCAGGTGCATTGTGCACCCACCCAATAGTTAAGATTGTCTAAACTAAAAAGTGTAGACTTTTCAACGTAAACTTTTTAGTATAATCTAACCTCACTTTTCAGTGTAATCAAATCATATTTTTCAATGAAAAAAATTAATTGTTGAGTGAGTGCATCATGCACCAAGTGCACAAGATAGTTACTCAGGTAAGTATCATTTAACCGAGTAGCTTTTATATTTAATTTTGCTTCTCATTTCACTGGCGATGTTTTATATGAAAATGATTCATAATAAATTTATTGTTAAACTGTTTTCAAGTATCAAACATTTAATTAAGAATATTGAAAATTTCATTAAGAGTAACAAAAATTGGGGTTAATAGTATTATATTTTAATTGTTGTTGAATTTCTAATTTTTAATACTCCTGATGAAATTTTTAATACTCTTATTTAATATTTGATATTTTAAAACATTTTCATTATGAATAGTTTTTATATAAAATATTGTGAAATACTAAATGCGATTAATTGAGAATGTTGAGTAATGATATTCATTACATTTTATCAAAATTAATTATGCATAAAAACATGCAAAATGCAACATAATATAATATACGGGTGGTACACCACAATCAGAGGACAACCATATATGAATGATATTATCAGTTCACATGATAAGAAATTGTAATACTCACTCCGTCCACTAAAAGTATGCTCACTTGTTTGCACGTAGTTTAATGCAATATGTTGGAGGATATTTAGGGGTCTTGTGAGGTCCGTTTATGAATAAATTTATTATTTATGATAAGTATGAATAGAAATGTTACCATAAACAATTACTTTATTCACAAACAGACCTCACAATACCTCATAATATCCTCCAACATATGACATTAAATCACGTCCAAAAACATGAACATACTTTTCATGGACGGAGGTAGTACTAAATAGGGCAGAGGACTAAAATTTGAATGTTCCAATGCACATTAATAAAATATATATGTACACTTTTCACGTATTCATGAGATCATTAGGCAGGATGTAAGGTTCGATAATTTAAATCGTAATCCGATTTAAACCTATAAACTCATAATCACATTAATTCTTTACCATTAAATATTCAGCACAAAGGAAATAGCTGAGGGCGCAATAAGGGCAAAGACCAGCAATAGGCCTCCACCAGCCGCCCACGCGCCGCTATCTGAACCACCAACTTCCTCAGGGGCCGCGCCCAATGCACCACCGCCCGGGCGCCCAGACTGAATCCTCTCCGCCGGTTCCCCAGCCGTACGGTGGGCCGCCTCCGCCGTCGGCTTGTACGGCACCACCCCAGTGCGGCGGCGGAGTAGGAGGAGTTGGATAGTACAGATATATTGCACGCTCTCCTCAGCATAATTGATGAAGCTAGCTACCTAATTCTTGTAATTATTAATTTTTCGGATTTGTGACAAACTCTATGCTACTACTTATAGTGTTGCACCTAAATACTTTATACTTAATTAGTTTCCTTCGGTACGGATTTGATATAATGCCCACATCGAATGTGATAATGACACGTAAGCAAATTTAAGTAATCAATTAAAATAATAGTGAGATTCCTTTTTAAATTTGCTTACGTATCATTATCACATTTGCGGTGCCGGTGTGCATTATATCAAATCCGGTATACATGTATTATAATATAAGTTTAATATAGCATTTTTGTATCCTGCTAAATTATAAAGTTCGAGTTTGATGAGAAGAAGAAATTGCAAAAAGTTATACATCTAATTATTTTATTCGACTTATTTTGATTCTATTTAATTCGTCGTTAAAAGAACAAATTCTAGTATAAATTTTTAAATTATTATTTAAATGGTAATTCAGTTCAGTTGTATACTTGTATTTATTTATACCTCAAATCATAATGGGCAGTGTGCAATGTGGTCATGATTATGGTCATTATGATGACAATGGAATAGTGGTGATGATTATTTTTATAAGTTTTGTATCGCTAGCTAGCTAGGTTTACTATGCAATTCAGTTTATTTTAACAATATGATATGTGGTTTTTTTACTAAAACTTGCAGTTGAGTGAAAATCAACTCATTTGTAATTTAAAGTGATAAAGTAATAAAGTAATAAAATAGGGGGGGCGCTTGGTTAGCAATTCTTCAATGGTAATGAGAATTAAAATTTATTTCCATCTATGTCCTCATAAGAAAAACGATATGTTAGGGGAAGAAGTGTTCCAATGGTGACACCATTGCTAGTGTCATGCCCCAATTTTGGAATAGAAGTTGACAACAAATGGTTGTTGGTGGAGGAATGAGGGAGTGATTGAGGGGGATGATTGTATGAAGAGAATTGGGTAATCAAAATGAAGTAGTGATTACCTTATTTAGGATGAGAGGTAGTGATTTTGTGCTCATGGACCATGCTAATTACACTAATTTTCAATCTCATTCCCATTACCATTGAAGAGTTGTTAATCAAGCGCCCCCTAGATGTTTTTAGTTATGAATGTATGTAGAATATAATATTAAAAATATTGTTGTTTTTTTGTCAAAAATGAATGTAGCAAACAAGTATGGAACAAATCTTTTTTGGCAATGTAGCAAATAAGTATGAGACGGAGGAAATATTATTTAAAAGTCGAGGTCTCATATATACCTGGTGCATGATGCACTCACCCAACAATTGAGATTGTTTACACTGAAAAGTGTGGACTAGTAAAAGTGTGAATTGATTACACTGAAAAGTTTATACTGAAATCCATAACACGGAAATTTTTGCAGTGTTATTAGCCCACACTTTTCAGTATATATAATTTCAACTGTTGAGTGAGTGTATCATGCATCAGATGCACAAAAAACTTGCGCTATTTAAAAATACATTTGAATTACATAATACACCGAATTCACATAAGATATATTTTTTTTAAATAATATTTATGCACATCGAAGTGTATTGTAAAGACAAAAAAAAAAAAAAATTCTGCAATACTTCACCCCTATCTATATATTTAGAGGTGTTGTGTCATGATTACAATCATATGAGTTTTTGTTAAGAAGATTATGTCTTCTTTTCTAAATTAATAATTACTCTAGTGGCCCTATGTGAAGATAATTATATGCATGATGCATCTTCTATTATCTTGATTTTCAATGGGTGTTAAATATTGTTTATTACATATTTTTATATTATAAACGCTTAAATAATACTATAGAACATAAAAAAAAAAAAAAAATGAACCACAAGATTCCACCGAAAGAATTTGTATTATTTAACAATCCCTCTTGTGGGTCAGTTATGAAGTCACAAAAATATGTGTTATATTTTCTAAATTAATATTTGTGCATGAAGATAAAAAAAAATTATATTTAAAATCCATGAGGCTACGTCCTAGACATTTTTAAGGAATTCTTTCATTTTTCAATTTTCATAATTTTTAATAAAGAGGAATCTCTAGCCTAAGTCTGGATGCTTGCGAGTTAGATATACATAAATATTAAGCTAACGCCGAAAGATTTAATTGTAATTGTGCGCGAAAATACGTTTAAAACAAAATTTTATATAAAAACGCTTTCATAAATCAGTCGAAATTTCACACACAGTATTATATGATTTATGTTTTTATGAAGTCATCTAATTGTATTTTAAGGGAAAATATGACTCAATATTGAAGTGGAATTTTGTTACTAGAGTGTCCCACACAAATTTCGCTCACTCTACCTAATATCCTTTTCAATTTATGCTTAGAAGATTTTAACATAAAAAGAAAAAAGGTTTTTTCCAACAAAGGTAATATTTTAATCCTCAATTTAGGTTCATAGAAGGTTTCATTAGTACCAATTAAAAAAAAAAAAAATCAGCAATGTATTGTTCTAGTGTCAGAATTATTTGACATTAAAATATTATTGGTTAATGAAATTATTAATAAGAAATGATTACGGATGAAGTGAAAATTAATCCGAATAAAATAATGTTTAAATTATTTTAAATTTAATTCCCTTGTACAAGTATAATGAAAGTGAATTTACCATCTTTTATTTTCATAAATTACTACAGTTACATTTTTTTCATATAAAAAAACTGATTTGTCAGTTTTAATATATGTAGAATCAGGGTAATTAATAATAACACTAGAGTGCTGAATAATCATCACTTAGTATTGTTTGGATGCTCCAAAGGGCATATCTTATAATCAATGATTAAGGAATGAGTTTAAAAGACTTTAAGTAGCCGCCCATAGGATTGTCCATTATTATATTACCTTTCTTTGCAGAATTCTTTCATCATTATTAATACTTACTAAAATATAATATTATATACGTTTGTCCCAAATTAATGGCTTCTTTATCACGGTTACATAATTAACCACACGTTATTTAAAAAAAAAAAAAACAGCAGTCAAAGAAAAAAAAAACTAAATGGAGTACAACGATACTCCTGTCTTTACAAAGTATCAAGAATACAAATTACAGCAGCAACACGTTACTTTCAATTTGGCAAAATTTTATATGAAAACGGTTCATAATTAATTTTATCGTAAAGTTGTTTAAAAAAAATTAAATATTTAATTAAGAGTATAAAAATTTCACTAGGAGTATCAAAAATTAAAGTCAGTGGTATTATAGTGTAATTGTTATTGATTGTTTGACTCCAACTTTTGATACTTCTGATGAAATTATTGACACTCTTAATCAAATATCTGACACTTTAAAATAATCTCATGATAAAATTATAATAAACCGTTTTCACATAAAACCTACTCTTTCGATTTAATTTTGCTAATTATTATCTAAAAAACTACACCGGAATGGCATTGCAAAAATTATTCTATGAAAGCTCAAGTTCAATACTGTTAAGAGTTAATAGTTGCTACTAAAATTACTTATAGTACCCATCCCTTAGATTATATGGATATAGAACATGAAGAAATATTTAGGAGATAATCAGTTGATTATGTTCTTGTAAAATAATTTGAATTAATTTATGTAACAAAATCCAAAGTGTGTGGTGTTCAAAGATAAAGCGTTTTTATTTTTGTGGAAACATAGTACTGCTGGAAAATAAAACATTTTAGTACAAGAAGTTGCATATATTTTTTAAAATATCCATGATAAGTGTTAAGTAGGCGCATAATAGCTTTTTAAATTCCGATTTTATGTAATTCCAACAATTATTTTAATAGTGCTTTCTTAAAGTGAATTTAAATTGATGTGATATTTCGATATTGAAACCTTAATATCTTCTCTGAGGGCATTTGGTTAACAACTCTTCAATGGTAATGGGAATGAGATTGAAAATTAGTGTAATTAGCATGGTTCATGAGAACAAAACCACTACCTCTCCTCCTAGATAAGGTAATCACTGCTCCATTTTGATTACTATATTCTCTTCCTACAATCCTTCTCCTCAATCACTCCCCCATTCCTCCACCAACAATCATTTGTTGTCAACTTCTATTCCAAAATTGGGACATGGCACTAGCAATGGTATCATCATTGGAACACTTCTTCCCCTAACATATAATTTTTCTTATGAGGGCATTGATGGAAATAAATTTTCATTCTCATTACCATTGAAGAATTGCTAACCAAGCTCCCCCTTATTATAATATATTTTCAAACATCTTTGTTGGTGATCAAATTTAATCGGGAGGATTAGTGAATGTTTTAGTTCGGTTTAGGATCACCAAACAAGAACGTGTGATTGATTATCACCGTAAATGATAAATCGAAGGTTCGGGTCATAAAATCATAAATACGAGAGTCGAATCCGTATTTATTTCGTATGTGTGCACGTTTTGGTGTGTTTTGTGTGTTTTGGGAGTATTTGTACATTTGAACTTGTATTTCTTAGCTGGAGAACAAATATTTATAGAGGCTAGCAAGTAGGAGGTGTCCAAGACTCTTGGGCTTCCTAACTTGCATGCTTGACAAGTGTCCATTGAACTTGTTTGACCTTATCTAAGTTGAATTTTAGTTACAAAGTCTTCTTTGGTCTTATCTCGGACTCATTGTTGCTCGTCGTGGTTGGTTTGATTAACCTAAATTGTTCTTCAAATTAAAGTTATTCGCCTCTTGAGGTTATGGCGTGGAAGTTGTTCGCCTTTGTGTTTCACACAGATCGGCTTAGGGATTTTGGTTCTTTGTTCGTCAGCATACACCTATTTGGCTGGTAGATGCACCACCTTTGACAATGTTGCTCTTCATCAATGATTTGATGTAGGATCCATATCTGGCCTCGGGTCTCAGGACCTGTTCTTCTGTATGTTGTTCGTCGATGGAGTTGTTCGTCATTTCATACACCTCCTGGATTGATTTATGCACTCCAACTTGATTTTCTTTATTAATCATCTTTGATTTGGAGTTGATTCTTATTAATCTTCATTAAGGTCTTAATCCTTGTTCGCCCAACATTGATTGATGTTCGCCTATCAACAATTGCCCCCTATCCTGACTAGATGTTGCTTCAGACGAGCAACTTTGTGGCGAGCAACTGTAGTTAGGATACTATCCTGGTAAAGATTTGGACGAACAGCATTGAATTGGAGAGCAACTCTGGGTCCACCGTTTCGGCTTCCCACGATCTGGGGGATGTACGAGGATGACGTGGGCGGCATGATTGTGCGCCGCCCACGCGTGAGCATTCCCTAGGCCACACGCCTCTATATTTGCATATAGGTCCTCCAACTTTTATTCATGCTCGAAATTTACCCCGTTTTTTTATCAATTTGGACCACATTCTTTGGGGTAATTACGGGTTTTACCCCATTTTTCTTAGGGGGTATAAATAGGAGTGGGAAACAAACAATTTCCCACTTCTTCCATCTCTGCTACAGTGCTCCGGCAACATTCTTCAATTTCCGGCGAATCCAAGCTCTTCCCGACGAAGTTTCTTCAGATTCTTGCTTTTGGTTTAGTTCTAAGGTAGTTTCTTCATCTTAATCGTTCAATTTTATCTTTTATTTTCTTTTTTCTTTTCAAACTCCTCCATTACAGCCGTGTGGGAGCTCGCGCCGTCGTCGTTCCCAAAAATCGCCGCCGTCTGCAAATAAATCCTCCGCCGTCTGCAACCTCTCATTTTTTCTTCGTTTTTCTTAATTTCGAAACCTATGTCTTCTCAGTCGAGCAACAATAGTTCCGAAGAAACCCTTGATCCCTTTTTTTCCGATTGTTGCATACGAAAACCAGCCTCTATTCGAGATTTCATCGGCGTTGACCCCCAATGTTGACTCTGTTGTTCGATCTGTGGAGGATACCAGTGCTCGCCCATCTGGAGGGGAGGTGGTTGTTGTTGCGAGCAGAGATTCTGACCAGGGCTCTTCGTCCAGTTCTGAATCGGAGGAGGATCCCGAATTCGACGAGCTTACTCGCGAGTTTTTGGAGGAGATAAACTTTCCACCTCCTAAAATGTTGGAGAATGAGATCCCCACTGGAGTTGCTCGGCCCTTTGAATGGTGAGCATACTCAGATGAACACACGAACAGCTTTTCTCGCCCTAAGCGATAAATTATGGAGTTGGTGAAGACTGAGTTCCAGGCGAGCAAGATTAAGAGTGTGGTTCTCAAGGACAACCTTGACCTGATCCGAGAAACCTACAAAATCCCCTTCGATATCCACGTGTGTGCTCCTAAGAGGAAGGAGAGAGCTGATCGCCCACCTCCAGGATGTACGGCGATCAACATTGATACGTTGATTGCCGGGCTAAGGCTGCCGTTGCCCCCGGTTGTTGGTCTCTTTCTAGAGGCGACCAACCTTGTCATTACCCAGATCACGCCGATTGGGTGGATGAATTGCTCGGCACAATGTGCTTGTTCGCCCTGGAGGGATATGTTGATCGCATCACTGCGGAGGAAATCAACTATCTCATGACGATCACCAAGTGCCCCGTAGGCGAAGAAGGATATTACTATCTCAAAGAAAGAACTTGACTTAAGATGGTAGAAGGGGTGCCGAACAAGATCAGGGACTGGAAGCAACACTTCTTCTTCATTGGGGGTGACTGTCGAGCATCTTCTGGTCCACACGGTGGCATTGGATGGATAAACTCTCCCGCATCTTATGGAAAAATTAGGCGTAAGTTTATCTCTGTTCGTCTTTGAACTGTGTTGTTCTAATTTAACTTTTCTTGTTTGCTCGCAGGCCCTCGATTGCTCAAGTGGAACACAGAGGAAGATGAGATCGGCTCAGAGTTTCTTTTTACCTCCTGTCTGGTCGGCTTGCGAAATAGGGCGGATAGGACCATTCAGTACTTAAGCGAGGAGAAGTGCCAAAGAGCTGCTCGCCTACTCACATACCCTCATCATCTCGAAGCCCGAGTTGAGGTGCCCCCAGGTATGAATTTCTACTAACTTCCATAAATTTATTTGTTCGTCCGGGAGAAGTTTACATAAAACTTGCTCACACATTTCATAATCTACTACTTTTTTTTTATAGCCGAGCAAGTCACAGTAGCAGTTCCTCCCTGTTTTGGCCTCCACGAACAAAGGGTGCATGAGATGCCTCCACCAAAGGGAAGGAAAATAAAGGGGGACCCACACTCCAAGGTGCTCGCCATGACGAACAAGTTGGAGGGGGCAAAAGTTCCTCGGCAGGCTGCCCCTTCTGGTCATACTCGACCAGCACCCCCTCTCGTTTTCCCACCTCATGGGGGAAAGCGCTTGAAAAGGGCCGATGGGACCCCGGTGGCGCACAATGCTGGTAACAAGGGGAAGGAAAAAGTGAGCAAAAACCTTGCTCGCTCTGAGGAAGAAATTGTTCGCGCTCCTCAGTTGAGCCTGTAGAGAAAACGGGCAAGGCTGAAAAAGACGTTACCCCGTCTCGTGGTCCAGAGGATATCACCCTCCTCGGTTGGGATGAACGAAAATTTATGGAGTAAGAACATTCTCTTAAATGCCGAATAAGTTTCATTTATCCTTTCCTGAATTTTTCTAAGTGTGATGTGTTTTCTTGTTCGTAGGTACCGGGCTGAGGATCATCCTGGGCGAGCACATGCCGCCCATCAGTATGCCTGCTCCAAAACCCCCGTGAACATAAGGGAGATTCCGGGCGACCATGTCCATAGGGCCACAAAGCTGATCGTCCGGGCCTGGACTAGACCCATGGAGAAAACTATCTCCATGCAAGGATTGACTGACAATTTCCATCTTTCAATGATGCATTATGCCAATGGCCTTATTACGGCCCAGAAGGCGATGGCCCAGCTGGCCTAGCAGGAGTAGGCTGTTCGCCGGTACGCCAGCACTGCTCGGCAGCTTACTGAGGAGAAAGACGGCATAGTCAACAACTATGAAGCGAAACTTGCTCGCTTGAACAATCAGCTCTCTCTCACCCTCGACTCTGAGAAAAAACATCTCGAGGATATTCAAGGCCTGTCCGCCGAGCTAAAATACAAAGAAGCCTTGCTCGAAGAAGGGGGGAAGAGGTTATCTACTGCCGAGCAGAAAATCGCTGAGCTCGAGGCGGAAGTTGCTCGCCTCAAGGAGGTTGATGCCAACAAGTACACCGGCGAGCAACTAGAGATCGAGCTGTAAGTCCGATCTGCTCCCATCTCCAACTTAGGCTATATTTGCGCCTATGCCGACTGTATTTGTCTGGCTAATGCGTATGATTATAAAGATTTGGTGGAGGAGATTGGTAACGATTTGTCTGAGTTTGTGGAGAACTATCCCCCTCCGAACAACATCGAGATTCAATTGGGGGATATGGCTGAATACGGGGTCAAGATTGACAAACTTGACCCTAGTATCATTGTTACTCAGCCTCCAGTTCCGGTAGATGAAGGCGAGCAAGTAGCTGATGATGAACTGGCTGCCAATGACGAGCAGGCTGCCAAAGAGCAGGAGTAAAAAGCGGCAGAGGAAATGGCTAGGGACATGATCGTCGATCCCCCCACTGACCAGCCTCAAGATCTCCCACCCGCCGAGCAGCAATATGCCTAGGACTTGGCTTTTTTGTCTTTATTTTGTAATAGTTGTTTGACTTTTGTAGTACCTTACACTTGTACTATTTTTTAGGCTTTAAAGCCTTTTTAATTCAATGAACGTCTTCTTTTGTTCGCTCAATCTTCTTCTCATATGTTAATTGTCTTTACATCTCTGTTTAATGCTTTTGCAATTATAACATATAATGTTGGGCTTTGTTCGATTTGAACTTTGCCTTTAATAGAATATGGGTTTAGCCTTAGGTTCTGTTCATAAAAAAAAACGAACAACCTTTAAGTGGCTTTTGTCCTTAAAGATGGACTTGTACCTCGAGCTTTGGACTTTTCTTTCAACGAACAACTATATTTATATTTTAAAAAATTACAAGTGTTGTAAGACTGTTCATCACTAACAAACACAATCAGGACGACCAACTTTGATGAGCAGGCGAACAACTCTGCTCTAGCTACTGAAATGGATTTGCTCTAAGAAAAAAGATTAGGTGTCGAGCTAAAAAATGCTACCTATAAGCAGCAAGCAGAACGCTACTATAATTCCCATGTTAAAATTAGGGAATTCAGAGTTGGAAATTTGGTTCTAATAAAGTTGCTCGCCCAACCTCCAGGTGTATTGGGACCAACTTGGGAGGGCCCGTATCGTATAACAGACAAATTCTTTAATGGTGTATACAATATTGAAGATATGGAAGGCAAGCCAGCCCAATACTCCTGGAATGCTGTACATCTAAAGAAGTACTATCAATAAGTCGAACAAGTGAAAAAACATTTGTTGGGCGAACAAATGTCTTGGGGGGCAAGTGAACCAAGTAAGGCAAACCAAAAACTTGCCTAATTTTTTAGAAATTTTACTAAGTATAGGATGAAAGGTTGTTCGGCACATTGTATAGTCTGGTGTTGGTTCATCTTTTTTAATTTTAGATAAAGTTGCTCGACAAAAATATTATAAGCGAGCATGTTCTGGTTAGTGTTCAAAGTTGTTCGTCAGATTGTGTTGGTCTTTAATTCAATTGGTATCACAACTTCTGTTCCGAAAGACATTGCAAAAGGTGTTTCCCCGGTGCTTGACCTAGGAGAAACTCTATATGCTCACAAGACTTCCGGAAGTTCTTCAGACCAACTACTTTTGCTCTCCGCCAATCGTACTTTCAACGTTTGCTTGATAATCTTGTTCACAGCTTCAACTTGTCCATTTGACTGGGGAAGATAGGGTGTAAAATAGTATTTCCTGATCCCCCACTTCGTACAGAAGTCTCTCAACTCATTTCCATCAAATTGCGGACCATTGTCTGTCACAATGGTTTGTGGGACCCCAAAACGACAGTCAGTGTTCTTCCATATGAAGTTGATCATTTTTTATTGCGTAATCTTTACCATGGCCTCTGCTTCTGCCCATTTCGTATAATAATCGACTGTCATGATAGCAAATCGAACATTTCCAACTCCTGCTGGGAAAGGACCAATAATGTCCATCCCCCATCTTGCAAATGGCCACGGGATGTAAACTGATACGAGCTCCTGAGCCGGGGTATGAATGTTCGGGGAAAAAATCTGGCATTGATGACAAGTTTTTGCTTTCTTGATTGCGTCCTGACATAAAGTCGGTCAATAATAGCCTTGTCTGATAGTCTTGTATGCCAAGGCTTGCCCCCCAGTGTGATTTCCACATACTCCGGCATGTATTTCTTCGAGTATTGCTCGTCCCTGCCCCCTAGGCAAACATTTGAGAAGTGGGATTGATATTCCCCTTTTGTAGAGCTGCTCACCCACCAGAGTATATCTGGCGGCTTGCTTTGTTAGCCTGACAGCTTCAAAAGTGTTGTTTGGTTTTTCCCCACTTTTCAAGTATTTGACTATACTTGTTCTCTAGTCTTCTTCTTCACTTGCTTGTTCGTCCAGTTGGTTGACATTATAACTTATTGTTGACGGGTCGTTCATCTTTGTGATTATAATGTCTGCCAACTCTGCAGGCCCTTCGCTTGTTGCTAGTCGGGCCAAGGCATCTGCCTGAGTGTTGCTTGTCCTTGGGATTTGTTCAATGAAAATTTGATCTAGTAGGGACATTAGGTGAGCAACAATCTGCTGATACCCGATCATGTGATCATCTTTTGTCTCGTATTCACCTCGGACTTGGTTCACAATCAGTTGTGAGTCGCCGAATATTTGTAAACGTCTGACACCTACTGTAAGGGATAAGTGGAGACCAGCAATGAGAGCTTCATATTCATCTTCGTTGTTGGTAGCCATGAAACCAAATCTGATCGCCGAGGTGAATACTTGTCTGTCAGGGCTTATCAGGACTACTCCTGCCCCCGAGGCTACATTAGTTGAAGATCCGTCAACGTAAAGATGCCAAGGGTGATCAAGTCCTCTCGTGGGATCTGGTGGGAAAGTCAGTTCGACTATAAAGTCGGCTAATGCTTGCCCTTTGATCGCTGTTCGAGGAGCATAGGTTACCCCAAACTGACTAATCTCTAGTGACCATCTTAATAGACGACCAGCTGTGTCGGGGCGATGGAGAATTTATCTGAGTGGAAAAGTTGTTAGCACCTCAACTTGATGATCAAAGAAGTATGATCGTAACTTTCTCACACTCATGACAAGTGCGTACGCCATTTTTTCGGTTGGAGAGTATTTGATCTCCGCTTTGTGTAAGGCTTGGCTGACGTAGTAGATTGGTTGATGAAATTTGCCATCCTCCTGTACCAGAACAGAGCTGATTGCCACCTCTGACGCTGCCAGGTACAGATAGAGCTTTTCTCCTGTGATAGGTTTTGATAGAATTTTAACATCTTCCAAGTAGTCCTTAAGTTGGTCAAACGCCTTTTGACAGTTGTTAGTCCACGTGAACTTTCCTTTTTTTATGGCCTCAAAGAATGGACGATATTTGTCTCCTGATCTGGATATGAACCGGTTCAAAGCTGCTAGGCATCCCGTGAGCCTTTGCACCTCTTTTATCGAACGTGGTGGTTGTATATCCACGATAGCTTTGACTTTTGTTGGATTGGCCGCAATCCCTCGTTGACTAACAAGATGGCCCAAGAATTTTCTTGAATGAACTCCAAAGCTACTTTTCTTTGGATTCAACTTCATGTTGTAGTGTCGAAGAATTTCAAACACCTGGGTCAAATGTTGGAGATGGTCTTCTTTCTTGGGACTCTTGACCACGATATCATCTACATATACTTCTACCGTATCTTCGATTTGTTCACCAACCTCTAATATATTGCTCCGGCATTGATGAGGCCGAAGGGCATTCTCTTCCAATACAACAAGTTTTTGTTCGTATAAAAGGTTGTACTTTCTTGATCGTCTGGATGCATTGGGATTTGATGGTACCCGACAAAGACATCCATGAATGTTAACATCTCATGACCGGCAGTGTTGTCCACCAATTGATCAATATGGGGGAGAGGAAAATTGTCCTTCGGGCATGCTGCATTCAGATCCGTAAAATCTATGCATAGCCTCCAGGTCCCGTTTGGTTTCCGCACAAGGACTGGTTTTGCTACCCATTGTGGGCAGAGTGCTTATCGGATTAGTTAATTGTCTAACAACTTTTTCACTTCCTCATTTAAAGCTTGATATTTGTCTGGGTTATACTTCCTTCGCTTTTGATGGACAAGCCTTTTTACTTGATTGATATTGAGCTTGTGGCAAGCATGCTTCAGATCTATTCCCACCATGTCTGCATGAGACCAAGCAAAAACATCTAGATTCTTGCTGAGGAACTCTTTCATCCGGGATCTGTAAGGCTCGGGGAGCTCAGATCCTATGTATAATTCAAGATCTCCATTTTCAGGATTAACTTTGAACGCCTCCAGCTCTTCAACCGGAGTTGCTCGTCATTTTTGTCCTTTCCAACGGGGATCAAGTATTGGTTCCTCAGGGTTGACATCATTTTCGATGTTCATGGGCTCTGCTCCCAGGCGGGGCTCTAGATCGTCTGCTGGTTCTGCCCCATTGTTGTTAGTCAACATCTGGCCCTCCAAATCACCTATTGAATGTTGTTCGTCACCACCCCTTTGTTGTTCGTCAACTTGAAGTTCTCCATAAGTGGTGACAAATTGCTCGTTCAAAACTTGCTCGTTAGGGTGTTGCTCGTCAGTATCCATATGGTCCTCCTCCATGTCCATCATTTTCTCCAGTACTGATGATTCATCAACTGGGTAGCTGGTGGTGGCTTCCATCATGGATACTTGTGCGTGCCTTGCTTGCAATTGTAGGAGACATTCACGAGCCTTTCTTTGGTCTCCTTTGATTATGCCTGCCCAGCTTGCTGTTGGGAACTTTATGCAATAGTGGTAGGTCGAACATGCAGCTTTAAATTCATTTAAAAAAGGTCGACCAAGAAACCTGTTATAGGTCGATTCTTGATCTACCACCAAGAAATCTACCATCATTATTATATTTTTCTCGGGTTCCTCGACCGTTACAAGCTGGACGGATAACCTAATCTCCCCTAACGAGACTGTTACAGCATTTCCGAAGCCTAAGATTCTATGATTCGAATCTCGTATGTAGCCCGAATAATCTCCAAGTTGATCGAGCGTCTTTTTGAAAAGGATGTTGGTGTAGGCTCCGGTGTCTACCAATAATCTATGTACTCTGGTCCCCATATCTTTGCGCAGATTACGAGCGAATCATTGTGGGGGGTCAATATTCCTTCCAAGTCTTTCTCTGTGAAGACTAGTTCAGATGTTTGTAGGACGGAGGAATTGATCCCCATTTCTTGTACTTGGTCGATTACTCGTAATTTGGCTTTTCTCTTTCGGTTGGAAATTGGTGGTCGTCCATCAGAACATCCTCCCACAGGTCCTGAGGGTGCCATCATGTATAAATCCTCTAATGGACGAGCAGCAACGGCGGGGACTGGTCGCCCGGGTTTATTATTCCTTTGTGGTTGTCCGTCCTCCTCATCCTCTGAGTTGTTCTCCCGGGCTCTCTTTCCAGGTTGCCTTTTGACGAAGTCGGAGAGTTTTCCCTCCTCGTAGAACTGCCAAAGTTGCTTAAGCAAATCTCTACACTCGCTCATAAAGTGCCCCACACTTTGATGGTAGGCACAATACTTGTTAGGGCTGAGTTTGCCAGTTTCTTGGCGAATCCTTCGAGGAGGGGAGAGAACCTCTTTTTTCTTTACAGTTTCGTACATAGTATCGATGGATACTGTTAGCACCTGGTTTAGCTTTTCCTTTAGTTTTGTCCCTTCAGTGAATGCCTTCATGTTCTTCGGGTCCCTGTAGCATGTTCCACCGGGTTTTTTGTTATTCTCCTTGGGATCAGCTTTATTTTCCCCCAAGTTTGCTTGCAGGGCCTCGTGCATGGAAACAAATATGTCGGCTTGATTTCTGAATTTGACATAGCTTTTTGGGCACTTCAGACATACCTCTTTCCACAACTCTGACCCTTTCTTCAACCCGGCCATAACAATGACGATTTTTTGTATCTTTGCTTACTGGTTCCCCTTCCAACAACACTTTATCGAATCTTTCCATGAACGCCCGGTCCGACTCGTCATCATTTTGCTTTAAGTCCTACAATCGGTGTTTTTGGGATAAATACGAACCCGTTGTTGAGAAGTGGGAGAGGAACTCTCGACTTAGTTGAGCAAACGAGTGGATGGATGCTAATGGCATTGCAGAAAACCACTTGTGTACTCGGTCCCCCAAATTTAAGGGGAAGTTTCGGCATTGGGTGGCATCACTGGCTCCAATAGAAATCATGTAGTCCGAATATTTCGTTAAATGGACTCGGGGATCAACAACGCCTTCGTGTTGTATGCTGGCCGGAAATTGGATCTTCTTCTGAATTGGGGCCTTCAATATGATGGATGATAATGGTGAGGATGGCATGCTGGTCGTCCCCATCCCTCTTTGTTGATCCAGTTGCCCCTGCATGCTCTCCACAGCTTTTCTCATGCTCGACAACTCATCCAAAGATGCCCCCTTGCTTGGAGGCTGTTCGGCGAGCAAAGGCACAGGCCTTTCTGCTCGTCGCAGTGCCTCACTCGGTGCGGGCATATCCTGGAGCTATTTCCTGGGGTTGCTCACTGCGTTTGGCCCCAGGCGCCTGAAAGCACACTGTGATAGTCTTTCATGAACTGATGGGCGAGGCTGCTCGAAGGTTGCTTGCCCATCTCCTGCTCCTTGGCGAGCAGCTTCTTTTTTACGCTGAGGTTGACCAAGTCTGTCCTGAGCACTGGAATGAGTTGTTCCATGACTTGACATTGTTGCTCGCCCACGAGCAGACTCAGCCTGATCCTCTCTTGGGTTGACCATCTGAGCTTTATCCTTATCCCGCCTGACGTGGGCACTATTCACCTCATGTTGCTCGCCCCTCACAGACCTGGCTCTAACAACCTCCATGGGTTTAGTTCTAGACCTTGCTTGTGAAGGTCTATTTTGTTCCTACTGCTTTTGAATAGCTTGGAGAGCAGCAATGGTTTTAGTCAGTTCGTTAGGGTTGTTCGCTAGGGCCTCCAATTCTGGTGGAATGTTGTGAGTTATGGCCGTATGTCGTGATCTGTTTGCATGTCTAGGTTCATGATCTTGATGGCCAGCTGATGAAGCTCGAGTGGGAGATGATCTCCTTGATAAACGTGAACCTTGTGTTTCCTTGGATTTAGGCATCCTAAGTTGAATTATCCTCTCAATTTTTGAATCTCCAAATTTTATATTGAAGAACACCAAGAACACTTTTATTAGAATCTTCAAGAATTTCTTGAGGACTTCCTTAAATCTTCAAGTTTGTAAACTTGAAGTTCTTGATTAATCACACTTAGTAGGATGTTCGGACCCTTCTTCTAGCGCCAAATTGTTGGGGATCAAATTTAATCGGGAGGATTAGTGACTGTTTTAGCTCGGTTTATGCTCACCAAACAAGAACGTGTGATTGATTATCACCGTAAATGATAAATCGAAGGTTCGGGTCATAAAATCATAAATACGAGAGTCGAATCCATATTTATTTCATATGTGTGCACGTTTTGGTGTGTTTTTGTGTATTTTGGGAGTATTTGTGAATTTGAACTTGTATTTCTTAGCTAGAGAACAAATATTTATAGAGGAGGTGTCCAAGACTCTTGGGCTTCCTAACTTGCATGCTTGACAAGTGTCCTTTGACCTTGTTTGACCTTATCTAAGTTGAATCTTAGTTACAAAGTCTTCTTTGGTCTTATCTCAGACTCATTGTTGCTCGTCATGGTCGGTTTGATTAACCTAAATTGTTCTTCAAATTAAAGTTGTTCACCTCTTGAGGTTATGGCGTGGAAGTTGTTCGTCTTTGTGTTTCGCACAGATCGGTTTAGGGATTTTGGTTCTTTGTTCGTCAGCATACACCTCTTTGGTTGGTAGATGCACCACCTTTTAACAATGTTGCTCGTCATCAATGATTTGATGTAGGATCCATATCTGGCATCGGGTCTCAGGACCTATTCGTCTGTATATTGTTCGTCGATGGAGTTGTTCGTCATTTCATACACCTCCTGGATTGATTTATGCACTCCAACTTGATTTTCTTTATTAATCATCTTTGATTTGGAGTTGATGTTGGGATATATTCTAGTTTTGATGATTTTCCAAAACCACATGTAATAGGTTTGAAAGCAGTCAGGATTGTATCTTTAGTTTCAGGTCAGGCTAGGTTGTTTCTCAGTAGAATAGGTTATCAGTGGAGGAAGAACTCAGTGAGGGGGAACTCTACTGAGAGGAACTCAGCTGAAGGGGGAACTCAGCTGAAGGCTGAACTCTACTGAGGGGGAACTCACTGATAGAGCCTGAGGAAGTCAAGATGACATCAAGGAGAACGACTGAAGCCATGTCAGAAGACCTGAACCTGAAGAGAAGCCTGAAGGAAGTCCCACTGAGTATAAACCTGACTATTCTAAGCTGGTCAGTGGACTACTCAGTGAAGAGCCTGATCAAGAGGATCAGTGCTGTGTCTAGTAGGACCTGAAGGAGTCAGGTTACTGAGGCTGGGAAGCTTGACAAATAGCCTTATGTCAACTCCCCTGAGTGGAAGGAAGGACTTCAAGTCTACTGAAGGAAGGTATCCTGAGAGGATTACAAGTCAGCTGAAGACAAGTCGCCTGAAGTCAGGCTACCCTGATCAAGTACCCTGAACAAAAGAGCCGTTGGACTCAGTCCACGTGGACCAATCAAGTCAAGGCAGCAAAATCTGACAAAAGCTGACAAAGGCCATACTTTACTGAAAAGGAGAATTTCACTCCAGAGATAGTTTGGATTTGAATGTTACTCTCTCCAACGGTAACATTCAAATCCACACTATAAATACAAACTCAAGCTTCATTTTTGAAGAAGCAAGGAGCTGATATGAGAGTGGTGTGTTTCAAGGGAGGCATAAGGAGGCACCATCTCCATCAAGAACACTGACCTGAGTTCTTCATAGTCATATTTGAGTGTTCCAGTTTGTATACTCGAGTTCATCATATACATCCTAAGCTTAGAGAGATTTTCCCAACCTTAGCTTAAAGGCTAAAACCATGTAAGGGAAAATCTCACCTAGTTGGAGAGAACCAAACCAAACTAAACCCTTTCCAGAATAGTGTTAGGTGTTGCAGTGAGGTGAGGAGAGGCAGTCCCTGAGTGAAGAGGGATGTGAGGCCAGTTCGAGAGGCAGCTCCGCGGAGGGGTGTGAGTCCAGTTGTGAGTGCACATTGGCACGTTAAAAACAAGAATCCCGGGTAGTGGATTTCCTGTTAAATCAGGCAGTGGATGTAGGAGCTTGAGCCTCCGAACCACTTTACATTGTTGTGTTCTTTATTGCTTTACTGACTTGCATAACATCAGTGTTAAAATAAAAATTTCTCCTAATTTCCCATATTGTCCTTATTTGTGAAAGAAAAATGGGACCAACAATTGGTATCAGAGCGGGTTGTTCACATGACCACTGATCCAGTTTTGTTAAGAAAAATGGTCAACCGAACAGATCTTAAATGTTTTAAACTATGGGAATTTCTGCATATTTCATATTACTACTTGTGTTCTGACATTATTCTTGTAATAGAAAATCATTTGGTTAGAAGTTTTGGAATCATCAAAAAGGGGGAAATTGTTGGGATATATTCTAGTTTTGATGATTTTCCAAAACCACATGTAATAGGTTTGAAAGCAGTCAGGATTGTATCTTTAGTTTCAGGTCAGGCTAGGTTGTTTCTCAGTAGAGTAGGTTATCAGTGGAGGAAGAACTCAGTGAGGGGGAACTCTACTGAGAGGAACTCAGCTGAAGGGGGAACTCAGCTGAAGGCGGAACTCTACTGAGGGGGAACTCAGTGAGGGGGAACTCACTGATAGAGCCTGAGGAAGTCAAGATGACATCAAGGAGAACGACTGAAGCCATGTCAGAAGACCTGAACCTGAAGAGAAGCCTGAAGGAAGTCCCACTGAGTATAAACCTGACTATTCTAAGCTGGTCAGTGGACTACTCAGTGAAGAGCCTGATCAAGAGGATCAGTGCTGTGCCTAGTAGGACCTGAAGGAGTCAGGTTACTGAGGCTGGGAAGCTTGACAAATAGCCTTATGTCAACTCCCCTGAGTGGAAGGAAGGACTTCAAGTCTACTGAAGGAAGGTATCCTGAGAGGATTACAAGTCAGCTGAAGACAAGTCGCCTGAAGTCAGGCTACCCTGATCAAGTACCCTGAACAAAAGAGCCGTTGGACTCAGTCCACGTGGACCAATCAAGTCAAGGCAGCAAAATCTGACAAAAGCTGACAAAGGCCATACTTTACTGAAAATGAGAATTTCACACCAGAGATAGTCTGGATTTGAATGTTACTCTCTCCAACGGTAACATTCAAATCCACACTATAAATACAAACTCAAGCTTCATTTGTGAAGAAGCAAGGAGCTGATGTGAGAGTGGTGTGTTTCAAGGGAGGCATAAGGAGGCACCATCTCCATCAAGAACACTGACCTGAGTTCTTCATAGTCATATTTGAGTGTTCCAGTTTGTATACTCGAGTTCATCATATACATCCTAAGCTTAGAGAGATTTTCCCAACCTTAGCTTAAAGGCTAAAACCATGTAAGGGAAAATCTCACCTAGTTGGAGAGAACCAAACCAAACTAAACCCTTTCCAGAATAGTGTTAGGTGTTGCAGTGAGGTGAGGAGAGGCAGTCCCTGAGTGAAGAGGGATGTGAGGCCAGTTCGAGAGGAAGCTCCGCGGAGGGGTGTGAGTCCAGTTGTGAGTGCACATTGGCACGTTAAAAACAAGAATCCCGGGTAGTGGATTTCCTGTTAAATCAGGCAGTGGATGTAGGAGCTTGAGCCTCCGAACCACTTTACATTGTTGTGTTCTTTATTGCTTTACTGACTTGCATAACATCAGTGTTAAAATAAAAATTTCTCCTAATTTCCCATATTGTCCTTATTTGTGAAAGAAAAATGGGACCAACAATTGGTATCAGAGCGGGTTGTTCACATGACCACTGATCCAGTTTTGTTAAGAAAAATGGTCAACCGAACAGATCTTAAATGTTTTAAACTATGGGAATTTCTGCATATTTCATATTACTACTTGTGTTCTGACATTATTCTTGTAATAGAAAATCATTTGGTTAGAAGTTTTGGAATCATCAAAAAGGGGGAAATTGTTGGGATATATTCTAGTTTTGATGATTTTCCAAAACCACATGTAATAGGTTTGAAAGCAGTCAGGATTGTATCTTTAGTTTCAGGTCAGGCTAGGTTGTTTCTCAGTAGAATAGGTTATCAGTGGAGGAAGAACTCAGTGAGGGGGAACTCTACTGAGAGGAACTCAGCTGAAGGGGGAACTCAGCTGAAGGCGGAACTCTACTGAGGGGGAACTCAGTGAGGGGGAACTCACTGATAGAGCCTGAGGAAGTCAAGATGACATCAAGGAGAACGACTGAAGCCATGTCAGAAGACCTGAACCTGAAGAGAAGCCTGAAGGAAGTCCCACTGAGTATAAACCTGACTATTCTAAGCTGGTCAGTGGACTACTCATGAAGAGCCTGATCAAGAGGATCAGTGCTGTGCCTAGTAGGACCTGAAGGAGTCAGGTTACTGAGGCTGGGAAGCTTGACAAATAGCCTTATGTCAACTCCCCTGAGTGGAAGGAAGGACTTCAAGTCTACTGAAGGAAGGTATCCTGAGAGGATTACAAGTCAGCTGAAGACAAGTCGCCTGAAGTCAGGCTACCCTGATCAATTACCCTGAACAAAAGAGCCGTTGGACTCAGTCCACGTGGACCAATCAAGTCAAGGCAGCAAAATCTGACAAAAGCTGACAAAGGCCATACTTTACTGAAAAGGAGAATTTCACTCCAGAGATAGTCTGGATTTGAATGTTACTCTCTCCAACGGTAACATTCAAATCCACACTATAAATACAAACTCAAGCTTCATTTGTGAAGAAGCAAGGAGCTGATGTGAGAGTGGTGTGTTTCAAGGGAGGCATAAGGAGGCACCATCTCCATCAAGAACACTGACCTGAGTTCTTCATAGTCATATTTGAGTGTTCCAGTTTGTATACTCGAGTTCATCATATACATCCTAAGCTTAGAGAGATTTTCCCAACCTTAGCTTAAAGGCTAAAACCATATAAGGGAAAATCTCACCTAGTTGGAGAGAACCAAACCAAACTAAACCCTTTCCAGAATAGTGTTAGGTGTTGCAGTGAGGTGAGGAGAGGCAGTCCCTGAGTGAAGAGGGATGTGAGGCCAGTTCGAGAGGCAGCTCCGCGGAGGGGTGTGAGTCCAGTTGTGAGTGCACATTGGCACGTTAAAAACAAGAATCCCGGGTAGTGGATTTCCTGTAAAATCAGGCAGTGGATGTAGGAGCTTGAGCCTCCGAACCACTTTACATTGTTGTGTTCTTTATTGCTTTACTGACTTGCATAACATCAGTGTTAAAAAAAAAATTCTCCTAATTTCCCATATTGTCCTTATTTGTGAAAGAAAAATGGGACCAACAATTGGTATCAGAGCGGGTTGTTCACATGACCACTGATCCAGTTTTGTTAAGAAAAATGGTCAATCGAACAGATCTTAAATGTTTTAAACTATGGGAATTTCTGCATATTTCATATTACTACTTGTGTTCTGACATTATTCTTGTAATAGAAAATCATTTGGTTAGAAGTTTTGGAATCATCAAAAAGGGGAAAATTGTTGGGATATATTCTAGTTTTGATGATTTTCCAAAACCACATGTAATAGGTTTGAAAGCAGTCAGGATTGTATCTTTAGTTTCAGGTCAGGCTAGGTTGTTTCTCAGTAGAATAGGTTATCAGTGGAGGAAGAACTCAGTGAGGGGGAACTCTACTGAGAGGAACTCAGCTGAAGGGGGAACTCAGCTGAAGGCGGAACTCTACTGAGGGGGAACTCAGTGAGGGGGAACTCACTGATAGAGCCTGAGGAAGTCAAGATGACATCAAGGAGAACGACTGAAGCCATGTCAGAAGACCTGAACCTGAAGAGAAGCCTGAAGGAAGTCCCACTGAGTATAAACCTGACTATTCTAAGCTGGTCAGTGGACTACTCATGAAGAGCCTAATCAAGAGGATCAGTGATGTGCCTAGTAGGACCTGAAGGAGTCAGGTTACTGAGGCTGGGAAGCTTGACAAATAGCCTTATGTCAACTCCCCTGAGTGGAAGGAAGGACTTTAAGTCTACTGAAGGAAGGTATCCTGAGAGGATTACAAGTCAGCTGAAGACAAGTCGCCTGAAGTCAGGCTACCCTGATCAAGTACCCTGAACAAAAGAGCCGTTGGACTCAGTCCACGTGGACCAATCAAGTCAAGGCAGCAAAATCTGACAAAAGCTGACAAAGGCCATACTTTACTGAAAAGGAGAATTTCACTCCAGAGATAGTCTGGATTTGAATGTTACTCTCTCCAACGGTAACATTCAAATCCACACTATAAATACAAACTCAAGCTTCATTTGTGAAGAAGCAATGAGCTGATGTGAGAGTGGTGTGTTTCAAGGGAGGCATAAGGAGGCACCATCTCCATCAAGAACACTGACCTGAGTTCTTCATAGTCATATTTGAGTGTTCCCGTTTGTATACTCGAGTTCATCATATACATCCTAAGCTTAGAGAGATTTTCCCAACCTTAGCTTAAAGGCTAAAACCATGTAAGGGAAAATCTCACCTAGTTGGAGAGAACCAAACCAAACTAAACCCTTTCCAGAATAGTGTTAGGTGTTGCAGTGAGGTGAGGAGAGGCAGTCCCTGAGTGAAGAGGGATGTGAGGCCAGTTCGAGAGGCAGCTCCGCGGAGGGGTGTGAGTCCAGTTGTGAGTGCACATTGGCACGTTAAAAACAAGAATCCCGGGTAGTGGATTTCCTGTTAAATCAGGCAGTGGATGTAGGAGCTTGAGCCTCCGAACCACTTTACATTGTTGTGTTCTTTATTGCTTTACTGACTTGCATAACATCAGTGTTAAAACAAAAATTTCTCCTAATTTCCCATATTGTCCTTATTTGTGAAAGAAAAACGGGACCAACAATTGATTCTTCGTAATCTTCATTAAGGTCTTAATCCTTGTTCGCCCAATATTGATTGATGTTCGCCTATCAACACTCTCCAAGGTGATGTGTCAACACCACCCTATTTTAAGGATGAGGTGGCATGTCTCAAATCTCTCCATTTCGAAATAATGTGCTCTCATAAAAAGTTGGTTTAAGTTTTGATCTCAACCATTCATTTTATATAATTACATCTAAACCATTAATTTGTAACTAGGGTTAATATTATTATATATCATTTTCATTCGTCCATAAGCCGGCCGTCTCTCTCTCCCCTTCGATCTCTCTCACACCGTCACACTCATCTTCGATCTTTTTCACTACGCCGCTTCCGCCCACTCTCCAATCAGCCTTGACCAGCCGTGGATGTCAGGTTATAACTTTCTATGTTATTTTTGTCTTTTCATTTCTACTCATCTCACAATTCATTTTCTCAATTTTTTTAATTTCCTAACGCCCTTACGGCGCTGGCTTCCTTGCCGCTGCCTGCCATGACTACGCTCCAGTCTTATTCTCTGCACACGCCGCCCCATTCCCAGAATCTTCCAAAGGTTAGGGTTTTTTTAATTCAGGATTTTTTGCGAAATTATCTTCGGTATTAAGTTTTCTCTGTGTATTAAGTCATTCCTCCGCCTAGCCCAGCGCCGCCTCCCTGCTCTACTCCCGCAGCCTCAAATCGCATCGGATACCGCGGACTTGAACTGAAGGTATTATACTGATTTTTTATAGTATTTTTCTTGGTCTTAGGTTTTTTTCTTCTCGCCTCCTTTTTTAGTTCTTGACATCTTCCATTGAACAGTCTCAGCGCCACCGCCATTTCCTCTAAGATGTAAAACAAATATTTTTCCACAGTTCAACGATTTTCTTACTTAGATATTTTTGTAATTTATTTTTGCACAATATTTATATATGCTAATTTTTGTAAGAGGATGTTGAAATATTTTGCAAAAAATATTGTCACGTAAAAGATGACAAGATTCTTTGGGACAATATCATATCTCACCATGGATAATAGATTGTAACATTTTTATTTTGACAAAATTTTACTATCTCAAAGATATTGTCACTGAAATAGCATATTATGCAATATCTTATCATGTATAAGACAATAATATATATTTTTTGAATAAATATTTTTACAAAATATTTATATATGCTAATTTTCTAAGAGGATATTGAAATATTTCGAAAAAGAGATGAAAAGATTCACAAATAATTTTGACATCCAATACCATATCTTACCATGGATAATAGATTATAACATTAAATTTATTTTTTTGACAAAATTTTACTACCCAAAAGATATTGTCACTGAAATAACACATTATTTCCAAAAAAATCTTACCATGATATACAATATCTTACCATGTATAATACTATGATATTGAAAGTTAGCAATTTTTTTAAATCAATTTTTTTTAATATTTTTTTTCAAAATACATGTATACATGATATGTTTACGAGGAAATTGAATTTTTTTAAATAATTCGACTTGACGTTTAATATTATATCGAAATTACAAGATATTTAAAATAAAAATAAAAATAACATTTTTTTCAGTCCCGCAAAATTTGCGGGAATACGCACTAGTGGTGTGATATTTCGATGTTGATCATAGAAGTTTCATTATTCTGAAACTATTTTCTTTTTAAAAAAAAAAAACTTCAGTAAAATTGAAGAAATAATAGAAACATAACTTAATTGTTTAAGCACAAATCAAATCATTTGTTGAAAGGGAATGACAAGAAGTCTAGAACTATCATATACTCCCTCCGGTCGAAACTACTTTTATAATCATAATTGGAAATATCACCTTTTTTAAAATAAAAATAAAAAGAGGTAAAATTTTATATTAAAATATATTTTTGCTAAATTTATTATGAACTATTTTTATTCAAAACCTACTTTAAGAAAAATAAGCTAGTATGGGGTTGAATAATTTTTAATAAAGTAAAGATATTTTATCAATTTTTGTGAGAAATTGTTATTTTCTTTTATGACTGTAAAAATAGTTATGGAACGTTCAAATAAGACAAATTAAAAGCAGTTGTGAGATAGAGGGAGTATATATTACTTGAAAAGAGCTCAATTAAACTCGTCAAATTTAATTTAACTCCATTCTTTTACATAAAAGAAGCTATTGAAGTTAATTAATGGTAAAATAATAGTAAGATTAGGCATGTTTAACTGGAGTAAGATTTCAACCCTTTGGGACCACTTCCACATGCAATTCTCAGACCTTACTCCTTAGTTCCTCATTTTTTAACCTCAAATTCATGTATACATATTAGTGTTATTTGATATGACTATTATTATCTTTTTCTGTAATTGTATTTTTAATATGTGTTATATATATACATGAATTTTACATATATAAGAGTATCTCCAACCCATTTCTCTACACTATCGATGAGTTTCGCACTACACTGTCGCAAAGTTCGCGCTACATTAAATTCATCTCCAACCGTTCGCGATACATTCTGCTCTACATGTATTTTTATTTTATTTTATTTTAAAGTTAAATTTATATATAATTTTAAACATAATACTTATATAATTTTTTTTATTTTTTTTATATAAATTATCAACTAATATTAAATATTTTTTAATTTGAAAAAACATATAATCCAATTATATATATTTATATACGCACTAAAAGATCTATTATACTTTGATAATCTCTAACAAGTTTGTTATATTTTAATATAATTCCTAAAATATTTTTTATAATTTGAATTTGAATTCGGGGTAAATCAGAAAAAAAAAACATTAGAAAATAGCTAAAACGACACTTATTTTGAATTGGAGGGAGTATGATTTAAAATATTGTAATATATTATTTAGATTTTATTTTATTCTTTATTATAAAATATGGTATATATATATATATATATATATATAACAAGATAAACATATAACATAAGAAAAGAAAAAAAAATCATCCAGCGCTGTGAACTGTTCGCGCTGTACACGGCGCGATACTGTTCACAGCAATTAAGTAGCGCTGGGATGTAGTGCGGCATTGGAGGAGGATTTCAGCTCCACAATAGAGAAATGAGAGGATGTATTGCTGCATTGGAGATGGTCTAAGGATTCAAATTCAAACCATACTTCAACACCAAAAGAAGAATAGCTATATGTAAATATTTTAAAAACAAAATAAACAAATGCGGGGATAGCTCAGTTGGGAGAGCGTCAGACTGAAGATCTGAAGGTCACGTGTTCGATCCACGTTCACCGCAATTTAATTTTTCCTTTTTTTCAATTAAGTTTGAGTTTTAAATTGTTCATTCATAACTATGAATTAAAACTAACTTGGCTTTTTTTCTTTTTTTTAATTACACCACACTATACATCTATAACTATGACATCAACATACATTATTGTAACGAAGTATACTAATTTCATACAAAGAAAAATCTGGAAACTTACAAAATCCTTGATCAACCATTAATTTTTATTTTATTTTCTCTAAGGATGGGTGGGGGGTTAAATTTTTATAAGACTTAAATCTCTAGCAATATTCAATAATTCTGTAATTAGGAGGGGGAAAAAAATAAAAATGGCATCAGTGACGACAAACACATTTGTAGTAGTAAGCAGTATTGATGGGATCGTTAAGGTTGATGGGAACCTGTTCAGCTCTACACTTATACTTGCATCCTCTGCATTCATAGTAACTGCACATTGGGACTACTGATCCAACCAATGGTCTTTTTGGATTATTCTACAAACAATTAATTAATATGATTTAGTATGGGCTTAATTACATATTAAATCACTAACTTTTACTTAATTGGAATTTAATCTACAACTTCGGCAAATATTAATTGTTGCAAATCCGTCCGTTTTATTTTCGAATATGACATGACTTATCGATGTGGCACACCATCTGATCAAACGATATTATTTTGAATCTAGTCTAATAAATAATATGTTAAAAAGCACAAAAGGTTGCAACAAAATTTAAAGGTGTTGATTCATTTGAAAATTTACATAGTTCTAGATTATATTGCGATAAATTGAAAGATGGTGATTTAATTTGTAATTGAGTCTTTATTATATCAGCATGAGAATAATAGTATAATTCTGGAAAAAATAAAAAAATATTATCAGAAAGGCTATTTGATTTTTTTTGTCTCACCTTGAAATTTACTATGTTATGGTGGTTGAGTGCAATTTGAGCTCTAGATCCGGTGACATCTGAGTTATCAAAATGAAGGATTTATTGTAAGTCAATTACAAACCCAGAGGATTTAAATTATCATACTGTTGGAAATATATATTGCAAGAAGAAATTGAACCCTCAAATTATTAACATCTTTAATTTTCTGTCGTTGATCTGTTCATTGTTTTGATAAAATTTGCACATAATGAGATCAGTTTGCATAAGAAAATGTAAGTTTTCTTGATATATAACGTAGCCTGAACAAGCAATAATTAGCCGGACATTATGGAAAACATATTTTCCTTTACCAGTAATTTAAGAGGTTGTGTTATAAGAACAATAATTTTACGATCCGTAAATATACAACATTATGCTTTAAAATTTGTAAATATAGAACCATTGAGACCAATTTATTCCAAATCAATCTCATCGCACATGAGTTGTATAACTATTCTACATTTACAGAGCTACGGGTGTGTAAGTATAGGACAATGTGTTCTTAAAATATATAAATGTAGAACAATTGTGCAACATTTCAATACAATTTGGACTTATTTAGATTTGATTATCCTACCTTTAATATAATGTTATACATTCAAGACTAATAAAAAAAAAAAATTTAAACACAATTCCCCTAAATTACGGGATTAAAAGAATATTATTCCTCAGACATAACATACATTTCAATGTGGATAAAGTATTATATGCAAATAATTCATAATAAACTTATCATAAAACAGTTTTAAAGCATTATATATTTAATCATGAGTATTATTTATATGGGTTCAAGAAAATTTAAAACATTTATAGTATAATATTGAAAATTTACAACAATTACAATATAATACCACTGACCCGTTCTGATGAACTTTCTGATATTCTAGTCAAATATTCGATGCTTTAAAATAATTTCATGATAAGCGATTATAAACCAACCATTTTGATATAAAACCTACTCTTCACTGTGATGTGTTACTTGAAATAAAATGGAAAGGAATTTGGCTAGAGATAATAGTTATTGTAAACATCACCTTGCAGAAGAAGTGCTGCACAAAACAGTACAAGTAAAAGCGACTGATAGAGTACGCTCTTCACTATCGCCATTACTTTCTACCTGAGTATGTTTAGGAATAACAAAAAAAATGATCAACTTATTTTCAAAAAGAAATTAGAAGAACAAAGTAGGGTTTTCTTTCCACCTGGATATTATGGGAAAAAAGATTGCAGGAGAAGAAGGGTTGTGGCTATATATGCAGAACTGCGAGGTATATGGAAAAGAAATACAGGCTTATTGTTTTTTGATTCAAAATCTTATTACATGTTTTTCGAATTTCCATCATGTATTTCTCTTATATAGCAACTTTCTCGATTTGTGTGTGTCAAATTGATCAATATGTCCCACGACAAATATGGGCTCTATGAAGCATGCTATTGCTAGCTAGAACTAGAAGAATCTATCACTGGAATTAATTAAATTGTTTCCACTTGTCAATTATTTTACCATTCCATATGATCCAATATTTCAAATATTATTCCCCATTAAGAATCTCATTATATAAAAAATTGGGGTAAAAAAAATCAATAAAGAAATATAATATCATTGATCCCAATTAATTTTAATACTTCTTATATGATTCTTAATATTCTTGATCAAAAAGTTTCATGATAAATTTATTATAAATTATTTTCGTATAAAACCTATTCATATTTGTAATTTTTATTATTAAGACCATCGGTAACCCTTTATGTTATTCAATACCAAGATTTGTTTTACAAATAAGACAAAGAGTAGAGTGAAACTGGTTCATATATGAATTATTAAAGGGTGTTAATTAATATTAGTTGTTTTCACTGAAAAATATTACTTATTTTCACAGAAGAGTCTTAGTTGTTCGGTGAAAACAACTAATACCTTTTAGTGAAAACGACTAATACTCTTTAATGAAAACAATTAATATCCTTCAAAGATTCATGTATGAACCAATTTCACTCTATACATACTCATACAATAATTAATTTCATCCCCAATCTCAGCGATATAATCTGTTCTTGTTTTAGTCTTGGTTATATTGAATTAAACCGTGTCAGTTGTTTCAATAAAATATACTTAAATTGTCAATATTAATTGTTAAAAAACACATATTATAAAATATTAATTGTTTTATTCAAAAATATTAGTTGTTATACTAAGTAATATAGGAGTATGTGATAGTTACGATCAAATAACACTGTAAAATTATTTTACATAGAACTAACTCTATTACCAATATATTTCTGCTTCGTCGGGCAAACTACAAAACTCGGTAATATTACAAGTAAAATGTTTGATGAAGTGGTAAAAAAAAAACAAAATAATCTCATATGAGGTGTTTTTAAAATTTCCAATAAAAACAGACTCCCCTTTCCTTGTTTTATTAATTTATTTACTCTTTTTAGTTTTTTACCATGTTAAAATGAAAACGTCATTTACCCATATTTTGGCAGAAACCTAAACCAGTCGTCCATAATTTTTCGTTATCTAGTAGCATCTATTTTTGGTAATAGTTTGAGAAAAAAACATGACTAATCATTGGACTAGTCTTTTTCCTTTGTCTGCCTTAATTTAGCAGGTTGATATTAATTATGAAGTGAAGACACTCCCCTTTGGAAACTCCATTGTTGACAAGATTGCAACAAGGAAAGCTCCTTTTAGAAATTAAAAACAAACCTATACAACATGACATAACATACGAGTTCAAAAATCAACTCCATGCAAGAAGAGTTGACACATAACATCCTTCGAGCAATAAACGAATTGAGTCGAGTTAAAGTACACACCTTTTTCTAAATATATTTTATCATTGAACTTTGAAATTTATATTTAAGTCTGTTTGAAAATTAACCAAGTTGAGCTCAAACAAGCTTTAATTGAGTCAAACACGAGTTCAAGTAATTTGATATTTTCACACTTGTTATCTTTTTTCACTTATCGAACTCGAGCCGAGCTTTAGGTTGTTCTGAACATACATGTATGTTCGGATTTGTTTGAAATCTATATTGAACCAATCTCAAACGAACTTTTACTGAAAGATCTCAATTCAAGTACTGAATAGGTTGAGTTGATTTTCAATCCTACCACTTAAGAAGAAACGGGTATTCAAACCATTCCCCAAAAATAAATAAATATAAAACCAAAATATAGAGAATGGACTTTCTTGAATGGAGTTTAAAGGGTAATACAAAGGTGTTAATCATAGTTTCAAGTAGCACAAAAACTTGGTTAGAAATTTAGAGCTACATTAAAGTTCTCAAATATGTGATTGCAGCTAATACCGATCGATCAAAATGAAGTCATCCTCATCAAGAACCTGCACATCTTTCTCTCCTACAAAATTCTCTCTTCCAAGTTCATTTACTATATTCACAAACTCCACCCTCTTTGCTACAGGAAGGGGTACATATGGTAATCGAAAAACTGGCCTCACAACCCCAAGCTGAGCCAGGGCCGTGTTCAACCCAATAGGGTTCGGCTCGTGAAATAGCCACTTAATTAGAGGCATAATTCTTGAATTAAGAAATGGATTCTTACCCCCAAACATCAGTTCCCTCATTAGACCGGGCACCAAGTTGCTAGTAACTGAAATTACACCCGTGCCCCCATAAACCCACCTACAATCATGGCATTCATCGTCATTCCCACTCCAAACCACCATTCCATTCCTCGTATATCCCTCTACCCTATCATTCCCAACACATTCCTTTACACCAGCCAAGTTAGGGCTACTACTAGCTAAGTTATGAATTACATCAGGTGGAATATCTTGGCTAGTACGGGACGGTACATTGTATATAATCGTGGGGCCCATAGGAAGCACGCTCTTGAAATGAGAAATTAAACCTTCCAAAGAGGTCTTACCATAGTAAGGATTAATGTGAAGTGCTGCATGCATTCCAACAGCAAAGCCCTGTTCGGTTGCATGAATGGCTTCCCAAGTGGAATTGCTTCCTGTGTTGCCTATAACTTTGAGGGACCCACCGAAACAGTTGACAGTATGACCGATGAGCATAATGTGCTCGTCCCAGCTCATCAACTGACCTTCACCGGTGGTCCCACCAACAATCACTCCCTCAACGCCATCTTCAATCTGCATGTTCATCAAGGCGTCGTAGGCCTCTATGTCAAACCTTCCGTCCGGAAGATAAGGGGTTTTGATCGCGGTTATCAACCTAAGTGCCTTTATGTCATCGACATTAGTCCTGCATTTTGATGGTTCAGAGATGTACGTCTCACTTATAAAGAGTGTTTATCAATTGAAAATAGGATAGGCTAAATGTGAACCTGTTTTTAACTTCATTACTACGCATTGGAAGATGAAAATTCGGAATTACAGCTGCTCTAGGTGAACTCCATTTTAGCATCCCTCCTGCATAACAGTTCTATTAATCACCATCAACGCTTCATAAGATAAATGACTCTTTCTTGAACGATCTTAGCACATCTACAATAAAATCACATCATTTATCATTAATTAATTATATCTACATTTCGAGGTATTAGAATCCAGGAGACTCTATTGTAACAATGCTTCTTAATTTCACTTCTTTTGAGCCATAAAACTCCAAAGTCACTGAAATATTGAAGGAAGAAATCAATTTGACTTATTAAACATCAATGTGCTAATGAGTAGAAAAATATGCAAGTGTAACACAATTGAACATAATGTGCTAATCAACTAAAAACATGCACAATTTTCTACTTATCATCTATCTTTCTACTTTTCATTTGCTTTAATATTAGCTCTGAAAGGCCATTTTGTACATTAGTTTTCACTCTTCAAGTTAAGTTGTGCTCCAAGTTTGACGCATATAACATCTGCCAAAGCCATAGCCACACATAAAACTCTCTCTCTATATATATATATATTTTTTTTTTAAATGAGAAACATATACAGCTATACAAGATACTCTATTTCTATGCTAACAACAGGGCAAAAGTCTTTAACTAGTACCTTGGCATCAAGGATGGGTAAGCACATGCCAAGAACATCATTTCCAAGTGCCCATTCATTGATGAATAATTAATCACAAATTCTTAAGTTTGTACAATTAATATCACAAAAGCATAAAATAATTCCAATGTATATTTGATAACATTTTTTTTTTTACCAATTTGATTTAAAAGACGCCGAGAAAATGAGTTACAAAAACTAAAAATCTTGGCACAAGGACAGCATATACACAAAAAATAAACATGGTAGCTAGAGATTAATAACCATCCTTCATATGCAAGCTAAAATAAATGGTAGATGAATTGAAAGCAGTAGCAACTCTTCTTTCCCCTGATTATAATGTGCAAAATGTTAGGCGAAGGCGCTAAATCAGAGAATATACAGCACCAAAATGGCATTACCTCGATTGCCAGCCTTTAGAGAACAGCATACGAGAGCCGAAGCCATTACAGGGAGCTTGTAAACAGAAGAACAGAGGCGCGATATTCCGAATAAACGATTTCAACTAATTAGGCGGCAATGCAGATATCCGGTAGGAAGATTATCGGTCAGCCGCATTACAATTAATTGAATCAATTGTATAGGGAGGAGCGGCGTTGGTACCGGCGGCGATTATGGGGAGTGTAAAAGAGGCGGGAGGGGAGGCTGATGGATTGGATTAGATTGGTTGGGAGCTGAGTAGTACTAGGCTAGGGTTTTATTAGTAATCTAACATAATTAATTTTAGAGTAGTGTATTTAATTGAGATTCTATTAGGAGTGTTTACTTAGGGATGGAGGTGGATGGAGTACATCCAGATGGAGAAAAAAGAAGTGGATGGGGCAAGTCTTGTGAGGATGAATGAAGTTTTATGTCAAATAACTTTTGAGTAGTGATAATGTATTATTTTATTATTGTTAGTTAGTGGAATAATAATTATGTATAAGAAAAGTAGGAGAAAGAATGATTATGTGTAAGAAAAGTAGGAAAAATGATGACTAGGTGTAAGAAAAGTAGGAGAGAGGGTGGATTGGTGTAAGAAAAGATTGTGATGTGATAATTTTAGGGGTGCAGGTGTATAATAGGGATGAGATGTGCAAATCCAAAAAGTGGCTGGGATGGGGGAAAGTCCATCCCCATCCGGATTGACCCAGCCGTAAGTAAATACCCCCCTTAGATTTTTTTCGGACTTAAAAAATTATATGGATTTAGAAAATTTATAGACTCCATGCAAAGTTTGGCTGATTTTTTTTATTGATTTACTTGGATTTTCATAGACTTGATATGATTGTGGGAGACACTTTTTTTATTAATTTACAAAGGATTTCCATAAACTCCGGCGCTGGAACCATTGATGCAAATGTATATGGAATACACTTGTATGTAAAAAAAAAAAAATTATCCAAATTGTTTAGAATAAATACCAAAAATACATTAGTTCCAAAAAAAAAAATATTATTATTCATTATTATTATTCTCATCTTCATTTCCATCACCGTTATATTTCGGCCTCATTAAAAGTCTCTGGTTGTTATAAGAGGTTTTGGAGAGTAAAATATATTTATATTTTTGTAAGAGTAGACTTGGTAACGGGGCGGGGTATCATCGATCCCTGTGGGGACCCGCATTATTTTTTATATAATTAATCTATTTATATATATATATATATATATATATATAATTTTAATTTAAAAATAAATTACAAATAAATATTTCATAATTTCCTATTCAATTAACTATTTATTCAAAATTACATTGATATTTTATTTATGTTATTAGTTCCAAATTATAAAATTTTCACTTTATTTATGTAGAAATTCATCTTGAGGATTGTGTCTTGGAGATATTAATATGTTGAAAATAATAATGTATTGTGTCAAAGGAGTGATCCCTTCGTCATCACTTGGATGAAAGATTTAAAAGCTAAATATTTAACAAGGAATGATCCACTAGTTTTGTGAAGGAATCTAAAAGAAAGATACGAACACCTGAAGATGGTCGTCTTTCTAATAACTCGATATGATTGGCTCCACCTACGGCTTAAAGATTTTCTATTTGTTAAAAAAATATAATTTGGTCATATTTAGTATCACTTTTCAATTAAAGTTATGTGGTGAAACCATAGTTGATGATGACATATTCAAGATTTTTTTTTTCATGTCTCGAATATGCTCCTGCAGCAGCAATATAAAAAAAATAGTTTAACAAGTATTCTAAATTAATTGTTTGTCTATTTTAACTCGGGCATTATAACAAACTATAGTTGAAAGGAAAAAAAAATCACTAGTCCCAGCCCACTGGTGAGTCCATTCCCTGAAACGAATGCGGCCCAATCTCAAAATTCCAAATTTTATCATGGACATATTGGAAGTCGTGGGCATGGCCTAATAATTTAGAACGTGATCATGGAAAATATATCCAGTATATCTATAACAATCATAATTGTGTTAAGAAACTAGTTGTTTCTTAGAAAAGAGACAATGAAGAAAAAGACAATTATAAGGATATATGTTACTAATATGACATGGAAGGTCATTGGTCCAGAATATACTGAACATCAGATCATTTCAAACTTTACCCAACATCCTTGAAGAGGGATGAATATGTTGAGATAAATGTTGATGAAAATAATGTTTGTAATGATGATGATATAAATCTTAAATATAGAAAATATGTTTCTCATTTGAAAGAGGGGGAGACAAATATTAATATTATGAGTAGTAGTGCAAACTTGATTGATGGCTCCAGAAGTGCCACTATATTTTTCCTTGAAAGAACTAAACTTGTTGCACTATTGTCTTCCAAGCCCCAAAGAAATTTGTTGAGCTTTAAAAATTAACTGAAATGAAAAGGGAAATCAATTGAAAAATAACATTGAATTTCCTTGATCTCCAGCCTCCTAAAGAGGTTGTTTCTAAAGATGATGCTCCTGAAGAGCTAGATTCTATAGAAAATGAATACTAATAGTGTGTAGAAAATAACAATCATTTTTCATCTATAAATATTTGATTGTAGAGTATATATTCTTATATCACCACCACAACATATCCCAATAGCCCAGCAGGCTAACTGCACATTCGATGAAGATCATTTCCCAACATTAAGGGGAGATCAGAATCCAAAATTATACGAATGCCGAGAAATTTCCCCCAAGAAATAAGATCTCCAATATTTAAACCCACACACTAGTTAAACTGAACCAGAAGTTCAAAGCATAATTTAATTGCAATATTCAACAACTAATCTATCAGATGTGTATATCAATTAGAAAGAAGATATGTCACATATACATGTAGTATATAGGCTATAATTTGTTGAGGTTCTAATAAAATCAAGTATATTTGTTCATGTCTTTACACGCCGGAAGCGTAAGGAACCCCTTAACACGAAACATATAAATTCGCGGTAAATCAAAGCTAGTTAAATATTAAGCCACTCCTGAAGCGATACATCTGAAGACGAAAATCCTAGTAATAAAGCTCGTGCACAAAATAATCAAAATACTAGAATTCCAGAACGACCAAATTAAAATATATTGAGAAATAATAATTATCTGGTTCATATGAATTTTATAAATACAGGAGACAATTACAATAATACTATCGTTGTCGACAACATCTTCATGTCCACTGTTGCTTTTACTATCATAAATAAAAAAATTGGATCCAGTACCTAAGTTGGGTGCTAGAAGCACTTTGACTGGGTGAAGTAGTAAGAAGCAAATTGTGGTAGAGCTAGACTCGCTAAACAAAGCAAAGTGTTGATACAATTGTACACACACCCCGAAGTGTGTATTTGTACGAAAAGAAAATGAGAATAACAAGGTGGTGAAATACAAAGCGAGATTAGTAGCTCAAGGGTTTTTGCAGAGACCCAATTAAAATCAAACATATTCTCATGTTATGTATAGAATAACGTTCTGCTATTTATCTCTGGCAGCATATATGAGAATTTGAAATACTTCTAATGGATGTAGTCACTGCATATTTATACAATAATCTTGAAAATGATATCAATATGAAAATCCCTGAACAATTTAGCATGCTTGAAGCATGTAAATCAAATCCAAGAGAACTTTATTCTATCAAATTGAAAAGGTCTTTGTATTGGCTTAAATAGTTTGGAATTATGTGGTATAATCGACTTACTGAATATCTAGTTAAAGAAGGTTATACCAATGACCCAATATGTCCATATGTTTTCATAAAGAAAAATTAGTCAAATTTTGTAATAATTGCAGTATATGTTGATGATCTCAATTTAATTGGGACTTCTGAAGAGCTCCAAAAGGCAGTTTTATATTTAAAGAAAGAATTTAAGATCAAAGATTTTGGACAGACTAAATTTTGTTTTGGTTCGCAAATTGAACATTTAGAAGGTGGGATTTTGGTCCACCAAACCGCTTATACCCAGAAGGTATTAAAGTGGTTCTACATGGAAAATGCACATCCATTAACTACCCCAATGTTCATCCGGTCTCTTGATCTCAGTAAGGATTTTGTTAGGTCGTGAGAGGAAGATGAAGAGATTCTTGGTCTTGAAGTACCATATCTCAGTGTTATTGGTGCACTTATGTACCTTGCTAATTGTACAAAACCAGATAAATCATTTGTAAATTTATTAGCAAGATTTAGTTCATCTCCTACACGACGATATTGGAATGGTATAAAACACAAATTTCACTATCTCCAAGGAACAATTGATCTTGGTCAATTTATTCAAACAAATCTCTACCTAAATTACTTGGTTATGCTGATGTTGGGTATTTATCAGACCCACATAAAGCAAGGTCTCAAACTGAATATGTATTTACATGTGGTGGTACTGCAATTTCATGGCGGCCTACAAAGCAGTCGCTTACCGCTACCTCTTCTAATCATGCTGAAATCATAGCAATTCATGAGGTCAGTTGAGAATTTATTTAACTAAGATCAATGATCAATTATATCCGGAAAAATTGTGGGTTGTCACATGCAAGTGAAAATCCTCCAATTGTATTGTTTGAAGATAATGCAGCTTATATAGTGACTTGAATCGAAAATACCAGTTTTCTACTAGTAGTTTCCCCACAAGAGTACGGGTTCACTGTAGTATGGGCAAGTATAGGGACCAAGTATTATCGAACCCAAGGGATGAAGTGTATGCAAATAGATCCCTGAAGATCTACGCGTCGTAGTTAATATGAGTGTATGTTTTTGGATTTTTTGAAAGAATTAATTAAAAGCAACTAAAGTAAACTAATTAAACTAAAGAACGAAAGAAGCGAATTAACTAAGGTTTGTATGCAAATGAGTGATGGTGATGCTCAGGATAGGAATCCCTACGTATACTAACGGAGCAGGTACATAATTAAAATAATTGTGACACGCAAGAAATAACCTAAGTAAAAGATTGTAAGATGAAAGCTCAAGACTTAATACCCTAATACTTTATCCTAGCAATCGACTTCACTAATCCACTAACGAGTTAATAGATTGTGCTTAATTAATGAGACCCTAATTTAACTAAGGTGATGCGGTCGTCCTCCTTCGCTAAACTGGTAGATGAATTAACCCTTTCTAAACCCTCTCGTTAAGTCTACTAGTTGTTAAAGAGTTATAAGGTCGTCCTCTCTCTAACACTTTTCGAACGAAATTCAAGAATAAAGTTAAGACTGATTTTAAGAATTCATTAATTAAGAGAATTAAAACCCTAACGTCACGAATTACCCTAATTACGTACCCACAACCTACTTCTACGAGTTCATCCTATCCCAAGCATGCAAGAGTTTTAGCTAGACATGGGTTTTACGTAAACAAGAACGATTGAATAAATAACGAACATGAGCATAATGATTAGAACGGAGAAAAGATCAAACATAAACTAGGGTTTCAAGGAATAAAGGAATAAATTGAAATTAAATCAATAAAAACGAAATCTCAACGGTTCAAGAACAAAGGTCTGAAGAAACGAAACTAAAAAGTAAAATCGGACTAAGAATTCGTAAAGAAAAACCTCAAAAACGTAAAAGTAAAGCTTGTTCGTTCCTTCTTCTCCAAAAACTAACTCTAAAAACGATATCATATCAAGTAGTATGTGGTTATCTGAAATCGTGTTCAGAAGGGGTATATATAAGGATCGGGCCGAATCGGGATCTCATGTGCCGAAAAAATGAACTTGGAAATTTGCTCTCGGAGGCGCTCGAGCTGTCCCACTCGAGCGGACGCGCTCGAGCGTAGTGGTCGAATGAAACGGTTGGTCGAGCAGAGGCGCTCGAGGGGTCTTGCTCGAGTGTAGAAAACGTTCTGTAAGTCAGAGGCGATCGAGCTATTGAGCTCGAGCGGAGGCGCTCGAGGGCATTGGTCGAATGGAACATGAGGTCGAGCGGAGGCGCTCGAGCTCGAGCACTTTTCAGCAGCAGTACACTTGTTCGTAAAATCCTCATATCTCCTCAATCGGAAGTCCGTTTTGGCTGATTCAAAGTCCTACAAACTCCTCTTTTCACCCCTCTATCCACCTATTAGCATCAAAGAGACAAATTCATCAATGTATAGAAATCATGCTCAATTGACTCTAAATACTCAACAAAACCGACCAAAACTAGGGTATTTTTAGTGACGAATCATGATAATTTCACGCCTAATCAACCCCCCCAAACTTACCATATTGCTTGTCCTCAAGCAATGAAATAATAAGTCAAGTGAAATTGTTAGGAATGAGTCAAAGAATCAAATCATGCAAGCAAATGAACTCGAGCTTCAAAGATCAATCACAAGTATATTCACTCACCTTCCCTCATCATACTCATGCAACAACAACAAGAATCACCAAAATCGAACATGGATGTGCACTCTACGATGTGTTTCACTCCCTCACAAGTGTATATCAATGATAAAGGGACTCACTCAAACAATCAATCACACATATTGGCAGCCATAGGCTTGTAAGCACTCTTAACTCCGACCATACTCTAGAAATCAATGCCGAATCAAAAAGGACTTTTCCCAAGGTTGTAATGTAGGCTCTTTGGACGGGTGGGATAACACTATGGATAAGCGACTCAAGTGAATGGAGAATAGATAATCACACTTCGGTATTTCGAGATTAGGAATAGACTTCTTCAACATATTCAATAAACACACTTTCAATTCCAACACTCTCAACACTTCAAATTTTTACTTTCTCATTTTTTTTTTCACTTTTCTCAATCACTTCACTTTTTTTTTTCACAAACACATGAGCTCATTTTTTTTCTTTTGCTCATTCTCAATTTTTTTTCTTCTTTCCCACAACTCAAAACTTCATCACACCTTCTTCTCATACTCACTCAACAAACAACATTTTCCTTTTTCAACTCAATTCAATCCCTTCACATTCACACTTTTCCTATTCTCCACTCAAATTGGGACAAAAAGGCTTAGGAATTGGAATAGTGTTCATATGTGCTAGAAAATGAAATAAGCTTAAGGCTCAAAGGGGCTAACAAGGGACAAATGTCAATGGTAAGGAAAATTTAGGCTAAGTGACTCATTCAAAACAAAGATGGCCTAAGATCGCATTCGGCATATGAAACTAGACACAATCAAGAAGCAAGAACACACACAAGTTATAGCATCCTCTAAGGTGACGATCCTCTCACAAACGAAGAGATCAAATCATGTATCTTAATCTCATAAGGCTCAAATCTCACAGCTTTCACATCCATGCCAGCCCTAGTGAATTCTCATTCTCATCACACAAGCACTCAAAAGAAAAACTTGTAAGTATACTAGTTCTCTCTCAAATCAACTTTCATTCCCATACTCACACAATATAGTCCCTAACTCAAATCCACAAATCACCAACTCATACTCACACTCAAAGATAGCAATCAACAAGCATAAGATGGTTGATAGGCATAAAATAAGCATCTCAAAACATTATCAGCTCAAGGAGCATCTCAAGACTCAAACAACCAAACTCAACTCAAAGAGACGTGTGCGCCGGTGCAATGTAACAAGACAACATATAAAAACTCCACCCCCCAAACTTCGACCTTGTGAAGAGGTCCAAGTTTGGGGTTGTGGGTTACCTCATCCAAACAATTCAGTTTCTCTTAACAACGTAGCACACTCCTTGTTTGAGTTCCTCCCTTTTGAATAACTCTATGATTCATCTACTCTCTCGAGACAAGCCTACAAAATAAAACTCTCAAGTACAAGGTTAAAACTTATGATTCAACAACACCCTAATAACATAAAAAAAACTGAAAAATAAATAAAAATGAGTTGCCTCTCATTCAGCGCTATTTTTAAGGTCTTAATGCCGGACCGAGCTCAAAGGAGCTTATGGGACATGATACTCAAATTTACCTCTCTTACTCTCATAAGAGTGGTGCTTGCATTTCTTTCCTTGATGTCCCTCCATCATGAGCTCCTTTGCTTCATTCTCATCCCCAAGTGGTATAGGTCTCAACTTCTTCTCACCTTTATCTGGAGGAATCTTACTAAGCAATTTCTTGCGCTTGAACTTTTTCTTCTTAACTCCTCCTTTCCTCTCCAACTGGACCACGTCCTCACCTTTCACTTCTTCATCCTTCAACTTCTTCACTTTATCCCTATCAACATAATCAAGATCATAATGCTCATGGGTTAACTCATCAAATGAAGGATTATCAAAATCATGAGTAAAAGAAAGATTAGGGATAGGAGATGTGTCTTCATCACGAGGATCAATTGCATCCATGCAATAACAACTTTCATCCTCTTTCGGGTGCTTCATGGCTTCATATAGGGAAATCTTCACTTCTTGATCATCAACTTTCAACGTGATCTTCCCATTTGCCACATCTAACACCATCCCGGCCGTTGCTAAGAACGGTCTTCCCAAGATCAATGGAACGTGCTCATCTTCCTCCATGTCAAGCACCACAAAATTGGCTGGAAAAATGTGATCTCCAACTTTCACGAGGACGTCTTCAACTACACCTTGAGGTCGAGTAATAGACCGGTCGGCAAGTTGAAGCGTCATCATTGTCGGCTGAAGTTCTCCACCTTCCAACTTCTTGAATAGCGACAACGACATCAAATTAATGCTCGCTCCAAGGTCGCACAACGCTCTCTTCTTAACTCCATTCCCGATATCACATAAGATTGTGAAACTCCCGGGATCTTTCAACTTCGGGGGAAGTGCCTTGTGTACTAATGCACTCACCTCATGGTTCAACTGCACCAACTTGGGCTCGTCCACTCGCCGTCTCTTCGCTATCAAGTCCTTCAGGAACTTGGCATAATTCGCCATCTGTTCCAAAGCATCATAATGTTGGAGTTATACGTGAAAGTATGTTTTTACTTTGTATAACTCGTGTATCAAATACTCGTTTTATGAGAATAATTCTTTTATCGCATTTGCTTTAGTTATGATTGAATGTTGAATTTCTATTGCAAACCGTTCAATATATAGTACATGTTACATTGTAGTTAATGTGGTGATACCCGATCACGGAAGACAACATTAACAGTTTACTTGTAACTAAACGTACATTTTCACGACCTAGGTGGAATTGAACAATCCGCCGTGAAAGGTCGATGTGTAAGGCTCAGATTGGTCTGTCTTGACTATATGATTTTCGAAAATTGCATGTCTTGGAGAGAAAAGATTTTGTTGATTTTCTTGGAAAGATATTATGGAAGATATGTATTTTGAAATACAAGAATATCTCATATATTCAAGAAGATCCAAATCTTTGGATCTCTTCATAGAATTTTAAAAAATTATAAGCCATAATAAGAGAGTGAGATTTTTGTGGGATATTTTATTGTGGTGAAAAGAATATATGAGATATATTCAAGATTTCTTAGAGCCTAAGAAAAGATTTTCTCCAAGCCCAATAAATCACTAAATTTCGGTCATCCCTTGTTATAAATAGGGGATGCTTATTTCATCCCCAAGTACATAATTCCATGTGTTGGAAAAATCAAGAAGCATAGATATTTTTCTTTTTCCTTAGTTTATTAAATTACTTGAAAGCATCTCCCACCGGTGATCAAGTAAGGCGAAAGGGAAATACTTGAGAAGGCTTTTGGGTTGATAGAGCGAGATCGTAATTGTCCCGTATATCCAAAGGACAATTCTACAAGAGGTACATTAATCACATATTTACTCGTTTATTCCGTCATAGTTAATATGTGAAATTAATTCAACATGCATGATGAAAATTCGTTGTTGGAATTATTATTTGAATTAATTAGGATTAATTCATACTAGTAATAATTGTATTTAAATTCGTATTTAAATTTCATCCCGAATAGATTCCGGGCACCCCTATTTTCCCAACAACTGGTATAAAAGCCACGGTTTCGGGCTCTGATCTTTAAATTGGAATTTAAATTGTTAAACATTAAATTGAAATTGGATAGTAGAATTGCTAGATCTTTTTTGCAGGTATCCAATTGTCATGGTTTTAATGTTGTTAATTTCATGTGTGTGAATTAATTGTTTTTAATTCGATTCGTTCGAATTCGTTTTTCTCGTGAGAAAATCCACAAGTAGATTAGTTGTTTTTATTTTGATTCGATCATTGTAATAGACTAGTCTAGATCTAGTATTTATTTTTTTGTAAAAATAAATTGTAACCGGATCGTGACGAAGAACGAAGAATTAAAAACGGCGTACCCGGACGACGCATACATGCGTGGTGCGTGTATGGACGTAAAATCATGCAAGGGGTGAAGAAAACGAGGACGAACGGCGAAAAACGGCGCACGGGGGTGCACAGCGCACGCCGTGCGCGACGGGAGGCCGGCGCCGCGCATGTATGCGCCACGGCGCGCTTCCTGCAGTGCTTCAGTACTTTTTGGGCCGGGAGGCGCGCGGGCCCACTTCGTGGGCTGACGCGCGCCGTATCTCGGGCCGTGAAATTTTTTGGTTCGTGTTTTTTTCTGTGTGATTTTAAACGTCGTCCCAAACCCCAAACGATGCTGTTTTTGATGAAGTGTTGCTATTCGAGTGGGAGCATGTCGAGACGAACGTCGGAAAGCAACAAGGACGATTTTTCGCATCAAGACGTGAAGAAATTAAACCGTGACAATTGGATTTGAGTGCTCCAATGTGTTTAATTTTGTTTTGATGGATGTTTTATTTCGTGCACCTATTATTATTTGTTAATATGTGTTTGCATGAATTTAATTGTCCAAGAAAAACCTTACTTTCAAAAATTACTAAGTATGTTACTATAATCGCAATTTTATTCCGGATATTAAAATTGGATTCTTTTGACCTCCATAATTTATTTATTTGTGAAGTTCTTTTGGAATACATTTCCCCCTCGGATCGGCCAAAAGAACGGATTTCACATGAATAAATTCCGAAAGGATGATTGTGGATTATTACTAGTGGCGGTATTGACCCTCACCACGAGTGGCTTGCTCAAAGCGAAATAATAATCCTGTATTTAATTATGGTTATTACTTAGGCATAGGGAATTGATATTAACTTACTCCCCTCGGAGTCCCTGTCAGTTTCTATGTGGTCAAAGTGGGAGCCAACTATTAATTTTGAATTAAGGATTTGTAACTTTTAAGTTTGTAATCCGCTTGAATGTGTTTAAATGTATAGACCACCCCTCGTGGCGCATTTAAATTATTTCGAGATGTTGGCTGATGCATGATTATATTGTTTTAAGGTTTCAATATAATTGATGTGATCGAATTATGTGACAATTTCATATTTTTCTAGATATTGATATGAATGTATGTTTTATTCTCATTTCATCATGTCGCAACCTTTTAATCCACTGTTTAATATACTTAAAGTTAATAAACCTTTTGGAGTGATTTATATCGATTGGAAATGTTTTTTTTTTTAATTTGTCCTTACTGCACGAAAACACAATTGGGTTATTTATGTTAATATACCCGGCAAGCCTAATGATAAGTCAAGCAATGGGAAGAGGCAGTTTACGATTGGAAGCGTGACAATGAACACATGAAGTGCATCATCTTGATATCTCTGTCTGAGGATTTGAGGCGCGTTTATGGAGACATTGTATCCGCTGTTGAAATCATGGAACACCTTGAAGAGATGTCTTCACATCAAACCCACGACTAATCAGTTCACCAGACATGACTCGGTCAAGTTGGAAATGGTGGAGGGAACGCCCGTGAGGGAGCACGTTCTCAAGATAATGGCATACCTTAACAAGTTGGAAGTACATGGTGCGGATTTTGATTGATTTCATATACCATTCTCTACCGAGAAGCTTTGAGCAGTTTCGTCTGAACTGTCAGATGAATGAACGGACAAATCATTTGCCCGAGCTCTTGCTAGCTTTAGTTTCGATGGAGGTGAAAATGGAGCACCAGTCTAGTGATATGGTGGCTAATGGTCCGTCTACCTCTTTTGGTCCCAAGGGAGGGAAAAGAGGAAGAGAACCAAAGGTCGGATCCAAGCAAATCCAATTGTTGCGAAAGGCAAATGCAAAGGCTAGCATCGAAGGGGAAGTGTTTTAGTTGCGGTGAGAGAGGACAATGGAGGTCTGCCTGTTCCAAGCCTAAGAGGCTAGGAAAGTTAGGTAATTCACACACCTTAGTCGTCGAAACTTGTGAAGTGGTGTATGCTATCTATTCATGGATAGTGGATACGAGAGCTACTGATCACATTTTTTTCATGGGTTCAAGCTAACTCGACGACTTAACGGAAGTGAGATCCCCATCACATCGGGCAATGCTACGAGAGTGGCAGCTGAAGCAGTGGGAGAAGTGCGCCTATCTTTTGAAGATAGAGTTATGGTCTTGAGAGACGTTCTTCATGTTCCTAGTTTAGAAAGAACTCAACCTTCAGTTTCTAAACTGTTTGAATAGATACTCAGTTTCTTTTAATAAGGATGTTATTATTTCTTGAAACGATGAGTTTATCTGTTCCGGAACTTCAATGGATGATCTTTATACCATTTTTTGGGCACACCACTCACAAAATTGAATCTAATAACACATCGATTATTTCGAGCATAAAAGAAAGCGTTCTTCGGAGATGAACGAAACACTTCTATGGCATCTTAGACTAGGTCATATTAATCTAAAGCGGATAAAGAGATTGGTGAAAGACGGATCCTTGGAATCATTCCAAGTCGAACCGTTTCCAACTTGTGAATCCTGTTTAGAGGGTAAAATGATCAAGAGGGCATTTGGAGCCAAGGGGAATAGAACCACGGAAGTGTTAGGACTCGTTCATACCGATATGTGTAGTTCAATGACGATCATAGCAAGAAGGGGTATGAGTAAATTGTCTTTTTCAATGATTACTCGAGATATGGATACATCTACCTTATGATGCATAGGGAAAGAAGTATCAAGTTTCTACGATTTGATCGTAGAGGCGAATACCTTAGCGATGAATTCTTGAACTAGCTATCAGACGAAGGGATTGTATCCCTGTTGACCGCACCGGGAACCCCTCAATAGAACGGTGTGGCGGAACGAAGGAGCCAGACTCTTTTAGAAATAGTCAGATCCATGATGAGTTATTCGGATTTACCCAAGTCGTTTTGGGGTAACGCCTTGGAAACAACGACTTACATTCCAAACTTGGTGCCATCCAAATCGGTTCCTAAAACCCCAATGGAATTGTGGACCGGGCGCAAGCCCAGTCTAAGACACTTGCGGATTTGGGGTTGTCCGGCATACGTGCTAGACGAGGAAGCCGGTAAATTGGATCCACGTTCGGAATTAAAGTTGTTTATAGGATGTCCCACGGGAACGAAAGGGTGTATGTTCTATAGTCTCAAGGATTAAAAGACCGTGATTAGTTCGCACTTTAAATTCTTGGAGGAAGACTATATGAACAAAAGAAAGCCCAGAAGTGAGATTACCTTAGACGAGTTAAGAGGGCAAACTTCTATACCAAGTATACAAGACGATATACCACACGTCATACCTTCACAACCGGAACCCCGTCGTAGTGGGAGGATTACAAGGCAACCCGAGAGATTCATGGGAATTGGAGAATCTTTGGATTTGATTCCCGGTGATGAATCAGACCCATGAACGTACGACGAGGCAATCCAAGACAAAGACGCGGAGGCGTGGCAAACCGCAATGGAAACCGAGGTGGGTTCGATGGATTATAATCAAGTGTGGGAGTTGGTTGATCCACCTAGTGGGGTAGAGCCCATTGGATGCAAGTGGGTGTACAAGAGGAAAAGAGGACTGGACGTAAGGGTAGAGACCTTCAAAGCAAGGCTTGTGGCCTGTGGCCTGTAGCTATGCTTAAGTCCATCCGTATTCTCTTGTCGATCGCTGCGCACTTAGATTACGAGATCTGGCAAATGGATGTCAAGACAGCTCTCCTTAACGGAAGTCTTGATGGGATCTATATGCAACAGCCCAAAGGTTTCGTTGAAAAAGGCAAAGAGCACCTCGTATGCAAGCTTAAGAGATCCATTTATGGACTTAAGCAAGCGTCGCGTACTTGGAACCAGTGTTTTGATCAAGTTATTAAGTCTTACGGGTTTGTGATAAAAACAAGTTCGAAAGTTGTGGGTGTAAAAGGTGTGATGGAACTGCGGTGGTATTCTTAGTATTATACATAGACGATATTCTGCTCATTGGAAACAATGTAAAGGTATTGTCAGACGTAAGGGTATAGCTGTCAAATCAGTTTGATATGAAGGACTTAGGGAAAGCCGGTCACATCCTTGGGATCAAGTTCACTCGAGATCACAAGAGGAGGATGTTGGGTTTATCGCAAGTTTCATACAAAGCCACTGTTTTGAAGCATTTCAGCATGCAAGATTCCAAGAAAGGTTTTGTACCTTTTAGGCACGGAATCCATCTATCTAAAGAAATATGCCCTAAGACCAAGTGGAGATAGATGACATGAAAGACGTTACGTACGTTTCGGACGTAGGAAGTCTTATGTATGCAATGTTGTGTACGAGACCGGATATCTGCTCTGCCGTGGGCATGATGGCAAGATATCGAAGTAACCCCGGGAAAGCACATTAGATTGCAATTAAATGCGTTCTTTAGTTTCTGAAAAGAACTTGGTATGGAATGCTGATTTAACAATCAGACAATCTAATTCCCATGGGATACACGGACTCAAATTTCCAATCAGACATAGACTCCAAAATAACTACCTCGAGTAGTGTGTTTTGCATGGGAGAAGGAGCCATGACATGGAGAAGCGATTTGCAGAAATGCATCGCCGATTCGACCATGAAAGCCGAATAAGTAACTGCTTGTGAAGCAGCGAAAGAAGCGGTTTGGCTCAAGTACTTCTTAGTGGTCTTGGACGTTGTTCCGAATTTGCCCATCATAATCACTGTCCATTGTGATAATATCGGAGCAGTTACAAATTCAAGGGAACCGAGAGCCCACAAGGCCAGCAAACACATTGAAAGAAAACACCATCTTATACGAGAAATCGCTAAGAGAGGAGATAAAGAGGTGGCAAAGATATGCGTCGGGGACAACCTAGTAAATCCATTCACAAAGGGGCTGCCTCTGAATACATTCGAGAGACATGTGGATGGAATGAGAGTCAAGACTATTGCCAATCTGCTTTAAGTATAAGTGGGAGGAATTATTAGGTTAGTGTAGGTTGACATGAGATGTCACGGAGAGCTACTACACTAAGACATGCGTGATGTATACTAAAAGCAGACTTTAAGTATAAGTGGGAGATTGTTGGAGTTATACGTGAAAGTATGCTTTTACTTTGTATAACTCGTGTATCAAACACTCGTTTTATGAGAATAATTCTTTTATCGCATTTGCTTTAGTTATGATTGAATGTTGAATTTCTATTGCAAACCGTTCAATATATAGTACATGTTACATTGTAGTTAATGTGGTGATACCCGATCACGGAAGACAACATTAACAGTTTACTTGTAACTAAACGTACATTTTCACGACCTAGGTGGAATTGAACAATCCGCCGTGAAAGGTCGATGTGTAAGGCTCAGATTGGTCTGTCTTGACTAAGAGATTGCACTAACATATTTAGTATGTGTTGAAGAGGTCCTACAACGAGGATAAATTCTTCTGTTCTGAAAGGTGGAGAATTAGACCTCAGTGGTTGTTGATTTCTTAATCTCCGTCACTTAAATAGGACCGTGTGTGCTTAATGGTTACTGCTTTGATTCATGTTGGGTGAGAATCATTGCGACTTCGAACTTTGTGTCTTGGGCAGTAATATTAATCATACGACGGTTGCTAAGATTTAATACGGAGAAACGCGTGCGAGTACGACTCTTGTGATTAGTCCCCTTGGTGGACTCAGAAGTTTTATCGTACCAAATCTTGCAAGTGAAGAATCAGTTTCTTCGGTACGGATAATAATGTTGAGCTGTCTTTACTCCAAGGTGAAATATATTAATTAATTTAGAGCTATTCAGAAGCTTAATTAATTAATGGACTTGATAATCTTAAACGCGGGAAATAATAACCGGGAGCCCATATTATCGTAATATGGATTAAGATGGATAGTGCAATATTAATTTATTAGTGGTAATAATTAATATTAATGGGCTGAATTATATTGGGGCTCAATATTGAAATTCAGAAGTCCATTAGGAGGTCCAATCTTAATTCTCCTTAAAGGCCCCTCAAGTAGCCCATTAAGTAGCCCAATAATGATAAGGTGATTAAAATAAAAAGAAAATATATTGCTGATTTTTCTATATGATTTTCGAAAATTGCATGTCTTGGAGAGAAAAGATTTTGTTGATTTTCTTGGAAAGATATTATGGAAGATATGTATTTTGAAATACAAGAATATCTCATATATTCAAGAAGATCCAAATCTTTGGATCTCTTCATAGAATTTTCGAAAATTATAAGCCATAATAAGAGAGTGAGATTTTTGTGGGATATTTTATTGTGGAGAAAAGAATATATGAGATATATTCAAGATTTCTTAGAGCCTAAGAAAAGATTTTCTCCAAGCCCAATAAATCACTAAATTTCGGCCATCCCTTGTTATAAATAGGGGATGATTATTTCATCCCCAAGTACATAATTCCATGTGTTGGAAAAATCAAGAAGCATAGATATTTTTCTTTTTCCTTAGTTTATTAAATTACTTGAAAGCATCTCCCACCGGTGATCAAGTAAGGCGAAAGGGAAATACTTGAGAAGGCTTTTGGGTTGATAGAGCGAGATCGTAATTGTCCCGTATATCCAAAGGACAATTCTACAAGAGGTACGTTAATCACATATTTACTCGTTTATTCCGCCATAGTTAATATGTGAAATTAATTCAACATGCATGATGAAAATTCGTTGTTGGAATTATTATTTGAATTAATTAGGATTAATTCATGCTAGTAATAATTGTATTTAAATTCGTATTTAAATTTCATCCCGAATAGATTCCGGGCACCCCTATTTTCCCAACACATAAAAAGGAATGTTAATACGTAACTTTTTAAAAACATCAAGGAATTTAGCGAATTTCTCATCAAGTTTTTTCTGCATGCAGCGCTGTGGATACGGGACAGGTATCACCGATTTGGGTACCCCCCATTCATCACGCTCGGTCTCTTTCACTTTCTCCCTTGCTTCCTTTGCCTTCTTCCACTTAGGAACTCTCTCACTCTTCTCAATGCATTCCTCTTCAGGCTCTTTGCTCTCATGGAACTCCTCCACATCTTTACTCTTCTGAATGTCTTCACCCTCAACCCCTTTCTCAACTCTTATCTCCTCAATTTCATCTCTATCCTTCTCAAGCTCTTTCTGAGGTGTCTCAGAATCAGCAGGCATCTGGGGACCTTCATAGGTGGTTCCAATTCTCAGCTGGATCGCCTTGCAATGCTCTTTCGGGTTCCCCTCCGGCATGGAAGGATACTTACCCGGCTTTCTACCCAATAATTTTACGATCTGGCTCATCTGAAACTCTATCGAAGTGAACCGCCTATTGTTCTCTTGCTGAATTCGATTCAGCTCTACATCTCTCTTCTGGGGTTCTTGATCACGTTGATCACATTTCTTATGCAACTCTTTAACGTCGTACTCCAAAGAGGACAATCTCTTGCTACCTTCCTCCACCTTATGAAGGATAGCTCTCAACATCTCCTCAGTTGAGGCACCGCCTTCTCCACCCGGAGGTTTTGAACCTGGATCAACGCCTGAAGGAACTGTAATTCCGGCATTCGGATTAGCATATGAAAAATTCTCGTTCTTCCTCCATGTATTTTGAGGAGGTTGTTGTCTTTGATATCCTTGTGTGTTCCTCCATTGATTTTGAGGTGGCTGAGGACCTGTAGGTACAAATGGTTGGCCATAAGAAGGTCTTCCAAACTGATTGCCACCTTGTGGATACCCGCCTTGTGGATAGTTAGGCATTCCCATATAGTTGGCCTCTTCTTGCTGACTCGTGGGTGGGTCCACTTTCTCGCTCACTGCTACATTCCCTCCAACCAGATTTTGCCTCATCTCAAGGTTGCTAATCTTCTCCATCATAGCCACCAACAGCTTCCTCATTCTCCTCCAACTTACAAACTCTTTGAAATTCTGGATCCTCATTCCATGCACCGGCATTCGTGACAATGTTGTCAATAATTTCTCTACACCTCGCTATCCCTTGGTTCAGAAAAGCTTCACTCGCACATGCATCTAAATGGGCTTGGCCAGCCTTGCTGGCTCCACTATAGAAGAATACCATGATATCTCCCTCATTATACCCGTGCTGCGGACACTCAATCAACATGTTTGAGTATCTCTCCCATGCTTGGCGTAAATCCTCTCCTTGCTTCTGGCGAAAGGAAGAGATCTCAATCCTTACTTTAATGGTTCTCGATGGAGGGTAGAATTGCTCGAGGAACAGACGCTCGAGATCGGCCCATGTGGTTACACCTCTCCGTGGAAGCGTGTTATCATACCACTCCTTTGCTATTCCCGTCAATGAGAATGGGAACAGCCTAAGCCTCTTGGCATCTTCAGACATGCCGTTATAATTGAATGTGGAGGCTATCATCAGGAAACTCCTCAGGTGAGTATGAGGATTCTCCTTCCCAACCTCCCCCTTGAACTGGTTCTCGGTAAGCAGCTTAAGAATTCCTGGGGAAATCGAGAAGTTATTTGCCTCAACAGGAGGCAATGCCACTCCATCATAGTACCGTTGTGGCTGCGCTGCAAACCTTCCTCGAATAGCCATATTCTGATCTGCGTTCTGAGGAATGTACTGTGGATTAGCAGGTGGTACTGGTACTTGTTGGGGTGGTGGTGGTTGATAAACCGGTGGTGGATTGTAAACAGGAGGTGAAGGATACGGGTATGGTGGATACGGATAAGGTGGGTAATGGTAAGGTGGGTAAGGTAAGTTGTTTTGTGGTACGTTAGGATGTGGGTAAGCAGGGTTGTTTTAAGGATGTTGGACAATGTTATGAGCTGGATTATTTAAGTTTTGTGTACCCGGGTTCTGGCTCTGACTGTCTGCTATCGGATCTTGGTTCTTACTGGAATTGCCTTCAGTGCCGTCAGCCCGGTTCAATGTCTGATTAAACTCATTCTCGACATAATCCAACTCATTAGTAATGTCCATTGGTTCTTTCCCTCCGGCAGCGTTCATCCTTCTTAAGAAGGCTCGGTTTCTTCTTGCTATTATCTCAGGATCCAACGGTAATCTCTCTTCGCTCGTATTGCCTTGTGAGCGTGTTTTCATAAACCTGAAACACTAACAAAAGAATAAAAATGCAACTGCCGAATATGTACGAAATAAAACAGAAAAGAAAAGCACTCACTACTAACTACTAAGCTATCTACAAGTCCTATTCAAAAGACATACAACGCCATCCCCGGCAACGGCGCCATTGACTTGAATCGAAAATACCAGCTTTCTACTAGTAGTTTCCCCGCAAGAGTACGGGTTCACTGTAGTATGGGCAAGTGTAGGGACCAAGTATTATCGAACCCAAGGGATGAAGTGTATGCAAATAGATCCCTGAAGATCTACGCGTCGTAGTTAATATTAGTGTATGTTTTTGGTTTTTTTGAAAATATTAATTAAAAGCAACTAAAGTAAACTAATTAAACTAAAGAACGAAAGAAACGAATTAACTAAGGTTTGTATGCAAATGAGTGATGGTGATGCTCAGGATAGGAATCCCTACGTATACTAACGGAGCAGGTACATAATCAAAATAATTGTGACACGCAAGAAATAACCTAAGTAAAAGATTGTAAGATGAAAGCTCAAGACTTAATACCCTAATACTTTATCCTAGCAATCGACTTAACTAATCCACTAACGAGTTAATATATTGTGCTTAATTAATGAGACCCTAATTTAACTAAGGTGATGTGATCGTCCTCCTTCGCTAAACTGGTAGATGAATTAACCCTTTCTAAACCCTCTCGTTAAGTCTACTAGTTGTTAAAGAGTGATACGATCGTCCTCTCTCTAACACTTTTCGAACGAAATTCAAGAATAAAGTTAAGACTAATTTTAAGAATTCATTAATTAAGAGAATTAAAACCCTAACGTCACGAATTACCCTAATTACGTACCCATAACCTACTTCTACGAGTTCATCCTATCCCAAGCATGCAAGAGTTTTAGCTAGACATGGGTTTTACGTAAACAAGAACGATTGAATAAATAACGAACATGAACATAATGATTAGAACGAAGAAAAGATCAAATATAAACTAGGGTTTCAAGAAATAAAGGAATAAACTGAAATTAAATCAATAAAACGAAGTCTCAACGGTTCAAGAACAAAGGTCTGAAGAAACGAAACTAAAAAGAAAAATCGGACTAAGAATTCGTAAAGAAAAACCTCAAAAACGTAAAAGTAAAGCTTGCTCGTTCCTTCTTCTCCAAAAACTAACTCTAAAAACGATCTCGTATCAAGTGGTATGTGGTTATCTGAAATCGTGTTCGGAAGGGGTATATATAAGGATCGGGCCAAATCGGGATCTCATGGGCCGAAAAAACGAACTTGGAAATTTGCTCTCGGAGGCGCTCGAGCTGTCCCGCTCGAGCGGATGCGCTCGAGCGGACGCGCTCGAGCGTAGTGGTCGAATGAAATGGTTGATCGAGCAGAGGCGCTCGAGGGAGTGTAGAAAATGTTCTGTAAGTCAGAGGCGCTCGAGCTGTTGAGCTCGAGCGGAGGCGCTCGAGGGCATTGGTCGAATGGAACATGAGGTCGAGCGGAGGCGCTCGAGTGCTCTCGCTCGAGCACTTTTCAGCAGCAGTACACTTGTTCGTAAAATCCTCATATCTCCTCAACCGGGAGTCCGTTTTGGCTGATTCAAAGTCCTACGAACTCCTCTTTTCGCCCCTCTATCCACCTATTAGCATCAAAGAGACAAATTCATCAATGTATAGAAATCATGCTCAATTGACTCTAAATACTCAACAAAACCGACCAAAACTAGGGTATTTCTAGTGACGAATCATGACAATTTCACGCCTAATCATATAGCTCAACTACAAGGAGGATATATTAAAGGAGATAAAAACAAACATATTTCACCAAAATTCTTCTTTATGCACGAGTTACGGAAGAATGGTAAAATTGATGTGCAACAAATCTAATCAAGTGACAATTTAGCAGATTTATTTATCAAGACATTACCAATTGCAACATTTGAAAGATTGGTGAAGCGTATTGGAATGCGATATTTAAAGGATTTTAAATGAAGTTTGAATTAGGAGGAGAATTATTACACAAAACAATATGTACTTTTTTCCCTTAATTGGATTTTTGTCCCACTGGATTTATTTTCTCTAGTAAGGTTTTAACGAGGCATATTAGTATATAACAACGGACATCCAAGGGGAAGTGTTGTGAAATAATAGTGGATGACCTTTTGTTTTCTCAAATAATTACATGAATTATGGGGGTGTCCTTTTGTTTTCACAATATAAATACATGCATTACTTTGGACTCCAAAGGATCCTAGAAGGGTCCATGCATGAGTATAAATAGGTGGTATGCCACCTCATTTGATGTATGCAAAATTGAATTATAATATAATTCTCCCTACAATATTTTCCTCTACATTATCTTCTTTTTTTACGTATTTTATTAGTTTCACAACAAATCCCACTAAAACTTCAGGCCCTCAACGAGATTCAACGAGGATGACATATTTAGATTGTACTAGTTATCATACACGTGTATTGCACGTTGACAAGCAAATGTTACATTTTATTAAGTTTACAAGCAAAGGTTACATTTTATTTTATGTGTTGTACATTAACTTCCATAAGTATAATCTCTGTGTTGGAGTCTTTGATTTTTCTCTTTATAGTGAGTAAACGCATATTTCCATATGTCACTTGATGATGACTCGTTAATTCTATGACAATTTTTGGAGATTGGAAACAATTAAATATTAGTGACAGCGTAAAATACCTAGATAGAAAGAAAAATATTCAAGAAAATTTATGTCATAGAAAATCTCTCACAAATATATTTTTCCGGCTAAATAAATAGCAATGAAATTCATTCTACCTTAATAAATAAAAGGTATGCAACAGACCGTATAGAAACAAATGCCTTATACCACTTCCTTCAAATCTTGGAGATTATCAACTTCCAACCCCATGTCTCTCCATATCTTTTTACTGTAGAGTACATGAGCAAATTAACCACTCGCATTATTGCAATTGATAACCTCAAGATATTTAAAGATTAACAACATATATATTGTTCCATTCCCTAGGGGTCCCAAAATGAGTTGTGGAAGGTAATGGTATAAGCAAAAGAAAAGAAACAGACATTCCAAGCTAAACTTGCAAACCAACTAAATCATAACATACCAATTACTTATAATTAACATCATATCCGAACTTTGTGAGTCAAATAAGCAACTAAAATAAATTTAATGAGAATCGTACATGATTACGTTTTTTTTTTCGACATTTTCAACAAATATATACTTCTCTTCTCCAAAGCACATGCCAGAACAATCTAACCCAACCAAGGATATCTGGGATTAAGTAATCAATTGAATTGATAGTTTCTCTTCCACAAGCCAAAGTTAATCTCTCCATATTTATCCATTTCGTCCTTCCCAAGCAGTTATCTAATTTTTATTTAAAAATAAAAAACAGCAAGTATGACTTGAAGCGAATATACTAACTTCTACTAGTAGATTCCTCGCAAGCGTACGAGTTCACTGTAGTATGAGTAAGTATAATGACCAAGTATATCGAACCCAAGGGATGAAGTGTATGCAAATAGATCCCTGAAGATCTACGCGTCGTAGTTAATATGAGTGAAATATTTTTGGATTTTTTGAAAGATTAATTGAAACTAAAATAAACTAATTAAACTAAAATACTAAAGAAGACGAATTAACTAAGGTTTGTGTTCAAGTAAGAGTTGGTGATGCTCAGGATAGGAATCCCTACGTATACTAACGGAGCAGGTACATAATCAAAATAACCGTGACGTGCAAGAAATAACCTAAGTAAAAGAATGCAAGATAAAAGCTCAAGATTCTAAACCCTAATACTTTACCCTAACACTCGACCTCACTAATCCACTAACAAGTTAATAGATTGTGCTTAATTAATGAGACCCTAATTTAACTAAGGTGATGCGGTCGTCCTCCTTCGCTAAACTGGTAGATGAATTAACCCTTTCTAAACCCTCTCGTTAAGTCTACTCGTTGTTAGGGAGTGATACGGTCGTCCTCTCTCTAACACTTTTCGAACGAAATTCAAAAGTAAAGTTAAGATTAATTTTAAGAATTCATTAATCAAGAGAATTAAAACCTACCGTCACGAGTTACCCTAATTACGTACCCACAACCTACTTCTACGAGTTCATCCTACCCCAAGCATGCAAGGGTTTTAGCTAGACATGAGTTTTACGTAAACAAGAACAATTGAATAAGTAACGAACATGAACATGATAATTATAACGATGAAAAGATCAATCATAAACTAGAGTTTCAAGAAATAAGGAATAACTTAAATTAAACCAATAAAATGAGTCTCAACGTGTTCAAGAACAAAGATATGAAGAAACGAAACTAAAAAGTAAATCGTGACGTGAATTCGTAAGAAAAACCTCAAAAACGTAAAGTAAACTTGCTCGTTCCTTCTTCTCCAAAAATTAACTCTCTAAAACGCTATTGAATCTAGTGGTGGTAAGTGGTTCCTCCAAAACGTGCTCGGGACGAATATATATAAGCATCGGGCCGAATCGGGAACGTATGGGCCAAAATCGCGCTTGCTCGTGCACTGGTGCACGAGCACCTTCAACTCGAGCACACAAAATCATCCAGAGAGCCAAAACTGCACGACCAGCCTAGCTCGTACACTAGTGCACGAGCACCTGCCTTGCTCTAGCGCCCTGCACGAGCACTCGTGCAGGGGTGCACGACCCACGTTCACTCATGCGCTATGCACGACCTCTCGAGCACTTGTGCTCGAGCTCTTCTAGCTTGTGCACTCCAATGATACTTTTGCTCCCCCGAACTAGTACTTTTCGTATTTCTTCGATATCTTCTCATCCGGGCGTCCGTTTGAGTCGATTCAAAGTCCTACGAACTCCTGGTTTCGCCCTCTATTCATCTATAAGCATCAAAGAGACAAATTCATTAGTTTATGAAAATGATACACAAATGACTCTAAATACTCAACAAAATCAACCAAAACTAGGGCATTTCAAGCGACGAATCATGACAATTTCACGCCTAATCAAAGTACTAACAAAATTAGTAAAATACTATTAAGTTCATTAATACAGATAAAGGTAATAACAAGGGTAGACATGAATACATTGAAAATAATTTCAATATGATGCAGCTTGTAAAGTCAAACCTTAAAATCTTGATCAATTATACAATTCATGAACATGACATGTCATATATTCACATCACTTGAAAATAATCAAGTAACAGTGAAAAAGAATTATTATTTATAATTTTCCAAGAATATGGGCTTGGACTATTTACATGGTATACTACGTACATTGCACGTTATATGCAAGAAAATTAGTGAAAAGTAATAATAGAAAAAATAAATAAGGACTTTAAAAAACCAAGCCTCTGATGCTCTATTTTTTCAAGAATATATGATATAGGGGTTCAACTTGCTACACGTGCATGTACTTAAAATTTAAAAATAACATTGTTTCAAGTAAAGAAAGAAATGGTATACTTATGCAACAAATTTCAAGCAATGTATAGCAATATTTTCAAAGAAATCCACCAGTTTCTAGCACACCCAAAGCTTCATCTTTGCAACAGTTAATCAATGCGAGGAATGATGACATATGAAAAACTCATTTTCTGTCATCAAAGTAGTCTTGAGATGTTGCATAAACCAACCAGAATAAAATAAATATGTGCATTCAATAATTAAATATATCTAAAGGGCAAATATATCCTTTTTAGATAATAAAAGCAACTGAATGGAGCACGATGTTGTCAATATTAATTAACCCACTTACATATTGTAATATATACAGACTGCTTTAGCCAAATAGAAAGATAAACTAATCATACTTTCGACGTTTATTACCAAAATAATGAACCTTACCTTGCTATCCAATGATGATTTATACCAGAATACTGAACCTTCCACTTGCTATCCAATGATGATCTAAACATAAAGAAATAGTTTTCAAAGTTTCCTGCAAATTTTGTGAATATTTTCTCTAAATGGAAAGTAGCAATGCTTAATGGATGAATCTACAGCTAAAAACTAAAACCAATCAATTTTGGTAGAATAGCAAAGTAACTAATGAAATTTAAAGAAAATAGGATAACTTGACTTGCAACCCATAATGAGGACTACTGCAGTATATTATTTCCATCAGAATATTTTTAGTATGCACCTCGTATGAGTTCAATGAATGTTGTTGCAAACCATTCTCGGTCAAGTCTATGGAGAAGCAAGCCCAGGTCTAAACTCCACAACTTATGGGATACTATGTGGCTATGTGCATTGCACACTACACATAAGTAGTTAATAATAACAAAAACTCAAGAGTTTAAAAAACCAAAATTTACATGTTCCAATTTTCTTAAAATTATCAATAAATATGACATCAATGGTTTTTATGCTACCAAATATATGGTCCGTCGAGTCACACCCAACCCATCTCTTCATGAAAAGGAAGCAAACTTTATTACTAAGCTAAAGCATAATATACTGAAAACAACCATTTAATTGTGAGGTCCAAGCCATCAGTTTTACTGCTTCTGCGAGCACAATATAAACTTCCATACATAAATGTAAACTTTTAAAAAAACAAAGGCATTAGTCGAACGATCATAAATTTCACAGCATATTCGTAAAAATAATAAAAGAGAAAAGAAAATTCGAACTAAATAACATAAACGCTTACTGAAATTCCTGAATTTGCCTACAACAGGAGAAAAAATGAAGTCAGTCTATGAACCTCTAATAGATAAATAGCATATCTACAACAGAATTTAAAGAAGTAAAATCAATTTCAAGAGTTACTAAACAAAAATATTCTAATATATTGTAAATAAAGTTGTGTAATTGTGTGTATAATGATGTGTAAATAATGCTTCCATAACAACTTTAGGATTACAGGAAAACTAGTCAGAGGAAAACCTCTAAACTGGCTTTTTTTTCTACTCTAACAAATTTGGTGGTGCAGAGAACTTCTTCCTCCTTAGTCATAGCACCTAATTGTTTAACCTCTCAAATAAAGAAATTAGCATGAGAACAATCACTACTATTTTATTTCCAAAAAATAAAAGAAAAACCATAGAAGCAAGGCATCATCTATCCATCCAAGAGAACTAAATAAAAGAATCCGTATAACAGGTTTGCAAATAGTCAACATTTGGCTAATTATGTAGTTACTCATATCCCGGTTCCTATCACTTCAAGATAGAAAATTAAGCAATCATGATCCATGGAATATCCTATGAAGAGAAAATACTATATAAAAATGAGAAATTCAATTTGACATAACCAACATTAGGAAAAACCTTAACTTTCTAAGAACAATCTACATTATGTCTAAAAGTGGCTTGGGGTATTGAAAATTGAATATACAAATACAGAGAAATTTCAATAACTCAAGTTCTCCAACTGATTTACTTCAGAACATCAACATCCCTAAGGATTAAACGATTATGAATTTACTATTCTGAAATAAAAATACAAACTATAGCAGAAAAAATAGGGGAAGGGGGTGATAATAAAACATAGCAAACTTTCTATATTCACAAGCAAATGAGAAGATTGAGCGACCCTGGAGAGGATCAAGAACTGTCGAGTAAAGAACGAAAGAAACGACAGTGAAAATTGAAAATACCTGTCCCATCCAATTTACTTTGGGGCCTCTCTCAACGCTTAATATCATTATGCCCTTTAATTCCTGATTGAAAAACTTCCCCAGAAAATAGAGTCCCTAATTTTGAGAAAATAATTAAACTCCAATTCGTAATAATACACCTGTGATACCAGAAGAAGAAGACATTAAACTAACATAAGAAAAAGAAAACCATTGTGGTAGATCAAGAGATGATGAAGGGCTAGGGCGGGTACAATCTAAAATGCACCGATTATAAACACAGGTAAATAAATTGCACACCTGATCGGCTGGTGCAGAAAGAAGGGCCGACCGCCGAGGGCAAACGTAGGAAGGATGTGATATGTCTGGCGACTGGAGATGCAACACAAAAAAATAACGTCGATTCTCAATCCGGAAAGATAATGGAGCATTTGCTCCAGTGCAAACTAGGATTGATGATGGTGCTAGAATTCGCCGGATAAACGACTAGCAAGGTGTCGTGAGAAGGGGAGAAGGCGGAATTCGGAGAAGACAGATAGTGAAATATGCGGGTGCGTAAATTAACTTAAATGAAAAAATAAAAGGGGATGAAACTGTTCAAAACTAAAAAAAAAAAGAGGGGTAATATTGTCCGAAAATAATTTACAAGTGTTAGACACTTTTAAATATATTATAGATTTACAAGTGTTAGACACTTTTAAACATATTATAGATTATAGATATATAAATAACTATGAAAAATTAATGGCCAAAATAAATTGGAAAAATAATGTACAAACTTAAATTAATGTGTCGAGTATAAATTGTATCCCAATTCTTTTTTTTTTTTTATAAAAATAGAATAATGTTTTAAGAACAGATTTGACCCCAAACTATTTTCTTTGTGTAAATAACAAATAAAACAAATCAGCCTTCAACTAATAAAATAAGGCATGAAAGTCCTTTAAGTAACACTTTTAAAATAATAAACAAAATTAGTATATATTAGTATCAACTAATATATATTTCTTTATGTAAACGTAATAGTCTTGTATCTTTTAGAATTTTTTTCTACGAATTCTAATATTTAGATTCTTTTTCATTTTAAATTTATTTTCAACCCATATTATTTACTCCCTCCGTCCACCAAATTTTTACCCGCTTTCCTTTTTGGTCCGTCCACCAAATTTTTACCCATTCCTCTTTTGGAAATAAACTACACTCACAAACAAAAAATGGGCCCCACAATACCCACCACAATACTCTTACTTTATCTATTTTATTCACTTTTTCAATAAAATATCAATTTTCATTAAAAACGGTGTCCAACAGTAACCGGGTAAAATTTTCGTGGACGGAGGGAGTACTTTTCAACCCATAAAAATTAAATCGGTTATGTAACTACATATTGCATAATACGAAATAAAAGAAAATAAAATTGAAAGAAAAAAATAACAAAATTTGAGTCGACTGTCGAAACATAAAAAAGTGTTGCTAATTTCAACTAGTTTTTAAATTTATAATAATATCTTGATCCATTAATATAATATTATTCTATGTTAATTTATAATATAAAATAAAATAAAATAGTTGGGGTTATATTTGTATCTGAGACATTAGTTTAGGGTCCAATTTATACAAAAAAAATATAGCAGTGTACTAAAAGTCACTAGTCGATCAGACTGTGATCTAGCAACTAGACGGGGACTAGCCGAAGACTAGTTGAAACCACCTAAATAAATAAAATAATTATTTTTTTATTAAATTAATATATTAAATACATAAAAAAAATAACACCATCACCCTTCAATATTAAAATTATAAGTGATACGTCATCAGCTTAAACATTACCATAAAGATCAAAACTCAATAAAGTGGTAAGGATGCATATTAATATAATTCAAAAGACGGCATCCAAATTCCAAATACTTCAAATAGTAATTAGCAAACCACTGAGTCATAATAAATATAAGACGTACTAGTTCAAACATATAAGTTCTAGATATAAATTGGGTTGTAGCGCGGTGTTCGGTGGTGGGGGGTTGGGTCATTCGGTGGTGGGGGGTTGGGGCATTCGGTGGTGGAGGGCCGGGGTGCGGCATTTGGTGGTGGAGGCGCGGCGTTTGGCGTCAATTCGGTGTCCTGTTTTGATAGTTTAATTAAAAAATAAAAAGTGAATTACATATTTAATAAAAAAAATGGATTCAACTTATTAATCGCCGATTAATTAATGAATTGTTTTTCTCATCGTTTTAACTAAAATTGAAACGGTTTGGGGCTGACTAGTGACTAGTCTGCTGACCATGCAATTTTTAGAACACTGAAAAATAGTTTAGAGTCTCATTTGCACCTGAGACATTAATTCAGGGTTCAATTTGTACCAAAAAATATTTTATGATTCAATTTGTTCCTTGGACATTAGTTTAAGGTCCAATTTTTACAATTTTCCAAATATAGACTTCCCAAACAAGAATAATAAACAAAAAAGTTTTGCATGCATCAACACCGTATAACTCAAGTATATTTTTTAATAGTATCAATTATTTTCACCAAAAAATATAAGTAAACAAAAACACCCAGTGATGATAACTGCATTTTTCAATAAAAACAATTGATGTTACTGAGAAATTTATTTTTTCAGTAAAAAAGGGTATTAAATATTGTGTTGCATATTATCTTCTTAATTTTACGTTATCTCAATTTCAGTTTTTGTGATTTTAATTTTGTGCCTTATTTAAGTTTTGGACGTGAGATCGAAAATTAAACTAATCAAAGGAACATAAAAGTGGAGGAAATATTCTTACTAGTTTATCAATTTAGGCATTCATACTATATTTTGACTCATTTCGAGTGGACCATCACTATCAAACTAATACATTATAATAAAAAATTAATACTTTTAAAAAATACACATAAAAGTTAACTATTGCAATATATTTAGAACGCTCATCCGCTCAATAGCAACACGTGTAATGAAATTGGTGAGAATATGATAATCAAACAATTTAATTTGACTCGGTTATAAATTTAATATCCATCACGGGTTGTTGTGGGTTTGTTATTTTTATTTTTTAATATAACAAACATAGTGGCAAAGTTTAAGTTTTGCCTTTAATGGGGTATGAATTTTCTTACGTAAACGATTCATTGTAAAATGAAATGTTGACGTTATTGATTAAAATTAGGGTAAAAGAAGGGGGTGTTGAGTGAATTTTGCTAAATTTAAGGGGGAATCATCTAATATGCAATTTGAAGGTTGTCTTAGCAGCAACCATGCTAACTTACATGTCTCATTTATTATATGTGTTTGAACAATATCTGTCATAAAATTTATCATTAACATTCAGATACTTCAATTTTACTTATTTCGACTTTGTTCCATGTAAACGTCTATTGTTCAATTTTAATGTTAGTATCGATACTTCAATTGTTGGATAGTATTACCATTCTTGTTTTATTCAGTTAGATGTGAATGTGCAATGTAAAAGTTAAATTCTCCTTGCTGATTAAATAAATTATTATATTTTACTTTATCTTGGAAGAGATTGTTGTAAAGACCAAATTTAATCCAATGGTTTAATCATTTTTAAGGTTGAATAATCTTTTTTTTTTGTTTTTTGTAGAATACCACTTAATTTGTAAGTCCCAAGTAAATGGGGAAACCTGTATAAATGAATAAATAACCATAAACTAAAAATCCTATGGAATTATAACCCTAAAAGACCTTTTATAATTTAAAATTAAATTAAAATCCTTTTTTTTTTTTTGCCTAGCAGGTGAGATGGCAGGAATTGCCAAACCAAGTTGTATCAACTATAATGTTTCTTGAATATTCTATTTTTGGATATTCTAGACGTGTCGATCGTGATGTTTCAATGACTTTATTGAATGTGGAAAAATTATTTTAATTTTTTTTTACTGCAGTGGATTGAATTCAGTGTTATAAGTTACCAAGTGTTGGCAGCATCAATATAAATCCATCTTTGTATTCCCAATTTTAATTTCAAGTCTGATGCAGTATTTATGAAATTCTGATTTTCAATCATTTATGGTTATGTGACCTCCTAGGATTGCATCGAAAAGTACTAAAACTCACGTATCTGTGTTTTTTTTTCTACTGATAGAGAATGAATAACATCTCGCAATGGTGTATAATGTTGGAGTTATACGTGAAAGTATGCTTTTACTTTGTATAACTCGTGTATCAAACACTCGATTTATGAGAATAATTCTTTTATCACATTTGTTTTAGATATAATTGAATGTTGAATTTCTATTGCAAACCGTTCAATATATAGTACATGTTACATTGTAGTTAATGTGGTGATACCCGATCATGGAAGACAACATTAACAGTTTACTTGTAACTAAACGTACAATTCACGACCCAGGTGGAATTGAACAATCCGCCGTGAAAGGTCGATGTGTAAGGCTCAGATTGGTCTGTCTTGACTAAGAGATTGCACTAGCACATTTAGTATGTGTTGAAGAGGTCCTACAACGAGGATAAATTCTTCTGTTCTGAAAGGTGAAGAATTAGACCTCAGTGGTTGTTGATTTCTTAATCTCCGTCACTTAAATAGGACCGTGTGTGTTTAATAGTTACTGCTTTGATTCATGTTGGGTGAGAATCATTGTGACTTCGAACTTTGTGTCTTGGGCAGCAATATTAATCATACGACGGTTGCTAAGATTTAATACGGAGAAACGCGTGCGAGTACGGCTCGTGTGATTAGTCCCCTTGGTGGGCTCAGAAGTTTTATTGTACCAAATCTTGCAAGTGAAGAATTAGTTTTTTCGGTACGAATAATAATGTTGATCTGTCTTTACTACAAGGTGAAATATATTAATTAATTTAGAGCTATTCAGAAGCTTAATTAATTAATGGACTTGATAATCTTAAACGAGGGAAATAATAACCGGGAGCCCATATTATCGTAATATGGATTAAGATGGATAGTGCAATATTAATTTATTAGTGGTAATAATTAATATTAATGGGCTGAATTATATTGGGGCTCAATATTGAAATTCAGAAGTCCATTAGGAGGTCCAATCTTAATTCTCCTTAAGGCCCCTCAAGTAGCCCATTAAGTAGCTCAATAATGATAAGGTGATTAAAATAAAAAGAAAATAATTATGCTGATTTTTCAAGTATTATTTTCGAAAATTGCATGATAAGGAGGAAAAAGATTTTGTTGATTTTCTTGGAAATATATTATGCAAGATATGTATTCTAGGAATACAAGAATATCTCATATATTCAAGAAGATCCAAATCTTGGATTTCTTCTATGTAATTTTCGAGAGTTTCATATTTATTAGGAGAGTGAGATTTTTGTGGAATATTTTATTATGGAGAAAAGAATATATGAGATATATTCAAGATTTCTTAGAGATTAAGAAAAGATTTTCTCCATGCCCATAAAATCTCTACGAATTTCGGTCACTACTCTTATAAATAGGGGATGATTATTTCATCCCCAAGTACATAATTCCATGTGTTGGAAAAATCAAGAGCATAGATATTTTTCTTTTTCCTTAGTTTATTAAATTACTTGAAAGCATCTCCCACCGGTGATCAAGTAAGGCGAAAGGGAAATACTTGAGAAGGTTTTTGGGTTGATAAAGCGAGATCGTGATTGTCCCGTTTATTCAAAGGCCAATTCTACAAGAGGTACGTTAATCGCATATTTAATTGTTTATTCCGCTTAATTAAATATGTGAAATTAATTCAACATGCATGATGATAATTAGTTGTTGGAATTATTATTTGAATTAATTAGGATTAATTCATGCTAGTAATAATTGTATTTAAATTCGTATTTAAAATTCATCCCGAATAGATTCCGGGCACCCCTATTTTCCCAACATATAAATCATACAATAATGCTTTGCATTCAATTTTATGCCTTTGTCTTTTCCTTTTCGATTTTTATATGAAAATTTTGATATTAAATATGAGAATGATGATAATAGGATGAGAATTGTTTATTGCTCAGGTTGGGCTCATTACATGTAGACGTGTTTTGATGTCTCTGCATTCTAATGCATTGTTTTTTTTTTTTTTTTTATATATTTCAAACTACGAATTACATAATTTCCTTTTTCTCTTAAAAATACATTAGTCATCCTACTCTTATTTTACAATACAAAACTCCATTAGACCTGCACACAATAAATGAGAGCCTCCTAACTACAGAAACGAAGATGAAAACAGAGCAAATGAATGAGGCAGTCCTAGGTCCATCGATGACCACCATGTCCTGACTAACAACATTATTTTACAAAACAACACCTCGTTTACATACATAATTGCGAAAATGAAATATGCAGCGCTTAAAGGTTTTGAAACTAATCCACATTTTCTATGCATAACCAGACATTATAAAATTACATACTTCTCTCTAAAACCCACAACACACTTAATTAAGAAAAAGTTTAAGACATTAGATTCTATGGCGCACGTAAATTGAATTGAACACACAATAAACCCATAATCGGATTCTTCATATACCCATGTTAAAAAATTGTCCACCAAGAGTAATACACACACATATAATTGAACATGTGGATACTTTCTCCTCCAAAAAAGCAAATCAATGCTCATGAGTTTCGAGTTTGAAATTGCGCGTCTCCCATGTAAGCAGAAGGCGGACCACAACACAATTCAAATTGTTGTTGAGTTCCACATCATCTAGGTATATGTATGATGGAGCATATTTCTTTTCCTCGTTATAATTTTATTTTTCCATTTCTTGCGGTAGGGTTTAAGCAGAAAACGAAAGATGGTTAGGGTCATTTTTAAAGGTGAAATTGAGACCTTTAGACTTACCAGGAGCGTGCACATTCGTAAATTATCAATTACCGTTACATCATTTAAAATCAATGAAGGATATGACGTGGGCGTTCTCCTACTCCCATAATTAAGGTTTCTGTGAAAGTGAAGGAGGTGAAGTGAACGTTTCTCCATTTCTATGAAAGACGCTTGCTCTGTTTTTCATCACTTAATATATTATCATAATTGTAATTGTAATTGTAATTCGAGGATGTGGAACATGTGTTTAAAAGTTTTGATTAATAAATAAAATAATTTGAAACTTCATAAGATTTTGATTAAAATCTCGGTTTTGAATTTTAACGGATCGATTATGCAAAATAATGTTGAGATACCTTATAATATTTATATTAATTTCAATTTTTAAATAAAAAGAACATTTTCTTTAACATATCTATAATATAAACATGTCGAACCAATCAAAGTATCAAATTCTAATTTAGAGTTTTTAATAAGGTTAGTTAGTCGAAATCAAAATTTATGTTTTGCCTTTTGTAAATTGTAAATGTAAATATTCCTTTTTTTTCCGCATATATTATAGCATGCATTCAAATGCTTAGTATGCATTTGGATTTTAAACTCAATGTTGATTTTAATTTTAATTTTTTAAAAACACAGTGAAATATATTTTTTCTTTATAATAGGAGTATTACTGATTAACTCTAAGGGTATTGCTGGTTTCTGCTTAGAGTGTTTTTTTTTTAATTCAAGTGACCATTAGAATTTTTTTTTTCCCTAAATTCTTCAGAAAATTTTAACTGAGATTTGATTTAGTTTTACTTCTTAATTATCATGATTTAAGTGGGCATTTCTGAGAGGTGTCGTTCGTATTTTAACATTAAATATATTATTGTAATTTGGGGTTGTGGAACAGGATTTTTTTTTCTTAATTACATGTGGCACATTATGGAATTTCAACTGAGATTTGATTTAGTTTTACTTCTTAATTATCATGATTTAAGTGGACATTTCCGAAAGATGCCGTTCGGCATTTTAACATTTAATATATATTGTAATTTGGGATTGAAACAGGGGTTTTTTCTGCCTAATTACATGTGGCATCTTATGGAAGTGTACACTTGTCGGCGTTTGGGACAGGGTATGTGTACTTTTATAATATAAGATTAGAAAAAAGAATTCTGTAAAGTAATATCTTGTAGCAAAAGCGAAGCCCTCGCCCCCAGAATCCCCACCCCATGTCTCAACAGAATTAGGTGGAGGAGGTAAATCATGGTAACTCAGCGACCCATTAAGTGGGAGGACTAGTGTCTGATGCCCACAAGGAGCTATGCCTCACATTGGAGGGATAAAACTCCCACACTGCAGCTGTCAGGGCTCGATCCTGCGTTCTTGTAGCAATCTGCCACCTAGGAACCAACTGAGCTACCTATATGAAATATCGTATGTTTATGTGTTATTCTTTTCAAAAATTAGTAAAAAATATTATCTTTATCCCAAAAAAGTTTGTATACTTTTTTTTTTGTCCATTGTTCTACAAAAATTTGCATACTCTTAAAATAGAAATATTTCTCCAAATTTTCACCCTCAAAATCTCCACCTTATACATTTTAGTCATTATATTTTTTCTTAATTTTTATGCCAAAAAGCACTACAAACTTTCGAGGAACCAGGGTAGTAATATTTTGTATGCTACTTTCATCGTCTCAAATTTAATTGGTATATACCAAAATTGTTTCTCGCCTTTCTCAATCAATATTTTTATAAATAAAGATAATTTCATTAATCATGTGTTTAACGGTAGACATAAACTTATTTGTCACCATCAATGTGATAATGACACATAAACAAATTTAAATAATCAATTAAAATAACAATTGACACATTACTTATATGTCATGAGCACATTAGTGGTGAACATATAAATTTATGTCTATTGGTGGATACATGACAATTTTCCATGATAATAAAACAACATTGTTTTATTATGATTATATCTTCCCCACATCTTGCATCTCGTGTTATTACTTTACACATATTAATTTATATTTATTAATTATATAATTTAATTTAGAGTGACAAACAACAAAGTAAAAGATAAATTTAGAATGGAGAGAGTAAATAGGAATATACCGATTCACCATTAAATTTAAATGGGAAGAATTTCATTAAAAAAAAATTGTCTTTAATAAATTCTCAATTTAAATTAATCGCGATTTAGGTTTTTTTTTTTTTTTTTTTTTTTATGTGATTTGATTCCATGTTTGGTTAGGGTATGAAACGAACATACGCATGCGGCGATTCCATGTAGAAATTACAAGACACGCAAAGGCAAGAATCCAACTTACGCACGCGGCGATGCCTTTTTAGGAAGACAACAACAAAAAAAAAAAAACTCTTTTTTCCTTTTTTTTTTTTTTGAAGGAATAAATGTGTATATTAATTATGCTAAAAAAAATTCAGCGTTACCAGCCTCTATGGAATCTGTAGTATATTTCATTTTAAATTAATAATTTTTAATTTTGGCGAAAGAAAAAAATGGAAAACTTATGATGGAATGAGTAGTATAGAAATTGAAGAGGGAGTAACCTTGAATTACGCACTCAGTCTAGTACTAGTACAGTCCACACCTTTCCTCATTCAATTCAATCACATTCATACCTCTCTCCCTCTCTCTGCATTCCCCAACTCTCCCTCACCCACACAAACCGACTGCAATTAACAAATTCGGAGGCAAGCAGCCACGAAGAAATGGGGGAAGAAGGCGGGGAAGAGTACTTGTTCAAAATAGTAGTAATCGGCGATTCCGCAGTTGGCAAATCCAATTTGCTTTCACGTTTTGCCCGAGATGAGTTCGACCATAACTCTAAGGCCACGATTGGGGTCGAATTTCAGACGCAGGTTTTGGAGCTCGACGGCAAGGAAATCAAGGCCCAGATTTGGGACACCGCCGGCCAGGAGCGGTTCCGCGCCGTCACCTCCGCCTATTATCGCGGCGCTGTCGGTGCTCTCGTTGTCTATGATATCACCCGCAAGACTACTTTTGAAAGCGTCAACCGCTGGCTCGATGAGCTCAATAGTACGTTTTCTCTCTCTCTCCCTCTCCTTACTTTACTGATCTCAGTTTGATGATTGATTAATGTTTCTTTCATTATTGAAGTTTTGGTTTTATCACTTTGAATTTGAAAATGTTATGTGATATAGTTGAATCGAATTTGAGTATACTGATTTTTAAATATTCTAAGCAAGCTCAAACTCATATTTAGTCAAATATTTAATTGTTTGTTCACTTAAGCCCACATTTACTGGATTTGATTGAACTCATTGATGATCACCTAAATGACAGTAAGGAGAGTGCAGTTTACTATTCTGAGTAGATTTTATATGAAAATGTTTCGTGATAAACTTATCATGAAATTGTTTTAAAGTATCAAATATTGGATTAAGAATCTCATCCGAGTATCCATAATCGGGGTCACTGTTATCATATTTTAATTGTAGTTGAAATTCTTAATACTTTTGATCAAATATTTGACAGTTTTGTGATAAGCTTATCATGAAAAATTTCATTGAAAACTTTGCCGTATGCTTCTCACCAATCTTCCATGCAGCTGTAAATATTTAGTTGTGATTTTGAGCTTTTTTTACTGGGAGAGGGGATGATGTAAATTTAAGATTTGGAACGAACATGCCTTAAGAAAGAGGACAAGTGCTTTGGTCACATAATCTTATGTTGCTTTCCTAATTATTTGTGTAATTAGTTTTTAAGAAGGAAGCTTTTGTTACTAGCCCCTTGCAAAGCAATTAGATGAGTATGTGTAGACATAAACGTAAACAATTATAACATTGTGTTTAATCTAGTGTTCACCGTCTGCTTACGGTTAGTAGCATTCTCATTCATTTCCTGCTTTATTAATGCCTATGTAGACAGAAAGAGAAGTGAGAGGGATGTACAAGTATGACTAAGACCCTCAACTGAAGTCATAAAATTCATTTACATACAAGGTTTATTGGCACATGAACTTGTTTGCTAACTAATTGACTTTAGCTAGAGCCATAAGAGTTGCTAAACAACCCATTAATAGCATCCTATAAAGTTGTTGGGATGATAATGATATGCTGAAGTTTAAGACGTAATATTGAATTGAATATCTGTAAGTTGGCCTACTCTTCTTGTATATTTTTTTTTCCTTTTTCTTTTCTTATAAACAAGTTGAATTTGATTCGAAAAAGAGTCTGATATAGCCATATAGGGCAAGATCTGTCCACCACAAATTTTTCTTGATGCAACTCAATTCACTTAGCAAGACTCACTTTTTCATTATCAATCAAATTCAGTAAATTGTTGTTTATTTTCTTTTCTATTTTGTCCGATATTTTCATTAGCTTATTTTTTGGTTTTCAAAATGATTATGCAGCTCACTGCGATACTGCAGTTGCACGTATGCTCGTGGGAAACAAGTGCGATTTAGAGAATATTAGAGAGGTAAGTGTGGAGGAGGGTAAGAGCCTTGCTGAAGAAGAAGGATTATTCTTCATAGAGACATCTGCCTTGGATTCAACAAATGTGAATAAGGCCTTTGAGATTGTTATCCACGAGATCTACGAAAAAGTTAGCCGCAAAATTCTCAACTCCGACCCCTACAAAGCTGAATTATCCGTCAATCGGGTCAGCCTTGTTGACTCATCAAACCAAAGCACTCTCTCGTGCTGTTCAAAATGAGTATTTATTTTAACCAGCTTTTCCCAGTTGCTGGGTTTGTATCATTTATTTTTGGTTTTAATGGTCACGAAAAGTGTAAAATGTTGGCGATAAACAAATAAATAGTCCCTACATATACTGTAATCGAATCAGTTTCCTCTGCTTCCAAATTTCCAATATTTATAAAGTAGATGGAAAAAAACCGTAGGCTTGTTTTCATTTTCAAAAGCGTATTCAACACCACAGCAACAAATGCATAAAGCTAGCTAACAATGATCAAGTATTAAAAAATTGAAGAATAAGTTAAAGAGATGTTACATATATGCTATTCGTCTCTAAATATGTACAGACTACAAAATTGTCATGGCTTTCTCAAGGCAGAGGCAGCTCCCATGACGACGGCAAGCATAATGCCGACTCCCGCCCCAACAGAAGCACCAACGGTTGCTGCGCTCAGAGAGTTGGATTTAGCTAAAGCATCTGCATTTCCAGCAGCTGCTCGCTCCCTCGCCAATTCCAAGAATATCCTATCCCTTGTCAGCTCCTATACAGAAAAAACACCAACAATATTTTTCACAACTAATCTATTATTGCATGGAGCCACAAGAAGCATTTGCATCAACTTTCTTCATGTTTTCTAGTAAAGCTTTTAAGGCCTGCCTAATTGGTGGAGGGCTATTATCTTTCTTTATTGGAGGCATATAAACGAATGCCCATTGGTCTAATTCTAAGAAATAACTGGTTCGACACAAACATAATAGGTCAACATAGGCTAGTCCTTTAGCACTAAATCATCTCAAGGCACTGAAAAACAAACTAAAGGAGTGCAGCAGGAAGACTTTCGCCGACTTTACTGACTGCTCAATAGACGGAACCAAGGCAGTTACATATCGAAATCGATAGCCGGGACAAACAAACGGGAGTAATAAATGAAATTGACCAAAGATTTTAGTTGTATGATGCACCAGTACACAATGATTATTCACTGACTAGAACTAATACACTAATATTTTTTAGTAAAACAACTAACATCATTTAAAAATACACTTGAGTTGTATGGTGAACCTAGTGTATACAAGTTTTTGAAGCGTAATTGATCTGATTTGGCTAATTGGGTGCAATTTTGGCTGACTAGTCAATTTAAAAAATTGTTGTGTATTTACGTGGACGCATAGATCTCTGATTCTAAGGGTAATAAGAGGTTTTAACAATGCTACACCAGGTTAGATACATTCAGCATCCGTACACTTTCCATAAACACACGAACAAACCCAATGAATATTGCGCTTCATGTCTAAAATGAGTAAGTTCTAAATGATACATACTTTGAACTCACGATAACCACATCATCTCATTTTGTCTATCACGTAAAATTGGCCCAAAATTAGCCAATGATGTGGCTAAATTCACAATATCAAAATAATTTGTCAAAATAGCTAAGGATCACTACTATTAGGCCTTTATTTTAGAAAAATCTGCCGCAGAAAAAAGTTATACCTGTAAAGCAGCCTCCTCATCATTGCGGAGCACACGGTGAACTAGTTGACGTAGAGCAGTTACACCTTCTACAGGAAGAACAGCTGGTTTCTTTCGGAATGGCCTCCGAACAAGATTAAACGGACCAGAAATGAGCTTTAGGCCGCCACCTCCTGAAGTCCCATCAGAAATGCTGTTCAATGCTTGCCATGATAGTGTATCACCCACTGCACTGGGCATAACATATGGGCATGAATTCACGACTTCAGTTGAGCTAGGAGATGCTTGATATGCTTGCAATACAGCATTAATAGCTGTCTTTTGCTCGTGTGCACTAACAGAGAACTTGTTTGTTATGGCAAGGACCCAAGGAACACCAACAGATTTAGCCTCATCAAGGAGTAGTGACAGTGCTGGTGGCTGTGATGCATCTGAAAGGCCATAACGAGGTATTCGGTGTGATAAGTTGTGAACAAGAACAACCAGGTCTATTTTCTGACTAAGATCACGGATCCCCTTCCACAATTCATCCCTGAAATTAGAGGCTTCCAAACTCACATTCTGCATCGCAGAAAAGGAGAAAGAGAGTCAAAACAATCCGTCTAAATTACTAAAAAATGAACAATTGTACAAGTTGGAAGAAGAGAGTTTTCTAAAAAATAGATGTAAAATATATCATAGTTTTCTTGCGTACTATGGTTCCTACAGCAAAGACATATATATATATATATATATATATATATTTAAATTGACAAATACTTCTACACACCAGTTATACCGTGCAACTCAAGTGCATTTTAAATAGCATTAGTTGCTTTACTAGAAGGTATTAGTTGGTCGGTATTAGCTATTTTCAATGAACAATATTAATTGTTTTCATTGAATAATATTAGTTTGTGCACCAGTTGAACTGGTGCAGTCAAGTTTACTCATTTGACGGCCTGTTTGGCTAAGCTTATTTTAACATCTTATAAGCTCTAACATCTTATAAGATGTAATTTTTAAGTAGCTTATAAGTTGCTAAAGTGCTAGGCTAATAAAACTTATAAGATCTTTAAAAAATAATAAAAAATATTTATTAAATTTTAATTCAATATAAAATAATTACTTTTTTATTTTTATGGTGAGGTAGAGGTGGGTGGGGATGGGTCTAGGGTGGGTTGGATGCATGGGGATGGAGGTGGTTAGGAAAATAAGTTGAGAAATCCCAACTTATTTTATACAGCTTATAAGTTGTAACGGGCTTATTTTTAGATCTTATAAGTTGTTAACTATCTTATTTTACCAAACACTTTGATGGTGCTTATAAGCTCCTGAACAACTTAAGTCGTTTTAAAGAGTTTATAAGCTTAGGGGGCACTTGGTTACCAACACTTCAACGGTAATGGGAATGAAAATTTATTTTCCATTGGGGAATGATTGTTCCAATGGTGGTTGCATTGCTAGAGTCATGCCCTCATTTTAGAATAGAAGTGGACAACAAATATTTGTTGGTGGTTAATGGTGGAGGAATAAGGAAGCGATTGAAAAGGATGATTGTAGGAGGTAAATAGGATAATCAAAATGGAGTAGTGATTACTTTATTTAGGAGGAGAGATAATGATTTTGTTCTAATGAACCATCATAATTACACTAACTTTTAAACTCATTCTCATTACCATTGAAGAGTTGCTAACCAAGCGGCCCCTAAGTCAAACAGACTCTAAATTGGATAACAATTAGATTTACTACCTTTACATAGTATTAAGATATGCAGTTTAACTAAATGAAAATGGATAAGACAATGCAATCATGATTTATGTAAGCATTATCAAAGCAACAGACTATGTAAAACAACTGCATCATGCAGATGCGCATCCTAAAAAGGACGGTAGGTGAAAAGCAACAGAAATAATGAATTAAAATCTATGTGGATGACTCCCACTTCCCTTGACCTTTATCCCAATTTTACAAATACCTCCTTGATTTGTCAGACTTGCAAAACTTCAACTGAAGGGCCTGGCATAGCAGAAATTTGTCATGTCCTCAAAAATTGAAATTTATTTACTGATCTTTTAGTGGAAAGATTGTGTAGCACAGGATGGGGCTAATCCTAATGAATCAAAATTGACAGTATTTTTCAACACATTTCCTGCAAGTTGAATCATTCTTATTTGCACTTAAAATTTTCTTAACAATTTTTAATAATTCAAGGTATTTTGAATTATCATAATTTTAAGTTCACGTCAACTCAAAAAAAGATTGTAAACTTTTCAAGTACAAAATTACTGGAATATGTTAGAAATAAATAGGGAAAAGACTGTATGTAAATTAGCAATATAAAATCGCAGGCCAAGTTATAAAGGAAAGATGACATCTGCAGTTACAACAGGTTAATAGAAACACATTCAACTGAAGGGAGTTTTCAGCTAGTTCACGAAAAGACTAGAGTCCAAAGATTTTGGGCACGTAGAAATTGGGTTAAACAACTTGAATTGTGAACTTATGAAGTAAACAGGATAATACCATGCAAATAACCAATGAATAAAAACTAAAAGCTAGAGCTAGTTATAGCCTTATAGGGAAAAACCTGCAAATTTACTCCGGTTGAATCTGAATAAAGCAAACCACCAGCAAAACCTTCTCGAACTTCAACATCTGTAGGAAATGCCTCAACACTTGCCATGGTATTAGATCTTCCTTGATTTAAAATTGCCTTAATAAGAGAGGTTTTACCAGCACCCTACACGATACATCACTTCAGCAATAAGTTTACAACAAAAAAGGTACCCAAGGGGGTGTTTGCAAACCATGTAAAATGGAGAAAATCACTTATTTCCAAAAGCTCCTTCTCACAACTTTTTAGAATAAGTGATTCTAGAAGCTGTCACTTGAGTTTGCAAAAACACCCTAAATGCACGAAAAACTGATAGAATAATCACCTCAAGGCCAATTAGCCGCACCCTGCGAGTTCTAACATGAACATCTTTGACAACTGTGGAAAAATCTGTTGTACAAAATACTACAAAATCGCTTAAACCACCGGGATGGACAAATATATCCTCCATACACGGAGACTTACTCTGCTTCAACTTCACATCAATGGAGCTTGGATCAATAGAAAGAAATGCAGGTATGCACCTATCATCATATATTTGATGTTTCGGTGGTCGTTTCAATGGAGCACCTACAGTTATTCGCACCTTCTGCATCTCTGGTTGTAATTCGTACTGTGGAGAATATGCTGGTGGAGAAGGAAAGGACTCTACAGTAGTTGAACACCTGCCAGAGTTAAACTATGGATAAGCAAAAAGGTGTGGTGTGATGAAATTTCCTTCATTAGAAGTTTCACTTTTACTGCAAGATAATAAGCTACAGGTGATCTATTTTTTCACTCGTTGAAAGAGAGACATAATTAACCATGAATAGGGTCATTTTCGACTGTATCAGCAAGTCAACAGCTGAGGCTAAGGAGTCAAACATAACTTGATTTAAAGGACTAAACTTGACAAAGAATAACATTAGATGATACAGAGCCATAAGTGATGCTGTGATTTCGGATGCCATGCACAATAAATTAATCAGAGGCAACCACATGAAACAGAACAGATCAGAAGCAATCCAAATAAGAGAGCGTGGCATACACATTAAAATCAGGAAGCTAAAAGGTCAAGAAATATACCATTTACCATTCACTCGAGCTTGAATTAATGTACATTGATGTAATCCAAAACCAGATATGTCAACTATCAGAGGGACTCCATTCTTCTCACATGGAATACCAGTCCATCCAAGAGGAACTAAAGAAGTAGCTGCACGAATAACTGGAGAGTCAACAATATGCCCGAGTTCAACCTGGCCAGCAACTGAAATTCCTAGCCATTTTTGCAAATGTGGGAATTGCAGCTCCTGCTCCCTTCCCAAGAATGAAAATGCATTTTCACTCATGAATTGTTCACAGATTCTGTAGGAAAATAAAAGGAGATTATATCAATTAAATGAAGAGATCATAAAAAAAATTATTATGGTAAAATGAGTGAAGCAAACTCTGGCAAAGCTAGATGTGAAGGTCTGAAGTGTACAGAGACAAGCATATCAATGTCAACATAGGGAGATAAGATTACATGCACCAATTTTCAAATCGGCAAACTTGTATGCAAGAAATCCTAAAATGAAAGGCTCATATAAGATGGAACGAAAGTAGCACATCGTCTGGTTCATTTGTTCTTCATTTTCCTTCTCCAGACAACATATTTGTTTTTTAAATTATCTGGGAACAATATTCTCATTCTCCCAGTCCAAATATTTGTTATAATTTTTAAAGCCTTGATTACAATAACAGCAACAAATTTACAAGTTCTCTGCAAACTTAGCGAACTTCCAATCTTGGCAAAAGGGAGAAAATAAGGACAAACTTTGTGTTTTCCCAATTGGAATCACCAATAGAAAGTCCAGCAAAAGCATTCAAGTGTGACCAGCCATAATCTAATCATATTCAGTCATTCAATCCAGCTGAGTACACTTCAAATTCACTGTGGCCAGAGATGCTGGATGCTTTGACTGGATCTTTTACCAGTGATTCCAAATTGAAACAAAATGAAAAAATTGCCTCCTTTTTTTTGCCAAAACAAAAAGTTCATGTTAAATTTGAACAAAAATGATTAGCCCTTTTCTCTTTTTGAAATTCCATATTTAAGTATAATCTATATTATTATGCCCCACTAACTGTAACAAAACAAAATTTACGAGACATCCATATTGAAAATGTATTTCATTGAGTCGTTGACCACAACAAAACTGTGTTGTCAAGAACTATATATCAAATATCATGGATGCAGAAAGCGGGCTAGGCGGCTGCCTAGGTGTTAGGCGGCCCCCTCCCGACCCGATTTCCACATAATCGGTCAATATAGTCGTTCCCAGCTCCAGGCGCCGCCTAGGCGGAGCAAGGTGGCCAGGCATCGATTTTTTTTAATTCAAATATTATAGTCATAGATATGGATTTCAACTTCCAATTTCGTCTAAAATAAACCCTAGAAGGCTAGACCACAAACCACCTACTTAGAAGACGGAGAAACCGCCCAAAATTAACTCTAGTTGGACTATTTGCATTACAAAATTAGAATTATCAACTGTTAGACATTTTAAGTTTATTTTTCTTTAAAAATTTTTTTTTTAAATTCGTAAAATTCAAAAAAATAAAAAACTGGCACCTAGGCGCTAGTCGGCCAATAAACGCCCAACTGGCGATTTCCGACTTCTGTAGCATTGCCAAATATACATCATTTCCTTTCCAAATACATATTTCTTTCCAACCCACTATGCAAATGTAATGTATATTCTCCGAAAATTAATTACCCAGAACAATAGAAATCCACCATAGCATAAATGTTTTAAAAATATGTAATGCCCCAAAAAAGGATTAAATGCCCACATACTTGCAACCTCTTAGTTAAAAACATAATTGTGTAGGATGACCGCAGACAAGGGACGTAAAGCCAAAAGTTTGAGTGTTCAAAATATTACCTTTGAAAACGGGACCTGTATGACTTCATTGAATGTGACTGAAACCGCTCTTTTACTTCAGCAATTACAGATCTAACCTGAGCATGACAATACTATGAGTAAGAGAAAATAATAAAAGGTTTATAGAATCTTTGTTCAATACAGAAACGCGAGAACCACAAAACTCTGCCCAATGAAGGTGAAGAATGGGCAATAAAGGAGGTGAGAAGAAGCAGCCATCTCACCGACGTTAATTTTGAGTATTCTGAACCAGATAGTGATTCCACAGATGAATTTCCCAAAAGATAAAGCTGTTACAGAAGAACACAATCCAATAATTCAATAGCATGTACGGGATAGATCACCATTTGATTGCTTAACCAATAGTAAGATAGCTGTTACGATCCCACATCGGTTCCACATGAAAGTGTGGAAGGGTTAAGTTAGGGCTCCCTTGCTTATATACCCTTCCACACTTTCATGTGGAACCGATGTGGGATCGTAACAATAGCACAGAGCTGGATAGATAAAGACATGAACACTGGAAGTTGCATTTATATATAACTTCACCCCTGAATCAGAACCATGTTTAATAATACCAACAATAGTGGTAAAAGCAACCAGTTCATAATCTTACTTGCCCGAAAGGTACATATGATGGTAACGAAGGTATTCTTCGCCATCCCCTCTTGTCCCCACTGCTGCTGGAGCTAGTACCAGATGATTTCTCATTTTTCACTCCTCCGGAAATCTCTTCATTTCTCTCAGGCAGAGGTCGAAGAGAAATGCCATCAGAACTCTCTTCGATTTCAAGGGATTGAGCAGTAACTATATCATCAAGTGTTGATGTTGCAGTAGAATCAGGAACAACAGATGTTTCAATTAGATCGGTTTTTTTCCCCCTATTAGAAATCTGTCTTCTAAGACCTTCAATAGGGACAAGTCTTGAAAGTCTCCAAAAGGGATTCTGCACAGGACCTAAACCCAAAACCAATTGTTCGCTTTCATTCTCTTTTAATCTATCTGTCTTCTGCTTCTCAAGTCCTACTTTATATTTTGACACTGACGGTGAAGTTTCAATATTAGCTGGTCCTGAGAGGTTCTGCGAATTATAATGATGAAAATATGCTGGAGATAATATTCGAGGCACCAAGTCTTCAGGAATACAATAGGTCTTGAAGTAATGCTGCCACCCTTTTCCATCAACATAGCTGAATGGAAGCATATCAGAAAGCTTGAGACTTGGAGTTTCACAATAAAAGCAGCAAAATTTGAAGAAAAAGAAAATATACTCTCTAAGAGCAGCATTTCCAACTGGAGGCTGAGAGAATGTGATACATTTCACTGGTATCCTTTCGGTATCTTTTGATGTAAGAGAAATAACCCTCAAAATTGCAAGTGTGGCCAAGACTGCTACCTGAGCAAGATAGTAAAATCACCTTGCAATTACAGTTAAAGCAAGTTACTTGACTCAAAATAAAGACGTACTGCTCCACCAAGCGAATGTCCACACAAAACCAGTTTTCGCCTCTTTTTCTGAGCTAGCCGGTACAACTCCAATGCAGGTATTCCTTTAGCACGAGCCATGAACCCCTACAGAAGGATGAGGTCAATTAACCACATAATCAGCAAAAAAACAAGTGCTTGCTTTGGCAGAAAAATACAGGGATCCTTGAACATCACAGGTGCCCCATATCAGTTTCAAGAACAAAATGTCAGGGAGTGATTCAAGTACCCGATGAACGGCAGGCTTTGGAGTAAAATTTGTTTGTTTAGGGTTGTCAGTCTCCCCATTACCCATTTGACAGTCCATTTCTGTGGATTCAATCTTGTTATCGTGGAATATGGCACCTTGAAATATATTTGCATCAGCCATGAGATCCCTTTATAACAGGTAGGGCCAAAAAGAAAGTAAAAAACAATTTACACAATGATCTTGGAAGGAAGGTAAATAGCTGGTCAAAGTATGCACATCAAAACTTACTTGTACTGTTTGGTCCCAATAAAGGAAGCAAATAAAGTATCTCCTGCTTCGGCTAATAGATACCTGAAAATAAGAATCAATATGAAGTTAAGCCAAATGAAAACAAATATACTAGCACTTTTCACCAAAAGATAAAACTGCAATAGGGCAATAGAAATACTTAAAATTGAAAGAATATGGTTTCAGAGAATAAATCAAACAGCAATGAACATAACACAAATACTTTAATTTTCTATGAGCTAACCAAGAAAAATGAACTTTGTAGGCCTTCATATTCATTCGATTTACACTTCAAAAACAGTAAATAAAAGGTGTTTACCACTCTAAACCAAGTTAAGGTGAGAATTTCACTCAATTTGTACTAGGACAGGCAAAAGTAATGGGGCAAAATCTTGAAAACGCCCAATTAGGTTTCTTTCATTTTTTCTTTTTTTTTTCTTTTTTGGTTTTAGAAAAGGGATCCAGCTTGGATGTGGGAGGCGCTATCCTATACCAAATCAAAAGGATAAGAGTGTGTTCTCTTAACCAAATAATGCAACTACTTTTCTTTTACAACTTCACACACGTTCACATACAATATCTAACAAAATAATATATGAGGTGTAACTGTGCATCTCTTCCCATGAAGTCTACTTGAATGCCCTTGCACAGCTATTATCATAAAGCAGAATATAATTGTAACAAAAAACTAGAAGCACAACTACAAACACAAACTAACAGTAAAGTTTAGCTTCAAATGAGAACTGCGGAGAATAATGAAATGCGCATATAATATAGTAGTATTTCATTCAGAACACCTGTGAGGAACATGATCAGAACATGGTTGGACACGCTCTAGAGAAATCACATGCCCTCCAAAGTCAGCCTTAAATTTGTTCACTGCTCGAACCATCTCAGCAGCAGGCCTCTATCATGATGGAATGGAATATTAATGTCAATAACTCCAAAGTACAACTCATGGTCCAATAAAAGACCAAAGGCACAGAAAACATAGTTTAATTGATTTAAGACCCACACAATCTTCTGAGTGAATTCACAAATTGGACAGTTAAAATATATATATAGCTTCCAAAGAACATCGCAAAGCTGCAACAAATAAAACTGAAACATGCATCTTTCATTGAAAACTAGTTTAATTAGCAACGCCCTATGGACTAATCAAAATAGATAGTAAAATTGCATTGAAGGTTTAATAGAGAAGAACATATTGTCTCCACGAATTACGTTACAAGCTAGCTTTACTTGGAAAATCGCAAAATAAAATCAAAATCTTCAAACAAACAAAAAAATGCATCTCCGGTCACAGTTATGCACAATTATATAACTCCGATGAAACAAAAATTAAGGGAGCTAACACATAAAAATGAAGCTTGCCTATTCCTATAGTAACAACTTTCAATAAATGAAATCAACATTGCATTCCGATAAGAAACCCCAACCACAGCCAATTTAGATTGGAGAAAGAAAACTACTTACAAACTTAAATGACCAGAAAAGTTGTCTCCAAAAACACAAATTTTAACAGCACGAAACACAATTTCAATCTCCAGTATAAATAAAGAGCAGCGCACCTTGTAGACGCACTCGGAGAGGACCATGCAACACAAAATTTCCTGCAAATCGGAAATTGTCTCCGCCTTGATGGCGTAACACAGGTCCTGCAACTGCTTCTTCCCCCGCTCCAGCTCTTCCTTAATCATCTTTTGCTGTTCGTGGCGGCCGTGCCACGGCCACTTCACCACCACCCTCCACGGCGGAGGCCAGGTCACCTTCATGATTTTGGTCCTCTGATCTCTGATCCAAGTCTCGAGACTCTCCACTCGCCTCTGTAGTGACTCCATTGCCCATGCAATGTATCAGAAAAACCCTAATTGGATTGAGTCAGGTAGAAGCGAGGGAGGAGGATCTGGCGGTTATCTGGTGGCACACGGCGTTTTTGTGCCTATGCGATGGGGTTAGTATATGCCTCTCCAATGGATCTCTACTAAACTACTAGCACTAGTATAATACCAAGCATATTTTTCTTTTTCAAAATTAAAAAATTCAGTGGTCTCTCTCCACAACTTAAATTCGACAACTTTAATTATTATTAAAGTTGTCAAAAAAAAATTCCTAAAAGCAATTCATCAACAATATAAAACTTACGGAAATTATTATATGCCCGCCCGTGAACACATATTAATATACCCACCGCGAATTATTTTAATTGATTGTTTATATTTATTTATGTACGATGGTTATATTAATATGTATCATGTGTGCACCGGTGGACATGTAATCAATTCCGATAATAATTATAGACGAAGTCTTAAATATATTTATAAACGGATTTGGTGAATTTGCATTTGGTGTGTATTTTAAAATAGTAAATATTATTTTATTAAAATATATTATTTAATATTATGAATTGTTTTATTATTACTTAATCCTTACCCTTACTAAGACAAACTTCTCTTTGCCTACGTGGCATGCCTATATTTCCTACATCTCAATTTTTATGTCTTCTCATTCGATCATCTATTGTGTTTTCATCTTAACCATTGTTTTGTTATCATCTCTGTCGTCTATTGTTTGTGCTTCATGTTTATAAATTTGTAGTGCATCTCTCATTCATTCGTTATTTTTTATTTTTTTCCGTCCGTGTTGAATTTTTTTTCTCAATTCTCTCATTGTGAAATCCGTAGATGTATGGATGGATGTTGTCGTTTGTTTTTTCTCATTTGATTGTAATTTTTTGTATTGCATCGCATTGTGTAGGTATGTATGTAATTTGCAATGTTTAATCTCCTTTCGATCTGTTCCTCTACACTGAAGAATAGTTGGACCTGTCTCGAAGCATATGATTCTATGGAGGATTCGCTGCATTTTGCCGCATAACTGTGTGTGTATAGATAATTCGGTCCCTTTGTTTCTTTTTTGTAGGGGTGTGCAACGGTCGGTTTGGTCACCAAACCGAACACCAAACCGAATTTTTTTTACAAACCAAAAACCGAACCATATTTTAAAAATCCGGTTGGTCCCAAACCGAAATATTTCGGTTTGGTTCGGTCCCAAACCGTACAAACCGTATTTTTTTTTACACTTTTCTTTTTTAAAATCAGCTTAATTTTTTTTAGCATCAACACACATGTTTCATTCAATTATTTGCAACATGTCAACATCTAAATACTAATATAAGCAAAGATGCATCAATAAACCTATTACATAATCCAATAAAAACATCAACATAATAGTTTTCAAAAGCTAAGCAACAATTTGAAAAAAATATACAACACAAAACACCATTCCTCAAGTATTTTATGCAAAACACAAATCAACTCAAATCTTTTATACGTGAATCTAAATTATCTAATATTAATATTGTTATATTATATTATAATATAAGCTATTAAATATTAATTTAGTGAATATTAATATAAATATATTATTATTATTATTACTAAAAATATTTTGGTTCGGTTTGGTTTATATGGTTTTTAACTCGTAAAAACCGTAAACCGAACCGAAATAAAAAAAATTCAAATTTCAAAACCGAAAACCGAACCATAAACCGAAAACCGAACCAAAATTTATATTTCGGTTTGGTTTGATCGATTTTTTCGGTTCAAACCGTATTTTGCACACCCCTGCTTTTTTGTTCCAATTGTGTTGCATCTATTGAATTAGTGATTCTCTTGTTTTACTATAAAACGAAATAATACTTGCAAACTACCATGGTAAACTATTTTAAGACCAACTCATTTTTATTTAATTTGTATTGTGACCTTCTTAAATTATATACTGCCTTCATTACACAATTATTTATAGGGTTAATTGCAAATAAAATCACAACCTTTTCGAAAATTGCAATTTAATTTAAATTTTTGAATTTTTGCAAATAAAACTCCAACTTAACATTTGATTGCAATTCTAACCAAAATGTAAATTTCAATCAGCCCGAAAATGATGATAAATTATACGTTGTCGCCCGAACCAATCTTAACATATTAATACTATTAATTATTCATTGTCAAGTAAGTGAAACATTATTTTCGGATAATAAAAAATTAATTTGTTGGTTCGAATTGCAAACAAATGTTAAATTGAGGTTTTGTTTGCCAAGATTCAAAAGTTTAGATTAGATTGCAATTTGCGGAAATGTTGTGATTTAATTTGCAATTAACCCTTATTTATACCCTTGTTTTGTTAGTAAATCGTTTAATTGTTTGCATTTTCAGAAAAGGAGTTTATTTTATAAAATTCATTCTCACAATATTTACATATTTATACAAAATATCATTATCTTTAGATTCACGTTACATTTTATTCAACCAATTTTTTACTTTATATATAAAAGTTTACCAAATTATTTCACAGAAATCCAATTTTTTTCTTTGGGAGATGCTGCTCTAGAATTTTTTTATTCCCTTTTATGTCCTAATATTCATTTTTATCACTTCCATACATGATGCATGTGTTTTTCTTAAATTTGGTCAGCAAACTATATTTATCACAGTTATAATTATAATTTATTTAAATAATAAAATATAATACTATGTATTAAATATGCCAGATTAAATGCAGGGATGAATTTACGGGGGTGTCAGGACGATTGCCTCTCATGAATTTTAATTTTCTACAAAATTATATAAAAAATTAGTAGGTTTTATATGAAAAAATGGTTTATAATAAGTTTATTATAAAACTGTTTTAGAGTATTCATATTTGATCAGGAGTATCAAACATTAGAAGTACCGTTAATTTGGGTTCAATAAAATTTACAACAATTATAATATAATATCATTAACCCTGATTAATGACACTCCTGATCCAATATTTGATATTTTAAAATTATTTCATGGTAAGCTTATCATGAGTTATTTTTATAACTTTACCGAAAAAATTATTTAATTTTTTTATGGCAAAGTATTATATGCGTCTAATGCACCGATATTAATACTATTTTCTATATAAACTAATACTAATGTTGTAAAATTTAATTCTCTTATTTGTGGAAAATTAATATTATTATTTAGTGCTACCCTATTTTATACGAGTTCATCTATCTTGAGTTAAACATATATAGTAATGTAAAAAATTTAAACACGCTACAGCTTTTGTAAAACTAAATCTCGATTTTTCAATTTACACTACCCAACTTTGCAGGCTCGAGGTTCCAAATTTTAGTGGGTACTTGGTTTGTTACGGGGGATGAGAATAGGAATGATAATGATAGTGGTGATAAATGAAATGAAATGAAATGAAATAAAATGAAATGAAATATATTTATATAATTGTAGACAAAGTTTAATATGCAATATTGCACAAAGTCTGACTCGTGCAATATGCCTAAACCCTACCCAGTTGGCGGTTGCTTTCTTTATAAATTAAATCAAAATTTGCGGGTCAAAGGCGGGTAAAACGGATCGCCTATGTTTTATACTGCTGAAAATTGTGTTACTGTATGAACAAACGAGTGTTACTGCATGAGCAAAAGTGTGTTACTAGCTCATATCGTAGCACTGATTAGTTCTTGTAGTAACACTCATTTGTTCATGTAGTAACACATGAATTACTTAATCATATAGTCTTTTTATCATTCAGATTCTTCCAATTTCATATGGTAACACATGAATAAGAATTATGATTATCTAATAATGTTAAGATTTTTTTGGTGTTTATCAAGTTTTTCTTCTTCATGAATTAAACCTCTGTTTTTTTTTTTTTTTTTTTTTTTTTTTTGCGATTCCACATTGTTTATGATATAGTAACACATACGTACTCTTACGATAACACTCACTTGCCCTTAATGTAACACAGACCTGAGAACGAATTTTTTGGTTTGCTTTTGCGCGAATTTTTTAGGAAGATCTGTTTGACCCGCGAATTTTTAGAATCCTTCCTTATTGGTGCGAAATTGCACCGTGCAATATTGCACAAAAGACCTACTCATAATTGTATTGTTTGGTTGATAATAGGAATGACTAGCATTACTATAAATTGTGTTTGGTTTACCAAATTATTTAGGAATGGGATCAATTTAAACTCTTTTTAAAAAAAAAAAATTAGAAAACAACATTACTTAATGATTTTTATATTTGAACAATAAAAAATAGTTTATTTTATTTTTGTTTCAAGTTAATAAATTAAAAAATAATTTATGCAATTTTTGGGGTGGAATGATAGTCATTCCACCCAAAATACTAAGGAATGGGTGATTCCTTACTTTTAGGATATAAGTCTACAAAGTAAGGAATCAAAGTATTTAACCAAACACCCAATTTTCATTCCATACTAATTCCTTATCCCCAAAGCCCCCAACCAAGCACACTGTTAATGAACTTTCCCCATACGGCCCCGCACATGATAAAATTAAGAGTAGATTTTATATGAAAATGGTTTATGATAAGCTTATTGTAAAATTGTTTTAAAGTATTGAACATTTTGTTGATGTTGTTGGTAGTGAAGTATTCACTATTTATTTTGAAACAACATGAAATTGCCCTTTCTTCTCATTAACCAACACTTTATGATCAAATGTTGTCTTAGATGTTTTAACATGCAGGATGAAGATCTAGAAGGATCTACAAGGTTCTGGAATTATCAATGTTGTAGTGAATGTTGCTTAACATTGGTAGCAACATGAGCAGTTACGGGTTCTAGAAGGATCTACAAGGATCTACAAGGGCCTACACGTTTCAGACTTATCCAGGACGTTTTAGAACTATCTAGATCAGGCGGTTGCATCAAGAAGCATGAAGAATAAAGAAAGAGACGTGGGACAACATAAAGATCATGGAGGCGGTTACAAAGAGAAGTTATTTTTGGATTGAAGACTTCTGCCTATAAATAGAGGTCGAATCTTTCAGTACCAAGTGTGGAGTAAACAAGTACACCTACTCTAGTGTTGATCCTGAGTTTAAAGGTGATAGGGCAGTTATTCCAACGTTTATGTTATGCCTTGAAATAAAGTTTTTCACGCATAGCTTGTGATCGAACTTATATCCATAGATAGTGAGATCATTGATATAGAGTTAGATCAATTTTGACGGTGTATTATGTTATACACTTAGCCAATTTAGATTTGATAGGTGATATCGAGTCTTGTTTCCGTTGTGAACGATTATACTCTTCACACAACTTTTGTATCACTAATCTTTTTATAGTGAACCTTTCGCCATGAGGCTAGCACAAACTATTTATGATAGTTTGTGTTAAAAAGTATTCCCTTTTGCAATTGTGTGTTTAAGTCTTCCGCTGTATACGTTTTATATTCTGATTTACCAGATTGTTGTAAGAATTGCTTTAACATTTGTTACAACATCTGCACTTTATAACACACGCACACTTTCAATTGGCACCAGAGCCATAAACTTGATATACTAAGTTTAGATCCTGAGTTTTTAAGTGTGTCTTTTGCTATGGAATATCCTGTAAACACCCCACTTAGGCCCCCTATACTAGATGGAAATAACTATGCCTATTGGAAACCTAAGATGCGCATGTACATCAAGTCTATTGATGAACGTGCTTGGAGAAGTGTTCTGACCGGTTGGGAATGGCCCAGAAATCAAGCAGATGATGATGGCGAGACAAGAGTCAAACGGGAGATTGAATGGACAAATGAGGAGACCACGACGGAAAGCTACAATTCCAAAGCTATCAATGCTATCTTTACCTCTGTTGAAGTATCTATGTTCAAGATTATATCAACATGTACTACGGCTAAAGATGCATGGGAGAGGCTTCAAGAGCACTGTGAAGGAAGTGGAAGTGTTCGAAGGACCAAATTTCGAATGCTTGGGACCAAGTTCAAGAATCTAAGGATGAAGGATGATGAGACAATCACGGCGTACAATGAGAGGCTGAGTGAGATTGTCAACGAATCACACGCACTTGGTGATCCAATTTCCAATGTACGAGTTGTACACAAAATTTTGCGATATGTCCCTAAACGATTCGATGCAAAAATTTGTGCTATTGAAGAAGCCAAGGACACTGACACTTTAAGTCAGAATGAACTTGTAAGCATTCTCAAAACATATGAGATGAATACAACTCAATCTGATGATACAAGTGAAGGAAAGAAGGTTGTTGTTTTCAAAGGTGAAACATCACTCAACACTGAAAATCAACCCTTTGTGACTGAAGTTGAGTCTGATGAAGATGTTCTAGACCAATGTTACAACACTCCTGAGCACATTGCCCTCCTTACAAAGAAATTCAATTCCTACCTGAAGAAGAAACTGAATAGATCCAGAGGAAATGGTCAACAGAGAACTCATTTCAACAATACACCATCAGACCCAGAGAAAAGGAAGGATCAGAATCAATCAAGGCAGTTCAGAGGTAATAAATCAAGGTATGATCCTGAATTTAGAAAATCAGTTAGATGTGATGCATGTACTGGATTTGGACACTATGCAAATGAGTGTGCAAACACCAGGTTAAGACAAAAACTGAATTTTAATGTTACCTTTAGTGATGACTCGGATGATGATGAACCAGAAGGTTCTAAAGATGAGGAACTAGCTTTTTCTGCAAGAATTGATTATGATGATTCTTTAGATGATGATATGGATGATCTTGACACTGGTGTTGTTTCCATGTTATAACATCAGAAACAACATTTGTCAAAAATCATTCAGATTTGAACTGTTTTAATGGGTGTGTTGATGAGACAGGTTCTAATGACATAAGGGATGATGATTCCAGTATAGCCAAAGAGAATGATGATCTCAGAGAGACTGTGACAAAGTTAGAAGTCATTCTAACAAGGAAGGATTTAGAAATTTCTAAGCTAAAGGAAGAATTGAAAAATTCTACCTTAAGTTTTAAGAAATACTCTAAAAGTTCTTCCATTGTAAGTGACTCCTTAACTACTGGACAGTCTAATAAACATGGTTTGGGCTATTATGGTGAGACTACTTCTAAATTAGTGAATAATCCTGTAAAATTTGTTAAGGGAAAAACTGAGTTTTTTGCCAAAACAAAAATACATGAGACTGAAAAACCTATGAAGAAGTATGTGTGTCACTACTGTTCTGAAATTGGTCATATTCGTCCTTACTGTCAAAAGTTGAAAAGGGATCTAGAAATTCAGAAAGTGTTGTCTGAAATGTCTTCACATTCTAAGAAACACTGGTCAAAATCTGCTAAGAAAAAAAAAGAACATGTTACATGTAATGTCGTTCAAACTTCTCTGAAAGCATGTGTTCCTGATCTATGGTACTTTGACAGTGGTTGTTCTAGACACATGACTGGTCATGTTTTTGTCTGACTATTAACCTTATAATGGTGGAACTGTTACATATGGTGGTGGATCAAAAGGTAAAATCATTGGAAAAGGGACCTTAAATGTTGATGGTTTTCCTAAACTTAATAATGTTTTGCATGTTGATGGTTTACTTGCTAATCTTCTTAGTATAAGTCAACTATGTAATGACAATTTGCATGTTAAATTTGATAAAGATTCATGCTATGTTCTAAACAAGGATAACAAGTGTCTAATGACTGGAAATAGGTCAGCAGATAATTGTTATCTAATTGGAACAAACAAAGTATGTCATTTGTCAAATTGTGATGAGAATGCCCTATGGCATCAAAGACTTGGACATGCAAATTATAGATTCATGCAAAAATTAGTTAAGTCTGAAACAGTGAGAGGTTTACCAAAACTGAAGATTGTTGCACCCACTGTATGTGGTCCATGCCAAAAAGGTAAGCAAGTAAGAGTGTCGCATAAAATGTTATCACATTGCATGACACATCGTTGTTTTGAATTACTGCATATGGATCTTATGGGTCCTATGGAAACTGAAAGCATTGGTGGTAAGAAATATTCACTAGTTGTGGTAGATGATTACTCTAGATTTACATGGACTGAGTTCTTAAGAGAAAAATCTGAAACATTTGATGTTTTTAAAACTCTTTACAAAAGATTTAAAATTGTTTTCAACTTGAAAGTAAGCAGGATTAGATCTGATCATGGTAGAGAATTTGAAAATAGCATGTTATCAGAATTCTGTAATAAGAAAGGAATTGTCCAAGAGTTTTCTTCTCCTAAAACTCCACAACAAAATGGGATAGCTGAAAGGAAAAATAGAACTCTTCAAGAAATGGCAAGAGTAATGCTTACTTCAAAAAATCTTGCAAAGAAATTTTGGGCTGAAGCATTGAATACAGCATGCCATATTGCTAATAGAGTCTATTTTAGATTTGGAAGCAATAAAACCCCATATGAGATCTTGAACAATAAGAAACCAAATGTGAAATATTTTCATGTTTTTGGTTGTGTGTGTTACATTCTGAATGATAGAGATCAACTGCACAAGTTTGATTCTAAGAGTGATAAAGGTTTTTTCTTAGGTTATTCTAGAAATAGTAAAACCTATAGAGTCTACAACCTTAGAACTAACATTGTTCAAGAATCTGTGAATATTGTTTTTGATGATGACATGAATCTGATAGATGGAAATGACACTGAAGATGTGACTGATGTTCCAAAAGAATCACTGAAAACAGAGAATGTTACACCAAATGTTACAGCATCTGGTTCAACATCACCTGTAGATTCAGTTGATACTTCACAGAACAATCAGTATACCCCAAAGAAGAATCCAGCTACTTGGATTACCAAAAGTCATCCTTCAAATCAGATTATTGGAGATGCTTCAGTTGGTGTTCAAACAAGAAGAAGAGTAAGTGCAAATCGTGTTGATATGGTAAGGTCTGTGTGCATGTCTTCAATATGCAATATTGTGAATGCTCAGTGTTACTATTCTGAAATTGAACCTAAAAATGTTACAGAAGCATTAAAAGATGAAAATTGGATTAATGTTATGCATGAAGAACTTAATCAGTTTGAAAGAAATGATGTGTGGTCATTAGTTCCAAGACCTGATGATGTTAATGTCATTGGAACTAAATGGATCTTTAAAAACAAAACTGACGAGTCTGGTAACATAATTAGGAACAAAGCTAGATTAGTTGCACAAGGTTACACTCAAGTTGAAGGTATTGATTTTGATGAAACATTTGCACCTGTTGCTAGGATAGAGTCCATTAGACTGTTACTAGCAATAACATGTTACATCAACATTAATCTTCATCAAATGGATGTAAAAGCTGCATTTCTGAATGGCATACTAATTGAAGATGCATTTGTTGAACAACCTAAAGGTTTTGAAAACCCACAGTATCCTGATCATGTGTACAAACTAAAGAAAGCCTTGTATGGTCTCAAACAAGCTCCTAGAGCTTGGTATGGTAGACTTACTGACTTTCTGTTGCAATTTGGTTTCATAAGAGGAGAGGCTGATAGAACCTTGTTCATTAAAAATTCTGGAGAAGACTTGTTAATAGCCCAAATATATGTTGATGACATTGTTTTTGGTTCAACTTGTAACATTATGTTAAACAAGTTTGTTGAAGCAATGACAGCAACATTTGAGATGAGCATGGTAGGTGATTTGAATTACTTTCTTGGACTTCAAATCAAACAAACTGATAATGGTATTTTCTTCTCTCAGAGTAAGTATGCAAAGAATTTAGTGAAAAGGTTTGGTTTAGAAAGCTCAAAAGTCATGAAAACTCCTATGGGATCTACACAAAAGTTGTGTAAAGACACTGCTGGTCAAGATGTTGATCCAACTTTGTATAGATCTATGATAGGTAGTCTTCTGTACTTAACTTCAAGCAGACCTGATATTATGTATAGTGTATGTGTTTGTGCCAGGTACCAAGCTTGTCCCAAAGAATCTCATTTGAATGCAGTCAAGAGAATCATAAGATATGTTGCTGGTACAACTGATCTTGGTATATGGTATACCAAAGACACAAGCAGTGCACTTGTTGGATATAGTGATGCTGATTGGGCTGGAGATATTGATGATAGGAAAAGCACGAGTGGTGGCTGTTTTTACATGGGTAACAATTTGATTTTTTGGCATAGTAGAAAACAGAATTGTGTATCACAATCTACTGCAGAATCTGAGTGCATTGCACCAGGTAGTTGTTGTACACAACTTCTTTGGTTGAGTAAAATGTTTAGTGATTATGGTTTAGAGAGTGACACTTTAACTGTATTTTGTGATAACACGAATGCTATCAACATTTCGAAAAATCCAGTTCAACACTCACTTACTAAACACATAAGTATTAGACATCATTTCATAAGGGATCTTATAGAGAAGAATATTGTGAAGTTAGAATACATACCCACTGAAAATCAATTTGCTGATGTGTTTACTAAAGCATTAGACCATGAGAGATTCTCATTTTTTAGGAAATCTCTTGGTATGTGCACAATCTGAGTAACTGAGAAGCGGATGTTGTTATGTTTGTTAAAACATCCATAACAACATCAGGGTATTTGCATGTTCTAATTAAAGTTTGTTCTTGTATTTTGTTTCTTAATTTCTTTGAAAAATAAATCTGAACTAAGTATGTTTGTTGTGTAAAAATAAAAAGGAATCACTCTTCTCAAACGCATAAGAAGTTTTTGAAAAAGCACATCAAGATGTAACTAATTCACTGAGTAACTATGGAGCACGGAGTTCGCTACTACGATGTCTTCTTTTCAAAAGGTGATTAGTAAAACATCAACATGTCACAAATCCATTGAGTAATTATGGGGCACGGAGTTCGCTGCTACGATGCACTCTCTTGAAAAAATGGATCAATGTGAATAAAAAGTGCTAAAATTATTTGATAAAAAGTGCGACATTGGATATTAAAACCGATGTTGAAGTGTGTGCTCCAATTTTGAATACAACATCATATACAGTTCGTATTTATTTTTCTAAGTTAAGTTATGGACCGATTTTTCAGGGATTTGTTTTTAAATTCCACATGCATAAACCCACGTTTTTTCAATTTATTCAAGTAGTGCATAATTTAGTGTGTTTAATTAATTAAATATCGGATTTTTTACTCATGAAATAACCCACGATCTCTTATGGGGGAGTGGGTAGTTTCAACTGCTTAAAAATTCCAGAATATTCACTTTCATGGGTAATTAAAATAACTTCCGTTCTTTCTTCTATATATATTTCATTCATGTCTTATGTTTAATTCTCAGTGTTCAGCATATGAGTGAAATTCAGATTTTTCGACGAAGTGTTGAAAATTGTGTGTTCACATCTTAGGGTTTTAGTGTTATTTCTTTTAAATTTTATTTTTGCTTAATTTTTCTATCTACTTAATGGCTGGAAATCAAAAGAAGTTCTCTCACAGTTCAAAAACTCGCGCAAACCCTTCAACTCCTTCACACTCGAATCTGAACCTTCTTGCAGAAATGGCCTCAAGCCAAAACCCAAATGCTGCCTCTATTGCTCCATCATCGAGCACAACACCTCCTACTACTCTAACCCCTGTTCAAGCCTTTCCCGTAAACATCTACATCCCAAATGAGGCCACTGTCGATCAGCTAGAGACGATCGCACGCGGCATTGCACAAAGCCTTCAAGGAAGCCCTGTGGTTCCCAAACTAACCATTGGCTCTATTGAAGTAGATGTTTCATCTTACTTGAACCAACCTCAAATCCCTTCTCCTACTGTTCATGTCGGAGGTCCTTCTTCGACTGTACAATCAGAAAATCCTAAATCCTCTAGCCAAGCCAAAAGTCCTACTGCTAATGTTTCAAAGAGTGTTGAAACAGGTGATCAGGCTACAAAGGAGACCCCCACTGTCAAGGAAACTGTTGTTGAAGAAACTAGGGAGAAAAGCCCTAATGCTGAAGTCCCTGATGTTGAAATGTCAGAGGAGGACAAAGAAGAATCACCCAAAACTGATTCTTCAATGTCTGAGGATTCTGAGCCTGCTCCAATAGCCAAAGCTGTGAAGAAAAAGGGAGGCAAGAGGAAAAGGAGCCCTGTTCAATCAAGAAGGAGATCAGGTAGAGCAAAGAAGAGGGTGAACTATTCTGAAACCGCAAGGAAGAAGAAGGATGATGAAGGAGATGTTGCCACTCGACCTATTCGAGTATTTTCAGAATCTGAAAAGGAGTCAAGCTCCAAAGACTCATCTGAGAAAGAGACTGATCAATCTGAAAGCCAGGAGAAAGAAGAAACTGATGAGAGTGATGTACCTATCTTTGAACTGAGGAGGAGAGCAAGAGTTGAGATGAGGACTAAGAGGAAGTTTGAGTATGCTACTGGTGGTGCTGGAACAAGTGCAGCAGCACCAGAACCTAAAGCTGATGACAGCAGTTCTGATAGTAGCTCAAACAAAACCAAAACTGATTCTGATCAAGGTAATGCATCTGAACACTCTGTTGAGCATGTTAGTTCTGATAATGATGATGTTGAATCTTTAGACCAAAAGTTGGAAAGATTAAGGAAGAGAAATCTGTTAATTGAACGAAAAATTAACATTGATGAGTTTGAATCCAAGGGTCTAGTTAGATTTTTAGAAGAGAGAAGTTTGATGCATGCTGTTACTTTTGCTGATGCATTTGTTACTGATTGGGTGTATGAGTTTTATGCTTGTCTAAGAAAGAACCAGGCTAGAAGGAATTCTAGGTGGTATGGTGCTGTAAGGTTTAGAGATAGGAGTGTTCCTTTTACTCCTAAGTTAATTAACCAGTTTCTGCATGTTGAGGATGTTGAGGAAGAAGATGTTCCTCATATGGATGAGATCATTATTGTTCTGACTGGGGGAAGAGTTAACAAATGGAAGAAGAATATGTTAGCTGCCTCATTGACCTCTCTGTATTCAGTATTACATAAGCTAGTAGTGTATAACTGGATACCCTCTACAAACTCCACAAAGGTGACCAGGGATCAAGCTGTACTGATGTACAGAATTGGTGTGATGAATTTTTTTAACCTGGGCTTGGTTATTTTTCATCACATGATGAAGTTTGCTGGGAATATCTCTGAGAAGGGCAACCTACCTTACCCTGTGCTGATTTATGGATATTTGAGGAGTCACAACTTTATTCACAAAAGGAATGAGTTGTTGAGGGGGAGAGTTCATCTGATGGGTATATCTCACTATTTATTATCTGGAAATAGAGTGTTAGACTTACCCCTGCAGGATAATGCTGAAGAAGAAGATGCAGAACCACACCAATCTGTTCCTGACCCTGCTCCTGCACAAGATACTGCACAGAATGCTGAGAACATACCTAGCAACATTCCAGCTCCCACAACCTATTCTCTGAATATCTCACCTGAGTTTATTCAAACTCAACTAAAGCACTTGCAGGACTCAATTGATGAACTTCAATTCCTGAAGAACTACTGGGAGAACCTCCTTTCTGCCACAACAGGGGGAGTACCAGTTCCTGCTGCTGCCAGGGGAGTTGAAATTCATGAGGTAAATGCTGACGAGCCTGTTGCTGAGGAAGGTGGTGCAACTGGACCTGATGGAGGAGGTGCAGATGCTGCTGCAGATGTTGTTGCAAACTTTGCAACATTTGATATCCAGGAGGAAGCTGAACTATATGGTGATCTGCCTGACATCTCTGCCAAAGTTTGAAGTTATCTTGGAGACTGGAGGAAGCACAATTTATGGGGGAGCTTAGTGCAAGATGCTTGTAGCTGCAGCTGTATATCTTATACAGTGATATCAAGTTCCTTTTTTGTGATGCCTCTAAGTACTCTTGGTTGATTTATGTTTTTAATTATTATTGCTCTGATAGGATGTTTTTAATTTCTGAAAAGACAATATTATATTAGTTGTTAGATTATTATATTAGAACTGTTAGGATATATTTCAGTTAATTTTTGAAGTTGTAATTTGAATGGGTAAACATTATGTTACTCATTCTGTTGATTTTGATGAGCATATATGATGATGTTCATTCTGTTTTGGTGAAATTAACTTAATGTTATTTCATCTTTTTTTTTGTGGTTCAACTTACGGTTGATCATCTTGTTTTTTGGCTGTTTTGCTACACAAGGTTGAAGAGATAAGTGTACAATACGATGTTGATCTCTATTGTACATACATCACTGACTTATATATTGAACTAATATATACATCAGGTGTGTTGTAGCAGAAAAGTCAAATTGGGGGAGATTGTTGATGTTGTTGGTAGTGAAGTATTCACTATTTACTTTGAAACAACATGAATTTGCCCTTTCTTCTCATTAACCAACACTTTATGATCAAATGTTGTCTTAGATGTTTTAACATGCAGGATGAAGATCTAGAAGGATCTACAAGGTTCTGGAATTATCAATGTTGCAGTGAATGTTGCTTAACATTGGTAGCAACATGAGCAGTTACGGGTTCTAGAAGGATCTACAAGGATCTACAAGGGCCTACACGTTTCAGACTTATCCAGGACGTTTTAGAACTATCTAGATCAGGCGGTTGCATCAAGAAGCATGAAGAATAAAGAAAGAGACGTGGGACAACATAAAGATCATGGAGGCGGTTACAAAGAGAAGTTATTATTGGATTGAAGACTTCTGCCTATAAATAGAGGCCGAATCTTTCAGTACCAAGTGTGGAGTAAACAAGTACACCTACTCTAGTGTTGATCCTGAGTTTAAAGGTGATAGGGCAGTTATTCCAACGTTTATGTTATGCCTTGAAATAGAGTTTTTCACGCATAGCTTGTGATCGAACTTATATCCATAGATAGTGAGATCATTGATATAGAGTGAGATCAATTTTGACGGTGTATTATGTTATACACTTAGCCAATTTAGATTTGATAGGTGATATCGAGTCTTGTTTCCGTTGTGAACGATTATACTCTTCACACAACTTTTGTATCACTAATCTTTTTCTAGTGAACCTTTCGCCATGAGGCTAGCACAAACTATTTATGATAGTTTGTGTTAAAAAGTATTCCCTTTTGCAATTGTGTGTTTAAGTCTTCCGTTGTATACGTTTTATATTCTGATTTACCAGATTTTTGTAAGAATTGCTTTAACATTTGTTACAACATCTGCACTTTATAACACACGCACACTTTCACATTTTATCAGGAGTATCATTAATTTGGGTTCAAGAAAATTTACAACAATTACAATATAATCAACTGACCCATATTAATGATACCTCTAATTAAATTATTGATACTCTTAATTAAATATTTGATACTTTAAAACGGTTACAAGATAAGTTTATCATGGATTTTTTTTCATATAACATTTTGCCTAAAATTATATAATGAAATTGGTTCATGTAGGAAGTAGGAACCATTTTAAGGAGTATGAATTGTTTTATTAAAAGGGTTGAGTTGTTTCCAGTGAGGTTATTAGTTCTAAAGGTACAAATTATTTTTACTAAAAAATATGAGCTAAAGGACCGATATGAGTTGTTATTACTAACAGGTATAAATTATTCTACTTAAAAATATTACAAAGTGGTTTATATATAAACAAATTTCATACTATTGTTGTATACTCTTGATCGAATATGCACTTTAGATTTTTTAAGCTTATTCTATATTTACATACCCAATGAAATCCCTAAAGAGTGGGTTTTATATGAAAACACTTCATAATAAGGTTAACATGAAATATTTTTAGAGTATCATTAATCTCATCAGGAGTATCATTAAACCTGTCAGGGATTTCACTAATGTGGGTCAATTGTATTATATTGTAATTGTTTTAAATTTTATTGAACTCAAACTAATGACATCCCTTATGAAATTAATGATACTCCCGATGAAATTAATGATACTTTAAAATTATTTCATGATAAGCTTATCATGAACTATTTTCATATAATACTTTGTCATCCCTAAATGGAATAGATATAGAACGTAAAGAATTTTTAGGTGTAGTGGTGCCCCATGCTGCCATGCATACTAGTGAATTTACCCATATACACATATCTTCAATTTGCATTTAAGAAAATAACAACAATATGAAGCACTCGTTTTTGTTTTCATCTACTTTACACATAGAAACACGTAAAATCGCATACATTTTAAAAATTATATATATTATTTTTTATTTTTAAATTATTTTTTCCACCACTATGCAAAACACATTCTATGAAACGATTACACACCATACTTATTAATGATTACACGTGTATAAAATCTAATCAAGATTTACTCCTCCCTTAGAATCTTCCGTATTTCATGCATTGCCAAAGAACAGATTTTATTAAATCGTGGTCACCCGTCACCCTACTCTCTATATAACCAAACATAAACATAATATTTAATTTATGCCTAATCAATGGCGTCTTCCTCTCAATTCCTTTCTATTATTTATTTTTTCATATTCTTTTCTGTATTTACATCGTCAGAGACAGCCACATGCAAATCACATGTCTTCTCGAACAAAAAGGTATATACCTTTTGCAACGATCTCCCCACCTTAAATTCATATCTCCATTGGACCTACAACCAAGCCCAATCCACCCTTTCCATCGCCTTCATCGCCCCACCGGTTGGGCCCGATGGATGGGTTTCGTGGGCCATCAACCCGACAAGCACCGGCATGGTGGGCTCCCAAGCCCTCATTACATTTAGCGACTCTAAGGGTGAGATGGTCGTTAAGACATACAATGTGTCAAGTTACGGCCCGTTAACGAAATCTAAAGTTTGGTACGAGGTGCAGGAATCATCTGTGGAATATTTTGACGGTGTTATTAGGCTTTTCGCCACATTAATATTACCGGAAAAGGGGATAACAACGGTGAACCACGTGTGGCAGGTTGGTCAATCTGTCACCGGTGGGGTCCCAAATAAGCATGGATTTGGGGAAGGGAATTTGAACTCGAAAGGTAGCCTTGATTTGTTGGGAGGACACAATGTTAATATAAACAACGGGTGGGACTCTCAAACCAAGAATGCATATGTGAGCCTTTATTTTGGCTCATATTTAAACACATTTCATGATTTATTTATTGACAATATATATTAAAACAATGATCATAATTTATATTTCAGATTCATGGGGTTTTGAATGTTCTGAGTTGGGGAATACTATTTCCACTTGGAATTGTAATTGTGAGGTACTTGAGAGTGTTTCCATCTGCGGATCCAACTTGGTTTTATCTTCACATTTCGTGTCAAATTCTTGCGTATGTTATTGGATTGGCCGGATGTGGAACTGGCCTTAAATTGGGTATTGAATCCAAGGGTTTCACACATTATTTCCACCGCAATGTCGGAATCAGTCTTTTTATTTTGGCAACTTTGCAGGTTAATTTCTCAAACAAATTTAGCATATATCGTCAATGGTTAAGATGAATCTAAGATTTTGCTGTAAATGGTGAAATTCTTTATATTGGAATATTATTGTTATAGATTAAGGGGACGATTATCACAGTACAAACTAAAAAAATGCCTATAAAACATGTAAAATTAAGTTCAAAATAGACAAATGACACCATCTCCTTAGTCTATCCATGCTTGTGGCTCCATGACTTACGTAATACTTCAACATGTGATTAGAAGGCTATACTTGAAGGCCTTTTTCATGAACCTATTCGTGAGATATTAATGTAATTGAGACTAGAATACACTTGAATTTTAATGAGATATGATATTATTTTACTTTTAAGCATGTATGTTTTGAAAACTTGAATGCATGATTTATAATTTTATATCTTTATTTCATGTAGTGATGATTTGAGTATGAAAAAAACTAACATTAATTTTATGTTACTTTCTTAGGTGTTTGCATTGTTTGCAAGACCCTCCAAAGAACACAAGTATCGACTATACTGGAACATATACCATCACGGATGTGGATACTTGGTTCTGGTACTAGGCATTGTCAATGTGTTCAAGGGTTTTAATATACTAAGGCCATCATCAAAGTGGATAATTGGATACAAAGTTGTGATTTTAACATTGGGCGTCATTGCTATAATCTTGGAAGTGATCACGTTTATTTTCGCTCGACGGAGGAAGTTATTGATGGCATCGAGGACTCGTGATAGCTATAACAATTGACAAATTAATATGAGGAATCTCTTGTATCGCCCGATAATGTTTAATTTGACATTGTTTACTATCCGGTGTAACAAAGTTGTTTCATGTAGTTTTATGATATCAACTTAAAAACAAAAATAAAAATATTTGAACGGCAACTATATTTGATTAAAGAATTTGATCGCTTTATATGAGGTGGGCTCACAAGAGACCTACTCGTATATATATTGTATTGCATCATAACCTTAATTCAGATCTTAGCCCTATGTAAGGACAAATTATAAATATGTCCATTTTTCCATAAATTAATTCAACTCTATTAATTAAATACACTTATTTCATATAATTATTATCTTCTTAGTTAATTCAATTTATATCCTAATTAAATTTAAATTTGTGGTCATTAATTAATTATTGTCTTAATTAAATTTGTGATTAGAAATTTAAAAATTAGATTAAGTATAAAATACATTTAGAATAGACGACCAAGATTGTTTTTAGGCAAAATTAATTAATTAATTTTAATTAAAACTAAATGATATAAAATACAATCATTTAATCATTGTAATTTAATTTTAACTTACCTAAAATAAGACACAATTAATTAATCAATTATAATAAAAAGAATTAAAAAATTAATTTATAGATAAAAAAACATCATATATAACTCAAACTCATACAAATTTAAGAATTCAAAAGAGAGGTTTTATAGAGGTAGATGGTGATTCACAAATAGATAATAAGATACTGAACAATACAGTTTGTACAAAGTGATATTCCCTCCGCCTACCAAAAGTGTGTACATATCATTTTCACAACAATTTTATTTTCTTTGTCATTCAACCACCATTTAATTGTTTCACATATCATTAACTTTACACCCACAAACAACCACTTAACTCATAAATAGAACTCACAATACTTCAATTTACACTTACTTTATCTATTTTATCTATGTTTTCTTAAAACTTGTCAAAAGCAACAGAGTATATTTTTCATGAACGGAGGGAGTAATGTTTAGCACATAAATTATCACGTTTTAAAAGATATTTAATTGATATATGCATAGATAGACAGTTACTTATATGTGTTTTTTGCTCTTTGTTTTTTAATATCTAGTGTGCAAAACCTATGTAAAGTACCTATTTTGCTCTTCCTTTCCTTCTTTTTTTAGTTTATTTTGAATCCATTTTAAATTTTATTTCCCCCAATACTTTTGGGCCCTAATTACTTTTTCGGGCCTTCATGATCGGGCCATCCTATTTTTTGGGCCCAGTATGGGTCCTATTTACTATTTCAATTTTACAAATTTTTGGGCTCTTTTTCGGGCTTTATTGTACAAATTTTCGAGCCTTTTTTAGGGGCCCTTCATGCCTTTGATTATGTGTTATTGTGTAACGTATGCATTATTGTTGAATCATTTGCATTGTAATATACTCATATGCATTTTGAGTAAGCGTGTGCATTGTTATATACTCTTGTGCATTTATCAAGGGATCAGAAGTCAGAAATCACTAATCGGGCATATTCTGGCCGCATAAGTATTTTTTAGAAAATTGTATAATAAATGATCATCAATGATGTTCCAATCAAATATATTTAGATATATGTATATTCAAATTTTGCTCAAACGTACCTATATACAAGATTTATACATATAAATTTTCTAATTAAAAATATTTATTTATACCACAATCAATGAGAGAATGACGACAAGCGGCGGCTCGAACATGGGCGACGGTGAAAGTGATCACCCTAGCAAATAATCCATATATATATATATATATGTAAATTATTAACTTGTATGTTAAACAATATTAACAAAATCATCATAAAACTTTCGTAAACCAAATTTACAAAATATTTTTCAAAAAAACAAAACAAAATATAAGTTAATTTGATGTTTCATAATAAAATAAATTATTTAATTAGATTTATTCTAATTAAACACACCATTTCAAATGTTACATCTTGTGTTTCTATGTTTTTAATAAAAAATAATGAAACACATACAAAACATTGAAGTTAGACTATATTAACCCCCGCGTATTGAGCGCATTATTGTGATTTGTGACATATTTTTCAAATATATATTAATGAAAAAATAAACAAACTCCCTTCATTTCATACTTAATTATTCATTAATTTTTTGCATGAGATTTAATATAAAAGTTGTTTATTAGTATTTGAAAGAATAAAGTAAGAATGTTTCAATCTTTTTTACTTTGTGGTTATAGTAGATATTTTTATGAGTAAAAATAATGACATGAGATGTAACTTTTTTGAGATGTTGGGAAGAGATAGTTGCAAAACGGTGTAGTTTGTTTTTTTTTTTTTTTGGGAATGTACAATCTAGGAGTTTAAATTACAAATCATCACATAGCTTTTTGACAAAATAGATTTAGTCCCAAAATAATTTTTGTATCATATTTAGTCTCAAATTCTCTTACAAAGTCCAATTTTGGTCTCAAATCGACTTATAAGTCAATACAATGTCATTTTGAAGTCTGGAATTTGTGATTTATGACAAGAGTGTTGATGTGGCGTCCATACCTACTAATTATATTTGACTTTTCCTTTACTTTTAGAATTATTAAATATACATGATGTGTAATAAAATTGTAAAAGAAAATAAAAATTAATATAAATAGCAGACGTAAACACCACTAGCACCCTTGTCGGAAATCACTAATTTCAAACTTTGAAGTGATGTCGTTTTGTTTTTTTACTGCCGATTTGGGATCAAAATTGAACCATATCAGAGAAATTGAGACTAAATCTAATAAAAAGTTAATTTTGGAACCAAATTTATTTTGTCAAAAAAATTATAGGACGATTTATAATATAAACTCTACAATCTAGTATAAGACAAACTTTTAGGGCCAATGATCAATCGAGTATGAGATGGAGAGAATAGTAAATATAAATTGATTAAACATTTTTCAATTGACAAAAAAATATATGAAATGTTAAAATTTATCAAATAAATATAAAATTATATATTTGGTATAAGAAATTATGAGAAGGTATTATGTGAATGATGCTCACGATAACTGTTACAATGCACAACAATTCACTATACATTATAGTAAAAAAACTAATACACTTTAACATAATAATTAAAATTTTAGTTAAAACAACTAATACCTTTAATGAACTAATACTATTTAATAAAATAACTAATATCTTTCAAATATATCTCATGATGAAACTTGTTCATACAATACTTTGCCACGATTTATATATGTAAAGATCTCACGATTAATTACACCAATTAACATTATTCACTTTTATTCAAATGTAGATGTGAAGTCTAAATCTTCTGAACATTTATAAAAAATATAAATTATATTTTGATACTTGCGTAGATTGATGAGCAAAATTTGATAAAAGTATACATATCAACAATATGTAGACTGGATGTATTTTTAGTATAGAATTAAGAATATTACAATGTAGATTTTGACTTTTTTCCTCATCCTTAAAATTAAAAACTATAGTGCCATATAAATTTAAGAAAAAAAAAAGTTATTCAAAGCATCCAAAAATTTGTAAAGTGGCTTAGTGACAACTAATATAATAACTATGCAAGAGGTCTTAGGTTAAAATATATTTTATTATATTTTTTAATTGGACTCTATATTTGTTGGGGAAATACGAATTTAAAATTCAATTATTACTATAATGAATTAATCCTAATTAATTCAAATAATAATTATCCAACAATAAATAATTCATGCATATGAATAAATTCACGTAAAATCCTATAGCGGAAAATATAGGAGTTTACGTGATTACGTACCTCTTAAAGTGACGACCGTTGAGAAGAACGGGACAAACAAATTAATCCTATCAAGCGAAAGACCTTCTCAAGTATTCATATTTCGCCTTGTTTGTTCACCGATGGGAAGCGCTTAACGAACAATTAATAATATAAAGGAAGAGAAATAATATTTATTGTTGTTGATTTTTTTAACTCATGGAACTTATAAACTAGGGATGAAATAATCATCTCCTATTTATAATATGGAAGGGCCAAATTTTACTAGTGGAATAGGGAGGAAAAATCTGTTTTTGACCTCCAAGAAATCTTGAATATATCTCATATTTTTTTTCTACATGATAAAATATTCCACAAAAATCTCACCCACTTAATTATAATATAATTTTTAAAATTTTGAGGAAGAATTACAAGATTTGGATCTTCTTGAATTTATGAGATAATCTTGTATTACAAGAATACATATCTGCCATAATATCTTTTCAAGAAAATCAACAAAAACTTTTCTCTCTCTAAATTTGATATTTTCGAAAATTGAGATGAAAAATCAGCAAAATATTTTTATTTTATTTTAATCACCTTATTATTATTGGGTCAATTATTGGACTACTTGAGGGACCTTTAGGAGAATTAAGATTGGACTTCAATGGACTTTTAAATTTCACTATTGAGCCGCAATATAATTCAGCCCAGTAATATCAATTAATACCACTATCAAATTAATATTGCAATATCCATCTTAATCCATATTACAATAATATGGGCTCCCGGTTATTATTTAATGTATTTAAGATTATCTAGTCCATTAATTAATTGAGCTTTTAAATAGCTCTAAATTAATTAATATCTTGTGCCTTGGAGTAATGACAACTCAACATTATTATTTGTACCGGAAAACTAATTTTTACTTGCAATATTTGGTACGATAAAACTTCTGAGCCCACCAAGGGGACAAATCACGCAAACGTTTATCCGTATTAAATCTTAGCAACTGGCGTATGATTGATATTATTGCCCAAAACACAAGGTATCGAAGTCACGATAATTCTCACCCAACATGTATCAAAGCAATAAGTATTAACCACACACGGTCCTATTTAAGTGACAGAGATTAAGAAATCAACATCCACTGAGGTCTAATTCTTCTCCGTTCAGAACAAAAGAATTTATCCTCGTTGTAGGTCCTCTTCAGCACATACAAAATGTGCTAATGCAATCTCTTGGTCAAGACAGACCAATTTGAGAACTACACCTCAATCTTTCACGGTGGATTATTCAATTTCACCTAAGTCGTGAATTTGTACATTTAGTTACAAGGAACTGTTAATGTGATCTTCTGTGATCTGACATCACCACACTAACTACAATATAACACGTACTGCTTATTTAAACAGTTTGCAATAAACATATATAACATTCATTCATATTTAAAGCAACAATGATAAAAGATTTATTCTCATAAACAAGTGTTTAATACATAGGTTATACAAATTAAAAGCATACTAATATAGGTTATAACCCCAACAATATTAACATGACACATGTATATCACATATTGAATACGAACCATCAGTCTAAACTTTCTATTAGTATAATAAAGGATAAAAGTGATTTGGATTGATCTTAAATCATCTTATATTCCGTTTTGATATTTCCTCTCATGTTATCTCATGTCAAAGTGTTAATGCATCATGTCCAATTTATACCTCATTCCATCGTCTCATGGTATGAGACAGTCTTGTAAGCAGATAAAATTTACACCCAATTAAATGGTGACACGTGTGCAAATCAATATTAATATCAAATTAATTTACTAATTTATTTTGAGAATTTAATTAAATTAATTCTTGAATTAAATAGTTAAATTGATATTAAATGTACACGGTACAAGTCGATCGAATAAAATGAGTGTCCGATACTCATATTGGGTAATAAATACGCTTTATTTACCATAAGAATGAGAATTAAATGATATCTCGTCAAAGGTGTTCATCGTCGTTCTTTGCCATTCTTCGTCCAAATCAACCATAAACAGCTCCAGGTCAGAGATCAAGACTCAAAACTCCTCTGATCCGGTGTTTATCTTTGAAGATTCGAAGAATCCCTAAGAACGTTCTTCACTCCTTCCTGAAGATTCATCCCAGTTCATCCATAAACCAGCGTTCAATCCAAAACAAGGCATCCCGCCCTTGGAGAAAATGTTAAAACATCACAAGTCAACCCTCAAACAAGATCGAAGACGAAGATTTTGTTCGAGTCAAAGTCAACCGAAGAGAAGAATCAGAGGAGCAAATTTAGAGTCAAGAACCCGCAAAAGTTTCTAGATCCGATCCGACAAAAATTCAAGTTGTAAATTATTTTCATGTTTTTCACGAAATTTATAGTTACAAGTCTCACACAAGACCTACTCTCTGTTATAATACATGTACATGTTTTCGAATTCAATTATAACATTAGAAACAATGGTTTTTTTGTTTTTTTTTTAAGTTGGGTTTTAAGTGCTTCCAAACAAAGTGATTTTAACTAGAGAAAAATTGTGTGAATCTGAATTATTGTAAACTTGATTTCGTTAAATATAACTATTATAAATATATGTATTATCATTTTTATGCATATACACTATCTCTATTGAAATATCAAGTATTTTTTTTTACATAATAGTTAGGCCTAATTGCACTAAATCCTACAAACTATCATCGACTTTGTATCTAAACCACCAAACTATATTTTATTACAGCGATATATACAAACTATTAAATTTTGACACATAAATCAGTAAACTTAATTTGTTATCTATTTTTTTATTAAAAAAAATATATTGTCACGTAAGTGCCTTAGAAGAGGACATTTCTATCAAAACTCTTCATAATTTCGTTCAAAATGGAAAGATAAACAAACAAAACTTTTCATTTCTTCCATCCTCTACCTCTTCTCATCTTTGCACCGTCATACACTGCCTCGCGGGTCCCTTCCTTGAAGTCATACTCAGTCTCGTGCACTTCCTTGGGTTGTTTGTCATCAATTGATTACTTTTTTACAAAAATATTTCTCATATGTAGGGTTGGAGAAAATACTGAAAATTTCGGTATACCGAGCTTACCGTATCGAAAAATACTGAATATATCGAAAAGTTTGGTATACCAAAAATTCGGTACGGTATGTTACCGTACCGAAATTTTGCGGTATGGTAACAGTATGAAAAGTGGCATACCGAGATATTTCGGTATATACCAAAATTAATTTTTAGTTTTAAGAATATTTAATATCGTACCATTTTAAATGGTTAGATGGTTGCCTTATTATAAAAATTGTGGAAGACAAAACATTCTTATTATTTAAAAATAGCACAAACTATTTATTTTTCTTAATTTATATAACCATAGGCCCGTAGCATATCCTTATACAAGAGGTACGCTTATCACTTTCATGCCTTCCTCAGTTTCGATATGGTAAAAATATGACTTTTCAAATACTGATATTTTCGCTACGGTATACATTATGAACTAAAAACTATGGTATATTGTACCGAACCACCCCTACTCATATGTTAACGGCTAAGAAAAATTAGTTGGAAGTTAAGTTTAGCAATTTTATATGCCAAAATTTGATAGTTTGTATATATATATATATATATATATATATATATATATATATATATATATATAATTTGGTGGTTTAGATGCAAAATCGTCGATAGTTTTGTGGGTATAATGCAATTAGGTCTAATACTTAATATGTATTACAATGATAATTTATATACTGGTATTTTAAAAGGAGAATTTAGTGAAGTCGGATTCACAAGAGACATACTCTTCTAATTGGGCTTGAAAACAAGTCACAAGAGTGTCTTTGGCTAAGCTTATAAGCATTATAAATGTGTTTGACAAAATAAGATGATTAACAATTTATAAGATCATAAAATAAACTTTTAACAGCTTATAAGCTGTAAAAAATAAGTTGAAATTTTTCCAACTTATTTTCCTATCCCCATCTCGCCCCCACGAAATCGGAGATTTCCCATCCCCGCGAAACAAACGGAGAAAATTTTCCCCCCATCCCCACTCCGCCAAGGATCCCCATCCATATGGGGATTCCCCATTCCCCGCCTCATTACTTATTATCTCATTTTAAAAATATAGAAAAATATAAAATAATATATAAATTAAAATTTTAAATCATACACAAAATTTAGTTTAAGTTGGTGCTTAAAAAAGAACCAATTTAAGCAATATGAAGAACCCCTAATTCTAATATTTTAAGTTAACATATATACCTAACTAAAAATTATATAATTTGGAACTAACAACATAACATTAAATAACATATAGATGTAATTTTGATTGAGTAGGAAATTATAAAATATTTATTTGTAATTTACTTCTAAATTTACATATTATATACATATAAATATATTAAGAAAATCAGGGTCACGTGGGGATCCCCGCCCAGGCAATACTATCACATCCCCACCCAATTTCCGTCTCCGTTTTCTTCAGGAATTCCCTGCCCCGTTCAGGGCAAATTCCCGCGTGGATCGGGGATTCCCCGCCCCATTGTCAAGCCTACTCCACCTCCAACCACCCACCACATCTCTACCTTAACATAAAAAAATAATTTTATTTTTTCCAAGTGGTTTAATGCGGTATGTCGGAGGGTATTATGGGGTATTGTGAGGTTCATTTTTTGAATAAAATGATCGCTTATGGAAAGTGAGGACTATTTTGTTGTGGATGGAGTGAATATTAGTCAAACACTTTAAAAACTTATAAGCTACTTAAGAATTAAGTCTTATAAACTTTTAAAAGAACTTATAAAATGTTAGAGCTTATAAGATATACTATCAAATGAGCTTTTAAGTGACATAAATTCTCTCCATTTTAATTAAAAAAGTAGAATAAAAGCATGAAATTGAAAGATTTTTTTTTTTTAAATCATGGCGAATTTATTCTAAGGTTGCACTTGGTAGCCTACATAAGCACATATAAGACCCAAATTATGGCTTCAATTTTTCATAGTGGGCTGCTTGGTAAGGCACACAAAAATATTATGGATTCAAATTTATGATAGGTGACCAGTACAAAATTTGCATTTATCTGTCAAATTTAGGTAAAGTTGTACCACCTCACACCCCTTACAAATTTATTATAGGGTGAAAAAAAAATCATTGCATATTTGCCCTCCCCTCTCTTCTTCGATCTTTCTCTTCTCACTTCTGGTCAGGCCGGTGCCATTGTCGCGGCTCTCGTAGCCCCACTGTGTCACGACATCTGCTCAACATCACCGTTTTTTAGTTTCAACTGCCATCGTCTTACCACCAACAACGTATCTGGGATCCAATCACCACCGCCATTTCTGGGTTCCAACCACAGCCCTGCAACATCTAAACGATGTCGGCCAAATTGGGATGAAGAAAGTGTAGAAGAAAAGTATACCTTGTATACTGCAATGGAGTAAAACAACACGAAATGAAAATCGTATAAACCAAGACAAGGAAAATCTTTTCCCTCAAGACTAAATACGCCATGTATAGTGCTTACAGGATCGTGCGTATAAGTCCCCATAGGTAAAACGGTTTGCAGCTTATAACGGTAGCACCACCGTGTATAAACTCTCAACAAATGAAATCGGAGCACGAACTGAACGAAAATTATTATCAGCAAAAGGCTTTCTGAGGTCTTAGTTGCGTAGGAAAAAGTGAGAATGAAAGTCTGGAGAAGATGGATATATATAGACGGAATTGCACTGCAGATGAGGACGGTCAGTTGAGGAGATCGTGGGATTGACCACGTCAGCATCTTTTTCTTGGGAAGGAAGAAGTTTCCAGAATCGAATATTCCAAATTTGAATTATGATGCTTCGAATATTCCAAAGCGAATTCTGGACGGATGTAATCATGTTCCTGGGTTGACTCAAATTCGGATAGGCCAGCCAAATAGCTCAGTCCAAAAAGATATTGGACTTTTTCACATTTTTGGTACTCTAAAAATATAGATTGGCCCCAAAACTCAATTGTCAAGAACCAAGAACCACGTACCCGGACGGATGTATTCATGTTCCTGGGCTGACCCAAATTCGGATGGGTCACCCAAACAGCTCAATCAAAAAAAGATATTGGGTCTTTTCACATTTTTGGTACTCTAAAAATATAGGTAGGCCCAAAAACCCAATTGTCACGAACCACGAACCGGGGCATGGGGCGGGAGGGGGGGGGGGGGGGGGGGGGGGCGGTCTATGTTTAGGGTCCCCATGTACCAATTTGGAGAACATGAATACTTTCCTTTATATATGCAAGACAATTTCCTTGTAATTTTCCAACGTGGAATGTGGAGCAATTCATTTTCCTTTTCCCATGGAATTCTCCTTACAATGGTGGGTGACCTTTCATCTTCTCAAATTAAATTCGCACTTACCGGAAATCAGTTTTAAGATATTTAATATACCACGTTCATCAACTCCACGAGTAGAACAACCTCGTTATTGTTATTTTCCAAAAAACTAACGTTTTCATTCCTAAAAAAATTAGTCAAACGTAAGGTACGAACCCTTCCTTAAAACCAATTTCCAACAGAAAGTGAAGGTCACCGCCAAGCGGTGGCAAAGAAGGCGAATATTTTGGTTTGGATTTTGCTCTCAACGAAGATTTGAGGTCAAATTACTGGTTCTGTGATGGAAAGGGAAGAATGGAATCAAATTTCTTGTTCTATCAAAGTTTTGTGTTGAAAATTATTGTGATGGGTAATTGACAATAATTAAATTTTGTGCTAAGTAATTTATGCAACATGGGTCATTGAATGATGGATATTAGTATTTTGAGAATGGTTGGTGTTATTATGATTTTGGGTGCAATTATTTTGTTAATATTAATTCTAAATTTTAGCTGATGTTTATACATTTTAGTTGGGCGGTTGTTGATGAATTTCTAAACTTTATGCACATAAAAAGGTTCTACATGGGTGTTGTTGCTCGGTGAAGATGACGGTGGTGTGGGTAGTTGAAGGGCATGAGGGTGAATTAAGATTTAGGCATCAATTATAATTTAGTTAATATAAAAAGTAAAATTGTATCTGCACATCTTATCTTACTTATCTTTATGAGTTAATACTCTATCAATTAATATATTAAAATAATACATATTTTATTATGTTCAACCAATCAACATAATAAAATATTTCTCTCACATTTTCGTACTAAAAAAAAATATCCATATTATGTTACTAAAACTCCAAAATAAATCAAAATCTAAAAACCTCCAGCTACCCCAAGTAGCACAGCAGAGACAGCTCCACACAACCCCACACCCCTCCCATAAATCCTCCAACCACCCCCCGTATCATTCCCTCTCGCCGGAACCGTCTCCGGCGCCGGCGCCGGCGCCGGAGACTCGCCTCCACCACCACCGCTCAACTGCAAAACGCCTTTGGACCCCAAATTCTCCGGCGAGAAATCGTGCTTCAGCGGAACCCCATCCTTCACCGCCGCACCCACCTGCCACACCTGATTCAGCAGCGTCTTCCCCGGCGGCAACGCCAGCGTGGCGAAAATCCTCATCGCGCCGCCGGAAAACTCCGCCGCCTTGCTGAGAACGTCGTACGCGATTCTCGACTCGGCTATGGGGCCGTACGCCGAGATATTGTACGTCCGTACGACGGCGGAGCCGTTGGCGTCTTTGAAAGCGACGAGGGTCTGGGCCCCCACCATGCCGGTGCCCGTCGGGTTGAGGGCCCAAGCGACCCAGCCGTCGGGCCGGGCCGGGGAGGCGATGTAGGCGATTGCGAGTGTCGGATTGGGCTTTGCTGATGGGTCGTAAGCCCAGTGGAGTTGGGCCTTTAGGGTAGAGAGGTCCGTACAGTTGGTGAATTTGGTCTTGGTTTGAGAGAATGTACCTGGTTTGCAGGTTTGTGAACTCGCCGGAGAGAGTAACAGGGCCACGGCGGCGACGAGGAGGAAAGAGGAAGCGAGCGCCAGAGAGCAGGCCATGTTTTGATTGGACAATTTATGATCACGGTGGGGTTAATATAGAGTGGTGTGCGCTGTGACTGTGAGTTTGGGGACTTTGTGAATGATGGTAAGTTTCAAAGGACCAAAATTATTAGGACAAATTTGTCTAAATGAAAATCATGGGACAAAACTTCAATGTGGAAATAATATTGTTCACAGTTATATATTTGCAATGCTCAGGTGATAATATTATTATATGTCACGCTACCTCCAATTTAAAATAAATATCGTTCTAAATATTTCATTTAAATTAAAAATTATAAAATTTTGACACATTTATACCATATAAATTTCTAAATTTTTTGTTATATATATATATATATATTTTTTTTTTTTTTGAAGATATCTATTATATTTTGTTAACTATATTTTAATATAATCCCTAAAACCGATAAAAAATAATATAATCCCTAAAAAACATTTTATAACTTGAATTCAAAGTAAATTAGAAAAAAAGAACGTGAAAAAATAGCTAAAACGACAAATAAACTTTATCCTCTAAAACAACACTTATTTTAAAACGGAGGGAGTATTTTTTAGTAACTAAAGTGATATTAAACTATTATCTAAATCTTGTTTTATGTAAGGGTAATTTCTTGTTCTTTTTATTACTCCTACCTTTTATAATTAGAGTATGTATAAAGTGAAATTGGTTCATACACGAATCATTTTGTATATTTTTTAGTATAATCAATTATTACTCTTTAAAGTAATTAATTAATATCCTTTACATAAACAACTAATTCTCTTTGTATCCTGAAGTGAAAACAACTAATATCCTCTAAAACTAATACACATTCAGTGAAAATAATTAATACTCTTTAGTGAAAATAACTAAAATGAATAATTTTCACTATATACCTCGCCTTCATTATTAAGTGTTTCTCTAGAAGTAAAATATTGAAAAAAATATTCCATTATCTTTTTTAGCACTTTTTTCAATTTCTTTCCAATTTATTTCACCTAAAAGATTTTATATTTTTAGTTAAGAATATACTTTTATTATTTATCTCACACCTGTTCGTTAATTTGATTGGATATGAAAGAGAATATTGGAGAGAAAATGGTTAGAGAAAGTAACATGTTAAAATTTCATGTTATTTAATTCGATTCCAATTCTAATAGGAACACTTATCAATAATTGGTTGAGCAATTCAATAATATATATATATATATATTTACAACTGTTTAGTAATTAAGAAAAATTATGAAGAACACTCAGTAATATTTATTCAAATGATGATAGAAGTTCTGAACGCATTTGCAATTTCATTCTCTATTTAATTTTAAGTAATGTTTTTCATCTCTATTCTCTAATGTGCATATTGTTTTATTTACATGATATGAATAAAAAATAGTCCAGGACCTCTAGGGTGTCTATTTAAGTAGATACCATAAGTAATAATCCAGTTAGAAAGAGTTAAATTGTGGAATAGATTTATTTAATATTGCCATTATTGTTCGGAACAGTATTGTGGAATTCCAATACTTTATATCAATTTGGTTTGAAATTTGGGGTGACCACTTAATTAAGAATATTAATTTGGAGTATGTGCTTTTGTGTTTTGTCCATTTAAAAAAACGAATATATGAACATGGTCATTTGATTTTCTTTAAAGCACATTAAATAATATTTAACTCTGATAAAATAAAGAAGAACTATAATTAGTTGGTTAAAATAAATTCATACATAATTTAAATTAATCAGTACTAAATGACATGATAGTGAATCCATGAACTCTCACAAAAGGAGCTATGCTTAGGAAAGTAAGCGTACTCGTGAGCCACAAGATTAGAACTACGACTAACCCAACAAAATTCGCAACTCTCTCTTTTTTTTTTAGACAGCTCAAAATTTACAACTCTTGATACTAGACATTATGCACCTAACATTGGCGTTCTACATGAATCGAGTCCAACCAAATACAACAATTTTGCATTCGTATTGGGATTTTTTTTAATATCGAATTTAAATCGAATAATTTTTTTTATGACAAATCTAATTTGTATCTGATTTGAAATTCCCATCAAATTATAAAAACATATACGAATACTCGAATCGAATATTCTAACCTTTTTTTTTCTCAAGCATATTATAAAAAAAAAATTGATTATTTAATTCAAATTTAATTGGGAAAATTATTGTGTAGTACATGGTCCAATAACATATTACTCTTCACTACATGATCAAAAATTGTACATATATATATAAATTATATACACTCAACATATAACATTTGTATATACAATTAAAAATTGTATATCATAGTTTTACATGTACTCAATAAATGTACAACATAGTGGAGAATAATTGATAGAATAAGCTACAAAATTAAAAAGTTCAAAATATAATAATAATAATATCAAATACATAAATTTAGAAAAAGTTTATCAAATTCATTAAAAAAATACACTTAAATATACAATAGATAAATATCCACTTTTTCATCGAGTTTGCAATGAAAGTGATAAGGGGGCGATGGAGGCGTCGGGAGACACAGACGAAGAACACGATAATGTCATCTGGGAATCAACTCTGGAACATTCTTTTTTAATTTCATGATAGATTTTTCACTTTTAATAATTAAAGTATATTAAAATAATTTTGTAAACCAAAAATATTAAACTATGTACCGTCTAAAGACCAATTTGTTGGATAACACTATATAAGGGGTTATAATAATTGAAATGGTTAGAAATTTACAAAATATATATTCCTTATTATACTACTATACTATTATATATATATATATATATATATATATATATAGGGGGTTTAATTTAAGGTACAATATGAGACCACAAATTACTCATTACTTCCACTAAAAATCTACATTAGTAAAAACTACAAAAACTAAACCTAAAAAGACTCAAATACCCATCATTAAAATAATCCAAATCAACACATTAAATGACTCAAGTAAACAGGCAAAAAAAATAGCATCACATGTGAAATATGAAATTAACTCATACGAGTTATACAATTAAACTCTCATTCCTCCAAACACAACGAGATATTCAATACCCATAATCTCTCCACTCATCTCGCACATACACAATCCCCAAAATTTCCAAAAAATAAACCAGTAAAAAAAATTACCCCCACAAAGTAATTTCAGACGAAGCCAATACATTGCCACCGGCGACGGAAGAGACAGCCCCGGACAGTTTCTCTGCAACACTCCGCCGGCGATGACACCACCGCAACATAAACGTCCTTGAACCACACCTCTGCAATACCCGCCGACGACGACACCTTTGCAACTGAAACATAATCGACATTTCCCCAAAAAACAAAAAAAAAAACAAATTTTGTATAAACATAAGCATTCTTCACCCTTAAATAGTTGCACATATACATCTTAAAAAAATTCTAACAAATGCACATAGTCAACATTAAAAACGTCGGGGGGTTGGGGGGGGGGGGGGGGAGAGGAGTACAAAACTCCAACGCATAACACACAAACATGTTTGGTATTATTGTGTGCAACCTTCACTTTTAAAAAGTTGCACATATACATGTTTAAAAAAACTAGAAAAATGTACATGGACAACATTTAACCATGGGGAAAAATATGGGAATAAACCTCAAACATGCAATGCACAACAACATGTGCAACTTCAGCAACACACTTAGTCTTTTAAATTACAATGCTAATGCTAAAAAAAAGACAATTGGCAAATTGATGTGAAGTTATGTTGTACAAAAAGTTGCATATGTTCAGTTAAACAAACAAATGTGCATAAACATTAATGTGCATAAACATTAAAATTGTCTCAAAACTAAAAACATTATTTTTTTATATAATTTGCAGCCATAAATATACTTTTACACAACATACAAACATGACTACGCTCACAATATATATCAACAATCTCCCGTGCAACTTATCAATAAATACCAAAATGAAAGAAAATTACAAAACCTTTTCAACCCCACATGATATTGGATGTGGTAATACACCTTAAAAAAAAAAAAAACCACAAAGCACACTAGCATATCACTGCAAATCATTCTCATCCCAAATTGATAAAAGGTAATCCACCTACAAAAAAAAAGCAGAAAAAGATACACTAACATCATTCAATATGGAAATAGAACATATCTGACGTCATATTTCGTCGATGGTTCACAAACCCGAATTAATTTTCCAGCAGAGATTGACAACAATCTGCCACGACACCGAGGGTAGCGGTGCGCTGCAAACCGTGCACGAAATTTCTCTTCACGAACATAATTGACGAAAAGTAAAAGTTACGCATGAACTCATTGACCATTGTTAACTTTATTTCTATTTTGTATGATGATATTGATAGCTATAGATATGAGGATGTGAAGGCTTTCATTTTGGCATGAGTCCTGCTATTTCATTTGTGTATACGTTACAAATTAAATTTCCATTTTAACAAGGCGTTACAAGAAAAAGAAATAAGGGTAAAAGAGGAAAATAACCATACAAATTGAATCAATTAGTAACTAAAAAATTTAGTAGTATCAATCAATTACTGGATCAAAAAAATAGTAGTAACTAATAATTATCCCATATATATATATATATATATTTATTTAAGCGAATATTGAATCGAATATTAAAACTTTTATATTTATATTTGATTACTAATCAAATTAAAAAATATATATTTGTAATCAAATCATAAAATTTTAAATATGATAACGAATCAAACCAATTCATTTGCACCCCCACCTTAACATCTTTAAGAATCGGGCTAGTTGGTTGCAAATCCTGCATTAAAAACAAATTAAGTAAAAAGAAGTTATGTTTAACAAAAAATATCAAAACACAAATATACGAGATTAAAACCATTTTCTCCCCGTAACGTTTTACCTTTTTCTTTTTGGTCTCATACTTATTTACTTTTTCGATTTAGCTCCACAACAATTCAAATTTACCCAAATTAGTCTCAAATGGCCAGAAAACTCGTGAAACGACGTCGTTTTGGTCACGTGCCAATCACGTGCTAATATTTTCTGGGGGAATAGGAGGGATTAAAAACTGTTTTCATCCCGTAACTTTTTACTTTTTTCTTCTTTGGTCCCATACTTATTTACTTTTTCGATTCAGTCTCACAACTATTCAAATTTACCCAAATTAGTCCCAAATGACCGGAGAAATCGTGAAACGGCGTCATTTGGGTCACGTGCTAATATTTTCCGGCGGAATAGGATGACGGGTCTCGTTTTGTGGACGTGGCACACTGACTAAGTAATTTCTCTTATAAAATAAATATAAAACTAAAAAAAAAAATTCCAACTCATTTTATCAATAAAAAAAATCCTTAAAACTTAAAATAAAGTTACCTACAATTAAAACAAAAACAAATCAAAACGACTAGCAATTTTCTAAAAAAATATGAGAAAACCCTAATACCCGACGCATACATGTTCTTAGCGCAGCTCTGCTGCTTTGAGTACCCCGTCGCCGCCAAATACTGCTGGATTATATAGTACACCGTGTAGAAACAGTAAGCGTCCGTAAGGTGATTGTGAAAATGTCTAAACCAAATAAAACATAACAATCTATTTTCTACTTACGAGCGGGATGTCTCTGATATGGAGACTGAAAATTGGATTGTTCGTGATCGGAATTGGGGCAAGCAGGCAGCCCAGCACGGCAAGCAGAAGCCGCAAATCCTGCATTTTGGCAGGGGAAATATTCGGGTCGTACAACGACATTCATGAAGAAAAATTATTTCCAACAGGGACAGTCCTCTGTATTCTGAATCAGTCTCTGATAACTTCCCACGAGCTCTCCTTCTTACTTTCTTCATGGTCTTCCATCCCAAAATCGGGGCCTTCAATTAAAGGAGTTAACGGTTGTGGAGACCACCTGTATTTTCTTCGACTTCTCTGAATGCCATAACTTTCTGCAATTAACTCGAAATGAAGAGTCTAGAAGAAAGAAAATTTTAGAGGTAGCTTTAATTTGTTTTTGTTTTAATTGCAGGTAGCTATATTTTTTGTTTTAAGTTTTAAGTTCTTTTTTATTGAAAACATGAGTTGGAAAATATTTTTTTAGTTTTACATTTATTTTATAATGAGAAATTACTTAGTCAGTGTGCCACATGCGCAAAACGGGACCCATCATCCTCTTCCTCCTGAAAATATTAGCACGTGGCCAAAACGCCGTCGTTTCACAATTTTTCGGCCATTTGGGATTAATTTGGGTAAATTTGAATTGTTGTGGGACTAAATCGAAAAAGTAAATAAGTATGGGACCAAAAAGAAAAAGGTAAAAGGTTACGGGATGAAAACGGTTTTAATCCCTCCTATTCCGCATGAAAATATTAGCACGTGACTGACACGTGACCAAAACGACGTCGTTTCACGAGTTTTCCGGTCATTTGGGATTAATTTGGATAAATTTGAATCGTTGTGTGACTAAATCGAAAAAATAAATAAGTATGAGACCAAAAAAAAAAGGTAAAAAGTTACGGGACGAAAATAATTTTAATCCCCAAATATACAAAGTCGTAGTACATAAATTGATAGAATGAGGTGGCAAACTATAGGCTCAAAAAGGGAAGAAATTGACATGTGATTTGTGTCTCAAATCGCTATAAATAGCCGAAATTTTAAAAAGAAAAAAACAAAGCGTAGAGTTTGTACTTGCATTGAAATTGACTTCATTAAATATGGTATCAAAGCCATTGTGTAGAAGTATAGTTATTGTTTATGGTTGTGATTCAATACTAGGAGTGAAAACGGATCAGATATTTCCCGATCGATCCGGAGCCGTATCCGATCGGTATCGAATTCGGTATAAAAAATTAGTATCGGGGCTGATATGGATAGTTGACTTCGGATTCGGAATACAGAATATCCGACTGTATTCGATTTTTACCATATTTTATCGGATATTATCCGGATATCTGGATTTTTTTAATATATTTTATTTTATATTTTATATTAATATATATATTATATATATAATAATATAATATCAGTCCCCTTCTAAATTCTAATATTATTAGTTTCATGTTATTAGCAGTACATATAATTTTTATAATTTGCATTAGAACTTCTATGAAATATTGCACAGGTGATTTTTTTTAATGTGTTTGAATCACATTTTGATAATTTTCGTATGAAATATATTATCCGATTATAGTTATTCGAATCCGGCTCGGATTCGTCCGATATCCATCCCGTATCCGTATACCGAATATTTCGAATTCGTATCCGAATCTGACTTTTCCGTATCCGACTCAAAATTCGAGAAAAAATTATGGTTTAGGATACAGTATAAGCACTATCCGTCCGTATCCGATCCGTTTTCACCCCTATCAATACAATCTTATTCTTATGAATATATTGCGAATGAAGGACAATGTCTAGAACTCAATCATTCAGGAGTATGATATTCTTGAGAATCTTGATCTGTTAAACAGATGAACTATTCCTAGAATTGAACCTAAAACGGTTTATAAAATCGGAACTTTTGAAAGAATATGTTTTAAACAAATTGTTAAAACCACAGAATCTTCGATTTCTCTTAATGAAGAAGAAATGGTTATTAAATTACTTAGTAAAGGCGATATTTTACCTTTTAAGAACACTCATAAGTTTCTTCATATTGAATGTGTTCAAATTGCTTTCAGACTTCTTACCCTTAAAGGTCTCCCTGAAAGCTTTCTTGCATCTCTTAGAGATGGCAGAAACTGTAACTGGAAACAATCCCTTATGGGAGTCATTGAGTCCAGTCTTGCGTTAGGACCTGTTTATTTCAATGTTTATCCTAACCTATCTCTTTCTTTATCCGATGAAAATATTCTTAATGCTTTGACATTAAATGTTAAAACACATGGCTATAATTATATGCCAGGGACTCAGGTAATATGTATTTGTTATCGTATTCACTATAAACCTCTCTTTACTCTTAATCCTAGGTGTAAAATTAGTGAGAATGATAATAATGAAACTATTCTTATTGAAACTAATTTTGGAAAATCTAGTATTACTAAAAAAAAAACACATAAAATGGGAAGAAATCAACTTTCCTGATAATTGGGTTTTGGAACAATCTGTGCCAAAAATTCCTTTTATTAACAGTGATTTAAGTCACATAAAACATGATAATAATGGAGTTATCAATATTGGTTTTAATAAAAAGAAGACAAGCTTCTCTTTCAAGGTCCTGCTCAGGACACTCTTATATTTCCCCTTTAGATTATGAGGTCAACTTTCCCTCTACATCTAGAGCTTCTACTTCTCATTACAGATAAGACATGTTTTCTAAAAACAATAATTTTGACAATAATGATATTATTATTAATAAAAATAATATTATTCACAATGCTGAAAAAGAACCCGATACAATTTCAGAATGCAATTTCAAATTATGATTTATGGATTTAAAACTTATCCTAGATTTTTCTAAGGGTTCTTCTACAAGAGCCTATATTAATAATGAGTTTAATGATCCTAAATGGGATGATTTTAGGTTTGGTATTTCAAAACATTTTCTAAAGATGATCTTGACTACTTTATCAATAGTTTTTATAAATTTTGTAAAGAACACAATGAGATCACTTACTATGTTCCTTGGTTTATAAAAACCTTTTATATTGATTATATATCTGTAATTGAACGTGATTATAAGATAGTTGCTGGAGGGATTCAAAGATCCGTCTTTCCTCCTCATATCCCTTTCCATATGGAGAAGAATGACAGAACTTTTAATTTTCTTCCATTTTCTAAAATCATTGAAAATGATACTCTTCAAATCACCGATAAGCATATCAATCATATGATTCAACAAAATAATTTTTGCAATACTTATCTCTCTATTCTGGGAGAAGAAATAATTTCTTTACATGATAAAATCGACATGATTATTTCCTTACATGATAAAATTGATGAGATCAATAGGATTATTTCTCAGACTAAGTCTGAAAATAAGGATGATAATATAAATACTATCATTAAAATTGCTTCTTCTATACAATCACCGATTGAAATAAAAGATTTCAAAATTGAAGCTTCTGTATCTGAATTTGAAAAAAATATTAATGAAAAATTTGAAAAAATGAATATTTCCGTGTTAGATAATAATCTTGAAGAAGACTCTTCTTGTTCCTATGAACTTGGCAATTCGAGTATTAATAAAATAAAATGGGCTGATATGCCTACTTTAAATAAACACTATTATCAAAGGTCTACTCCTTTAGATGTTCTCCATGACGAGCAGGAAAACTTTTTCAATACCTCTTATTTTGGAAAAAGTATTTATGAATGGAATATTGATGGCGCTAGTGATAAGCATATCTTCACTCAGTGTCATAGAATGCTCATGTATAGTTCTGCTTGTAGAATTTGTGGTAATAATGATCTACAAACTGCTCAGGCTATAACTGTTGGATTTACTGGCCAACTCAAAGGTTGGTGGGATAACTATTTAAGTCCCCATAATAGAAATTAAATTATTTCCTCTGTTAAAACTAAGAATAATGAGGTTAAAAATGATGTTGTTTATTCTCTTGTGTGTACTATTTTAGAACACTTTACTGGCAGATTTACTAATAAATCTGAGAATACTAAAACTCTTCTTTTAAATATGAAGTGTAAAACTCTTACTAATTTCAGATGGTGCAAAGATACATTTTTATCTAGAATTTATGATATTCCTGACTGTAATCAGGATATTTGGAAGAATAAATTTATTGATGGTCTTCCTTATTTATTTGCTGAAAGAGTCATGAAAATTTTGAGAAAAGACTCTGACTCAATCCATTACGAGTTACACTCTTTTGGAAAAATTATCAGTATTTGTGTGCAAGAGGGATTAAATCTTTGCAACGAGCTTAAATTAAGGAATCGGATGAAAAGAGTTAATCTCTTAGAAAGAAAACACTTGGGTCAATTTTGTGACCAATTTGGTTTAGATAATTCTAAACTAAAAAATAGTATTAATAAAAGAAATAAAAAAGAGATTAATTATAAAACTAATTATAGAAAGCGTAAAAGACATCCTGTTAATAAACGAGATAATAATAAAGAAAGAAGGGCTTTTCTACGGTCAGGGGATTATTCGCCCTTTCTGACGTTAGGAAACCAATAAAAGGTTGACACCTCATCAACCTTCGCCATTCGCGATTTAGCTTTGCAATGAGATAAAATAATTAATTTACTAACCATAAAATGTAAAATTACTAAATTATCCTTGTAATATTTTTTCATACAATACAGACGCCCAATCCTAATTCATTGAACAAAAGTAATTAAATATCTCTTGAATTACTTAAAACTGTCCATTTTCTCCCTAATTCCATCTCACGAACCCTATTTCCTTTTCTTCAGTCAAATTGAAACCCTACTATGAACAAAGTTAATTTCCCGAGCCCATCAGATGATCAACATAATTCTATTCACGATTAAATAGAGATAAATTTTATTCATTGCGTAACTCCAAATTTTCGCCATGTTGAATTAAAACCAGAGATGCTTGAAATTTGTGTGCTTATGAAAAAATGTATTTTGTTTATTGAAAAAAGAATCATGGATTGGTTGAGGCCTATATCGAGAATACATGGAGATAAATGAACAAATGCAACATGGAGATCAGTGAACAAATGCAATAGAACTTGAAGAAGAGTTTGAGACGGTGATTAGGATATTATTAATATTTTATTTGTAATTTAAGTTTCAATAATATGTAAAAGGGTTTATTTAAATATTAAATGTTAATTAATTTAATATTTTAAAGTATTTTAAAGTGACAGGGGTATTTTTGTAATTATATATATATTTTTAATTTATTAATATGGCGATACAGAGTGATTGCAATATGCAGAGTGCAAACGCTTTAATGCAAAGTGCAATCTGTTGAAATAATATTATTCGTTGGATATTCGATCCAATGGTATTCAAAGGGTTTACTGACGTCAGGAAGGGCGAAACTCTTCCTGACCGTAGAAAAGCCCAAGAAAGAAACCATGTTTATAAGCATGGAAAGGATACAAGAAATTCTTTTAAAAATAGAAATTATCTTGATAAAATTATTTGTAGAAAATGTGGCAGAAATGACCACTATGCTAACCAATGTTATGCTAAAGATAAAATTAATAATCTAGATATTGATAATAATTTAAAAGAAACTCTTTTTAAAATCATTATGGATTCAGACAATAATATGTCTGAAGAAGAAAATATTTCTGAAAATTATGACACTGATTTCTCTGAAGAGTCAAACTCTGATGATGAAAAAGAGTGTGAAAATTGCTTAAATGACAAACCTTGTCTTGATTGTATCATTGACACTAATAATGATGATGATTACTATAGACTTATGAGTCAATTTCAAGACATGAATATAAATGTCTTAGATAATAATAATAATATTATTGATTTTCTTAAACAAATCAAAGATTCCAGCTTAAGAGATAAAATTATTGAACAATTCGAAGATTCTTCTAATAAGAATAAAACTAGCCTTATGAATAAGGTCAATAATAATAATTATCATAATATGGGAGAATTAGAAAAAATTCTAAAACATAAAAATATTAAACAAAATCATGTAACTATTAATGATTTAGTTCAGGAAATTGATAAAATTAAAACTAATGTTAAAGTCCTACAAAAACAAAACATTGATTTTTCTCTTCGTCTTTCTCTTATGGAAAATGGTAAAGAAAAAATTGATGATTTTGATACTAGCACCACTATCCTTTCTCAATTTTTAACTCTAGTGGTGATCTTAATATCGATAAAAACCATCTTTCCGCCATTAATATGATTATGTCTCGAAAATGGTATACAAAAATCTCTCTTCTTATTAATTCTTATAAAAAGGATTTTATTGCCATGATAGATAGTGGAGCCGACCAAAATGTTATCCAGGAAGACATTATTTCCACCAAGTTTTTTAAAAAATTACTCAATCTCTTTCACATGCTGGAGAAGGATTTTTAAAGATTGAATACAAACTCAGAAATGCTTCTGTTTGTATTGATAATTGTTGTATTCTCAATGATTTTCTGATTGTTAAAAATTTAACTAGCCAAATGATTGTTGGCCTTTCTTTTATTCAAAAAATTTACCCTATACAGGTTAGTGAAGAAGAAATTTCTGGTGTTTTTAAGGAAACACCTATTTCCTTCCGATTCATTACTAAACCTATTAGTAGTATTCTTGATATCATACATGATCAAATCAATTACGAAAATTGTCAAATCAATTTTCTCAAAGATGAGATTAATTCCTTCACTATTGAAGATAGAATAAAGAACTCCAAGCTTCAGGATAAAATCCAGCTCTTATATAATAAACTCTCCATTGATATTTGCAATGACTTTCCAAATGCTTTTTGGAACAGAAAGAAACATATTGTTTCTCTTCTTTATGAAGAAATTTTTAATGATGCTGATATTCCTACTAAGTCAAGGCCTTGTCAGATGAAATCTGATTATTTAGAGCTTTGCAAAAAAGAAATTGAATCTTTATTACAAAAGAAACTTATTACTCCTTCTAAATCCCACTGGTCTTGTACTGTTTTCTATGTTAATAAGCATTCTGAGCAGGAACGTGGTGCTCCAAGGTTAGTCATTAATTATAAACCTCTTAATAAAGCTTTAAAATAGGTTAGACATCCTATTCCCAATAAAAAAGATCTCTTAGACATGTTAGTTAATGCACTTGTCTTTTCCAAATTTGATTTAAAATCAGGATTTTGGCAAATACAGATTAATCCTTCTGACAGGTATAAAACTGTCTTCAATGTTCCTTCTGGACATTATGAGTGGACTGTCATGCCTTTCGGTCTGAAGAATGCTCCCTCTGAATTCCAACAAATTATGAATGACATTTTTAATCCCTATAGTGATTTTATTATTGTTTATATTGATGATATCCTTGTTTTTTCTAAGGATATTGATATACATTTCAAACATCTTGATATCTTTAAAGAGATTGTCATCAAGAATGGTTTGATAATTTCAAAACCAAAAATGGTTTTATTTCAGACAAAAATCAAATTTTTGGGTCATTTCATTGAAAAGGGGAGAATGATCCCTATTCAAAGAAGCATTGAATTTGGAAATAAATTTCCAGATGTCATTACTGATAAAACTCAGTTACAGAAGTTTCTTGGAAGTCTTAATTATGTCTCCTCTTATATTAAAAATCTTGCGGAAGACTCTGTCATCTTATATGATAGGCTTAAAAAGAATTCTCCTCATTGGAATGATAATCACACTAAGGTTGTTATAAAAATTAAAGAAAAGGTTAAAAATATTCCTTGTCTTACTATTGCAAATCCCTTATGGGAAAAGTCTGTTGAAACAGATACCTCTGAGTTAGGCTATGGTGGTATTTTAAAACAAATAAACCCCAATAATAGACATGAATATATTGTCAGATTTTACTCTGGAAAATGGAGTAATTCTCAAAAGAATTATTCTACCGTTGCTAAAGAAATTTTAGCTATTGTTAAAAGTATTCTTAAACTCCAAGATGATTTATACAATAAAAAATTTACTATAAAAACTGATTGTAAAGCGGCTACTTTTATGTTTACTAAAGATGTTGAACATAATGTGTCCAAGCAAATGTTTGCCAGATGACAATCACATCTTGCTTACTTTGATTTTGATATTGTCAATTTGAAAGGAAATGATAATCATATTCCTGATTTTCTAACCCGAAAATTTATTTCTTAAATGACAGAAATGAGCCAATCTGGCAGAAGTACCCATTTCTCCTATAGAGGAAGAGGAGGCAGAGGGGGAAGATCTCCTATCATTAAAATGGGACAAAGATCCCTTTATCACCAGAATATTTCTGGTGAAAGCTCTTCAAAAGACCAAAAGGTATTCCAGGAATTCCTTAAACAGCGTGGTAAAGCCACATCAACAGAGAAGGGTTCTCTTGATCCCGAGGAGTATCATATGCTTCAACAGTACAGACAGAGACTACGTTCTTTGATTCTCCTAATAAGAAATTGATTCTTCTTATAGAAGATGATGATGAAAAGCTCAGAGAATCCCCATGGACTCTCATGGAGAAATATGTCTCAAATAATGGTTGGGCTGTTCAGACTTATAAGTCTAGAGGTTTCTATGAAAACATTCTTATTGAACTAGGTAGTGTTGATATTCAACATTATTCGGTCAAGAATAATATAAATTATTCAAAATTTATCATAAAAATATTTTCTCCATCCAAGAATGGGGAATTTCGCCTTTTGCTGAAAGAAAAGTAACTAATAAAGTTAGTCAAAGTACTTTCCAGTATAATTACTGGGATTATGTTGAAAGTTTTTATAATACTCTTTTCCACCAATATGCTAAGCATACCCATACTTGGTTGTTTAAAATTTGTGAGAATATTTTTTAGAATCAAATTCCTAACTGGTTCACCTCTTGGTGGAATACTTTCGGGGCTTCGGTAGATATTCTACCCGACAATTTGAAAGGCCTCCTTGAAGATTACTCCATTGCTTCTTCCTCTTTTAAAACACATAATACAAGTGGTAAAACCACTTTCATGTTTTTTGTTGACTCAGGTTGTTGGTGATCAAATTTAATCGATATGATTAGTGACTGTTTTAATTCGGTTTAAGACCACCAATCAATTACGTGTGATTGATTACCACCGTAAATGGTAAATTGAAGATTTGGGATGTGGAATAATAAACACGAAAGTCAAAATCGAATTAATTTCGTATGTGTGTACGTTTAGGTGTGTTAGTGTGTGTTTTGGGATTATTTATGAATTTGAACTTGTATTTCTTAAGCTGGAGAACAACTATTTATAGAGACTAGCAAGCAGGAGGTGTCTGTGACTCTTGGTCTCCATAGCCTGCATGCTCGACAAGTGTCCTATTGACTTTTGTTTGACCTTATCTAAGCTGAATCTTAGTTACAAAGTCTTCCTTGGTCTTATCTTGGACTTCATTGTTGTTCGTCCAGGTCGGTTTAGCTGATCCAAAATGATTTTTTTCATAGAAGTTGTTCGCCTTTTGGGGGTATGGCTCAGAAGTTGTTCGCCTTCGTGTTTTACACAGATTGGCTTTGGGATCTTGGTCCTTTGTTCATTTCCATACACCTCTTAAGCTGGTAAATGCACCATCTTTTCATTATGTTGTTCGTCGTTATTGACTTGGTGGAGGGTCCATATTTGGCTTCGGGTCTCTAGACCTGTTCGCCAATATGTTGTTCATCGGTAGAGTTGTTCGTCCATTTATACACTCTCTGGATTGATCTATACACCTCCACTTGATTCTCTTTGTTAATCATCTTTGATTTGGGGTTGGTTCTTCATAATCATGACTAATGCTTTAATCCTTGTTCGCCCAACAATGACTGATGTTCGCCTATCAACACAGGTATTCCATGGGTCTGGAAATGGAGAACAAAATTTGGTTATACTGAATTCGGTTTACCCTGTCTGTGGAGAAGGAGTGCCACAAGATTTTGGGGCAACTTAAATGTTGTCATTCCTGGCTCCGAGGAGCCCCCTATACAGGAGAATATTGATAGAATTCAATCTAAGATTGAGGAATTTAAAAAAGACAGTCCCTCTGATACTCTTCCTTCACTCTCTGATTATACCAAAAAGTATCAGGGAATTATCCCTAAGGGAAGGATTATTGATCTTTATATGGATCGCCTCAAGAAAGATCTTTTTAAAGATATTGATTTTTCAGATTTAAAATCTGATTTCTCTATGGCTTCTAGCTCTGATATGCAAGACTCCCAAGACCCTAACGAAGATTATCAAGATTTCTCTCTCCAGGAGAGTTTCGATCTTCTGAAGAATTCCCTTAAAGAGAAATTCAAAGAAAGAAAACAGTGATGGAGGAAAGAATTCTTGAAGACTGGAGGAGATTGAGAGTAGGACTGCATCATGAAATCTGGCAGATTCCTATTCATATTAATTTTGATCAGAATCAAAATATAATTAAAGATAAAAATTATCTTAAAAGACTAAAAAAGAAAATTAGAGTTCTTAAAATTTTTATCCCTATCCTTAAAGGTTCTTACTATGGACAACCATATTATTTTCAACAATTGGAAAGATTCAAGAAGACTTTAAGTCTTCTAAAAAAGAAAGCTTCTCTAATGGCAATCTAAACAAGAAGAGATTCAGGAAAAAAAACGAATAAAATTTCGTCATTGCATAGGTCACCAACAAACCAAGCTCTGTTCATGAATAGTATTTACTTTTTTGGAATCCGGGGTTTCATGTCCGGCTCTTCTTTTTCTATAAATAAGTCTTTTTTTCTTTGGGAGAAGCACACTTGAGTTTAGATTCGTTCTCTCTTTCTCTCTCTTTAACCCTCTGTTGCCTTTTAGCTGTAACCTTGTAAATTTCCTGTATAAACACTTTGCCCTGGTGGTTGTTTAAAGGTATATTGTTTTATTTAAATTCTGAATTTAAATTTTTATTTTATTATCGCCGCCTTAATGGTCGGCTAAATTACTTGTATTGAATCATGGCCTAGCATAGCTATACTCTACTTTCATATGCATTTGGGAACTTATTTCTATTGAATCTGTACGATGTTATATCAAAGGTAGCGTTGGTTTAACCAATAGGTATGAGCTTCCTTAAAATTTATAAGTTGACCATGTGGGCTTGCCCTTGTTGCCATTTTGCCAAGATTTGGCGCAGGCGTTTCTGGGTATAAAAGCTTTTTTCAGGTGAACTTATAAAGTAAGAGGATTTCTCAGTCAGATCCTATTGTTTGTAAAAGAGCCACTGGATACTATTGATATAATAAGATGCACGATCCGGTATAAATATGGTATATATATATATATATATATATATATATATATACGGCTGTTTGCATGTAATCTTTTAGGACTTATTTGTTTCTAAATTTAGATATGCGTGTGAAGTTATGGCTTTACATTCACAAGATGTAAAGTCTATGATGATAATAAAAGTACTTGTTTGTTTTGAAATTTTGGTAGGATGAGATTTTACTTTATGTCAAATCATATATAAGAATAAAATAGGATATGTAAGAGAAAAGTAGGAAAGAGAGTGTGAGTGAGAGAAAATTGATATGTGAGTAATGATTGAGTGAGAAAAAAGTGATAAGTAAGTAAGGATAGATTTTATAGGTATTTATAGGTGTGGATGAAGAATGAGATGTAAAAAGTGGATGTTACATCTATAACTAGAATGAGATGCGGGTCGGAAAGTCCTAGTCTTATCCGGGTGAATCCCGAAACAAACAAGTCCTTAGAGTAGTTCTAGTGTGCACCTAATTGCATGATATGCACTTGAATTTTGAAAAAATATTCCAAATAAAAATTAATAATACCCATTTTTTTTGTAATACTAATACATACAGTTCGGGGTATTAGTGTGCTAAAAAAATTAAAATTAAATTTAAAATTCAAACACATGCTTAAATTTTACGTTTTCTAAATACACTCATTGCTAAAACAATTACTCATGCTTTAAAAATTGTATACAAACATGGATGTTAGTGCATTATATTATGTTTATCCACAATCCATTTCAACCCAACCCATTAACAAAAAAATTAAAAAATTCATATTTTTCTCCTCCACATACACAATCTATAATTCAACCCAACTTAAAAAAATTCCACTTTATCAATAATTCAACCCAACCTAAAATAATAATTATTTTATTATCACTTAAAAAATATATATTATCTATATTAATTTTTTACTATATTTAATATTATAAGAAAATAAAGAACTATTAAGAGAATTTTTCAATATGGCTATAAAATTTACAACAAACGATTTTGTTATTAAATTGTGGGAATTGTTTATGGTTTACTAAAAAACAAAATCTGATCATATATGTATCTTTTTTTTATTACAAACAATTTGTTTACTAAAATAAAATTCATAGATAATATTTGTAGGCAAATAGATTGTAAAAAAATAATTACCTAGCTTCTAAAAAAATAATTACCTATAAAGTGCATTATTTAAGTAAATTAATTTTCTAGACTAATTATTTGTAGGTTCTGGAGTGAAGATACCTACATTATTAGAAAATATAATTTGAATCGCTTTAGATATATAATCGAAATTAGGAGAGAAAAAAGAAAATATAAAATTTTAATTAAAAATATATCAATATTGATCTCTATTTATATAGAAATAAAATACAAAATTTGATATATATATATATTTATATATTTATTTATAAATGGATAATATACTTAAAAGTAAGAATTTATATATTATTTAACAAAAATAAAACAAACCTATTACAAACTGCCACGTGTCAATAGAAAAATAAATGAAACTCCCACAACCTGAGTTGACCAGCCTTCTTCAGACATATTTAATTTTGTAATTTTTTTTTGTCAATTTGTTTTGTCATCTTGTTATAATCGATTGTCTAAAACCTTCGATAAACTTAGTGAGGGGATTCCCGAGTTAGATTTTTGATTTTTGAATTGTAGGATTATTATAGTGTATCACAAGTAGTAAAATAATTGATAGATACAAGGTGAATGTATTTATTAAAAAAAGTATATTGTGAACCAATTTTACTGTAAAATTTATTCGTATTTTGTATATACTCGATCTCACCGTCCCCAAATACTCTTCACATTTTTTGAGACACACTTTAATAAAATGAGTAGAGTATTGAGAGTGATGTGTAAAATTTTATTATTAAAATAATAAAATTGGTTGGAGTGGGTATAAAAAGTAATGACATTTTGTGTAAATATGTGACTATTGTGAAGATAAAGTTAAACAAAAATTCATTTAAAAGGTGTGCAAAGTATTTGGGGACTGATTAGGCGTGAAATTGTTATGAATTGTAGCTCGATTTGCCCGTGTTTTGAGTGTTTTTATGAGTATTTAGAGTCATTTGAGTAATATTTTCACAAACTCATCAATTTGTTTCTTTGGTGTTCATAGTTGGAAAGAGGGCGAAAAGAGAAGTTCGTAGGACTTTGAATCGACCAAAGCGGACTCCCGGTTGAGAAGATATGAAGGTTTTTCGAACAAGTGTACAGCAGTCAGCCCCATTCAATTTTACTGGACTCCTATTGATAGTGGCAGGTCAGAGTCCAGGGAAGAAACTAGTGAAACAACACAAAAAGCTGCAGAGGATAGAGTCCCCAGGCAAAGAATCCTCAAAAAGAAAGATGAGCTTGACAACGATGAAAGAAAGCTCTACAACTTGGACCAGGTGGCAAGAACCGAGATTATCAACACACTCACCAAGGAAGTGATAGAGAAGGTCAGAACCTGTGCCACTGCCAAGGAGATGTGGTTGCACTTCTCTGTGAGGGAACGGGGAAGATTAAAGATAACAAGCTCCAAGCTGTTCAACATTCGTTTGACACTTTCAAGATGAAACCAGACGAGACCATTGACCAGCTGGATATGCGTCTCACAAACCTCCTGAACAAGGCTAGTGCCTTAGGTAAGACCTACTATGAAAAAGAAATTAATAGTAAAATCTTGCGTTCTCTAACCAGCAGGTGGAGAATTAAAGTCACTGTGATCAAGGACAACAAGGATCTCAACACTCTGGATCACCATCTTCTGTTGTCTGATCTCAAAGCCTATGAGTATGATCTTCAAGAGGAGGATCAAACAGAAGAGGTTTCCTCTTCTGGTCAGAAAGGTGTTGCATTCTCTTCAACTATCAAGCCTGATGTCAAGCCAAAGGAGTCTACTGCAGATGACTTGAGCCTCAAGGAGCAGGTAGCACTTCTAACCCGTAAATTAGATAAAATGAGTTCAAAATATGGCAGGTACAAAAGGCATTGGAAGGAGTCTACCAGAGACAGGAAGAGTTCCTTCAAGCCTGCAGAAAAAAAAAAAGACATCTGGAGACTCAAGGGAGACCAGATTTAGAACTCCAGAGAGGAGAAGAGATGACAACCCTGGAAGCTCTGGGAGATCAGATTATCAGAGGAGGGATGGTAGCTCTGGCAGATCTGACTACCAGAGGAGAGAGAGTAGTCCAGCCAAATCAGACTACAACCAGAGGAGGAGAGAGCCAAGTCTTAGTCCCAGAGGAGACAATGCCTGCTACACATGCAACAAGACTGGTCACTACAGTTATGATTGTCCTCAACTCACTCCTAGGGAAAGAGAAGAGAAAAAGATCAAGAGATAATAGAAGATATGCTTAGAATAGGACCTTGAACTTCAATGTATCTTGTAATCATTTTGTCCTTTTTATTAATGAAAGTATCATATCTTCTCTGTTCAAAAGACAACCTCTTGTTGTCTTAATTGTTTGCCTGATAAGATCTATTCTAAGGTCTTATCCTTTACTGTTTTTATGCTTAAGTCTTTTGTTTTGATCAGTTCTGGTAGTGTTTTAACTTCATCAAAAAGGGGGAAATTGTTAGGATAAAAGTTGTATAGTTTTGATGAGTTAAAACAAACCAGAAGATGTAATAGGACCATCTGGACCTGTTAGCCAGATGATGATCTAGATTAGGACTTAGTATAGGGGGAACTGTCAGACCAGAAGACTTCACCAGAAGAGTCACCAGAAGACCCCACCAGAGGACTTCACCAGAGGACTCCACCAGAAGACTTCACCAGATGAGATCAGACCAGAGGCAGAGGACCTTCCCCAGACCAGACGAGTCCGGACCAGACGAGTCTGGTAGAACAAAAGATGCTCAGTTTGATCCCCTGTTTCTACTGAGTATTCTGGTTGTTAACCAGATTAGGACCAGAAGACACCGAGGTTGCCTGGTGTCTGGTCTTGCCTTCTCTGGAGAGAATCAGAGTTAGGCAGAGGAAGCATTTAACCGTTGGTAATTTAAATCAAGTCAACAAGATCAGGATTGGAAAGTATTTAAAGATAATCAATCCAAGGATCCCACCAACCCAATCAATCAATTACAGAATTGATTGATTGCGGCTTCCTTAAATAGAGGATCTGATTGGATTAGCTCTCCAACGGCTAGCCCTAATCCCCTCTATAAATACAAGAGTGCAGTTCAAGAAAAAGCTCTAGAGACACCCTACGCGCATAAGTCCATCCAAGCTTTTGATAATCACTCTTAGCACTCTTATTGTTCTTTCATTCATATTCACTCTTGAGGAGTTGTTGAATCTCAACCTATTCATCTACAAGATAAGGTTGTAGGCTGTTGATCTTTAGATTGAAGTTAAATCTAAAGAGTTTGTAAGAAGGAACTGGTACTTCCCAATTCCAGTGAGTAAGTAAGTGAGTTGGTTGGTTGATAGTGAGACCCCTTGGTTAAAAGGGAGAGTGGACGTAGGATATTCAATCCGAACCACTATATATCTGGTGTTCTTTACTGCTTTTATTTACCTATTCTCTTATTAATTTTGTGCTCTTGTAAAAAGAATTTGAAAGACATTTAACTCAAGCTTCCGCAATTAATCTAACTAGTGGGACCAACACTCGACCAGTTGAGGTCGAGCGCCACCACTCGACCATACTGAGGTCGAGGGCAAATTTTTGTATATGTGCCAAATAGCAAATGGAATAGTAAAGATAAGGGACCTTGAAAAGTGATTTCGAATATAGGGTTGATCGCCCTTGGGAGAGGCGATCAACATGGTAGATCGCCCTCACCAAGGGCGTTCAACATGGAAAATACGCCAGCTCATGGATCGCCTCCGGCAAAGGCGATCCATGAAAAAAATCTGACTTCAGCACGTGGGTTTGTCAAGATTCCCTGGCCACACTCATTGTCAAAATTCCACCAAATTGCTGGCTGATTAGGCGTGAAATTGTCATGATTCGTAGCTAGAAACGCCCTAATTTTGGTCGATTTTATTGAGTTTTTAGAGCCAAATGAGTACTATTTCTATACATTAATGAATTGGTCTCTTTGATACTCATAGGTGAATCGAGGACGAAAAACGGAGTTAGTAGGACTTTGAATCGACTCAAACGGATGCCCGGATGAGAAGATATCAAAGAAATACGATTGGTATTAGTACGTGAGAAGAAAAATGTTAGTTGGAAGGAAGGAGGGCCCATTCGAGCTCCATCACTCGAGCACCTCTCTCGAGCAACGTAGGTCGAGCACTCCAAACTTACAGAACATTTTTGCCGCTCGAGGGACACAGCTCGAGCGCCCCGCTCGAGCTCTGGAACCATTCGACCAACACGGCTCGAGCGCCCCATTTGAGCTATTGATTCATTCAAGCAATGCAGCTCGAGCGCCCCGCTCGACTGGGACAGCTCGAGCACTTCCGCGGCTTATTTTCCAGATTTCGTTTTTCGGCCCACGAGATCCCGTTTTGACCCGGTGCCTATATATACCTCTTCCAAACACGTTTTGAAGGACCCCCGAATTTTAGAAATAACTTTTAGATTTAGTTTTTAGAGAGAGGAAGAAGAGAAGAACGAGCAAGCTTTATTTACGTTTTGTTGAGTTTTTTCGTACGAATTCTTAAGTACTTTTCGTTTCTTAGTTTCTTTTCATTAACTTTATTACTTTAAACGCTTTGAAACTTCATTTTAGTTAATTAAATTTCAGTTCTTAGTATTTATTTTCTTTTAAAACCCTAGTTCATGTTTCTTATTTTCTTCGTTCAATTCATTATGTTTATGTTTGTTGTTTCTTCTATTGCTTTTACGTTTGTTAAAGTCATGTCCGACTAAAACCCTTGTATGCTTAGGGTAGGATGAACTCGTAGAAGTAGGATGTGGGTACGTAACTAGGGTAACTCGTGACGTTAGTTTTAATTCTCTTAGTTAATGAATTCTTATAATTAATCTTAACTTTTCCTTTGAATTTAGTACGAAAGTGTTAGAGAGAGGACGACCGCATCACTCAATAACAATTAATAGTCTTAACGAGAAGGTTTAGAAAGGGTTAATTCATTTACCAGTTTAGCGAAGGAGGACGACCGCATCACCTTAGTTAAATTAGGGTCTCATTAATTAAGCACAATCTATTAACTTGTTAGTGGATTAGTGAAGTCGAGTGTTAGGGTAAAGTATTAGGGTTTAGAATCTTGAGCTTTCACCTTGCATTCTTAGACTTAGGTTATTTCTTGTGTGTCACAGTTATTCTGATTATGTACCTGCTCCGTTAGTATACGTAGGGATTCCTATCTTAAGCATCACCATCTCTCATTAGAACACAACCCTTAGTTAATTTGATTTCTTTAGTATTTTAGTTTACTTAGTTTATTTTAGTCTTTTGATTAATCTTTCCAAAAATCCAAAAACAACACACTCATATTAACTACGACGCGTAGATCTTCAGGGATCTATTCGCATATACTCCATCCCTTGGGTTCGATACTACTTGGTCATTATACGTACTTATACTACAGTGAACCCGTCCGCTTGCGGTTAAGCAACTAGTAGAAGTTAGTGTAATTCGCTTTCAAGTCAATGGCGTCGTTGCCGGGGATGACGTTGTATGCTTTTTGAATAGGACTTGTAGATAGCTTAGTAGTTAGTAGTGAGTGATTTTATTTTCTGTTTTATTCTTTATTTTCATTCATTAGGCAGTTGCGTTTTGATACTTCTGCTAGTGTGTCAGGTTTATGAGAACACGCTCACAAGGCAATACGAGCGAAGAGAGGTTACCTGCAGATCCTGAGACAATAGCTAGAAGGAACCGAGCCTTCTTGAGAAGGATGAACGCGGCCGACTTGGGGAAAGAACCAATGGACATCACTAATGAGTTGGAAGATGCCGAGAATGAGTTTAACCAGGGTTTGAACCGGGTTGACGGCACTGATGACAACACCAGTAAGAACCAAGATCCGTTAGGGGAGAGTCAGAGTCAAAAACCGGGTGCACAAAACGTTATCAATCCAGCTTAGAATTTTGTCCATAATCCTCTGAACAACCCTGCTTACCCACAAAACCCAAATAACCCTTTCAACAACCCAGTATACCAACATTACCCATACCCACCATACCCTTGTCCACCATACCCATATCATCCACCACCTGTGTACCAACCACCTCCAGTTCAACAAGTACCAGCACCACCTGTTGCTCCTCAGCCTGTGCCCCAGAACGCAGATCATAATATGGCTATTCGGGGCAGGTTCGCGGCACAACCGCAGAGGTACTACGATGGAGTGGCTTTACTACCTGTTGAGGCGAACAACTTCTCGATATCCCCGGGAATTTTAAAGCTGCTTACCGAGAATCAGTTCAAGGGGGTGATCGGGAAGGAGAATCCTCATACTTACTTGATAAGCTTCCTGATGATCGCGTCTACATTTAATTATAATGGCATGTCTGAAGATGCCAAGAGGCTTAGGCTATTCCCATTCTCATTGACGGGAATAGCCAAAGAGTGGTACGATAATACGCTTCCGCGGGGAGGTATTACCACTTGGGCCGAGCTCGAGCGTCTATTCCTCGAGCGATTCTACCCTCCATCTAGGACGATCAAAGCGAGAATTGAGAACTCTTCCTTCCGCCAGAAGCAAGGAGAGGATTTACGCCAAGCGTGGGAGAGATACTCAAACATGCTGATAGAGTCCCCGCAGCACGGGTACAATGAGGGAGATGTGATGGCATTCTTCTACAGTGGTGCTAACAAGGCGGGGCAAGACCATTTAGACGCATGTGCGGGAGGAGCATTCCTGAATCAAGGCATAGAGAGGTGTAGAGAGATCGTGGACAACATTGTCACGAATGCCGGTGCTTGGAATGGAGATGCAGATTTTTAGAGAGTTAATTAGGTTGAAGAAGGTGAAGGAACGAGAAGGCTGTTGATGACCATAATGGAGAAGATCAACAACCTCGAGTTGGGGAAGAATTTGGTTGGAGAGCATGCAGTAGAGAATGAGAGAGTAGACCAACCAAGCGGACAACAAGAGGTAGCCAATTACATGGGAGGTCCATATTACAATCAGAATGGCTACCAAGGTGGAAATCAGTTTGGAAGACCTTCTTATGGTCAGCCATTTGTACCTCCAGGCCCACAGCCGCCTCAAAATCAATGGAGGAACACACAAGGAGTTCAAGGAGGCCAGCAGCCTCCTCAAAACACATGGAGGAAGAATGAGAACTTTTCTTATGCTAACCCAAAAGCTGGTATTACTGTTCCTGCAGGTGTTGATCCGGGGTCTAAACCTCCTGGTGGAGAAGGCGGTGCATCAACCGAGGAGATGTTGAGAGCGATCCTTCAGAAGGTGGAGGAAGGAAGTAAGAGGTTGTCATCCTTGGAGTACGATGTGAAGGAGTTGCATAAAAAAGGTGATCAACGTGATCAAGACCTCCAGAAGATGAACGTTGAGTGGACTAGAACTCAACAAGAGAACAATCGAAGGTTCACTTCTATAGAGTTCCAGATGAGCCAGATTGCAAAGATGGTGAATAGAGAGCCGGGTAAGTATCCTTCCATGCCGGAGGGGAACCCGAAAGAGCATTGCAAGACGATCCAGCTTAGAAGTGGAACCAACTATGAAGGTCATCAAATGCCTGCTGATTCTGAGACGCCCCAAGTTGAGAAGGGGATTGAAAGTGAAGGGATTGAGAAGCATAAAGATGTGGATGAGTCTCATCAGAGCAAAGAGCTTGAAGAGGAAGGCATTGAGAAAGTTGAGAGAGTTCCTAAGTGGAAAAAGGCAAAGGAAGCAAGGGAAAAAGTGAAAGAAACAGAAAGAGATGAATGAGGGGTACCCAAATCTGTGATACCCGTCCCGTATCCACAACGCTTCATGAAAAAGAAGCTTGATGAAAAGTTTGCTAAATTTCTTGATGTTTTTAAACAACTTCACATTAACATTCCTTTTTATGATGCTTTGGAACAGATGCCACATTATGCAAAGTTTCTGAAGGACTTGATTGCGAAAAGACGGCGAGTGGATGAGCCAAATGTTGATAGGCGACCAACAGGGACATAATATTAGCATAAAAAATATTAATCTAATAAGATTAAGAAGTCATCAAAAGCAATAATATGGAAGAGGACGAGCAACAGGGACCATGTCCTAATGAAGGAGGCGAGCAGCAGGGACAAATACCCATCTGAAGGCGGCGAGCAACCGGTCATAAAGGCCATTGCGAGGTAGCAAACAACAAGAACAGGAAGACCCAAAGTCTCAACAAGAGGCGAGCAGGCGAGCAACTGGGGTTATATGGGTTTCCAATACCCAATGAAGACATACAGACGAGTAGCTGGGCACCAAGGAGAATAGCTGAGTGATTTCAAAGACCAAGTACAACATTGGGAATGCCAAGAGTCACTAACTTTAGAAATAGTCAATGTGTCTTTACACTTGGCACCCACCCATTGGGCAATAGATTAGTTGTTGTACAAAAGTCATAACACTTGGCAAAATCCCAATGGCTAAGCCATCAAGATGGTGACACCTAGCCTCTTTGTATGCCTATAAATACCCCTTCATTTGCATGAAGGGGGAGGATTTTTTCCCATATTAAAAAGTTGCCCAACTCTTGCAAATTCATTTCTTGCACTATATATCATGATCTTAGTATTTGTTTGATGATCTTCTGTAGTAAAAACAGCCACTAATCATCATAGATTAGAAAAGGTCATCAACAATTGGCGCTAGAAGGAGGGTTCGAACCTCCGTTTCACAAAAAAGTCGAAGGAAGGTTGAAGAACTCCACCGGAATCTGCAAAATCCGGCCGGAATCTGGGAGGAAGCCATCGGAAATCAAGTGTACACATTATTTGAAGCAAAATCATCCATCTATACATTACTTTGAGAGTTTAAATGCATGTGTGTATGAACTAGGGTTTTCAAACCACCATATTCATACAAACAAAGCTAGTAACTCTTAAGAGAGGTGTTTGTTGGAGACAAAATCACCCCATTCATTTGCTTACCACTTGTACTTCGGTAACCAAAATGGTTCGATCACAAGAAGAACGACATTTGAGCACGTCTCCAAGTCGTAGGTCAAAAACTAGGGTTTCGTCTACTGAAGGACATGCACGTACAGTAAAAGCAACTTCGCAAAGAAACGTCCAAGTTACCATTGATACAATCCCGCCGGAAGTGGAAGCTCTTGCTCAAAATCCTGAAGAGCTAGCAAAAACGATTGCTGTTTTACAAGCATTGCAAAGGCGACAAATGGCCGGGCCATCAGGGACGCAGGCGGCGACCAACAGGGCAGACGAGCAGCGAAGCGAAGGAAGAAAAAACGCACGAAATGACGAGGTTGACAGCGAAGAAATCCGTAGGAATAAAGGGAAAGCTCCTCTAAGTGAAAGACTTGGAAGTCGAGGAGAGTCTACTCCGGGGACAGGTGAGGAGTCGAGCAGCGGGGACACAAGGAGTATAAGCCACTATCACACAAGAAGAGCAAGTTATCGCGGAACACACAGGGAGGATCAACTGAGAGGCGAGGAGCGAGCACTAGGACAAACACACCCTGCTGCTCGCCGCTCAGTGCATGAAAGGCTAAGAAGATCAGCCTTTGGGCGATTAGGTCCCAATGGAGCCAGTAACATCGCTAGGCACGCCACTCAAGAGAAACGTCCCGTTAGCAAGGGACTGCGTCATGAAGAGGTCATTGAACCCAATCATGACGAACAGCCTTCTAGCGGAAAAACGTCTCCAGATGAGTGGCAAGCTTTGAAGAAAGCGGTGGAAGAGATGCAAAAACAGTTGGAGGAAAAGAAAGGCGACGGATCGACGATGTTGCCATCATCACCCTTGTCCCCGGATATCCTTAATGCGCCAGTACAAAAGAAAGTACAATTCCCAGCCATTAATTTGTACGAGGGAAATTCAGACCCGAAAGTACACCTGTCCAAGTATACCGATTACATGATATCGGTAAAGGCATCTGACGCAACTCAATGTCGGAATTTTCCGTTGACTCTTGGTGACGGCCCTCACAGGTGGTTTTCTGCACTAGCTCCAGGCTCCATCAGTTCGTTCATGCAACTCAGCAAGGAATTTCTCTCGCACTTCTCCACGGTCGGGTCTTACCTTACACAGAGACACAGGTTGGCAGATCTAAGGCAAGGAGACGAGGAGTCTGATAGAGCCTTCCTTGAGAGATTTGACAAAGTCCTACTGGAAGGAGAATCAGTAAGTGAGGATACTAAGATAGTGGCAGTTATGGCAGGGCTTAGGAAAGGGACAGACCTGTGGAAGGAAATGCACCTCGCTTTCCCTAAAACTTATTCCGAATTCAGGCACAAGGCTGGAGTGTACATTTCGATGCAAGAAACTCTACAGAGAGAGCTAGGAGACAAGGCTGATACCAAGAAATCGGGAAAGAAATCAGGAGGGGAATACAAGGCCCCTAGGAACATGAAAGCTTTCAGTGAAGGGTCCGAATTGAAGGAGAAATTGAACCATGTCTTATCCGCATCAATTGAGGCTGTGTACAACAACGTGAAAGATAAGGATATGCTGTCTGAACCCCGCAAGATACGACAAGAATGAGGAAAGATGAACCCCAACAAATTCTGTGCATACCATCAGACTATAGGTCACTTCACAAGCGAATGCCGAGATCTCTTAAAACAGTTGTGGAGATTTTACGAAGAAGGAAAGTTGTCAGAGTTTGTGAAGCGACAGCCGGGAAAGAAACCAAGGGTGGCGATATCCTCCGGCTCGGAAGATGACGAGAGCGACGAACAGCCAAGCAGGAGGGATCAAAAAAGGAAGAAAACGATGACAGCCCCAACCGAACCCGTCCGAGAAATCCTAATGCTTGAACCATCCGGACCGGTAGGGGGCTGTTCTGATGGTAGGCCACCGATGTCTAGGAGAAAAAGGAAAGCAGAGCTGAGGGCGGTAGCTCAAATCAGGGAAGTTGGGGTAAACCAAGCTACTACAAAGACAGGCGAGTTGGTGTTTTCTGAGAAGGACTTGGACGGGATACTTACCCCACACAATGACTCACTAATCATCTGTGCTAATATCATGGGAGCCCGAGTTCACCGTTTGCTTGTGGACACAGGCTCCTACACAAACATCTTGTTCAAAAGCACACTAGATCAGATAGATGATTGTGAGGGGTATATTAGAGAATGTGATCATAAAATAGTAGGATTTGGAGATGCTGTAACCGTCCCTTTAGGACTAGTTACGTTGGCGGTCGAACTTGTATCGACCGAGAATCCCGAAAGGAGACTGACTAGAATGGTAGATTTCTTAGTTGTAAATCAGTAGTCTGCCTACAACGGGTTTCTTGGTCGACCTTTCATAAATGAATTCAAAGCGGCCGTTTCGATGTACTACTACTGTCTTAAATTTCCAACTCCAAAAGGGTCAGGTACGGTTAAATGCGATCAAAGAAAAGCCCGAGAATGCCTCCTGCAACTTCAGCCCACTGACAACAGAATATCCGTGATGGACGAGCAGCCGAGCAGCAGGGACGAAGGTGAACCATCCATCCTGGATGAAGTCATGGAGTCCGTCGACACTGAAATGATGGAGGTGGACGACCAGCAGGGCGTGGACGAGCAGAAGGGCATGGGCGAGCAACAGGGAAGAGAGGCTGTACCCGAACTAAATCAGGCTGAAGACTTGGAGCCAAGACTGGGGGCAGAACCAGTGATCAAGGATGAGATCAACTTTGAAGGGCCCATTATCGATCCTCGATGGAAAGACCAAAAAAGGAGAGCAACCCCGGTAGAGGAGTTGGAGGCAATAAGAATTGACCAAAATCGAGAAGACTTGGAATTATTCATTGGATCTGAGCTCCCTGAGCCATACAGATCCAGAATGGAAGAGTTTCTCAAGTCCAATCTCGATGTATTCGCATGGTCACATGCTGATATGGTAGGCATTAGCCCTGAGCATGCCTGTCATAAGCTAAATATTTGTCCAACTAAGAAACCAGTGAGGCAGAAAAGGAGAAAATTTGGGCCCGACAAATATGAAGCATTGGACATAGAAGTGAAGAAGTTACTAGACAATGATCTTATCAAAGAAGCCTTATGTCCTAGATGGGTAGCAAATCCGGTGTTAGTAAGGAAATCAAATGGTACATGGAGGCTATGTATCGACTTCACTGATTTGAATGCCGCTTGCCCTAAAGATAACTTCCCATTGTCTCATATTGACCAGCTGGTGGACAACACGGCAGGACACGAGCTCCTTACCTTCATGGACGCATTTGCCGGATACCATCAAATACCAATGCACCGAGATGACCAGGAACACACAGCGTTCTATACCAACAAAAACTTGTTATGTTGGAAAAGGATGCCGTTCGGGTTGATTAACGCAGGAGCCACGTACCAAAGACTTGTTAACAAAATGTTCGATGAGCACATCGGCAAAACAATGGAAGTGTACGTGGACGACATAGTCGTGAAAAGCCCGAGAAAAGAAGATCATTTGGAACACCTCGCACAAACGTTTGAGATACTTCGAGCGTATAACATGAAGCTAAACCCAAAGAAAAGTAGCTTCGGGGTACACTCGGGAAAATTTCTTGGGCACCTGGTCAGTCAACGGGGTATTGAGGCGAATCCATCAAAAGTCAAAGCAATTATGGATATGCAGCCGCCAAGGTCTGTTAAAGAAGTTCAACGACTAACCGGATGTCTAGCAGCCCTAAACAGGTTCATTTCCAGGTCCGGAGACAAATGCCGACCTTTCTTTGATGCCATTAAGAAAGGACAATTCCAGTGGACGGATAATTGCCAACAAGCGTTTGAGCAGTTGAAGGAGTATCTGAGTGATACTAAAATTCTATCAAAACCCGTCTCCGGAGAAAAACTGTACTTGTATATAGCAGCATCAGAGGTGGCCATCAGCTCAGTTTTAGTTCGAGCAGAAGGGAAATTTCACTTGCCGATTTACTACGTGAGTCAGGCCTTGCATGAAGCAGAGATTAAGTATTCGCCCATGGAAAAGTTAGCCTACGCACTGGTGATGAGTGTGAGAAAGCTAAGGCCGTACTTCTTCGATCATCAGGTGGAGGTCTTAACAACTTTTCCATTAAGGCAAATCTTACAAAGGCCTGACACAGCTGGTCGCCTCCTCAAGTGGTCGCTCGAAGTAAGCCAATTTGGAATAACTTATGCACCTCGAACAGCGATTAAGGGACAAACGTTAGCCGACTTTATTGTCGAATTAACATTCCCTCAAGATCCGACGAGAGGTCATAATCACCCATGGCACATGTATGTAGACGGATCATCGAATAACACAGCAGCAGGAGCCGGGATAGTGTTGATTAGTCCAGACGAACAAGTATTCACCTCAGCCGTAAGGTTTGAGTTCATGGCAATAAACAACGAGGCTGAGTACGAAGCATTGATAGCCGGGTTACGACTAGCTCTAGCTGTGGGGGTTCGAAGAGTTCAAATTTATGGAGATTCCCAGCTGATAGTCAATCAAGTCCGTGGGGAATACGAAGCCAAGGATGAAAACATGGCCTTATACCAAAAGATCATTGCTCACTTGGCTTCGCTTTTTGAGCAAATTTACTTCGAGCAAGTGCCAAGGGACAATAATGCGCAAGCAGATGCACTTGCCCGCTTGGCTACTAGTACAGGACCAGCAAAACTTTCAGAGGTCATCATCACAAGAATCTCCAACCCATCCACCAGTGACTACAAGATCAATCAGATCGAAGAAGAACTGACAGAGGATGACTGGAGAACACCGATATATAGATACCTCAAAGATAACACAGTGCCTGAAGATCCCCAAGAAGCAACAAAGGTAGCCAAGCGAGCAGCAAGGTTCACAATCATGGATAACCAACTTTACAAGAGAGGATTTTCACTGCCCCTACTAAAATGCCTAGCAAGGGGGCAAGGTCAGGTAGTTCTGAAAGAAATACACGAAGGAGTATGCGGAAATCACGCAGGGGGGCGAGCATTGGCATATAAAACAGTAAGACAAGGATACTACTGGCCAACCTTGTTACAAGACGCAATCAGAATTGCAAAAACATGTCACAGGTGCCAGCTGTTCGCTCCCAACATCCATAAACCGCCAACGGAGCTGATTTCGGTAAATAGTTCATGGCCGTTCGCAAAGTGGGGAATAGACATCATAGGACCTTTCCCAACGGGAAAAGGGAATGTCAGATTTGCAGTAGTGGCCGTGGACTATTACACGAAATGGGCCGAAGCTGAAGCACTGGTAACGATAACACAAGAGAAAATGATCAGCTTTATCTGGAAAAATATAGTTTGCCGGTTCGGAGTCCCACAAGCAATAGTGACAGACAATGGAAAGCAATTCGAAGGAAAGAAGATAAGAGATTTCTGCAAAAAGTGGAGTATCAAGAAACATTTTTCAACACCATATCATCCTCAGTCTAACGGTCAAGTCGAAGCAGTTAACAAGATAATCAAGCATATCCTCAAAATCCGTCTGGTAGATAAGAAAGGCAAGTGGTCGGAAGAACTGCCCGAGGTACTTTGGGTATATAGGGTATCAAATAGAACAAGCACTGGAGAAACACCATTTGCTATGGCATTCGGTACAGAAGCAGTCATACCTATAGAGCTCAAAATACCGACTGAGAGGGTAGCCGAGTTCAATGAACAGGAAAACAACAAGGCACTAGCTGCAGAGATGGATTTGATCGACGAAAAAAGAATCTCAGCAGAAATAAAAAACGAGATATACAAAAGAAGGATTGCAAGGTACTACAACTCACAAGTAAAAGTCAGGGAATTTGAAGTCGGGGATCTGGTGCTCCGAAAAATCTTAGCAACACCTCCAGGTGTATTTGGACCGACTTGGGAGGGCCCATTCAAGATAACTCAAAAGTGGAACAACGACACATATGATCTCGAAGACACGGAAGGCAACTCGGCCCAATACACCTGGAACGCGGCTTTGTTGAAGAAGTATTATCAATGATTAGGAAACCAATGTAAAGTTTTTTATAGACTATCGTGTCGTTTATATTTTTGTAAGGTGTGAGATCAATGAAATCTTCACACTTTTTTGGCAAAATTTGTATACGGATAAATGATGGTCCAGTGAATTATGTACGTAAGAAAGCAAAAGGTGTTAAAACCCAACTGTTCGCCAAACAGAAAAGCTGCTCGCCGAAGATACTATATGCATAAAAGCACAAGTACAGTGGAGGCGAGCAGCAGGGTCCATAAGACCAAAAGGCCCACCTGATCGCCCCCTCACAAGAAAGTTGCTCGCCAAAGATACTAAGTGCATAAAGCACAAGTATGGAGGAGGCGAGCAACAGGGCACATGTCAACGCATAGTTGCTCGTCCCGAAGCTGAATGCACTTAAGTACAGACACAGCAAGTGGCGAGCAACAAGGCATGAAAAGAAGCATGATAAAGGGTTAAGTTCTTAAAAGAACAAAATAAACCCATACATGAACAACATGCATAAATTTGCAAAGAAAAGTATTTTACTTTCAACTTAAGAAAGAAATACTTAAGCAAAAAATAATTAAAGGGCAAATAAGAGGCGAACAACAAAATAAAAGTGCAATTCTCATTCATTAGCACCAAAAATTACAAGAGATGAACATACAACCATCATCCTACATCAGCTAGACAAAAAAGAAACTAAGCCTAAGTCTCGGGAGCTGGCGGAGCAGGTGGCACCGAAGGATCTTGGGAAGAAGGAGGAGGTGGAACATCTTGTACAGTGACCCCGGGGACCTGCTGTTCGCCTACTGCTGCAGAAGAGCTTGTTTCACCAAGAGGATTAGGGAGAAGGGGACCCAGAGCTTCAAAGATATTCATGTCCCTGTCCGTCTCCACTCTCTCCCTTGGGGCAACAACACGAACATCGTCTTTGAAGATGTCTAAGTTAACCCCCATCTCTCCTAGGTCGGCTACCGGGATCTCAAAGCCGGGTGCTGGAGGGTTTTCAGTGACATAATCCGTGAAGTCCTTGATAGTCGAGGTCATCACGTCCAGACCGTTATCCAAAGCATACTTCACATTCCTCACACTATCAGCATATGCGCAGATGTAACCAAGATTGGTGTTATCAGTTACATCTTGCACATAAGTGGTGTAAGAAATGGCACGCTTGTTCTTCTTCTCCAATTGGTCGACGTGGACCTTCAAACACTCCACTCTTTCCACCAGACCCACCCGCTCGGTCTCCAAGACTTGCACACGATCAGTAGCGACACCCAAATCCAGTCTAAGCTTCTCTGAAGCATTAGACGCTATCATTTCTCGGTCCTCAGCGGCCTTTACCTCCCGCGTCCATGTGAGCTTGGCTCTCTCAAAGTCAGCCTTCATCTTAGCCAACTCCTCATCTTTCTTCTTCAGCTCCTCGTCCTTCTTCTTCAATTGAACAAGTTGAGCATCACGATCTGCTTCAACTTGCTCAATCCGTCGCCCTAAACCACGATTTGTTCGCTCCAGCTCGATGGCTTGATCCAGGACTCGTTGAGCTGAGATTGATTGATGGCTCGCGTTATAGCTCAATAAACGAGCGTTGTCGCTAAGGCTCTGGCTCTGAATGATCTCCTCGCCAGTCTTGGTCCACGAGCGGGGAACATATTCCATGGCTCTGCGGACGTGGGAGTCCTTAATCTCGTGGGGGGCCGGAGGGGACTTCACACAGCTAAACTGGTGAAGTACTTTTGAACGACCAGGATAGTCGTTTTTCCGGTACCTGTTTGAAGAAAAAAGCTGTCAGAAAACTAAGTCAAAGGAATAAACAATTGAACTGAATAAGAAGATACTCACTCCCGCATTTTCACGGGGTCGTAGCCCAGGTACGAGTTGTCAGGGGATGAACTCCTGCCCTGACCGGCGATCATCGCACCGATAACTTGTTGCTCAGTCACCTCCTCCACCGGCGAGGAGCGAGCAGTAGATTTACCCACTTGGGAAGAGCCTTGCCCTTTTGTCCGCTTAGCACGGTCATCTCCCCTAAGAGGAGCAGTTTCCTTGGCAAGTCGTTTCTTGTCCCTCGTGTCTTGGGGAGGCGGCGAAGAGCGAGCAGGAGGGCGGGGAGCAGGAGCAGGAGCCTGAGGAACTGGGGGAGGAGCCTGAGGAGCTTCTTCTTCCTCCTCGTCTGCTTCAGCTCTAAGTCTGATCAAGGAAGTACAAGGATCAAACTTTTTCTTCCTTGAAGGTTGATTGGCTGCCATTTGCTTAACCCGACGTGCGAGTAAATGATAGCTTTCGGGAATGGGAGGAACAGCGACCGTTACCCTTTGAGCTGAAGACAACACAAAAATTATCAGTAAAATTGGCAAGTAGAACTTATCCTGGACGATCAGCAGGGCCTAGGCGACCAGCAAGACCTAGGTGACCAGCAAGACCTAGGCGACCAGAAGGGCCTATGCGAACAACAGAGCAAGAATGAATAATAGAAGATATGGGAAAAGTAATAAGTAATACTTACCCTCAGGGACCTCTGCTTGTGCTTCCAAATGGTGAGCACTAGTGACAAACTGAGCGTGCTTGCGGAGGTGTGCTTGAGAGAGATGTTCGACACTCCGATCTTTAACGTCCCGAAGAGAAATCAGCGCAAGGACATATAGAAACTCTTCACTCAAATCCGGATGTCCCCACCTCAGGATGCGCGGACCTGCAAAAACAAAGAAAAAGATTAAAATTAGTTCACCTAAAAGTTCGATGAACTGAGATTTAAAACCTACGCCGAATTTCGCCGAAATGCGTAGGAGAGTCTATACGCCCCGGTCCTCCCGAAAAATCGGAGGACGCCCGCCAATCGCCGCCAATATAAAAGAATTGCCTGTGCCAACCCTTGACCTTGTTGGGCACTCCTTCAATTAGCTTAACACCACTACGGGCTTTGAGGTAATACCAACCAAGCCCTTCTTCATGAGCAGCCGAAGAGATAGTCAGTGCGTAGTGTATCTCCGTCGTGCTGATCTTATTCCGGTACCCCTCCAACCCAAAAAGGGTAATAAAAGACAGCAAAGTACTCCAACCGTTATGAGTAATCTGAGTGATTGCCAGGTTTATATCCTTCAGGAATTGCCCGACTACAGGATGTAGAGGAAGAGGGAACCCCAATCTAAGTATGTCGAGGTTGATAGCAGTGCAACCTGGAGGTGGGTCATTAGCTCTCTCTCCTGGTTGGGGGGCATACAAATGGATGTCGTACGGAATACGATAGCGAGATCGTATCCGAACTAAATCCTCCTCTATAACCTCGCTGGATACCCTACCTGCTGTGTATGGCGATGGACGGGTTTCCATGATAGGTCGAGCGGGGGTGGGGAAAGTCTTATGATACTTATTGGCATAATCAATCCAATCTTGTCTTCGAACTACGGCTTTAGGAATAAGAGATTCGGGCATTGGCCTTGAAACGGGAAAGTTTATCTCTCGGAGAAATTCCCATGTAACTCCCACTTGCTCGCCTCCTATGTCATGCATTCGGGGGCGAAATTAAGAAAATCGAAAAGTTGAGGCCCCTAAATGCAATTTTAGGGGCACACGCATGGACAGCCACGTCACGTCGCTTCGTGTTTCGTGCCTCGGGAAGCGAAACGACGTGAGTTCAAGAGTCGCTCCCCACTGGTCGCCTCCCAAGATTCCCGCCTAAAAGAAATTCAAAACCCAGTTGCTCGCTCTGTACAAAATGGAAAAAGGTCGATTTCCCTGTTGCTCGCCTCCTACCGCAAAACGTATCTTACCTTATAGTTTGACATAAAGGAATAAAAATTCATCCTTATATGCCAAACTAGGGGGCATTGTTGATAGACGACCAACAGGGACATAATATTAGCATAAAAAATATTAATCTAATAAGATTAAGAAGTCATCAAAAGCAATAATATGGAAGAGGACGAGCAACAGGGACCATGTCCTAATGAAGGAGGCGAGCAGCAGGGACAAATACCCATCTGAAGGCGGCGAGCAACCGATCATAAAGGCCATTGCGAGGTAGCAAACAACAAGAACAGGAAGACCCAAAGTCTCAACAAGAGGCGAGCAGGCGAGCAACTGGGGTTATAAGGGTTTCCAACACCCAATGAAGACATACAGACGAGTAGCTGGGCACCAAGGAGAATAGCTGAGTGATTTCAAAGACCAAGTACAACATTGGGAATGCCAAGAGTCACTAACTTTAGAAATAGTCAATGTGTCTTTACACTTGGCACCCACCCATTGGGTAATAGATTAGTTGTTGTACAAAAGTTATAACACTTGGCAAAATCCCAATGGCTAAGCCATCAAGATGGTGACACCTAGCCTCTTTGTATGCCTATAAATACCCCTTCATTTGCATGAAGGGGGAGGATTTTTTCCCATAATAAAAAGTTGCCCAACTCTTGCAAATTCATTTCTTGCACTATATATCATGATCTTAGTATTTGTTTGATGATCTTCTGTAGTAAAAACAGCCACTAATCATCATAGATTAGAAAAGGTCATCAACACCAAAGTTGGTGCAGCTGAACCACGAGGTGAGTGCATTAGTGCACAAGGCGCTTCCTCCAAAGCTGAAGGATCCCGGGAGCTTCACGATCTTATGTGACATTGGGAACGGGATCAAGAAGGGAGCGTTGTGCGACCTCGGGGCGAGCATCAATCTCATGCCCCTGTCGCTTTTCAAGAAGTTGGAAGGTGGTGAACTTCAACCCACAATGATGATGCTTCAACCTGCCGACCGGTCTATTACTCGACCTCAAGGTGTGGTTGAAGACGTCCTAGTGAGAGTTGGAGATCACATTTTTCCAGCCGACTTTGTAGTGCTAGAGATGGAGGAAGATGAGCACGTGCCCCTGATCTTGGGAAGACCGTTCTTAGCTACGGCGGGGATGGTGATAGACGTGGCAAATGGGAAGATTACGTTGAAGGTTGATGATCAAGAAGTGAAGATCTCCCTATATGAAGCCATGAAGCACCCGAGGGAGGACGAGAGCTTGTATTGCATGGATGCAATTGATCCTCGTATTGAAGACACACCTTCTATCCCTAATCCTTCTCATATTCATGATTTTGTTAGTCCTTCACTTGATTATTTAACCCATGAGCATTATGATCTTGATTATTTTGATAGGGATAAAGTGAAGAAGTTGAAGGATGAAGAGGTGAAGAAAGTGGACGTGGTCCAGTTAGAAGGGAAAGGAGAAGTTAAAAAGAAAAAGTCAAAATTCAAGAAATTGTTTAGTAAGACTCCTCCAGATAAAGGAAAGAAGGAGTTGAGACCTATACCACTTGAGGTGGGGAAGGAAGCAAAAGGGCTCATGATGGTAGGGCATCAAGGAAAAGAATTCAAACACCACTCTTATGAGAGTAGGGGAGGTAAATTCGAGTATGATGTCCCATAAGCTCCTTTGAGCTTGGTCCGGCATGAGGACCTTAAAAATAGCGCTGAATGGGAGGCAACCCATTATTTTTTTATTTGCTTTGAGTTTTTTTTTTTAGTTATTAGGGAGTTATTTTGAGTCGTATGTTTAACCTCGTACTTGAGAGTTTTATTTTGTAGGCTTGTCTCTAAAGGAGTAAAGGTATCATGGAGTTATTCAGATTGAAGGAACCAACTTGAGACAAAGGAGTGTGCAAAGCTATTGAGAGAAATTGAATTATTTGGTTGAGGTAACCCATAACCCCAAACTTAGACCTCTAGCAAGGTCGAAGTTTGGGGGGGTGGAGTTTTTTTATGTTTATTGTTACATTGCACATGCATGCACACCCTTATCTTTGAGTTGAGTTTGATTGATTATTGGTTTGTTGAGATACTCCTTGGGGTGATTTTGATTTGACTCGCTATTGCACATTTCATGCCTATCAATCATCTTATGCTTGTCGATTGTTATCTTTGAGTATGACGTGATGAGTAGAGTTGAGTTGTGAGGTTGAGTTAGGAGTTTATTGTGTGAGTGTTTGAGTTAGAGTTGATTTGAGAGAGAACCCGTATGCTTACAAATTTTTCTTCTGAGTGCTTGTGTGATGATTGTGAGAATGCACTAGACTAGCATGGAGGTGAAAGCCGAGAGACTTGAGCCTTATGAGATTTTGATGCATGAATTAATCTCTTCGTTTGTGAGTGGATCGTCACCTTAGAGGATGCTAGAACTTGCATGTGCTCTTGCTTCTTGATTGTATCTAGTTTGATATACCGAATAGGATCTTAGGCCATCTTTGATTTTATTGAGTCACTTAGCCAGAATTTTCCTTACCAATGACATTGAATCCCTTGTTAGCCCCTTTAAGCCTAAAACCTATTTTATTTGCTAGCACATATGAACACTATTCCAATTCCTAAGCCTTTTTGTCCCAATTTGAGTGGAGAATAGGAAAGTGTGAATGTGAAGAGAGTGAATTGAGTTGAAAAATGAAAGGTTGTTTGTTGAGTGAATATGAGAAGAAGGTGTGATGAAGTTATGAGATGTGGGAAAGAACAAAAAAGGGGTTGAGAATGAGCAAAAAAGAAAAAGAAAAAGAGCTCTGTGTTGTGCGAAAAAGAAAAAAAAAGTGATTGAAAAAAAAAAGTGAAAAGAGTGAGAAAGAAAAAAAAATTGAAGTATTGAGAGTATGGAATTGAAAGGGTGTTGATTGAACATGTTTGAAGTATTCTGTTCCTAATCTCGAAGTACCGAAGTTTGATTTTCTATTCTCCATTCACTTTAGTAATTTTACCCTATATTGTTATCCCACCTGTCCAAAGAGCCTACATTACAACCTTGAGAAAAGTCCTTTTTGATTCGGCATTGATTTCTAGAATATGGTCGGAGTTAAGAGCACTTACAAACCTATGACTGCCAATTTGTGTGATTGATTGTTTTAGTGAGTCCCTTAATCATTATTATACACTAGTGAGGGAGTGAAACACATCGTCGAGTGCACATCCATGCTTGATCTTGGTATTTCTTGTTATTGTTGCATGAGTATGATAAAGGAAAGTGAGTGAGTATACGGGTGATTGATTTTTTAAGCTCGAGTTCATTAGCTTGCATGATTGATTCTTTAACTCATCCCTAACAATTTCACTTGGCTTATTATTTCATTGCTTGAGGACAAGCAATATGGTAAGTTTGGGGGGGTTGATTAGGCGTGAAATTGTCATGATTCGTAGCTAGAAACGCCCTAGTTTTGGTCGATTTTATTGAGTTTTTAGAGCCAAATGAGTACTATTTCTATACATTGATGAATTGGTCTCTTTGATACTCATAGGTGAATCGAGGATGAAAAACGGAGTTAGTAGGACTTTGAATCGACTCAAACGGATGCCCGGATGAGAAGATATCAAAGAAATACGATTGGTATTAGTACGTGAGAAGAAAAGTGTTAGTTGGAAGGAAGGAGGGCCCATTCGAGCTCCATCACTCGAGCACCTCGCTCGAGCAACGTAGGTCGAGCACTCCAAACTTATATAACATTTTTGCCGCTCGAGAGACACAGCTCGAGCGCCCCGCTCGAGCTCTGGAACCATTCGACCAACACGGTTCGAGCGCCCCATTCGAGCTATTGATTCATTCGAGCAATGCAGCTCGAGCGCCCCGCTCGACCGGGACAGCTCGAGCACTTCCGAGGCTTATTTTCCAGATTTCGTTTTTCGGCCCACGAGATCCCGTTTCGACCCGGTGCCTATATATACCTCTTTCAAACACGTTTTGAAGGACCCCGGAATTTTAACTACACACTCATATTAACTACGACGCGTAGATCTTCAGGGATCTATTCGCATACACTCCATCCCTTGGGTTCGATACTACTTGGTCATTATACGTACTTATACTACAGTGAACCCGTCCGCTTGCGGGTAAGCGACTAGTAGAAGTTAGTGTAATTCGCTTTCAAGTCACTGGCACATGCAATTCCAACAAAATATACTAAATAAAGGTACTACATGTCAGAATATTTTTAATTTTAATTAAGTATCTTTTACTTTAATAATTAAATGACAAAAACGCAAATTCTTTAAAGAGGGGGAAGGGGTCATTTTTTTTATTTTTAGTAAATGCAATGTTGAAGATAAAAAAATTTCTTCGAAACTGTATTTATTTAGATAAATATCACGACTTTTATAAATTAAAATCATAACATTTTTACACACAAACACGTCAAACCATATAGATAAACGATACTACTTAAATTATTAGTGTAATTGTATTATTGAATAAATATAATAATATTACTGAATAAATTTAATAATATTACTGAATAAATTTAATTTTATACGGGAACAAATTAGTTAATTAAAATTAATTAAAAAATATCACAATTAGCGGTATTTAAAATTATAGACATAAAACAATTGTCAATTAAAATAAATATATATACATAATATCATACAATTAGTGACGACGTAAATGACCACCCGTGCCACATCGTGTCGGACGTCTATCACGATGACCACGACGAGGTTGTTGTTCATCTTGGCTTGGTCTAGGATTTTCACTTGTGCCCGCAAATGGTATAGGCGTTGAATTGTAATTTGGGTGTTCTGGTGAGAATTGAGGTTGATAATAGGTATTCAAATCAATACTCGTGTTTAATATTTGAGTAAATGAGGCACCCCATGATGTAAGAGATCTGTCACACATTTAGTGAATTTAGATCAATAATATATTTTACAATATATACATTTACTTATATAAGTTGATATTAAATACCTGGTTCATTATTAGGTGTGTGAAAATTGGGCTGAGGCACCTCCTGTTGAAACGTCGATGTAGAAACAGACTGAGGTACCCCCTCATAGCTACCCCAACCAACTATCAAGTTAATAATAATATATTATAAATAAATAAACATAATCTCTTAAAAAATATTATTTATTAGTGTAATTTCGGGGGTTTAGTAACTTGCATACCATCTCCAGCAGGTTGTGTGATCGATGTAGAAACAGACTGAGGTGCCCCCTCATAGCTACCCCAACCAACTATCAAGTTAACAATAATATATTATAAATAAATAAACATAATATCTTAAAAAAATTATTTATTAGTGTAATTTCAGGGTTTAGTAACTTGCATACCATCTCCAGCAGGTTGTGTGTAAGCTCCATGTCCAAATGAGGGTAACCCATAATGTGTGTGAGGCGTAGGCTGAGGCGCCCCCTCATTTGATTGTCAGGCTGCTATCAAATTAGCAGTGATATGCATATATAATAAATAAATAATTTTTTTTAAATAATTTTAATTATTTATTGTAATTTTGTTAATATTGATTTATATATAGTATGCAGTTGGTTGTGTGTTGGTCCCGTTTTTTCATTCACAAACAAGGACAATATGGGAAATTAGGAGAAATTTTTGTTTTAACACTGATGTTATGCAAGTCAGTAAAGCAATAAAGAACACAACAATGTAAAGTGGTTCGGAGGCTCAAGCTCCTACATCCACTGCCTGATTTAACAGGAAGTCCACTACCTTGGATTCTTGTTTTTAACGTGCCAAGGTGCACTCACAACTGGACTCACACCCCTCCGCGGAGCTGCCTCTCGAACTGGCCTCACATCCCTCTTCACACAGGGACTGCCTCTCCTCCCCTCACTGAAACACCTAACACTCTTCTGGAAAGGGTTTAGTTTTGGTTTGGTTCTCTCCAACTAGGTGAGATTTTCCCTTACATGGTTTTAGCCTTTAAGCTAAGGTTGGGAAAATCTCTCTAAGCTTAGGATGTATATGATGAGCTCGAGTATACAAACTGGAACACTCAAATATGACTATGAAGAACTCAGGTCAGTGTTCTTGATGGAGATGGTGCCTCCTTATGCCTCCCTTGAAACGCACCACTCTCACATCAGCTCCTTGCTTTTTACAAATGAAGTTTGAGTTTGTATTTATAGTGTGGATTTGAATGTTACCGTTGGAGAGAGTAACATTCAAATCCAGACTATCTCTGGAGTGAAATCCTCCTTTTCAGTGAAGTATGGCCTTGTCAGCTTTTGTCAGATTCGCTGCCTTGACTTGATTGGTCCACGTGGACTGAGTCCAACGGCTCTTTTGTTCAGGGTACTTGATCAGGGTAGTCCTGACTTCAGGCGACTTGTCTTCAGCTGACTTGTAATCCTCTCAGGATACCTTCCTTCAGTAGACTTGAAGTCCACTCAGGGGAGTTAACATCAGGCTATTTGTCAAGCTTCCCAGCCTCAGTAGCCTGACTCCTTCAGGTCCTACTAGGCACAGCACTGATCCTCTTGATCAGGCTCTTCACTGAGTAGTCCACTGACCAGCTTAGAATAGTCAGGTTTATACTCAGTGGGACTTCCTTCAGGCTTCTCTTCAGGTTCAGGTCTTCTGACATGACTTCAGTCGTTCTCCTTGATGTCATCTTGACTTCCTCAGGCTCTATCAGTGAGTTCCCCCTCATTGAGTTCCCCCTCAGTAGAGTTCCCCCTTCAGCTGAGTTCCCCATTCAGCTGAGTTCCGCTCAGTAGAGTTCCCCCTCACTGAGTTTTTCCTCCACTGATAACCTGTTCTACTGAGAAACAAACTAGCCTGACCTGAAACTAAAAGATACTATCCTGACTGCTTTCAAACCTATTACATGTTGTTTTGGAAAATCATCAAAACTAAAATATATCCCAACATTGTGCGTTACCCAAAAGTTCAGACGTAGAAGCATCTGTCACATGTTATTAAAAAATTATAATAACTAAATAAATGTAAATCCAAGTAATGTCATATTTACAAGTGTAATTTCGTAAATTGCATACCATTTCCAGCACCATACTGTGTGCGGGACGCAGATTGAGGTACCCCATGTTGAATACCTTGTCGGGGAAAAGGGGACTCCGATGGCGTTGCTGAGGAATGTCTTCTCCGACTCCTAGACGTTGAAGGACCCCCATCTTCACGTCCTACAAATCTCCTTCTTCTTTGTCTTGTAGATCTTTCCTCAACTTCTACGTTTTCATCTGAGGCCACATCTTGTAGATAAGGGTTTTCTATGTAAGGCCCCACTTCAGTGATGTATTTCTTAGTGAGGTCCAAATGACTTTCTACTGATGCTCTATCATCAATATTGCACTGTCTTTTACTAATTTTGAACTTTCGAAACCAGCCTTCCTGTAACCCAAAAAATGAATGTTATTCATGTTTCAATTTTCAAACATTATAAAATAAAATTCGTGATATATAATTTACCAAAATATCTCGCGTAGATATTTTTGCTGGTTGGAAGCCTCGGTCCACTGCAGTATACTCCACGGGTGAAATCAATCATCGTGTAATTCCATAGTACAACTGCATATAGTCATTCGAGACCGGTATTACCATTATTGGTAGGCCTGCAAGGCATGAATGGTCGTCTGTTCCTCCAATAAGTAATCCATTTTCGATGTTTAGTGGTCCAATCGTAGCCGGATTTCCCCTGGCAAGTATGACTATGCAAGTCCTGGTCTCTACCTTCAACATCACTCAGAATGTTTTGCACCATTCCAAATTGTCTTAACACCCTATTTGGATGGTGAAGCTCCACTATCCAAATACTGATTAGTGGACATTGTGACCTCCAATTTTGGGTCAAACAACGAGGTCCAAGACTCGAGATCTCCTCAACTTGCTCATCATAGGGTTCCCAGATAAACTGTAAAGATACACAAAAAATTAATATTCTCCAAAATAATTTATATTTGTGCGAATCATTATAATAATAATAACTTACTTGGTCATCAGACAAACGATCAAATATATCGCGATATAAACTAACAGAGTTGCTCGCACTTTCAGTGTGACTGTGATAATGTATCCACCTATAATTTGAGTAGGTATCACAATAAGTATGCATTGCTAAACGAATGTTATGCAATTTATTGACAAATGTGTTTGGTTAAAAATACCTAGCCCCATATGGTGGAAGCCCCAAATTGCGACCATCTACACTCATGATGTGTCCTTCTAAGAGCATAGGATATACATTCCTTGGTTGTATCGTTATTATCCTTGACCATTCCCATATCTGTTGTATTGATGGGTAAATTAGTTTCGACATACAGTTAATCAATGATTTGTTTAAAAGTAATTAAACCTAATCAAGAATTACCTGTAACAAGCATAATGCTCCAGCGATGGACTTGCCATTAGCGTGGCAAGCCATACAGAGTTCGCGATATAAATTTGCTAATACAGCACTTCCCTAGATGTATTCCCCTGATGTATTCACGTTCTCCAGAAAATACAAATACACTAACGGGACAGAATTTCGAGTGTGGTCGGGGATCATTAATGTCCCCAGAAGTAAAAGTGCACACCCCCGTGCATATCGATCAACGTCTTCCTGTGGTGATTCATCATTAATAGCAATACCATTTGTTAACATATTTTTCAGAGAAGAAAACAGGATCGCACTCCTGCCCCTTAAATCAATTTATTGTATATTGATGCCCAAAAGCTCATTACACTTGACTTGCCATTGACCGAACGTAAGTTTGTCATCTCTGCGTATAATGGGCTCTCCTTCTATGGGTAATCCCCACAAAATGGCAACGTCTTGTAGTGTGATGGTGGTCTCTCCGACGGGGAAATAGAATGTATGCGTCTCTCGGCGCCATCTCTCCACTAATGTAGTAATAAGATGTCAATCAAGTCTGAATGATCCACAACGAAGTGGACCGTAAAAACCCATCGTCTTTAATGTCTCCACTACACGGGGGTGAAGTGCAATCTTTCTAGGATCGGGGTCATCTTACCTAAATGTCCAAAATACTCCATCGCCTCCTTGGTATGTACTGAGCACAGTTTCACTTGATTCCCGATTAATACAGTTTAGTCTCGAGCGATGTTCATTTTGCATGGTGAGTACAGATCGGCTCACCGGACCATATAATAGTGTCTCTTTTGCAGCATCCATCCTGTAAAATATTAAACTCAAACAAATAAATGATAATGTATATGAAACCATAAAGTCGTCTATAATTACAACATTCACGCAAATGTAATATGAAACCATAAACAATATATTTGAGTTTTACAAAAAACTTTTAACCAAACGAATGTAGATCTCATTTTTCACATTAAAAGCTTACAGTGCATGTCCAAAACTAAACAAACTAACACCAAGGGATTCAGCACATCAAAATGAAATCCTATAGACATCATTAGATACAACATGTTGATTCAGCAAAGGGATTCAGAACATCAATGCGAAGGTCCAGCTCTATATTGGGCTTAGTACTGTTGTCTAGCGCGGGTTTGGGCCCATTCCATCTCATTGTGAATCCTGGACGTCACATCTCTACCACGACGCCTTATCCTGCGATCTGGATTATGCCTCAGTTGGAAATTGGGTTCATCCCACTCCTCAGGATCCAGCAATGGCTAAAAAAACCTAGATGTGTAAGTCGAAGTATACACATTTGTACTGTAACAGTCGGACACATACACGCTTGGATCAATCCTGAAATGTCTACACACCTCCAATGCATGTGAGCATGGGATACCATCAAACTTCCATAGCCCGCAATCGCACTCTCGTCTCGATAATGCAACTCTGTATGTGTGATACTGTACTGAGCCCTTAATACGAGTAGAAACGCTGGCTGATCCCACCTCATGATTAAAAAGGTCTACTCGATATTTCATCCCCTCTCGTTGCGCTGAATCAAACCTGTCATTAACATGATCAGGCCACATCCGATTTCTCAACACTAAAATCCCTGCTTCTTTAGCACGTTCCATAAATGCATTTTTGGATCGTGTGAAAGTTGCACTGGCGTGGCTGTGATTGGGAGGCGTCGTGCACCCTTAAGAACACCGTTGATGCATTCAGAGATATTAGTTGTCATAACACCAAAACGGTGACCTCCATCATGGCAAAATGTCTACTTGGTAGGATCGATGTTTCGTAGATACTCATGACCTTCTTCACTTAAAACTCGTATTTCGTTCATCCTTATCTCAAAATGTCTTACAGACAATGCTCTTCCCGCAACATAACACAAGTCCTTCAGCTTTTGACTTTTGAATTGAGTATTGAAATTTGAAGCAACATGTCTTAAACAATAAAGGTACACTCCTCTTGGTGGTGAAAATGCTGGGACTTCGTTCACTGCCTTCAGTATACCCTTATGTTTATCAGAAATAAGGTATACCCCCTCCATATCACCGACAACATGTGTGGCTAACATATTAAGAAACCATTTCCAAGACTTATAACTTTCATCTTCAACAATGGCATATGCTACTGAAATGATCTTCTGATTGGCGTCAAGGGTGTTAGCAATCAACAATTTGTGTTTATACTTAGTGTAAAGGTGAGTACCATCTACACAGAGTATTTTACGACAATGCATGAATGCTTCAATGCATGGCTTGAATGCCCAGAAGATATATCCCAACGTGTGCACATTCCACTCAATTGTATCCTTGTGCTTCCACTCCACAATGGTCCCGGGATTGTATTTCTGGAAGGCCCTCATATACTTGGGTAAATACTGACATGAACTCTCCCAAGTTCCGAATACATTCTCTCTAGCACGTTTCAATGCTTGCCATGCCTTTTGATATGAAATAGTGTAATTATATTTCTTATCTGCATGCTCCACGACATATTTGACGTCGTATGCTGGTTCAACTTGTATGAGACTCTCCAAGTCAGCTGCAAGTAAGTTTTTACAAAGATTTGAATGACTGCGTGAGTCAATATCCATCAGACAGGTATGTGGCGGCCCCATCCTGGTAATTTCCCAATGACCGAATCTTTTACGCTGTGAGGCGCATAAATGCCACTCACAACATTGCAATGTCGAGAAATTGTCATTTTCACGAGCATAGTTATGCTTGCACACCAACTTCATTGACTTCGAGTTGCTCTCTTCGACTCTGTACTAACGTCTTGCATGTCGGACCGAGTAATCCTTCACGACATTGATCACAGTATCTTTGTCTTTGAAGATCATCCCCAACCTCAAAATTCCATCATCCGCATCATAGCCCAGATCACCACTTGGAATGCCTACTGAATCAACAGGTACATCATTACATGGCCTGTAAAAAAATGGCACTCCAACCAAATTTGGATGAGGTCTCACTCTTGGCATTAGAGAATTTGGTACAACAACACTTGGCATCCAAGGATTGTCAGCGGTGTCATCCTCATCAGACGGCCCCTCGTCCTCAGAACCATTATCGCTTGGTTCAGAATTACAAGTAAAGTCTGGATATAGATCACCCTCTATATCAGCTATGGAGGTGCCGACAGGGGCCATCTTAGTGATACCAGAAGATCCAATATTAGGATTTGAACCACCGGCATGACTAGACCCTAAACATTGGTGGGGCTCATCTTCCCAAGCACTCCACTCATTATGGTTCACTGTGGGGCCTCATATGCAACTAATGAAGGTCTATCCATATTGGCACCACCACGGTCTGGCCATTCAAAAGGATAATATTGGTTCTCCAACTGACCATGGGATGCTGGGTACTGCATCTTCATTTCAACCTCCACTAATAGCTCAACGAAATTGAGTTTGGCTTGCGGTTGGAAGAAAAATCGAAGGTCGTTGTTGTTCCTAATAGGATAACTAGACGAGGCATTCCCACTATTTATTATGCAAGACACATTCAAAGAATACACTCACAAATCTAATCCCGTGATCTCAGACAACACACGTAATAGATCGTAGAAATCAAGCATACGATCAACTCTTCTTGTTCCAATAACAGCTCCGCAAGAGCGCACAAGGATTCCAATATCGCGAGAAATTGACATATCTTCAACAACACAATGCACTTATAAATTTTAATACCTAATTAAACATACATTAAAGAAAAATTGATTGCAAAAATTAAATTTATAATTATTAGTACATTTTTTAAATTTATAGTTGATGTAAATAATTTTAAAAGGGCGGACCTATTCACCCCCATAAATATACTTTGTTCACCCACTTTTTTTTAGTTTACAAAAATATCCTTAAAGTAAAATACAAATATACCCTTTAATTAAAATAAAAAACATTAAATTTATTAAGTAAACCATTTTCTATATACTCACGTCAAAATTTAATCACGATATCATTGGACATCCACAAAAGTGTAAAGAATATTTTTTTAGGACATTCCACCATGATATCTTGAATTCACATTATGTAGAAAATTCCACCATTATATGTTTGCAGATTTTGAGTTTTGGGAGGTTTGCAGCACTTGTTGGTGTAGGGGAAAATACTACGACTGGTTTTGGTGGGGGTGTACTTTTTCCCCCGAAATTGTAGGATAAATGAGTGGTATGCGTTAGCAGGAGTGGTGAGAGTGTTTATTTAATAGGATGGGTGTAAAAATTTTATTAGATTATAATTGTAAATTTAAGGGGGTGTATGAAGAAAAAATATAAATATATGGTGGGTTAATTAAGCAGTGGATAAACTTAGTAATTTGGTGGTGTGAATAGTTGCGTCCATTTTAAAATTATATTCAATTTTTTTTTTTTGAAATGGTTATAAAATAATTTAAAACAAGTTTTCAAAATTTTTACAATAAATTTCATTTATAATTATTATATATTTTAATTTCCAGATTTATTAAAAATAACTTTTAAATTTTATTTTGTAATTTAAGTTTTAAAAAATCAAGAAGAAATTCACTCATGCCTATTTTCGTGGAAGAAATCTAAGGATGTGAAATTTAGATATAATCAAATTAAAAAATATACTAGCATAAAAATGAAGGGAAAATGGTTTTTTTCATCCTCTAAGTTTCACCTATTATGGTTTTAGTCCTGCTGACTATTACTTTTTGAAATTCGTCCGATAACTTACATTTTTTTATTATTTCCGTCCTTCGACCTGCTATTACAGGTTACTTAACCGGTCATACCCGATATGGCATCCATTTTTATTTTTTATTTATTTTTACTGAAATAATATATCCCATTTGGAGGAATGTGATTGGTGGATGCACACATGGCACTATGTACATTAAATTATATTTAAAATTAAGAATAAAATCTCTCAAAATATATATATTCCAAAATTACTGGAGATATTTTTTTTTGCTGCAAAATAACTCGAGAGATTAATCCAATTAAAAAAGACCCCAATCATACATCTCCCCAATCACACGAGTATCATTGAAAATCATTCAATTTGAAAACCCCCAAATCACTCTAACAATCTGTAAGAATCATTTCTTTCTCCAGTGGAGAGTTCACGACAAGAAGATATCGACGCCGGACGGGCGGCCATCGCCGCTGCAGGTTTGAGTCCTGATTGTAAAAAATTCCTCAATTCTCTCCATTGTTGACCGTTTGGCGACCAGAATATTCGGCACGGCCATGGGCGGTCATCGCCGCCGCAGGGTGGGTCCCTAATTTGCAAAGATCTGAGATGTTCTTTTTTTTTTTTTTCCGTCTTCAATTTTTTCGTTTGGGTATTCTTAAATTAATCTTGCTTCAAATTTTATATTGATTTCCAATTCTTTTGTATTTTATGGTTTGAGAATTGATTATGATGGAGATTTGAGAATTCCTTCAAATTTTCATTCACGTGGTCAGTTGTTCGCCGGAGATTGTGCCCCAATTTCTATCGGAAAGATGATACAGGGCACATAATTCAGCTGGGATTTTTAATTTAAAAAAAGAAAATTAATAATTTTTTTAAAGGGCACGTCATTCAGTTGGGTTTTTAATTGGAAAAAATAATTATTAAGGCAACGCTAACCTGGAATAGCAGGTCATAGGACGAAAATAATAATAAAGTGTAAGTTATCGGACGAATTTCAAAAAGTAAAAGTCGGCAGGACTAAAACCATAATAGGTGAAACTTAGAGGACGAAAAAAACCGTTTTACCTGAAAATGAATGTACATATGTGACATTGCCACGTAAGTGGTGAACATTATTTTTGTGCCCACATGTAGACTCTATATTATTCCCGATACAATATATATACACACACTATTATAAAAAAAAATATATATATATATATATATACACTATATGTCAAAACTATTATGTGCATATATTTTTTATGCATATTTAAAAAAAAAAATTATGCATAAAAATAATTCTAAAAATATAATTTTTTTAAATAATTCGAAGAGAATTTACCTTTTAATTGTAATGTCTGTACTTCTCAGGTAGATAGCAAAATACCAAACTAGCAAAATATTAAATCCTCAAGCACGTGAGAATGCAAGTTTGTATTTTGGAGGGGAAGAACTTTTTTTCCTAGTATAATGGACAAACAGCCTCATATTTCTTTTAACTGTAAGTAGGTTTTTTTTTTTTTTGGAGTGGGTAACAAAAGTTTTTGGCTGAATTTATAATAAAGAGAAAGATTTTTTTTTTCCTTTAAACTGATTTTTTCGGTTCACTGGGGAAAGAAGAAGAAGAAATACAGATATGGAGTGAAAGGAGTAGGAATGTGGTGTTATATGGAAATTATTTGGGATATGCCAAAATAGTAGTCAATGCATGTGGGAGGAGCAGAGGTGGCGTGTGGGTTTGCTGAGAATCTTGGCAGAAATCTTGACAAGCCATGGAATAGTACGCATGCAAGGGCACAACTTGCATGATGGAATCTTGGCACACCTTTAAAACGCACAAGTTAAAACAAGAGTCAATGTGTCAGAATTTGTCTCCGTAGATCGCCCCTATGTCAGAGGCGATCTACGACATGTCCAGCTTTTCCGTTGATCGCAACTGGGGGATGCGATCTATCTGGTTGATCGCCCTTCCCGGTGGCGATCAACCCTATTTCCGAAAACCATTTTCTAAACCACCTATTTGCACCATTCAAATTCCTATTTGGCATAATTCCATAAATTTGCCGAGGTCGAGCGCCCTGAAGGCTCTGTAAGTCATAGCACTCGACCACACTCAGGTCAAGCGCTAGCGCTCGACCAACTCGATCAACCTTCAATTTTGCGCGATTTTGGCCTTTTCCACTCGTTTTAGGCTCGTTGCCTATAAATACCCGGTCCCAAGCTCGTTTTTAGAGACCCTTTGATCACTTTTCATATTTTGGGCATACTTGGAGCTTGGTAGAGAGATTTTTTGGAGAGTTTCATACTTGTAGTCGAGGTTTTGATTTACGAATTCATAGTTTAGCTACTTCTTTTGAATCTTTTCGATTAATTCTTTCTTTCATGAATTTTTTAGACTTATAAACCCTAAATTTACCAGATTTATTGAGATTTTGAGATATTCTTTTGTTTATGCTTTCCAATTCTTTTGATTATTCAATTATGCATATGTTCATCGTTCTTGTGATTGTTTTCGTTACTTCAGTTACCATGTTAGGCTAGAACCCTTGCATGCTTGGGGTAGGATGAACTCGTAGAAGTAGGATGTTGGTACATAATTAGGATAATTCGTGATGTTTAGTGCTAGTTCTCTTAATTAATTGAATTCTTAAAATAAACCCTAGAATTATCTTGGAAGTGAGTACGAAAATTGTTAGAGAGAGGACGACCTTATCACTCTTTAATAATGAATAGGCTTAACGAGAGGGTTTTAGAAGGGGCTTATCATCTACCGGTTTATCTAGGGAGGACGACTGCATCACCTTAGTTGAATAAGAGTCTCATTAATTAAGCACAATCCATATAACTTGTTTAGTGGGTTCGTGAAGTAGGTTGATATGACGAAGTATTAAGGTTAATTCTTGAGCTTTTAGTCATTCAATCTTGTGCTAGATTAGGGAAGTTGATTGCCTAGTTTTAATACACTTAGGATTAATACTTGCACATCACGGTAATTTTAGTTATCGTACGAACTCCGTTAGTATACGTAGGGATTCCTATCCTGAGCATCATCATCAATATTTGAATCTTAAACCCAAGTTATTAGCTTAATTTAATTATTTGCATTAATAGTGGTAGAATATAGAGTAGTTTAATACAATCATTAAATCCAGAACATCCATTCATATTAACTACGACACGTAGATCTCCAGGGATCTATTCGCATACATACCTTCCCTTGGGTACGATATACTTGGTCCTTATACTTGCTAATACTACTGTGATCCCATACTCTTGTGGGGTAACTACTAGTAATACTAGTATTTTACGTCAAAGTCAATGGTGCCGTTGCCGGGGAAGGCGATGTATGTCCATTGAGTAGGACTTGGAGATATATTAGTAGTTAGTAGTGAGTGCCTTTTTCTTTTCTGTTTATTAGTATTCATTAGGCAGTTGCGTTTTGATATTTCTTTTGGAGTTTCAGATATATGAAAACACGTTTGAAGGGAGAAACGAGCGAAGATAGAACAAAGTCAGATCCTAAGACAATCGCCAGAAGAAACAGAGCCTTTCTTAGAAGGATGAATGACTTGAAGCGAAAATACTAACTTCTACTAGTAGTTACCCCGCAAGAGAACAGGTTCACTGTAGTATTGACAAGTATAGCGACCAAGTATTATCGAACCCAAAGGATGAAGTGTATGCAAATAGATCCCTGAAGATCTACGCGTCGTAGTTAATATGAGTGAAATGTTTTTGGATTTTTTTTTAAAGATTAATTGAAACTGAAATAAACTAATTAAACTAAAATACTAAAGAAGACGAATTAACTAAGGTTTGTGTTCAAGTAAGAGTTGGTGATGCTCAGGATAGGAATCCCTACGTATACTAACGGAGCAGGTACATAATCAAAATAACCGTGACGTGCAAGAAATAACCTAAGTAAAAGAATGCAAGATGAAAGCTCAAGATTCTAAACCCTAATACTTTACCCTAACACTCGACTTCACTAATCCACTAACAAGTTAATAGATTGTGCTTAATTAATGAGACCCTAATTTAACTAAGGTGATGCGGTCGTCCTCCTTCGCTAAACTGGTAGATGAATTAACCCTTTCTAAACCCTCTCGTTAAGTCTACTCATTGTTAAAGAGTGATACGGTCGTCCTCTCTCTAACACTTTTCGAACAAAATTCAAAAGTAAAGTTAAAATTAATTTTAAGAATTCATTAATTAAGAGAATTAAAACCTAACGTCACGAATTACCCTAATTACGTACCCACAACCTACTTCTACGAGTTCATCCTACCCCAAGCATGCAAGGGTTTTAGCTAGACATGGGTTTTACGTAAACAAAAACAATTGAATAAGTAACAAACATGAACATGATAATTATAACGATGAAAAGATCAATCATAAACTAGGGTTTCGAGAAATAAAGGAATAACTTAAATTAAATCAATAAAATGAGTCTCAACGTGTTCAAGAACAAAGATATGAAGAAACGAAACTAAAAAGTAAAATCATGACGTGAATTCGTAAGAAAACCTAAAAAACGTAAAGTAAACTTGCTAGTTCCTTCCTCTCCAAAAATTAACTCTCTAAAACGCTCTTAAATCTAGTGGGTGTAAGTGGTCATCCTCCAAAACGTGCTCGGGACAAGTATATATAAGCATCGGGCCGAATCGGGAACGTATGGGCCAAAAAACGCGCTTGCTCGTGCACTGATCGTGCACTAGTGCACGAGCTCCTTCAACTCGAGCACACTAAATCATCCAGAGAGCCAAAACTGCACGACCAGCCTAGCTCGTGCACTAGTGCACGACTGACTCTCTTGCTCGTGCGCTATGCACGAGTTGCATCCTCTCGTGCGCTATGCACGACTGCTCGAGCGCCAGTGCTCGAGCTCCTCTAGCTTGTGCACTCCAATGATACTTTTGCTCCCTCGAACTAGTACTTTTCGTATTTCTTCGATATCTTCTCATCCGGGCATCCGTTTGAGTCGATTCAAAGTCCTACGAACTCCTCTTTTCACTCTCTATCCATCCATGAGAATCAAAGAGACAAATTCATTAGTTTATGAAAATGATATGCAAATGACTCTAAATACTCAACAAAATCAACCAAAACTAGGGCATTTCGAGTGACGAATCATGACAATTTCACGCCTAATCAACCCCCCCAAACTTACCATGTTGTTTGTCCTCAAGCAACAAAATAATAAGTCAAGTGAAATTGTTAGGAACGAGTCAACGAATCAAATCATGCAAGCAAATGAATTCGAGCTTCAAAGATCAATCACAAGTATACTCACTCACCTTCCCTCATCATACTCATGCAACAACAGCAAGAATCACCGAAATCAAACATGGATGTGCACTCTACGATGTGTTTCACTCCCTCACAAGTGTATATCAATGATAAAGGGACTCACTCAAACAATGAATCACACATATTGGCAGCCATAGGCTTGTAAGCACTCTTAACTCCGACCATACTCTAGAAATCAATGCCGAATCAAAAAGGACTTTTCTCAAGGTTGTAATGTAGGCTCTTTGGACAGGTGGGATAACAATATGGGTAAGTGAATCAAGTGAATGGAAAATATAAAATCAAACTTTCGCACTTCGAGATTAGGAACAGAATACTTCAAACATTTTCAATCAACACACTTTCAATTCCATACTCTCAACACTTCAATTTTTTTCTAACTCCTTTCACTTTTTTTTTCAATCACTTCACTTTTTTTTTTCACAAACACATGAGCTTTTTTTTTCTTTTGCTCATTCTCCATTTTTTTCTTTTTCCCACAACTCAAAACTTCATCACACCTTCTTCTCATACTCACTCAACAAACAACATTTCCCTTTTTCAACTCAATTCAATCCCTTCACATTCACACTTTTCCTATTCTCCACTCAAATTGGGACAAAAAGGCTTAGGAACTTGGAATAGTGTTTAAATGTGCTAGCAAATAAAATAGGCTAAGGCTCAAACGGGCTAACAAGGGACACATGTCAATGGTAAGGAAAATTTTTGGCTAAGTGACTCATTCAAAACAAAGATGGACTAAGATCACATTCGGCATATCAAACTAGACACAATCAAGAAGCAAGAGCACACACAAGTTCTAGCATCCTCTAAGGTGACGACTTACTCACAAACGAAGAGATTAATTCATGCATCAAAATCTCATAAGGCTCAAATCTCACGGCTTTCAAATCTATGCTAGTCCTAGTGAATTCTCACTCTCATCACATAGCACTCAAAAGAAAAACTTGCAAGCATACTAGTTCTCTCTCAAATCCACTCTAACTCAACCACTCACACAAAAGATTCCCTAACTCAAATCCACAAATCTACTCTACTCATCAAATCATACTCAAAGATAGCAATAAGTAAGCATAAGTTGATTGATAGGCATGAAATAAGCAACAACGAATCAGATCAAAATCACCCCAAGGAGCATCTCAAGGCACCAAATACCCAAACACACTCAAAGATAAGGGGTGCTCCGGTGCAATGTAACAAGAAACATAAAAAAACTCCACCCCCAAACTTCGACCTTGCGAAGAGGTCTAAGTTTGGGGTTGTGGGTTACCTCAACCAAACAATTAGTTTCTCTCAACAACGTTGCACACTCCCTTGCTTGAGTTCCTCCCTTTTGAGTACTCCATCGAGACAAGCCTACAAAATTAACTCTCAAGTACGAGGTTAAACTTACAATTCAACAACACCCTAATAACATAAAACTCAAATAACTAAAAACACTCAAAAGAAAATAACAATGGGTTGCCTCCCATTCAACGCTATTTTTAAGGTCCTCATGCCGGACCGAGCTCAAAGGAGCTTATGGGACATCAAACTCAAAATTACCTCCCTTACTCTCATAAGAGTGGTGCTTGCATGTCTTTCCTTGATGCCCCTCCATCATGAGCTCTTTTGCTTCCTTCTCATCCCCAAGTGGTATGGGTCTCAACTCCTTCTCACCTTTATCTGGAGGAGTCTTCCCAAACAGGTTCTTGAATTTTGACTTTTTCTTCTTAACTCATCCTTTTCCCTCCAACTGGACCACGTCCACCTTTTTCACTTCTTCATCCTTCAATTTCTTCACTTTATCCCTATCAAAAGAATCAAGATCATAATGCTCATGGGTTAAATTATCAAGTGAAGGATTAACGAAATCATGAACATGAGAAAGATTAGAGATAGGAGGTGTGTCTTCAACACGAGGATCAATTGCATCCATCCAATACAAACTCTCATCCTCCTTCGGGTGCTTCATGGCTTCATATAGGGAAATCTTCACTTCTTGATCATCAACTTTCAACGTAATCTTCCCATTTGCCACGTCTAGCACCATCCCGGCCATAGCTAAGAAAGGTCTTCCCAAGATCAGGGGCACGTGCTTATCTTCCTCCATCTCTAGGACCACGAAATCGGCTGGAAAAATATGATCTCCAACTCTCACGAGGACGTCTTCAACCACACCTTGAGGTCGAGTAATAGACCGTTCGGCTAGTTGAAGCGTCATCATTGTCGGCTGAAGTTCACCACCTTCCAACTTCTTGAAAAGCGGCAAGGGCATAAGATTTATGCTCGCCCCTAAATCACATAGCGCTCCTTTCTTGATCCCGTTCCCAATGTCACATAAGATGGTAAAGCTCCCGGGATCTTTCAGCTTTGGAGGAAGTGCCTTGTGCACTAATGCACTCACCTCATGGTTCAACTGCACCAATTTCGGCTCATCCACTCGACGTCTTTTCGCGATCAAGCCCTTCAGAAACTTTGCATAGTTGGGCATCTGTTCCAAAGCATCATAAAAAGGGATATTAATATGCAATTGTTTAAACACATCAAGGAATTTAGCGAATTTCTCATCAAGGTTCTTTTTCATGAAGCGTTGTGGATATGGAACGGGTATCACAGATTTGGGTACCCCCCATTCATCTCTCTCGGTCTCTTTCACTTTCTCCCTTGCTTCCCTTGCCTTCTTCCACTTAGGAACTCTCTCAACCTTCTCAATGCCTTCCTCTTCAAGCTCTTTGCTCGCTTGAGTGCTTTCACCCTCAACCTTCTTCTCAACTCCTACCTCCCCACTCTCATCTCCATCTTTCTTATGTTCTTTCCCCTCTATCTCAACATCTCCTTGGGGCGTCTCAGAATCATCAGGCATCTGAGGACCTTCATAATTGGTCCCATCTCTAAGCTGGATAGCCTTACAATGCTCTTTAGGATTATACCCTCAGACATTGAAGGGTATTTGCTAGGCTCTCTATTCAATGACTTTGCAATCTGACTCATCTGGAATTCTATAGAAGTGAACCTTCGGTTATTCTCTTGTTGAATCCGATTCAGCTCTACATCTCTCTTCTGGAGGTCTTGATCACGCTGATCAACTTTCTTGTGCAGATCTTTCACATCGTACTCCAAAGATGATAAACGTTTGCTTCCTTCATCCACCTTCTGTAGGATAGCTCTCAACATCTCCTCCGTTGAGGCACCGCCTTATCCACCCGGAGGTTTAGAACCTGGATCAATACCTGGAGGAACTGTAATACCCGCCTTCGGGTTAGCATATGAAAAATTATCATTCTTCCTCCATTGGTTCTGAGGAAGCTGCTGGCCTCCTTGGTACCCTTGTGTGTTCCTCCATTGATTTTGAGGCGGCTGTGGACCTGGAGGTACAAATGATTGGCCATAAGAAGGCCTTCCTTGAAAATTTCCACCTTGTGGATACCCATTCTGATTGTAATAATGATCTCCCATATAGTTGGCTACTTCTTGCTGAATTGTGGGCTTGTCCTCTTGCTCATTCTCTGCTGCATTCCCTCCAACCATATTCTTCCCCAACTCAAGGTTGTTAATCTTTTCCATCATGGCCATCAACAGCCTTCTCGTTCCTTCACATTCCTCAACCTGATGAACTCTCTGGAAATCTGCGTCCACATTCCAAGCCCCGGCATTTGTGACAATGTTGTCCACGATCTCTCTACACCTCACTATTCCTTGATTCAGGAATGATCCACTAGCACATGCGTCTAGATGGTCTTGCCCAGCCTTGTTGGCACCACTATAGAAAAATGCCATAACATCTCCCTCATTGTACCCGTGCTGCGGGCACTCTATCAACATGTTTGAGTATCTCTCCCATGCTTGACGTAGGTCCTCTCCTTGCTTCTGGCGGAAGGAAGAGATCTTAATCCTTGCTTTGATCGTTCTGGATGGAGAGTAGAATCGCTCGAGGAACAGACGCTCGAGCTCAGCCCAAGTGGTAATACCTCCCCATGGAAGCGTATTATCGTACCACTCTTTAGCTATTCCCGTCAATGAGAATGGGAACAACCTAAGCCTCTTGGCATCTTCAGACATGCCATTGTAATTGAAAGTGGAGGCTGTCATTAGAAAACTCCTCAGATGTGTATGAGGATTCTCCTTCCCGATCACCCCCTTGAACTGATTCTCGGTAAGCAGCTTAAGAATTCCCGGGAAAATCGAGAAGTTATTTACCTCTACTGGAGGTAATGCCACTCCATCATAGTACCGTTGTGGCTGCGCTGCAAATCTTCCTCGAATAGCCATATTCTGATCTTCGTTCTGAGGAATGTGCTGAGGATTAGCAGCTGGTACAGGTACTTGTTGGGGTGGTGGTGGTTGATAAGCTGGTGGTTGGTTGTAAACAGGAGGTGGAGGATACGGGTATGGTGGATACGGATAAGGTGGGTATGGGTAATGTGGATAAGGTCAGTTGTTTTGTGGTAAGTTAGGATATGGGTAAGCAGGGTTGTTCTGAGGATTTTGGACAATGTTATGAGCTGGACTGTTTTGATTCTGTGTCCCCGGGTTTTGGCTCTGGCTTTCTTCTAACGGATCTTGATTCTTACTGGTATTGCCATCAGTGCCGTCAACCCGGTTCAATGCCTGATTGAACTCATTCTCGACATCATCCAACTCATTAGTAATGTCCATTGGTTCTTTCCCTCCGGTAGTGTTCATCCTTCTTAAGAAGGCTCGAATTCTTCTTGCTATTGTCTCAGGATCTTACGGTAACCTCTCTTCGCTCGTATTCCCTTGTGAGCGTGTTTTCATAAACCTGAAACACTAACAAAAGAATCAAAACACAACTGCCGAATATGTACAAAATAAAAAAAAAATAGAAAAGAAAATCACTCACTACTAACTACTAAGCTATCTACAAGTCCTATTCAAAAGACATACAACGCCATCCCCGGCAACGGCACCATTGACTTGAAGCGAAAATACTAACTTCTACTAGTAGTTATCCCGCTAGAGAACGGGTTCACTGTAGTATTGGCAAGTATAACGACCAAGTATTATCGAACCCAAAGGATGAAATGTATGCAAATAGATCCCTGAAGATCTACGCGTCGTAGTTAATATGAGTGAAATATTTTTGGATTTTTTTTGAAAGATTAATTGAAACTGAAATAAACTAATTAAACTAAAATACTAAAGAAGACGAATTAACTAAGGTTTGTGTTCAAGTAAGAGTTGGTGATGTTCAAGATAGGAATCCCTACGTATACTAACGGAGCAGGTCCATAATCAAAATAACCGTGACGTGCAAGAAATAACCTAAGTAAAAGAATGCAAGATGAAAGCTCAAGATTCTAAACCCTAATACTTTACCCTAACACTCGACTTCACTAATCCACTAACAAGTTAATAGATTGTGCTTAATTAATGAGACCCAAATTTAACTAAGGTGATGCGGTCGTCCTCCTTCACTAAACTGGTAGATGAATTAACCCTTTCTAAACCCTCTCGTTAAGTCTACTCGTTGTTAAAGGGTGATACGGTTGTCCTCTCTCTAACACTTTTCGAACAAAATTCAAAAGTAAAGTTAAAATTAATTTTAAGAATTCATTAATTAAGAGAATTAAAACCTAACGTCACGAATTACCCTAATTACGTACCCACAAGCTACTTCTACGAGTTCATCCTACCCCAAGCATGCAAGGGTTTTAGCTAGACATGGGTTTTACGTAAATAAAAACAATTGAATAAGTAACAAACATGAACATGATAATTATAACGATGAAAAGATCAATCATAAACTAGGGTTTCGAGAAATAAATGAATAACTTAAATTAAATCAATAAAACGAGTCTCAACGTGTTCAAGAACAAAGATATGAAGAAACGAAACTAAAAAGTAAAATCATAACGTGAATTCGTAAGAAAACCTCAAAAACGTAAAGTAAACTTGCTCGTTCCTTCCTCTCCAAAAATTAACTCTCTAAAATGCTCTTAAATCTAGTGGGTGTAAGTGGTCATCCTCCAAAACGTGCTCGGGACAAGTATATATAAGCATCGGGCCGAATCGGGAATGTATGGGCCAAAAAACGTGCTTGCTCGTGCACTGCTCGTGCACGAGCTCCTTCAACTTGAGCACACTAAATCATCCAGAGAGCCAAAACTGCACGACTAGCCTAGCTCGTGCACTAGTGCACGACTGACTCTCTTGCTCGTGTGCTATGCACGAGTACTCGTGCACTTGTGCACGAGTTGCATCCTCTCGTGTGCTATGTACGACTGCTCGAGCGCCAGAGCTCGAGCTCCTATAGCTTGTGCACTCCAATGATACTTTTGCTCCCTCGAACTAGTATTTTTCGTATTTCTTCGATATCTTCTCATCCGGGCATCTGTTTGAGTCGATTCAAAGTCCTACGAACTCCTCTTTTCGCTCTCTATCCATCTATGAGCATCAAAGAGACAAATTCATTAGTTTATGAAAATGATACGCAAATGACTCTAAATACTCAACAGAATCAACCAAAACTAGGGCATTTCGAGTGACGAATCATGACAATTTCACGTCTAATCAATGAACACTACCGGTGGTGAGAATAAAAACATGGAGTTAGGTAATGAGTTGGATGGTGATGCAGCTAAATTCAATGAGATCGTGGAACGGGTTGAAGGAGTTGAAAGCAGTAATAAGCAAGTACCCATAGGGGACAATCAAAACCAAAACCCAATTCCTTAGAATACGAATAACTCTGCTCCTAACCAAAACCATAACCCCAATAACCCTTTCAACAACCCTGTTTACCAACCTAACCAACCTTACCCATACCCATATCCTTCATACCCTTATCCACCATACTACCCTCTACCTTCTACGTATAACCAACCTTCTATTCAACCTCATATTCCACAAGTACCTCTACACCAGTTTATCCTCAGCACGTTCCTCAGAACGTTGATCCTGGTATGACAATCAGAGGAAGGTTTGAGGCGCAGCCTCAACGGTACTATGATGGTGTAGCAATGCCTCCAGTGGAAGCAAACAACTTTTATATCTCCCCAGGGATCCTAAAGATGCTAGTCAAGAACCAATTCAAGAGGGAGGTTGGAAAGGATAATTCTCACACTCACTTGAGGAATTTTCTGATGATAGCCTCAACTTTCAACCATAATGACATGTCTGAAGATGCCAAGAGGCTCAGGTTGTTCCAATTCTCTCTAACGGGAATAGCCAAGGAGTGGTATGATAACACGCTCCCAAGGATAGGTGTAACCACATGGGCCGAGCTCGAGCATTTGTTCCTCGAGCGATTCTATCCTCCGTCTAGAACAATCAAAGCAAGGCAGGAGATCTCATCTTTCAAGCAGAAGTCAGGAGAGGAATTACGTCAGGCTTGGGAGAGGTTCTCTAATATGCTAATTGATTTCCCGCAGCATGGGTACAACGATGGTGATATAACGGCCTATTTCTACTGTAGGCAAATATGCATATGCTAGTGGAGCGTTCCTGAATAGTAGTGCAGCTCGGTGTAGAGAGATAGTTGAAAATATTGTCAAGAATGCGGGGCAATAGAATGAGGTTCAAGAGTTTCAGCGGGCGTATCAGATGGAAGAGAGTGAGGGAACTAGAAAGCTGCTGATGGTGATGATGGAGAAGATTAGCAATCTAGAGGTTGAGCAGAATGTGAGTGGAGGGAATACTGGAAGGAGTGAGAAAGTGGACCACCCAGCAAGCCAACATGAGGAGGCCAACTATATGGGGAGGCCTAATTACAATCAAGGTGGATACCAACAAGGTGGCAATTATCAGGGACTACCAACTTATGGCCAACCGATAGTACCACCAGGTCCACAGCCTCCTCAGAATCAATGGAGGAGTACTCAGGGGTATCAAGGAGGCCAACAGCCTCCTTAGAATCAATGGAGAAAGAATGATAACTTGTCCTACAATAATCCGAGAGCGGGGATAACTGTACTTCCAAATGTCGACACTGGCTCAAAACTCCCCGGAGGAGAAGGAGGTGCTACCACTGATGAGATGTTACGTGCCATTCTTCACAAGGTGGAAGGATGATGTGAAGGAGATGAGTAAGAAGAATGATCGGCGTGATCAAGATCTCTAGAAGAGGGATAAAGAGATGAATAGAATTCAGCAAGAGAATAATAGGCGGTTTACTACGATGGAGTATCAAATTAGCCAGATCGCAAAATCATTGGGTAGAGAGCCCGAGAAATATCCTTCTTTACCGGATGGGAACCCAAAAGAGCAATGCAAGGCAATCCAACTAAGAAGCGGAACCAAGTATGATGGTCCTCAAATGCCTGCTGATTTGGAGGAAATACATAAAGAGATAGAGAAGGAAGATGAGGAAAAGAAAGATGTTGAGGAGGAGGTTGAGGAAGAAGGCACTCAGAAAAGCAAAGAACATAAGGAGGAAGGGATTGAGAGAGTCTCAAAGTGGAAGAAGACTAGAGAAGTGAGGCAGAACGTGAAGGAGAAAGAGCGAGATGAATGGGGAGTACCCAAATCTGTGATACCGGTCCCGTATCCGCGGTGGTTCATGAAGAAGAAATTAGATGAAAAATTTGCCAAGTTTCATGATGTTTTTAAAAAACTGCATATTAACATACCTTTTTATGATGCTTTGAAACAGATGTCTAATTATGCCAAGTTCCTGAAGGACTTGATAGCTAAGAGGAGGAGATTTGATGAGCCCAAGCTTGTGCAGCTGAACCATGAGATGAGTGCATTAGTGCACAAAGCGCTTCCCCCGAAGTTGAAGGATCCCGGTAGTTTCACGATCTTATGTGATATCGGGAATGGAGTCAAGAAGGGAGCATTGTGCGATCTTGGAGCAAGCATCAATCTTATGCCTTTGTCTCTATTTAAGAAGTTGGAAGGTGGAGAACTTCAGCCGACAATGATGACACTTCAACTCGCCGACCGGTCTATTACTCGGCCTCAAGGTGTGGTTGAAGACGTCATTGTTAAAGTTGGAGATCATATATTTCCCGCTGACTTCGTAGTACTCGATATGGAGGAAGATGAGCACGTACCTCTGATTTTGGCGAGGCCGTTCTTAGCCACAACAGGAATGGTGTTAGATGTGGCGAATGGGAAGATCACGGTAAAGGTAGATAATCAAGAGGTGGAAATTTCCCTATATGAGGCCATGAAACACCCGAAGGAAGATGAGAGCTGTCATTCCATTGATGCCATTGATCCTTGTGTTGAAGACACACCTCCTATCCCTAACCTTTCTTATATACGTGATTATGTTAATCCTTCACTAAATTATTTAACCATTGAGCATTATGATCTTGATTGTCTTGATAGGGATAAAGACAAGGGGTTGAAGGATGAAGACTTTAAAAGGGTGGAGGTGGCCAAATTAGAGAAAAAATGATGAGTTGATGTTAGGAAGACAAAATCCAAGAGGTGGGTACCTCCGTGGAGAGCTAAGAAGAAAGTGAAACCATCGCCCAAGGTGAAGAAGGTGGATGGGAATCGAGCGAAAAACTTAGACATCTTCTCTTATGAGAATAAGAGAGGTAAATTTGAGTATCGTGTCCCATAAGCTCCTTTGAGCTCGGTCCGGCATTAGGACCTTAAAAATAGCGTTGAGTGGGAGGCAACCCATTTTTATTTGCTTTTGAGTATTTTTAGTGTTGGTATTTTATTTTGAGTTGTAAGTTCTAACCTCGTACTTGAGAGTTTTATATTGTAAGCTTGCCTTGAGGGTGAAGGAATGCCCAAGAAGTGAAGATTGAAGGGACCAACTCGAGACAAGAGAGTGTGCCAAGTTGTTAAGATAAACTGATTTATTTGGATGAGGTAACCACCACCCCAAAAACTTAGACCGCTTCACAAGGTCGAAGTTTGGGGGGTGGAGTTTTTATATGTTTTATGGTTACATTGCATAGGCGCACACCCTCTCTTTGAGTTGAGTTAGGTTATATATTGTGTCTTGAGATACTCCTTTAGCTGTTTTTATATTGTGAACTAATTGGGTGCTACTACTTATTTCATGCCTATCAATTCTCTTATGCTTGATGATTGCTATCTTTGAGTGTGAGTTTGAGTTAGTGAGTTGTGGAATTGAATTAGAGTCTGAATTGTGTGAGTGTAGGAGTTAGAGTTTATTTGAGAGGGAACTCATATACTTACGAATCTTCCTTTTGAGTACTTGTGTGATAAAAATGAGAATTCACTAGGACTAGCATGGATGTAAAAACCGAGAGATTTGAGCCTTTTAGAGATTAAAATTTATTATGTTGATATCTTCTTTTGTGAGTGGATCGTCACCTTAGAGGATGCTAGAACTTGTGTGTGCTCTCACTTTTTGATTGTGTCTAGTTTGAAATGCCGAAAGTGATATTAGACCATCTTTGATTTGTTGAGTCACTTAGCCAATTTTTCCCTACCAATGACATTTATCCCTTGTTAGCCTGTTTAAGCCTGAACCTATTTTATTTGCTAGCACATTTGAACTTAACCAAATTCTTAAACTCTTTTTGTTCTAACTTGAGATGAGAATAGGAAAAGTTGTGAATGAGAAAAGGGATCGAGTTGATTTGAGGAAGGAGAATTATTAATGCTTGAGTGTATCTGAGAAGAAGGTGTAATGAGATTGTGAGATGTGGGAAAGAACAAAAAAAAATTGAGATGAGCAAAAGAGATATGAGCTCATATATGTGTGAAAAGAAAAAAAAGTGAAGTGATTGTAAAAGTGAAAAGAGTTAGAGAAAAAAATTGAAGTGTTGAGAGTAGTGGAATTGAAGTGTATTGCATGAAGTTGGTTGAAGTATTCTGTTTCTATCTCGAAATACCGAAGTTTGATTTTCTATTCTCCATTCACTTGAGTCACTTATCCCATATAGTTACCCCGCTTGTCCAAAGAACCTACGTTACAACCTCGAGAAAGTCCTTTTTGATTCAGCATGGATCCTGGTGTATGGTCGAAGTTGAGAGTGCTTACAAGCATATGACTGTTGATATGTGTGATTGGTTGATTGAGTGAGTCTCTTATTATTGATATACACTTATGAGGGAGTGACACACATCGTCGAGAGCACATCCATGTTAGATCTTGGTGTTTCTTATTGTTTATCCATGAGTAGGATGAAGAGGATTAGTTGGTGTATGGGTGATCAATCTTTGAAGCTTGAACACTAATACTTGCATGATTTGGGTCTATAATTCATTCTTAACAATTTCACTTGACTTATTATTTCATTGCTTGAGGACAAACAATATGGTAAGTTTGGGGGGGTTGATTAGGCGTGAAATTGTTATGAATTGTAGCTCGATTTGCCCATGTTTTTAGTGTTTTTGATGAGTATTTAGAGTCATTTGAGTAATATCTACACAAACTCATTAATTTGTTTCTTTGGTGTTCATAGTTGGAAAGAGGGTGAAAAGAGGAGTTTGTAGAACTTTGAATCGACCAAAACGGACTCCCGATTGAGAAGATATGAAGATTTTTCGAACAAGTGTACAGCAGCTGGAAAGCACTCGACCAGTTGAGGTCGAGCGCCACCACTCGACCAGTTGAGGTCGAGCGCCACCACTCGACCAAAGTGCCACCACTCGACCACTTGCACCACTCGACCAGTTGAGGTCGAGCGCCACCACTCGACCATACTGAGGTCGAGCGCCCTGAAGGCTCTGTAAGTCATAGCACTCGACCACACTCAGGTTGAGCGTTCGACCAACCTTCAATTTTACGCGATTTTGGTCTTTTCCACCCGTTTTAGGCCCGTTGGCTATAAATACCCGGTCCCAAGCTCATTTTTAGAGACCCTTTGATCACTTTTCATATTTTGGGCATACTTGGAGCTTGGTAGAGAGATTTTTTTGGAGAGTTTCATACTTGTATCGAGGTTTTGATTTACGAATTCATAGTTTAGCTACTTCTTTTGATTCTTTTCGGTTAATTCTTTTTCTTGAATCTTTGAGACTTATAAACCCTAACTTTACCAGATTTATTGAGATTTTGAGATATTCTTTTGTTTATGCTTTCCAATTCTTTTGATTATTCAATTATGCATATGTTCATCGTTCTTGTGATTGTTTTCGTTACTTCAATTACCATGTTAGGCTAGAACCCTTGCATGCTTGGGGTAGGATGAACTCGTAGAAGTAGGATGTTGGTACATAATTAGGATAATTCGTGATGTTTAGTGCTGGTTCTCTTAATTAATTGAATTCTTAAAATAAACCCTAGAATTATCTTTGAATTGAGTACGAAAATTATTAGAGAGAGGACGGCCTTATCACTCTTTAATAAAGAATAGGCTTAACGAGAGGGTTTTAGAAGGGGCTTATCATCTACCGGTTTATCTAGGGAGGACGACCGCATCACCTTAGTTGATTAAGGGTCTCATTAATTAAGCACAATCCATATAACTTCTTTAGTGGGTTCGTGAAGTAGGTTGATATGATGAAATATTAGGGTTAATTCTTGAGCTTTTAGTCTTTCAATCTTGTGCTAGATTAGGGAAGTTGATTGCCTAGTTTTAGTACACTTAGGATTAATACTTGTACATCACGATTATTTTAGTTATCGTACCAACTATGTTAGTATACGTAAGGATTCCTATCCTGAGCATCATCATCAATATTTGAATCTTAAACCCAAGTTATTAGCTTAGTTTAATTATTTGCATTAATAGTGGTAGTATATAGAGTAGTTTAATACAATCATTAAATCCAGAACATCCATTCATATTAACTACGATACGTAGATCTCCAGGGCTCTATTCACATACATACCTTACCTTGTGTACGATATACGTGGTCCTTATACTTGCTAATACTACTGTAATCTCATACTCTTGTGGGGTAACTACTAGTAATACTAGTATTTTGCGTCAAACTCAGGGACGGACGGAAAAGGAAAGGGTGCAATGTGTTTGGGAACGGAGGGAGTATCTTTTAATAGTATTTTATTTTATTTTATTTAAAAATATTAATTCAATAGTAATCTATAATGCTATTAAAGAGCAAATATAACCTTGTTTATGCGTCAAGCTTATATCAATTTTAATTCTTTTTCCAACCTTTTAAATGTATTTTTTTTCTATATCCTATTTTTCATACAAATTCCTTCAAGAATATTAAATATGGTAAGTTTGTCGAATCTCTAAAATATCATATCATAAATCATAAATATATAATACAAACTATTTTTCCTAAAATAGTTTTGGAGGGAGATTTTCAGGACCGTTGATCAATCTTTTTTGGCTTGATCATCATCGTCCATTTATTTTCTTAACTATTATGGTAATATTTTTTTTATCAATAAGCATTTAATTTGATTATAAACACAATTCAAGGTTGACCGTTTTTTTTTTTTTTTGATGAAATGTAGACCTTTGGATTGACCGCTTAAATCTAGGAGCAATTTTCTTTTTTTAGTCTATTTATACCCACCGTTCCAGGATCATTTTCATCATCTCAAGTCTTCATTTTCTGTCTGTTTTGTATGGGATTTGAATTAGTGTTTTGTTTAGTGTAAAGTGTATAGTCGTAATATGCTTCCATTGTATTTAAATATTTTGAAATGTATCTAAGTCTAATTTTTATTTGTACGCAGTATTCAAGATTCGAAGAATATAATGAATATATGTAGGTGTAGCGTTAGTTAGCAATTGCATGAGCGGTCATAGAAGCAAAGAGTGCAGACGAGTGGACCATTGTTGCAGATCAAGTGAAGGAATCGGTTTTGTTTTTCGCTCAAGATGATGCGTACTTGATAAAATATCACCCATAATTGGTTCATTTTTGCGATTACACCAGATTACAAGTTTACAACATATGCATAAGTTTGTGTAGAGAGTGTCTACAAGATTTGCGGACGAATATTCTAATAATATTGTAATTAATGTGCATGTTAAATAATCATTATTGTATGCTATTACTATAATTATTTGCTATTACTAAAATATCTTAATTCCAATCCAATATAAACATGATTGGTTGTATTACGGAATTGTTACGTTTTTATAATTAAAGCATTGCTAAATTTATCAACATTTAATAATTTCCTAATAATATGTGTTAAATTTTAAATTAAAATTATTTGCAATATATGCATATTCCATGGTATTCATCAAATCAATTTATAATTTAGGTGATTTCAAGTTATATGTGAATTCAATATTAAATAATATGTTAAGAAATTATTGTGATATTCTTACTGGATGTCTGCAAATTCCTAAATCATTGAATAATGATAACTCACATTTCACGTTTTTTTTAGTATTATCAATATAAATGGAATTTAACTTATATACGTTGACTCTATTTATCACATGCATTTTATTCGTATAATATTATTATATCATTATATATTAGATTTATTTATTTTTCTTAAAACATATATATATATATATATATATATATATCTTAAAACAAATTTATTATTTATTTTATTCTTGGTTTGCTTCTAATTAGGATCGGTTATATTTGTGGCCTATTTAAACTCTTACATTGTCAAAATTTTAACCACAGTTTACGTTTTGCAAATTTGTTGTTCTTATGTATTCTTTTAGACTATACAAAAAAAATTATCGAATTTGTACTTGTTTTTACGTAGAATATTTTTATTTTAGACAAGAATCTGTATATTTCATAGGATTTTTAATAGTTGTTGCGTAGAAAGTTGTTGCTGATGTTATTCAGCATAAATGTGTAAATTTCATTTAACTTGTATAATTTCTAGAGACTGGCAAAGACGATGGATTACGACGGTGCTTCGTGCAATAGACAAAGACGACACATTACAGTGGAGCTTTGTGTGATATGCAACAATCAATATCGTTTTCGACAACCATAGTTTATTTGCTAATTTATTTCTTATTTTTGGGCATTAAATTGGCCCCAAATTCATTATTTGGGCTGCCCCGGTTACAATCAGGGTTTTTCCGGCAGCAGCGGTGCTCCTCTTTTACATTTGTGAAGATGTTGGGTTAATAACAAGTCAGTGGCGGAAGAATTAAAAGGACCTGATTTAAGTTGATAATTTGGAGGTGGTGGTTTTGATATCTGTAGACCAATTCTCATGAATTATTATAAATTTTAGCAATAATATTTGATTTTTAACTTTAATTTTTTTTCCTAATTTTAAATAATTGTGTACTCATAGTGTGTGTTTTTCAAGTACGAAACATTATATTTCTATCAAGTTTACAATTAATTCAATTGCTAAGTCAATGATGATTTCTATAAATCTACGGGAGTTCTTGAATGTTATTTCTTGCCATCAGGAATTATTACAATTTTTGGAAAGGTGAATTATTAAAAAAATCAATTTGTTGCATAATATGGTCTGATTTTAAAATTTCTTTATATATATGTAGATTTAATAATTCATTAGGAATTTAATTTATAGGATTTTTTTTTGTAATCTGTATGTTTAGATTTAAGAGTGCTTGTTAGTATTTCTATTTGAGTGTGTATAGAGTGAAATTGGACACATGAATTGTTAGGAATAAACGCATGCACGCAATCACGAAATAGAACACGAGATTTGTTTATCCAGTTCGTCTCACGACTACGTCTGGGGGCGATGCCAAGCCAGGGTTTTTCACTATTTTTTCTGATACCGGATACAAGGAGAAAACGTGTATATATAATAAACGAACCCTAACCCTAAAATCAGGGCCGAAAAAGTGGGCCAAAAATGGGCCAAAAGTGTACAGTCCATTCAGTCTCCACACTCCAACAATCTCCCACTTGGAGACTGAATTCTCCATGTAACCTTATCTTCTTTGACTCTCCTCCCTCATCCACCTGGCATCGCCAAGCCTTATCTTCAAGTTCCAAGGCCAATTGAAGCTTTGCATAGCTTCAATTTCTCTAAGGTCACCACCTTAGTAAACATGTCTGCTGGATTCTCACTTCCTAGGATTTTCATAAGCTGCAAGACCTTCTTCTCCAAAAGGTGACGAATGTAGTGATACTTCAACTCAATATGCTTTGTCCTTGAATGAAACGCCGGATTCTTCGCAAAAAATATAGCACTTTGACTATCACAGAAAAGAGTGCTATTCCCGTGCTCCTTCCCAAGTTCACCCAAGAAATTCTGCAACCACACCATCTCCTTACTTGCCTCCGTCACAGCTACATATTTTGCCTCCGTAGTGGACAACGCAACAATCTTCTGCAACTTAGAAGTCCAAGATATAGTAGTACCACCATAAGTAAAAACATACCCGGTTGTACTTCTTCTTCCATCAAGATCATTTGATGCCAAGTCTACATCCACATAACCCACCAGCTCCATACTCTTGCCATTGAAACACAAGGCATTGTCTATGGTACCTCTCAAGTAACGTAGGATCCACTTTACCGCTTCCCAATGTTGCTCGCCCGGATCACCCATAAATCGGCTCACTACTCCCACTGCATGAGCAATATCTGGTCTTGTACACACCATGGCATACATGATGCTGCCAATTGCTGAAGCATATGGTACTTTGATCATTTAGACATGTTCATCCTTACTCTTTGGCGACTCCTTCCTCGAAAGCTTGAAGTGACTGCCCAAGGGGACACTCACGGGCTTCGACTCCGTCATGTTAAATCTTTCCAAGATCTTCTAAATATAATTCGACTGTGAAAGATACACATTTCCCGTCACCTTATCACGCTCAATTCTCATGCCCAAAATCTGCTTTGCCTCTCCAAGATCCTTCATAGAAAACCGTTCTGACAATTGCTCCTTCAACTTACATCAGCTCCTACAATCAACATATCATCACCATATAGCAAGAGAATAAGAAAACCATTGTCAAACCTCTTGTAGTTACAACAATGATCAGCGTGGCATCTCAGATAACCAATCTCCATCATGAAACTGTCAAACTTTTTGTACCACTGATAGGGAGCTTGCTTCAAGCCATACAGGCTCTTCTTCAACTTGCACACAAGTTTCTCTTTTCCCTTCACTACGAACCCCTCAGGCTGTGTCATGTACAACTCATGCACCAAGTCACCGTGAAGGAATGTCATCTTCACATCCATATGTTGTAACAACAAGTTCTCTGCAGCTACCATACTCAACACCATTCGAATAGTGGTCAGTTTCACAACATGAGTAAAAATATCAGTATAATCAACACCATATCGCTGCTCAAACCCTTTGACAACCAGTCGGGCTTTGTAACGTTTGCTCCCATCAGCTTCATTCTTGATTCGGTAGACCCACTTGCAGTGCAAAGCCTTCTTGCCTTTTGGGAGCTCAACAAGTTCCCAAGTGCCGTTCACCAGAAGAGATGCTAACTCATCATCCATAGCAACTCTCCATTTTCGTTCTCCAGCGGAACTGAAGGACCTCTATTAATCAAGTATGCTGATGTGCTTACTGCATCTGCCCAAAACATCTTAGGTAGTCCACTCTTCAACCTCATGCATCTGGCTCGCTCATTCAACGTTCTGTTCATTCGCTCTGCCACTCCATTCTGCTAGGGAGTTCCTCTCACTGTCTTCTCCATGCGAATCTCATTCTCAGCACAATACTTCTTGAACTCACGAAGTTCATATTTACCTCCATTGTCATAACGGAGACACTTCACTTTCAGGCCTGTTTCGTTCTCTACAAGGGCTTTCCACTTCCTGAAGGTATCAAACGCATCAACTTTATTTTTTAGAAAATAAACACATACCTTCCGAGTGGAATCATCGATGAAGGTCATGTAATACTCCTAACCACCAAGGGACCTCACGGGCGCTGGTCCCCATAGATCGTATGCACCAGCTCCAGCTTTTCCGCCTTCAAGGTTCTGCCACCTCTCGAGAAACTCACCCTTCTTTGTTTCCCGAAAACACAGTCCTCGCATAGGCCAACTTCAAAAGATTTCAGCCCTGGAAGTCTCTCTTTCGAACACATTACCTTCATCCCCTTCTCACTCATGTGACCCAACCGACAGTGCCACAAATCAACATCGGTTATAGCTCCTGCAAGATCAATGCAATCTTTGGAATTAGTTGTCATATACAACGTACCTTCCTTTTTTCCCCGAGCTACAATCATGGCTCCTTTGCTGATCTTCCAACTGTTGCTGCCGAAAGTCACTGAATATCCATCTACATCAAGTTGCCCGATTGAAAGCAAGTTTCTCTTCAATCCTGGAATGTGCCTCACACCATTTAACTTCAACATCGATCCATTTGGTGTAGATACCCGGACATCTCATTTTCCCACAATCTTTAGGGGCTCATCATCAGCAAGGTACACTTGTCCGAATTCGCCAGACACATAGTTCTCCATGATTTCAGCATCACTACATGAATGGAATGATGCTCCAGAATCCAACACCCATGATTCCAGCGGACTACTAACACTCAAGACCAACGCATCTCCAATCTCATCCGTGATTGCGTCTACTGTCTTCTTCTCGTTCTGTCACTTCTTGTTTTTCTTGGGTGATGTACACTGGTTCTTGTAGTGACCAAACTCCTCACAATTCCAGCACTGGATCGAGTCTTTCCCTTTCTTGGATTGACTCTTCCCTCTGGACTTTGATCTGCCACGATTCTGCCTATTCTTCGATCTGCCTCTTTCCTCCGTGTTCAACGCTGACCCTGAGGTGGATCCGGAATCTTTTCTGTGAATTTCCTCGCTAATTATTAGATCCCTCACTTCATCAAGTGTCAACTTGGGCTTCGCGGATGAAGCGCTAACTGCTGTTACAGTAGCAGTCCAACTATCTGGCAGAGAAGATAACATAACTAAAGCAAGTACCTCATCACTGAAGTTGATCTCAACTGAGTTCAATTGTCCAATGATCATGTTGAACTCGTTCAGGTGTTGCTGCTCAGGTGTGCTCTTCGACATCCTGAAGTTGAACAGCCATCTGATTAGATGAACCTTGTTTGCGGTTGTGGGCTTCTGATACATCTGCTCCAAGATCTGCAATATCTCCTTTGCGGACTTGGCTTTAATCGTGTGGTAGTCTACGTTCATCGACAACGATAAACGTATCGCACTCATCATCTTTTTATTCAACAGATTCCACTCATTCTGTTCCATCTTTTCGGGTTTTGCCTCCTCCTCTAGGGGCACATATAAATCTTTACCGTAGAGATAATCCTTGATCTGCATCTTCCAAAACTCGAAATTCGTCCCATCGAACTACTTGACTGGAAACTTTTCGTCGCTCATCGTGACTGCTCCCTCCAAACCCGAGGCTCTAGATACCAGTTGTTAGGAATAAACACACACACACAATCACGAAATAGAACACGAGATTTGTTTATCCAGTTCGTCTCACGACTACGTTTGGGGGCGATGCCAAGCCAGGGTTTTTCACTATTTTTTTCTGATACCGGATGCAAGGAGAAAATGTGTATATATAATAAACGAACCCTAACCCTAAAATCAGGGCCGAAAAAGTGGGCCAAAAATGGGTCAAAAGTGTATAGTCCATTCAGCCTCCATACTCCAACAATCTCCCACTTGGAGACTGGATTCTCCATGTAACATTTTCTTCTTGACTCTCCTCCCTCATCCACCTGGCATCGCCAAGCCTTATCTTCAAGTTCAGTCCATTCAGCCTCCACACTCCAACATGAATCATTGAAGGGTATTAGTTGTTTTCTCTTAAGGATATTAGTTGTTTTCACTGAAGAGTCTTAGTTTGTTTTCACTGAACAACTAAGACTCTTTAGTGTAAACCAATAATATTTTTTAGTGAAAATAACTAATACTCGTCAATGATTCATGTATGAACCACATTCACTCTATACTTTGTCTTCCTATTAAAGTATTTTTCATTTCAGATAGAAAATATTATAATTCTTTTATTTAAAGGTTTAGTTTTTTTTAAAGAGACGCAATGCAGATGCCGAGAAACTTTTGTGAAAACAAAGTCTAATAAAGATTATATTTTATTTATAAGAGACAATCTTAATATTATTTGTATTTCACCATATAATTTTTTATGACTTGTGCAGTAGGAAATTTGGTAATAGTTACGAATCCAAATTAAACAGGATGTAAAAAAAAAAACCAAAATGGCTATAGATTACATAACACATCTCTAAAAATCATTTTTTTTTCTATTTTCGATGAACGTTCATCATCAATCACCACATCAAAAATCTCAAATTATTGTAATTTGTGACTTTCAAAACATCCAAGTATGACTGGTTGTGATTGAAAACTGGTTCTTCAAGAATATGCCAACATTAGCGAGTCATTGTCATTGACTCTTATTGACATTTCATATTAGATAACTATTGTGAAATGTCTCTTCTGAAACTTGAACGGAAGTTTCGGGTCGAATGGAGTTAGTGAAAGTTTAGGGATCGGCACCATCTCATCTGAATTACTTCTGGTTATGTTTGTAACTTTCAGAACACTGACACCTTATCTTATTAGAGTCGATCTAGTTTTGTTGCACAATCCTCTTGGATGATATATATTTCTGAGTAATATAATTGAAGTCTCGACTTTCAAATTCAAATCATGATTTGACACACCATTACACTTCTAGTTATTCTAGTGTAGGTGCAAGTATGACTTTGTCCTTCAAATAATTCAGACCATCCACAATATTCTTCAAGTGTAGTTTTGAACGAAACATTTGTAAAATTATCAATAGAGTCTTTTCACTTTTTTTTTTCAATTAAAAAAATCATCTATGAAGTCTTTTGTTTCATATAGTTACTCGTACATATTAATGTTTTAAGTTTTATTTTTGAGATGAATGCATACATTAAAATAATAATGCAATTTAAGAATGTATACATTTCACATATATTTTTATAAATAAATAACTAACATTATTTTGTATCCTTCGGGTTTAATTTAGATTTAAGGTTTAAAACCCTCAATTTTTATTCATTTTTGTGTTGGAGTAGTCCATACAGAGCTTTGATCTGTCTTCAATTGGAACACATTGTTCATATTATTATCCCGTGAAATTATCCCAAATCTAAAGACAAAAATATTGAGAAATATAAAATTTGTTAGAGATCTTACTCTTTACTTGGTTTGTAGACGACAAAGTGCATACATTGTTTGTATGTTAGTTAATTAACCTAAAGATATCTACCAAACTTATTCCAATATACTAAATATGTTCATATGTATTTGGTGGTTTGCCCAAGAGAATATATTGATATATTAATTGTAATATGTTTACTATAATCTTTCCCCCAAGTAATTAATTTAGATAATCTCTCTCTCCTACAAAAAATTAAGACTATGTATTGATATGGGCTACTTGGTACTGGGCCTATGGCGTCCGGCCCATATCAAAGAAATAGATCCAGAGATAGAAACTTCTCTCAACTCTGGGTCAGAGTTGGACCAGAACTGAACCAAACAACTCTGAAAGCTAGTTTGGGGGATGTATTTGCACGTGGAAACGCATGCAAAATTAGAATAAACTTGATTTAGAGTAATTATCCTTTTGGTTAAAAGAAATATGGGTTAAGTTTGCTTAATCCAACTCTGTTTTGTGATAAACTCATTCCTGGGGAAGAAGATAAGCTGGAAAACGTCTCTTTCCTAACCTAATGGCAGAATTTGCCCACTACCACATACACCAGAAAAGGACAACTGAGAGAGGGCCTTCAGTTGTACTACCAAATCAGAATATTCACCACATGGCATGATTTCACGCGTCCTCTGGCACTGGTGGTCCCAAAAGTGCTAGGGCAACACTGAATAAAAGACTCTTCTACCCCTCAGAGAAGTAAAAGGTATAAATATTCTCATTTGGCCCTCTCCAAGGTATTATCACTCCAAATACTTTCTCTCACTACTGTATTTTCATGGCTTCTCTTGTTTAACAAGTTTAGCTGACTTGAGCGTCGGAGGACCGACGCCGGAGCTCCCTCCGGCGTGGTTTTGTGCAGGATTTACTCGGATCATCGTCAGAGCTTACTGGGCAGTGTTTGAGAGTTGGATTTTGACTTCAAGAGCAGCACTTACCTTTTTCTGGGCTTATTTTGGAGCTCTCTCAGGTTAGCTACCTTGCTTTATGTATTTCTTTGAATATTTGTTGATGAGCACAATTTACTCCTCATCAACTGGCGCCGTCTGTGGGAAACTTGAGTTTTGACGTGAGATTTTCTTGAGTTTCTCTTTAAAATATGTTCATAGTGATGGAACTTCTATGAATCTGTGATAATCTGTCAAGATTTGTGAAAATTCTGCTGTTTATTGTCTTTTGCATGAAGATTATGGTAGAAATATATATGAGTTTGCATGAATAGGCCGTTTCTTAGCTGTTTCGATGAGAACGTGCATAGATCTGTGCTGAGAATATTCTTTGGATGATGTTTCTTCTTGATGATTTCTGGGAAAATGATGAACATGATGGGCTTTTGCCCAGATTTGTGAGGATATGTTGTTTATGTGTTGTTTTAATGAGTATGAGTGGAGATTTATACTCGTCTCACATGAAAAGTATTTTTTAAGAAATATGTATGTAGATCTATTGTTGAACTTGTGGAAAAATATTTTTCTCTTTGATGAATTTCTGGAAAAATGGTTGAATGTTTGAAGATGAACTAGAATATTACCCCTTATTGTAAAGACATAGCCAAAAGTTCTCTGGCCAGATATGATGAAATGTGATTTTCATTACTTGGATACATTTTTCTCTTCTCGAAATTTGTGTTTACGCTTGTTTGATTCGGTTGGAAACTGAAATCCTTATGAAAAGTGTTTTTCCGCGAATTCGGTACGGAAGTACGGACACGAATAATCTCCACAGATGAGAGATGAGAAAAGAATCATCTCTCAGTCTTTGCGTCTTTTCCAGAAACTTGATATGATTTGAGGTATTGAATCATACATTATTGATTATTTTTCGAGAGATTAACTTGATATGATTATTCTCTCAGAAATGGCAGATCCCATCTCTCGTGATTTGGGAAAAGAATTCGATGGGGCTGTTGATACACCGGCGAGTACGAACGCTCCCGTGGTCACAGTCCTAGATGATGATACCATGGGTATGAACCCAACTCAGAGTCGTGCGTCTCTGATTACTCTGACAGCCGAACAGTTGCGAGCCTTCATTCAGACTGCAGTGAATGGTGCTTTGGCTCCTAGGATCCCAGAAACGGGAGCTAATCCTGAACAGCCAACTCCTAGCGTTGAGGCTACCGCCCGCGCTAGTGAGGAACAAGTGGCAGCTGGCGGGTCAAAAGCAAGAGCTCAGAACGAGCCAGAAGCTAAGACCCCAGGAGTGCCAGGAACCCGGGCCTGGAACGTGCCCGGGGATCAAAGGGCCTGGAATGTGCCCGGAGATCATAGGGCCTGGAATGTGCCCGGAAACACTGCATTGCCCACTCTCTCAGGAGATATCCTGGGAGAGAGCAACGCGCGAATCAGAAATGGCAGGACAGCTGCCGGCGGGACAGCCGCCAGGGAGGGCAGGACAGCTGCCGGTAGGGCAGCCACCAGAGAGGATCAGATGGCTGCCAGAGCTGGAAGAGTGACTGCTCAGACTTCTGGTTTGGTTGAATATGACGAGTGTGATTCAGATGAGGCCGAGGCAGAATCTACAGATATTGTTAATGCCAATCGTGAGATTGCGTCTTTGAAAAGAGAGATGGAAATGGTCAAGAAGCACTGTGAGAAAACAGGAAAACAGAAATTCAGATCAGGAGGATCCTCCTTTTCGGAGGATATCCTCTCTGATCCACTGCCTAAGTGCTTTAAAGCTCTGAATTTTGAATATGACGGAACGACTGATCCTCAGGATCATTTGTTGAGATTTGAGAATGGAGCTCTGTTGCATCAGTATTCAGAAGGTGTGAAATGTAGAGTGTTTCTCACCACGTTAACGAAATCTGTTCAGAAGTGGTTTAACTAGCTACCAGCCAACTCTATCTGCTCATTCGATGAATTTAGCACACTTTTTCTGCATCAGTTTGCTAGTTCTCGAAAGATAACAAAGACATCTCTGTATCTGATGAGTTTCAGACAGAAACCACAAGAGAGTTTGAGAGAGTATATTACTCGGTTCAATGAGGCTGCTTTGGAGGTCCCCGCGGCCACAGATGAAGTAAGAACGAATGCCTTGGCGCGGGGTCTTCATGATGGAGATTTCTTTGAATCTCTGGCCAAGAAACCTCCCATAACCTTTGATGAGTTACAGGAAAGGGCCGACAAGTATATAAATCTGGAGGAGGCCAGAGGTATAAAGAAAGAAGAGAGTCGCACTGAAAGAAATTCGGAGAAAAGGAAAGAACCCGAGAGGAAGAAGGGCAATGATGACAAAGGAAAGACAACCAAGGATAAACCCAGATCGGGAAGATTTGAAACATATACACCACTGACTTTGCAGCCAGCAGAAATGCTAGAAGTTGTGGCAGATCATCTCGAATTCAAATTCCCCTATTCTGCTAAGAGGGGTCCTCGGCATCCCAGGTCTGATCGGTATTGCCGATACCACAATGAGTATGGTCATGAAACGAATGATTGTCGACATCTGAAAGATGCCATTGAGAGGATGATTCAAGATGGTCATCTAGTGGAATTTGTGAAGAAAGAAAGAGATAGAAACAATAATAAGAGAAAGGATAACAAAGAAAGAGGAAATGAGGTAGCAGAGCCGCCTCGGAAGGATGGTCCTGGTCATAGGAGGGTGTATATCCAAATGATAGTTGGGGGACCGGCAGATGGAGACTCACATCGGGCTAGGAGAGCTTCTGTCAGATCCGCCCAGAACTGGTATGAGGGAGATGTTCACGAGGTGGACGCTAGTGGTTCGCCTAATATACAATTTGGGCCGAGAGATGAGAGGGCAGTTCAGAGGCCCCATAATGATGCTTTAGTGGTGACCACAGAGATTGGTGGTTATGATGTTGCCAGGGTATTCATAGACACCGGCAGCTCTGCGGATATCTTGTTTCAGGATTATTTTTTGAAGATGGATCTTAATGTGGAGCTTAAGCCAGTAGATACGGCACTCTATGGATTTACAGGATGAGCCATTCAACCTAAGGGACAAGTCTCTCTTCAGGTTAGAATGGGGAATCCACCTTTGGTCAAAGTTAAGATGGTGAACTTCTTAGTTGTAGATGCTCCCTCAGCATACAACGTGATCCTGGGAAGACCATCTCTGAATCTTTTTTAGGCATGAAGTTGGAATTTTCTATTGGAGATGAAGTAGGAGAGCTTGTGGGAGACCAGTTCTGCTCTCGCAAATGCTATGTTGAAACAGTAAAGAAAGCTGCACACTCTTCCCCTATGAGTGATGGTCGAGAAGATGACCCGGATGGGAAGAGAATGAAGGGTGCAGAGCTGATGGAGGAAGAGCCAGATCTGCAGATCCGGCCAGAGGAAGAGCTTATGCCAGTAGAGCTCTTCCCAAACAAATCTGGGTTTACTACCCGAATTGGAACTCAGATGACGCATGATGTGGCCAGAGCTGTCATCAACTGTCTAAGGAGGAATGCAGATCTTTTCGCATTTCAACCTGAGGACTTATTGGGGATTGACCCCAAGGTGGCCCTACATTGTTTAAATGTTGATCCAGAGGCCAGGCCTGTGAAGCAGAAATTAAGGCAATTTGGTCCTGAGAAGGATAAGATAATTAGAGAAGAAGTGGAGAGGCTTTTGAAAGCCAAGCATATCGAAGAAGTGAAGTACCCAGAGTGGTTGTCCAATGCAGTTATGGTGGCTAAGGGAAATGGTTCCTGGAGGATGTGCATTGATTTTCGTGATCTGAACAAGGCTTGTCCAAAGGACCATTACCCTTTGCCCAGAATTGACCAGCTGGTGGACTCAACATCCGGCTGTGAACTCTTGTCCATGATGGACGCATATCAGGGATACCATCAGATCTGGATGGATCGGGCAGACGTGCCCAGAGCTAGTTTTGTAGTCTCGTATGGTACTTATGGCTATGTGAAGATGCCTTTTGGGCTGAAGAACGCTGGGGCCACATATCAGAGAATGGTGGACCTGGTCTTTCGAGAGCAGATTGGCCGAAATATGGAAGTTTACGTGGATGACATGCTGGTGAAAAGTTTTAAGTCTGAAGACCACACTTCAGATCTGGAAGAGGTATTTGGTGTGATTAAAGCTTATCAGATCAGGCTTAATCCCACCAAATGTGCATTTGGAGTAAGAAGTGGTAAGTTCTTGGGGTATATGGTCACTCCCAAGGGGATTGAGGTTAATCAGGCCAAGGTAAGAGCAATTCTCGATATGCAACCGCCTCGAAGCCTGAAGGAAACACAAAAATTGAATGGACGGATCACAGCTTTGAGCCATTTCATCTCTAGATCGGCAGAGAGGAGTTTACCGTTTTTCAAAATCCTTATAAAAGGATCCAGATCTGAATGGGACAATGAGTGCCAGAAAGCTTTTGAAGATTTGAAAAAACACTTGACCAGTTTGCCCCTTCTCACGAATCTAGTGCCGGGGGAAACTCTGTATTTGTACTTCTCTATAGGAGAACATTCTCTAAGCTATGTTCTCCTCAGGGAGGAGGGGGTGAAGCAGATACCCATATACTATGTGAGCAAAGCTATCCAGGGACCAGAGGTGAGATATTCGGAAGTGGAGAAGTCAACTCTGGCTGTGATGGTGACAGTGCGAAGGCTCGGGCCTTATTTTTTATCTCATAAAGTGGTGGTGAGAACTAATTTGCCTTTGAGTCAGATAATGGGTAGACCAGATCTGTCCAGAAGAATGGTGAAGTGGGCAGTAGAGCTGGGTGAATATGACATCGAGTTTGAGCCCAGAGCTGCCATAAAAGCCCAAGCATTGGCTGATTTTATTCAGGAAACAACCAAAGTCCAAGAGTCAGAACTTTGGAGAGCTTATGTTGATGGATCGTCATCTCTCAATGGATGTGGAGCTGGGATAGTGATTATATCCCCCATCGGAGAGGAGTTGCAGTTTGCAGTAAAAGTTTGAGTTTAAAACTTCAAACAATGAAGCAGAATATGAGGCCTTTATAAGGGGCACACAGATGTTATGGGAGCTGGGAGCACAAAGAGCAATTGTGCACTCTGACTCTCAATTGGTCACCCAACAGCTGTTGGGAACTTACGAAAAGAAAAATGAGAAAATGGCAAAGTATGCAGAATTGGCAACACAGTGGAGGGCCAAATTTGATGAACTGAGAATTGAGCAGATTCCCAGAGCTGAGAATGCTAAAGCGGACTACCTGTCCAAGTTGGCCAGCTCTGCGGAAGAAGGTGCGAAAGGAAATATCACACTACTGACAGCTGAGAGTCAGATGTCAACTCTGGATGTGGGAGCAATCAATGAAGAGAGTGATTGGAGGACTCCCATCATCCATTATCTGAAAACAGGGCAGAGGCTTGATAAGCCAGATGCCCCTAAGAAAGCAGTATATGCCAAGTATTGCATGATTGGTGAATACTTGTATAAGAGATCATTCTCTCAACCATTTTTGAGATGCCTGTCTACTATGGAAGGGAATTATGTGTTGAGAGAGGTGCACGAAGGCTGCGGAGGAGGCCACACGGGCTTCAGAGATGTGGTGAGACGAGTGTTGAGAGCTGGATATTATTGGCCAACTCTCACAAAAGATGCAAAAGAATTGGTAAGAAAGTGCGATAAGTGCCAGAGGCATGGACCTCTGATTCACGTCCCAGCAGAAGAATTGGGAGTGATGTATTCTCCGTGTCCATTTGATAAATGGGGAATTGACATTGTGGGAAAGTTCCCAACGGCCTCTGGGGGCAGAGTTTTTCTAATCGTCGCAGTGGATTATTTCAGTAAGTGGGCTGAAGCTGTAAAGAAAATTGATGAAGCAGCTGTTATCAGGTTCTTGTGGAAGAATATATGTTGCAGATTTGGGATTCCCAGAACCCTGATATCGGATAATGGAACACAGTTCACGGGCTCTATAGTCCAGAACTGGTGTTCAGAGTTGAAAATTCAGCAGAGATTTGTCTCAGTAGCTCACCCTCAAGCCAATGGGCAGGTGGAAGTTACTAATAGAACGATTGTGGAAGGTATAAAAACCAGACTTGAGAAATCTGGTGGAAATTGGGTCGAAGAGCTGGACTCAGTACTTTGGGCTTACAGAACGAGTCCGAAAACTGCTACGGGAGAATCTCCTTTCAATCTCGTGTATGGATCTACAGCTGTAATCCCTGCAGAGGTTGGAATGGAAACCCATCGTATTCTGAACTATGATGAGAATCACAATTCAGAGTTGGTTAGAGAGAATTTAGATATGCTTGATGAGGAACGTGAAATGGCTCGTCTGAGATCAGAGCGCTACAAAAGTCAAGTGAGCCGCTTATAACAAGCGGGTGGAAGTTAGAAAGTTTGAGAAAGGAGATCTTGTCTTGCACAGAGCTGATGCGTTGAAGCCTGTGGGGAAGTTAGAGCCGAATTGGGAGGGCCCCTTTGTGGTCACTCGAGTTTTAGCTGGAGGCGTGTATGAGCTGTCAGACCAGAATGGTAAGAGAATGCCTCGTCCCTGGAATGTCAGTAACTTGAAGAAGTACTATGTTTAAGTTAATTCAGAGTTATGTTAGTCTTCAATGAAAGTAGGTAAGCAACTACTGTTTGCACTGTATTTCAGAATTCAATGAAAAGCTGACAGAACTACCCTCTTCAGTTCTGGCGGATTCCTATCTATGAATCAGTTTTCAGAGTTACACATCTCTCAGGTCCACATCCTATGAGTCTCGAATATTAGCATGGATAGCATCCGAGAGATGGGCCTTAATTCAGAATTTACATCCTCTCAGTCTTGATACGAATCAAGCATGAATCACACATAAGAATTGAATTTTCTTTTAGAATTTATATTATCACGAATTTCAGATAAAGTTAAAAGCAAAAAGTTTTAGAAAAATATTCTAAAATTGAACTAAGTAACTTACTTCTTCACAGAAGTAAATTCCGGAAGGGGGAGATAAAAGTATGCACACTTTCCCCCGAAGAGTTAACTCATTCACAGAGTAAAATGAGTCGAAGAAGGGAAGGCAAGGTACTACCGTGCATCCCAGAGTTGAATAAAACAATTTATTTCTTTACAGAAGTAAACTCTGAAAAAGGGGGGAGTATATATACATATATATATACCATCATCCACAGTCAAAACCCTTTTTATAGGGTAAAAAAAGGCAAAAAATATAAAGCATAAGGAGCAATTATGTAAAAGCACAACAAGTAGATGACAAAAGCATAGTTTGAGCATAGCACGCTCAACAAAAGAAACTGAATATTCCTATAATAAAGAGCACGCAGGCTCAGAAGTAGAAAGAGCACGCAGGCTCTGGAAATTATTCATAGTTGCAGAAATAAAAGGAGAACGATAGAGATGACCTCAAAGGGTCCTGTCCTCTATTCGTTCAAATCAGTACTCAGGCCAGGTCCAGGGTTTTCAGGAGCAAAAATGGTCTGGGGCTCGACAGCAGCTTCAGAGGCAGAGCTTTCAGGAGCTGAGAGGTCACAAAACATAAGATCCGCTGGAGGAAGTTCGGGTGATAGATAATCCTCTCGAGCTAACTTCAAGGCCGCTTTCTTGATAGCAGGCAGAAACCAATGAGCATCCTTGGGAGCATTCACATCACCCTTGAAATAGGGAGATGGAGTCACACCCTCCTTAGCACGGGAGATATTAAGTTGCTCAGTAAAGCCTTTCTCTTGGGCTTGGGCAACAGCAGATCTGAAACCATGCTTGATGAAATGGCCAGCATGTGGGGCCATATCCACCAAAAACTGAGGGTTGTTCTGATAAGCAGCAATGAGGCCTTCATACAGTTCCTTGAGAAATGCTTGACCAAGAGCTGTACTGAGAAGTCTTTTGCGACAGAGATCAATGCCTTCAAGGAGACCTGCAGTGTGGCCTTCAAAACGACTTTCCACTCGCGCCTATTTCTCCTTGACCGACTGGAGAGCGAGTAGGTTGTCAGCATCCTGCAGTTTCTTCTCGAGAGATTGGAGTGCAGATCTCTGCTCAGCATTATGAATGAGAGTCGCATTCAGCTCCTTCATAGCTTGAACTAGCTCTTGATCTTTCTGATCAAGCTCAGCCTTGACTGCATCTATCTCCTCAGAGTTGTCCATCTCCAGAAATTGGGCCTGGTAATCCAAAAACTAACAAAGAAGAAAGATAAGTAATTGAGGAGAGCATTGCTTAAAACAGGGAAAAGGTGAAATGAGAAATCTACCTCGACCAACCGACTAGACATCAGAGCTTTCAGTTGACTAGCTGAAAAATTTGAACTAGCAGAATCAGCCTTAGAAGACCTGAGAGTCTTCAGGAACTGAATACACTATTTCTCTTCCAAGTTCATAGATGAATGCGGATTGGGAGGCAGAGGTGGATCTTCAGTCATAACACCAGAACTTGAACCAGTTCGTTTTGAAAAATGAGTTTTCTTTTGAACGGGCTTGGTAAGGGCAGCAGCTGAAACACATTTTTTTTCCTTTACCACGAGTAGTAAGGCCAACACCTTCACCTTCGTCGCTCCCCTTAGGGGGAGATGGAGGAACAACAGACTTCTCTTCAGAGAGGGGTATGGTTGAAATTTCTTGAGTAGCGACAGACTTTAACACAATATTAGCTTTTGAGTCCACTACTTCAGCAGGAGGAGCCAAGTCGGTAGGCTCCTCATCATCCGACAGGAGAAGAGCACTCTCCCAAGATATATCTGAAAACAAAGTAGAAAACGAAATTAAAATGAGAACTATATATGTCTCTAAGAGCAAAATTAGAGCATAGAAAAGAGCAGTACCCGCTCCAGCGGGAGGAGGAGCTGCCGATCCGAGAAACCCGAAATGAGAAAGAACGATAGGCTCCTTTAACAGGTGAAACATCCTAGGAGGGCCGTGATACTTAGAAACACGATTTAAACGTACCATGATTTCTCTATCTGAGGAGGGAATGAAATCCTCTATAGAGGAAGAAGACTTGGTAGTACTGGGGGCTTTATACTGCCATCCACGGTGGGTAAATGGCCACTTCCCAAAGCGGGGAGTAACTACGAAGTAGCTATCGCGCCAGAACCCATCTACACTAAGGGGCTTACCTATGAAATGGGATAACCCCTGGTTCCTAGAACTAAAGTAATAGAACTCATCTCGTTTTTTCAAATCATAACAGTAGTAGAAAATTTCAGGAGTGGGGCTACCCCCATTTTCCTTGAAAACCATATAGAAAGCAAGCAGCAAACGAATCGAAGAAGGATTTACCTGATTCAGGGGAATGCGAAAACGATTGCACACCTCGTAGAGGAAAGGGGCGATTGGAAAGCGAAGACCCGCTGTGAGTTGAGAAGCCCAAAATGCCAAAGATGGCGGGGCCAGATGGTTAGGCCTCTCGTGAGGGCCTGGTAAATCGATGAACAAATCGGGACAGGGGCCTAAAAAATCCCTAATGTTTTTGAGATCGTGTTCATTCAAATTCGTTTGATTGGAAACATCATTCCACCTAATCCTATTTCTTTTAGCCACGGTTCGAATAGTACGCTTGGTTATGGGAAGAGGGTTAGGGTTTTTTTAGGAAGACGAGGCGGGAAGTCCTAGAACCGCCGAAGAAGGGGGTTGTGATGATTGAGACAGCGAGGGTTTAACGGAAGTGTTTTCCGGTGAAGTTTCGTCAGAAAAGGAAGGTGATTTAGCCATAATCACGGAGTGAAGAAGGAAATATATTCGAAAATAAAAAGAGGAAAATAGAGGGAATACCTTGTACGAAGACAGGGGCGGTCACCGGAAGTTTCGGGTCCCACGAAGGGGCCGCCGGAATTTTCTGGGAACACGAGATGGCTGCCGGAAATGTCCCTTCAAACGGAATTCTTGGAGGGGAGTAGAAGATGAAAGATTAAAGAAAAGAGAGAGAGGAAAGTGAAAAGCGGAAGTACTTTATGGGGAAGAGGCAACTGGCAAACCGCCCTTGTCCTCCTCTCCACGTGTAAGCCCAGGATCTGGGAAGGTGAAGGGGCGCAATTCTTTCAACGGCCGAGATTGCCCTATTTTGAATTGAGGAAATGAGCTAGTACCGCGTGGATGTACAGTGTACAGTGCAGAACGCAGTGTACGGATCTGAACGATTTTATTGAAATTTATTCCAAATGATATTTGAAAGCAAAATAATTTGGAATAGGGGAGAGTAGTTGATATGGGCTACTTGGTACTGGGCCTATGGCGTCCGGCCCATATCAAAGAAATAGATCCAGAGATAGAAACTTCTCTCAACTCTGGGTCAGAGTTGGACCAGAACTGAACCAAACAACTCTGAAAGCTAGCTTGGGGGGGATGTATTTGCACGTGGGAACGCGTGCAAAATTAGAATAAACTTGATTTAGAGTAATTATCCTTTTGGTTAAAAGAAATATGGGTTAAGTTTGCTTAATCCAACTCTGTTTTGTGATAAACTCATTCTTGGGGAAGAAGATAAGCTGGAAAACGTCTCTTTCCAAACCTAATGGCAGAATTTGCCCACTACCACATACACCAGAAAAGGACAACTGAGAGAGGGCCTTCAGTTGTACTACCAAATCAGAATATTCGCCACATGGCATGATTTCACGCGTCCTCTGGCACTGGTGGTCCCAAAAGTGCTAGGGCAACACTGAATAAAAGACTCTTCTACCCCTCAGAGAAGTAAAAGGTATAAATATCCTCATTTGGCCATCTCCAAGGTATTATCACTCCAAATACTTTCTCTCACTACTGTATTTTCATGGCTTCTCTTGTTTAACAAGTTTAGCTGACTTGAGCGTCGGAGGACCGATACTGGAGCTCCCTCCGGCGTGGTTTTGTGCAGGATTTACTCGGATCATCGTCAGAGCTTACTGGGCAGTGTTTGAGAGTTGAATTTTGACTTCAAGAGCAGCACCTACCTTTTTCTGGGCTTATTTTGGAGCTCTCTCAGGTTAGCTACCTTGCTTTATGTATTTCTTTTAATATTTGTTGATGAGCACAATTTACTCCTCATCATGTATAGAGTCAAATTGGTTCATGCATAAACCATTTTGCAATATTTTTTGTATAACCACTTATACTCTTTAGTTGTTTAATGATCATATGTATTTTGTGGTTTGCCCAAAAGAATATTGATATATTAATTGTTATATGTCAACTATAATCTTTCTTCGAAATAATTAATTTAGATAAGATCTCTTCTACAAAAAAGTTAAGAGTATGTATAGAGTGAAATTGGTTTATACATAAACTACCTTTCAATACTTTTTGGTATAACCACTAATACCCTTTAGTGTAATCAACTAATACCCTTTAGTTAAACTACTAATACTCGTTGCACCCTTCAACTAATTTCCTTAAATGAAAACAACTAATACCCTCCAAAACTAATACTCTTCAGTGAAAACAATTGATACCCTCCAAAACTAATACTCTTCAGTGAAAAAAACTAGTATCATTTAGTGCAAACAACTAATACACTTCAAATGGTTCATGTATGAACAATTTTCACTCTATACTTTGTCAAAAACTAAAGAGTGGTTTTATTCTTTTTTTTTTTCAAATTAATAAATATTTATTTAATGAATTCTACAAAAAATAAACTTCTACAAACTATATATCAAAATAGAGGAACTTATCATAACATGTATTTCAAAGATATATTAAACAAATTTTTTGTACTACAAAATAATATTATAATAAAATATATTTTCAGAGACAATCTCTTGTGAAATATTTCACATGTAAAATATACCTAAAATAGGCAAATATAAAAAAAAATCGTGGGTCGGGTTGCTCCAGGTCAAAATTCTCGGATCCTAAGTGGGTCAAATTGATTTTCAAAAAAAAAAAATCGCACAAGGCTTATTTTAGGATTTTTGCTCCCAGGTTGTGTTACTAAATAAACAAATGCATATTATCGTAAGACAAAATGTGTGTTACTAGTCCTTAAAAATAAATTTTGTACTTTAAAATAACAATAAGGACAAATATATGTTTTTATAAGAATAAATATGTGTCTTTTAACTTATTCATCATCCCTTTAAATCTAGATTTATTATTTCATACATTAACACTGGGGTTATAAACGAATCAAACAATTTTGGTTCGATTTGATATTTGTATTCGAAATTCGGTACTCGTATTCGAAATTTTATAATTCGAATTTGAGTACAAATAATTTTTTTGATTCGATTAGTTATCAAATACAAATACAAACACTATGATATTCGATTCGATATTCGTAAATATTCGATTAAATATTCAGTTAAATATATAATTACATAATTATATAATAATAGTAATAATAAATAATTATTTATAAATTTAAGTTCATTATAATTATTTTAAGGAACTTCATCCAACAAGTGGACTTTTAGGTAATTCTTAATTAAATATTTTAATTAAAAAAATTAATGTAATTTAATTATTAAAAAAATTAACAAATTAAAAAAGAATTGCAGGCCAACACTCTTAATTTGATTATTAAAGTGTTTTTCCATAAATTTGATAATTAATATATTTTTCATTTACTTACTTGATTATGTTATGCAAAATTTTAAGTTTATAGTTTGTTTGTAAATTCAAACAATGACAATTTTGAAATTAATATTGGCAATATGAATAATACTCACGATAACTATTACCGTGAACAACAAAGTACTAATATCTGACGAAGTGGTATAACACAAGTGGTTAAAATTCCACTACCTATGATACAAAGGTCATGGATTCGAGTCATAATTTTATCGATAAAAAATATTAATATCTTATGTTGAAATAACTAATATCTTTAGTGAGAATAACTAATACCACTTCAACTAATACCTTTAATAAAAACAACTATATACCCTTTGGAGCTGATAACTTTAGTGCAATTCACTGATACTTTTAATTTAACTTACTAATACCATTCAAATAAGTTTCATTGTGTATATTGTTCATATAATACCTTCTCTTGAATATTATTTGTTAGGAATATGCTTGAGAAAAAAATCGATTCGAATATTCGACTCAAGTATTCGTATATTTTCTAATAATTCGATATGAGTTTCAAATCAAATATAAATCACATTTACTATTCGAAAAATATTTGAAATAATTTCACAAATATGAATTCAACAAAGTGGTCTTCGACTCGATTCGATTCGTTTACATCCCTAATTAACACACATTTGCTCCAACAATAACATACATTTGCTCTAATATTAACACACTTTTGCTCCAACATTAACACCCATTTAATCTAACATTAAACACACATTTGCTCCAATATTAACCCACATTATTCCAATAGTAACACACATTTTCTCTAACATTAACACATATTTACTCCAATAGTAACAAATATATATATATAGTAACATACTTTTTTTTTTTGAAAGAAATATAGTAACATACATTTACTCTAACATTAACACACATTTGCAGTAACACATATTTACTCTAACATTAACACATGTTTGCTCCAATAGTAACACATATTTGTAGTAACACACATTTACTCTAACATAACACACATTTGCTGTAACATATATTTACTCTAACATCAACACACACTTTCTCCACCAGTAACACGCATTTGCTCTAATATTAACACATATTTGCTCCAACAATAACACACATTTATTTTTACAATAACATATGATTGTCATTATGGTAACACTCCCTGGGAGGGTGCTTTTATGTATTTGTGCAAAAATATTTTTATCCATAGAGTAAGACATTTGTGGTATTATAGTAATAAATGTTTCACTACTTTACATGTGTTATCGTATGAAAAAATAATTATCTATGTAAAATAAATAAATATTTGTGAAAACCAATATTTGAGTAGATAGTAACACACATTTTGTTCTTATATTATATGGAAAAATATTTATTTTAGTAAAACACACAAAAATTGGTGAAAAAACAACTTTTAGTCTAATAGTAACACACATTTTGCCCTCCAGTAACATGCATATGCCCATACAGTAACACAAACTGGAAGCGAAAATCCTGAAACTTGACTTGCGCAAGATTTTGGAATTTTTTTACCAGATTCAACTCGACCCGGTCAATATCCACAAATACTTTAAATATGAGTTATTCTACATATTAGGATCCGTAGAATATTTCATATAACAATTTGAGATATTTTAAATATGTATATCAAAAATTTAAAAGAGAAACTCTCTTGTGCACTTGGTGTATGGTGCATCACTCAACAGTTGAGACTGTTTATACTGAAAAATGTGATTTGATTATACAAAAAGTTTACACCGTGAATCGATTTACAGTGTAAACTTTTCAGTGTAATCAATCTACACTTTTCAGCGTAAACAACCTTAACTTTTGAGTGAGTGCACAGTGCACCAAGTGCATATGAGAGTGTGTCAATTTAAAAAGACTTAAAATGAATATTACTTATTTTAACAATAATTTTAGTGAGAAAATTCAATGGTTTCCAAATGTAGGCCGATTAGTATTATTATTAGTAATAATAATAATAATATAGATAGATAGATACTGGTATATGATTAAAAAATATAAAAACTATTCTTAGATTATTATCGGTCCATTTGGGCGATTTTTTTTTTAATATTTTCGGTTTTCTATCTAAATGGAAGGATTTTTTTTATTCTTTTTGGTGAAAACATAATTTCAGCTAGAGTGTACGATATATGGTTTTTATTTTCTCATCTAAAGTCCAATCTAATAAACAAATGTGAAATAAATTTATTTAATTATTTTTCTTATACTTTCCATTATTCATTGGTTGGACTCAGCTTTTTCCTTTTGGGGAAGAATCAAACCCGATCTTTGTCTGGGCGTGACCCATTGACTTTGATGCCATGAATTTTTTTTATCTCATCTAAAACTATGAACTAATAAAGAAATAGTAAAATTAATTCATTTAATTATTTCTCGATATATGTATTTATTAACTAGTGCTATCTCCCGCGAATTTCGCGGACTGAAATAAAATTATTATTATTAATTCAAATTATTATAATTAATGTTTTTTTAAATACCTTGTAATTTCAATATAATATTAAAATTGTAATTATAATTTAATGAATAGTGAAAATATTAAACATGAATAAGTAAACAAATTTGAAAGTTATTAAAGAATTCACACAATCAATCTCAAAATACTACTCCCTCCATCCACGAAATTGATATTTTATTGAGAAAAAAAGATAAACAAAGGGTAATGGGGGAGGGGGGGTTATTGTGGGACTCGACTATTTATTTGTGAGAGATGTTTATTTAAAAAAAAAGAATGAGTAAAAAATTGGTGGACAACGGAAGTATAAGATAGCATTACTTCAAATTACAAATTTCTGAAAACTTCACTATAGACAACATTCGTAGTATACTTGCATGGTCTTCCTTTAGAATCAAGACAAAGAATTTTCAATTTCCCTTTGCTTTTAATTTTCAAGACTACAACATATAATTGTCCATGTGAAAAAATAGGATTAGAAAGACGCACACCCACAATCAACAATGATTGATCTTGACTTTTATTAATTGTCATTGCGAAACACAGAAGAACATGAAGCTATCTCCTTTGAAACCTAAACGGGAACTATCCCCTGAATTAGTCAGGGTCATTCGGGGGATGCATTTACTTCTAATGTTTCTTCCGGAAATTATATCAGTTTCCAGAATATGATTTTCAAGTTTCGTAACAATCAACTTGGTTCCAAATCATAACCATAACTTTTGGTTAGTATTTTTTAGAAGCATTATAGTCACACTAACCTTCAACACCAAGTTGGGATGTGGTAGTCTGGAACACTTGACTAAGTTTAAGTAATCAATAGAAATCAGCTCTGAGTTACCACCCAATCTATACTCGATTTGCAAAGTCTACCTGAATTCAAATACTCTCTTGTTTCATCGGGTATCATGGACAAAACCCTCTCATTGATACATTCGACTACTCTCTGTGGGTTGGAACAGGTATTGTTTTATCCTCAAAATACGTACGTGCTCGAAAAATATATCGAAAACTGACGGGTATATACTTTATAATATGGCGGCAATATGATCAACGCCTTCATAAATCAGATTTTCTTCAAGAATCTGAATATCAACAACGCCATCTCTGCTATCCCCAAGTTCACCTTTCCTAATTTTCAAAATTCAATTTAAGAACTCAGATACCTCATCAGATATTGTCATGGAATCAGTGTTTCCAGTTTGCAACCTCATGTTCTTGGTTACTCTTAATACCTTGCAATTTTGAAAAAAAAATAAAAATGAATTAATTGTATATTAAAATAATCCTCTTAACACGCGTGCACACACACACACACACACACACATATAAATATATCATATAAAATAATTAAGTACACATAATAAAAATACTAATACATATGTTCCAATGATGCCAGAGATAGAAATAAATTAATGGTAGAATGGACAACATCTTTTCTACTACCATTTAAAACAGCATGGAGTATTTATCTGAAATCTCCACTAAAAACGACAATATTTCCTCCAAATGGAAAATCACATGGCGACCCATCAAGAGATCTCACAACATCTCTAAGAATTCGATCGAAAATTTCAAAACTAAATCTGTTAATTATCGATGCCCCATCTTATATATTGAATTTTGTCTTTAATATAAGTCACGATAAATCTGTATCAGACCTTATATTACAGGTAGAACCCATCGGTATAATGATATGGTAATATATTTAAATCATTTTCAGTACATTAGTGATATGTATATAATCCACAATATTGATGGCACCACAACGACAAAACTTATGTTTGTGTATACGTGTAGCAGATTGAACTATAAAACATACCTATTTAAAAATTATATGTAATAAATTAATAATTTCACTGTTAACTTAATATATTAACAATTAGTTATATGTAATAATAATAATTAAAAAAATAAAAGAATAATGTGCATTTATTAATAAATTTTATGTTCCACGCCATATATACATAAGTGTGCACTTGAGTGTATGGTATGATGCACTTGGATTTTGAAAAAAAAAATTCTAAACAAAAATAAACTTTTGTGTTACAATCTGTAATTGATGGTAATTAGATACTATATTTTGTGGCAATATTTTTTTTTTTTTGGTATCATACTCTATTGCGGTGATAATATTTTTTCCTAATTATTTCGATTCCCTCCTACAAATTTCACACCTATCAATATTTTACAAAAAAATCAAAAAATTACTATAAGAAAAAAATTCGTTCAACTGTGAGAAAAATTCCACATATTTTTAAGAAAAATTCAAATGTATGCAGATTTTATATATGCATTAATTATAAAAGATATAATAGTCTTTTACGTATTTATCAATTATAATACTCTTTTAACATTTGTATGTTAAAAAAATTGAAATCCTACTCTAGAAAAGCATATCTATATTTTACAGTTTAATAGTCTATTTTGGTGGCAGAATTTTATTAAAAAAAAAAACTTTTACCTTACAATCTATTATTGATGGCAGGATATTATATTTGATGGAAGATTCTTTTAGTATCATAAACTATTTCGGTGAAAATATATTCTCTAAAATATTTCGAATTCCTTCCTTCAAATTTCACATCTATAAATATTTTGCAAAAATAAATTCTAAAAAAATCAAAGAAGAAAATCGTTCAACCGTGAAAAAAGATACGTTTGCAGTAATTTAATGCTTAAAATAATATTTCATATTATACATAAATATTTTGTTTCCATTTATTAAAATTAGGGATGACAATAGGGAGGGGAGGGGAGGAAGGGGTTCAAACCCGGACCCTCATTGAACCCGTCTCGCTCGGGGTGGGTTTAGACTCAGTCAAGCGGGTCCGGGACAGATCGTGGTTTTGATAGGACCTGCCCTGCGAACCCACTCATAATATATTAAGATTATTTTATGTATTTATATGCATATATATATATATATATATATATAGACTTATATTCAAATCAATGTATACAAATTTATTAATATATTGATTATATATGTTATTTTTAAGTATTAGATGAATATTAAATATTATTTGAAGCAAATAAAAAATTAATAAAAAAATTAAACAGAGCGGGGTGGGTTGGACCCTTCGGGTACTGGGATAGGTCCGGGTCCGCTAAAATTCTGGCGAGACGGGTTCTGGGTTGGCCAAACTTGTCCCAGACCCGCATCTTTGTCATCCCTAATTAAAATATATTTAAATTTATAGTATATTAAAGTAAGATACTTTTAAAAGTTATTGTGATTAAATTGTCACTAAGGGGTGTATTCAATTGAGATTCTATTGGATTTTTTTGAACTTTTAAAAGTCCGTGGATTTAGAAAATCTATAGACTCCATGCAGAGTTTGACAGATTTTTTTATTGATTTACTTGAATTTTCATATACTTTACAGGATTGTGGAATAATTTTTTTTTATTGATTTACATGGATTTCCATAGACCCCACCCTGGAACCATTGATGCAAAAATATATGGGACACACTTGTATATAAAAAAAGGTTATACAAATTATTTAGAAAAAAAAATAAAAATACATTAGTTAAAAAAATACATTATTATTCCATCTTCATTTCCATCACCGTTATACCTCGCCCTCATTAAAAGTCTCAGGTTGTTAGAATAGATTTTGGAGAGTAAAATTTATTTATATTTTTTTAAGAGTGGACTTGATAACGGGGCGGGTAATCCCCAAAGAAAACAGGGACGGATAATTTTTTTGCCCTGTAGGCGAGGACCGGAATAGTATTCTCAGCCCGGGAGATACCCGTCTCGTTCCCTGCGGGAAGCCGCATTATTTTTTTATATAATTTTAATGTTAAAGTAAATTACAAATAAATTTCATAGTTTCCTACTCAATTAACTATTTATTAAAAATTATATTTTTTTTATTTAATATTATGTTATTAGTTCCAAATTATATTATTTTCACTTTAGTATATATGTTAGTAAAAAATATTAGAATTAGAGGTTCTTCAAATTGTTTAAATTAGTTTTTTTAACACCAACTTAAAGTAATTGTTGTGTATGATTAAATATTTTTTTATATTTTAAAAATAAGATAAAAAATAATTAGACGGGGAACGGGAAATCCCCGCGAGACGGGGGGATCCTCAGCGAGGCGGGGATGGGGGGAAAATTTTCCCCATTTATTTTACAGGGTCGACCGTCCCCGCCCCGTTGACATCTCAATGAAAGAGAATCAAAGAAAGTCCATAGACTGTTGAATATCTAAAGATTTTTTTAACACTTTTTAAAATCCGTAGAAATCTCTGGTTATTAGAAGAGATTTTGGAGAGTGAAATCTATTCATATTTTGGAAGGGAAATCTAAGAAAATCCGTGGAGTATTAAAATCCATAGACTGTTGAATACCTAAAGATTTTTTAAGACTTTTGGAAATCTAGATTGAATACACCCAAACTTTAAAAGTCTAAAAAAATCCTATAAACCCTATAACCAATACACCCCTCTAAATAAAGTCAATATTCCTTTTTTTGCCAACACTATAATTTTCAATTCATGAATTCATGAAAAAATAGTTTCACATATTTCTAAGAAAAATTCAAACATATGCAGATTTTATATATACATGAAATATAAAAGATATAACAATTTTTTACGTATTTATCAATTACAGTACTCTTTTAAAACTTGTACTTTGATAAAAAAACTTTATAGTAAATAATTGTACCACAAATTCAAAAAAAAAAAAAAAGTAAATGATATTAATAGTGAAACTTGTTCGAAGGGTATTAATAAATTAAACTACATGTATTAATTTTACTAAAAATATTAATTATTTTAATAAAAACTATTAGTAAATTGTTGTTCGCGTCCGTGCCACAAAAATATAATACTAAAAATTTATACGTGTATTTAAAAGCAGAAAAATCTCCACGTGAGCTTCCCGCACACTGGCTCTACGTGGGAACCCAAAAATAACAATTTTAGATCTAGCTTATTTCATAAACCAAAATGTGTTATTAATTCATGATGCTCCACGAATTAACTTGGTGTGCACATTTTTTACAACAAAATTGAAATATTGGACAAATATCCTACAAAGAAATAACAACTTATTATTATTAATATTCTTTAACATGTGTCAAAATATTAAAAATCACAAATTTAGTGCAAAACTCATTACACATGTATAACAGAACTTTATATATTTTTATATAGTGCCATAAGTCCCTTAGGAGTAATGAAAACATGCAGCAAAATTACATTTGTCGGAGGAGCAATAGGAAAGAGTTGATTGTAAAGTGAATATTTAAAATTATATTAATAAAAAAGTAAAATTAAACATCGAGTAATCATATCTAAATAAACACCATACTTATTGAGGTCATAAGACAAATTTTAAAATCAGCTCGCGAGCTCTTCAAGTTTCTTCCACTACTATCAAGTCTTTCAAAATTGTAAAATTGAGATCCTTCAAGTACTCAAGTTCTTCATAATTAACATCAACCACCGTTACTCTACATCAATTCATTAAATGCTTTATAGCAATATTTTGTAAGACATTACTCTATATCAATTCATTAAATGCTTTATAGCAATATTTTGTAAGACAACTATATAGTAAACATAAATGTGTTCCAAAAAAAAAAAAAGGAAACCATAAATAGATTTAAAAAGGAATTTCACACCTACACACCATTGTTCACAAAACTATAGTTCTTCCTACAGGTCCTGGTACATGTTGGGAATATAGTAGTTGTAAATGAGCTTGTCTATCCTCCTTTCTCTGAGCAATTGACACGTATAATGGCTTGCGACACATAATAAATCCTGAAACATAAGCATCCACAAATACTTTAGAATACTAATGTGGGTGATTATGTAAGCTAATAAGCACTTAAAATACTTACTTAACTTGACCCCAGAATAATTGACACCTAGATACTCATAAAAAGGGGGAATGGGACCTTAACTAATTTTTCTTAGCCCAAATCTGATTCATATAATAGCAACCATTTAATGATAAATGAAAGTAAGAACATTAATATAAATGAAATTTGCTAGCTGCATTCATCATTCATTGTGTTTAATAGAATTAAATGAGAGATTGACAGAATAAATAGGCATGAAGGGAATGTTCAAGCATGCACACCATCATGATTTCTTTCCAGACCATACATATGCCTCAATAGAATAATCACTACAGATAAACATACTTACCATGGAAAGAAAATACAGCTAAATTTGCCTCCTCTAGTATAGAGAAGCAGACAAATCCAAACCCCTTGCTCAATCCTTTATCATCTCGCATAATCTTAACAGAGGTAATTGTGCCACACTGACTAAAGTATTCCCTCAACTCATCATCAGTGATGTAGGTTCTATAACTACATGGTACATATTTCGTTAGAATGCTCAAACAATTTAGACAATTTATATTATCTCAGTACTAGAAACTAACTTAACTAAATGCCTAAATCTTGGTAATATCATTTTGATGACTCACATTTCATCTTCTAATTAGACATTGCAATAGTCAAGATAGAATAATTTATTTTTGGAGATATAACCTAGCCCACAAAAGATTATGTTGATTGCAAAATTTCAGGAAATAAATTAATATACCCACGAACAAACAAACTTTAAAATGAATAGAGAAAACCTAATAACAGTAATGCACATCTATAATTTCCAATAATAATCTTATTCATCATTAAGCAACAGACTAAAAACCACATATAAATTAGATATATAAATTCTATTTTGCTACCACTAACTCATCATGTAATGGCCAAATAAGACCAAGGATAAGAAGGTTTCGTCACCGATAAAAAAAAAATAAGAAGGTTTCGTCTAGAATCAGAAAACTCCTCACCATCTCCTTTACAAACTAATATTATGCGTGAATTTATTATGAACTAAGACCAACATATTCGAATGAACAACAACCTTGAGCTACAAATCCATATAGAGGTGGAGTTTTTAAATCAAACACCCAACTTCACAAAACAAATTAACTATAGAACAAAAACATCATCAAAGTAAAAAAAATGTAAAGATTTATTAAATTAAAAAGTGAATATCCAATAAAGACTAACAACTATAGACGATGAGGAGAACCTTGATTAGAAGATTATTACCTAAGCGATGGTTAAATATTCTGAGACAAATCTCTCTTACTTCAGTGTGAGACAAATTGAAATTATTAAAAAAAAATAGCACATAATTGTAGGAGAGTAAATGTGAAGAAGAAAGCTGATCATACTCCCGTGAAAATGAAATTAGGTCGCTAATGGTGCAACTCGTAATAGATAAAGAGTGAATTCATTCGGATCTTCATGACCACTTTGTCTTAATCCTTAACTCGAAACAACATACTTTAAATCATAAAGAAGACATTAAAATCATATATCTATCTTAAAACAACCAAAGCTACTACATAAAGAAATAAGATTTTTCACTGCCCAATAAAAACAAACTCGGTAGAGAAACATATTAGAAACCATACCTTAGCACTACATTTCTTCCAAACCTGATAGTGACATTTATGTACATATTTGTTAAATATGAATCAGAAAGCAATACATTGCTAATGTCAAGTTGCAACAATGACAATGAAATTAGAAAAAAGTGAAAAAAATTAATCGAAGAGGGGAGGATTCATCAAATTTAAAAGTCCCTCACGTGGCTCAAGTCTACCTAAACTTCTCCCACCACCTTCGCGACCCCTACCATCAGAACCCTTCACCAATGTTTGAGACATTATGAAAAATTAGATAAAAGTAACACACATCCTTTAATCTATTAAGAATTAAATTGATCAATTCATTAGTAGCTTACCATTAACAAACAATATCAAGTCTTTAACATTAACAGAATATTCAACTACACAATTCAATAATACATATAATTCATATGCTTAAAGCATAAAATTTGATCAATAATCCATAAAAAAATGCAAAATAATAATAATAATAATAATAAATCATTGAATGATAACAAATAAATACCTCAAACAGTATATCTAACATGATTCGGTTATTAAAAAAAACATCCAGTGGGTACAAAAAAAATGCACATAAGAAATTGAAAGCAAAAGACTTACATGAAATATACCCTCAAATCCTCCAACAATTAGAAAAATCTATTTAGACTACATAATTATGCTCTTTCAAACATGTTCCAAAAAGAAAATGATTACAATTGTATTTAGTTTGACAAAACAAACCAACATTGCAAAATCTATATATCATAAACACCCAAGTGCACATTAAGATCAATATAAATTATCCATAAAAAAAAAAAAAAAAATGAAGTACACTCAATCATTTATAAGGACCCATTTTTGGAGAACATCAAAACATAAAGTTTGATGGCTAGAGTATAAAGAATCCCATTTTCTGTTTGCTTAAACTGTAATCTACACTATAATCAAAATTCATATATCTAAATCATAAGATAGACATGGCTAATTGTAATTGTTAGCTTCTTCGGATCACCTGTCCCACTTTCCCTTTGGAGCATTTTACGGAAGATTTTTTTAGCTACGACACTGTGATCGGCATTTTGACGTAGTGGGATTTTCATTTGAGGAAGTTGAGGGGCTCCGGCGATCATTTTAGTAGGATTTTTTGGGAAGTGGTGTTATCATCGTTGTCCTAGAAAAGAACAGAGTTTACCCAGGGCACTTCGTGGCAATCGAATTTTTTGAGCCCTAATTTGGGTAATTTGTAATCTGAGAATTCGAGAAGGCACGAAGAGTCGCAAAGGAAGAAAAGGTAGATCAGAATACTCGATTTCTCGCATCGATTGCGAAAACGCTGAAATTGTCGATGTTTAAAGCAGAAAGGCTAGCCGATTTTTAGATCCATCAGCGTTTCAAAATCCAGAGGCTGGTCCGAGCGCCGGTAGAAGAGGAGGCGGGACATCGTGGCTGGTTAGTGTGGCGATTGGAGAGAACGTGATGCGATTTCTGGCATCCAGCGGCTGGTTTGCGCTCCATTGAAATCGTGGCGTTGTGAAAGAGATTGGAGAGGATAAGAGAGAACAGGCCGCGATGGTCCGATGCGAGGTGGCGGGCAGCGGTGGAAGACGGCGGAAGGAGGCGGGAGATTTACGAAGCGGCGAGCGGCGGAAGAAGGTTTGCGAGGAGAGGGGCGGCTGCGAGGGATGATATGAGAGAATTTTGACGGGCATTGTTATTTCACAATAATAGTGTAATTAGATCTAGGTATAAATAAATGGATCAGATTTAATCATATAGAATGAAGGGTTGAGATCAAAACTTAAATCAACTTTTAATGAGAGAGCAGTATTTTGAAATGGAGAGATTTGGGACATGCCACCTCATCCTTAGAATAAGGTGGTGTTGACACATCATCTTGGAGAGGTTTGGTTATATATTTATAATACTATTAAAAGTGGCTTAGCTCCCTAAATCATTTATGGACCTTTTTGCCCCTGCCTTTTTTTCCTTGTCATTTTTCCCCTTCTCCTTCATTCCCTAATTCTAATTTCTTTCCTCCGTCCTTTGGTCTTAATCTCTTCTCCTCCAGCCGATCTGTTCATTCCATAAGAATCCAATTTCGCCCCATTCTCCCCCCGATATCGTCGTGAGCCTTCTCCTCTTCTCCCTCCCCCTTCCCGAACTGCGTTGCTAATCGGATGGCGAAAGGAAGCATAGAAGGTTGTTGAAGGTGATTTCGGCGTACGTAATGCAAGACGATCTGTATTCCCAATGTTAACCGTCGAAGAAACCCTAATTTTCGCGGCGGAGTTTCGGCTACCCAATCCAAATCGAAGAAGAATCTCGACGTGCAAGCCCTAATCGACCAATTAGGGCTTCGGATCGCCGCCAAGACGGTTATCGGCGACAAAGGCCCCCGCGGCGTCTCCGGTGTAGAACGGCGCCGCGTGTCGTTAGGAATCGGCATCATCCTCGATCCATATGTTTTCTAGACTTAGATGAGTTCCAAATTTGATGTTTTTTTTACTTATTATTTTATTATAGTTATAATTATTATTAGTCCTTTTTGAAGATACGCGTTCTTTTTATGCGCAAAGTATGGAAAGAAAGACATCTATCTGAGTTCAAAGAAGCACACTGATGGATATGATTCTTGGACTACTGCTTTTTACTTCATATGCAAGAAACAAGTTACAGATTCTTTTTCCTATTGAAGTATTTAAAACCCTAAGATATGTCTTCCATGGGTCTTTTTTAGTTACATGTGTTTCACTAAGATGGGTCATTTGCTTAGGAGTGTTAGAACAATCATGATTTAGCTAAGATAGTAAGTTGCTCAAGCATAATTAGAAAGATCCCAGAATTATATTCATCCTTAGTTCTCTGCTAATGATGGTATTAGGATATTAAATCATAAGCTGGTCATAAGTGTTTGATTTAAACAATAGAAGAGAATGTAGTCAAATGTTGCTATTTGATGCTTATCGGGATTTATCTGAAGTTCTCACATGCCGATTCAGTTTTCATAATAACCAAAGAAATCATTGATGAACATTCTATAAAGTATCAAAGGTAGTTTGCTTGTATTTTGCTGTCTTATCTGTAATTTTCTGATTAATTGTTTCCTTCGTCATGGAAGGACACATATTTTATTTCTGCATCTTGTTTTCGACATATAATAATTTGAGACTATCCTTTCTTTGATTAGTAAAAAAGTAATTTGAGATCATCTTAGAAGTGTATTGGGTTGAATGACCATTTTTCCTGGATCTTGTGGCCAGATTTGATTTCTCAAATTCTTATAATATCTATAATCTATATTTATATCTGTAATCCATCTATATATATATATATATATACTATATAAAAAATGGCTTGAGATTATAAATCATTTTTTGACACTTTTGTCCCTTCCATTCCAGCCTTCGCGATTCTTGATGTTTATTTGTTTATGGTTAATAGGAGTTTCGAATGACCTGATTTCAATTTCCAAGAACTGAGGGTCATGGAAATGTATGAATGGGCAAAGTCGTGGAATGACGTTGTTCGATTGGATTAATTTTGGGGCTTAAAATCAGGTAATTTTGCTTCTCTACTTCAGTTTCAGGTAATATTCTCAAATATGCCATACTTGGGGATTTTGCCTAAAAGTGCATAGTGTAATCAATTGTGATTGTGTATTTGGGCTACAAGTTTGATTGTGGGCGGACTGGCAAATGTGTCTATTACAGAGACCAATATAAGGTGCGAGCCTTACATTTATTCTCTCCTTGCGCTTATTCTTCTTTACACACTATTATAATTCATCATAGTTATGTAATTCTATTTCTCTAATTAAATTCTTGATTTGGTAGGACATGGTTCAACTTCCACGAGGAGTTCTTCTTCTTGTTCCTGCTGCCCCCAAATATATTATATCCTTGCATCGTGTGACTATAATCTGAACTGAATGATTTAGTTTATTGTTCCTTGATTTTCTATTGGTTTTTGGAAAATGTTTCCTTGACTCTATGTTTACTCAATCTAGATTCCGTCTGCAACCTGTAAGTCATCTCTATTTAACTTTCCCATGTGATTTACTCTCTGATGTCAGACATAGATTTGAAACAGGAAACACAAATGCCATAAGCTTTGTCCTTCCCAAGCTTCACCTAGAAAATCGAAGGAAATAGTTGAATAATTTTGCTATTATATTACTGTGGCTTGCTTATTTAATTTTAATATATTATTGTTGCTTGGTTATTTGTTTCTTGCAGCGAGGCACTTCATTCGTCATCTATTAGTCTTTATGAAATTGATATATTAACTACAATCAGCTGTACTCCATACTGCCATTTAGATTGATCAATAACTCTATTATATGGAAATCTAGGTTGTAGGGATAAAGCTTAAGTAGGTCTGATGGTTACTTGATAATTGTGAGATGCGGGGAAAGACTGGAAAACCATACTGGGTTCTTTTGTTCTACATTCCAAGGGTAAATTTGGAGAATACATGTGCAACTCCTCACATCTATTAAGATGAAACTTAATAACTTAGAATATGAACCTTTTCTCTGTGTTCTTACTCTTCTCTTGCTTAGTTATATGTTAGGCTAAACAATTATACAAACTTTCTTACTGTGTGTTGAAGTAATGTTATCGTTTTATTGCTCTGTATAATGATCACTATTTTGGAATTGATTTTGTAGAAACCATTTTTTTCGAACTTTGGAGCCATAGTCACAGTTGCAATTTTCGGAACTTTTGTTGCTTCCTTTGTCACATGCATTTTGGTGTGAGTTTTTTTTTAATTTTTTTTTTTATAGCTTCAGGTCTAACTTTGACCTAAGATGGATCTCTATCTCTGCTGCTATTATTACTGAGAAATGCTTTGTTAGAAATACATTAATAGTTAAGTTTACTTTGTTGCCTCATAAACTAGCTATATTTTGATTGAGGTCTTAGTCTGGTTACTAAAAATCATTAACTGACATCAGTATCTTTGTTGAATATGATTATCGTCATGCTCTAACTTTGACCTAAGATGAAGTGAGATAACTCTACTGATATCATACTGAAAAATAATTTCTGGGAAATGCATTAACTTTCACTCTAATGAAACTAATTATTATCCTTCTAATATTCATGTTTGCCTTGATCCCTCCTAAATTAGCTATATTTTGATTGAAATCTTAGTCCGTTTACACGATGATTGTAATCTGCAGCAAAGTCATGGAAGTGTTCATCAAGGCTGAACTGCGACGGAACTTAGGCGATGGATCCGTGGCGACGATCCTTTCATTCTAGGTTTTTTCGATCTATAATTACTTCTTTCATTCTAGGTAAACTCATGTCTATTGATGCTTTGAATTTCCTTCATTCTAGGTTTCCGTATTTTGATTTGCAAATTCTTGCTTCTCGACTTTTTTTTTATTATTATCGTTGTTATTAAAGTTCTAATTGTTTCGATCTTCTGTTATTTCGCACGCTGAGAAGTGGAATATCTTGAATGCAGGTGCATTGCTACTCGGTGAAGTCCTTGAACCATGGTTTTCTAGGACCCTTGATATTGTATGCTCCTTGTGGTCGAGCCAGGGGGATCCACGAGGGAAAATTAATAGCAGACTATCGAATATTACGCAATTAAGAGTGTAGATAAGTTTCAGATGAGTAAAGTTCATCAGGAAGTAAGCATGTTCTGGTTCAATTTTGAGTTATGGTCCGATTTATGCGATTTGGGGTATTTACGGGGTTTGATAGGTGGATTGTCATGTATTTTAGTTATTTTGATTAATTCTGAAACTGGTCGACATTAGATTTATATATTTCAGTAATTCCAGTAAGCTGATTCCCAGAATGCCTAATTTGTGCTTGATATATCTCTACCTTTATGACTTAATTACATAAAAAAAAGCTTATTAGCTGAATTTATGTTTCCCCTTCGCTCCATCCAATGACCGCACCATGCTAGGACCTTCGTGATGAATGTATCTCATAGGAGTAAAGTTCGTCAGGAAGTAAGCATGTTCTGATTCAATTTTGAGTTATGGTCCGATTTATGCGATTTGGGGTAATTATGGGTTTGATAAGTAGATTGTCATGTATTTTAGTTATACTCCTCTTGATTTCTGTTTAGTTGATTAATTTTGAAACTGGTTAACATTAGATTTATATTTTTCAGTAATTCCAGCAAGCTGATTCCCAGAATGCCTAACTTGTGCTTGATATATATACACCTTTATGACTTGATTTCATTAAAAAAATAGCAGACTATCGAATATTACGCCCTTAAGAGTGTAAATAAGTCTGAGAGGAGTAAAGTTCATAAGGAAGTAAGCATGTTCTGATTCAGTTTTGAGTTATGGCCGGAATTAAGCGATTTGGGGTAAATATGGTGTTTGATAAGTAGACTGTCGTGGTATGCATATTATATATATCATAATCCTTGTAATTTAACCCAATTTGACAATCCCGTTGTTTTTGCTTCAGTTTGTTGTTATAAGAGATCCAATATTAAAGATCAAAATATTTTTCAAATAAATTTTATCCGACGTGCAACGCACGTGGTTCAACCTAGTTATTATAAGATACTCTAAATACTAATGGGTATATTAATTCGATGGGTGTGTTAATCCGAAAAGTGTAATCATAATCCAATCAGATATTGGGCCCGACTCTTGCTAATGTATGGAATTTGGTCCTAACATTATATTTCTAAGACCACAAATATTTACCACCTTAATTCAGTAGTCTACCCTTCAACTTTCATTTGAATTACCCTTTGAACAATTGTCGTTTCTTGGAAATGCATAATTGAACATTGTTCAGTTGTTTGTTTGGGATAATTCGTAGACAGTGAATGAATAAGAGGGTGGTGAATTAAATCGATGGATGAACTACTAATAAAAAAAGATATAATTCAAGTGGTTAGAACTCCATTACTTAGACCACCCAAACTCATGATTTTCTCTCAACTCAACTCAACCTAAAATAAAATATTAACTTCTTTTTCATCCACCTATATAACCTACCACTCAACTTAACTTTATATTTTTATCACACACCCACAGTCCAACCTACCTAAAATAATAACTATTATTTTATTATTTATTAAATACATATATTTTATAATCAATTTTATTATATTTAAAATGTATAGAAAATACATAAATTAATTAAATATTCTAAATTTATAGTTATATTAAGGAAAATAATTTAAAACACATTTGGAATAATATACAATAACGCAATTACAATTACAAGATATTTTGTGGTGGTTGGACATGCAATAACTTGATTTAGATTCGAAAAAAAACTGCGAGTTTTGATAATGACTTGAATAATCTTTCGAGTTCAAAAAATATTGAGAGCTAAAATAAGATTGAAAGCTTTGATAATTTTGGGTGTTTGAAAAATAATCAAGATGATTTGGATAATAAAATGTTAACGAATAGATGAGAAAATATAGGATATCAGATTATTTTTTAAAATATATCAATATTCGTGAAGATTTACAGAGGATTAAAAATACGAATTTTAATATTTTTTATTTTTTAAATAAAAAAATATAATTATTGAATCAAATAATATTGTTGGTAGGCACAATACTTGTTGGGGTTGAACTTGCTCTTTTCCTGCCAGATTTCCGTTGGGGTAGGCAATATGTCCTTCTCCTTGATATTATTGTAAATCGCATCAACCGATACAGTGAGCACCTAGTTCAATTTCTCCTTTAAATCAGTCCTTTCATTGAACACTTTAATATTCTTCAGGACCCTGTAACCACTTTCACCTAGGGTTGTAAACGAAACGAATCGAATCGAAGTGAATACCACTGTATTCGATTCATATTCGTTAAGGTATTCGAATATTCGTATTCATATTCGATTGTTATTCGAATGTTATTATTGATTCGTATTCGATTCGAAATTGATATTCGAATTATTCGATTCGTTTCAAATATTCGGTTTGAATATTTTTTTTAATTATTATTTTTAGATAAAATCAAATTTTTTCTTCCTTTGCCCATTCAAGGAGAGGGATGCAGATTTATTGTTTCAACAATTCTTAGAACTGGATAAAAGATAAAAAAATACACTTGCATATAATTTCACCGTATCTACAATATCAGATTTGTAAATGCTAAGTAATAGCTTTCAATACACTAATATAGTACAGATCTAACAAAAATATACATGAATATACATATAAAATCTATACGCAGTGACTATATTTTGATGGTAGTTAGACCTTCATGATTTGTACTTCCTTTGGCAAGATATGCTCGGCACTGGAAAAAGGGATTTCGTCAAGATCTGTCGATGTGCTAAGATATGTCATGGGGGGTTGGATCTTGGTACAATAATCACAAGAACAGGGACGCCGTCTTGTTAACTGAATATTTTGTATGAAAAATATAAAAAAATTGAAGTTATGAAAAGTCGCCGTCTCTCGCTGGATGAGAGAGACAACGCTCGAAAGTTCTGGATTTTGGACGATGAAAGGGATGATTTGTTTGTGCGTGAGATTTTTAGATTTTTATAGGTAGGGTTTCAAGCGTACTGGGCTTTCAAAATGGAACGGGCCAGATATTGTGAAGTTTTGAAAAATAATAAGGTTTTGGGCTGCATCAAGTATGTGTGGGCTTCTCTTTTTTCTTTGCTATTTTCCTTTTTGAATCAATTGATGGGATAATTGCTTATTTAACTATGTACGTATAATAATTTTAATTAAGAATTTGAGAAGTTATAAGTTTTATTATTATTATTATTATTATTATTATTATTATTATAATATATAATTTATATTTAATCGAATATTTACGAATATCGAAACGAATAGTACAACTTTGTATTCGTATTTGAATAATAATCGAATCGAATATTTGTTATCGAATTCGAATCATAAAATTCGAATATGAATATCAATATTCGAATACGAATACCGAATCGAATTAAAAGTATTTGATTCATTTACAACCCTACTTCCACCTGATTTTTTCACAGTCTCCTTCAGGTCAGTTTTATCTCTCATCTCTTTTTCGTGCATGGAGAAAAAAATTCCCGTCTTGTTGCGGAATTCAGCATAAGTCTTAGGGCAAGCTAAGTGCATCTCCTTCCAGAGATTAATGCCCCTTTTCAAACCGACCATCACGATAACAATGTATCTTCGCTCACATACTCTTCCTCCAATAAAATTTTATTAAACTTTTCCAGAAACGATCGATCAGATTCATAATCAACCTGTTTTATATCTGCCAACCAATATTTTTGGGTAAGATATGATCATGCTGTCGAAAAGTGGGAGAGAAACTCTTTTCCGAGTTGAGCGAATGAATGAATGGATGTTGGCTGCATGGAAGAGAACTAATTGTGCACACGATCCCCCAAAGTTAAGGGAAATTCTGACATTGTGTAGCATCTATTGCTCCCATGGAGATTATGCAGTCCGAATATTTGGTCAGATGGACCTTTGGATCTGCACTCCCCTCATATTGGATGCTAGTGGGGAACTTGATCTTTTTCTGAATCAGGGCCTTCAGGATTATCATTGATAAAGGCGAGGAAGGCAAAGTGGTCAACCTGACCCTTTTTTTAGAGAATAGTTGACTCTGCATACCATCAATTTCCTTCCTCATGGCAACTAGCTCATCTAGAGGTACTCCCTGGCTTGAAGGTTGTTCGGCGGGTGATGGTACTTGACCAACTATCCGTCGCACTCCCTTGCTTGGAAGCGACACCTCATTTGCTGGTTTCCTGGGGTTGCTCTCCCCATTTACGCCTAGACGCCCAAAGACAGATCTGGAGAGTCTTTCATGGACTGTGGGGTGAGCAATATTAGGGGTTGCACGCCCTTCAGCTGCTCGAGGGCGAGCATCTTCACCCCTAGTCGCCCCGGGTCTTCCCAGCCGTTCTAGTGCACTTGGACGGGATGTGTCATGCCTGGATTTGGCTGCTCGGCTAGGGTTGATTCTTCATGGCTTCCCAGCCGGTCACTCATCTTTCTCTTACCTTTGGCCCTCTGGGTTTGTGCATTATCGACTTTGTTAGGCTGTTTGTACCTAAGCTTTCCCTATCTCTGTGTGCCAATTGGATTTGGCATAACTTTTTTTTTTTTTTGGACAGGCCAGCTTGCTTGCGCTGCTTCTGGAGAGCTCGCAGCATAACATTAATGTGTTCGAGGTCCTCCGGGTTTTGAGTTAGAGCTTCCAATTTTGGAGGAATATTATTACTGACAACTGAAGGTCCATTTCTATTCATTGCTCGTTGATCTTGAGCTCGCCGATTAACCGAGGAAGCTCTGATTGGTGGGGTCCTCGCTGGATTACGTGAGAGTTGAGTATCTTTCAATTGAGGCATCTTGGTAATGTGCTCCTTCAAATCTTTAAGTGAAGAACACCAAAAATACCAAGAACATTTAAGAAACTAAGAACACTTTTCTAGAGTTTTTGAATAATACCTCAAGGACACCTTCAAATCTTCAAGTTTTCAACTTGAATTTCTTGAAGTTTTCTTTTGATAATAGGAGGTTCAACACCCTCCTTCTAGCGCCAATTTATTGATGATTCAACATAATCACGTGGATTAGTGACTGTTTAATCTGTTTTTAGGAATCACCAAACAATTTCGTGTGATTGATTACCCCCGTAAATGGTAAATACAAAAGATTTGTGTTAATACGAGTATAGGTTTCGTATGATTATATGTGTGTGTATTTGAGGTATGTGTATATGTATAAGAGTATTTTTGTGTGTATTTAGGAATTTGGACTTAATTTTATTAATAAAAACCAAGGTTTTTATACATACCACCAAGTAGGTAGTGACAACCCTTTCAACTTCTATTTGTGCATGGTTGACACATGTTTTTGTTGACTATTTGACCTTATTTAGATTATTACTTACTGCAATATTTTCTTAGCCCGAAGTGTTAGGTTGCTCGTCTTGGAGCTTCTCTGGTAAGGATTCTCAACTCAGGCTGTTCGATTTTCTTGGAGCCATGATCCACTCTGCTCGCCAGCCTCGTGGGTTTCCGTGCTTGATCTGATTAACTTTTAAGTGTTGCTCGCCCATTGGAGCTGCTCGTCCAATGGTCTTGAACTCTTATTGGCTACATGTCTTACTGGGGCTGCTCGTCAAATGAGGGTTGATCGTCTCTTTGATCATTGACCAGTTTTGACAACTTATCACAGAAACGTTGTTCGCCAGCTTGCTAGGTTGTTCACCTATCAACAAATGCCACATGACACAAATTAATTGGACATCCTTTGAATGGATATAGTTTGATATATCAATCTCTAACACTATCGGTTACAACTCTCTTTGGGATTTTCCAATTTTTTTTAAAAACTTTTCTTTGTCTTCTTCTATCTTTGGGGTCGTGACCCTTACCGATGTGGATAATTTTATGACCCACGTATTATGGGTTCGATTCACAATTTTATCGATAAAAAAAAATTAAAAAAGGTGAGAAAAATATTTGTGCCCTATTTCTAATTTACAACTAATTGGGCCTTGTCTACAGATCCAATAATAAGGGCAAATCTCAGTTCTAGCCCGAGACGTGATAATATGCAAACCGTACCAAATATAAGCCACGAAACCCTAATCGGTTTTCGCTATTGACTCCTCACTTAACGGCGAGACGCCACACCGCAGCAGGAGGAGGAGGAGGAGCTTAAGCCGCCGCGTTGCCATCAGGTTCGGAGCCTCCATTCATTTTCTTTATTTGTGTAAATCATCATTCCCTAATGCCTTTTCAATTTGTTCTTCCGCATATTTATGTCAATTCTACTTCCAAATTTACGTACATTGCTTAGTTACCTCATTTTATGAAATCGAAAGTTGTTTTGTTTGTTTTATTGCTACTTTTCATGGAACGAAGGTTGAGTATGTATTTTAATGAGCTATTTCGTTACTGGATGTACGAATGAACATTTTGTGGAGAAGTTCCACTTGAAATGGGAAATTTCTTACTCTGTTTAAGAACGTAATTCAGCCTCTTAGGTATTCTGAACTATGTACTAAATTGATTTATGGACATTGATTTGTCATTCATTAATGGAAGCTCTGAAGAATACTCGGTACAACAGAACAAGAAATTGATTGATTTCTGCATTGTTTTTTTCCCCTTAAATAATGCATGCTATGAAAATGCTTTGCTGAACATCTTTGGAGGTATGTGAAATTAGTTTCTATGTGTCTGCTTCTTGTCTAAGACTAGTACTATTATGCAGAAGCCATGGCTGTCCCGTTGCTGGACAAGAAGATTGTGAAGAAGCGTGTCAAGAAGTTCAAGAGGCACCAGAGTGACCGTTGGGTCTCTGTGAAGGTTATTTCTCCCCCACTTTGCTTATGGCTGTAATGCACAGTATAACTGTAACTGAATTGGGAGAGTTAGGTGTATTAAACTTCATACAACTGTACCATAACCTGAAAACAATTACTCCCTCCATCCCCTATTAACTTTACATGTAGTTGGACACACTCCTTATGAAAAATTGCTGAGAAGTGATTTTTTAAGGGTTTTATTTGAATATAAAATGGTATTGTGAGGAAGTGATATTGCCATTTTAGACGTGTGAAGATTATTGTGGGACGGACGAAAAAGGAAAGTGTGAAGTTTATTGTGGGATGGAGGGAGTATGTGGTAATACCATTTTCTAATGGCAATTGGAAAGACTTGCGTCTCCAGCTCTCGCTGTTGATGTTTTTATAATCTGTGGCCTCTTATGTTATAGTGAGGGGACTCATGATCAGTGCTGGCCTCTCTTCATTGTCTTTTCAATACCTGAATATGTAGATCTGGTGGTGTACCTTGATTGCAAATCATGAACATTGCTGGCTTCTCTTCAGTGTCTTTTCAATACCTAAATATGTAGTTACATAGTGGTGTACCTTGATTGCAATATGAAAAGGGTGTCAAGCCTTGCTGTATATGAGATAGCATTTTATGCAGAAACATACCCAGTTTTCCCATATAATTTTATATGCTAGCATTTGTATTGTCCTTTGCTCTAAATGCAGTGTAATATGAAAAGAAGATTTTACTATGTTTATTTTTCCTAATAACTTCAGATTCATTGTTAGTCGTGGCATATTTTTTAATTGACATTCTAAGTGGAGTTTCTGATCAATCCGGTCCCTTGGCAATATTCAAACTTTGTCAGGATGTTGTATCTTGTCATCTATCATCTGATATGTTAGTAATTTGTTTTTGGTCATGCCTTTTTGTTTTTTTAATACCTGTTTTGAAACTCTAATCAACAGTGTAAAATCACTTTCTATTTTTTCGAAGCTGATATGACCCTTCTAGTGATTCTAGTGTCCCTATTGAGTTTGAAATACCACCTTATTGTAAAGATAAAACTAGTGCTGGGTTCTTCTGGTTCACCTTTGCTGTTTTCATATCTCGGTGGTTGTCCAATTAGAATTTTTCTTGGCTTCTGTCCTTTGATGGTTTAATTTTTTGCTTACTATTAATATATTTCTTTATAGTCAATTATTAATGTCAATTACTTTATTGTTCATGACAGGAAAACTGGCGCAGGCCCAAGGGTATTGATTCCCGTGTCCGGAGAAAGTTCAAAGGATGCACTCTGATGCCAAATATTGGTTATGGCTCAGACAAGAAGACCCGCCATTATCTTCCTAATGGATTCAAAAAGTTTGTTGTGCACAATGTCAAGGAGTTGGAAGTTCTCATGATGCACAACAGGTTCCATAATTTTTATCTTTAATTAAATTTTTGAATCACATTACTTTTCATGATGATCTAAAACCACTTTTCCTAGCCTTAATATTAGTGCAATTTAAAGCTATAGCTGACCCTCTGCAATGCCAGGATTTACTGCGCTGAGATAGCACATAACATTTCTACCAAGAAAAGAAAGGAGATTGTTGAGAGAGCAGCTCAATTGGATATCGCTGTGACCAACAAATTGGCTAGGCTGCGCAGCCAGGAGGACGAGTAAGCCTCTGTAATTTTCTGTTGGAGTATTTTTGTCTTCTATTAGTGAGCGCGGATGACTGAAAAGAGAGTTAATTGGTCTAAATTTTGTTTCGATTCAATAGCTATTCACATGAAGGTCACACAACTTCATTTCGATTTGCCTTTAATTTTTTTGGTTTAAATTCTAGTACTATTCTTTATTTCCTTAAGTGTTGTTTATATTCTTGATTATGAGTTAAATAATTGAATGGGGATAGGTATACGGCATGATATTTACATTATGTTGAGATGTGACTAATGAGTTCATTTTGGTGTTGATTGATTGATTTGCAAACTATGTAACATTTAATAGCGGAAAAATTAGGTCGGATTTCATAAATAGGTGGTTGAGATCACATTAGCAGAAGCAGTCATATAATTCTCGTGGACATGACTTGAGATTGGTCGGATCATGTCATATTTTCGTTCCTTATGGGCCATTGCTATGCATATTTTCCTTGATTGAAGAGTTTATGGTCCAGGAAATTAATTACGCTTACATTATTTTGGTCGCCGTTAAATTTGACAATGAATAAACCTTTTTTTGGTTAAATCTATTATTTTAGCTTTTTATTTATTATCAAGTTGCCTAATGCCCTAAGCTATACGACACCATATTGTTTTGTATTTTATAATATTAACCTTTGCAATAAATATATCGTGATGATGTCGGCATAGTTTAGGTATTTTTCGTATCATAAGTACTGCTGTATCGTGATTATGTCATGTGACTATGTTTTGAGCATTTTTGTATACATATGATTTTCCAGCCATTTTATTTTTCCAAAATTGAAAAAATATGCTTGTTTTCCATCTAGATTATTCTAATAAAAAATTCTCAAGGCCCGACTGTTTGACACCCAGTGAATTACTTTATACACTTTGTATCATATTCATTCAACTATTTGTAAAATTAAATGCAGCTATAAAGTGGTTGCATAGCGTAATTGATTGGAGTTTTAATAGTCAGAACCATATCTTAATCCCATAGTTCCATTTATTTCCAAGTACTAAACATTACAAAAGATAATTATGCTATTGCGGTCTATGGGTTGAATTCGCATCTCTCTATCAGTTATGTTATTGACTTTTAAATGAGACAATTTTTTTTCATGGTATCAGAGTGAAAACACACACTCAAAGCAAATTTATTTATATTAAATTGTTACTCTTTCAGTCTTCTATCCAAGAGGGGAAATCAATTTTTTTTTTGTGAATTGCATATAATCTCAACCGTTAGATTTTGACAAATTACATTTCACTTTTAAAAATCTTTTGCAATTTAAGCTTACTAGTAGAATACTGTTAACTCGGAACGACGTGCAATTTTATTTACTGAAATTTTAAAAGTTGAAATTAAGTTGCAATTCTTGAAAATATATTGATTAGGGGTCAGCACTATTCGGTAAAAATCGAAAATCGAACCAAATCGAAATAAAATTTTGGTTCGATTAATTTGGTATTCGGTCCGGTTTTTTGTTTTCAATTTTGAATATTTTGGTTTTCGATTTCGGTTTTTAAGATAAATTTATTGAAAACTAAACCGAAATAAATACTCATTAATAAAATATAATTAAAATATAATATAAATATAATATTCATATATATAAAGGATAGAACCTTAATTTCTTACCCTTTCTCACACATTCTCTCACTCCAACGGCCACAACGCCGCTCCCACTTCTCACTCATCTCATCCCTCGTTCACAGTTCGACCAGTCCACCGTGTCGCTTCTCATTATGTCTAGACTTTTGAACAATGAACTATTTTATGGGACTGTAAATATATATTTTGTACTGAATTTTAAAAGCTTGTAATATGATTTGAGCTTTGATTATGGTCAATGTATGTATTTTGAGCTTGAAAACGTATAATTTTAATGTATATGGTTAAGTTTAAATTTCTCCAAAAATTATCGGTTTTTCGGTTAATTAACTGAAGTCGAACCGAAAATTTCGGTTTGATTTTATTTGGTTTTAGGCTTATTCGGTTCAGTTTCGATTAAGACTAAAATTAATTTGGTTATTTCGATTTTACTTATTCGGTTCAGTTTTGATTTTGGTTAACCGAATGCACACCCCTAACATTGATATTATTTGCAGTAATAAATTTATTGGATACATGTCTATAAATTTGAACATTTAGTTTATATATAAATCTTTTAATGCCGTTTGATGTAAAAAAAAACTAATATTAACCAGTAAAAATTATTTGTGCCCATCAACTAAATTATTTAAGTAAAACAATTAACATTATATAAAAAGTGCGTTCAAAATGATATAAGGTGCAACGTGTGCATATATGTATTAGTTACGTGTGAGATTTAAATTGAATGCAGAAGCGGGACATTATAATTTATAAGTAGGGTCAGTTTACACATAACACAATTCGCTCTCAATGTGCACATGATAGAGAGAAATGTTCAACGAGTTATGGAGGAAACAAATAGGCTTAATGTCTTTTTCACATTGATGGCTAGACACACTTAGGGGCCGTTTGGTTTACGGGGTATGATTGAATTATTTAGGATTGAGTTAAAACGACTATCTAAAAATTGATAGACTAGAACCAGGAAATTGGACTAGAACCAAATTTTCTGAATCGAATTGTATACAAAATGGTCGTTCTAGTCTATCCAGAACCATGGTCCGGTGCAATCCCTCAAACCAAACACGAGATTACCTGGGATTATAAAGACAATCCCAGACAATCCTTCAAACCAAACGACTAGATTCTCAAATTAAGTTTTTTCGACTTCACTGGGTTTATAGTCTCACTTTCTATTAGTTTTTTAAATTCAATTTCAGATTTCTTTTGTTATAATTTGAAAACTTTATTTATTTTCGTTAGTTTTGATTTTAGGTTAGTTAGTTACGCCTCTGTAATAGGTAAGAACTATAAATTTTATCTTTGGTACATTCCCATTTTCTAGGGGTGCTTGGCATGTGAAAGAGACATGAAAAAATACTAATAAAAGTAAAGAGAAATTAAAGTCATTTATCAAAAAAGACATAAGAATTGAGGATTCCTTGATAATTGGAAATCAAGCTGTTGTTGTTAAATATGTATTTTATCTTTATACCCTCCAAATAAGCATTCCCTTGTTTGTTTTGGAATTTAAGTGTGCGGGAAAGTCATGACTTTGGAATTTTAGGATGTGAAAATCTTGATGAATAATATAAGTGTATGTTTGTTTTGGAATTTTAGTAGGGTGAGATTTTACTTTATATCAAATCAATGATTTTTAGTGATAGATATTATATTATTTTATTATATTGTGTAAGAGAAAAGTAGGAGAAATATTGAGTTGATGATAAAAAAAAAAGATGATGTGATTGTATTTAATTATATGAAAAGTAGTAATAAGTTTATAGGTATGAATTGAATTTGAGATTTGAAAATCCGGTTTTAAATCCTAAACTAGAACAGAGCGTGGATCGCAAAGTCCAAAGTTCATTCGTGTGAATCCCAAAACAAACATACACCATGAATATAGTTAGGAACCATGCTATTTGGATGAAGATGATCCATCTCTCTATCACACGTGATTTTGGATGATAATGTTTAATTTTCTAAATACACATTCATTTCTATAATACACCAACAAATTCTATACACTATCTTTTACATAATTTCATGGAATCTTGTCTCCTACTTTTTTTCTTTATTCATTCCATCTCGTACTTTTCTTTTTCTAACTCATTTTCTCTCATACTTTTATTCCAATTCACTAACTAATGATATTAATATAATACAAGACAATTTTGATTTGATATAAAACTTCTCTCACCCCTATTTCTCTATTTTTAACCATATACATATCTATTATCCATTGAAATATCGTGATCCACTTTTTTCCATCTCTATCTTATTTCATCTACATCATCCCTAATCAAGTATACAAAACTTCAGATTCAAAGATGATTTACATCCCAAAGAGAAAACATTGTTTCAATTTCAGACATGAAAAATCCAGAGGTTCTCTTTGATGGATAATTATGTCTCTAAACTCAAATGATTTTTTTGGCATCTTTTTATTAATTTTTTTTAAAAAATTATGAATAAATGAATATGCTAACATTTCAAAGATGAACTCACATATCCACTACACAAAGGGAAAGCCGATATTTGGCGTCGAAAATAGTGTTTAGTCCGGCCTAGGCTATGTTTGGCGTTCCTAAGTAGCACACTTGTACTTAAGCTTATCTGGTTGTACCGTTTAAATAATAGTCAAGCTTTGATTGAAATTGATAGAGCAGTCGCATTCGATAATTAAAAATTACAACAAATTAATAGGGCATCTAAATTCGAACATACCTTGCATGTTATTCGAAATTATTATATGAAACGCTTTCATGCAATGGATATTTTCAAACAATTATCTTTGATTTTTTTTATACGTTGGGAAATAAATAACAGAAGCTTAAATCACGATTCATTAAGGAAAACGATAAATTATTCAAGATTGCACAAGAAAATGCGGAAGGTGTTATTTTGGATTCAAAATTATTTTCATACTCTCTTCACTATATTTTTATACCCACGGCCACATTTTTAAGTCTGCAAACTATACTTCACCTTCCTCCCTAACACTAAACACATCTTGTATATATTTCTCCAAGTTAATTTCCTTATTTCCATTAATATCTCCAACGTCCGTCAATTCAGGAATAAACGGCGGCCGGGGGATCTCCAATATCCCTTCCCAATCAAGTGCTTTAAAAAAATCGTGGCCCTTGATTTCACCAACGCAAATCCTCTTCGTTGGATCTTTCTCCAGCATTTTTCGAATTAAGTCCCTTAACGGCGTTAATTCGCCCGCTAAGTTTGGCTCCTGGGTTATAATCTTGCGATATGTATCTTTCCTAGTGGACCCTCGAAACGGCGGCGTTCCGTAAAGCATCTCGTATAGCACCACCCCTAAGCACCACCAGTCCACGGCGAAGTCGTGGCCGTGCCCTAAGATCACCTCCGGCGCTAAATAGTCCTCCGTTCCGACGAAGGAATTGGATTTCTCGACGGTAGGTTCGTACCGGTGTACGGTTTCCTCCGGGGAGATCCCTGAGTCGCTGAAAAAGGCGAACGTTTTCTTCTTTTTGGGCTTAATCTCCGGCTTCGATTGGGGAGATTTCCCGGCGAGTTTTGTGGAGAGATCGAAGTCTACCAGCATTAAATGACCGGTGTGCTGAATCATCACATTCTCTGGTTTCAAATCTCTGTAAACGATGCCTAATTTGTGGAGATACTCCACCGCCAAAACCAATTCCGCCGCATAAAATCTGAAATCGGATTCCGAAAATCAATTAAGAGAAACAGAGCATTATTAAATAGAGTTAATTACCTGATGATATCATTGGAGAACAATTTCTCAGTTTGCATTTTCCTCAGCGAATTGAGATCTCGGCCAGGGCAGTAATCAATTGCGCATCCGAGGATGTTATTGGAGACCAAAACTCCGTGAAGTTTCGGCAGCAGAGGATGATCGAAACAGCTCAATACTCGTGTTTCGAAGCAGAATCTCTTGTAATATTCATCGACCTTCAATTTATGAAGTGGAGATCCTAAGATGGCTTTGAGAGCAAGCAATTCCCCTTTCTCCGTCTGAACCAGAAACACCACGCCTTTAGCGCCGCGGCCTAGCGCCGATATCACCTTCAGAGTATTTAGATTTAGAGAAACCGTATCGTCGTCGTGATGTTGGTGGTCGCCGCCGTGCATGGCGGAGGTGGCCGGCTAAGCAAACAGGTTTCTGGTGATGGAATGTATTATGGGAGAAGGGGATAATTTAAATGTGATGATTGAAATGTGTTGTTCTTTGAGGAATAAGTTGAGTGCCTTTTGTTTCACTTTCATACACATGCCTCCCCACCCCATACAGCTGATTTTCAGAACTTTCTTCTTCTTTTTTTTAATGAAGACTTAAAAAAAAATGAAATTGAAAATTTTACAAAAATGCTAACTCTGGGTTCCCTAATAAATTTTACATTTTCTAAAAGTTTCATAATAAATTTGAGGAAAATGATTTCTTTCGTCCTATAACTTTACCACTTTTTGATTTTCGTCCTGCTGACTTTCAAATTTTGATTTTAGTCTTGTAACTTTACCTCTTTTTTATTTTCGTCCCGTTGACTTTCAAATTTTGATTTTAGTCCTGTAACTTCACCTCTTTTTTATTTTCGTCCTATAAGGGTTGGTAGGTTGTAGGACCAAAATAAAAAAAATATGTAAGTTACAGGACCAAAATCAAAATTTGAAAGTTAGCAGGACGAAAATCAAAATTAGGTAAAGTTATAGGACTAAAATCAAAATTTGAAAGTCAGCAGGACGAAAATCAAAATAAGTTAAAGTTACAGGACAAAAAAAACAATTTTCCCTAAATTTGACTACAAAAAAATAGAAATAAAACATTTTTATAATATTTACTTCATTTTAAAATATTTTTTCATTAATTGATAAACAAAATTAATAAAACAATTCTTCTTAAAAATATGCACCCCTACTATGATATTTATTAGGGGATAGAGAGCACATGAATCTTGATCAAATTTTTAAGGATAGTTTTTTGTTGAAATGAGTCTAAATTAGTAAATATTTATTCACTTTTTTTAATTAATAAATTTTATTAGGTCTCGCAACTCAATTAAAAATTATTGTGTTTTCCATTTTAAATTTGTATGATCATATTTTTATACATTAGTTGCTTAAACTGCTTTTTGAGTCAAGGATGACATAAGTGAGCGAGTCTAACAATACTGCCTCCATTAGATTTACATTGTCTATAACTACAAAATATAGTTTTTTATCCTTTAAAACTATTCACTCCCAAACATTATTCATTTACACTTAGGGGGCGCTTGGTTAACAACTCTTCAATGGTAATGATAATAATAATGAGAATGAGATTAAAAATTAGTGTTATTAGCATGGATCATGATGAGTACAAAATCACTACCTCTCCTCCTAAATAAGGTAATCAATACTCCATTTTGATTACCCTATTCTCTTCCTATAATCATACCCTCAATCACTCCCCTATTCCTCCACCAACAACCATTTGTTGTCAAGCTCTATTCCAAAATTGAGGCATGACACTAGCAATGATGTCACCATTGAAACACTTATTCCCCTAACACATCATTTTTCTTATGAGGGCATAGATGGAAATAAATTTTCATTCCCATTACCATTGAAGAATTGCTAGTTGTACTATATTTTTCAATATACTATTTAGCAGTAAACTAAACTTCCTTCAATAAAATAGAACGGGCCAACGTACTCTAATATTTACACCTTTTAATACTAATTGACAATTTATTTATTAAAATTTACACTACTTGATATGGATATTCTAAACTTTAACGAAGGGAGTATCAATTTTAATGAAAATTTTCATGTGTAATTGAATTTTTGTTTTATCCAATTTTATTTAATATAAGGTATATTTTAGCATGTTTAGGGATGAATCAAAGTCAAATTAAAATTGCACCAATAGCACTATATACAATTAATACACTAAATATGACCCATTCTCAATTTGTATCAAAGATGAAAAGAAGAATGAAAGAGAAAAAAAAGTAAAATGATCTTTTTTTTTCTTATCTAATATTCCCTCTGTAAGCTTCTCATTTCTCCATCTCCATCCCCATCCGTCCTAATATAAGCATCCATTATATATTTGGTAAATTACTCTTTATTATTTATCTTGGGGAAATATCAAAACTAGTCTTGTAACTTAGCTTGATTCCAATTTAAGTCCCGTAACTTTTCATTTTTTCAATTTTAGTTCTGGAGTTGTTAATTTTAGTCCTGTAACTTTTTATTTTCTCAATTTTAGTCCTAAAGTTATCAATTTCAGTCCTTTTTGGTATAAAAATTCAAATACTCACCGGAAAATTTTGGGTTTTTTTTTTCCGGCAAATTGTACACGTGGACTACCACATAATCAAACAATTAATCGACCATCTAATTATAATCGGCACGTTTGGAAATAAAAAATGGCCCCGACCCAAATCAGTGAGTTTTTTTTAATTTTTGAGGCAATATTAGGACTAAAATTGACAACTCCAGGATTAAAATTTAGAAAATAATAATTACAGGACTAAAATTGACAAATTTAGGACTAAAATTGAGAAAATGAAAAGTTACAGGACTAAATTTGATAACCCCAGGACTAAAATTGAGAAAATTAAAAGTTACAGGACTAAAATTGGAATCAACATAAGTTATAGGACTAGTTTTGATATTTTCTCTATTTATCTATATACTCCATTTATACTTACACCAAATGTTACTCATTTACTACCGTAATGGCTTGCTTTCTTTTTCTTTTTTCTCCACTTTCAATCACATTATACTCCCTCTATCCCAAATGAATTTGCACACTTTTCTCATTCACACATTTCATACCAATTTTCACACTACCTAAAAAAAAACATTGATTTATGTACCCACTCACACAAATATAAACATATTTACCCATATGCTACTACTTTACCCCTTTTCTTAATCCACATGCAATTTTGGGAGTGTAAATTCTCTTGGGACGGAGGGAGTACTTTTTAATTTATGTGTCCAAAAGTTATGTGAAACTTCTACCCTGGTAGAGGGAGTTCACTTATATGAATTTGGTTTCATTCTTCACTATTATACTTCCTTCGACACGGAGGTTTGTGAAAGTAATCTTAGGAATGGAGCAATCATATAAAATCTATTTTGGATTTATTGGCTAAGATCAATGGAGTTCACGAATCTACATAAATATAGTCGATTCATTTCAAATAAATGTCATTTTAAAAAAAAATCTTATCTAATTAGAAAATATAAAATTTTGACATGTATACACAACATAAATTTTTAAAAAATCTATTAATAATCTTTTTATTTTAATAATCTCTTAAATCTCATATATTTTTAAATAAGATGAGCGATCAGGAAAACAATTTGAAAATAACTAGAACCACACTTAATTTAAAATAAAATTTAAACCTCTAAACAATATTTATTTTAAAACGTAGGGAGTATAAGTTTTCATCCTCTTCCTATCCCATAAGAAAACTTGATCAAATATTTTAAAATGAAAAAAACTCATTTAAAATATTCCACGGGTTTAGAATCCGCAGAATATAGCCAGACAAAATTCAGGAGTTCAATCTCAATTTGTGTTACTATCTCAAATATGTGTTATTGTAAGGGTAAAATGTGTGTTAACTAATTTTGCACATTTTTTTTTACATAACTAAATATTTTTTAGATGACATGAAAGGTGTTCCGTACGCTTCGGCGGTAGGAAGCCTTATGTATGCAATGCTGTGTACGAGACTGGATATCTGCATTGCCGTGGGCATGGTGGCAAGATATCAAAGTAATCTCGGAAAAGGCCATTGGATTGTCATAAAGTGCATCTTGAGGTATCTGAAAAGAACTCGTGAGCAGATGCTGATTTACCAGTCATATAGTCTTGTGCCTGTGGGATACACGGACTCGGATTTCCAATCAGATATAGACTCAAGAAAGTCAACCTCGGGTAATGTATTTTGCGTGGGAGGAGGACCCATTTCATGGAGAAGCGTTAAGCAGAAATGCATCGCCGATTCGACCATGGAAGCCGAGTATGTAGCTGTTTGTGAAGCAACGAAAGAGGCAGTTTGGCTCAAGAACTTCTTAGTGGACTTGGACGTTGTTCCAAATTTACCCGACACGATAATTATTTTTTGTGACAATGCCGGAGCAGTTGTAAATTCAAAGGAACCGAGAGCCCACAAGGCCAGCAAACACATAGAAAGAAAATACCATCTTATACGAGAAATTGCTCGAGCACTCGTGCACTGTGCACAAGCAGAAGCAGGTCGTGCACTAGTGCACGAGCACTCATGCAGGGTGCACGAGCAAAAGCAGCTCGTGCACTAGTACACGAGCAAAAGGGGGTCGTGCAGTTTTTACTCTCTGGACGATTTGGGGTGCTCGAGTGGAATGAGCTCGTGCACTAGTGCACGAGCTTGCGTGATTTTTTGGCCCATACGTTCACGACTCGACCCATTACCTATATATACCCCTTCCGAGCATGTTTTTACACACAACTTGAACCACCACACACCACTTGATAGATTTTGACTTTTAGAGTTTGTTTTTTGAGAGGAAGGAGAGAAGCAAGCTTTACTTTTACGTTTCGAGGTTTTCTTTACGAATTCACATCACGGTTTTACTTTTTAGTTTCGTTTCTTCAGATCTTTGTTATTGAACACGTTGAGACTTCATTTTATTGATTTAATTTCAGTTTATTCCTTTATTTCTTGAAACCCTAGTTTATGTTTGATCTTCTCGTCGTTATAATCGTTATGTCCATGTTCGTTATTTATTCAATTGTTCTTGTTTATGTAAAACCCATGTCTAGCTAAAATCCTTGCATGCTTGGGGTAGGATGAACTCGTAGAAGTAGGTTGTGGGTATGTAATTAAGGTAATTCGTGACGTTAGGTTTTAATTCTCTTAATTAATGAACACTTAAAATCAATCTTAACTTTACCTTTGAATTTCGTACGAAAATTGTTAGAGAGAGGACGACCTTATCACTCTTTAACAACTAGTAGACTTAACGAGAGGGTTTAGAAAGGGTTAATTCATCTACCAGTTTAGCGAAGGAGGACGACCGCATCACCTTAGTTAAATTAGGGTCTCATTAATTAAGCACAATCTATTAACTTGTTAGTGGATTAGTGAAGTTGATTGTTAGGATAAAGTATTAGGGTTAAAATCTTGAGCTTTTATCTTGCATTCTTTTACTTAGGTTATTTCTCGCGCGTCACGGTTATTTTGATTATGTACCCGCTCCGTTAGTATACGTAGGGATTCCTATCCTGAGCATCACCATCTCTTATTAGAAAACACAGCTTAAATTCTTAGTTTAATTTTCGGTTAGCATTCGTAGAATAGTTTAGTTTATTTTAATTAATTTCTTCTCAAAAATCCAAAAATATTTCACTCATATTAACTACGACGCGTAGATCTTCAGAGATCTATTTGCATACACTTCATCCTTTGGGTTCGATATACTTGGTCATTATACTTACTCATACTACAGTGAACTCGTACACTTGCGAGGAATCTACTAGTAGAAAGTTAGTATATTCGCTTCAAGTCAGGAGCCAACTATTAATTTTGAATTAAGGATTTGTAACTTTTAAGTTTGTGATCCGCTTGAATGTGTTTAAATGTATAGACCACCACTCGTGGCGCATTTAAATTATTTCGAGATGTTGGCTGATGCATGATTATATTGTTTTAAGGTTTCAATATAATTGATGTGATCTAATTATGTGACAATTTCGTATTTTTCTAGATATTGATATGAATGTATGTTTTATTCTCATTTCATCATGTCGCAACCTTTTAATCTATTGTTTAATATACTTAAAGTTAATAAAAATTTTGGAGAGGATTATATCGATTGGAAATTTAATTTTAAATTTGTCCTTACTGCACGAAAACACAATTGGGTTATTCACGTTAATAAACCCGGCAAGCCTAATGATAAGTCAAGCAATGGGAAAAGGTAGTTTATGATTGACAGCGTGACAATGAACACATGAAGTGCATCATCTTGACATCTCTGTCTGAGGATTTGAGGCGCGTTCATGAAGACATTGTATCCACTGTTGAAATCATGGAAAGCCTTGAAGAGATGTTTTCACATCAGAATCCCATGACTAATCAGTTCACCAAACATGACTCGGTCAAGTTGGAAATGGTGGAAGGAACGCTCGTGAGGAAGCACGTTCTCGAGATAATGGCATACCTTAACAAGTTGGAAGTACTTGGTGCGGATTTTGATGTCCCTTCTCAGGTTGATTTCATATACCATTCTCTATCGAGAAGCTTTGAGTAGTTTCATCTGAACTGTCAGATGAATGAACGGACAAGTCGTTTGCCCGAGCTCTTGCAAGCTCTAGTTTCGGTGGAGGTGATAATGGAGCACCAGTCTAGTATCAAAGGGGAAGTGTTTTAACTGCTGTAAGAGAAGACATTGGAGGTCTGCCTGTTCCAAGCCTAAGAGGCTAGGAAAGTTAGGTAATTCACACATCTTAATCGTCGAAACTTGTGAAGTGATGTATGTTGTCCATTCGTGGACAGTGGATACAAGAGCCACTGATCACATTTATTTCATTTTGCATGGGTTCAAGCTAACCCGACGATTTAGAGCAAGTGAGATCCCCATCACACCGGGCAATGCTACGAGAGTGGCAGCTGAAGCAGTGTGAGAAGTGCGCCTATCTTGTGAAGATAGAGTTATGGTCTTGAGAGACGTTCTTCATGTTCCTAGTTTAGAGAGAACTCAACCTTCAGTTTCTAAACTGTTTTGAATAGATACTCAGTTTATTTTAATAAGGATGTTATTATTTCTTGAAACGATGAGTTTATCTGTTCCGGAACATTGTTGGATGATCTTTATACCATTAATTGAGCACACCACTCATAAATTGAATCCAATAACACATCGACTATTTCAAGTTATAAAAGGAAGTGTTCTTTCTGATATGAACGAAACACTTCTATGGCATCTTAGATTAGGTCATATTAATCTAATGCGAATACAAAGATTGGTGACAGACGGATCCTTGGAGTTTCTTCAAGTTGAGCCGTTTCCAACTTGCGAATTCTGTTTAGAGGGTAAGATGACCAAGAGGGCATTTGGAGCCAAGGGGATTAGAGCCATGGAAGTGTTAGAACTCGTTCATACCGATGTGTATGGTACAATGATGATCAAAGCGAGAAGGGGTAAGAGTATTTTGTCACTTTCGTTGACGATTACTCGAGATGTGGATACATCGACCTTATGATGCATAGGGAAAGAAGTATCAAGTTTCTACGATCTGATCGTGGAGGCGAATACCTCAGCAATGAATTCTTGAACTACCTATCGGACGAAGGGATTGTATCACAGTTAACCGTACCGGGAACCCCCCAAAAGAATAGTGTAGCGGAACGAAGGAACCGGGCCCTTTTAGAAATGGTCAGATCCATGGTGAGTTATTCGGATTTACCCAAATCGTTTTGGGGTAACGTTTTGGAAACGACGACTTACATTCTAAACTTGGTGCCATCCAAATCGGTTCCTAAAACCCCAATAGAATTGTGGACCGGGCGCAAGCCCAGTCTAAGACACTTGCGGATTTGGGGTTGTCCGGCATACGTGCTAGACAAGGAAGCCGGTAAGTTGGATCCACGTTCGGAATTAAGGCTGTTTATAGAATACCCTGCGGGAACGAAAGGGTGTATGTTCTATAGTCCAAGGATCAAAAGACCGTGATTAGTTCGCACTTTAAATTCTTGGAGGAAGACTCTATGAACAAAAGAAAGCCCAGAAGTGAGATTACCTTAGACGAGTTAAGAGGGCAAACTCCTATACCAAGTATACAAGATGATGTACCACACGTCACACCTTCACAACCGGAACCCCGTCGCAGTGGGAGGATTGCTAGGCAACCCGAGAGATTCATGGGAATAGAAGAATCTTCGGATTTGATTCCCGACGATGAATCAGACCCATGGACATATGACGAGGTAATCCAAGACAAAGACGCGGAGTCGTGGCAAACATCAATAGAAACCGAGATGGGTTCGATGGATCATAATCAAGTGTGGGAGTTGGTCAATCCACCCAATGGGGTAGAACCCATTGGATGCAAGTGGGTGTACAAGAGGAAAAGAGGACCGGACGGAAGGGTTGAGACCTTCAAAGCAAGGCTAGTGGCCAAAGGGTATACTCAAAACAAGGGATCGATTATGAGGAAACCTTTTCGCCTATAGCTATGCTTAAGTCCATCCGTATTCTCTTGTCGATCGCTGTGCACCTAGATTACGAGATCTGGCAAATGGATGTCAAGACAGTTTTCCTTCACGGAAGTCTTGACGGGATAGATATCTATATGCAACAGCCCAAAGGTTTCATTGAAAAAGGCCAAGAGCACCTCGTATGCAAGCTTAAGAGATCCATTTATGGACTTAAGCAAGCATCGCGTACTTGGAACCAATATTTTGATCAAGTGATTAAGTCTTATGGGTTTGATCAAAATGAGTTCGAGAGTTGTGTGTATAAAAGGTGTGACGGAACTGCGCTGGTATTCTTAGTATTATACATAGACGATATTCTGCTCATTGGAAACAATGTAAAGGTATTGTCAGACGTAAGGGTATGACAGTCAAATCAATTTGATATGGAGAACTTAGGGAAAGTCAGTCACATCCTTGGGATCAAGATCACTCGAGATTGCAAGAGGAGGATGTTGGGCTTATCGCAAGTTTCATACGAAGCCACTGTTCTGAAGCATTTCAGCGTGCAAGATTCCAAGAAAGGTTTTGTAACTTTTAGGCACGGAATCCATCTATCCAAATAAATATGCCCTATGACACAAGTGGAGATAGATGACATGAAAGACGTTCCGTACGTTTCAGACGTAGGAAGTCTTATGTATGCAACGTTGTATACGAGATCGGATATCTGCTTTGTCGTGTGCATGATGGCAAGATATCAAAGTAACCCCGGGAAAGCACATTAGATTGCAATTAAATGCGTTCATTAGTTTCTGAAAAGCACTTGGTATAGAATGTTGATTCAACAGTCAGACAGTCTAATTCCCATGGGATGCACGGACTCAAATTTCCAATCAGATATAGAATCCAGAATATCTACCCCGGGTAGTGTGTTTTGCATGGGAGAAGGAGCCATGACATGGAGAAGCAATTTGCAGAAATGCATCGCCGATTCGACCATGAAAGCCGAATAAGTAACTGCTTGTGAAGCAGCGAAATAAGCGGTTTGGCTCAAGTACTTCTTAGTGGACTTGGATGTTGTTCTGAATTTGCCCATCATAATCACTGTCCATTGTGATAATGTCGGAGCAGTTGCAAATTCAAGGGAACCGAGAGCCCACAAGGCCAACAAACACATAGAAAGAAAATACCATCTTATACGAGAAATCGTTAAGAGAGGAGATATAGAGGTGGCAAAGATAGCATCGGGAGACAAACTAGCTGATCCATTCACAAATGGTCTGCCTCAGAGTACATTCGAGAGACATGTGGATGGAATGAGAGTCAAGACTATTGTCAATCTGCTTTAAGTATAAGTGGGAGGAATTATTAGGTTAGTGTAGGTTGACATGAGATGTCACGTAGAGCTACTACACTAAGACATGCATGATGTATACTAAAAGCAGACTTTAAGTATAAGTGGGAGATTGTTGGAGTTATACGTGAAAGTATGCTTTTACTTTGTATAACTCACGTATTAAACACTTGTTTATGAGAATAATTCTTTTATTACATTTGCTTTAAAAATGATTGAATGTTGAATATTTATTGAAAATCGTTCAATATATATAGTACATGTTACATTGTAGTTAATGTGGTGATACCCGATTACGGAAGATCACATTAACGGTTTCCTTGTAACTAAACGTACAAATTCACGACCTAGGTGGACTTGAACAATCCGCCGTGAAAGGTCGATGTGTAAGTCTCAGATTGGTCTGTCTTGACTAAGAGATTGCACTAGCACATTTAGTATGTGTTGAAGAGGACCTACAACGAGGATAAATTCTTCTGTTCTGAAATGCGAAGAATTAGACCTCAGTGGTTATTGATTTCTTAATCTCCGTCACTTAAATAGGACCGTGTGTGCTTAATGGTTACTGCTTTGATTCATGTTGGGTGAGAATCATCGTGACTTCGAACCTTGTGCTTTGGGCAGTAATATTAATCATACGGCGGTTACTAAGATTTAATACGGAGAAACGCATACGAGTACGGCTCGTGTGATTAGTCCCCTTGGTGGGCTCAAAAATTTTATCGTACCAAATCTTGCAAGTGAAGAATTAGTTTCTTCGGTACGGATAATAATGTTGAGTTGTCTTTACTCCAAGGTGAAATATATTAATTAATTTAGAGCTATTCAGAAGCTTAATTAATTAATAGACTTTGTAATCTTAAACGCGGGAAATAATAACCGGGAGCCCATATTATCGTAATATGGATTAAGATGGATAGTGCAATATTAATTTATTAGTGGTAATAATTAATATTAATGGATTGAATTATATTGGGGCTCAATATTGAAATTCAGAAGTCCATTAGGAGGTCCAATCTTAATTCTCCTTAAAGGCCCCTCAAGTAGCCCATTACGTAGCCTAATAATGATAAGGTGATTAAAATAAAAAAAAAATATAATGCTGATTTTTCTCTTATTTTTTTCGAAAATATGGTATTTAGGAGAGAAAAGATTTTGTTGATTTTCTTGGAAAGATATTATGGAAGATAAGTATTCTTGGAATACAAGATTATCTCATATATTCAAGAAGATCCAAATCTTGGATTTTCTCCTTATTATTTTCGAAAATTGCAAGTCAAATAGGTGAGTGAGATTTTTTTGGAATATTTTATTATGGAGAAAAGAATATATGATATATATTCAAGATTTCTTAGAGACTAAGAAAAGATTTTCTCCAGGCCCATAAAATACTCAAATTTTCGGCCACTACATCTATAAATAGGGGATGATTATTTCATCCCCATATACATAATTTCATGTGTTGGAAAAATCAAGAGCATATATATTTTTCTTTTTCCTTAGTTATTTAAATTACATGAAAGCATCTCCTACCGGTGATCAAGTAAGGCGAAAGGAAAATACTTGAGAAGGTTTTTGGGTTGATAAAGCGTGATCATGATTATCCCGTTTATTCAAAGGCCAATTCTACAAGAGGTACGTAAGTCACATAAATTCTTGTTTATTCCGCCTAGATTTTATGTGAATTAATTCAACATGCATGATATTAAATTTGTTGCTGAAATTATTATTTGAATTAATTAGGATTAATTCATGCTAGTAATAATTGAATTTAAATTCGTATTTAAATTTCATCCCGAATAGATTCCGGGCACCCCCATTTTCACAACACCTTGCCGCTCTCCTAACCAACTTGGTAGCTTCCAGCGGATTTTCTGGCTTTTTGTCGTTCTGCAGATATTTGATGATCGGCGTTTTCTCCAATCATCTTCCCCCACCTCCTCATCAACTTGATAGATTTTGTAATCCTCAGTTGATGGATTGGATATCCTCGTCAATGTAACCTCGGATAACTCCGCTGGTCCGGTGCTAGTTGCTAACCGAGCGAGCGCATCTGCTTGTGCATTGTTGTCTCTTGGTACCTGTTCGATGTATATTTGTTCGAACATGGAGGCCAGGTGAGCAACAATTTTCTGATACAAAGCCATGTTATCGTCCTTCGCCTCGTACTCTCCTCGAACTTGGTTGACAATCAGTTGTGAATCTCCAAAAATCTGTAATTTTCTTACCCCAACTGCTAATGCTAGCCGCAATCCAGCGATCAATGCCTCATATTCTGCTTCATTATTCGTCACCATGAACTCAAAACGAACAGTTGAAGTGAAGACCTGCCTGTCTGGACTTATCAGAACTATTCCTGTACCCGACGCTGTGTTGGTAGATGATCCGTCAACATACATATGTCAGGGATGATCATGTCCTCTCGTCGGATCTTGGGGGAAAGTCAGCTCGACTATAAAGTCGGCTAAGGCCTGCCCCTTGATCGCTGTTCGAGGAGCATATGAAATTCCAAAATGGCTAATTTCCAAGGACCACTTCAGGAGGCGACCAGCTGTGTCGGGTTTGTGCAGTATCTATTTGAGCGGGAATATTGTCAATATCTCCACCTGGTGGTCGAAAAAATATGGATGAAGTTTTCTGACACTCATCACTAGTGCGTACGCTAGCTTTTCTGTTGGCGAATATCTGAGCTCTGCTTCATGTAAAGCCCGACTTACATAGTAAATGGGCAGGTAGAACTTTCCTTCTGCTCGAACGAGTACTGAGCTGATTGCAAATTTCGAAGCTGCCAGGTACAAGTATAACTTCTCCCCTGGAATTGGCTTGGCAAGAATTTTTGTGTCACTGAGGTATTCTTTCAGTTGTTAGAACGCTCGTTGACAAGCATTTGTCCATTGAAACTTTCCCTTCTTGATTGCCTCGAAGAATGGCCTACACTTATCTTCGGATCTCGAAATGAACTTGTTCAAAGCTGCTAGGCACCGGATTAGCGGTTGGACTTCTTTTACTGATCTGGGTGGCTGCATTTCCATGATCGCTTTCACCTTCACTGGATTTGCTTCGATTCCTCGCTGACTGACCAGATGTCCCAATAATTTCCCGGAATAGACTCCAAAACTGCTTTTCTTGGGGTTTAGTTTCATGTTGTAAGCACGAAGTATCTCAAATGTTTGGGCCAGGTGCTGCAAGTGATCTTCCTTCTTTGGGCTCTTGACAACAATATCATCCACATACACTTCCATCGTCTTTCCGATGTGGTCGTCGAACATTTTGTTGACCAACCTCTGATACGTGGCTCCAACATTAATCAATCCAAATGGCATTCTCTTCCAGCATAACAAATTTTTGTTGGTGTAAAATGTTGTGTGCTCCTGGTCGTCTGGATGCATCGTAATTTGGTGATATCCAGCAAATGCATCCATGAATGTGAGGAGTTCATGTCCAGTTGTGTTATCAACCAGTTGGTCGATATGTGGCAACGGGAAATTGTCCTTTGGGCAGGCGGCATTTAGGTCAGTAAAATCAATGTACAATCTCCACGTACCGCTTGCTTTTTTTTACTAACACTGGATTTGCCACCCATTGTGGGTACAAGGCCTGTCTGATCAGACCGTTGTCCAACAACTTCTTGACTTCCACATCGAGCGCTTCATACTTGTCGGGCCCAAATTTTCTCCTCTTTTGATGGATCGGAAAAAATGGATCGGCTTTTTCCTCGGGTCGATGTTGAGTCTGTGGCTGACATGCTCAGGGCTAATGTCTACCATATCTGCATACGACCATGCAAACACATCGAGATATGCTTTAAGAAACTCCGTCATTTTGGATCTGTATGGCTCTGGGAGCTCAGATCCTATGAAGAGTTCTAAGCTCTCTTGGTTCAGGTCGACCTTTACTACCTCTAACTCTTCAACCGGGGTAGGCCTCCATTTCTGGTCTTTCCAATGCGGGTCAATGATGGGCCCTTCCTTATTCAATTCGTCCTCAACTTCCATTGATTCCGCACTTAGCCGTGGTTCAATATCTTCCATCTCACTGTTGACAGGTGCTGCATGCTCTACTCTGTCGCCAACCGATGTGACTTCATTTCTCTCCTCGCTTGGTTGCTCGTCCCTGCACAGCTGTTCGTCACCGCACAGCTGTTCGTCTACTTCCATCATCTCTGTATCGATGGAGTCCATGATTTCGTTGGGAGCAGATGGTCTATCTTCACCACAGCTGCTCGGATGTTCGTCCACCATATTGACTCTGTGATCTTTGGGTTGAAGTTGCAAGAGGCACTCGCGAGCTTTCTTCTGGTCACCTTTGACTGTGCCTGCGCCTTTTGATGTGGGAAATTTTACACAGTAATAGTACGTCGAAACGGCTGCCTTAAATTCATGTAAAAAAGGACGGCCGAGAAACCCATTATAGGTGGACTGTTGATCTACAACTAGGAGGTTTACCATCCTATTCAGCTTCCTCTCAGGGTCCTCGACCGATACAAATTCGACTGCTAGCGTAATTACTCATAAAGGGACGGTCACAGCATATCCGAATCCCACAATTCTATTATCACAATCTTTTATGTATTCGGTATATTCTCCTAACTGATCCAAAGTGCTCTTGAACATGATGTTTGTGTAAGAGCCAGTGTCGATAAGTAGACGATGTACTTTCGTCCCCATAATGTTAGCACAAATGATTAGCGAGTCATTGTGAGGGGTGAGTACCCCGTCTAGATCTTTCTTCGAGAAAGTCAAATTTTCGGTTTACTTGGTTGATGGATTTACACCGACTTCCATCACTTGTGCTACTGCTCTCAACTCCACTTTCTTTTTTCTTTTTGACATGGGTGGTCTCCCATCAGAGCAACCACCTACTGGTCCAGCTGGTTCTAGCATTAGAATCTCCGGAACTGGTCTTGCTGGGGCTGCGGGGACCTTTCTTCCTTTTTTACCCGTCCTGCTCGGTTGTTCGTCGCTGTCATCATCGTCCGAGCTGGACAGTACTGCTGTTCTCGGCCTCTTACCCGGTTCTCTCTTCACGAACTCAAATAGCTTTCCTTCTTTATAGAACCTCCATAACTGCTTTAACAAATCTCGGCATTCACTTGTGAAGTGGCCGATGTTCTGGTGATATGCACAGTATTTGTTCGGGTTCAGTTTTCCTCTTTCATGTCTTATCTTCCGTGGTTTTGATAGTATCTCTCTATCTTTGACGTTGTTGTATACGGTGTCCACAGACATTGTAAGTACCTGGTTCAACTTTTCTTTCAACTCAGCTCCCTCGTTGAATGCTTTCATGTTCTTTGGAGCCTTGTAGTCATTCCCTCCAGACTTCTTGCTAAACTTTTTCGGGTCAGCTTTATCTCCCATTTCTTTGTGTAGGGCTTCGTGCATCGATACGTGGATTCCTGCCTTGTGTCTGAATTCCACATACGTTTTCAGACAAGTCAAATGCATCTCCTTCCACAGATCGGTTCCTTTCTTCAATCCAGCCATCACTGCTACTATCTTCGTATCTTCACTTACCATCTCGCCCTCTAGTAGGACTTTATCAAATCTTTCCAGAAATTGTTTATCCGACTCCTCGTCTCCTTGCCTAATATCTGCCAACCGGTGCCTGTGGGTCAAGTAAGACCCTGCGGTTGAGAAGTGAGACATAAACTCTTTGCTCAGTTGGGCGAAGGAGTTAATAGAGCTGGGAGCTAGTGCCGAAAACCATCTGTGCGGGCTATCTCCAAGGGTGAGTGGAAAATTCCGGCATTGTGTGGCGTCGATTGCCCCCATTGAGATCATGAAGCCTGAATATTTCGTCACATGGATACGGGGGTCCGATGTTCCCTCGTACAAATTGATGGCTGTAAACTGTATCTTCTTTTGGATCAGTGCATTGAGGATTGACGGAGATAGTGGTGAGGATGGGAGAATAGTTGATCTGATACCTCTCTGAGATTCCAACTGCTTTTGCAACTCCTCGATTGCTTTTCTCATTTCTTGCAATTCACTTGGGGGAGTCCTCCCGTTGGAAGGCTGTTCACCGTGATTGAGTTTGATGACTCCCTCACGATGCAGTCCCTCACCAACGGGACGTTTCTCTTGAGTTATCCTCCTAGCAGCGTTGCTAGCTCCATTTGGCCCTAATCGACCAAAGGCTGACCTCCTGATTCGGTCATGTATAGATGGACGAGCAGCCGTGTGGGGTTGTTCCTCGATTCTTGCGGATGATTGCCTCCTAACTCTGGCCCTTGGGCCCAATCTTTCCAAGGCACTAGTGCAGGAGGTGCTCTTGCTTGACTCATCTGCTCGACTTGGTGACGATTCTCCTCGGCTTCCTAAACGTTCACTCATGGGAGCTTTTCCCTTGTTTTTACGAATCTCAGCACTGTCAGCTTCGTCACGACGTGCATCCTCCCACATTTTACTCTGTTGCTTGCCAGTGCGGTCCTGCTCACCTGCTCAGCTTTTGACGGCCCTGCTCGCCCTTGCTATTTTTGCAGCGATTGCAGCACGACTATCGTTTTTGCTAGCTCTTCAGGATTTTGAGGAAGAGCTTCTATTTCCGGCGGAACTGTGTCAATCGTAACTTGGACATTCTTCCGAGAGGTCATCCTAACCGTCCTTGCATGTCCTTCGGTGGACGAAACCCTAGTTCTTGATCTACGGCTCAGAGATGCACTTGATGGTCGGTCTTCTTGTGATCTTATCATCTTGATTGTCAAAATGTGAGAATTAAACAAAGGATTGAGGTGATCTTGCTCCTATAAGCACCCTTCTTAAGAGTTACTAGCCTTGTGTATATGAATGTGGAGGTTTAAAAACCCTAGTTCATGTTCACATGCATTCAAACCCTCAAAGTGGTGTATATCCTTATCCTAAGAATGTGCACACTTGATTTCCGGCAACTTCTTCCCGGAATTCCGGTGAGTGTTCTTCAAATTTTTCTTGAAACTTTACAAATCGAAGGTTCGAACCCTTCCTCTAGCGCCAATTGTTGATGACCTTTTCTAATCAAGGTGATTAGTGGCTATTTTTCTTCATTAAGATCATCAAACAAGATCTAAGATCATGGAATTTGGTAAATAATGATCAAGAAAGAAATTTGCAAGAGTTTGGTGTATTTTTTGAATTATGGAACCTCTCATATTTCATGCAAATGAGGGAGTATTTATAGACATGCAAAGGGGACATGTGTCACCATCCTAGCTACTCTACCATTGGATATTTGCCAAGTGTTAGTACACTTGTATTACATCTAAGCTATTGCCCATTGGATGGGTGCCAAGTGTTAAGACACTTGGACTATATCTAAGCTATTGATTGTTGGAGTTCCCAATGTTATACTTGACCTTTAGGGCTACTCAGTTGCTTTCCATGGTGACCAGTTGCTCGCCTGTATGTCTTCGTTAGGTATTTGAGCCTTCACTCTCTCAGTTGTTCGCTCCATGTATGTGGGCTTTACACAGTTGCTCGTCTGGACGACTATCATCTTGACCAATTATTTATTTTAGCCTCTTGACCAGCTGCTAGCCTTAGTTCCTTGCTCAGCTGCTCGCCATGGCTCCTTGCACAATTGCTAGCCTTAGCTCCTTGCTCAGCTGCTCGCCATGGCTCCTTGCACAGCTGCTAGCCTTAGCTCCTTGCTCAGCTGCTCGCCCAACTCAGTTGTTAATCACTTGCTTAGTTGTTTGCCATTAAGCTTGATGTCTTGACTATCTTTTGTTGACTCTTTGCCCTGTTGCTCGCCTACCAACAAAATGTATAGAAATAATTCTAATATATAGTTTGTAGAAGTTTATTTTTTGGAAAAGTTATTAAAATAAATATTTATTAACCTAAAATAAGGAATTAATTAATATATCAATATATTATATTGAGCAAACCACCAAATACATATGAGCACTAAACAATTAAATGGTATCAGTGGTTATACTAAAAAGTATTGCAAAATAGTTTATGTATGAACCAATTTCACTCTATACATATTCTTTCTTTTTTTTGTAGAAGAGGGCAATTAATTATCTAGATTAATTACTTCGAAGAAAGATTATGGTAGACACAATTAATATATCAATATATTCTATTAGGCAAACCAACAAATACATATGAACATATTTATCATATTAGAATAAGTTTGGGAGATAACTTTGGGTTAATTAATTAACATACAAACAATGTATTAGTTAATGCACTTTGTCGTCTACAAAGCAAGGAAAGCGTAAGATCTCTAACACTAGATTCGGGATAATTTCATAGGATTTATAATAAACAATGCATTCCAATTAAAGACAGAACAAAACTTAATATGGACTGACCCTACACAGGAATGGATAGAAATTGAGGGTTTCAAACCCAAAACTAGATTAAATTTGGATGCTACAAAATAAGGTTAGTTATTTATTTATAAAAATATATGTGAAATGTATAAATCCTTACATTGCATAATTATTTTAATGCATGCATTTATCTTACTATTGTAAAAATAAATCTTAACAAACTAATATGTACAAGTAACTGTATGAAACGGAGGACTTCATAGATGAATTTTTTTAATTGAAAAAATAAAGAAGTGAAAAGACTCCATTGATAATTTTACAAATATTTCGTTCAAAGCTACACTTGAAGAATATTGTGGATGATATGAATTATTTGAAAGGTTAATTGCAAATAAAATCACGATCTTTTCGCAAATTGCAATTTAATCTAAACTTTTCAATCGTTGCAAATAAAACCTCAATTTGGAATTTGTTAGCAATTCCAACTAAAAGTCTGATTTCAATCTTTCCAAACGTAATGATTAATTATGTATTGTCATCCGAACCAATCTAAACATATTAATATGATTGCTTATTTAATGTTAGGTAGGTGAAACATCATTTTCGGACCGTAAAAAAGTTGGTTGTTGGTTCAAATTGCAACCAAACATTAAATTGGAGTTTTGTTTGCAAAGATTCAAAAGTTTAGATTAGATTACAATTTACGAAAAGGTTGTGATTTTATTTGCAATTAACCCTTATTTGAAGGACAGAGTCATACATGCACCTACACTAGAATAACTTGAAGTGTTATGGTGTGTCGAATCATGATTTGAATTTGAAAGTTGAGACTTTAATAATATTACTCAGAAATATAGATCATTCAAGAGGACTGTGCAACATAACTAGATTGACGTTAATAAGACTAGGTGAGAGTATTCTGAAAGGTACAGACATAACCAGAAGAAATTAACATAAGATGGTGTCGATCCCTAAACTTTCATTGACTCCATTTGACCTGAGACTCCCGTTCAAGTTTCAGAAGAGTCGGTTCGCATTGGTCGTCTCTTATAAAATGTCAATAATAGTCAATGACAATCGCTCGCTAATGTTGGCATATTCTTGAAGAATCGGTTTTCAGTCACAGTCAGTCATACATAGATGTTTTGAGAGTCATCAATCAAAATAATTTGATTTGTGGTGATTGACGATGAACATTTATCGTAATTGAAAAAAACGTAATTTTTAGAGTGGTGTTTCGAAATATACAGTCCTTCAATTTTTTTTACATCTTGTTTAATATGAATTTGTAGCTATTACAAAAATTTCTTACTGCGTAAATCATAAAAAAATATACAAATAATATTAAGATTTATCCTTATAAATAAAATAAAATATTTATTACACTTTGTTTTCACAAAAGTTTTTCGACATCCGCATTACGTTCTGTTTAAAAAAAATAAACCTTCAAATAAAAGAATAGTAATGTTATATATTTGAAATGAAAAATACTTTAATTCAAAATACTAATAAACACTCTTAAATTAAAAAAAAAAACATATTATACTATTAATTGAGGACTCATAAATTAATTGAACAATTATTGTCGCATCGCACGGGTTAAGTTACTAGTAGATTAAGAATTACATATTTATCCTTTTAAAAACGCATATTTATCATTATATATAGTTATTATAAAGACAAATATTTATTTTTGTAAGGACTAGTAACACATAATTTATTTTACAATAACACATATTTACCCTTTATAGTAACACACCTTGGAGCGAATTTTCAATTTCTATCTTGATACGATTTTTTTATTTATTTTTTTAAAACCGAATTGATTTGGTGCGACTTGCCTAAAATCCAGGAATTTTAATCCAAATCGACCAATGATCTATGAAATTAACGTTGGCTATGTTAAACATATACCGTAGAATATTTTACATAGTGATTCTCTTTTAAAATACAACCAACTTCTCCACTAATTCGATGTTACAGTGGAAAAGGCCCAAACACAGTTATACATGCATTAGTTTGACATATAGTGCCCACTTGAGCCCATTTTAGATAAGAAATTAGATAATTACAAAGTACTACTCCAATTTAATTGACATATATAGGTATAGTTAGGTACTGCTTTTGTTGACGTTTGAGAGAAAAATGAAAAATAAAACCAGAAACTCCTCAAGTAAAAGCTCATTTCTCCTAGCTGCCGTAGTAATCCTTTTTCTTTTAATTCCACTAACCGCAATGCTTAATTAGTAGAAGATGATATCGTCCGTTTTTTTTTTTGTTTTTTTTTGTTTTTTTCCCGATTGAACATGCGGTTTTTGGCAACCGTCTCCGATGCAAAAGCTTTTTTTTTTTCTTTCTGGTGTTGTTGCAGTTTATATTTTTTCACGTGAACTGCTCTTCTTCCTAGGATTTCTCATATCTTGAGATTTTCTCTGTCATTGTGTAATTTTTTTTTTAAGCCCGAATGATTCTCTCTAAATTGTGTATTTTAATGGTGTTTATAGTGTTGGTAATTTTTATGTTTTGTCAGTGTTAATGTGAATGGTGTTGATGATTATGTTTTGCCAGTGTTCATCGTCTCATTTAGGGTTAGGGGTGGCCATTGAATACCTGAAATCCGGAAAAAAAAAAACGATTTAGAATGAGGTTCATAAACTGGTATACTAACAAATCTCTTGACCGTGTATCCAATTTTTTTTAATTCTTTTAAAATTTAATATTATATTTTAGTGTTTATGTTGTTCAATGTACGCATGACATGATTTATGAAAAATTAAAGTGATTATGAGCATGTTGATTCAATGTACGCATGACATATCCTTTCATGTTTAATTTTTTATGAGTTTTATGTTAATTAATTAAAAAAAAAATGTGTACTATAATTCGGGTACCCGATCAAATTCGAATCCGGGATCAGATAACTTAATATTCCATTGAAAATTTTGGATACTCGAAATTCGAGTCCCGAACTCGAATAATCCGAACCAACACCCTCCCTAGTGTCAATGACGTTGATGATTTTTATGTTTTTCTAGAGTTGATCATCTTTGATATGATTTCGAACTTAATGTTGTTGGGTGAACAATCATGAGTAGGTGATTATTTTATACTCTTCTCACACGTTGAGACTACTTTATTCTTAAAGAGATTGATAATTTTTTTAACATCACGTTATTGATAGTGGTGCTTAAATTATTTGAACTATTTCAATTCGTATTAGCTTTTCGTTTCATAACTTAAATAATATTTCATCCTATCAATTATCTATTAAATTTGTATTTACAATGTTTATTTATGCATGAGTCTTCTTGTATGCTTCAGGTGTACTGTGTTTTAAAGAGTCACCACTGTTTTTATTAAAAATAAATGAGAATTGTTAAATAACAATTGGCCCCTAACTTTTCAGTATAAACAAACTAGGTTAATCCCGACATACTACGCGGATACTGTGATACACTTTTTTTATGGGAGATTATTGTGACACACTTTTTTTTATAGGAGATTATTGTGATACGCTTTTAAAATAAACTACCTCCGTTCCCAAAAAATATGGTGGTTTGTTTTTGGCAGGTTTAAGATGACGAGTAGTTCTAGTTTGCACTTGGATTTTTTTAAAAAAAATCTCAAGTAGAAATCAACAATACCCCAAGAAGGTATCGGTAATACCCCAACTGTAAAAAAACACACAGTTCGGAGTGTTTGTGTGTATTCTGAAAAAATCAAAATCGAAGTCAAAATTAAACTTAAAATTCAAGTACATGATATGCACTTGGATGCACCCAAAATTTTGTCTAAGATGACATACATTAGATGTGGATAAAGTAATGGTATTTTGGTGTATATTGTGGTCCACTTATGAATTAAATGACTGTTTGTGAGTGTAAAGTCAATGAGATGTAAAATAATTAAGTGATGGTCGAATAGTCAAGAAAACAAATTGTTGAAAAAAAATAGAATATCATACTTTTGGGGGATGAAGATAGTAGTAAATTTATTACTATTATTTAATAAATTAATGTGAGAGTTGTTTATTAGTATTTTTTTTAAGGGATCAAATAAGAGTATTTCAACCCTTTTTACTTTGTCATTAAAGTAGATATTTTTTGTGGATAAAAAGTAATGAAATGAGCTGTAATATTGAAATGTTGGAAAAAAATAGTTAAAAAAAGGTGTAGTAATTTTTATTGATTTTTTTGGAATGAACAATTTAGTATTGAGCAAAATGAGCAATCGAGCATGGGAAAGTAGTAAAAATAAAATGATTAAACATTTTTCATGTGTAAAAAATTTAATATGAAATGTTCATTTATTAAATAATAGTAATAAATTTATATATTTGATATATGAATTATATTCACTGCATCAATTATTGTGCGTGAACAATAATTCACTAATACCTTATAATAAAATAAATAATATTAATTAATGAAATAACTAATATTCTATAGTGAAAACAACTAGCATCTTTCAGAACTAAAACCTCTAATAAAATTAATTAATACTATTTCATAAAATAATTAATATCCTTTAAATATATTTCATGGTGAAACTTGTCCACACAATACTTTGCCAAAATTTATATATATAAAGATCTCACGATTAATTGTACCAATTAACATTATTCACTTTTTTACAAATGTCGATTTAAAGCCTAAATCTTCTTAATATTTATAAAAAAATATAAATATTATTCTAATACTACTTAAATTGATGAACAAATTTGATAAAATGATTTTTAAAGTATACAATCAACAATATGTAGATTGAATTTTTTTTGGATATAAAATTAAAAATAATATAAAGTAGATTTTGACTTTTTTCTCATCCTTAAATATTAATATTAAAAATTGAAATACCATATAAATTTAAGGACTATAGGAAACAATGTTTTTAAACTCGGACCGGATCGGCCGGTTCGACCGGTTTAACCGGGAACCGGTCATGGCACCGGTCCGATTTTCATCATGAAACGGGTCTGTTTTAACCCGCCATGAACCGGTTAAAAATTGGGTTCAACCGGTAAATCGGAGGCATGAAAAAACCATTTTTTTGGCCATTTTTGAAAGTTAAGAAATATCTGTAATTCGTGGAACCAATGAAGGAGATTGGGAGTTCTTAAATAATGAAAATTTACCTTTTTTTTCAATTAGATATTATGCTCCATTAATGCCTTCTACATACTCTTGCCATTGATATGAAATTGACACTTTGTGAGAGCAGGGGAAAAATAAGTGATGAGGGCAAAACGAAACCCATCAATAAAGATTCATGACAATGAGGATGAAGCCTGGAAAACTCCAGCCCGTCTCCGATTTCTGCAAATTCGGCTCTCAAAACAGCAGCTGAGAACTCCGCTAAAAAACCTGCACAAAATCGAGCTGGAGGGGGCTCCGGCGTCGATCCTCCGACACTCAAGTCAACACACTTGGTATACAAGAATATGCCATGAAAATGCAGTCAATTAAGGTATTAGGGTTCAAGTGATACCTTGAGGAAGACAAATAAAGGTATTTATACATGTCATGAAGGGGCATAAGAGTCATTCTCTTAGTGTAGCCCTAATTTTCATAGGGACCGCAAATCAGTGTGATGTGGACAAGTTGCAGATTGCTACCATTTAATGAGTTTTGTACTTCTCAATTCTGATGGGAAACGGCTGTGGCATAGCCTCGTCTCAGAGATGGAAGAAGTGGCTCGGCCAGAGATGGCCGTGATCTCATAAGTCAAGACAAATATCATATCATAAAATACAGTCTCGTTACGTCGAGACCCCCTGATTAGGCGTTAAAATGTCATGATTCGTCGTTCGAAATACCCTAGTTTTGGTCGGTTTTGTCGAGTATTTAGAGTCAATTGAGCATTATTTCTAAACATTGATGAATTTTTCTCTTTGATGCTCATAGGTGAATCGAGGATGGAAAACGGAGTTCGTAGGACTTTGAATCGACTCAAACGGATGCCCGAATGAGAAGATATCGAAGAAATACGATTGGTATTAGTGTGGAAGAAGAAAAGTGTTACTTTTGGAAATTTTGGAGTCACTCGAGTGGCTCAGGTCGAGCACTAGCGCTCGAGCACGTTGCTCGAACGCTAAAAATATACAGAAGATTTCTCGCGCTCGAGCAGCTCGAGCGCCACCGCTCGAGCGTGTTGCTCGAGCGCCCCAAAATTGCACCATTCGACCAGCTCGAGCGGAGGCGCTCGAGCGATTGCACCATTCGAGCTACACAGCTCGAGCGCCTCCGCTCGAGCATGTGTGCTCGAGCATGTGTGCTCGAGCGCTTCCAACTTTTATGCTCCCGGATGCGTTTTTTGGCCCACGAGTTCCCGATTCAGCCCAAGGCTTATATATACTCGTCCCGAGCTCGTTTTTAAAAAATTACTACTTACCACTTGATAGATTTTGATTTTAGAGTTCGTTTTTTTAGAGAAGAAGAGGAGCAAGCTTTACTTTACGTTTAAATTGAGGTTTTAGCACGAATTCTTAGTTTATTTTCGTTTTTCAGATTCTTTTCATTAGTTCGATTACGTTAAACACTTTAAACTTCGTTTTCATTAATTAAATTTCAATTCTTTGCAAGTACTTCTCTAAACCCTAGTTTATGTTCAATCTTTTATTCGTTCTAATCATCATGTTTATGTTCGTCACTTCTTCTATTGCTTTTATTATTGTCAAAACTATGTCTAGCTAAAACCCTTGCATGCTTAGGGTAGGATGAACTAGTAGAAGAAGGTTGTGGGTACGTAATTAGGGTAATTCGTGATGTTAGGGTTTTAATTCTCTTAATTAATGAATTCTTAAAATTAGTCTTAATTTTATTCTTGAATTTCGTTCGAAAAGTGTTAGAGAGAGGACGATCTTATCACTCTTTAACAACGAGTAGGCTTAATGAAAGGGTTTAGAAAGGGTTAATTATTCCACCGGTTTTTCTAAGGAGGACGACCACATCACCTTAGTTTAAATTAGGGTCGCGTTAATTAAGCACAATCTATTAACTCGTTAGTGGATTAGTGAAGTCGATTGCTAGGATAAAGTATTAGGGTATTAAGTCTTGAGCTTTCATCTTACAATCTTTAACTTAGGTTATCTCTTGCGCGTCACAATTATTTTGATTATGTACCTGCTCCGTTAGTATACGTAGGGATTCCTATCCTGAGCATCACCATCACTCATTTGCATACAAACCTTAGTTAATTCGTCTTCTTCAGTACTTTAGTTTAATTAGTTTATTTTATTTATAATTAATTCTTCTCAAAAATCCAAAAACATTTCACTCATATTAACTACGACGCGTAGATCTTCAGGGATCTATTTGCATACACACTTTCCTTTGGGTTCGATATACTTGGTCATTATACTTACTTATATTACAGTGAACCCGTACCCTTGTGGGGAATCTACTAGTAGAAGTTATTATTTTCGGTTCAAGTCACCCCCCGGCTCTTTGCTTATTCACAGCCTTCAGAGGCAGAGATGAGAGAAATGCCAACTCTGCCGTCAAATCATAAATATCAATATGCTATCACTATTTCGGTCTCGATTCGGAGACGATTGTTCCAGAGTCAGTCAGCTCTAGACTCAGTTCGTATCAAGGCATCCAGTAAAAGAGTTGAGAGAATACTCGGCTCTACTCTGACCATATTCACATAAATCTAGGTTTTCACCCTAAGCGCGTATCCATGCGTGTGCATTAAGACAATACCATATTCGGGTAAAGTCTTTTCCAGCTCTGCCTCGGAGCTCAACTGTGATTCACTTGGTGTGAGCCTACAAAGTGTGAGGCCATGCACACTTAGGTCACAACAACTACTCCCCCCTATTCCAAGTGATTTCTGATGTCATTTGGAATAAGTATTAGTAAATGTTTTTTCATATCTGTATTCTGCTCTTCTTCGGCGCGCTGCACTTGACGCGTGATAATTTAATTTCTCATATTTGTCTCATGCTTAGCACAAGCTGAGACTTATGGTTCATGTTTAGCTCATGTCTAGTCTTGCAAGATGTGAACCTCACAGATGCACAAATCTGCAGTCTTACGTGATCCGACTAAAAACTGATAGAAGTCTGGATCCAGTCAAACAAAAATGCTTATTTCTTCCGTAAACATACATGTTTATCTTTTTCTCCAAGAATTAGCTTATCATAGTTCAGAGTTGAATTAGACAAAACAAATCCATTTTTCTCTTAATTCAAAGGTTAATCGCTCCGAATTAAGTTCAAAATCATATACGCACATCCACGTGAAAATCATTCCACAAGACTACTTTTCAGAGTCATTTTGTTCAGTGCTGGTCCAACTCTAATCGAGAGTTGAGAGAAGGTTTCATCTCTAAGTTTATTTCTTTGATATGGGCTAACTGTCGACACTTTTCATTCTTTTCTAATCCAGATCCTTCACGAAAGATCTTAATAAAACTGGCAAATCCTCCAGCTGATCCAGAGCTGAAATAGCTCAATGCTACTATCCATTCATTCAAGTTGTTGTGTTTCTTGCGAATTCTGAAATGACAACATTCACAGAACTGCTTTTACATCTTCCATTCTTTAGGGTATTACCCAGAATTTTTTTCGATTACCCACCATGGGACACACTTGGCAGGATTGAGCTTAATCTCGTTATCTCTGATTATTCTTATCATCTTTTCGAGATTCGAACATCAAATTTCCAGCTCTAGCGAGCTTCATAAGCATATCCTCGCTCATGAATTTCTGTTTTCCGTCTTTATTTTTTCTATGAAATGAAAATTCTCAATTCATTTTTTCAACTCTGCAGAGTTGATGCTGACGCATACTCCCTCCTCTGGCTGAAATAAATTCTCAATTCATTTTCAACCCTGGAGAGTTGATGCTGACGCATACTCCCTCCTCTGGCTCTTATTTCAGGCTCTCTGAAATAAATTCTCAATTCATTTTCAACTCTGGAGAGTTGATGCTAACACATACTCCCTCCTCTGATTCTTATTTCAGGCTCTCTGAAATAAATTCTCAATTCATTTTCAACTCTGGAGGGTTGATGCTGACGCATACTCCCTCCTCTGATTCTTATTTCAGGCTCTCTGAAATAAATTTTCAATTCATTTTCAACTCTGGAGAGTTGATGCTGACGCATACTCCCTCCTCTAATTCTTATTTCAGGTTCTCTGAAATAAATTCTCAATTCATTTTCAACTCTGGAGAGTTGATGCTGACGCATACTCCCTCCTCTGATTTTTATTTCAGGCTCTCTGAAATAAATTCTCAATTCATTTTCAACTCTAGAGAGTTGATGCTGACGCATACTTCCTCCTCTGATTCTTATTTCAGGCTCTTTGAAATAAATTCTCAATTCATTTTCAACTCTGGAGAGTTGATGCTGACGCATACTCCCTCCTCTGATTCTTATTTCAGGCTCTCTGAAATAAATTCTCAAATATTCATTGTCATACATCTTTCATGCTCTCAAATTTATCTTCTGACTCTGGGCCTATTTCATATAGGTACCCATGATCATGTTTTCCATTCAGAGTCTGCGTGCTATTTATCCTGTGTATCGCGCTTTTCCAAGTGTCCAGCTGTTGGAAACTTGTGACCTTTCAGTTTCTTATCTTTGCACACTTTCAAAGTGTGCTCTTCAATTCTTGCCTTTTTTTATCCTGTAAAAAAGATTCTAATTGTTGGTAATAGTGTGTGCGTACACTTATGCTTATCTTCTTAGAGTTTACTTCTCAGAGTTTACTTCTGTTTAAGAAGTATACTGTGATATTCAATTATGGAGGTAGTGTATAACTATATCTTGCCTCCTTCTTTTCAATTTCTTTTCGTACAAGGAAATAAATTATCATTTTTGCAACTTTTCACTTACTTAGAAAAGTTTCTAAGGTTTTTATCTAGGTTTGCAAAAACCTATTTTTCTCTTTTCCTAAAGTAGTATGTTCTCATTTCTACTTTCTGTTTCAGGTTCATTTCATGTCAAAGTCCTTTTCATTCAGTGCTCAGATCTTGAGGCTTTTCTGTGCTTTCAGAGCTCACATGCTCTTCATATCTTAGTTTGTATCAAAATCTTTGATAAAACTTTATCAAAAAAACGTGTGCTTATTTTAACAAGACTCATAAAGTGTAAATCCAATTCTGATTTCGTTATGAATTGATGTTCAAATCTTGGTTTCGATTATGGTTCGTGTCACAAATGCTATCCATGCTCAACTGGTGTTAAGACTGATAGGATGTAAATCCAGTTTTCAAATGCTGCCTTTGCTTGCTTGGTGCTAAGACTCATAAGGCGTAAAACTCTGAATCTCACTCTGGCTGTTATCCATGCTTAACTCGAGCTAAGGCTGACAGGATGTAAGCTCCAGATCTGAAATACAACTCATCTCTCAAATGTGATCCATGCTTATTCTCAAGGCTCATAGGGTGTGAATCTGAGAGACGTAAGGTTCTGCAAACTGATTTGATATGGATCAATACATCTCTGGCGGCTGTCCCGCCGACAGCTGTCCTGCTAAATTCTGGTTCTACCATTGCTCCCTCTCTGGACGTCTCTAGGAGAAAAGACAATGGTGTATTTTCGGGCACGTTCCAGGCCCTAAGTTTTAGATCTAGTTCCATTGGATCTGGGATCAGACCAGGTTCCCTTAGGTTTGACCCCTGGTCTCAGATCAGGTTCCCTTAGATCTGAGGGGCCAGATCAAGTTCTGTTAGATCTGGCCTTGATTTCAGACACATCAAGTATCCTAGTTCTGATCTGCTGTGGAGGAGTTCCTCTGTCAGGAATCCTTTCGGCCACAGCTTAGTTCACTGCACTCTGAATCATACTACGTAGTTGCTCAACTGTTACAAAAATCAAGGTTGCACTGTTCTTAGCCTGAGCTTTTCTGGACTGTGCATGTTCTGAACTGTGTTGTTCTGAGCATGAACTGTTCTAACTGTGTTGTTCTGAGCATGAACTATTCTCAATTGTGCCGCTCTGAACTGTGCTGTTATAATCTATGCAATTCTGAGCGTGAACTGCTCTCAACTGTGCTGCTCTGAACTGTGTTGTTCTGAGCTATGCTATTCTGAGCGTAAACTGCTCTCAACTGTGTTGTTTGGCACTGGGATTCCTCTCATAGTATCATCATCACCATTCAAGCAGGTGATCCCTGGAGAATCCATGCTCTCAGGAGTAATCTTCAGAGTTTTCGAACTCGCATGAGAATCAATGGCTTCTGTAAACTCTTCCCTCAAATCTCGGGGTAGAGTTTACAGTTTTCTCAAGAGGTGGATTTTGGGCAGATTCCAACTGTGAAAAATTAGCTCCCTTACATCTGCTCATGAAGGTAAGCTAAGACAAACAACAAATCGTTATACAAGTATCATCATAAGATCAGTTAAGATCATTTTTCAAATATATACATGTCGAGAAATGAAATATCATATAAAATCTCAACATGCAATAAGCTCTATTCAAAGCAACCTACATGAGAGGTGACTTCTGTACACGTGTCATTTGCAATAAATTCATTTCCACGTTTTTTGACTAAGAGGTTAAGACAAACAACTTCTCACGTAAGTCTTAACTCATTTTTCAGATCAAATCATGTTTTCACATCAAGATTATCACGGAAAACACATTCATACGACATTTCCCACATGTTCTCATGCTAAATATCAAAGTATATATCTACTCATACTTCATCAAGACATCTAGGGAGTAGCATAGCCACATGCATTCAAATACACTTGGTGTATTCTCACAACTTATCAGTTAAGCAAGGGTCACTAATGCAAATTCTAGCATACTTCATGCATTTTCACGAGGTTTGATCCAAGAAATAATTACTGATGCAAACCTTAACATATTCGATGCATCTTTTCAGCATACCAGTTAAAAAAATAACTATTTCTAACAAATCTAGCACATGCTCTCATGCAAAATTATATTTCGTATAAGAATTTTTTTTTTCCAAAGTTACTTCTGAATAACTCACAAGTTAATTCATTCATCACTTCTCAAGCAATATATCAGCTTCAATTCACATAATAAGGGTAGAGATACCTCTCTTGGATTATCAAGCGTGAGTTGGCAGAGTCCGTTTATCTATGGACTTCATTCCCACATCATCTCCATGCGGTAAAATCGTCTTTTCTCGAGTTTCTCTCGAACGTTCGCATTTTTTCCAATGCAAAAATCATGATCGTTTTCCCTCAGAGAAAACAAACAAAATCATTAGCAATCGAATCATTTTCCTTTGCACTAGATAATTACTTATCATATCGAGGTCCACTTAAAAACAATAAATTCCAAGTACAAATCGTAAAATGAATTCAGTCATAGAATTATTGGACTAATTCTTCGACAATCACATTTTATCAAATGTACAAGTATGCACTATGAGTATGTGTACAGTCAGTTGTTCTCCAGTACCACATTCATAAATTCCAAACCTCGTGGTCCTTATTTCACATTTCGATAATAATCACGCTTGGCTAAAAATATCGCATGAATTTCAAATTCATTTCTAGCCATACAATTCTCATGTCCACATATATATGCACATATATGCTCGTTTCATCTATGCTAATCACACATACATCTCAGCAAAGCTAGGCAATTAATCATACAAGCCCGTTGCCACATTCAACTATCTTCTAAAAACACATTTTCACATGCTTTGCATAGTAATTCTAGCAAAAAATTCATTACGCTCAATTACTCTCTTGAGCATTTAATCAAACACGTAGTGGGCATAGTCTATTCTTCTTCACTACAGACTAATCACATTCACACCATGTTTACAAGCATGGAAACGAGGTTTATCTCAATTACCATACCAAGCAATATTCGTTATCGCCATATGCATCGATTCGATCGAAATTCCAAAATGTGAATAGCCTATGCACGATCATTCACTAGCATATCACATACTCAAGTTAAATAATAATTTATCATTTCACACATCAAGCCACAAGAAAATATCAAAGTTCTTGTCGTTTCACTTCATCCATGTTTCAATGGAATTTCTCACTTCTCAATTCAAAGAATGGCATAAATACATTCTTAATCTCATGAAAATAAGTAATTAACAACAAGTAATTACCAAGACCAAGGCTTCTCAATTTCCCACTCACATATTGGAAACTAAGCATCTATGGAAGAAGATAATAGAATTATCTCCATTCATAATGTTTAAAGTTGTGATCTCGAAATCCGAATAGCAAAACATTTCGGGACATAAGCTGGCCATGGCCTAAGTTGCTGTCAGTTTCAGCGAAATAGCCCAGGCGACTCCCAGTATCAGCTCTACAAAATCATTAGAAAAAACTTTAGTTTCTAATAATTAAGACAAAAGGCGTAGAGGAAATAGCAGGTGGTTGCTAAGAAGATTCAGCCATCAGATTTGAGTTCAAGCATAAGATGTCTAACTATCCGCTGCAAAATGGGCTTATTCGACTTGAATTGGACCAGGCTTATTCAGATCCAGACTAAGAATTCGAAAATAGGGCAATTGTAATAGGACGTGATTGTACGGCTCCCTGGTCGCATAGGCAAGTTTCGCCGGCAAGGCAGCAACGCCCGATTCACGGTGACCATCTATAGTAGTGGCACCAGCCATTCTCCATCGAGGCGACAGTGGCGCTGGTGGCTCCTGTTGACGCGGCAGCGCATGAATAAAAAGAAAAGGGGGCTCAATTCTGGAGCCCATCGCAGCAAGAGATAGCGGCGGTCGGGAATGACAGATGCGGCACAGCGTTGGCCGGTGTCCGTCAGCGGTGAAAAGGCACGACGACGGCCAGTCCCGGCAGTGGCGACCTGGCATGATTCTTCACGAGATTCGAATAGGGCTGCATTTCACGCCCTTTTTCCTTTTTTTTTAAATTTTTCTGGCCCCAAATTGGAATTAGGGTTACTGGCTACGGGCCCTCTTTCGGGCCGTGAATTTTCTGCAATTGATTCAGGGAAAATCGATCCCAGCCTGCTACCGATTGAGATTCGGGCCCAGGTTACAGGCCTCTTGTTTGCTGCCATTAGAAGAAAAATTGCAGCAAGTTCATTACATATGTACAATGAATTTCAGGGAATTAAACTTTGCAAATCTCCCATAAATTATATCAAAGGAAGCACAAAATAGGGTAATATCAAACCCTAATTTGCCATTTCTAGCTCGAAAAAAGCTTAAAAGGATGAAGACTTAGATTCAGTTTTCTGGGTTTTCTTGATGAATTTCTGAAACGGATTATGTATATTCATCAAGAATCCATTCAATTTTGCGGAAATCCTCACGTCTCATCCCAGATTTTCCACAGACGGCGCCAGTTGATGAGGGAAAAATGAAACCCATCAACAAAGATTCATGAAAATGAGGATGAGCCTTGAAAACTCCAGTCTGTCTCGATTTCTGCAATTTCGGCTCTCAAAACAACAGCTGAGAACTCCACTGGAAAACCTGCACAAAATCGAGCCGGAGGGGGCTCCGGCGTCGATCCTCCGACGCTCAAGTCAACACACTTGGTATACAAGAATATGCCATGAAAATGCAGTCAATTAAGGTATTAGGTTTCAAGTGATACCTTGAGGAAGACAAATAAAGGTATTTATACCTGTCATGAAGGGGCATAAGAGTCATTCTCTTAGTGTAACCCTAATTTTCGTAGGGACCACAAATCAGTGTGGTGTGGACAAGTTGCAGATTGCTACCTGTTGATGGGCGAGCAGAATTAGAAATTGGGCGACCAGGATTAGCACAAAGCACTTAAAGATTAAGGCAAAGTTGACCCAAGATACACCTAAGATATCTGGCGAGCAGAACCTGCATGCTACACCAAGGCGAATGGGCGAACAAAATCAGATTAAGAGCCACATGATGAACTAAGTTAGCACCCCGACGACCAGATCCGACCACAAAACCAAAAACTGTCATTAATCTTCGAAATTAGAACTGATCGTCAACAAATTGGCGCTAGAAGGAGGGTTCAAACCTTCGAATCATTGAAAACACGAAGGTTAACCAAAATTGAAGAACAAGTTTGAGCTTTTGAAGGAAAAATTCAAGAACACTAAGAACAATACTTGATACCTCCTGTGAACATGCCTCAATCACGAGAGACACAACGTTCACAATATAAAACAAGGGATTCACACTCCCGGATGTCCCAGGCTGGTGGGCGAGCAGGGGCGAGCGGAAATGACCAAGAGAATCAGACCAATGTTGCTCGTCAGTTAATACCACCGGAGTTGGACGCCCTTGCTCGTAACCCCGATGAATTGGCACGCACAATTGCCATGCTCCAGGCTTTACAAAGACAACAAGCCCAACCTGGCCCTTCTTATGTGCGAGCAAGACGTAGCCCCACAAAGACTCGTGAACATGAGAAGGCTAGGGGGGATCATTTAAATGAAGCAGACAGTGCCCAAGCCCGTAAGGCCAAAGGCAAAGAAAAACAACACGTTGAGGCCGCCAATCAGGGAGGTTCGACTCAGAATCCGGCCATGGTAGTGAGTCAGGGCACACGCCAAAGTGCTCTAGAAAGATTGGGTCGTCGTGGCCGGGGAATCATGGAAGTTCATCCCACTGCAGGAGCAGCTCGCCCAGCTGTAGTACCTGCTCGCCAGTCAGTCCATGACAGGCTGACTAGGTCAGCTTTTGGTCGTCTTGGCCCAAACGCAGAGCCCAATCCTAGGAGGCCGATCCAGGGGGTTCCCGCTCCCAATGAGGGACTGGAGCGAACAGACGGTTGTGCGCCTCTGCTCGCCGGACAGCCTCAGAGTCAGGGGGGATCCCTTGAAGAGCTCGCCTCCATGAGAAAGGCCATAGAGAGCATGCAGGGCCAGCTCGATCAACGGAGAGGATATGGAAACACAACTCTTCCAGTCTCACCACTATCTTTGGTGATTCTGAAAGCCCCGATTCAACAAAAGATTCAGTTTCCAGCGAGTATCCAATATGAGGGCACGGCGGACCCCCGGGTGCATCTGATGAAGTATACCAATTATATGGTATCAATGGGGGCAAGTGACGCAACACAATGTCGCAACTTTCCTTTAACTCTGGGAGATCATGTCCATAAATGGTTTTTAGCTTTGCCACCAGCTTCAATTCATTCGTTTGCCCAGCTGGGCAAAGAGTTCTTGTCCCATTTCTCTACGGCCGGGTCTTATCTATCCCAAAGATATCGGTTATCCGACTTGAAACAAACTGACGACGAGTCGGACCGATCGTACTTGGAAATATTCGATAAGGTCCTATTAGAAGGAGAGTCTGTCAATGAAGACACTAAGATTGTGGTCGTCCTAGCTGGGCTCAAGAAGGGCACTGAACTCTGGAAGGATGTACACCTCAGATGCCCGAAGACTTATGCTGAATTTCGGGACCGGGCAGGCGTCTTTGTCTCCATGCATGAAGCCCTGCAAAAGGACATGGGAGACAAAGAAGAGCAGAAAGAGGGTGCGAAGAAGCCTGGAACTGGTTATCGAGCTCCCAAGAACATGAAAGCATTTACTGAGGGAACGGAGCTGAAGGACAAATTGAACCACATTCTTACCGTATCAATCGATACAGTTTACAATAATGTCCGGGATAAAGAATTGCTCACACCACCCCGTAAGATACGTCAAGATACAAGCAAGTTGAACCAGAATAAGTATTGTGCCTACCACCAGAGCGTGGGACACTTTACAAGCGAATGTCGTGACTTGCTGAAGCAGTTGTGGTGTTTTTATGAAGAGGGAAAGTTATCTGAGTTCGTTAAAAGGCAGCCCGGCAAAAGAAACAGAGACGGAGATTCTGATTAGGAAGACCAGGAACAGGTACCTCGTCGGAATCGAGCTGGGCGACCAGTTCAGGTGCCTGCCGGAGGGCCAGTTCCAGACATCCAGATGATGGAACCTGCAGGTCCCATAGGTGGTTATTCTGATGGACGACCACCAATTTCTAATCGAAAAAGAAAAGCAGAATTACGAGCGATCGGTCATGTACAAGAAATGGGGGTTATTCCACCTACCATGCAAACATCGGAATTAACTTTTACCGACAGAGACTTGGAAGGAATATTGACCCCTCACAACGATTCGCTTGTGATATGTGCCAAGATCATGGAAACTAGGGTGCATAGACTATTGGTGGATACTGGAGCCTACACTAATGTCATTTTCAAAAAGACGCTTGACCAAATGGGAGATTATGCAGGCTACATCAGAGACACAAATCATCGTATTCTGGGATTCGGAAATGTTGTGACGATCCCACTGGGAATAGTAACTTTCGCTATGCAATTTGTGACGGTCAAAGAGCCCGAGAAAAATATCGCAAGAATGGTGGATTTCTTGGTCGTTGATCAAGAGTCAACGTACAACGGATTCCTGGGTCGACCTTTCTTAAATGAATTCAGGGCCGCGTGTTCAACTTACCATTATTGCATAAAATTCCCAACAACAAGTGGAGTTGGCACGGTAAAAGGAGACCAGAGAAAAGCTCGAGAATGCCTCCTACAAATTCAATCAAGACAAGAACAAGTATCTATGATGGAAGCGTCAACCAGTCAACTTGAGAATGAACCCTCAATTTTGGAAGATATTCTCGGGGCTCAGAATGATAAGATGGACATAGACGACCAGCCCTCGCCCATGGGCGAGCAGATGCTGTAGGGCGGCGAGCAGACCTTGCCAGAAGCAATGTTACCCCCCGTAACTGACAGTATACGTTCGAGTAATAACTAGGAGAGCCCGACTATGGTGACCAAACCCAACCCAGTACCCGCGGAAGATTTTGACCCCCGGTTAGGTACTGAACCCATGAACATCGAGGATGAGCTAAGTCCAGAAGGACCAATAGTTGATCCTCGATGGAAGGGGCAAAAGCGATGGGAAACTCCGGTCGAAGAATTGGAGGCCATCAAAATTGATCCCAAACAAGATGACCTTGAACTTTACATCGGGTCCGAACTCCCTGAGCCTTATAGAACCCGCATGACGGACTTCCTGAAGGCTAACTTAGACGTCTTCGCATGGTCCCATGCTGACATGGTGGGAATCGATCCGAAGGATTCCTGTCACAGGTTGAATATCAACCCAGTCCGAAAACCTGTCCACCAGAAATGATAAAAATATGGACCAGACAAGTATCAAGCTTTAAACGAAGAGGTCAAAAAGTTACTGGACAACGACTTGATTAAACAGGCGTTGTGTCCACAATGGGTAGCAAATCCTGTCATGGTACGGAAGCCGAACGGAACCTGGAGGCTATGCATAGATTTTACAGATCTAAATGCAGCATGCCCGAAGGACAACTTTCCGCTCCCGCACATCGATCAACTGGTGGACAGTACTGCCGGACACGAAATGTTCACATTCATGGATGCCTTTGCAGGTTACCACCAGATTCCAATGCACCCAGATGACCAAGAAAACACGGCCTTCTATACTAACAAAAATCTGCTATGCTGGAAGAGGATGCCGTTTGGTCTGATCAATGCTGGAGCAACCTACCAGAGGCTGGTCAACAAGATGTTCGATGAACATATTGGGGAAACGGTGGAAGTGTATGTCGACGACATAGTCGTTAAAAGTACACAGAAGGAAGATCACCTCCATCATCTTTCACAGGTGTTCGACATACTCCGGAGGTACAATATGAAGTTAAATCCAAAGAAAAGTAGTTTTGGAGTACCTTCCGGAAAATTCTTGGGCCATCTGGTCAGTAAGCGAGGAATCGAAGCCAATCCAGCAAAGGTGAAAGCGCTCGTTGCCATGGAACCACCACGCTCTGTTAAGGAAGTGCAAAGGTTAACCGGTTGCTTAGCCGCTTTAAACAGGTTCATATCACGGTCGGGTGACAAGTGCCGTCCATTTTTTGAGGCCGTCAAAAATGGCAACTTTGCCTGGACGGAAAGCTACCAGAAAGCCTTTGATCAACTGAAAGAATATCTTGGAGATGTAAAAATTCTATCAAAACCAATTTCCGGTGAAAAATTATATTTATACCTGGCAGCGTCTGACACGGCCATAAGTTCGGTGTTAGTTCGGGAAGAAGGCAAGTTTCACCTGCCAATCTACTATGTCAGCCAGGCCTTGCATGATGCTGAGGTGAAATACTCGCCAACCGAAAAGCTGGCATATGCTCTCGTCATGAGTGTCAGGAAATTAAGACCATACTTTTTTGATCATCAAGTCGAAGTATTGACAACTTTCCCACTCAAACAAATATTACACCGACCCGACACCGCTGGCCGTCTTTTGAAATGGTCCATAGAGATAAGCCAGTTTGGCGTGACATATGCACCTCGAACCGCGATTAAGGGACAAGCGTTAGCCGACTTTATAGTCGAATTAACCTTCCCTCAAAATCCAACGAGAGGGCTGGATCACCCATGGCATCTTTATGTGGACGGTTCGTCAACAAATCTAGCCTCGGGGGCAGGGATAGTGCTCATCAGTCCCGACCGGCAAGTATTCACTTCAGCGGTCAGATTCGAGTTTATGGCCACCAACAATGAAGCTGAATATGAGGCCCTCATTGCAGGTCTCCACTTATCATTAGCTGTCGGAGTAAGACGACTCCAGATTTTTGGAGATTCTCAACTCATTGTAAGCCAAGTACGAGGTGAATATGAGGCCAGAGACGAGCAAATGATCGAGTATCAACGAATAGTTGCTCACTTGGTATCTCTGCTAGACCAAGTATTTATCCAACAGATACCTCGAACGAGTAACACACAAGCTGATGCCCTAGCAAGACTAGCAACAAGCGATGGGCCAGCAGATCTGACAGACATCATTATTACCAGAAAAGTCCAACCATCAACAATGGATTACGAAGTGAACCAAGTAGTTGAACAAAACAACGACGATGATTGGAGAACTCCTATAGCCAAATACTTAAAAACGGGGAACTGCCAAGCAACTCATTTGAAGCTGTAAGAATCACGAAACAAGCAGCCAGATATACTCTGGTAGACGAACAACTTTACAAAAGAGGCTTTTCGCTCCCACTACTCAAGTGTTTGTCTAGGGGGCAAGGAAGGACAGTTCTGGAGGATGTACATTCTGAAGTTTGTGGAAGTCACACTGGGGGGCAAGCTTTGGCTTACAAAACTGTAAGGCAAAGTTATTATTGGCCAACCTTACGAAAAGATGCAATCCAGTTAGCCAAAGCTTGCCACCAGTGTCAGATTTTTGCTCCAAGTATTCATGCCCCGGCCCAGGAGCTTGTATCGGTTTATAGTCCATGGCCATTTGCAAGATGGGGAATAGACATTATTGGTCCTTTCCCGACAGGAGTGGAAAATGTTCGATTTGCCGTCATAGCAGTCGATTATTACACAAAGTGGGCAGAAGCGAAGGCCATGGTAAAAATTACACAGCAGAACATGATCAACTTCATATGGCAAAACATTGTCTGTCGCTTTGGAATTCCACGAACAATTGTGACAGATAATGGCCCGCAGTTTGACCGAAAGGAGTTAAGAGACTTCTGTGCAAAGTGGGGAATCAGGAAACACTATTCGACTCCCTATCATCCCCAGTCAAATGGGCAAGTTGAAGCTGTAAATAAGATCATCAAGCATACATTGAAAATACGCCTGGCAGAAAGCAAAAGTAGTTGGTCAGAAAAACTCCCGGAGGTCTTGTGGGCGTATAGAGTTTCTCCCAGGTCAAGCACCGGAGAAACACCTTTTATAGTGGTTTTCGGAACAGAGCTTGTGATACCAATTGAATTAAAGACCAACACAGTCAGGACGACCAGCTTTGATGAACAAGCAAACCATTCCGCTCTGGCCACAGAAATAAATTTGCTCGAAGAAAGAAGATTACATGCCGAGCTAAAGAACGCCACGTACAAACAAAGAGCAGAGCGTTATTATAATTCCCAAGTCAAGATAAGAAAGTTCGAAGTTGGTGACCTTGTTCTAAGAAAGAAGTTTGCCCCACCTCCAGGCATATTTGGTCCGACTTGGGAGGGCCCATACAGGGTAACAGACAGGTTACCCAATGGAGCATACGACATAGAAGACTTAGATGGCAACTCGGCCCAATATTCCTGGAATGCAGCTAACTTAAGAAAGTACTTTCAGTAGGCGACCAGTTTTGCCTCATGAGAGAGTGAAGTTGAGGTGGGCGAGCTACTAAGTCCACTGGGCGAGTTAGAATGGCAGAGATACAAGATGGATCCAAAAACTTGCCTAATTTTTTGAAATTTTCACTAAGTATAAGTGGTCGAACTGGGTTGGATTAGGTCAAGTTTGGTCGCGGTCTAGAATGCCAGTATCTTGTATGGTTTTATTCCCTCTTAAGAGTCTAAAGATGCCTTGACAAAATGTATAGTGGTCGAGCAGCTTTGACTCCTGGTGTAAATTATGTTTTTTAGTGGTTGGAAGCTAAACATTGTTTTTGTCGAGCAGATCCAACCTAGCTAGTACAGGATTACATTTTTTGGTCGTTTTCAACACTTGTAATTTTTTAAGATCGTTCCAATGTTAAGTTGTTCGTTCAAACAGAAATGCAAGCTCAAGGCGCAAGTTGATTATACAACCAAGCCCATTAAAGGTTGTTCGTTTTTAAATGGACATAGCCTAAGGCCAAAAGCCCATCAAATCCTAAGGCCAAAAAGTCCTTAAGGAACAAGGCCCAACTACATTAAGATTGTTGAAGCATAGATAAAAATACAAAGAACAATTAATGTAAGATAAGTAAGACGAGCATATGTGTAAAATAGTCTCATTAATAATAAGGTTTGATCGCCCAAAACATTACAAAAAAAGCGAACAACAATAACAAAAAAGAGAAAAGAGTACAAGTCCCTAGCTAATCCTGTCCGCTAAGATCCTTGCCCGGCAGGAGGAGGACTGTTATCATCTTTAGGATCTTCCAGAGGGGAGCCAGCGAGAGCAGGGTCAACTGGGACCACCTGAGTCAGTTCGGCAATCAGCCCGCTCTTGGAGAGCTCTTTCACTCTGATCGGCGTGCAGGATTTGCTCGCCCTCGGCAACATCGCCCTCTTCTTCTTCCTCGTCTTCGGGAGGACTTGTGATAATAATGTCAGGGCCGATGAAGTCAAGCTTGACTCCGTAGTCAGGAAGGTCGCCAATCTGGAGAGTTGTGCCCGGGGCTGGAGGGTTTGATTCGACGAAGTTACAGAGCTCCTTGCCGATCTCCTCAACAACAGAGGCAGCCTTAAACTCGTGAGCAATTTGAATGCTCTCGGCATAGCCTGTCACGTAACCCAGGATTGAGCTCACCTCCATCTTAGGAATAAGTTCCTCTTGGGTAATGGAGTTGGCGAGCTGAGATTCGAGGTTAGCGATTTTGGCCATCGCCTCGGTCGCGAATTTCTCCGCGACCTCCTTCTGTTGTTGAGCGCGAGCAAGTTCTGCTTGCATCTGCTCGACCTCGGCCATCTTGACCTTCAATTCTTCTGAGACCTTAACGTGCAGGTCCAGAGCACGTTGCTTGCTGACTTGATGAGCTTTGGATTTGTTCTCTAGGTCGGCGATAATTTTCTTTGCCTCTGCCTTAGCATCATCTCGTTCTTTGGCAATACGGCTGACAGTGGCCGCATGCTGACGAGAATCCTTCTCGAGATCTTCTACCTGGTCGACCAGACGCTGCACGGCCGCCAGGGTGTTGCCCGCCTCGACGAGACACAAACAACCATTGTCGCGAGGCGCTTGCGTCTTGACGGTCTCGTTCAGCTCCTTAGTCCAGCTGCGAGCAACGACCTCAGAAGCGCGGCGGACAAAAGAATCCGGAATCTCGCGGAGGTTAGTCGGCACCGTTGAGTAGGCAAAACGGTGCACCATGTTAGACCGCCCAGGGTACTGCTCGGGCAAGTAGCTGGAAGGGAATCCTCAGTTAGTAAAAAAAAAGAGTAGAAAATGCTAAGTGTCCTGGGCGAGGAGAGTTGTACCTGTCAAGACGACCCTTGTCCCATCCGAGATAAGTGGGGTCGGATGAAGGACCAGATCCTTCGCGGGCAGCGGCGACCAGAGCTTGCTCGGCAGGGCACTCCATAGAGAGAGTTTGCTCGCTACTGCCTTCAGATGGCCGGACAGCTATGGTCACCTTTTCTTGAGCAGTTTTTGCTCGTTTAGCAGTCTTTTCAGTGTCGGAGACGGGAGTGCCATCTCCGCGAAGAAGCCTCTTCGCCCTCGGAGCTAGAGTTTTGGGTGGGCTGGCCACCGGTACAGGCGGTTTCGCCGAACTCGACCCCCCATCTTGTCTGGGATTGCCTTTTCCACCTTGTGCCGCAAGGGCAACAATCTTGGAGAGGGGGTCAGACTTCTTGCGACCTCGTTTCGTCGGCATTTCCCAGACGCGATTATCGAGCTCGAAGAAGGAGGGGTGAAGAGCAACTGTGACGAGCTGATCTGTAGAAGAAATATAAAACAAGTTAAATAACACCAAGTATAATGCCGAACAGATCTGTTCGCCCAGCAAGCAAAGATACTTACCCTCCGGAATGGGTACCAAAGCCTCAAGATGGTGAGGATAAGTTGTGAGGTGGGCAACACGTAGTGTGTCCTCGGAGAAGAGATGGCCAATGCTGCGGTCTTCTTGGCGACGAAGGGCGATCAGACACGCGACGAACAAAAATTGATCGCTGATGCAATTCTTGACATTTCGCCACCCCAAGCTTTTGGGACCTGAAACAAAAGAAAAAGAGAATTAAAATTAGTCTAACCACTTCAAAGTTATAGAAGAGGTAAGACTCACGCTTTAATTCCCTAAACTCCGTCGGGGTCTCAATTCGCTCAGGACCCCCAGAGGGGCGAGCAGAAGCACGTCAGTCGCCCCCGACCCAGAACCAGTCGTGCTTCCAGTCTCGCACCTTCCCAGGGATGTCCTCCACCAATTTCTGGCCTGGTCGCGCCTTCAGATAATACCAACCCGCTTCTTCCCCAGTGCAATCAGTGATCGTCATTAGGTAGCAAACCTCCTCGGCGGACAGCTTATTGGGGTATCCCTCTAGGGCGAACATGACCATCAGAGCCATCAAATTTATCCACCCAACAGGAGTAAGTTGGGTGATAGCCAAGTTCACGTCTTTTAAGAATTGGCCGACCAGAGGATGCAGCGGTAGGGAAACTCTGGCATTTAAGGTAGCAAGGTTGATCGCCGTCAATCCGCGCGATGGATGATCAGCTCTGTCGTCCGCCAAGGGAGCATACATCGGGATATCGAAAGGAATCTTGTAATCCCTCTGAATCCCAGGCAAGTCCTCCTCAGTAACGGCGGACACGATACAGCTCGCAGCGAACTCAGTCGCCTTAAGCTTTCGTACCCCACGAGCAGAAGTGGCAAATCGGTTTGAATGCTCCTTTTCGTACTCGTCCCAGTCTATACGGCGCGCAACCGCGACTGGAGCTTGATGGTCGATCAATCTGGGCACAGGAAAGTCAATATCCCTAAGATATGCCCAGGTTAATTCGTCGAGATTCACCGGCTGAAGTACCTCGACCTCCTCATCCTCGTCCTCATGGAGATCCTCGTTTTCTCCAAGAGCTGGCGAGCAGGATTTGCTCGCTCATCTCTTTCCCCGGAGGGACGAGCTCTAGAGTTAACGGAGCGTGCGACCGAAGCCGCCTCGGGATCGGACTCCAGGTTTACAATGGGAGGATTCTCTTCGACGGGCCTTTTTCGGGGTTCCGGGGAGGGAAAGATCCGGTCTCGGAATGCGACGACATCCAGTAAGTGAAAGTAAAAAATTTTGAATGTTTGCAGATTCCGGCGAGGGAGAACTCGGCGGTTTGGAACTTTCCACGGCGGAGTAGGGATTTTTGTGGAATTATAACACACACGACGCAAGAAAAGAAGAAAGAAAAGAAGAAAGCAAAGGAGAAACTGCCTCGAAGTCGTTTGAAGGTCGCCGGAAACTGGAAACGTACGCCGGAAGTTTGAAAGGGGAAGGAGGAGAGATTCGCGCTCAATAAACAGTGAAAATAACAAAAAATTGCGAATTTTTTCTTTATATACCCTCTGGAAAAATGGGGTTCCGGGCGAGCAAGTTAAAGAATTAAAGGACTGAAGTGCAATTTTTGGGCGCGTGCAGCACCTGCCCGACAAAGCGGGAAAGCGCGTCGCCTCGAGATCACGTGCGCGTGGGCGGCATCAATCATTCCGCCCACGTCACACCTCGAACCATACCCAGGCCTTGGGATCCCAACCGTCACCAGCCCAAGTCTGCTCGACCGCCCGTAAAAAGTTGCTCGCCCCCACGACATTCCTGCTCGCACCAATGACACTTAAAAGTTGCCAACCCAAAAAGTGCTCGTTCCTCATCTTCACAATTTATTGATCGGCAAGGGGGCAAATGTTGATGGGCGAGAAGAATCAGAAATTGGGCGACCAGGATTAGCACAAAGCACTTAAAGATTAAGGCAAAGTTGACCCAAGATACACCTAAGATATCTGGCGAGCAGAACCTGCATGCTACACCAAGGCGAATGGGCGAACAAAATCAGATTAAGAGCCACATGACGAACTCAGTTAGCACCCCGCCGACCAGATCCGACCACAAAACCAAAAACAGCCATTAATCTTCAAAATTAGAACTGATCGTCAACACTACCATTTAGTGAGTTTTGTACTTCTCAATTCTGATGGGAAACGGCTGTGGCATAGCCTCGTCTCAGAGATGGAAGAAGTGGCTCGGCCAGAGATGGCCGTGATCTCATAAATCAAGACAAATATCATGTCATAAAATACAGTCTCGTTATGTCGAGATCCCCCCCCCCCCCGGCTCTTCGCTTATTCAGAGCCTTCAGAGGCAGAGATGAGAGAAATGTCAACTCTGCCGTCAAATCACAAATATCAATATGCTTTCACTATTTCGGTCTCGATTCGGAGACGATTGTTCCAGAGTCGGTCAGCTCTAGACTCTAAGTTCGTATCAAGGCATCCAGTGGCAGAGTTGAGAGAATACTCTGCTCTGATCATATTCACATAAATCTGGGTTTTCACCCTAAGCGCGTATCCACGCGTGTGTATCAAGACAATACCATATTCGGGTAAAGTCTTTTCCAACTTTGCCTCGGAGCTCAACTGTGATTCACTTGGTGTGAGCCTACAAAGTGTGAGGCCATGCACACTTAGGTCACAACAATAAGAAAAGCAGATAAGCGGCGCAGCCGCCCAAAGAAAAAACCAGTGAATAGTTATTAGGTTTAACAGGAGAGAGAATATAGTAATGGACTTTTATTAGTGATTTTATGTTGGGCTTTTAAACATTTTATTTTTAAAAGATACGTCTAATCATCTATACTATTAATTTTACTTGTAAAATTTATAATGTACTTTTGTTAATAATAGTATAGTTAACTATTTCTTTAAATATATGTACTATTTTAACCATTTGTTAAATACTATATTTAATAAGCTTAATTTACAATATTATACAAATTCTATCATGTGTGTATATAATATATATAAATAAATATCCGAGTTATCCGGTTTTTTTTCAACGGTCCAACCGGTCGAACCAGTGACCCAGTGACCCAATTCATCTTCCGGTTTGAACTCCGGTCCGGGTTTAAAAACATTGATAGGAAATAGTTATTCAAAACCTGCAAAGATTTATAAATGAGTATGTTTTATATGAAAATGGTTCATGATAAATTTATCATAAAAATATATTAAAATATCAAATATTTGACCAAGAGTATAAAAAAGTTCATAAGTTGTATCATTAGGTTGGGTTAATTTTTTTTTACAATAACTACAATATAATACCATTGACTCAAATTAATGATACTCCTAATGAGATTATTGTTATTTCTAATTAAATATTTAATACTTTAAAACTATTTTATGATAAGCTTATTATGAATTATTTTAAATTTAATATAACAGTTTCCTTAATAAACTGGTTTAGTTAATAAGTAACATTAAAATGAGGCTTAGAGGTGTAAGGTTCAAACTTGCAAATTATAATTATACTTTCCTTATTCTTCCCCCCGAAATAGGGCATGATATTGTGGATAACGTAGAGCCAAGCAAACCACCAAAAAATTAAAAAAACCACAAAATAGAACTTCAATTCTGACCAAAGAATAATAAATAAATAATTATGAGTACACATCTGAAATGAAAAATAATCAACACAAACTCTAAAAAAAATCCTTTCGTCTTCATCTTGTCACAAGCTTCTCAACTCAGAAATCCATGGCGGACGCTCTCTCGTAAAACCCGAACTCTCTTATTGGTCAACAATGGAGGACCGTGCACGGCGTCGTTTATCTCTCTTTTCTTCCCATCTAAACCCCCATCGACATACCTCTCTCCCAAGTTGCCTTTCGCCTTCCGCTTGCGCTTCTGATGATAAAGAAGCGAGAAGCGGAGAAAATGATTGTATTTTTTGCAAGATTATTCGAGGCCAAGCTCCTGCTTTGAAGGTACAATTTTAATTTTATTTTTATTTATTCGGGTAAATGCTTGATTGATTATGATGTGTTTTGAGTTGTTGGAAGATATTTTGCATCTGTTGCTATCTCTCTATTCTATTAGCTTATCCCAGGGGTTTAATGGTGGAAATTGAATTTGGGCCTTGTTTTCAGAGGAATAATTGCTGCATAAATATAATGAAAATGGTGTTACTTCTGTGCAAAAATGTGGTTGCATATGCCTAAAGAGAATGCTAGAGTGCTGGAGAAGGTTAAAAATTGAAATATATTGAAGCTTTTAAAGTGTTTTCAACAAATTGAAATTTGCAGCAGATGTGTATACAATCTAGAACATATAAAGCAAAAGGGCATATAGGAATTGGTTTACTGTTTAATTTCTGTACCAGAATTTTTATACTTATGATTCTCAAATCATATCATTTATAATAATAACTGCAGAGGGACTTTTGTGGCACTCTATCTTCGCCTCGGTCTTGTTTTCTCGAGTTCTGTAATGCTTGCATTATTTGATAACTGCAGTTAAATTATACAAACATGTCTATGTTTATTGTTTAAGATGTTTGTGTTGGTTATACCTTCACAAAATTTGGGTCGTTCCCCAATAAAATCCTTTTGTGGGTATTCGGTTTTCCTACTTTGTATGGCCAGCTTTCTGAAGTCTGATTATCTATCACATATGGATTTGACTACAGTTATATGAAGATGATGAATGTTTGTGCATCTTGGATATATTTCCTTTGTGCCATGGGTAAGGTATCATCTCTTGAAAACCTTATATTTTCTGGCCTTAATCTTGTGAGATGGAGATGCAAATTTGTTCCAGTTCCATTTAAAATGGAACTTGTCAAATTTCTATGTATTCCTTCTAGTTATAGGGATTCATTCACATCTGAAATTTCAATTATTTTGCTTCCATCCTTTTTCACGTTTTATCACGATATACCTTATCGAGACTTCTAACTACAAAATATTGCAATTCCTGCTAGGCACTCTCTTATTATTCCAAAGAGACACTATCCTTCACTGGATGCAACTCCTCCATCGGTAAGTTGTTCTAGTGAACTCCAATAAAATTTTCCATCTTATACATTTACTTTTTATACTTTGAAACGTAGAAAGAATTTTGCTTATACTCACACAGATATAGCTCACTCTTAATCCTGCAAATGTGAAGTCATCCAGTTTCTGGTGTGTGTATTATAAGGTTGCATCATTACATAAATTTCAACCAAGTCACCTTAAAGTGTAATGAAGTTTCACATTGTGAAGCTTGTTAATTTTTGTGGCCAACTTTTTAAGAGCATTTATTTGGAATATCACATAAGATATCAACATATGATTTGTTGTACTCTTTCTGTCAGTCATATGGTTTGTGCTTCAATGAGTCGGTGCTACTATTATTTGGAGGAAAAATGCTAGAATAAATGCATATCTTTGTTCTTTTAACTTAAATTATTTACTTATCAAGTTAAGTGAGTAGTTTCGCACTTACAAAAGCTGTATTTACTATTTAACAAATTTATTTTCTTCTTTACCTGATTTATCTCTGACTTGAAGTATCAAAGATGCAGATTGTAGGGGCAATGTGTTCAAAAGTACCTTTGATTAGCAATGCTGTAATGAAAGCTACTGGCTGTGGTACGTTGCTTTAAGCCATTTTCTGTTTTAACTGCACTGGTAGTTCTCTGTGTTTTTGCTAATTATTAATTAAGGATGCCGTTTTCCCCCTTATTTTATCTGTCAAATACATTTTCGTATTGGTTTTGTGTTATGTCTATGTGAGCACGCGTGACAAATCTAACAGAATTGCTGTCCTGAAAAATATCATGTATACATATAATGCATAAAACACTTTTCTCTCTCTGAATCTAGTTGGTCAGTCCTAAAGTTGAAGTAAATTCGAAGGTTAAATATCCTGGTTTAGTAATGACTAATACTATCTAAGTCCTATATAAATCTTACTAGCTCTGAATTCAACAATGCAGATTCGTTCAATTTGCTAGTCAACAATGGTGCAGCTGCAGGCCAAGTTATATACCATGTACGTTATCATTTCTTTGTATAGAATATATTGTAATGAAATTGGAATTACTGATCAGTATTGTAATTTCAGACCCACATTCACATAATACCCCGTAATGCGCATGACTGCTTATGGACATCCGAGGTTCGCACTATTATCTCTAATCAGATTTCTACTCTTGGTCAAATTCTTGATATTGTGTTTACATTTGCAGTCTATAAGAAGGCGGCCATTGCAGCAGGATCAAGAAGCTTCACAGCTTGTAGATAGTATTCGTGAAAGTCTGGTGTTTGTGAACAACTACGCGGATAGAAAAGGTCAAGGATCGTCTCTTGTTGCAAATTAGACTGGTGATTTCTTGTTTTCCTGTATGTACGATATTTTTTATTTTTTGGTGAGTTTTGAATCTTGTATAAGCTTCTTGGGATCAAGAACTTTAACAATGAGTTGCAGTGTGGATGTTGTGTCCTTTGCTGTTGCTATTGCCAATCACAGCACATTCCTCATCTCTTTGTTCTGTAATCTTGAAGACATTTGTTCTTCAAGATATTTAATGATTTGATATTTTACCAGGAAAAAACTGTTTGGGCTTTTGTATTTTTATCAGTTATCCTTTGCGTACATTTGGGCCTCCATATACTGTTTTTTATTTTATTTTTCTCTTTTATAAATTGGGCACATTAATTCTCGTCTATAATTTTACTTTTGAAAACTATCTTTACTGAACATCTGCCTAAAAAAGTAAACTATATGCATGGGTACATCTGGTAAAAAATTATAAAAGGAATACACAATTAATATTTTTCAGTGAAAATAATAAATATTAATATTAATAAACTAATATTTTTAGTAAAACAACTAATATCATTTAAAAATACGCATGAATTGCACAGTTCACCCGATGTATACAAGTTTTTTGTCTAGCTTCCGAGGTTTGCAAATTTTAACACTTGAAAGATTAAGAGAAGAACCCATTGCAATTGCATGTAGCACCATGTTTATATATCTAAATCCTCAAATACGTACTCACCTTCATATTCCTCCTCATCTGCGCACTGAGTTTTTTCCTGCATAGCATCATCTTCGAAAAGAGCAGGAGCTTCCCTTTTTCCCCAACGATTCGTGTCATTTATAGCTGTGACGGAAATGATCTTATCCTTGATACACTTCTCGATTACATCCTCTTCATTTTCGTGAGGTAGAAGTCCCAGAAGAGAAAAACATTCTCTTTGAAAATCCGAATCGTGTGAAGTCATGATCAAGCCTGAAATTGATTTGGCAAGATCAGGTGCATAACTGCATATCTGCAAAAAAGAAAAAGAAAATGGTAAACTGAGTTGGTTACTATGAACATGTCACCTGTAAGCCTCATCGTCCTACCACAAAAACTGTTCTTTCTCATAACAAAAATGTTGTCCCTTTATGAACTCTTAAAGAGTGAAATGACATGGTAATGCAGGAGAAATTAAATTATGGATTTAGGTATAGATTCTAAATTTTAAAAAACTGCATATGTATTAATGGTGAACAGGTTAGCAGATTTATATGAAGACCATAGCAGGGGAACAGAAGATTTTCTCAAATAAAACCTCGAGAAAGTTTGTGTAAAATCTTACTCCTGAATTAGAAATGCGGCCAAAACAATCTTTATTCTACCTTGACAGCACGCTCACTGAGTAAGATTCCTGCATTCTTCTTCTTCAGGTCAGTCAAGGCAAGCTTGACGGCTTTTTTTGTAAGAAACCTATCTATTGTTCGGGTTTGTACTCGGGGCAGTATCCTTACCCTGGCATCAAGTTAAGGAAGAAAAGAAAAGGCAAATGATATGTATATGTGACACGAGTAACTGCAACAGAACTATTACTTTACAATATACAGAAACTAAGGAAATATGATGCATATTATTCTCCATTGGAGTAAGGATATTGTTTATGATATTTGTGGAGCACAATGTCAATATGTGAAGATGGTGGCAAGTTCTCCCACTCTAAAAATGTGACACCATCTTGATCTCCAACGCTCTTCAGAACCAAGCCATAACTTTTCCATTCAACGCTGGTCAATGCTTCAAGAGTTTTTTGGGGTATTGGGCAAGGTATGAAATCGTGGAAGTGTAGTACCTAGATGGTGAAATTTAAATTAGTTAAAACATAAACCTAAAACAACAACCATGAGTATGCAGAACATGTTTTCTCATCCTTGGTAAGAAACGAGTTTCAGGAATAGAACCAGAAAAAGAGAGAAAAAGAGGAAAGTCATGGGGATTAAGATTTTTAACGTAGACACAATGCCTCTATTATTTAAAAGTCTACCTAGTTAAATTATTTTGTGGAGTACACATCCGAATACATTTGCTGATATTCATTTCATGTGGATTGCATTGATCAGGTCTTGCATCTTTGGAGGCAGAATCAAGTTCCCATCGTTATTCCAACTCTTTATTGGATGACTATATATGGAAAAGGAGGTGATGCTCATGAAAAAGATTAAAACACAAACTAGCTTTACCATACAAGACCTGTGACCTAAAATAAGATTACTGATTCATTGGACCAATCAGTATCGAAACTGCCAATGGTAAGACCACAGATAGTGTCAAAGTGAGGACAAAAACTTAACATGAAGCTTAATCAAGGCAAATGATAGGGGACAAAGTTGTAAATCTATGGTAAGACTTGCAAGAGCGGTGAGGTACTAATACAAGCATTTCAGCAATAACCGTGTCCAGTTGCTACAGCAGAACAAGTAGTTTCTGAGTCAAGAAAATAGAGAAGATATGTGAAGAAAATCAGATCAGCACAAAGTACCAATTGAATCTGTATGTCAACTTCTAAATAAATTCTTGAACTTTAAATATGTCAATGCATGGTGGCAGAATTTAAATGTTCCATGATAGATGTGTATCTTGATGCTTGCATGTAAAGTAGTAGAGGTGTACAAAACTTACCTCCGTTCTTCTTCCATATAACCTGGAGCAGGAACCTTGGTCTGAAATTGATAAATCGCTAATGATAATTACAACTTCCATCACCTCTGCAAGATTTGGTTGGTTTTCTCTGCTACAAGCTATCCCAGTGCCAACTTTGAGATTGTTTCTGGAAATTTTCTCAAGATAAAGCTCAAGTTATGGATAGGTCGCAGATAAGGTGATAGTATCAGAAATCTGATCGCCAGAACTTGTCAAGAAGACAAGAACTCTAAAAACATAACAAATAAAGATTCTGGCATACATAAGGCGAAGGATTAATAAATCACTTGAACAACATAGCATCACACTATGCACTTATTCCAGACTACAGTTTGCATTGACCAGCTCAGCCTGTTTTACTTGATACGAGGGCCTATGAAAAAATAGAATTAGGCCTGGGAGCATGAAATGGTATATAGCGCATAAAAGCATTAGTTTATTATACAGCCAAAAGGATCTCTTTTGAAACCTAGAAACAAAAATGGATAAGTCTTTTGCTTAAGCATAAGTAAAACAACTAGTCAGCACCAGAAAGCAAGTTAAAAGATGCTTAAGAAACAAGTATTATCCTGAAGTGGATACAATTTAATTCATGCACAAGTAAGTGTTAAAGCTACTTCTACCCAAACTTCACAGTTAATGCACAATCTCATTTATTGCAGTTAACCAGAAGAAATATGATTGGTGATATTAGGACATGAACCTATATATAAAATAATAAAGCCATGGAACGTGGTCTTGAGTATTCAAGATTGAAACTGTCAAAAAAAAAAATGTATTCAAGATTGGAAAAATTCTCAAGTTCAAAACATTCAAAAAGTCCAATATTAATATTTCCACATTATCTGAACATCTGGATCAATGTCCCTAAGTGCAGAAACAACCCAATTCCAATTATAGGATAAAATTGTAAACTTATCAGCACACACCCAGTTATGAAGCAAGAGTGGCAAGGCTCGACCACTCTGTATCCATGCTTGGAAACATAGTCTTCAAATCCCAACTTCAGACGGTCGATGTTTGCATTATTCATAGGTATGTCACTGCATGCCTTTTGCAAAACAATTGATTTTGCTGTGTCACCAGATTCAACTATCAGTTCAACTGCAATCTTCTGGACATAATCACAAGAATAGAAGTCAGCAGATAAACTCCCACCAACGATGATTGCAGAAAGTAAGACTACAATGTCATTCAACCATTTCAGTGTTTTGAAATACTTTCTTAAGGGGCTGAAGAGGTCTATTTTCGGATTTTTCAAAGATATAAAAAAAGGTATATGGATTCAAACATCTCTCTGTAACATTATTCAAAGTTATAAATGTCTATTCCTAGTGAAGATGTGCATCAAGGGAAAGAAATCAATTCGGTAACGCTGACACATGTGACCTTACAATCTGAGTGAAGATGTGAATCAAGGAGATAAATCAATTTGGTAAAGCTGAACACACTTGACATTACAATTTACATCATATATATACTCAATGATCATGGTGCATGACTGTAGTTTTGGGTAGACATTGGTCTTCCAATTTTAAGGTCTTTGTTACACATGCAATACACATCATGAAATGCTCAACAGAAGATTACATGAAACATTGAGGATAAAAGTAGTTCAAACTTACAGATTCTTTAAGAAGAAGAATCTGCAAACAAACACAAGTACAAGGATTGGCTATCAGCATTAACGTAAATTAGTCAGCACCACTTGAACACATTAGTGAAGAATACAACCTTCTGGAAAAAATGGGATATCATTGTTAAGAGACCAGCAATATCTTCATACGTTGATAATAATACTTCAGTTCCACTGAAAAAGAAAGTAATACAGAATGTCACAATGGAGATTGCTTGACACTTTCTATACCAGCAACATGAGTGAGGAGTGGACAGATTGCCTGAATTTTGCACCATTCTTTGTTGTTGATGGTAGCCTCGTGATTCTTCTTGAAGATACAACTTCTTTCAAGTCAATTTTTAAGTGATGTATCTCTTTATCAGAGATGCCTTCAGCAAGAGTACATGAGTTGAATAATGTTAATTACTGAGAGAAACCTCTTTTTGTAATCAAATTCTGAACAGAAACTAAACAGCGTGATATAGTAATATACCACCAACTTTCTTATTAATATACCAACAAAATTCCTAAATCATTAACTAAATTTGAGTGAGATTCCGCAATTAAGATTGGGACAAATTGGGAAAAATAGCTACAACATTCAATCCAAAACTTAATACTAGCTATACTGCAAACCTTGATATTAATGGTGTGTTAGAATCAACATTTTCCTTATTAAATGTATGGAAAACTTACCCCTAATTTATTGTTGAACCTTATATATATATGTCTACAATGTTTAGCTGACATTATTGTGTTGACATCCACCATGAAAGCTTTAATTAGCAAATAATATTCAGATAGTGAATAGATGAAAAACTATGTAAGCTGGAACCTACCTGTGGTCGCAATGCGAAGTACCCCATCTGAAATAAGTAATATCACTTGTTAGACCATTGTTGTAACATAGTGGCCGAATACTGCTAGGCACAATAACAGGACTAGAAAATAGTTCTCTAATCATTGAGAAACAATACGAATGTCCATATACAGTAAAAATATTCTGCCAAATGACCACTAACGACCACACCACCAAATCAACCACCTCCTTCATCCTCCCTACCCTTTTTTTTATTTTTCTAAGATCAACTGAAATAAGTATTGGATATGGGATCACAAGGCCACTATCAAAGGCAGCATGGAAATGTAGTTCATGGACATAAATACTCCAAGCTACACAAATTTAAAGGATTAGTATTGCCCATGCTATATCTGAGCAGAGATTCAGCTCGCAAACACATTATAATCCATGGGAAAGTTCTCCTTGAGTACGACAAACAAGCACTGTAACACTACCTTTACTTACCCCATTTACCAGCGAAAATGCAACCATTTTGGTATTTTAATTCCTGAAATTCGTCCAAGGTGCTTTGACTGCCTGTATCTGAGACTGTTGAAGCAGGAAGGGAAGAGTATCATAAAACATTCATTTATTTTTTAACCGTTCAATCTTCAATGCTACTCAACTATACTAGTTAAATTCTTCTTTTCTTACAATTTGTATCATACGCAAGCACGATGAACAACAGATTGTAGCCAAGGTTATAATTAAATTACTTCAAAATAGATTTCAATATGAAAACATGCCTGAAATTAGAACTAGATGAGGCGTAGATTTGAGAGACACAGATAATCTGCAGAGATCGTCTAACATGCGGCATCTCTGAAACGCACAAGAAATTAGCTGCAGCGAAAAGGAAATTGAAAATTAAATCAGCGAGGTGTGAATATATACATATATGTAAGTGAAGCCGCAAGCGAAAACAATTTTTTTTGCAGAAGATTAGAACATTCCGAAAACAAAATTCGAGGTATTATAGAGAATCTACACTCACAAATTTACAGAGGTTTTCCACAGAATTCACTTCCATTTTGTAGAGGGAGAAAAGAGAGTGTTCCCGCGTAAACTGTGAATGGAGCTGATAATGATTCCAGATAGACGAACGAAGGTTAGTAATTCTTCATTTTTGCGTTAGGCACCCCGCGGTTCACAAGTTAATAAATACTTCCTCCAACCACCAAATTTATACTCATTTTTCTTTTCTATTGTCCATCAAATTTTTTTTTTTCAAAGTAAACACAACTCACAAATAAATAGGTGAATCCCGCAATATCCCCTACAATATCTTTACTTTATTATTTATTTTTTTATTGAGGAAACCCCCATATTTAACCAATTCTAATTTAAAAAGTTTTATTTTGTCCAGAGTTTTACTTTTATTCTTTTTTTAGCTAAGATAATATATTGTTTACCAAGTTTACACTTATCTCTTTTTCTTAATTTTGATTAGGTTTCTTTTTTCTCTTTCTTTTTCTTTTCTACGCTTATATTTTCTTCTCCTCCATTTTTTTTTTTTTGTGTTTCATTTTTTTTCTTTTATATGTGTGTCACTTTTTCAATTTCTCCCTCATCCTTTTCAATTTTTCATATGTATGTTGTTGTCAATCATTCTTTCTCTCAATTTCTCTCTCTCCAACATCAAGTGTTTTTATCTCTCTTCATTTAAAAAATAATAATTTTAAGGTTTAGAATATATGATGGTACGCCTTTAATAATAGAGGGAATAACATGGTGGTAGGGGGTTAAGGATTATGAATACACCCTTTTGGTTGTCATGATAAAATATGGGTTCAATTCAATTAATTATCTTATTTTTTAAGATTGTTATCTATCCAAATTAATGAGATAATTTTATAGAGGAAAATAGTGATTAATTACGGGCCTTGAGCTTAATCTTAGGCCTCGAAATTCCTACCAAACGACTTGCAAAGCCTCATAACTAAATTATCTTGACATTATCTTGGACACCAAAAGGGTCCACATTGTCCAAATCGTTGTATGAGGCTAAACACTATAATTATATGGTCTTCAAAATGATGGTACATACTTAAAATATAGTGGTACGTGCATAATATAGTGTGGTACGGGATGAATTCATGGTGGTAAATACTTAATAAAGTGTGATACAGTCAGGGGCGGAGCTAGACTATTTTAGTTGGGGGAGGCTAGAATTTTTTTTTGACGTATCAATCATAGTTTATAATTCCTCCGTTATTTTTAAATATCATTTTGACCTTTTAACTATTTTTCTAAACACATGTCATTTTTAATGTATTACACCTAAAATATTCCAATTTTACTTGTATTAAATTATTAATTGTCAAATATTGAAAATAATGAGATATGACATATAATTTACATACAAACCAAAATAAATATTGTAAATTTAGAGGGTACACGTTTTCATGAAAGAATGTGAGTCGGAGAGTATAAAGGGTATGCGTTATTTTACTTAAGAGTATTAAATATTTTCACTAAAAACTATGAATCGTTCTATTAAAAAATATTGTAAAGTGGTTGATGATAATCATACTCAAATAGATAATGTGGAGACTAATATTATTCTTAGTGGAATAATTAAGAGAAAGAACAAACATTTTTTTATAATATTTTAGTCATTTTAATTGGATTAGTAGAATCCTTTAAGTATTTGTGGGGGTTTATTAATATATAACTAATATTTAGTACAAGTTTGGAGGCAAGTTGGTGGGGGGGGGGGGGGGGGGGGGGGCTGAAGCCCCCTCAAGGCCTTGGAAGGCTCCGCCCCTGGATACAGTTATTATGCGAGATGAATTAATAGTAGTGCGGGTTTAAATAAATAGTGGTACAGACATAATACATATGGTACTGTGTGAATCAGTACGTAGTATATTAATGTTGGTATGAAATAAAAAATAAAGTGTGGTATAAATATGAATTAATTGTGGCAAAGACTAATTATGTGGTGGCATGGTGTGAGTAAATTGTTGTACGAACTTAATAAAATATTATATAATATGAATTAATTTTGTTGTATGAGACTAAGAGATGTATTATGTGTGGTACATACTTAAATGAATTGTAGTGTGGGCTTAATAACGCGTGGTACAATAACAGTGGTACGGGCTTAAACAAAGTGTGGTACGGGGTGATTTAAATATAATACATACAAAATATATGGTGGTACGGAAAAAAATAAAATATGGTACATAGTACAATATTTGGGGTACAGATTGAAGTTGTGACGTTATGGGCTTAAATAAAGTGTGGTACGGGGGGGAATTAACCGTGGTACAAGGTGAACTAATAATGGTACAAGCTCAATTGAAAGAGTTAATTTAATAAGGGTTTGTTTGTTTGTTTTGGGATTCACACGGACAGGACTAGAACTTTTCGGCCCCCGCCCCATTCTAATTAGAGATATAATATCCCGTTTTTACATTCTATTCTCCATCCACACCTATAATACTTATTTTCTCTCACTTACACTCTCTTTCCTACTTTTCTCTCACTTACACTCTCTTTCCTACTTTTTTCTTTCATACTTTTCTCTCACTTACACTCTCTTTCCTACTTTTTTCTTACACATCATACTTTACTTTTACACATGATTTGACATAAAGTAAAATATCATCCTACTAAAATCCCAAAACAAACACACACTTTTATTATCATTCAAGACTTTACATCTTGTGGGCGTAAAGTCATGACTTCACACGCCCACCTAAATCCCGAAACAAACAAGCCCTAAGAGTATAATGGGTCAAATAATTATTCTCTTGACTAAAAAAGAATAACTTAACAAACCATGACATAAAAGAATATTTTTTTTGACATTAGGCTATTAATAACTCTACCCCTATAAGTGGATCCCGAAATACCCCCTACTTTATTTGTTTTTTCAATAAGATACTAATTTTTATTAAATCGTGTGTCCAACAGTAATAGAGTATAAATTTAGTGGATGAGAGAGTATTAATTAATATTCTTCTCTTTCAATATGTTAAGTGTCATGCCCACGTCCGTTTTCATCTCAATATTTTTTTGCACACTTTATTTTACATATATTTTAAGAAATTTGACTTTATTAACTTTCATGGTTGAAAAGGTGTTTTATCAACTTTAATGTAATATTTTGAGGGTGTTAATATTGTGTTCATTTTTTTGAGCGTGTAAAAAATATTAGGATGGATAAAAAAGAAATTGTGCAAATAAATACCGAATGGAGGGAATATATATTTACATTATAACTTGAAATAAAAATCCATACAGTAAAACATGAAAATTAAAACACAAGACTAATATGTATACAAACTATTAGTATGCATATTAACTATCACTGTTAAAAAAATATATAGTTTTTAAACAGTGATAATGTACACACATAAAAATGATAGTATATACACATAACAATGAAAAAAATTAAGTTCACGTGAACCATGGTTCACATATTGTAACAAACTATCACGTTATACATATCAACTATCACTATTAAAAAAACATGGGTTTTTAAAGAGTGATAGTATATACACATAAAAATATAATATATATGCATAATAGTGATATTTGAAAAAAAAAATCAATTTCACATGAACTCGATTTACGTGAATTTTTGTCATGAGAATGAGGCTCTTGGGAAATAAGATAAATAAAATAAAAGGAAATGTAGTATGAATTACATGTGTGTCAATGAAAATATATTTGTTGAATAAAATACTTTTTGAAGAAAATTAAAAAGCTTGGTCTTTCTATATAATTTGGAGACTTGGAAGTTCTTTGGAGATTGTGAATATTAGCAAAGGGGTGTTGTAGCTCATATGGAAATAGAGAAATGCGATCATATTCTCGGTGACTAATTTAAATGAGCTTAAAATGGAGAAATGCAATCATCTTAACAACACTTAACATATACTATAGTATATTGCAATATTTCTTCCATTTAATAAATCAAATAATGTCTCATATTTTGTAAGCATGAAAGGCACGTATGTAAGAATGTGCATCTACCCCAATTACTGTGAAATTTAAAAAATGAAGCTAAAAAAAAAATAGAACAACTTGTGAAAGCTCGATGGAAAACAGGCCAAATATAAGACTTAATGTGGCAATTGTAATTTGGATATATTGGAGTATCACAAATTCTAACATTCACTTGAATTTCAAATTCAATTTTGATTTTTTTTCAAAAGAATCAAAATACGCACTAACATGTTGAACCGTATATTTTTCTGCAATTGAAGTATTACTATTTTTTCTTGGGTATTTACTGATTTTTATTTGAAATCTTAATATATTATAAAGACAAAGTTTTGGAATCCTATGTGGCAAGCTCTCAAGCCTCTATTTTAAAAATATTCTCCTCTCATTCACCAAATTCATTGACTTTTAAAACTATTTTCAGCCATTGAATCTTAATATCTAATCTAATCTTGACCATTGATTTTTTCACATTTCCTCTATATATACCATGTATCTCACACAACCAAAAATCAATTACAATATTTTCTCCACATCCTATTCCAATTCTTCTTCTTCTTCTTCTTTTCAATTTTGCTATGAAGTTTTATATTATATTTCTTTTCAATGTTTTTCTTTTCTTGCAGGATGTTCATCCCAATATATTCAATCTTAATATATATATATATATTTTTTTTTTTTTGCAGGATCTTCATCTTAAGGTATTTACTTTTTGTTTTCTATTTTATTTTATAGATTTGGTGTATGAATTTAATCTTCATGTTTTGTCTAATCTCTTCTACCAATGATCATTTCCTTAAACTCATTTTTTTTTACGTGTCTAAAGATATTTACTCTATTTACTAATTATTTGATTTTTGTTTTTTTTATTAATTATTGTTTAATTTTATTTTATTCGTATGAAAATGATTATAGTGTGATTTTTTTAATTATATATTTAGGATTGAACATCAACAATGAAGATGAAGTGGATGATCAATTTTTCATATGAAGACGAAGTGGAAGATCAATTTTATTGTGAAAATGAAGAATCATTGATTATATGTTAAAAATTAGATCTTTTTAACATTATAATGTATTAATTACTATTTAATGTATTATTTAAAATTATATAAATAATATTCTTTATGAGAAGTTATAATTTTTATTTTTATTTAATTCTATAATGATGAAGAATCGTACAAATTTGGATGATGATGAATATATCTTTCGAAATATATTATGTAATTCAAAAATATTAATTATACAAATATTCAAATAATACCTAATATTTTATGTAATAATTATACGAATATATATTAGGAATAATTAAATATACGAATATTCAAATATTTTAATTAATTATACGAATATTTTAAAATATACGAATACATCAAATATACGAATATATATTGGAATAATTAATTATAAGGAATATATCAAATATACGAATATTCAAATATTTTAGGAATATATATTAGACTCTTTATAAAATATTAATTATTCGGATCTTTAACAAATATGGATGATGGATATATTTTATGTATTATTTTAAAAGATTAGATATGAAATAATTATATTAGGAACAATATATAAATTTATAATAATTATAAACTTTACTTATTTAATCAATTTTAAATTTCAATTTGAATATATTAGGAAAAGTTGACTAATTTTGAATGATAATTTAGTAAGATAATTTATTAGGTAATTTTATATTATCCTACATTCTTAAATCCTAAATTTTTTGGTTAGTGGTATCTTTAAAAACAAAATAAGTAAGTAATGTATTCTTCAAACTAATATTTTTCAACTATTTTTGGATGGTGGATATCTTTTTTTAAAAAAAAAATCGATCATGATTCATTAATAATAAATATTTTTTTGTGTATGAATTTGAATGTTATATATACAACCAAAATATGCTTTTGATAAATTCAACTGAGTAACAATTCTAATTGGTTTTTAAATTCAAAAATAATTTAATGTCTTCAATATTTTTAGGGAAATTTGATCTTTTTAAAACATGTGATTTAACTATAAAGTCATACACCAATCAATATATAAATTTTAACTAATTATATACTTTACTTATTTACATCAATTTTAAATTTAATGATAAAAGATTAATTATATTAGAAAAAATTGACTAATATAATATGATGATATAGTCCCTAATTTCGAAATTATATTCCAAAATATTAAATTTTAAAATACAACATCATGTGATCTTTTATATATAAAATAATAATATTTTCACAAAGATTCTCAACTTACAATATACATTCATCTAATAAAAAATAAAAAAAAGGTCGAATCTCTTTATGTCACTATGCAACATTATTTATAAGCTATGAAATCCAATTGAAAGGAAAAAATTATGACATCTATGAAATCTATATTTAATTATTCATAAAAATAGAGTGTATTTAGACAAATTATAAGTTGAGATTGATTAAAACACATATTTTATAAAGAGTCAAATTTACCTAATATTTTATATCATTCGAAAATATATGACTTAAATCATACTATAAAAAAGTAGTCAACTTTTCCTAATATAATTAGTCTATATTTATATATTCATAAAAATGGGATGTATTTAGATAATATATAAATTAAGATTAATTAAAATACATGTTTTATAAAAGAGTCAAATTTACCTAATATAAGTAATCTATATTCAATGATACAAAAATAATAGCATAAAATTAAATTTAAAATTAATATAAATAAATAAAGTATATAATTAAGATAAATTTATATATTGATTGATGTATGAATTTACAATATTAAATCACATATTTTGAAAAGAGTCATTTTTTCCTTTAAAAAAAACTCAGAGCAACAGTATTAACATATTTAATAAATATTCAAATTTAAAAAGAAATCAGAATTTTACATAGTAGAAAGTATTCAACTATTAAAAATATTAAAAATATAAATTATTTTCGAAATGATTCATCATATTAAAATTTATTCTCCAAGGTTCGATGCTTTTGTTTTATCTATAAAGAATGATTAAGAAAGTTTTCATCATATTAAAAAAATAGTCAAGAATTTACATTATTATCGATTTAAAAAAATAGATTTTTTAATCAATTGAAAATATCAAAGGTATATTTTGATGTATCTATAACATTCAAATTAAATTATAATCAACATAAATATTATTATTTTATAGAAATATAAATAAACATAAAAATTATTATTTAAAGAATTATAATAATATACATTGAAATAATCATTAGTAAAAGAGATTAAGCAAAAGATACGGATTAAATTAATACAATTAAATGATCAAAAACATAAAATAAAATATAAATACCTTGACAATTATAGATCCATATCCTGCAAAAAAAAAAAATACAGATTCACAAGAAAGATGAATTGATGAAATTTACAATACCTTGAGATGTATAGATTCTTATACTACAAAAGAAAAATATAAACAATATATTGAGATGTATAGATTCACCAAAAAAAATTAGAAGATTTAGACGAAATGAGAATCAATAAAGGAAAAAATTCTCGCATTGTGATGAGTCTGATTCTTACTATATATTTTATATTTTGTATTATTTTAGTTGAACAAATTATAAAATATAATAATTATAATTAATTTTTTTAATCAATTCAATTATTTTATTTGTACTTGAGGAGATTGAAGGATAAACTGAATGATAGTATTGTTGGTGAACTTAAGAGGATGATGGATACTTTCAATCCATTTGCAATGCAATTTCGCAAGGAAAAGTATTATGTCTGCATGTGAGCCAAATTTGTGATTAAATTTGCTAGAAAGAAGGAGTTCAGTTGGAAGATTTTATAACCTTCCTACTGCTTCTGAAGTTGTAGCTCTTATTCCAGGGGACATGATGCAGCTATGGAAAAAAGAGATGTGATACTAAAAGACCTGTAGCGGTGAATTGTAAAGAATAAGTGAATTACATTCATCTTATGTTCCATTACAGTATCATTTATTGTTCTTGTATGACGAGGATGTTTATATGATTGATGCGGTTCATAATGATGTTGGTTTTACAACAAGAAAAAAAATCAGACTAACAATGCGAGAATTCTTTTCGTTTAGGATACACGAGCATAATAATGAAACAAACTTTATTCCTATCTAAGAGACTTTTCCAGCAATATTTGGTGGATTCATATACTATGATTGAGTCGGAAAGATTGTTATTTATAAAATTTAATCAAGTTAAATTGAGGTTTAGCAGAGTGAATGATATGAAAATTGCAGTTGATAGAGGTGATGTGGATCCATCTTCTACGGGTAAAAGAATAATGTTTTCATCCTTCACAGACAGACCTAGGTATATGATTCAAAATTTTCAAGATGTCATGACACTTTGCAAGTGTTTTTCTTACCCAGATTTATTTATCATAATTACTTGCAATCTAAAATGGCCCCAGGTTACAAGATTCTTAAATGAGAAAGGTCTTGAATCTGTTGATAGGCCATATATTCTCTACAGAATGTTTAAGGAACTTCAAATATTTGAAAAAATTGATGCATGTAAGTTTATCTTTTTATATTTATTAAATTTTTAGCTCCATAATATTTATCTTTCATGAATAAAATAACTTTATATTTCTATTAAATTATTTTAGTATATAACTTGATTCAAATATTTTCAATCTGTAGTGTTATACTCAGTGGAATTTCAGAAAAGAGGATTGTTACATGCTCAAATTCTTTTGTTTCTAAACCATGAAAACAAAATTCCAAATCCGAAGGATGTTGACCGTATCATATTTGTAGAAATACTAGATAAAGATGATGATGTATTTTGTATGATTTGGTAAGTGACTACATGATTCACTAACCCTGTGGATTGGTGAAAATAAATTCTCCTTGCATGGTCAACAACATTTGCTCAAAGAATTTCCCAAAGAGTTATAATGAGTTTACATATGTTGATGACGAAGGTTTCCAACTGTATAGAAGAAGAAGTACAGAGGTCACTATTGATAAAGGAATTGTTCATTTGGATAACCGTTTTGTAGTTCTTTACAATCCAATATTGTTGCGAAGATCTCAAGGTAATATAAATATTGAGTGGTGCAGTGGGTATAAATTCATCAAGTATTTGTTCAAGTATATCAATAAAGGAGTCGATGGGTTATAGCTAATGTGGAGAAAAAAGGGGCCACTAAAGGTGAATAAAAATCAAAAGGCGAAGTGGAAAATTTCATAAACTGCATGTTAATCGTTTTGGATTCACAAGAAAACTTGTTTCCTGGAATCGAAATATGAAAGCAATAAGAACGAAATTGAAAATCAACAAGAACACCAGTTTACGTGGTTCGGAGATAAAGCTCCTACGTCCACGGGATCCGAGAGGATAGACTTTTCACTAAGAAAGGAAATGGAAGTTACAAGTTACAATCACTCAATCTCTCGTGTTTGCGCTCACAGATGAAGTTCTTTCAATGTTTCTCTCAGTTGAGAAACCCCCTTTTATAATTACAGAGATTGGAAACGAACCCTAGGTTCGAATCAGTTGTAACAAACTCAATGTAAGCAGTTATCCAGCTGGCTAACAACTTCAATAACCGCCATGGTTGATTCAGTTAGAACCGCTTTCGAATTAGCTCCAATTTGGTGTATTTCGTGAATAATGGACTTCAGGATCAGATGACAAGACCTCCTCTGGCTCTGGTCACTTACACCAGATGACCTCTGGTCCCAGACCTCCTCTGATGACTTATCTACCAGACTCGTCTGACCAGACCTCGCCTGATGGACCTCCTCTGATAGCTCTCCTGCCAGACTTCTCTGGTCAGACTTCTCTGGTCAACCTCATCTGGTCCACCTCCTCTGGTACCCCAAATTCACTAACTCCCACGGCTAACACTTTATCAACTTAGCCTCTTATTGAATTAAGCTCAACAGACTACATACTTCACATTTGACCCTTCACAATTCTCCACCTCAGATGAGAAGTATCAATCCTCTCCTCCTCTCCTCCATGCTCCAGCTTGGGCCTAAGGAACATCACATACACTCATCTTTACCAATTCAACACAGAACTTGAATTTCATACTTGGTAAAGACTTTGTACACATATCTGCAGCATTGTCCTCTGTAGATATCTTCTGGATGAGAACCACTCCTTTATCAATGATTTCCCTTACAAAATGCAACCTTACATCAATATGCTTTGATCTCTCATGGAATACTTGATGTTTCACCAGATGAACTGCACTCTGATTATCACAATGAATGACCACAGCCCTTTGACTTATCCCAAAATCCTTGATTATGCCTTTCAACCACAAAGCCTCCTTAACAGCCTCAGACACTGCAACAAACTCTGCTTCTGTAGTAGACAATATAACTCCACTCTGCAGAACAGATCTCCAGCTCACAGCAGTATTGTACAGAGTAAAAATATACCCTGTTAAGGATCTTCTGGTGTCCAGATTAGCAGCAAAATCAGAATCTACAAATCCTTCCAGCGGACTCTTCTGGTCAACCATCCTCTCAAACATCAAACCAAGATCAGATGACCCCTTAAGGTATCTGAATATCCATTTCAAAGCTTCCCAATGTAATCTTCCAGGATTAGCCATGTATCTGCTCACCATACTCAATGAATAAGCTAAGTCTGGTCTGCTGCAGACCAGAGCATACATCAGGCTTCCAACCCCACTTGCATAAGGTACTTTCATCATAGTCTTCTTCTCTTCATCAGACTTTGGTTCTATTTCCTTAGATAATTTGAACTGTTGTCCCAGAGAAGTTGACACAGCTCTGCTCTCATGCATGTTAAACCTCTTCAGGACCTTCTCAATGTAACTCTTCTGGGATAAGAATAGTCTTCCAGCTTTCCTGTCCCTAAGAATATCCATTCCAAGAATCCTTTTAGCATTTCCCAAGTCCTTCATATCAAATCTGGCACTGAGCTTCCTTTTGATACTCTGAATCTTCAGAAGACTCTTACTGGCAATAAGCATGTCATCCACATAGATCAGAAGATAGGATATCACATCACTACCTTGCCTTTCTAGGTACACACAAGTATCATACTTGCTTCTTACAAAACCAATGGATAGCATAACTTCATTGAATTTCTTGTGCCACTGTCTTGGACTTTGCTTGAGGCCATACAATGATTTCTTGAGCAGGCACACCTTCCATTCTCTCCCTGGTTCAACAAACCCTTCTGGCTGGTGCATGTACAGATCCTCAATAAGATCACCATGCAGAAAAGCTGTCTTTACATCTAGTTGTTGCAGCTCCAGATCCTCTTGAACAACTCTACTAAGAAGTAATCTGATTGAACAATGCTTAACAACATGTGAGAAAACCTCATTGTAATCAATTCCTTCCCTCTGAGTAAATCCTCTGGCAACTAGCCTGGCTTTAAACCTCACTTGATCTTTAACACCAGATTCAAGCTTCCTTTTAAACAGCCATTTACAACTGATTAACTTCTGCCTTGGTGGCTTATCAACAAGAATCCAAGTATGATTCTTTTTAAGAGACTCCATCTCTTCTGTCATGGCTGTAACACATGACTCCCTATCATCACACTCAAGGGCTTCCTTGTAACTCTTAGGTTCTTGGTACTCTATGGCTTTTGCTGTAACAAGTGCATAGGAGACCAGATCCACACGGCCAAATCTTGCTGGAGGATGTATTTGTCTTCTGGATCTGTCTCTTGTCAGACTATAATTTCTCAAGTCTGCTTCTGGCACTTCTTCCTCCTCTTCTGCAGGTGCACTCTCCTCATCTGATAACTCATTCTCTCCTGTATCCTGCTCTGGTTCAGAACCAGATGCACTCTCATGATTGTCATGATCAGGCTCCACCTCAACTTGAGTAATTGGCTCAGAAATAACACCATCCATCTCTTCAGCTGATGGCTCTCCATCACCTCCACCAGACTTGTATCCCATCTGTACTTCATTAAACACAACATCTCTGCTGGTAATACACTTCTGGTTTCCAGGCTCCAGGCACCACAACTTATACCCCTTAACACCCTTTGGATACCCAATGAAGACACACTTTAAAGTTCTAGGTTCAAGTTTGTCTTGCCTCACATCAACATAAGCTAGGCATCCAAATACTTTCAACTTTGAGTAATCTGATATCTTTCCATACCAGACCTCATCTGGGGTTTTAAACTCAATAGCACATGATGGCACTTTATTAATGAGATAAACAACTGTGTTAACAGCTTCCCCCCAAAAACTCTTAGGTAACTGAGCATCAGATAACATACACCTAACCCTTTCCAGAATAGTTCTATTCATCCTCTCTGCTAGACCATTCTGCTGGGGGTTTGAAGGAACAGTTTTATGCCTAGTAATACCCTTCTCCCTACAAAATTGTTGAAACTCCTCTGATAGGAATTCAAGCCCATTATCAGTCCTTAAGTGCTTGATAGTCCTGCCTCTCTTATTCTCAAGTTCAATCAACCATTCTTTGAACTTAGAGAAGGCATCACTCTTCTGTTTAAGAATGTAAACCCAAACCTTTCTGGAGTAATCATCAATAAGGGTAAGGAAATACCTGCCTCCACCATGAGTGGATACCCTTGCTGGTCCCCATACATCAGAATGTATGTAATCCATAACCTCCTTGGTGGTATGCTTCCATTTCTGGTATGCTTGCTTCTTTGATTTCCCAAGAACACACCTCTCACAGAATTCCAGCTTACATATCCTCTTCCCAGGGATTGCTCCCTTCTTGGATAACTCCACCAGACCCTTCTCACCAACATGTGTCAATCTCTTGTGCCACAAATTGACCTCAGAAGACCCCATGGTGATGTCAGCTGATCCTGTTACAGTTCTTCCAATCAAAGTGTACAAACCATTCTTGATCATACCCCTCATAACAATTCTTCCAGATTTAGTTATTGACAGAACTCCCTTTTCTGTCTTGAATTCAAAGCCCTTAGAATTCAATGTACCAAGAGAAACAAGATTTCTCTTCAACTCAGGAACAAACCTGACATCAGATAAGATCCTATCAACTCCATCAAACATCTTAATCTTGATAGAACCAGATCCCTGCACCCTACAGCTCTCATCATTACCCAAAAGAACAAGACCTCCATCAATCTTCTCAAGATCCAGAAACCAGTCTTCATGTGGACACATATGAAAAGTACACCCTGAGTCCAGGACCCACTCTTGACTTAGCCTCTCATAACTAACCATCAAGACCTCTGCACTATCATATCCTTCAACCTCCACAACAGCTGCATCTCCATCTTGATCACCTTGATTGTCTTTCTTCTTTCTTTCAGGGCAATTCTTTCTCAGATGACATTCCTTATGGCAAGAGAAACACTTCCTCTTTTCAACAAACTCAGATTTCTTCCCACCCTTATTCCCTTTTCCACCATCCTTCTTCTTGGACTGAAACCCCTTCTTCTTCTTGGATTGAACATTCAATCCTTCAGCAGGCTTCTTCCCATCAGTTTGGATCTGTAGAAACTTGGTTTTCAGGGCAGTTTGAACATCATCAAAATTCACCTGATCTTGTCTACCAAATAACAAGGCATCCTTGAAATTTTCCAGAGACTTGGGTAGTGCATTCAACAACATCAATGACTTGTCTTCATCATCAATTGTAACATCCAAACTCTCCAGATCATCCACCAATCTGTTGAACTCGTCCAACTGATCACCAAGATTCTTATCTTCACTCATCTTGAAGACTTGAAGCTTCTGTTTCATGTATAACTTGTTCGTAACAGACTTTGTCTGGTATAACTGCTCCAGCTTATTCCAGATCCCAAGAGCGGTTTCCTCCTTCGATACTTCCCTCAATGGCTTGTCCCCAAGACACAAGATAAGCGCACTATGTGTCTTCCTCTTGTTCTCCTCCACCTTCGCCGGATTAGTTCCAGAAGCCACCTGAGCCGGTGGCAACAAGGCTTCGTACAACCCATTGTGTACCAGGAGAGCCTTCATCTTGATCTTCCATAAGCTGAAATCGTTCTTCCCCGTGAACTTCTCAATGTCGAACTTAGTTGCAGCCATGATTGCTTCCCACAGACGGCGCCACTTGTTAATCGTTTTGGATTCACAAGAAAACTTGTTTCCGAGAATCAGAATATGAAAGCAATAAGAACAAAATTGAAAATCAACAAGAACACCAGTTTACGTGGTTCGGAGATAAAGCTCCTACGTCCACGGGATCCGAGAGGATAGACTTTTCACTAAGAAAGGAAATGGAAGTTACAAGTTACAATCACTCAATCTCTCGTGTTTGCGCTCACAGATAAAGTTCTTTCAATGTTTCTCTCAGTTGAGAAACCCCCCTTTTATAATTACAGAGATTGGAAACGAACCCTAGGTTCGAATCAGTTGTAACAAACTCAATGTAAGCAGTTGTCCAGCTGGCTAACAACTTCAATAACCGCCATGGTTGATTCAGTTAGAACCGCTTTCGAATTAGCTCCAATTTGGTGTATTTCGCGAATAATGGACTTCAGGATCAGATGACAAGACCTCCTCTGGCTCTGGTCACTTACACCAGATGACCTCTGGTCCCAGACCTCCTCTGATAGACCTCCTCTGATGACTTATCTACCAGACTCGTCTAACCAGACCTCACCTGATGGACCTCCTCTGATAGCTCTCCTGCCAGACTTCTCTGGTCAGACTTCTCTGGTCAACCTCATCCAGTCCACCTCCTCTGGTACCCCAAATTCACTAACTCTCACGGCTAACACTTTATCAACTTAGCCTCTTATTGAATTAAGCTCAGCAGACTACATACTTCACATTTGACCCTTCACACTGCAGATACATATCTCCGTGTGAAGCAGTTTGGAGAACTCTTCAGTTCGATATACATTATAGGTATTCAGCGGTTATGAGATTGGATTTCCATCTTCCTAATCAACAGAGTGTTATTTTTCGAGATGAAGATTACATTGATGAAGTACTCGAAAGACCATCTTCAGGTAAATCAATGTTCTTGGCGTGGATGGATAAAAATAAAACTGATGATGAGGATGCAAAGAAGCTGACTAATCTGGAATTTCCAAAGATGTATGTTTGGGGTAGAAAATAATATCAGTGGGAAAAGAGTAAGTACAATAGATTTTCTCTGGGAAGACTATACAGTGTTCTATTGGGGGCTGGTGAAGAGTATTATTTGTATCTCTTATTGTCTTATAGTAACGAATCAACATCTTTTGAGATGATACGAACCATTGGTGATATTGTGTATGTTACCTTTAAGGATGTTTGCTATTCAATGAGATTGCTGGATGATGATCTTGAGTACATTGATGGGATAACAGAGGCAAGTTATTGGACAAGCGCTCATCACGTGAGGAACTTATTCATTATTCTTCTCATGTCATCTTCAATGAACTCTCCAGAAACCGTGTTCGAAAAGACGTGGGAGTGTATGCCAGATGATATACTCTATAAAAGAAGATGAACATTGAATATTATAGGTATAACATCTTTAAAAAAAATTAATTGATTTAGATTGTAAAAATAATTTACAATTATATTTTTTGTAATTTTTTTTAGATTTATAGCTTAACAGTGAAAAGTTGAACAAGTTGACTTTAATTAAAATTGATAAGCTACTGCAGATGAATGGATCCACTTTGAGTAGATTTACATCAATGTCAGTACCAGATTTTGAGTTTGAAAAAGATGTAGTAAATAACAAGAATTGAATTACGATCGGCCTGAACAAAGAGAAGAATATGACAAGTTAAGTTCAACTCTAACTCAAGAACAAAAATTTGTGGTTAGTGAAATACTTGAAGTTGTTTGCTTGCAAAAAGGAAGAGTCTTCTTTTTATACGGATATGGTGGAACTGGAAAGACATTCATTTGGAGAACGATCTCCGCAGCAATACGTTCGGAAGACAATATAGTTCTTAATGTTGCATCAAGTGGAATAACATCACTCTTCTGTCCGACGGACGTACTGCTCATTCAAGATTTGTTATACCGCTTAATATTGATGAGACCTTCACGTATAACATAAAGCTGGGGACACATTTGTCCTAACTATTATTGAAGATAAAGCTTATTATATGAGATGAGACACCAACGATTAACAGATTTAGCTTTGGATAGAAACTTGAGGGATATTGTTAGATCTCTAGATGGAACCATGAGTGATATGTCTTTTGGTGGTAAAATCATTGTGCTTGGAAGAGATTTCAGAAAGAGACTCCATGTTATACCCAAAGGAAGTCGAGGGGATATTGTGCACTTAACTATCAATGCTTCATATTTGTGAGATCATTGCAAGGTATTTTATGCATCTTTTATTAAATGATAATATTTTTAAAAAAAATTATTATTGAAAAACTAAATACATCTTATTTGTTTTCAATATTAAGAATTTAAGATTGACGAAGAACATGAGATTACAACGTTCTGATCTCAATACGTCCTCAAATGATGATGATATTGTTAACTTCTCAAGGTGGAATTTGAAATTTGGTGATGAGAAAATTAGAAATAGGCAAGATGATGTCACTGATATTGAGATTCTGAAAGATAATTTAATTTGTGATGTTGTTGCTCCAATTGCATCTATAATAAAAAATATTTATCCATCATTGATTGATAATTTAAGGGCACATAAATACTTTGAGGATAAAGCAATACTTGCACCTACTCATTGAGATGTGGAGTTTATAAATGATAAGTTTTTATCTGATTTCGGGTGATACTAAAGTATACTTAAGCTCAGACAGTATTTGTGTCTCTAAATTTCGAGAATGAGGTAATGGACAGATGGTTATAGTTGAATTTTTAAATTCTGTTAGGTGTTCTGGAATGTCAAATCACCGTCTGATCTTGAAAGAAGGAGTGTCTATAGTGTTACTAAGAAGTATTGATCACAAATCCGATTTGTGCAATGGAACAAGATTGATCGTCACAAAACTTGATAACCACATTCTCTAGACTGAAATAATATCTGGAAGGAATATTGGAAATAAAGTCTTCATTTCAAAAATTACATTGACAAATTTTGATCCTACAATGCCGGTATATTTTACAAGGTGACAATTTCCAATTCTACTGTGTTTTGTCATGAAAATAAATAAAAGTCAAGGACAATCGCTTTCTACTGTTGGATTGTATCTTCCCAAGTCTGTTTTCACTCATGGTCAACTTTATGTTGCAGTATCCGGAGTTAGTTCGAGTAGAAGATTGAAGATTTTGTCACTTGATTCTAAAGGAAATCCTTCCAAATACACCACAAATGTTGTTTATAGATAGATTTTCCGCAATTTGTAAGCATTATTTTCTAAACATTTGATCAATAATAGATGTCATGAATTTATAGTTTATTATCATTGAAATAGAATTATTTATTATTAGCTAACATTTTAAAAAATACAATAAAAATATTGAATAATTAAAATAACAATAGTAACTACATTTATAATACTTAAAATAAATTAATTAATAACTTTACCATAAATTTTATATACAGTTCCGCGATAATCGCGGGTTTAACACTAGTATATATCATATATTCAAATGCACACTAAAACTATTGAGTATTGCCTAAGTACGTGTAACTCGTTTCAAAAGTTGGAGCATTTGGTATTTCAACAATTTCATTTAAATGCACTAAGAAAAGATAATATATCAAAATAATGTCGGTGTACTTTTGATTTTGAGCAAGGGTTAATTGAAAAAAAAATCATAAATTTTATATTCTTTATCAATTACAATATAAATTTTTAAAGTTTATAATTTGATACACAATTAATTTACTGTTGTAATGCGATGCATAATATAATTTTTTAGCGATAATTACACTTACATGACAGTCAAAACTGTAATCAAAGACATATCACACCTCACATGCCACGTCAAATGTCAAATCTGCAAGAATGTGTTCCCCTTTTTTATACTACATGTTAAATGTTTACAAAACTAAAAATTTCATGACAACGAATTTTAAAAATTTAAAATTTTAAACGCTTTTCAAATTACATGCATGATGGAAACTTTTGTAAATATTATATATTTATCGAACAAATGTGTAACTGCAATTTGGTTTGGTATTTAAAAATGTGGGTTTGTGATTCTTAATCTAAAAAACGTTTTAAAATATTGATTTTTTTTAGATTTAACATTAGATGTAATGTGTGACATATTTTTTGTGGGGCCTCTAGCTGCTGCGTAAAATTAAGTATTACAAAAAATTTACACCATTTATTAAATTGTAATAGTAAATTAATTTGTGTATCAAATTACAAACTTTAAAATTTTATATTTTAATTGATAATGACTATAAAATTTGTGATTTTATTTGCCATCAATGTAAAGATTGAAGATGAGCACAATAAACTGCGCATCACATAAACATAGTATTTGATATTTCAAACAATTTTCAATTTTTCTTTAATCTTTTCTCATTCTCCCAAATAATTCGAACTCATACACATATTGACCCATTAATGATGCTCTTAAACAACTTTCAATTTAAATGCAGGAAGAGAATATTATCCAATTATTAAAAAAAAAAAAAAAAAGCAATCCTCACAATGCTCCTGATTTTGGCTTGAAACAGCTAAATTAAGCATGAACTCAAGACATATTTTAGTGCAAGTATATATGTATAGAATGATACTCACATTCTTTTGAAATAATTAATATTAATAAATTAAAATTAAATAACTTAATCTCATAATCCCACGAGAAAATTAGTGGTGGTCTAACCAATGAAGGATCCATTTGGATACATGGCTACATTTGTAATCCAGATTGAAAAAAAAAAATTTATTATTTAATAAGAAAAAATGTATTTTTCAAATTTAATTGATAGTATATTTTATAAATAGCTCAGATTATCTCATGTAGCCCCAAACGTCCGCTGAGTCTATAAAACTATTGAGTAAGTCTCTTGTGCATTTGGTGTATTATATACACTGAAAAGTTAGTCTCAATCACACTGAAAAGTTAGTCTCAATTACACTGAAAAGTTTACACAGAAAATCAATTTTCAATGTAAACTTTTCAGTGTAATTGAGACTAACTTTTCAGTGTAATTGTGACTAACTTTTTAGTGTTCAACTGTTGAGTGAGTGCACCGTGCACTTGATGCATATGAGACTTTGCCAAAACTATTTGCATCGTCATAATTTGTCAAACTGATCCTTAATTAGATAAAAATGTGGACTAGCGCCTCAAAGTTGTTTCTTCTAATTTCCTACGTACCTCCATTAATAATTTAATATCACAACTATTCATTGTTATTAACAATTTTAGTGATTGCTATTAATCTTAATAAGTTTATTTGTCTTTTATTAATGGTTTAACAATTTTTTTTGATAGTTGTTGAAATCAACTATTGACATACGAGATGCATCAATAGATAAATAAATATTTAGTTAATTAATTAATTGATATCTTATAATAATATATTTCTAAACCTCTCCAAAGTGTCAACACCACCTTATTCTAAAGATGAGATGGCATGTCTCAAATCTCTCCATTTCGAAATACTGTGTTCTTATTAAAAGTTGGTTTAAAATTTGATCTCGACCATTCATCTCACACAATTAAATATAGGCCATACATTTTATCTAGGTTTTTTACTCTCTTTGACAATGATAAAAAAAATTCATTTTTCAAGCAGCCGTCCTCATCCTCCCCTCTCTAACGCCAACGCAGACGCCATAACTCTCCTCTTCTCAAGATCAACTACACCATCGCAGCCGGTGTTTATGCTTCAATCGCCGATAATTTCTAAGTTTTTGCGATCGATTCGGTCAAGGTACTACTGAGCGACGTCGTCCCCTGCTCCGTCGACTTCAAAGGCCGCCCTCTTTCCGATCAAAATCCGATTGCTGGAAATCCGCTTCTTTCATCTTAGGTACAATACGAATTAATTATATGTGGATGAACTTACCCCCAATTGGGATCGTCTACTGCGATTCTATCTTTCGTTTGTCCTCAACTTCTCTGATCTCCCCATCGTCGGATAAACGTCGCCGCCAATCGGACTCTCTTCATTGCTGGGTATGTTTCCGATTGATTCAAGTTTGAACTAATTCAGTAGTTTATGTGCAGAATAGAACCCTCAAGTGATCTGCTCTTATTAATTGTCAATTATATTTATTAATTGTCAATTATATTGTAGCATTAATTCACACTGTTGATTTAATTTTATGAAATTTTACTGATAGGAGCGGAAATGGCTGAGAGATTTTGTTAGTTCGGGATAAGTTCGAATTTTACGGTATCTCCCCAATATCTCTCCCGCTCCTCTTCTCTGTATCTCGGGAAGTCGAATCGATTCCATACTAACAGCGACACCTTGGTGCGCCTGTGCTTGGCCTTCGAGGGAGTGATTGTGGCCTCTTGCAGCAACGGTAAGCTCTAAAATTAGACCTAAATCGAATACATATTTTATAATGGAGGAGACATTGGATACTGATTTTGGGTTTGTTGCCAAATTCCTTTGCTGCATATTTTATGTTGTTGAAACATAGGTTCCCATCGAATCTCATCTTCGATATGAATGCAGGATTGTGTGAATGGTTTGAGGGGACGAAGAAAATGGGTGGTTAGAACAGAGGTGCTCTGTATTGATCATGAAATATGCAAGAAAAGTAATATGAGAAGAGCTCCGGTATTCTGCCTGAACAGCTCTACAAAAGACATCTTTGTTGAGTTTTCTGGCAATGCCAACAAGTTTCTTCTCTCTCTCTCTGTCTCTGTGTGTGTGTGATGGAGTTTTTGAGGATGTTGTTTGGCCGATTTGAGTTTCTAAGTGGAGATACGTATACAAGAAAAATAAGTTTTTTAAGTATCTATTTTTCCAATAAACTTTTTATTTTTCGTCATTGTCCTTTTTTTATTGTATTGCTACATTTATTTTCTTGAGCTATTTTGGAGCAAGGATATTAGGACATGTGGACCAATGAAGAAAATGTTCACACTTTGGGAGTATATAACTCCATATTTGGTGCAACATGATTCCGTATATGTTGTAAGTTGTCACACATGCACTAGATGTTGGATGGTGGAGAGTGAGATACAGTGTGTAATTTCTCCTAATGGGATCCAATCACCTATCAATTTCTTCTTCTATATAGAATATTTATTAATCTTATTTCCCATGTTTAAAAATCTCTAATCTCTATTACATGTGTGTTCGAATTTATTTGAAGGACGAGTTAGGGGATTGTATGCTTACGACACCATAACTTTTAAAAGTAATAATAAGGAAAAATTTCAGCGATGAATACTCATTGTCTTAGATGTGTTTTTTCACAAAGTTTTGGTACCTTTCTCTCTCCCTGTCTAATTGATATAATTTCTTTGAATTGTGTTCTCTAATTTTAATTTATGGTGTTATATTATCTCACACACGTCTGTCGCCTCCGCAAGTCACAACCATTGTCGTCAATTTTACGGTATCTCCCCAATATCTCTCTCGATCCCCTTCTCTGTATCTCCTAATTTTACAGCGTTTAATTTTAAATTTTTATATGCTCATTACTTATCTTGAATTGACAATTGATATATTTATGAAATTTCTGTTAGGGTATACTAGATTGGTTGTTCTATGCATTTTTCAGGCGCACATAAGGTAGAAACACCATTTCGGTGCACTTTCTACGAGCCACCGTTCTACTTGAAGTTAATAAATTAATAGCTAAACCACACTCCATTTAAATCTTTAATCAGAATTTATAACTCTTACTCGCATTGCTATTTTGTAGGTAAACACTGTTTCCACCAATGTTTCTGCAAATAGGTAAAACCTTATATTCACTGCTTATTTTGCTGTATAGAGACTCTATTGTTAGGTTGAAGGCTACCATAGGAAAAAGATTCACACGATACTACATTTTCCCATGGGTGCCTTTAATATTTTTATATTGTATGATCTTTTATGAATTGTTTTCACTAATCTCAAAGTTCTATTTGTGTAGATTTGTCATTAATTTTTTTTTTTTCATGTGCAGAAAATGATTGATTACCTCAAAGGGTTTTCGGCAATGCGGCAATAAAAATAAGTGGACAACCCATTATAATGGATTTTGTCCATTACCTCTCCCCACTTTTGAGGCGAGTCGAATGCAGGTAACATTTCTGCCCCATTTTAATTAATTTTCATATTTATTTTTGGGTTCTATTTTCTAAGGATCTAACATTGTTTATGATTTTGTATGACATCGAGTCATTCCCTTTCTATTATTTCTCTAATTTATTTTGTTTTTGTAGGTTTTTATCAGTGATTTCCTTGCTATTGCTTTAGATCCGTGTGAGACACATAGATTGTAATTTTTATAAATTTAGATAAATAAGGTTCGTATCTCTACCTATTTGTAAGTCTCTTAACTTTTTGCTGTTAAATCTATCTATCATTGTTTTTGTATTTTTTCCTCCCGTCTAATACCATATAGAATTAATAGCTGTTAGTTTTTTTTAATTAAGTATTTCATGTAAGCAAATCAGAAAACAACTTGATTCTCCATGAACCGAATTACAATCGTAAATCACTTTTTAGACAGGAGCAATCCTATTCGCTCTGATTTTCCCCTTTATCTATAAAAAATTGCTATTAGTTGTTGAAATTCCATACTTAACTCAGTTTTTGCAATCCTTACAAGCATGGATGGATAGTCTTTATCTAGACCACCATAGAAAGTAAATGGCAATATTATAATTCATTTAAGGTACTGCACCTTATCTGCAGGGTTCTTATTTAGTTACTTAATTGAATTGGTATTTGGTTTTATTTCTTTCACGCTGCTGTGATTTTGATCTTTTAGATGCACGTACTTTCAGATATTGTGGTATTGGTTCATGGAATACTTATACGCATTTTTATTTTTATTTTCAAATTCTTAGTCTATCAAGGTGGAATTATAACAGGTTTTTATTACTTTAATAAGGCAAGACGAGGAACCCAATATAGTCGGGTAAAAATCTAAAAAATAACTCCTCAAATACCCCTCACCCAATTTGAAGGGCTTATACTACACCCTAGATAGAGTGGCGTTCTCCCACATTTCGATTAACTATGTAGCTCACTCATGAATTTGGGTAAATATTCTCTTCTTTCGAGTTTTAATTTCAGGACCAATTACTGAAAATTAAATTTAAAGTAGATAATTGCTAGCATGACACGAAAATCTTTTTTTTTTTGTATGTCAGTTATGTGTTCTTTATTGTATTTTTGTGTTAGTGAAATCCTATATTGGTTGACGAATTGTGTAGTCCTCTTTATTATTTTTTTCTTTTTGTGGTTTAAAGTGTTATGTCTCTAAATTGACGAGGACATAATTTTATATTCACCGGGTTGATTAGTTTGACATCATCATGGAATTATATTAGTTGTGGGATTATTTGGAGAAGCATAGAAGACTCCTTAAAAGAGTCTTTTGAGAGCCTTACTATGGGATTACAAGTGTTATTTATCTTCTGTACTTATTTTCTATTACATGAGTATTGTCTCTAAAAAATCACAAATCTCTGTACAACTTGATAAACCTTGCATATTTGGGGCCTCTCTTTATTTTGAATTAAAACATGGGGTCTGTTATTTGTCTATTGTTTTAGTGTGCCATGATTAGCAAAATATTACATCTTTTATTGTGTTGGAGGGATGCTGAGTTGGTAAAATTAAATTCATATTTGAGTAGGATTGGATGGGTACTAAACCTCTTCATTTTTTTTAATCTTCTTCTGTTTCTCTTTATATTTTTCTCTTATTTAGAGTAGGATTGGACTATGTGACTCTTGAGAAAATTTCATGGGTTTAAATTGAAACTAGACTAATTGTTGTAGAACGTTTAAGTTAATCCCACATACTCATTGTATATGGCGGATTATTATAGTGCAGAGTGCTTCTTTCCCAATAAATATCATTTTTTATACTTTGATTGCAAATAATATGTCAAGCCTACACTCATGGGAATATGGAGTTCTGATTCATTTGTGTGCATTTAGACATCATACATGACTATGCAACTTGATGCCTCCTGTGTGAATGCTTGCTTACTTCTATGATGTTTCCACTTCTTAAACCTATTTTAATTGTAACATAATATTTTTAAAAGAGAAGGATAATTTGATTTTGTAGGGTTCCCATCTTCTTGAGTAGTTGTTGGTACTTAGCATTAGGTTCGTCTCTATTTTCACTATTTTTTTGACATTTTACCATTTTGATTCAGTTATGGAATTAGTATTAGGGTGATTTTACGTGTTTGCATTATGTTTGGGTTGCTAAGGATGATTTGTGTATTTGTACTTCTACAATATAACCAAAAAACTTCTGTCCTAAAAGTCTTCTTGGTGAAGGCGACTGCATATGGGTTCAGTTAGTGTTCATATGGGATTTCGGGTTCAGTTATATAGTATTCCTATATTTGTTTATATTATCTGCTACCCAATTAGTTTATCTTTGAAATTTTGTTTAGTTGTTTTTACCACCAAATTACTCTTTTATTAATCTTTTTGTTTATTATCATACAAATATTTACAAATGTATTAGTTATAATCATATCTCAGTTGAGTTGTATTTGAATCCAACTTTCTACTACTTGCCAGGTGATTTATGATTATTACTATGTTCTTGAAAAATTATAGCTTCAAACTTCTATTTAACTTGCTTCTTTTCTTATATAAGTGACATCTACAGTGGAATTATCAATTATGTTAGTAGTGAGGATGTCATCAATTATGAGCAAAAAAAATTAAGGGCTTTTTTCTTTGGGGTCGTCGATTTGAATAAAAACATGGAAAGTGTCATCTACACTGCTAAAAACCAGTAGCTCATCACCTCAAGAGTATCACTCAGGGCACAAGTGCATTTGTTGTGGATTCCATTGATAATAAGAGATCATCTTCCATGCCTGAAATTTTCATTTTAGTGTACTCTGATTAAGTCGCTTGACAAAGATCTAAGTTCATCTAAAAATTGTAATACTCATCTGAGGACTCAAATTTGGTGATTTGATGTCTCTAATTTCTTTGATTTCTCAATTTCTTAAGTTTTATTAATTAATTTACTATGCTTCTGATAATATGTGTTTGCAACTGTAGGCTGCTACTAAAGGCGTGTTGAAGTATACTATAACAATACCTAGATTAGAGAAAAAAGTGGCGTCCGATTAAATATAATTGTTGTAAAACCTCTGATGTTTGAATTTTATTTTCAATGATGCTTTGTATTGTTTGTATTGTTTTAAATTTAGGAGATTTTTCTTTTTTCTCCACAACCTTTTGATAGTGCTCCTCTTGGTTTTAGCACTTGCACTGTTTAACTTGAATATTTTAAATATTTTTGCATTAGATAAAGAAAGTATCATATTTTTTCTATTTATAGTCACAACGCTTACAATGTTCAAAATATTAATTGTCCCACCTTAGCCTTCTAATGGAAAAATAAAGTATTAGTAATATATTTTTATTTGTTGAATATCTTTTCTTTATTTAAGATGTTTTTTATTGGATTTTTTTTTTAAAATTTATAGATTTGTACTAAAGATCCCAAAAATGATACTACATGATCTCATGATTTAAAATTATATGTTCTGTGATAATATCATTCATTTACTTTTCGCTTAGTTGAACACACTTATATTTCATTTATATTATTATGTTTCCACGCTTTAAAAAACATGTGGTAAATTTTAGGATGCAATTAAGGTTTTTTTTTTTTTTTTTTTGGTAAAATATCACGAATGATCCTGTAACTTTGTCCGAATTCAAACTTGATCAAACATCCAGATAACAAAAAGATCATAATTGAAAATTAAAAAATATAAAGGATCAAATTTGGGAGTATGCATAGAATGAAATTGGAAGGGTATTAATAATTTTCACTTAAGAGTATTAGTTATCTTGACCGAATAGTATTAGTTGTTTTTACTAAAAAAACTTAGTTTATTTTCAATAAACAGTTAATATACTTCAGTGAAAACAACTAATACCCTTAAGAAAAATAACTAATACTCTTTAATGGAAATACCTAATACTCTTCAATGGTTCATGTATGAACCATTTTCATTCTATATCCAAATTTGGACTCGAGCAAAGTTACAGATCCATTTGTAATATTTCTTTGTATATTTGACTTTTCATGCTTGAAAAAGTGTGGTAAGTTGAAGGATGCAATAAAGGAGAAATATTAAATCTTCTATTAAGCTATATTTACCTTATTATTTTTATTAATATATTGAAGTTATTATTTTTATTAATATATTGCTTATTATCAAAGCTATGCATACTAAAATTTTGAAATTCTGATTATGAGAAAGTCAATCAATCAACGCATTGTTATGTTGCAAATTTGGAATTTGACCCAATCAATACAAATAGTTTTAATAATAATGTGAATCAACTTTTATATTTTAATATCAACATTATAAATATACATAGTATGAATAATCCGATTAACAATATTATGAATTTATTTGGACTGCCATGCATTACAATAACTTTTTTATGTCATTAAAATGGGTACTACACTTGAAAGATTAAATTTAAATAATAATATTCTTATGTTTTATTTGTCTATATACTTGCATTATTAGAATATATTTTATCTAACAGAGCATGATTAACAACCCCATGGCTCGGGTTCTCGAGTCATCGGTGCGGTAGAGGATCGTTCTTGACTGGCCTTGGCTGGTCAGGCTGGAGTGTAGTCATTATCTATATATATATTTTACAAACGCCAACTTGCATTTATCTAACATGAAAAAAGTTTTGATTATTAAATGGAATGAATTGTAAAAATAAATATCCAACATAATATAAATTGTTGTTAATATGCCTTTGTGATTTTTCTTAATAATTTTTGTCAATTCATATTGTGGTTATTTGAATTAGTATTGTGCACATAACTTGAAAATTACGTAACTTGCAGTGAAATTCGGGTTGAAAAAACCGAACCAAAAATGTATTTTGACTTTTTAATTTTTATATTCTTGAAAATATGTGAAATATATATATATTGATATTCATCTTAAGAGAATTATTTTATTCCACAATTAATTCATCTTTATTTGTTTTAACAACGCAAGGTAGTATGACTAACAAAAAATACGAGGGTGCAAACCAAAAACACTGATTCCATATTAACTTCTGATGATATCTCTTAGTTCTTCAATTTGATTTTGAAATTTTGAGATGATGAACTTTAAGAAAATGAGGATGATTTTTCAGATATTCAGATTCCTTAAGTAAATTTGATTTATGATGCAGTTGATCATGTTGCTTCCATAGTATAAAGTATTTGTCCACCAGTTACTGATAATTAGCGCACATATAAATACTTTGATGATAGATTAATACTTGCTCCAACCCATAGAGAAGTGTAATATATTAATGAAAGAGTTTTGTCTATTCATGGCACTAAAAAATATATGAGTTTTGATAGTCTTTGCAGATTCAAGTATAGATCGGGTGGTAATGGAGAACTATTTTCTGTTGATTTCTTGAACTCCGTCAAATGTTCCAGACTTTTGAATCACCGTTTGGTGTACCTATAATACTTCTTAGAAACATTGACCAAAAGTCAGTGTTATGCAATGGAACTAGATTGATTGTAACGAAGATTGAAAATCACATTCTGGAAGTTGAAATAATTACAAGAAGAAACATGATATACTTCTCCCTTGTGACCTTGACTACTCCAGATCAAATATTGTCATTTAGAATTTAGAGGAGACAGTTTCCGATCCTTTTATGTTTCACGATGAGGTCAATCATTGTCGACGACAAGTTTACATCTTCCCAAACCAATTTTTCCACACAATCAGTTATGTTGCAAAACTAAAGAGGATTAAAATTTCTCTGCCTCAATTCTAATAGAATACCATGCAAGTAGACAATAAATTTTATTTATAAAGAAATTTTCAGAATTTTGTAATTTGAAGTACTACTATTTTATTTGACTATAAATTTAATGTGTGAATTCTTCAATGTTGTTCAAGATTGGGTACCTATTCATGTTTCACTTTTTCTTTATTTCTTTGAATTATTTTTAATTTGTATGAACTTACAATATATTTTAAAATAAAATTAAAATAATTATAATTTGAATTAATAATAATTTATTTTTAGTCCGCGAAATTCGCGGGGATACGAACTAGTATTAATATATAATTAAAGAGTAGGTCTTGTATGAGACCCTCTCATGGCATGAGACAATGAAAATGAGTATAACTAGGGCATTGACTCATTAACACTTTGGTAGGGGTAGGTATTAATTTGTGTGGTCTCATGCCATGAGACAGTCTCATACAAGTTTTTGTCATAATTAAATTGATAAAATTGTAAAAAAAAAATATATATATTTTGTCGATAGGTACTACGATCAAAATGCTCAAGAAAAAAAAAATTATCCTCTAATTCAAATTTCTCATTAATATCTCAACGTACACAAGTGATAAACACCTAATTATCGTAATTAAACGCAAACCTCTAACTATAATCACCGACAATGATGCCGGCATGTACCGTCCCCCTCTCTAGTGGGGCCCACCAACCGCGTTTTTTCTCATCAAAACTTGTACATTATGGACAAAAGTATACCCTTCCATTTTGGAAAAAGCCGCGTACAACACATACGAAGCACGGAGTTGCAGGGATCCTGTAAACTGTGTATCGCGTATTATCCGCTCCTTCCCATCTTTAAAATCTCAAGTACTCCCACTCTCACTAAATTACTCACTCTCTCCCTCGGAGGTCCAGGAACGCAATGGCTTGGTATTTAGGTCGGAATTACAGAAATGCGGCCTCGGATCGGGCTTCCGCCCATCGTTTTCGGAGCTCCGTATTTAGATTCAGATACGTCGCCGGTTTTCTGACGGTCACCGTTTCGCTTTTCCTCGCAGCGTCGTTTCTCCTCACCGCCTCTGCCGGCTCCGGCGATCTCAGATTCGTGAGTTTTATGTTGATTTTTTTTTTTTTTGTACAATATGTGACATTAAGTCTATTTTCTTAATTTTGATAAGGCATATAGGTTGTTTTCTGTATATAATGATCCAGAAGTGGTGTTTCGTTTTGTCATTTTGGTACAATTAATGCTGAGTTTCTGTTGATTTTTCTATCTTATCATATGGCATTCCTGTTTTAAGGCTAATAGTTTGTGTTTGACATAGATTTCTCGATTATTTAACCTTAGTGTTAGTACTGTTCACAATTATACTAATTTTTGCTGCTCTCGTATATTTTTTAGGGTTCTGTTTATGGTTCTTCTCGGAGATCAATGTTAGCTTTGAAATCGGATCCATTAAAGCCACGGCTGGATCAGATCCGGAAACAAGCAGATGATCACAGAAATTTAGCTGCAACTTATGCTGCGTATGCACGGAAGCTCAAACTCGAGCACGCGAAGGTGGTTAGAATTTTCGCAGATCTCTCTCGGAATTACTCTGATCTCATCTCAAAACCTGTGTATCGAGCAATGTTTGATTCAGATGCAACTACAATTGATGAAACAGTGTTGAGACGATTTGAGAAGGAGGTGAAAGAACGAATTAAGCTCACACGGCAAGTAATTGCTGATGCAAAAGAAACTTTTGATTATCAATTAAAGATCCATAAGTTGAAGGACCTCATTTTTGCCCTGAATGAACTTTTGACAAAAGCTAAGAAGCAAGGTGCCTTTTCAAGCTTGATTGCAGCCAAGTCGATCCCCAAGAGCTTGCATTGTTTGGCTTTGAGATTGATGGAAGAGAGAATCGCTCATCCTGAGAAGTATAATGATGAAGCAAACCCCCCTAAGCCAGAGTTTGAAGACCCAAAGCTTTATCATTATGCAATTTTCTCTGACAACGTGATTGCTGCTTCTGTTGTGGTAAATTCTGCTGTAAAAAACACGAAGGAACCGTGGAAGCACGTGTTCCATGTGGTAACTGATAAGATGAATCTGGGGGCTATGCAGGTAATGTTTAAGATTAAGGATTATAGTGGTGCCCATATCGAAGTAAAGGCTGTGGAAGATTATAAATTCCTCAACTCTTCGTATGTACCTGTTTTAAAACAGCTCGAGTCCTCTAAGTTACAGCAGTTCTACTTTGAGAATAGGCTTGAAAATGCGACAAAGGATACGACTAATATGAAGTTCAGGAATCCAAAGTATTTGTCGATATTGAACCATCTTAGGTTCTATTTACCAGAAATGTATCCAAAGTTACACAAGATTTTGTTCTTGGATGATGATATAGTGGTGCAGAAAGACTTAACTGGGCTCTGGAAGATAGATATGGACGGAAAGGTGAATGGGGCTGTTGAGACATGTTTTGGATCGTTCCATCGTTATGCACAGTATATGAATTTCTCCCACCCTTTGATCAAAGCCAGGTTTAGCCCCAAGGCATGTGCATGGGCTTATGGGATGAACTTCTTCGATTTGGATGCTTGGAGGAGGGAGAAGTGCACAGAAGAGTACCACTACTGGCAGAATCTGGTGAGAATAAATACACTCTATGACTAGTTATTTGGTTTATCTTACTTTGTATTTATTTGTATTTGCTTATTTAGCTGCTAATTCCACAAGATTTTACAAGCTCAAGTTTGTTTTTCTGTGGACAAAAAGTTGTATGAGACGATCTCATACATGAAACAAATTCCATTTATTATATTATATGAGCCCAATAAAGTCATGTTTTAGAGAAAAGTGATCCAAATATCAAAGTGGAGTTTTGTCTCATGTATGAGAACGTCTTACTTAAGGCTCCCTCTTCTCTATATCTGTTATCTTATCTGCACATCTCAAAACTAATAATGTATGTGTTGTGTTTTGCAGAATGAGAACCGAACACTGTGGAAATTAGGGACGTTGCCTCCAGGTCTTATTACTTACTACTCAACAACAAAGCCACTAGACAAATCTTGGCACGTATTGGGGCTTGGATACAATCCAAGCATAAGCATGGACGAGATCAACAATGCTGCAGTTATACACTTCAATGGAAATATGAAGCCGTGGCTTGACATTGCTATTTCCCAATTCCATCCACTTTGGGCCAAGTACGTCGACTATGAAAATGAGTACGTACAGGCCTGCAATTTTGGTCTATAAATAAATTAGTAAAGCCTATGTTTGTGGGACTTGCCAAGTTAGTAACTTAAGAACCCTTTTGGCATTTCGCTCCTCACACGTAGATTTTGCCGTCGTATTTTGACCTAGTGATGTTGCTGCTTTTTTTTTTTTTTTTTTTAAAGTAGATGTTGCTGCTATTTAATTTGAAGAATTCGTTATTCTAGTATATACATCTTCTGTTCATACTTTTGTTCTCTGTGGCTGGAAGCTGGCTGGAAATCTTAACACTTATTGCAATTTTACTATGTTCATAACTTCATATACAAAATCATTCTCTTACAGAATTTTTGATTCACCAGAGTCACATGCCTTTCACAAATAGTTTCCTTACTATCAAATCAATATCCATAATCCAAGAAATGCATTCTAATTCTAAATATACCAAGCACCCCAATTTAAAGATCGCTGTCATTACTTGAGGGATCAAATTGAGAAAATTGGAGGAATTTGTGAATTTCCACGTAGTGGTGGAGACTGCAAGAGTACCGGAGTGGGTAATTTTGGAGAAAAAAAGAAAAAGTGAAACGCATTGACAAAAATGCTCTCAGTTCCGCTGTATTTAACTGGAAGGGGTTGATCTTAAGGTTCTCACTTCCATATTGGAGAACCTCGATTTTTTTTATGGCAGGGATTGTTGACTCAAGAATCTTTTGGATCTTAACGTTAACTCACTTCCACACTCCCACTATTTGGAATTTAATATATACAGTCTGTTTACATTTTTTTAGTCATTCATGTGTCGCGTCTGAAATGGAACACGGAAATTATTTAAACCAACACCTTTTGTGAATATTATTCAATAAAATCAATTAATAATCTTTAATGAAATAATCAATGCCCCCAAACTTGTTCATAGTGAAACTTATTTACTCTATATTTTGCTTAATTATTAGTGCAAGGTTGAGTAAACACTATCCTTTCAAATGACACAACTCTTCCATGAATTTTTTTTACAAAATAATATCATCACATGCATTATTACACTTATAAAGTAATACCACAGTATAAAATATAATGATGTTATGACTAAGTTCCACAAGAGTTTTAACTCTCCAAATTAATCACAACTTAAATATTTGAATTGGATTGTTAAAAATATAAATAACGAATATCAAAAAAGAATTGCAGTTGATGTTACAAAAGGAGCGTCAATGGCGTCAGTCTGTCTTCATAACAAGCAAATACTGAATTCCTCATCATCAAGATCATACATACATATATTGCATGTAATCCAAATAAAAGACACCAAAAATTTATTAAGACAGAATATCCAAGATGAACCACCCACTATTTTTTCTATTTAAAGAACAAAAGATGAATATCGTTTTCTCAATCATACTACGAGTCCATCATTAAACAGGCAAACAAATCTTCACATGAGGTTGTGACTAAATTAAATAATAGGGGAAACAAATTCTCATTCCAAGAGGTAAAATAACTGAAAATAATTCATTCATCAAATACAAAAAGAATATCTGAAGAATTGCTTTTTCCTTGGGGCATTGTCTGTCAAAATAGTTCACTAACAAAGAGAAAGCCTCTACTACATCTTACCACCACCACCTACCAATGATCTATACCCGAACGAAAAATAGTGAAACGAATTCATTACAAGAGCCGAATAGATCTCAGACAGTCACGCTGCAAAGAACTGCCAGATAAAAATTCCCAACCAGGCAAAAACTACTAGAAAATCCGAAAAGAAAAATGAAATCCAAAGCCTACCGAAATCACTCACTCTTTACCTCTAAGCTACAATGCTTCAAGCAGTAGGAGGTCCCATATTCTTTGAATTGCCATTAGCCATCCCACCGCCTCGGTTCATACGGGGCCCACCATTGCTGTTAACGTTTTCAGCCCTCTGATATCCATCACGGGATCCACCCCGATTTCCACCCCTGTTTCCATACTCACTCCTGCCATTATAGTCACCCCTGTTATAGCCCCTCCCACCGCCATAGCTTCCACGCCCTCTAGGTCCCTCGTTTCTAAACCCAGTTCCCCTTCCAGGTTGAAACCTTCCCTTAATATTTCCTGCTGCACAGAAAAGACAGTGAAAATCCAAGAAATTACTAAATGCCAATGTGCAGAGGATGAAAAAAAGTCCGATTTTGGTTTAATCATCTATAGATCATAGCTTTGACAGTTTTTTAAGACACTTCAATGTACCAGTTGCATAATGCAACTCATTAGTGGGTCAGTATTAGTTGTTCTCATTGAAAAGTATTAGTTGTGCTCTGGTTGCACAGTGCAACTGGTGCACCCAAGAGTTACTTGTTAAACCATTAGAGCAAAGAGAGGTGCAATAATAGAATTATTAACAGATTATGCAAGAGTGATTATTTCAACGGAATGTACAACAGGATTTTCAATAACTCAACAACGTTTCTTAATGAACTCTACTTTTTTGAGATATTATCGACACAATTCACTTGCCTCGCGTATTTGTAGACCTCTTTTCTTCAATAACGGACTGACGTCCACCAACTGGTACTGGAGAAGCCTGTAACATCAAGAGATGTGATCGTCCATACCAATAAAAACATGTGATCATCCATACCAATAAAAACATTTAATCAATCACAAATTAAGCAAATAGGCTAACAGCATTAACATCTGAAACCAGTATACGAACAAATGACTGTCTCAACCACATTCTCATTTCTCAGAACCCTTATTCAACCCACATCCCTCTCTTTCTCTGTTTTGAGTTTACACTATTAAGGTTCTCTAAAAGACTTCTCAACTCATCCAAGATAAAACCACACATCAGTGTAACAGCTTCACAGTAAGATCCGTGCTAGAGTCATGTGAGTTAAAGCATGCTAAATGGAAAAGTACTAAGTTCACCAATAAGTAATTTTGAAAGAAGACCAATAAATAGTTGGCCCGTTCAGTACACAGATATCCACAAGACATTCATATAATATAAATTCTACAAGTGGGACATGAAAATTATTCAGAACATATTGCATCAGCATGTTATTTCAACGATGTATAATCAAACATTTGAAACATAAGTGTGACTTCATCAACAACAAATTAAATCTTTATCCTACTGCGTGGGGTCGGCTATATGAATCATATCTCGCAAAATAAAGGCATCATCTAGAAGATATTTGGGGTCAGATACATGCATATGTATTTACATGTGAACGTGAAAAATAATAAGAATATAATGCATCAACAATGCATCAACACATTATTTGGACAATATATAATCAAAATATTTGAGACAGGAGTAATGACAGACTATGTCTTTATCTTACTATGTGGAGTTGGCTATATGAATCATATCTTGCAAATTAATGGCATTATCTGAAGTTGTGTGGGGTTAACAATATGCATAGTATTTTGCAATTCGCAAAGTATGTCACAGTAAAATGATTTTTATTTCTGGCTTAACTTCGATCACAATAAAATCTTGTCAAGAGTATGTCACAAACGCAGCAAAAACAGCATAAGTAAAAGAAGAGAAAGTATGATGATACTGATGGTATAAAATTCATTCTCCAATTAATAGCATTTGATTATTAATCATGAATTCACAAAACTACACATACCTCAATAGCTTTTTGCACAGAGCTTGCCTCCTCAAATTCCACAAAGCCAAAACAAAATTGCTGTTGCTGCAACAAACACATAATCAGAAGCCTGATTGTGTACTAATAAAACTTGTCCAGAGACAATAAGCATCAATTGTCTCTACATTAGCATTAATAAATGAAAATAAGTAACAAAAACAAAATTAGTAGATCAGAACATACTCTATTGCTTCTAACTTGAATTCCATCCTTCTTTATGGCTCCGAATTTCTTGAACACGTCCTCAAGTAAAGCTTCAGAAGCAGTCATTGGAAGGCCCTTTATGTATATGGAGAAACCATCAGCTGCATAAGCAGGGAAACACATATTATTACACAAACAAGGAAAGGTGCTTCGACCAAAGAACAAGAAGAATAAAGATGACAAAATATTAAGCTGTTATCCCAACACATAGGGTTTGCTTACATGGATAATTATTTCACATTGTTTTCAGTATAAGGAAAAATAAGCTCTCTTACGTACTCAAAGTATGATATAGCATTTTCAATAAACTCTATTCAATCAAAAAAATGGAATAATAGTATAGATGGTTCAGAATATCACACCTTCGCCCTCTTGGTTATTATGTCCATTATCAACAGAATCCACATGCACATCAGGTGCCGGAACAGGAGTAGGGCTCACTTGGGGCACGCGCTTTACTGGTATCATCTTCCGAACCATCGGAGGGTTTCCGATAAGTTTAGCATTTTCGTTGAGACGCATCACCTGAAATAAGATCAAGAGATGGATAACGAAAGTTTGACTAACAGGAAACTGAAAAAAGTGCACTTGTAATACAAAAAAAGCAAGTAATAATGTAATATATACACAGAAGATTGATAACGTATAACAGTTATTCAATTAGAGTTGAGTCACGATATCGCATACTGATACTTGAGGTAAAGACTGAATATGTAACTGACTTAATTCTCAAAATTGCACATCAACACTTACAATTGAAGCATAAGACTTCTTTGGAACTTCTTCAATTTTGGCAGGGGATTCAACCACCAGTTCTGCCTCATCCTGCACTTCATCAACAACCTCAGGTACAGGGATTTCTTCATCAGCAATCGACACATCCCCATTCTCTGGTGGGTTGTAAACTTCTCCAGAAACAGCTTCTTCTGCGGATGGAGGGCTCTCCTCAGAAACATGGTTCTCCTGAACTGGAGGAACTGTCGAGAGCAAATTGAATTAAAATATCAACTCAAACAACAATTCGTAAAAATAAAAAAATAAAAAAAAACAAAAAAAAAACAGAGAAGTCAATTTACCAGGCTCTGCAGCAACAGGCACCACATTGTCGCTGACCACTGGTGGACTCGGAGGGGCAGTGTCCACATATCGGAACATGTCGTTCAGAACGAAGTACCCCTTGTCTTGTGGAGCAAGGAAGAAAGTTTGAGTAAAGTTGCTAACTTTGTCGTCTCTTCCTTTTAGATAGCCAGTTACAAGCACGTGCACTCCACCATTGAATGACTCTTGTGCGTCCACCGACTTAATCTCAGCTCTGAAGTCTCCATAGTTCAGCGAAACAATCTTATCATTGATTGCCTGCAACCAGATCCGAAAGAAACACTTTAAAAATCTAACTCAATTCAAATCAGTTCACACCTCAGGCAACCACATTTTGATTGCCTGACAACCACCAACACAAGTCATTACATAAATAGCAAAACATTAGGAACAGAGACACCACGATAAAAATGTACATTGCCAAAGAATATAAAATTTACTCATTCTCTTGTACACTATAAATAATTGCATTAGCTTCCTAGCATAGAGCAGCCACTTCCTAAAATTAAATTAATAAAAAAGTAGTTGAATTCAATGCTTGTGAGTGAGAGAGGCAGAGAGGGATTACTTGCATAGTTGTGGTGATGCTCATTGAGCCATCCTCATCAGGACGACCCAGTTTGCTGATGTCCTGATAAAACCTATGAACAAGCGTTGGCGAATGATGCAGTATGTGATAGTACTGCTGAACAAACGCATTCCCCACCTGTTATTCCAACAAAATCAATCATGATTTAAATCTCAAAAAAAAAAGTTAATCCCCTACCGTGAAAAGAAATAAAATAAAGAAAACTCACAACTTTGGCAGAAACTGGCTGCTGAGCCACCGCTGCTGCCTCTGCTGCTGCCATCACTGATCAATAATCTAAATAACAGACCTGCAGAATCCCATTTCATATCAGAATATAAACTCAATCTCTCTATCTCTCCTCACCGGCGTATAAACCCTAAAGCTTAACACATCTCTCCGTCAATAATTTCACTCTATCAACACGTAAACTAAAATTAATCAAACATATAGAATCTTTCGATCGAGTCATACCTGTAAGCGAATCGGATCCGCTTGAGGGAGCACGGAGAGAGAAACAGGTCTTTGATTTGTTTCTCTCTCTACTTCTCAATTTTCCTCAAAAACTTTGAGAACTCCGGCGAGTGATTTCCACAACCCGGCGGGGAACTAGGGTTTAAGAGGGCGGACGAAGAGGAAGAATGGCGGATCTGCACGATGAGAGAGGGAGGGTTTTCTCAAGATTTAATTGTATATATATGAGATGAGATGTCCTGCACATGATTTATATGATATGATTTGCATTGATGTCAAATTTATCCCAAATTAGTTAGCTATATTTAATTTCTTTTTAAACTTTATACCTCGTATAAATATTAAATTAATATATAATAACCCCTACACCAAAACTTACCCAATAATTTATTATATATATAACATATACAATAATTATGAAAATATAATATTTTATTTTAGCCAACAAAAAGCAATATATATTTCTAAAAAAATCATATATAAACTTCTATCAAATAGTAATTTATTTTATTTTATATATAAAATTACTGAGCATAAAACCATTAGAATTTTTAAAATTTATTTACTTTTAATTTAGAAAAAATATAATTAAATAATAGGGATGACAATGAGGCGGGTTCAAACCAAGCCAGCATTAAACTCGCTTCACGCGGGGCAAATTTGAACCCGATTAAGCGGGTCCGATGCGGGTTGTGCTTTTTAAAGGACCCCTGGAAAACTCATTCATTAAATATTCATATTATTTTATGTATATATATGCATTTATTCAAATTAATGTATTTATATATATATATATATATATATATATATATATATACAAAGTGTACAGCGAAAATAGTTCATACATGAACCATTGAAGGGTATTAATTGTTTTCACTAAAGAGTAGTAGTTGTTTTTATTGAAGTGTGTTAGTTGTTTATACTGAAAAATATTAATTGTATACTGAAACAAATTGAGACTCTTGAGTGAAAACATCAAATATTCTTTGGTAAAAAATAACTAATATCCTTCAATGATTCATGTATGAACCATTTTCACTCTATACATACTTATATCTAATAACGTTAACCGACCTACATTTGGAAACCCTTGAATTTTTCCGCCAAAAGTATTGCTAAATTGAGTGATATTCGTTTAATTTTATTTGTTAATATTTGGTATATATCTATGATATATATTTTATTATAAATATTGATAAATAATTATTTACAAAATATATTAGATATATTTTTAAAATATAATATAATTTATAATAAATATTGAGAAATAATATAAAAATATGTTGGCAAAATTAATATTCTTTTAAAATCTTTAGTATATATCTTTGAAATATATTTTATTATCAATATTGACAAATAATTGTTTACAAAATATATTAGCTATATTAGGTATATTAATTATTTACAAAATATATTATATATATTTTTGAATTATAGTGTATAATAAATATTGAGAAATGATATAAAAATATGTTGAATATATCTTTTGAAATATATATTATGATAAATCTCTCTATTTTGTAGTATAAATAATGTTATAATTATTTTAAAATAATAGTTATTAAATATTTTTGTGAAAGATCAATGTATAGAAATAATTCGATGTATAATTTATAGAAGTTTAGTTTTTGTAGAATTTATTAAAATAAATATTTATTAATCTGAAAAAAAAAACCACCCTTTAATTTTTGGCAAAGTATAGAGTAAAAAATGGTTCATGCATGAACAATTTGAAGTGGATTATTTATTTTCACTAAATAATATTAGTTCCGGAGAATATTAGTTGTTTTCACTGAAAGGTATTAGTTGAGGAGTACAAAGAATATTAGTTTTTTAACTAAAGGGTATCAGGTGATTACACTAAAGGGTATTAGTGGTTATACTAAAAAGTATTGTAAAGTGGTTTATGTGTGAACCAATTTCACTCTATACATACTCTTTTTTTTAAGAGAGATTATCTAAATTAATTACTTTGAATAAAGATTATAGTAGACATATAACAATTAATATATCAATATATTTTATTGTGAAACCACCAAATACATATGAGCATTAAATAATTAAAGGGTACTAGTGGTTATACTAAAAAGTATTGCAAAGTGGTTTATGCATTAATCATTTTCACTCTATAAATACTCTTAATTTTTTTGCAGAAGGGGAAGTTATCTAGATTAATTATTTCAGATAAATATTATAGTAAACATATACTCCCTCCGTCCCGGTATTATTCGCACACAAAAAACGGCACACATTTTAAGAAAAAATCACTTTTTGAGTAAAGTAATGGCATATGGGTAAATATGTGTATATTATTGTGAGTGTGCACGCAAATCAATGTTTCCTTTTTTTAGAGTGTGCAAATAATTTTGGGACGGACGAAAAAGGAAAGTGTGCAAATAATGGTGGGACGGAGGGAGTAACAATTAATATATATTAATATATTCTATTGGGCAAACCAACAAATACATATGAGCATGTCTATCATATTGGAATAAGTTTACAAATATTTCATTCAAAGCTACACTTGAAGAATAGTGTGGATGGTTTGAATTATATGAAGGACAAAGTCATACTTGCACCTACACTAGAATGCCTTGAAAATTATAAATTGTCGAATCATGATTTGAATTTGAAAGAGGCTTCAATTATGTTACTTAGAAATATAGATCATTCAGGAGGACCGTGCAACAGAACTAGATTGACTTAAATAAGACTAGGTGATAGTATTCTGGAGGGTACATATATAACCATAAGCAATTTAGATGAGATGGTGTCGATCCCTAAACTTCCACTGACTCCATTCAGCCCCTGACTTCCGTTCAAGTTTCAGAAGAGACAATTCACATTAGTTGTCTCATATGAAATGTCAATAAGAGTAAACCAGTAATATGTGGATGTTTTGAGAGTCATCAATCACATTAATTTGAAGATTTTGATGTGTGGTTACTAACGATGAACGTTCATAAAAAATGGAAAAAAAAAAGATTTTTTAAGAGGTGTTTCAAAATCTATAGTCTTTTTTTTTACATCATGTTTAATATGGATTCGTAGTTATTACCAAAATTTATTATTGCTTAAGTCATAAAAAAATTAATATGGTGAAATACAAATAATAATAAGATTGTCACTTATACTTAAAATATAATATTTATTACGCTTTGTTTACACAAAAGTTTCTCGACATCTACATAACATTCTCTTTTAAAAAATAAACCTTCAAAATAAAGAATAAAAATATTATCTATTTAAAATGAAAAATACTATAATAAGAATACTAATAAACACTCTTAAACCTAAATAAACTGAATACAATATAATTTAAGGACCCATAAATTAATTGTACAATTATAATTGTGCATCGCACTAGTTCAATTACTAGTATATATATATATATATATATATAATAGTGTTATCTGCCCTACATTTGGAAACCATTAAATGAAAATGGTTTATGATAAAGTTATCATGAACTATTTTCATACAATACTTTGCCTTAATTTTTTGTAAAGTATAAACTGAAAATGATTTATACATGAACCATTTAAAGTATATTAGTTGTTCTATTATAGGGTGTTGCTTCTACTGAAGGGTATTAGTTCTAGAGGGTATTAGTTGTTTTCATTGAAGGGTATTAGTTTGAGAGGGTATTGTTGTTTTCACTGAAGGATATTAGTTGAAGGGTACGAAAAATAATTATTTATGAACATAATTTATAGTAAATACGTGATTGTTCATCCTCAAACTCCACAAAAAACAAATATTATCATCCTTAAACAAAAAAAATTCAAATAATTGTTATCATCTGTGTTGTAGCCATTTCAATATGGGGTCGGCACTGACCTCCCCAAAGAATGCATCATGTTTGTGCTCGCCCAGGGGCAACGGAGAAGGACTTTAGGGTCCGCCGACCTAGAGCGAACCCAACCTCTTGACGGCCTTTTCCGACCTCCATAAATTCAGGCTTCAGACGGTTAGTTCCAGATACTGCCGACCCCGGGCGTGCCCGGCCTCCCGGCGACCACTTTCGACCTCCGCCGACCCAGACGGCAGTCGTCTAATTCTGATCATCTCCATCTCCGACCTCACCCTAGAGGTCAGAGAACGCTGTCTTCGATTTCGGCCTGGCCCGAATTGCCCGCCACGAGGATCCGAGCTCGAATCGTTCCCGTCCGACCTCCGACCTCTCTACTTCAGAGAATCCTAAGAGCACGTGGAGAAATTCGACAGAATTGCCCCAAACAGGGCAGAGAGCCGCCTCCGTACGACGCCTTAGAAGGAATATTCCCCGCATTTATGGAAACGAATCAGAAAATTGTCCTTTGAGGACACGTGGCGACCGATTAGTGGCCGGCCACCTGTAGGCAAGGACGATCAGGCGTCCGCGCGCCCCTGAGGACTGGAACCATTTAATGTTGTTGTCCCCAATGGAGGTCAAAAATGATGAAAATGCCCCTGTAAAAGAAACCTATAAATAGGTTCACCCTTGTACAAAGAAAACACACTATTCACTCAATCAAAGAAGCTATACAAAGCATTCAAGTCCAGGGATTAACAACCCCTGACAAACCTTTGTGTTCTTGCACTTATTCTCCATCATTATCACCATTCTTAAATTCTTGCATTCATGGAGCATTTAATATCATCCCCATTTTGATGTTTTTTACCAAAATCCATTAACTAGTCATTACTTCCCAGCACTTAAATATTGGTAAACAACATTTGACGCTAGAAGGAGGGTACTCAAACCCTTAAACCCAGTTTACTCTTCTTATCTTTGAAGAACACTCAATGTTCTTCAAAGCTTCACCATTCATCTTCAAAATCCTCCCCACATTTCCTCTAAAGGAAATATGACGAACCAAAGATCATCTCAGGCCCTCAGAGCCACGAGAGCCCTGGCCACGCCCCAGGCTCCCGCAGCTCGGGCCTCAAGGGAGGCTACCCCCAACCGGCCAGGAAAGGCCATCTGCATCGTCTCCTCGATCCGTTACCCGGAGGAGCCACGTCTCTCGCAGGCTTGAAACTTCATTACTCCCGATCAAGCAGAGTCAGGCCGGCGCCGTCGCGCCGAGGAGGCAAGAGCTTGCCAAAGCACTCCATCTGCCTCGAAGAAAAGATAGCAAACATGTGCTCTCAATGGGAAGGCGAAAGCCCGGGAATGCCAGGGGAGAGCCAGTTCCTGGCCGACCCCACACCCACACGTTCCCGCGGCTCCGCTCACCCGGTCTTTGGCCGTCTGGGCACCAGCGACCTCTCTTGGTACCCGAGCCGGCTCCCAAGCAGCGATACCGGATACGGCAACACTGAGTCCGTCTCCAACTCCTGGAGCACGGCACAGTTGCCCCACAAAAGAGTGGCCGAAATCAGCTTGGCACTGACCAACTCCGCTAGGAGGAAGCTCAGTTTCGCCCAGAGCGACCTCTTAGGGCATGGCGCCCCATGGGGGCCCGTTTTCGACCAGATATGGCCTTTAGCCGGTGGAGACGATCAACGAGTCGAAATGCCAAGCCCGGAAATCGTCAAAATGCAAAAGCAGCTTGACGAAATGTGAGCCCTCATGGAGGCACAGGGCCAGCCCAAAACCCGATCGGTCGCGAATGAGCCTCTGTCCGTCGACATCGAGCTCGCCCCCGTCCAGCTCAAGATCACTCCGTCGATGAACCCTCTCTACGAAGGGAAGATAGACCCGGAGACCCATTTGAGTAAATTTCGGATCTTCATGACTGGACGGGGCGCAACCGACGCAACGAAGTGTAGACTTTTCCCACTCACTTTGGGCGATCTCGCCCATAGGTAGTATGTCTCGCTCCCGGCCTGCTCAATCGACTCTTTGTCCACTTTGAGCACCCAGTTCACCTCATACTTTACGGCTAAAATCACCCGGCCGGAGAACTGGCATCGTTTAATGCGCATCCGCCTAGGAGAAAGAGGAATCGGACGAGGATTACGTCACCCGGGTGGATGAGGTCATCCTGACTGGGAAGCCGGTCGACGACCAGCTGGCCCTGCATGCAGCCCTCGGAGGTTTCCATGGCCAATCTCCCATGTTCAAGCACCTCACCAAAGACTTCCCAAAGACTTACGCCGACTTTTGGGCTCGAGCGGGAGACTACCTGGCTCGGAGGAAATTACTGGCTCTCAGGCTTGGGGAGTCCGAACCCGCTGTGAAGGAGCCAGAGGTCGCCCAGGCCTCACCTAAGGGCGGCCCTAAAGCCAAGAAAATCGCCAAGCCGCCCAGCAATTTCAAGTCCTTCGAGGATGTCAGGTCCATCTTACTCAGGCCCTAAGGCAGTCCCCGACTCATATCTTCAACGCCATCCAGCATAGGGACGTACTCCCTAGGCCCAGGCCATATATGAGGGACCGGTCAAGACTGGACCCTAAAAAGTTCTACGCCTCTCACGACTCAATTGGCCACAATACGAGACAGTGTCGTGATCTCTTAAAGCAACTCTGGAAGTTGTTTGACGAAGGGCGTTTGAATGACCTGATACAAAAGGCCGGCTGGACGGCAGGAGCAGCAGCAGCAGCGACCTCACCGCAGAAATGAAAAAGGCGGCCGACCTCTCCGGCCGGTCGCAGCTCTAGAAGACGATGAGGACGAGGACGATGACGACCTCTCCCCACTGAATCCCGGCGGCTGAGTGAACACGATTCAGGCTGGGAGAGGGAACCTGGGTGGCTTGACCCCCATCTCCACGCTTTCAAACAGAAAGCGCAAGACTAAGATCCGTGCGGTGACCAACGTAAATCTGGTCACACCGCCCAAGCCAACTATCCATAAAGACTTGGAGATCATCTTCTCCAATAAGGATCAGAACGGGGTTCTGTACCCCAAGGGCGATGCACTGGTGATCGCAGCCAACATTCTGGGGAAGGAGGTCTAGTGCGTGTTGATCGACAATGGGTGTTTCTGCAACATCATCTTCAAGTCGGCCCTAGATCAGCTCGGCGACCTCGTCAACTTCATTAAGCCGATCGATCTCCAGTTCAAAGGCTTTGGTGATACTACTGTTGCTGCCTATGGAAGGATTAAGCTCTCGGTAGAGCTCGTCTGCTGCTATGACAAGAAGGTTAGGATTACTAAGCCGCTAGACTTCATCATTGTAAATCAGCCGAATTCCTATAACGGCTTCTTAGATCGCCCTTTCCTAGAAACTTTTGAGGCCGTTGCCTCTTCCTACTACTATTGTATCAAATTTTCTACCCCGGAAGTGGTGGTCGACACCATAAAGGGTGACCAATCAATGGCAAGAAAGTGTTTAAACTACCTCGATTCTTCTTTATTTCCCATTTGTAATGATCAGATCTTAGATGATACATCACAAGCCGACCTCGAAGGATCCCCTCCAATCTCTTTAAACAAAGCCAATGAGGTCGGACCATCCTCGTCCGATCTCGATCCTCGTGAAGAGACCAATCCCCAACCAATGCAAATTGATGATCCCGAGCCAAGGATAGGTTACGAACCTCCCGAACTCGACCTCGACCCGAGGTTCGACACTAGCGATCGACGGAGCTATGAGCAGGCCACGACCTTGGAGGATTTGGAACATATTCCCTCGATCCCTCGAGATCGGAACTGGAAGTCATGATCGGCTCTCGCATACTAACTGAAATGCGAGGGAAGGTGATCGATTTCCTCAAGGCCAACATCAAAGTTTTCGCTTGGTCCCACCAGGACATGGTCGGAATCGACCCCAAGCACGCCTGCCATCGACTGAAAATCGGCCCTAGTAGGAGGCCGGTCCATCAGAAAAGAAGGAAATTCGGCCCGGAGAAGTACGAGGCACTGGCCCAGGAGGTTAAAAAGTTGCTGGACAACAAGCTCATTGAACAAGTTAAAGACGAGCCTCAGTGGGTCGCTAATGCTGTCCTAGTCAAGAAAATGAACAACACCTGGAGACTGTGTATCGACTTCACTAACCTCAACACCGCATGCCCAAAGGATCACTTTCCGATGCCGCACATCGATCACTTGGTGGATAGCACGGCCGGCCATGAAATGATATCGTTCATAGATGCCTTCGCCGGCTACCACCAAATACCGATGGCCATCGAGGATATCAAACATACCTCTTTCCATACGGAAAAAGACATGTTCTCATGGCTACGGATGCCTGACTTGAAGCGAATATACCAGCTTTCTACTAGTAGTTTCCCCGCGAGAGTACGTGTTCACTGTAGTATGGGCAAGTATAGGGACCAAATATTATCGAACTCAAGGGAAAGTGTGTATGCAAATAGATCCCTGAAGATCTACGCGTCGTAGTTAATATGAGTGTATGTTTTTGGATTTTTTGAAAGAATTAATTAAAAGCAACTAAAGTAAACTAATTAAACTAAAGAACGAAAGAAACGAATAAGCTAAGGTGTGTTTTCAAATATGTGATGGTGATGCTCAGGATAGGAATCCCTACGTATACTGACGGAGCAGGTACATAATCAAGATAATCGTGACGCGCAAGAGATAACCTAAGTTAAAGATTGTAAGATGAAAGCTCAAGACTTAATACCCTAATACTTTATCCTAGCAATCGACTTCACTAATCCACTAACGAGTTAATAGATTGTGCTTAATTAACGAGACCCTAATTTAAACTAAGGTGATGCGGTCGTCCTCCTTAGATAAACCGGTAGATTAATTAACCCTTTCTAAACCCTCTCATTAAGTCTACTCGTTGTTAAAGAGTGATACTGTCGTCCTTTCTTTAACACTTTTCGAACGAAATTCAAGAATAAAGTTAAGATTGATTTTAAGAATTCATTAATTAAGAGAATTAAAACCCTAACGTCACGAATTACCCTAATTACGTACCCACAACCTACTTCTACGAGTTCATCCTACCCTAAGCATGCAAGGGTTTTAGCTAGACATGGTTTTGACAATAACGAAAGCAATAGAAAAAGTGACGAACATAAACATGATGATTCGAACGAATAAAAGATCAAACATAAATTAGGGTTTAAAGAAATACTTGCAAAGAACTAAAATTTAATTAGTAAAAACGAAGCTTCAAGTGTTTAACATATTCGAACTAATGAAAAGAAACAGCGAAACGAAAATAAACTAAGAATTCGTGCTAAAACCTCGATTAAATGTAAAGTAAAGCTTGCTCATCTCCTTCTCTTCAAAAACGAACTCTAAAAGTAATACTCTATCTAGTGGTAAGTGGTGTTCTGTAAAAACGAGCTCGGGGCGAGTATATATAAGCCTTGGGCCGAATCGAGAACTCGTGGGCTGAAAAACGCATCTGGAAGCATAAAAGTTGGAAGCGCTCGAGCACACATGCTCGAGCGGTGGCGCTCGAGCAGTGTAGCTCGAATGGTGCAATCGCTCGAGCAACACGCTCGAGCTGGTCGAATGATGAAATTTTAGGGCGCTCGAGCGGTGGCGCTCGAGCGCGAGAATTCTTCTGTATGTTTTTAGCGTTCGAGCAACGTGCTCGAGCGCTAGTGCTCGACCTGAGCCACTCGAGTGACTCCAAAATTTCCAAAAGTAACACTTTTCTTCTTCTACACTAATACCAATCGTATTTCTTCGATATCTTCTCATCCGGGCATCTGTTTGAGTAGATTCAAAGTCCTACGAACTCCATTTTTCATCCTCGATTCACCTATGAGCATCAAAGAGACAAATTCATCAATGTATAGAAATAATGCTCAATTTACTCTAAATACTCGATAAAACCGACCAAAACTAGTGTATTTCTAATGACGAATCATGACAATTTCACGCCTAATCAACCCCCCCCAAACTTACCATATTGCTTGTCCTCAAGCAATGAGATAATAAGTCAAGTGAAGTTGTTTGGAATGAGTCAAAGAATCAAATCATGTAAGCGAATGAACTCGGGCTTCAAAGATCAATCACAAGTATACTCACTCACCTTCCCTCATCATACTCATGCAACAACAACAAGAATCACCAAAATCAAACATGGATGTGCACTCTACGATGTGTTTCACTCCCTCACAAGTGTATATCAATGATAAAGTGACTCACTCAAATAATCAATCACACATATAGGCAGCCATAGGCTTGTAAGCACTCTCAACTCCAACCATACTCTAGAAATCAATGCCGAATCAAAAAAGACTTTTCTCAAGGTTGTAATGTAGGCTCTTTGGACAGGTGGGATAACAATATGGGTAAGTGACTTAAGTGAATGGAGAATAGAAAAATCAAACTTCGGTACTTCAAGATTAGGAACAGACTACTTCAAACATATTCAATAAACACACTTTCAATTCCAACACTCTCAACACTTCAATTTTTTTTCCTTCTCATTTTTTTCACTTTTCTCAATCACTTTACTTTTTTTCACAAACACATGAGCTCTTTTTTTCTTTTGCTCATTCTTATTTTTTTTCTTTTTCCCACAACTCAAAACTTCATCACACCTTCTTCTCATACTCACTCAACAAACAACATTTCCCTTTTTCAACTCAACTCAATCCCTTCACGTTCACACTTCTCCTATTCTCCACTCAAATGGGACAAAAAGGCATAGGAATTGGAATAGTGTTCATATGTGCTAGCAAATTAAATAGGCTTAAGGCTCAAAGGGGCTAACAAGGGATAAATGTCAATGATAAGGAAAATTTAGGCTAAGTGACTCAATCAAAACAAAGATGGCCTAAGATCACATTCGGCATATCAAACTAGACACAATCAAGAAGCAAGAGCACACACAAGTTCTAGCATCCTCTAAGGTGACGATCCACTCACAAACGAAGAGATTAATTTATGCATCAAAATCTCAAAATGCTCAAATCTCACGGCTTTCACATCCATGCTAGTCCTAGTGAATTCTCACTCTCATCACACAAGCACTTAAAAAGAAAACTCGCAAGCATACTAGTTCTCTCTCAAATCCACTCTAACTCAAACACTCACACAACAAAACTCCTAACTCAACCTCACAATTCACCCTACTCATCAAATCATACTCAAGATAGCAATCAACAAGCATAAGATGATTGATAGGCATGAAATATGTAGTAGCAAATCAAATCAATAACAGCTCAAGGAGCATCTCAAGACTCAAATATATAACCAAACTCAACTAAAAGAGACGTGTGCGCCTGTGCAATGTAACAATAAAATATAAAAAAAAACTCCACCCCCCAAACTTCGACCTTGTGAAGAGGTCTAAGTTTGGGGTTGTGGGTTACCTCATCCAAACAATTCAGTTTCTCTTAACAACGCAACACACTCCCTTGCTTGAGTTCCTCCCTTTTGGATAACTCCATGATTCCTCTACTCTCTCGAGACAAGCTTACAAAATAAAACACTCAAGTACGAGGTTAAAACTTACGATTCACAAAAACACCCTAATAACATAAAATAATGAAAAATAAATAAAAATGGGTTGCCTCCCATTCAGCGCTATTTTTAAGGTCCTAATGCCGGACCGAGCTCAAAGGAGCTTATGGGACATGATACTCAAAATTACCTCCCTCACTCTCATAAGAATGGTGGTTGCATTTCTTTCCTTGATGTCCCTTCATCATGAGTTCCTTTGCTTCCTTCTCATCCCTAAGTGTTAGGGGTCTCAACTCCTTCTCACTTTTATCTGGAGGAGTCTCACTAAGCACTTTCTTGAGTTTGGACTTTTTCTTCCTAACTCCTCCTTTCTTCTCCAACAGGACCACGTCCACATTTTTCACTTCTTCATCCTTCAACTTCTTCCCTTTATCCCTATCAAAATAATCAAGATCGTAATCCTCATGGGTTAAATCATCAAGTGAAGGATCATCAAAATCATGACTAAACGAAAGATTAGGGATAGGAGGTGTGTCTTCAACACGAGGATCAATTCCATCCATGCAATAACAACTTTCATCCTCCTTCGGGTACTTCATGACCTCATATAGGGAAATCTTTATCTCTTGATCGTCAACTTTCAACGTGATCTTCCCATTTGCCACATCTAGCACCATCCCGGCCATCGCTAAGAACGGTCTTCCCAAGATCAACGGTACTCGCTCATCTTCCTCCATGTCAAGCACTACAAAATCGGCTGGAAATATGTGATCTCCAACTTTCACGAGGACGTCTTCAACCACACCTTGAGGTCGAGTAATAGACCGGTCGGCAAGTTGAAGCGTCATCATTGTCGGCTGAAGTTCTCCACCCTCCAACTTCTTGAAAAGCGACAACGGCATAAGATTGATGCTCGCCCCAAGGTCGCACAATGCCCCCTTCTTAACTCCATTCCCGATATCACATAAGATCGTGAAACTCCCGGGATCCTTCAACTTCGGGGGAAGCGCCTTGTGGACTAATGCACTCACCTCATTGTTCAGCTGCACCAGCTTGGGCTCATCAACTCTCCGCCTCTTCGCTATCAAGTCCTTCAGGAACTTGGCATAATTCGACATCTGTTCCAAAGCATCATAAAAAGGAATGTTAATATGCAATTTCTTAAAAACATCAAGGAATTTAGCGAATTTCTCATCAAGCTTTTTCTTCATGAAGCGCTGTGGATACGGGACGGGTATCACCGATTTGGATACCCCCCATTCATCACGCTCGGTCTCTTTCACTTTCTCCCTTGCTTCCTTTGCCTTCTTCCATTTTGGATCTCTCTCAATCTTCTCAATGCCTTCCTCTTCAGGCTCTTTGCTCTCATCCATATCTTTACTCTTCTGAATGCCTTCACCCTCAACCCCTTTCTCAACTGTCTCACCTCCATCTTTCTTATGTTCTCGTCCCTCCATCTCAATCTCTCCTTAGGGCGTCTCAGAATCAGCAGGCATCTGAGGACCATCATAGTTGGTTCCATTTCTAAGCTGGATCGCCTTGCAATGCTCTTTCGGGTTTTCCTCCGGCATGGAAGGATATTTACCCGACTCTCTTCCCAATGTTTTTACGATCTGGCTCATCTGAAACTCTATCGAAGTGAACCGCCTATTGTTCTCTTGCTGAATTCGATTCAGCTCTACATCTCTCTTTTGGAGTTCTTGATCACGCTGATCGTCTTTCTTATGCAACTCCTTCACATCGTACTCCAAAGAGGACAATCTCTTGCTTCCTTCCTCCACCTTCTAAAGGATAGCTCTCAACATTTCCTCAGTTGAGGAACCGCCTTCTCCACCAGGAAGTTTAGAACCTGGATCAACACCTGGAGGAACTATAATTCCGGCATTAGGATTAGCATATGAAAAATTCTCGTTCTTCCTCCATGTGTTTTGAGGAGGCTGCTGGCCTCCTTGATATCCTTGTGTGTTCCTCCATTGATTTTGAGGCGGCTGAGGACCTGGAGGTACAAATGGTTGGCCATAAGAAGACCTTCCAAACTGATTGCCACCTTGTGGATACCCGCCTTGTGGATAGTTAGGTATTCCCATATAGTTGGCCTCTTCTTGCTGACTCGTGGGTGGATCCACTTTCTCGCCCACTGCTACATTCCCTCCAACCAGATTCTGCCCCATCTCAAGGTTACTGATCTTCTCCATCATAGCCATCAACAACTTTCTTGTACCCTCATTCTCCTCCAACTTGCACGCTCTCTGAAATTCCGGATCCTCATTCCATGCCCCGGCATTCGTGACAATGTTGTCGACGATTTCTCTACATCTCGCAATCCCTTGGTTCAGAAAAGCTCCACTGGCACATGCATCTAGATGGGCTTGCCCAGTCTTGCTGGCTCCACTATAGAAGAATGTCATGATATCTCCATCATTATACCCGTGCTGCGGGCACTCAATCAACATGTTAGAATATATCTCCCACGCTTGATGTAAATCCTCTCCTGGCTTCTGGCGGAAGGAAAAGATCTCTATCCTCGCTTTAATCGTTCTCGATGGAGGGTAGATTCGCTCGAGGAACAGACGCTCGAGCTCGGCCCATGTGGTTACACCTCCCCGTGGGAGCGTGTTGTCATACCACTCCTTTGCTATTCCCGTCAATGAGAATGGGAACAACCTAAGCCTCTTGGCATCTTCAGACATGCCGTTATAATTGAATGTGGAGGCTATCATCAGAAAACTCCTTAGATGAGTATGAGGATTCTCCTTCCCGACCTCCCCCTTGAACTGGTTCTCGGTAAACAGCTTAAGAATTCCCAGGGAATTCAACAGGAGGCAATGCCACTCCATTATAGTACCTATGCGGTTGTGCTACGAACCTTCCTCGAATTGCCATGTTCTGATCTGCGTTCTGAGGAATGTGTTGAGGATCAGCAGGTGGTACGGGTACTTGTTGGGGTGGTTGTGATTGATAAGCTGGTGGTTGGTTGTAAACAGGAGGTGGAGGATACAGGTATGGTGGATATGGATAAGGTGGGTAAGAGTAAGGTGGATAAGGTAAGTTGTTTTGTGGTAAGTTAGGATGTGGGTAAGCAGGGTTGTTCTGAGGATGTTGGACAAGATTATGAGTTGGATTGTTCACATGCTGTGTACCCGGGTTCTGGCTCTGACTGTCCCTTGACGGATCTTGGTTCTTACTGGAATTGCCTTCATTGCCGTCAACCCGGTTCAATGTCTGATTAAACTCATTCTCAACATCATCCAACTCATTAGTAATGTCCATTGGTTCTTTCCCTTCGGCAGCGTTCATCCTTCTTAAGAAGACTCGATTTCTTCTTGCTATTGTCTCAGGATCCAACGGTATCTCTCTTCGCTCGTATTGCCTTGTGAGCGTGTTTTCATAAACCTGAAACACTAACAAAAGAGTATAAACGCAACTGCCGAATACATACGAAATGAAACAGAAAAGTAAATAACTCACTACTAACTACTAAGCTATCGACAAGTCCTATTCAAAAGACATACAACGCCATCCCCGACAACGGTGCTACTGACTTGAAGCAAATATACCAGCTTTCTACTAGTAGTTTCCCCGCAAGAGTACGGGTTCACTGTAGTATGGGCAAGTATATGGACCAAGTATTATCGAATCCAAGGGAAAGTGTGTATGCAAATAGACCCCTAAAGATCTACGCATCGTAGTTAATATGAGTGTATGTTTTTTTATTTTTTGAAAGAATTAATTAAAAGCAACTAAAGTAAACTAATTAAACCAAAGAACGAAAGAAACGAATAAACTAAGGTATGTTTTCAAATATGTGATGGTGATGCTCAGGATAGGAATCCCTACGTATACTGACGGAGCAGGTACATAATCAAGATAATCGTGACGCGCAAGAGATAACCTAAGTTAAATATTGTAAGATGAAAGCTCAAGACTTAATACCCTAATACTTTATCCTAGCAATCGACTTCACTAATCCACTAATGAGTTAATAGATTGTGCTTAATTAACGAGACCCTAATTTAAACTAAGGTGATGCGGTCATCCTCCTTAGATAAACCAGTAGATTAATTAACCCTTTCTAAACCCTCTCATTAAGTCTACTCGTTGTTAAAGATGATACGGTCGTCCTTTCTTTAACACTTTTCGAATGAAATTCAAGAATAAAGTTAAGATTGATTTTAAGAATTCATTAATTAAGAGAATTAAAACCCTAACGTCACGAATTACCCTAATTACGTACCCACAACCTACTTATACGAGTTCATCCTACCCTAAGCATGCAAGGGTTTTAGCTAGACATGGTTTTGACAATAACGAAAGCAATAGAAAAAATGACGAACATAAACATGATGATTAGAACGAATAAAAGATCAAACATAAACTAGGGTTTAAAGAAATACTTGCAAAGAACTAAAATTTAATTAGTAAAAATGAAGCTTCAAGTGTTTAACGTATTCGAACTAATGAAAAGAAACAGCGAAACGAAAATAAACTAAGAATTCGTGCTAAAACCTCGATTAAATGTAAAGTAAAGCTTGCTAATCTCCTTCTCTTCAAAAATGAACTCTAAAAGTAATACTCTATCTAGTGGTAAGTGGTGTTTTGTAAAAACGAGCTCGGGACGAGTATATATAAGCCTTGGGCCGAATCGGGAACTCGTGGGCCGAAAAATGCATCCGGAAGCATAAAAGTTGGAAGCGCTCGAGCACACATGCTCGAGCAGTGGCGCTCGAGCAGTGTAGCTCGAATGGTGCAATCGCTCGAGCAACACGCTCGAGCTGGTCGAATGATGAAATTTTGGGGCGCTCGAGCAACACGCTCGAGCGGTGGCGCTCAAGCGCGAGAATTCTTCTGTATGTTTTTAGCGTTCGAGCAACGTGCTCGAGCGCTAGTGCTCGACCTGAGCCACTCGAGTGACTCCAAAATTTCCAAAAGTAACACTTTTCTTCTTCGACACTAATACCAATCGTATTTCTTCGATATCTTCTCATCCGGGCATCCGTTTGAGTCGATTCAAAGTCCTACGAACTCCATTTTTCATCCTCGATTCACCTATGATCATCAAAGAGACAAATTCATCAATGTATAGAAATAATGCTTAATTGACTCTAAATACTCAACAAAACCGACCAAAACTAGGGTATTTCTAATGACGAATCATGACAATTTCATGCCTAATCAATGCCCTTCGGCCTGATCAACACCGGGGTAACCTACCAATGCTTAGTCAACAAGATGTTCGCCGACCAGATCGGGAAGACCATGGAAGTCTACATCAACAACATTGTTGTGAAGAACGTAAAGAAGGAAGATCACCTTAGAGATCTCGAGGAAACTTTCAAAATCCTTAAAGCATACAACATGAAGTTGAACCCGAAAAAGTACAACTTCAGGGTCGAGGCCAGCAAGTTCCTTGGACACATCGTCAGTCAGCGGGGGATCGAGGCCAACCCGGCTAAAATCAAAGTCGTTCTCGACATGCAAGAGCCGAGGACGATCAAGTAAGTTCAATGCCTGACCGGTTGCCTAGCCTCATTGAACAGGTTCATAGCCCGACTCGGAGACAAAAGTAAGCCTTTCTTCTCAACCATCAAGACTGGCAAATTTTCCTGGAACAGGGAGAGTCAAATAGTCTTTTCAAAACTAAAGGAATACTTGGCGAACCCCCAAATTTTGGTCAAGCCAATCCCGGGGGAAAAGCTCTTCCTTTATTTAGCGGCCTCCGAGGTCGCCTTGAGCGCGGTGCTCGTCCAAGCAGACGGACAGAACCACCTTCCGATCGATTTTATAAGCCAAGTTTTACACGACGCCGAGCTCAGATATACCCCACTCGAAAAGTTGGCATACGCCTTGGTCATGAGCGTTAGGAAACTTATGCCGTACTTTTTCGACTACCAAGTGGAAGTCCTGACCACCCTACCTCTAAGGTAAGTTCTACACCGGCCGGACACTAGTGGTCGGCTCTTAAAGTGGTCGTTGGAGATTGCCCAATACGGGGTAACCTATGCCCCGAGGATGGCCATCAAGGGCCAGGCTCTCGCCGACTTCATCGTGGAACTTACGTTCCCACCAAAATTCACAAGAATTGACCACCCCCCATGGAAACTCTACGTGGATGGATCCTCGACCAGCATGAGCACTGGGGCCGGTATCGTCCTGGTCGGACCGAAGGGCCAAAGTTTCACTCATGCGGTCCGGTTCGGTTTTCCCACCACAAACAACGAGGTCGAGTACGAAGCCCTGGTCGGAGGTCTCTAGCTCGCGATCGCCATCGGGGTATGTCGTCTTCATATTTTCATGGACTCTTCACTTGTAGTGAACCAAATAAAGGGTGAGTACGAAGCTCGGGGGGAACAAATGATGAAATATCTCGACCTGGTCATGACTTTGTGTGATAGATTTCATCAAGTGTTCATAGAGCAAATCCCGAGGGAGCACAACTCCTATGACGATGCCTTATCCAAACTCGTGACCGTCGAGGGGGCGGCCGACCTGGCCCACATCCAACTTTCCACACTCGAGACCCCTGCCGTTGTCTGATCTCAAGTTTCAACTGTCCTAAATGTCGAAGAGAGTTGGATGCCCCAATCATAAAATAATTAAAGATCGGTGAGCTCCCAGAGGACAAGACCCGGGCTTGACAGCTCCAACTCCGATCGTCAAGATACACGCTCATCGACGACCTCATGTATAAAAGAAGCTTTTCCCTCCCACTCCTAAAGTGCATTACCCCAGAGCAAGGTCAAACTATCTTGGCCGAAATTCACAAGGGGGTGTGTGGGAACCATGCCGGGGGCCGAGCTCTGGCCCACAAGGCAATCAGGCAGGGATACTTCTGGCCGACCTTGAATAAGGACGCGGTCAAATTCGCGAGGTCGTGCCACAAGTGTAAGGTTCTGGGCCCCAACATCAAATTATCCCCCGAGCAGCTCTCCTCTATGTACAGTCCTTGGCCTTTTGCCCAGTGGGGCATCGACCTGATCGAACCAATACCCACTGCACCCAGGGGCCACAAATTCGTCATCGTGGCTGTCGATTATTTTACCAAGTGGGCAGAGACTGAGCCGTTCAACAAGATTGATCAAGCCCAGATTATTAGATTCCTTTGGAAAAACATCATCTTCCGTTTTGGCTTCCCACAAGTGATCATCTTCGACAATGGGAAGCAATTCGATGGCCTCCAAATGATCCAATTTTGTGAGAAGTGGAAAATTAAGAAAGTTTTCTCCACCCCCTACTACCCACAAACAAATGGTCAGGTAGAGGTCGTAAATAAGATCCTCAAGCATACTATCAAGGCAAAGCTCGAGGATAAAAAGGAGAAGTGGGCGGCCGAGCTCCCCGATATACTCTGGTCATATCGAACGACTACCAGAAACTCAACAGGCGAAATACCTTTCGCCCTGGCTTTTGGGACCGAGGCCGTCATCCCATCGGAGGTCTCCCCCCCTAGTCACCGGATGGCCCAGATAATCACGGAAGATAATGACACCGCCCGGAGAATCGATTTTGACATGCTTGAAGAAATAAGACTCAATTCCGATCTTAGGAACGCGGCCTACAAGAAAAAATCCGAGAATTTTTTTAACACAAAGGTGAAGGCCAGACAGTTCCAGGTCGGTGACCTCGTCCTAAAGAAAATCCAAGGCCCTAAGGGGGTATTCGGCCCGAACTGGGAGGGCCCATTCAGGGTATCCAAGTGGCTCTCCAAGGGAGCTTATGAGCTCGAGCTTATGGACAGCACTCCGGACCAATACCCCTGGAATGCAATTCACCTAAAGAAGTATTACCAGTAGTCATTTTGTACTTTGTAATGGAGTTTCTACTTATCAATAAAAAGTTTTCGGCACAAGATCTTCTTTAAAGACAGAGCTCAGTTCAAAAGTGTATGCCGACCGCACGAAGCCGACATTCCACACTTGAGCTCGGGAAGACCATTAAGGTAAATTTAAGAACCAAGCTCAGTTCAAAAGTATATGCCGACCGCACAAGGCCGACATTCCACACTTGAGCTCGGGAAGACCATTAAGGTCAATTTAAAAACTGAACTCAGTTCAAAAGTGTATGCCAACTGCACGAGGTCGACATTCCACACGAACTCGGTAAATTTTTATATTGGAAGTTCTTCTAAATACTAAACATTTAGCTGGAATTCTCTAAGTACGAAAAGAAACAACAGAGTACGATAAAGATAATAAGATCGAATATCATTCAACAAAAAGGTAAACATAGTTCAAGACCCGGTCAGAAGCCGGTTACAAGCCAGATTAAGAAGAAGAAAAAGCAACAGTTCAGTTAAAGGCAAAATAAAGAGAGAAGTCTTCAAGGGTTGCCAGCATCACCCACGACGCCTGTCTCCTCTCCAACCCCGGCGACGAAGTCCGCCACCTCGTTCACACAAGCCTCCGCCACATCTCCGCCCAGCGCCGAGGAACCATTAGGAGAAATCTCCTCATCCTCAACCTCTTCCTCATCCCCGACCTCCTCAATTTGAACAGCAAGAGGATCGTGGCCCGGAAGGAGCAACCTGCACCGATTCAGAAACCACGACAAGTCCACCCTGAGCTCGGTCTCGAGGGCCAAGAAATGGAGGTAATAGCTCTTGTGGATTGGGGACTTGGCAACATACTCCCGGAATTAGTCCTTGTAGACTTTCGTGTCAAGGCTAGCCTTGCATCCCACGCGGATCAGATCGACAATGACCATGTAGTAGCAAAACTCTGAGAAAAGCATCGGGCTGGTGGCCGGATCGTTGGGGGTTGTAAGCTGGTCTCTGCAAGGCCGCGGCCACTTCGGCGGCTTTGTCCCGCACTTCCTTCTCCAGCTCAGCCTGTCGGGCGCGGGCCTGGTCGGCATCTCCTTTCGCAGCATAAGCCTCCAGACAGAGGGCCATCATAGCCTTCTCCATCTCTGCCATCCGAGCCCGGGTTTCGTCGAGAGCTTTCCAGGCCATCTCTGCCCGATTGAGAGTGTCATCCTTCTCCTTCACAACGGCCTCGAGCTGGCCAACCGCATAGTCCCTCTGCTTTTTGAGCTCAGAGTTTTCACTCTCAAAGATGGTTATTTCCTCCCGGGCGAGAGTAAGGTCCGCCTCAGTCCTCCTCAGCGATCTCATGGCGAGGTTGAGCTCATTCTCTACGAAGTTGGCCATGATGGCCGTCTGGTTGGCCAAGGTGGCGCAGGCCCAACCGGCATACTTCGAGCGGTGCTCAGTGATGTCCACCAAGTCCCGAGTCTAGGACGGGGGCAAAGAATTGACAGCCCGACTCATGTACTCCGACATCTCGACTATGGAGGTCGGAGCCCGGGAGGACAGGAAGTCCAGCACGATCGGCGGCAGATCAGAATCATTCCGCGTCAAGCTGAAGTAAGAAAACCAAAGTCAGAAAAGGTCATAACTGTTTTACAAAGAAGAATCTTTTGAGCAAGACTTACACTTGGAACCGGACCGGGTCGCGACCAAAGTAGGTCCGATCGTCATCACTTCGCCAGGAGGCGCCAGTAGCATGGACCGCCGGGGCAGCTTCGGACGACCGATTTCCAGGAGGGGTACTGTCCGAAACGTCGATCGGGGCTGGACTCCCTCCTTCAACCCCGACCCTTCCTCCCTCCATTTCTTCCCGCCCCCTCTTCTTGCCAGTACGGGGGGAGGGGGGGTGGGGACGAGGCACCCACAATGCCGAGACCCACGGCCGATGCCACAGTTTGCAGCGGGGTCGGCTCATGGATGACTATTTCTTTCCGGCCTCCGTCTCCCTTCTTCTTCTTGGTCGTTTTGATGACCTCCGGTTTCTTTAGCGCCGCTCCGAGCCGGGAAAACATTTCCGGACACTGGTCGAGGAAAACTCTGGGACACAATTTTACAACTCGGAACTCGAGTACTGTAGCCAGAGATAGAAAGTTAAAAAAAAAGATAACTACACTTTAACATGCGCATTTTCACATACCCGGATGCCGCAAATGTCGGGGATGGAAAAAAATCCTACTCCTCAGCCTCGCCTGCCGGGTGCGCAAGAGAGCTTGGGTCCGCTCGTTCTCGGGCAACTGGAGAATCCACTCATGAACGACCGCAAAGTCAAAGTTGAGTTCCCGCTCGGTAGGGGCCAAATAGCCTGCAAGGAGAAACAAATAAATTAGATCAGTACAATTTGTTTAAATCAAGTTTTTAATGGCTTACTCTCATGTTTCGGCCGAGGGCTGGTAGCAATATCGATCTGCTCTCCATTGGGGTACCCGGTCTGCCAGGCTTCGGCCACAAAGAACCACCGGTCGCGGAGACTTTGGGCTTTGCTCGGAAGCCCGGTCACGAATTTGGGGCCCTTGGTCTGGACGAAGACCTCCCCATCCCGGGTTTTATCACTCATCAACCGTAGCATGAAGGCCATCTCACCGGGGGTGGGCAACTGGAAGAGGAAGTTCTGGCCGAAAAGAATCATGACGCCCAGAACAATCATCCAGGCATTGGGAAGCAGTTGTATCGGTGTTTGGTCCTAAAAGTTCAGCAAGTAGGTGATCGCCAGGTGTAGGGGGAATCGAAGCCCGACCTCCATCATATCGAGCATGACGGCCACCATGCCCGGTGGGGGCTGATTCGCCCTCTCGTTAGAAGCAGGGGCATAAAGTTGCACATCGAAGGGGATGTCCCAATCGACTCGGACGCTATCAAGAAACTCTTGGCTTATAACGCTCCGGACTTGCCCACACGTCCATTTTTTCGACTCGTCGAGATCGACCAATCTTATGGTCGCGGAATCTTGGGGAGCGGGGCCCGGGCGAACCGATCGTGGTAGGCATCAAAATCAAACTCTAGGAGCTCGTAATCACCTTGATCCTCCACGTACTCCCTCCACAGCTTGAAGATTTTCTTCACCTGCCTTTTATGCTCGTCACTGCCACAATCTCCGATCTTCGTCTTTCGAGCCTTCACGGGCTCAGGATGCCTTAGAGAAATTTTGATTTCCTCTTACTCCACCATTTCTTCCGCCTCGGGCTCCACGCCCGACTCCTCATGGCTTGACCGGGCCGGAACCGACCTCTCCTAGAATTCGGCCGAGGATAGCTGTTCCCGTACCCACTCTGCCGCTAGGTTCCTCAACAATTGGTTCCCGGCCAAGTCAACATCTACGCTCGTCCTCGCGAAATATTCATCGTCTTCCTCCAGTAGATCATCAAAGGGATCTTTGTCCTCCGCCGGGCACACAACTCGAAGGGTCCCAAAATCTCCGACCGGGTAGCTGCTTCGCGAGATGGCTCACGGGCATCCCCAGGCCGGGCGCCGACCAGCGAAGCACCCTCACCTAACAAGAAATGGCCCGGGCGCCTGAAGATGGACTCCAACCCGTCTTCATCCTGAGGCCAGAAATTCCCCGCCGTCGTACGCAATGACGAGGGATCGCCACCGCTAGAACTTCTGCCATCTCCGAATAGTCTCCTCCCAGTACCACCGCTACCGGAGGCACCATCCCTCCTATGACCCGACGGAGGCCCAGTCCACCGCAGCACCATCGCGACAACTCAAAGAAATTAAAAAGAGTAAAGAAGTAAGCCTTACCAACTAACAGCCGCCGCAATCACCGCCGTATAATATCTAGCTCCGCCGTACTCCTCATCGAGAAAAACTCAAAATCTCTGAAACTCTTGCTATAAACCCTCAATGAAGCGCGAAAGTAAAAGTTGGAAATGAATGAAATAAGCACTAATTATAGAATGAGGGGAGGAGTTCTTTCGCAATTAAATCTCTAGGCCTAGGGGCCTAGGTGCAAGAGGTCGAAGCGTCAGGGTTCCCAACCAAAATGACGGCGCACGTCAACTTTAATACGCGGAATTCCAGGCATCGCCTGATGTCATGCACGCCCTTCTAGGCACACATCCCCGCGCACGCCTTTTCAGGCGCATTCCCCAATGCACGTCTTATCAAATGCCAGTGACAGCTGAGTCCCAACCGACCTCCGACCTCGGGGATGGATTTGAGGTCAGTCCAACCATTGAAACCAAACGACCAGTTCACCTCTTACTCCCAGTAAGAGCTAAACTGGGGAGCAATTGTTGTAGTCATTTCAATATGGGGTCGGCACCGACCTCCCCAAAGAAGGCATCATGTTTGCGCTCGCCCGGGGGCATCGGAGAAGGACTTTAGGGTCCGCCGACCTAGAGTGAACCCAATCTCCAGATGGCCTTTTTCGACCTCCATAAATTCAGGCTCCGGACGGTTAGTTCCGGATACTGCCGACCCCGGGCATGCCCGGCCTTCCGGTGAACATTTCCGACCTCCGCTGACCCAGATGACAGTCGTCTAATTCTGATAATCTCCATCTCCGACCTCACCCTATAGGTCAGAGAATGCTGTCTTCGATTCCGGCCTGGCCCGAATTGCCCGCCACGAGGATCCAGGCTCAAATCGTTCCCGTCCGACCTTCGACCTCTCTACTTCAGAGGATCCTAAGAGCACGTGGAGAAATTCGACAGAATCACCCCAAACAGGGCAAAGAGCCTCCTTCATACGACGTGTCAGAAGGAATATTCCCCACATTTATGGAAACGAATCAAAGAATCGTCCTTTGAGGACATGTGGCGACCGATTAGTGGCCGGCCACCTGCAGGCAAGGACGATCAGGCGTCCGCGCGCCCCTGAAGACTGGAACCAATTAATGTTGTTGTCCCCAATGGAGGTCGAAAATGACAAAAATGCCCCTGTAAAAGAAACCTATAAATAGGTTCACCCTTGTACAAAGAAAACACACTATTCACTCAATCAAAGAAGCTATACAAAGCATTCAAGTCCAGGGATTAACAACCCCTGACAAACCTTTGTGTTCTTGCACTTATTCTCCATCACCATCACCATTCTTAAATTCTTGCATTCATGGAGCATTTAATATCATCCCATTTTGATGTTTTTACCAAAATCCATTAACTAGCCATTACTTCCTAGCACTTAAATATTGGTAAACAACAATCTGAAGTGCAACTACTCTAAAAAAAAAAGGTTTTCACATCACCTTTAAGTTAACTGCAATACAAAATGAGGAAACATAAATTTTAAATGAGACCTCACGAATAAAAAATCAACTACGTTGAACTACACACCAAGAAATTAACATAAAAAAAGAATCAACTAACTCAACATTCAACAAAAACCTATATATCATCCAAAGGACCAAAAGCTCTATCTAGGAACAACGGTGATGTGTTTAAAAGGTTGCGGTATATAAATCCCTCCGGCATGCTCCACGAATTCGGCCGGAGAAAACAAACTCCCATGGCTTATGCTCACCTCTGTTTCCATGTAGTTGTACAAAAACCCAGTTATCGTCCTCCCATTGGGGATATTTTCGGTGGTCGACACACATGACATTTTTGGTATCGACACTGTTGTATTGATGTTTTCGTTTGGAGTGGGTTTGAGGGACTTGTCGTTGAAAATTCAACTCGTCTCTCTTAAGGGGTTCGAGCTCGTGTTGTTGGTTATACCGATAAAACTCTCAGGTCTCAATGATATTCTGATTGGTGTTCTCCATTTGGAACAATGAGGATTGCTCAATGCATTCACCTTGAATTTCAAATACTTAATTTTAATTTGGTTCAAAATGGAGGAATTTCAAATCCTTAGTAAAAATATGTCATTTAAAATCCATTAATTTTTTAAACCATTAAATTTCAAATGACACTGTCCAACCATAACCCAATTCTTCAATTTATCCATCATTCAAAGTATAGGTTTAATCGTTGTCTATTTTCGATGATAAAGTTCTATGTAACTACACAAGTTCCATGTAATTATGAAAAATATTATCTAGATTGATTAATCAATTATTAATTTAATTTTAATAGTTAACAAATTATTCTCCACAATTGTGGTATCTACTCAATATCACAATGAGTAATTCTGAACGAGTGAATGGTTATTTATGGCTTGTGAAGTTCTATACCTTTTGGATACAAATGATATCAATTCTCCTATTTATACTAATTTTCTTTATGAATGGATGGTGATTTTTTATTTATTTTTTTGACTCAATAGTTAGGAAACGTTCTATACCCTAAATAATTTCTACTAAAGCTTTTTGAAACTATTCTAAAACTAGTATATTACCCGTGCGATGCACGGTTGGTATGCATATGCTATGTTTAAATAGATGATGTATGTTTGATGAAGACTTGACGTGTGAAACAAATTTATATATAAGATGAAGTTTTATGTTCGTATTTACGTCATTCTCAACTTTAAAACATGACAAATGAGATTCTTCACATGTGTAAAATTGTTTGATATAAGTTTTTGTCTGCATATTTTTGTACCTCTTATATTATTTAAAACTCATGTAATATAAAAAAAAATTGTAACGATGACAAATTCATACTAAATAACCATAAAATTTAGAATAATAAACTTCAAAATATGAATACAACATTTATATAATCTTTCTTCATCCCTTTATCATCATCACACGCCTTTAATATCATAGTATTACCTACAAATAATGTTATCATTAATAAGATTATTAAATAACAGTTTTTTTTTCTTTTAGAAAAATAACTTCATTCATATTAAATTATTAACCTTGTGTATTTAGACAAATAACTGCATTTATATTTTTTAATGAGTTGTCTCAACAAAAATCATGTAGGGGATACTAAAAAATTGTCTCAAGTTGTACAAATTTGACATTTTTTTTATATTTGGAACATTAATATAAATTTTAGGGAATGTTTGTTTTCTTTTTTGTGTACATTTTATATGATAATTACATATATTTTAAATAACTTTTACAATAAAATGAAAACACTCAATGAATGTTATAAATATATAATATTAATATGTTTTTGGAATACTCTAAAACGACACAATATAATATTTTATAATACATTGATATATATTACTCTAATAAGTTCTTAATACACACTAGTGATTGTAAATCCCGTGCTTCGCACGGCCAGAATTTGTTACATCGTTTAAAATATAATAATTACCATATTTTAATTATAAAACTAAAAATCTACAAATATTTTTTTTTAAATATATAACTAAATTTTTTCTTAAACTCAAATTAACGATACTTCTCATTACATTTTTATATTCTATTTATGATATTCAATCATTTTAAATAATTTCATGATAATTTTATCATTAACCATTTTCACATAAAATTTACCCTTGGGATAGGATATAAATTGGACCTACCACCCTAACATTTCAACATAGGCGTATTAAAATTTGTATTAAATTTGGTTTCACATTCTTGCAGTTAATTGATTTAAAGCAGTGTCCTAGATTTAGAAAAAAAATTATGTGAAACTGTTTCATGGCATGAAACAATACAAATTTACATTCACCCTTGACAAAGTGTTAATGTGTCATGCCCAATTTATACTTTATTCCACCGTCTCATGTCCCGTCTCATGACATGACACGGTCTCACATAAGACATACTCTCTAGATATTTTTTTATGCACTTTTAGAGCTTACATGTTTTGATTAGAAAATTATAAATTGATTAAAAATATTAAGAAAAAACGGGGGAGAGTTGGAAGCTAATCTTGGATTCTTGGTAAAAGGTTGTTAGGTGAGGAGAGATTATTGAGTCATAAAGCTCAAATATAATCAACAAAGTTGGTTTGTAAAATTAAAAGTCTAGCAAACATCACGGGTTAAAATTTAAATCTCTAAAAATACATAAATAAATAGAATATAAAAATTGTTATAGGAATTACAAAATAATATAGTTTTTATTATTTTTGAAAAATACATGATAAGAATTTCCTACTTTCCTTTTTGAACCATCCCACAATAAGTTTTTTGTTCTATAAATGGTAAAAGTAACTCTATATTTAATCTTTAACCTTCAAATTCACACAATATTATAAGAAATATCACTCATTCTATTCATTTTTCAACATTATTTATTACTTTACCGCAAAAGTCAACATGTAATCCATCATATATCAACAAATAATTATAGCTTCTTAAACAAAACAACAAAAGGTTATGAGAAGTTTACTTCGGGGCGGATGGAGTATTATTTTCAATTCCACACTCACATACTTTTTTATTTCTTAAAAAGTGTGTCATCTTCTACTACAAAAGTAGTTCCAGGACTGAGGGAGTACTAATAAAGTTACAGTAATAATAGGAATAATATTTTTTTTAGGCATGTAACTCAGAGGGGGTTGTGTTTCAAGGACAATAATTTTTCGAAGTTTTGTATGTAGACCATTAGATTTAAGAATTTAAAGCATTGAAAACTTTAGAAGTATGCACATTAGCAAGAACATCAAATTTATAATCACACTTGCAAACATTATTGCAACGGAGATACTTAAGTGACTCATTTTAATTTAACCGCATCATTTATACATATATCATAATCAAATATTGGTGCAAGGATAACTATATCCTGTAAACATTCGTGAACATACATTTGAGATTTGAAATCAAAATAAATACAGTTAACAATAGTAGCAATAGAGGTGCGAGATTAAGTATGTTTAGTGATTGTATTGAAATTGAACGTTGATTTGCAATGAAGACTTGGTTGGTCAAGAAATCAATAGTCGATTAAATTAAAAATTAATTTATGGATATTTAGGAAATTAAGAAGTCAAATCTATTAATTTGAGTTATTTATTACTCATATAAACAACTTATGTATACAATAGTCTAAGAAAAAAAATTGTATAATTGTCAACACTTGCTCATAAATTAGAATTACTGATCACATGTTATTAATTGGATTAGCAACATTATCTTATAATTATATCCTAAATTAGAGTTTTATCGCATGACCTGGTACTCTTTCTCCTTTCTAAAACAACACGGAAAGATAATTCACATTTTCTGGAAAAGCATATTAAAAGGAGGAAAGACGTCGATGATTGATAAATTACATATACTATAATTTAATGAATCAAAATTAAATATAATTTAATTTTGTGCACGGAAAATACGTATAATGAGGACTTAATTGGTCAAAATTAGGAAATTAATAATGCATTAAATTTAAAATTAATTTATGCAATTTAAGACTTAATTGGTCAAAATTATGAAGTAAAAATTGATAATTTGATTTATTGGTGACCCAAGCGAACATATCATGTATACTGTACTTTAAGAAAAAAAATTTAAATAATTGTCAACACTTGCTCCTAAACTGAAGAAATGTCTTACCTTGTTTCATAATTTAATAAATAATAATTGCCTAATTAAATACTTTAATTAAAGAAATTGAGTAATAATTGAAATCTATACTATTTTTTCATAACATATAAAGAACGAAAAAAACTGAAATTTCTATACTATTTTTTACAAAATAAGTTATATGCAGAATTTTATAATGAGTGTATTAATTATCCAGTTATTTGAAAAGGTCAGATTGACTAAGTCGAACCCATTATGCATTGATTAAAAACCAATAATATATATTATACCTAAACACGTGGCAAAAAATGTGATACTACATGTAAAAAAATATCTAGAAATTATACCAATACTCATCATATAATTTACCAGCATCTTCCAAGTATAAGAAGGATTAGTAAGATCAACGTGAGAAAAACACGTGACATTACATGCCCAAAACTTTTTAAAAATTAACAAATACTTATGATATGATTTAAAGGATTTTCCAAGTATAAGAAGGATCAATAAGATCAAGGAAACTGATAATTTGAGTTATTTGTGACCCAAACGAACATCTCATGTATACACTACTCTAAGAAAATAATTGAATAATTGCCAACACTTGCTTCTAAATTGAAGAATTGTCTTACCTTGTTTCATACTTTAATAAATAATATTTACCTTATTAAATACCTTAATTAAAGAAATTGAGTAATAGCTAAAATCTATACTATTTTTTCATTACATATGAAGAACGGAAAAAACTAAAATTTCATACTGTTTTTTTAATTGATCTATATACAGAATTTTATAATGAGTGTATTAATTATTCAGTAAATTTGAAAAAGTCAGATTGACTAAGTCGAACCTATTATACATTGATTAACAACCAATAATATTATATGTAAACACGTGGCAAAAAAATGTGACATTACATGTCAAAAAATATCTGAAAATTATCGGAATACTTATCATATAATTTACCAGCATCTTCCAAGTATAAGAAGGATTAGTAAAATCAACGTGAGCAAAACACGTGATATTACATGCCAAAAGGTTTTTTAAAATTAACAAATACTTATGATATGATTTAAAAGGATTTTTTAAATATAAGAAGGATCAGTAAGATCAAGGAGACTAAAACAAAAAGACTAAATTAGGGTTTCTTCCACACGATTGAAATGGATGTCAAAGGGGATCGATTAGAAAACTAAATTGTTACAAACCCTTTAATCAAAAAATGTGTCTTATATAAATCGTAAATATAACTTAAACCTATAAAATTTAAAATTATTTACAATATAATATTTAATAACCACGAAACGCATTAGAATATGCATGTCACTTTGATGATATTTTTTCTCAATTATCCCAGTTTTACCCTTAATATTCTTTCCTTTTTATTAATTTTTCCACAAATCTTTGCATTAATTTTTCCCATAATTTAAAGATTAACGGGAATATTTGCAAAGTTTTATAATCTTAACTTGTTATTTTATTCCGAAAAGACATTTTTAATAAAAAAGGGAAGAAGTATATATGTTACATTGAATTTTATGTTATTGATGTTAATTACACTCTTATGTTTATTCTATAAAAGCTATTCTTATAAATAGATAATGATTTTTATATTTTGTGTAAATTAGATCAAACATTTTGGAATGTGCGATTATAACAATTTCTCCAATACAATTATATCTTTTCACATCAATTTGGGTTATGTGACAAATTAGTACTCCCTTTCTCTCAAATCACTCTTTTCACATCAAATTGGATTATATCTTTTTCACATCAATTTGAATTATTAACAATTAACTTGGGACGAAAGGAAGTTTTTTCTATTATTTTATTAATTAATGATACCAAAGTAATTAGTTCTTGTAGTCTCGTTTTCACCATTAATACTTTCGATAACATACAAAACTTTACTTAAATATTTAAAGAAATTGGTTGACTCAATTCTATAATTAAGTACCATTTATAACATTTGTTGTGGTGTTAACATTGGTTCATATATAAATTATTAAAGGGTATTAATTTTTTTTCACTAAAGAGTATTAGTTATTTTCATTGAACAATATTAATTATTTTGACTGAACAATATTAGTTTATTTTCAGTAAACAATTAATACAATTCAGTGAAAACAACTAATATTCTTCAGTGAAAATAACTAATATCCCTAAATGGTTCATGTATGAAACATTTTCACACAATACTTAGTCATAGTAAATAGTACACTTAAATAATATATACAATTAATATTTTATGTTAATGTCCTATCTAGTTTTTATATATTTATTTATTTAATGAGATCTATGTTGTATAAAAATGTTAAATCAAATCAAATTATATTCCGTAAAATTAGTTAATGTATTAATAAAATTAACACGTGCCGATTGCTCTTTAAATTAGTGTCCAATCAAATTTCCATATATTTAAAACTTGCATTGCACAAGTAAAAAATAAGAGGTTGAAATTGAAATGGACTCGGAGTAGGTTGTCTTCTTTGTTCTCTAAGAATCCAAAGGGCTGTAATGATCCAAAAGTGTAAAGATCCAGATAAATTCTGATTGATATTTATTTAGTTACTTAATTATTGCAATTTAATGATAAAATAAATAAACTTATACATATGTTATTGTATATTGCAATAAAATCAATTGTTGAGTGAGTGCATCGCGCACCAAATGCACAGAAAACTTACCCATATGTTATAGTACATTGCAATAAAATCAAATATTTGACTTTAACTAAGATATTAATAAGGGATGGTACTAAATCCTGCCTAAATTTATATCTTGTCTTTAATATTTATCAATCTAATCAAATTACTTACAATCATAAACATATCATAACAAAATTTAGGAGGAAAATTAAATAATTATATATAATTTTTTTTTTTGGTTAGCATTATCTTAATTATATCTTATTTAAAAAAAACAATAATAGTATAAAATTAATTGGGATTATAAAAACAGGATATTCTTTATATTAATTGAGAAATACTTTTCTAATATATACAACAAATAACAACCGGATATATCTCTTTAATCGCCATTAACATATTAAAATCATGAATCAAATATTTTTTTCTACATAAAAAAACTTGGGGATTTTAGTTAGTGTAAATAGCAATTCCTATAATATATATATATATGAATTGTGTTCAATTAAATATATGTGTATGCTAAAATATGGAGTAGGGGAGTGATGAGATTTAAGCTTCTGATTGATTCAAATAAGAGAGGTGATATTAAAAATGAAAATATATATATATATATACACACAAAGATATCGCAGCTCGAATTAAACTAATTCCCTACGACTATATTCATGAATAATGGGAATTGAGATATTAAACAAATTCCACTATCTCAGGGGAAACTAACATACTCCACTATCACAATCTGAAAACTAACATACTCAATGTAGCAGCCTATATTTACGATCCATTCATTTAGCCATCGTCTCCGGGAAGCAATTGCACACAACCTGTCCACCGTGGGAGATTTTGAGGCCGATAAAAAAAAAACTAAAATTCTATGTAATTTACATAGAACTACATAAGAAAAAACTCAATATTTCAATTGATAAAAATAGAGAGACAACAAATGTATACAAAACTATTTCAAGGAATCATTGAAAATTTTTTGGACGAATGACTGCAAAGGAGAGAAATGAGGACTATAAATAGAGATTTTTGGCTTTGAAACAACGGCTGAATTTAAGGAATCACATAAAAAAATATTTCAAACATACCATAATAGTATACTAATAAAAAATTAACGGATCAGATCAAAAGTTAAAAAAGCGATCAACGGCCAGTATGGTTTCCCGCCGAAACCTAAAATTGGCAATGTTGTTTGTATTATATAGTTATAGATGTGTCGTATTCAATATACCAATATTTGGGGAAAAAAATCAGACACTTTGCATGTATTAAATTAGAAATTTTATTATGATAGTTATAGAGACATTCGATCTCATACAATAAACAAATCCCACTTACAATATGACCTATTAGTTTATTAAGCTCCAACTCAACTATGATAAAGTGATTTATCACTCGTACGTTGCACAACGTGTGGGTATAAAATGAATATGGCGTTAATATATGTTACAATTATTTTCATCATGTTATTTTTTTAATATATATTTTGGCATTTATTTTTTGTTGTCTAAATTTTTGTATGTATACTACGATTTTTTTTCTTTTCACATAAAATTGTAGTTTCATTTTCTATTTATTAAAAAAATTATACTTTTGAAAATCAATTTTGTTGAATCTTTCATTTTTACAATGCTATATATATATATATACACACACACATAATTTAATTTCAAATGTTTACAAATTCTATTTTTAACTTAATTTATTAATAATAAGAATAAATATTTTAATCATATATATCCAGATATATAGGTATACAAAAATATTAACAAATTTTTATCATTTTATTATTAGATATATATATATATATATATATATATATATATACTAGTGCTAAACCCGCGATTATCGCAGAACTGTATATAAAATTTATGGTAAAGTTATTAATTAATTTATTTTAAGTATTATAAATGTGGTTACTATTATTATTTTAATTATTCAATATTTTTATTGTATTTTTTAAAATGTTAGCTAATAATAAATAATTCTATTTCAATTACAATAAACTATAAATTCATGACATCTATTATTGATCAAATGTTTAGAAAATAATGCTTATAAATTGCGGAAAATCTCTCTATAAACAACATTTGTGGTGTATTTGGAAGGATTTCTTTTAGAATCAAGTGACAAAATCTTCAATCTTCTACTCGAACTAACTCCGGCAACATAAAGTTGACCATGAGTGAAAACAGGCTTGGGAAGATACAATCCAACAGTAGAAAGCGATTGCCCTTGACTTTTATTTATTTTCATGACAAAACACAGTAGAATTGGAAATTGTCACCTTGTAAAATATACCGGCATTGTAGGATCAAAATTTGTAAATGTAATTCTTGAAATGAAGACTTTATTTTCAATATTCCTTCCAGATATTATTTCAGTCTAGAGAATGTGGTTATCAAGTTTTGTGACGATCAATCTTGTTCCATTGCACAAATCGGATTTGTGATCAATACTTCTTATTAACACTATATACACTCCTTCTTTCAAGATCAGAAGGTGATTTGACATTCCAGAACACCTAACAGAATTTAAAAATTCAACTATAACCATCTGTCCATTACCTCCTTCTCGAAATTTAGAGACACAAATACTGTCTGAGCTTAAGTATACTTTAGTATCACCCGAAATCAGATAAAAACTTATCATTTATAAACTCCACATCTCAATGAGTAGGTGCAAGTATTGTTTTATCCTCAAAGTATTTATGTGTCCTTAAATTATCAATCAAGGATGGATAATTTTTTTTTTTATAGATGCAATTGGAGCAACAACATCACAAATTAAATTATCTTTCAGAATCTCAATCTCAATGACATCATCTTGCCTATTTCTAATTTTCTCATCACCAACTTTCAAATTCCACCTTGAGAAGTTAACAATATCATCATCATTTGAGGACGTATTGAGATCAGAACGTTGTAATCTCATGTTCTTCGTCAATCTTAAATTCTTAATATTGAAAACAAATAAGATGTATTTAGTTTTTCAATAATAATTTTTTTAAAAAATATTATCATTTAATAAAAGATGCATAAAATACCTTGCAATGATCTCACAAATATGAAGCATTGATAGTTGAGTGCACAATATCCTCTCGACTTCCTTTGGGTATAACATGGAGTCTCTTTCTGAAATCTCTTCCAAGCACAATGATTTTACCACCAAAAGACATATCACTCATGGTTCCATCTAGAGATCTAACAATATCCCTCAAGTTTCTGTCCAAAGCTAAATTTGTTAATCGTTGGTGTCTCATCTCATATAATAAGCTTTGTCTTCAATAATAGTTAGGACAAATGTGTCCCCAGCTTTATGTTACACGTGAAGGTCTCATCAATATTAAGCGGTATAACAAATCTTGAATGAGCAGTACGTCCATCGGACAGAAGAGTGATGTTATTCCACTTGATGCAACATTAAGAACTATATTGTCTTCCGAACGTATTGCTGCGGAGATCGTTCTCCAAATGATTGTCTTTCCAGTTCCACCATATCCGTATAAAAAGAAGACTTTTCCTTTTTGCAACCAAACAACTTCAAGTATTTCACTAACCACAAATTTTTGTTCTTGAGTTAGAGTTGAACTTAACTTGTCATATTCTTCTCTTTGTTCAGGCCGATCGTAATTCAATTCTTGTTATTTACTACATCTTTCTCAAACTCAAAATCTGGTACTGACATTGATGTAAATCTACTCAAAGTGGATCCATTCATCTGCAGTAGCTTATCAATTTTAATTAAAGCCAACTTGTTCAACTTTTCACTGTTAAGCTATAAATCTAAAAAAAAATTACAAAAAAATATAATTGTAAATTGTTTTTACAATCTAAATCAATTAATTTTTTTTAAAGATGTTATACCTGTAATATTCAATGTTCATCTTCTTTTATAGAGTATATCATCTGGCATACACTCCCACGTCTTTTCGAATACGGTTTCTGGAGAGTTCATTGAAGATGACATGAGAAGAATAATGAATAAGTTCCTCACGTGATGAGCGCTTGTCCAATAACTTGCCTCTGTTATCCCATCAATGTACTCAAGATCATCATCCAGCAATCTCATTGAATAGCAAGCATCCTTAAAGGTAACATACACAATATCACCAATGGTTCGTATCATCTCAAAAGATGTTGATTCGTTACTATAAGACAATAAAAGATACAAATAATACTCTTCACCAGCTCCCAATAGAACACTGTATAGTCTTCCCAGAGAAAATCTATTGTACTTTCTCGTTTTCCACTGATATTATTTTCTACCCCAAACATACATCTTTGGAAATTCCAGATAAGTCAGCTTCTTTGCATCCTCATCATCAGTTTTATTTTTATCCATCCACGCCAAGAACATTGATTTACCTGAAGATGGTCTTTCGAGTACACCATCAATGTAATCTTCATCTCGAAAAATAACTCTCTGTTGATTAGGAAGATGGAAATCCAATCTCATAACCGCTGGTTACCTATAATGTATATCGAACTGAAGAGTTCTCCAAACTGCTTCACACGGAGATATGTACCTGCAGTTTTCCACTTCGCCTTTTAATTTTTATTCACCTTTAGTGGCCCATTTCTTCTCCACATTAGCTATAACCCATCAACTCCTTTATTGATATACTTGAATAAATATTTGATGAATTTATACCTATTGCACCACTCAACATTTATATTACCTTGATACCTTCGCAACAATATTGGACTGTAAAGAACTACAAAACGGTTATTCAAATGAACAATTCCTTTATCAACAGTGACCCCTATACTTCTTCTTCTATACAGTGGAAATCCTTCGTCATCAACATATGTAAACTCATTATAACTCTTTGGGAAATTCTTTGAGCAAATGTTGTTGACCATGCAGGGAGAATTTATTTTCACCAATCCACAGGGTTAGTGAATCATGTAGTCACTTACCAAATCATACAAAATACATCATCATATTTATCTAGTATTTCTACAGATATGATACGGTCAACATCCTTCGGATTTGGAATTTTGTTTTCATGGTTTAGAAACAAAAGAATTTGAGCATGTAACAATCCTCTTTTCTGAAATTCCACTGAGTATAACACTACAGATTGAAAATATTTGAATCAAGTTATATACTAAAATAATTTAATAGAAATATAAAGTTATTTTATTCATGAAAGATAAATATTATGGAGCTAAAAATTTAATAAATATAAAAAGATAAACTCCTTCACAATACGATCAAGTTTCATCTTAAATATTCTGTAGAGAATATATGGCCTATCAACAGATTCAAGACCTTTCTCATTTAAGAATCTTGTAATCTGGGGCCATTTTAGATTGCAAGTAATTGTGATAAATAAATCTGGGTAAGAAAAACACTTGCAAAGTGTCATGACATCCTGAAAATTTTGAATCATATACCTAGGTCTGTCTGTGAAGGATGCAAACATTATTCTTTTACCCGTAGAAGATGGATCCACATCACCTCTATCAACTGCAATTTTCATATCATTCACTCTGCTAGACCTCAATTTAACTTGATTAAATTTTATAAATAACAACCTTTCTGACTCAATCATAGTATATGAATCCACCAAAAATTGCTGGAAAAGTCTCTTAGATAGGAATAAAGTTTGTTTCATTATTATGCTCGTGTGTCCTAAACGAAAAGAATTCTCGCATTGTTAGTGTGATTTTTTTCTTGTTGTAAAGCCAGCATCATTATGAACCACATCAATCCTATAAACATCCTCGTCATACAAGAACAATAAATGATACTGGAATGGAACATAAGATGGATGTAATTCACTTATTCTTTACAATTCACCGCTACGGGTCTTTTAGTATCACATCTCTTTTTTCCATATCTGCATCATGTCCCCTGGAATAAGAGCTACAACTTCAGAAGCAGTAGGAAGGTTATAAACTCTTCCAACTGAACTCCTTCTTTCTAGCAAATTTAATCACAAATTTGGCTCACCTCCAGACATAATACTTTTTCTTGCGAAATTGCATTGCAAATGGATTGAAAATATCCACCATCCTCTTAAGTTCACCAACAATACTATCATTCAGTTTATCCTTTAATCTCCTCAAGTACAAATAAAATAATTGAATTGATTAAAAAAATTAATTATAATTATTATATTTTATAATTTGTTCAACTAAAATAATACAAAACATAAAATATATAGTAAGAATCAGACTCATCACAATGCGATAATTTTTTTCCTTTATTGATTCTCATTTCGTCTAAATCTTCTAATTTTTTTTTGTGAATCTATACATCTCAATATATTGTTTATATTTTTCTTTTGTAGGATAAGAATCTATACATCTCAAGGTATTGTAAATTTCATCAATTCATCTTTCGTGTGAATCCGTATTTCTTTTTTGCAGGATATGAATCTATAATTGTCAAGGTATTTATATTTTATTTTATATTTTTTATCATTTATCTGTATTAATTTAATCCGCATCTTTTGCTTAATCTCTTTTACTAATGATTATTTCAATGTATATTATTATAATTCTTTAAATAATAATTTTTATGTTTATTTATATTTCTATAAATAATAATATTTATGTTGATTATAATTTAATTTGAATGTTATAGATACATCAAAATATACCTTTGATATTTTCAATTGATTAACAAATCTGTTTTTTTTAAATGGATAATAATGTAAATTCTTGACTTTTTTTTAATATGATGAAAACTTTCTTAATCATTCTTTATAGATAAAACATAAGCATCGAACCTTGGAGAATAAATTTTAATATGATGAATCATTTCAAAAATAATTTATATTTTTTATATTTTTAATAGTTGAATACTTTCTACTATGTAAAATTCTGATTTTTTTTTAAAATTCGAATATTTATTAAATATGTTAATATTGTTGCTATTAGTTTTTTTTTAAAGGAAAAAATGACTCTTTTCAAAATATGTGATTTAATATTGTAAATTCATACATCAATCAATATATAAATTTATCTTAATTATATACTTTATTTATTTATATTAATTTTATACTATTTTTTTGTATCATTGAATATAGATTACTTATATTAGGTAAATTTGACTCTTTATAAAACATGTATTTTAATTAATCTTAATTTATATATTATCTAAATACATCCCATTTTTATGAATATATAAATATAGACTAATTATATTAGGAAAATTTGACTACTTTTTTATAGTATGATTTAAGATATATATTTTCGAATTACATAAAATATTAGGTAAATTTGACTCTTGATAAAATATGTGTTTTAATCAATCTCAACTTATAATTTTTCTAAATACACTCTATTTTTATGAATAATTAAACATAGATTTCATAGATGTCATAATTTTTTCCTTTCAATTGGATTTCATAGCTTATAAATAATGTTGCATATTGATATAAAGAGATTCGACCTTTTTTTTTTAATTAGATGAATGTATATTGTAAGTTGAGAATCTTTGTGAAAATATTATTATTTTAATATATAAAAGATCACATGACGTAGTATTTTGAAATTTAATATTTTGGAATGTAATTTCGAAATTAGGGACTATATCATCATATTATATTAGTCATTTTTTTCTAATATAATTAATCTTTTATCAATAAATTTAAAATTGATGTAAATAAGTAAAGTATATAATTAGTTTAAATTTATATATTGATTGGTGTATGACTTTATAGTTAAATCACATGTTTTAAAAAGATCAAATTTCCCTAAAAATATTGAAGACATTAAATTATTTTTGAATTTAAAAAATAATTAGAATTGTTACTCAGTTGAATTTATCAAAGGCATATTTTGGTTGTATATATAACATTCAAATTCATACACAAAAAAATATTTATTATTAATGAATCATGATCGAATTTTTTTAAAAAAGATATCCACCATCCAAAAATAGTTGAAAAATATTAGTTTGAAGAATACATTATTTACTTATTTTGTTTTTAAAGATACCACTAACCAAAAATTTAGGATTTAGGAATGTAGGATAATATAAAATTACCTAATAAATTATGTTACTAAATTATCATTCAAAATTAGTCAACTTTTCCTAATATATTCAAATTGAAATTTAAAATTGATTAAATAAGTAAAGTTTATAATTATTATAAATTTATATATTGTTCCTAATATAATTATTTCAAATCTAATCTTTTAAAATAATATATAAAATATATCCATCATCCATATTTGTTAAAGATCCGAATAATTAATATTTTATAAAGAGTCTAATATATATTCCTAAAATATTTGAATATTCGTATATTTGATATATTCCTAATATTCGTATAATTAATTATTCCAATTTATATTCGTATATTTGATATATTCGTATATTTTAAAATATTCGTATAATTAATTAAAATATTTTAATATTTGTATATTTAATTATTCCTAATATATATTCGTATAATTATTACATAAAATATTAGGTATTATTTGAATATTCGTATAATTAATATTTTCGAATTACATAATATATTTCGAAAGATATATTCATTATCATTCAAATTTGAATGATTCTTCGTCATTATAGAATTAAATAAAAAATAAAAATTATAACTTCTCATAAAGAATATTATTTATAGAATTGTAAATAATACATTGAATAATAATTAATACATTATAATGTTAAAAAAATCTAATTTTTAACATATAATCAATGATTCTTCATCTTCACAATAAAATTAATCTTCCACTTCGTCTTCATACGAAAAATTGATCATCCACTTCATCTTCATTGTTGATGTTCAATCCTAAATATATAATTAAAAAAATCACACAATAATCATTTTCATATGAATAAAATAAAATTAAACAATAATTAATAAAAAAACAAAAATCAAATAATTAGTAAATAGAGTAAATGCCTTTAGACACGTAGAAATTTGTATTCCTCCAAATCACAAAAAAAAAAAAAAGCGAGTTTAAGGAAATGATCATTGGTAGAAGAGATTAGACTAAATATGAAGATTAAATTCATACACCAAATCTATAAAATAAAATAGAAAACGAAAAGTAAATACCTTAAGATGAAGATCCTGCAAAAAAAAAAGAAATATTAAGATTGAATATATTGGGATGAACATCCTACAAGAAAAGAAAAATATGAAGATTTAGATGAAAAGAAATATAATATAAAACTTCATAGCAAAATTGAAAAGAAGAAGAAGAATTGGAATAGGATGTGGAGAAATTATTGTAATTGATTTTTGGTTGTGTGAGATACATGGTATATATAGAGGAAATGTGAAAAAATCAATGGTCAAGATTAGATTAGATATTAAGATTCAATGACTGAGAATAGTTTTAAAGGTCAATGAATTGGGTGAATGAGAGGAGAGTATTTTTAAAATAGAGGCTTGAGAGCTTGCCACATAGGATTCCAAAACTTTGTCTTTATAATATATTAAGATATAAAAATTGAGTAAGTTTTATATAAAAATGGTTTAATGATAAGTTTATTAAGAAATAATTTTAAAGCATCATTAATCTCACCAGGAGTATCATTTATATAGATTCATTACAATAATTTCAATATAATACCGCTGATCCAAATTAATAATACTTTTGATGAGATTAATGATACTTTAAAACTATTTCATAACAATCTTATCATAATCTATTTTCATATGATACTTTGTCATATAAATTTATACCCCAATCTATATACATTATAAAATACTAACAAATATTTCCTCCGTCCCAAACGAATTTGCACACTTTTCTTTTTTGGACGTCCCAAATCAATTTGCACACTACCTAAAAAGGAAACATCGATTTGCGTGCACACTCACATAAATATACACATATTTACCTATATGTCACTACTTTATCACTTTTCTTAATATGTGTGCCACCCAAGGGGTGCAAATTCCCTTGGGACGGAGGGAGTATATAACATTTTATTATTAGATATGAATATTCGACTGGAATAACTCGTGAGTCGTGAATGTAAGTCTCACAATTATTTCTCTGTTCTCAAGCGCCCAAACTCAAGACACCAGCCCCAAAACACGCTCCCCGATTTTGTCATGTTATCGGAGCCGCTAGACTCACGAGACTCATCACCGTCTCACCACCGGGTCCTTTGTTAACATATCTGGATTTAGGAAGAGGCATGCGAAGAAGAGCGAAGAAGGTGAAGGTTGAGGATGAAGAAATTAGGATAGAAATTTTCGCTCTCCCTCTTTGTTCTCCTTTTGGTAACCACCATCCTTGAAATCCGATCGAGGTTATTTCAGATCCTTGCGGCCCTCATGCCATCACCGTCTGCCCTCGACTCTCAATATCATGTTGACAGCGGTGGCGCCTCTCAAGAGTCTCAATAGTGTAAGTTTTGTGTGTTGTTGAAACTTTAAGAAGAAAGGCGATTATATTTTAGAGTAGAATGGATGATTTCTTGAATGGAATTTTATTTTATGCAAGATAAATGATAAAAGGATCTTACAAATCTTATAGATTTTTGTTGGTCCCGGTACAAGACTGAGGAATACGTGTATGGGGGGAATACACGTATGCCAATTTTTCAACCTTAAAACTGACTGAGTCCCCTTTGCTCAGAGTGGTAAAGAACTAGGATCTGATAACACACCTACTGACTACACTTGGTGCGGGTCAGTTGGCTAACTATCAGTTCAAGTTCAGTGCGGAAAAGTTTGAGCCCTGAAAGTTTAAAGTCTTGTTTAGTTTGCTTTCTGAAATACTTGTTTTACTCAAATCTGAAGAGTGTTTAGTAGGGCAGTGCTCTTTAGACGATCAGCCTGATTGATTCAGGCCGGATAAACTTGAATGCAATGAATGAACAAGTAATATAGCAAGTATGCACAATATCAAAGCAGTAAGAACACAGGGAGTTTAACGTGGTTCAGAGTCTCAAGCTCCTACGTCCACGGCCTGACTTAACAGGAAATCCACTCAAGGGATTCTTGTTTTTAACGTGCCAAGGTGCACCAAGACCAGCTAACCTCACTGATCTATACAACTCCACTTACTAACACTCTAACTAACTTACTCCCAACAAGCCTAACTTAGGGTTTTGGTTTCAGTTTGGATTCCAACTAGGTTGAGATTATCCTTACAAGTCAAAGCTATGCTAAGGATTGGATAATCTCTCTAAGCTTGAGATAATTCTAATTAGCTCTTGGAATACAGAACAACTCTCAACTGCTAAGAAACACTTGGGAAATTTAGAGGGTTTCGAGTGCTTCTCTTAAAAGTTGAATGCTTTGAATGCTTGAGAGTTTGAGTAATTTCTGGCTTGGAAATTTCCCGTAACCTTGAATGGGTTCAAGACCTTCTGTATTTATAGGTGATTTGAATAACTATCCGTTGGAGAGATAGCCTTCTAGTCATCTATGTAGAGTGGCTTCCAACGGACATATGTTCATGCAGCAGCCGTCCTTTGCATGGATTTGGTATTTGCATTAAATGCACATTAAATGCTTGCCCGTTGAATATGCAGTCTGAATTCAGTCTTCATGTCAGGTTCCGTACGTACGTGTCCTTCACGGATTGGTCCACGTCATCAGGTTGGTGAGAATGTCAGAACTTATTCCTGAGCTTCAGGCTTGTCTTATTAAGTTCATTTTGTCTTGAGCCCACCAGTCTTGTCCTGACGCTGAAATTCCTTTTGCATTGCTTGGCTCTACTCCAAGTCTTCCCATTAACTCAGTGTCATCCTGTTCCCTTCAGGACTGAGTTAGTAATGACCTCAGGGTCATACTCTTCATCACTGACACTTACTCAGCCAGCTTAGAAGACTGCCATAAGTTCAGGATGGTGCTCTTCGTCTTCAGGCTCTGAGTCTTGATTGTCTCCAGTGAGTTCTCCTCTCACTGAGTACCTGTGAAGTGTAAAATGACTAAGTACTAATCCTAACCAAGACTAGCCTGACAAAGACAGATTAAGGCAATCACCTTTTCAGGGGTTTTGGGATCTTAATCAAAACTGACAATGTCCCAACAATTTCCCCCTTTTTGATGATGCCAAAACACTGAAAAGATCCTCAAAACACTTAGAGGAAACAAGATAAACCTATCTATAAGATAAGACAGTGTTAGAGCAATTCTTGATAAAGTACAGAATTTTAAACAACAGCCAAAAAAGACAATGAGTTTTTGTCTGCGGGCAAAAGTAATAGATTTCATTGATTGACGTGGAAATGATTACAATGAATCTAATCTATTACAAAGAAGCCTGTGAACACCTAGACTAGTCTCATTTCAGGCTTGAGTCCATATCCTGCATAAACTCTTGCCTTCAGCTCGTCAAGTCTTCCAGGTTGATTCACGTACCCCTCAGCTTTGGCTATCTTCAAGACTTCCATCATAATGGCCTTTGTATCATGCTTTTGAGTTCCAGGAACCAAGGGAGGAGCTCGAATGGTGAACTCAGGAGCCTTCACTTGAACTTGAGCTGCCTCAGCCTCCTCCAAGATCTTCTGGAATAGCTCAGGATGATTGTCCATCATGTAGTCAGTGAAGTGGGCATTGATGTCGTCAGTGTCGCCCCACTTCTTCACAACAAACCACAGTCTAACAAATTCATCCCTTGCATCAGTCCAAAACTCCTTCAATGTCTCTGAGACGAACTCATCAACAAAAGCTTCCCTTGCTCCTGATTCTGGCCTTCTGACTTGAAGAATTGTTGATTTCCTAACTGTTGGCTTCTTCCTGTACTTTCTTGGCTCAGGCTTCGCCTTCTTCCTCCTTAGCAAGCTGATCACTGCATCATCTAGTTCACGTTGTTGAAGCTCAGTGATATCCGTCAGCTTCTCAACCTTCTTCTCTAAGATGCGCATCTTCTCCTTCTGAGCAATTTCAGCTCTGCGCATAGCCTCAGATTTTTCAGATTGATCTCCCCACGCTTCAGCACATAGCTCCGCAACCAACTCACCTGAGTAAGTGATGGGATTCTTCCTTGAGCTCATGGGAGACGATCTCTGAACTGGCTCAGGTTGTTGCTTGGAAGGTTCATTAGCCTTTGCCTTTGTTGCCTCCTCTCTTAGATTGGCAACAACTTCCTCTCCTTCCTTTTCCACCGCCGCTAACCTAGCTGACTTCCTCACCCTTAAAATGTTTTCATCAGGATTGGCTTCAGGGTCAGCTAGAACGGTCTCACCTTGATTGACTGCCTCAGATGCCTCAGGACGGGATCTTTTCTTCTTCTTTTCCCCCTTTTTGGCATCATCATTGACCTTGGATGGGAATGCGTCAGATCCGCTGTTGATTACGAAGGAGGCTAGGGAATGGACATCATTAATTCCCTCCTTCAATAATTCAACTCCCATCGAAATTCCAGTCCCTGCAAATGATACTGAACTGATTACAGCTTGGACCTTCTTCTCAAAGACCTCCATGGAGAGTTGGAGTCTTTGCTCAACCTTCTCTATCCTCCCCTCCACCAGAGCAGATCGCTCATCTGCTTGGGTCAGTCTCTCAGCAATGTCCTTTGAAGTCTGAGCAATACGTTCGGACTCCAGCTCAAACTTTGACGCTGAGCCAGAAATGGCCTGAGTGAATAGTGCCCCAGCCTGAGCTGCAAGCTTCTCCACAGCCTGATTAAGATCCTCCTTCCTTTGCTCATCCTTCTCAGCCAACTGCTTCAAGGTTTGCCTTAGCATCTTTTTGGTGCGTTTTCGCTCATTCCTCACTGACTTGGCCGTGTTAGTCATCGTTTTCTTTAACAAAATCAGCTCCCTGTTAGCAAGGGTGTTGTAAGCTGACTTCGTCCACCTGATGTGCTTCGCCAGGGCCTTGGAGTCTTCTTCCTTCTCAGCTCGTAGCCTCATTACCTCCTCCTGAAGTTCAGGTAGATTTTCTGAGGTTTTCTCCTGCTTGACCACCACTATGCTGGTGAATTCAGCACGTCCGACCCCGGTTATGATCACATCCTCATCATCAACGGCCGCCTCAGTGATTGGCTGCTTTCCCTTGTCAGCCCCTGCAGCATCAGTCCCTTCTTCAAGGTGCACTGAAGGCAGTTGTGAAGTAGTCATAGCCGCCTCCTCAGGCTCAGCTAAGCTAACTTGAACCTTGGGAGCAAGTCCCTCGGAACTGAGAGTCTCCTTGAATGCCTCAACATCTTCCTCTCTTGTCTCAGGGCAGGGAATCCCTTCATCGACAGATGTCTCATCGACAGCTGAGATGTTCACAACATCCTCAGCCACTGGTCCACCCTTGGCACCAGTGTTCTTATCACCTTCCCCCTGAGCCTGAGGCTCAGAGTTCATCTCATCCACTTCCTGTGCAGTTTCCTCCACTGCCTTCTCCAGGTCTCCACCCTGAGCTCCTTCATCATCCTCATCCTCCTTCTCGTCCTCAGGAAGGAGGTCAGCCTTGCTCTTGGACATCATATCAGCCACCAGTTGCTTCAAGTTGTCAAAGTTCAAGAGTTGAAGCCAGCTAGTAAGTCCAAAGAACGAGCAAATCTTGGCCTCTTCCGTCTCCCAGTGCTCCCAGCCACGAGCATCCACCAGCATATGTTGCTCCTGCATGTTTGATTGTTTGAAGTCCAACCAAACTTTGAGCTCAATCACATACGCCAGCAGCTCAGTATACTTGGATAGCCCAGGCCAGCACTTCCCTGCCCATTCTGTGGCGTTCCCCCTGAGGGTGTTCTCCAGAATCCCTCCAGCCATGTGTTCATCCAAATCCTCCACCTCCACTTCGAGGAATTCGTCCTCCTCAGCTGAAATGGATTTGGGACAGTCTTTGGGATTAGGAAATGAGGGAAAATCTGAGGGGTTTGGAAGGTTCTGCTCGGCTGACTGGTCAGGCTCATTCATGTGAGAAGTTGAAGGCGCTGACTCAGTAGGATGATTTGGCTCTGAGGTTCGGGGTGGTTGGGGAGATTGAGGTGTGGGGTCAGGAATGAAGGGTGTTTGGGTTTCAGAGTGTGGGGGTGTTTGAGTGGGTACTGTCTCAGGCTGCAACGACTCAGCCGTCTCGACAATTTTTCTTACTTCCTCCAAGTCAGAGGCTCTAGGAGAGCTTGACTTCTCCCTCTCACTCACCTCAGGCAGCTTCTTAGCAGGGGATTTTCTGGTTCCCTTCCTAAGCCTTTTCAGGGGCCTCTCTCCCTGAGCACCCTCCTTTCTGACGTCATCGTCAGTTCCCTCAGCCTCAGATCCAGCCTTCTTGGGATCAGACTCAGTCCCAGATATCGTGCTCTTCCCTGACAGCACTATCTTCACCCTTTTCCCCTTCTCAGCCGCTTCCACTTCAGGCTGCTCCACCTCCTCAGCAGCAACCTCCTCACCATCCTTACTCCTCTCAAGGAGCTCATCTACCCGTTCAATGAGACTGGTTGCCACTCTCTTGGCTTTACCAGCTGGCCTTTTGACCTGACCCTTTGCTTTCGCATTGGGATCAGTCAGCCCTAGCACTGAATAGGTATCACTCAGTGAGGAAAACATTACCTTCTTCGAGACTATCCTCAAAGTCGAAGGTATACCCATGGCAAGCATGAGCAATCAGGATGGACATCCTCGTGCCGAAAGGCAAGATGGCACTGACGGAAATGTGCTTCTTCTCCTCGTCACGCGTGAGTTTGTCCAGTCCTGCCTGATGGAGTTGATCGAGGAAGAGCTGCTCCCAGTTCGCTTCCACTCCATCAACGATAGCTCACATGAGTCTCAGCTTGGGCAGACTCAATTGCTCGTGAGAGCCAGTTGCGCCCATCACCATCTTGGATACCAAGTCCACCAGAGCTCTATACTCAGGCTTTAACGTACTCTTGTTCTGGCGAGCCCTGAACTCCGATGACCCTGACTTGGTCCATTTCCCAAGAAACTCTCTCTCTGAGTTCTCCTTGTAGGTTCTTGGGTTGATGCCTGAGAATGGCAGCTTGAAGACTTCCCTCACCGCCTGCCTGAAGTTGATAGTGACCACCTCTGTGTTGTAAAGAGGTTCGCCGTCGCCGTCCTTTTCTCCCGTCGGCTTCAACGCAGTCACCTTTGTGAAAACTTCCCCTTTCCGCAAGAACATATTCAAATATGCTTCCACAACTGTTCTTGGGAGCACAGAAATGGGTCGGGTGGTGAAGTATGTTTCCAACCCGGCATCGGAAATCCATTTAAACACGGGTTTGATTTCCTCAACCGTAAGACAGATACCTTCCATGGAGATGACTTGCTCCATGTGTACCAGTTTCTTCTCAACAACGTCGACGATCTTGTCGGTTGTCCAGTTGGAATCAAGGAATGCCATTGTTTTTGAAAATTCTGTGTTTGAGCAAGAGAAAAACTCAGTGTGCTGATTGTGCGTTGTGTTTGCGTAAAAACCTCAAATGACACTCTTGATTGATAAGACTAAGTCAGTTACTCGAACGTGGGGTTGAGATTGATCCTTGAATTCGAAAGGTTTTGAAATGAGGGGCCAGGATTAATCTCAGCTTCAATTAAATCCCATGTCAGTCATATTCCGTATAAAACTGACACGTATATGAAAAAGTAACTGGCATTAAATGCTCCGTGCGCGTGGGTTTTAAATATGAAAAGACGCGCTTTTAATGAGAACGGAATGCATTTAATAAAGATTTTCAGGACGAAGGACTCAGGGAGACGCTTGAACTTCACAAGAGTCAGGTTAGAACTCATACCTGTCAGGGAGACATTGTAGCATCCTGATACCTCGCTGAGTCGAGTCTGGCCTGAGTTCCCCCTAGAACCCTATGCTGACTGCTCTCCCGGATCTAAGAGTCCTAACTCCACTGACAGTTCCATAAACCTCGATTCAGCCAGAGGCTTAGTCAAGATGTCAGCTCTTTGCCTGTCAGTGTGAATCTTCTCCATCCTAATATCTTTCTTCTCCACATATCCACATGCTTGCACCTTGTGTGAAGCACTGGGTTCTGAGTAATTGCTATAGCACTATTGTTGTCACAATAGATTGGAACCTGATTAGCAAACACTTGGTAGTCCCTCAACTGTTGCCTTAACCATAAAATCTGAGCACAACAACTACCTGCAGCCATATACTCAGCCTCAGTCGTGGATGTAGCCACTGAATTCTGCTTCTTACTAAACCACGAGATCAACTTACTTCCCAAAAACTGACATGTCCCTGAGGTTGATTTCCTATCAATCCTACAACCTCCATAATCTGCATCTGAATAACCTGTCAGCTCTAAGTTGTCATCTGAAGGATACCATAGTCCCATATTGACTGTCCTTTTCAAATACTTAAGTATCCTCTTAGCAGCCTCCAAATGACTTTTCTTGGGATCAGACTGATACCTAGCACACACACCAACTGCAAACGTAATGTCAGGCCTACTTGCAGTCAGGTACAATAAAGAACCTATCAGCCCACGATACTCAGTCTGATTTACTGAAGTCCCTTCAGTGTCAGGATCCATCTTCCAATTTGTGTTCATAGGGATCCTTGCTGGATTGCTGTTCTGAACACCAAACTTATGAATCAAGTCTCTTGTATACTTTGCCTGATTAATGAATATACCTTGATCAGTCTGCTTGACCTGCAATCCTAAAAAGAAGTTCATCTCTCCCATCATGGACATCTCAAATTTACCAGTCATCAACTTAGAGAATTTCTCACAGAGCTGATGATTTGGTGATCCAAATATTATGTCATCCACATAAATCTGGACCAAGAGAATGTCATCACCTTCAGTGATCCTGAACAATGTCCTATCCACAGTTCCTTTCTTGAACCCATGGTCTGTCAGGAATTGAGAGAGGGTATCATACCAAGCTCTTGGTGCTTGCTTAAGTCCATGGAGTGCTTTCTTCAAATGGTATACTCTATCTCCAACCTCAAACCCGGGAGGTTGTTCAACATATACCTCTTCATTGAGTACACCATTCAGGAAGGCACTCTTGACATCCATTTGATACACCTTGAACTTCTTGTATGTTGCATATGCAAGGAACAACCTGATGGCTTCCAACCTAGCCACTGGAGCAAAAGTCTCATCATAGTCTATTCCTTCAGACTGATAATACCCTTTCGCAACCAGTCTAGCCTTGTTCCTTACCACAACACCATTCTCATCCTTCTTGTTCTTAAAGACCCACTTGGTACCAATCACACCTTGATGCCTAGGTCTATCCACCAGTTCCCAAACCTGATTTCTTGTGAACTGATTCAACTCCTCTTACATGGCAATGATCCAGTTCGAGTCAGTGAGAGCTTCTTCAATGTTCTGAGGCTCTTGCTCAGAGAGAAAGCAACAGAACAATGCACTCTCACCATGGAACCGTCTGGTCCTGACTCCCTCAGTTGGATCACCAATGATTTGATCAATGGGATGATCTTCTAACCAAGTTCTCTTGCCAGGAGTTGTTCCTGAAGTACCTGCAATGTTAGTGTCTACAGGTTCATAAAATTCAGGAAATTGAGCATAAGGGGATGATCCTGAGTCTATACCAAAGGGATTAATAAGTTCAATGTCAGGAACATTGATTCCCCCTTGATGAGGTGACTCAGGGACCGTCTCAGCTGCAACAACATCTTCATAGACGGTGCTTACCTCAGGTTGAGCCTGTTCCTCAGTCTGAGGCTCAACAATCCCTGATGTGCTGGGCTTAGGAGTGGCACCTGATTCATCATCCTGATCGTCATCATCATCCCATCTCGGAATTGGCATAGTCTTGATCTTGGGATCAGGTTGATTCTTCAAGCTCAGCCTTGTCACACTCCTTGTGACCTCCTCAGAGTCAGGATTCAACACCTTTGCCCTAGACTCATTTGCAGATTCATCAAAGACAACATGAGGTGATTCTTCAACAACAAGGGTCCTACAATTGTAAACCCTGAAGGCTTTACTAACTTCAGAATATCCTAAGAATATTCCTTCATCAGATTTGCTATCAAAGGCTTTCAACTGGGTCTTCCCGTTGTTGAGGATGAAGCACTTACAACCAAATACATGAAAATAAGAAATACGAGGTTTCCTTTTGTTCCATGTCTCATATGGGGTCTGTGCATATTGCTTGTTCAACATGGATCTGTTCTGAGTGTAGCATGCAGTGTTGATTGCCTCAGCCCAGAATTTCTTGGGCAATCCTGACTCAGCCAGCATGGTCCTTGCAGCCTCCTTCAGTGTCCTGTTCCTTCTTTCAGCGACACCATTCTGTTGTGGAGTTCTAGCTGCAGAAGTCTCTGATACCACTTGTTGGTCCCGGTACAAGACTGAGGAATACGTGTATGAGGGGGGGGGGGGGGGGAATACACGTATGCCAATTTTTCAACCTTAAAACTGACTGAGTCCCCTTTGCTCAGAGTGGTAAAGAACTAGGATCTGATAACACACCTACTGACTACACTTGGTGCGTGTCAGTTGGCTAACTATCAGTTCAAGTTCAGTGCGGAAAAGTTTGAGCCCTGAAAGTTTAAAGTCTTGTTTAGTTTGCTTTCTGAAAAACTTGTTTTACTCAAATCTGAAGAGTGTTTAGTAGGGCAGTGCTCTTTAGACGATCAGCCTGATTGATTCAGGCCGGATAAACTTGAATGCAATGAATGAATAAGTAATATAGCAAGTATGCACAATATCAAAGCAGTAAGAACACAGGGAGTTTAACGTGGTTCAGAGTCTCAAGCTCCTACGTCCACGGCCTGACTTAACAGGAAATCCACTCAAGGGATTCTTGTTTTTAACGTGCCAAGGTGCACCAAGACCAGCTAACCTCACTGATCTATACAACTCCACTTACTAACACTCTAACTGACTTACTCCCAACAAGCCTAACTTAGGGTTTTGGTTTCAGTTTGGATTCCAACTAGGTTGAGATTATCCTTACAAGTCAAAGCTATGCTAAGGATTGGATAATCTCTCTAAGCTTGAGATAATTCTAATTAGCTCTTGGAATACAGAACAACTCTCAACTGCTAAGAAACACTTGGGAAATTTAGAGGGTTTCGAGTGCTTCTCTTAAAAGTTGAATGCTTTGAATGCTTGAGAGTTTGAGTAATTTCTGGCTTGGAAATTTCCCGTAACCTTGAATGGGTTCAAGGCCTTCTGTATTTATAGGTGATTTGAATAACTATCCGTTGGAGAGATAGCCTTCTAGTCATCTATGTAGAGTGGCTTCCAACGGACATATCTTCATGCAACAGCCGTCCTTTGCATGGATTTGGTATTTGCATTAAATGCACATTAAATGCTTGCCCGTTGAATATGCAGTCTGAATTCAGTCTTCATGTCAGGTTCCGTACGTACGTGTCCTTCACGGATTGGTCCACGTCATCAGGTTGGTGAGAATGTCAGAACTTATTCCTGAGCTTCAGGCTTGTCTTATTAAGTTCATTTTGTCTTGAGCCCACCAGTCTTGTCCTGACGCTGAAATTCCTTTTGCATTGCTTGGCTCTACTCCAAGTCTTCCCATTAACTCAGTGTCATCCTGTTCCCTTCAGGACTGAGTTAGTAATGACCTCAGGGTCATACTCTTCATCACTGACACTTACTCAGCCAGCTTAGAAGACTGCCATAAGTTCAGGATGGTGCTCTTCGTCTTCAGGCTCTGAGTCTTGATTGTCTCCAGTGAGTTCTCCTCTCACTGAGTACCTGTGAAGTGTAAAATGACTAAGTACTAATCCTAACCAAGACTAGCCTGACAAAGACAGATTAAGGCAATCACCTTTTCAGGGGTTTTGGGATCTTAATCAAAACTGACAATGTCCCAACAATTTTCAATTTGTTTGGAACAATTTCGAGCAATTTATTATTTTGAATGAGTTTGGAACATGTACGGATTCATTTTCATTTTTTGGGTTTTCTCTTTGCAATCAATTATTAGCCGTTTTGTGTCATCTGAGCTTCCTTCTGTGTCTTAGGTAGGCTACTCCTAAATCACTTATCTGTGGTTTCGTGGATTTGCTAAAATTGGTGTTGCTAGTTTAGAGATCCATCTGCAAATGATGCTACTTGGTAAGAGGATGTTTTCATACTTGCAGAATATTGCAGTAGGCATTTTTTTTAAAATAGTCTTGGTTTCTGTATTGAGTTATATATAACTTGATCGGTTAAGCTTTTTGCATTATCAGTGTTCTTGTTTCAAAACAATGGTTTATAAGCTATGTCGAAAGAAAATTAAAACACCCGTATAAAAATGTGTATGCTCTCTTATATCATTAATTATTCTTAAATTCTCTTCATATTAGATAAATCTAGGAATGATACAAATGACTTTTTGTTCGGGTAACAAATCATATGGTGGTCGGAGAAACTGGTATTTCGAAGCCAGCACTGGGAGGGAGTCGGAAGAGCATTATGCATTTAAGGTTTTTATTATCTTGAAACAATGCAAACAATTGTAGCTCAACTATACTAAACATTCTTCTCTAGTACTCGCCTCTAAGATCAAAGATATACTTATTGTAGACGTAAGTTATTTATACATGGAAAAAAAACTCGTACAATATTAACATTTGTGTCATTTACATGAACAATTATGTGTATTCAACCAAAAATTTCTCATCATAGTTTAGTATATTAAGTTATAGAAGAAAATGATACTCTTATAATCAACCACAAGATCTGCTTCTGAAGTTCTTTTAATGTAGTGCAGAATTTATTTTATTTATAGTAATTATCTTCTTTCTCTACTCTTTGTGATGCATAGCCTATCATTATTCCATTGGTAATATTTATAGAGGTATTGCCTTATAACATACACAAGTAGGTTGTTTTTTTTTTTTTTTTGAAATACCACATCTAGAATACTATTTTTGAAAGGGATATTATATACTATCAAATATTATTTATAAATTGATACTGAACAATATTTGAAAGATCAGTTCATATGTATACATTACTTTGACACTATTTTGAATGTTTTTACGTTAAGCCAAATTAAAGATGGAAAATGTCCTAAAGAGCATACCTGAGCATACATAGACAATATTTTATGTTTACTTGTCTATCATGCAATGGTGGATATACATAAGAAAGGTCACCAACTTCGAGAGGGAAAAATTGGAATATATTAAAACATAGAGCATGATAATATTTGGTTGTATTTTTCTTACATGAATAAGCTACTTACCTTTTGATTATGTACAATACATTTGAAGGTGTTTGCTTCCAGATTGATATTGATATTGATATTTGCTCTCATATAACCGCACAACTTGGAGTTTCAAAGCTGAAGGAGTTTTGGATTGAATCAAGAGTAGTTCTAGGGTGCATCCAAGTGCATACTATGCACTTGGATTTTGATCCCAATTTAAAAATCAATTTTGACCAAAAATTAAAATTCGCGGGTCAGCCCAACCCGACCAGAACTCGCGGGTCAGCCTAACCCTTAGGAAAAATTGCGGATCTATCTCTGATTGAGTTTTCTAATTGATGTATTTAACGCTCGCTGCCACTGTGAGCAAGGTGATGATTTCATATACATCTCTGTCGGAGCATAGCAGCACCAGGCAGTGGCGCTACGTGTGAGTGCAAAATGACAGCTCCAATTGAAATTGAATTTTTAGAGAAAAACAATTCACAGGTCGGAAGAATTCACCCACATTCCGGCATTCGAAGCAAAATTGAAACAGAGATGAATCTACAACACCTTTATTTTTTAATTGTTCAATTAATCAACAATGAGCCACTGAAAAACTGAGTAAAGAACAAGATTATCGAGAGCAAATTACAATTCAGCAAAAGGGTAATGATTATATCAGATTGATGATCAACAAGAATATGAGGGCGACGGAGATAATGCGGACAGAAAGGGAATATACCATACTTCATTATTTCATTAATATACCATACTTCAGAACCATTTACCAAAACAAGCATCCATGTCGCCAGATGTACAAATTAATTGTATTGAATTAACGTACTACCCTTTTTAAGTTGGTGAAAGAGATGGGAGAAAAGCAATTGTCGGGGAATTGATAAAAACCGACATGAGAGGGAACAGAGATAGGGGGATAAGCGGAAGAAGTGTCCTCCTTAATAGAGAGAAGGAAATGAGGAGTAGAGAAAGGAGAGAGAAAGAGGGTTTTATAATTGTGTAGTTGTGTTGGTTGTATGGGTTGTAAAGTAGTAGAATGGGGTTGGCAATTTATAATGTACCAAAACACTTTACTCTCAGTCACGCATATGCTTACAAACAAATTTAATTTGAGGTATTGCTGATTATAATTTGGGGTATTGGTGATTAAGTCTTGGGTTACTATTGAATAATTATTTGGGATATTATTATTGAGTAATTCTTGGGGTATTGGTGATTATAACTTGGGGTATTGGTAATTATAACTTAGGGTATTAGTGATTAAGTCTTGGGGTATTACTGAATAATTATTTGGTATATTAATATTGAGTAATTTTTGGGGTATTGATGATATAACTTGGGGTATTGGTGATTATAACTTCTGGTATTTGTGATATAACTTCAGGTATTAGTGATTATAACTTCGGGTGTTGGTGATATAACTTCGGGTATTGGTACAAAGCAAGCGCGACCCATTTGCGACCCGACTTGTTGCCAGACCCGCGAATTTCGGTCGGGTTGGGCTTGACCCGCAAGTTTTTACTTTTTGGTCAAAATAAATTATAAATTGGAATCAAATTCCAAGTGCATGCTATGCACTTGGATGCACCCTAGAATTTGTGCTGAATCAAATATTTGTCCAAGCTCCAACAGGGTGCCATTTGCATTTCAATAAGTTTGATGATCGCAATTGGGTTCTTGAAGAGGTGTGCTATCAGCGTGGATATGGAAACTATTTATTTAGTAGTAACTCAATCAATTGAGTAGATGAAAAGTTTCTTTTTAAAATTGAACGTATGATAATAATGAAGATTGATAAGTGATTGTATTAATTATTTATTTGTAATGGGGAGACTGATCAATTATTTTAGATTAATTTTTAAATAGGGGGAGTCGAACAATTTTTAATAGTGGAAGTTGATCAGTTTTTATTATCCTGTTGTGTTTCAATACTTTCTTTTAATTGCATCAGTTTCTTTTTAAAATCTATAATATCTATATCTATAATCTGTAATACTATTAAAAGTGGCTTAGCCCCATAAATCATTTTTGGACCATTCCGCCATTGCCTTTGTTTTCCCTTGACATTTTCACCCTACTCCTTTATTCCCTAATATTTCTAATTCCTTACGTTCCCGTCCTTCCGCCTCTGAGATTTGTGCCAGAGATGATTTATGGGTCGGGAAGAGCGATCAACGACGGAACTCAAGCGACGATCGGCGACGGATCTCAGGCGACGATCGGCTCTGAAGTTGGTAAAAGGGATCTCAGGCGCCACACCTTTTCCCCTCTCTCCATTTGATTAAGCAACTTTTCCAAAAGGGATTCTTCTCTTTTTCGATCTTTGATTGCCGTCAAATGTCAATGCGTAGACGAACATTGCTCAAAGTCATCCTCCTCGGCGACAACGGGTATTTCGGTTTCTAATTTTTGATTTGATTTTGAGTCTAGGTTTAGGTGAAAAAGTTTTTGAATGTGACTCGGTTGTTTTTGCAGGGTGGGTAAGTTAAAGGTAACAACTTTAACGCGAAATAATGTAAACGATTATTATATCTATCCCAATATAAACGATTATGTATGAGTCCAAAGGTAACTCATACATACAGATCAACATGCACACATAAGATTTATACTGACCATACACGAGTACCTGCAACTGCAATACTACTAATAAACTTAAACATCAGTTTTTACTTTAGTTAAACCAAGAACACTCGAACAAATTTCACTTGTGCAATAAATAGGCAACTGAATAACTATAAAAAAAATCATATGAACACGTGTAATATAAAGTACAGTGAGTTCAGAAGAAGTTGTACTTACAGAAATATCGAGTCAAAGAATAAAAAGAGAACACTCATTAATAATTGACATGAAACCTTAAACTAATGGAAGAAAGACAATCCTAGACAACATACATATTCAAATGTGCCCAAATTTACAAGTAGATGAAAGAATTAGGGGATATTATTTACTTACAGGATATTTCAAAAGCTTTGATTTTATTTTGTCAAGGTTGGAGATGCCCTTAGCCATCACGTTCCCCTGTCTCACCCTCCCAGTTCTGCCTGTTTTTGCATCTTATCGCCATCGCTCGACAACTAAAACTGCATTATGTAAGTACACTAGATGAGTGCCCGCGTATCACGCGGGATTTTTGTAAAAATTAATTATATAAATGTTATATATATTTAAATAAATTTGTTCATCATAAAATAATATAATTATATTATATAATAAATATATTCAAATAATATGTATTCATAAAATTATGGGATAACATTTTAATTCACGACTTTCAGACTTGATCTCAATTTAGTTACGATTTTCAATATTATTATAAAAATTCACGTAATATTTTGTTTTTATTTACTATACACTTTTAAATTATGACATAATTTTCTCAACTACGCGTCAGATACTTATCTTTGTCTCTTAAGACGTTTTCCTCAATGTAGAGAAATTTTCAATTCAAGCACTAATTCACTCTCACGCGTTTATTTTTCTTCTTCTTCTAAAAGTGCAAGTCGAAATATCAGATTGAAACAACTAAAGATGTAGTGAATATTCATAAAATTACTGGAAATTATTAAAATTTTCGGGAAAAAAAATCCTCAAATATAGTGAAACAATAAAAACAACACAATTACACATTAAAATTTCACATAATTAGAATTTTTAAAATTTATTTAATCAAATTAGTAATAGTATGTAGAATTAAATATACTTAAGTTACTTAGTTGCATTACTAACACAGTAAAAAAATTTATATATAGGATATCCTAAATATAGTTAAGTAAAATGTAAATCATAGTAAAATTTATAATATACTTTTCTAAACTCAAATTATATATAATAGTATTCAAACTTTAAACATGTTCTTAACATAGCTTAATTGGTAAATATCATGAATATTACTTATGAGGTTTAGGGTTCAAATCCTTGTAGATACAATTTTTTTTGTTAGATTCCTTATTGTATAATAAGACATGTAGATGACACATATGATTCATAAAATTGGCACGTATGGCTTCCACGAAGTTAACCTCAGATGACACATAAGCGAAACGAACCTTGTGACGACACACATAGATGACACATATGATTCATAAAATTGGCATGTATGCTTCCACGAAGTTAACCTCAGAACGACACATAAGCGAAATGAATCACACGATGACGCATAGGCGAAATAAACCTCGTGATGACACATAAGCATAAGAAACTCCCTATTAGTATAATAGGGGATGTGCCCAGAAAACCAGATTCAAGAGAATAATCTAACATCGTCAATTATTATAAAGCAATGGAAGAAGAAGGGGCAATGATAAGACGTGGAGAGATGGACTGGAAATAGAGGAAGAAGATCGAACGATCAACCAAAAAGGCGTGGGGCGATCGACAATGGTGGTGCGGATGTTGACGGAGGGTTGGAAGAAACATGGGATGAACCCCAACGATTTGGTAGACGAATCAAAAATAAAAAACCGGAATACCCGCTGTCGCCGAGGACGATGACTTTGAGCAATATTCGTCTACGCATTGACATTTGACGGCGATCAAAGATCGAAAAAGAGAAATCCCTTTTGGAAAAGTTGCCTAATCAAAGAAACTTTACATTATTTCGCGTTAAAGTTGTTACCTTTAACTTACCTTTTGGAAAATCCCTTTTGGAAAAGTCACATTGACCATCTGGTCCGGTTAGAATTATCCCAGCGCCCGCACACGTGCTTGTTGAGGAGCCATCTACGTGAAGCTTCCAAGGGGGTGGTCCACCCTTGAAAGTTTTGGGGGAACTTTGGCAATATAAACGATTATTTATATCTATCCCAATATAAACGAGCCTTGCTTGGCAAGCCGCCAATAAGTTTAGCTCCTTTGGACTGAAGATACACGTTACCAAACCAATTTTTCTCACCAATAATCTTTAACATGCTAGTCATCTCTCCCGGGTTTGGCAAGCGATAAAGGCGGTGGAGGCCAAACAGGGTTATCACACTCAATATCTGCAACCATCCATTCGGATGGATCTGGAGCGGTGATAAACCCTAAAAATTAAGGAGACGGGAGATCGCCGGATGTAGGGGGAAACGAAGGCCGGCCTGCATTATGGAGAAACTAATAACAACCATCCTCTCATGAGGCTGGTTCGCCCGCTCTCCCGGTTCCGGTACAAAAAGGTCAACATCTTGTGGAACATCCCACTTAAGTCTCCATGTAGCCAGTTTACGAGCAGTAACCACACTTTTACACCCTGACATCCACCAATCATTCTCGGTAGGGGTGGCACGTCGAATTGTTTCAGGATCCCGAGGGGGCAGCATGTACGGGTGTGTCTCAAGATAATCAGCAAAATCAAAGGTTAAAGGTACCCCTGCTAACCCATCCACATACTCCTCCCATATTCTGTATGCTATCTCAAATTTCTGTTTAGAAGTGGATTTTCTTTTTGACCCCTCCTCAAGACTACCTTTTTCAAGCTCCCCCACACTCTCAATTTCCTCACATTCAACAGAAAGATCACCCTCTCCATCTTCTTCCATAATATCATCTAAAGGCTCCCCAACATCGCTATTTTGACAATCGTCAACCAAACGTCGGGCAGCGGGAAAATATGTTCCTAAACCATCATCATCAATAGGACAATATTTTCCAAAAATCATCCTAGGCCGAAAAATACTACCGGAACTACTCTCACCAAAAGATAAACGGCGACTAACACCACCATGCTCAAGCGTACAACCCCCACGCGCTGCACCCGGCGTCAAGCCCCGACGCACAGCGCCCCAACTCGCCACGGCTGCACCTCCAGCCCCCACCTCGCGGCCACGCGCCCCTGCGCCGAGTCCCCCACCATGGGTGCTCCGCCCACCAACCTCTACCCCTCTTTCGGTCAAACCAGGACCGGCCGGAGCACCACCGCCTACAACCCCCCTCCGCGAATTACCCCCACCCCTACACCGTGCCATTTAAAGGAAAACTGAAAAAAAATATTGAAGAAAGCAAAAGGAAATTTTGTTCTCACCTTTGAAGCTGCCGATTACTGCGTTTTTGGAGGAAGGAGAAAAAGAAAAAATCAGTCCAATGGAAGGATACATTTTTCCCCTCTTTTGTGAAAATAATTGAAAGATAAATGAGAAGAGAAATTTTTGCTTACCGTTTAGAAGCTGCTGCCATTACCAATGGTGTGGAGGAGATGAAGAAGGAAAACCTTGCACCCTCAAGGCCGTCGATAGCTACTCCTTTGGGGAAGGAGAAAGAAATTTCAATTTTCAAATGAGGAATAGGGTTTTTTCCCCCCTTTTTTGAAAATAATTTGAATTTTTTGATTTCAAAGAGATATATAACCAGATCGGCCTGCCCAGGTTATTTTCCCTGATCGGCCAAGTATCCCAAGTCAGCCTTTTAAATTAAAAAAAAAAGAGACAGGGAAGTCGGCCAGATCTGCCTCTTTTTCTTTGCTACTGTCTGCTGGTACACCCTTTTTGGATGCTACAAGGCAAGTCGGCCTTTCAAATTAAAAAAAAAAAAGATGGGTGGAGGCGTCTCAGTCGGTCGAATTTAATTCACTGCAACAAGTCAGCCTTTTTCTATTTTGCAGCTCGGCCAATTAAAAAAAAAAAAAAGAAATGGTAGGGGCAAGTCCCAGGTACGGCCCCCCATTTTTATTTGAATTAGGCCAAGTTGGCCACTTTCTTTGCCCCAACTTCAATTAAAAAAAAATATTACTTCCTTTGATTTTTTGTTATTATTTTATTTTTGTCACATAGTAGGCCGCCCTATCAAGCGTTATGATCCCGGAGATTCAAGTTTGTCAAACACGAATTCCAGTCTCTCTCCTATTACTCATAAGAGACAGACTGGGGGGGCAAATGTTGTGACCATATTTATCACGAGAACAAATACGCCCCACTATTTTTGTATGGCCACCAAGAACAACTCCTCATACACCCATCTTGATGGAAAATACACCAAAAAATGGATGATCAGAGAATCCAGAGTGAGAATCCATCCAAGGAGATCGGTCATCCCGGGTTGATCATTCACATCTTTCATACACTCAAATGGCTAGTAAATACACCCATTTTCGTAGGACCTGCAAAAATATGGATGAGCTGGCAATAAAGGCATTAAGACATCCCTGATCGGATAAGAACAAAATCATCCAGGTGTCATGAGCCAAGGAATAACCGCGCCTCCAATACCAATCAAGCTGCCAAAATCTCATTGGTTCGTACTCTGTACCCGCAGGACAACACAATACGGAGGACAGAGCACGCAGGCCCCAAATTCCCTTTTGTACCCCCATGTATGATATATATATAGAGAGCTATTTAGAGCTCCAAAAAAACAAGTGAATATACACAGAAAAATCATTAAGTCCAGGGCCCAACAAACCCTGGCAATCCCTCTCGCATTTTATCGCTTTCTTACTTTCTGCAATCATTACTAGCTAATCATTAGAACATGAGATCATTCATGGCTTTTTGTGACCTCATAGCTTTTATTTGATGTTTTTGCCTATTTTAGCCACATAAAATCCACGTTTACTCCCACTCATATTTAGGCATACAACATCGTGTATTGTCAGTATAAATCTTATGTGTGCATGTTGATCTGTATGTATGAGTTTATTTGTATAGAAATTTATAATATTGAGAATATTATATTGGAGATATGCAAGTTTCCGACTGTGTTTATATGGACTCACAATTCTTTGTGTTGTGCTATTTTTCGTACTAGAGAATATCTTGGTGTTTATGCTGGGATCTGTATAACAAACTTCACTCCCAGGATTCATATGGGTAAGTATAAGCTCATTTTCTGCCTTGTAGATATTGCTATTATATTCTTATGGATTCAGCATAATAATTAAGTATTTGACATTTATGTTACACATTTTTTTATAACATTTTTAATCCAACATATCCGGGGGCATAAAGGGTAAATATTTTCTTATTCCCATTGCCATTAAAGAACTCGATCCAAGCGCCACCTCAGTTCATCATCACTTGAATATTTTGTTTTTAAATGTCATTGATTTATCTAATAACCTGACTTTTACTAACCAAACTTCTGAATTTCCAGCTGTTTGTAATATTTTGTGTGATGTATAAGCCAAATTTGATTATTTTGGGTAATTGATCAATGATTTTAATTTTAAATCTACCAAGCCTTTTCTTCATTTTTATCTGGATACAATATTGCCTTATGCCCAATTCATCAACGCATAAAAGTTGTTGAGCAGAGTGAACAAAGGAAATAATAGTGTAGTAGAGTTCATAACTTGATAGAATCTTTTTCATTGATAAGCCTGTACAGGATAGAAAGTTCACTTTTGTAGCACAAGCTTTTGAATTTAAAGTTTAAACTTGTCTTTTTTGCATATTTTGTCTCATGTCATACAGGTTTATCATTGTGAAACTTTAGAACTAAATGTAAAGCAGGTTCTAGATTATTTTCCCTTTTTTTTTTAATGATGAAATGTTAATGGTCTTTTGCTTCAAGAAAAGCCCTCTATATGATTGGAAAGCCATGGAAAAAGATGGATATTCATGGTGGATACAGCGTCTAAGACGAGCTCAGAATTTATTTGATGAATTTCGGATTGATCACTTTAGAGGATTTGCTGGCTTTTGGGCTGTTCCTTCTGGTGAGATAACTTTAATTTGCAAAAGATTACATGATACTGTTGTTGTTGGAACTATAATATTTACTCAATTTATGTGCAGAAGTGAAAGTTGCAATGCTAGGGCGATGGAAGGTCTGATTTCTCTTTTTTCATTTTGCCATTATTTTTTACTAACAACGTATACAACATTCCCTAAATGATGCTCTAATGCAGTAAGTGGATCCCGAAAAGTCTCTTTTTGATGCCCTTTTTAGTTCTGTTGGAGATATCAATATCATAGCAGAAGATTTGGTATGTTTCAGAACATAAGGTAAAATGTCCCCCAATCCTCTCTCATTCTCTCTGCTATACTTTCATCTTTCCCTAAGCTTTCACTTTGCTTATTTGGCCACAGGGGGTAATTACTGAAGATGTGGTGCAGCTAAGGCAGTCCATTGGAGCACCAGGAATGGCAGTCCTTCAGTTTGGTATCTATTTGCTGCTTTTTATGTTCTTTTATGGAGCATCTATTATTGATACTCTTGCTTGGTATTATTTTTGGGGTCTGTATTCAGGCTTTGGAAATGATGCTGAAAAGAGAGAGTTGCCTGGAAAGAGAGAGTTGATGGCTGGAAAATGAAACATGCAATACCCGCTGCTCCAATAACTGCTAGCCATCCTCCTTCAGAGAGAGGAGCTGGAGATATTGATGCGAGCACACATATTCTTATGGATGACACTCTAATGTGAGTTCTTACTTAGTTTTGTGTTATAGAGGTTCCTTTGCATACCGTGTATGATTCAAGCAAAAATCTGATTAAACGTGTTAGAATTTGGTTTCATGAATCTCACTTATAGTGGATTATTGGTTATAAGTTCTCCTTGAATTCAGTTAACCTACTAGAGTTCGTATAAGTTTTTTTTCTTCAATTTATTGGTTTGGTTTTAGCAGTGCCTATATGCATTACATCCGAACCACATTTGAGCTCCTGGAAAACCCCTGCTAATATTCACTTCTCAATTGTCTGGGTTAGATAGATCATTTTGATTAGGATCAATTCAACTATGATTGACTCGACTACTGATAAATTATTTCATCCAAATTGGAATTCATTATTTTTATTTCTTTTTGGGTTAAATTAGGGAATAACATGATACAAGATGGTTGTCGTTTTGCGACTTGTGATTCTTTGCATTTTTCTACACTATCGCATAACCAATCCTGTATCCAATGCATGTGCTTTGTGGTTGATTTCTGTGATTTGCGAGATCAGGTTCACTATCTCGTGGATTCTAGATCAGTTCCGGAAATTGCTTCCTGTAAACCGTGAAACATATCTCGACAGGCTTTCTCTTAGTTGAGTAAATTCCCTCCATCCATGATTATGCTTAATAGGGGATAATGTGGTATCATGATCTAATTTCCAATTTCGCTGCATGTATTTCTCCCTCTCCCTTTTCAAATTTGTACTCTGGTTATGTTCTTTTAGTTCGTTGTGTGGTGTTTGCATTCTGTCAAAATGTTCAAAAGTTGAATCCAGAGGTATCTGCTTCCATTCAGTTATTTCCGTTTCTCTACACCCCATAACTAATTTTTCCCGAGACATATTTTTATTTTAGATAGATTGTGCAACATATTTTACTTGGTATGCCAAGCCTTACAATTTTTCTCAACATATGCATGGCATGTACTGTTCTGGGTAGAAATTTACTATCAGGTTCGTCGAGTTTCTTAGTTTGCTGTTTACTCCAAATTCTAATTGGCAACTCATATATAATTCAATTTTTTTGCAGGCTCGTGTCGTATCTACTGATGGGCTAAGGCCCAGCTTCTACACAATAAACGGTGTGGCGTATGCAGTTCAGGTGAACAATTTTATCCCTTTTCCCCTCAGCAAGCTGTAAGCTAGCGCACATGATCTTATGGGTTTTAATGAAGAAAACATCATGTATCTTCATCCCGATATGTGTTATTATTTGATGCTTTTTTATAAATGAAATGTTGAAAGTTGATTAAGTTGTTCACTTTTCAAATATATGATAAAAAATATCTCATTATTACATGAAAGTTGATATAACTATATACTCTTCTCCAAGAGGTGTGCCATTATGCTTTGGCCCTCTAAGCACGATACAGATACCCTATATATAACCAGATCCGTATTTCGATATCTGTAGAATGTACCACATTTATTGATTTGCAGGCATATTTGTGGTGTATATGTGTCGAGATGTGTATGTTTGAGCCGAAAAATGTACTTCTTTAATCAGTAAATGAATGGATGTTTGAGCATATAGTTGTGAGATGGACTGCAGCATTCTTCAGCATATTTTTTTCTATGGGTTTTTTTTCCTTGTGCTGGGTGATCTGTTGCTTCTGTAGCTGTTTTCCTTTGTGTGTGTGTTGGTATATATAAATATTCATTTTTCCTTGTCATGATAGATGATAACTTGAGAGAATGAAGTCTTGCATGATTGTGCATGATATGCTTAGAAGTTAGAAGAGAACACCTTGCTTTTTAGATACACGCTATTATTATTAGTTTTCTGTTGATAACAGTATAGTCTGCCAAAAGTTTTACAACTTTAAGTTTCTACTTATCCAAGATTACATGTATTCAGGGGGTTATTTAAGATTTGCTTTGTGAGATGGCAACAATGGAGGAAATGGCATCGATTCTCAAGAGATTTGGCGACGAAAAGAGCACGTTGTTGGACCAGTACGAGCGCCTCTCTTTTGAGGTGCAGCTCAACAAGGCCATGCTGGGCCGGAGCTTGTCGGAGCCGGCGGTGCCGCGGACCCAAGCGTCGCCCGGTGGCCAAACAGGGGCGGTGGTTTCAGAAAGTGATGAGGAAGTTGTTTGGTCCTATTCTGGGAAAGAAGGGACCAAAAAAGGATGGAGCATCTGATGCTAAGAATCCCTTGTTTTTGAAGACGTTTACCAGATCTTTGAGGGTTTGATTTAATGTTTCTATCGATTTTGGGAATTGAGTTGACAATTTTATTTTTCACTTATGTTCATGTATGTATGATATATTTTCCGGCAAAGAGTTATATATAGAATATATGTATGATTAATGATTTTGTGTAGTTCTCATTTTTTATGCTTGAAATAATGAATTAAGGACACATATTCAAATCTCACGTGTTACTTCTTCACAAATGATTCATTTAATTCAATATTGTTAACAAAATAAATGGGTTTAGCTTAGACTTGAATATAAATTCATCTGAAAATTTTAACAAATATTCATCCTTCATTCTTTTTTTTTTCTTTTTCTTTTTCCTTTTCTTGATTTTTTTGTATCCGACGTGCAACGCACGTGGTTCAACCTAGTAAGAATAAGAATGGCAGGTATAATTACAGATTTAGTAAATAGTAAATTATGCTTTAAAAAAGTTTTTATATTTGAAAGAAGATTTTGTTATTATATTAGTATAGATGCTCTATATTTACTATTTTAAAGAGTTCTACATGACTCTAGAAATATATAACAAAATTATATTTTCAAATATCATGAAAGATAAATTTAATCACAATTATTAAGAGAAAGTTTGGTTCAATTTTTTCAACAGTAATAGTAATAAAAATTTACTTTCCATTCATGCACTCGTAATAAAAATGATATGTTGGGAAAATAAATTTTCCAATTTTGGAATAGAAGTGAACCATGAATAATTGTTTGTAAGTGAATAGGAGAGTAATTGAGAATGATGATTCTAAGAAGAGAGACGAGTAATCAAAATTTGATGATGATTATCTTAATTATTTAGGAGGGGAGATAACGTTTTTGTTCTCATGAACCATCATAATTACACTAATTTTTTTCTCATTCTGATTACCATTGAAGAATTGATTAACCAAGTCTTCCTAAATTTATGAAATTTTAAATAATCATTAAGAGTAGTTCTAGTGTGCACTTGAGTGCATAATATGCACTTGAATTTTGAAAAATATACTCCAAGCAAAATCAATTATATTCCAAGAAGTAATCAGTGATACCTCAAGATGTAGTCAGTAAATACAAAAAAAAAAAAAAAACAGTAATGCCCCAACTTGAAAAAAAAAATACAATTCGATGTGTTTTTGTATGTTCTGAAGAAAAAAAAAAGAATTAAAATTGAGTTTAAAATTCAAGTGCGTGCTATACATTTGAATGTATGCTAAAATTTGTGAATATAAAAATTAAGAGAATTGTCTCCCGTGAAAATTTTCAATGTGAAAAACACTTAAAATATGAAGGATAAATTCTTGCACAAATTTTCACCCAAGTCAAAATCCAAAAATCAGGGATTGCTTAAGTAACTTGCTGATTCACTCCATATAAAAATAATCAATAGTTTGGATAAACAATATTACTTGTGTTGTCTTGACAATATTAATTGTTTATCTATTTAGTATTGCATCCAACATATAAAACTATTCAACTTATAAGGTGATCCTGTTTAACATAAGTATAGTATGGTAAAAAAAAAAAAAAGTCTATGAATATTGTTTAACATCTAAAATTATATGTTTTAGATGTTAATGTATAATAATATCAAATTTTTATGGAATAGTATTTACACCACTGCAATAGAAAATGTTGTAACACTGAAACCTAATATATTTAAAAGTACACTTAATCATAAATTTCACAGTTTTTCCCGTAAAAATTATTTAGACCATATAAGTAGATATTTTGTATGAAATAATCAAAATTAATCAAATCTACCATTTAATAAATATCTAAACATTTTGCATGCTATTAATCGAGTCAATTCAATCAAACACCATCTAAACATTTTGCATGAAATTTAATCAAATCAATTCAATCGTTTTGCATGAACTTATATTAAATCAATTGTTTAGTTTTCACATCCTTGGAATAATATTTTTAATGAAGTGAATACTCAAATGACAAAAAATTATGTCTCTTTTATAAAGAAAACATAATTGAATGGCAAAAGCTGAGAGTTAGAGAAAATAGATGTTAAAAGTGGGTGATGAGCTCCCTTTATCTTTTGTTTCAAAAGATTCACACACCTTTCCCCATCGCAACAAATCAAATTAAGAACCAAAACATTTTTGGCACCAAAGAAAAGAGTCTCAAAGAGCCATACACAATACTTGTCATTTTCCAAATTAGCACACAAAACTTGTCATATTCCAAATTGGTTAAAACTCAGCGTTTCTTTCATAGCTGGAGTTGTTCATCAACTACTCTAAACTACACACCAAGAAATCAACATAAAAAAAAAAAAAACCAACTCAACATTCAACAAAAACCTATATTGATATCATCAAAGGACCAAAAGCAGGTCTATCTAGGAACAATTGTGATGTGTTTCAACGGCTGCGATATATCGATCCCTCCGGCATGCTCCACGAATCCGGCCGGAGAAAACGAGCTCCCATGGCAAACACACATTATGCTCACCTCTGTTTTCGTGTACTTGTACAAAAATCCAGTTATCGTCCTCCCGTTGGGGCCGTTTCCGGTGGCCGACACACAGGGCATTTTTGGTATGGACACTGCTGCATTGGTGTTGGGTTTGGGGGACTTGTCGTTGAGACTTCCACTCGAGCTTGTGTTTGTGTTGTTGGTTACATCGAGTGAAGTCTCTGGTCTCATTGATATTCCAATTGGTGTTCTCCAATATGCACTCACCTTTGCTGCTTCATCTGTTTCACCGGGATATTGGTGCCGCGCCCGCAACGGACTTGAATGACTGCCGGTGTCGCTACTGCTCCCTCCTGATATGATATGAATGAGACAAAATCAATTATTGCCCCAAAAAATCAAGATGAGATGAGATGAGATGAGATGAGATCCTCTATTTAGTGAGGACAACTTCTATGAATAAGCTTTATACCGTTTTTACCGGAGGGAGGGAGTACTTGATATGCTGCTAAAACGGTACAAGAAAAGAAATCTCGTGAAGATGGTTCACTTATTACATCAAATACCGTGTACAAGGTGGCATCACAAATACACAGTGCCATGGATTGGATTGGATTGGATGTTATAAAGAACTATACTTGAAAAAAAGAAAAAGAAAAAAGTCTCAAAATTCTTCATCTCAGTTATGCTATAGTATGGGCCTTTACAGATTAATTCCGAAAAGGAGGATGTTCGTGATCGTGAGAGAGTTCCTGTTTCACTCTGTGGTATTTAATTTTTAATACAAGACTAATGACCACATAAGCATGAATCAAATATAAAAGCATAGAATAACAGAATATAGCTCTTATTAATTTCCTCATTTTATCATCACTATCCAATCTAATCTAGAAACGAGCATACATGACACTTAATTAAATGCAACAATAATTATGATTACACCCCAACAAAGAAACGAAGAATTATCATAATCACCTTTCTGAGAAATGCTCTGATAATCAGAAACAGCAGAAGAACATTGTTCCAAGGACCTATTCGACGTCGTATTCCCATTCCCATTTACCCCAACACTATGCTCCGAATCACAATCTGCAGGCCAAGATGGAAAATATTGAAACCCATTCCGAGGGGCAGGTTGTACCTTAGGGTACAAACACTCTTTTTTGTTATCAGTGAACAACGATAGCCTCAACTCACCCCCAACTTCATTACTCCCTTTCTTCCTATCTCTCTCCTCCCAATCGCAATCCCTCTCTCTACTTTCTCTCTCCTCAACTCTGCCCTGAAGCCTCTGCGCCTCCACGAACAATTTATCCTCCGCGAAAAGACCACTCTGCCCCCTCGATTTCTTGATTTTCTCCTCTCTCTTCCTCCGCGCTTCTTGCCTTCTCAAAGCTTGAATCTCCCTTCTCTCTAAATCACACGAAATATTGGATCTTGAATTTTCCTCGACCAATTTCCCAATTTCCCCTTTACAATTCTCTGTTTTTCCATAACCTATAGACAGCTCCAAATTTAGCTCAAATTCACCCCTCCCTCTCTCCTCTTTCTCTCTATCCATACCACATTCTCCTCCCATTATTAATCAACAAAAAAGCTTGAAAACGACGCAAAATAAAAAAGCAGGACGTTTAATTTTGTTGGGTTGGACTAGGTTTGAACAGCGTTTGACGATATAAAGGGGGGAGGAGAGAGAAAGATACGAGGAGGTGGGCTGTCGCCACGTGGAGGGAGGAGAGAGGGTTGGTTGAGGCGGAATGGGTTAAGAGTTAAGTACGGCCCTAAATCCAAAATCAGTGGCCCCCAATATCGCGGTTAATCCATGATTAGGAGAGAGCCTGCATGAAGTCTTGTTGCCACGTAAAGGGCGTACGAGTGGCACCTGCTCCCGAGCCACCAGAAGTTGACACGTGGTGATAATAAAGGGGGTGTGTGATCGATGTTTGGCGCAAGAATTAAGGTGTGTGGACACGTGGCTAGTCGGATGGTGAGTTTTTCGGATTCAGTTGGAGGGCGTAGATCAACGTGGCGGAATGGATTGTTTCCACGCACTTGTAGGTGATTGGGCCCATTTTATCCCAGATTCGATTGCTTTTGTGACGGGATTCCGGGTGGATTTTGTCATCACAATTTAAAATATCTCGGTGTATATATTTTCATAAAATTTCAATATTTTTATATGCGTTGTTCAGTCATTAATTAATATTGTAAATTAATGTTATTTTGCAATAATATCTGTCGCTATATATATATATATATATCTTGTTTTTTTTTTTTTTTAACTATATAAAAAATCATGTTGGATAAACCTTGTAGCAAAAAGGCGAAGCCCTCGCCCCCAGGGCCCCCACCCCCTGGCCCGACAGGATTGGGTGGAGGAGGTAAATCATGTTGGATAAACCTATATATGACTTCATATCATCAAAAATATATATGAATTTTTTAGAGCTGGATATTTTTTTTATTTAAGCCCCTTATTTATTTCGAGTTTTAATTTTGAAAATGAGGAATTGAGAGCGTAAAGTTTATTAATTTCATTTCTTGAAAAAAAAAAGTCATGATATTGTTAAAAGGAAAAAAATTCTTACAAGGAGATCAATCCATCTAAATTTGTTAGAAAAATAAATTGGATGTGTATATTAATTTTTCATCAGTTAAAAAATAAACTTTTATCAAAGCAAAGTCACACAGTACAATTGTGGTATGAGATATTACAACCAGACTACCTCCAAGCACTCAAAACATCTACAAAAAATTTAATTAAAAATCCAGCAACTGAATGGGTTCAACTCTCAATCTACATATCTCGAATGTTTATTCCAATGTGCTTCCTCTTTGAACCAATTTCATTTCTCGTTTTCCACAAGAGCCAAACACCGCATTTTCATATACAAGTTACCATACGCTTTCTTAATTTTCCATTTCAAAGACCCCGGAATTGCAACAAGTTTGAGCGTGAGCACATAGATAAAACCGTACTCACGCCCAACCATTTTGCACATTTCATCCAGAAATTATAGGAGGCGACAAATTAAGAAAATGGATGCTTACCTGACTCCGCCTCCATTTTTGCAGAAAATACAAAAGTTATTGGTTGAGGGCGAGACTATATTTCTTCTATGTGTATATTAATACAGTGCCCTTCTCTGTAGAGTCAAACGGGTTGATTGATTTGGACCCACAAATTTCATAATTTTTTAATGGCCCATTAATAATTTTACATATGTATATATAGTATAAACGAAGGTTATTTTCACTAGCCTCTTTATTAAATACACTACCCAAATGAATACACTATATTTTTTTTTTGAAAATTTACAATATTATTGAAAAAAGATCCCAATTTTTTTTTTTTTTCAATTTCATTATGTTCAAAAAATTGAATTTTTTGCAAATAATTCTAAAAAACAAATAATGTATTCATTCGGACGGTGTATTTAACAAAGAGGCGAGTACAAATAACCTGCCTTACAAGCAGAAAGTCCAACAGTTATATGGCCTAGTGGGTGAAGGCTTTTTCTTAACTAGAATTACGCCCGTGCATCGCACGAGTCTATTGTAACTTTTTTTTTTTTTTTATATATAATTTGTATTATAATAAGTTAATGCAAATATCAATCACAAAGTTTCCAAGTCACGTAATTTTGTACTTTAAAATGTTGTCTTTAATAGTACAATCAAGAGACCTTTACATTTTGATAATAAGGTTTTGATTTAGAGATTTCAAACCCTTCTTTATCCTTAAGCTCGTCTTCAGTCGGCTTCAACTTCGTATCTTACTATTTCCTTCATCACCTCTGCTGCTCCCTTTAAGTGCTCAATTTGCAACTTCAATGCTTGTTTTTCATCAAATTTTGCCTCGAGTTGTATTATCTTTTTGTGTAGGAGTTTCTTTTCACTGTATTATCAAATTAAAGTCAATCAAAATCAATCAGCTCGTAATCTAGATTCACATTACGTTTGTGGGTTTTGGTTGGAATTGACTAAAGAACTTGTATTAATATATATTGACTATCTTTAATAGTTTCTTTTGAAGATCAAATTTCAATATCAAACAAATAATTAGGCAAGGTTGTAACGCCCCGAACCCAATATATATTAATTATATCGAATTCGACGTGTTATTGTGATCAAAAGTCTGAACTATAAAATTTTTGAAGGAAATATAACGGAAATGAGAGATGATGAGTTTTTATGCAGCGGAAGAAATGAATAGAATAAATTTAATAAGTATCTCATACACATATATGTGTACATATAGTATTATCAGTAACGTTTTATTTAAGTGGGGTACTCCGTGTCGTCTCTATTACTGTCCTTGCTCCACGAAATCATAATCTGCAAGGGTTGTAAAAAGGGGGGCGTGAGATTTGAATTCTCACGTATGGGTGATTTGCAACGTCATGGGATTGGTAAATCCGAAGTATATTAAATTATACTCATTAATAAAACATATAATTTATTTAAGCAGTTGACATATAAATAAGAATAACATATATCACAGAAGTAACAAGCTCACATAATAATTAATTGGGCATAACAGATTTCACGTTCACATAATTGATATATCACAAGTTTATTCACAGTAAGCGGCAAAGCCCAAAGTCATTTTTCAAGTATCGGCCCAATCTGCCAAAATCATTTCCAACACTTTGTGAATCTCCCCCAAACCATTTCTCACCAACAAATCATGTGACCATGAATCTGAATAATTATTATCACTCATGGTCACCACAAATAATATCAGCGACCATGAATCTGATCTATTATCACTCATGGCCGTACGTGTCATTCCACAAAATAATTACCAGCGACCATGAATCTGACTTATTGTCACTCATGGCCGTACGCGTCATTCCGCAAGAATAATTACCAGCTTTCCTTTTCCTCACAAAAACTATCATTTCTAAACATGGAGAGAATACACATAATTCATACTTAAAAGATTCATGCTCACAAAATGTCCTTATTACCATGCAGTCATAAACGATTTATATAATTAGATAAACACAACAATCCATATAAAGTATATATATAATAATATCATATAGTTCACACACTTATATAATAGGGTTTACGTTTATGTTGGATTAATTGTTTTAGATTGATTTAGTCGAGTTCAGAGTATACCAGCATAACGTATTATGAGCAGATCAATCAACAGATCATCACCCACCTGTTAACTCTGGGTCCCGTGAATGATGTACAAATAGATGGTCGGAAACCTCGTGCGCGTTCCAACTAGTACCGAATCCTAGTAGGAAGATATTTAATTAAAAGTTGACCTTTGAAAACGTTTAGGAAAACTTGAGAGAGTTTGTGTTACGAGAATCGAGAAAGTTGTGGTCTTATAAACTCAAAAGGACTTGCTTAAGGGTCACACTCTATTTTGGAAAATACACCACTTCTAAAAAGGTGAGTGTATTGAGGGAGTGTATTTACTAGAAGCAGTGGTGTAACAGGGGGGTGTATTTACTGAAAGCAGTGGTGTAACATGGTGGTGTATTACTGAACTCAGGGGTGTCCTTAACAAAGGCCCTTTAAGGAAGAAAATATAAGAATTCATATTTTATAAAAACCTTTTATTAAAACTTATTAAAGACTTTGACTTTTCTAAGATAAATTATAAAAAAGTACTTTTCTTTTCTAATATTAATATTACTTCTAAAGTTGATTAGTGACACTTTTAGGAAATAAAAGGATTATATTAATTTTCCCAAAAAATACTCTTTTCATTTGTTATTAATTTTGGATATTAAACGACTTATCTTTTCGTTCCTAATTCTCTAACAGTTGCACAAGGGGAAGACGAGTTTCCATTTGTCTCCAAAAACTCAACTAATATTATTAACAACTAATTTCACCACCATTCAGCTAATTCAATAATACTAATCCAAAAATACTCTTCAACTAAAACAGCAATACTAAATTCATCAATCTAATAATATCATCCAACCAAAACAACAATACTTAACTCCCAAACCAATAATACTAAACAAGTCAACTAATAACACTAAGTCATTAAATCAATTCCAACAGTCCATCTACAAGTCTCAAATTCAAAACAAGTATCTTAATTTTACAAGGTCTCAACATCACGGGAAATAATAATTCGATCTCTATCTAAACAACTACGAGAATTAGAGAGAATTAAGCAATTCTTACGAGTCCGGTTCGGGGTGGTAAACGGGCGGCCTAACGGCGTTGATTAGGAAATCGATAATTCGTTCGGAAAATTGGGCAGCCTAACGGCGTCGTTCGGAAATTCGAAAAAACGAATTGGGCAGCCTAACGGCGTCGGTTTGAAATTCCAAAAATTTGGCAACATCAACCGGTTCAACGGCGTCAAATCAATCGGAAAATTGAACGACAAAAGGCTTCGGTTAGAAATCGAGTTTAATCGGTACAAATCGAATTACTCAAAAATTGAAATTTGAAGCTTTAATGAATAGAAATTGAAAGGGGAATTTTCAATTACCGGAAGAGGAAAAAGAGGCGGCGACTTCAATCGAGAGGGAGGACAGAGGCGCGACGACTGGAGAGGAGGGAGGAGGCGCTGGGTCGCGGCGTGACGTGCACGGCGGCGACGCAGCTTCGGCGGTGGAGCTTCGCAACTCGGAGCAGGGGAGGTGACGGGGGTGAGCGTCGCGACGGGCTGGAGACGGCGGCGCTCCTGGGGCGAGGCCGCAACTGAAGGAAGAGGCGGCCGGCGGCGTTTGGCTCCGTGCGGCGGCGCTGTGCGACGGCCATGGCGCCGGAAAAGAGGCGCGGCGCTTGGAGGCGCGACGGCGATCGGCACGACACGGCTCGAACGGAGGAGAGAGAGGCGAGGCGACGTCGTGCTTGGCGGCGTCGGTCGGCGCTGAGAGGAAGACGGCTGGTGGTTCGTGCGAAGGAGGAGGTGGAAGATCGGCGTTCTCGCCGATTTTAGAGAGAGAGAGAGATAGTAGAGAGAAGGGAGTGAAAATTTTGGGGAAAGAAAAAATGAAGATGAAGAAACCGTATGCGGTTTTTTTTTGGAGAGAAAGAGATATTTTGGAAATTAATAACTTAATTCATTATTTTAAAAGGAAAAATATGATACATGGCTGAGAATTTTTCTAATTAATTAATTTAATTTAAAAGAAGGAAATCTTGTGGGTGTGATTAATTCTCTTTAATTTCTGATATTTTTGTTCTCATTTGATACGGTTCAGGGATCGTTTGGTTCACGAGATAAATCTCGATTTGAAAATTAATACAGTTTTAAGACTAAATTAATATTTTATTGTATTTTAATTATTCTCAATAAATTATACGGATCGAAATCCTGATTTTTAATCTTTGAATATTTAATTTCTCGTAATCCTTTATTCGTTTGAAAGATTCGATTCTTTCTACGAATTTAGGAATTTGTAAAAAGGGTATATATTTAAATTACACAAAAGCACACAAAATAATAAAATAAAAAGAAACAAAGATAATAAAATAAAATAAGGGTTCTAAGAATATAAAAGGTATAAAACGGGACGGGGTATTACAAAGGTTGTAGCAGACTCTCTAAACCAAGATCTTCAAGTTATCGTCATTAATTAATATTTTTAGTACTATATAAATAATTGACCTTAAAAAGCTCTAGAACTCCTATACATAAATCAAAATTCCATTTCCATTGGTTAGCAATTCATTTTACAAGAAATACAGACTTCTTTGTTTTTTTACTTCCATCTTAATGAGGAAATGTAGGATTAAGGATGCCTACCATCAATTTCATATAGAGTCTTTGCTAATCTTCCATGCATGGTTCCAGGAATAGAATCTCCACTTTAAGATATGTGACTAATAATTTTGGAGCATTAATATATCTAATTATAAAAATGTCAAAACAATCTACCAATTTCGCTGGTATTAAATGCATGAGATAAGAAGTAATTTTTTACCCGTTTGTAGTCGCTTGGTGCCTTATCATTTGGTAAAAAAAAATTATCATTCATTATCAAGGAGTCATAACCATCCAATTGCTTTTTCCATTTCTCTGATCCATTGAGAGCCCTGAATACTCCTTCTCCTGCAAGATTATTTCCTAAAAATTATGCAAGTTTCATATGTTTAAATACATTGGATGCAGTGTAAGTAGTCAATCCGCATGTATCATGTTTGTATTTATGATTGGTTGAAGTGTCTGTGGTTAATTTGCAAGTAATATGTTTGTATTTATGATTGTAAACTGAATAATATGTACATATATCTCTGGCTTGAGTAGTGTTAAATTCCATAACTAATTTCGCCAGTCATATATTTTCTCTAAGTATAACTACTAAGTAACATTCTTGTATGCCAGTTGTATGGTGCAAATGCACACATATAATATTTTTCAGGGGGTGGGTGCTTGGTAAAATTATAAGAAATGGAAAGGGTATGGAATCAAAGGCATACCTTTCAAACAGGTGAACTTCAGTAGATTCCTTTGTTTTAGGTAATCAAAGTCATAGTAGATTCATTCCAAACACATACTATGACTTTGATTATCATTCTTTACCTCCTAAAGGAAACAATATTATAGTAAAATAACTAATATTGCATAAAAAGTTTTATCATAATTTTTTTTATCTATCTGTATATTTAGAATTCATAATTTAGATTGGTGGATGGATACTTCTAACTGTGTGTATTTCACATGTTAACCTTGATAATAGATTTTGCAACAACAATTTATGTTTATATGTTTCTTTTAATACAACTTTTTGGGTGTTCATTGGTATAGTTAATATCATCTGTTGTATTCTCAGAATAAAATTAATTGGAAATCTTCACTTATATGAACTTATCAAATTCATCAACTATTATCCAATTCATAAAAACCAACTACTCAGAATTAATTTCTTCTCTAAGAATTTCAACGGATCTCAAATTAAAATATACACACATGAAAAGTCGCTGGAAAGAAGTATGGCCTCACCATTAAAAATGGATCATCCAAAGTTGCTTGGCTGCTGCAATGTCGTATCAATCCTTGTGTGTTTTATTATTCACATTTGCGGCTTTGTTTGTCCACACATAAAAGGTGTGCGATATGTTTAACTAATTAATTAGTTGTTACTTGGTAGCTCCAAAATTAAAATGCATGAGATCAACAAAATAGAAGCAGGAATAGAAAATCTAAAAGTACTCTAAGTATGAACCATAATTCATCCACTAATTTAATTTGTTCCATATAATATGTAATTAATAGAAGAGCTATATAGAAAATTATGACGTTCATTATCCTCTTAAGCAATCTTAAAAAAAAATTCACTGGAGTTAATGCCTAACATGCTTACCTTTGGAACATAGACAGACAAGCGAGAATGCATCTCTGATCTTATTTAAAACTTTAAATCAAGAAATGCAATAAGAACAAAAGCAATTAGATTCAGAAGAATGGAGGGCTTGATATTTTCATACCATATCTTCAACCACTTGATTACATACCCATTTCCTCAAGCCTGGGTTTTCCTCTTCGAGGCAATCAAACCCTTAATTTGACTCACGCACTGACTCCAAACACTTAACCGAATACTCTAATTTCTTGCCACAATTATCAACCCCAATCTTGATCTCTCGTGGATTAGCTATTTGTATCGGGAGCGATGGTGAAAAATTATGATGAGATGAGAGAGAAGAAAGAGAAATGGAGCGACGTTCCTAGAAGAAATTAAAAAAAAAGAATTATTGCAATTAACACTTGAGACTTGAGAGTAGAGGGATCGGTGGAGACATTAGCACCGTCTTCCTTGATCTGATTCTTCGCCTCCTCTCGAGTCTTGAAGAATTTTTTTTTTTTTGCAATTAATGATCCAATTAGTGGTATTAGTTACGGAAAATAAAGAACGGTGGGCTCTTTAGAAATAATAATTGAATTTATTTTTATATTTTTTATGTTTTTTTCAAAATGGCACATGGCAGCATAGTAAGTACATGTGTCATCATTTGGAGTAGGGAAGTTCTACTTTTATAATATAAGATTCCATGAGGTAACAAGTTCAATATCTTTTGGCGGTAAGATTTTTTTTGGACAATTACTGTCCATTATATATCAGTTGTTTTCACTAAAAAAATCTAATTGTTTATACTGAACATTATTAGTTTGTTTGCTCTTTAGTTAAAACAACAAATACTGTTTAATAATTCATAATAAATTTCACTTTATACATACTTTTAATATGCCCAGTACCAAATCACACCGTCTCTTTACGTAAATAAATGAATTAGATTTTCCCCCGTATAGATTTCCCCTATTAATTAATCCAGTCTATTTTACTAATTAACTACGTCGCCATCATATAAAACATTAAATGGAATAACAATTGAATGGAACAAAGTCATGAATGGAATGATGTAAGAATGGTCATTCCTTTTATTGGTATAGATTAAGAATGAAATATAATTATTATGTGTAGCTATATAAAATTATTATTGTTATTGATTGTTGGAGTAATTATTTAATAATGATATTAATAATGATTGTTTGAATTTATATATATACATATATATATATATATATATATATTTGTAATAGCAATATTATTTATTAAATATATTATTATTATTAAATTATATTTTTAATAATTCTTATAATTATAAACAAAATAACATTATACTACTATTATTTAATAATTTATAATTTATAAATTAATAATTTTTATTATTTTTGGAATTATTATTTAATTATTTATTTTTGTAATTATGACATATTTTTTAATTGCGTTATTATTATTTTAGTAATATAATTAGTATTATTTATTTTATTGTTATTTAAGATAATTTTTATAATCAAATATTATTATTTATATTTTTATTAATATATAAATAGTAATTATATAATTATTATATATACAGTTGAAATATAAATATTATCGTTGAAAATTATTATATTATTATTATTATTGAAACTAATTGTTATTATTTTTATTACTACTTATAATTTTATTAAGTAGAATTATTTTAATGATATTTTAATGATTAAGTATTAATAATAATAATATTATTATCAGTGTAGATATGTTAGGGATTAGAAGATAATACTCCCTCCGATTCAAAAATATTGATGTTTTAACATTTGTTGTTGAAATTAAGAATTAATGTATATTGACAAATATACCCTCACAATTCCTTAATTACGGCTCCTAATAAATTTAGTAAAAGTAAATTTCAATATGAGTGAATTTTTTTTTGGGAATTGATTAGGGGTATAATGTAGAAGTAGAGTAAAAAATAAGTAAAACATCAAATATTTTGAAACAAAAAATCTACCCTAAAACATCAATCATTTTGAATCGGAGGGAGTATTATATAAATGAAAATATGTGATGATATTTTTGGAAAATAATCATTCCTCAATATGTGGAATACATAAACCCCTATATGTTATGGAAGGAATCGCTATTTCATACTATTGGGAATCACCATTCCATGTGGAATTACTATTCCATTTTAAAAAACATATCAATCATGGTATTTGGAATAGATTAAGGAATGAACATTCAATTCCCTATCTATTCCATCATACCAATCATGCCCTTATAGTTATGGGGCTTAGCAGCAACTATTAATTAGTGAATCAGAAAAAAAAAAAATCAACAAAATTTAAAATCCCATTAGGTAATTTATATCATATCTATGAGATTATAATTTATGCTCTTTTTATTTGTACTAGGATCAAGCCTACCTGTGCTTTGCACGGAAGTCGTGTTCATATCACAAAGTTTTTAGTATAACAATTATATTTTTTATATGTTTTTAAGCTTCGTATCTATTACTCCCTCCGTCCACGAGTAAGTTTCCCACTTCTTTTTGTTGAATGGTTTAAGAAAGTGTATTTGTTTATTAATATATGGTGGGCCACATGTTGACTTTTGGGATAAAGTAATGAATAGTGTTGAAAAGTAAATTGAATGAGTGGCATATTTGGTAATATTGTGTGAGTTTGAAGGTTTAAGTTTATAAATAGTAGAGTGTTGCTTTTTCCATTTATGGAATGGGAAACTTACTTGTGGACGGCCCGAAAAGGAAAGTGGGAAGTTTACTCATGGACGGAGGGAGTATGTTTTATGTTCATTACCCGTGCTTTGCAAAAACCTTTAATATAACTGTTTCTAATTTCACATAATCGTATTATAAAAATATATATATTTTATTATAATATACAAATTTATAAAATATAATTAATTAATTATTTAATTTTCACTTAAATTCATCTTATTCAAATGGTTTCTCATATATAAACTATAGGTTTAATTGCAATTTAGTCTAAATTTTTTAATATTGACAAATAAAATCATCAATTTAACTTTATTTTGCAATTTGAACTTGCGGTCAACCTTTGCCCGAAGCTAATGTTGCAATTAAATTACACAATCACTCATTTCAATTAGACCCTTTACCCAATGTTTTGATACAATGTCCATGAACCATTACAACTTCATCCCATATTATATATGAGTTTGACTTTTATAAAAATTCAGTAAGACAACTACCTTATATAATATTGCATGTAGAATCTTCAATGCAATTGATTGGAATGCAAAATATAGGATGTGCATTACGTCCAACGGGTAGAAAAAGCAAAGATTCGGCTTGATGTTATATTCAGTACTATATTATCTTGATCAGTTCTTAAACTTGAAGATAGTACAAATTATTTTTCCAATACCACCATAACCATAAAAAAAAAAGATACCACCCACGTTTAACGTGATTGGTCTCATTATTGTATTGTAAACACCAGGTTGTTCATCATTTAATTTATTCAGCAAAAGTTCATACTTTGTCCTCATTTCATATCATACATATCATATGATAACTCGGTTATAACCATTCTATTACAGAACGTTGAATTGTTATCATTAACTGGTATAGATATTTCACTAAAAAGTAGATTCCTGTCCAGAAAAATGCAACATATTGTCTATCACCAAGAGACAATTATTCTTGATCTCATCCTTAATCATTCTCAATTCTACAACACCGAAATAAAAGGCATATTTGAGTACATTTAGGTACAAAACCAAACAATTTATTTACAAATACATTAACTAATTAAAATCAATACATAATTAAATGCATAAGAGTTGATCCTAAAACAAATATAACAAACATTTTAAAAAAACAAATAATAAATTTAATTAGTTTCACTAAAAAAATCAAAGTATTATAAAATATATAAATTTTAAACAACATATATACATGCATATACTTTATACATATGTATTAGTTTTTTCAACCTTCAAACATATAACTATCAAAGGACAGTATACATAAAAAAAAAATAGAAAATGAAACATTATAATTAAACAAAAATTTCTAATAAATTAAATGTATCTGGATAAGACATAATTTTCTTTCATGTGTATACAATATCATCTGAAAGATATTTAAAACTTCTATCATATACATCACATGGATTACTTATAAATCTAAATATAAGGAGAGCAACAAAAAGAGATCTCATGGACAACACATAAGTCCAAACGCTAGTCTATTCAAATCCTTCATCATATTCACTTTCACCGTACAACAAACACCTAGCAAAACATGCATCACGAAATGTTGGATGAATTACTATTTTAAATTTTTAATATCACCAAAACACGTAAGACCGGTAATAAATTTCAACAAAATTCACAAATAATAAGTTTCACCAGTACCACAAGACACATAACAAATAGGACCAACAAAAAACCTCTTTGTCTTTCTTCCCATGTTCTCGACCTTGACTTCCACACAAAAAAAATGAGGAAACATATGTCAACTTAGATGTTTTTTTCAAATACTTTATTCAATTCAAATCAAGCTAATAACATGCTAGTCTTCACACTTGGTCTATCCAACACATAATTCAACGAATCTCCATTCCTGAATATAATATTCTACTTATCTTGAAGATGAAAACCCAAAAACACTCAACAAAATGATATCTATAATTAATTTTAAAACCAAATAATCTTCAAATAACTTCAAATAGAGAGATGTATCTACAATCATAGTACATCCAAATCTCATCAACATCTATAGAACTATTAGAATCTATAATCTTTTTAATAAACGTAACAGTCACACTATCATGACCTTTGATAATATACTTAAATAAGTATATAATAACATTTGACTTATTATACCACTCAACATCCATATGTGCACCATATTTTAAAAGAATGTACTGATTATGAGGAACAACATTATCCGACAATTAAGCGGAAGTTATACGATCAATATCATCACCTAAAGGAACCTCATTATGCTTTTCGAGAAAAATCAATATCCCACATTTATGAAATTCAACATTATACACAGCTGCAAAATAAAACATGAAACATTGTAAATAATTATATATTTAACAAATCTTAGTAATATGTCAAATTCTTTTTTTTTAAAATTCAGCGAAAATTTAATATTAATGAAATTTTTATACCTGCTCTAACATTGACAAATATTTTATTTCGACAAATATCACATATTTAATCAATCTAATTTGATCTTAAATATATAATATATAGGACTATCGTCAAGATTTTATCCTCTAGCTGATGTAAAATAATCAGTTTCATGTCACTTTTGGTTACACATGATTGTTATGAAAAGTTGTGGATAATCAGTCCAACGACAAATTATCAAATCATCCTGATAATTCTGCATCGTATAACGTGGACCTCCTGTAAACAAAGGAGACAAAACAATACGTTTACCGATCGATAATAAGCATCTTCAACACCATATTACATGTCATAACAAAGTTCATTTTGATGATTTTAATGTATAAAAGACTTCCAAATTCAACAATCATATACGCCCCTACAATAAATTGTTATGTCAATCTCTTGCTAGATAATATAGTAGAAGGTTCACTGATTCTTTAATATAGTAAATGTTAGAAATATGGTGGATTGGGTATGTTTGATGGTTGTACTTAAATTGAATAAGATTGGTGGTGATTATTTTTAGCAATGTAGGTGTAAAAATTATATGTTGGTTTAAAATTTAATTTTAAAATGGTATACTTAAAAAGGGTAGGTGAACTTAGTAAAATACTTGGTGTAAATATATACGATCGATAATTTTTTGGTGAACTGGTATCTGGCCCAAAGTTCAACTGATCCAGGAGACCAAAGTTGCACCTATAATATATTGAAAAATATGGAAAAATACAACTTTCTAGTTTCATTTTAAAAAATATCACCAAATATTTTCTTTTTGTAAAAAGGCCCCGCGTGACCCTTATACGACCATTTTCGGTGGCATTTTTGAAAATGAATACTAGAAAGTGACATTTTTCCATATTTCCCTAATATATTCTCTATAAATGATTTCATATTTAATTTGATTAAAAATTAAAAATTTCAATATATTTTTAATTAAAAAAATACTTTTATAACATTTAGATAGCAATAAAGTTAATATTATGTTTAAACTTTTAAGAAAATCAACTTTACATTAATAACGTTAATAAACACATGTTGGGACATTGTCGGTTTTGATTAAGATCCCAAAGCCCCTGAAAAGATGTTTGCCTTAATCTGTCTTTGTCAGGCTAGTCTTGGTTAGGTTCTATACTTAGTCATTTTACACTTCACAGGTACTCAGTGAGAGGAGAACTCACTGGTGACAATCAAGACTAAGAGCCTGAAGACGAAGAGCACCATCCTGAACTTATGGCAGTCCTCTAAGCTGGCTGAGTAAGTGTCAGCGATGAAGAGTATGACACTGAGGTCATTACTAACTCAGTCCTGAAGGGAACAAGATATCACTGAGTTAATGGGAAGACTTGGAGTAGAGCCAAGCAATGCAAAAGGAATTTCAGCGTCAGGACAAGACTGGTGGGCTCAAGACAAAATGAACTTAATAAGACAAGCCTGAAGCTCAGGAATAAGTTCTGACATTCTCACCAACCTGATGACGTGGACCAATCCGAGAAGGACACGCACGTACGGAACCTGACATGAAGACTGAATTCAGACTGCACATTCAACGGGCAAGCATTTAATGTGCATTTAATGCAAATACCAAATCCATGCAAGGACTGCTGCTGCATGAAGATATGTCCGTTTGAAGCCACTCTACATAGATGACTAGAAGGCTATCTCTCCAACGGATAGTTTTTCAAATCACCTATAAATACAGAAGACCTTGAACCCATTCAAGGTTACGGGAAATTTCCAAGCCAGAAATTACTCAAACTCTCAAGCATTCAAAGCATACAGCCTTTAAGAGAAGCACTCGAAACCATCTAAATTTCCCAAGTGTTTCTCAGCAACCGAGAGTTATTCTGTATTCCAAGAGCTAAATAGCATTATCTTAAGCTTAGAGAGATTATCCTATCCTTAGCATAGCTTTGTCTTGTAAGGATAATCTCAACTTAGTTGGAATCCAAACTGAAACCAAAACCCTAAGTTAGGCTTGTTGGGAGTAAGTCAGTTAGTGTGTTAGTAAGGAAGTTTGTATAGATCAGTGAGGTTAGCTGGTCTTGGTGCACCTTGGCACGTTAAAAACAAGAATCCCTTGAGTGGATTTCCTGTTAAGTCAGGCCGTGGACGTAGGATCTTGAGACTCTGAACTACGTTAAACTTGCTGTGTTCTTATTGCTTTGATATTGTGCATTCCTACCATATTACTTGTTCATTCATTGCATTCGGTTTATCAGGCTTGAATCAATCAACCTGATCTTCAAAAAGGAGCACTGCCCTACTAAACACTATTCAGATTTGAGTAAAACAAGTTTTTCAGAAAGCAAACTAAACAATACTTTAAACTATCAGGGCTCAAACATTTCCGCACTGAACTTGAACTGATAGTTAGCCAACTGACTCGCACCAAGTGTAGTCAGTAGGTGTGTTATCAGCTCCCAGTTCTTTACCACTCTGAGTAAAGGGGACTCAGTCAGTTTTAAGGTTGAAAAATTGGTATACGTGTATTCCCCCCCCATACACGTATTCCTCAGTCTTGTACCGGGACCAACAACACACAATCAAAATTAAATAAAAATAATAATATTTCCAATACCACCATAACCATAAACAAAACAAAAAAAACACCACCCACATTTAACATGATTGATCTCATTATTGTATCGTAAACACCACATCATTCATCACTTAATTTTTTTTGGAAAAAATTCATACTTTATTCTCAATTCATATCTATTACTATATGATAACTCTTTCATAACAATTCTATTAAGGAATGTTGAGTTGTTATAAAAAGAATGTACTATTCGACCATTAAATTGGATCACACGTTTAAACAGTTCCAATAAATAAATATAACTGATGACTCTATTTTTATTCACACATATAATATATATGTATATATATATATATAATTGCGGTTGGTTAAGGAGTTTGTTTTAGATTTGTAGAGAAAGATGGAGATGTATCTGTTTGTGATTTGTTTTATAGATTTGGTAGATATGATAAAATAATATTTATACATATATAACCTACATTAATATATCTCAGGATGGTGAAAAATTCAAAATTCAAACTAATCCCCTAGAATCCCTACTATTAAGCCCATGATTCATGAGAATACGTGGCAAGTTGAAAACTAAATAATAAAAAAAATATCAATTTATGCAAACCATTCTATAGAAAATAAAATAACCTAAATCTATTTGGGGCTCAAGGCAGACATCTTTTTTTTTCATCCATTTTCTCATCGTCTTCAGGGAAGCAATTGCAGTCTTCATCCTTTTGTATCCGTTATTAGGTTCTCCAACTTCTTCATTCATTGTCTTCATTGTTCGTTCATCCTCATTTCATTCCATTATGGTAGTAAATATACACAAGTATATGGAGTATACATAAGAATGATATTTGACAACTCTAGCTCATGACACACATTTCTATCAATATTTTATAAAAAATAAATCTACCATTGCACTGGCTTAACACTTCGAGATTCTATCTATATTTTACAAAGTACATATATATTATGTGCAATATTTGCCTCCGATCATCTCAACCGACAGAAATATGAAAATCAGATGAAATAAAAGAATTCAAAACTTGCAGCGATGAAGAAATGCATGGAGTCATGGACTATAAATAGAATTAAAAAAAATGACTGCTCCTAAACTTTAGTTATTACAAATTAAATTCTACTTAATAAATAAATTTACCTTAATTATAAAATATTGAAATGAACGGTGATGATCATTCACAAAATACTAATCAAAGGTCCAAAATGTTTCCCGCCCAAGCTAAAAATGGGAATGTAGGGTGTATTATATATTATAGATAATTGTATGATTGAAAATTAAATATATTGATATTTTTATATCAAAAACTGATTAGGCGTGAAATTGTCATGATTAGTAGCTCGTTTTGCCCATGTTTTGAGTGAATATGATGAGTATTTAGAGTTAATTGAGTATTATTTCCATACATTGATGAATTTGCCTCTTTGATGCTCATAGATGGATAGCGGGTAAAAAAATGAAGTTCGTATGACTTTGAATCGACTCAAACGGATGCCCGGATGAGAAGATATTGAAGAAATACGAATAGTATTAGTTCGAGAGAAGAAAAGTATCACTTGGTTGAAGAGGAGAGCCACTCGAGCAGGTTGAGCTCGAGCGCCCCCGCTCGAGCAAGGCGTTTGCTCGAGCGCCAAAACTTACAGAAGACTTTGGGTGCTCGACCAGCTCGAGCACCACCATTCGAGCCCAAGAACCGCTCGAGCACTTGAGCTCGAGCGGTACCACTCGACCACCAGAATCATTCAAGCTACACAGCTCGAGCGCCTCCGCTCGAGCGCCCAACGCCTTTGGTCTTTTAACCCATTTTTCGGCCCATGAGTCCCGAATCGACCCGTTGCCTATATATACCCATTCCGAACATGTTTTTGACCACCACTTCACACATAGAGATAATTTTTGGAGAGAGAAGAGCACCGAGAGTTCGAGCAAGCATATTTTACTTTTAATTGAGGTTTTAGCATTACGAATTCATAGTTTAGATTTAGATTTAGATTTTCTTTCTTTCGTTCTTCAACACTTGTTACGTGAGACCTTTGATTTCTTCTTTATTTAATATTCGTTCTTAGGTTAAACTTATTTCTTTAAAAATCCTAGTTTATGTCTTTGAGTTTTTCAATTCAATTCGTCATGTTTATGTTCGTTGCATGTTTATTTGCTGTCGTTATCTTTAAAACCATGCTAGGCTAAAACCCTTGTATGCTTAGGGTAGGATGAACTCGTAGAAGTAGGACTTTGATACGTAATTAGGATAACTTGTGATGTTTAGTTTTAATTCTCTTAATTAATGAATGCTTAAAATAAATCCCAGATTTATCTTTGAATTTAGTACGAACATTGTTAGAGAGAGGACGATCTTATCACTCTTTAATAACTAATAGGCTTAACGAGAGGGTTTAGAAGGGGTTTATTCATCAACCAGTTTATCTAGGGAGGACGACCGCATCACCTTAGTTGAATTAGGGTATCATTAATTAAGCACAATCCATTAACTAGATTATTGGTTTAGTGAAGTCGCTTGATAGGACAAAGTATTAGGGTTTAATTCTTGAGCTTTTAGTCTTTCAATCTTATACTTAGGATTATTTCTTGCACATCACGTTTATTTTGATTATCGTACCAACTCCGTCAGTATACGTAGGAATTCCTATCCTGAGCATCACCTTCTTTTATTTAAAACCCAACCTTAGATAATTAATTTTATTCTTTCTTTTGCATACGTAGAGTAATATAGTTTAGATTTAACAATTCGCAAAAAAGCCAAAAACATCCACTCATATTAATTACGACGCGTAGATCCCCAGGGCTCTATTCGCATACAACTCATCCCGAGGTACGATATACTTGGTCACTATACTTGCTGATACTGCAGTGAACCCGTACGCTTGCGGGGTAACTTCTAGTAAAAGCTAGTAAAGTTCCGTCCAAGTCAAAAACATTTATTGATTAACAAGAAGATGAAAATTAAAATTACTATTTGAATTTGACAAATTTATCCATATATGTGTAAATTATTTTAGTTTAGTGAATCTATAGTAATTAATAATTTATGCCATGTTCATTTAGTTTTTAATATTTAGTTTTGTTTATCCAGTATCATGCCTCCTTAACTATATATTTGGATTAAAGATTTAACTCAAAATTGAAAAATTAGAAGGGAATAATGAACTTGGTAATGAAGAAGTGTCAGAAATATGTTATGCAAACCAAGAGGTGTAAGGTGAGTTAAATAATTATTTTGAAAATATTTGTTATATTAATTTTAAGTATAAGATTGCTTTTCTAAAAAATAAAATAAAAATATTGTACAATATTTAATTTAATGGGGTCATTACATCCTGCTACAAAAATTAACCCTCTATAGCATATAGCAACACACCATTATTGATATTATACAACACTACATTATGACTAACATGCCCCTAACTTTTTATCTTCTCAACCAATTGTTGGAACTGACGTGTCTGTAGCCTAAGAGTTGATATGACTCAATAGCTTCACTCATTGCACTCGGTTTGACGGCCATTGAAACTAGTTATACATTTTGAGTATTCAAATTCCTGTGTAGTATATTCTTTCGGAAATATAATTCAAGGAGATTGATTAACAAACGATTGATTAAATGGAATCACAGTGTTCAGCAGGAGTAGACGACGATTAATGGTGATTTAGCTTCTCCTCTTCATTCCGCCATTAATAGCGACAAAATCTAAGCTTTCCCGATGGTGACGCTAGCAGCAGTTTTTCGAAGCGACGACCTCAGCAACTTCTGGCGATAACTTAAGGCGTGAGGCCTGCTTCCAGCTCCCGCGTGAGAACGAGCAGCGGCGCGACTTGGTTTTCAGTGAGCAACTTCGTCAATTTCTTCTATCAATAATGGTGGCTTTGATTGAAAAATTGCTCTCTTTCTCTCTCTTCCTAAAAGCTACGCAGAGGTGATAAACTTCCCTAAGAGCCTCTGTTGTAAAAAGACAAACTTATGAATTGAATATGTTTCATGAAGACAATGATCTTTTTAAGTAGACAGTTACTTAGCAGAATTATGCACACACACTCAAACCTAGGAATACGAATTTCTAGCAAATCATCTTTCACCACAATGCAAGTAGATAAACTTAATGTAGGTGTGTTTCCACATTTTAGTATCGCATCAAAATAACATTAAATCAATTATGACCAAACTACTAAACAAAATCAACTAAGTGTGTGTATACCATCCTTTTACTTATACTGACCAATATTATGTATATCAACTATGTGTGTGTACCAACTAAGTGTGTGTGTCCCATTGTTTTAACTTATACTAACCAATATTATGTATACCAACTACGTGTGCGTGTACCATTCTACGAACGATTGATTAACGAACACATTGACTATATTGCATTCTCTCTGAAATGGAAGCTCTCGCCAGATTCAAAGGAGGAATACTTCGATTCGCCGTTCACTCTCACTAGAAATAGCTTCGAACACGGTTTCAGAATCAAGAGCCAGCGCGCCTACCTGTTCAAACTGGAAATTCGCACCAGAAGAAAACCTTTGATGCGCCGCAATTCAAGAGAGAGAGAGAGAGAGACCCATTTATTCGTCGGAGCTCGAAGCTACCGCGTCGCTAGAAGTCGAAGATGAAAGCTCAGTGGGGCGGTGCAAGCCCTCTGTATTATGTTCATAGTGAAATTTAGATAAAGTCCTAATTCGATACACCGTATTCTGTGGCGCTCTTCGGCGGACCACAATAGAGCGGAGTCGGTGGACCATTGTTGTGTGTCGGTTGTCGTCGGCGATAGATAGGAGAGAGAGAGTGCACCAGTTCGGAAGGCGGCCATCGTCGGACCAATTCAAATCCTCAATTCTGAGCCTTTTGAAATTTTTCTCCATGTGAGCCTTCCGTACGACCACACACACCCGAATACACTCTCGCGAGTGACCAGGTTGAATAATCAGATCGATGATTCATCAGAGCTCGCGGATTACTTTGTTGGTGATGAATTTTGCCTCTAAAATTCATCGGTTTGATAGAGAATTTGTAGATGTTGATAGGCGAGCATAATCATCATTTGGGCGAGCATAATTAACCCAAATTACCCACGCTTAAGATGAGATTAAGCCAAGCTGAACGAAAGGTGTCAGACGAGCAGACCTTGCTCGCCGAGCAACATTAACCAGGCGAGCAACTTTAATCAAAAGACCATGTGGACCCAGATGAGGTCCTACCGAGCATAATCAGCACCTCGGCGAACAGACCTAGCAACAATATCAAGACAACAACTTATCAAGAATAAAGACCATCAAAATCAAACTAAAGACTCCTCAAGGACAAGTCCAACGTGACGAACAACACCTGAATGCGAGCAAGTCCAGTGTAGAAGGATATAATTTAGTTTAGATAATGTCAAACTAGTCAAAGCTCAAGTATCATACATGCACACTAGAGATGTCAAACGTCATATACACCTCCTGCTAGACAAACTAGTATAAATACTTAGATTTTTTCAGCTAATAAAAAAAGCAAAAAATTCATATACACGTCCAAACTTCGATTATACATCCAAAGCAGCTCGAATATCTTACATACAAATTAATTACGTAATCAATATACGTGTTAATTCTACCCTAACCCAAATTTTCGTATTCACTAATTACGTTAGTGATCAATCACACGTAATTGTTTGGTGATCTACTTAATGAGTAAAAACAGCCACTAATCCTTGTGATTAGAATCGATCATCAACAAATTGGCGCTAGAAGGAGGGCACGAACCTTCAATTTAAGGATTTAAGTGTAATTAACACCTAAACATCAATCAAAGATGCCTCAGTCTCATGAGACTCTACACTCCCAGCACGTGACAAGGGATTCACGCTCAAGGATGTCCCAGGCTGGTAGGCGAGCAGAAACAACCAGGTAAGAGCAAGAAAATCCTCCAACATCTACACATCAACTAATGCCACCTGAACTGGATGTTTTTTTTCGCAATCTTGATGAACTAGCTCGAACAGTCGCAATGCTTCAGGCTTTGCAAAAGCTACAAGCACAGCCTGGCCCATCTCATATCTGAGCAAGACATAGCCCGACAAGAGCTTGCGAGCATGAGAAGGCTAGAGATGACCATCAAAATGAAGCAGACAGTGCCCAAGTTCGTAAGATTAAGGGCAAGGAGAAATAGCTCACTGAAGCTACCAGCCATGGAGAATCAACTCCAAATCAAGCTCTGGGGGTTAGTCAGTGCACACGCCAAAGTGCACTGAATATATTTGGTCGCCATGGTCGGGGAGCAACGGAGGTCCATCCAATAGCAGAAGTAGCTCGCCCGGCCTACGTACCAGCTCGCCAGTCAGTCCATGAAAGGCTGACTAGGTCAGCTTTTGGTCGCCTAGGCCCTGATGCGGAGCCCAATCCTAGGAGGTCAGTCCAGGGGGTTCCCATACCAAGTGAGAGACTGCGGCGAATAGATAGTCATGCACCTCTGTTCGCCGAATAGCCTCCAAGTCAAGGGGGATCCTTGGAGAAACTGGTCTCCATGAGGAAGGCAATTGAAAGCATGCAGGGTCAGTTAGACCTGCAAAGAAGTTATGGGAATACTGCTCTTCCAACTTCACCATTATCTTCAGTGATTCTGAAGGCTCCCATTCAAAAGAAGACCTAATTCCCTGCAAGTATACAATATGAAGGCACGGCGGACACTCAGGTGCATTTGATGAAATATTCTGATTATATGATATCAATGGGGTGAGCGATGCAACTCAGTGCCGCAATTTCCCATTGACTCTGGGGGACCGTGTCCATAAATGGTTTTCAGCTCTGCCACCAGCTTCAATCCATTCGCATTTACTCAGCTAGGTAAAGAATTCCTGTCCCACTTCTCCACGGCTGGGTCTTATCTATCCCAAAGACATCGGTTGTCCGACTTAAAATAAGCCGACGACGAGTCGGATCGTTCGTACTTGGAAAGATTTGATAAGGTCCTGCTAGAAGGGGAATCAGTCAGCGAAGATACCAAAATTGTAGCCGTCCTAGCTGGATTGAAGAAGGGCACTGAATTTTGGAAGGATGTACATCTCAGATGTCCTAAAACTTACGCTGAATTTCGAGACCGGGCAGGAGTCTTTGTCTCCATGCACGAAGCTTTGCAGAAAGACATGGAGGACAAAAGTGAGCAGAAGGAGAGTGGGAAGAAGACTGGTGGTAAAGGTTATTGTGCCCCGAAGAACATGAAAGCATTTAACGAGGGGACAGAACTGAAAGATAAACTGAATTACGTACTTACCATATCAATTGATGCGGTGTACAACAATGTCCGGGACAAGGAACTACTCACTCCTCCCAGAAAGATACATCAAGATGCTAGCAAGTTAAACCAAAATAAATATTGTGCCTACCATCAAAGCGTGGGGCATTTTACTAGTGAATGTCGTGACTTGCTGAAGTAATTATGGTGATTCTACGAGGAGGGTAAGCTATCCGAGTTTGTGAAGAGGGAACTCGGCAAGAGAGACATATATAATGATTCCGAAGGAGAAGATTTGGAGCAAGCTCCTCGCCGGAATCGAGCTGGGCGACCAGCTCAGGCACCAGCAGGAGGTCCAGTTCCTGAAATCCAAATGATGGAGCCTGCGGAACCTATTGGTGGTTGTTCTGATGGGCGACCACTAATCTCAAATCGAAAAAGAAAGGCTGAGCTGCGGGCAGTCGCCCAGGTGCAGAAAATGGGTGTCAACCTATCTGTCCTTCACATAACAGAGTTGACCTTCACTGAAAAAGATTTAGAAGGAATCGTAACTCCCCATAACGATTCCCTCGTTATCTGCGCCAAGATAATGGGAACCAAAGTACACCGACTATTGGTGGACACCGGAGCCTACACTAACATCATCTTCAAGAAAACGCTTGATCAGCTAGGCAACTATGCTAGCTACATTCAAGATTCCAATCATCGAATCCTAGGCTTCAAAAATGCTGTAACAGAGCCATTAGGCATAATTATGTTGTCTGTACAATTGGTGTCGACCAAGGATCCCGATAAGAACATAACTAGAATGGTGGATTTTCTGGTCGTAGATCAGGAGTCCACCTACAATGGGTTCCTTGGCCGACCGTTTCTGAATGAATTTAAAGCAGCAGTTTCAACCTACTGTTGGAGTTATACGTGAAAGTATGCTTTTACTTTGTATAACTCGTGTATCAAATACTTGGTTATGAGAATAATTCTTTTATCGCATTTGCTTTAGTTATGATTGAATGTTGAATTTCTATTGCAAACCATTCAATATATAGTACATGTTACATTGTAGTTAATGTGGTGATACCCGATCACGGAAGACAACATTAACAGTTTACTTGTAACTAAACGTACATTTTCACGACCTAGGTGGAATTGAACAATCCGCCGTAAAAGGTCGATGTGTAAGGCTCAGATTGGTCTGTCTTGACTAAGAGATTGTACTAGCACATTTAGTATGTGTTGAAGAGGTCCTACAGCGAGGATAAATTCTTCTGTTCTGAAAGGTGAAGAATTAGACCTCAGTGGTTGTTGATTTCTTAATCTCCGTCACTTAAATAGGACCGTGTGTGCTTAATGGTTACTGCTTTGATTCATGTTGGGTGAGAATCATTGCGACTTCGAACTTTGTGTCTTGGGCAGTGATATTAATCATACGACGGTTGCTAAGATTTAATACGGAGAAATGTGTGCGAGTACGGCTCGTGTGATTAGTCCCCTTGGTGGGCTCAGAAGTTTTATTGTACCAAATCTTGCAAGTGAAGAATTAGTTTCTTCGGTACGAATAATAATGTTGAGCTGTCTTTACTACAAGGTGAAATATATTAATTAATTTAGAGCAATTCAGAAGCTCAATTAATTAATGGACTTGATAATCTTAAACGCGGGAAATAATAACCGGGAGCCCATATTATCGTAATATGGATTAAGATGGATAGTGCAATATTAATTTATTAGTGGTAATAATTAATATTAATGGGCTGAATTATATTGGGGCTCAATATTGAAATTCAGAAGTTCATTAGGAGGTCCAATCTTAATTCTCCTTAAAGGCCCCTCAAGTAGCCCATTAAGTAGCCCAATAATGATAAGGTGATTAAAATAAAAAGAAAATATATTGCTGATTTTTCCATGTATTTTTTCGAAAATAAGCATTCAAGAAAAGAGAAGATTTTGTTGATTTTCTTGGAAAGATATTATGGAAGATATGTATTCCTGGAATACAATAATATCTCATATATTCAAGAAGATCCAAATCTTAGGATCTTTATTGAAATTTTCGAAAATTTAAGGCTTATTAGGAGTGTGAGATTTTTGTGGAATATTTTATTTTGGAGAAAAGAATATATGAGATATATTCAAGATTTCTTAGAGTCTAAGAAAAGATTTTTTCCAAGGCCCAATATTCCTTAAAATTTCGGTCACCTTGCCTATAAATAAGGGATGATTATTTCATCCCCAAGTACGTAATTCCATGTGTTGGAAAAATCAAGAAGCATAGATATTTTTCTTTTTCCTTAGTTTATTAAATTACTTGAAAGCATCTCCCACCGGTGATCAAGTGAGGTGAAAAGGGAAATACTTGAGAAGGTTTTTGGGTCGATAGAGCGAGATCATTTTTGTCCTGTATATCCAAAGGCCAATTCTACAAGAGGTACGTTAATCGCATATTTACTTGTTTATTCCGCCATAGTTAATATGTGAAATTAATTCAACATGCATGATGAAAATTAGTTGTTGGAATTATTATTTGAATTAATTAGGATTAATTCATGCTAGTAATAATTGTATTTAAATTCGTATTTAAATTTCATCCCGAATAGATTCCGGGCACCCCGATTTTCCCAACACCTACCACTACTGTATTAAGTTCCCAACAGCTAGCGGCGCGGGAACACTAAAATGAGACCAAAGAAAAGCTCGAGAATGTCTCCTTCAACTTCATCCAATCAAAAGACATACATTTATGATGGAAGCATCAATCAACCCTCTCGATAATGAACAGTCAATTCTTGAAGATATTTTGGGGACCCAGAATGATCAGATGGACATAGAAGAACAACCCTCGTCCATGGGCGAACAAAAGTTGCTAGACGGCGAGCAAACCTTGCCGAAGACAAGGTTATCAATAGTCACCAATGAACTAAGTCCATACATCAACCTGGAGGGCCCAGTTGTGGCGACCAAAGACGGCAGTAATTCAACAGAGGATGTTGACCCCCGACTAGGTGTAGAACCAATGAACATCGAGGATGAGCTAAGCCCGGAAGGGCCAATCATTGATCCACGGTGGAAGGGACAGAAATGGCGAGCAACTCCAGTTGAAGAGCTGGAAGCCATCAAAGTCAACCCTAACTGTGATGATCTCGAACTTTACATCGGATCCGAGCTCCCTGAGCCTTACAGGACTCGAATGGAAGAGTTTTTGAAAGCTAACATCGATGTCTTTGCATGGTCTCTCGCCGACATGGTGGGGATCAATCCAAAAGATGCTTGTCACAGACTTAATATCAATCCGGCCCGAAGACCCATCCACCAAAGACGACGGAAGTATGGGCACGACAAGTATCAAGCTCTGAATGAAGAAGTCAAGAAATTATTGGACAACGACCTAAGCAGACAGGTGTTGTGCCCACAATGGGTTGCAAATCCCGTTCTATTACGAAAGCCGAATGGAACCTGGAGGCTATGCATAGATTTCACAGATCTAAATGCAGCATGCCCGAAGGATAACTTTCCACTTCCGCACATTGACCAACTGGTGGATAGCACACCCGGGCATGAAATGTTCACATTCATGGATGCTTTTGCTAGTTACCACCAAATCCCGATGCACCCGAATGATCAAGAAAATACGGCCTTCTACACGAATAAGAACTTACTTTGCTGGAAAAGAATGTCGTTCAAATTAATCAATGCCGGGGCAACTTACCAGAGGCTGGTGAACAAAGTGTTCGACGAACATATAGGGGAGACGGTAGAGGTGTATGTTAATGACCTAGTCGTCAAAAGTACTCGAAAAAAAGATCACCTTAATCATCTATCCCAGGTGTTCAACATTCTCCGAAAATACAACATGAAGTTGAATCCAAAGAAAAGTAGTTTCAGAGTACATTCGGGAAAATTCCTGGGCCATCTGGTTAGTAAACGAGGAATTGAAGCCAATTCTACAAAAGCTAAAACAATCATTGATATGGAACCTCCTCGTTCTATCAAAGAAGTACAGAGGCTAACAGGATGCCTAACAGCTTTAAACAGATTCATATCACAATCGGGGGACAAATGTCGTCCATTCTTTGAAGCCATCAAAAAAGGTAATTTTACATGGACATGGAGCTGCCAGAAAGCTTTTGACTAGTTGAAAGACTATCTGGGAGATGTTAAGATTCTGTCAAAACCAATCTCCGGTGAAAAGCTATACCTATATCTGGCAGCATCGGATACGACCATAAGTTCGGTATTGGTGCGAGCAGAAGGTAAATTTCACCTTCCCATCTACTATGTTAGCCAGGCCCTGCATGAAGCCGAGGTGAAATATTCACCCACAGAAAAACTGACATATGCTCTTGTCATGAGTGTTAGAAAGTTAAGACCGTACTTCTTTGATCATCAGGTTGAAGTACTAACAACTTTCCTGCTCAAACAAATATTGCACCGACTTGACATCTGTTAAAATGGTCCATAGAGATAAGCCAGTTTGGAGTGACGTATGCACCTCGAACTACGATTAAAGGACAAGCATTAGCCGACTTTATAGTCGAGTTAAATTTTCCCCAGAATCCGACGAGAGGGCTAGATCACCCATTGCATCTTTATGTGGACGGTTCGTCAAAAAATATGGCCTCGGGGGCAGGAACTGTTCTCATCAGCCCCGACCGGCAAGTATTCACCTCCGCAGTCAGATTCGAGTTTATGGCCACCAACAATGAAGCTGAATACGAAGCCCTCATTGCAGACCTCCACTTATCACTAGCAGTTGGAGTCAGACGACTCCAGATCTTTGGAGATTCTCAACTCATTGTAAGCCAGGTACGGGGTGAATATGAGGCCAGAGACGAACAAATGATCGAGTATCAACGAATTATTTCTCACTTGGTATCTTTGTTAGACCAAGTATATATCCAGCAGATACCTTGAATGAGCAACACACAAGCTGATGCCCTAGCAAGGTTAGCAACAAGTGATGGGCCAACAGATCTAACAGACATCGTCATTACTAGGAAAACCCAACCATCGACGATGGATTACGAAGTAAATCAAGTGGTTGAACAAAAAGATGACGATGATTGGAGAACTCCTATAGCGAAATACTTAAAAGACGGTGAATTGCCAAGCAATTCTTTTGAAGCTGCAAGAATAACAAAACAAGCAGCCAGGTATACCCTGGTAGACGAACAATTTTACAAAAGAGGCTTTTCAGTCCCGCTACTCAAGTGTTTGTCTAGGGGGCAAGGAAGGACTACCTTGGAAGATATACATTCCGGAGCCTGTGGAAATCATGCTGGGGGGCAAGCTTTGGCCTACAAAACTGTAAGGCAAGGCTATTACTGGCCGACCTTACGAAAAGATGCAATCCAACTGGCCAAAGCTTGTCACCGATGTCAAATATTTGCTCCAAGTATTCATACCCCTGCTCAAGAACTCATTTCAGATTTCAGTCCTTGGCCGTTTGCACGATGGGGAATTGATATTATTGGGCCTTTCCCGCGTGGAAAAGGAAACGTGCGATTTGCTGTTGTGGTTGTGGATTACTATATAAAGTGGGCAGAAGCAGAAGCTCTAGTTAAAGTTACCCAAGAAAAGATGATTAACTTTATATGGAGGAACATTGTCTGTCGGTTTGGAGTTCCTCAAACACTTGTAACAGACAATGATCCTCAGTTTGATGGGAAAAAGCTTCGAGACTTCTGCACAAAGTGTGGGATCAGAAAGCATTATTCAACCCCTTATCATCCACAATCAAATGGTCAAGTGGAAGCCGTCAATAAGATAATCAAGCATATTCTTAAAATTTGACTAAAAGAAAGTAAAGGCAACTGGTCTACAGAATTGCCAGACGTGCTATGGGCATACAGGGTTTCTCCCGGGTTGAGCACCAGAGAAACACCTTTTGCATTAGCATTCGGAACTGAGGCCGTCATTCCAATTGAATTGAAAACTAAAACAATGAGAATGACCAACTTTGAAGAAGTGGCGAACAGCTCTTGCCTATCAGTCGAGCTAGATTTGCTCGAAGAAAAAAGAATCACAGCTGAACTAAAAAATGCGATATACAAGCAGAGAGTAGAGCGTTACTACAATTCTTAAGTTAAAATAAGAAAGTTTGAGGTCGGCGATCTCATTTTGAGGAAAAAGCTCGCCCCACCTCCAGATATATTTGGCCCGACTTGGGAGGGTCCATATAGGGTAACGATATGTTACCCAATGGTACATATGACATAGAAGACTTAGATGGCAACTCGGCCCAATATTCATGGAATGCAGCTAATTTGAAGAAGTATTTTCAATAGACGAGCTGCTTTGCCTATGAAAGGTGAAAGTGATGCTACTTAGCTGGGCGAGCTAATAAGTTCCTTGGGCGAGCTGAAGCGGCAGGTGCACAAGTAAGATAAAAAAACTTGCCTAATTTTTTTACAATTCCACCAAGTACGGATGGTCGAACAGAATTGATTGGGTCAAGTTATTTGCAATCTAATGTTGTTTACCTCTTGTGTAGTTTCATTTCCTTTTAACAGTTTAAGGTTGGCTTGACAAAATGTATAGTGGTCGAGCTACTTTAACTTTTGATGTAAATTATGTGTTTTGATAAGTTGATTGTTTGACAATGTTCAGGTCGAACAACTTCAACTTAATTCCATTATAGTTTGTAAATTAGGTCGCATTTGATACTTTTAATTTTTGAAAGCAAGTTCAATCCTAAGTTGTTCGTTCAAAGGAGATTCAAGCTTGAGGCACAAATTGATTATACAATCAAGCCCATCAAAGGCTGTTCACTTTTAAATGAACATAGCCTAAGGCCAAAGCCCTCAAATTTCTAAGGCAAAAGTTCTTAAGGAACAAAGCCCAACTACATTAAGATTGTTAAGCATAAATATAAATGCAAAGAACAATTAATGTAAAGAAAACAAGTCGAGCAAAACATGATTTCATTAATGATAAGACATGATCGCCCAAAAATTACAAGATAAACTCCACAAGGGAGCGAACAACAAAAAGAAAAGTACAATGAAAGACCTATCTACCCTAATCGTCTAAGAGCCCTGTCCGGCAGGAGGGGGAATGTTATCATCCTTGGGGTCTTCAAGAGGTGTCCCAGTAAGAGAAGGATCAATTGGGACCTCTTGAGTGAGCTCGGCAATAAGCCCCTCAACATCATCTCGCTCTTGGAGAGCTTTATCGCTTTGATCGACCAACTGAGTCTGCTCGTCCCAAGCGACCTCTTCCTCCTCGTCATTCTCAGGGGGACTCGTAATTACAACTCCAGGGCTAATGAAATCAAGTTTAACTCCATAATTGGGCAGATCGCCAATTTGGAGGGTTGTGTTTGGGGCTGGAGGGTTGGATTCGATAAAGTTGGTGAGCTCCTTACCGATCTCCTCGACCACGGCCTGGGCTTTGAACTCGTTGGCAATCCGGATGCTCTCAGTATAGCCCGTCACAAAGCCAATGATTGAGCCCGTCTCCATTTTTAGAATTAGCTCTTCTGGAATGATGGAGTTGGCGAGCTGGGTCTCGAGGTCGGCAATCTTAGCAGTTGCTTCTGTCGCATACTTCTCAGCGGCCTCTTTTTTCTTTTGGACGCGAGCAAGCTCTGCTCGAATTTGTTCGACCTCGACCATTTTAGCCTTAAGCTCCTCAGAGACTTTTATATGCAGGTCGAGAGCACGCTGCTCGCTCGTTTGGTGGGCTATGACCTTATTCTCAAGGTCAGCCACCATTCTCTTAGCCTCGGCCTTGGCCTCATCTCGCTCTTTGGCAATGCGGCTAACCGTGGCCGCATGTTGGCGAGCATTTCTTTCGAGGTCTTTCACCTGGTCGACCAATCTCTGAACGACGGCCAGGGTGTTGCCCGCCTCAATAAGGCACATGTAACCATTATCACGAGGTGCCTGTGCTTTGACGGTTTCATTCAGCTCTTTGCTCCAGCTTCGAGCAACAGATTCAGAGGCGCGACGGACAAAGGAGTCTGGGATCTCCCTGAAGTTGGCCGACACTTTGGAGCAGGTGAACCGGTGCACCAAGTTTGATCACCCCGGGTATTGCTCGGCCTCATAACTGTGAAAAAAGGGGCAAACACAAGATTAAAAAAAATGAAATTGAAAGTGTGCGTGTGTTAAAAAGTGCAGATGTTGTAACAAATGTTAAAATAAATATTACAACAAACTGGAAAATCAGAATATAAAATGTGTACATAGGAAGACTTAAACATAAAATTGCGAAATGGAATACTTTTTAACACAAACTATCTTAAATAGTTTGTGCTAGCCTTACGGCGAAAGGTTCACTATAAAAAGATTAGTGATACAAAAGTTGTGTGAAGAGTATAATCGTTCACAACGGAAACAAGACTCGATATCACCTATCAAATCTAAATTGGCTAAGTGAATAAAACTATACACCGTCAAAGTTGATCTCACTCTATATCTATGATCTCTCTATTTATGGATATAGGATCGACCGCAAGTTATACGAGAAGAACTCTACTTCTAAGTATAACATAAATGTTGGAATAACTGCCCTATCACCTTTAAAGGATCAACACTAGAGTAGGTGTACTCGTTTACTCCACACTTGGTACTGAAAGCTTCGACCTCTATTTATAGGCGCAAGTCTTCAATTCGCAAATAACTCCTTCAAGTAACCGCTTCCATGATCTTCATGTTGTCCCACGTTTCTTATCTTTATTCCTAATGCTTCTTGATGCAACCACCTGATCTAGATTGTTCTAAAACGTCCTGGATAAGTCTGGATCGTGTAGGCCCTTGTAGATCCTTGTAGATCCTTCTGGAACCCGTAACCGCCCATGTTGCAACCAATGTTATGCAACATTCACTGCAACATTGAGTATTCCAGAACCTTGTAGATCCTTCTAGATCTTCATCCTGCATGTTAAAATATCTAAGACAACATTTGATCATAAAGTGTTGGTTAATGAGAAGAAAGGGCAAAATTCATGTTGTTTCAAAGTAAATAGTGAATACTTCACTACCAACAACATTAACAATCTCCCCCAATTTGACCTTTCTGCTACAACACACCTGATGTATATATTTCTCAATATATAAGTCAGTGATGTATGTACAATAGAGATCAACATCGTATTGTACACTTATCTTTTCAACCTTGTGGCAAAACAGTCAAAAAATAAGATGAACAACTATAAGTTGAATCATCAAAATCAAGATGAAATAACAATAAGTTAATTTCACCAAAACAGAATGAACATCATCATATATGCTCATCAAACAGCAAAATGAGTAACATAATGTTTTACTCATTCAAATTACAACTTTCAAACTGAAATAAATCCTATCAATTCTAATATAATATCCTAACAACTAATATAATATTGTATTTCAAAAATTTAAGAACTTCCTATCAAAAGCAAAAATTTCTAACATAGTAAACTTAACCAAAAATATGAATCAACCAAGAGTACTTAGAGGCATCACAAAAAAAAGAAAAGGAACTTGATATCACTGTATAATCTATACAGCTGCAGCTTCAAGCATCTTGCACTAAGCTCCCCCATAAATTGTGCTTCCTCCAGTCTCTAAACCATCTTCAAATTTTGGTAGAAATATCTGGCAGATCACCATACAACTCTTCTTCCTCTGTTTCCTGAATATGAATTGTTGCAAGATTTGCAACAACATCTTCAGCAGCATCAGGTCCAGTTGCACCACCTTCCTCAGCAACCTCAGCAGCAGGTTCAGCAACATCATCCATCTCATGAATCTCAACTCCTCGAGCAGCAGCAACTGGTACTCCCCCTGTTGTGGCAGAAAGTAGGTTTCCCCAGTAGTTCTTTAGGAATTGAAGTTCATCAATTGAGTCCTGAAAGTGCTTCAGTTGAGTTTGAATAAACTCAGGTGAGATATTCAGAGAATAGGCTGTGGGAGCTGGAATGTTGCTAGGTATGTTCCCAGCATTCTGTGCAGCATCTTGTGCAGGAGCAGGATCAGGAACATGTTGGTGTGGTTCTGCATCTTCTTCTTCAGCATTATCCTACAGAGGTAAGTCTAACACTCTATTTCCAGACAGTAAATAATGAGATATACCCATCAGATTGACTCTCCCCCTCAACAACTCATTTCTTCTGTGAACAAAGTTGTGACTTCTCAAATATCCATAAATCAGCACAGGGTAAGGCAGATTGCCTTTCTCAGAGATCTTTCCAGCAAATTTCATCATGTGATGAAAAATAACCAACCCAAGGTTAAAGTTTTTCATCACACCAATTCTGTACATCAGTACAACCTGATCTTTGGTCACCTTTGTGGAATTTGTAGAGGGTATCCAGTTATACACCACCAGTTTGTGTAAGACTGAATACAGAGAGGTCAATGAGGCAGCCAACATATTCTTCTTCCATTTGTTAACTCTCCCTCCAGTCAGGACATTTATGATCTCATCCATATGAGGAACATCTTCCTCCTCAACATCCTCAACATGCAAAAACTGATTAATCAACTTAAGAGTAAAAGGAACATTTCTATACCTAAATCTCACAGAACCATACCACCTTGAATTCCTTCTAGCATGATTCTTTCTCAGACAAGCATAAAATTCATACACCCAATCAGTGACAAATGCATCAGCAAAGGTAACAGCATGCATCAAACTTCTTTCTTCCAAGTATCTAACTAGACCTTTAGACTCAAACTCATCAATGTTAATTTTTCTTTCAATTAACAAATTTCTCTTCTTTAGTCTTTCCAACTTTTGGTCTAGAGATTCATCACCATCATTATCAGAACTGACATGCTCAACAGAATGTTCAAATGCATTACCTTGATCAGAATCAGTTTTAGTTTTGTCTGAGCTACTCTCAGAACTGTTGTCATCAGCTTCAGGTTCTGGTGCTGCTTCTAGTCGAGCCTCCCGGTCTGTCATTATACCTCGAGAAGTAGAAAGAATTACAATGCCCATTCCACCTAAAATTCTAGGAATTCGTTGAGAGTTAGAATAGATTCGTAGACCGGGTCGGCTGATCCGTTTTAAATTTAACTTGTTCCAGCACTACCAGTGGCATACTCAAACTTCATCTTGGTCCTTAGCTCTACTCTTGCTCTCCTCCTTAGTTCAAATATAGGTACATCACTCTCATCAGATTCTTCCTTCCCCTGGCTTTGAGAGTGACCAGTCTCTTTCTTAGACGAGTCTTTGGAGCTCGACTCCTTTTCAGATTCAGAAAACACTCGAATAGGTCGAGTAGCAACATCTCCTTCCTCACCCTTCTTCTTCCTTGCGGTTTCAGAGTAGTTCACCATTTTCTTTGCTCTACCCGATCTCCTCCTTGATTTAACAGGGCTCATTTTCCTTTTGCCACCTTTTTCTTCACAGCTTTGGCTATTGGAGCAGGCTCAGAGTCCTCAGACATTGAAGAATCAGTTTTGGGTGATTCTTCTTTGTCTTCCTCTGACATCTCAACACCAGAGACCTCAGCATTAGGGATTTTCTCCCTAGTTTCTTCAGCAACAGTCTCCTTGGCAATGTCAGCATTCTCCATGGCTTGATCACCTGTTTCAACATCTTTTGAAACATTAGCAGTAGGGTTATTGGCTTAGCTTGAGGATTTTGGAATTTCTGGTTGAGCAATCGAAGAAGTGCCTTCGATGTGAACAGTAGGTGAAGGGTTTTGAGTTTGGTTCAGGTAGGATGCAACATCCACTTCAATCGAACCAATGGTTAGCTTGGGAACCGCAGGGCTTCTTTGAAGGCTTTGAGCAATACCACATGCGATCGACTCAAGCTGATTGACAGTGGCTTCATTTGGGATGTAGATGTTTACGAGGAAAGCTTGAACAGAAGTAAGAGGTGTTGTGCTCGATGATGGAGCAACAGAGGCAGCATCTGAGTTTTGGCTTGAGGCCATTTCTGCAAGAAGGTTCAGGTTTGAGGTTTGAGAAGGTGGAGAGTTTGAGGGAGTTTTCAAACTGTGGGAGTTTTTCTTTTGATTTCCAGCCATTAAGTACTTAGTAAAAGCAAGTGAAATAAAATTTAAGAGAAATAACACTAAAACCCTAGAATGCAAACACACTGAATTTCAACACTTGTACGAAAAATCTGAACTTTACTCATATGCTAAAACACAGAAAATTAAACATAGGACATGAAGGATATATATAAGAGAGAGTACGGAAGTTATTTTAATTACCCACAAAAGGAATATTCTGGATTTTAAGAAGTTGAAACCACCCACTCCCCCATAGAAGATCGTGGGTTATTTCAGAAACAAAAATCGAAATTTTAATTAATTAAACACGAAAACGTGGGTTATGCATGTGGAAATTAAAAAAACAAATTCCTGAAAAATCGGTCCATAACTTGACTTAGAAAAATAAATACGAACTGCATATGATGTTGTATTCAAAATTGGAATACACACTTCAACATCGGTTTTAATATCCAATGTCGCACTTTTTATCAAACACTTTTAGCACTTTTTATTCACATTGATCCATCTTTTCAAGAGAGTGCATCGTAGCAGCGAACTCCGTGCCCCATAATTACTCAATGGATTTGTGACATATTGATGTTTTACTAATCACCTTTTGAAAAGAAGACATCGCAGTAGCGAACTCCGTGCTCCATAGTTACTCAATGAATTAGTTACATCTTGATGTGCTTTTTAAAAAACTTATATGCGTTTGAGAAGAGTGATTCCTCTTTATTTTTACACAACACACGTACTTAGTCCAGATTTATTTTACAAAGAAATTATGAATTAAAATACAAGAACAAGCTTTAATTAGAACATGCAGATACCCTGATGTTGTTATAGATGTTTTAACAAACATAACAACATTCGCTTCTCAGTTACTCAGATTGTGCACATACCAAGAGATTTCCTCAAGAATGATAATCTCTCATGGTCTAATGCTTTAGTAAACACATCAGCAAATTGATTTTCAGTGGGTATGTATTCTAACTTCACAATATTCTTTTCTACAAGATCCCTTATGAAATGATGTCTAATACTTATGTGTTTAGTAAGTGAGTGTTGAACTGGATTTTTCGAAATGTTGATAGCACTTGTGTTATCACAAAATACAGTTAAAGTGTCACTCTCTAAACCATAATCACTAAACATTTTACTCAACCAAAGAAGTTGTGTACAACAACTACCTGCTGCAATGTACTCAGACTCTGCAATAGATTGTGATACACAATTTTGTTTTCTGCTATGCCATGAAATCAAATTATTACCCATATAAAAGCAACCACCACTCGTGCTCTTCCTATCATCAATGTATCCAGTCCAGTCAGCATCACTATATCCAACAAGTGTACTGCTTGTGTCTTTGGTATACCATATACCAAGATCAGTTGTACCAGCCACATATCTTATGATTCTCTTGACTGCATTCAAATGAGACTCTTTGGGACAAGCTTGGTACCTAGCACAAACACAAACACTATACATAATATCAGGCCTATTTGAAGTTAAGTACAGAAGAATACCTATCATGGATCTATACAAAGTTGGATCAACATCTTGACCAACAATGTCTTTACACAACTTTTGTGTAGATCCGATAGAAGTTTTCATGACTTTTGAGCTTTCTAAACTAAACCTTTTCACTAAATTCTTTGCATACTTACTCTGAGAGAAGAAAATACCTTTATCAGTTTGTTTGATTTGAAGTCCTAGGAAGTAATTCAAATCACCTACCATGCTCATCTTAAATGTTGTTGTCATTGCTTCAACAAACTTGTTTAACATAATGTTGCAAGTTGAACCAAAAACAATGTCATCAACATATATTTGAGCTATTAATAAGTCTTCTCCAGAATTTTTAATGAATAATGTTCTATCAGCTTCTCCTCTTATGAAACCAAATTGCAACAAAAAGTCAGTAAGTCTACCATACCAAGCTCTAGGAGCTTGTTTGAGACCATACAAGGCTTTCTTTAGTTTGTACACATGATCAGGATACTGTGGGTTTTCAAAACCTTTAGGTTGTTCAACAAATGCATCTTCAATTAATATGCCATTCAGAAATGCAGCTTTTACATCCATTTGATGAAGATTAATGTTAATGTAACATGCAATTGCTAGTAACAATCTAATGGACTCTATCCTAGCAACAGGTGCAAATGTTTCATCAGAATCAATACCTTCAACTTGAGTGTAACCTTGTGCAACTAATCTAGCTTTGTTCCTAATTATGTTACCAGACTCATCAGTTTTGTTCTTAAAGATCCATTTAGTTCCAATGACATTGACATTATCAGGTCTTGGAACTAATGACCAAACATCATTCCTCTCAAACTGATTAAGTTCCTCATGCATAACATTAATCCAATTTTCATCTTTTAATGCTTCTGTAACATTTTTAGGTTCAATTTCAGAATAGTAACACTGAGCATTCACAATATTGCATATTGAAGACATGCACACAGACTTTACCACATCAACACGATTTGCACTTACTCTCCTTCTTGTTTGAACACCAACTGAAGCATCTCCAATGATCTGATTTGAAGGATGGCTTTTTGTAATCCAAGTAGCTGGATTCTTCTTTGGAGTATACTGATTGTTCTGTGAAGTATCAAATGAATCTGCAGGGGATGTTGAACCAGATGCTGTAACATTTGGTGTAATATTCTCTGTTTTCAGTAATTCTTTTGGAACATCAGTAACTTCAGTCACATCTTCTGTGTCATTTCCATCTATCAGATTTATGTCATCATTAAAAACAACATTCACAAATTCTTGAATAGTGTTAGTTCTAAGGTTATAGACTCTATAGGTTTTGCTATTTCTAATATAACCTAAGAAAAAACCTTTATCACTCTTATAATCAAACTTATGCAGTTGAACCCTATTATTCAGAATGTAACACACACAACCAAAAACATGAAAGTATTTCACATTCGGTTTCTTATTGTTCAAGATCTCATATGGGGTTTTGTTGCTTCCAAATCTAAAATAGACTCTATTAGCAATGTGGCATGTTGTATTCAATGTTTCAGCCCAAAATTTCTTTGCAAGAATTTTTGAAGTAAGCATTACTCTTGCCATTTCTTGAAGGGTTCTATTTTTCCTTTCAGCTATCCCATTTTGTTGTGGAGTTTTAGGAGAAGAAAAATCTTGGACAATTTCTTTCTTATTACAGAATTCTGAAAACATGCTATTTTCAAATTCTCTACCATGATCAGACCTAATCCTGCTTACTTTCATGTTGAAAACAGTTTTAAATCTTTTATAAAGAATTTTAAAAGTATCAAATGTTTCAGATTTCTCTCTTAAGAACTCAATCCAGGTAAACCTAGAGTAATCATCTACCACAACCAGTGAATATTTCTTACCACCAACCCTTTCAGTTTCCACAGGACCCATAAGATCCATATGCAGTAATTCAAAACAACGATGTGTCATGCAATGTGATAACATTTTATGCAACATTCTTACCTGCTTACCTTTTTGGCATGAACCGCATACAGTAGGTGTAACAATCTTCAGTTTAGGCAAACCTCTCACTGCTTCAGACTTAACCAATTTTTGCATGAATCTATAATTTTCATGTCCAAGTCTTTGATGCCATAGGACATTATCATAACAATTTGACAAATGACATACTTTGTTTGTTCCAATTAGATAACAATTATCAGCTGACCTATTTCCAGTCATTAGACACTTATTATCCTTGTTTAGAACATAGCATGAACCTTTATCAAATTCAACATGCAAATTGTCATCACATAGTTGACTTATACTAAGAATATTAACAAGTAAAACATCAACATGCAAAACATTCTTAAGCCTAGGAAAACCTTCAACATTTAAGGTCCCTTTTCCAATGATTTTACCTTTTGATCCACCACCATATGTAACAGTTCCATCATTACAAGGTTCATAATCAGACAAGTAGTTAACATCACCAGTCATATGTCTAGAACAACTACTATCAAAGTACCATAGATCAGGAACACATGCTTTCAGAGAAGTTTGAACAACATTACAAGTAACATGTTCTTTCTTTTTCTTAGCAGATTTTGACCAGTGTTTCTTAGAATGTGAAGACATTTCAGACAACACTCTTTGAATTTCCAGATCTCTTTTCATCTTTTGACAGTAAGGACGAATATGACCAATTTCAGAACAATAGTGACATACATACTTCCTAACAGGTTTTTCAATCACATGTACTTTTGTTTCAGCAAAAAGCTCAGTTTTTCCCTTCCCAAATTTTACAGGATTATTCACATATTTAGAAGAAGTCTCACCACAATAGCCCAAACCATGTCTACTAGACTGTCCAGTAGTCAAGGAATCACTTACAATGGAAGAACTTTTAGAAAACTTCTTAAAACTTAAGGTAGAATTTTTCAATTCTTCCTTTAGCTTAGAAATTTCTAAATCCTTCCTTGTTAGAATGACTTCCAACTTTGTCACAGTCTATTTGAGACCATCATTTTCTTTGGCTATACTGGAATCATCATTTCTTATGTCATTAGAACCTGTCTCATCAACACACCCATTAAAACAGTTCAAATCTGAATGATTTTTGACAAATGTTGTTTCTGATGTTACAACATTGGAAACATCATCAGTGTCAAGATCATCCAGATCATCATCTAAAGAATCATCATAATCAATTCTTGCTGAAAAAGCTAATTCCCCATCTTTAGAACTTTTAGGTTCATCATCATCCGAGTCATCACTAAAGGTAACATTAAAATTCGGCTTCTGTCTTAATCTGGTATTTGCACACTCATTTGCATAGTGTCCAAATCCAGTACATGCATCACATCTAACCGGTTTTCTAAATTCAGGATCATACCTTGATTTATTACCTCTGAATTGCCTTGATTGATTCCGATCCTTCCTTTTCTCTGGGTCTGATGGTGTGTTGTTGAAAGGAGTCCTCTGTTGGACATTTCCTCTGGATCTGTTCAGTTTCTCCTTCAGGTAGGAATTGAACTTCTTTGTGAGGAAGGCAATGTGCTCAGGAGTGTTGTAACATTGGTCTAAAACATCTTCATCAGACTCAACCTCAGTCACAAAGGGCTGATTTTCAGTGTTAGAAGATGTTTCACCTTTGAAAACAACAACCTTCTTTCCTTCACTTGTATCATCAGATTGAGTTGTGTTCAGCTCATATGTTTTGAGAATACTTACAAGCTCATTCTGACTTAAAGTGTCAGTGTCCTTGGCTTCTTCAATAGCACAAATTTTTGCATCAAACCGTTTAGGAACAGATCGCAAAATTTTGTGTACAACTCATACATTGGAAATTTGATCACCAAGTGCGTGTGATTCGTTGACAATCTCACTCACTCTCTCATTGTAAGCCATGATTGTCTCATCATCCTTCATCCTTAGATTCTCGAACTTGGTCCCAAGCATTCGAAGTTTAGTCCTTCGAACACTTCCACTTCCTTCGCAATGTTCTTGAAGCCTCTCCCATGCATCTTTAGCCGTGGTACATGTTGATATAATCTTGAACATAGATACATCAACAGAGGTAAAGATAGCATTGAGAGCTTTGGAATTGTAGCTTGCCGTTGTGGTCTCCTCATTTGTCCATTCAATCTCCCGTTTGACTCTTGTCTCGCCATCATCATCTGCTTAATTTATGGGCCATTCCCAGCAAGTCAGAATACTTCTCCAAGCACGTTCATCAATTGACTTGATGTACATACGCATCTTAGGTTTCCAATAGGCATAGTTGTTTCCATCTAGTATGTGAGGCCTAAGTGGAGTGTTTACAGGATATTCCATAGCAAAAGACACACTTAAAAGCTCAGGATCTAAACTTAGTATATTAAGTTTATGGCTCTGGTGCCAATTGAAAGTGTGCGTGTGTTAAAAAGTGCAGATGTTGTAACAAATGTTAAAACAAATATTACAACAAACTGGAAAATCAAAATATAAAATGTGTACAACGGAAGACTTAAACACACAATTGCGTACTGGAATACTTTTTAACACAAACAATCTTAAATAGTTTGTGCTAGCCTTACGGCGAAAGGTTCACTATAAAAAGATTAGTGATATAAAAGTTGTGTGAAGAGTATACTCGTTCACAACGGAAACAAGACTCTATATCACCTATCAAATCTAAATTGGCTAAGTGTATAAAACTATACACCGTCAAAGTTGATCTCACTCTATATCTATGATCTCTCTATCTATGGATATAGGTTCGACCGCAAGTTATACGAGAAGAACTCTACTTCTAAGTATAACATAAATGTTGGAATAACTTCCCTATCACCTTTAAACTTAGGATCAACACTAGAGTAGGTGTACTCGTTTACTCCACACTTGGTACTGAAAGCTTCGACCTCTATTTATAGGCGCAAGTCTTCAATCCGCAAATAACTCCTTCAAGTAACCGCTTCCATGATCTTCATGTTGTCCCACGTTTCTTATCTTTATTCCTAATGCTTTTTGATGCAACCACCTGATCTAGATTGTTCTAAAACGTCCTGGATAAGTCTGGATCGTGTAGGCCCTTGTAGATCCTTGTAGATCCTTCTGGAACCCGTAACCGCCCATGTTGCAACCAATGTTATGCAACATTCAGTATTCCAGAACCTTGTAGATCCTTCTAGATCTTCATCCTGCATGTTAAAACATCTAAGACAACATTTGATCATAAAGTGTTGGTTAATGAGAAGAAAAGGCAAATCATGTTGTTTCAAAGTAAATAGTGAATACTTCACTACCAACAACATTAACAGAAATAAATGGTACCTAGGGCGAAGAGAAACTTACGTGTCAAAACGACCTTTGTCCCATCCAAGATAGGTCGGGTCAGAGGCTTGCCCATGTCTTTCAGGAGCAGCGACGACCATATGCTGCTCCGAATGCACCTCCATTAAGGGAGTTCACTCTCCACCGAGCTCAGCTTGGCGAGCTGGAGCGACCGTACAGCCTTGGGCAACTTTCGCCTTTTTGGCCGCCTTTTCAGTGTCAGAGACGGGAGTGCCATCTCCTCGAAGATGTCTCTTCGATCTAGGGGTTGTAGTCTTCGGCGGACTACTAATTGGAGTGGCTGCTGCGCCGAGCCCGACCCACCAATTTACCTTGGGTCGTCTTTCCCCCCCTTGGCTGCCAGGGCGATCATCTTCGCCAAGGGATCAACTTTCTTTTGTCCACGTTTGGTCGACATTTCCCAAACGTGTTGGTCCAAAACCAGATAGGAAGGGTGGAGGGCGATAGTAACGAGCTGATCTGCAAAAGAAAGAAACATTATAAATTAGAAGATGATATGCAACATAAAATTGCGAACAGATCTGTTCGCCAAGATTGAGAAAGTTACCCTCGGGAACTTGGGCCTGGGCCTCAAGATGATGAGGGTAGGTGGTGAAATGGGCAACCCTATGTGTAGATTCGAGGAAAAGATGGTTGATGATGCGATCTGCTCGACTACAGACAGCGATCAGGCTCACAGTGAACAAGAACTGATCGCTGATGCTGTCCTTAGCACTCCGCCACTTCAGATTCTTGGGACCTGAAACATAAAAAGGAAAAAATTAAAATTAGTCTTATCACTTCAAATAAATGGAAGGGATAGGACTCACGCTTTAGGTCCCTAAACTCTGCCGGGGTATCAATTCGCTCGGGGCCGCCATAAGGGCGAGCAGAAGCGCGCCAGTCACCCCCTATCCAAAACCAATCGTGCTTCCAGTCTCGTACTTTTCCGAGAATATTCTCCACAAGCTTTAAACCTAGTCGCGCCTTGAGGTAGTACCAGCCCGCCTCTTCTCCAGTACAGACAGTGATTGTCATAAGGTAGCACACCTCTTCGACGGACAATTTATTTGGATACCCTTCTAGGGCGAACAGAACCATTAGGGACATGAGGTTCAGCCATCCAACCGGAGTTAGTTGGGTTATGGCTAGGTTTGTCCGCTCCAAAAACCTGCCGACCAGGGGATGCAGTGGCAATGTGACGCCAACATCTAGTGTTGCCAAGTTGGTCGCCGTGAGCCCGCGCGGTGGGCGATCAGCTCTATCGTCTTTCAGAGGAACTTATATATGTACGTCATAGGGAATCTTGTAATCCCTCCTAATTCTGGGTAGCTCCTCCTCAGTGACAGCGGACACGATACATCTTGCCGCATACTCAGTTGCCTTGAGCTTTCGCTTTCCGCGAACTGAAACCTCGAAGCGGCTGGAGTATTCCCTCTCATACTCGTCCCAGTCAATTCAGCGAGAAATGGCGACCGGGACTTGATGTTCAATAGGGTCTGGTATAGGGAGGTTGATATCCTTCAGGTACCCCCAAGTTAGTTCGTCTGGGTTAATTGGCTGAAGCACCTCGACCTCCTCGTCCTCGTCCTCGTCCTCGTGAAGGCCAGAACTGCTCTCCTCTACAACCTGGCGAGTAGGATTTGTTCGCTCCTCTCTTTCCACAGACCGGTGAGCTCCCGAATGTACTGAGCGAGCTACGGAGGCCGCGTAAGGGTCAGATTCTAAGTTTACAAAAATAGGAAGTTCTTCGATTGGCCGTTTCCCAGGGTTGCGGGGAGGATATGATCCAGTTTTGGAATGGGAGGATATTTAGGATAACAAAGCTTCAAATGGTGTTTTTCGGCGGAAACTGAAAGGCCAACGGCGGTTCAAAATTCCAAACGGCAGAGTTTAGGGTTTTATGGCATTTCTCACACCCACAGTCACGGAAATAAAAGAGAAGAAGAAGAAAAATAGAAGAGATTACTACCTTGATTCGAAGGAATCGTCGCCAGAGATGAAGTTCAGTTGCCGAAAATTTGAAAAGGGGAGGAGTAATTTTCGCGTTGAGAATGAACAGTGGAAATAAGCAAAAATGACAAAATTTTCCTTAAATAGTATTCGAAAAAACGGGGTATTAAGCGAACAAGTTTGAAAATACGAGGACTAAGTTGCAATTACCTGGCGCGTGCAGACCCTATCTGACAAAATTGGGGGCGCGTCACCTCGGTTTTGTGTGCGCGTGGGCGGCGGCAATCATTCCGCCCACGTCACACCTCGAGCCACACCCGGGCATTGGGATCCCAACCGTCACTCACCTAGATCAGCTCGACCAATGTTGTTCGCCAATGAAAGGTTGATCGCGCCATGTTATATCAGCTCACCTCCGTATCACCGAATAATTGCCAACCTATAAGTTGTTCGCCTTGCCCTATCACAACATAATGATTGGCAAGGGGGCAATTGTTGATAGGCGAGCATAATCGTTATTTGGGCGAACATAATTAACCCAAATTACCCACGCTTAAGACGAGATTAAGCCAAGCTGAATGAAAGGTGTCAGGCGAGTAGACCTTGCTCGCCGAGCAACATTAACCAGGCGAGCAACTTTAATCAAAAGACCATGTGGACCCACATGAGGTCCTAGCGAGCATAATCAGCATCTCGACGAACAGACCTAGTAACAATATCAAGACACCAACTTATCAAGAATAAAGACCATCAAAATCAAACTAAAGACTCCTCAAGGACAGGTCCAACGGGACGAACAACAATAGAATGCGAGCAAGTCCAATGTAGAAGAATATAATTTAGTTTAGATAATGTCAAACTAGTCAAAGCCCAAGCGTCATACATGCACACTAGGGAGGTCAAAGGTCATGTACACCTCCTGCTAGACAAACTAGTATAAATACTTAGATTTTTTCAGCTAATAAAAAAAGCAAAAATTCATATACATGTCCAAACTTCGATTATACATCCAAAGCAGCTCGATTATCTTACATACGAATTAATTACGTAATCAATACACGTGTTAATTCTACCCTAACCCAAATTTTCGTATTCACTAATTACGTTAGTGATCAATCACACGTAATTGTTCGGTGATCTAATTAATGAGTAAAAACAGCCACTAATCCTTGTGATTAGAATCGATCATCAACAGTAGAGAAGGGGAATTGGAATTCGTAAGAAATAGATGATGGGGTGGGTGAGGTTGTGTAGTCCAGGGTGTACCCCCTTCCAACCTCGATATTATAGCCCATATTCAAAATTCAATTTGGATTAGCTAATTAATTTGAGGTTTGTAGGCTTTAATAGGGGGGATGATAAAGGCCTGACTCTGCGCTTAGACGAAAAAGTGGGGAAGAAAAAGTATTAAACAAATATAAGGTACTGTGCCCTGTTAGTCATATTAAAGACACTAGTAATTCTCCCGTGCGATGCACGGTTTAAATATTATGTCTAAGTAATTACAATTAATTATTTAATTAATTAATATATTATATATATTTTGCACTTAATTCATGAATATTAAATATTAAAATTCAATAAAACTTAATTTTAAAAATTCAAGTGATAAATAACAAAATTCATGTTTTTAAATCAAAATTTTATTTTTACGTATATAATATACATTTCAAATTAAAATCTAAGAAAAATTTTCAAACAATTAGTTTGACATATGGTGTATTGAAAATATATTTCGATAAAGAAATTTAAATTTTAAGATTGTAAATAAAAAGTAATAAAAAAATAACTTTTTTTTTTTTTGAAAGAGAATGAAGTCCTGCTTATTATTTAAGTTAATGGTTTTAAATTAAAGTTTGGGGAAGGATTTTTTTTGTTATTATGTTCGTATCACCTAGGAAAGGAGGGCTTTTCATTCTTTTAGGTTATGAGAGTCAATATAAGTAGACAAATATTATTTATACAATAAAATCAAATTCAGAAATATAATTATTTTAAATTACAGTAAAAAAATGGTTGAGTTTCGAATATATAAAAATATATATTCTTTTCCAATCCAAAAATACTTGGATTTTAATATCTAACTTATTCTTATTAATAAATATTAAAATTAACCTAAAACAAACATAATTAATTGTTGAATAACAAAAAGGACTTGTTATGTCCAATGCCCACATCCCCAACGGCCCATTCATTTCGATTAGTGCACCAAGTCACGTACCTCAATCCACCCCACCATTTTCCTTATTCACAATCACAGTACAGTTTTTTTTTTCTCTTCCCAATATTTCTGTTCTCTTTTCCCTTCCGCCAGAAGGTACAATCTTTCTTACCCCTCTCTCTCTCTCACACTATCCCACTCGTCTCTCTCTCAAGCTCCATTAACATTAACCACCATTTTTTCATCTCTCCCAATTGAGAGCTGGAAATTTGCTTATTTCACTTTTTAAATTCGATCCCTTTTTTTTTAATTTGTTATAATCGGATCTTGTGGATCTAAATTTCCGTTAAACGATTTTTGGTGCTGAAGGTAGCCGATTTAAGTTATTTTCAAAATTTCAGATGTGCTTTTATCGGAAGGAGGAAAAAACCCAAAAGGTAGATGGCAGATTGTCTCGATATATGGCAAATGAAGAAGAGACAGATGCTGAGCAGATGAAGAAGTATCCTTGCATAGTGACCGATTTTGAGATTGAAAGGATAAAGTATCAGTTCATCTAGAAATATGGCAAAAATAGAAAATGGTAGAATTCATTATAATACAAGTTTGTGCAAATAATACCTCTGACCAGTCCTTCGCCCTTCAATTTTTAGACTATACTAATTTCTGTCATTTTGTCTTCGAACACTGGCTAGAGCGAACAGTGAAGCTAAATTTGATGTTAATCTTCGCTGCTTCTATTTTCTGCATGACAGAGAACAAAAGTTAGTGGGAGAATAACAATTCTTTAAGCATGGAATTTCATCACTAACTACTATTTTGTGTGTGTGTGTGATGTAATTATGTATCTCAAAAAAATTATTTTGCAAGTATACGGATGGAGAATGAAGACAATCATCACTATTTATAGCCTCTGTTGCTACCCTTTGATGGGTAATATTTAAATTTTGAATTTGAAGAGCTGTATTAAAGTTTCTTTGATTTGTGGGCTTTCTGCATATACTTTTTAGAGGCGGTGCGGTGCTGCATAGTGCACGAATTTCAGGATGGATTGGCTTTCGGTAGAAGAGTATAATATAATATAAATTAGCAGTATTCACGCATTAACATAGCGTGTGCGAAACACGGTTACGCGAGGCAGCAAGTGAGCTTTCACTCGCCCAGATAACTACTTTCAAACTTTACAGAAACGGCTGCTTTTATATAGTTATAGATGTAATGTACTTTAGCCTATTGTAATTGGGATAAATACGAAGACTTAATAACAATTGATTGTATAATTGTGTACTAGGAAGTAATAAATCCTAATTTCATATCATATAAAATTTTATATTATCCTTAAGCTAGTATGATTGAAAAAATTACAAGAGGCTCAATTTTAATTTCGACTCAAGTTCTGTAATTTCTAGTAGGATTGTTCACGGTACGGACCAAAATGAATATTTATAAATATCTGTGTCCGTACCAAAGTTCGGTTATTATAAAATTTGAGTGTTCGTGTTTGTACCGAAATTTTGGTATGGTATAGTACGAAGATTTTATCTTTCAGTACAGATTGAGTAGATTTTCGGTTACAATTGTAACCGGGTCAGATCGGATCGGTACGGAACGGAGCGGAGAAACGGATTTTTTAACCATTTTTTTATCATTCTCTCCCTTTTTAATCAATTCTTAAAAAAAACATATTGATGCATGCACACTGATTAGTGTGATTATTGCTTGAAATTCATGCATTTTATTTGCCTATTTTATTGGATTTTGTGTGGTTATTTACATCAATTTAATATTTTGTGCTTAATTGTCGAGAAAGGTATTTGTGATTTATTTTGCAGAGAATTAATATTTTTGGATACAAATACGTGCTTAATGAAGATCGAGAGCAAAATTAGAAAAAGAAGAAGCTTAGACCCAAAATACACAGCAATTGTTGGCGGCCCAAAGTAATTAAATTGAAGCAAAGGCGTGCGGCCCATTTTCTCAAAGTCCCAGGCCCAATTTGTTATCAATTAGAATTGGAATTTGAGGATGAGCAGCTCACGTGAACTACCAATTTGGATGAGAAAGAAACTAATCTGCTGGGCCCCACATTTCTAAAATTAGGAAGGTCAAAGCTGCTTCTTGGTCTTGGAAACCCATGTCTGCCATTTCCAGCAATATATGAGGAGAGAGAAATTTCCAAAAATCAATAGCCATTATTGAAAGATGAAGCTTGCAACTCCGAAATAGCAATTTGTTATGCCATCAGCCGCTGCTCACCGGAAAACATGAAGCTCACGCCGGAAAGCTTCGCACGATGCCGGAAGAGGAAGAACGTTCAAACGCCGGAAATTATGGAGGAATTTACCGGAGCTGGAAGCGGAATTCGTGATGCCAGAAATTGAAGAATGCTACGCCGGGAGCCCGTTCAAAGCTTGAAGCCGCCACCTGATATCGAAGCTCCGTCTGAAATCCAGAGATCGCCGGAATTAACCAAAACACCACAACCGAGAAGACGACGAAAATTGGGCCCACCTTATCCACCGATTGCAGCTGAGAGAAAAAAGAAAAAGTTGCGGTGCCCACATGTGAAAATTGCAGGAAACGTCTCAGCACTTCTTTCAATTAACAAAAAGCGCATTTCCACTTCAAGCTTAGCTCGTGCAAGGCTGCTCGACATAAAAGTCCAGCTCGTGCAGCCAAAGAAATTCTCAGCGCATAATTACTGAAGGTGCACGACCATGCAGATGTGCACTACCACGCCCGGTCGTGCACAGTCCGAATCATGCCCGTTTTTAGCATTTTCAACCGACCCATTTATCTCATGCACTACATATACTCCTTTTATCAGATTTGAGTGGGGGCACTTATATTTTCTAGGGCATTCTATTGGGGAGAGCCCATCTCCCCACACACACACCACACATTAGATTAGTTTAATTTCACCTTCATTTTTAGGGTTTTTAATTTTTTCTTTGAACCATTAGAGTAATTTATTTTAGGATTTCAAGATCAAAATTCTATTTCAAGTTTGTAAATCCAAGGGGTGACTTCTTTCCTTATTATTGCAATTTCATTTTCATTTAGTTATGTGTTTAATATTTTGTTCTTGTTTAGCTATGGTTTTTCATTGTGAAACCATGAGCTAATTGTTTTGATGCTTGAGATGTTAATACCATGTGAAATCTTGAATTGAGATTGTTCTTTGCATATTCTATGTTGATATTTGGATTTTGCTTCTAATGATGGATTTGTATTGAGTTTTGATTGTTGATCTCTTGTAACTTGTTTGTTGAGGCATGTTTAGCGTAGACGAGAGTTACATGAACATGATTATGATTGAATGCGTCTATTTTGTGTTTGATTCGTCGAGAGAGTTAATCGCAAAGAACCCCATCATTAGACATCAATTGCTTGGATGGTTGTTTAGGTAATTAGTGAGGTCTCCTAGTAAATCCAAATTGAGACATAGAATTGGCTTGACAATCCTACTTGAGTTTCACTAGGTTGAAGATATCCTAAGCATCACCATCTCCGTGTGCCTTGAATGGTGAAGTTATGTGAGAATTAGGTTTGAGTTGTTGATTTATGCCTAATTTTGATTGTTTGTGGAATTATATCCTTATTGATTGGAATTTAGTTTTGCTCTATGCATGAATTGTTCATATTGATGTGTGAATTCATCTTAGTGTAGACGAAAGTTACATTGATTTGATGAAACCTTTGTGTATGAGCAAAGAGTGCTTAGATGCGTGTATCTCGTGCTAACTCGTCGAGAGAGAGTTGGAACGTAGGATACCGTCAATAAGCCTTAAACGTTTGATAGTCTGTTGAATGTTTAAGTGAAGTGTTACTTGTTATAATCGATGAACAATTGAGATTTTGACATAATTCAATATTTGAACCTAAGGATCACATAACGGAAACCATTTAGGGCATATCAATCCCCTTGCACTTCCTCTCAAAGTTAGGTAGTTTTTCATTTATTGCACATTTTAATTTCCTTGTTTAGTAGTATAATCAACCCGAACCTGTCCTTTATTTTCCTTGCATGCCAACGTGAATCAACTTAGCTAACCACTTGCTTCCTTTGGGTTCGATAATTTTATTACTTGGTCAATTGCCTTACTATAACAACGATCTCGTACACTTGTGAGTAGTTCGAATTTGTGCTTTAACAAATTTGGCAATCGAGTTTTTGGCGCTGTTACCGGGGAAGCAATATGTTGTTAGCAAGTTTTGATTCTTGTTGAGTGTTTTTTTTTCTTGTTTTTATTTAATTTTGTTAAGTTTGATACTTGCTTTCTTTTGTAGGTGTGCACTTCACTTGATCAAAGGAGGGTTGAACCTCGATTTTAGCCATCGAACAAAGAGAGTATTGAGAAGAGCTTAAGTGCAAGATGGATGGATATAGTCCATACACATGGAATCAAAGCGATAATCAACATGATATGAATTATCCTCCACATTCTCACCCATATCTATATCCTAATCCATACCCGTATCCACCACCACAACCTCCACAATATCCTTCCCCATATGCATATCTCTCCCCTTCACAAAATCCACAACTAGAAGAAATTGACTACGATAATTGGAGGGACTTTGATTATAACAATCAAATGCACCAAGTTCCCTCCTATTGTCAAGATTGGAGAAATAATGAAGTCTCACCCTCTCTTCAAGAACCATTTTCGAGCTATATGGATGGGCATTATGGTCTAGCTTTTTACCCACCAAGTGAAATTGAAATTCAAGAAGCTTCTCAAGAAGTGTGTTATGATGATGGGAGGAGCTTTGAGTACGATTATCATATGCAACAAGATTATTTCCATTATCAAGAGTGGGAAAGCAATGAAGGAAAGAGTACAACCGATGATACTCTTCAATTGATTTTGAAAAATATGGAGGAGTATAACCGAAAAATTGAGGAGAGTAACCGAAAGTTGGAGGAGAGTAACCGAAGGTTGGAAGAGTCAAACAAGATAATGGATGCTCAAAGTGCAAGCCAATTCAAGCCACTTGGGTTTCAATTTGATCAAATGGCAAGTTCTTTAGAGCAAGCTATTGAGCTTGAGAGTGAAACTCAATATGAAGGTCCTTCCATGCCTCCTCGTGAGGAATATAAGGAAGAAGAAGAAGAAGAGGATGATGAAGAAGGGGAAGAGTTGGATTATGAATTTGATTGGAATTTACTTGAAGAAGGAGATGATGAAGATTGCATTCGTATTATAAGAATCCTTCAAGGAAAACATGAAGAAGAAGAAAAAGAAGTGAATGTAGAGGAGAAGGAGAAAACTAAACAAGAAGAGGTTGAAGTGGAAGAAGTAAAAGAAGAGGACCCAAGTGATGAGACAAGTGAAAGCGACAATTCAATGGTCAAGGTAGATGAAGAGCAAATGCCCTTAGTGGATACGAGCGACAATGAGCTAGAGAAACAAGAAGCATTGAAGGACGAATTGAAGACCGAAATGAGCATTTCTAAACCTTTAAACTCTTCAATTTGTACTTTTAATGATATTGTTTCTATTGATTTCATCTTACCTCTTGATAATTTTGACCATAAGAAGGAAGTGATGAAAAACTTGGAGATCCTTAGAAAAGAAGGAAAGGTATGGAGAGAGATGATGGTGAAGGAACAAGAGGAAAGACCATTCTTGAAAAGATGTGAGAGGAATATGGATAATCGGTCCCTATTTCACAAGAGCCTACTTGATTGTGAAGCCCAAAGAATGAAGTACAATGGCAAGGAGAACCGATATCCTTGGCCATTCCGATGAGAAGAAGTTTGAACTCAATTAATAAGTCCGACATAGGACATTAAACCTAGCACTTAATGGGAGGCAACCCATTTTTACTTGCTTTATTTTATTTTATTTTTGCTTTTTCTTTTAATTTTTTTTCGTGGTTTGTTTTGTCTAGGTGTTGGGGTCGTGTGTTGAGGCTCGGTGAGGATTTCGAGCTTTATAGAAATATATGTGCTTGAGGGAAACTTTAGGTACAAACACCACTTCCTAAACTTAAACCAATTGGGGGGTGTTCGTCTTTTTATGCATAATTTTTAATTTGCACCGATGCACCCCCTTTTGTGAGAGCTTATTGATTGCCATTTTTTTTCCGAAAATTTTGAGTTTAATTGATGATATATATTTGTACATGAGTTTTGCCTTGACATGTTTGTTGATGATTTGAGAGCTAGATGCTTTTTAGGAGATGGAGATGAAAGGTCGGAAATGTGAGCATACTCAAGGAGCTTAATGTGAGGTGATCGTGTCTTGAAGAAGAAGAAGAACATGTTTGATGCTAATTGGAGGTAGTATACCCCAAACTTAGAATTGCCAATTCTAAGTTTGGGGGGGGGGGTTATTTGTTTTGAATTTTCACATTTTACATTGCACCGGCGCACTTGAGGCTTCACTTGTACATTGCACAGGCGCACACCTAATATTCCTAGAGTTTTGCTTATTTGAGTATTTGGTATAATTGTTGAGCTTAAATGTTTAGTGGTAGCTTATTTTGTTGATTTGGGGTTTAAGATTGTGTGGCTTGGTGTTAGAGGCGTAATTGATGGTGATTGTTTGGTTTTTGAGATTTAGTTGAGCTTGATGATATTGATTGAGACTTGCTTGTTTACTTATTTATGTGAAGATTGTGTTTGATTTTGTGCTCGATCCATGATTAGACAAGCCCGTGAGCTTTAGAGCCTTTAGACTTGCATACATTTTAGTCTAATTTCTTTCTTGTGAGTATCATTCATGCTTGTGTGCTCTAGAACTTGCCAATTGTCTTGTTTAAGGCTAAATTAAGTGTGAAATCTTTGAAAGTGATATGAGGCCATCTTTGATTTGAATAGTCACTTAGCCAAATTTTTCATACCATATAAAATTTTTCCGTAGTTAGCCCTTTTGAGCCTATTGACCTATGTTCTTGGCAACCTACAAATTTAGCCTAATTATCCCTTCTTGTGATCCTAATTTTTCCTATGAGCTAGTGGAGCTTGAAGGTGGATAGTGAGGTTGAGTTGAGCTTTAATGTGAATTTGGTAGATGAATTTGTGTGAGAGTGAAAAGAGTGAAAAAGAGAAAAAGATGAGTTGAGAAATTGTACAAGAAAAGATTGAGTGGATTTGTGAAAAGAAAAAATTGTGAAGAAACTCTCTCTTGTATAGCTATTTGGAGTTTCAAGTTCAAAAGAGGTGTTTGATGGTTAATGGTGAAGAATGTGCTTTAAAAAACTCTCTCTTGTATAGCTATTTTGAGTTGCAACTTGATCACTTGCGACTTTGTCTTGAGATTTTTAGATGCGTCTATGCGTCTTTATGTCTCGCTCCACTAGTTTACGAGTCACTTTATCCAAATTTACCCCACCTTAACCAAAGAGCCCAACACTAAAACCAAATGCAAAGTCCTCATTGATTCTTGGATTGATCACTTAGCAAGTGGTGGAGAATTTAGATGATTGTCAAGCTTATGTTAGTGCACTTGTGTGAATTGATTGTTGAGAGCATACATTTCTTGATACACTTTTGAGTGATGAGTGATACACTTACTTGAGAGGAAAATTGTGGATTGAGTCTTGATCTTGCATTGATTTGAACATGATTTGTGAACTTGCTAGTTGATATTTGTACTTAAGGGCTTGACTAAATTGAATGAACTTGACAATTGCTACTTGTCTCTTTGACACTCATTTCTCGCAATCCTCCCACTTGTTCTTTATTTTCTTTCATTGCTCGAGGACGAGCAACACTTTAAGTTTGGGGGTGTTTACACGAATACTACACAACTTCAACTACAACCAAATATATATCAATACAAACTTGAATATAACACATTATATGATAATGAATGATTAAAAATGAACGTAAATCACCATAAATAAAGTATTAAAAATACAATATAATATATATATATATATATATATATATATATATATATATATATATTTAAATATCTTGTATATAAAAATTACAATATTAAAATCATATTGATCGTAATTCTTGACAAGGGTATATCATCCAAGTTTTTGTAAGAAATGAATATACATGAGCAATGAAATTTAAAGAATAAAAAATTAAATTTAAATTATTTTTATATACACCTAAACATAAGTTAATGTTTTAAGAACTTAATAAGATAATTATATAGTGTTTGTATTCTGAAAATGAGGAAAAATTATGATATCGTATAGTTGTACTTGAATTCAATAACAATATAATAATGTTTGATAAATAAAAAATAAAAAATAATTAAAATTAAATACATATTTAATTCGGTTATTCGGTTCAGTACGGTACGGTCACATTCGGTTTTTCGGTATGATTAATTTGGTAATATCCAAATCCGTACCGAAAAAATATTCGATTTGGTTTTGGTACGGTTAAAGTAAAAAAATCCATGATTTTTTCAGTTTGGTTCTTTTTCGGTGCGGATTTTGGCACGAGTTTGGTAATCTCCGAACTCCATGAACAACCCTGATTTCTAGGACCGATCTTGTACAAATAATGAAAAATATAAAGGAAAAAAAGAAAGAAAAAAAGAAATCCCAAAACCATTTTTACATACTTTCCGGATTGACATCATTTTGACATTTCATAAGCTCGATAAACATTCATCACCATCTTAATTTTTTTTTGGGGAGAAAATACAAGTATATTTATATGTTGATTGAAGTAAACGAAAAGTGAGTTGAGAGCAATGACTAATTCACATATAAGCCACCTGTAACAAACTTTCCAAGTACTGATCTTCTCTTTAATTTGCTCATTACAAAAAACACAAACCTTTTCATTTCCACAAAAAATGCCTATTTTTTTTTTCAAGTTATAAACTGATTACAAAAAGCCATGAGGTCGTTCATCCTTGTCATTTGTGTTTGTTTCCGTGGAACTCTCACATCCCAAATAATAGTCAATTTTTGTGAAGATATATTATACCTACTCAATTAGTCTAACTTGCATTTCTTGTGCGGATTGTACCTGCATAAATCTCGTAAGAGATAATTTATTTAGGCGAGGTTAACTTATTCTTGTTAAAACATAACAATAACAATAAGAAAAAGAGCCGAATTGTATACAAGTGTCACATAGAGTACTTGTTTCCTAACATATCATATTTGTTTAGATATACTACCCCCAAGTAAAATTTTGATAATGTAAACGGGTTAGCAAATCAAATTGTCATCCGTATCAATGAACATAATAAAAAATAGATGTTACTCAAATACAAAAACATAACACAAGATAAAATACAAAATGAAGCACTATTTATTTCGGTTTCACAGTAATATCATCAACATACCTAAAGGATAAAATAGGAGATGAAACATTATTTTACAAGGAGAAATTAGTATGTTTTCCTCTTGGAAACAAGTTGCTAGCTAGCACGTACGATTTTATAAGTAGCTCAGTTTCGGTACAAGGCAGGTGAAAGGCGAGGTGCAATTAGTACTTCCAATGGAGTGGCCTTAGGCAAAGTGACCCCAACTCCTTCACTCATATCCACAGGCATATCCGACGCCGTTTTAAACTCAAAACCTTGAAGCAAACGAGCCAGGGTCAAATGCGTCACTTGCGTTGCAAAGGTGATCCCGGGGCACGATCTTCGGCCCGACCCAAAAGGGATGAACTCGTGATGGCGGCCCGTGATATCGACGTCTGCGTGGCTCGTCAAGAACCGGTCGGGCAAAAAGCGGTCCGGTTCTTGCCAAGTGTTGGGATCGCGATGCAACTTCCATAGGTTGACCAATATTCGAGTCTCCTTTGGGACGTGAAAGCCACCCACGTGACAATCTTGGGTGGCCTCGTGTGGGACGGAGAGTGGGCCCGGTGGGAAAAGGCGAAGAGTTTCTTTAACTATGGCTTGGAGGTAGAGTAGGTTGTTGATGTCGGATTCTTGTACCCATCTCTGTTTGCCAACTTTGGCGTCTATCTCGGCTTGGGCTTTTTGCATGGCTTGGGGGTTGTTTAGTAGGATAGATATGAGCCACGTTAGGTGAACCGAAGTGGTGTCTGTGCCTGCTAACATTAGGTTCTGAAAAATGCAAGTTTCTGACATTAACAAAATCTAAGTTTCTATAAGAATATAATGACAACTTTTAGAGTATGCCCGTCCTCTAAGTTAGAGAGTACTATGAATAAAGTAATTGTTTATGAAAAATATGAACAATCACTTTATTCATAAATGAACCTTACAATACCCTCCAACTTATGATAAAAATAACAATTCAAAAAATAGAACTACTAAGAGGGAGTAAATGTTTTTATTTTTAGTTGGGGTTCAATTTTTTTGTATAACTATGTAACAAGTAAGTTGTAACAATGGGTTTGTTCAACAAGTTCCTTTCAAATTATGGATGAAAACAGAGTTAAACTTCTTTTTTGGAAAGATAAAAGAAAGTTAATCTTTATAACAAAATTGAATTGATAAAGAATAAAAGTGACATAAAAAAAGAACACTCTGGTCAGAAAAGTGATAAATTTTTTGAATCCACAAGAACCACAACATTGGACTATACTTGGGGGTAAATGAGTTGAATCTAATTAATAAGTGTCAAACTCAATCTCGACTCAATTAAATAATTCGATCAAGTTCAATTCAACTCGGCTCAATAATTTACATAACTATTAATGTTTTTATTTTTAAAATCAACTTGGCTCAATAGAGTATACTTGTAAATAATTACTCCTCCCCCTATCAATACTTAATAAATATAATTATTTTTTTAGTCGCCCAAACTTAACATATATGTCTGAATATATAATTTTTTCTTACTACTTTACACCCTACAATTGTACAGCATACACTTATTTACTAAATACCCTTTACTTTTTACTCACATATACTTTATACATAAAAAATAATTTCTCTTATAAAACTCGTACAAAATGAATCATACTTGGAGTAACATATTTAGGGTGAAATAATAAAATTAAGTGATCTCTAACGAGCATAGTATTCAGGAGCTCAAACTCGAGTTGATTAAATTCGAATGAATTTCCAATTTTCTCCGAATTGAGTACCCCTTATTCGGATCAACAACTAAGAGCAGACCATATATTTTATATGTAGGAGTATATGAAACTTGAGTCACCTGGACATAGCAAAGTAGTAAAAACAATAGAGGAGTGGTGAAGGCATACCGTACCAGTATGGTTGCCTTAATTATAGTATCACGCGAATGTCCAAATCTGGTGAATTTATCATCAATGGAAGAAAGCATCACATCAATAAAATCTTGCCCACTTCCCGCCCTCTCAGCATGTTCCTTGATTAACTCTTCAAAAACAGCACTCAGTTCCCCAGCTACCCTCTTCATAGTCCTAATATGTCCCTGAAAATCCAACCATCTCAGGGGTGGAAACGGAATCGCATCGGACACGATAAACTTCCCCGTCACGTCCATAAACTCCTTGATCAACGACCGGGCCTCCGCATTCGACTCGTCCGCGTATTTTTTCCCGGCAATCATCATCATCATGATGTTCAAGCTCAGCTGCTCCAACCACTCACTCATCACCACCACTTTGCCTGTTTTTTTATACAAGTCGTTAACAAACGTGTTGATTTCGAATTCTCGTATGTGCTTCAGCGTTTCGAGTCTACGGGCCGAGAGCATTTCCTTCATGACGAGCTTGCGTATCTCACGCCAATACGGGCCCTGTGTGAAGCCGAAGCCGGCATGATTGAAGCCTAGGTACTCCCCTGCAGTAGAGTGTGGCCTTTTGGCCAGGACTTTGTCATTGGTGGTGAAGCAGTCTTTGACTGCTTCTGAGCTGCTCACCACCAGGGCCCGGTGAACTCCGAGACGGATAGTAAACACGGGCCCGCATTTATCAGCAAAATCTCCTAAAATCCTGGTAATTGGGATTTTCTCGGATAGTGGATGAAGGTGGCCTATTACTGGCCAACCGCCTGCTGCTTCTGGTGCTGAATTCACCTTCTTGTTTTGGTTACGTGGGGTCCTTCTGAGTAGCAGAATCAGAGCTAAAAGCATAGAAAGGGCTAGTATATGTGAGAGAAACTCCATCTTGCCAAGGGGGAGAGAGAGAGCAGTTAAAAGTGAAGAGTTTCTCATTTGGATAACTGGTATTGCAATTATATAAAGGTGTCGGTTACAGAGAGAAAGTGATGTCTGGTACTCGGGTAGGTTGATGGGGTTAATTTCTGGGGGCCCGTGATGGAACATATGCTTCTTTCATGGATTTGTCAAGGGTGAAAAATAAGCTCAAGATTGCATTTTCCATTTTCACAGGGTCCCCCAAACGTACCTGCTACTTGGTTCTTTGTTTTTTAGTTTCCTTTTTTTTTTTTTTTTTGGATTGATTAAAAAAAAAAAAAATCATGATTTTTCTTATTTTTGTGCTAGAAAACGTGCTTGTTGAAAACTTGAAACAACAAGCATAAAAACTTAATTCTCTTACACGACACAAATATAAAAAAAACTTCTCTATATATATATAATAAAAAATACTGAACTTGTAGACAAAAAATACTAAACTAAACTTGCATGAGGGAGTGATATTTAACTTAACTTAGATAGATATATTTAACACATAAAGTGCAATTAATATCTAGCAAAATATCAAACTTAGTTTTTACACCTACTGTTCATAATGAAGGAGCTTTCTTGGATTCAAACTACTAAGATCACAAAAAAAGATTTACTCAACTTCACAAGACAAGACAAAATGGACTGAATATATTAACAAATATGAGAGACTTGAATCATCCAGCAAAGTCTTCCAGGCTATAGGCCGCCACTCTGCAAGACTTTCTTCAAAACACTCCACATTTACTTCCACAAGATCATCAAAATAAGGTCTATACTTGGTTCTTGATGCAGAAAAATTCATCTCCTTCTGGTGCAAGTGTACCCCAACGTAATATTGTAGATAATCCAATTATGAACTTAGGACGACAACTCCAAAATAAACCGTTCAATAGTTCTGAAGATGGATCATCCACAGATAGCATCAAATTCTCCACTCAAGGCGGGGGTAAATTTTGAACACCTTCAGCATCAACAGGCTTAGTTAAAATCCCAAGTCCATCATTGCTCCCGACCCCAACAAGAACTCGAGTGAGAGAGTAATTGGGACGAGCTCAAACGTTTAAGAAACTTTTTCAACTTAACAAACCATGAATCGACAGGCTTAAGGTAAGTTATAGATATATCAGACTTCCATTCCCTAGAAAGTGGAGTTGTTTTGAAGCAGAAAAGGTAAAGTGACGAATATTTGGAACATCAAGAGTAGCCTAGCCCACCTCATATTCCCCTCCACAATGGTTAAGCACTCAATTGAAGGGCTAGAAATTTTTATTGATTTGAAGACACCACAATCATGAAGGGAAGGCAGGGGAATTTGGTGGAAAAAGGAGGAATCGAAATCCAACCTCTCCAAGAATAAACGTTCCAGCTTACGAAACTCATACCATGGAATGATTGGACGATTATAAAATCAGTAACAGGAGTCAACGGCAAAGCTTTAACAAACAATGTCATGCATGCATCCAGAGAATGATAATTCAGATATCCCAAATCAAAGGCCCTATTATGTATACTCAAGGGATTTCAGTTTGGAACAGCTAACCTTTCCTCTATGAATATTGCACCCACTCACCGATAATCTATCTGATGCGAGAACCTGTTGCGGAAAATCCAGCAAATGAGCCTGGGGATCAACTTGAATTAATATCTAGGTCAGAAGCGCCCAATTTCACCGCTTTCACAACCAATTCGTTGGTAACTGACCAATCTTCATCTCTCATCCACAGCCATAAACTCTCGACCTTTAGGATCAACCTTTCGACCGTCTTGTTGGCGAAGGTAAGAAAAGCGGACGCTGCCATCACCAAAATTGAGGCGAGAGTCAACCAGGCGGTGTACCAAGGTTTGGTAGTTCGAGCAGCTTCTTTTCCAGTGGGTTTGCCGAAATACTTACAAAATTAATATATACTCCCTCCTTTTTTTTTTTTTTTTAATAAATGTCACTTTAGAATTAAACAATAAATTAAGATAGTATTTTTTTAGTCAATATTACTCTTAATTAATTAGACAAAAAAATAAATCTCTAAATTAAGAAAAAGATGAATGGAAAGATTTATGGAAAATTAATAGGGGTTAAATTGAGATACTTGAGGAAAACTAATCAAAAAGACATTTATTAAAAAATTAATGAAAAAAGGTAAAATGGCATTTATTAAAAAATGGAGGGAGTACAAATTTTCCTATAAATAAGTTCCATAAGTATGAAATTAATATGATTTTCACTTAAATGATAAAAATAGACTTGTAAATTTAAAATTACAGTGTAAATTGTTATGGTATCAGTGAATGTATTCAATAGTATTAGCAAATACATCTCATATTACTACAAACAAATTTCACAGGAGACCTACTCCATTACATAAGCAATCAGAAGCACCTACATTTTTTTTGTGGCAAAATTTTATATAAAAATTATTCATGATAAATATATCATGATTTTAAAATATTAAAAATTTAATCAAGAGTATCATATATCAGGGTCAATAGTATTATATTGTAATTGTTATTGATTTTTGGGTTAATTGCAAATAAAATCACAATATTTTCGCAAATTGTAATTTAATCTAAACTTTTGAATTGTTGCAAACAAAACCACACTTAAATATTTGTTAGGGATTCTAACCAAAAGACCGATTTCAATATGCTCAAACATAATGATTAATTATCCGTTCATCCGAACTCATCTAAACATATTAATAAGATTAATTATTCAATGTCAGGTAAGGGAACATCATTTTCGAATCGTAAAATATTTGTTTGCTGGTTCAAATTGCAAACCATATACTCCCTCCGTCCCACTTTCCTTTTTTTATTGTCCCACACTAAGTGTCTCATTCCATAAATGGAAAAAGCAACACTCTACTACATATAAATTTTAACCTTCAAATTCACACAATATTACCAAAAATGTCACTCATTCAATCTACTTTTCAACACTATTCATTACTTTTCCACCATATATTAATAAACAAATACACTTTCTTAAACCATTCAACCAAAAGAAATGGGACGCTTAGACCGGGACGGAGGGAGTATTAAATTGAAATTTTGTTTTCAAAGGTTCAAAAATTTAGACTAGATTGCACTTTGTGAAAAGATTGTGATTTATTTGCAATTACCCTTGATATTTTTTTTTTACCCCAACTTTTGATACTACTGATAATATTTTTTATACTCTTAATTAAATATTTGATACTTTCAAAACAGTTTTATGATAAACTTATCATGAATTTTTTTATATAATTTTTAAAAAATAATTGTATAAAAGTCATAACAAAACAACATCAAATGATATTTAATGGCGTTGAAATGTACAGGTCAGAAAATGTGGCACGATGAAAGTCTGAAAGATAGAGGATTTCAGTTTGGCACCATTTCTGCTAATAATAGATTAAAATCGCCAATACAATGGTTATTTTACACTTAGGTTGAAAGTTTTTTTTTTTACAAGGCACTTAGGTTGAAAGTCGATTCAAAAGCTCATTATACTTTGACAAAATAGATTAGAAAATCACAATATTTAAATAATAAAATAGGTTGAAAGTCGATTCAAAAGCTCATTATACTTTGACAAAATAGATTAGAAAATCACAATATTTAAATAATAAAATAGGTTGAAAGTCGATTCAAAAGCTCATTATACTTTGACAAAATAGATTAGAAAATCACAATATTTAAATAATAAAAAAAAACTCTGAAATAAGTACTATAAAACCTCTATAAATTAATAATGTCAGGACCGATTTTTTTAATTATTTTATAGAGATTAATTTATCTATAAATTAATAATTATTAATTTAAAGAGTGTTTTAATGATGAATATATATATATATGTTTTTTTTTATAAAAATGAGTAATGGAGTTAATATATAGCGTTAATTGCAAATAAAATCACGACCTTTTCGCTAATTACAATTTAATCTAAATTTTTGAATCGTTGCAAATACAACTTCAACTTTAAATTTGTTAGCAATTTTAACCAAATGGAAAATTTCAATCTGCCCGAAAAAGATGACTAATTATGTTTTGTTATCCGAACCAATCTAAACATATTAGTACAATTAATTATTCATAGTCGAGTAAGTGAAACATCATTTTCGGACAACAAAAAATTTATTTGTTGGTTCGAATTGCAACCAAATGTTAAGTTGGAGTTTTGTTTGCAAAGATACAAAAGTTTAGATTAGATTGCAATTTGCGAAAATGTTATGATTTTATTTGCAATTAACCCTAATATATACATTATATATTCATCATGCATACTATCCATCAATGTATGTATGAAGTTGAGAGGGTGTATTCAATTGAGATTTTATTGGATTTTTTTGGACTTTAAAAAGTCTATATATTTAGAAAATCTATAGACTCCATGCAGAGTTTGACTGACTTTTTATATTGATTTACATGGGTTTTCATAGACTTGACAGGATTGTGAAATACATTTTTTTATTGATTTACATTAATTTTCATAGATTCCGGCGCTAAAACCATTGATGCAAATGTATATGGAACACACTTGTATATAAAAAAAAGTTATCCAAAATATTTAGAAAAAATACCAAAAATACATTAGCTTAAAAAAATACATTATTATTCTCATCTAAATTTCCATCACCGTTATATCTCGAACTCATTAGAAGTCTCTGGTTATTAGAAGAGATTTTAGAGAGTGAAATCTATTTATATTTTTTGAAGAGTAGACTTGGCAGCGGGGCGGAGAATCCCCGATCCCCGTGGGGATCCGCCCCAACGGTGCGGGGAATCCCCGAAGCAAATGAAGACGAGAATTTTTTTTGTCCCGTAGGCGGGGACGCGGATAGTATTCCCCGCCCCGCGGAGACATGCATTATTTTTTATATAATTAATATATATATATATATATATATATATATATAAATTTAAAAGTAAATTACAAATAAATATTTCATAATTTCCCACTCAATTAACCAAAATTACATCTATATTTTATTTAATATTATGTTATTAGTTGCAAATTATATAATTTTCACTTTAGTATATATGTTAACTAAAAATATTAAAATTAGAGGTTGTTCAAATATTAACATTTATTTTTTAACACCAACTTAAAGTAATTGTTGTGTATGATTAATTTTTTTAATTTAGATATTATTTTATATTTTAAAATTGAGATAAAAAAATAATTAGACGGGGAACAGGGAATCCCCGCGGGGATGGGGATCCCCGGCGGGGCGGGGATGGAGGAAAATTATTCCCTATTGATTTCACGAGGACGGGGAATCCCCGATTTCACGGGGACGGGGATGAGGAGAATCAAAGAAAATCCATAAGCTGTTGAATACCTAAAGATTTTTTAAGTCTTTTTAAAATCCGTAGAAATCTCTGGTTATTAGAAGAGATTTTGGAGAGTGAAATCTATTTATACTAGTGTAGAACCCGCGTAAAACGCGGAATTGAATTAAATAATTTTTTTTTGGGAAATAATTATTATTATTAAATTAATATTTTTTAAAAAGTTATATATTAAAACTTATTTATAAGAATTACTTTATTTTAAGGAGACTTTGTATATTCAAGTTTCTAACAAATTATTTTTATTTTTATTTATAATTTTCTATTCAAAAGGGGATTTTTGTAAATTAATTACATTTACATTATATATTTTCTATTTTTGTTATAAAATTTAGAATGTAAATATAATTATCCAATTAACAATTGTAATTTATAAAAAAATAGTTAACCATTTATGCTGAGCAAATACAATCAATAAATTGTGAATGTAATGAGAATTTAAATTTTATTAATCAGTACAAATTACAAATTTGTAAACACTTCTTTGTAGACAACATTTGTTGTGTAATTTCATGATTTTCCTTCATCATCTAAACAAAGCAATTTCAATCCTCTCTTGCTCTTCACTCTTGAAATGGCAACATATAGTTGTCCATGCGTAAAAACAGGTTTCGGGAGGTATACACCCACTGTCGACAGAGATTGACCTTGACTCTTATTAATTGTCATTGCGAAAGATAAAAGTATGGGAATTGTCTTCTCTGAAATCTTACAGGAGACGTCTGATCTGATGTACTCAAAACCATTCGTGGAATGTAGACCTTACTTCCAATATTTCTTCCAGATATGATGTTAGCCTCTATGATATGTTTTCCAAGCCTTGTTGTAATTAATCTTGTTCAATTGCACAATCCAGCTTTTTGAAGCATTATTGGAACACCTATTTTCTTAGAAGTATTATTGGAACACCTATTTTCAAAACCAAACGGTGATTAGGTAATCCAGAACACCTAATGGAATTCAAATAATCAACGGAGTACAATTCTCTATCACTTCCATCTTTGTCATCTCCACTTGAGACCTTATCAGAACTCAGGTATTCAACCTCATCCCCCGGTATCATTTCCAAAACCTTGTCATTAATAGACTCAACAACTTTGTGAGTTGGTGCTAATATTGCTCTATCTTCGAAATACTTATCATTACGAAACTGATCAGTTACTGAGGGGTATATGTTGTTCACTATAGCAACAACTGGATCATTGAGTGCATAAATTAAATTGTAATATGGAATCTCTATTTGTGCAAATCCAGAGTCACTTTCTCCAAATTTCCCATCTCCAATATCCAAAATCCATTTAGAGAATTCTGCAATCTCCTCAGATGTCGTGCTTATACAAGAACTTGGGTTTTGCAACCTCATGTTATTTGTCAATCTCAGGACCTTGCAGAATTTCCAAAGATTAGATGAGTTAATTGTCGAGTACACAATATCCTCCCTTGAACCTTTAGGTATGACTGGTAGGATTTGTCTAAAATCTCCACCTAAAACAACAGTCTTTCCGCCAAAAGGCAAATTAGATGATGATCCATCAGAACATCTAATTATATCTCGCAAGCTTCGATCAAGTGCTTCAAAACAATGTCTGTTGATCATGGATGCTTCATCCCATATTATAAGTTTTGCCTTTGAAATCAATTGTGCTAAGTCCGAGCCTGGATTTATGTTACATGTTGATGTTTCATCAACATTGATAGGTATAGCGAATCTTGAATGAGCTGTACATCCTCCAGGTAGCAACAGAGCTGCTATTCCACTCGAAGCAACATTTAAAACAATGTGGCCATTCGATCGCACTGCTGTTGACAAAGCTGACCATACAAATGTTTTTCCTGTACCACCAAATCCATAAAGGAAGAAAATTCCTCCTTTATCCGACCAAGTTGCTTCTAGTACTTGTTCGTAAACACCTTTTTGTTCAGTGGTTAACTTGGAGAATAACATTTCATTCTCATCTTTCACATTTGATCTATCATAATTTAATTCCTCTTGTATAAGGTTATTATGACCTTCTGATGATAAGGATTGATCTGGAAAAGGTATTGTCTCAAACCTTTTTAGTGTGCTCCCATTCAGCTGCAGAAGTTTTTCAATCTCGACTAAAGCATAATTCTTCAGCTGTTCTTCACTTAAGTGCAAATCTGAAATACATTTGTTATAAGTTTTATTACAGTTTTTATTTATGAAAGTAGTAATAAATGTATATGTTGTGATTAAATGGCAAGAAAAAGTTGTGATTATTACTATATATAAATAAAATTTTAAATATCTACATATACCTGGCATGTTTAAGTTTCTCCTTTGCCTTTGTAATATATCATCAGATAGACACTCCCATGTCTTATTGAACACTACTTCTGGAGAGGACATGTTGGACAATATAAGAAGTATTGCAAATAAATTTCTCATGTAATGGGCTGATGCCCAATAACTTGCTTCTAGTATTCCATCCACGTATTCTCTATCATCATTTAGCAGTCCTAGTGAATAGCAAGCATCCTTAAAAGTAGGATTCAAAACTCCAGAAATAGTACGTATATCCTCATGACATGTTGCACCTTTAGTGTGTGGAATGAGCAGACCCAAGTAGTGACGTTCTCCTGCACCCGGTGGAACATAAGTCAATCTTCCTAGAGAAAATCCTTTATGTCTTGGATGCCATTCACGTTCTTTACCATCCCATACAAGCTTTGATGGGAACTCCAAATAAGTAAGTTTTCTTGACCATTTATATCTTCCACTTCTATTGCATTCCATCCATGCGAGAAACATTGACTCTTTTGCTGTTGGTCTATCAAGAACATCTTCAATACAATCCTCATCATAAAAAATGACACCTTGTTCACTAGGTAGATGAAATGGAAGCCTTTGTACTGCAGGGAACCTGTAGTGTATATCATAACTCATTGTTCTCCAAACGGCTTCACATGGGGAGATATAACGACATGTAATAAATTCTTTTATCTCATCTTTTTGTTTTTCGTCAGAAGCGTCTTTTTCAGTCTGAGTAATATTTGCAGTTATTCTATCTGGCCCCTTGTTAATATATTTGAAAAGATATTTGATGGAATGGTTTTTATTGCACCATTCAACATTTATATGTGCTTGATATATACACAATAAAGTCGAATTATATGGTACAACAAAACTATTATCCAATTCAATATTTTCTCTTATGACTGTAACACCATTATTCCTTCTCTTGTACAATGGATATCCATCTTCATCCACAATTGTCTTTTCCTTATACTGCTTTGGGAAACCTTTTGAACATCTATTGTTAACCATGCAGGGAGATGTTCGTTTTGCATTGCCGCACGGACCGTGCATCATGAATTCCTTTACCAAATTGTGCAAATTGAGATCTTCATCTTTATTTGGAATTTTAGCTGAAATTATACGATCAACCTCGTTTGCTGTCGGTATCTTGTTCTCACTATGAAGAAATAGTAGAATGTGTGCATGTGGGAGTCCTCTTTTTTGGAACTCAACTGTATATACCACTGCATATAAAATTTATAAAATTAAAATGAAATATAGTTGAAGGTATAATAAAAGAATGAATGTCTGAGTTTCTTAAATAACCAAAAATTTAAATTTAAATTTGAATACACTTACGTGCATCAACCACTCCAAATATTTGATGTTCTTTAAAGTTTTTTATAAGATGATCAAGCTTCATTTTGAATACCCGACAAAGAATATCCGGCCTGTCTTATGATTTCAGACCTTTCTCGTTAAGAAATCTTGTTATTTCTGGCCACTTAGGATTGCAGGTGAAGGTGATGAATAGATCAGGGTATGAATACCATTTGCAAATTGCCATTGCATCTTGAAAATTCTGAATCATGTAACGGGGTCCACCTGTATAAGATGCTGGCATTATTCTCTTTCCAGATGTAGATGGATCTGTATCACCTCGACGGACGGCATCTGCTAGATTTCCATACTTATCAACTCTCAACTTATCTTGGTTATTCCTAAGGTATGATAGTCTCTCTGACTCAATCATGGTATAAGCATCAACCAAGAATTGTTGGAAAAGCCTTCTAGAATGGAATAATATTTTAGCTTCATGTAGTCGTTCATGAATACGATATGCAAAGAACTCACGCATTGTAAGTTTAACTCTTTTTCTTGATGTTGAAGAAGCATCCTTATGCTCGATTCCCAGACGATAGCCATCTTCACCATATGGGAACAATAAAGGATATTGTAGTGGAAGGTAACACGGATGTAGTTCGCTTATGTATTGCAGATCCCCATCTTGTGTTTGTAGAACAACATCCCTTGGTTTCATATTAAGATCCATGTCACCAACAATGAGTGCTGCAACCTCGGATGCAGTTGGAAGGTTATGAGTTCTACCATCCGAAGTCCTGCTCTCGATCAGCTTTAATCTCATAGGTCTGCTATTTGCTGTTTGAAAACGATCCCTAGCAGTACGAAATTGTATAGCAAACGGATTGTTTTCGTCTATCATCCTCTTTAAATCCTCAACAATTTCCATGTCTAACGTTCCAATCGTATCATTCTCCATTCCACTATTAATGTATAATGAATAAAATTATGTTTAGTAATCAACTCATGTATAATAAATAATACATTAACTAATAATAAGCTAATGTTTTTTTTATGTTTTCATAGTTATCACAATCATTAATTAAAAATAAAAATAAATAAACTCATTTAAATTTGTAAAAAAATGTTATACTAACTTTATTGCAGTAAATCTGTTCTGAATTTCATGCTCGATGTCATAAATGTAGAGTTGGACAAACTTAGGTTCCTCTCCATTCTCAGGCAATAAACTACCAATCTTGTGGTAATTTCCACCTTTTATTTTGTACACATAAGGTCCCCCACCTCTATTAATTGAAATGTCTTGTTTCCCGCTCATTGATGTAAACCTGAACATCATGTTGTACGCTCTAATATTCTGGATGAAATTCTTGCTTCTTGCATGTGTACCAAGTATTAGGCCCTTAAGTAACTCAGGTGGTTCCGTTAAGTTTGGTACTTGTACCTTTCCATTAGTACAACAATTTGTGAATTTTGGTGGAGTAATTTGTTTCTTCTTTCCACTTCTCTCTTCATACCACATAAAAGCGCCACATTGCACACATGTGTATGTAGGGTCACCAAAATCATCATATCCTATTTGATACGTAGAAAAAATTAATATTATTATTCAGCAATTACAATATATGAAATGCATTCTATATAAATCATATATTTACCTTGAATATTATCGGAATGAAGATTCTCATTCAGTTCCTCAGATGCACTATTTTGTACTCTAGAATCTAAATTGAATAAGTTATATATTAGTTGCATATTTAATATATCGGATGCATAATTAAACCTAACATATTTAATTTTTGCAATATAAGGTAATTAATTAGGTTTATAATTAAAAGATATTAGTAAAATCAAGCATAATACACAGACATTGTATGATTTCATATATTTATATTAAACACATATTTAACACTTACACTTTGAAGCGTGTGCATGTTGCTGGGATGATGAAGCAACTGATTGGATGTTGTAACGATAATTGAAATGATCATCAAACCTTGCTGTTAGTTTAGTACGAAAAAATCATTAAAAACCTGTTATACTTATTAATCAAATAATTAATGAACTAAATTATATTAATGTAAAATTTAAATGTTGATTTTTCAATCCCTAATTTATTCATTTATTATTTCAATTTTTAGTTTACTTATATCTATTTTTGTAAAGGAAAAAAAATGGAATTGTAAATTTATCATTGTGTGGTTTTGTTGGATTTCAGTCACCAATCTATATCCATACTTGTCTGCTATCTCAATTCATTGACTGTGTGAATAACATTGTGTAAAGGATTGGAAAACAATAGTGTGAAGTTATTGTGGGGGGAGGGAGTATATGTGAGCTCATATTTGTAATTAAATTCAGTATTACACACACTTAGTATTTTAATACCCCTCCACCAACTCAAGGATAAATTTCTAGATCCGTCGCTGTGTAGATATATAATGAGGTTAATAAAATTCTCAAAATTAATATTTTTATTTATATATGTTAGACATTGATGTGTCTCCATGTTGATATGCATATTCGTGGAGACTTTTCGCACTGCGTAATATATAATCAATAACATATATTTTTTTTTTTGTAAAAATATATATATTAGTCAAAAGTCTAGGTACAAAGTGCATGACTTAAATAATATGATCTTTTATTTAACTTACAATTAGTAATATTGGATAATAGCATTCTGAAGCCATGGTATGGAGATTGAAAATATAATTACACAAAAATAATTTAAAGCATTTATATAAATGCCTTAATGGACATTTACCTCCTGAGGTTCTTAATCTCTTACTTTCCAAAATTTGTTTTCTTGTGTTTCTTGCAATTTTCGCCATTTCTTTTCTAATCATTGCCTCTTGATCTATTGAGTATATATATAATAAAAAAAAAACTTGAATCGAAGTATCCAATGCATATATAAATTGTTCAATTATTGATTATTTTATTATTTAGGAAATTGTAATTTAGCAAATAATAAATAAATGCAATTTGTACTAACCAATCGTCGTTAAACCAACACGTTTTCGTGAAATAATCATCTTTCTCAGTCTTCTTGCATTTCGAGCTAAATTTTCTTCATTTTTGTTAAAGGAAAAAAAAATCAGATGCAATTTAAATCAATATACACAAATATACTATGTACATATATTCATCATTAAAATAACAATTTTTATTGAATATAAAGTGATCAAATAAGATGAATATAAAATAAAAGAAAAAAAAACACATCTTATTACTTGTTCACTAAAGGTATGATCAAATTGTTTATTAAAATATTTTCTCCTTAACCATTCAAGCATCACTTATTTATTTCACATGTCTTTGATTTTACATTAAAAAACTATAACTTAATTGATAAATGGATCACACGATATATTAAAAAACAGTTGTTTTACATACTTTATATACATTTTGTTTAAATATGTCAAAAGTCAAATAGTACACTATGATGGGGAGCGAATGTTTTACATTATAACACATAAATCCATTTAGTTCATAGAGAAAAATGAGATTAGTCATTTAATTTGTAAGTGATATTTGGATTAAAGATAATACTGAGAATAATTATATAGTTATAAGGTAGATGATGAATTTGCTTATAACTTAAATATCATGAAAATTAAAATATGATTATTTAGTCGTAAACTTACCTCCTGAAATGTCAAAGAGTGCAATTTCTAATTGTTCTGAATCACCGGAAGAACCTGTATTTTTTGTTCAATAGATAATCTAAAAATGTTATTGAATTTAATATTTTAATCATTAATTTTGAATATATTATTGAGAATCAAAAAACCTATTCTGTCTCCTTGTACGTTACTGTTGAAATTTTCTCTGTCCATTCTCTGTACAAATTGAACGAAGCTTAATTAGTTACAATTATATAGCAATCAGATAATAATCATATAGTAAGAATGTAACACCCCGAACCCAATATATATTAATTATATCGAATTCGAAGTGTTATTGTGATCAAAAGTCCGAACTATAAAATTTTTGAAGGAAATATAACGGAAAAGAGAGATGATGAGTTTTTATGCAGCGGAAGAAATGGGTAGAATAATTTTAATAAGTATCTTACACACATATATGTGTACATAAGGCATAGTATTAACATAATATTTTATTTAAGTGGGGAACTCCGTGTCGTCTCTATTACTGTCCTTGCTCCACGAAATCTGCAAGGGGTTAGGAAAAAGGAGGCGTGAGAATTGAATTCTCACATATGGGTGATTTGCAACGTCATGGGATTCGTAAATCCGAAGTATATTAAATTATACTCATTGATAAAGTATTTAATTTATTTAAGCAATTGACATATGAGTATGAATAACACATATCACAGAAGTAATAAGTTCACGTAACAATTAATTGGGCATAACAGGGTTTCACATCATATAATTGATACATCACAAGTTAATTCACATTAAGGGACAAAGCCCACAATCATTTTCAAGTAACGACCGGATCTGCCAAAATCATTTTCAACACATTGTGAATCTCCCCAAACCGTTTCTCACCAACAAATCATGTGACCATGAATCTGAATAATTATTATCACTCATGGTCACCACAAATAATATCAGCGACCATGAATCTGATCTATTATAACTCATGGCCGTACGTGTCAATCCACAAACAAAACTGCTCAATGATTACTCGCTTTCCTCTTTCCCATAAAAACTGTCATTTCAAATTGTGGGGAGAATTCACATAATTCGTACTTAAACAGATTCATGCTCACAAAATGCCCTTATCTCATGCAATCGTCATAGTTCATATAATCAACAAACATAAACCATCCATGTAAGGTATATATAATTATATCACATAATACAAGCAATTATATAATAGGGTGTACATTTATATTGGATTAGTTGTTTTAGATTGATTTAGTCGAGTTCAGAGTATACCAGCACAACGTATTATAAGCAGATCGATCAACAGATCATCACCCACCTGTTTGCTCCGGGTCCCGTGAATGATGTACAAATAGATGGTCGGAAACCTCGTGTGCGTTCCAACTAGTACCGAATCCTAGTAGGAAAAATATTTAATTAAAAGTTGACCTTTGAATCGTTTATGAAAACTTGAGAGTTTGTGTTACGAGAATCGAGAAAGTTGTGGTCTTATAAACTCGAAAAGGACTTGCTTAAGGGTCACACCCTATTTTGGTAAATACACCACTTCTAAAAAGATGAGTGTATTGAGGGAGTGTATTTACTAGTATACTTGTGGTATGACTATTTCGATTACAACAAAAACAATCTTTTGATAAGTACACCCCTTTTTAAGAGGAGGTGTATTGGGATGTATTTACTAATTTCTGTGGTGTCCTTAATAAAGGCCCTTTATAAAATTAAAAGTATAAGAATTTATATTTTATAAAAACCTCTTATTAAAACTTATTAATAACTTGATTTTTCTAAGAAATTTATATTACAACTAATATAGTTTATAAAAAAAGTATTTTTCTTTTCTAATATTAATATTACTTCTAAAGTTGATTAATGACACTTTTAGGAAATAAAAGGATTATACTATTTTCCAAGAATGCTACTTTTCATTTGTTTACTAAATTTTGAATATTAAACGACTTATCTTTTCGTTCCTAATTTTCTAATAGTCGCACAAGGGGAAGACGAGTTTCCCTTTGTCTCCAAAAACTCAACTAATATTACTAACAACTAATTTTATCACCATATCATCAGCTAACCAAACCAAACTAATTCATCCATCTAATAATACCAAACAGCTTAAACAACAATACTAAATAATAAAATACCAACAGTCCATCTACAAGTCTCAAAACCAAAAATAATTATCTTAAAACTTACAACGGCTCAACGGGAAACAACTCAAATCCTAATCCAACTATCACGAGAAATAGAAATAAGGTAGCAATTCTTACGAGTCCGGTTCGGGGTGGTAAACGAACGGCCTAACGGCGTCCTAAAAGAAATCGGTTATTCGTCGGATTATTTGGGCAGCATAACGGCGTCGTTCAGGGATTCGGGAAAATGAATCGAACAGCCTAACGGCGTCGTTCGAGGTCTCCAAAAATTCCGGCAACATCAAATCGTCATCTCGATCGGAAATTAAACATGAAAGAATAGAGTTATATAACGAAATCGGTTTTTGATGGTTTATAATTGAAAGGGGGCTTTTTCACGAATACTTACTGGAAAAGAAGAAAGAAAGAGAGGCGGCGGTGCTGGGTTTGTTTCGAGACAGAGGAGGCGACGGGCGGCGCTCGTGCGAAGGAGGGCAGCGGCGATCGGAGCTGGGACAGAGGCGCGACGACGTCGCTTGGTGGTGGCGACTTCGGGTCGCCGGAAAAGGAAGGAGGAGGAGGGAGGCGTGCGGCTAGAGGCGGAGCACAGCGGCGTCTGGGTTGTGCGGCAGGACGGAGGGAGAGAAGAGCTGGGCGGTGGTGCGACGGCGAAGCTGCGGCGGCGCTGGAGGAGCGAGGCGACGGCGAGCGTCGCTGCTTCGTGGTGGAGCGACGGCGGCGCTGGGTCGCGGCGGTCTTCCGCCGAAAAAGGAGGAAGTGGGCGGCGATTTTGTAGAGAGAAGGAAGAGAGAAAATTTTATTTCTAGAGAGAGAGAGAAAATGGCGTGAATGAATAATGGGGAGGGAGAGTACACGGTTTTGGTTCTTAGAGGAAAGAGAAAGAGATATTTTCTTAATTTCTAAATAAATAAATTTTTAAAAGGAAAGAAAATAATACATGGCTAGAATTGTTTCTATTTAATTAATTAATTCTAAAAGGAAAGTAATTTATGTGGTATAGGATTAATCCCTTTTAATTCTGATATTTTCGATCCCAATTGATACGGTTTAGGGATCGTTTGGTTCACGAGTTTAATCCCGATTTGAGAATTAATACAGTTTTAAGATTCAATTAATATTTTATTGTATTTGAATTATACTTGTATATTTTTATCAATAAATTATACGGATCGAAATCCTTAATTAAACTTGAATATTTAATTTCTCGTAGTCCTTTATTCGTTTGAAAGGTTCGATTCTTTCTACGAATTTAGGAATTTGTAAAAAGGGCATATATTTAAATTACACAAAAGTACACAAAATAATAAAATAAAAAGAAACAAAGATAAGAAAATAAAATAAGGGTTCTAGGAATATAAAAGGTATAAAACGGGACGGGGTATTACATCCTCACCCCCTTAACAGAATTTCGCCCCCGAAATTCAGCTTCTAGGTATTGCTTAAGCATTGAGGGTATTTGGTTAGGACTTCATCCTCTATTTCCCAAGTTGTTTCTTCTTTCTCCTGTCGGCTCCACTGGACTAGAACTAATGGTATCTCTTGATTCCTTAATAAGTGCAACTTCCTTCCTAGGATAGTAACTGAAACTTCTTCATAAGTCAGGTCACAGCTTAAATCTAAATCTATACGACTAATAACAGGGTTTGGATCGCTTATGTACTTCCTGAGTGTAGATATGTGGAACACATTATGTACTCGCGATAACTCTGGTGGTAGTGCTAAGCGATAAGCCACATCCTCGATTCTATTCAGGATGTCAAATGGCCCATTGTATCGCGACTTTAGCTCACTTCTTTTACCAAAACGGATTAGACCTTTCATTGGTGCCACTAGGAGAAATACTTTATCACCAATGTCGAATTGTAAATCTCTTCTCCTAGCGTCTGCATATGACTTCTGACGGTTTTGAGCCGCTTTGATTCTTCCTTTAATCTTTGCGACTACCTCAACCGATCTTTCAACTAGTTCGGGTTCGAGAATCTTTCGAATTCCGACTTCATCCCAACAAACTGGTGATCTACACCTTTTCCCGTAACGTGTTTCGTACGGTGCCGTTTGTATTGTCGCCTGATAACTGTTGTTATATGCGAACTCTACAAATGGCAGGTGGCTCTTCCAACTTCCTGCAAGTTCTAGAGCGCAAGCTCTCAGCATACCTTCGAGTGTCTGGATAGTTCTTTCCGATTGTCCGTCAGTCTGCGGGTGGTATGCGGTGCTGAATTTCAATTCAGTCCCTAAGGCTCATTGCAGACTTCCCCAGAACTTAGAGGTAAACCGGGATCTCTATCGGACACTATCGAGACTGGTACACCGTGCAGTCTAACTACCTCTGCTATGTATAGTTGGACGAGCTTGTCCAACGTATAAGTCATTCTAATAGGGATATAGTGGGCAGTTTTCGTAAGTCTATCTACGATAACTCAAATGGCATCGTGATTCTTCACCGTTTTTGGGAATCCGGTGACAAAATCCATAGTGATGTTCTCCCATTTCCACTATGGCATCTCCAGAGGATGCAACAACCCTAGAGGTCATTGGTGATCTGCACAAAACTGTGTGGAGAATTCTAGGTTTAGGATGAACTGGTATTATATCTTACTCCACCCAAAATAGTTTTGTCTAACTACTTACTCTAAAAACTTCTGGTTCAAAAGGGGTGGTAAACCTTAGTGGGGAGGTTTGATTTCTGAAAGGTCCTCCATTAGTTAAAGCAAAAAATAACTTCTCGGTTTTCTTGGTCGACTAAGTTTGTTGTCACTCTACCTGATCTAAGGCTTAGAAGGTTTTTCTAGTCCTCAAGCATGCAAACTTTCCTTCTTACATAGTTGCAAATTTTCCTCTACTTCGAAGTCCACTATGTATCCCATAGATAAAAAAAATCAATTGTCCTTTCTTTTTCAACTAAAGTATTCCCATAACATATAAATGTTAATCTTAACACGTAAGACTTAAGATCACATCTAGCTTACTCATTCCACAAAAAGGCTCTACTTAAGCTTAAAATCTTATGTTATCCCAAAAGAAAGTAACTATGTCCATGTTTCATATTCCTTCTTATGCTTAAAACTAGTTCGTTCTCAATAATGTCTAGCTACTCAACTTAAGAACGTGCAGTTCAGTTTCTATTTGATGTCCATCCAAGTCTATCTCCAATCAATTCACTCGGCTTTAGGTTCTCATTGTATTCCTCAAAAGTTCACTTTCACTTAAGGTCTATTCTTCTATACTCTATATCCCAAAAATTTTCTTAAATTCTTAGGCACAAGGGAGTGAGATGCTCTAGTACTAATCGATACATAAGCAGTTGGTCCAAAATTCACACTTGCTGAATTTGGAATAAAACTTCTCTCATCTCATTGTCTTTAAGACTGCCTTGAGATGTTCTTCGTGTTGCTCTTTGTCCTTAGAGTACACAAGAATGTCGTCGATGAAGACGATGACGAATTAGTCTAGGTACGGATGAAATACTCTATTTATCATATCCATGAAAATTATCGGAGCGTTTGTTACTCTGAAAGGCATCATGGTGAACTCGTAATGTCCATACCGAGTCCGGAATGCTGTCTTCGGGATATCCTCGCTCTTGACCTTTAGCTGGTGATAACCAGACCTTAGATCGATCTTTGAGAATACGATAGCATTCTTCAACTGATCGAACAAATCTTCTATCCTCGGAAGAGGATATTTGTTCTTAATGGTCAGTTGATTGAGACCTCGATAGTCTATGCACATACAGAAAGTTCCATCTTTCTTCTTTACGAACAACACGGGTGTTCCTCATGGTGATGCACTAGGCCTGGTGAACTTCTTTTCAAGCAAGCATTGCAGTTGTTCCTTCAGTTCTTCTAATGCCTTTGGCACCATTCGATAGGGTGCTTTAGATACTGGTGTTGCCCCAGGTATCAAGTCGATGGAGAACTCTATCTGACGATCCGGAGGTAACCCGTATAATTCTTCGGGAAACACGTCAAGATATCCATCCACAATTGGCACCTTGATGCGCAATGACTTAAAGCGAACTATACTAACTTCTACTAGTCGCTCACCCGCAAGCGGACGGGTTCACTGTAGTAAGAGTAAGTATAATGACCAAGTATTATCGAACCCACGAGATGTAGTGTATGCGAATAGATCCCTGAAGATCTACGCGTCGTAGTTAATATGAGTGTGTTGTTTTTGGATTTTTGGAAAGATTAATTAAAAGACTAAAATAAACTAAGTAAACTAAAATACTAAAGAAATCAAATTAACTAAGGGTTGTGTTCTAATGAGAGATGGTGATGCTCAGGATAGGAATCCCTACGTATACTAACAGAGCAGGTACATAATCAAAGTAATCGTGACAAACACGAATTAACCTAAGTAAAAGATCGTAGAATGAAAGCTCAAGATTTCTAACCCTAATAATTTATCCTAGCAATCGACTTCACTAATCCACTAACAAGTTAATAGATAGCGCTTAATTAATGAGACCCTAATTTAACTAAGGTGATGCGGTCGTCCTCCTTCGCTAAACCGGTAGATGAATTAACTCTTTCTAAACCCTCTCGTTAAGACTACTAATCGTTATTGAGTGATGCGGTCGTCCTCTCTCTAACACTTTCATACGAAATTCAAAGGTAAAGTTAAGATTAATTATAAGAATTCATTAATTAAGAGAATTAAAACTAACGTCACGAATTACCCTAATTACGTACCCACATCCTGTTGGGTTTTAAAGGCACGAACACCATGTTCGGCGCAGCGGAAGATTACGACTCACCAACAACGAATCTCAAACATAGTTGTATAACATAACAATTAAAGGATAAATAACGATATATAAATCCTTACAGCGATTTGTACGCGGAATCCTCAACTATGGTATCCACGTAACGGCTTTCTACCAACCCGCACCGATATGCCAGCGTTGAATCTCGAGACGAATTTGCTAGGAAAATTCAGACTGAGATTTTATGGAGAAATTATATTTCTTGTATCACGTTTTCTGAATTCCCATGACACGTATTTATAGGGATTAACTTGGCTTAATTCCTAAGCAAGATATCGGGCCTAGCCCGTAATATAATCTCTACGGATTATATTTCCCTAGATACGTTCCTACGAATAATATCTTTACCATATCTATTATTCTTGTATAATAATATTCCAAATATTATTATTGGGATTTCATATTTAATTAAATCTAATTTAATTAAATAATAATAATAATTAATTCCAAATATAATTATTATATTCTCCATAAATTAAATATTATATCCAATACAATATTTAATCAACCAACTATAATTGGTAAATTGCCATTACTTGTTGTGTGACCCATAGGCCCTCGTATATCGAGCGATTAGTCAAACTAACGGTCTTAATTGAACCCTAGACAATAAATCAGACATTCTCAATATACGAGGTACGTTGCGAGGAAATCTGCAACTACCTGTAATACTGTAGGCTATTGTGATATCTTCCTTTCATTCACGAATACTCGATTAAGCCTTGAACATGATGAAGTGTCTATTCAAATAACTTAATCATATTATCTCCAATCACTAATTGATCAAGTATATCACACTTAGCCACAAAGTCTAAGTTGATGTGCGTCGGCCGACGACTTAGATCCAATTATGATGAGAAGACGAGTATACTCTCTAAATCCACATTGAGGAATGAATCCTATTCTTGGCTCAACTACCACGCACATGCATTTCGTGATGGACCCAATCCATGCCATATCTACCCGTGGAAGGGTGCAAGCGTCGGTCATGGTCAAAGTTCACCACTCCACACATGTCGTGCGTATTGACCTCAAGTTAGAGGAGTATCACATCGCTCCCACTAACCGAGACACCCGTAGACACATTATGTGGAATTACATCAAACGGTTTCTCGGATGGGTATACCAATACCCTCTAAGGTATCTGTGCATCCATCATGAGATACCCGGTATCTCGTAGTAAGTGAGATCTTACTACACTCTCTAAGAGTATGATGCAGATCGCACACCAATCTCAATTGCATCATCAATATCCCATTCTTGATGATCCTTGATCGGGGCTATTTGAGAATCATACTTAAGTCATCTGAGTTCTCACTCACTCAATGACAGTAGTGATTCATGGGAACACAAATAAGAATATATGCAAACAAACAAACATCATATTCAGATAAGTGTAATGCCATTCATTTAATATTAAACCAATAATAATATTAAACCAAATCTGAATATTATCTTAGTATTATGTCCTTCCGATGGGTTGTCTCTAGGACACTAACACTAACAATCTCCCACTTGGACTAGAGCCAATCACCTACATGTCTAACCCCTAGACCATCAAATGTCTAGTGTGTACATGCACAGTGAAAAGGATTCGCAAGATGATCCTTTATGGGAAATGTTTTAATTTCATTTCTCCTATCGATATGATCTCTCGGATCAAATGATAACGCCTCCGTACATGCTTATTTCTGTTATCAGATCTCGGTTCCTTTGTTCATGCAATCGCACCAATATTGTCACAATATGACTCTATTTGACAACTGGCACTCGGAACTACCCCTAGTTCTCTCAAGAACCTTAAAATCCAGAATGCCTCAAAGGCTTCTGATACAGCAATGTACTTAGCTTCGGTTGTTGAATCTGCGGTTAGATCTTGCTTGGAACTATTCCAACTTACCGCCTCATCATTGAGATTGAAAATATAATTTGACTGTGATTTGTAATCTTCACAGTCTGACTGGAAACTCGCATCAGCATAGCCCGTAACGACTAGCTCTGACTGCCTACCGTAGACAAGAAAATATTCTTTAGTACGCCTGAGGTACTTCATAACATTCTTGACAGCAATCCGGTGAGGCTCACCTGGATTCCGCTGGTAAGTACCAGTGATGTTGACAGCGTAGGCCACATCTGGCCTCGTGCAAGTCATGGCGTACATGATGGAGCCCAACTGCAGATGCATATGGAACGTCCTTCATGTGCTTGACATCAGCTTCGCTAGAAGGACCATCCTTCTTCGACAGCTTTATCCCATAATTTGCCGGTAGAGATCCTCTCTTAGAGTTCTCTATCGCAAAACGCTTCAACACCTTATCTACGTAGGTGGATTGTGACAGCCCTACCATCTTCTTGGATCTATCCCTATGGATCTTGATCCCTAAGATGTAGCATGCCTCACCAAGATCCTTCATCATGAAGGTCTTTGATAACCAATCTTTCACGGACTGCATTGACGGGATGTTATTTTCTATAATCAATATGTCATCGATATATACGACTATAAAGACAATACTCTTCCCGTTGCGTTCACAATGAACACAAGGATCTTCCGAATTTCAGATGAAGTCAAGGATTTGACAGCTTCATCAAATTGGATATTCCAACTCCTAGAAGCTTGCTTCAATCCATGGATGGATCGTTTAAGCTTGCACACAAGACTATACTTTGGCTTAGATATAAAACCCTCCGGTTGAGTCACAAATACTTCCTTATCAATGTTACCATTGAGGAAAGCTGTTTTAACGTCCATCTACCAAAACTCATAATCGCGGTGTGCTGCTATCGCAAGTAAAATTCGAATGGACTTGATCTTAGCAACTAGCGAAAAAGTCTCATCATAGTCAATACCGACTATAACCTTTCTCCACCAACCTATCTTTATAGGTTTGTACTTTGCCATTTGCATCGGTCTTACTCCTAAAGACTCACTTGCAATCTATGGGTCTAACCCCTTTCTGGCAACTCAATTAAGTCCTAGACTTAATTGGTGTACATCGAGTCCATCTCGGATTTCATGGCTTCATGCCACTTCTCTGAGTCAACATCTAATGTTGCTTCAGTATAAGTTCTAGGTTCGTCTTTATCCGGGATCTCCACGTCATCATGTTCCTCCACGAGGAACCTATAATACCTAGTGGGTGGATTACGAATCCTAGTCGACTTATGGAGTTGTGGTTGTGCAGGTTGTACATTCTGATTGTGAAAATTTTGTGGTGCAGCGACTTCATCGTTGACCAGAGCGACTTCATCGTTGACCGGAGAGTCCTCAAGAGTGACATTTTCATATGTCTCTTGGGCGGGAGTTTGAACTATGTTATTCTCATTCAGCCCACTTGGAGGTTGTTGCGAAGACAATGCAACTCCAATTACGCTCCCACTGGCTGAAAGAGGATCACCTAGTGATAAACTTCCACCATGAGAGTCGCTGAATGCTCCCACTGATTCTTTGTCATGTTGCTTTGACAAATTATCAGTCTCTATGTTAATTCGTGGTTCTTGAATCTCTTCAAGTTCTATCTTCTTACTACTTTATTCCTTAAAGACGTACTCGTCTTTTAGGAACTTAGCTTGCCTAGAAACAATCACTGTTTGTTTCTCCGGTAGATAGAAGTGATATCCTCCTGTTTCCTTAGGATATCCCACAAAATAACTATTTTCACCTTCGGATTCCAACTTATCAGTTAGCATTTTCTTCACAGCTGCGGGGCAACCCCACGTTCTAATGTGCAGAAAAGATGGCATCTTGCCGTTCCATAGCTCGTATGGAGTCTGCTTAACTGATTTGGACGAAATCCTATTCAGAATGTAGATTGAGGTTTGTAATGCGTATCCCCATAAGAATGTTGGAAAAAAGGAAAAACTCATCATGGACCTTACCATGTCTAACAAGGTTCGGTTTCTCTTTTCGGACGCACCGTCCATCTGAGGTGTTCCGGGAGGAGTCCATTGTGACTGGATTCCATGAAGCTTCAAGTAATCCATGAATTCATGGCTAATATACTCACCTCTTCGATCCAATCGAAGAGTCTTGATACTCTTGCCAAGTTATTCCTCTCCTTTGTATATTAAGAACATCATGTTCAAAACTCAACAAATGCCTAGCAGTTTGAACTGTTAGTGAACACGTTTATCTTAACAACAACCATACTTGTTCTAGCAGCTGAAACACCTTGTGTTTTCTTCTCGGTTGCTAGAACCTTATAGTCTTTCTTCCAATGCCCTTTCTATTGTAGTGGGGCATACATCCTTATCAACCCGCTCTTACTTTTGAACTCCACCTTTTGCCTTCAGAAAGTTTGGGCTTGAAGCCCTCTTAGCCTTACTCCTTCACTTCTTCTCACCTTTCGGGTCAGAAGAAGTAGAAGCACTCACCATGAGCACGGGTTTTTCCTTAGCAGTGGAAGACTCAAAAGTCTTAAGCATGTTATGAGGCTCCGGCATCGCCGCTTCCGTCTTCTTCATATTAAATTTACTACGAAACTACAATATGAATCGGGGAGTGACTTGAGGATAGCACATGAGGTAAAATCTTCCCTCCTTTCGCTAATCGACATCTGAATAGATCTCTTATCACTTCATAAATCTCAAACAAGATCTAGAATCAAAGAGATCCTTCAGATGCTTAAGCATCTCGAAGGGATCCATTTTCTCATGTTGCCTTTGCAATTCGGGAGTCATGCCGAGCAATCATAACATAGAGCTGGGAAGCATCATCTTGATGCTTCTTTGAGCCATAACGTCAAACGTTGCAGCCTCAACTGAACCAACCTCATGGGTAAAGGGATTGTCGTGTCTAACACATGCTCAATCTCTTCTTGCCTTAGCACCAAACGCACGTTTCAGTGCTAGTCCAGAAAATTTGGCCCAGCCAATTTGTTCGTTTCCAAAATATTTCTCAATGACAAGTTATTAATTTCAACAATTATAGAGAAATAAACTAAAATGGGAATTAAACACATAATTCCTACGATCAATATTCAGCAATCAAAATAAACATGGCCTTTTAATTTATTTTGTCTCCATTATTTTCACATACTCAACGACCTCATCGGAAGAGTACGAATTTATATCTAATATAAATTGTAATGGACTAGGATCCACATTCCTACTATTACAATGACTGCTAGGGCTGAACATTGCAACAACATAACTGGTAGGTCTCTAAACCAATTGCCTCATGCAATTCCTAGTTGATTGAACCTAGTTCAATCGGATGTCACCTAATTCTCGTTTCCCTGCTAGGGCTGGTGAAACAGAATTAAGTTGCTTTACAACCATTAAGCGACGACAAACGTGTCCCTATAAAAGTCCCGTTAGATGTAGATCCGAGCAAAAGACTAGGGCCTTAAATACTCATTGGAACGAAATCTCCGGTTTACTTTTAATTTTAATGGAAGACATCTTTCAATCTAATGAAAAACCATATTTTAGTGAGGATCATTTTAAGGCGGGGTATTAATTGCTTAATCGAGATCTGACATGTTAATCTATATCACATTTGAGCAATTATAGGGTGCCGCCTACCCAAACATGATTTTATGCGGACTAACACTTATTTGGGCACCGTCTACCCAAAACATATATAACGGTCCGACAAATATTGGGTGCCGCCTACCCAAACAATTTAATGCGGGCTATACAACTAATAATGTAAATATCGATTCACATAAGCAGTTATACAAGTGGGGAGCAACTAATCAAGTTCTCATGCTTTATTTCAAAATTTAAATTTGCACAAAATAAAGCATTCAATAAATATTTAGCACATAAATCAAATAAACATGCAAAATATTTAATATTTATAAACAATCAATATTTATAAATAACACGTAAATCAAATAAACGTGCTTAACAATTAATTATCCGTAGGTAAAATATTGCTAAAATTAGAAATACCAACAAGCTCCAAGCTTTCGGTCAATTTCTAAAGTCATTTTCAAAATTATTTTGCCCAAAACATTACTTTATCAAAATATCAAAATATGGTCCAACCAAACGTGTCCTTAACTCGTTTTCGCAATTTTGGTCCAACCAAACAACCCCTTAATTTAATTTCCAATAATTATTTTATACAACCAAGTAAAGAGCCTGATGCTCTGATACCACTGTTGGGTTTTAAAGGCACGAACACCATGTTCGGCGCAGCGGAAGATTACGACTCACCAACAACGAATCTCAAACATAGTTGTATAACATAACAATTAAAGGATAAATAACGATATATAAATCCTTACAGCGATTTGTACGCGGAATCCTCAACTATGGTATCCACGTAACGACTTTCTACCAACCCGCACCGATATGCCAGCGTTGAATCTCGAGACGAATTTGCTAGGAAAATTCAGACTGAGATTTTATGGAGAAATTATATTTCTTGTATCACGTTTTCTGAATTCCCATGACACATATTTATAGGGATTAACTTGGCTTAATTCCTAAGCAAGATATCGGGCCTAGCCCGTAATATAATCTCTACGGATTATATTTCCCTAGATACGTTCCTACGAATAATATCTTTACCATATCTATTATTCTTGTATAATAATATTCCAAATATTATTATTGGGATTTCATATTTAATTAAATCTAATTTAATTAAAAAATAATAATAATTAATTCCAAATATAATTATTATTATATTCTCCATAAATTAAATATTATATCCAATACAATATTTAATCAACCAACTATAATTGGTAAATTGCCATTACTTGTTGTGTGACCCATAGGCCCTCGTATATCGAGCGATTAGTCAAACTAACGGTCTTAATTGAACCCTAGACAATAAATCAGACATTCTCAATATACGAGGTACGTTGCGAGGAAATCTGCAACTACCTGTAACACTGTAGGCTATTGTGATATCTTCCTTTCATTCACGAATACTCGATTAAGCCTTGAACATGATGAAGTGTCTATTCAAATAACTTAATCATATTATCTCCAATCACTAATTGATCAAGTATATCACACTTAGCCACAAAGTCTAAGTTGATGTGCGTCGGCCGACGACTTAGATCCAATTATGATGAGAAGACGAGTATTCTCTCTAAATCCACATTGAGGAATGAATCCTATTCTTGGCTCAACTACCACGCACATGCATTTCGTGATGAACCCAATCCATGCCATATCTACCCGTGGAAGGGTGCAAGCGTCGGTCATGGTCAAAGTTCACCACTCCACACATGTCGTGCGTATTGACCTCAAGTTAGAGGAGTATCACATCGCTCCCACTAACCGAGACACCCGTAGACACATTATGTGGAATTACATCAAACGGTTTCTCGGATGGGTATACCAATACCCTCTAAGGTATCTGTGCATCCATCATGAGATACCCGGTATCTCGTAGTAAGTGAGATCTTACTACACTCTCTAAGAGTATGATGCAGATCGCACACCAATCTCAATTGCATCATCAATATCCCATTCTTGATGATCCTTGATCGGGGCTATTTGAGAATCATACTTAAGTCATCTGAGTTCTCACTCACTCAATGACAGTAGTGATTCATGGGAACACAAATAAGAATATATGCAAACAATCAAACATCATATTCAGATAAGTGTAATGCCATTCATTTAACATTAAACCAATAATAATATTAAACCAAATCTGAATATTATCTTAGTATTATGTCCTTCCGATGGGTTGTCTCTAGGACACTAACACTAACACATCCTACTTCTACGAGTTCATCCTAACCTATGCATGCAAGGGTTTTAGCTAGACATGACGTTAACAAACATAAAAGCAATAGAAGAAACAACGAACATAAACATGGTAAATTTAACCAAGAAAAGATGAAACATGAACTAGGGTTTAAAGAAATAAATACTAAGAACTGAATTTGAATTGATAAAAACAAAGTTTAGAACGTTTAGAGTAATCAAGCTAAGGAAAAGAAACTGAGAAACGAAATTAAACTAAGAATTCGTACGAAAAACCTCAACAACATAAAAGTAAAGCTTGCTCGTTCTTCTCCTCTTCCTCTCTCTAAAAACTAAGTCTAAAAGTGATTTCTAAAGTTCGGGATCAGTCAAAACGTGTTTGGAAGAGGTATATATAGGCACCGGGTCGAAATGGGAGTTAATGGGCCGAAAAAACGCATCCGGAGGCAAAAATAGGCAAGTGCTCGAGCTAGGACACGCTCGAGCGGGGCGCTCGAGCTGTTTTGGTCGAATGAAACAGGTGGTCGAGCGGAGCGCTCGAGCCTATGTGGTCGAGCACTTTTCAGCATCCGTCACTTGTTCGTAAAATCTTCATATCTCCTCAACCGGGAGTCCGTTTTGGCCGATTCAAAGTCCTACGAACTCCTCTTTTCGCCCTCTATCCATCTATGAAAACCAAAGAGACAAATTAATGATTTCATAAAAATGATACTCATTTGACTCCAAACACTAATCGAAAACACTCAAAACATGGGCAAATCGGACTCCAAACACTCAAAACACTAAAAAATGATACTCATTTGCCAGGCTCTCTATTCAATGACTTTGCCATCTGCCCCATCTGAAACTCTATTGAAGTTAATCTTCGATTGTTCTCTTGTTGAGTCCTAGTCCACTCAACATTCATCTTCTGGAGCTCTTGATCACGTTGATCACCCTTCTTGTGCAGCTCCTTCACATCGTACTCCAAGGATGACAACCTCTTACTCCCTTCCTCCACCTTCTGAAGGATCGCTCTCAACATCTCCTCAGTTGAGGCACCGCCTTCTCCACCCGGAGGCTTCGATCCTGGATCAACACCTGGAGGAACTGTAACACCCGCCTTCGGGTTAGCATATGAAAAATTTTCGTTCTTCCTCCATTGGTTCTGAGGAGGTTGCTGGCCTCCTTGGTACCCAAGTGTGTTCCTCCATTGATTTTGAGGCGGTTGTGGTCCTGGAGGTACAAATGGTTGGCCATAAGAGGGCCTTCCATATTGGTTACCACCTTGGTAGCCATTCTGATTATAAAAAGGACATCCCATATAGTTGGCTACCTCTTGCTGTCCAATTGGTTGGTCTACCTTCTCATTCTCTGCTACATTCCCTCCAACCAAGGTCTTCCCCAACTCAAGGTTGTTAATCTTCTCCATCATGGCCATCAATAGCCTTCTCGTTCCTTCTCCCTCCTCAACCTGATGCACTCTTTGGAAATCTGCATCCACTTTCCAAGCACCGGCATTCGTGACAATGTTGTCCACGATCTCTCTACACCTCTCTATGCCTTGATTCAGGAATGCTCCGCCCGCACAAGCGTCTAAATAGTCTTGCCCAGCCTTGTTAGCACCACTGTAGAAGAATGCCATAATATCACCCTCATTGTACCCGTGCTGCGGGCACTCTTTCAGCATTTTTGAGTATCTCTCCCACGCTTGACGTAGGTCCTCTCCTTGCTTCTGGCGGAAGGAAGAGATCTCAATCCTAGCCTTGATCGTCCTAGATTGAGGGTAGAATCGCTCGAGGAATAGACGCTCGAGCTCGGCCCAAGTGGTAATACCTCCCCGTGGGAGCGTATTATCGTACCACTCCTTAGCTATTCCCGTCAATGAGAATGGGAACAGCCTAAGTCTCTTGGCATCTTCAGACATGCCATTGTAATTGAAGGTGGAGGCTATCATTAGAAAACTTCTTAAATGTGTGTGAGGATTCTCTTTCCCGATCACCCCCTTGAACTGGTTCTCTGTAAGCAGCTTTAGAATTCCCGGGGAAATCGAGAAGTTGTTCACCTCAACAGGAGGTAACGCCACCCCATCGTAGTACCTCTGCGGCTGCGCTGCAAACCTCCCCCGAATAGCCATATTCTCTCCATTCTGCAGAACGTGTTGAGGAACAACTGGTGGTATGGGTACTTGCTGGACTGGTGGTGGTTGATAAACTGGTGGTTGGTTGTAAGCAGGTGGTGGTGGGTATGGGTAATGAGGATACGGGTATGGTGGATAAGGGTAAGGGTAAGGGTGATTATTTGGTGGGTAAGCAGGGTTGTTAAATGGTTGCTGTGGGTTTTGGTGGATAATCTGGTTTTGGTTCTGGTTTTGGGGTTGTGTATGTGTAGAGTTGATTGAGTTTTGCGGGTTTGGGAGTTGTTCTGAGCTTCCCCTATGGGTTTTTGCTAGTTACTGCTCTCAACTCCAACCGCCTGCTCCACTAAAACAATATACTCTGCAGCTATTTTGTCTAAGTCCCCATCTCCATCCAGATTCATGTTTTCTTTGTCTCCAGCAGTAGTCATTCTTCTCAAGAAAGCTCGGTTCCTTCTGGCTATCGTCTCAGGGTCTGAAAGGATTCTTTCTTCGCCCGTATTGCCTTGTGAGCGTGTTTTCATAACCCTGAAACACTAGCAAAAGGATCAAAACGCAACTGCTGAACAAATAAAAATAAACAGAAAATAAGTCACTCACTACTAACTACTAAGCTATCGACAAGTCCTATTCAAAAGACATACAACGCCATCCCAGGCAACGGCGCCATTGACTTGAAGCGAACTATACTAACTTCTACTAGTCGCTCACCCGCAAGCGGACGGGTTCACTGTAGTAAGAGTAAGTATAATGACCAAGTATTATCGAACCCACGAGATGGAGTGTATGCGAATAGATCCCTGAAGATCTACGCGTCGTAGTTAATATGAGTGTGTTGTTTTTGGATTTTTGGAAAGATTAATTAAAAGACTAAAATAAACTAAGTAAACTAAAATACTAAAGAAATCAAATTAACTAAGGGTTGTGTTCTAATGAGAGATGGTGATGCTCAGGATAGGAATCCCTACGTATACTAACGGAGCAGGTACATAATCAAAGTAATCGTGACAAACACGAATTAACCTAAGTAAAAGATCGTAGAATGAAAGCTCAAGATTTCTAACCCTAATAATTTATCCTAGCAATCGACTTCACTAATCCACTAACAAGTTAATAGATAGCGCTTAATTAATGAGACTCTAATTTAACTAAGGTGATGCGGTCGTCCTCCTTCGCTAAACCGGTAGATGAATTAACCCTTTCTAAACCCTCTCGTTAAGACTACTAATCGTTATTGAGTGATGCGGTCGTCCTCTCTCTAACACTTTCATACGAAATTCAAAGGTAAAGTTAAGATTAATTATAAGAATTCATTAATTAAGAGAATTAAAACTAACGTCACGAATTACCCTAATTACGTACCCACATCCTACTTCTACGAGTTCATCCTAACCTAAGCATGCAAGGGTTTTAGCTAGACATGACGTTAACAAACATAAAAGCAATAGAAGAAACAACGAACATAAACATGGTAAATTTAACCAAGAAAAGATGAAACATGAACTAGGGTTTAAAGAAATAAATACTAAGAACTGAATTTGAATTGATAAAAACAAAGTTTAGAACGTTTAGAGTAATCAAGCTAAGGAAAAGAAACTGAGAAACGAAATTAAACTAAGAATTCGTACGAAAAACCTCAACAACGTAAAAGTAAAGCTTGCTCGTTCTTCTCCTCTTCCTCTCTCTAAAAACTAAGTCTAAAAGTGATTTCTAAAGTTCGGGATCAGTCAAAACGTGTTTGGAAGAGGTATATATAGGCACCGGGTCGAAATGGGAGTTAATGGGCCGAAAAAACGCATCCGGAGGCAAAAATAGGCAAGTGCTCGAGCTAGGACACGCTCGAGCGGGGCGCTCGAGCTGTTTTGGTCGAATGAAACAGGTGGTCGAGCGGAGCGCTCGAGCCTATGTGGTCGAGCACTTTTCAGCATCCGTCACTTGTTCGTAAAATCTTCATATCTCCTCAACCGGGAGTCCGTTTTGACCGATTCAAAGTCCTACGAACTCTTCTTTTCGCCCTCTATCCATCTATGAAAACCAAAGAGACAAATTAATGATTTTATAAAAATGATACTCATTTGACTCCAAACACTAATCGAAAACACTCAAAACATGGGCAAATCGGGCACCAAAACATAACAATTTCACGCCTAATCAACCCCCCCAAACTTACCATGTTGCTTGTCCTCAAGCAACGAAATAATAAGTCAAGTGAAATTGTTAGGAATGAGTCAAAGAATCAAATCATGCTAGTAAATGAACTCGAGCTTTAAAGATCAATCACATGTATACTCACTCACCTTCCTTCATCATACTCATGCAACAACAACAAGAACCACCAAGATTAAACATGGATGTGCTCTCAACGATGTGTTTCACTCCCTCACAAGTGTATATCAATGATTAAGGGACTCACTCAAACAATCAATCACTCATATCGGCAGCCATAGGCTTGTAAGCACTCTCAACTCCGACCATACTCTAGAAATCAATGCCGAATCAAAAAGGACTTTTCTCAAGGTTGTAATGTAGGCTCTTTGGACGGGTGGGATAACAATATACGGTAAGGTGACTAAAGTAAATGGAGAATAGAAAATCAAACTTTGGCACTTCGACATTAGGAACAGAATACTTCAAACATGTTCAATCAACACCCTTTCAATTCCATACTCTCAATACTTCAATTTTTTTTCTTTCTCACTCTTTCACTTCTTTTTTCAATCACTTCACTCTTTTTTTTTCTTTTTCGCAAAAACACATGAGCTCATTTTTTCTTTTGCTCATTCTCAAATTTTTTCTTTTTCCCACAACTCAAAACTTCATTACACATTCTTCTCATATTCACTCAACAAACAACCTTTTCCTTTTTCAACTCAATTCACTCCCTTCACATTCACACTTTTCTATTCTCCACTCAAATTGGGACAAAAAGGCTTAGGAATTGGAATGGTGTTCATATGTGCAAGCAAATAAAATAGGCTTTCGGCTCAAAGGGGCTAACAAGGGATTCAATGTCATTGGTAAGGAAATTTTTGGCTAAGTGACTCAATTAAAACAAAGATGGCCTAAGATCCTATTCGGCATATCAAACTAGACACAATCAAGAAGCAAAAGCACATGCAAGTTCTAGCATCCTCTAAGGTGATGATTCACTCACAAACGAAGAGATTAATTCATGCATCAAAATCTCATAAGGCTCAAAAGCTCACGGCTTTCACATCCATGCTAGTCCTAGTGCATTCTCACTCTCATCACACAAGTACTCAAAAGAAAAATTCATAAGCATACAAGTTCTCTCTCAAATCAACTCTAACTTAAACACTCACACAATAAAACTCCTAACTCAACCTCACAATTCACCCTACTCATCAAATCATACTCAAAGATAGCAATCAACAAGCATAAGATGGTTGATAGGCATAAAATATTGAGTAACAAAACAAATCAAAATCAGCCCAAGGAGTATCTCAACAAACCAATAATCAATCAAACTCAACTCAAAGATAAGGGGTGCTCCGGTGCAATGTCATAAAACACATAAATACTCCACCCCCCCCCCCCCAAACTTCGACCTTGCGAAGAGGTCTAAGTTTGGGGTTGTGGGTTACCTCAACCAAATAATTCAATTTCTCTCAATAGCTTTGCACACTCCCTTGTCTCAAGTTGGTTCCTTCAATCTTTACTTATCTGGCACTCCTTCGAGACAAGCCTACAAAATAAACTCTCAAGTACGAGGTTAAACATACGACTCAAAAGCAAATAAAAATGGGTTGCCTCCCATTCAGCGCTATTTTTAAGGTCCTCATGCCGGACCAAGCTCAAAGGAGCTTATGGGACATCATACTCAAATTTACCTCCCTTTCTCTCATAAGAGTGGTGTTTGCATTCCTTTCCTTGATGTCCCTCCATCATTAGTTCCTTTGCTTCCTTCCCCACCTCAAGTGGTATAGGTCTCAACTCCTTCTCACCTTTATCTGGAGGAGTCTTACTAAACAACTTTTTGAATTTAGACTTCTTCTTCTTAACTCCTCCTTTCCCATCTAACTGGACCACGTCCACTTTCTTCACCTCTTCATCCTTCAACTTCGTCTCTTCATCCCTATCAAAATAAGTCAGATCATAATGCTCATGGGTTAACTCAACAGGTGAAGGATTATAAAATTCATGAATATGAGAGGGATTAGGGAGAGAAGACGTGTCTTCAATACTAGGATCAATGACATCCATGCAATACAAACTCTCATCCTCCTTCGGGTGCTTCATGGCTTCATATAGGGAAATCTTCACTTCTTGACCATCAACCTTCAATGTAATCTTCCCATTTGCCACGTCTAGCACCATCCCGGCCGTTGCTAAGAACGGTCTTCCCAAAATCAAGGGAACGTGCTCATCTTCCTCCATGTCGAGCACTACAAAATCTGCTGGAAAAATGTGACCTCCAACTTTAACAAGGACGTCTTCAACTACACCTTGAGGTCGAGTAATAGACCGATCGGCTAGTTGAAGCGTCATCATGGTCGGCTGAAGTTCACCGCCTTCCAACTTCTTGAAAAGCGACAAGGGCATAAGATTGATGCTCGCTCCAAGGTCGCACAACGCTCCCTTCTTAACTCCATTCCCGATATCACATAGGATCGTGAAACTCCCGGGATCCTTCAGCTTTGGGGGCAGCGCCTTGTGCACTAGTGCACTCACTTCGTGGTTCAACTGCACCAACTTCGGCTCATCCACTCGCCGTCTTTTCGCAATCAAGTCCTTCAGGAACTTGGCATAATTCGGCATCTGTTCCAAAGCATCATAAAAAGGAATATTAATATGCAATTGTTTAAAAACATCAAGGAACTTAGCGAATTTCTCATCAAGCATTTTCTTCATAAAGCGTTGTGGATACGGGACGGGTATCACAGATTTGGGTACCCCCCATTCATCTCTTTCTGTTTCTTTCACTTTATCCCTTGCTTCCTTTACCTTTTTCCACTTAGGAACTCTCTCAACCTCCTCAATGCCTTTGTCCTTCTGGAACTCATCTATATCTTTACTTCTCTGAATGCCTTCACCCTCAACTCCTTTCTCAACTTCCATCTCCTCAATTTCATCTCTATCCTTCTCAACCTCTTTCCCTTCTATCTCATCTTTCTCCTTGAGCGTCTCAGAATCAGCAGGCATCTCGGGACCTTCATAATTAGTCCCACTTCTAAGCTGGATAGCCTTACAATGCTCTTTAGGATTACCCTCAGGCATTGAAGGGTATTTGCCAGGCTCTCTATTCAATGACTTTGCCATCTGCCCCATCTGAAACTCTATTGAAGTTAATCTTCGATTGTTCTCTTGTTGAGTCCTAGTCCACTCAACATTCATCTTCTGGAGCTCTTGATCACGTTGATCACCCTTCTTGTGCAGCTCCTTCACATCGTACTCCAAGGATGACAACCTCTTACTCCCTTCCTCCACCTTCTGAAGGATCGCTCTCAACATCTCCTCAGTTGAGGCACCGCCTTCTCCACCCGGAGGCTTCGATCCTGGATCAACACCTGGAGGAACTGTAACACCCGCCTTCGGGTTAGCATATGAAAAATTTTCGTTCTTCCTCCATTGGTTCTGAGGAGGCTGCTGGCCTCCTTGGTACCCAAGTGTGTTCCTCCATTGATTTTGAGGCGGTTGTGGTCCTGGAGGTACAAATGGTTGGCCATAAGAGGGCCTTCCATATTGGTTACCACCTTGGTAGCCATTCTGATTGTAAAAAGGACATCCCATATAGTTGGCTACCTCTTGCTGTCCAATTGGTTGGTCTACCTTCTCATTCTCTGCTACATTCCCTCCAACCAAGGTCTTCCCCAACTCAAGGTTGTTAATCTTCTCCATCATGGCCATCAATAGCCTTCTCGTTCCTTCTCCCTCCTCAACCTGATGCACTCTTTGGAAATCTGCATCCACGTTCCAAGCACCGGCATTCGTGACAATGTTGTCCACGATCTCTCTACACCTCTCTATGCCTTGATTCAGGAATGCTCCGCCCGCACAAGCGTCTAAATGGTCTTGCCCAGCCTTGTTGGCACCACTGTAGAAGAATGCCATAATATCACCCTCATTGTACCCGTGCTGCGGGCACTCTATCAGCATGTTTGAGTATCTCTCCCACGCTTGACGTAGGTCCTCTCCTTGCTTCTGGCGGAAGGAAGAGATCTCAATCCTAGCCTTGATCGTCCTAGATGGAGGGTAGAATCGCTCGAGGAACCGACGCTCGAGCTCGGCCCAAGTGGTAATACCTCCCCGTGGGAGCGTATTATCGTACCACTCCTTAGCTATTCCCGTCAATGAGAATGGGAACAGCCTAAGTCTCTTGGCATCTTCAGACATGCCATTGTAATTGAAGGTGGAGGCTATCATTAGAAAACTTCTTAAATGTGTGTGAGGATTCTCTTTCCCGATCACCCCCTTGAACTGGTTCTCTGTAAGCAGCTTTAGAATTCCCGGAGAAATCGAGAAGTTGTTCGCCTCAACAGGAGGTAACGCCACCCCATCGTAGTACCTCTGCGGCTGCGCTGCAAACCTCCCCCGATTAGCCATATTCTCTCCATTCTGCGGAACGTGTTGAGGAACAACTGGTGGTATGGGTACTTGCTGGACTGGTGGTGGTTGATAAACTGGTGGTTGGTTGTAAGCAGGTGGTGGTGGGTATGGGTAATGAGGATACGGGTATGGTGGATAAGGGTAAGGGTAAGGGTGATTATTTGGTGGGTAAGCAGGGTTGTTAAATGGTTGATGTGGGTTTTGGTGGATAATCTGGTTTTGGTTCTGGTTTTGGGGTTGTGTATGTGTAGAGTTGATTGAGTTTTGCGGGTTTGGGAGTTGTTCTGAGCTTCCCCTATGGGTTTTTGCTGGTTACTGCTCTCAACTCCAACCGCCTGCTCCACTAAAACAATATACTCTGCAGCTATTTTGTCTAAGTCCCCATCTCCATCCAGATTCATGTTGTCTTTGTCTCCAGCAGTAGTCATTCTTCTCAAGAAAGCTCGGTTCCTTCTGGCTATCGTCTCAGGGTCTGAAAGGATTCTTTCTTCGCCCGTATTGCCTTGTGAGCGTGTTTTCATAACCCTGAAACACTAGCAAAAGGATCAAAACGCAACTGCTGAACAAATAAAAATAAACAGAAAATAAGTCACTCACTACTAACTACTAAGCTATCGACAAGTCCTATTCAAAAGACATACAACGCCATCCCCGGCAACGGCGCCATTGACTTGAAGCGAACTATACTAACTTCTACTAGTCGCTCACCCGCAAGCGGACGGGTTCACTGTAGTAAGAGTAAGTATAATGACCAAGTATTATCGAACCCACGAGATGGAGTGTATGCGAATAGATCCCTGAAGATCTACGCGTCGTAGTTAATATGAGTGTGTTGTTTTTGGATTTTTGGAAAGATTAATTAAAAGACTAAAATAAACTAAGTAAACTAAAATACTAAAGAAATCAAATTAACTAAGGGTTGTGTTCTAATGAGAGATGGTGATGCTCAGGATAGGAATCCCTACGTATACTAACGGAGCAGGTACATAATCAAAGTAATCGTGACAAACACGAATTAACCTAAGTAAAAGATCGTAGAATGAAAGCTCAAGATTTCTAACCCTAATAATTTATCCTAGCAATCGACTTCACTAATCCACTAACAAGTTAATAGATAGCGCTTAATTAATGAGACTCTAATTTAACTAAGGTGATGCGGTCGTCCTCCTTCGCTAAACCGGTAGATGAATTAACCCTTTCTAAACCCTCTCGTTAAGACTACTAATCGTTATTGAGTGATGCGGTCGTCCTCTCTCTAACACTTTCATACGAAATTCAAAGGTAAAGTTAAGATTAATTATAAGAATTCATTAATTAAGAGAATTAAAACTAACGTCACGAATTACCCTAATTACGTACCCACATCCTACTTCTACGAGTTCATCCTAACCTAAGCATGCAAGGGTTTTAGCTAGACATGACGTTAACAAACATAAAAGCAATAGAAGAAACAACGAACATAAACATGGTAAATTTAACCAAGAAAAGATGAAACATGAACTAGGGTTTAAAGAAATAAATACTAAGAACTGAATTTGAATTGATAAAAACAAAGTTTAGAACGTTTAGAGTAATCAAGCTAAGGAAAAGAAACTGAGAAACGAAATTAAACTAAGAATTCGTACGAAAAACCTCAACAACGTAAAAGTAAAGCTTGCTCGTTCTTCTCCTCTTCCTCTCTCTAAAAACTAAGTCTAAAAGTGATTTCTAAAGTTCGGGATCAGTCAAAACGTGTTTGGAAGAGGTATATATAGGCACCGGGTCGAAATGGGAGTTAATGGGCCGAAAAAACGCATCCGGAGGCAAAAATAGGCAAGTGCTCGAGCTAGGACACGCTCGAGCGGGGCGCTCGAGCTGTTTTGGTCGAATGAAACAGGTGGTCGAGCGGAGCGCTCGAGCCTATGTGGTCGAGCACTTTTCAACATCCGTCACTTGTTCGTAAAATCTTCATATCTCCTCAACCGGGAGTCCGTTTTGGCCGATTCAAAGTCCTACGAACTCCTCTTTTCGCCCTCTATCCATCTATGAAAACCAAAGAGACAAATTAACGATTTTATAAAAATGATACTCATTTGACTCCAAACACTAATCGAATACACTCAAAACATGGGCAAATCGGGCACCAAAACATATCAATTTCACGCCTAATCACGCAACTTGTCGTCTTTCTCTCTTGCTGAGATGTGGACGAGGTAAGCTTGACATTCCTCTTTTCGTAATATCGTTGCAGCTTGGATTGCTGATATTACTCGGGTTTCCTTCTTGGTCCTAATTTCACGAAATGTGAAGCGTTGACCATTACGGGTTTCGAGGTCAATCTCTCGTTCTGCGCATTTTATTATCGCTTCGTCCTTTGTTAAACAGTCAAAGCCTAAGATTATGCCAAAGATTTTCATCTCAAGGGTGTGAAGATCGGACTCTATCAGGTGATCGCTTAGCATTAGGGGTAAACCCCAAATTCGGTCCTTAATTTCCATAGTAGTTCCAGACATTTCTTAGCGCGGCCTGCTGAGGTGGCTTAGGTTCAGCCTGAGAAGGTGAGTTCTATCCTATAGGATTCACTGATATAGGAATGGGGTTACCGTGGGGTCGTCCACGTCTACGTTCTGGTGCAATTCTAAAGGTGGTTCTGATCGGAAAAGAATAATATTTTTACGATATGTATAGGTGCGAGAAAGTTATAAAAAACATAATCGGACTAACCAAAATTAACACACAACGTTCACTGAAAACACGTGTGGTACGTAATTCACCAGCTGCGCATTGGGGCCCCAATGGTACAGTGCTCACATTCGCACAGTATTTTAGGAACTAGTAATGTGTCATTAAGTGATAATCAGATAAAATATGACATTTAATATATAAAGCAAGTAAAACACATTGACAAGTAGTGAGCACATAATAAGTATATATATATCTAAAAGTTTTGGTTTTACGGAGTCAGTCTCCTTATGTTACATCATAGAATACAAAAGGCTTCTAAGTATAATTCTAACGCATCGTATCCTTGCATCAGTACGGACCACGAGCGACAAAAGGAGCGGGTTAGAGCTATGCTGCTATGGTCTAAGTAAAACGGTCATACATCCGACTACTACTATATGTCAGGAAAGGGTGGCACATCTATGTTGTACGTATTTGTGACTACATCAAAAGGATAACTGTTTAAAAGGATTTGATCACTCTGACTGATCACTACTATCATACGGAAATACCCATCGTCGACTTTTTTTTTCTAGGTATGTCTCCAAGTGAAAATGGGGTCTTTGAACTGGGTCTTCTATTCTCGTCCGTTCGAGTAGTCTTACAGCGATAGGACGGAGAACAACTCAGTAACCCCTCTGGCAAAATGAATCACGGCTGTCAAATAAGTCTCGTCGTGGGATATTGGAGTGGCTCTTGCCTTTGCACGCAGTCTCGTGAATTGGGTTATAAACACACTGATAGATTCTAAGGTTAGCTAAGTGTCGGGATATAACTATCTTAGGTAGATTCTTATATGGAAAGGAAATTCCTAGTTAAAATTTTAGTTATTCAGAAACATTATTTAAACAATTAAGGCACATAGTTCAAATAATCATATAACATCAATTATGAAGTTTATAAATTTACACAAATATATATTTATTTCTATCTTTCACTAATTATTTGCATTTCAATAGTATTATAAACGACATTTTGGGGTTCTTTCTACACCTCGTAGGTGTTGTTTCGAGTTCGCGATCTTTTGATTAGAGTTTTGTTATGAAAGTTAAGTTGTCGTAATATCACAAACTTTAAGGCAATAAAATAAGAACATACCTTCGAGGAGCTTCTGACGGTAATAGGAGACACATTTCCCCTAAAGTGATTTAATTAGTGATCTATACTTATGTGATAAGAAAATATTAATTAAAGAAAAAGAATTTTGGCTTGATGAAAATAATGATTTGGGTTTTGGTCCGAAAGTTTTGAACATAAGCTCTGATACCACCTGTAACGCCCCGAACCCAATATATATTAATTATATCGAGTTCGAAGTGTTATTGTGATCAAAAGTCCGAACTATAAAATTTTTGAAGGAAATATAACGGAAAAGAGAGATGATGAGTTTTTATGCAGCGGAAGAAATGGGTAGAATAATTTTAATAAGTATCTTACACACATATATGTGTACATAAGGCATAGTATTAACAGAATGTTTTATTTAAGTGGGGAACTCCGTGTCATCTCTATTACTGTCCTTGCTCCACGAAATCATAATCTGCAAGGGGTTAGGAAAAAAGGGGGCGTGAGAATTGAATTCTCACATATGGGTGATTTGCAATGTCATGGGATTGGTAAATCCGAAGTATATTAAATTATACTCATTGATAAAGTATTTAATTTATTTAAGCAGTTGACATATGAGTATGAATAACACATATCACAGAAGTAATAAGTTCACGTAACAATTAATTGGGCATAACAGGGTTTCACATCATATAATTGATACATCACAAGTTAATTCACATTAAGGGACAAAGCCCGCAATCATTTTCAAGTAACGACCGGATCTACCAAAATCATTTTCAACACATTGTGAATCTCCCCAAACCGTTTCTCACCAACAAATCATGTGACCATGAATCTGAATAATTATTATCACTCATGGTCACCACAAATAATATCAGCGACCATGAATCTGATCTATTATCACTCATGGCCATACGTGTCAATCCACAAACAAAACTGCTCAATGATTACTCGCTTTCCTCTTTCCCATAAAAACTGTCATTTCAAATTGTGGGGAGAATTCACATAATTCGTACTTACACTGATTCATGCTCACAAAATGCCCTTGTCTCATGCAATCATCATAGTTCATATAATCAACAAACATAAACCATCCATGTAAGGTATATATAATTATATCACATAATACAAACAGTTATATAATAGGGTGTACATTTATGTTGGATTAGTTGTTTTAGATTGATTTAGTCGAGTTCAGAGTATACCAGCACAACGTATTATAAGCAAATCGATCAATAGATCATCACCCACCTGTTTGCTCCGGGTCCCGTGAATGATGTACAAATAGATGGTCGGAAACCTCGTGTGCGTTCCAACTAGTACCGAATCCTAGTAGGAAAAATATTTAATTAAAATTTGACCTTTGAATCGTTTAGGAAAACTTGAGAGTTTGTGTTACGAGAATCGAGAAAGTTGTGGTCTTATAAACTCGAAAAGGACTTGCTTAAGGGTCACACCCTATTTTGGTAAATACACCACTTCTAAAAAGATGAGTGTATTGAGGGAGTGTATTTACTAGTATACTTGTGGTATGACTATTTCGATTACAACAAAAACAATCTTTTGATAAGTACACCCCTTTTTAAGAGGAGGTGTATTGGGGTGTATTTACTAATTTCTGTGCTGTCCTTAATAAAGGCCCTTTATAAAATTAAAAGTATAAGAATTTATATTTTATAAAAACCTCTTATTAAAACTTATTAATAACTTGATTTTTCTAAGAAATTTATATTACAACTAATATAGTTTATAAAAAAAGTATTTTTCTTTTCTAATATTAATATTACTTCTAAAGTTGATTAATGACACTTTTAGGAAATAAAAGGATTATACTATTTTCCAAGAATGCTACTTTTCATTTGTTTACTAAATTTTGAATATTAAACGACTTATCTTTTCGTTCCTAATTTTCTAATAGTCGCACAAGGGGAAGACGAGTTTCCCTTTGTCTCCAAAAACTCAACTAATATTACTAACAATTAATTTCATCACCATATCATCAGCTAACCAAACCAAACTAATTCATCCATCTAATAATACCAAACAACTTAAACAACAATACTAAACAATAAAATACCAACAGTCCATCTACAAGTCTCAAAACCAAAAATAATTATCTTAAAACTTACAACGGCTCAACGGGAAACAACTCAAATCCTAATCCAACTATTACGAGAAATAGAAATAAGGTAGCAATTCTTACGAGTCCGGTTTGGGGTGGTAAACGAACGGCCTAACGGCGTCCTAAAAGAAATCGGTTATTCGTCGGATTATTTGGGCAGCATAACGGCGTCGTTCAGGGATTCGGAAAAATGAATCGAACAGCCTAACGACATCGTTCGAGGTCTCCAAAAATTCCGGCAACATCAAATCGTCATCTCGATCGGAAATTAAACATGAAAGAATATAGTTACATAACGAAATCGGTTTTTGATGGTTTATAATTGAAAGGGGGTTTTTTCACGAATACTTACTGGAAAAGAAGAAAGAAAGAGAGGCGGCGGTGCTGGGTTTGTTTCGAGACAGTGGAGGCGACGGGCGGCGCTCGTGCGAAGGAGGGCAGCGGCGATCGGAGCTGGGACAGAGGCGCGACGACGTCGCTTGGTAGTGGCAACTTCGGGTCGCCGGAAAAGGAAGGAGGAGGAGGGAGGCGTGCGGCTAGAGGCGGAGCACGGCGGCGTCTGGGTTGTGCGGCACGACGGAGGGAGAGAAGAGCTGGGCGGTGGTGCGACGGCGAAGGACGGCGAAGCTGCGGCGGCGCTGGAGGAGCGAGGCGACAACGAGCGTCGCTGCTTCGTGGTGAAGCGACGGCGGCGCTGGGTCGCGGCGGTCTTCCGCCGGAAAAGGAGGAAGTGGGCGGCGATTTTGTAGAGAGAAGGAAGAGAGAAAATTTTATTTCTAGAGAGAGAGAGAGAAAATGGCGTGAATGAATAATGGGGAGGGAGAGTACACAGTTTTGGTTCTTAGAGGAAAGAGAAAGAGATATTTTCTTAATTTCTAAATAAATAAATTTTTAAAAGGAAATAAAATAATACATGGCTAGAATTGTTTCTATTTAATTAATTAATTCTAAAAGGAAAGTAATTTATGTGGTATAGGATTAATCCCTTTTAATTCTGATATTTTCGATCCCAATTGATACGGTTTAGGGATCGTTTGGTTCACGAGTTTAATCCCGATTTGAGAATTAATACAGTTTTAAGATTCAATTAATATTTTATTGTATTTGAATTATACTTGTATTTTTTTATCAATAAATTATACGGATCGAAATCCTTAATTAAACTTGAATATTTAATTTCTCGTAGTCCTTTATTCGTTTGAAAGGTTCGATTCTTTCTACGAATTTAGGAATTTGTAAAAAGGGCATATATTTAAATTACACAAAAGTACACAAAATAATAAAATAAAAAGAAACAAAGATAAGAAAATAAAATAAGGGTTCTAGGAATATAAAAGGTATAAAACGGGACGGGGTATTACAAAGAAAAGTTATCTTTTAAACAAATGATAATATTACAATTCACATTGGTGCGGATATCTATAATCACCAAATTTCGTAGTCTACCCAGAATTGCAATTCACCCAATCAATCGTGTTTTTCATTATAGTCATGTGTGTTCTCTTTTTTAATTGTAAAATTATTTGGAATATCTACTTTAATTTTACTATTAAATCCATAAATTGATATTTTCACTCACAAAAAATTAATATACAACCACATGTGCTTTAGTGTATCATAATCAATTACATTCTTAATTTATCGGTTTAAAATTTACAAAATTTAGAGTGATAGTATAATATAATCTAGTTATGATCTATACGGAAGTCTGATTACTATATACTAATATAGTATGTACATCTGGGTAGGACCTCAAATCATTTGCAGAGTTTCATTATATATATATATTAGAAAATTGCCTTCTCCACTTAAAAAAACATTTTTTGCTCAATTACTTCCAAACACCACCTATTTATATCTCATTACACTATATTTTTCAATATATCATGTAGCAATTAAACCAATCTCCCTTAAAAAAAGGATTAATAAATCACCCACTATACACCTTTTAACAATAATTGAATACAATTTTTTTTATTAGAAGTTGCAGTGTTCGATAGAAATAATCTAAACTGTAACAGAGAATATAATTTTAGATGATAAATAAGTAAACAGAAAAATAGAAATACCTGTATGAATCTGTGATATTGGCGTACACTTCTACTTACGTGGCAAATCTGTCATGGAATTAACTCACACAACGTGAAGAATATATGCTATGGTCATGAATTCTTTAGTAATCAAATTTAAATACTTAAATTTATGAATGATTAAATAAAAGAAACTTACTGTCGGTTAACAGATGATGGCTTACGAATGGTCATTTGAATTATTAGGGTGGTGAAAACTGCTCAAGGTTTTTCGCTAAGAAGGGGGCTTTGCGTTGGTATCTGGATGTGATTGAGATGTACTAAAAAAGACTTTCAGTGGAAATAAGTTTCGATGTTTACTATTCTAATTAATACTATATTGGAATTACTTGTTACATCCAATAAGAATTCACAACTCGAAAAAGGTATATGGACAATCAAATTCATTCAAATACGTTGTCACGCTGAAATTCACACCGATGTATAGATTAGCAGTCATTAATCATTCATTGAAAAATTGAATGAAAAGAATATTCTTATACCGAATTAATGGAGCGATGGATACTAATTGAATCAGTTAAAATAAATAAAGTAGTAATTTTGTAATTAAGGAAAAAATAAGTCATTATGATCTAATTGGTATTGTATTGTAATTAATGTTTACCAACTATTGTTTTGCACTAATCCAAACAAATATCGGTGAGATTTATTATTATGCAGAAATCGGTGGGATTTGATTAGCAGGCTTCACGTCCTTTAATATGATTTTTTTTGTGAGTTGGACGTGAATTTAGGAGAAGAAGGAAGGAATGAAAACTAATTTGCAAAAATCATGGGAAAATGGATCTACTCCAAAATCTTATTTGGTCGAAATTTCAAGTTATTTTACAAATATTTTTGAAGATGTAGTAAATATATTTAATTAATGCAATATATATATATATATATATATATATATATAATTATTTGATTTATCAAATTAACATATTTTTTAACTAAAATTATATGATTTAAAGAATATCATGGCGCAATTGACTTTTGACTATTTTTTTTCACTTTGTTGTGTTTTGGTAATAAAAATATGGGTTAAATGCATAAAAATTACGAACTTTATAGTCTTTATCAATTACAACATGAATTTTTAAAGTTTTCAATTCGATGCACGAACTAATTTATTATTGTAATTCGATACATGGAGTGAATTTTCGATATGTACGCATACGTGGTAGCCGGATCCAACACCAAAGACGCGTCACACGCCACGTCAAATGTCAAATCTGTAAAATTTTATTATTTTTAATATTTCAAAAGTTCTTTTATAAAATACACGTTTAATGATGAATCATAAATGTCGGTATTTTCTAGTTTATGTAGAAAAAATATCTCATAACATACAAATTTGTACATGTATTAGAAAAGAATTTTTGTTATCTTTCACTATTATTAAAACGTGTTTGAGACATGTTTTATAAAAAAAAAAAATTGGAAAAAAAATCTTTTACTTTTGGCATTTGATGTAGTGTGTGACGTGTTAGTATCGCAAAATTTCTACACCATGTCTATAGTAACCAAAAAATTTACACCATGTATCGAATTGCAATAATAAATTAGTTCATGCATCAAATTGCAAACTTTAAAAGTTCATGTTGTAATTGATAAAGACTATTAAATTCGTGATTTTTTTTACAGTTAATCGTAAAAATATTGAAATCATAATAAACTATTGAGTAGTTTTGTATGAGACGATATTCTAATAGTGTAATTATTGAAGTTCACATATTAATAATGTAATTAGTAAACTCAAAGATATGTTATATATTGTTGTATAATAAAAATATAAGAGTAAAAAAATTTCATATAACACTAACTTTGGGGTGATTATAAAAGTATGACCATTTCTTTCCCGGCAGCAAAATAGTAATTTCTTCAAGTGTATTGCACATGGGTATGTTGGAATTAATTAACAGTATTCATATAATTATTAATTGTAAGGTTTTTAGCAATTTTACTACCGTTATTGATCCCATGGTATAGACACATCATTCTTGCCATTCATAGATGTATTTAGACTCAACTACGTAACACCCCATAAAATATTCTAATTATGTTATTGAATTTTAGTAGAACAATTTTTTTTTATGGACTTCGTATCACAACTTTTTGTCTCTAGCTATGCCATTAGATTTTGTGACTTAATTAATTTATATAGACAATCAATCTGTTGAGTATGTTTTGGATGAAAATGGTTTATTATAAATTTATTATAAATTTATTTTAAAGTGTTGAATATTGTATCAAGGTATAGATAATCTCATCAAAAGTATTATTAATTTGGGTTCAAGAAACTAATATGAAACTTTGAGATTATGAATTGACAATATAATTGTTTCTAATTATTATTTATTCATATACGGCCAAAATATTAATAATTCAAGAACAATCGAATAGGATTTTGATCAAATTTATTCATTCATAAACTATTAAAACCATAAAGTAGTTGCAGATATCCAACCCTTATACAAAAACAAAGAAAAAAACAAAGCAAAATCCAAGTAAAAGCACACCGACTGAACTTAAATCTTTAAGCTTATTCCTTCTCAATCTTAATCTTCACCACCCTTTTAGTTGTAGACATCTGACCTTCAATGTCATTTTCTTCATCCAGTGTCACTTTACCATTGTTAATCTTCCTTTTATTATTGGGGGTTATATCAACGCAATCAGAATCTTGATTATCTTCATCTAGCACCACTTTGTCAACAATTTCCTTTCCTTTATTCTCGGGGTTTTTTTCAGCACAATCAATTTCCTCATTATCGCATATTGAAGATGAAGTTGCCTGTGTGCATATATTTAATTAAATCAAGTCATGTTTCAAATATAAAATACATAATTTACATAAAATTAATAATTCAAGAGATATACCTTATCTTTGCTTGGACATCCATGGTGTGCATCACTCACAGTGTCAGACCCAATGGCACAAGATGAACAATTCTTGTGTTCAATTTTTGCTATCAATTTTTGGTCCATTGACATCTTCATAACAGTGTATGCATTCCATCGATCCTTGCGTCAAATTGAAGTTCGAAACATGAAAGCAGAATATGAACTTTTTTCCAACTAATTCTTCTAGTTCTTTTGGAAATGTGTTGGTTAAGCCTCTCTGTATTACAATGAATAAATTATGAAAATTAGTACACATATTTTTTTAGTATTATATATATTAATTTTTTTTATTTTAAATATAAAATTAATAATGGAAGGAAGTGTTAATTTGTAAAAAAACAATAACAATTAATATAAATACATATCAAACACAATATTAATTTTTAAAAATAGAACGTAATTAAATTTATATGGTTTGATATATTAAGATGTAGATATTACCTTGTCAAGATCATTTAGTATTTCCAGGGCTGTTTTACCAATCAAAGTAACCACATCTCTGTCAAAGAGAACTAAAGAAGTAGAACCTGTACAATCGAGCACCCGAATTTGCAGCTTGAACCTAGTTAGAATAAAATGTTGGAAAAATATTAAGTTGATTGATAAAGTAAAATTTTTAGAATCATTTTTTTCAAAAATAATAATATATATAAATACCTTGTGTCAACCACATTCAATGATTTATCAAATGTTAAGCAAGCTTTCCTTCCACCATCATCATATACCTTTTTGCGGCATTTCGGGCATGCCTCATAGTACCAATTGTACTCCATTTCAATCTTGTGGCATTGAGCAATAACGGCACAATAGCATTCCTTTAAAAGAATATAAATGAAGTGAATAATATATATTAATATGTACATGGATAAACAATATATAAGAATATAATACCGTAGACTGTTGATGGATATCAGCTAGACACATAACATCAACTTCTTCAGTGAAATCATCATATGCAGAAGATCGGGAACGTTGACTATGATTTGAAAACTTAGGAGCAGGAATTTTTTTAAGAACAACTTCTACCCTTTGAAGAAAAAATAAATGAAATAAACTTATATAATGTATGAATTAATTATAGTAATTATTTAAATAAGATCTTATTAAATATTACCTCTGCCGAAATTCATGAACCTCGACATTTTCTACATTCATAATTAGTCTACTCGTGTACATTGAATTTGATATATTTTTTACTAATATACCAAAAAAGATGTAATTAATAATCAAATAATCATTATACATAAAAATTTAGTAGAATAATCACTTAAAAATTATATTTTACACCTTTGCCGCGACTTTGAAATTTTGCATAATCAAGTATGATAATCACGTGTTCAACTGTAGTCTGGTCTTTGATGTAAGCAAGAAGTTGCTCATAGAAACCCTCCCAAAGCGTACATGTGATGCGGCTACGCCTAAAATTTATTGAGTATTTAAAAATTCATATACTTCTTTAACTTGGTATTAAGTAATACTATAAAAAAATTACGAAAATAGTATTACCACTTGTCCTCGATCTCAATGTCTAACTTTTTTCCAATCAACCTCTCATTCACTTTAACAGTCTCGACTTCATCAATGGACACAACGAATCCAATTATATCTTCAAAATGAAATTAAAGGACATTAACTCATACATAAAATAAAAAAAATAACTAAATAAGAAAATTAAATTATCTTGAACTAATATATCAAACCTCGAAGGATCTTATCTTCTTCTTCTGTTTGTTCTTTTATTTCATCGACAGAAATAAAATCAAACTGAGATTTAGTCAAGTCAAATGGAGAGCACTTCCGAATATTAGTATGAAAAAGGATGTTAAGCTTATAAAGGTGCGCTGTGGCATGGTTTTTTCCCATATTTTGACCTATACCAAAGTTTGATATTATATAAGTTTGTCCCTCCTTAATCATATTCTCAAACTTTTTGATAAGGTTCCTCCGAACAGTAGCCTGAATCTTGGTACCCTACAAAAATTTCATTTAATAAAAAAGTTAGTTTAAACATGTAATTTACATCCAATATGAATAATGGATATATATTTCTGAGAATAAAATTGCTTACATTCTCATCGATTAGAATCAACTCGTAGAAACTCTTCTCTTTTGATTCTTTAGTAAACACCATCCAAGAACGTAGGACCTTAACTTTTAAAGTCCAAGTATCCTTTATTGGATTAATAGTACTAACAGGGGCAAAGTTTAACTCCATTCTCTACAACAAACGTTGAATATATAAAATATAAATGAGAATATATTCACCTATAAATTATGTACAGATAAATAAAATTTTAAAATATTTAATTTCTACACAAAACCAATATGAGGATTATTTTTAAAACTAAATTAAGTACTGCATGCATTAAAAAAATCATTTATAAAAACGTAAGTAATTACCCAAACAAATGAACTTAGCGAGAAAATATACAAAAAAAGATATATTGGAAGACCGAGTGAATGATATTCTGATATTAGGCCTATCTTTATAGCTACACTATTTAGTAATTAAGGAAGTAATTAATCATTACTCTAATTGATACTGCATTGGAATTAAGAGTTACCTACTATATTAAATTCACCACTTGAAGAATACATATAGACAATTAATTATATAGAAATTAACGGAGGATGGATGCGCACCAATTGATTCAGTTAAAACAAAGAATGGGATAATTTCGTAATTAAGGGAAAAATCAATCATTATACTAATTGGTATTATATTGGAATTGATCTTTAGGGAAATTAGGTAGATTTAATATTTTAGGGAGAATTAGACGTGATTTTAGAAGCATGAAGATTGGTCATGAATATAATTAAGGAGGGACAAACGTGATTTTAGAAGGATGAAGATTGGTCAGAGATAATTAAGGACGAAGATTGCGGAAATCATGGATCAACTCCAAAATATAAGTTTAAACGCAAATTCAAATCTAATCTCTTAATTTTTTTAAGATTATGGGAATATTTTTAATTAATGAAATATATATTTGGTTATTTGATTTGATCAAATTAATATATTTTTTAATCAAAATTAATATATTTGATTTCATGCCTTTTGACTATGATAACGTGAAATAATTATATCTCCTCTAAATATTTAATTTTATATCAGATGTGAAATTTGATTCATTAAATTTTAAGCCTTATTCATTAAATTTTAAACCTTATACTTTGAATTAATAGTATATGAGGAAATTAAAAATAAATACACTCGTCAAATTAATTAATGCATATATATATATATATATATATATAGTTTTTTATTTGGTCAAATTAATATAATTTTGTGAAAGAATTTCATGCCTTTTGACTCTAATACCGTGAAATATTAATAGGGATGTGGATTAATTCATAATGTTAAATCATAAATTTTTATCTAAAATATATTCTAATAGTGTAATTACTAAAGTACGTCTTATTAATAAAGTAATTAGTAATTAAACTCAAAGATATGCTATTTTAATGTTGTGGTATAAAAAAATATAAGAGTGAAAAGAATTCATACGACACTTTGGGGTGATTATAAAAGTAGAATCATTTCTTTCCAGGTTGAAAAATTAGTACAATAACTTTTAAGTTTTTTAAGTGTAGTGCTCATGGGTACGTTTAAATTGACAATTGACAGCATTCCAACAATTAAAAATTGTAAAGTTTTTAGCATTTCTACCACCTTTATTGATCCCATGGTATCTACACATCATTTAAATTTAAACGCAAATTCAAATCTAATCTCTTAATTTTTTTTAAGATTATGAGAATATTTTTAATTAATGCAATATATATTTGGTTATTTGATTTGATCAAATTAATATATTTTTTAATCAAAATTAATATATTTGATTTCATGCCTTTTGACTATGATAACGTGAAATAATTATATCTCCTCTAAATATTTAATTTTATATCAGATGTGAAATTTGATTCATTAAATTTTAAGCCTTATTCATTAAATTTTAAACCTTATACTTTGAATTAATAGTATATAAGGAAATTAAAAATAAATACACTCGTCAAATTAATTAATGCATATATATATATATATATATATATATATATATATAGTTTTTTATTTGGTCAAATTAATATAATTTTGTGAAAGAATTTCATGCTTTTTGACTCTAATACCATGAAATATTAATAGGGATGTGGATTAATTCATAATGTTAAATCATAAATTTTTATCTAAAAAATATTCTAATAGTGTAATTACTAAAGTACGTCTTATTGATAAAGTAATTAGTAATTAAACTCAAAGATATGCTATTTTAATGTTGTGGTATAAAAAAATATAAGAGTGAAAAGAATTCATACGACACTTTGGGGTGATTATAAAAGTAGAATCATTTCTTTCCAGGTTGAAAAAATAGTACAATAACTTTTAAGTTTTTTAATTGTAGTGCTCATGGGTACGTTTAAATTGACAATTGACAACATTCCAACAATTAAAAATTGTAAAGTTTTTAGCATTTCTACCACCTTTATTGATCCCATGGTATCTACACATCACTTAAAAAAATTAGCATCATTCTTGCTTTTCATATTTGTATTCAGACTCATGTAAGTACATCCATGCAATATTATAATTGTAAAATGAATTTTTGTAAAACAGTGTTTTTTAGCGCCTTCATATCACAACTTTTTGTCTCTTATTTTGTGACTTAGAGTTCATTTGACTAAGCTTATTTGAAATATCTTATTAGTTTCAACATCTTAAAAGTTATTTTAAACGTTTATAAATGTAATTTTTAAGTAACTTATAAGTTGTTAAAGTATATGGGTAGTACAACTTATAAGATCTTTGAGAATTTATAATAAATAACTTTTAAATTTTAATTTTAATATTTTTTTAAATAATTTTTATGTTGAGTTGGAGGTGGGTGAGGGTGGGGTCGGTGAGGGTTGGGGTGGTTCCAGGTTATGAGATTCTTTTATGATCTCATAAGTTGTTTTACATTTTATTTTGTCAAATACATTGATAGTGCCTATAAATTCTTAACCAACCTATAAGTTGTTTTTAAAAATTTTATAAGGTCAGCAAAACACCCTCTTAATTGATATAGATAATCACTCAATATGTCCAATTTATGTTTTTTTTTTTACTTTTCTTGATCACGATTGGTTTTTTTTATGTATGGTGTTTTTTTCCATTGACATATTAGAATGGAACTTTTCAATAGATTGAATGTCTTGGATGTAAATAACTTGATATAATGTAATCATTAGGTGTACATGTGAGAGAAAATTTAAAAGGTAGCAGCAGTCATCTTAAGGAACAAAGTCTGGTATAATTTTTAAGTAATATTGATGATGGAAAAATTACAAACTTGATCCAAGAGAATGAGTGCAATATGTATATTTGGTACCGATTTTAGAAAGTGGTTCTTTTTTTTTTCAATTTTGGTCCAATGTTTTAAATTTTAGATCAAAAAATGCAAATAAACTCAATATTATTAGAACCAAAATTGCAATTTATTCTTTCTATGTGGACAAAAAAAATACAATTTATTATATTCTCTAGGGACCAAAAGCGTATAAAAAATTACAGGACTAAAAGTACCTAAAAAAACTAATTTTAAAGACTCATTTTTAAAAAACTAATTTTAACGTACACATTCAATATAAAATATTAAAGTGTAACAAATACATTCAAGTATTAAATCCAAAGATACATGAATTGTTTTTATTTAAAAACTCAAATATTAAAATCACCACTCAAAAGTAACCCCAAAATTAACAACTGCTGAATTTACATATCTTTCCAACTGAAGGTAGTACGTCTTTTACATATTTGATAAATCATTCCTCATGTACTAATCTCCGTTCTTTATTCTTCAAATCAACTTTCCAAATCAAAGGGAAGGATCATCTTGTGGATCATGGAATTCAGAATTTGGTGAAACACTCTCAACCAAATTACGTAACCCAGGAGATGTTACCAACATAGCTGATGTATCATGTAAATTATAAGAAATTATTAGTCATACTATTTTATAAATTTTAATAACACAATACATATTGTAAAGATAAATGTATACCTTTATTTGCATATGCAAGATTTGAATCAACTGAACAACGATCACCCAAATAAAGGGTTATTAAAAAAGTCTTGATACCATCTGTTGATAGGCGAATATAAATCAATGATGGGCGAACAAGGATTAAAGCCTTAAAAAGGATTATGAAGAACCAACGTCAAATCAAAGATTATTAACAAAGAAAATCAAGATGGGGTGCATAAATCAATCCAGGGAGTGTATAAACTGACGAACAACTCTACCGACGAACAACATACTGGCGAACAGGTTTTAAGACCCGAGACCAGATACGAACATTCTGCCAAGTCACTGATGACGAGCAACATTGTCAAAAGGTGGTACATCTACCAGCCTAAGAGGTGTATGTCGACGAACAAAGGACCAAGATCCCAAAGTCAATATGCGTAAAACACAAAGGCGAACAACTTCTGAGCCATACACTCAAAAGGCGAACAACTTTTATGAAAAAACCCTTCTTGATAAACTAAGCCGACCTGGGCGAACAACAATGAAGTCCGAGATAAGACCAAATAAGACTTTGTAACTAAGATTCAGCTTAGATAAGGTCAAACTAAGGTCAAAGGACACTTGTCAAGCATGCAAGCTAGGGAGACAAAGATTCATAGACACCTCATGCTTGCTAGTCTCTATAAATAGTTGTTCTCCAGCTTAATAAATACAAGTTCAAATTCACAAATAATTCCCAAAACACACACTAACACACTAAAACGTGCACACATACGAAATTAATACGATTTCGACTCTCGTGTTAATCATTCCACATCCTGAATCTTCGATTTACCATTTACGGTGGTAATCAATCACACGTAATTGATTGGTGGTCTTAAACCGAATTAAAACAGTCACTAATCCTATCGATTAAATTTGATCACCAACAAATTGGCGCTAGAAGAAGGGTCCGAACCTTCGATTCAGTGTGATTAATCAAGAACTTCAAGCTAAAGACTTGAAGATTTGAAGAAAGTTTCAAGAAATATTTGAAGATTCAAATAAAAGTGTTCTTGGTGTTCTTCATCACAAGAACAAAGACAAATTAATTCGGAATGCCTCAATCAAAAGAAACCCAAGCATCACGCTTGTCAAGGAGAGCATCACCCACCCGAGCTTCGTCGGCCGACCACCAGGATCGTAATCCTAGACATGTGAATAGATCGCAGCATACTGCCATAACTCATAATCTCCCGCCTGAAATGGAGGCCCTGGCGAACAACCCTAACGAACTAGCCAAAACCATTGCTTCTCTCCAGGCTCTACAGAGACATCAAGATCAGAATAGGCCTTCACAAGTAAGGCCTAGGGACAGACCTGTAGAAGTTGTTAGGGCTAGGTCAACCAGGGGCGAACAACATGAAGTGAACAGTGCCCAAATTAGGCGGGACAAAGGCAAAGCAAAGATGGTCGAACCGAGAGAAGGTCAGGCTGAATCTGCTCGTGCGCGAACAACAATGTCAAGCCATGGAACTACCCGTTCCAGTGCACGGGACAGACTTGGTCAACCCCAACGACAAGAGAAAGTTGCTCGCCAGGAAGTGGAGCATGGGCGAGCAACATTTGAGCAACCACGCCCATCAGTTCATGAGAGACTCTCTCAATCTGCCTTCAGGCGTCTAGGGCCAAACGCGGCAAGCAACCCTAGAAAACAGCTCCATGATTTGCCCACTCCGAGTGAGGGACTACGACGAGCAGAAAGGTTGGTACCTTTGCTCGCCGAACAGCCTCCAAGTCAGGGGGCATCTTTGGATGAGCTATCAAGTTTAAGAAGGGCAGTGGAGAGCATGCAGGGAAAGTTGGATCAACAAAGGGGTGTGGGGACAACCAGTTTGCCATCCTCACCACTATCATCTGTCATTCTGAAAGCCCCGATTCAGAAGAAAGTCCAGTTCCCAGCGAGCATACAGTATGACGGTGTTGCTGATCCTAGAGTTCATCTAACAAAGTATTCAGATTATATGGTCTCAGTGGGGGCCAGCGACGCCACTCAATGCCGAAACTTCCCCTTAACTTTTGGAGATCGGGTACACAAGTGGTTTTCGGCGATGCCACCGGCATCTATCCATTCATTCACTCAACTAAGTCGAGAGTTCCTTTCTCATTTCTCAACGGCGGGGTCATATTTGTCCCAGAAACACCGATTGTCGGACCTAAAACAAAATGACGATGAGTCAGATCGGGCATTCATGGAAAGGTTCGACAAGATGTTGTTAGAAGGTGAACCCGTCAGCGAGGACACAAAAATCATTGCCGTTATGGCCGGGTTGAAGAAAGGATCAAAGCTATGGAAAGAGGTACGTCTGAAGTGCCCAAGAAGTTATGCCGAATTTCGAAATCAAGCCAGCATATTCATTTCCATGCACGAGGCCTTGCAATCAAACTTGGGGGAGAACAAAGCTGATCCCAAGGAGAATAACAAAAAACCTGGCGTAACAAACTATCGAGTCCCTAAAAATATGAAGGCATTCACTGAAGGGACGGAGCTCAAGGAAAAATTGAATCAAGTGCTAACAGTGTCAGTCGATACTGTTTATGAAAGTGTAAAAGAGAAGGAGTTGCTCTTCCTTCCACGGAAAATCTATCAAGACACCGACAAACTCAACCCTAACAAGTATTGTGCCTACCATCAAAGCGGGGGGGCACTTTACGAGTGAATGTAGAGATTTGCTCAAGCAGTTGTGGCGGTTTTACGAGGAGGGCAAACTATATGACTTTGTTAAAAGACAACTTGGGAAGAGAGTCCAGGAGAACAACTCTGAAGATGAGGATGATCAACCTCAGAAAAACAATAAACCAGCACGACCAGTTCCTACCATTCCTACTCGTCCGTTGGAAGACTTATACATGATGGAACCTGCAGGTCCCGCAGGAGGATGTTTTGATGGACGACCACCAATCTCTAACCGAAAAAGAAAGGCTGAGTTACGAGCGATCGATCAAGTCCAAGAAATGGGGGTTAAACCATCTATCATGCAGACAGCAGAATTGACCTTCACCGAAAATGATTTGGAAGGAATATTAACTCCGCACAACGATTCACTCGTAATCTGTGCAAAGATTATGGGAACACGGGTCCACAGATTGTTGGTAGACACTGGAGCCTACACCAACTCCTATTCAAAAAGACGCTCGATCATCTTGGAGATTACTCGGGCTATATTCGGGATTCGACTCATAGAATTGTAGGCTTTGGGAATGCTGTAACAGTCCCATTGGGAATAGTTACTTTAGCAGTACAACTTGTAACGGCCAACGAACCCGAGAAAAATATTACAAGAATGGTTGACTTCTTGGTTGTAGACCAGGATTCAACTCTTAACGGGTTTCTTGGTCGACCCTTTTTAAATGAATTCAAAGCTGCGTGTTCCACTTACCACTATTGTTTGAAATTTCCAACAGCAAGTGGAGCAGGTACAATCAAGGGAGATCAAAGGAAAGCCAGGGAATGTCTTCTACAGTTGCAGGCCAAACATGCATTAGTATCCATGGTGGAAACAATAACTGACTATCCTGCTGATGAATCATCAATACTGGAGAACATGATGGACATAGAGGAAGACCACATGGATACTGACGAACAACATCTTGACGAGCAGGTGTTGGACGAACAACTCCTCACCACCCATGAGGAACATCATTCTGACGAACAACAAAAGGGTGGTGACGAGCAACACTCGCCAGATGGCTTGGAGGGCCAGGTTTTTACTAACAACAATGAGTCAGAGCCAACAGATGATCTAGATCCCTGCCTAGGAGCAGAGCCCATGAACTTCGAAAATAATTTCAACCCTGAGGGACCAATACTTGATCCTCGTTGGAAAGGACAAAAACGACGAGCAACTCCGGTTGAAGAACTGGAGGCGTTCAAAGTTAATCCTGAAAACCAGGATCTCGAATTATACATAGGATCTGAGCTCCCTGAGCCTTACAGATCTCGAATGAAAGAGTTCCTCAGTAAAAATCTAGATGTTTTTGCTTGGTCTCATGCAGACATGGTGGGAATAGATCCATAACATGCTTGCCATAGACTCAACATCAATCAAGTTAAAAGGCCTGTCCATCAAAAACGAAGAAAGTATGGCCCAGACAAGTATCAGGCCTTGAACGAAGAAGTAAAAAAGTTGTTAGACAACGACTTGATCCGACAAGCACTCTGTCTGCAATGGGTAGCAAACCCAGTCCTTGTGAGGAAACCAAACGGGACCTGGAGGCTATGCATAGATTTTACCGATCTGAATGCAGCATGCCCGAAGGACAACTTTCCACTTCCTCACATTGACCAGTTGGTGGACAGCACTGCAGGTCATGAAATGCTAACATTCATGGATGCCTTTGCCGGGTACCATCAAATTCCAATGCATCCGGACGATCAAGAGAACACAGCGTTTTATACGAATAAAAACTTGTTGTGTTGGAAGAGAATCCCCTTCGGCCTTATCAACGCCGGAGCAACATATCAGAGGTTGGTGAACAAAATGTTCGACGAACAAATTTGAGATACGGTAGAAGTCTATGTAGACGATATCGTAGTCAAAAGCCCCCGAAAAGAAGACCATCTTCAACATTTGACTCAGGTGTTCGATATTCTTCGACATTACAATATGAAGCTGAATCCGAAGAAGAGCAGTTTCGGAGTTCATTCAGGAAAATTCCTGGGCCATCTTGTTAGTCAACGAGGGATTGAGGCCAATCCAACAAAAGTCAAAGCAATCGTGGATATGCAACCACCACGTTCAATAAAAGAAGTGCAAAGGCTTACGGGATGCCTAGCCGCATTGAATCGGTTCATATCCAGATCGGGGGACAAATGCCGTCCATTCTTTGAAGCTATCAAGAAAGGACAGTTCACATGGACTAACAACTGTCAGAAGGCATTCAACCAACTCAAAGAATATCTGGGAGACGTTAAAATCCTATCAAAGCCCGTCCCAGGAGAAAAGCTATATTTATACTTGGCAGCGTCAGAAGTAGCCATCAGCTCTGTTCTGGTGCGAGAAGACGACAAATTTCATTAACCTATCTACTACGTCAGTCAAGCTTTACACGATGCGGAGATCAAATACTCTCCAACCGAGAAACTGGCGTACGCACTTGTCATGAGTGTGAGGAAGTTACGACCATACTTCTTTGATCATCAAGTTGAAGTGCTAACAACTTTCCCACTCAGACAAATTCTCCATCGCCCCGACACAGCTGGTCGCCTATTAAAGTGGTCATTAGAGATTAGCCAATTCGGGGTAACCTATGCTCCTCGAACAGCGATCAAAGGGCAAGCGTTAGCCGACTTTATTGTCGAACTAACCTTCCCACCAGATCCGACGAGAGGACTTGATCACCCCTGGCATCTTTACGTTGACGGGTCTTCAACCAACATAGCCTCGGGAGCAGGCATGGTTCTAATCAGTCCAGACAGACAAGTATTCACCTCGGCAATCAAATTTGGTTTCATGGCAACCAACAACGAAGCTGAGTATGAAGCTCTTATTGCTGGTCTCCACCTATCTCTTGCAGTAGGTGTTAGACGGTTACAAATATTCGGCGACTCACAATTGATTGTGAACCAAGTTCGAGGTGAATACGAGGCGAAAGACGATCACATGATCGAGTATCAGCGAATTGTTGCTTACCTGATGTCCTTGTTAGAACAAGTCTTCATTGAACAAATTCCAAGGACAAGCAACACGCAAGCAGATGCGTTGGCCCGACTAGCAACGAGTGAGGGACCAGCAGAGTTGGCGACATTATAATTACAAAGATGAATGATCCATCAACAAGAAGTTATAATGTCAACCAACTTGATGAACAAGCAAGTGAAAAAGAAGACTGGAGAACAAATATAGTCAAATATTTGAAAAGTGGAGAAAAACCAAACAACCCTTTTGAAGCTGCCAAGCTAACAAAGCAAGCCACCAGATATACTCTGGTGGGCGAGCAGCTTTACAAAAGGGGAATATCAATCCCACTTCTCAAATGTTTGCCTAGGGGGCAAGGACGAGCAATACTCGAAGAAATACATGCCGGAGTATGCGGAAATCATACTGGGGGGCAAGCCTTGGCATACAAAACTATCAGACAATACTACTATTGGCCGACTTTACGCCATGATGCAATCAAGAAAGCAAAGACTTGCCACCAATGCCAGATTTTTGCCCCAAACATTCATACCCCGGCCCAACAGCTCGTATCAGTTTATAGCCCGTGGCCATTTGCAAGATGGGGGATGGACATTATTGGTCCCTTCCCAGCAGGAGTTGGAGGTGTTCGATTTGCCGTTGTGGCAGTCGACTATTATACAAAATGGGCAGAAGCAGAAGCCATGGTAAAAATTACGCAGTAGAAAATGATCAACTTCATTTGGAAGAACATTGTCTAACGCTTTGGGGTTCCGCAAACCATCGTAACAGACAATGGTCCGCAATTTGATGGAAAAGAGTTGAGAGATTTCTGCATAAAGTGGGGAATCAGAAAACATTACTCTACACCCTATCATCCCCAATCAAATGGACAAGTCGAGGCCGTGAACAAGATAATCAAGCATACATTGAAAGTACGGCTAGCGGAGAGCAAAAGTAGTTGGTCTGAAGAACTCCCGGAAGTCCTGTGGGCATACAGAGTTTCTCCCAGGTCGAGCACCGGAGAAACACCTTTTGCAATGGCTTTTGGAATAGAAGCTGTAATACCAATTGAGTTAAAGACCAGCACATTCAGAACAACCAATTTTGATGAGCAGGAGAACAACTCTGCTCTAGCTACTGAGATGGATTTGCTCGAAGAAAAAAGACTGAATGCCGAGCTAAAAAATGCTACCTATAAGCAGCGAGCAGAACGCTATTATAATTCACATGTTAAAATCAGGGAATTCAGAGTTGGAGATATGGTTCTAAAAAAGTTGCTCGCCCAACCTCCAGGTGTATTGGGACCAACTTGGGAGGGCCCGTATCGTATAACAGAAAAATTCGTTAATGGTGTATACGATATCGAAGATATGGAAGGCAAGCCGGCCCAATACTCCTGGAATGTTGTACATCTGAAGAAGTACTATCAATGAGATGAACAAGTTCTTAATTGAGCGAACAAATTTCTTGGGGGCTAGTGAACCAAGTAAGGCAAACCAAAAACTTGCCTAATTTTTTGAAAATTTTGCTAAGTATAGAATTTAAAGTTGTTCGGCACATTGTATAGTTTAGTGCTATTTCATCTTTTAATTTTAGACAGAGTTGCTCGGCAAAAAAATATTATAAGCGAGCATGTTTTTTAGTTAGTGTTAAAAGTTGTTCGTCAGATTATATTTGTTAGTGACGAGCAGTCTTACAACACTTGTAAATTTTTCATAATGTAAATATAGTAGTTGTTCGTCAAAGAGGAAAAGTCCAAAAGCTCGAGGTATAAGTCCATTTTGAGGACCAAAGCCACTTAAAGGTTGTTCGTTTTTTAAAATGAACAGAACCTAAGGCTAAACCCTAATTCCATTAAAGGCAAAGTTCAATTCGAACAAAAGCCCAACACTATATGTTATAATTGCAAAGTCATTGACAAAAATGTAAAGGCAATTAACATATAAAGAAAATGAGCGAACATAAGAAAGACATTCCATTAAACAAAAGGCATTAAGCCTAAAAAATAGTACAAAGTACTACAAAAATGAGCAACTACAAAGAAGAGCCTACCGAGCAACTATTACAAAATAAAGACTATTCTAAGTCCTAAGTCTATTGCTGCTCGGCGGGAGGAGGGTTTTGAGTCTGGTCGGCGGGAGGATCAACAATCATGTCTCTAGCCATGTCCTCCGCGGCTTTTTGCTCCATTTCCTTAGCAGCCTGCTCGTCCGCAGCAGCTGGCTCCTCTTCTTGCTCGCCCTCATCAACTTGAGGTGGAGGACGAGTAATGATGATGCTTGGGTCAAGGCCATCAATCTTGACCCCCAGCTCGGCGATATCCCCCAGTTGAAGCTCGATGTTGTTCGGCGGGGGATAGTGCTCCAGAAACTCAGTCAGGTCTTTGCCCATCTCCTCCACCATATCTTTGAAATCATACGCGTCAGCCATGCGGATGCAATCGGCATAAGCGCAGATGTAGCCTAAGTTGGAAATGGGGGCAGACCGGGTCTGGAGTTCGGCCTCGAGCTGCTCGCGGGTGAAGGTGTTGGCCTCCACGTCCTTAAGGCGAGCAACTTCTGCTTCGAGCTCGGCGATTTTCTGCTCGGCAGCGGACAACTTCTTCTTCTCCTCGCCGAGCAAGGCATCTTTGCCTCCCAATTCACCAGACAAACCTTGGATTTCTCCAAGATATTTCTTTGCATTGTCGATGTAGATGTTGATCTGGTTATTGAGACGAGCAAGTTTGGCCTCGTACTGGCTGACCAGGCCATCCTTTTCCTCAGTCAATTGCCGAGCAGTACCGGCATAGCGACGAACAACATCTTCGAGCTCGGCGAGCTGGGCTATTCCTTTCTGAGCGATAGCAAGGCCGTTAGCATGATGCATCATGGAATAGTGGAAGTTGTCCGTGATGCTCTGAGCAGAGACGGTCGTCTCTAGGGGCCGAGTCCAGGATCGGGCGATCAATTCAGTTGCCCGACGGACGTGTTCGCCCGGGATCTCCTGGATGTTCACCGGAGTCTTTGAGCAGGCATATTGGTGAACAGGGGCTGCTCGTCCGGGATGATCCTCGGCCCGGTACCTGCGAACAAGAAAGTTATTTACACAATTTTCTCCAAGTCTATAAAAGTTGTTCGGCAGAGAAAGAGATAAACTTACTCTCGGAACTTCCTTTCGTCCCAGCCCAGAATGGTTATGTCCTCGGGACCACGAACGGGGGTAGAGTCTTTACCCGCTTTACCTGTCCTCTCCGCCGGCTCGAGGGAGGCGCGCCGAGCAGCATCCCCTTTGGAATGGGGATGAGCATGACTCTGGCCCATTTTCTCCTTGCCTTTATTTCCGGCAGGAGCTGTCTGGCCCACGAAGGTCCCGTCCCCCTTCTTCAATCGTTTTGCTCCTCGAGGAGATGAGGCCGGGGGAGGAGATGGGGGAGGATTTGCAGAAGGTGCGGCCGGGCGAGCAACTTTGGCCCTCTTATCCTTGTTCGTCATCGCCAGCACTTTGGAAGGCGGATCATCTTTCTTCCTCCGTCCTTTCGGCGGTGCCATTTTGAACACTCTTTGTTCTAAGAGAGCGAAGCTAGGAGGAACGGCGATGGTGACTTGCTCAGTTAAAAAATTTAATTAAATTCATTTAAGACGAGCAAGTTCAGAGAGTGATGACGAGCAAAGTTTTTTTTGAAAGTTAGAATTTTTTATACCTGGGGGCACCTCAGCTTGAGCCACCAAATGATGGGGATACGTAAACAGGCGAGCAACTTTTTTACACTTCTCCTTGTTCACGTATTTGATGGTCATTTCGGCTCTGTCCTGAAGAGCGACCAAACACGAAGTAAAGAGGAATTCAGAGCCAATCTCCTCTTCCTCTGAATTCCACTTGAGCAACCGGGGACCTACGAGCAAACAAAAAAAGTTAAATTAGAACTTTATGCAAGGGCGAACAAAGATGACCTTACGTTTGATTTTCCCATAGGTGGTGGGTTCAAATATACGCCTGGCACCGCCGTGAGGGCCAGAAGATGCTCGTCAGTCGCCCCCAATAAAGAAGAAGTGCTCCTTCCAATCCCGAATCTTGTTCGGCACCCCTCCACCAGTTTCAGTCCGGTCCGGGCCTTTAAATAATAGTATCCTTCCTCGCCCCTCGGACATTTGGTGATGGTCATCAAGTAGTTGACCTCTTCGGCAGTTATACGGTCGACGTATCCCTCCAGGGCGAACAGGCCCATGATGCCGAGCAAGTTCATCCACCCAATAGGAGTTATTTGGGTGATGGCTAAGTTGGTCGCTTCTTGAAAACGACCAACAACCGGGGGCAACGGCAGCCTCAACCCAGCAATTAGAGTGTCAATGTTGATCGCCGTACACCAGGGTGGAGGCCGATCAGCTCTTTCCTTCCTCTTGGGAGCCCACATGAAGATGTCATGAGGAATCTGATATGCTTCCCGTATGAGGTTGAGCTCGTCCTTGCGAACAACGCTATTAATTTTGCTCGCCTGGTACTCAGTTTTCACCAGATCCAAAACTTGGCGCGGGGGGCGAGGAAAGTTGTTTGCGTGATCGTCGGAGTATGCTCGCCAATTAAATGGGCGAGCAACACCAGTAGGGCTCTCATTTTCGAGCATCTTAGGGCCTGGAAACCCTATCCCTTCCAAAAATTCAGGGGTAAGCTCGTCAAACTCCGGATCTTCCTCAGATTCAGAGCTAGATGAAGATTGCTCGTCGGAGGAGCTGCTCGTGGCCTTCTTAGCCACTTCGCCAGATTGACGAGCACCAGAATTCTCTAATGATCGAACCACTGAATCCACGTCGGGTTGCGCTTCTGAGGAAATTTCAAACGGCGGTTGTTCGACAAACGACACGATCGGGAATAGGGGGTCCAATCCTTCCTCTAATCCTTTGTTGCTCGAGTGGGAGGACATTAGTTTAAAAATAAAGATTTTGAGTATTAGCAAGGGGTTTGTAGTCTCCGATGACGGTTCTGGGCAGGCGACGACGGTGCAAATCCTTCCACGGCGGAGATGGTACGAATTTGGGAAAGAAAGAAGAAAAGAACGAGAGAAAGAAGAATAACTACCTGAAAAATAAGATTTGAAGTTGAATGTTGAAGAAATGGACGCCGGAAAGCTAAAAAAATCGCCGGAGATGGTGGATTCGCCGGAGTTCTCTGTAGCAAATGAAGAAGAGTGGGAAAAATTTCATTTCCCACTCACCTTTATACCAAAGAAGAAAACGGGGTAAAACCCGTATTATTTAGAAAAAGCCGGGGCCAAAATATGAAAAAATGGGGGTAAATTCGAGTAAGAGTAAAAATCAAAGGACCTATGAGCAAATACAGGGGCGCGTGACTTCGGGACTGCTCGCGGGTGGGCAGCGCACAATCATACCGCCCACGTCATCCTCTTATATCCCCCAGATCGTGGGAAGATGAAGAGGCGAACCCAAAGTTGCTCGCCCGGTACAAAGATGTTCGTCCAAATCCTCACCAGTATAATATCCTAACTACAGTTGCTCGTCTGGGACAACATGTAGTCAGGATAGGGGGCAATTGTTGATAGGCGAACATAAGTCAATGATGGGCGAACAAGGATTAAAGCCTTAAAAAAGATTATGAAGAACCAACCTCAAATCAAAGATTATTAACAAAGAAAATCAAGATGGGGGTGCATAAATCAATCCAGGGAGTGTATAAACTGACGAACAACTCTACCGACGAACAACATACTGGCGAAAAGGTTTTAAGATCCGAGACCAGATACGAACATTCTGCCAAGTCACTGATGACGAGCAACATTGTCAAAAGGTGGTACATCTACCAGCCTAAGAGGTGTATGTCGACGAACAAAAGACCAAGATCCCAAAGTCAATCTGTGTAAAATACGAAGGCGAACAACTTCTGAGCCATACACTCAAAAGGCGAACAACTTTTATGAAAAAACCCTTCTTGATCAACTAAGCCGACCTGGGCGAACAACAATGAAGTCCGAGATAAAACCAAAGAAGACTTTGTAACTAAGATTCAGCTTAGATAAGGTCAAACTAAGGTCAAAGGACACTTGTCAAGCATGCAAGCTAGGGAGACCAAGAGTCATAGACACCTCATGCTTGCTAGTCTCTATAAATAGTTGTTCTCCAGCTTAATAAATACAAGTTCAAATTCACAAATAATTCCCAAAATACACACTAACACACTAAAACGTGCACACATACGAAATTAATACGATTTCGACTCTCGTGTTAATCATTCCACATCCCGAATCTTCGATTTACCATTTACGGTGGTAATCAATCACACATAATTGATTGGTGGTCTTAAACCGAATTAAAACAGTCACTAATCCTATCGATTAAATTTGATCACCAACACCATCGTAATACAATGTAACTTTGGAAATATGATATCTGTTGATTACATTGTAAAATGTAATTAAATCAGAAGATATGATCCAAGAACCATGGTATTTGTAAATGTGTCCAACTGCTTCATTTCCATGCTTATTTATCAATCTACATTCTTTTGGAAATATATTCCCAAATATATCTGAAATCATGGTAGGTATGACCTGTATTTTTTAAATGGAAAAGTTAAACATGATAAAAACTAATTTAAAAAAAATTGCATCATAAATAACATAAGAAAGGGTAGATAATTAGTTTTAATTTTAATAGTAATATGAAAAAACTCACAAAATAACTTTCGAAGTTTGCAACAAATTCAGGGATGAAAATCCGATCTGTGAAATTGCCTTCAAAGTAAAGAATCATTACATTATATATTGAAATATATTACTGAACGACCTACTAAGTAATTATTAATTTCAAAGAAAAAAAGTATAGGTGAGAATATAATACAAACCGTAAAGGTGTTTAGGGCCATTTTTTAAGATAGGACTTCCAATTTGATTTAAAAGTCCATTGTCACTTTTGAAAAATCTGATATAAAGGACACATTTGTCTGATGTACTAAAGAAAATTTGGTCGGATATTGATAATTGGTAGTATGCTTGAATTTCAACCAAATCTTCAAAAAAATAACTCGCACCACATCTTGTTGTTCGAACCTCCCATGTTTTCATTCCATCATCTAAAATTTTGAATTTTTTTGGAAATACACTTCCATAAAGATTAACAAAAGCATCAGGCAACATCTACATAAAAACAAAATGACACTTGTTAATTAATGTACTTTATCTATTTATATGTACATAATTATATGCAACAACAATAAATGCGTACATGTTAATCAAGTATAAGTAAACATATGATTTAATATACAAACATTTACCATCATATTATTATATTGATCAAAACCTTTAGGAGCATAATATAGAAAGAATTCAAAAAAATCTTCACAAAAATTTTCCTTAAATTTCTGAATATCGTTTGGAATCATAAGAACATCATATCCTGCAAAGAAAAAGTAACTCATTATTCTAAAATTTATAAGTTTGTAAAAAAAATTAATAAAAAAATATATAATAATCCATATAAATACTTACTTGGTGGTAGAGTTGGAATCATTTTTTTATCAACTAAAGCACATTGGATGAACAACTATGGGAAGGCTGAGTGTTTGTTATTCTAATATTAGGCTTATATTTATAATTATAAACAAAATGAACTTAGCGAGAAAATATACAAAAAAAGATATATTGGAAGACTGAGTGAATGTTATTCTGATATTAGGCCTATCTTTATAGCTACACTATTTAGTAATTAAGGAAGTAATTAATCATTACTCTAATTGATACTGTATTGGAATTAAGAGTTACCTACTATATTAAATTCACCACTTGAAGAATACATATAGACAATTAATTATATCGAAATTAACGGAGGATGGATGCGTGCAAATTGATTCAGTTAAAACAAAGAATGAGATAATTTCGTAATTAAGGGAAAAATCAATCATTATACTAATTGGTATTATATTGGAATCGATCTTTAAGGAAATTAGGGAGATTTAATATTTTAGGGAGAATTAGACGTGATTTTAGAAGGATGAAGATTGGTCATGAATATAATTAAGGGGGGACAAACGTGATTTTAGAAAGATGAAGATTGGTCAGAGATAATTAAGGATGAAGATTGCGGAAATCATGGATCAACTCCAAAATATAAGTTTAAACGCAAATTCAAATCTAATCTGTTAATTTTTTTTTTTAAGATTATGAGAATATTTTTAATTAATGCAATATATATTTGGTTATTTGATTTGATCAAATTAATATATTTTTTAATCAAAATTAATATATTTGATTTCATGCCTTTTGACTATGATAACTGAAATAATTATATCTCCTCTAAATATTTAATTTTATGTCAGATGTGAAATTTGATTCATTAAATTTTAAACCTTATTCATTAAATTTTAAACCTTATACTTTGAATTAATAGTATATGAGGAAATTAAAAAAAAAATACACTCGTCCTTTTATTTATTTTGTGCGTTTTATGTATCAATCGAATTTGATAGTTGTAAATAAAATGAATAAACACTAAAAAATGTGCATACAAATGGTGTGAAATAAACAAAATCCCTTAAAATGAAACTATTAATTATCTTAACTCTGAATAGATACAATAAATTTAATTGAATCACAATCTAGCAATTCAAATTTGCATAATGTGCCTTCTTCAATATTAAGTTCTCTCGCGAAAGCACTAAAACCGTGTTGCATCAGAAATCGCTTTCCCTCATTTTTCAAGCCGACGGTCCATTTCATGTCATCAAGAATTAGTTGACATTCTTGAAAAAAGTCATATTTATTCCTGATATGATATTTCCAGAATTGTGAAGGTATAGGCTAAAAAAAAAAAAGTTAGAATACACACACACACACACACACACACACACATATATATGACTACCTCTTACATGAAATATTAATATTAATAAAATTACCAATCGATGCTTGCTCAAATCAAAACTCGATATAGAGCGTGAGAAATATGGACGATCAACATTAGAATGATCACTTTGTACATCAACTTGATGTTTCGGTATCATATTGCAATGATATTAGAAACAATTATCTGTGAATATTAAAAATTTAATATCATAAAAATGTAAGAATTAATATCATAAAATCACAGATAATATGAGGAAACACTTGTAATTCAAAATTGAAACACTTATCGTAAAAAAAATCAATTAGTAAAAATTACGTACCAAGCTGAATTAATGAAGCATGAAGGAGGAATAAATGAATTCGGTGGTGTTGTTCAGCAATATGGAAGGAAGCATGAATGAGGAAGGGATGAAATGATAAGATATAATAAGGGTTGATAAAAATTATATGTTCTCCATACACTAAAAATCAAATCACACATACTTTACCATTTCAAAAAAAATTCCAGCAACTTATTCATATATTCCTGGAAAATAAAAACTAAAACCAATCTAAAAAATAAGAAATATTAAAATTAAAAGGCGACGATAGAACACCAAAAAATTAACTCATGAATAATCCTGTACTTAATTCCATACTATAGTCATATTTTTACACTGAAATCTTGAATCAAAGCCATAAAATTAGTTCCTTTTACAAAGTGAATGACCTACTTGTGGGATTCAATCAAATTTATTCAAACTCTTATCAGTAAGAAGGCCGATAACCTCTTTAATTTAGAAAAAAATCACAATAAGATTGAATGTGAGGAATGAAAACACTGAAATATAAAAGAAACATGATGTCGTATTAACAGATATTGAAAAATGCACTTATTCTGAATAGATTAGAAATGATAATCTATGATGGAAAAGGATGGGAAAGGGACGATTTCATACCTGGTGATGGAGTTGTAATCGATGGAGGTGTTCTGCAATTCTTGAAGACGATGTTATAAGCGTGGAGAAGGAAGATGATTTTCCAAGAGGCGGAGACCTCGGGAGAGATGGAGAAGAGAGTGGATAGAACAGAAATAAAGAAATAAAATGAAAAACCCTAGGGTATAAAAAATGGAGGGTGAAGATTAGAAGTTATATGATGGATGGTTAAGATTTAAAATTTAAGTCAAACGCACAGATTTCTTAGATTTTGAAATAGAGGCTTCTCAATGGGTAGGTGGTGATTCCAAATTAGTAGATATAAGATTTTGGACGAGAATCAAAGAAAATTCGTAGACTATTGAATACCTAAGGATTTTTTAAGACTTTTTAAAATTTGTATTGAATACATCAGGATTTTTAAAGACTTTTGAAAATTCAGATTGAATACAAACTTTAAAAGTCTAAAAAAATTCTACAAACTCCATAACCAATACACCCCCTGAAAGTTGTTGCATTTAATTAATATATACACTTAGACATCATATCCATTAGCTAAGGAAAATCTAAATAAACAGGATAACTTTTTTAAGAATCCTATAAGGCAATAACTTCTCATTTAGAAGGTGTTCCAAAATCAGCAATAACAGATCAAATTTGTAAAACATTGTGTGAGTTAAAAAGAGATAATTTCACAATTTAAAAAAAAAATGGTATCTTAACTTGATGAAAATTATCATTTGAAAGGTACTCAAACTACATTTACTAGTCAAGAGTTGGTAGCTCAGTCGGTTGAGCCCACCACCTAAGACCCCAAAGTTCTTGGGTTCGAGACATGGAGAGGGAATTTATTTCCCTCTTGTGGTGGGGTGGTGTTCCCCTCTTATGATAGTTGCGCTTACGGCTGCAGTGCAGTTGTGGTTCGGAGTTGCGGATTCGGGTGGTTCTACAGCGAGATGAAAAGATGTTGCGATGTACCCGGTAGTCGAAGGAACTATTGTAATTGATTATGTTAGGAAACTATTGTAATTGATTATCTTTAAAAAAAACTAAAATTACTAATACACTCAACAATAAATTCTTATTTATTAAATTGTCCTAGTTATTTATGTAATTTGAAAAAAAATATTAATTCATAATACTGATGGGACCACTAATTTATATAGGATTTTGTGAAAAAATTATTATTTTACTATTTTATTGAAATTGATAAAAAAAAATCCAAATCGAGATCGGAGAAAATTATTAATTTAGAGAGTTATAAAATATTAATTTACGGAAGTTTTACTGTATTATTGTTATTTATGAAAAAACAAGGGACTTGAACCTGTTGGTGCATCAACTAGAATAACAATGGAACACACTCGATGGAAAAAACGTATGCATGGGATTTAAAATCGATTCGATTAAAAAAATGTATATGTGTTGATTGATTGCTATAGGTTGAAATTTTTAACTTTGAACTTATGCACGCTCCCCATTGAAAACCATATTAACGGATTTGATTTGGGCAGTCAACTTGGAGGATGACTTCTATAATCAGATATTTTGGTTAAAAGTAGAACTTATTAGTGTTTGGTGGATGAGGTTATTTATTGTTGGCCCTTGGAGGAACCATACAGAAGAAACTTCACCGTGTTTATTTACTTTCTTATTTTTTTCCGAAGAAACATGTTGGTTGAAACAATAAGCATACAGTTAGATTCATCTGGCTAAACTTATTTAAAATATTTTATAAGTTAATTTTAAAAATTTATAAAATGTAATTTTTAAATAACTTAGTGTTTGACTAATAAACTTATAAGATTTTTAAAAATTTATAATAAATATTTTTTAAATTTTAATATAAAATAATATTTTATTAATTATTATGTTGAGGTAGAGGTGGGTGGGCGGGGAGTGGTGGGTGGTTGGGGGTAGGGGTGGTTAGGAAAATAAATATGGAAATGTCTTATTTTGCCAAACAAATTGATAGTTCTTATAAGCTGTTTTAAAGAGTTTATAAGAAAAAAAAACATCTTCCAACTTCCAACGCAAGAATAATGGTAATAATAAAGTATAAAAAATTTGATATCATCCATTAAAATTCAACACCTAACACAATGTTAATCTCAGTTTCACAATTGCTATTTAAAAAGGAGGAGGAGCTTTCTATGATTGAAAGCTTAAAAAAAGAAAGAAAAAAAAAATCAACTTCACAAAAACCAAATGGAACAAAAGAACAAAAGGGAAAAGCCTGTATCATGTATTCGACTTGTTGAACCATCCTTCAATGTCTGCAAGACTCTCTTCAAAGAGACCCACCCGATCATGCATGTTTCGGTTCTGGATGCACCAAACCAAATTTCACTTCTATCCAAAGAAACTCTAATAAGGCCTTGTTCGCTTTGAGCATGAATTGGGCTGGTAACTGGTTATGAACTTAGGACAACTCCAAACTTATGAGGGGAGGAAATTTATACAAAAAAATCATGAAAGAATGAGGATTCAAAATCTAACTTCTCCAACAACAAGTGTTCCAGCTTATGAAACGTATACCATGGGTTGATTGTACAATACCACATTTTGTTCTCCAAACTCAATTACGGTACACAGTGACAACGTTCCAAATAAAGTTATACCACACTTTAAAATAATTCACCCACCAAAACAACCCACCTACTTACTCTCCTTAATGCATTAATTATATTGGTTTAGCAAAATACATGCACGCATTTATGTATGCATTATATTATACATATGCATGCCGCCCCATAATCTGTCTTTTCTGCAAGAGGTTCTAAGGTAGTTAATAAAATACAATTTAGTCACTCTTTTTTTTACATTGCTCATTTATAGTCCAATTTTGGGCAGAAATTCACATGTGACAAAAATTAGACTAAAATTGATATCGGTTACAGAGAGAAATTAATGTATGGTACTTGGGTTGATGGGGTTAATTTCTTGTGGCTCTTGATGGAACATATGCTTCTTTACAACTGATTTTCGTGAATTTAAATGTAATAACACGAAAATGTTTATAATTTAATTTCTTTCGGATCAAACCGAGAAATTTGTACGGGTTCTAAACTCTAGGTTTACTCCTCCGATTCTTCTCTTGCGAGTTGACTTTGACTTGATTCCGGATTTTTCGAAGACTGTTGATGATGATGAAATTAATTTGAGGGTGTCGAGCCGTGTTTCAGATTAATTGTTTGTGTTGAAGATTCCATGGAGGAAGACGTTGGGTCGTTGAGTCCACGGAGAAGTTGATGTTGGAGAAAATTGATCGGTGGAGGTAGACGTTGAGTCGTTGAGCTCGCGAAGAAGTTGATGTTAAAGGTTCCGTGGAGGGAGACGCTGGTTCGTTGAGTTCACGAAAATGTTGATATTGAAGAATGTTAATCGGAGGAGCTTAGCACCATGATCTCGGATCAGACCCCGATGTTGATCCCGATGTTGATGAAGATCTTGGAGAGCTTCGTATGAGAAACACGATTGGAGAGGTTGAGCACCATGATCCCGGATTGAACATCGATGTTGATGAAGATCTTGGAGAGCTTCGTAGGAGAAACGCGACTGGAGAGGTTGAGCACCGTGATCCCGGATCGAACACCGGTGTTGATGACGAACGTCGTTGAAGCCGCGAAGAATGCCGTTGAATCTTCAAGAATTATAAGCTCTTAAATTTTTTGACTACTGATGTCTTCTAAATGTGTAGAATGACTAGAATGAGACCCCTATTTATAGGTGTAGAATTCTAGATTTTATAGGCTAGATTTTATGGGTCGGAACAATATTTGAGCTTATCCAGAAGGATTTATCAGTGTTTCATATATTTGATTTTTTTTATAAGTTTCAAAAACTTGAAAAAGATATGATTTGATTTAGGAGGCATGTCTGATCAAATTTATTGGACTTTAGAGACCCAATTTCATTTATTGGACTTTGTATCAATTAATTTACTTATTAAGGATTAAATGTATATAAATTTCAATAAATAAATAATAATTTTAATTGATATTTAAAATGTAATTTTCACAAGTCGTCTTTTAATTGGGTGTAAATTTAATGTGGTTACACGTGGATTTGTCAAGGGTGAATAAGCTCAAGATTGCATTTTCCATTTTCACAGGGTCCCCCTCACGTGCCTGTTAGTTGGTTCTTTGTTTTTTTTTTTTTTTTATTAATTATAAGAAAAAAATACTTGATGATTTTTCTTATTTTTTTGCTAAAAAACGTGCTTGTTGAAAATTTGAAACAACAAGCATACAAACTTAATTCTCTTTAAAGGGTGCACGACACAAATATTCAAAAACTTCTCTTCTATATGTATAATAAAAAAATACTGAATTTGTAGACAAAAAATACTAAACTTGCACGATGGAGTGATAGATATATTCGACACATTAAAGTCCAATTAATACCTAACAAAATATCAAACTTAGTTTTTACACCTACTGTTCACAATGAAGGAGCTTTCTTGGATTCCAATTTCCAACTACTACTACTAGGATCACAAAAAAAGATAGGAAGCGAATTTTACGTGTATATATGAAACTAGCTGAAGCATCCAACCAACAATGTCACAGGCCGCCTCTCGCCAAGACTTTCTTCAAACACCTCCACAAGATGAGATGAAATACTCTGGTATCCAGTTATGAACTTAGGGAGACAACTCCAAAATAAACCGTACAATAGATGGATTGTCCACAGATAGCATCAAATTCTCCACCCAAGGTCTGGGTAAACTTTGAACACCTCCAGCATCATCACGAATTTTGGATGAGCTCAAATGCTTAAGAAAATTGTTCAACTTAATGAACCATGAATCCACTGGCTTCCCCTCTCTGTTTTGAAGCAGAGACGAGGACAATTTGAACCCGAGAAAGCAAACTGACGAATATTTGACGTCAAATTCACCTCTTCAATGGTTGTGAAGGGCTAGAAATTTCGAAACCACTGGTTAGATCCATGAGGCACGGAGGAATCGAAATCCAACATCTCCATGAACAAAGGTTTAAGTTTATGAAACTTATATCCTGAATTTTGTTCGTCAAATGTAAATGGCAACTCTCTAAAAGCAATTGGCAATTCAAGATCGCATAACTGGAACAATTCCTCAATCAAGGGGCAACTGGAACAGATATCCCAAATCAAATGCCCTATTGGCTATTATGCACACACTGCGTAAACTAAGGAATTTCCGTTTGGAACAACTTACCTTTCCGAAATGAATAAGGCAGATAATCTGATGAGGTTTTCGGATCGACGAAGAAATAAGCTTTGGAATAAATCTCGATGTTGAGATCTTCACTGCCTTTACAATCAATTCGTAAGCAAATGGAAACCTTTTGCTTTCACCAAATACCCATTCTTCATCAGAGCGTGCATCTCTCATCCACACTTTTATTAAACTCTCAACCTTTAGGTTCAATCTTTCAATTACGTGATTCTCAACACCCTACAATCGAATTCGAGGCTGTACCACGATTTGGAAAGGATCGGCTTCTTTCACACTGGGAAGTGATTGTGTGTTTTCCGGCAGATGAATTTCGCCTTCATAGCCGTCAGGTTCCACAATCGCTAACCCTAGAAATGGCTTTCATACATACATAGTTAATGATAGCACGCAACATGCTCTTGATGCCAACTCGGAAATTCAAAATTGCATTGAAAGTTTTCATTTTAAATATTTGAGGAAATCACTGTTTTAATTTAAATACTTGGACAGTTATTGATCATTATACAATGCATCGTTTTAGGAAAAACAGGGGGGCTGTTCATCAGTCGGAATTGCATTGATTGTGATAAATCACTATTTAAAAGCTAAATTGAGTAGAAATGAATTCACAAGCTACAAAAAACTTGATCGAAAAATGAACACCAGCTTCGTAGAAATAAAAAATATTATTCTTTTCTGCTTCTTCACTCCCGCCACAAATATAGGGAGGTGTGTCATCTATTAAAGTGCAACATATCATAACGTCAACCTTAGTTTTTACACTAAGAAGGAGCTTTCTTGGATTGAAAACTGGAACAAATAAACCGACAAAAACGGAAAACCCATTGGAAGCCAATTTGATGCTCATTTATTGGACCCCACAATGTCTTCCAGGCCGCCGCCTCTCATCTAAGATATCTAGGCATATGCAGCAAATTTCATTTCTTATTTGAAACCATTTCATTTCATATCATTCGCTCCAAATGCAAATATAATAGTATAAACTATATCATCAGTAATTATTATGAACTTCAAATTTGTCTGGTAAATGTTTTTCACAAAACAAATTATAAACCACTTATAGCACATAGCTCGTCATTAATTCAAATTAGAGTCCCACCAATCAAACCTCAAAATTCTCTAAGCATACCCCATTATTTTAAATATAATAACATATATATATAAATAAAATGACTAAATTATCCTTATATAAATATAGGTAATTATCTTTTACATTTTGTTGACTTTGACCTTTTATTTTTACAATATTTAATTTTAAAATTAGTACATTAACTTTAAATTAATTAATTTTTTATTTTCCTTTAAATATATGAGAATTTTAAAAAATGAATTAAAATCGGCTAAATATTTTAAAAAATCGGCTAAATATTTAAAATAATAAAATTATATAAAATTTAGAAGTTCAATTAAAATAAATCTTTAAAATCAGAAAATTGTTTTTTCTTTAAATATATCTTCCAAATAATTCAATCAAAAATAAAATCTGAATTTATTTGGCTTTAACCTTTTTCTTTTGAAGTTTTTTTTATTTGATTTTTTGAAAGATTAATTTTATTTCTTTGATCATTTACAAATTTATATATTTTTTTATTTTTAGATTTATATTTTTAATTAATTTTTAAAACATTATTTATATATTTTTTTATTTTTTAAAATATTTTTTTAAGAATTTTATTTTATTAATTAATTTTAGTAATTTATATATTTTTTATTATTTGGTTGATTTTTTATAATATTTTTCAAAATGTATTTAATTTTTAAGATTTTTTTTTTCAAATTTCGATCAAAAGTTAAATACTCCCTCCGTCCACCAAATTTTTACCCGCTTTCCTTTTTCGTCTGTCCACCAAATACCCATTCCTTTTTTGGAAATAAACTACACTCACAAACAAATAAATGAGTCACACAGTACCCACCACAATACTCTTACTTTATCTACTTTATCCACTTTGTTGATGTTAGGTCAATGTTGTCCAGAATGTTACAATATTTCCCGCAACATCATAATTTGCCCTTTCTTCTAACACTAACTCCGAATGTTGCAATGCTGTCTTTAATGTCTAAACATGCAGAATGAAGACGTGGAAGTTACCAGGTCAGGCGGTTGCAGTTTAGAGTGAGTTATTTGAAGCTACAACATGGGCGGTTATCAAGATCATGAAAGCTTAGTGTTGGACGGTTTTACATCATGGGAAACCACGATTTTTGTGTTCACATGCAAGGATCGAATTTTATAAATACCGTACGCATGAGACACTATCAAGTGAAGAGTTCGAGATACATATTTTACATATTACAAGTGTAGTTCTTTCGGTTCTCTCCTTTGTAATTCTAATAATGTTTTATTTCGACCTTTGAATAAGTTATTTGGTTTACACTATTAGAATTATAGGCTTTTGATTATATACCTAGGGTATATGATCTTGATGTAAAATCCTACAGTTGGTTTTTACCTTGTCTTTGTATCACTACTCGTTATAGTGAAGTTTCGCCATGAGGCATCATAGATTATTTTATAATCTATGAAAAAGTTTTGATATCCCGTTTGCAAATTTTATTTACTGTTTTTCAAAGTTTTCCGCTGTGTATGTTGCCGTTTATGTTTCAACACATTTGACAACATTCTGGAAAAACACTCACGCACACCCTTTCAATTGGCACCAGAGTCATAACTAGATATACCTAGTTAGATCATGTATCTTTAAGTGTGTTAATTTCGTTTGCAATGGAATATCCACTTACCCCCGCTTTAAAACCACCGATTCTAGATGGATCGAATTATGCATATTGGAAACCAAAGATGCGAATGTACATTAAATCCCTTGATGAACGAGCTTGGAGGAGTGTACTTCTGGATGGACTCAACCCAGGACTCCAGCCAATGAGGACAATGAAGCACGAGTCAAACGTGAGCTGGATTGGACCAATGATGAAGTAACTGTGGCCAGTTACAACTCGAAAGCGTTGAATGCCATTTTTACATCAGTTGATGTATCTATGTTCAAACTCATTTCGAATTGTATATCTGCAAAGGATGTTTGGGATCGTTTGCAAGAGCATTGTGAAGGATCTGAAAGTGTTCGTAGAAAAAAACTGCGGATGCTAGGTACCAAGTTCGAAAACCTCAAGATGAGAGAAGATGAAACTATCTCTGCCTATAATGAGAGACTCTCTGAGATTGCGAATAAATCTCACTCTCTAGGTGATCCTATTATGAATACCAGGTTAGTTCATAAAATTCTAAGAACTGTTCCAAAATATTTTGATGCTAAAATATGTGTTATAGAAGAAGCTAAGGATATTGATACTATGAGTCAAAATGAATTGATAAGTATTCTAAAAACCTATGAAATGAATCTTGATCAAAAGAATGATTCTTCTGATAAAAAGGTATCTGTTTTCAAAGGAGAAACTTCTTCTAAAGATGAAAAACCTTCATTTGCAACTGAAGTCGATTATGATTCTGAATGTGTTGATTTATGTGATGATAATTCTGAGGGTATTGCTTTCTTAACAAACCAGTTTAAGTTTTTTCTAAGGAATAGGGCTAACAGGTTAAAAGACAATATTCAACCAAAAGTAGAAATTAACAACAATCAACAAATGCCTGAAAGAAGAAATAGATTTAATCAAAACAGAAGATCAGGTAGTAGTAGTAGCAAACCTAGGTATGATCCTGAGTATAGAAAGTCAGTAAGATGCGATGCATGTACTGGTTTTGATCATTATGCAAATGAGTGTTCCAACACTCTGCTAAGAAAGAAACTAATTTTAATGCTACTTTAAGTGATGAATCAGAAGATGAAAATGAGTCTGAGAAAAATGAAGAATGTGCTTTCTCTGCTAGATTTGTATATGATGATACTCTTGATGATCATCTGGATGATTATTATTCAGATGTTGACACAAATGTTCCATCATTAGTAAAAACATCTGGTAATAACAGTTCAGATGTGAGCTATTTTACAAGTTCTTTTGTGGAGACAGGTATTTCCTCACTGGATAAAACAGGTTGTATCTTATGTCAAGACAACGTCAAGGAGATTGAATCACAATCACAGATTCTTAAGTCAATGACTTTAGAAAATACTGATTTGAGAGATTCTCTAATCAAGCTCGGAGTAATCCTCACAAGGAAGAGCTTAGAGGTTCAACCTTGAACTTCAAAAAATTCACCAAAGGCATTGAAATTCTGGACAATGCCTTGGTACTTGGTAATTCAGGTAGAAAATGTCTTGGATATGTTGGTTCTTCTGAAAAGTCCAAAGTTAGTAATGAACCTGTTAAATTTGTAAAATCAGGAGCATATTCTAGAATCAACACTCCTGACTCTGCAAATAAACTGTTTGAAAAATCAAGTGATTATTTATGCATTACTGCTATAAAAAGGGTCATATCAAACCTTACTGCTGGAAATTGAAAAGAGATTTGAATGCTAAATCTGTGTCACCAAAGTTGTCTCCTCATTTAAAAGAATATTTTTCAAAAACTAATTGGGTCAGTAAGTCTAAAAGTTGTAATGTTGTGTATACTTCATTAAAAGCTCATGCACCCGGTTCTTGGTATTTTGATAGTGGTAGTTCTAGGCATATGACCAGCAATATTGATTTTTTAATTGATTATAAATTAGATACCGATGGTCATGTGATATTTGGAGGTGGTACCCGTAGTGCAGTCATTGGTAAGGGTACATTGAATGTTCCAAGATTCCCTAAACTGACTAATGTGTTGCATGTTGATGGATTGATTGCAAATCTGATTAGTATAAGTCAATTATGTGATGATGGCCTACATGTGAATTTTGATAAGGATTCATGCTATGTGAAAAATGAAAAAGGTGAATGCCTTATGGTTGGTCATAGATATATAGATAATTGCTATGTAATTGATACCCCAAAAACTTTTAACAATGTGAAAACCGATGACAGTTTTCTGTGGCATAAAAAACTAGGGCATACACATTACCAGAATATTCTGAAATTAATTAAGACAGGTGTTGTAAATGGTCTTCCTAAGTTGCAGCTGAACAGGTCAAAGGTGTGTGGTCCTTGCCAAAAAGGTAAACAAGTCAGAATGTCACATAAAATGTTGTCACATTGTTCTACGCAAAACTGTTTTGAACTCCTTCATATGGATATGATGGGTCCAATGGAAATAGAAAGTATAGGTGGAAAAATATACTCTTTTGTTTTGGTGGATTATTATTCCAGATACACTTGGATCGAATTTCTTAAGGAAAAATCTGAAACTTTTTCTATTTTTAAAAATCTGTATAAGAAATTTAAAAATATTTTCAATTCCAAGATCAAGAAAATCAGATTTGATCATGGTAGGGAATTTGAAAATAGTGATTTTATAAAGTTTTGTGAAAATAAAGGCATCTTACAAGAATTTTCCTCACCAAAAACACCACAGCAAAATGGTGTAGCTGAAAGAAAGAATAGGACTTTACAAGAAATGGCTAGGGTCATGCTAGTATCAAAATATCTTTCAAAAAGATTTTGGGTTGAAGCTCTTAACACTACATGTCACATTTCTAATAGAGTCTATTTGAGATCAGGAACCACAAAAACCTCTTATGAAATTCTGAATAACAAAAAACCAAATGTTAAATATTTGCATGTGTTTGGTTGTGTTTGTTATATTTTAAATGATAGAGAACAGTTGCACAAGTTCGATTCAAAAAGTGATAAAGGATTCTTTCTTGGTTATTCAAGAAATAGCAAAGCATATAGAATCTATAATTTAAGGACTGATATTGTGCAAGAGTCTGTTAATGTGGTTTTTTTATGACAATGCTAGTCTTGCAGGTCCAACCATCGAGGATGATGTTACTGGACTTATTGATGTACCAGTGAACTCTTCAGATTCTGGTCAGAGTAAAGATGTTGTTCAAAATGTTCCAACAACTAAAACAACACCTGAAAAATCAGAATGTCCTGGGAATTCACTTGAGTACAACAAAGTTCCATCTACCAGGATAATTAAAGATCATCCTGCAGAACAAATCATTGGAGAAAAGTACTCTGGAGTTCAGACAAGAAGAAGAATGGGTATTGTAAGCAATCTGGTAAGAACGATCTGCATGTCTTCCATCTGCAACAAGGTAAGTCATGAGTGTTATCATTCACTAATTGAGCCTAAAACTATGATTGAAGTTTTAAAAGAAGAGAACTGGATTAATGCCATGCATGAGGAATTAAATCAGTTTGAAAGGAATAATGTATGGACTTTAGTACCTAGGCCAGAACATACAAATGTCATAGGGACTAAATGGATTTTCAAAAACAAAACTGATGAATCTGGTAACATTGTTAGAAACAAAGCTAGATTAGCAGCTCAAGGATACACTCAGGTAGAAGGAATTGATTTTGATGAAACTTTTACTCCAGTTGCTAGAATTGAATCTATAAGATTGTTGCTTACTATTGCACGTTTTCTGGATATTAAGTTACATCAAATGGATGTTAAAGCCGTTTTTCTGAATGTAATTTTGATTGAAGAAGCTTATGTGGAACAACCAAAAGGATTTAAAAATCCTGACTTTCCAGACTATGTGTATAAATTGAACAAGGCCTTATATGGTCTCAAACAAGCACCTAGAGCATGGTATGGAAGGTTAACTGATTTTTTGGTTAATTTTGGATTCATTAGAGGGGAAGCTGATAGAACCATATTCATTAAACAAACTAATAATTACATTATGATAGCTCAAATCTATGCTGATGATATTGTGTTTGGTTCTACATGTAATAAAATGATTGAATCATTTGTGAAAGAAATGACAGCCACCTTTGAAATGTCAATGGTTGGGGACTTAAATTTCTTCTTAGGTCTTCAGATTAAACAAAACAAAGATGGTGTTTTCTTCTCACAAAGCAAGTACACAAAGAATCTTGTTAAGAGGTTTGGACTGGAAACTGCTAAAACAATGAGAACCCCTATGGGTTCAACACAAAAGCTATGTAAGGATGATGTTGATCAAAGTGTTGATCCAACCTTATACAGATCTATGATAGACAGTTTACTATATTTAACCTCCAGTAGACCAGATATAATATTTAGTGTATGTTAGTGTGCTAGATATCAGGTTAATCCTAAGGAATCTCACATGAATGTTGTAAAAAGGATTATCAAATATGTTGCAGGAATATGTAATCTAGGAATCTGGTATGGAAATGACACTAATTGTACATTGATTGGCTATAGTGATGCAGATTGGGCCAGAGACAGTGATGATAGGAAGAGTACAAGTGGTGGATGTTTCTATATGGGAAACAATCTCATCTCATGGCACAGTAGGAAACAGAAATGTGTTTCTCAATCCACTGCTGAGTCAGAATACATTGCAGTAGGGAGTTGTTGTACTCAATTACTTTGGCTAAAGAAAATGTTTGATGATTATGGTTTGAACAGTAATATACTAACTATATATTGTGACAATACGAGTGCTATCAATATATCAAATAATCCTGTACAACATTCTTTGACAAAGCATATAAGTATTATACATCATTTTATTAGGGATCTTGTTGAAAAAGAAATAGTGAAATGAGAATATATCTCCACTGACAAACAACTTGCCGATATATTCACTAAATCTCTTGATTTTGAGAGGTTTTCTTCACTTAGAAAATCTCTTGACTTATGCTCTCACTGAATAAATTAGTACTGTATTGTGAAAAATGTTTCGACATTCATCACAACATTAGAAAAACCACAGTAAATTTTTCTAAGTATTTGCTCTATTTAATTCTTGTTGATTCGTACTTATTGATGGTTGTTAGAAGTTGAAAATGTGTTTATTTTTGTGGTCATATATAATTGCGTATTAAAATATTTGAAATATCACAATTAAGATACTTTAATCACTGAGTAACTATGGGATACGGAGTTCGCTACTACGATGTACTCTTTTCAAAAGGTGATTAAAAATGTATCAATTTATTCGTAAATCCACTGGGTAACTATGGGGCACGGAGCTCGCAACTACGATGTTCTCTTTTCAAAAGGTGGATCAATGTGAAATCTTGTGATAAAAGTGGTTAATTGATAAAACAATCCAATGTTGATTGCGTTATTGAAATGTTGAAATATGTGTTCTAACAAAAATAACAATATTCTGCATATTCGAATTACTTATTAATTTGTATAAATTAATTAATTTTTGAATAGGATGAATATTAAGGGGAATATATTGAGAATATTCTACAGTATTTATTTAAATTCAGTATTTAGCATAGAAATCGTGGGCAATATATTTAATTTCTTTTTCATATTCATATCACACATCTTCGCACACCACGTTCGAACAGTTTATGGGGGAGGTTCTTAAAAGCCACCACATAATGCACGACACAAAGTGAGATCCCTTAATTTAGTGTTGTGTCTAAGAACTTATAAGCTTATCGAACCTTGTTTTACGGATCCCTGAAGGTATTTTTTGATAAAACACTCAAGTATCACTCATAATATTATTTAGTATTAACTTCTTCGACCTATAAGGTGCTTATATGTGTAAATTTTTGAATATTTTTATTCATTAATTTTTAATCAAAATTTTGATTCTTTTGCAGGTTTAAATGTCATCTCAAGGAGACCTTCCATCTTCTCCTCATTCCCCCAAATTTCCTGTATCTTCTTCCACATCCGATAACCCTCTCAACTTGCTAGCATCAATGACCTCGAAAACTGATTCCCAGAATGTTGCTGCTAATGTTGGTGCCTCTCCACCAACATCTCCTTCGATTACTATCGGTTCTTTCGAAATACCAATTCCACAAGAGGTCAATCATTCCTCTTCAAGTCCAAACCCTACTATAATCTCTTCTCCAGTGAAGGAAACAACTGATGTTCCTTCATCCTCTGTCCAACCCTCTACAAATTTGGCTGACTGTCTTGACCCTAATCCTATCTCCATAAACTTCAGTTTAGGAACCCCCTTCGAGCAAATAACTGCTACTTATCAAGTTCTGAGACTTAAAACACAACATCCTAGAAGCTAATGATCAAGGAACTGAAGCAGTACCTGCTATGGGTGCTCAACCTGAAACATCAAATGATACTGAAGGATTGGGAGAAAGGATTAGAAACGCTTGGAAAAAGAGAAAAGGAAGCCAACCAAAGAAAGGAGGAAAGAGAAGGAGATCCTATAGAAATATGGGAAAGAAGGTAGACTATGCGGAGACAAAAAGAAAGGGAAAGAATGAGGATGCCTCAAAGCCTATCTTAATCGATGAGAGTTCAAAGGAAACAGCTACAGATCCTGATGTAGCTGGAACTAAAGAAGTACAATCTGGACCCACTCAAGTTCCAGATTCTGACTCCGAGATGAATGTGCCTCTTTCACAAGTAAGAAAGAGAAGCAAGGTCAAAAAGAGAGTTGATCCAATGTCGTCTGTTGCTAAGAGTGAACCTACTATTGCCGAAAATGTGCCATCACCTATGGCAACATCCGAAGAATCTGAACTAGAACAAAAGGAAGAAGAAAAAGAGAAGAATTATAAACCTAAATCTTGTGATCCCTCTCCGAGTGATTCTGATTCCAGTGCTAAGGTACTATCTGATCACACTTCTAGTGAAGAAGAATATAATGATATGAAGAGTGATAAGTATAGAAAAACTTGCACTATGATACTTGTGGGAGAAAAGGTAGTCAAAATGACTGACTTTAGAGACCAGAATCTGGTGGAATATTTTAGGGAAAGATCATTGTTGCATGCTCTTGAATTTGCTACACCATATATTGTGGAATGGGTTTATGAATTCTATGCAAATCTGAGAGAAAGTTTGGGTAAAACAAATTCTAAACACTATGGTATTGTTTGGTTTAGAGTAGTCAAGGTCAAGTTTACACCTAAGTCTATCAACTTATTCTTGAGAACTAGGACTATGATTGAAGAACCTGTTGATGACATGCATGAGGTTATTAAGGCCATAACTGGTGGGCAGATTATAGTTTGGGAAAACAGGTTGAGTAGCTCTAAATTAACCAGTTTGTATTCTGTTCTTCATAAATTATGTGTGTACAACTGGTTGCCATCTTCAAACACTACTGTTCTAACCAAAGAACAAGTCGTCTTGATGTACAAGATTGGACACTGAAAAGGTTCAATCTAGGGCAAACAATCTTTAATAATGTGTTGTCGTACACTGGTGATATTATTGGAAAATGATTGTTGCCTTATCCGAGTATCATATACAAGATGCTTGAGAACAAAAGTTTTGAGAGAAATCCAAGAGAAGAAACTATCAGTGGATTTACAGCTAGTTTTGGGATATCCAGTTTGCTACTCACAGGACCAAGAGTCATTGATTTACCTTATCATGATCCAGCTAAAGAACATCAAGGACATGAAACTCAAGAAACCGCTAATGCCGCTGAGAATGTTGGCAATACTTCTGCCAACATTCCTCATAATGCTACAATCACTTTAGTTTCTCTAACTCCCAATTATATTACTAAATAAATTGAGACTTTGCAGACAACTATCACAAATATGAAGTCACTCATTGAGGATATGAAGAACCAAAAGGCTTTCTGGGAGTTGCTACTTTCTACTCCAACAGGGGGAGTAGGACCTGATGTTGCTGCTGCTAATGATGGAGGATTAAATTCAGGGGGAGTTGTAGCTAATGCAAGTGTTGAAACTGATGCAAAAGGTGCTAGTTCCAGTGGTATAAGAATTGAAGAAATTCCTACTGATGAAGATGTTGCGGCTCCAGTTGATGATTCTGCTGCTGAAAAAGATGATGAAGAACTAGAGACACTCTATGGTGATCTAGGTGGTAACTAGGAAAGAGCTTAGAGTCCAAGGAAGAATGAAGACAGTGGGAGTTCATGAGACTATGTAGATGCAGCTGACTTGTGAGGATCGGCCCAATCCTCTCTGTACTTCACATATTCAAACCTTGTGAATCAACAGCTCTACTGATGTTATTCTGTTTAGTTTACAAACTTTGTTTTAGTTACTGTTAGTCTGTATTACTGTTTTTGTTTAGACTAGTTTTGTAACATTTAGTTTGTTTAGTTTTTGTGCAGTTTAGTCCAAAGCACTCAGTTTGTGCTTTGTTTTGTTTTATTTTAATGTCTGTTTTGTTACTTAATTTGGTTGAGCAATTAAATTTCTTCTCTTTGATGTTTAGTGGTGTTCTTACTTAAACACATTTTACTGCATGTTTATAACATCAGTTGTGTTGTAGTAGAAAGACCAAATTGGGGGAGATTGTTGATGTTAGGTCAATGTTGTCCAGAATGTTACAACATTTTCCGCAACATCAGAATTTGCCATTTCTTCTAACACTAACTCCGAATGTTGCAATGTTGTCTTTAATGTCTAAATATGCAGAATGAAGACGTGGAAGTTACCAGGTCAGGCGGTTGCAGTTTAGAGTGAGTTATTTGAAGCTACAACATGGGCGGTTATCAAGATCATGGAAGCTTAGTGTTGGACGGTTTTACATCATGGAAAACCATGATTTTTGTGTTCACATACAAGGATCGAATTCTATAAATACCGTACGCATGAGACACTATCAAGTGAAGAGTTCAAGATACATATTTTACATATTACAAGTATAGTTATTTCAGTTCTCTCCTTTGTAATTCTAGAAGTGTTTTATTTCGACCTTTGAATAGGTTATTTGGTTTACACTATTAGAATTATAGGCTTTTGATTATATACCTAGGGTATATGATCTTGATGTAAAATCTTACAGTTGGTTTTTACTTTGTCTTTGTATCACTACTCGTTATAGTAAAGTTTCGTCATAAGGCATCATAGATTATTTTATAATCTATGAAAATGTTTTGATATTTCGTTTGTAAATTTTATTTACTATTTTTCAAAGTCTTCCGCTGTGTATGTTTCCGTTTATGTTTCAACACATTTGACAACATTCTGAAAAAACACTCACGCACACCCTTTCACACTTTTTCAATAAAATACCTATTTTCATTAAAAACTGTGCTCAACAGTAAACGGGTAAAATTTTCGTGGACGGAGGGAGTAATAAAAAGGAATACATAATTTTTTCTTGAGAATAAAGACAATTATGAGAATATAAAATAAAAAAATTGTTATTTTTTATTTTGATGGGGTAAGGATATTATAGGAATAAAATTGGGTATGTTTAGTAATACATGTTAATTTTTAAATTTTATTGGGGTATGTTTAGTAAGTGGAGTGGGTTTAGAGGATTTTGGAGTTTGAGTAGTGGGACTCTTCAAATTATTTCTTGCATAAGTTTTAATATTATGACTTTTCCTTTTAAAAAATAAATAATTAAAAATATGTGGTTATTGTCGGATCTTTTATGAATAAAATAATTGTGTATGAGTGTAAAATTTAATGACACGTGTATAATTACATGATGATTGAAGGATGATAATAAAATAATTGTTTTCATAAAGAAAGTTTGCATACTTTTTACGGAGCAAATGAACATATTTAAGTGGATGCGAGTATTTCATGAAAAATGATTACAACTCGATAAGCGTTATTAGGGTTAGAAAAGCCATGCTGGACATAATAACAGTTGATGGGCTTCAGGGCCGCCCATAAACTGAACGAACTTCAACTCTTTGGGCTTATTTCATCATGACGACCCATCAACTTTTCCTACTCTCGTGCATCAATAAAGTTATAAAAATAGAAGGTCTTTTCTATTATATTTTTTCAATTAACTTTTTTAAGGAGAAATAAATTCCTTTTTTTTTATTAGACTAACCCCCCCCCCCCCCCCCTTCTATGGACTCGTTTGGTAGCCATGATAAGACCCATGAAAAAAAAACCTTTTACGACTTTTTATGGTGTTTGTTAGTACCTAATATGTTTCATGTCTGGCCAAGAAAAGGCCGGCTAGTATTTGGAGAAGCCATCTGAGCCCCCACCATCCAATACATTAAAGGGGTGTTTACCAAGGGATGGAGGTGGATGGAGCACATCCGGATGGAGGAAAAAGTGGATGGAACAAATATTGTGAATAATAAATTTGTGTTAACTTTGTGTTGGATGTGGTAGGGGTGGATGGAACGTTATATCAAATCAATAGTTTTGAGTGATGATGATATATTATTTTATTATTGTCATTTAGTGGAATAATGATTAGGTATAAAAAAAGTAGGAGAGAAAATGATTAGGTGTAAGAAAAGTAAGAGAGAGAATGAGTTGGTGTAAGAAAAGTAGGAGAGATGATGAGTTGGTGTAAGAAAAAATTGTGATGTGATAGTTTTAGGGTTGTAGGTTTATAATAGAGGTGGATGTGTATTTGAATGGAGGATGAGATGTATAAATTTGAAAAGTGGCTGGGATGGGAGGAAGTTCATCCCCCATCTAGATGTGTCCAGCCCTAAGTAAACACTCCCTAACAGGGTTGTTTACCAAATAGACTTGTCAAATTTACCCCTTCCATTTTTCCCTAACCTCCATCTTCTCTTCAAACTTGTAGTTGTAGTCTGGGTTGCTGAAACGCGGCAACGACCACGGTACGACGACAACGACAAGGGTTGCTGAAACGCGGGGACGGTAAGGGTTGCTAATTTTTATTATCAGTAAATGTTAGTTATTAGTAGTTAGTTAACCAAGCCCCCAAGTACTCCAAGAATTCTCCAAGCCACCTTATAACTCTCTTAATTTGTTCACAAAGAGAATCGAACCTGGGTTCCTCACTTAGTGGCCAGGTGGGCTAAGCCACCTGGTTAAGGGTTGGCAAAAATATTTGCCTTCTCTTCACTGAGGGTTACTAAAACACGGCGACAACCACGACAAGGCGAAATGGGTTTCGCTCGATCTGAGGCAACGCAAAATGGTCATCACAACCCTCATCATTATTCGTTCCATCGGCAACCGTGCTCCACCACTAGGCCATTTCTTTTTTCCTCCTTTGGCCGGAAGTCCATAGATGGGAAAGCCTCGTTGTCATTTCTGTTGTCCTCCTTTGGCAGGAACTCCATAGATGGGTTGAATTGAAAGCCTCGTTGATATATATATATATTTTTGCTTGTTTTTTAATTATGGTTTTGAATTCATTCATGTTTTGCATAATTTGTTGAATTGAATTTTGAATTGGTTCATTCTTATTTTATTAAATTGCATAATTTGTGCAATTGAGTTTTGAATTGGTACATACTTCTTCATAGAATTGCATAATTTGTGGAATTGAGTTTTGAATTGGTTCATTCTTCTTCATGGAATTGCATAATTTGTGCAATTGAGTTTTGAATTAGTTTATTCCTTTTCATAGGATTGCATAATTTGTGAAATTGGGATTGGAATTACATTCTTCTTCTCCTGTCTTTGCATTTGATTTGCAATGGGACCAAGAAAATTTCCTAATTTGAGTTTACAGAAATTTGGATAGAAAGATGACTGAGGGTAGGTTGAAGGGAGAATAAAAGTTTTTGGTCCCATAACTTATCGAGTTTCCGATTATGGTCCCAAAAATTTTGACTCTTCAATTTTGGTCCCATAACTTCTATGGTTTGCCCAATTTTAGTCCCATTCTTGCTGGGAAATTTCTTTTTGGTCCCATAACTTATCGAATGTCCGATTTTAGTCCCAAAAAATTTGACTATTCAATTTTAGTCCCGTAACTCCTATGGTTTGTCCATTTTTCAACCACATATTAGTGATATGGAAAAAATGATTAAAAAATACAAAACGAAAAAAATATTGTTTTGCGGACACATACTCGAGGATACCGTAAAGGCCCAAATTTGGGCAGAATGTGAGTTGAGCATGACAAAAAAGAGCACCAATTTTGTATTTTTGAAGAAAATGGGACCAAAATTGGACAATTCTTAAGAGTTACGGGACCAATATTGAAGAGTCAAAATTTTTGGGACCAAAATTGGACACTTGATAAGTTATGGGACCAAATAACTTTTTTTCTCAGGTTGAAGGTGAGGTAAATGTTGAAGAAAGGTAAAGGGCAAAATGGGCTTTTCACAATCTTGTACTGTTTTCTTAAGATTAGTCTTTCTTCTATCAAACAATCAAAATATTATCACATGGTTTTTATTAAACACTACCAAACATCAATAAATATTTTCACCCTTAAAATATATCTCAATATTTATCTTTATCCCTTTTCTCATCTGGTTACCAAACAGATCCTAAAAGTGACTCACATCCAAAATCAATGATCTAAATAATGAATACTCTGACCACTTGTGCAGTTATATTTTATGTAGAAATTCATTTTGTTGAATCCACACAAATCTAAGTTCCAAACAAGGTTAGCCATGGAAAACCTGTTGGGATATATTTTAGTTTTGATGATTTTCCAAAACAACATGTAATAGGTTTGAAAGCAGTCAGGATAGTATCTTTTAGTTTCAGGTCAGGCTAGGTTGTCTCTCAGTAGAATAGGTTATCAGTGGAGGAAGAACTTAGTTGAGGGGGAACTCAGCTGAGGGGGAACTTTACTGAAGGGGAACTCAGTGAGGGGGAACTCACTAATAGAGCCTGAGGAAATCAAGATGACATCACAAGGAGAACGACTAAAGCCATGTCAGAAGACCTGAACCTGAAGAGAAGCCTGAAGGAAGTCCCACTGAGTATAAACCTGACCTTTCTAAGCTGGTCAGTGGACTACTCAGTGAAGAGCATGATCAGGAGGATCAGTGTTGTGCCTAGTAGGACCTGAAGGAGTCAGGCTATTGAGGCTGGGAAGCTTGACAAATAGCCTTATGTCAACTCCCCTGAGTGGATTTCAAGTCTACTGAAGGAAGGACTTCAAGTCTACTGAAGGAAGGTATCCTGAGAGGATTACAAGTCAGCTGAAGACAAGTCACCTGAAGTCAGGACTACCCTGATCAAGTACCCTGAACAAAAGAGTCGTTGGACTCAGTCCATGTGGACCAATCAAGTCAAGGCAGCGAATCTGACAAAAGCTGACAAGGCCATACTTTACTGAAAAGGAGAATTACACTCCAGAGATAGTCTGGATTTGAATGTTACTCTCTCCAACGGTAACATTCAAATCCACACTATAAAAATAAACTGAAGCTTCATTTAAAAAAAAGAGAAGAGGTGTGAGAGTGGTGCAAGTTCAAGGGAGGCATAAGGAGGCACCATCTCCATCAAGAACACTGACCCTGAAGTTCTACATAGTCATATTTTAGTGTTCCAGTTTGTATACTCGAGCCTATCATATATATCCTAAGCTTAGAGAGATTTTCCCAATCCTAGCTTTAAGGCTAAAACAATGTAAGGGAAAATCTCACCTAGTTGGAGAGAACCAAACCAAACTAAACCCTTTCCAGAAGAGTGTTAGGTGTTGAAGTGAGGTGAGGAGAGGCAGTCCCTGAGTGAAGAGGGATGTGAGGCCAGTTCGAGAGGCAGCTCCGTAGAGGGGTGTGAGTCCAGTTGTCAGTGCACCTCGGCACGTTAAAAACAAGAATCCTAAGTAGTGGATTTCCTGTTAAATCAGGCAGTGGATGTAGGAGCTTGAGCCTCTGAACCACTTTACATTGTTGTGTTCATTATTGCCTTACATCAGTGTACATCAGTGTTAAAACAAAAATTTCTCCTAAATTCCCATATTGTCCTTGTTTGTGAAAGAAAAACGGGACCAACAATTGGTATCAGAGCGGGTTGTTCACATGACCACTGATCCAGTTTTGTTAAGAAAAATGGTCAGCCGAACAGATCTTAAATGTTTTAAAACTATGAGAATTTCTGCATTTTTCAAACTATTACTTGTGCTCTGACCTCATTCTTGTAATAGAAAATCTTTTTGTTAGAAGTTTTGGAATCATCAAAAAGGGGGAAATTGTTGGGATATATTTTAGTTTTGATGATTTTCCAAAACAACATGTAATAGATTTGAAAGCAGTTAGGATAGTATCTTTTAGTTTCAGGTCAGGCTAGGTTGTCTCTCAGTAGAATAGGTTATCAGTGGAGGAAGAACTCAGTTGAGGGGGAACTCAGCTGAGGGGGAACTTTACTGAAGTGGAACTCAGTGAGGGGGAACTCACTGATAGAGCCTGAGGAAGTCAAGATGACATCACAAGGAGAACGACTAAAGCCATGTCAGAAGACCTGAACCTGAAGAGAATCCTGAAGGAAGTCCCACTGAGTATAAACCTGACCTTTCTAAGCTGGTCAGTGGACTACTCAGTGAAGAGCATGATCAGGAGGATCAGTGTGACTTTTTCGTATTTTTGCAACTTTAAATCAAATAAGCAAACACGACCCAAAAGCGGATTGGTTCGTTATAGCATGCAAATAAACGACCAAGTAGTATCGATCCAAGGACCTAGTGGACCGGTGAATCCCTAAGACTACAAGTTTTCATAGAATTGTAGAAGCGTGTTTTGGAGTTTTTAAACTAATAAAATTGAAATGACAATAATCGAAGTGAGCACTAGAAATGAAATGAACAAATTAAACTAAAAAGCAATTTAAAACTTCGTGAGAAGTGCAAGTTGAGGGTAATGCTTCGGGTGAAATCCTTATGACGGAATCAATGCTACGTTCATTAATATCGCTTGTCTTATGCTACTTCGTTGGTTCTTACTAAGAGCTATTGCTAAAGTATTGAATACATATCCCTTTTGAGGCTTGGGTGATCAATTGAGCTAACTAGCACCTAATTAGCTACCAAAAGCACCAAGGATAGTGAATGACTTAAAGCACGCGATGCACTTAAAGTATTCTCCCTTCACTAAGCCCCTAAACCCGTAGATTAAAGTTCCTAATGTCTATTAATGGTGGTCTAGCCATCTACCCTCTCTCGAGTTAATAAACGACTAATTGGATCCAATTAATTAACCAAATTCCTCACCACAAGTTCGATTAACCCACACCCAACTCTCATTGAAGCACGAATTAACCTAACAAGAGCTACTAAACCTAATCAATCAATCTAATCAAGGAAAACACATTAATAGAAGCAATCGAGCCAACTCAATAGCACAATTCAAACTAAATTAACATCATAACACTAATTTCATCATAATTCAAACACCCAAAGCATTAGGGGATTAGCCCATGGCTAATCTAACAAAATCAATGGATAAACAAACTAAAGAAATCAATAAACCCAAGAAGATCATCATAATAAAATTGCAATAAATCATAAATGAGAAAATTATACCAATTAATTGAAAGATAAAGGATAGAAGTCACCTAGATAGAGTGATTACAACATGGAATTGAAAATTGTTCTTCAAATGCTAGCTAAATTACTCTAATAATTGAAAGAAAACTGAAATCTAAAATTGAAGGTGAAAAATAACTAAACTAGTGTGTGGAGTGTGTGTTATCTAAGGGAGAGGATGGTGAAGTGTGTCCTCTCTAAAAATCTGAGAAATGAGGGTATTTATAGTGTAGATGAGGGTTTGAGACGAGTGGGTCGAAAAATGGGTTGAAAATACAAAAATGGGGCAAAAATTGGACCTTGCACGACCAGGTTTGGGTCGTGCTGAGCTGCACGACCGTGCACCCTCTATAAATCTGTGTAGCTAAGAATTTTAGGGCTGCACGACTTGCTTTCTTGATCGAGCTGACTTGCACGACTAAGCTTCCAGTAGAAAAGCACTTTCAATTAAATGAAGTGCTAAGTTCTTCTCAGCAATTTAATGTATGGGCCCATCACTTTCTATTGCCTTTTCTCTCAGCTATAACAAATGACACTGCGCAAAGCCCAAGAAAGTGGGTCCCAGGCGGTGCACAATCTCTCACAAAAACTTCCCAATCTCCACTTCGCAATTTCCGGTAGCTACGACTTGGGTGGGTGGTGACGCGAAGACTTTCCGGAGATGATTTCTGGTTTTGAGAGCTCCAGTTCCGGTGAATTAAGCTTCGGCGGCGTCGCTGCATCTCCGGTGTTGCAAACAGCGGCGGTAATGGTGGCTTCCGGCGTGAGCTCTCTTTCAATTGCGTGGGTGCTTTCTTCTTCCAATGGCAGCCAGTTTCTCTTTCACTTTCTCTCTCTGCAATAGCCAATAAGTAATGGCATGGGTTTTCCAAAATCAAAAGGCAGCTTTGACTCTTTCCTTAAATTAGCCATGGGGCCCGCGACTTTTCTTTCTTCTTCCAAGTTTCCTTTCAGACTACCCACATCGGTAGTAATTCCGTGACCCCGACCCAGAAGCGACAAAAAAAGGGAAAAAAAGAAAAAGAAAAATTCAACCCACGATGGCAACCTGGCGCAATTCCAACCATTTACTAAGCTAGGTTGCCCAATAATATTATGACACTTGACACAATTGGATTGGTTGGTTTAATTTTATGTATATAAAATGTATATTGTAAATATTATTGATAATAAATTATTTAAAAATATTAAAAAATATATCAAAATTTGTATTTTTCAATTCTCTATAAATAGACACCAATATTGATATATTTTAAAACATAATCTCATATCCTCTATCTTCTCCTCTATTCTTCAACATTTTATCTCTTGAGTTTTATCATGGATCCAAATCATCATGATTATTTTTCAAACTCTTATCCAAATTCTCAAATTTATCAAAAATCTCAAACTTATTCAAATTTTCAATCTTTTATGAACTCAGAAAATTATCCGAGTCATTATCAAAACTCTCAATTTTCTCCGAATCTAAATCAAGTAATTTGCAACTAGCTAGTAATTAATATGTAATTTGCATCTTTTGTATTTGTAATTTTTTTATTTCGTGCATCTATTTGTAGTTTGATTTTTTTCTTTTCAATTTCGTATTTCAACTATTGTAATTGAAATTTCATTATTGTATCTTATTCTAAATATGTTCTAATTTTTTTAATATAATTATAAATTTAGAATATTAAATTAATTTATGTATTTTTTATATATTTAAAATATAATAAAAACTGATTATAAAATATATGTAATTAATAAATAATAACTTTATTATTATTATTTTAGGTTGAGTTGGGTTGTGGATGTGAGTATAAAAAAGATAAAGTTAAATTAAGTGTTGGGTTGTGTAGGTGGATGAGTGAAAAATTAATATTTTATTTTAGGTTGGGTTGGGGGAAGGTTATTGATGTGTGTAGTCTCACGCAACCTGTTCCACCACTTAACCAAATTCACCTCAATCACATTAAATAAGCAAATGGGCCTCTTTTAATCTTGCAATGGGCCGAGAATAAATGCCTTGGGCTCAAATAAATAAATAGCTGCAAATATTAAATTAAGTCCAATTAATTCCTCCTCGATTTTTCTCTTCTCTCAACCTCTGATTATCTTCACAAAATTGAAGGCACGTATTTTCTTCTAAAAATGCTGCAAAAATAGCAAAACACACCTTTCTCGACTATTAAGCACAATTAATCAAATTAATGTAAATAATCACACGAAATCCAATAAAATAGGCAAATTAAATGCACAAATTTCGAGCAATTTTCACACTAATCACCGTGCTGTGCCTAGTAGGACCTGAAGGAGTCAGGCTATTGAGGCTGGGAAGCTTGACAAATAGCCTTATGTCAACTCCCCTGAGTGAATTTCAAGTCTACTGAAGGAAGGACTTCAAGTCTACTGAAGGAAGGTATCCTGAGAGGATTACAAGTCAGCTGAAGACAAGTCGCCTGAAGTCAGGACTACCCTGATCAAGTACCCTGAACAAAATAGTCGTTGGACTCAGTCCACGTGGACCAATCAAGTCAAGGCAGCGAATCTGACAAAAGCTGACAAGGCCATACTTTACTGAAAAGGAGAATTACACTCCAGAGATACTCTGGATTTGAATGTTACTCTTTCCAACGGTAACATTCAAATCCACACTATAAATACAAACTCAAGCTTCATTTTTAAAAAAGAGAAGAGGCGTGAGAGTGGTGCAAGTTCAAGGGAGGCATAAGGAGGCATCATCTCCATCAAGAACACTGGCCCTGAAGTTCTACATAGTCATATTTGAGTGTTCCAGTTTGTATACTCGAGTCTATCATATATATCCTAAGCTTAGAAAGATTTTCCCAATCCTAGCTTTAAGGCTAAAACCATGTAAGGGAAAATTTCACCTAGTTGGAGAGAACCAAACCAAACTAAACCCTTTCCAGAAGAGTGTTAGGTGTTGAAGTGAGGTGAGGAGAGGCTGTCCCTGAGTGAAGAGGGATGTGAGGCCAGTTCGAGAGGCAGCTCCGTAGAGGGGTGTGAGTCCAGTTGTCAGTGCACCTTGGCACGTTAAAAACAAGAATCCTAAGTAGTGGATTTCCTGTTAAATCAGGCAGTGGATGTAGGAGCTTGAGCCTCTGAACCACTTTACATTGTTGTGTTCATTATTGCCTTACATCAGTGTACATCAGTGTTAAAACAAAAATTTCTCCTAAATTCCCATATTGTCCTTGTTTGTGAAAGAAAAACGGGACCAACAAAACCTATGTTATAATTTAGGATATGCTTTAAATCTATATGATTATATGTATGTAATATACTATATACTAAAGTTTGAATTAATCATTAAATTTTTTTTCCAAATATGCTGTATGTTTATGTTACACATCCGATCATCTAAACTCAACTAGCCTAATGGGCACTACAGCTCATCAGCATTTCCTTTACGCTGAAAGCATTCCGCTCTTCATGGGAAGACTGCGAAGATGTAACATCCTATTTTTTTTTTATAAAATTGCATTTCATGTTTTAAATAATTTAATTGTTTCTTTAAATATTAAAATTGTGAACTAAGGAGACCAAACTCACTGTTACTCACTCGACACAAATATGTAATAAAAAAAAAATTAGACATGTATTAATTAGATATAATATAATACCAATCTAAAATATGCTTATAATATTGGTCATAATTAAATTTAGTAATAATAAAATTTCAATATTTACTAATAAAATATGTACCATATCTAGTAGATTTTTCATAGGAAATCTCTATATGTATGGGATTTATTTAGTATTAATAATAATAATAAAATATTAAACTCACGCATAAGACACACATAGAATTATAGAGTGGTCATTCTGTTTTTCTTCCTACTTCTCTCTCTCTCTCTCTCTCTCTCTCTCTCTCTCTCTATCTCTCTCTCTCTGCTTCCATCTCTTTCTTCATCGTCTCTCTATTTCTCTCTGCGTCTTCTCTCTACTCTACTCCCCTTTTAGATCCCCTGACTTGAACGCAAAATACTAGTTATACTAGTAGTCACCCCACAAGAGTATGAGATCACTGTAGTATTGGCAAGTATAGGGACCAAGTAGTATCGAACCCAAGGGGAGGTATGTATGCGAATAGAGCCCTGAAGATCTACACGTCGTAGTTAATATGAGTGTGTGTTCGGTTTCAAGAATTATATTAATCTACTCTATATTCTATTACTATTAATGCAAATAATGAAATCAAACAAATAACTAAGAATTTAATCAAATATGAGATGATGATGCTCAGGATAGGAATCCCTACGTATGCTAATGGAGCTAGTACGATAACTAAAATAATCGTGATGTGCAAGTATTAATCCTAAGTGTACTAAAACTAGGAAATCAACTTCCCTAATCTAGCACCAGATTGAAAGACTAAAAGCTCAAGAATTAACCCTAATACTTTGTCATATCAACCTACTTCACAACCCACTAAACAAGTTATATGGATTATGCTTAATTAACGAGACTCTTATTTACCCAAGGTGATACAGTCGTCCTCCCTAGATATACCGGTAGATTATAAATCCCTTCTATAACCCTATCGTTAAGTCTACTTGTTATCAAAGAGTGATAAGATCATCCACTCTCTAATAATTTTCGTACTCAATTCCAAGATAATTCTAGGGTTTATTTTAAGAATTCAATTAATTAAGAGAACTAGCACTAAACATCACGAGTTATCCTAATTAGGTACCAACATCCTACTTATACGAGTTCATCCTTCCCCAAGCATGCAAGGGTTCTAGCCTAACATGGTTTTTACGATAACGAAAGCAATTAAACAAGCAACGAACAAAAACATAATTAATCTAGTTGAAAAACTCGAGAACATAAACAAGGGTTTAAGAAAGAATTAAAGTCTAAGAACGAATATCAATTAACAACTGAATCAAAAGTCTTAAGTACTAAGTGTTTGAAGGAAAGAAGAAAGAAAATCAAAATCAAACTCTAATCTATGAATCCGTAATGTCTAAACCTCGATTACACGTAAAGTATGCTTGCTCAACTCTCCCGGTGTTCTTCTCTCTCCGAATCTATCTCTAATTGCCAAGTGGTATGTAAAAATATCAAAAGTGATCCCAGAATTCATAAAAACGAGCTTGGGATGGGCTATTTAGAGGCAACGGGCTGATTTGGGCCGAGTATGCATGTAAGGACTCGACCTCCATACGCTCGAGTGCATAGGACTCGAGCCCTTGCACTCGAGTGCCTCTCTTGTCCAGCGCTCTCATAGGACTCGACCAACCCTTGGTCGAGTGCTAAGGAATCGACCTCTTCATGCTTGAGTGCGCACTCGACCACCATGCTCTTGAGTCCCTAGGACTCGAGCTCGCTAGCTCGAGTGCTTTCCGGTTGTTGTACACATGTTCGTAAAACCTTCATATCTTCTCAATCGGGAGTTCGTTTTGGCCGATTCAAAGTCCTATGAACTCCTCTTTTCACCCTCTATCCAAATATGAACACAAAAAAGACAAATTAATGAGTTTATAAAAATTGTCCTCAAATGACTCTAAACACTCCAAACTTTGGCAAATCGGACACCAAATCATAACAATTTCACGCCTAATCACCCCCCCCCCCCCCCCAAAATAACCTTCTTCCTATCCAAATATCATCTTCATAAACAAAAAGATCAGTCGAGAGAAACCATGGAAGAAAAAAGGAGAGCCTGTAGAGGCTTTGAAATTATTTGTCATTTGGAATACCATATAATGAATTAAAGTTAACTTCGTTGAATCCTCCTCTCAAAGTAAGATTTAAATTTAATAATTAATAGAAAGAATATGGTTTCTAAATATTTGGATGGATTTGAACTATGTATTTATTTGATGCTCATTATTAAATTGCATGTGACTTTTGTATTTTTTTTCTTTTCTTCCTTTTCTACTGTAATTCTCTCTTTTTATTGTGTAAGGACTTATATGGTGGATATTCGATGATTAAATTGAGTTGGGCGCCGCTTCTATATGTATTAATTTTAATGTTGAAATCTGCTGAAGTTCTTGAAGTTTTTGGTATGTGGTAAAATTTTCAGAATATTTGGAGTTGTTTTCAATTTAATATGAATTTTCTCTTTAAGTGCTACAGTGAAGAAAAAAAATCCCTGTTTTCAGCGATAATTGTAGAATTCACTGTGTGCAGATAACTTCGTCTTTGTAATTAATTTTTAACTATGTTGTTCTAGTGTGTCTTAGCTTTCATAAGAATTTTACTTGGGTACATTTTGGAGTTATATTTTTTTAATGAATTTTCTAACAAACAATATATTTACAATAAAAGCGAGCAGTTTTAAAGCTCTAGAACAATACATGATCAAATAGGAAATTCAAAGATTTAAAATGTGATAATTTTACTGGTATTACTACTGATTCTTATGATAATATAAATTTTTTTACTTGACTTTATTTAAGTCATATCCATGTGTTACTAGATATAGGGAAAAAATGGGACACGACCTCGTTTTGGGGCCTCTTTTTATCTAACTTTGGAAAATTCATAAGTAACAAACCAGAGGTTATTTTTATGTGAAAATTTTATGGTTTGTACTTATATGTGTTAAGAACCTACTGTATAAATTTCATAAAGTTTTTAGGTGTTCATATTTGATGATATATAATCTACTACAAGTTGTCTTTTTAGGGGGTTTGACACATAGAAGGTGAGTTGGTTGATAGTTTTATTTAATCACCTAGTTCACTAAAATCATAAATATTTATGAATTAACAAATCGAAATGGTTAGAGCACGTTAAAATACTTTTAGGACCCTTTTTATGGGTGTATAGAAACTTTACTTAAATGTTGTGCTTCATGATGTCTTCTCATGTGAAATTAACTAGGTTTAGTAACTAGAATTGTTTTCTTGATGTACGATTAAGTTTGTAAAAACTATATGTAGATCTTATTATGAAATGACATGTAGGTATACAATATATAAATATAGTTAGATACTAGAGATATTGAAGTGTCATGTGTGCATTGAGACTTTCTAATGAGTAAAAGACTAAGAGACAAACAAATGTGTCGAGTGCAGTGCTAGACAACTGGACTTTCAGGAAGCTATCCCACCACACAGTCACACCAAGAAAGTGGGCGACTTTTAATTTCTTATGCATTAGTTAGAATAATTTGTGTGTGTACGAGCAGACAGATCTTGGAATTATGCTATGTGTAAATTATAGCAAGTCTGCGGACTATGATCTGTGTGAATTATGACTAATTTATGGGCTATGCTTTGTGTGAATCATGACGGGCCTACAGACCATATCTATGTGAATTGAGTCAGGTCTATAGGTCTGGCGTGTACTCGGTTGCCATGCTGATTAGTCTTTTATCGTCCGATAGGTAGCTCAAGAATTCATCGTTGAGGTATTCGCCTCTACGATCAGATTGTAGAAACTTGATACTCCTTTCCCTATGCAACATAAGGTAGATGTATCCATATTTCGAGTAATCGTCAACAAAAGTGACAAAATACTCATACCCCCTCTTGCTATGATCGTCATTGGACCACACATATCGGCATGAACGAGTTCTAACACTTCTGTGGCTCTATTCCCCTTGGCTCCAAATGCCCTCTAGGCCATCTTACCCTCTAAATAGGATTCGTAAGTTGGAAACGACTCAACTTGAAGAGACTCCAAGGATCCGCCTTTCACCAATCTTTGTATCCGCATTAGATTAAAATAACCTAATCTAAGATGTCATAGAAGTGTTTTGTTCATATCAGAAAGAACGCTTCATTTTATTACTCGAAATAGTCAATGTGTTATTAGATTCAATTTGTGAGTGGTGTGCCCAATTAATGGTATAAAGATCATCCAATAATATTCCGGAACATATAAACTCATCGTTTCAAGAAATAATAACACTCTTATTAAAAGAAACTGAGTATCTATTCAAAACAGTTTAGAAACTGAAGGTTGAGTTCTTTCTAATACTAGGAACATAACGAACGTCTCTCAAGACCATAACTCTATCTTCAAAAGATAGGCGCACTTCTCCCTCTGCTTTAGCTGCCACTCTTGTAGCATTGCTCGGTGTGATGGAGATCTCACTTCCGCTAAGTCGCCGGGTTAGCTTGAACCCATACAAAATAAAACAAATGTGATCTGTGGCTCTCGTATCCACTATCCACAAATGGATAGCATACACCACTTCACAAGTTTTGATGACTAGGGCGTGTGAATTACCTAACTTTCCTAGCCTCTTAGGCTTGGAACAGGCAGACCTCCAATGTCCTCTCTTACTGCAGTTAAAACACTTCCCCTTTGATGCTAGTCTTGGCTTTGCCTTTTGCAACAGTTGGATTTGCTTGGGTTCGACCTTTGGTCCTCTTCCTCTTCTTCCCTCTCTTGGGACCTGAAGAAGTAGACCGACAATTGGCCACCATAGCAGTGGATTGGTGCCCCATTATCGCCTCCACCGATACTAAAACTTGCAAGAGCTCAGACAAATGACTTGTCTATTCATTCACCTGACAGATCAGTTGAAACTGCTCAAAGCTTTTCAGTAGAGAATGGAGTATGAAATCAACCTGAGAAGGGACATCAAAATCGGCACCAAGTACTTCCAACTTGTTAAGGTATGCCATTATCTCGAGAACGTGCTCCCTCACGGGCGTTCCCTCCACCATTTCCAACTTGACCGAGTCATGTTTGGTGAACTGATTAGTCATGGGGTTCTGATGTGAAAACATCTCTTCAAGGTTTTCCATGATTTCAACAACGGATACAATGTCTTCATGAATGCGCCTCAAATCCTCAGACAGAGATGTCAAGATGACGCGCTTCATGTGTTCATTGTTACACTTCCAATCATCATAAACTGCCTTTTCCCCATTTCTTGACTTATCATTAGGTTTGGCAAGTTAATTAACGTAAATAACTCACTTGTGTTTTTGTGCAGCAAGGACAAAGTTTAAATTACATTTCCAATCGACATAATTCTCTCCATAAAGTTTGTTAACTTAATGTATACTAAACAGTGGATTAAAAGGTTGCGACATGATGAAACGAGAATAAAACATACATTCATATTAATATCTAGAAAAAATATGAAATTATCACATAATTCGATCACATCAATTATATTGAAACCTTAAAACAATATAATCATGCATCGGCCGATATCTCGAAACAATTTAAATGCACCACGAGGGGTGGTCTATACATTTAAACACATTCAAGCAGGTCACAAATATTAATAGTTACAAACCTTTAATTCAAAATTAATAGTCGGCTCCCACTTTGACCACATAAAAATTGACAGGGACTCCGCGGGGAGTAAGTTAATATCAATTTCTTATGCCTAAGTAATAACCATAATTAAATACAGGATTATTATTTCGCTTTGAGTAAGTCACTCGTGGTGAGGGTCAATACCGCCACTAGTAATAATCCACAATCATCCTTTCAGAATTTATTCATGTGAAATCCGTCTTTTTGGCTGATCCGAGGGGGAAATGTATTCCAAAAAGACTTCACAAAAAAATAAATTATGGAGGTCAAAATTAATCCAATTTTATTATCCGGAATAAAATCGTGATTAATTATAAAATTTATACTTAGTAATTTTCGAAAGTAAGGTTTTTCTTGGACAATTAAAATTCATGCAAACACATATTATCAAATAATAAATGCACGAAAATAAAACATCCATAATCCAATTGTCACGGTTTAATTTTCTTCACGTCTTGATGCAAGAAATCGTCCTCGTTGCTTTCATCGTTCGTCTCGAAAAGCTCCCACTCGAACAATAACAATTCGTAAAAACATCCTTCGTTTGGTGTCGGGACGACGTTTGGCATAACACAAAAAAATAAGCACGAAATAAAGGTGGGTCGCGTGCCCTCTCGGCGCCCACGCGGGCGTGCAGCGCCCATACGGGCAGCTCGCACCAGTCGGTCGCATCCTACCCGTAGCGTACTGGCCGCGTGCGCCTAGCGCACGCCATGCACTCGGTTCTCACCGTCCGTGCTCGTTTTTCACCTCATGCACGATCCACATCCATGCATGCGCCATGGATGCATGCATTGTCCGGGTACGTCATTCTTAATTCTTCGTCTCCGTCTTTGTTACGATCCGGTTCCAATTTATTTACAAAAAATAAATAAACCTAGATCTAGACTATTCTATTACATTGATCGAATCAAACAAAAAAAACCAATCTACTTGTGGATTTTCTCACGAGAAAACAAATTCGAACGAATCAAATTAAAAACAATAAACATTCATACGCATGAAAATAAAAAAACATTAACCATGACAATTGGATACCTGCAAAAAAGATCTAGCAATTCTACTATCCAATTTCAATTCAATGTTTACTAATTTAAATTCCAATTTAAAGATCAGAGCCCGAAACTGTGGCTTTGACACCCGTTGGGGAAATCGGGGTGCCCGGATCTATTCGGGATGGAATTTAAATATGAATTTAAAATTCAATTATTACTAACATGAATTAATCCTAATTAATTCAAATAATAATTATCCAACAACAAATAATTCATGCATATGAATAACCTCACGTAAAATCCTATAGCGGAAAATTTAAGAGTTTATGCGATTACGTACCTCTTGAAGCGACAACCGTTGTGAAGAACGGGACAAGCTAATTGATCATATCAACTAAAAGACCTTCTCAAGTATTCCCCTTTAGCCTTGCTCGTTCACCGGTGGGAAGTGCTTAACGAACAATTTAATAAAATAAGGAATAAAGAAAAAATTTATTGTTGCTGATTTTTTCCAACACATGGAACTGTAAACTGTGGATGAAAGTATCACCCCCTATTTATAAGAGTGAATTACGAAATTTTCATGTGGAAAAGGGCAAGAGAAATTTTTTTCTTGATCTCCAAGAAATCTTGAATATATCTCATATATGTTTTAGTATGTAGAAAAATATGGAAATATAGACGCAGATTTGTTGACCCAGTTCGTCAGGAATGACTACGTCTGGGGGCAATACCAAACCAGAAGATTTGTATATCTGTAGTTATTTCATATGGATCCCCTAATATATAGGTTACAAGTTAGGGTTTTAGATGAGTACACATAATATAATGAAACGACTATATTACCCTCTATTAATTACTTATTGATGAAGGCACAATAATATATCCTTCAATACTCCCCCTTGTGCCAAATAAAAAAGGATGAGATGGTGCATGAATGTTGTCTTGCTAAAAGTCTTACCAAGTAACACTTATGTTGAGACTCCGCCTGAAGTCCACGCTTCTCGCATGATACGTACATCTATCAATTGAGCCCAGAAAGTATACGCATCCCAATTCTTCTAACATGTTTCTCGAAAGTGGACTTCGGCAATGACTTTGTAAACAAATCAACTGCATTTTCTTCAGAGCTTACTTGAGTTACTTGAATCTTGAGCAATGCTTGTTGTTGCTGGTTATAGAAAAACTTCGGCGATATATGCTTCGTATTGTCACCTTTAATGTAGCTCAATTTCATTTGTTCGATGCAAGCAGCATTATCTTTGTATATACATGTCGGCTCTTCAGTGGTAGAACTTAGACCACTACTCCTTCGAATATATGTTATGATAGACCTTAACAAGATACACTCACTAACAACTCCATGTAAGGCGATGATCTCTGAGTGGTTTGATGAGGTAGCTACAAGAGTTTGTTTAGTTGACCTCCAAGATATCGCTGTGTTTCCCATGGTAAATACATAACCAGTTTGAGAACGCCCTTTATGTGGATCAAAAAGATAACCAGCATCAGCAAAGCCAACTAATACATCATTTGGCGTGTCAGTGTAGGGGGTAGTTTCAATATTTTCCTTAGGGGTTACAATTTCATCTGTGGCGCCTTTTTTCTCTTTGTAAGGAAATAACAGACCTATGTCAATGGTTCCTTTTAGGTATCAAAATATATTATTGACACCATTCCAATGATGCTGCGTTGGTCCTGAACTAAATATAGCTAACAAGTTCACTGAGAATGCAATATCTGGTCGAGTACATTGAGCTAAGTACAATAATGCACCTATTGCACTTAAATAGGGAATTTCAGCTCCCAATAGCTCTTCGTCATCTTCCTTTGGACGGAATGGATCTTTCTTTAAATCCAAACTTCGACCGATCATGGGAGTGCTAACAGGGTGCACTTTGTCCATATTAAATCTCCTGAGTATCTTCTGGACATATGCAGAATGGTGGATAAGTATTCCACAAACTCGGTGTTCTAGTTCAAGGCCTAGGCAAAACCGAGTTTTCCCAAGATCTTTCATATCAAATTCAGATTTCAAGTAGCCCGCAGTTTCTCTTATTTCATCAAGAGTACCTATTATGTTCATGTCATCAATATAAACTGCTACAATTGCAAATTCGGAACTTATTTTCTTTATGAATACGCAGGGACACTTTTCATCGTTCTTGTAACCTTTCCCAATTAAGTAATCACTTAGACGGGTATACCACATCAGTCCAGATTGTTTCAATTCGTAAAGTAAGCATTTCAATCTGATTGCAAACACACTCTGTAGTTTAGAGTCACTTTGTTAGGATATTTTTGTCCTAAGGATTTTCTCATTTTGATTTTGATAATGTCAAAACATATATGTGTATTGTGGAAACTAACATTGCAGGTACAAAGAGATATGAAGAGTTTAAAAGACAAAGTCTACATCTGCAAAGATGGATTCAGACCTTACAGCTAGGTCAAGACAAGTCTACATCTGAAGAGTTGAAGACAAGTCTACAGTCGAAGAGTCTACATCTGCAGAGTTAAAGACAGTTAGCAGTAAACTTGAGATTAATAGGATTAATTAAGTGTAGTACATTCTGTACACTCACTCACTTAGTTTGAAATATCTCAGTGTTTACCAGAGCTAATTACTAGCCAGTAGAAACAAGTATCTCAATGATTAATAGGCAGTCACCACTACAAGACAACTTGTACTACTCGAAGGACAATGTTATATGACAAGAAGCTTTAATTAAGCTGAAGACAAAGCTGGAGGTGAAATTATTTTTGAAATTCCAATCCCTCTAATGGCTAGAGGACCCCTGAAGACTCCTATAAATAGGAGAGGAGACCTCAGAGGAAAACAACAACAACCCCAAGCTCTCAAGCGCATCTACACAATATCTACAGCTTTCAAAGTCTACAGTTCTTCAAAGATTAGAAGTTTAGGACTTGGAAGCTAGGAGTATTGTATTTGTCTTTGTTTTTGTTTCCTGACTATACACACCCCTGTATTCTACCCAGAGTATATATTTTTCTTAGTGAGTGTAGCTCTGTGTGAGATTAAGAGAGAGTATCTGAGTGAACCTGTGTTTCTGCCTAGACTAGAGTGATCTTTGTGAGAATTCTTAGTCTGAGGGGGAACTACTTTGTGACTGTGTGGAGATTCTTAGTGAATTCGGCACCTTTGTGGTGTAACAGTGGACATAGGAGGATTACATCACCTCTGAACCACTATAACTCTCCTTGCTCTTTTACATTTTATTCATCTCTACTGCTTTAAGTTATTTGTGTATCTATTATCTTTATTTATTTCAGTTCATCTTATTTATATTCTTTGTGTGCTTTATATTCTTACAAAGACTACACTTATAGATTCATTGAATTATTTAGCTAAGACTTTGTTCATTTGATTTTTCACTTCACACACTTTACTTATTTCCGCTGCACAAGGTGTTGAAAATACTATAAAGTATCACAACATCTGCTTTGATAAGTATTTTAATCTTTTTATACAGACTTTGCATTTTGAAAGTCTGCAGTTGCAAACCTTTTATTTTAAACTCTACAGCTGCAGAGTTTGATCTGTATACTTAGAAAAAGTTTTTAAAGCAATGTTTTAAAAACTCAAGGTCTATTCACCCTCCCCCGCTAGACCTTGATACACCTTTGGGACCAACACACTTGACTTGGGTATTGGAAGGCCATCAGACACTTTCGTATATATCTCTGAATCAAGATCCCCATAGAGATATGTAGTAACCACATCCATAAGCTGCATTTCCAGTCCTTCGGAAACTACTAAGCTAACTAAGTAGCGGAACATTATAACGTCCATCACGGGAGAGTATGTCTCCTCATAGTCAATTCCAGGGCGTTGTGAGAAACCTTGCGCTACAAGGCGAGCTTTATATCTCAGGACCATATTTTTCTCATTACGCTTCCTGACAAAGACCCATTTATGTCCTACAGGCTTTACACTTGGTGGGGTTAGCACTACCGGACCAAATACCTGTCTCTTTGTCAAAGAATCAAGTTCTGTCTGGATTGCTTCTTTCCATTTAGGCCAATCCGCTCTTTGTTGACATTCTGCAATCGAGCGTGGTTCGATATCATCGTGCTCTATAATTTCTTGAGCAACAGTAAAAACAAATATTTCATCAATTTTGATGCATTGTCTGTCCATCAACTCATATGCACTCTTATAATTCATGGAGATTTCTTTATTCTCTGGAATCATATCAAACATCGGAGTGTCCTCCAGTAATGATTCTTGGGCATAACTATAATCAGAGATAATCTTGTAAGATGGATTCTCAACATTGATGATCAATGGATTGGGTTGTGCCAACCTACCCTTTTCTTCCTTGGGTGGGTGTCAATTGAACCATGTGGCCTCCCCCTTTTCCTTTTGGGAGCCACAGCCTCAATCACACTTGTACCAAGTGTGGTTGCAACACCTTTATCTGCGGTGTTGTGCCCTTTATTAGGGACTTCTAACCTTACAGGCACATTTGCAGCTGGTATATAAGACCTAGTCACTTATCCAAAGTCTCTACATTTGAATTATTTTCTATCCTCAAAGCCTTTGAGTTTGATATTGACAGGAGAAAAGACAAGGACTCAACAAGTTCAAAAGTTACAGCTCTTGTGGCTGCAGAGTCTAACCCAACTGCAGAATCAGATTCATAAAGTGATGAGATGGCCTTGTTGATCAAGCAATTTAGGAAATTTGCCAAGAAAGCCAACTGGAAGAAGAGTCCATCTAAGCAAGAAGGTAAGTCAAGTAAACCAGCTGCTAACTCCACTTATCTTTATTATAATTGCAGGAAACCTGGACATTTTATCAAGGATTGCCCCTACCCTGAAGCAAATAAGTACACTGAAGAAGAGAAAGCTGCAAGGATGGAAAAGAAGAAAAAGTTGGGTAAAGAAAGAATAAGAGCACTACTGTCCGAGTTTGAAAAGACTCAGGAAGAAAGTCCCTCTTCTTCTTCTCACCCAACTGCAGAGTGTGAGTCCACAGATTCTGAGGACAATGAAGCACTAATTTTTCTTATGGCAAAAGATGAAGAGGTACAATCCTCATCCAGTTCTTTAACTGAAAAGGATTCTTCCAGTGATATGATTCACTTGCTCCAAAAAGGTTTTGAAGGACTGCTTCATATAAGAAGTGATTATGATGAACTTTTAGTGGAAAATCAAAAACTTAAGCAAAGAATTGAGGAACTGCTTGCTGAAACCAATGAAAACAAAAACAAGCTATCCTTAATGAGTAATTTGCAAGAAGAATTTGATTATCTAAAAATGAGTCATGAAGAACTTTTTGAAGAAGCTACATGCAGAATTGCTGACTGCATAGATCTCAAGAATGAAGTTGCAAAGAAAGATAACATTATCTTAAATGTTGAAACTGAGAGAGATTATTTCATTAAAAGATTAGAATGTTATGGTAAATCATCCAGAAAGTTAAAGGCAATGCTTTTACAGCAAAGACCTTCTGGAGATATGACAGGCATCGGATACAATCCATGTGATTGGATGGAATATCTTGAAAATTTTGTTCCTACATTTGTGAAACAACAACAAGAGTTTAAGAGAGAAAGCATTCTTCTACAAGAACTTGAGGAACCAACTGTTCAAAGATTAGTCAAAAATCTATCTGATGAGAAACAAAAGAAGGTTATTGACATTATCTATGGAAAGATTGAAAATGAACAACATTTGGAAGAAAAGATCAATCTGTACACAGACAAGATCAAACCAATCTGTAAAGAAAAGACTTCAAGTCAAGCTCTACAGACAACAACTGTGCAGCCGGAAGCAACTGTAGACTTTAAGAGAAAAGAGAATTTTAACAAATTCTGGAATGGAAAGAAGTCTACAGGTGACAAGAAAGTTGCTCAGGAAGTTCCATACAAGAAAGGTAAAAGACCAACTATTGCAAAACCAACTTGGGTGGTTAAGAATGTAACTGGAGAAGATCCAAATCTTTGGATACCTAAACACTAATTCTTCATGTATTGCAGGGACATTTGTCAACCACTCCAAAGGAAATATGGTATATTGATAGTGGTTGTGCAAGGCACATGACAGGTAATAAAGAAGCACTTTCCAACCTTAGAGAGCTAAATGGACCTAGAGTAGTTTTTTGTGACAATGCCAGTGGTACTGCCAAAGGTTCAGGCTCAATAAGAAGAGGAAATGTTCAAATCAATGATGTATATCTTATGGATGGACTAAAACATAATCTGCTAAGTGTGAGCCAATTTTGTGACAAAGGCTACATTGTAGACTTTACACCAAACTCATGCATGATTAAGGATGCTGAAACTAAGCAAGTCAAACTTTGTGGTACTAGAAAAGGAAATGTGTATATAGTCGAATGGAGCTCAGCTGAAGAGAATGTTTATTTTATAGCAAACAACTCTACAGATACAAGCTGACTTTGGCATAAAAGACTGAATCACATAAATTTCAAAACCAAGAATGACCTTGTAAAGAACAGACTTGTAAGAGGTCTACCAGAGACAAAGTTCAAGAAGGATCATCTTTGTGATGCATGCCAAAAGGGTAAGCAAACAAAGAAGACTTTTAAGAACAAAATCTTTGATGGCTCAAACAAAGTTCTGGAACTGCTTTATATGGATCTTTTTGGACCCATATAACCAGTTAGTATTAGTGGGAAAAAGTATAGCCTTGTGGTTGTAGATGACTACTCAAGATTCACCTGGACTGTGTTCCTAAGAAAAAAAAGTGAAACTCTACAAAGGTTACCTGAACTTATGAGAAAAATTCAGAATGAGAAAGGTTTGAAGATTGTAAAAATCAGATCTGATAGAGGAACTAAATTTACTAATCAAGTTATTGAGGAGTTTTGTTCTCTCCATGGAATTCATCATGAATATTCAGCAGCTAGAACACCTCAACAAAATGGTGTGGCTGAAAGAAAAAATAGAACTCTGAAAAAAGCTGTTAGAACCTTGTTAGTTGAAGCTCATTTACCTAAAAGGTTTTGGGCTGAGGCTACCAATACTGCTTGTTACACACAAAACAGGTGCTTAATCAACAAAGTACATTCCAAGACACCTTATGAATTATGGAAAGGTTTCAGTCCTCACATATCTTATTTTCACATCTTTGGATGCAAATGCTACATTATGAATAATGGGAAAGATTATCTAAAAACATTTGACCCTAAGGCAGATAAAGGATTCTTTCTTGGATATTCAGTAGTAAGCAAAGCATTTAGAGTGTTTAATAAGAGGACAATGCTTGTGGAAGAGTCTACACATGTTGTGTTTGATGAACCACACAATGAAGACATAGAGAGTCAAAAGATTATTAAAGATTTGCAAAAATATGAAAACTCTACAGATAGAACTCTACAACCATATGTAACAGTTGAAATTCCAGTAGAAATAACTGAACAAGGCAATGGAGAATATACTAAGGAGTTACCAAGGATTGAAGATCATGAGAATGAAACCTGTAAAGACAATCAAGATAATATTCCATCAGTGGAAGAGTTAACTGAAAGACACAATGAGTCTACAGTTGATAACTCTACAGCTGAACAGAATATTCATCATGATCCTTTAAATATGAAATGCCTTAAAAACCATCCCCCTGAACAAGTTATTGGAGATGTAACTGATAAATTAAGAACCAGAAGACAACAGCATGAAGTTATGTTTGCAAGTTTTCTATCTAAGATAGAACCATCAAACATAGAAGAAACTCTTATGGATGTCAATTGGATACTTGCCATGCAAGAAGAATTGAATGGATTTGAAAGAAATCAAGTTTGGGAATTAGTTTCCAGACCTTTGCACCAAAAGGTTATTGGAGTTAGGTGGGTATTTAAGAACAAACTTGATGAAGAAGGAGTTGTTACAAGGAATAAAGTCAGACTTGTAGCACAAGGATATTGTCAAGCAGAAGGGATTGATTTTGATGAATCTTTTGCACCAGTTGCAAGACTTGAGGCAATAAGGATATTTTTTGCTTATGCTGCTCATATAAAGTTGACTGTATATCAAATGGATGTAAAGAGTGCATTTTTTAATGGACTTTTATCAGAAGAAGTCTATGTAGACCAACCTCCTGGTTTTGAAGACTCTACAGATGGAGATAAAGTTTACAGGTTAAGAAAAGCTTTATACGGATTAAAGCAAGCCCCCAAAGCATGGTATGACACACTATGTGATCACTTGATTAAGAACGATTTTAAGAAAGGAATGGTGGATAAGACCCTATTTAGACTCAAACATGGTGAAGATGTCTTACTAGTTCAGATTTATGTTGATGACATTATCTTTGGATCAACTAATGAAGAATTGTGTAGGAAATTTTCACATCTTATGCAAGAAAAGTTTGAGATGAGCATGATGGGAAATCTAAATTTCTTTTTAGGATTGCAAGTAAAGCAAATAGACAAGGGAATCTTTATAAATCAGGCCAAGTATACTCAAGAACTAATCAAGAAGTTTGGAATGAGTTGCTTAAAGCCTACATTTATTCCCATGTCACAATCAACCCTGTTGGATAAAGATGAGAATGGAAAGAGTGAGGATGTTACAATGTATAGAAGATTGATTGGATCTTTGCTCTACCTTATAGCTAGTAGACCAGACATCATGTTTGTTGTGGGTGTATGTGCTAGATTCTAAGTCAACCCCAAGGAATCACACTTGAATGCTGTGAAAAAGATAATCAAGTACATTAAGTATACCCAAAATCTTGGTTTATGGTACTCAAAAGAGGGTGGAATAGAACTAAAAGGGTACACAGATTCAGATTTTGCTAGATGTAAAGTTGACAGAAAAAGTACTAGTGGAATATGTCAATTTCTTGGACAAAGATTAGTTTTTTGGCATAGCAAGAAACAGAATTCTATTGCACTATCTACAGCTGAAGCAGAATACATTGCTGCAGGAAGCTGTTGTGCACAAATTCTTTGGATGCAATACCAGTTAAGAGACTATGACATTGAGTCAAAGAACACTATTATATTCAGTGATAATACAAGTGCAATTGCTATCACACAGAACCCTGTTCTACACTCAAGATCTAAGCACATTGATGTGAGACATCATTTCATTAGAGATCATATTGAAAAGAAAGATATCAAAATGGAAAAGATCCATACAGATCTTAATCTTGCAGATATCTTTACCAAGCCCCTATGTGAATCAAGATTCTCTACTTTGAGAGGAGAACTAGAAATGTTAGAGTTGTGAGAAAATCACTCAGAGGAGAAGTATACAGTTGAAAATATTTCATTAGAAAAATAAAAAAGTTATGAAAGGTTACTCAAATGTAAACTTAAAGAAAGCAGATGCAAACTTAAGTCTACAGATGTAAACCTGAATTAACTGCAGACTGTTCTAACTGAAGACTTCCAACTGCAAACTTCAAACTGTAGATTTTCAAACTTGACTTGTACATTCTTGGTTATTAAATGCGTACACTACTAAATTCCAAATTCCTGTACTCAGTCGTACACAGAATTTTTGGATTTATTGTCCCAGGTTTTTAATTGATAAAAACGTACTGGACAGTGTACATTTATACATTGACTTTCAAAAATTTAGATTTTATTTACTTCATTTCTAAGCCGTTGATCTTTTAAATGAGTAAATAACCCAAACATTTTAGACCGTTGATTTCCAAAATATAAGGAAAAACCGTTTTCTCAACGTTAACATTTTTCTTGAGTTTTGTGCAAGTATAAATAGGAACTCTTAGCACAAAACTGGTTCACTTTCATTCACTTGAACCCCTTTCGCATTCTATCTGCAAACCTTGAACCAAAAGTTTCTTTCGTCTCAATCTCTTGTAAACATGAAAATCCTTTTTGGTTCATTGTTTGATTTTTATGCCCTAATAGAAGCTCTTGATAAATCTGAAGAAATGGCCCGTATTTTTCGCCGGATAAAGACTCAAGGTTTAGAATTCATTTTAACAAACAAACCTGAGGAATACGATGATGTTGTGCCTCGTAAGTTCTATGAAACTGCATCGTATACAGAAGGGAAAAATTACAATTCTGCTCGTATTGATGATATGGACATCAAGATCACCATTAAAGTCATTAGTGAAGCACTGAAGATACCTAGCGGAGGACTTCACTTTACGGAATTCAAGTTTAAGGATGAAGACATCGTGTACTACAAAAAGTTCACTGGTGAATTGGATTTGCCGGGGAACTGGAGCAGACGTTTAAAAAAGAACCAACTATCAACGGAGTACGTCTATCTTTATGAGGTACTGGACAAATCTCTTCTCAACAGGACAAAAAGTCATGATGATGGCCCTGAGATTGCATGGGATTTGATGATTGCATTTGATAAAAATATTAAGGTAGATGTAAGTTCATTGATTTTCAACAGGATTTCTTATAATGTAACCAAAGGTGGAAACACTAAAGGTTTTGGTCTTTTCTTGAATTATATTTTAAAGCATCTTGGTGTACCTCTGTTTCAAACCCGTGGTCCTGTACCTATTTTCGTGCATAGAATTATTGGGTTAGCAAAGTTTAAGAGAGGTGCTGCTGATGCACCATTGATTGCCAAAAAGAAGAAGCAAAAGAAATTCAAGGAAGTGCCAGTGTCTAAGCCCCCTGTTGTTCATCAATATAATTCTAAAGCTAAAAGAAAGTTGGAATTGGTTGAAGATGAAGAAGAAAACACCGTTATTCTCAACAACAAAGAAATTTTTAAGGAGATGGGGAGAAAGAAAAGGCATTCTAAGGAAGCAACAGAGTCTACAGCTCAGATGACTAAGTCTACAGATGCAGACTTAGAAACTGGAGCTTAGACTGGTGAGTTAAAGGAGACTGTATCTAAGGAGACACAAGCAATTGTGCTTTCTTCTACAAAGATGTCAAGCAAGGACTTTGAAGAAAGAGTGAAAGAGTTGGTGGAAGCTGAATTTGGAGACATTTAACTTGATGATGAACAGCTCTCTGCAGAGCATGTTCAAGAACTGCAAAGATATGATGAATGGAGAGATCTTAGGAACAAGTTGGAGATTCTTAAGAAGAAGGAAGCAAAAGAGTTTTTATGGATTCAGGAATGGAGTAACACCTCTGATATTGAAGTATTGTTGGACAATTAATTTTTCTTCAAGAAGATTGCTGAGATGAAGAAAAAGCAAATTGAGGATAGAAAAGCTTTGGAAGCTAAGAAGGGAAAAGTGAAAGAAATTGTCACTGATAGTATTAAAGGGAAACTATTGAGCAAGTCTGCAGCTGATGCTTTAAGAGTAGTTCTTGCCAATGAGACTGATGATAAAGCAATCATCCCTGGATCAGAATTGCTGTCTGCAGCCTGTGATGAAGAAAGTACTGATGAGGAAGATATGCCTCATACTGAAGGTTTCTTGAGTGGAGAAGGTGGAAGCTCTGCTGTGCCACCTAGCCCTCCAATGGAAGATCTATCAAATCTAAATACACTTGTAGAAGGAGTACAGATTACAGCTGAAGCTAGCAAGTCTGCTGTTAATCAAGAAGAAGTACCAGATGAAGGAAATCTTGAGAAAGATAAGGAAGATAAAGATGGAAATGATGGAAAATCACATTGCAATGATGAAAATTTGAAGAAAGGTGATAATGATGATGATGATGGAGATGGAGGTTTACCACCTCAAGGAGGAAAGCCTGTTGAAAATACTTTATCTGAAGTAATTACAAGAGATGCAAACCCTACATGTCAAGAATTCCAAGGGTCTGCAAATGGAACTCAGCAGCTGCTATCTACTAGCAATTTAGGTAAGGATTTAGAAGCTTTTAAAGCCCAATCCACCTTCATTGTTTTAGATTCTGCTGACTCATCTACTCCCTTAGGTGATGACACAATGAACGAGAAGGAGTTAGATGATTATTTAAAGGAATTGGCTACACCTGATGTGCCCACCCCTTTAAACCTGAAGAGAAAAACACCTGCTCCCATTGTGTCTGAGCCTAAGAGACCCAAGCTTATGGAAAGGAAGGACAAAACTGAGATTGTGTTGAGGATGTCAGAAGGTGAAGAAGATATCTTTGAAGAAGAGTTAGTCAACAATGAAGAAATTTTGAAGAAAATCACTTCCATTGAGACTATTGTGGATAATATGTCTATCAACATCAAGGAAGAATTGAGAAGGATTCCTGAACATATTGTTTCCAAGAAAATCAAGGAAGGAATTCAAGAGATGTTCACCAGGTTGTTTGAAAAAGAAAAGGAAGAAAAGCAACAGATTCAGGAGAAATTCATGGAATCAATAGAAAATTTAGTAAGCATGCATATTGTAATGAAGAAAGAACTGCAACAAAAGGATGAAATGATTGGTGAGTTGAAGAATTCTTTAGAGAATGTATTGGCTGACAATAAGCTTATAAAGGACTCTATAGAAAGAATTAACAAGAACATGAGATCATTAGCCGGAAATTCGAATCAGATTGAATCCAACTTATCTAGCAAGATGGATACCCTCCTAAGCTATTTTGGTGATGGTAAAAAGGGGGAAGATGTTGTATCCATGGGTGTTATGGTAAAATCTGATGAAAAGAAGGCTCTTGATAAAGCCTTGTCCAATATCCAAGAGTTACAAGGAAATTTTGAGAAGGAACTGGATCAAGCATTCAAATCTGGATTGAGTGGATTTGATAAGCCAGTAGGTGGAGTTTCTTTGTTTGCTAAACTTGTGGAAAAGCCACAAGCTAGAGGACAAATGTACAAAGGTAGAATTGTCAAGATTCCCCAGAATCAGAATCAAAAGTTTGTGGGAAAGTGGGAAGCTAAGGTTAATCAGAGAAGGGAAGCAAGACTTCAAGAAGCAAGATTGCAAGATAAGAACTACAGCCAGTTTCAGTGTTTACACAAAAACTGTTGGGAAATGTTCAAATTCAAGCTATTGAGATTCCTACAGTTACTAAACCTACAGATGAGACTTCCTTTGTGGCTAAAGACACGATTTCTACAGTTGAGGAGAATCCTGCAGCTGATATGGTTGAAGAGTCTGCAGTCACTATTCTAGAGGAAGAGGAGAATTTGGTGGAAGAGACCAAGAACTTGATGGAAGAATTCAGAAAAATTGGTCCTCTACACCCTCTGCTCAAAAAGCACGCAAGCTTATCTGATCGGTTTAAGTTGTTCAAAACATTGAGAGGCCAAGGTACTTTGTATTCCGGAGATAATGTTAAACTGCTGAGGAAGCTAGGTGATGGAGGAGTTCAGAAGAAGAGGGTTGCTAGAAGAAAGAAGATGCCAAGGACCCTTTCGCCAAGATCCAAAGCAAGAAAGGAAGAAGAGGAAGCTGAGAGTGCCAGGATCGAATTTGAGATGTTGAAGGCCTATGAGGAAGAAAAAATGAGAAATGCTGCCCTGATAGCCCAATGAATCATTCCACAAAGCCCTGAGAGGTATGATTCAAATGAAGATGTGGATCCAAAACACAAGAGAAGGTAAGGAAGCTGAAGTCTAAGTTAGAATAGAAAGGATTGTAATAGATCAGTAAGTTTGTACTAATCTACAATTGAATACAATTCTCTCTATATTTCCTAGACTTGGTTTATTTTATCTTTATGCAATTTTTTTAGTTTTCAATTATTTTGCTTGATAGGTTTTGCCATCATCAAAATAGGGGAAAATTGTTAGGATATTTTTTTCCTAAGAATTTTCTCATTTTGATTTTGATAATGTTAAAATATATATGTGTATTGTGGAAACTAACATTGCAGGTACAAAGAGATATGAAGAGTTTAAAAGATAAAGTCTACATCTGCAAAGATGGATTCAGACCTTACAGCTAGCTCAAGACAAGTCTACATCTGAAGAGTTGAAGACAAGTCTACAGCCGAAGAGTCTACATCTGCAGAGTTAAAGACAATTAGCTGTAAACTTGATGTTGGTCCCACTAGTCAATATCTTGTTAAATGCGGAAGCTAAATAATTAATCTTTTGTAAAACCTTTTAAGAGCACACTAAAATAATGAGAAATAAACAAGTAAAGCAGTAAATAAGATAAGATGTATAGTGGTTCGGATGTTAAAATCCTACGTCCACTCTCCCTTTTACAAGGGGCCTTACTATCCAACCAACTTACTCACGAACCACTGGAATTGACAAGTACCAGCACCTTGTTACACACTTTAGATCTAGCTTCGATCTAAAGTTCTAACTCCAACCTTGTCTATCAAGATGAACAGGTTGAGTATTGATTCCAACTATGAACTCCTTAATGAGTAGATGAGTAATAAGATCCTAAGAGTGCTAGATTGCTTGAGTATAGTAAAAGCTTGAGAGTATTCTTCATACTGGCACTCTTGTATTTATAGATGTGATTAGGGTTTAGCCGTTGGAGAGCTAATCTAACAAGATCTCTATTTATGAAAGCTTCAATCAATCAATTCCCTAATTGATTGATTTGGTTGGTGAGATCCTTGGATTGCTATCTTCATTTGACTTTCCAATCTAATCAAGTTGACTTTATTCAAAACACCAACGGTCAAATGCTTCCTTTGCAGAACTCTGAATCTTCCAGAGTAGGCTAAACCAGACACCAGATGACCCAGAGGTCCTCTGGTCCAGAGTCGATTAAGAAACAGTTTTTCCCTTAGAATCTGTAGATGATTCTAAGCTACTTTTGTTTCACCAGACTCGTCTGGTCTGGGGAAAGGTCTTCTGCCTCTAGTCTTGATCTTCTCTGGTGAAGTCTTTTGGTCTGGCAGTTCCCCCTAGACTAAGTCCTAATCTAGTTCCTCATCTGGCTAACAGGTCCAAATGGTCCTATTACAACTTCTAGTTTGTTTTCTAACTCATCAAAACTAACAACATTTTTCCTAACAATTTCCCCCTTTTTGATAAAGTTAAAACAAAACCAGAACTGATCAAAAGATAAGCATGAAAAGCACAGTAAGACAAGATCTTAAAATAGATCTTAGCATGCAAACAATGAGACAACAAGAAGTTGTCTTTCAAACAGAAGAGATAGAAACTTTTCATTAATAATCAGAACAGAAGGAAATACATATTACAAGGCAAAGTTTCTATTCCAAGCATATCTCCTATCATCCTTTGGTACAAGGAGCTAATCTAGAAAGCGATCTTGAATAGCCCTTAGCTCTGCAAAACTGGATGGGGTGAAGTCCTTGAGTACCTTGGTCTTGAACAACTTCTTGAGTTCCCCCCAATCAATCTGGTCTCCGTTCATTTGAGTGTTGAGATAGTGAAATTCAGGTGCAGTCACTTCCAGATTGAATTGGATGGTGGAATCCATCAGTTGCTTGTAAAGATCAGAGTCGTAGGTCTTCATCCAGGTGTGGAATGTCCTGTTGATTAACTCTTTGTCTTCTGGAGGAGGCCTGTGAATGTAGTGCTAGATGAACCAGAGAGTCTTCGCATCCTTCCACCGGTTAATCAACGGAACATGCACAGTCAAATCAAAAGATCCTTCTGTCCTGAGAGGTAGGATATCCATCACTTCAATGGGCTTCTTCTTCTGGCTTAAACTTCCACTGGCACTAGGAAGAGGAAGACCAGCTTCTCTTGCCTTCTTGTTCTGCCTTCGAACATATCTCAGTCTCTGCTCTTCATCGATATTCTTCCTTATCCTAGCAACTTTCTCTTCTTCAGTTTCTTCTCTGAATATCTTCTCTGCTTCTTCTACCACTTCTTCTAAGAAGGTCTTCTTCACCCTTCTTAACTTCTTCCTAGCAAGACCAGGAACAGTCACTGGATCTAGTTCAAAATCCAGGTTCTCCTCATCTGCAGTAAGTTGCCTGGCTACTGCAATTGATTTGAGCTCATCCTTCTTCTTCTTCTGGAGCTCAGCTTGAGCAAGAGTACTCTCCAACAGGTCCAGGCGACCAGAATAGTTGAACAACATATCATTAGTACTTTTTGCCAGATCAATTCTGGCCTTCTCTTCCCCATTTTTAACTTCATTAAGGAGGGGCTCCACGACATGCCTGACCAGAACTGGCAACTCAGTGTTAGAAGAAGTTTGTAGATCCCTGATCTTCTTTGCTTCCTCAACATAAGTCTGTGCCTCAGCCACCAGGCGCTCCTGCTTGCTCATCATCTCCTGCAGGGAGTCCTTCACCTTGGCTGTCTCCAACATCTAGGAGGTCATTTCCACCTTAAGCATAGAGACAGGTCGCATCTGGTCCAGAACATACTTCTGCAGCTGTCTTTGGCTATCCATGATGTCAAGTTTCAAGAATAGACCATTGGCCTTAAAGGCAGCCTTAGCAGAAGCAAAGGTAGACTTGATCTGCTTGAGAAATTGTTTCCTCTCTTGCCTGATCTGGTGCTCTATCATAGCTGGGCCCAGATGTTGCATGGCCTTGCAGAATTTGCCAATCTCCTGGATCTTCTCATTGAAGAACAACTTCATCTTTTGAAGCACGGTAGGAGTGACATCAAAGTCCTCTTCATCAAAGTACAACTCTGGAGGAAAAGAGAAGTGGGGGACAAAGGTGTAGGAAGGGCCCTCTGGAGATATCATGACCCCTCTTTGGATCAGGAGAGTCCTAACCACCACCTTGGCAAATGCTGGAGACTCAAGTTCTGTAGGATTCTGAACATTTAACTTCTTCTTGATCTCAATCTCCCAGTTAGCAAAACCAGATGGGCTCATCTCGTCCAGAAGCAGCACCAAATCTTCAACATCCTCAAGTCTGGCCTTACTCCAGACTTTTCCATCGGCCAGATCTGCAAGGAGAGGTAAGTGCTCCAAGAGGATAGGAAACTGCTCTCTTAGCCAGAGCTGAACACTTACACTCATGCTCTGTTGGATGGGGCCCATGTCTGTGTCATTGAAGGTGAAGGGAGTGTGCATCCGAGTAGAGGAGGATGAGGCTAAGTTGGTAGGCTCAAGTGAAGCATCCTCATCTTCACTATCATCGCTAATTGAGCTTGTGGGGGAGGGATGAAGACCAGGAAATCCCAAGGCCATAGAAGAGGAGGGGTTTGGATCTGTTTGAGTAGGAGGGGGATAGGTGTTTGGGCATGAGAGGTAGAGGGGTTTGTGTGAGTGGAAGTAGAGGGTTGTTCTGTACCAGAAGAGGTAATGGGCACCTCTGGTACAGAGGCTGTTTGTGGGGGCGAAGGGTTAGGGGGTAGGGGTGTCTGAGAAGGAGAGGGAGAGGGTGTTTGTGTGGGAAGGGGGGATGTATGTGGAGGAGTCTGTTCTGGTGCATATGCAGATGGTTGTGCACCAGAAACAGATGGTTGGGCTAGAGTTTCTGGGGGGGAAAGGGAAGGTGAAATGAGATTAACATAAGGTGGAGAAGGGGGGTTTACCTCGGCTGAGTCAACATCAGCCGGAACCACAGCAGGGGCAGATACAATAGCCTCTGTATCTGGAATGGCAGCAGCAGACGAGGTCTCATCCACCTCCATCTCTGGAAGAGCTGCTTCTTCAAGGGCCTGATCCAGAGAAGTATCCAGAGAAGAGCTGGAGTCTGGATCTTGCAAGATGGCTCTCCTAGCCCTTGGCTTCTTCTTGAGAGGAACCTCTTCCTCATCTTCAGAGTCCTCTGCATCTGTAGGCTCATTCCGAAGAAAAGACTTCTTTTTTGCTTCTTAGACTTCTTCCCAGAAGGCTTGCTAGCACCACCTTTCTCTGGTCTGGTCCTCTTCTTCGTAGGACCACCCTTCTTTGCCTTTGGTGAAGATATTGAACCTTCTTCACAACCCTTCTGCTTCTTCAAAGCAGACGAAAGAGGAATCTGGTCATCTCCTGATGAACCAGAAATCACAACATTTGAGGAATCAGGAGCATCAGACTTATTCCTCACATTCCTCTTGCCCTTAGGAGGGGAAGGAATAACTTGAATTGGTTGGGCAGGGATGGTTCCTTCTCTATCTGAATCTAGATGCCCGTGTAGGGGTCCATCCTTGTTGAAAAGGATCTTGGACTTGTTGAACTTCTAGCATCCACTGGCCTTCCACACCTTATCTGGTAGCAGATGATCCAGAATAAGAGTGAGCTTCGTCCCTAAGGACACCTTGGCATTAAAGTAGAATTGCATCTCTCCAGGCTTATCTGGGCACGCCTCCTTCTAGATCTTCGCCTTGTTCTTCCTTATCACATTCCAGAAGAACTCTGTCCAGTCACACTCAACACCATCATAAATTGCCCTCATCACGCACAATCTCCCAGTGAAAATCGCATTTGTACTATGATTTTCACACATCAGGATCTTCACAACTATATCAAAGAGTACCTTGTACTTTTGCCTCAATTGCTTATCAGAAATCCCTTAGTCAAGTTCTTGCAAGAGGACCTTGCAAAGATCTTGAAAGGCTCAATCGCCTCACTCTCCTTGTACTTGAATGGATCCACTCCAGCCATAGTAACATTTCCAAAAAGCTTGCTGAAGTCCCTCTTTGAAAGAACCACCGTCTCGTCGTCAATCTTTGAAGCAATCTCATCATCATAAATCTTCATCCGTACCAGGAATTGGCCAGCATAATGATTCAAGGTGCGAGAGTCCTTTGGAATCGCAGAGATAAGATCTTCAACGCCAGATCTACGAAGAAGATGCAAAATCTCTAAAGCAACAGAGTTACGAGTGGAATAGAAGTCCACTACCATCTCCGTCTTCAACTTTTGACAGACATAAGCAGGGTTGAAGTTGCATTTGGACGCCATTTATGTAAGAGGGAAAGAGAGAAAGGAAAGCTCTTGCAGAGAGAGGTTAGGGTTTGAGAATATTTGAAAATGTGAAGAGACAGATGGAAGAAATTTCAGTTTATAAAAGAAATGTACGCGTGGATTTGAAATAAATTTAAATGTGTACGTGGGAATTAACATTAAATTAAGGGGACAAGATCAATTTGTCAATTGATTGACATATTGCACTTTAATTAAATCTGACGGCCAAGATCAATTTAGGCAAGATACAAATTTAATTGTGTGTGTGGCGCAGTCATTGGGACTGGGTTCGAAGGGTTTTGTGGCAGTCAAGAGAAAAAGTGAAATGATTGCCTAGGCCCACGACCCTAGTTTTAAATACACTCTGAATATGAAACGTTTTGGGTGTATTTAGTAATTTGAAAAGTGTATCCCAATGACCAGGCACAGAAGAGTAAAACTTACTTGTCATATGGTATTGTAACCAGATGATACCACAAGTGCTCTGATGTTACATCTCATCTGGTGAAGCTTGTCTGTTATCTGGTATGGACCCAAGGCATGATTTAGGTTATCTGGTCCATGGCTCATCTGGAGATGTAACTTCTCTGGTATATCTTATCTGCAAAAATGTTAGTGATAAGGATAAATAATAAAAGAAGCATTATTGAAATCAAAGGATACTCTTTTGAGGTTCCCCCTAAACCAAATCTGTCTCTGGATCCAATAATCCTAACTCAAAAGCTAATTCTCTGAATCTGGTCTCTGCTAAAGGCTTAGTGAGAATATATGCTCTCTGCTTCTCTGTTGAAATATTTTCCATCTTTATATCCCCTTTCTCAACATGGTCTCTGATGAAATGGTGCCTTATATCAACATGCTTGCATCTGGTGTGAAGAACCGGATTCTGGGTAATGGCTATTGCATTGTTGCTATCACAAAATATTAGAATATCCTTAGCTCTAATCTGGTAGTCCCTAAGTTGCTGACTAATCCAGAGTAGTTGTGAACAACAGCTACCTGCGGCCATATACTCTGCTTCTGTAGTTGATGTAACAACTGAAGTCTGTTTCTTAGAAAACCAAGATACTAATTTATTTCCAAGAAATTGGCATGTACCACTAGTAGACTTCCTATCAATTCTGCATCCACCATAATCCGTATCTGAATATCCACTGAGCTCAAAGTTATCATATGCAGGATACCATAACCCCAAATTAACTGTTCCCTTAAGATACTTCAAAATCTTCCTAGTTGCTTCCAAGTGACTCCTCTTAGGATTAGCTTGAAATCTGGCACACACACCCACAGCAAAGGTAATATCTGGTCTGCTTGCAGTCAGATACAGAAGAGAACCAATAAGTGCCCTGTACTGAGTCTGATCCACACTCGCTCTAGACTCATCTGGATCCATGTTAAAATTTGTCATCATAGGAATCTTGGCAACTTTGCTAGATCCTACTCCAAATTTTTCTAACATGTTTCTGATGTACTTTGCTTGATTGATGAAGATTCCCTTCTCTGTGTGCTTCACCTGCAAACCTAAGAAATAATTCATCTCACCCATCATTGACATCTCAAACTGGCTCTGCATGAGGTCTACAAACTTCTCACACAGTTTCTTGTTAGGGGATCCAAATATAATGTCATCAACATATATTTGGACCAGAAGGATGTCATTTCCTTCTTCTTTCCTAAACAAGGTCCTATCAATCTTACCTTTAGTAAACCCATTGTCCAGAAGAAATTGAGAAAGAGTGTCATACCATGCTCTAGGTGCCTGCTTAAGCCCATAGAGAGCCTTCTTAAGCTTATACACCCTATCACCTTGTTCAAAACCAGGAGGTTGTTCCACATACACTTCCTCAATGAGAATCTCATTAAGAAAGGTAGATTTCACATCCATCTGGTATACTTTGAACTTCATGTGAGCTGCATATGCTATAAACAATCTAATGCTTCTAGTCTGGCAACAGGAGCAAATGTCTCATCATAGTCTATTCCTTTAGACTGAGAATAGCCCTGAGCCACTAGCCTTGCCTTGTTTCTAGTAATGACATCATTCTCATCTTTCTTATTTTTTAAAACCCACTTAGTGCCTATCACCTTTTGATGTCTTGGTCTGTCTACCAGCTCCCAAACATCATGTCTGGTGAATTGATTCAACTCCTCCTGCATAGCAACAATCCAATTTGAATCTTTCAGTGCTTCCTTGATGTTCTTGGGCTCAATCAAGGACACATAGCAACTGAATAAAGCAGCTAAGTTAAGAGTTATCCTCGTCTGGACACCCTTAGTTGGATCTCCTATAATCAACTCTGTGGGGTGATCAACCAGGTTTTTCCTTCCCTTGGACTTGCCTGATTGACCATCTAATACAGTACCTTGGTGATTATCACCAACTGCAGGAGAGCTTCCCCCTACAGGAGTTCCAACCTCTTCAGGTTCTGCTCCTTGTGGAGGCTTCTACTCTAGAGAACCAGAAGATGGGTTACCATCTGAATCTTAATCTGACTCTAAATCAATAACAGGTGGCTTGACTTTGATGATCTTCTGGGTTTAAGTCTCATCAGGAGATAAGTCTTTTGTGTCCACCTTGCACTCAAGAGTAGATTCATAAAAAAACAACATGAGATATTTCTTCCATACAAAGTGAATTCCTATTAAAGACTCTGTATGCTTTACTGGTGCTAGAATATTCTAAGAATATTCCATCTGTCACTTTAGCATCAAAAGTTTTTAATTTGGACTTCCCATTATCATGGATGAAACACTTGCATCCAAAAACATGAAAGAATGAAACAGATGGGGTTTTACCTTTCCATACCTCATATGGTGTCTTACTATGTCTCTGGGTAATGAGGCATCTGTTCTGGGTGAAGCACACTGTATTGATGGCTTCTGCCCAAAATCTCTGAGGTGTGTTGTACTCTGCTAGAAGAGTTCTGACAGCTTCTTTGAGGGTTCTGTTCCTCCTTTCTGCAACTCCATTCTGTTGGGGTGTTCTCCCAGCAGATGTCTCATGAAAGATTCCCCTGTCCTTACAGTACTCTGCAATGTGTGAATTCAAAAACTCTGTCCCTTTGTCACTTCTGATCCTCACTATGCTCTGGTTCTGATCATTCTGAATCTGCTTGAAGAACTCTGGCAACTTAGTGATAGTTTTATTTTTCTTAAACAAGAACACTACCCAAGTTTATCTTGAAAAGTCATCTACTATCAACAAGGTGTACTTCCTCCCATTGAAACTAAGAGGTGAAACAGGTCCAAACAGGTCCATGTGAAGTAGTTGAAGTACTCTGGTTGTGGTTGTGCTCTGGACATCCTTGAAGGAAGTCTTGGGCTGCTTACCCTTCTGGCAGGAACCACAAACCTGATCTTTCTTGAACACTTCATTTGGAAGACCTCGAACTAGACCCTTTCTGGCAATCTTGTTGAGTGCTTTGAAATTCAGGTGACTCAATCTCTTATGCCAAAGCCAGCTGTTCTCTGCAGATCCATTTGCTACCAGGCAAGTGTTTCTTGGACAGCTGTTGAAGTCTGCAAGATAAATGTTACCTTTTCTCAAGCCTATAAGCAAAATATCATCATAAGTAGAAGAAAATACAGTGCATGAATCACTAGAGAACTTCACTGAGTATCCATTGTCACAAAATTGGGATATAGAAAGCAGATTATGCTTGAGTCCTTCCACATAGTAGACTTCATCTACAGATACGTCATTGATGATCAACTTTCCAACTCCTCTGGTGACTCCAAAGTTGTTGTCACCAAACATTACTCTTGGCCCATTCAATGGCTTGAAATCCTGGAGATGATCTTTCACAAATGTCATGTGCTTGGAGCATCCACTATCAATGTGCCAAACACCATTGCTTGAAAGTCCTTTCTCCAATGGGCTCTTGTCCTCCTGCAGAGATATCAATTAGGTCCCCTACTAGTGCTGGGTCCTGATTGGTTAGTTACAATTTTTGTAGGAGTCTAAAGACAAAGATCATCCCTTGCTGGATGAGGAGATCTTATCTTTCTTCCAAATCTATCTACCAGCACATGTCCTCTGACAATGACAAACTGAGCTGCTGGACTAATACACCTACCTTTTCTAAACACAGGTCTGGTGTATCTCACTTCAAATCTGGCCTTAGGAATGGCCTGCCTTAAAGCATGGTCTTAAAGGTCTGGTTATAAGGGTACATCCTAGAAGAACCATCTCTAGTGTCATAACTACCCAGATCAGTTGGTTTCCTATAGATGGGTCTGGAAGACCTCCTCTGGTTCTGATGAAAGTTGGACCTTCTCTGATGATGATACTCCTTATGAGTGTTTTTGTTCTGGAATCTTCTTTGAGCAAACTTCTTTTGAGATCCCTGGTTCTGATTGAGGTTCTCTGGTTCAGTATATCTCCTCTGATATCCCCTGTTCTGATTAAAGTTCCTCTTGTTAGAGTATCTCCTCTGAGGTCCCCTAACTTGCTTAGGTTCCACTCTTTGAGGATTCCTCTGAGGTCCCTTAATCTGTCTAGGAATCTGAATAGAACCATCAATCTTCATAGGTTCTCCTATTTGACGTTTATGCTCTAAGATGTTCTCTTCCAGTTCAGTTAACTCATTTGGAATTTCATCTATATGATCAGCAGAGCAGTCCTTGTTCCAACTAGGATTGTGAACTACTCTGTAACCATTCCCATTAGGATCCTTTTCATCCAAGATTTCTACCACTTCACCAGATCTTTCAGACAACTTGCCTTTATTAGTGAGATATTTATGAGATCTGGTTGTAATTCCAGAATATCCTAAACCACTCTTAACACTTATGTGTTGAGAAGATCCTCTTATAATAGATACAACAGTTGGAGCTTCTCTGGGCTTATGTACTTCCTTAGTAGGTTGTTCAATTTGCTTTCCCTTGATAAGAGATTGGTATTTGGCTCTAAGTTCATTGAACTCATCTTCCTTATAGTCTCTTTCTCTTATGAGTTGATCTACCAGAGTATCTCTTTCTGTAATCTTATCCTGGAGTTTAGAGACTTCTTTGGAATGATCACTCATGAGTTCTCTGGTGGATTTCTTCTCATGAGATAAAGATTGAACTTCTGCTCTGAGCCTACCATTCTCCTTCTCAAGTTTCTGGCATAATTGAACATAATTCTGGAGATCTGATAGCATTTGCTGCATATCAGGCTCTCTGGAAGTACCAGATGAGTGAGAGGATTTAGTATATTTAGAATTATATAAACACAAGTTAGATTCTTGTACCTCAGCGATGTCTGCCATGAGACATACATCATCATCAGATCCAAAATCAGAAGAAGAAGAACTGGAACTAGTATCCTCCTCATCTGCTTCTGCCAGCAAAACTCTCTTGTCTGCATATCTCCTATCTCTCTTGAGTCTTTTCTCTTCTCTTTCTCTAGGATTAAGTTGAGGACAATCATAGCTGTAGTGACATGGCTTGTTGCATGTATAGCAAGTGTTGTCTCCTGCTCTGGAACTTGGAGTAGTGTCTCTTCTCCTGGAGTTGTAATCTGATCTCCCTGGACTGCTTTCTCTCCTCTTGTATTCTGATCTGCCAGAGCTGCTATCTCTCCTCCTGGGACTGAGGTCTCTTCTCTTTTCTGGTGACTGGAATCTTGTCTCTCTTGAATCTCCAGATGACTTTTCCTTTTCTGTAGGCTTGAATGAACTCCTTCTGTTTCTGGTAGACTCCTTCCAGTGCTTTTTGTACCTGTCATACTTAGAGCTCATTTTATCAAGTTTTCTAGTTAAGAGTGCTACCTGCTCCTTGAGGCTCATGTCATCTGCAGAAGATTCCTTCACTTTTTCTTCAGTCTTGATGGTTGAAGAGAATGCAACTCCTTTCTGACCAGAAGAGGTTGAAATCTCATCTGAATGATCTTCCTCTTGCGGATCATACTCATAGGCTTTCAAGTCAGAAAGTAATAAGTGATGATCAAGTGTGCTGAGATCTTTGTTGTCCTTGATGACAGTAACTTTGATCCTCCACCTGCTTGTTAATGACCTTAAAATTTTGCTATTAATTTCCTTTTCAGAGTAAGTTTTACCTAGAGCATTAGCCTTGTTGAGAAGGTTAGTGAGACGCATGTCTAGATGGTCAATAGTCTCATCTGGCTTCATCTTGAATGTGTCAAATGAGTGTTGAACAGCCTGGAGTTTGTTGTCTTTGATCTTCTCTATTCCTTCACAGAGCAGAACCAACTTGTCCCACATCTCCTTGGCCGTGTTACAGGTTCTAACTTTCTCTATAACTTCCTTGGTGAGGGTATTGATGATGTCAGTTCTGGCTACCTGGTCCAGGTTGTATAGCTTTCTCTCATCATTGTTCAACTCATCTCTCTTCTTGAGGATTCTCTGCCTTGGCACTCTTCCATCCCTTCTTTCTTCAGTTGTCTTTTCCTCTGCAGTTCTACTGGTCTCTTCTCTGGCATCTGACCTGCCATCATCAATTGGAGTCCAGTAAAATTGTATAGGGACACTCTCAACCACATCAAGTATGTGGTGATGGATAGCTCCAAGATGATTACTCATCATGAAGCTCCAGTGGCTATAGTCATCGAAAGAAAATTCAGGCAATTTACGACTCTTGTAAGCAGATTTAGAAGACATTTTGAGGAAAGATAAAAGATTTTATGCAAAAGATTTTCAAAGCAATGGATCTGCCCGGTGACCACCAAAAGCTTTTCAAAGCAGTGGTGTTGATGACCTTGATTCGAATTAGATAATTAGTGGCTGTTTAATACCCAAGAAGGTCATCAAACAAGGTTACAAGTAATGATTTTATGTGAATAAAGGTTAAGAAATAAAATGACAAGAGTTTGGTTCTTTTCTTGAATATTTCAACTTATTTTGACCCTTTCATGAAGGGGTATTTATAAGCTTACAAGCAAGTAGGAGGTGTCACTCTCTTGGCCTTTTGATTTTGGCTTTGACAAGTGTTTAGCCACTTGTCTTATTCCTAACATATTACACTTTATACAATGAAAAGTGTTTAGTACACTTGTTTGCTTCTAATGTAATGTTTAAGTTAGTGGAATTTTGAGCTGATCTTCGTGGGCCATTCTTGCTCGCTTGGTCGCCTAGATGGTGTATCTTGTCATTGCTTTATTTTAATTATTTGTTCATCTTGCTTCTTTGTTGTGTTGGTCGCCTGACATCCGTGTGACGTCACTCTTGGTCGCCTGGTGCTTGAGGCTTTCTTAATCTCTGTTGGTCACCATCATCTGACTTGCATGATTAATCTCTTAAACCTCTAAGCACTGTTGCTCGCCTGGTCGTCTATCAACATTGCCCCCTGACTTGTTCTTTATTAGGAAATTTGTTGACTGATGGAGGACAAGGCATAATTTTGATAGGATGATGGCTCTGTGCTTGAAGCGAGCAATGAATTTTTTAAATTTCTTTAGGCGGGAAAACTGGCGATCATTCAGTCAATAGGGCGACCAAGAAGGTATCCCATACGTGTGTGACGGTTGGATTCCCGAGATTCTCAGAATCCGTACCGTCATGGGCGGTAGGTGACGTCATCGCCGCCCACGCATATCTTTCTTTTTTGCAAATAGAGGCCTATGAAATTTTCAAAAATTTCGTTTTAACCGCCATTTTTGGTCCTTATAAATACCCATCCTCATTCTCTTTTTTATTTTTCGAATCCTCTCCTCTCTTCCACCATTGAAGCTTCACTCCAAGCTTTCCCTTCGATCGTTCCTCCTTATTTGCTAATTTTTCCGACAAATCCTTTGTGAAATTTCAAGGTAATTACCGTTATAGTCTTTTAATTTTGTTTTTGCTTCATCTTTATTTTGCAATTTTTGTTTATTCCCTTCAAGAACACCTTCCGCCGCTGTATCTTTTCTTCGAACGCTGCCGTGTTTTCCCAGTGCCGCCGTGCTCCACCATTTCTACTTCCGAGTGAAACCGTGTCTCTTGAGTTTTTTTAGCGTAATCCCGGAAAACGCCCTATGGAAGAAACTTCCCCTGTTCCTCGCCGGTCGATTCGCCAAGCCCTTGCTCGGAACCCAAGAACTTTGTTGGTGGATGAAGAAACGGGCTCCGAAGCGTCTTCCGTTGTTCGCTCCGTTGAAGCCTATGCCTCTGAGCATTCTGGCGACGAAGAGGTCCAACACCCTACTGGTCGCCCAGACGCAGAAGAAGATACTTCCTCTGACTTAGGGGAAGATTCAGAGGAGGTGGCCACTGAAATTGAGGCTGAGAGCGACCAACCTGAGGTGGAGCGACCACGACTGGCTGTAACTTGGGAGTTTCTTGAGGAGATAGGTTTCCCTACCTCTAGAGTAACTCCCGAGTCTCAGATACCTGAAGGTGTTGTTCGTCAAAACGAGTGGGGTGAATATGCTGCTCGCTTTTCCACAGCCTTCCCTGTTCGCTCCTGCGTGATCATGTCCGCCCAGGAGAATACTTATACGGCGAGCAGGATACCCAGCTTAATTACCGAGGACGACTTGGATAGCATCAGGTCTCATTATAAAATCCCCTATGACATATTCTTGTACGCCCCCAAGAAAGGAGAGACTGTTGATCACCCAGCACCAGGTTGTACAGCCATAAACCTGGACATACTCAACACGGGGTTCCCGTTGCCGCTCCATCCCCTTATTGGTCGCTTCCTGGAGGATATTGGCTTGGCGATCACCCAGATTACTCCCAATGGGTGGAGTAATTTGTTTGCCCTGATGACTCTTTTTAGCCTCGAAGGGTACAAAAACAAACTTAGTACGGCTGAAATCCATTACGCCCTGGTCATCTCAGCCTGCAAAGAAGAAGGCGTAGGCTGGTACTATATTAAGGCGAGGACTGGGGTTAAGCTTATCGAGGGAGTCCCCAACAAAGTAAAAAGCTGGCATAACCAGTTCCTATTCATCGGCGGAGACTGGCGAGCATCAGCGGATTTTTCCAGCGGCCAAGCGCGCATTAACTCCCCTGAGCGTTTTGGCGTAGAGAAACGTAGGCATTCCTTTTTCCTTTCTGGGACTGCGTTGGGGACAAATTTTAATTTTTTCTTTCTTGCTGTTTTGCAGGTCCGAAAATTTTGAAGTGGGGGAATCCAGGATTGAGCGAGGAATTCCTGTATACTCTAGCTGTGATAGTGTTGCGGAACCCTGCTGACCGCGACATTCTCCACCTTTCAAAAGCTCACTGTCGGAAGATTTCTCAACTCTTCACAAGCCCTCATCACTTAGAGGCTCAAGCAGCGATCCCCGAAGGTGATCATTCTTTATTGATGTTACTCTTTTACTCACCTGATCGCTTGAAGTGCTAATTTGTGTTTCTTTTTTTTCTTAACAGATCAACGAGTGACCGTCGCCGTACCCACTATTCTGGAATCTTATCACCTTTTGGCCGCCAGGGTAAAACAGATGGCCGCCCAGGAACCGACCAGAAGAAAACAAGACCCCCCCCTCTCCCTCATTCGGCTTCGCGCTGGGGAGGAAACTGCTCCTCATGCTCACCCACGAGCTACCACTGGTCGCTCTAAAGGAGCCTCCAAAGTGTCCACTCCTCCCCGTGGTGCGGAGAAGGAGAAGGAGAAATCAAAGAAGGCCCCATGGGAGGACACCCGTGAAGGGGAAGCTGCTGAGCGAGCATCAAAGCGCTCCAAGTCAATGACCGAAGCGAGCAGCAGGGCCCCTCAATCTCCGGCTTCCAAACCTTCCTCTGTAGAGGTTGTAAGCGAGCAGCAGGCCGTGGCTGCTGTTTTGAAGAAAAAACGAGCATCCAATGATCGCTCGTACTTGGGGTATGACCCCGTGAAGTTGAGGGAGTAAGTCTTCGAACTGTATCCTTGTTGGTCGTCTTTTTTGTGATGTACTCTAACTTGAGGTTTCCTCTTCAATTCTAGGTACAAACCTGAGGAGCACCCTGGGCGGTCAGAGGTGCTTCATCAACTCAGTTGTGTGAAGACTCCGCCCCCATATCTTGATATCCCGGACTCCCATGTTCGCCGAGCGACTGAGATGGTCCCTCGTTCTTGGACTAGGACCTACGAAGAAATTGTCCAAGACCAAACCGCTAGCGACAATGCTCGGCTGGTCGCCTACAATGTTAACCATCAAGCTGTGATGGCCCAGAGGCTACTCGACCAGATCGTTCTACTAGAGAAAACTAATCGCAGCCTTGGTCGCAAGATTGAAGGCTTTGAAGCGGAGAAGGCGGCCGCTTTGAAGAAAAAAGATGATGAGCTCGCCCAGGAGAAGACCGATCATGCTAAAGCGGTGGCAAACCTGGAGCAAATGTACAACGCTTCGGTGAACAGCGAGCAATTTGCTATAAACCAATCAGAGAAGCTGTCTCTTGAGTTGGGGGTCACCGACGAGCGAATAAATGTGTTGGAGGGTGAGAAGACCGCCATGGTCACCCAAGTTGAAGGACTACAAGCTGAGGTTGCTCGCCTTCAACAAGAAAAAACTGGCATGGTCGCCTTTGACGTCTATGCTCAAGATGTGGCCGACAACACCAACTTGGGGTATGTGTGTGCCTACGCCGAGAGTATTAGATCGGTGAAGTTTTCTTTGGATCATGGCTTGGATGTCTTGGCCACAACCAAGAAAGATTTTGTCGATTATGTCACAGCCAACCCCATTAGTGCCGGGTTCTCCCTTCCAGTGGCTGACCTAGGGGAGATGGGCGTCCCCTTGGACATCTTTGGGGAAGGTGTTCAAGTCATCGCTCCTCAATTTTCGGGCGAGGAGCCGAACAAGGAAACAGATATTTTTTACGGCCTTCACTCCCTTCCCCTAACTCCTATTGATGGGGCGGGCACCTCGGCTGCAGCGACCACGACTGCCACTGCCACTCCTGATGCGGCATCAACTGCTCCGGCGACCACGGATGCTCCCCCGGCCCCCCAAGCTTGAAGATTTCTTTTTTTTTTCTTAGTTTTGTGTTAGGGCCAACTTGTACTTTCATTCCTTTTGCTTGTAATCCCTTTCTTTTTAATGAAGGATAAATTTGGAAACATTGGCTATCTTTTTTCTTCATTATGCCTCTTTGCTCCCCGCTTGTTCGCTGTTGGCTCTGTTGTGCGTCTCAAACTTTATGCAATTCTTTACAGACTTAACTGTTTTTCTTTTTAAGATTGGTATCTTTGTACTTAGTGATCGCCTGATCAGCTTAAGTGGGCTTTTGCCTTTAAAAAGACTTAGCCTTAAATAATTGGGCCTTGTGAGCCCTTAATGGACTTGGCCTTGATTGCCTCTTTCATGGTCGCCCATAAATTTTGGGCCTTATTATCCTTATGCGGATTTGGCCTTGGGTCTGTTCATTTTCAGCTTTGTTGCTCGCCCCCCTGTCTGGGTGCCTTGAGCGAGCAACTTGCTTTGTGAAACGAACAACTTGTAAAACTAATCTTCACAATAAAAACTTTATATACATCCATAAAATGTTGAACATCTTTTAACATACTTACAACTGTATGAGTACTTAATCATGAAATTTTGAACTAAATTTTACATATACTGTACAATTTTTGCCTATTGATAATACTTTTTTAATAAACCTGCATTCCAGGAGTATTGGGCCGAGTTGCCTTTCATGTCTTCTAAGTCATAAGTGCCGTTGTTCCACTTCTGAGTTATTCTGTATGGGCTCTCCCAGGTCGGTCCAAACACTCCTGGTGGTGGTCCCAAAACTTTTTTAAGTACGAGATCTCCAATCTTGAATTCCCTAACTTTTACCTGTGAATTGTAATACTTTGCGATCCTTTTCTTGTATATTGTGTTCTTCATTTCTGCTGAAATTCTATTTTCTTCAAGCAAATCCATCTCTGTAGCTAAAGGCTTGTTGTTCGCCTGTTCGTCGAACGTTGTTGTTCGCTCTGTTGGTACCTTCAACTCTATGGGTATTACTGCTTCAACACCGAATGCCATGGTGAATGGAGTTTCTCCCGTACTTGTCCTATATGATACTCGATATGCCCATAGCACTTCTGGCAGCTCTTCTGACCATTCTCTTTTTTTGTCCACCAATCGGATCTTCAATATATGTTTAATTATTTTGTTGACTGCCTCTACTTGGCCGTTGGATTGTGGATGATATGGGGTTGAAAAATGTTTCTTGATTTCCCATTTTTCACAGAAGTTTCTTATTTTCTTGCCTTCGAACTGTCATCCGTTATCTGTCAGAATTGCCTGTGGGACTCCAAACCGGCATACAATATTCTTCCATATAAAGCTGATCATCTTTTCTTGTGTAATTGTTACGAGCGCCTCTGCTTCAGCCAACTTTGTGTAATAATCTACGGCCACCACTGCGAACTTTATATTTCCCTTTCCAGTTGGGAAAGGCCCTATGATGTCGATTCCCCATTTCACGAATGGCCATGGACTATTGACTGTTATCATCTCGGTTGGTGGCTTATGGATGTTGGGTGCGAATATCTGACATCTGTGACAAGTTTTCACAACTTTGATAGCATCTTGCAGTAATGTCGGCCAGTAATACCCTTGTCTCACTGTCTTGTAGGCCAATGCACGCCCCCAGCGTGATTTCCGCAGACGCCTTGATGAATTTCCCGTAAAACCTCTTGGCCTTGTGCTCTTGTTAGGTATTTCAGTAACGGAAGTGAGAATCCTCTTTTGTAGAGTTGGTCATCCATGATTGTAAACCTTGCTGCTCGCCTGGTCGTCTTGGCCGCCTCTTGAGGATCCCCCGGGATTTCACCATCATGAAGATATTTGATAATGGGTGTTCTTCAATCGTCTTCTTCATCTTCTTCATTTACTTGATTGACTTTGTAGTCATGCGTTAATGGTTGATATATTTTCGTGATGGTGATTTCTGACAATTTCGTCGGGCCTGTGCTGGTGGCCAAGTGAGCCAGTGCATCTGCTTGGGCATTGTTCTCTCTAGGTACTTGTTCGATGTAGATTTGCTCAAACATGGATGCCAAATGGGCTACGATTTTCTGATACAACGCCATATTTTCATCTTTCGCTTCGTACTCTCCCCGGACTTGGTTGACTATTAGATGTGAGTCTCCATATATTTGCAACCTTCTAACTCCGACTGCTAATGCTAAACGGAGTTCGACTATCAATGTTTCGTACTCAGCTTCATTGTTTGTCGCCATGAATTCAAATCGTACTGCCGAGGTGAAGACTTGTCTGTCCGGGCTGATTATTACTATTCATGCTCCTGATGCTGTGTTAGTAGATGATCCATCGACGTACATATGTCACGGATGATTATGACCTCTCGTCGGATCTTGAGGGAAGGTCAGCTCGACTATGAAGTCGGCTAACGCTTGTTCTTTGATCGCTGTTCGAGGTGCATATGATATTCCAAACTGGCTTATTTCGAGAGACCACTTGAGGAGGCGACCAGCAGTGTCTGGCTTTTGCAAGATCTGCCTTAGCGGGAAGGTTGTCAAGACTTCTACCTGGTGATCGAAGAAGTATGGTCGAAGTTTCCTGACGCTCATCACCAGTGCATATGCTAATCTTTCCATCGGGGAGTATTTGATTTCTACCTCGCGCAACGCTTGGCTTACGTAATATATAGGTAAGTGGAACTTCCCTTCTGCACGAACCAAAACTGAACTGATGGCCACCTCTGAAGCTGCCAGATAGAGGTATAATTTTTCTCCTGGAACAGGTTTTGACAAGATTTTCGTATCGCTGAGATATTCCTTCAGCTGCTCAAACGCCTGCTGACAATGTTCCATCCATTGGAATCCGCCTTTCTTTATAGCATCGAAGAAAGGTCGGCACTTGTCCCCGGATCTTGAAATGAATCTATTCAGAGCTGCCAAGCATCCGGTAAGCCGTTGTACTTCCTTGACGGATCTTGGTGGCTGCATATCCAGAATGGCCTTCACCTTTGACGGATTTGCTTCAATGCCTCGTTGGCTAACAAGATGTCCGAGAAACTTGCCCGAATGGACTCCGAAGCTGCTTTTCTTTGGATTTAGCTTCATGTTGTATGTTCGGAGTATCTCGAATGCCTGTGCCAGGTGTTCCAAGTGATCTTCCTTCTTCGGGCTTTTCACCACTATGTCGTCCACATATACCTCCATTGTTTTGCCAATGTGTTCATCGAACATTTTGTTGATGAGCCGTTGATATGTGGCTCCCGCATTGATTAACCCGAATGGCATCCTTTTCCAACATAGCAAATTTTTGTTGGTGTAAAAAGCCGTGCTCTCTTGGTCGTCTGGATGCATTGGTATTTGATGGTAGCCAGCGAATGCATCCATGAATGTGAGGAATTCATGTCCCGATGTGTTGTCCACCAACTGGTCAATGTGTGGCAATGGGAAGTTGTCCTTGGGACATGCAGCATTCAGGTCCGTAAAATCGATACATAGTCTCCACGTGCCATTTGGTTTTTTCACCAACACTGGATTTGCCACCCATCGAGGACACAATGCTTCCTTGATAAGGTCGTTGTCCAATAGTTTCTTTACCTCTACATCCAATGCTTCATACTTGTCGGGCCCAAACTTCCTTCTTTTTTGCTTCACCGGTTTTTTGGTTGGATCGATATTTAGCTTATGGCAGGCATGCTCAGGGCTGATGCCTACCATATCGGCATGTGACCATGCGAATACATTGAGATTGGACTTTAAGAACTCCTTCATTCTGGATCTGTAAGGCTCTGGGAGCTCAGATCCAATGAAGAGTTCTAAGTTTTCTCGGTTCGGGTCGACTCTGATTGCTTCCAACTCTTCGACTGGCGTTGCTCTCCTTTTTTTATTTTTCCATCGAGGATCAATGATGGGTCCTTCCAAGTTGAGTTCATCTTCAACCATCATTGGTTCTGCTCCTAGTCGTGGTTCAAGGTCTTCCACCTCCTTCGGGCAAGGTTCATCCTTTTATCTTTGTTGGTCGTTTTGGATCTTTTGTTCGTCCCCCTGCTGGTCGTCTACTTCCATCATCTCCGTATCGATGGATTCCATGATTTCATCAAGTATGGATGGTTCATCTTCAACGCTACTGCTCGACTGTTCGTCTATTACCATTACTTGACTATCTTTGGGCAGCAACTGCAGGAGGCATTCGCGAGCTCTCTTTTGATCGCCTTTTACTGTACATGTCCCTTTTGGTGTTGGAAATTTAACACAATAATAGTACGTTGAAACAGCTGCTTTGAATTCATTAATAAAAGGTCGGCCGAGAAATCTATTATAGGAGGATTGTTGGTCTACCACTAGGAATTCTACCATTCTAGTCAATCTCCTATCAGGATTTTCGGTCGATACAAGTTCAACCGACAACGTAACTACTCCTAGGGGAACGGTTATAGTATCTCTGAATCCCACTATCTTATGATTATAATCTTTTACATACTCCGCACAATCTCCTATATGATCTAATGTACTTTTGAACAGAATGTTTGTATATGAACCGGTATCCACGAGCAATCGGTGGACTCGGGTTCCCATGATGTTAGCACATATGATCAATGAGTCGTTGTGAGGGGCGAGCACTCCATCCAAGTCTTTTTCTGAAAACACCAAGTCTCTCGTCTTCTTGGTGGCTTGATTGACTCCCACTTCTCTTACCTGAGCTACCGCTCTCAGCTCTGCTTTTCTTTTCCTCTTTGAGATTGGAGGTCTTCCGTCCGAGCACCCCCCAACAGGTCCACTTGCTTCAAGCATAAGGATTTCTCACATCGGCTCTGCTGGGGCTGTTGGAACCTTTTTTCCCTTCTTGGTCGTCTTGCTCGGCTGGTCGTCACTGTCTTCTTCTTCCGAGCTGGGTGGACCAACCGCTCTAGGTCTCTCCCCGGGTTCCTTCTTCACAAATTTGGACAGTTTACCCTCTTCATAGAACCTCCACAGTTGTTTTAATAAGTCCCGACATTCACTAGTGAAATGTCCGATGTTCTGATGGTAGGCACTGTATTTGTTCGGGTTTAACTTTCCACGCTCTTGCCGGATTTTCCTTGGCTATGAAAGCATGTCTCTATCCTTGACATTGTTATACACAACCTCTATTGATGTAGCAAATACTTGATTCAACCTTTCTCTCAGCTCTGCCCCTTCATTGAAGGCTTTCATGTTTTTCGGGGCTTTGTATTCACTTCCCGTGGATTTCTTTCCGGCTTTCTTGGGATCGCTTTTATCACCCAACTCTTTCTGCAGTGCTTCTTGCATGGATACATGTATGCCTGTCCGATGTCTAAATTTTGTGTATGTCTTTGGGCAGGCAAGATGTATTTCCTTCCACAGATTGGTTCCTTTTTTCAAGCCCGCCATTACCGCCACCATCCTGGTATCTTCGTTGACCATCTCTCCTTCCAGAATTATTTTATCAAATCTCTCTAAGAACTTCCTATCTGACTCATCATCCCCTTGCTTGATGTCGGCCAAACGGTGCCTCTGAGTTAAGAATGATCCGACAGTGGAGAAATGTGATAAAAATTATTTGCTCAGTTGTGTGAAGGAGTTGATGGATCCTGGAGCAAGTGCTGAAAACTAACGATGGGGGCCATCACCAAGTGTGAGTGGGAAGTTACGACATTGTGTAGCATCCGATGCCCTCATGGATATCATGAAGTCAGAGTATTTTGCCAGATGAACTTTGGGATCCAAACTTCCTTCGTATAGACTGACGGCCGGGAATTGTATTTTCTTCTGAACCGGCGCGTTCAGGATTGCTGGTGACAACGATGATGATGGTAAAACCGTCGAACTAATGCCCTTTTAAGAATCTAATTGTCTTTGCATTTCCTCGATTGCCTTTCTGAGGGCTTGCAACTCATTCGGAGACGCTCCACCGTTGGGAGGCTGTTCATCGTGATCAAGTCCGATGACTTCATCTTGATGCAGTCCCTCGTCAACGGGACATTTCTCCTGAGTTGGTCACCTAGCGACGTTGTTGGCCCCATTGGGGCCAAGCCGTCCAAAGGCTGATCGCCGAAGTCGATCATGGACAGATGGGCGAGCATCAGTGCACAGCTGCTGCTCGCTCCTTGGTGGTGTGATTTCTCTTAGTTCTCCCCTGCGCTCTGTTTTTCCATTGTAATGGTGTCCCATACTCCTTGTCGTGCCTTTGCTCAACTCCGTCCTTCCCCTTGGTGTGGATTCTCCTTTGCTCCCTAACCTTTCGCTCATTAGGATTTTGCCCTTGTTTCTTTGAGCCTGAGCGCTATCCACCTCATCATTTCGTTTATCCTCGTGCCTCTTACTCTTCTGTTCGGCTGACCGCCTGGTCGTTTCCAGCGCTCTTGACGGTTCCGCTCTTTCTTGTTGTCTTTGGATCGATTGCAGAACGACAATTGTTTTCGCGAGTTCTTCCGGATTTCTGGCCAAGGCTTTCACCTCCGGGGGAATGGTGTCGATAGTAACATGCACGTTTCTGTTGGATGTGGCTCATACAGTACGTGCATGGTCACCCGTAGATGATACCCGAGTCCGCGACCGACGTGATGGATGTGCACTCGAAGATTGTCGTTCTTGTGATCCCGCCATTTTCGATTGAGTATTCCGGTAATGAAGATCTTGTGTTTATCTTTACCAATTTAAGAATAACTAGCCTTGTATGTGTGAACTTGGTTATTTAACAAACCCTAATTCACACATGCATGCATTCTAATTCTTAAATATGAACAAATTCTTCACAAGTGTTGAATTACCTCTTTGATTCCCAGCTTTCCGGTGACTTTTTCCAGTTTCCAGTGACTTTGGCCGGATTCCGGTGTTGATTTTGCAGATTCCGGTGGCTTTCTTATCGAATTCTTCAAATCTTCGATCAAACGGAGGTTCGACCCTTCTTCTAGCGCCAATTGTTGATGACCTTGATTCGAATTAGATAATTAGTGGCTGTTTAATACCCAAGAAGGTCATCAAACAAGGTTACAAGTAATGATTTTATGTGAATAAAGGTTAAGAAATAAAATGACAAGAGTTTGGTTCTTTTCTTGAATATTTCAACTTATTTTGACCCTTTCATGAAGGGGTATTTATAAGCTTACAAGCAAGTAGGGGGTGTCACTCTCTTGGCCTTTTGATTTTGGCTTTGACAAGTGTTTAGCCACTTGTCTTATTCCTAACCTATTACACTTTATACAATGACAAGTGTTTAGTACACTTGTTTACTTCTAATGTAATGTTTAAGTTAGTGGAATTTTGAGCTGATCTTCGTGGGCCATTCTTGCTCGCTTGGTCGCCTAGATGGTGTATCTTGTCATTGCTTTATTTTAATTATTTGTTCATCTTGTTTCTTTGCTGTGCTGGTCGCCTGACATCCGTGTGACGTCACTCTTGGTCGCCTGGTGCTTGAGGCTTTCTTAATCTCTGTTGGTCGCCGTCATCTGACTTGCATGATTAATCTCTTAAACCTCTAAGTACTGTTGCTCGCCTGGTCATCTATCAACAAGTGGTCTAGGACACACTGCTCTGATACCACTTGTTGGTCCCACTACTCAATATCTTGTGAAATGCGGAAGCTAAAATAATTAATCTTTTGTAAAACCTTTTAGGAGCACACTAAAATAATGAGAAATAAACAAGTAAAGCAGTAAACAAGACAAGATGTATAGTGGTTCGGATGTTAAAATCCTACGTCCACTCTCCCTTTTACAAGGGGCCTTACTATCCAACCAACTTACTCACGAACCACTGGAATTGACAAGTACCAGCACCTTGTTACACACTTTAGATCTAGCTTCGATCTAAAGTTCTAACTTCAACCTTGTCTATTAAGATGAACAGGTTGAGTATTGATTCCAACTATGAACTCCTTAATGAGTAGGTGGGTAATAAGATCCTAAGAGTGCTAGATTGCTTGAGTATAGTAAAAGCTTGAGAGTATTCTTCGTGCGCGTAACTAGAGCTTTTCTTCATACTGGCACTCTTGTATTTATAGAGGTGATTAGGGTTTAGCCGTTGGAGAGCTAATCTAATCAGATCTCTAATTATGGAAGCTTCAATCAATCAATTCCCTAATTGATTGATTTGGTTGGTGAGATCCTTGGATTGCTATCTTTATTTGACTTTCCAATCTGATCAAGTTGACTTTATTCAAAACACCAACGGTCAAATGCTTCCTTTGCACAACTCTGAATCTTCCAGAGTAGGCTGAACCAGACACCAGATGACCCAGAGGTCCTCTGGTCCAAAGTCGGTTAAGAAACAGTTTTTCCCTTAGAATCTAAAGATGATTCTAAGCTACTTTTGTTTCACCAGACTCATCTGGTCTGGACTCGTCTGGTCTGGGGAAAGGTCTTCTGCCTCTGGTCTCTGGTGAAGTCTTCTGGTCTGGCAGTTCCCCCTAGACTAAGTCCTAATCTAGTTCCTCATCTGTCTAACAGGTCCAGATGGTCCTATTACAACTTCTGGTTTATTTTCTAACTCACCAAAACTAACAACATTTTTCCTAACACTTGAGGTTAATAGGATTAATTAAGTGTAGTACATTCTATACACTTACTCACTTAGTTTGAAATATCTCAGTGTTTACCAGAGCTAATTACTAGCCAGTAGAAACAAGTATCTCAGTGATTAATAGCTCTTTGAGCAGTCATCACTACAAGACAACTTGTACTACTCAAAGGACAATGTTATATGACAAGAACCTTTAATTAAGTTGGAGGTGAAATTATTTTTGAAATTTCAATCCCTCCAACGGCTATAGGACCCCTGAAGACTCCTATAAATAGGAGAGGAGACCTCAGAGGAAAACAAAAATAACCCCAAGCTCTCTAGGACTTAGAAGCTAGGAGTATTGTATTTGTCTTTGTTGTTGTTCCCTCACTATACACACCCCTGTATTCTACCTAGAGTAGATATTTTTCTTAGTGAGTGTAGCTCTGTGTGAGATTAAGAGAGAGTATCTGAGTGAACCTGTGTTTCTGCCTAGACTAGAGTGATCTTTGTGAGAATTCTTAGTCTGAGGGGGAACTACTTTGTGACTGTGTGGAGATTCTTAGTGAATTCGGTACCTTTGTGGTGTAACAGTGGACGTAGAAGGATTACATCACCTCTGAACCACTATAACTCTCCTTGATCTTTTACATTTTGTTCATCTCTACTGCTTTAAGTTATTTGTGTATCTATTATCTTTATTTATTTATTTTAGTTCATCTCATTTGTATTCTCTGTGTGCTTAATACTCTTACAAAGACTACAGCTATAGATTCTTTGAATCATTTAGCTAAGACTTTGTTCATTTAATTTTTCACTTCACATACTTTACTTATTTCTGCTGCACAAGGTGTTGAAAATACTCTAAAGTATCACAACATCTACTTTGATAAGTGTTTGAATCTTTTTATACAGACTTTGCATTTTGAAAGTCTGCAGCTGGAAACCTTTTGTTTTAAACTCTACAGCTGCAGAGTTTGATCTGTATACTTAGAAAAAAAATTTAAAGCAAAGTTTTAAAAACTCAAGGTCTATTCACCCTCCCCCCCCCCCCCTCTAGACCTTGATACACCTTTGGGACCGACACACTTGACTTGGGTATTGGAAGGCCATCAGGCACTTTCATATATATCTCTGAATCAAGATCCCCATAGAGATATGCAATAACCACATCCATAAGCTGCATTTCCAGTCCTTCGGAAACTACTAAGCTAACTAAGTAGCGGAACATTATAACGTCCATCACGGGAGAGTATGTCTCCTCATAGTCAATTCCATATTTTTCTCAGGACCACATTTTTCTCATTACGCTTCCTGACAAAAACCCATTTATGTCCAACAGGCTTTACACTTGGTGGGGTTAGCACTACCAGACCAAATAACTGGCTCTTTGTCAAAGAATCAAGTTCTGTCTGGATTGCTTCTTTCCATTTAGGCCAATCCGCTCTTTGTTGACATTCTGCAATCGAGCGTGGTTCGATATCATCGTGCTCTATAATTTCTTGAGCAATAGTAAAAGCAAATATATCATCAATTTTAGTGCATTGTTTGTCCATCAACTCATATGCACACTCATAATTCATGGAGATTTCTTTATTCTCTTGAATCATATCAAACATCGGAGCGTCCTCCAGTAATGATTCTTGGACATAACTATAATCAGAGATAATCTCGTGAGATGGATTATCAACATTGATAATCAATGGATTGGGTTGTGCCGCACCTACCCTTTTCTTCCTTGGGTGGGTGTCAATCGAACCATGTGGCCTCCCCATTTTCCTTTTGGGAGCCACGACCTCAACCACACTTCCACCAAGTGTGGTTGCAACACCTTTATCTGCGGTGTTGTGCCCTTTATTAGGGACTTCTAACCTTGCAGGCACATTTGCAGCTGGTATATGAGACCTAGTCACTTTAGCAATAGCAGTAAACGAACCAGGCATCGAATCTGCCACGTTCTGAAGATCAATTATTCTTTTTACTTCACTTTCACATCGTGAAGTTCGGGGATCAAAATGAGACAGGGTGGGGACAGACCACGATAATTCCTGTCGTTCCATTAGAAAATTCTTTTTCTTATCTCCCCCTAACGACGGGAAGACTGTCTCATCAAAATGACAATCTGCGAATGTAGCGGTAAATAGGTCGCCTGTCAAGGGCTCTATATAGCGGATAATTGTTGGGGATTCATATCCAACATAAATGCATAATCGTCTCTGAGGACCTATTTTAGTGCGTTGTGGGGGCACAATAGGCACATATACTGCACAACCAAATATGCGTAGGTGTGAAATGTCAGGCTCATATCCAGTTACCAACTGGTACGCAGAAAATGGTTGGTCAATAGTGGGTCTGAAACAAATAAGCAAAGTTGCATGCAATATTGCATAACCCCATGCAGAGATAGGCATGTTGGTGCGCATAACCAGTGCCCTAGCCACCATTTGTAGTCTTTTAATGGTGGCTTCTACGAGACCATTTTGTGTGTGAACTTGGGGTACGGGATGCTCTACATCGATCTCGGTAGACATGCAATAATCATCAAATGCTTTTGATGTAAACTCTCCAGCGTTGTCAAGTCTTATAGACTTAATAGGATGATCAGGGTGGTGAGCCCTTAAACGTATGATTTGTGCTAAGAGTTTTGCTAATGCAGAGTTTCTAGTGGACAATAGAGCTACATATGACCAACGTGTCGAAGCATCAACCAGAACCATAAAATACGTGAATGGTCCGCACTCTGGATGAATTGATCCACAAATATCACCTTTTATTCTTTGTAAGAATGGAATATTTTATTTTGTATCTTTAGCATAAGAAGGTCTAGATGTTACTTTTGCTAAAGAACAGGCTTTGCAAAATGAGTGATGAGCCTTTAAAATTTGCAATGAGGCAGATTGGGATGTAGATAATGTATCTTGTGCTTCAGATGACAAATGTTGCGATGAAGCAACTGTTGGGAAAATAGGGGTGCCCGGAAACTATTCGGGATAAAATTTAAAAATGAATTTAAATACAATTATTACTAGCATGAATTAATCCTAATTAATTAAAATATTAATTCCAACAATAATTTTATCATCATGCATGCAGAATTAATTCACATAAAACCTATGGCGGAATAACTAGGAATTTATGTGATTGCGTACCTCTTGTAGCTATGGCCTTTGATAATCACGGGACTATCACGAACGTGCTACCAACCAAAAGACCTTCGCATGTATGTCCCTTTCGCCTTGCTTGATCACCGGTGGGAAGTGCTCTCAAGCAATTAAAATAACCAAGGAAAAAGAAAAATATTATTGCTCTTGATTTTTCCAACACATGGAATCATGTACTTGGGGATGAAATAATCATCCCCTATTTATAATAGTAGTGGCCGAAAATTTGAGGAGAAAAGGAGAAAAGAAAATCTTTTCTTAATCTCTAAGAAATCTTGAATATATCCCACATATTATTTTCTCCATAATAAAATATTCCACAAAAATCTCACTCTCATATTCAAGGCCTTATTTTCGAAAATAATAGAGAGACTATCCAAGATTTGGATCTTATTGAATTTATGAGATAATCTTGTATTCCAAGAATACTTATCTTCCATAACATATTTCCAAGAAAATCAACAAAATCTTTTCTCAATCTAATATACTAATTTTCGAAAATATCATGAAAAATCAGCAATTATATTTTCTTTTATGTTAATCACTTTATTATTATTGGGCTACTTAATGGACTACTTGAGGGGCCTTTAGGAGAATTAAGATTGGACCTCCAATGGGCTTCTGAATTTCAATATTGAACCCCAATATTATTCAGCCCATTAATATTAATTAATACCACTAATAAATTAATATTTCACTATCCATCTTAATCCATATTACGATAATATGGGCTCCCGGTTATTATTTTCCGTGTTTAAGATTATCTAGTCCATTAATTAATTGAGCTTCTGAATAGCTCTAAATTAATATCTTTTACCTTGGAGTAAAGACAACTCAACATTATTATCCGTACCGAAGAAACTAATTCTTCACTTGCAAGATTTGGTACAATAAAACTTCTTAGCCCACCTGTTGATGGTCATTTCTAATCACAAGGATTAGTGGCTGTTTTTAATCGTTAATTAGATCATCAAACAATTACGTGTGATTGATCACTAACGTTATTAGCGAATACGAAAATTTAGATTGGGGTAGAATTAATACGTGTATTGATTACGTAATTAATTCGTATATAAGAGAATCGAGCTGCTTTGGGTGTTTAATTGAAGTTTGGACGTGTATATTAATTTGTGCTCCTTTCTCTATAAATCTGAAAATTGGGGTATTTATACAAGTTTTCTTAGCTGGCTGGAGGTGTACAAAACCTTTGACATTCCAGGTGTGCATGCATGACACATGGAATGTTGAATAGTTAACTTTATCTAGACTAACTTCTATCCTCTCATGATGAATATGCTCGTATTCAAGAGCTGTTCGTCCTTGTAGACTTATCCTTGAGGAGTCATTAGCCTGATTCTGGTGGTCATTCTTCTTGTTAATTTGATACCCTGGTACTTTAGCTAGATTTGTTCGCCCATGGGCCGGATATGCCCGCCCAGATGTCATGTGGGCCCATATGGCCTTCGGGTTAAAGTTGCTCGCCTGGTCATTGTAGCTCGCCAACTTTGGGTAATCCTGTTCGCCCAAGAGTTATTTCTGCTCGCCTATCAACATGATGATCATCTTTATTGACTTGATATCTTGAACATTAGGTCGTTTATGTTCGCCTAATGGCTAGACCTGCCCGCCTGGATTTCATGTGGGCCCATATGGCCTTCGGGTTAAAGTTGCTCGCCTGGTCAATGTAGCTCGCTGAGCTGGAACTGTTCACTTGACAATTCCAGCTTAGTCTGACTTCGTTCGCTTAATCTTGTATTAAGTGTAGATACTTGATATAATTCTGTTCGCCCAGATGATAGTTCTGCTCGCCTATCAACATGCTCGTCAAGAGGAAGTAGCTCGTCCATGTAGAAGTTGCTCGTCTATGTGGAAATAGCTCGTCCATGTGGAAACTGCTCGCCCATGTGGAAGCTGCTTGTCAAGAGGAAGAAGCTCGTCCATATGGCAACTGCTCATCATATATCAACACCACCAAGGGGACAAATCACACGAGTCGTACTCGCATACATTTCTCCGTATTAAACCTTAGCAACCGTCGTATGATTAATATTATTGCCCAAAACACAAGGTTCGAAGTCACGATGATTCTCACCCAACATGAATCAAAGCAATAACTATGAACCACACACGGTCCTATTTAAGTGATGGAGATTAAGAAATCAATAACCACTGAGGTCTAATTCTTCACATTTCAGAACAGAAGAATTTATCCTTGCTGTAGGTCCTCTTCAACACATACTAAATGTGCTAGTGCAATCTCTTGGTCAAGACAGGCCAATCTGAGATATATACATCGACCTTTCACGGCGGATTGTTCAATTCCACCTGGGCCTTGAATTTGTACGTTTAGTTACAAGGAACTGTCAATGTGATCTTCTGTGATCGGGTATCACAATATTAACTACTTTGTAACACATACTACTTATATTGAACTGGTTGCAATAAATATTCAACATTCATTCATATCTAAAGCAAATGCGATAAAAGATTTATTCTCATAAATAAGTGTTTAATACATGAGTTATACAAAGTAAAAACATACTTTCACGTATAACTCCAACAGCAACAACATGACCGACAACGTGCATTGTATCAGATTTTTGTCCTAATTTATTCTTCACTCGAAAAAATGGATGTCCGTGTGAATTTTTCAAAATACGGATCATCATGTCACGACCTGGGTGCCCAAGACGGTCATGCCAAAGCCTATATAAATCGGTGCCACTTAGTTCATCATTAGTTACAACATACGATTCAAAAACTCGAATGGTGGTGAGATACAACCCACTAGATTGACTCGTTAATTTCTCTAAGATGTGCTTTCTTCCACATTCATTAAATGTAATAAATAGATATTCAATTTCATTCTCACTGTGAGTTTCCAAATGATAGTCGTTGGCACGAATATCTTTAAAACTTAACAAGGTTCGATTGGCTCTTGGTGCATATAGAACTTCTTTGATTTTAATAAGTGTGCAGCTAGGCATCAAGAATTTGGCAGTTCCTCTCCCTTTAATCAATTGGGATGCTCCAATCAGTGTAGTTACAGATGAATTATAAGGAATAAGTTCAATCAATAATTGTCTATTCCTTAAAATTGTATGGGTGGTCTCACTGTCAGCTAAGCATTCTATTTCTCCGCGAGACATTCCTACAAGTCCATGTAGTAATATTATTAATTAACTTGGAATAAATATCTCATATCCTATTGAGATAAAATTTGAGTTGAATGATTTACTTTTCATTCTATTATTCCTCCGATGTATTACTTTACATGGTAATATTACAATGCTTGAACCATATAACATAAACTTAAAAAAAAAATCAATACTTTAGAATTAATTCAAATTTATAATTAAATCAACGATAATAATGTTAAGGTCTCATAACAAAAACTAACTAAAAAACATGATCTAAATAACTTTAAGACAAAAGAATAATTATCCAAATAGGCACCATGCTTTAGTAACATTCTTGAAAAAAAAAACGATAAATTAATCAAGAAGATTAGTCAAAATCAGGAGTATCCATCGACTAGGCAAGGTCCTTGTTACCACTGAAGTCAGCAATCGTGAGGTTAACAATTGTGAGAGTTTCCTCGTCTTCCACGTAATGGGTCTCTTGTTCTTTAGATTCCTGATACCTCTTATATTTGGCTGCTACTTTGTTATTTCTAAACCAATGGCCAATATCCCCACACCTATAGCATGGTTCATTAGCATCTCGTTCCTTTCTCTTTGGAGGGTCTTGTGGTGCGTTTTGCACCTTGGTGCCCCGACCATTGAATTTGTTGCCACCATAACCACTAGTGGTACTAATGCCTCCATGACGCCCTTTAGTGTGAGGGCCAGCACAACCCCTACCACGGCCTCTACCGTGTGGTGCATTATTCTCGCGTTGGTAGGGATGAGCACGTATTGTCCCCTTTCCTTTGGGGTTATTTCCAGTATTCCCTTGACCAAAGTTAGCATCAGGAATTTTCTTTGTCCCAGCAGGCCTGACATTATTATTCAGAAGTACCTGGTCATGCCTCTCAGCTACCTACAACATGTTAATCAACTCGTTGAATATGGTAATTCTCTTATTATCATATTCAAGCCTACCAGTATAAGTGCTGAAGGAGGGAAAGTCGAGAGAGTTTTTTGTATCATATCATCTTCTGTGATTTCCTTTCCACAGAAAGTAAGACGTGCTTCAAGGCGTAACATGTCCTTATTAAAATTGTTGACCTTTTTGTAGTCAAGTAAGCGGATTTCATTCCACTGGACCGTTAGTTCAGGAAGCAAAGTATCATGAATGTTTCCAAAACGTCCCTTTAGGGCATCCCACAGTTCTTTGGGTGTTTTTAATTGAAGGTATTCCCAGCATAAACTAGGATCAATATGTTGCCTTAGAAACATTAGGGTATTAGCTTTGACCTTGTCAGACGGTTCTTTGTCCTTGTCAGTGGGTTCAATAGTGGAAAGATAATCCTTCCCCAAGAAAGTCGTTTCCACATCAGAAACCCAACGATGGTACTCAATTCCTTCTGAGTCCAATAGTTCAAATTCAGTTCGAGTTGGTTCAGCCATCTGTGTAATCGAGGATGAATATATATTAATTATGCAAGCGTAGCAAACTATAATAATCTTTTTTTTAAGAATGTGAATTTGAGTTAGATTTTTAGATGCTTTGTGAAAATACTTTATCATATTAATTTGTACTCATAAATATGATTCATGAAATTTCTTAATCATGGAGATATTCAATAACGAACATGTATACATACAAATTGAGTATATATATCATTGATGATATTAATATAATAAATAAGTCATCAAATTCGTAAATTAAGTAGGCAAATAAGATTTTTTTTAAATAAATTCTAATTTCTTCAACAAATAATTTACAAGCCTATACTACAGCAAGCAATGATAATTACTAAAACTTTAAGATGATTAAGTCTCTTTATCAGAGCTAAATAATGAAAGAATTCCCCTCATGTTGAGCACAAGCTTATTTATTTAGATCATATAGTTATATATGATCTAACCAGATTATATATATTTCTGAAGATACAATGACTAAAATCGAGGTCAAGAGATAACTCAATTCAGAAACCAGTAGACAACATATTCACAATTATAAAGGATTTTGTTTTCCTTCGGCGGCACATATTAATACACTTATTCACATAAACTTCAATTGATTTTAATAACTAAAGCATTGGTGTGTCATCAACCAGGTTTTATGTTTTGAAAACAACATGATTTTACTAAACATATTTAACAGTGTCAGCAACACTAAATTCCAAATTAAAAAAATATGATTTTTTATTACCGATCATGAAAAAATAATCAATAATAAAGATTTTGATTTCAATAATTAAGAAGATCAAGTAAGCCATTTGATTTTGACAAACAGATCAAGTAAATCCCAATAAAAGAATTCTTATAATCAATAAACTAATAAAAAATTGATTGCTTAGTATAATTCTCGGCAATCATATTACATAGCAAAAGAACTTGATTTTTTTTTTATGTCGCCCATCATTGAAAATATAAGAAATCCACATGGTAATATATTATATCATTTATATACATAAATCCGTCATAGACAAAACATCACAAAAAGAATAACTAACATACTGAAATTGAAATCAGAATCACATGAGTTGGATAAACTAATACATAATCGTAGGGGCGTACCTTAATCAGTCTGAAGGGGCTGCAAAATCATGAAACCCTAATTGGTAGAACGCTCGTGCTGATAACGTATTTTAGTATGTAGAAAAATATGGAAATATAGACGCAGAATTGTTGACCCAGTTCGTCAGGAATGACTACGTCTGGTGGCAATACCAAACCAGGAGATTTGTATATGTGTAGTTCTTTCATATGTGATCCTCTATATATATAGGTTACAAGTTAGGGTTTTAGTTGAGTACACATAATATAATGAAACGACTATATTACCCTCTATCAATTACTTGTTGATGAAGGCACAATAATATATCCTTCAATAATATATTCTTTTTTCCATAATAAAATATTCCACAAAAATCTCATCCTCCTTTTATTATGGATGAATTTCGAAAATTAAGAGATGAAATTTAAGATTTGAATCTTCTTGAATTTATGAGATAATCTTGTATTCCAAGAATACATATCTTCCATAATATCTTTTCAAGAAAATCAACAAAATCTTTTCTTCTCATTAATCATCAAATTTCGAATTTATCCAATAAAATGCCAAGTAGGAGATTTCTTGAATTAGTGACATAATCTTGTATTCCAATAATACGTATCTTCATTCCATAACAAAATCCAAAGAAAATCTTTCTCCCCTATATTTTATTAATTTCAAAATTTATGAGGAAAAATAAGCAACAATATTTTTCTTTTATTGTAATCACCTTATTATTATTGGACTAATTATTGGGCTACTTGAGGGGCCTTTATGAGAATTAAGATTGGACCTCCAATGGGCTTTTGAATTTCAATATTGAGCTCCAATATTATTCAGCCCATTAATATTAATTAATACCACTAATAAATCAATATTGCAATATCCATCTTAATCCATATTACGATAATATGGGTTCCCGGTTATTATTTCCCGTGTTTAAGATTATCTAATCCATTAATTAATTGAGCTTCTGAATAGCTCTAAATTAATTAATATATTTTACCTTGGAGTAAAGACAACTCAACATTATTATCCGTACCGAAGAAACTAATTCTTCACTTGCAAGATTTGGTACAATAAAACTTCTTAGCCCACCAAGGGGACAAATCACACGAGCCGTACTCGCACACGTTTCTCTGTATTAAACCTTAGCAATCGTCGTATGATTAATATTATTGCCCAAAACACAAGGTTCGAAGTCACGATGATTCTCACCCAACATGAATCAAAGCAATAACTATGAACCACACACGGTCCTATTTAAGTGACGGAGATTAAGAAATCAATAACCACTAAGGTCTAATTCTTCACATTTCAGAACAGAAGAATTTATCCTCGCTGTAGGTCCTCTTCAACATATACTAAATGTGCTAGTGCAATCTCTTGGTCAAGACAGACCAATCTGAGATATATACATCGACCTTTCGCGGCGGATTGTTCAATTCCACCTGGGCTGTGAATTTGTAAGTTTAGTTACAAGGAACTCGTTAATGTGATCTTCCGTGATCTGGTATCACCACATTAACTACAATGTAACTCGTACTATAAATAGAACGAGTTGCAATAAACATTTAACATTCATTCATATTTAAAGCAAAAGTGATAAAAGAATTATTCTCATAAAACAAAGTGTTTAATACATGAGTTATACAAAGTAAAAGCATACTTTCATGTATAACTCCAACATGAAATTTCTGTCAGCGGGGTTTGATCCCAAAACGTGTGGGTAGGCGTGAGCCAGTTGACTCTGATACTATGAAAGAATTACGTCTTATTTAAAGTCCGAACTTGTTTGAGGGTTTGAAATTAATTCATTTGTATAGTAATTTTAAATTCACGCGTGTATCAAGTTATAAAAATGGAAGGTCCTCTTTATTTATTTTGAAGGAGAAGAAATTCTTTTTCTTGAATGGACCTAAACCAAATTCCAAGTAAGGCTAGCTAAGGATATTCTATGCTATGATTTGGGTATTACTCGAAGTCTACATGAATATAATCATATAGTATGACTTGTATTTTGAAAGATAAAAGAATTGTGTGAAACGGCCTAACGAGCATAAATTAATGATAATTTCTTTTAAAGTGTTGTCATGTCCAACTTATGTTCTGTTTTACCGTGAAACGATCTCACGCAAAACCAACTCATTTTGAATTTATTAATTTTTTCAGGACTGGTCCTAGTAATATTTGAGTTTGAATCGAACTTTAACATAGTCCCCCTTCTCCTTCCATGTTATTCTCTCGTTTTTTATCCATCAAATTTTTATTTGTATTTGAACTTTATCTACTACTACTCTTTTGTTGGAAGAAAAATACTTTGAATTAATTCATTTATTCTTAATTTATTTGATTTAATTCCTAATGTATATTTCGAAGGTATCATAATACTATAAAATAGTAAATGAAAATTAAAAAACTAAACCAATAATTCACATTTCATTCATCATGAAAACCTTTTAAAATGAAAACTAAAATCATACATAAATGAATAGCAAATTGGGATTAGGATTCCAAATTTTGAAGGCGAGATTAAAAATAAAAAATCAAATTGAAAAAAAAAAAAAAAAAAAAAAAACTCTGTGACAACAAGAAATATATTTTAGAGAAAAAAAAAAAAGCTGCTTCTGCTATTAGGGGTTGATTCTATTAGGTCTGTTCTTTTATTTTTAATGTGTGCGACACAAAGAAATAATGGATTTAAAAAAAAATTGTAACTAATAAAAATTAAATCCGTATAAGTGAAATACCCTAAATAAGAATTGATAAATAAATCAGATTATAATCTATGTTTATTTTTAATTTTATTTATACATAGGATACTAGAAATAATTGGCCCCTACAAATTAGTTTTTTTTTTTTTTTGTTTTTTTTTTTTATAACATAACTACACCTATGACCCACATATAATGAAAATTATTAAATTATTCAATATTGATGGTAGAAATGTAATTAACATTGCGTGACTCGCGCGATGCCATGCAAATTGCAATGTTGTTCCTGGGCTCCCTCTAGTGCCAGTACTTTTCACGTTTTTGCTGAGTCCAATTAAATGTATTTAATGAAAGATGGCCTCTTTCTAACAACTTTAAGTGGTCATAAAATTAGTGTACTCCCTCCATCCCCATTATAAACTTCCACAAACTTTTAAGACACACAAATTAAGATAAATGAATATTAAAATAATAATTGTAGTAAAAATAATGTGATATAATAATAATATAAAAAACAATGTATTAATACATAATTAAAAGTAATAGAAATAAGAAGTGAAAAATAGGCTGGAAAAGAGAATGTAAAATTTATAATGAAATAAACCAATATGGTAAAATGAAAAGTTTATGTTAGGATAGAGGGAGTAATATTTTGTGTGAAATTTATTAATGATAAAATGCTTATATTTTTCTTAATTATCTTAACGTAAATGAAATGAATAAATAAATTGGTTAATAAAATATTTATTTGTGTAAAATTCGATGTTTTTCTTTAATAAAACTATTCAAAAGACATCATAATTCCTTAAAGAAAAAATAAAGTGTCGGCTTTAAGGCTAATGGTAGACAACTAATTAATCTAAGTTGATAATTTAGACATTGAATTAAAGAGCTCACATCGTGTATTCCGTGTGCGTTAGCTATCTCCCGACTATGAATTCAAAGCAACCAACCCACCTCCGCCACGTGGCTGAATCATGGCCGTGCAAAATAATCAAGAGAGACTCCACATTTTCTCTTGACGAAGAAAACTTTATATTAGGCTTTTAAAGTCCGTAATATTCTCCTTTGCACTTTTTGGGTTTGTTAGTACCCCTCTACTCAGGCAATGAAGTCTTGAAAATAAAAATAAAAAGTCTATGTAAGGTCAATATAATTCAATAGTTTGGAAAATTAAATTTTGGAAACGTTCATTTGATCAATTGCAAAAAGTACTGTATCAAGTTCTTTTGTTTTTCAGAATCTTTAAGCTTGAATTTCTCTCACAAAATACATCAAGAATATATACATATAAGAGTAATTAAGTGACACTACAAAAAAACATAAAATTGCCTATAGAAATTGTCAATATGGCTACGAAATTTCCAACTAAAAAATTCGTAGTGGGGATTACCTACGAATTGCCTACAAAAATTTCTAATTGTATACGCATCTTTCTTACTCACCTACAAAAAAATTTGCCTACAGAAATTCCGTAGACAAATTGTGTTGTAGGTAAAAATTTGTACGCAAATGACTTGTAGGTAACTATACCTGGAGATTTTATTTCGTAGGCAAGTTGTTTCTAGGTTGAGAAATGTAGAAACTTTCATAATTAGAAAATTTTGTAAGCAAATCGTCGGCAATCTTTACTATGAAATTTTTTGTTGGAAAAATTTTGTAGGGAATTCTAATTTTGTAGAGAATTCTTTATTTTTTTATAGTGAGGAGTTTAAATATACATATTGAGAAAGAGAATAAAAATAACATTAGAAACATTAATTCATTTGGGTTGATTTCAAAATATTATCTGTCAAACATAAAATTTTGGTGTATCATCTGAATTCTGAAATGAGTAAAGTTGTAACTATCAAACTGATTTATGAGAATATATTTGGGAAAGAGATCAAATAAACCCCTCCATTTATTAGGGAGGATGAAATAGACCCTCAACTTTGCTTTTTTTTACATTTACACTCTTTTTCTTTTCAAATAGACCTCTCATCCTTATAAAATCAATCAACTAAATAATTCTGTCAAAATTGAAAATAAATGATGTTAAGTGTGGGGCTCACTATATCACATTTGCATCTCTCTCTAACCGCAATGTTCTTCCCAAATTAAGCATATATAACTCAGTTTTCATAATCTCTCTCCTCACACTAGCCACCGGTAGTGGTCGAAAAGCAATAATTTGAGAAACAAAATTAATTTTTCTTCCATTAGAATTGTATCTAGGGTCATACATTGTCGTCTTCAAGTCTCTTCATCCCCTAATCTCTCATTGGCGTGATCTATGTCTCATGTCTCCCAAAATTTCATCCCCATATTCCTGTATGTATGTATGTATATATATATATACACGTCTTGGTTGTTACTAAAATACCATATTTCTGAAGATTGTTTAATCCTCCCATGTTGAAGGGCTTATTTAACCTTTTTCTTAATATATATATATATATATATATATTTCTCAAAATATATTACTTATTGTATTAATTAAATCGATTATTCATACCGTTTTCAAATACTTTGTACACTTTCATTTTTCGTCTGTCCTCAAACACTTTGCATACCCTATAAAGGGAAACCCATACTTAACTTTATCTTCACAATATTTACATATTTACACAAAATGTCATTACTTTTTACACTCACTTCAACCAATTTCATTACTTTAATACTAGAATTTTACATGTACATCACCCTAAATACTCTACTCATTACACATTTTTCTTAAAAAACATGTCCCCCAAAATTAAAACAGGGCAGAGTTTATATACACCAGATGCCCTATATAATTCAAGTGCAATTTAAAACAAAAAACAATTATTTTTATTGAAAAACTAGTATTTCTCTCGTGCAATGCACGGATAGAATATTATAAATTTTAAATGCAAAATTGTATAATGAACGATTATAAAAAAAATTAATTAAATTTATTTTATCCATAAATCAATGAATATGTAAAGATTATATTGTATTTATGTGAGTATTATAATTATTTATTTGTATACTAAATTTACAATAAATATTAAAATTCATAAAATTATTTTAATATTTAAAAAACTTATGTAGTCTAAATAAAAATTATTTAATTTTTAATCAATCATATAGTTAAAGTCAATAGAAAACACTTAATACTAAAAAAAATATTTTAAATATATTTTTTCTTTTTATTTGTGCAATATATATGTTAAATTAAAAATGTTCTAAAGACAATTTAATTTGATATATAGTGTGTTGAAAATAGATGTAAAATTAAAAAGTTAAAAGATTTATTGGTGCGAAATAAAAAGGAAAAGAAATTGGTAAAATTTATTCACTCTCTTTAGTGGAAAGTGTGATTCACTATTGCACCACAAAGCAAGTGAACTTTACTTGCTCCAATAATGACAATATTTTCTCTCTCCTCACTTCTATTTATATATATATATATATATATATATATATATATATATATATATATATATATACTAGGTTTGGGTAGCTCAATTCTTGAGCTGTCTACCCAGGATTTTAACACTAAATCTTATTGTTAATGATATTGACATCAAGGTTCATCTTGTTCAAGTTGTTGTTCTTTTTAACATTTTTTTAACTTGTCAAATATAAAAAAATTATTTTTAACATTTGATATATACCATCCAAAAATTTATAAATAGTATTCTTGTATACTTGCATCTACATAACAAATTAAAAATCAAAGGCAAAGTATTATATGAAAATAGTTCATGATAAGTTTATTATGAAATCATTCAAGAAATTTGTTTTAAATTTCTTGAACTCAGACTAATGATACCCCTGACAGGTTTAATGATACTCCCAATGAGATTAATGATACTCTAAAACTATTTCATGTTAAGCTTATTATGAAGTGTTTTCATATAAAATCTACTCAAGATCAAAATACAATAAAAGAAAGTGATACCATAATGAAATACAGTTCAAAATTTCAAATATATTGAACTCCTGATCAATCATTATTATGGATTTGAAATGAACCATATTTAGTCATATGAGATTCTTAATATCAATTATGTGTTCAATAATCATAACAACCCCCTTACTTCGACCTTGTTTACAAAGAAATTAAGAATACACAATATAACCTCATTAATACTTTGACAAAAGAAATAACACCACCCACGACCTTCGTCAATTTTTTTTCGACCTAATCTAACAAAGAATTAAGTATTTTTTAACTCATTAAAAAATACAATCATGGAATTCATTGTTTAATTCAACCTCATGATATCAATATGACATTCCTGTATCACTGAGAAGAGAGGAGATATTAATGATCATAATGCATGCAATGAAAAATATTAGGAAATTTACATGCAAACATGTTTTTTTTTCTCTATGAATCTGAATACTTTTATTCACCAACTAAAGCAAAAGTTGTAAAAAAAATGACATTGAAAAGATTTCTCCATGTAATCCTAAAGAAATGATTGAATTAATACCAAATCGAAAAGAGAGCGATTCCAATTCATATTAAGAACATTTCGTAAGTTTCCCATTAGCTCTTTAGCTTCCCTTTGAAACATATAAGTTTCTTGTCCACCACTCTATAGCGTTGACCTGTCATACATTTAATTCAAATTAATTTAATAAGAATAATGAGATTAAAAGAATTGGACAAAGTATAGAGTGAAATTGGTTCATACATGAATCATTGAAGAGTATTAGTTGTTTCCACTGAAAAGTATTAGTTGTTTTCACTAAAAAATTTGAAGATCATCTTTTTTTTTTTAACAGGAATTAGAAGATCACCGTTGACCTAACTAATTTAGACCATTAATTTCATTTAACAACAGTATGGATTTTTCTTTTTTTCTTTTTAGATAAATAATATTGGAGTATTCTAATGCCTAAAACAAAATCTCTTTTAACAAAATTTTGGCATGAAAATTGATGTACACTTATATACGTGTTTGTGCAGGTATTTTGGATATAAAGGTTATGCTTTTAATGTAATATACATAAAAATTATGATCTAATTACATTATTATGTTGGTAAGAGATGGACTAATTGATGTGGATGAATATATTTTAGCAGAACAACACAAGACATATTGAAGGAAATATGGTAACAAAATAAAACACTTAGTCCACATTAGGTCTGAAGATTTTAAGTGCTTGCTATCAAATAGAATAATTGGAGGTCACTATTCAATTACGAGGATGTTTGACTGAGTTTATAAGCTCTTTAAAATAATTTATAAGTTGATTGAGAGCTTAAATACTATTGATATATTTGACGAAATAAAATAAACTCATTTGACGAAATAAAATAAGCTCATAACAGCCTATAAGTTGTAAAACAAATAAGTTGGAATTTTCCAACTTATTTTTCTAACCACTTTCACCCCCAACCATCCATCTCATCCTGAAACCTCTTCAGTCCCTACCCCTCCTTTCACCCATCTCTATCTCAACATAAAAAATAAAGTAAAAATTATTTTATATTAAAATTAAAATTTAAAAAATACTTATTAAAAATTCTTAAAGATTTTATAAGTTGTATACACTTTAACAACTTATAAAGTACTTAAAAATTGCATCTTATAAGCTCTTAAAAAAACTTATAAAATATTATTTATAAAATATTAGAACTTACATTTTAAATAAACTTAAATCACATACGTAGACAAATAATCACAATAAAAATTAAAACATGAATGAAAAAACAAACATATTAAGATAATACCAATAAAATAAGTCCTTTAATATAATTTTGATTCCTCTTAATACTAATAGAATAAATCCTTTAGTGTAGTTTTGATTCCATCAACTGAAAATTGCGGCTGAAAATCACAACGTACTTATGGGTGTTACCGGGCACCGGCTACAAACTGGCCGCCCCAACGTTTTTGCCTCTTTTAAGAAGTATAGATATATATATATATATACACACTAGATTAGTGCCCCGCGTTTTATTGACGCATCATCACTTTATTAATACAATCTATTCAAATACACACACATATTGTATGCTGCTTTTTTTTAAATTAATTACATATGCATTATATATACTTAAATAAATTTGATCATCGTAAAATAATATAATTATATTATATAATAAAAATATTTAAATAATATGTATGCATAAAAATATTGGTTAATTTCTTAGTAAACCACGACCTTTAGGCTCAATCTCAATTTAAATACAATTTTTAATATTTTTTATTAAAATTCACGTACCTTTTTTTTCCAATTTGATATACGCTTTTAACTTATGATATATATATTTCTCAACTGTGCATTACATACCTCTCCTTGCCTTCCTAAGACGATTTCCTCGATGTAGGGAGATTTCTAACCCAAACAATAGCACACACCCATGCATCATTTTTTTTTTTTTCCTAAAAGTGCAAATCATATCTGATTGAAAATATTTAAGGTTTTACATACATTGCAAGGTGGAGATTTTAACTTCAACTCTTAATTGAGATATAATATTCAAATGTTATAATTGCTCTCATTAAATTTATCTATGTATTTAATATGTTTATGTCTGACCTCGCCAGCAATTATTTTTACGTCTGGACTCGCCAACAATTATGTTTACGTCTGGCCTCGCCAGCAATTATTTTTACGTCTGGCCTCGCCAGCAATTATGTTTAGGTCTGGCCTCGCCATTAATTATGTTTACATCTGGTCTTGCTATCAATTATGTTTACGTCTAACCTCGCCAGCAACTATATTTTATGTCTGGCCCCGCCAACAATTACTTTTACGTCTGACCCAGTCAGCAATCTATGTCTGGCACAGCCAGCAAACACTATAAGTCATGTCAGTATATTACTCACATTTATAAATTTAATTTGTGCAATTATGAAGCTACCCCACTGAGTGTTTCCTAATACCCACCCCTATATTTCATCATTTTTCAGGACGAGAGTTTGATCGGGACGGGTGGTCCAAGATGTCAAGGCCAAACAAATAAGAAGATAAAAATATTAAATTATTATGCTATCCTCTTTATATCTTTTGGAGAGAGACAATTATTATTTTAATCTATTATGAGTTTTAATCCTAATGCACGAAATTAATTAATAATTAAATAATATTTATATTTCCGCTGCAATTGTATTTATGATTATAATGATTCCATCTATTAAATCATTTTATGAATTGGTGTCTACATTATATTAATTTATAAAATTAAAGGGATTTTTATTTTAGTAACGTTCCACACATATTTATTTTATTAAGTTAAAATTGGGGCGTTATAGAGTGGTATCAGAGTGGGTCTACATTCTAGTAGATTTGTTAATTAATATATATGTATAAATATAAATGTGTATAAAAATAAAAATAAAAATAAAAGGATAAAGATGGCCGAAAGTGATTTCAATCATTTCAACCTAGTAATTATGAACTCCTGTAACTATACAACTACCTATATACTTTCGAAGATAAGCTACGAAAATTTAAAAAAAAAATCCACTATAAATAGTAACCTAGATTAGAAGTTCTCATGCATATTTCCGCTTTCTTTCTTTCGGAAAAAAAAATCTTCTCAAACTTTTACTAGGCCACGCTTGTGATCATCCTTCCACGACAAACTCAAGTAAGTTGTTTCGTTAATTATTAAATTACAATATCCACTTTATATAAATGTATTTAGTAAAAATTATAAATTTCATAAATATATATATATATAGAAAGAATTTTATAAATTTCATGTGGTGAATAGAATGGACCCGATTGAATCGTATGTTACTACCAGAATCCAAAGGTGTGTTGCTCGTGGACGAGATGAGATTAATGATATCGGTGCTCATATCGACGAGATGACAGCAATTTGGAAAATGTCACATCGAATAGGAGCCCCAGTAGATGAAAATGAAGCATATTGGGCATGATCGGTGAAGGTCATCCCCCTATGCCTGAGCAAACCAGTTAACACGCACATGAGGTTGTGGTAACACAGCCACTTATAGGTGAAGTAGCAGAAACTCATGTGGTTGGAGTAGGGCCCATAATATTCTTTCAGTATGGGACTAACGATCTGCAATCCTCATATGGACCATACTAAACCGATGAATAGGACCAGGACTTATCGTATTTTGTATAACTACTAATTTGCGGTGTTGTCCAAGATATGCTTGGACTCTTTTTGTCCTAGCCATAGGATGTACTATATTAATGCATAGTATCACCGCCCTGTCATAAATAGGTCCTGTTTTGTACTAGAAATATGTACTTTTATGAATTCCTGAATTTTGCATTTATGCTTTAATGACTATGGTATTGTAATGCTTATGATAAAATATATAAATATATGCATATGCACGTTTTTTAATGCTATAATGTTCCGATACAACAATTGACTCTTTATCGATAAAAAAAAGGCATCACAGATTTTATACCTCTATATGCATACATATATGTGTGTGTGTGTGTGTGTGTGTGTGTGTGTGTATACACGACGTAGTACTTATAAACTAGAAAAAAAAAGGATTTATTTCATATGCCTTGTTTACTCAGTAAACATTAACTTCTCCACATTCCATTCAACAACCTCATCACTACTCACATAATTCTCAAATCAAATGTCTTCAAGTTATAATTTTTTTCATTAACACCTTGCTAATAACTTGATTAAGAAATTCTGAACTAACATCTAAATTTGAAAAAATAGATCATGAGTCGTGGAAGACCGTGTTGCACGTCAATTCCTGATCCCGAACCTCCACTATCAACCAATGAAGACCTAGGGAATAGTATCGCAACCATTCTGCGTGGTCTTGCACGACATTTCTCAACTGTTCCCCAAAATGCACCACCTCCACCAACATATCGCAATGAGATGAGCACCGTGGTGGAACAATTTAGACGTTACCTGCCCACCTACCTTTAGTGGTAAAGAAAATCCTACAGAAACAGAAAACTGGTTGAGGGGACTCAAAAAAATCTTCACGCATATAGTATGCACAGACAAGAAAAAGGTTTCATGCGTTATCTTCCAGTTAACGATGAAACAGACTACTGTTGAGAGGCATACTGTCGGACCAGGACTACAGATCAAAGGGTAACCACTACCTGGGAAGAGTTCAAAGAAGCAGTGATCCAAAACTACATGCCCCAATCATTCCATTATCAAAAGGAGACGGAATTCATCCACCTCAAATAAGGTTCCATGATCGTGCTCGAGTACGAGCGAAAATTTAGCCAACTCAGTAGGTACGCCCTCACCTGGTAGATATCGAATTGAAGAAGGCTCGACGTTTTGAGAAAAATCTACGACTAGAAATCAATAGTATCTTGGCAGGACAAGGAATGATGACTTACGCCGAGGCATTTTCCAAGGCTCAGGAAATTGCCTCTCGACTGAAACTCGAACCACCAGAGAGGAGAAACATGGTTTTCCAAATAAAAGAAAACTGGTGAATCCAGATCAAGGAAAAGACTATAACCACAATAAACACATTCACACGAATGGAAACACAAGGCCAACTCTGCCAGGTAGCAAGCCAACTTGTCCCAAACGCAGAAAAAAAAACCACCTCGGGCAATGCTTGTATGGGTCAGGATTGTGTTATCACTGTAAGGATCCAAGTCACGGGTTGAACAATTGCCCATTGCTAAAAGATAAAAAGCAAAATGCAGGACCTGCCCGCGTGTTCGCAATGACTCAGCAAGAAGCTGCGGATGAACCAGGGACAATGGCAGGTATGTTAACAGTTAGTGGTATACCTGCTTTGGTGTTATTCGATACGGGGGCTACACACTCGTTCATTTCCAATAAGATGTTTGAAAAAGTAAGAAAAAATAAAATGAGAGTGGAGAGAAACCTTTTAGAAGTTAGTGTCCCATTAGGTACGATTATTCAAACCAATCAAGTATGTAAAAGTATAACGATTGGTTTTGATAATAAAAGTTGAAAAGCTGATTTACACGTCATACGTATGAGGGATTTTGACGTAATTTTGGGAATGGATTGACTTATGGCCAACCATGCCATTATTATGTGCCAAGAAAGAAAAATCTCATTTCACCCCCCAGAAAGCGAAAGTTTCACATTCTATGGGGCCAGGGGAGGAGTACTACCACAAGTCACATCCGCAATTAAAACAATAAAGTTGCTGAAAAGGGGAAATTGCATGGAATTCCTTGAGAACATTGTGCAATCTGGGGAGACAAGTAAATCAATTGAAGAAGTGTCCATCGTACAAGAATACAAAGACGTCTTTCCAGAAGAACTACCAGGCATACCGCCAGACCGTCCGGTGGAGTTTACGATCGACTTAGAACCTGGAGCAGCACCGATCTCGAAGGCACCTTATAGAATGACGCTAAAGGAACTGCAGGAATTGAAGGTACAACTACAAGAACTACTGGATAAAGGATTCATACGAACCAGCGTCTCACCATGGGGAGCACCAGTAGTGTTCGTGAAAAAGAAAGATGGCTCACTCAGAATGTGCATCAACTACCGTGAGCTGAATAAGCTTACCATAAAAAACAAATATCCATTACCAAGGATTGATGACTTATTCGATCAATTGCAAGGTGCCAGTGTGTTCTCCAAGATAGATCTAAGGTCGGGATATGACCAAGTAAGGATCAAAGAAGGTGATATTTCAAAAATGGCTTTCAGAATGCGTTATGGCCACTACGAATTCGTAGTGATGCCATTCGGACTCAACAACGCGCAAGCAATTTTCATGGATCTAATAAATCGCGTATTCCACCCACATCTAGAAAAAAAATTGATCGTGTTCATTGACGACATCTTGGTCTACTCGAAAGATAAAAAACAACATGAGGAACATCTCAAAACCACATTGGAATTACTACGGAAGGAAAAACTCTACGCCAAATTCCAAAAATGTGAGTTTTGGCTCGATCAAGTCGTGTTTCTCGGACACATAGTCTTTGCTCGTGGAATTGAAGTCAATCCAATAAAAATTGAAGTCTTGAGCCAGTGGAAAGCCCCATCAAATGCGAATGAGGTGCAAAGCTTCTTGGGTTTAGCAGGATACTATCGAAGGTTTCTAAAAAATTGCGAGACCACTAACCCAACTAACAAGGAAGGAGGTGAAATTCAACTCGACGCAAGAATGTGAAGACAGTTTTCAAGAACTGAAGCAAAAACTAACTACAGCACCTGTGCTTACCATCCCAGATGGTTTAGAAGAATTTATCATATATAACGACGCCTCAAAGCAGGGTTTGGGATGTGTGCTAATGCAAAAAGGAAAGGTGGTTGCTTATGTCTCAAGACAACTGAAGACGCATGAGCAGAACTACCCCACCCACGATATGGAACTCGCTGCAGTAGTTTATGCCCTAAAGATCTAGCGGAATTACCTGTATGGTGGAAAGTGCGAGATCTACATAGACCATAAAGGTCTAAAGTATTTCTTCGAGCAGAAGGAATTAAACATGAGGCAAAGAAGATGGCTAGAATTGGTGAAGGATTATGATTGCACCATCTCTACCATCCGAATAAGGCAAACGTGGTCGTTGATGCGTTGAGTCAAAAGGAAAGAGGCAAGCTGACTTGCGTAACGGATCAGGAGCAACTGATTGAGCAGTTTGCAAAAATGAAGATAGAAGTGGTACTGCCACCAAACACAATCCGAGGAAAGATAACAACAATGATGGTGAAACCCACTCTAAAGGAGAGAATCATGGAAACTTAGGAAAAGGATAAAAATTTTAAGAAAATAATGAGAGAGGTACAAGAAGGGAAAATAAAAAGTTTTTCCCTTACCAAAGATGGTGCATTGGTATATGGGGAAATACTTTGTGTACCAAAAGATGAAACTCTTAGGAGAGAAATTTTAGAAGAAGCTCATTGCACGCCTTACACTGTCCATCCAGGAGGCACGAAGATGTACCAAGACTTGAAGAAAATATTCTGGTGGAGGAACAAGAAAGAGAGCATTGGAACTTTCGTACAAAAATGTCTAACATGCCAACAAATAAAGGCAGAACGCCAACGTCCATCAGGATTGCTAAAGCCACTAGAAATTCCCGAATGGAAGTGGGAACACATAGCCATGGACTTTTGATTAGGCGTGAAATTGTTAGATTTTAGAGCTCAAAATGCCCGTGTTTTGATTGATTTCGATGAGTATTTAGAGTCAATTGAGTACTATTTTCATGAACTAATGAATTTGTCTCTTTGATGCTCATAGATGGATAGAGGGCAAAAAATGGAATTCGTTGGATTTTGAATCGACTCAAACGGATGCCCGGATGAGAAGATATGGAAGAAATACGAAAAGTATCAGTTCAAGGGAGCAAAAGTATCACTGGAGTACACAAGCAAGAAGAACTCGTGTACTGTGCTCGAGCTATGCTTGGTCGTACACTGAGTGCACGAGTGGTCGTGCATAATGCTCGAGTGGAGTCAACTCGTGCACTATGTGCACGAGCTCAGGGGGTCGTGCACTTTTTGGGTTCTGGAGGATTTGAGCGCTCGAGTGGAACATGCTCGTGCACTTAGTGCTCGAGCAAGCGTGAATTTTGGTCCAATAATTCCCGATTCGATCCGTTGCCTATTTATACCCTTTCCGAACACGTTTTTGGACACCACTTTATGCATAGAGATAGCTTTCGGAGAGAGAAGCACCCCAAGAGTTCGAGCAAGCATATTTTACTTTTGATTGAGGTTTTTACGTTACGAATTCTTCGTTAGAGTTTTTTTTTTTATTTTCTTTTCGTTCTTTCTTCGATACTTGGCACTTGAAACCTTTGATTTAGTATTTTTTGAATTTTCGTTTTTAGATTTAATTTCTTTCTTATAAACCCTTGTTTATGCTTTTTAGTTATTTAATTCAAATCGTCATGTTTATGTTCGTTGCTTGTTTAATTTCTTTTGTTGTCACTACAACCATGCTAGGCTAAAACTCTTGTATGCTTGGGGTAGGATGAACTCGTAGAAGTAGGACGTTGGTACATAATTAGGATTTCTTGTGATGTTTAGTTGTAATTCTCTTAATTAATGAACGCTTAAAATAAATTCCGGATTTACCTTTGAATTTAGTACGAAAATTGTTAGAGAGAGGACGACCTTATCACTCTTTAATAACTATTAGGCTTAACGAGAGGGTTTAGAAGGGGTTTATTAATCTACCGGTTTATCTAGGGAGGACGACCGCATCACCTTAGTTAAATTAGGGTCTCGTTAATTAAGCGTAATCTATTAACTTGTTTAGTAGATTAGTGAAGTCGATTGATAGGATAAAATATTAAGGTTTAATTCTTGAGCTTTCCATCTTACAATCTTATATTTAGGTTATTTCTTGCACATCACGGTTATTTTGATTATGTACCAGCTCCGTTAGTATACGTAGGGATTCCTATCCTGAGCATCACCCATTCATACTTCCAAACAACCCTTAGTTAATTAGTTTCATTCATTCTTTAGTTTAATTAGTTTATTATAGCTTAGATTTAATTTCTTTAAAAATCCAAAAACACGCACTCATATTAATTATGACGCGTAGATCTTCAGGGATCTATTCGCATACAACCCATCCTGAGGTACGATATACTTGGTCGATATACCTGCTTATACTACAGTGAACTCGTACGCTTGCGGGGAAACTACTAGTAAAAAGTTAGTATTTTCGATTCAAGTCAACTTTGTGGTTGGTTTGTCGAAATCTATTCGAGGGAATCAAGCTATATGGGTCTTGATTGGCCGTCTGACGAAATCAACACACTTTCTACCAATTAAAATGACGTTCAGTTTGGACAAATTAGCCCAACTGTACTTGGAAGAGATCATCAGTTACACGGAGTGCCAGTCTCGATTGTGTCCGATAGAGACACTCGCTTCACTTCGAAGTTTTGGCGGAGCCTACAAGAAGCCATGGGGACTAAACTCAAATTTAGTACTGCGTTTCACCATCAAACGGATTTTGGCGGGAGCTGGGAAAAAATCTTACCTCTGGTCGAATTTGCTTACAACAATAGTTATCAGGCAACAATTGGCATGACACCCTACGAAGCACTTTATGGACGAGAATGTAGGGCACCCTTATATTGGGATGACATTGGAGAAAGAAAAATTTTGGGGCCCAAATTAGTCCAAGAAACAACGGAGGTGATCAAGAAAATTCGAGAGAGAATAAAAGTGGCCCAAGACAGACACAAATCTTATGCTGACAACCGACGAAAGGATCTAAAATTTGAGGTTGGGAATAAAGTATTCTTGAAATTAGTGTCACCAACAAAGGGCGCAATTCGTTTTGGAAAACGCAGAAAATTGAGACCCAGATTTATAGGGCCATACGAGATACTCAATGTATTTCGCCAAAACTAGATAGAGTACACAATGTATTTCACATATCCATGCTACGTAAATATGTACCAGACCCAAGCCACATAGTAAATTAAGAGAATTTAGCAATCGACAACAACCTGACGTATGAAGAAGAACCAAGCGTGATCCTCGATAGAAAGGTGCATAAATTACAAAATCACGACGTTGTCTTAGTTAAAGTACAATGGAATAGACATGGTAAGGAGGAAGCGACGTGGGAACGAGAAGATGAAATCTTGGTCAAATATCTGAACCTCTCTTATCACAGTAAAATATAATTTCGAGGACAAAAATTTTCGTAGTGGTGAGGAATATAACGACCGAAAATATATATATATATATATATAGAATTTTAATTTTACTTTATTTTAATTTTATATATATATATATATATATATATATAATTATACATGCAAATATGACAATTTAATTATATTAACTAAGTTTTATTTATTTATTTATTTATTTATTTATATTTTATATGCATGAAAACTAACTTATTTATATTTATATATATAGCATGCATGCGTGGAAATTAACATGATCATGAAACGCATGCATGCAACTAACTATCATATTTACTAAGTATGCATGCATGAAATAAATTCATCATGCTAACCTTAACAAACAACCCACGTGAAAGTGTAATAGGATAGAAAGCCATCATTAAAAAGTAGGATACATTTCCTAGAACTTATCTTGAATACCTACGGAGGAGGAGGAAGGAAATAAAGAAAGAAAGAAAGAAAGATAGAGTACTCTTGGTGGAGAGAGTGATTACATAGCACAAGAAGTTATTTAAAGTTTTACATACATTGAAAGGTGGAGATTTTTACTTCAATTTTTAATTGAGATATAACATTCAAATGTTATAATTGCTCTCATTAAATTTATCTATGTATTTAATATATTTATGTCTGGCCTCGCCAGCAATTATTTTTACATCTGGCCTCTCCAGCAATTAGTTTTACGTCTGGCCTCGCCAGCAATTATGTTTACGTTTGGCCTCGCCAGCAATTATGTTTACGTCTGGCCTCGCCAGCAATTATTTTTACGTCTGGCCTCGCCAGTAACTATATTTTACGTCTGGCCCCGCCAACAATTACTTTTACGTCTGACCAGTAAGCAATCTACGCCTGGCTCAGCCAGCAAACACTACAAGTCATGTCAGTATATTACTCACATTTATAAAATTTAATTTGTGCAATTATGAAGCTACCCCACTGAGTGTTTCCTAATACTCACCCCTATATTTCATCACTTTTCAGGACAAGAGTTTGATCGGGACGGGTGATCCAAGATGTCAAGGCCAAACAAATAAGAAGATAAATATATTAAATTATTATGCTATCCTCTTTATCTTTGGGAGAGAGACAATTATTATTGTAATCTATTATGAGTTTTAATCCTAATGCATGAAATTAATTAATGATTAAATAATATTTATATTTCCACTGCAATTGTATTTATGATTATAATGATTCCATCTATTAAATCATTTTATGAATTGGTGTCTACATTATATTAATTTATAAAATTAAAGAGATTTTTTATTTTAGTAACATTCCACACATATTTATTTTATTAAGTTAAAATTGGGGCGTCACATTTAGTTTAAAAGACCTTTTTCAAATATTAGTAAGTAGAGTTTTGTGCTTATTTTTAAGTTGTCTCACACAATTTTTATTTTTATTTTTAAGTACTTAAGTGATATTACAAATATTTAAAATTAAATAGGAAATGCAACCAATAGTAGTATTCTTAGGAGTTAAAGTATTTAACTCCTTGACAAGTAACACTTTTCTTTATTAATAGTGATACTTCTCACTTGTATATATAAGAGAGTATCACCCCTTTATCATTTCAACAAATTCATTCATTCTAATACTGTAAACACGAAACCCTTTCCTCTAAATACCAAAGATGTCGATTTACATTCAATCTTCTTCGTTCTTAGATTTCTACATGGTATCAGATGATCAGGTTATTCTGATCTGATTTTGATCCTTTTTCCGCTTCCGATTCGCATCCTTTGTTGTGCAATTTGTGCGATTCATCTCGATCGCATTTTAGGGTTTTCTCCGATTCGTACGTTTTTCACGAATCGACTCTTGATTTTCACAGAATCTTGTGATTCTTATAGTATTTCTTATCTTTGATTCCGATTATCGGTGGTATTACTGTTTGCGATGGCAACTGATTCATCCTCCTTGAATCCTCTGTTGAATCCGCTTTCTCCTCTGGCGTTACACCCTAATGATAATCCGGCTGTATCCATTGTTCTCGATCCGTTGACGGGTTCGAATTTTGTATCCTGGAGTCACGCCGTTAAAAGGGCTCTCAGTGTTAAGAACAAGATCCATCTAATCGATGGTACTCTCCCACAGCCAGCCCCAACTGATGTTGTGATATATGAAGCGTGGTTTAGAGCCAACGATTTGGTTCTCGCATGGATATTAAACTCCATCACTGCCGAAATCAAGCAAACCCTAGACTACTTTAATTCGGCGAAAGAGGTATGGGATGAACTTCATGCCAGGTATTCTCAATCTGACCTAACTCGTGTATATCATCTAGAAAAGTCTTTGAGTGCTATATCTAAGGGTTCTCAATCTCTGGTTACATATTATAATACATTCAAGTCACTTTGGGATGAATATATGAGTTTTAGACCTGCCCTTAAGTGTGAATGTGGTGTTATGGTTAATTGTACCTGTGAACTTCCGTTGAAATTGAGCAAGACACAAGAAAAAGATGCTTGCATGAAATTCTTGATTGGTCTTGATGATTCTTACTCTGCTATTCGTAGTCAGCTACTGCTTCAAGTCCCTTTTCCTCCCCTTGCGAAGGTATATAGTTTACTCTTGCAAGAGGAGTCTCAAAGAACCTTGAATCCTGGTACTGACATGATTAACAGTGATAATGTTGCTATGTTGGCCAAGAATGCCAAATTCTTTAAAGATAAGAAAAAGCCACTCCATTGCTCTTATTGTGATGGTCCTGGTCACACAGTGGATAGGTGTTTTCAGATTATAGGATATCCTCCAGGATGGAGGGGTCCCAAATCTGCTAAACCCAAACCAAAGCCTGATACTTCTGTATCTCATGCTTCTGTGAAGTCCCCCTCACATGACTCTATTTCTACTGACACTGGTGCTACTAACCCATTGTTTTCCAAAGAAATGTATGAGCAGTTTATGATCTATGCAAAGCAACAAAAGGATAAGGAGAAATCCCATTCTGCTGCTGGTGCCTTTGTTCAACAAAATGAATCTACTGGTTCAGGTTTATATTGTTGTTTTAACTCAATTACTAGTGGTATTTCAACCTGGATAATTGATACTGGAGCAACAGACCATATGGTTTTTGATAAAAATCTTTTCACATCAACACCTATAGTTTCTGATATTAAAATAAAGTTACCAAATAATGCTTTTGCTATTGCTACATTGACTGGAGAGGTCAAACTAAATGATGACCTTATCTTGTACAATGTATTATATGTTCCCGATTTCTGTTTTAATCTCTTATCCATATCTCAACTAACAAAGACTAATGATTGTACTGTTAGTTTCTTGTCCTCACATTGTATTTTTCAGGCAAATGTGAACAAGAAAGTGATTGGTTTTGCTGAGCAGCAAGGAGGATTGTACTTCCTTAAAGCCTCAATTCCTATAGTAGGCTCTTTCCTAAATAATGTGGATTCCACAGTAGATTTTAACACATGGCATACTAGACTAGGCCATGCCTCAAGTAAGCAATTGTCTCACATACCTTCTTTACACGTAAAATGCAAAGAATTGTCTTCTGTTTGTGAGATTTGTCCTCTTGCAAAACAGAAGAGATCTGTTTTTCCTGTTAGTACCTCTACAACTCATGCATGCTTTGATCTCATACATTGTGATGTTTGGGGTCCTTTTTCAGTGGAGTTTCATGGTGGTTATAAGTTTTTCTTAACTATAGTAGATGATTATAGTAGATGTACTTGGATTTATCTGCTTAAGAACAAATCTGTTGTTAAAAAATTCTCTTGAAAATTTCAGTAACATGGTTAATACCCAATTTAACAGAAAAATAAAGGTTCTAAGATCAGATAATGGAACTGAGTTTCTATTAACTGATTTTTACCATAAATTGGGTATTATCCATCAAACTTCTTGTGTGGAAACACCTCAACAAAATGGTTTAGTTGAGAGAAAACATCAACATTTGCTACAAGTTGCTAGATCCTTAATGTTTCAAGCATGTTTACCTTTAAAATTCTGGAATTTTTGTGTATTAACTGCTGCTCATATAATAAATAGGTTGCCTTCTATTGTGTTAGAATATAAGTCTCCTTTTGAGGTTATGCATGGAAAAATTCCTGATTATAGTCACCTTAGGAACTTTGGTTGCTTATGTTTTGCCAGTACTCTTGTTGCTAACAGACATAAATTTGATCCAAGAGCTATGAAATGCATTCGTTTGGGGTATCCTTTTGGCACTAAGGGTTACAGATTGATGGATATCTCTACTGGAAAGATTTTTAACTCCAGGAGTGTCAAATTTTTTGAAAATGTTTATCCTTTTTCTGATAAAAATTCTACCAACAAATTTGTTAATGATCTCATTTTAAAACATCAGAATCAACAATTTTCAAATTCTGACCTCATCTTTTCAAATGAACATGTGGGTCACACTTCTCCAAATAGTGTTGACAATCACATACCCCAAAATCAATCTGCTGAGCTATCCCATCCTGATCTTATTGATGAAATCAACACTTTTACTCATCAAAACACTGGAGTTCCACAAAATGATTTTGAAGAACCTCTTAGAAGGTCTAGTAGGGCCAGACTTCAACCATCCTATCTGGACATTTACAAAACAAGTCTTCCAGCCTCTTTAAATCATAAAAACACTTCTGATAATCAAAGCTCAGCAAATCTCATTATTTCCAAAGGTGTAAAATATCCAATTTCTGATTTTCTATCCACAACTCACCTTTCTCCCAATTACACCCATTTTATTGCCAATATTTCCCAAATTTGTGAGCCTAAGACTTATAAACAAGCTCACAAAGATGAAAATTGGCAGAAAGCAATGTCTTCAGAGCTACAAGCTCTTGAAAGAACAAACACTTGGTCTTTAGTAAAATTACCTCATGGAAAACATTGCATAGGTTGTAAATGGGTCTATAAGGTTAAGTATAAACCTGATGGGTCTATAGAGAGATACAAGGCAAGATTAGTTGCCAAAGGATACACCCAAGAAGAGGGGATTGATTACTTTGACACTTTTTCTCATGTTGCTAAGATAACTACTGTTAGAATTTTATTATCAATTGCCATTGCCAAAAATTGGCATATACATCAATGTGATGTGAACAATGCTTTTTTACATGGTGATTTATTTGAGGAAGTTTACATGTTGCCTCCCCCTGGTTATATTAATGATGATGATACAAGAGTTTGTAAGTTGAATAAGAGTCTATATGGTTTAAAGCAAGCCTCTAAACAGTGGTTTACCAAGTTATCAGATACATTAATTGCTTTTGGTTATGAGCAATCACTTGCTGATAATTCTCTTTTCACAAAACAAACTGCTGAATATTTTACTGTAATCCTATGCTATGTGGATGATTTGATTATTACTGGGAGTAATCTTTCTGAGATTACAAATGTGAAAACACTCTTACAAAATAAGTTCACCATTAAAGACTTGGGTGTACTAAGGTACATCTTAGGTATTGAGGTAGCCAAGAATGAAACAGGTTTACAACTCTGTCAAAGGAAGTATGCACTTGATCTTTTAACAAAGTGTGGGTATTTAGGCAGCAGGCCTTGCACCACACCAATGGATTCTAAACAGAGTTTTAATGACTCTGATTTCCTTCCTCTTACTGATGCTTCTGAATACAGAAGGATTGTGGGTAAACTTCTCTATCTCACTATTACAAGACCTGACTTATCTTATTCTGTACAAACTCTATGTCAATACATGAGTAAGCCTACTCAAACTCACATGTCTACTGTACATAGATTATTAAGGTACTTAAAATCAACTATTGGTTTAGGTATTTTGTATTCTAACAAGTGTTCCTTTAAGCTTCAAGCCTTTTCAGATGCAGATTGGGCAAGGTGCGAAACAACGAGAAGAAGCATCACTGGATATGCCATCTATCTTGGTGACTCTCTAATTTCTTGGAAATCAAATAAACAAGGCACTGTGAGTAAGTCATCAGCTGAAAGTGAGTATAGGGCAATGAGTGCAACCTCTTCTGAGCTTCAATGGATTATCTACATCCTAAAGGACCTCAGAATCCATCATCCACAACCGGCATTGATATACACAGACAGCAGGGCTGCCTTTTGCATAGCTCACAATCCGGTGTTACACGAGAAGACGAAGCACATCCAAATTGACTACCACTACACAAGAGAGAAAATAAAAGAAGGAGTAATAAAGATTATTCAAATTCCCACTGAAGAAAACATCGCAGACATCCTTACAAAACCTCAAGGCCCGAGTTTATTTCAACAATTCAAAGACAAAATGGGATTGATCAACATCCACTCCCATTTTGAGGGGGGGTCTTAGGAGTTAAAGTATTTAACTCCTTGACAAGTAACAATTTTCTTTATTAATAGTGATACTTCTCACTTGTATATATAAGAGAGTATCACCCCTTTATCATTTCAACAAATTCATTCATTCTAATACTGTAAACACGAAACCCTTTCCTCTAAATACCAAAGATGTCGATTTACATTCAATCTTCTTCGTTCTTAGATTTCTACAAGTATAGTATTAATAAACATCATAAATTAACCCCTCGAACCATATGAATTCGTTGAAATAAGTATTCCTTTGGACTGGAGGAGCCTTGAATTGTGGTATCGAGCGTGAAGCACATGCGGTAGTCGTCATGATAATGACGTAAGACTTGTACTGAATAAAATATCCTAGAATAATATATGACGAGGGATTTGTGGCGAGCAGTTGTCCAACAAGATTATTTTGTACTTGGGTCTGATATTTAAGCTTATTGCCAAAAATGTTAACAAAATAATAATGAGATATTGCCTTTGAAAAATTATTTTAGAATTATTAGTTCAACAATGATTTTGTTAATTGATTGCAATTTATATTACTCTGCTTGATGAGTGTTCGATTAATGATGTATTTAATTTTAAGTATTCTAGTGACATACAATTTAGTATTTACTGATATTTTTTTTCTTTTCAAAACTATAGTTTAAATTTTCGAGGTCTCTTTCTACCGATACACTTGGTTCACATTAATAGATTTTTTTTTAATACATTAGTTAATATTTTTTTTACTATAAACACTATAAAAAACATAAAATTACAATGAAAATTAACAATAAAACTACTAAATTTCCAACAAAATATTTTATGTGGGAGATTGCCTACAATTTTTTTAAATTATATAGGCATTTTAGTTTCTTACCTATAAAGAATTTATCTATGAAATTTTAGTAGGGTAAATTGCAGAAATGGTCCCATAAGAATTGGTCCTCATGAATTTGGTCCTTTTTTTAGCGCAAATAGTCCCATACGATTTTTCCGTAAAAAATTAACGGATTAACGAGCATGAGGCCCACACGTCCGTTAGTTTTCTGCCAAAAACTCGCCCGCATAATTCCCAACTTAAAAATAATTAATTCTCAACTTCTTAAAACTCTACGAACTAAGTTGCAGAATTGCATCGATACTTGCATTTTACATTGAAATGACTGTTAATAGCAAAAGCTGGCCCATTTTCCTCAAAAAATCAAGTTGAAAAGGTTTTTCCATCCAGTTTTCCATAGAAAACTGTAAAATATTTAACGGATGTGACCTTTTCTGCTAAAAATTGGACCAAAAAAGAACATGGGACCAAATCTGTCAAGTACGAATTCTCATGAGACTATCCTTGCAATTTACCCAATTTTAGTAGGTACATTGTTTGTGGAAAATATTTTGTAGACAAATTATTTATAGGTAATTAATACATAGAAATTTCATTTCGTTGTTAAATTGCTTTTAGGTTGATGAATTAAGATTAGAAAATTTTATCGATAAATTGTAGGCAATTTTATTATGAAATTTTTTTGTTGAAAAATTCGGTAGATAATTTTAATTTTGTAGATAAAATTTTATTTTCTTATAGTGAAATAAATTAATATTTCTTTCAGTGAAAAACAACAAACACACACATTGCACATGTCGCTATGTTTCGTACTCATTTTGTAAATATATCAAAATTACACTCGCGCTAATAGTCTAACACCGTGTATGCCTATTTTTATTTTTTTTGGGGGGGGGGGGGTATAATTAAATACAATCATTTATTTATTTATGTCAATTTTTTCTGTAAAATTTGTACACCGTATAAAATTGAATTCATCAGTAATATCATTATATTCATTTAGTAATAACACTATTTTTTATAAACCATGATACTCCTATCATTATATTTTAGAGCATCTATAATGGGAGCTAGAAATTTTATTTGGAATGATTGTAGGAATAAGTGATTGGAAAATGGATAATATGGTATGGGAAAGAAAAATGGGCGAGGAATGGTACCATGACTCTTTGATTACACTATAAATAGGGTACCAAAACTTGATAGCAATAAACAAACATTTTGAAAATGGATATTCTCCTTTGCATCATATACTTTGCGTTACTTGTAGCCACAATCCCCATCTACCACTTGCTCAAAACATCCCTACCAAAACCCCACAAAAAGAGTGAAATTAGAGCAGCACAACCACCCGGTGCATGGCCCATGATAGGCCACCTCCACCTCCTCGGCGGCCAAACTCCGGTGGCCCGAACCCTGGGGGCCATGGCCGACAAATACGGCCCCATCTTCTCCCTCCGCCTCGGCAGCCACGAGGGGCTGGTGGTGAGCAACTGGGAAGCCATAAAAGAATGCTTCACCACCAACGACCGGGTGTTGGCCAGCCGCCCCAGCATGGCGGTCGGAAAGTATATGGGGTATGGGAATGCAACATTTGCGCTGGCGCCGTACGGCCCGTACTGGCGCGACGTCCGGAAAATGGTGACCGTGGAGCTCCTCACGGCGAGGCGGCTCGACGACCTCAGCCATGTCCGGGCGTCGGAAGTGGACCAATTTGTAAAAGATTTGTATTCGAAAAAGGAGGTGGTTGTGGATATGGGAAGTTTTTTTGAGAATTTGACTTTCAATATTACTATCAGGATGCTGGCTGGGAAGAGGTTCTCATTTTGGAAGTAAGTATATATTTGCATGGAGACTAATAGTTTTAATTAAAAACTTCTTTTGAATCCCGTAATTTTGTATATTTGTTCGGTTCACGTCTAGTTTTTGTCAAACATCATCGTTTTCGGCAGGGACAATTTCCGAAAATGTGAAAATTACTGGACAAAGATTTGATGAAAATTGAGTTAATTAAAATGTATTCCCCCGTCTCCAAACACTCTTCACACTTTTGGGTGCACACTTTTTAAGAAAAAAAATGTAATGAATAGAGTACTGATGATAGTAATAAGTAAAGTTTTATTATTAAATTAATGAAATCAGTTGGAGTGAAATGATATTTTATGTAAGTATGTGAATATTGTGAAGATAAATTAAGCAGAGATTTCCATTTATAGAACGGACAAAAAAAAAAAAGTGTGTAAAGTATTTGGAAATGGAAAGAGTACAAAATTGGTAGAGTAAATTAAATTTTTTAATATCTTGAATATTTGCGAAAAAAAGTGAAAATTATTGAAGCAAAAATAGTTTTTACTCAATTGCATTCATCAGAAATGAAAAAGCTTAGCTAGCTGAGAGACTATAATTTTAGTTAATCAAAATGCATTTGCTTGGATTTATCTTTTCTTTTAATTAAACATGTCAAAATGTTTTATTGTATTGGTACGGAATTTATTCGTGTTCACCGCGAATGTGATTATGATACATAGGCAAAAAGTCTACTATTATTTTAATTGAATACATAATGTGTTTGGGTGTCATTATCACCACTACAAGAAAATTGACCTTCAATGACGACAATTATGCCATGGTCTGTCATCAAACTTTTGTCATTAAAAATTGTTTCCTGTCATTAAAGACTTTTAATTAAAAAATAATAAGAACATATTTAGTATCACTAAAAGTCAATTTTCTTATAGTGCACATATACAATAAATATATAAATTTGTGTCAATCAATGGACACATTATTATTTTCATGTATTATTAACTTGAGTTGAAGAGCGAATTAATTAATTACTCAAAATATGTTCAATAATTTATACGCATTTAAACAAAATATAAGTAACTGGCATTGTCAACCTTGTCAATAGTTTTAACCAGTTTTATAATTTCTAAATAAGCTAGAGGTGTAATATTAATTATGGTACTTCGTCTTATTGTTCTTTTCTCTCTTGCGTGAGCATGTAATGAGAAATATCATTCCTATTGGTACCACCACTTTAGTTATAAATTGAGTTTGAACTCGAATCGAGCATTTGTAGAGTCAATCTCAAGCTCTCTCAATTACATTAACGAGGTGAGAATAGAGTTTGAGTTAACTCACAAATGAGATCAAGCTCGAAGCTCGAGTTTAACGAGTTGAATGTCTTGAAATCAAATTTAATGTGTCCTCGTATATTATATATCAAGTTTAATGAGTCGGTCGATTTCGAACCAGCTCGTTAGTCACTCAAATATTTTAACGAGTTTGACTCGTTTATTAAAATAAACAAGTAAGAACTCTAATATAAAATAAACAAGTAAGAACTCTAATATAAAATAAACAAGTCAAGTTCAAATCACGCTGCCACAATATTTATTGATATTTTCTACTATACTGGACTTGTGACTAGTAGCTAGTCAAACAGACGTACATACTCTAACAAATAAGTTATTTGCTGGTTTCATTTATGACGGTGGCCTTTCTTATATATTTTTGTTTAGTTATGTTGCACACATATTGAATTCGTGTGGAGCGCCAACACATTTTTATGGGTAGAAGAATAGTTTTAAATATTACTTCCCCACGAAAAGTGTGTTAATTAATTTATTTTTGACAGGTTTCTAAAAAAATTAGATAAAGTATATATATTTTGGAATATTGTGGAATCCATTTAGAAGTTAATGAGATGGGTTGTGAGTGTAAAGTCAATCACATGTAAAATAATTAAGTCATAATAATTGAATAAAAAAATTGTAAAAAATGAAATGAACACACTTTTGATGGATGAAGGGCTTATTCTTCAAATACACATAGTGGAAATTAATCTGGAGGACTCGTATTCCAAAAAACCAGCACTCACATGCAAGTTTTCGTTCGGTATTAGGAATTAAAAAAACAAATCTCCATATTTAATCAATTCTAATTTAAAAAGCTCTATTTTGTTAACAACTTTAATTTTATTCTTTTTTAGTTAAGAGAATATATTGTTTACCAACTTTACCCTTATCCCTCTTTTTTAATTATGATTAGATTTTTTTTCTCCTTCTTCTCTTTTTTTCCTACGCTTATCTTTTCTTTTCCTTCATCTTTTTTTTCTGCATTTTTCTTTTCTCCTTTTTTTTTGTGTGTGTCATTTCTCTAATCCATTTTTTTTTTTCAATTTACCAACTTTACCCTTATCCCTCTTTTTTAATTATGATTAAATTTTTTTTCTCCTTCTCTTTTTTTTCCTACACTTATTTTTTCTTCTCCTTCATCTTTTTTTTTTCCTCTTTTTTGCGTCGTTTCTCTGGTCTTTTTTTTTCAATTTCTCGCATGTAAGTTATTGTCAACCGTTCTTTTTCTCAATTTTCCCCTCTCCAACATCACTCTTCATTTTTTTTTAAAAATAATTTTAAGGTTTAGAATATATGGTGATACGGATTTAATAATAAAGGGTTTAACATGGTGGTACGGGGTTAAAGACTATGAATATGCATCGTCCAAATTGTTGTATGAGGCTAAACACTAAGATTATATGGTCCTTAAAATGGTGGTACATGCATAATAAAGTGTGGTACGAGGTGAATTCATGGTGGTGCATACTTAATAAAGTGTGGTACGGTTGTTGTACGGGGTGAATTAATAGTGATACAAATTTAAATAAATTGTGGTATGTACATAATTAAATGTGGTAATGTGTGAATCAATATGTGGTATATTAATGATGGTATGAGATAAAATAAAGTACGAGAATGAATTAATTGTGGTAAAGACTAAATATGTGGTGGTGCGTTGTGAATAAATTATGTTACGAACTTAAATAGATTGTTCTATGAACTTAATAAAATGTGATTTAATTGTATTTTATGAGGCTTAGAAATGTATTAATTGTGGTACATACTTATATGAATTATGGTACAGGCTTAATAAATTAAAGTGTGGTACGGTAATGGTGGTATAGGCTTAAACAAAATATTTTACGAGGCGATTTAATTATGATACATACTAAATATATGGTCATGTTACGGGCAAAAATAAAGTAAGATACTGAGTGCAATATTTGGGGTACAAACTGAACGTATGTCATTACATGCTTAAATAAAGTGTTGTATATGGTTAATTAATTGTGGTACGAGGTGAACTAATGGTGGTAAAAATTCAATTAAATGAATTAATTTATTAAGGGTATAATGGGCCAAATAATTATTCTCTTGGTTAAAAATAAACAATTTAAAAATTCATGACAAAAATGAATATATTTTTAGCCATTAGGCTATTAATAACTCTATCCCAAAAAAAAAAAAAAAATCAATTAAAACAAATAGAATTTCTTTCCCCTACCTTTCCGTGCGCGATTTTTTAAATAAGATGTATTCGATCTTGTTTAATTATTGTTTTTGTGCACATGCATTTTCTTGTATACAGTGGAGATGAGAAAGATGTGGAATTCAAAAAAGCAATAAAGAAAGCATTGTATCTGAGTGGAGTATTTGTTTTTTCTGATGCAATCCCATGGCTAGAATGGTTGGACATTGGTGGATATATAAAAGCCATGAAACAAACTGCAAAGGGTATAGACCAAGTGTTGGAGGATTGGGTTCAGGAAAGAATTCAGACAAGGAAGCAAAATTGTAAAACAGAATCTCACGATTTCATGGATGTCATGCTTTCAGCTTTGCAGGAGAATGAGATGATATCTGGTTACAATAGGGAAACTGTCATCAAGGCCACAATTCTGGTAAGCATCATGTATTTGCAATAGATCTCAATTACATTTTATTGCATTAATTTAATTGATAATGGTATCGTATCAACCAGCCACCTGGTCACCGGTTTCTCACTCTATTACTCAATTTATGACTAATTTTTGCAAAACGACATAGTTTTTGACTCATTTGTAACTTTCACATTTTCAAAAATCGTCCCAATATATTTGTTGAAATGACATTTAACAAAAATTGAAAATAATTGAGCAATTTGACTAAGTTGAGAAAGTTACGGAGAAACAATATTTTTACTCCAACGAGTACATATAGATTTGATACATTTTTTAAATATGTCCCGTGATTTAAGAGTCTGTGTGGTTGAGCTTATAAGTTATTTAAAATAGATTACAAGTTGGTTAGGAGTTTATAAGCACTTTCAAAATATTTGGTAAAATAAAATATTTAACAATTTATAAAATTTTAAATAATTGTTTTACAACTTATAAGTTGTAAAAATATCAGTTGTGATATCCTAACTTATTTTCATCACCACCTCCACCCACCCACCCACCCCACACCGGACCCCACCACTCATGTCACACCTTCACCCACCCTTACCTTAATTTAAAATATAAAAATAAAAATTATTTTATATTAATATTAAATTTTAAAAAATATTTATTTAATCATCGAAGATCTTGTAAATTTTATTAGTCAAATATTCTAGCAATTTATAAACTCCTTTTTCTTTAAAGGAAGCTACTTAATTAAAAATAATATTATATAAAAAAATTAAACAACTTATTATAAAAAGTTTAAAATAAATTTTGTCAAACAGACTCTAAATCCTTTTACTTTGTGTACAGATTCTAATCCTAACTGGATCAGAAAGCACAGCAGAAACCCTAATATGGGCACTCTCATTGTTACTAAATAACCCTCGCGCCTTAAAACTAGCCCAACACGAACTCGACACCAACATAGGCCAAGACAGATGGGTTCAGGAATCTGACATCAACAACCTGAATTACTTGCAAGCGATTTTCAAGGAGACCCTAAGGTTGTATCCACCGGGGCCCGTGGCGGGCCCACACCAGGCCACCCACGATTGCCACGTGGGACCATATCACGTTCCCAAAGGCACTCGTTTGATCGTGAACTTGTGGAAATTACATCGCGACCCGAATGTGTGGTCCAACCCAGAAGAGTTTCGACCCGAACGATTTCTAAATGAGAGTAGGGATGTGAATTTCAAAGGCCAGTGCTATGAGTACATTCCTTTTAGCTCAGGCAGAAGAATGTGCCCTGGAATGACATTTGGATTGCAGGTAATTAGTACTACCTCTGTGTTAGAATAAATTTCTCATTTTTTTTAATAGGGGCCCAACAATAAGTTTCTCATAACATTTTTTAAAACTCACTTACCCCACTTTTACTTTTTTTTTTTCACAATTCATTTTATCATCTATATTCGATCACATCGCTTATTTCCTTCTCTCTATCCAATCACATTATTTATACTATGCTCTATTTTATATTAATACTCAATCTAGATCTGTAAAAAAAAAAAAAAAAAAAAAATACATGGAAAGCCTATTATATGACGAAGAAAAAAAATTCTATAATGTCTAGTTAGTACATTTAGTTAAGTACTAGTTAGTATATAAGTTAAGTAGGATAAAGGGTGATTGTTCATAAAAAAAATCCATAGCATTTTGAATTATTAAAAATATGTTTGGAGGGTGAGATAGAATAAAAATTTCCATTTAAAATTAGACCTATTAATATTCGATAGAACTAAAAAAAAAAAGGAAAACACTTGGTCTACTTAAATTAGACGGAGGGAGTATTATATTTTAAAATAAGTCTTATATGCATGGGGAGCACCGTGCAAATCAAGAGTATTTTCAAATAATAGTAGTTGTTTTCACTGGACAGTCACAATTATTTTCACTTAATAATTGGTAAACTTTAATTACTTCATTCGTCCCACTATAAATTTCGCATTCCCTTTTTTGACGTCCCACAATAAGTTTCTCATTCCATAAAAAAATAAAAATAACACTCCATATATTAATAAACAAATACTTTTTTGAAATAACTATCACTTATTACTCTTCATAACTCCCTGTTAACTTTACCCAACAGTCAGCATGTAGTTCACTATACATTAATAAATAAATATATTTTCTTCAACAGAAAAAGAAAAAAAAAAAAGGAAAACTTATGGTGAAATGGGGGGAGAATATTCATTAAGAGAACTAATATTATTTAACAATACACTTAAATTAATTTACCTGATGCACATGTGTAGACTAAAATAATGATAAATCTTATTTTGTGCACTCTTGGATTTTCTATCTCAATTGAATATTTTTTTAACAGGTAATACAATTGACTCTTGCACGATTGTTGCAAGGTTTCCACGTGTCGACTCCTATGGGAATGGTTGTGGATATGGAAGAAGGGTTGGGAATTGCTCTCCCGAAGCTGAAGCCTCTTGAAGTTGTTCTCTCTCCTCGACTTTCTGCAAAACTTTATCAAAATCTTTAGGTTGTATTTGGATGGAGAGACTTGGGTTATAGCTTTTAAGTTCACAACATAAAAATACTTGGTTCCTAGTTCAAATCGAAGGAATTTTAAGTGCCTAACATAACCACGTCATTTGAAATTCATTATTTAAATCAAATCCCTACATTCAAACGCAACCTAAATGAATTTAAGAATTCATAAATTTCAAATGATATGGTTTTGTTAGGTATTGAAAATGCTCCAATTTTTAATTTGGTTTAAGTCCTATAAATTTTTTTTTTCTTTTTCAATTCTAGTCTTTTATATTTATCTCAAGTTAAAATCTTTTCTGTAGAAATTTGTATATTTTGACTGGAAAAATGCATATGTGTTGGAACTTTTATTTTATTTTTTCATCGTCTAGACATTTTACTGCACTCAAATGTCGCTTTTCTAATTTAAGTGGCTGAAATTATAAAGTGAAAATGATGTACGCCTTTCGTTCCAGATTTATTTTTTCATTTCTAAAAAAAATTTGTCCCAATTTTATATTTTTATTTTTTTTTCAAAATAGAAATAACGTGCATTCACCTTTTAAACTTCACGTCACAAAAATTTATTTTATTCATTTAAATACTGTAATTCAACTCTCGCATTAAATTCCGTGTAAAGTCAAACAGGAAAATAAAATAGGGACAGAGAGAGTAGCAATTTATTGCACTCAAATGTCGCTTTTCTAATTTACCGTGGGACCCAGCGCATAATAATACAACTGTTAACTGCTAACTATTTCGTTATATCTAAAAGTTTAAATATAATTTTAATACCATAAAAAAAAACTTAATTTCATCTAAAATTTTAAATTTATTGGGAAGTAAAACTAATGCATTTATATTAATTCTAAAATGAGATTATAGGCGTGGAGCCCATGCATAATTAATTTTGTTGTAAATAAGTGCGTAAATAAAGAGACAGCGTTTGTTGACCCAATTCGTCGGGAAAAACTACGTCTGGGGGCGATCCAAGCCAAGAGTTCCACTTGTTGGGAAAATATAGGGGTGCCCGGAATCTATTCGGGATGAATTTTAAATACGAATTTAAATACAATTATTACTATCATGAATTAATCCTAATTAATTCAAATAATAATTCCAACAACTAATTATCATCATGCATGCTAAATTAATTTCACATATTAACTATGGCGGAATAAACAAGTAAATATGTGATTAACGTACCTCTTGTAGAACTTGGCCTTTGAATAAAACGGGACTCTCGTACACGCTTTATCAACCCAAAAACCTTCTCAAGTATTTCCCTTTCGCCTTACTTGATCGCCGGTGGGAGACGCTTTCAAGCAATTTAATAAACTAAGGAAAAAGAAAAATATATATGCTTCTTGATTTTTCCAACACATGGAATTATGTACGTTGAGATGAAATAATCATCTCCTATTTATAAAGGGGGGTGACCGAAATTCGTAGAGATTTTATGGGCAGGGAGAAAATCTTTTCTTAATCTCTAAGAAATCTTGAATATATCTCATATATTCTTTTCTCCATAATAAAATATTCCACAAAAATCTCACTCCCTTAAATAAATATGAAACTTTCGAAATTTACATGGAGAAAATCCAAGATTTGGATCTTCTTGAATATATGAGATATTCTTGTATTCTTAGAATACATATCTTGCATAATATCTTTCCAAGAAAATCAACAAAATCTTTTTCCTCCTTATCATGTATTTTTCGAAAATTAAAGGAAAAAATCAGCATATTATTTTCTTTTTATTTTAATCACCTTATCATTATTGGGCTACTTAATTGGGCTACTTGAGGGGCCTTAAGGAGAATTAAGATTGGACCTCCTAATGGACTTCTGAATTTCAATATTGAGCCCCAATATAATTCAGCCCATTAATATTAATTATTACCACTAATAAATTAATATTGCACTATCCATCTTAATCCATATTACGATAATATGGGCTCCCGGTTATTATTTCCCGCGTTTAAGATCATCAAGTCCATTAATTAATTGAGCTTCTGAATAGCTCTAAATTAATTAATATATTTCACCTTGGAGTAAAGACAGCTCAACATTATTATTCGTACCGAAGAAACTAATTCTTCACTTGCAAGATTTGGTACAATAAAACTTCTGAGCCCACCAAGGGGACTAATCACACGAGCCGTACTCGCACGCGTTTCTCCGTATTAAATCTTAGCAACCGTCGTATGATTAATATTACTGCCCAAGACACAAAGTTCGAAGTCACAATGATTCTCACCCAACATGAATCAAAGCAGTAACTACTAAGCACACACGGTCCTATTTAAGTGACGGAGATTAAGAAATCAACAACCACTGAGGTCTAATTCTTCACCTTTCAGAACAGAAGAATTTCTCCTCGCTGTAGGACCTCTTCAACACATACTAAATGTGCTAGTGCAATCTCTTGGTCAAGACAGACCAATCTGAGCCTTACACATCGACCTTTCACGGCGGATTGTTCAATTCCACCTGGGTCGTGAATTGTACGTTTAGTTACAAGTAAACTGTTAATGTTGTCTTCCGTGATCGGGTATCACCACATTAACTACAATGTAACATGTACTATATATTGAACGGTTTGCAATAGAAATTCAACATTCAATTATATCTAAAGCAAATGTGATAAAAGAATTATTCTCATAAATCGAGTGTTTGATACACGAGTTATACAAAGTAAAAGCATACTTTCACGTATAACTCCAACAATCTCCCACTTATACTTAAAGTCTGCTTTTAGTATACATCACGCATGTCTTAGTGTAGTAGCTCTACGTGACATCTCATGTCAACCTACACTAACCTAATAATTCCTCCCACTTATACTTAAAGCAGATTGGCAATAGTCTTGACTCCCATTCCATCCACATGTCTCTCGAATGTATTCAGAGGCAGACCCTTTGTGAATGGATTTACTAGGTTGTCCCCGACGCATATCTTTGCCACCTCTTTATCTCCTCTCTCAACGATTTCTCGTATAAGATGGTGTTTTCTTTCAATGTGTTTGCTGGCCTTGTGGGCTCTCGGTTCCCTTGAATTTGCAACTGCTCCGGCATTGTCACAAAAGACAGTTATCTTGTCGGGCAAATTCGGAACAACGTCCAAGTCCACTAAGAAGTACTTGAGCCAAACCGCTTCTTTCGCTACTTCACAAGCAACTACTTATTCGGTTTCCATGGTCGAATCTGCGATGCATTTCTACAAATCGCTTCTCCATGTCATGGCTCCTTCTCCCATGCAAAACACACTACCCGAGGTAGGTATTTTGGAGTCTATGTCTGATTGGAAATTTGAGTCCGTGTATCCCATGGGAATTAGATTGTCTGACTGTTAAATCAGCATTCCATACTAAGTTCTTTTCAGAAACTAAAGGACGCATTTAATTGCAATCTAATGTGCTTTCCCGAGATTACTTTATTATCTTGCCATCATGTCCACGACAAGGCAGATATTCGGTCTCGTACACAACGTTGCATACATAAGACTTCCTACGTCCGAAACGTACGGAACGTCTTTCATGTCATCTATCTCCACTTGCGTCTTAGGGCATATTTCTTTGGATAGATGGATTCCGTGCCTAAAAAAGGTACAAAACCTTTCTTGGAATCTTGCACGCTGATATGCTTCAAAACAGTGGCTTTGTATGAAACTTGCGATAAGCCCAACATCTTCCTCTTGCGATCTCGAGTGAACTTGATCCCAAGGATGTGACCGGCTTTCCCTAAGTCCTTCATATCAAACTATTTTGACAGCCATACCCTTACGTCTGACAATACCTTTACATTGTTTCCAATGAGCAGAATATTGTCTACGTATAATACTAAGAATACCACCGCAGTTCCGTCACATCTTTCACACAACTTTCGAACTTGTTTTGATCACAAACCCATAAGACTTAATCAATTGATCAAAACACTGGTTCCAAGTACGCGATGCTTGCTTAAGTCCATAAATGGATCTCTTAAGCTTGCATACGAGGTGCTCTTGGCCTTTTTCAACGAAACCTTTGGGCTGTTGCATATAGATCCCATCAAGACTTCCGTTAAGGGAAGCTGTCTTGACATCCATTTGCCAGATCTCGTAATCTAAGTGCGCAGCGATCGACAAGAGAATACGGATGGACTTAAGCATAGCTACAGACCACAGGCCACAAGCCTTGCTTTGAAGGTCTCTACCCTTCCGTCCGGTCCTCTTTTCCTCTTGTACACCCACTTGCATCCAATGGGCTCTACCCCATTAGGTGGATCAACCATCTCCCACACTTGATTATAATCCATCGAACCCACCTCGGTTTCCATTGCGGTTTGCCACACTTCCGCGTCTTTGTCTTGGATTGCCTCGTCGTACGTTCATGGGTCTGATTCATCGCTGGGAATCAAATCCGAAGATTCTCCAATTCCCATGAATCTCTCGGGTTGCCTTGCAATCCTCCCACTACGACGGGGTTCCGGTTGTGAAGGTATGACATGTGGTATATCATCTTGTATACTTGGTATAGGAGTTTGCCCTCTTAACTCGTCTAAGGTAATCTCACTTCTGGGCTTTCTTTTGTTCATATAGTCTTCCTCCAAGAATTTAAAGTGCGAACTAATCACGGTATTTTAATCCTTGAGACTATAGAACATACACCCTTTCGTTCCCATGGGATATCCTATAAACAACCTTAATTCCGAACATGGATCCAATTTAACGGCTTCCTTGTCTAGCACGTATGCCGGACAACCCCAAATCTGCAAGTGTCTTAGACTGGGCTTGCGCCCGGTCCACAATTCCATTAGGGTTTTAGGAACCGATTTGGATGGCACCAAGTTTAGAATGTAAGTCGTTGTTTCCAAGGCATTACCCCAAAACGACTTGGGTAAATCCGAATAACTCATCATGGGTCTGACTATTTCTAAAAGAGTCTGGCTCCTTCGTTCCGCCACACCGTTCTATTGAGGGGTTCCCGATGTGGTCAACAGGGATACAATCCCTTCTTCCGATAGGTAGTTCAAGAATTCATTGCTAAGGTATTTGCCTCCACAAACAAATCGTAGAGACTTGATACTTCTTTCCCTATGCATCATAAGGTAGATGTATCCGTATCTTGAGTAATCATCAAATTACTCATACCTCTTCTTGCTATGATCATCATTGAACCACACATATCGGTATGAACGAGTTCTAACACTTCCGTAGTTCTATTCCCCTTGGCTCCAAATGCCCTCTTGGTCATTTTACCCTCTAAACAGGATTCACAAGTTGGAAACGGTTCGACTTGGAATGATTCCAAGGATCCGTCTTTCACCAATCTCTCTATCCACTTTAGATTAATATGACCTAGTTTAAGATGCCATAGAAGTGTTTCGTTCATCTCCGAAGAACGCTTTCTTTTATTACTCGAAATAATCGATGTGTTATTAGATTCAATTTTGTGAGTGGTGTGCCCAAATAATGGTATAAAGAACATCCATTAAAGTTCCGGAATAGATAAACTCATCGTTTCAAGCAATAATAACATCCTTATTAAAAGAAACTGAGTATCTATTCAAACAGTTTAGAAACTGAAGGTTGAGTTCTTTCTAAACTTGGAACATGAGGAACGTCTCTCAAGACCATAACTCTATCTTCACAAGATAGGCGCACTTCTCCCACTGCTTCAGCTGCCACTCTCGTAGCATTGCCCGATGTGATGGGGATCTCACTTCCGTTAAGTCGTCGGGTTAGCTTAAACCCATGAAACAAATGTGATCAGTAGCTCTCGTATCCACTATCCACGAATAGACAGCATACGCCACTTCACAAGTTTCGACGACTAAGGTGTGTGAATTACCTAACTTTCCTAGCCTCTTAGGCTTGGAACAGGTAGACCTCCATTGTCCTCTCTCACCGCAACTAAAACACTTCCCCTTCGATGCTTGCCTTTGCATTTGCCTTTCGCAACAATTGGATTTGCTTGGATCCGGCCTTTGGTTCTCTTCCTCTTTTTCCCTCCCTTGGGACCAAAAGAGGTAGACGAACCATTAGCCACCATAGCACTAGACTGGTGCTCCATTATCACCTCCACCGAAACTAAAGCTTGCAAGAGCTCGGGCAAACGACTTGTCCGTTCATTCATCTGACAGTTCAGATGAAACTACTCAAAACTTCTCGGTAGGGAATGGTATATGGAATCAATCAAAATCCGCACCAAGTACTTCCAACTTGTTAAGGTATGCCATTATCTCGAGAACGTGCTCCCTTGCGGGCGTTCCTTCCACCATTTCCAACTTGACCGAGTCATGTTTGGTGAACTGATTAGTCATGGGATTCTGATGTGAAAACATCTCTTCAAGGTGTTCCATGATTTCAACAGCGGATACAATGTCTTCATGAACGCGCCTCAAATCCTCAGACATAAATGTCAAGATGATGTACTTCATTCATTGTCACGCTTCCGATCACAAACTGCCTCTTCCCATTGCTTGACTTATCATTAGGCTTGCCGGGTATATTAACATAAATAACCCAATTGTGTTTTCGTGCAGTAAGGACAAATTTAAAAAAAAACATTTCCAATCGATATAATTCTCTCCAAAAAGTTTATTAACTTTAAGTATATTAAACAATGGATTAAAAGGTTGCGACATGATGAAATGAGAATAAAACATACATTCATATCAATATCTAGAAAAATATGAAATTATCACATAATTCGATCACATCAATTATATTGAAACCTTAAAACAATATAATCATGCATCAGCCAACATCTCGAAACAATTTAAATGCGCCACGAGGGGTGGTCTATACATTTAAATACATTCAAGCGGATCACAAACTTAAAAGTTACAAATCCTTAATTCAAAATTAATAGTTGGCTCCCACTTTGACCACATAGAAATTGACAGGGACTCCGAGGGGAGTAAGTTAATATCAATTTCCTATGCCTAAGTAATAACCATAATTAAATACAGGATTATTATTTCGCTTTGAGCAAGCCACTCGTGGTGAGGGTCAATACCGCCACTAGTAATAATCCGCAATCATCCTTTCGGAATTTATTCATGTGAAATCCGTTCTTTTGGCCGATCCGAGGGGGAAATGTATTCCAAAAGAACTTCACAAATAAATAAATTATGGAGGCCAAAATAATCCAATTTTAATATCCGGAATAAAATTGCGATTATAAAAACATACTTAGTAATTTTCGAAAGTAAGGTTTTTCTTGGACAATTAAATTCATGCAAACACATATTAACAAATAATAATAAGTGCACGAAATAAAACATCCATCAAAACAAAATTAAACACATTGGAGCACTCGAATCCAATTGTCACGGTTTAATTTCTTCACGTCTTGATGCGAAAAAATCGTCCTTGTTGCTTTCCGACGTTCGTCTCGACGTGCTCCCACTCGAACAGCAACATTTCTTCAAAAACAGCATCGTTTGGGGTTCGGGACGACGTTTAAAATCACACGGAAAAAAAAACACGAACCGAAAAAATTCCACGGCCTGAGATACAGCGCGCGTCGGCCCACGAAGTGGGCCCGCGCGCTTCCCGGCCCGAGAAGCGCTGGAAAAGCGCCCGAGGCGCGCCGAAGCGCAGCCCCGAGGCGCACCCGAGGCGCGCCCGAGGCGCTGCACGGAGGCGCGCCGAGGCGCACCCGAGGCGCCCCGAGGCGCTGCAGGGAGCTGCCGAGGCGCGCGCGCGCCGTGCGCGCGGCGCCGTGCGCCCGTTGCGCACGGCGTGCGCCGTGCACCCCCGTGCGCCGTTTTTTTTGCCGTTCGTCCTCGTTTTCTTCACCCCTTGCATGATTTTACCTCCATACACGTTCCACGCTTGCATGCGTCGTCCGGGTACGCCGTTTTTAATTCTTCGTTCTTCGTCACGATCCGGTTACAATTTATTTTTACAAAAAAAATAAATACTAGATCTAGACTAGTCTATTACAATGATCGAATCAAAATAAAAACAACTAATCTACTCGTGGATTTTCTCACGAGAAAAACGAATTCGAACGAATCGAATTAAAAACCAAATTAATTCACACGCATGAAATTAACAACATTAAAAACCATGACAATTGGATACCTGCAAAAAAGATCTAACAATTCTACTATCCAATTTCAATTTACTGTTCAACAATTTAAATTCCAATTTAAAATTCAGAGCCCGAAACCGTGGCTCTGATACCAGTTGTTGGGAAAATATAGGGGTGCCCGGAATCTATTCGGGATGAATTTTAAATACGAATTTAAATACAATTATTACTATCATGAATTAATCCTAATTAATTCAAATAATAATTCCAACAACTAATTATCATCATGCATGCTAAATTAATTTCACATATTAACTATGGCGGAATAAACAAGTAAATATGTGATTAACGTACCTCTTGTAGAACTTGGCCTTTGAATAAAACGGGACTCTCGTACACGCTTTATCAACCCAAAAACCTTCTCAAGTATTTCCCTTTCGCCTTACTTGATCGCCGGTGGGAGACGCTTTCAAGCAATTTAATAAACTAAGGAAAAAGAAAAATATATATGCTTCTTGATTTTTCCAACACATGGAATTATGTACGTTGAGATGAAATAATCATCTCCTATTTATAAAGGGGGGTGACCGAAATTCGTAGAGATTTTATGGGCAGGGAGAAAATCTTTTCTTAATCTCTAAGAAATCTTGAATATATCTCATATATTCTTTTCTCCATAATAAAATATTCCACAAAAATCTCACTCCCTTAAATAAATATGAAACTTTCGAAATTTACATGGAGAAAATCCAAGATTTGGATCTTCTTGAATATATGAGATATTCTTGTATTCTTAGAATACATATCTTGCATAATATCTTTCCAAGAAAATCAACAAAATCTTTTTCCTCCTTATCATGTATTTTTCGAAAATTAAAGGAAAAAATCAGCATATTATTTTCTTTTTATTTTAATCACCTTATCATTATTGGGCTACTTAATTGGGCTACTTGAGGGGCCTTAAGGAGAATTAAGATTGGACCTCCTAATGGACTTCTGAATTTCAATATTGAGCCCCAATATAATTCAGCCCATTAATATTAATTATTACCACTAATAAATTAATATTGCACTATCCATCTTAATCCATATTACGATAATATGGGCTCCCGGTTATTATTTCCCGCGTTTAAGATCATCAAGTCCATTAATTAATTGAGCTTCTGAATAGCTCTAAATTAATTAATATATTTCACCTTGGAGTAAAGACAGCTCAACATTATTATTCGTACCGAAGAAACTAATTCTTCACTTGCAAGATTTGGTACAATAAAACTTCTGAGCCCACCAAGGGGACTAATCACACGAGCCGTACTCGCACGCGTTTCTCCGTATTAAATCTTAGCAACCGTCGTATGATTAATATTACTGCCCAAGACACAAAGTTCGAAGTCACAATGATTCTCACCCAACATGAATCAAAGCAGTAACTACTAAGCACACACGGTCCTATTTAAGTGACGGAGATTAAGAAATCAACAACCACTGAGGTCTAATTCTTCACCTTTCAGAACAGAAGAATTTCTCCTCGCTGTAGGACCTCTTCAACACATACTAAATGTGCTAGTGCAATCTCTTGGTCAAGACAGACCAATCTGAGCCTTACACATCGACCTTTCACGGCGGATTGTTCAATTCCACCTGGGTCGTGAATTGTACGTTTAGTTACAAGTAAACTGTTAATGTTGTCTTCCGTGATCGGGTATCACCACATTAACTACAATGTAACATGTACTATATATTGAACGGTTTGCAATAGAAATTCAACATTCAATTATATCTAAAGCAAATGTGATAAAAGAATTATTCTCATAAATCGAGTGTTTGATACACGAGTTATACAAAGTAAAAGCATACTTTCACGTATAACTCCAACACCACTAATATTCTTGTGTATGAGAGTGATTACAATAATGAATACAATGATCTATTTATAAGAATAAAATTCTAGTCTAAGATATAAAGCCCGTTGGGTTTCTTGGTCCATAAGTAATGTCCAAATCAAATCTTCTAGATTTGGAATAATAAATCTTCTAGATTTACAACACTCCCCCTTGGACATTACGACATAACATAAATGTCTTGTCATGAAAACTCCACGTGCTAGGGATCAACCAAAATAATAAGTAGGGAGGAATGTCATCGATCTTCTAGATCTAAATCTTCTAGATTTATTTCGGGGTTACCGCTCCCCCTGAAGACAACAACACTTTAAGTCTTTGCATCCCAATGCCACGAACGTACTTTTCAAAAGTAGACATAGGTAAGGATTTAGTAAACAGATCTGCTAGATTGTTACTAGATTGCACCTTTTGAATGGTAATTACGTTGCTCTTCTGGAGTTCGTATGGGTAGAAAAACTTAGGTGAAATATGTTTCGTCAGGTTTCCCTTGACGTACCCATTACTCATTTGTGCGATGCAAGCAGCGTTCTCTTCAAATATAACGGTGGGAGGTGTATCGCCTTTGGCGATACCACACGAGTCACCAATGTGTTTTACCAAGGACCTTAACCAAACACATTCTCGTGCGACTTCAAATAAAGTTATGATCTCTGAGTGGTTTGAAGACGTGGTAGCCATGGATTGTTTAACCGATCTCCATGAGATTGCGGTTCCACCACAGAGAAAAATATAACCAGTCTGGGATATGGCGTTGTGGGGATCAGACAAATAGCCAGCATCCGCATAACCTACTAAGGTTTTGTCTTGGTTCTTACGGTAAAACAGTCCAAGATCTTGAGATCCTTGGAGGTACCGTAGAACGTGCTTAACACCATTCCAATGTCTCCTCGTAGGAGAAGCGCTATATCTCGCAAGCAGGTTGACAGCAAATGCAATGTCCGGTCGGGTGCAATTTGCGAGATAGAGCAAAGCTCCAACAGCGCTAAGATAAGGAACTTCTGGTCCCATAATTTCTTCTGAATCTTCTCTTGGCCTAAATGGGTCCTTATCCACTTCAAGGGATCAGACAACCATCGGGGTGCTAAGTGGATGAGATTTATCCATGTGAAATCTCTCCAATACCTTCTTTACGTAGGTCGACTGATGAATAAGGACTCCTTCTGGGAGGTGCTCGATCTGCAAGCCGAGGCAGTACTTGGTTTTACCCAAGGACTTTATTTCGAATTTAGCTTTCAAGATTGAACTGACTTCTTCAATATCTTTGCATGTTCCGATTATGTTTAGGTCATCAACATATACGGATATGATGCAAAAACCATCTTGCGATTTCTTCGAGAATACGCATGGGAAAGCTTTATCGAATGTGTATCCCTTCTTCTGAAGGAATTCATTAAGTCGGTTGTACCACATGAGGCTCGATTGCTTCAAGCCATACAACGACTTTTACAGTTGTATGCTATACATATTGCGGTTTTCACCATCCCTCATCTGGGGAATGTCAAATCCATCTGGAATTTTCATATAAATGTCGGCATCTAGTGATCCGTATAAGTACGCGGTTACTACGTCCATTAATCTCATTTGGAGATTCAACTTAACTGCCAAAGATATCAAGTAGTGGAACGTTATTGAGTCCATGACGGGAGAATAGGTTTGATCAAAATCAATCACGGGTCTCTGCAAAAACCCTTGTGCTACAAGCCTCGCTTTATACCTCTCCACAGTATTGTTCTCATTTCATTTTTGTACAAATATCCATTTATATCCTACGGGGATAACGCGCGCGGGTGTACGAACGATAGAGCCAAATACTTATCTTTTGTTAAGTGATGCGAGCTCTGCATCAATTGCCTCTTTCCATTTAACCCAATCGGAGCGCTTCCGGCACTCATTATTTTTGGGTTCTGGATCTAGATCATTTATAATGGAAAGGGCGATTGACGCTGCAAATGTGTCGTCAACGACAGTAATATTTATATTGTATATTTCTCCCGTATCTGTGAAGTTCACAGAGACTTCGACGTTTACATCAACCAGACCTTTCTCATTTCCCATTGTATCTATGTCTTGTCGTTCCACGGTCCTAGTGCATGGAATATTTTGTGCACGTGCTTCATCACTGGGACTCTCGTCTCCTAGAGACTTGGAGTTATCTAGACGGATCTCTTCTAGAGATTTTCCATTCGACTGACCAGATCTGCTAGCCTTTCGTTTAGGTGTGTTACTATCTCTTGAGGGTCCCTTACGCTTTTGGCGTGTGGGGGCATGAGTACTCATTTTTCTTGGGACCTCAACCCTTTGGGGAGCATTTACTGCAGGTATATGCGATCTAGTCACACCTCTATGGTCAGTGAACGCGTCTGGCAGATTATTTGCTAAGTTTTGCAAGTTAATGATCTTTTGAACTTCCAGTTCAGATTGATTAGTGTGTGGATCTAGATACTGAAGATTACTTACGTTCCACGTAAGTTCCCAGCATTCATTCAATTTTGAATTCGGATCTCCCCCTAATGTCAGAAAGTAATCTTCATCGAACGTGCAATCCGCAAACCGGGCTGTTAATTGATCCCCGGACAAAGGCTCGAGGTATTTCACGATGGATGGAGATTCGTATCCGACGTAAATACCGAGTTTCCTTTGTGGGCCCATAGAGGTTCGCTTGGGTATCGTTATTGGTACGTATACCGCACATCCGAAAATACGCAGATGGGAAATGCTAGGTTCTTTCCCACGCACTAACTGTAGGGGGGAATGATCATTATATGTAGTTGGACGGATTTGAATTAAGTGCAATGTATGTAGGACTGCATGCCCCCAGCATGAGGTGGGTAGTTTGGAGTTCATAAGCAATGGTCTTGCGGTAAATTTGATATGTTTTATTAGCGCCTCAGCAAGACCATTTTGGGTATGGACGTAGGGGACCGAATGCTCCACTTTAATTCCCAGGGCCATACAATAATCTTTTAAGGCCTTCGAGCTAAACTCAGCTGCATTATCCATGCGAATCGATTTAATTGGATAATCCGGGAATTGAGCTCTAAGCTCGATAGTCTTCGCAATGAGCTTCACAAAAGCTTGATTGCGGGTGGACAGCAAACATGCAAATGTCCACCTAGTGGAGGCATCAATAAGGACCATGAAATAACGAAATGGTTCTGATGTTGGGTGAATCGGTCCGCAAATGTCTCCTTGAATTCACTCAAGAAAAACCAGAGACTCTAGTCCAACCTTGGTGCGCGACGGGCGCACTATCAACTTACCCTTAGAACATGCATCACAGAAATATTCATCAACGAGAGGGATTCTATTATTCGAAATATTATGACCAGTTGAATTAGATAGAATCCTACGTATCATTGTTTATCCCGGATGACCTAACCACTGATGCCACAATTTAAAGAAATTTGGGTCATGGAATTTCATACTCATCGCTAGATGGGAACTAGACGGCCGGATGTATGAATAGTACAAACCGGAGGAGAAGGAAGGAAGTTTTTCTATAACTTGTTTACGGCTACCTCGAGTACTAGTCATCAAAAGGTATTCGTTATCGTTTTCAATTTTAGTTTCAATATGATACCCGTTTATCCTAATGTCTCTAAAACTGAGTAGGGTATGCTTAGATTGTGGGAACAACAAAGCATTATCAATTATTAGTTCGGTACCCATGGGGAGGACAATGGAAGCTCTTCCAGAGCCCACTATCAACGTACTATCATTAGCTATTGTAGTTATACTCTCCTTACGTTCTATCAAGTTATGAAAATACTTCCTATCCTTTAGGATCGTATGTGTGGTGGCGCTATCTACCAGATATAAATCACTATGGGCGTCCATCATGCAAGAGAAAATCATCCAAACCTAGTAGCTGATTTGTTTACAAGCCATAAATGAGAACAACAATATCTAAATAAATACTATGGACAGCTATTAAGGTAAACATATCAAAGCTAAAAATAATAAATTCATTCATAAAATAAAATATCCGAAAGAAAGGATCTCAAAACATAACATGAAATTGTTTTATTCTGAAAAAAAAAAACTAGAAATAACTAAATACGTAAATCTACTCGTCATCCCCAAAATCCTTAAGCTCAATGCTCGTACAATCTGCGTTGTCTAGGTCAGAGTCTGCTTCGGGCAGACTGGCATGGTTAGATTCAACTTTAGGAGCCTTCCCCTTATCGTCCTTCTGCTGCTTTTGATAAACCTCGACCAAATGTTTGGGAGTGCGACACGTGCGAGACCAATGGCCCTTGCATCCGCATCTGTAGCAGGACTGTTCAACCTTATCTTGATTATCAGATTTTCAGGTAGCAGAGTTCGTGTTAGGTGCAGCCTTCCCACGAACCTGAGCTTGATTGTCATTCAAGGTACCTGAACCACTGGATTTATTACGACCTCGGCCTTGGCTATGAGTTCGTTTACTCCCTCTCCCCCTTCCATGCTTGCGACCTCTTGTACCACTTTGAGCTACAGCATGTGCTTCGGGCACCGCTTTCGAGCCAACCGGCCTTGCATTATGATTCTGCATAAGAAGCTAGTTGTGCTTTTCCGCTACTAGAAGTGCAGAAATTAGTTCAGAGTGTACAGTGTAGTTCTTAGCCCTATACTGCTGCTGGAGTACAAGGTTGCTTGCGTGGAAGGTCGACAAAGTCTTCTGGATTAAGTCGTCTTCAGTTATCATTTTTTTGACATAACTTTAACTGAGACACAATACGATGTAAGGCTGAGTTGTACTCCGTTACGGACTTGAAGTCTTGGAAACGGAGGTTCAACCAATCGTATTGGCCTGGGGGAGGAGTATATCATTTTGTTGTTAGAAACGGTCCTTCAGGGACTTCCACAACGTTCCAGGGTCTCTCTCAGTGAGATACTCATTTTTCAGGTCCTGATTGAGATGATGTCTGAGGAAAATCAAAGTTTTCGCCTTCTGGGCGTCAGTTGATTTTGGATCATCGACAATTGTGCCGCTAAGGTTGTTTGAGGCTAGATGTATTTTAACATCTAGTGCCCATGTCAGGTAGTTACTACCATCAAGAGTAAGCTCAACAAATTCTCTTTTGGTAATATCAGACATTATTCACTACAATTAAAGTGACATGGGTAAGAGGATTGACCAAACACATAGACAACGGGGAGATAATGATTTATTTAGTTACTCTAAGGCACATAGATGCACGTACTGGGTGCCGTCTACCCAAGGCATAAATTTACGGTCCGTCAAATACCGGGCGCCGTCTACCCAGGCATAATATGCGGACTATAAAAAAATAAACTATGTGAGAAAAAATTAATGCACGTGGGATAATTAAATCACATAAACATGCATAAACAAATAAGGGAGGTAATCACATGAAAATAATTTCTAGAAAATATACAATTTAATAGACAGAGGGAATAATCACAAGGATAATTATTTCATGTATATTAACGCAATTTAACAAAATATTTTCAGGATTAAAAATTAATTTAAACACGGATTTTTTGATATCAAGAACGAGATTGCAAATCATAAAGATTCGGGAAAAACACCATGTGTGTCGCGCATTGAGGACGGGCGTCAGCGCACGGAGGATGGCAGCGGCGGCGGCTGCACGCGACGGGCGGCAGCGGCGGCGCGGTATCGGGTGCGGGCGCACGGTAGTGCGGATAGCAGCGGTGTGGGGCGCACGCGGCCCCAGGCGCATGCGAAGGCAGCGGCACGGGGGCGCGCTGCGACGCGGCGGGCAGCAGCGGCTCGGAACGCGTTGTGACGCGGTGAGCGACGGCGGCGCGAAGGTGCACTGCATCGCAAGCAGGCGGCACGGGGCGCGGGTGCACGGTGCGGTGCAAGCAGGCGGAACGGGCGCGGGGCGCGCGGTGCGGTGCGAGCAGGTGGCACGGGGTGCGGAGGCACGGTGCTCGCGAGCAGGCGGCATCCGGAGCGGGCGCGCGGTGCGCGCGAGCAAACGGCACGTGCGGCAGCGTGCGGCGCTACGAGCGCGCGGCTGCGGCCGATGTCGAGCGGCGGCCGATCGTCTACGGGCGATGGCCGTTGCTCGTTGATTCAATTCATGAAACTAATTTTAACGAAATACAATTATACGCAGGTATATTAAGGAACGAAATCAAATTTCAAAGTACACAGAAAATCATGTGATTCATATAAAAATATATTAGAGGCGTACCGTATAATCTCGGTTAGAGACTCGTGCTGATAACGTGTTGTAAATAAGTGCATAAATAAAGAGACAACATTTGTTGACCCAGTTCGTCGGGAACGACTACGTCTGGGGGCGATCCAAGCCAAGAGTTCCACTAATATTCTTGTGTATGAGAGTGATTACAATAATGAATACAATGATCTATTTATAAGAATAAAACCCTAGTCTAAGATATAAAGTCCGTTGGGTTTCTTGGTCCATAAGTAATGTCCACATCAAATCTTCTAGATTTGGAATAATAAATCTTCTAGATTTACAACAAATCTGACAATTTCCTCCCTCATGTGCACTTGATTGGCCACCATTTTTTCTTCTCTAATTATTCATGGTGGGCCGCAAAAGATGGGTTTATAGTGGGCCTACTGTGGGTTGAATCAATTAATAACAAATGGGCTAAAAAGGTCCCGGGTAAATACGGCTCCAAATATTGGATATACACCTCTAACAAATTTTTATTATTTAATTGAAATTGTTAAATTACATATATATCCTTACTAATAATCTATAACTATATAATAACAAAATGTTCTACTATTTATAGTAACTAATTTTTCAGCCCAAAAGTTGTTTACTAAATCTGTAGTAAAACACTAACAAATTAAATAATAATAAAAAATGTAACCTCTTCCTTGGCCAATTATTAGAAAAAATCCAATACATTAATTACTCAATTAAATTGTTGTCCATTCACCTTCCCATTAACCTTTTAATTAACACGGGAATAAATTCCATGCCCACATGAAACACCTATTCACTGCACACATGCATCATCAAAAGTGTGATTATCCCTTGGTGAAAAATACAGTAAGATTTAACAGATGTATCAAATGACAAATTTCTACTTTACATGCTGTTTTTTTTTTAATTATTATTGTAAACTCCTGATTCAGGACTAGACGACTAAACACAAACTTGCCTAGGCTGAGAACCTTGACAACTTTTGCTTCAGCCTCGTGTATAACTTCTTCAACAAAACCTTGGCATATTTGCTCTAAGTACGTATTTGAGAGGTGAGAAAATGGAAAATATGGATTTAGGATTCATCGTGAATTGTAGTGGCCCATATCCAAAGAGGGACGTCGGGGAAGCAGTTCCAATGAAGTTTGTTCACAGAAGCAGAGATGGAAACAACATAAAAAATAAATAATGCTCTGCAAAATGAAGTGCAACACCTACAACAAATACAAACACAAATTAAAAGCAGAAAGAACAAGAGGAAGATCATCATGAAGTTCAAGTCACTTAACAAGCGTCATATATCTATTGTCATCTAATCTTCCGATAACAAGGTATGTACAAACATTAATTCTGATACACATCATCTAATCTTCACATTATTGTCATCTATTTATTGTCCCGTTCGAAAAAAGAATTGTATATATTATATCTCAAAATTCATCCTTGGTACCTACAAAAATACTGAAATGCGTATATATTATACATATTGGATAGTATTTTTCATAGAATATAAGGGCAATTCTTTTTAAATTATTGTCTCAATTCATATACCCTTTATTTGTACAGGTATAAGGTTTTAATCTAATAAAATCTAAACTAAAATAATAAACTAAGAAACACACTTCTAACCTAATAGGTATAAGAAGTTGTCTTACTACTTTAGACAGAGAATATGAGATTCAATTTAGGGAATAAGTAAGAAAACTTATTGTTGTCTATTTCTAAAACAATGTCAGAATTAGTGTGCATATGAATATGCTTTAAGTTTACAAATTGGCCTTATTTAAGACAAATTGAATACAATTTTACATTGAATATGAAGAATAGTTCTCTTTTTACATTGAAATGACAAGGTACCTTAGATGCTATTTAGTTATCTTTTAAAAGATAAAAAGATGAAAGGAAATTTGTAAATTATTGTAATTTTTTAGCTAAACATATTAAATGGCTAGCTGCAGACTTAAACCTGTAGGACATGAAATCCTAACCATACCTGCAGACTCCCCATAGCGCACAAAATCCTAACCAAACATTAACTTTTTTTACTTGAAAATGAAATCTATAAGTTCCACCAATAACCACTTCTTTCTAAAGAAGCTCCAATTGTAAATATACTACACTAAACAATACTAACCTGTTGTCTCATTAGAAACCCACTTAAAAAAAACAATAAAAAACTATACACAGGGTCATTTGGTTCACGGGACATGATTGAATTAGATAGGATTGAATTAAATGAGATTAGTTTGAAGGTATTGGATTAGATGAAATTATTTGAGTGTGAATGTATGTTTGGATTGTAGGATTGTATTGTGTTTAAAATTTAATATAATTCAGGGTCATGGTTCTGTGAAATCCCTCAAACCAAACATGAGATTACCTGGGATTATAAAGACAATCAAAGGCAATCCCTCAAACTAAACGAGTGTATAGTTAAATGCATAAGAACTCTCAGGAATGTCCTTCTCTCATATTCAACAAGTTGTAAATTGCATTATTAAGTGCTCCCACAGACATAAAATTAACACAATAAACACCAATATTTTCACACGGTATGTGGTTGACAATCAAACATGCAAGATAAGACTGAGCCTAAAGACATTCTACTTTTAAAAAATATACTAGCACAAGGAAACTTTCATAAAAGTAAAAAAATGCCATACACATCAAACTGTAAAGGCCTGTGGTCGGCTTACCAATCCCCTTTTTGAGTTTACACTGTGCTTATAGTAGTTACAATATTCGAGATCCAATTTACAGATTGTGATCTCCATCAAGAATACAAAAGTCTCATTACTCCGTCACCAAAAAATCAACAACAATAGAATACCAATCTTCAATTTTAAATCGCAACAATAGATGGGATAACTATCACAAAATAATTTGCAATTGATCTTTGTAATTAAATGATGCAGGAGTAGAAAGTAGAATGAAGGAGCGTAGATTTCTCACCGTTCAGATTGCATCGTTCGGGCTCCGTAGGTGATTAGGGTGCAACCAGTAGAGCCCCTATCCTTTCCAGACCAGAATCCAAATGTTTATCACAAGAACGAGAGTTTTGAGGTTCTTCCCTCGAAGCTTTTGGATGTAATGTTAATAGGTTAAAATAAGCCTTTTATTTAAGTCAAGACCAGGGTTGCACTGGCGCTGTAAAATGAGTTGGACTTATTGCTCCTCATGCCTTTGAATATGTTTTTTTTTTTTAACTAATGGGCCCATTTTATTTACAGGTGATGAATTTTTTAGTTTTTTTTATCTTTCATCTTAAGTACACCCTCTGTTTTATCTTCACACTTTTGTACTCCCCCGTTCATGAAATATAGTATGTTGCTTTATGCACGGTTATTAAAAAAGTTGATATAATATATAAAAAGTAAAAATATTGTTGTCACATCAAGTACAAAATAAATTATTTTAAAAATGTTATGTGTGTATGTTGAAAAGTGTAGATAAAGTTTAATATTTTCATTTTAGGCAACAAAACTATTTTTCTTGGACAGAGTATTCAATATATATATAAAAAAATTATCTTTTTGTAAAATTTTCCTAAAAAATCATAATGTAAAAAAAATTGAAAATAATCTTGGATTGAAGGAAGTTTTTTTTTTTATATACCAACACGCTTTAATCTAGAAAAAAAACCGTGATCTTAAAAAAGAAGAATTAAAAAATACACATAAAACTCCTTCCATTTTTTAAAAAGAAAAATGTACACACATTTATTCTTAAAAATGTATAATGATTAACGACACAAAACATCCTATAGATAATCATGTGAACCCTTTTTAATCCACCATTGTTTAGGGCAGAAAGTGTTACATTCTTAGCAAATGGAGAGTCATTTTTAGTGATATTGAGAAGAACAACATATAAAGTAAACGGAAATGAACACATGTCCACCGGTGAACATACTCATAATGAATGTGTTAATAACACATAAGCAGGGGGACCACTATTATTTTAATTAATTATTTATATTTTTTTATGTGACATTAATACATTAGCGGTGGGTACATAATATTATGCCTATCAGTGGGCATGTGATCAATTCCAATAAAGTAAAATATTATTTTTCATCAACTCGGATAGTTGTAGCAAAAATTAACATCATAATAATTTTAAACTTACAATCCGTGCATCGCACGGGTGATATACTAGTAATAATAAAACTAATACTTCATACACACCCCCTCTTCTCTTCTTCTCTTTCACGTACACATTTTTGCATTCTTCATCATCTTCACACGGTCATGTACGTGAAAAACATGACACCACAATGATAACTTCATATTTTTTAGCAAGAATCTAGAGAAAATAAGAAGGTATCAAAATACATATGTTTGAATTTCTTTGTTGCTTATTTCATAGGTTTACAAATCCTAGTTTTAAATGTTAAATGTTGTTTATATTTTGAGTTTTTTTTGTACGAAATATTGGTATTTTAAGCATATAACGAAGTTCGAAGTCGTATGATTGTTATTCATTCAGTTCTTTTTTTAAAATTTTCGTCATAGAAATTTCAGACCTGGTTTGCTGAAAGTATTACAATATTTCGGAACATAACTTCCGAAAACATGTCAAAGTTTTAAAACAATTTTGCCAAAATATTTTTTTCCCGAAATTTTGGTACAATCTCGGAAAACCATATTTGAAACTTCTACCTTCTACAATGCTGGCACTCCAATTTTTCTATAATGCATATTCTACTCAACATCGACCAAACTATCATCAAATCAAATAAACCCTAAGACAAATCATCAAAATGAAAAAGAAAAAAAAAACAATTCTTAATCCATTCATGTCGCTGCCGATCGTCGTCGTCTGAGGCTCTAAGCGTCATCGCTTCGTCTTCTTGGGTCGTGGAGATTTTGTAGCAGTCGAACTTTGGGGAGATAGTTTGTTTTAAAAAAATATCTAAAAAATGAAAAAAGAACATTTAATACAATAAGTGTATAATTGGTAGTGCATGAATTGTGTATCTACTAATGTCAATTAAAGTGGGTAGGTTGATGAAGATAGAGGCACATCTCCAATGATTGGAGGGGTTGGAGGGGTATTTAGTTGGGCTACTAAAAAATTGCAGTAGTGCATTCTTGTTATGAAATAATATATTTATTTGGTGGATGTCCTTTTATTTTCCCAAATAATTACATGAATAATGAGGTGTCATTTTATTTTCATTTGAATAAATGTATGCATTATTATGGACTCCTAGAAGGATCCATACATGAGTATAAATAGGTGGTGTCACTTTCATTTGTAAGCATAAAAAAATTGATCAATATAATACAATTTCTCCCTACAATATTTCTCTTGACATCTTGTTTTCTCTTCTTATATTATTTATTTCACAACACGTTATCAGCACGAGCGCTCTACACCCTCCCCTCGAATTCTTTCCTCAATATCAGGTTTAACTTTTACTGAATGCTCATAATATTTTCTTTCTTTCGGCACAATATTTATGCCCTTTTGATGCGTACCCTTATTATGTTATAGATGTGTATTTCTTAAGATTAACTTTGTGGAATCTAAAGTTTTTCAGGATAGGAACTTTTATATTGTTCATAATTATTTAGCTAAGAATATGATTCTAAGGCTTATTCATAAACTCTATAAAAATTTGAGTCACTTCCTCGGGTATGCCTATTTGATTATTATTTTATATGTAGACTAGTACTTCACCCGTGCGTTGCACGGTTTACAAATATGGTGTTACTTTTTAATTCAAGTTATTTCTGTTGAAAAATATATGTGTTCTTTTTTAGAGTTAATATATACTCCCTCCATCCGATATTAGTAGTCCTATTTTTGGGGCTGTTATTTTTTTGTCATAAGTTAAAGGGTATTATGAGGTAATGTGAGGTCTATTTATACATAAAGTGGTTGTTTATGAAAAATATGATACATATATTTTCCATAAGTTAGAGGGTATTATGAGGTCCATTTATGCATAAAGTGATTGTTTATGAAAAATATGATTACTTATGTTTTCCATAAAGTTGGAGGTTCATTTTTTTGCTGTTATTTTTTGTCATAAGTTAGAGGGTATTATGAGGTAGTGTGGGGTCCATTTAAGCATAAAGTAATTTTTTATAACAATTTAAAACCAACGTGGAAACTATTTTCTTTAAAACCTAAAAGGGAGACTTTGGATGGAGTCGGCTCTATTTTTTTTGGAATCACCTTTTTTTTTTTTCATTGGTAGTGATCTTAGTCTCTTAAATAGAGAAATTCACAACACTTCACCATTATTTTTCCTAATACTCCCGTCCTTTATTCTTTAATAATAAAAAAAAATTGATTATTAAAATGAGATTGCTAGCATTAGTAAATCAAAACCAAGTACATATGGTGTAGAACCTTTACGGAGATTATCTCGAGATACTTCAAATCTCCTTTTTATGTATTTACTATTATGTATACTGTTTAAAAATGAGCTCTACAACTTATCTTTTTTAATTGGGTAATTTAGATCGGATTTAACTATTAGTAAAGCGCCGATATAACTACACAGTTATATAATATACTAGTTGTAGACCCGCGAAAATTGCGGGTTTCAAGAAAATATTCTTAGAATTTTTTTGTTCAATAACACAGTATAAGTATGTCCATGAAAAAGTGATTGTGTTATTTTTAATTAATTATTCACGACAAATACACAATTTCCCTATAAAAGTATATTTATTCATTCAAAACAAACGATCAAATTCAACATAAGAATCATAATTTTTTAAAAACCTCCCTATAAACAACATTCATTGTGTACTTCGAAGGCTTCCCTTCGAAGTCAAGACAAAGAATTTTCAAACCATCTTTACTCCTAAAGTCTTATTATGATATGCCCAGTTGTCCATATTTCATAAAATTTGGATTAAAATATAGTATCCTAGTTTTGCAAGTTTATAAAGACATTGTTCTAATTTTGCAAGTTCATAAATATATTTTCTCAATTTTGGAAGCCCATAAAGAGAGTGTCCTAATTTTACAAATACTCATAAGGCAGTGTCCTAAAATACCAAAAAAAATTCTTAATAACCAATATATTTAAGAAAAGCAAGATTGAAAAACCAAAAAATAAAGTCAATTTTAATGAAGTATAGAAATTTTTCAAAAAAATATATTCTTATAATAACCGCTTCATAGAAGAGTTGAGAGAGTTGACTCGATCTCTAGTTGTTGTTTTCTTGTATAATCAAAATTATAATTAATTATTCCATTATATATTATACAAATCATTTTTTTAAAATAAACTTTTTAATATGTGAAATCTATCTTCAAGTTAATTATCTACGTAATTGTAGAAGTTGTGATTTATGACCACATCTTCCGCTTAAATGAAAGTTAGGCCAAATTTTATAAAATGAGGATCAAATAACGCCCGATTATGATATGGACAAATAGCCGCATTTTATAAAATTTGGTCAAAGTTGGCCAAAATTAAAAGATAGTGTCTCAGTGTTGGAAGTTTATAAAGATATTGTCCTAATTTTGCAAGTTCGTAAAGATATTATCTCAATTTCGCAAGTCCATAAAGACAGTGTCCTAAATTTACAAACACTCATAAGGCACTGTTCTAAAATAATAATTTTCCCCTATGACCAATTTAGTTAACGACAACGAAGAGTATTAATTGTTTATTTAAAGAACATTAATTGGTTAAAGTAAAATGTATTTAAAAATAATTATAAAGTGGTTCATATATGAAAAAAATTAATTCTAAAACATACTCTCAATAGTAATATTTTATGATAAAAATATATAATACCACATTGAGTTTAATTATATTTCTATTCTAACATCAATATTGTCTGAACTACAAATTAATATGTGTACAATAGGTCATGTCTTATAATTTATCACTAAATTAACTCATATAAGCAAAAAAAATAAAAAATTTAGGACATTATCTTATGGGTGTTTGAAAAATTAGGACACCATCTTTTTAGATTTAAAAATTTAGGAAAATATTTTTATGAGCTTATAAAATTAGAACATAATCATAATAATCTTGCAAAATAAGGACACTATCTCTTATGTTGGGCTAAAATTTGGGCCAAATTTTATAAAATGTGGGTCAAATAAAGCCCCATTATGATATGCCCAGCTGGCAGTATTTTATAAAATTTTGCCTTAACTGAACAAAATCAAAAGATAGTGTTCTAGTTTTGCAAGTTTGTAAAGATATTGTCTCAATTTTTCAAGTCCGTAAAGATAGTGTCCTAATTTTACAAACATCATAAGGTAGTGTCCTAAAATAACTTTTTTCTCTTATAACCAATATATTTAAGAAAAGTGAGATTGAGAAAAGAAAAAATAAGGTCAATTTTAATGGAGAAAGGTAGGAACTTTTTCAAAAAAAAAAAGTGTTCTTATGATAACCGCTTTAGAGAAGAATTGAGAGAGTTGTCTTGATCTCTAGTTGTTGTTTCCTTGTATAATCAAAACTATAATTAATTAATCTATTAGAAATTATAGTACCATTCATTTTCTTTTTAAATAAATTTTTTAATATGTAAAAACTATCTTCAAATTAATTATCTACTTAATTATAGAAGTTGTTATTTGTAGACACATCTTCTGGTTAAATTAAATTTAGGTCAAATTTTATAAAATGTGGGTCACATAACACCAGACTATGATACGCCCAAATAGCCGCATTTTATAAAATTTGGCCAAATTTGGCCAAAATTAAAATATAGTGTCCCAGTTTTGCTAGTTTATAACGATACTGTCTCAATTTTATAAGTTTGTAAAGATATTGTCTCAATTTTGCAGGTATGTAAAGAAAGTGTCCTTTACAAACACTCCTTAGGTAGTGTTCTAAAATAACAAATTTTCCTTATAACCAATTTAATTAACGATAACGAAGAATATTAATTGTTTATCCTAAAAACATTAATTGGTTAAAGTAAAGAGAATCTAAAAATAATTATAAAGTGATTCATATATGAAATAATTTAATTCTAAAACATACTCTCAATAGTAATATTTTATAATTAAAATATGTAATACCACATTGAGGTTAATTATGTTTCTAATCTAAAACAAATATTGTCTGAACTACGAATTGATATATATACAATAAATCATATCTTATAATTTATCACTAAAGTAACTCATATAGGCAAGAAAAAAATATTTTTTAGGACATTGTCTTATGGGTGTTTGCAAAATTAGGACACTAGCATTTCGGGTTTACAAATTTAGGAATATATCTTTATGAGCTTATAAAATTAGAACACAATCTTAACAATATTGCAAAATAAGGACACTATCTTTTATGTTAGGCAAATTTGGGCCAAATCTTATAAAATGTGGGTCAAATAAAGCCCGATTAAGATATATGTAGTTGGTCGTATTTTATTAAATTTTGCCTTGATTGGCCAAAATTAAAAGACAGTGTCCTAGTTTTGCAAGTTTGTAAAGATAATGTCCTAATTTTGCAAGTTCAGAAAATTATTGCAAGCCCATAAAGATAGCGTCCTAATTTTGCAAACACCCATAAGATAGTGTCCTAAAATAATATTTTTTCTCTTATAACCAATATATTTAAGAAAAGTATGATTGATAAAACAAAAGAATAAGATCAATTTTAATGGAGAAAAGTAAGGAACTTTTAAAAAAAAAAAATCTTATGATAACTGCTTATAGAAAAGTTGAGAGAGTTTAGTGGATCTCTAGTTGTTGTTTCCTTGTATAATCAAAACCATAATTAATTAATCTATTAGACACTATAGTACTATTCATTTTTTTAAATAAACATTCTAATATGTCAAAACTATCTTCAAGTTAATTATCTACGTAATTGTATTTTATAAAATTTGGCCTAAATTAAAAGATAGTGTCCAAGTTTTGCAAGTTTGTAAAGATATTATCCCAATTTCGTAGGTTCAAAAAAATATTATCTCAATTTGGCAAGTCCGTAAAGATAGTGTCCTAATTTTACAAATACCCATAAGGTAGTGTTCTAAAATAACAATTTTTCTCTTATAACCAATTTAGTTAACAGTAACGAAGGTATTAATTGTTTATTTAAAGAATATTAATTGGTTAAGGTAAATTATATCTAAAAATGATTATAAAGTGGTTAATATATGAAACAATTTAGTTCTAAAACATACTCACAATAGTAATATTTTTCATTATTAAAATATGTAATACCACATTGAGGTTAATTATGTTTCTAATCCAATATTGTCTAAACTACGAATTGATATGTATACAATAAGTCATACCTTACAATTTATCACTAAATTAACTCATATACTCAAGGAAATAAATATTTTTTAGGACATTTTCTTATGGGTGTTTGCAAAATTAAGTCACTATATTTTCGGGCTTACAAATTTAGAAAATTATCTTTTTGAACTTATAAAATTAGAACAATATCTTAACAATATTGCAAAAAAAAGGACATTATCTTTTATACTGAACAAATTTAGGCCAAATTTTATAAAATGTAGATCAAATAACCCCCGATTGTCTCTAAGACTGCTTTGAGATGTTCTTCGTGTTGCTCTTTGCTCTTAGAGTACACGAGTATGTCGTCGATGAAGACAATAACGAATTGATCCAGGTACGGATGAAATACTCTATTCATCAGATCCATGAAGATCGCTGGAGCATTCGTTACTCCAAAGGGCATCACGGTGAATTCGTAATGTCCATACCGAGTCCGGAATGCTATCTTCGGGATATCCTCGCTCTTGACCTTTAGCTGGTGATAACCAGACCTTAGATCGATCTTTGAGAATATCGTAGCATCCTTTAACTGATCGAACAAATCTTCTATCCTTGGAAGAGGATATTTGTTCTTAATGGTCAGTTGATTGAGACCTCGGTAATCTATGCACATACGAAAAGTTCCGTCTTTCTTCTTTACGAACAACACGGGTGCTCCCCATGGTGATGCACTAGGTCTGATGAACTTCTTTTCAAGCAAACCTTGCAGTTGTTCCTTTAGTTCTTCTAATTCCTTTGGGGCCATTCGATAGGGTGCTTTAGATACTGGTGCTGCCCCAGGTATCAAGTCGATGGAGAACTCTATCTGACGATCGGGAGGTAACCCGTTTAATTCCTCGGGGAATACGTCAAGATATCCATCCACAATTGGCACCTTGATGCGTAACTTATCGTCTATCTCTCTTGCCGAGATATGAGCGAGGTAAGCTTGGCATTTCTCTTTTCGTAATATCGCAGCAGCTTGGATTGCTGATATTACTCGGGTTTCCTTCTTGGTATTGACTTCGCGAAATGTGAAACGTTGGCCATCACGAGTTTCGAGGTCGATCTCGCGTTCGGCGCATTTTATTATCGCTTTGTTTCTCGTTAACCAGTCAATGCCTAAGATTATGTCAAAGGTTTTCATCTTAAGGACGTGAAGGTCGGACTCTATTAAGTGATTGTCTAGCGTTAGAGGTAAACCTCTAATTTGACCCTCAATTTCCATAGTAGTTCCAGATGGAATACTAACGTTTAAAACTTTTCCTTTTATCTCGACTAATCCTAACTTTCTTTTAAAGTTATCAGATATAAAGGAATGAGATGCTCCAGTATCAAACAATACATACGCAGGTTTTTCAAGTACAAAGACAGTACCTGCTAGCGTCTCATGCTGTTCAGGTTGAGCTGGTCCTTTCAGGCGAAGTTGTTCTCCACTGCTTTCCCCTTCCTCTAGGATAGCATTCACGTGGCCTGGCCTTCTCTGACCTTGATTAGGCGGACTTCTGACTGGGGGTCCCGCTTGGCGGTTGTTAGGTGCAGGTAGTTGACGAGCCTGATAATTGTTTGCCTGCTGAGGGCGGTACTGGGTACTATTAACCGATTGACGGTTGCTGTTCGGTGGCTGAACACATTCATTGGACTTGTGCCCTGGTTGATGGCAACGAAAACAAATTACTCCTCCCTGATTACAGGGTCCCCAGTGTCTCCTTCCACACCTTTGACAGTTCTGGTTAGCTCGAGAGCCAACAAAGTTGTTCCCCTTGGGTTGCGGAACTGAATTTCTTTTAAAGGGTGGCTGCCAATTCCGATTGACAGGGACAGCAGTCGGAGTTTGTTTGTACTCCAAGTTTTGACTGATCGAAACCATCAATACTCGATGGAAAACTTCTCCATACTTTGGCATCTGAAGGCCAATTATAATTCCTGCTATCTCGGGCCTCAAACCCTGCTCGAACCTGCGAGCTTTCCTTTCATCGTCACCCACCAGATGTGGGGCATAACGAGACAGTTGATTGAACCTTCTCTCGTACTCTATCACTGAGAGAGTTCCCTGTCGAAGGTTGACAAATTCTTGTTCTTTCCGATCCCTCAGGACTCGTGGAAAGTATCGATCCAGTATAGCTTTCTTAAAGTCCTCCCAAGTAAGGACCTGTCTAGCTTCTTCGTCCATGGTTCGTTCATAAGACTCCCACCATTGGGCTGCATCCTCCATTAGTTGGAACTGGGCACAGGAGACCTTCTGTGCATCAGCCAGTGCCATGTGTCTGAAGATACGTTCCAATCCCGATATCCACTCCTCGACTTCAAAGGGATCCTCTTTCCCATCCAGCCTAGGTGGCTGCAGTCGTCGAAAGCGTTCGACAAAGTCATTCACCCTGGGCGCTATCTGAGGTATAGGCCCGTATAATGGTGGAGGAGGTGGTGGAACTTGTTGTTGAATGTAGTTCTGAAGAGAGGTCAGTATTTCTCTCGCGATATCGTTTTCTGGTGCGGCTTGCTGAGGCGGCTCGGGTTCAGCCTGAAGAGGTGGTTCTTGTTCTATCGGATTCACGGTTTCAGGGATAGGGTTAACGCGGGGTCGTCCACGATTACGTCTGGGTGTCATTCTAAAGGTAGTTCTGATCGAAAAGAATAATATTGTTACGATACGTATAGGTGCGAGAAAGTTATAAAAACATAACCGGATTAACCAAATCAACACAACGCTAGCACTAAAACACGTGTGGTACGTAATTCACCAGCTGCGCATTGGGGCCCTCAATGGTACAGTGCTCACATTCACACAGTATTCTAGGAACCAGTGATGTGTCATTAAGCGATAATCAGATAAAATATACGACAATCAATATATAAAGCAAGTAAAACACATTGACAAGTAGTGAGCACATAATAGGTATATATATATCTAAAAGTTTTGGTTCTACGGAGTCAGTCTCCTTACATTCGCCAAGGAATGCAAAAGGGTTCTAGGTAAAGCTATAGCATCGTGTCCTCACATCAATATGGACCACGAGCGACAAAAAGAGGGGTTAGAGCTACGCTGCAATGGTCTATAAGGAAAACGACCACGCAAAATGACTACTACTATAAGTCAAACGGCTACCACCTATATCATATATATGCGTCTACTACTATATACAAAGTCTGGTAGTCCAACTAATCATCAACTTCTGACTCGGGCGGGGAATCTATCTCTATCTCTGGCTCATCTCCCTCAAATTCGATAATCTCGGGCTCGACTCTCGCTAACTCTATCACAGGGTGTGCGGCTTCTCCCAAGCCAAAGGGTCCCTCTCCAGGCAATCCACTTGCTACCCAGTAGGCGATGGAGGTATCTCGCTGCGCGAGAGCTGCCTCTAAATGTAGGTCGGCCCTCCGAGTGGCGATGTGAGAGTACTCATCCTGGGAGACGGCGGTTGCTCTAGCTGCAACGGCCGATGCCTGTGCTAGCATGGCGTCTCCCAGTGACCGTCCGATGTGGCTAGATCGTGCCCGGCGAGTGCAGCGGTCTGGTAAGACAGTCCGCGGTTAACATCCGCGTGTCGAATCACTCTCTGGGCCTCCACCCAGTAAGCGTCTAAATGAACCTGAGGTCCCTGCTCTGGGTCGTCTATCCTCATGCGATCTAATAGTCCGGTAGCGATATGGCGAAAGATTTCAATCACTCCTCCCGCGAATCGGGTCGCAGCTGCGAAGTCAGTCTCGATGTGGGGCTCTGGGGCAGTCCTTGCCCTTTCGCGTGACTCTACAAAGCGGGCAGTGAAGGCATCAATGGTCTCTACTTCTAACTGCTCAATCTCTAAGTACTGGGCCACATCCATCTTAGGCTTCCTATAGGGAAAGGAAAGTTCTAGTCAAATTTTAGTTTTTAAAGGAAAATAACCGTAAAGTAAACATTTAAAGCACGTAATCAAAGAAATCACATAATATCATTTATGAAGTTCACAAATTATTCGAGCATTCTTATCAATTATTCGAGTTCCAAAAGCAACTTAGACTAGATTTTGTAGTTCTTTCTTCGTAGTACGAACACTATTTTGAGTTATCGTAACCTTTTTGATCGGGTAATATTATGAATTTAAGCAGTTGTGAATTTTAAAGGCCTTTAAGCAACATTATAAAAGTAGTATCGTACCTTCGAGGAGCTCGTAGACAGTAACCAGAGACACGTTTCCCTCAGAAAATTTTAATATTTTAGTACTTAAGTGATAATAAATAATATTATTGTGACAAGGAAACAAGATTTGGAGTTGGGTCCGAAAGTTTTGAACATAGGCTCTGATACCACCTGTAACGCCCCGAACCCAGAATATATTAATTATATCGGATTCGAAGTGTTATTGTGATCAAAAGTCCGAATTATAAAATTTTTGAAAGGAATATAACTGAAATGAGAGACAGAAATTTATGCAGCGGATAAGTGGGAAGGAATATTAGAATGTAAGTATATTTGTATATATATATATAAAGATGGATAGAGGGTTCTGTATCTTCAGAATAATACATACTGAGTTTGAATAATTTAAAACACACGGAAAGAGTATCGTCTTGCATAGCAGTAACGATAACATTTATTGGGAAATAGAAATGATAGGCATCATTGTATTATTAATAATATATTTTAAGTAAAAGGGAGACTTTGTGTCTTCTGTGTCACTGTCCTTGCTCCCCATAATTGTAATCTGCAAGGGGTTAAGAAAAGGGGGCGTGAGAATTGAATTCTCACTTATGGGTGATTGCAACATCATGGGATTGGTAAATCCGAAATATATTAAATTATACTCATTGATAAAAGTTTATTTTATTTAAACAGTTAAAGTATATAAAAGATTATAAAACTTAAACGGTACTTAAGCATATTTCACATGGCATACTTGGAATAACACAAGTTGATTCACATTAGGGTAAAACCCAAAATCATATCACATATTATCGCAATTATCAAACCATAAATGTACAATCATTCTCCTTCCATCATAGTGATCCTTTTCAACTCCAACCATCAACAGTCTTGATTCCGAGGGCGTCAAACGACAGCTGTCCCCGGAGACCGGAAAAATAATCAACGACCTTGATTCCGAGGGCGTCCAACGACAGCTGTCCCCGGAGGCCGGAAAAACAATACTCAAATCACAACTCCGTACTTACTGATTTTCCATAAAACTGATACAACAACTTTACTGAGAAAAATACTTGACTGATAACTGAACAGATTCATGCTCACGTAAGGTGTTTACTCATGCAGTGGTGATCGATTCACAAAACAACAGGCAATATATAACATATATAGTTATACCACATAATCCAAACAGTTATATAGATAGGTGTTACATTTATGTTGGATTAGATATTTTTTATTTGATTTAATTTAGTTGAGTTCAGAAAATACCGGCACGACGTTATTTATAGCAGATCAATCAACGGATCATCACCCACCTGATTGTTCTGAGTTCCGGGAATATTGGGTAGGTAGGCAGTCGAGTCCTTCGTGCGTATTCCGAAAAGTACAGAATCCTAATAAGGAGTATTTCGATTAAAAGATTGACTTTTGAATTTGAAAAGCTTAAGAGCGCGAAACTCAAGGATTTAGTAGGTCGTTGTCTTCAGAGAACTATTGAAAACTAAAGTTTTCAAAGGTTGATTTCAAATTGATAAGTACACCTCTTTTAAAGGGGAGGTGTATTAGGGGAGTGTATTTACTGAAATTGGTAGTGTATTAGGGGGTGTATTTACTGAAATTGGTAGTGTATCAGGGAGTGTATTTACTGAAATTGGTGTTGTTCTTGGAGAGTGTATTTACCAAATCTGGTGGTGTACACAGGGGGTGTATTTACTGAATTGAAAGGTGTACGCAGGGGGTGTATTTACTGAAATGAAAGGTGTTCTCAAAAAGGCCTTTTTAAGGAAAAATATCTTTATTAAGCTTGGAAAAATACTTAGAAAATAAGATTATTAATTTATAAAAAATTAAAGAAAGGTTATTCTTTCTTACGAATCCTATTTCTCGTTTTTAGACGAAAACTTAATTATAAAACTTTTCTTTTCTAAACTTATTAAAAGACTTTATTTTGTTTGCGTTTTCTAAAAAAATTTAATAGGGTTACGAGGTGAAGACGAGTTTCCCTTTAATTACGAAATTTATTCAAACGTGTTTTTACTCTTGGAAAACGTCAAAACAAGGATACTATAGGATTTTGCTAATATCATCATAATACTAAAAACAATGATACTAAACATTTCATAATAATAATACTAGTCCTCTAAGTCATTTCTATCATTCATCTAAAACAATAATATTCCAACATTCAACTACTAATACTAAATACCAAACTAAAAATCCAATCTCATGGTTTTGTGAAAGAAAATAAAACAAAGAAACAATCTACCCAAAACTCACTTCTAAAGAGTGATACAAAAGAAACAAAACAATAATACTAAATAAGTCCATAACTAATACTAAATCATCTAACCAACTAACAGTAACTTTTCTTTCATTTCTTTTCTTTGTTCTAAGGTCTAACAATTTACAAACTAACCCAAAAATTCACCCAAGATAAAAACGAAGATAGAAATCCTTACGAGCTTCAGTTTGAGACGTTAAACGGGCGGCCTAACGGCGTCGTTTTGAAACTCGGAAATTGTTCACGAAAATTGGGCAGCCTTACGGCGTCGTTCGGGAATTCGGAAAAACGATTTGGGCAGCCTAACGGCGTGAGTTTGAAATTCCAGAAATTTTGTAAAAGCAACCGGTTCAACGGCGTCAAAATCGATCGGAAATTAACGAAAAAGAAGCTACGGTTAGAAATTGAAATAATCTGGAAATTGAAATCGAATTTAAACGGAAGTGAAAATTCGAAGTAAGAAAGGAAGGAATCCATCTTACTGGAGATGGAGGAGAAGACGGCGGCGGCGGGCGGCGGCTTCGGCGGAGGTGCGACGGCTTCGGCAGAGGCGCGACGGGAGCAGGGGAGAGGGGGACGTGCTCGACGGCGTGCTCGGTGGCGCTGCGTCTGGGTCGTGGTGGTGCGGAAGGCGGAGCTCCGGCGTCTGGGTCGCGTCCGGCCTGGGTCCTCGGCGGAGCAGTGGCGGCGGCGAGCTTCAGCGCGGCTGGGCAGAGCTCCAGCGACGGTGGCGCTCGCGGCGGTGGGCTCAGGGGAGCAGCGACGTGGGCGGTCTGGGCGAAGCTCCGTCGCCGGAGGAGGAGAACGGAGGCGGAAGGAGAAGGGAGGAAGGTCAGCGGCCGAAGGAGGAGGAGAGAAAAAAAAGAGAGAGAAATTTTTTTGTGCGTGAAGGGAAAGAAGGAAAAAAATGAGAGAAAAAATTTGGCTTTTTCCTATTTATACTCCCTCTTTCCAAACTTATCCTTTTTCTAAAATCTTATCCAATGTTTTCGATATTTTCGTTCCCAAATAATACGGTTCAGGGATTGTTTTGTTCACGAGTATAATTCCGATTCAGAAAATAATACAGTTTTTAAACTCAAGGAATATTTTATTGTATTTTGATTTTTCTCAATAAATTAAACGGATCGAAATCCTTAATTTAATTTGAATAATTAATTTCTCGTAGTCCTTTATTCGTTTGAAAGAATTCGTTTTCTTTCTTCGAATTTAGGAGTTTTATAAAAAGGGTATGTATATTTAAATACACAAATAGCACACAAAATAATTAAAATTAAAAGAAACAAAGAAGAGAAAATAAAATAAAATAAAATAAAATAAAAAATAAAGGTTTCTAATTAAGAAAAAGGTACAGAACGGGACGGGGTATTACATATCTAAAAATAATTATAAAGTGGTTCATATATGAAACAATATAATTCTAAAACATACTCTCAATAGTAATATTTTATTATTTAAATATGTAATACCATATTGAGGTTAATTTTGTTTCTAATCTATCACCAATATTGTCTTTAAATAATAATTTTGGTATGACTTATTGTATACATAATTCATAATTAAATCTAATTTATAAATGAGTGCCCAAAAAAAGAGCAAGAATTACGAATGAATAAGGATATATCCAAATAAAATAAAATAAACTCGGATTTGATTAGTGAATATCCATAACTCTAATTTGATTCCTGAAAATCCAAATATTTCCAATCACAGATCTAATCATCTAGAATTATTAAAACGTTAGTTTTCTCCCATTAGAAACATAAATAAAAAATACTCAATCAAACTAAGCTAAATATAACAATTAGTTAAATGAGCCATCAAATTTATAAATAAGTGCCGGAAATTTAGCTAAAATTGCGGATGCATAAGAATAATTTTAAATAAAAAAATAAATTTGATTACCGAATATCTATAACTTTAATATCATTACTGAATATCAAAGATTTTAAACGATTGATCAACTTTTCTAGAATTATCAAAACCGTTAATTTTGGCTCATTAAAATACGACAATTTGTCAATAAATAAGGAGTTTACCTATATAGTATAAGAAAAATTGTCGCCATTAATTTTTTCTCATTACTTGCAGGGAGGAATGAATGATTATATTTTAGGATAGTTGACCACGTTTTTAATAAGATGGAATACAGTTTCCTCAATTAATCGGGATTATGGATAAGGATATACCATCCAACCTAAGCAACATTAATGGATTCCAATATCGCTCCTTAAGATTTTCTTACTCCATAGATTGAACAATCCCACCTATAATATATTTAGTAACTTGTTTGGGTTATAATGACAAATAAGGGAATTGATAGCTTACATAAAACGGCCGCCTCACTCACTCTGTTTTTACCTTTTGAACCTCGTTAATCTCTTGTGCACGCGCGTTTTTTTCCTATCATTAAATTATAATAATTTGACAATAAGTTTAGAGAGCAATAAAAAACGTTGGTTTTCTATCATTAAATTACAGTAATTTGAGAATAAATAAGGAATTACTCAGTAACTTATAGTATAAGAAAAATTATATTCGGATTTTTTTTTTCCATTGAATGAAAGTGGATGAATGAAGATTACATCTTAGGATCCTTACCTACGGTGTTAATAAGATTTACATATAAAAATTTATAATTAGACATTAAAATTATAAAGATTAATTTATAAAATAAATAATTATATAAAAATATAAAATATAAAATATAGTATATACTCTGAAGAAGATCTAATAAATATATATATAAACACGGTTATGGAATAAAACAAACCAATATACAAAAGAAATCTAATATTAATATAATTTTTTTAAAACGTGAACCAACAAAAATGCTTATTAGATGAAGATCACATTTGCCTAAAGAATTAAATATCCCCCAAATTAATAGCACAATAGGAATATTTATTGTAACCAAGTCAAATTCAATTTAATAGGTAAAAAACATAGAAAAATAAAGGATCAATGGCCATGGTCATGGTGTAAAAGATAGGAACGTGGGCAATGGAAATTAAAAGTCGAAGGTAATACACAAATCATAAAACGAAAATTTTATAATCTCCATTCGAGAACAACAACTATTTACATAACAAAATACAACAATCATCCACTAATGAATGAATAGAACACTGCAACAGTGTCTCAACAAATGAAAAAAAGAAAGTGAACCATCTAAAAATGAATATTAAGAATGGCCCATAAAAAACAAATATTATAAAAAAGGGACGGAAGAACAAACAAAAGGAGAAACATCGATGTAATCCAAATCTTCTCCGAAACTCAAACATTCCTCAACGAAGACGGTTGCATTGGGCGCACAATAAAAGTGCATACAAACATGAGAATAGACGGTACCTACAAAATGGGATGCAATTAAAGTACAAATAAGGAATTAGAAAAAAAATGGGTGAGGTAGGAACAAATTGAAAAAACGAATGACAAATGAATGAGGAAATGAGAGATGGAATATGAAAATTTATAGATGAGAGAAAGAAAGAATGGACGAACACGATCAAAAGAAAAAAAACAACGGATGAGATCATTTTGCAATAAAAGATCGAATGGGAGGGACTCATTCTTCAAATAGAGGCATCATAGCCATGCCACATAGGCAATGAGAGGTTTGGCTATATAGAGTTTATGATAACTAAAATTTTAAATTAGAGATATTCAAGTTATAATTTCCCTTGAAATAGTATCTTTTATGAGCAATTAACAAATTACAACAAATATAATATAAACATACATCTAAATTGTAATTTAAAATTAAATTTTAACAATCTAAATTAAATGTTAACAATACTCAAACAAATCATCACAAAAAATTTGTAGAAAAATTATAGAATTTGAATATACATGTAAATATAATATATAAACCTTAATTTACAAAGTTCAAATTAAATTCAATATATTAACAAATTAATTTTAAAATGAGATCGAATAATAAACAAAAATTAATCTAGTAATAATTAATTAGTGAATAGCCCAGAGTTGAAACTAAAATTAGAGACGTGGCTTGAATTAGAAGGGAAATCTAAAATTTAAACTAATTTTTATATTTTAAATTGGAGAGAAACAAAACAAAATAATTAAAAGTGAAACCCAAGCCTACGCCACGATGCTCTTCTTCATCTTCATCTCAACAACTCTCTCATCCAATTTAAGATGAAAGTTGTTGGTTCAACATCATCGTCTCTCTTCTGCCTAATATCGTCACAAATCTGCGTGTTATGCTGTCTCACTTCAGTTTTCATCTCTCAAAGACTCAAACTTCCACTTTGATCCCCTCCATTAGTCGATATATGTAAAATTGAAATTGGAATCTGCAAATCATCAATTGCAAAATTTGAAGCCACCATCAATTCGAAGCCGAATTTGTGTCGCACTCAACGACATGAATTTTTTTCATTTTAGTTGATTATGCTCGCTAAGTCACCGATTCAACCGGTGACTGGTCCAACACGAATTTTTTCGCTTTTGATAGGTTGTTGAACGCTTCTATAAGATGTCGATCCAATAACATTGAGTTGTACGGAAGGCTGTTCGAGTCTGTTCGGACCTCATTATTTTTAAAACACAGTTATATATATATATATATATATATATATATATATATATATATATATATGTGTGTGTGGCTTTTGGAATTGGGCTAATTTTATCTATTAGGCAAAGAATCGTGAGGCTGGTGATGGATTTAGTTTTTAAGTTTTGAGTTATACTGAATATGTATAATTACTTTAAAACAAAATACAAATGGCCTCATTTACCTTGGACATAAAAGAGGTGAAAGTGATGTGTTATTTATATTATACAAAGGTAAATTAAAAGTCACTAATCTAACCCTATGTATACCAAAGCCATTAAATAATTTGACTATATGTATGCCCAATAAAATTGTGCGCATATTTTTAAAAACCATTTGGATAGTTTTATAAACAAATTTAGTAATTAGCTTTGGATTGAAAAAAAAACTTTCCAAAAATAGTATATGTTTTTGTTATTATATAGTTATTATAGATTTGTATGAGTAGTTTATTTGAATTTCATGGTGTAATAGCTTTTTAATTGAATTTAAGAGAAGACTAGAGATATTCTTGGGTTTCTTGATTTAATTATTTTGCACCACCCAAAGGTCATCTTAATTAATGTATGGACGTTGGTTAAAAATGAAAATATCTTTAACATTCAAAAATCTCGGTTGACATTTTAACTTAAATTGAGTTTATGTTGAGGCTTCACAATCTGATAGTTAGTTAAATCGTAGGTTTAAATGGATAGTAATATTTACCGTTAGTCTTTGACATTTTATTGTTGACACAATTCTTGAGTGAATACATTCTATAATTTTAGATCTTGATCGGTGTTACTTGATATAATTATTGTTAAGTCATTAAGGTACTTGTGTTCATTTTTAATTGATTTGCACTAACAATGTTGAAAGCGACAACATTTAGGAAAAATATTATATTGTTGAATTATTCGAGACCCATTCTATAAGATAAAATGTGATAAAGATATAGAATAATTTTGTGTAAATTACAACATTGTACGGGTATGCAGCTTTATAAAACTTTTGTTATACTTTATTTTTTTGCTAACCCGTTTTGCTTTAAGATTTGTTTTGGACTCAATACATGTTTAGTTCTACCTACTGTAGACGTGTCAAAAACTAATGAAACTGTCCCTGTCTATGCGACATAAAAAATAAGCACAAACATCATAAATAATATAAAAATATGGTACAATTAACTTAACTACGACTACAATATATTAAATTTGTTAATAAATATAATTTAGTCATGTTCATAATTACTTTTCAATTAAAGTTGTGTGATAAAAATATACTGATGATGATATGCTTGAGAAGACTACTTTCATATCTAGAATATGCTTCTGCAACAGCAATATTGAGATAAATGGTTTAAGAAATATTTATAATAAATTGTTTTGTCTTCTCCAAGCCAAGCAAAATAATGAATTATTGATGAAAAACAATGAGTCCCGGCCTACTAGTGTTAGTCCATTCCCTGAAGCGAATGTGACTCAATCTCAAAATTTTGGACATGGGTCATGGGTGTGTATGAAGCCATGGGTGTGACCATAATAATTATAGATATGGTCGTGATAGATATATCTCATATAATCATGATCGTCACAATAAACAAATTATCTCCCAGAAGAGAGACTGTGGAAAAAAGAAAAAGTATGAATAACAATGTTACTAATATGGCACGGAAGGTCGTTGATCTCGTATATATCGGATACTGAATTATCTTGTTAAATATTATTAAGCATCCCTGAAAAGAAGGATGGATCACGTTTGATAATATAATGTTTGTGTGGTGATGATGAAGGTATGTTTCATCTTGATATATTTTTTCTTTGAAGATATCAAATAAATATATAATGAACCCCTTATACATATTTCATATTTTCATTATGAAATTTATGAATTATGAATTTTGCATTTTTTTTATTTGTCTAATTGATTGTGTTTCTACATATCATGCTTAAATATAGAAAAAGTTTCTCATTTGAAAGAGGGGGAGACACATAATATTAATATCAGTAGTAGTGCAACTTAACTTGATTGAAGGCTCCAGAAGAGCTACTATATTTTTCCTTGAAGGAACTAAACTTGTTATAAAGAACGCACTATTGTCTCCCAAGTTTAAAAGAAATTCTTTGAGTTTTAAAGATCAACTGAAAAGGAAATCATTTGGAAAATAACATTGAATTTTCTTAATCCTTGAAATGTGAACTAAAAGTTCAAAAGATTGTATATTTGTAACAAATTGCAAATCAATTATCAGATGTATTTAGTGACTCCAGAAGAGTTACTAAATCACGTATTCATACAGAAAATATTTCGATTAAGATTGATGTCCCTGAAGAACAAATAACAAATATGAACCTGAAACACGCCTGAAGTGTGGGAGACCTCTTTGTCAAAAGATAAAAATCCTCAAAGGAAAAGAGGATTAAATAAAAGTAATGAGTCAAAAGGTAAAAGACTTCAAATTATGTGCAATAATAATGTTCAGCCTCCTGCAGAGGTTGTCTCTAAAAAAAAAATTGCTCCTGAAGTGCTAGTTTTAAAAAAAAAATGACTACTCCCCGTTATAACTAGTGTGTGGGAAATAACCATCATTTCCCATCTGTGAATATTTGATTGTGCAGTATATATTCTTATATCACCACCAAAACGTATCTCAATTCTCAAAAGCCCTGCAGGCTGACTGCACATCCGATAAAGATCATTTCCCGGCATTAGGGGGAGATAAGAATTCAAAATTAAATGAATTCCGAGAAATTTTTCTAAAGGAAAAAGAGCTTCAATATTTAAACCCATACACTAGTCAAACTGAACCAGAAGTTCAAAAGATAATTAATTTGCAATATTCAGTAAATAATCTGCCAGAAGTTTATATCAATCATAAATGAGTGACTACATAGCATATACCTGCAGTATATGCTCTACAGAGTATAGAGGTTCCTAGAGAAATCAAGTATATCAATTTATACGCCAGCAGCGTAAATGACCTCTAAACATGAAAGTTATAAATCCTTGGTAAATCAAAGCTAGCTAAATATTAAGTCACTCCTGAAATCTCCTGAAGAGATACGTCCTGAAGACGAAAATCCTAGTAATGAAGCACGTGCACAAAATAAATCAAAATACTAGGATTGCGGAACGACCAGATCAAAATATATTGGGAAATGATGATGATCTGGTTTAAATGAATTTTATAAATACTGGAGAAACTTACAATACAATATTATCGTTGTCGACAACATATTCGTGTCCACTATTGCTTTTACTATCATAAATAAAATCTGGATCCAGTACCTATGTTGGGTGCCAAAAGCACTTTGACTAGGTGAAATAGTAAGAAGCAAATTGTGGCAGAACTAGACTCGCTAAACAAAACAAAGTGTTGATAAACTGTACACCCGGAAGTGTGTATTTGTATAAAAACAAATGAGAATAACAGGGTGGTGAAATATAAAGCGAGATTAGTAGCTCAAGGGTTTTCACAGAGACCCAATAAATAAAATATATCTCCTATTATGTATGGAATAATGTTCCGCTATTTAATATTTCTGGCAGTAAATATGAAAATTTGGGAATGCGTCAAATGACGTAACCGCTGTATATTTATACAGTTATCTTGAAAATGATATCTATATGAAAATCCCTGAAGGATTTAGCATGCCTAAAGCATGCAAATCAAATCCAAGAGAAGTTTATTCTATCAAATTGCAAAGGTCTTTATATGAGCTCAAACAGTCTGGACTCATGTGGTATAATCGACTTACTAAATGCCTAGTTAAAGAAGGTTATACCAATGACCCAATATGCCCATGTGTTTTCATAAAGAAAAAAGGGTTAAATTTTATAATAATTGCAGTATATGTTGATGATCTCAATTTAATTGGGACTCCTAAAGAGCTCCAAAGTGCAGTTTCATATTTGAAGAAAGAACTTGAGATCAAAGATTTTGGACAAACTAAAATTTGTCTTGGTTTGCAAATTAAGCACTTAGAAGGTGGAATTTTTGTCCACCAAACTGCTTATACCCAGAAGGTATTAAAGCGGTTCTACATGGAGAATGCACATCCATTAAGTACCCCAATGGTCGTTCGATCTCTTGATCCTAATAAGGATCCTTTTAGACTGCGAGAGGAAGATGAAGAAATTCTTGGTCCCGAAGTACCATATCTCAGTGATATTGGTGCACTTATGTCTCTTGCTAATTTTACAAGACCATATATATCATTTGCAGTAAATTTATTAGCAAGATTTAGTTCATCTTCTACATGACGACATTGGAATGGTATAAAACACATTTTTCGCTATCTCCAAGACCCACATAAAGTAAGGTCTCAAACTGGATATACATGTGGTGGTATTGCAATTTCATGGCGGTCTATGAAACAGTCGCTTGCTGCCACCTCTTCGAATCATGCAGAAATCATAGCAATACATGAGACCAGTCGAGAATGTGTTTGAGTAAGATCAATGACCAATTATATCCGAAAAAATTGTGGGTTGTCATATGATAATGAAAATTCTCCAATTGTGTTATTTGAAGATAATGCAGCTTGTATATCCCAGCTAAAAATGGGATATATATTAAAGGAGATAGAACGAAACATATTTCACCAAAATTCTTCTTTACTCACGAAGTACAAAAGAATGGTGAAATTGATGTGCAATAAATCCGATCGAGTGACAATTTAGCAGATTTATTTACCAAGGCATTACCGACGACAACATTTGAAAAATTGGTGAAGCGTCTTGGAATGCAACGGTTAAAAGATTTTAGATGATATTTAAATCAGGGGGAGAATTGTTCTAATAAGTAATATGTACTCTTTTTTCCTTCACTAGGGTTTTTGTTTCAATGGGTTTGTTTTCCCTAGTAAGGTTTTTAACGAGACATATTATTTGTGTGACAACGGACATCCAAGTGGGGTGCTATGAAATAATATATTTATTTGGTGGATGTCATTTTATTTTCCCAAATAATTACATGAATAATGAGGTGTCATTTTATTTTCATTTGAATAAATGTATGCATTATTATGGACTCCTAGAAGGATCCATACATGAGTATAAATAGGTGGTGTCACCTTCATTTGTAAGCATAAAAAAATTGATCAATATAATACAATTTCTCCCTACAATATTTCTCTCTACATTGACATCTTGTTTTCTCTTCTTATATTATTTGTTTCCCAACAATTCTGTTTATTTCTCATATTTTTGCTCGTCGCGACTTAACATTTATACTCCACCAATTGATTTCAATAAGCAATTATTGTCATGTAGACTGCACGTAACCAATGGATAGCTCATACATTTGAACTGCAAAAAATATATTAAGTTGAGATTTTCTTTAATAAGATTTAAAATTTTAGATTATATTGTAATTTGAAAAAAAAAAATTGTCATTATTTTTTTTATTATGTCTTTCAATAATTATTAAGCTTGTGTTTCACTTTAAAAATCAACTTTTTTAAGTAAAAATTACATTATTTTTCTAATTTCAAATGCAATTAATAAACTTTTTTTGTGTAAATAATGCACGGCACACGACTAATTTTTTTATGACATGTCTGAACACACATTCGGATGACCATACACAAAGAGTATTTCATCTAGTAGTATTTTATTTAGCGTATATTTATTTTACACCAAATACACCGTTCAATTCAAATGTATTTTTAAATAAGGTCGACTTTTTACTAAAAAAAATTTTAAATGAAAGCAACATTATTTTTCAGTAAATAAATAAACATGCTTTAAAAATGAGTTTGAATTGCACCGTTCATTATGTACATATAAAAACTTCTTCTTTGTTTGATTATTATCATTGCATATATACATGCTTATAGAATTATTAATTTCACATGTACTATGAATCTGTGATAGATGTAAAGTTCCGTCAAATAATTAATAGGGGTAGAAACCGTTTGACTAAGAATAGTAATCTGACTTGAATGAATGGCTCATGTTATCTTGTACCTAATACTTGGGTTTCACGTGATTCTTTCAAACAAAAAAAGAAAAGAAAAAACATGAGTTTCACGTGAAATTGGATTTTGTTATGTTTCATGTCGACATTGTGAAATCACATGGGTGGTGGAAACATTTATAAAATTCTATTTTTATGTGATAAATTGTGAGATGGAACTGTATAGCATGTGATAAATTTTTAGCTAAAAAATTACTTAAAATAATAAAAAAGTTCACACGAATGTCAATTTTGTATATGTAAAATGGATTATCAAATAAATTATCAAAAAAAGACAATTAATTTTATATATTATACGTTAAAAATGAATTTAGAACGAAATTCTTATTGTAATTTGAAATTCTTGGTGGAATTTTACTTCTGAAAAGTGTCATTCGATGAAATATATGGTATTTATTAATTTGTTATACATTTAAAACATTCATGAAATATATATAATTGATTATTGATGATATAGTGAAGATTTATATAATTTTTTTTAGTTTTTTAAAATAATAATTTTTATAAATTTTGAAATCGTGTAATTATCTTATCTAAAAGTTCAAGTTTGAATTTGATACTGCGAAAAGATTTAATTTCATCTAAAATCCACTTTTTTTTTTTTTGGAAAGGTATCTAAAATCCAAATTAGTGTGAAGTTTAAAATTAATGCATATATATATATTAATTTGTCAATTTCTTCCCTCATGTGGACATGATGGGCCACCATTTTTTCTTATATAATTATTCATAATGGGCTGCAGGAAACAGACTTATAGTTGGCCTGCTGGAGGCTGAATCAATTAATAATAAAGGGTAGGGATAGTTTTGCCCCTAAATTCTTGTTCAGGAGTTTTCTTTAAAATATTTTTCATTGTTTGGGAATTTTTTAGAACATTATTTAGTTTTAAATATTTTTTTAAAAGAAAACTGAAAATTTGATTTTAGGGGCAAAAAGGTGTGTTCCCAATAATAAATGGGCCATAAAATAGCATGAACATTCCATCTGCTTTCCATACTTTTGCTCGTCTGGACTTAACATTAGGCCGCTCTTAATGAAGATGACACGTGGCAGAAAATAATCTGCCCATAATCTTGAATTGCAAAAAATATATATTAAATTGATTTTTTAATAAAATTTTAAATTAAATTTAAATTTTAAAAAATGTGGTAATTTTTAGGTTTTTTTTTTTTTTTTTTTTTGAAATTGAACAATTCAATAATTACTAAGCTCGTGTTTTATACTTTTATTTTAGACAATGTCATTTTTTTTCTACAAAATACAAAAAAAAATGTTGGCTCATTAACACTTTAATAGGGATATGTGTTAATTTGTGTGGTTTCATGCAAGGAGACGATCTTATACAAATTTTTGCCTATTTTTTTTTTTTTTAAATAATGCACAAATTCATGACATGTCTGACGCGCGTTTGGATGCAATCCACAAAAAAGTTTCATCTAGTAGTATTTTATTTAATAGATCTCTTTTGTCGCGATTGCACAATTCAAATGCATTATTATACTGTGTACATTTTTTTACTGAAAATTGTTGTTGCTTTCACTAAAAAATACTAATTTTCCCATCCCTAAAATGAAAACTATTTTATTCATTTAAATAATACTTTAACCATTCACAATTCTCATTATTACTTTATTCACCATTCATCATTCTCAATACTACTTTATTCATTCAAATACTAAAATTCAACTCTCGCATTAAACTCCGCACACAGTCAAACGGGAAAACAAAACTGGAACGGACAACGGAGGGAGTAGTTTTTTTTTTTTTCCAGTGAAAGCAACGATATTTTTTAATAAAAACTCTACAATGTTTAAAAATATATTTGAATTGTACAATTCATCATATACATACAAAAACTTTCTTCTTTGTTTAATTACTACAATTGTGGATAGGGATAAGAGATGACAATAGGACGGGTTTGACCAACCCAAAGACCCGCCTCTCCAAGATTTTAGTGGCCTCGGACCCATCTGCCCCGTTTAATTAAATTAATTTTTACATGTATAATATTTAACTTTTGCATCCAAAACATCAAATTTCACCACAAGAAAATAAAGAATTGCCTATAAAATTGACAATATGGCTACAAAATTTCCAACAAAAATTTATGTAGTAGGGATTGCCTATATAAATTGTCTACAAAATTTTCTAATTATATAGACAAATTGTGTTGTAGGTAAATATATGTAAGCAAATTACTTGTAAGTAATTAATTTCTTAGGTATTTTATTTCGTAGACAAATTGTTTATAGATTGAGAAATGAAAATGTCATGATCAGAAAATTACGTAGGTAAGTAGTAGGTAATTCGTACTACAAAATTTTTTGTTGAAAATTTTTATAGACAATTTTTTTTGTAGTGTTTAAATATATATTTGCTTCAAATAATATTTAATATTCATCTAATACTTCAAAATAATATATACAACAAATAAATTAACAAATTTACATACATTAACTTTAATATAAGTTGATATAAATGCATATGCTAATATTTTTTTAAGGTGAATTTACAAGACGAATCCTATAAAAATCACGATTCAATCCTGATTCACTTGATTGGTCCAAATCCGCTTCGAACCTGAAGGGTTCAATGCGGATCCGGCTTGAAAACCCTCATTGCTATCCCTAATTGCTTACATGTTTATAGCATTATTAATTTCACATGTACTATGCTAGATGAAAGTCCCGTCAAATAATTGATAGGATTAGAAACCGTTTAATCAAGAATAGTGACTGACTTGGATGAATTATGTCGTACATATATAATACATGGATTTCACGTGAAATTGGTTTTGTCATGTTCATGATATTAGACATTGGGACCTGAATTCCCTCCGATACAAAAATTCTCTGCATGTCCGGTCCTGAATATTGATGAAACCATACATGGATGGTGGAAACATTTATAAAACTCTATTTTTTTTTGTGTTAAATTATGAGATGGAACTAAAAAGTATGTGCTATATAATTATATTTGAGTTTTAATATAAAAAATTACTTACAACTATAAAAGTTGACATGAATGTCGATTTGTATGTGTAAAATGGATTATCGAATTAATTATCATAAAAAGACAATAAATTTTATCTATCATAAGTTAAAAATGAATTTAGAACGAAAAATTTATTGTAATTTGAAATTCTTTTATTTTTATCAATTTCGGAATCGCGCGTGTGATTAGCTGTAAGACATTCATATACGTAATACAGTAAATCCTATGGCTCGATTAATATTGGTAGATATTTTCATATATATATATAATTAAAGTAATTTTTGTGTACATTTAAGTGTAGGGATAGAAATATTTTTAGTCCCATAACTTTTTGTCTTTTTTGAAATGATCCCAAAAAAGATAAATGTACAAGTTTAGTCCCAAATTTTTTAAAATTGTACAATTTACATCCCAAATTCGCCGGAAGCGACAAAAAAATCATCGTTTTTTGATATGTGCCGTGCACGTGAGCGTTCAACTTAGACAAACATATTGATTAGGTTATTAATAAATAGTTTTTATGTTTTGGAAGATTGTATTTGGGAAGGATTTTGACGTTATGGCAAAAAAAAAAAAAAAAAAAAAAAAAATTGGAGAAGGATTTCTAGGGTTATTAAAGTTCGATTTATATTTTTAAAATGAATATTCACCGAAAATCTTCAAGTTGAACATGCATGTGCCGGGATCATGTCAAAAAACTATTGTATTTTATCAATTCGGCGAAATTTGGGATGTAAATTGTACAATACAGAAAAAATTGGGACTGAATTTGTATTTTTATCTTTTCCGGGACCATTTCGAAAAAGGTACTCCTCCGTCCCACCATTATTTGCAATCAACTTTTTGAGTAAAGTAGTGGCATATGGGTAAATATGTGTATATTATTGTGAGTGTGCACGCAAATCAATGTTTCCATTTTAGGAGTGTGCAAATAATTTTGGGGCGGACGAATAAGGAAAGTGTGCAAATAATGGTGGGACGGAGGGAGTAAAAAGTTATGGGACTAAAAATATTTTTATTCCTTTAAGTGTATAATATTCATTTGAATTTTGAGTTAAATTTTAAATTAATTTCGAATTTTCAAAGTCCAATATAATTGGGGCAGTTACATTTTGGTTCATTTCTTGGGTGTTAATTAGTGTTTGGTTCACAATTTTAAAACAAATGCAAATGAGTTCACTTGGTAGGGTCTTCCCCTTTTTCATCACATCTGGCAATACCATCACCCTTCCCCTCCACTTTTTTTATTTGACCGGTCTCATCCTCCTTCATTTCTTTTATTTGATTTTTCTATTTTTCTTTATTTATTTCCTAATTTACTCATTAAAGGTATTTTTTAAATTCCTTATACTATTTTTATATTTTATTTTTTAAATTCCTTAAACTATTTTTATATTGTATTGTTTTAAACATTTAACACAGATATACTTTACACATATATTTTGAACAAACATTTAACACATATATACTTTGAATAAGACTTTTGAACAGATATTTATTGCAGATATGCTTTGAACATATATTTTGAACAAATAAAATTAATTTTTTTATTAATTATGTAACATCCATTTTTCATCAATAACATATTCAAAAATTCAAAAAAATTATGTATTTGAATTTGAAATTAACAAATTCATAACTAAAATTACATATTTACATATTTATGCCTATATCCAAAAATATTGTGCAAAGAAAATGTGCAATTTTTTTAAAAAAATTGCAGTATCTTCATCCTTTTATTAGGGCAGAGAAAGTATCTTCATCTTCAATTTGGGTAGAAAGTATCTTCATCTTCAATTTGCAGCATCTTCATCTTCAATTTTTGAAGATCACACTACCTTCATCTTCATTCTTCTCCCCAATATTTTCATATCATCCAACAAAAAATACATTATTAATGAGAATTCAACTACAAAAACACACACAACAAATAATACCAATAAACACAACAAAAACAAAAATAACACAAAAAGGAAATATTCATCCAGTTCACCTTCCCACACCCTTTTCCCCGTTGCCTCCCCACACATATGTAGATTCTTCCCAGACAGTTCCAACCATGACCAAATCCAACCCCTTGTGGCCACGCCCCTTTACTAAATCATCTTTGGAACAAAATTATTGGAACAAAAAACTGATACTCAGTAAAGTAGCGAGCATAATACGGGGTTTCAATGCTTTTCATTTCAAACACGCACCCACGCACTCCCCTGCACACATAATACATGTTTTAATGCTTTTTATTTTAAAAATCACACAACTCTTTTATTCAAAAATCACACACAATCCATTTGCACAAAAAGAGATAACACTTACTGGTGAGATGATTTTGAAATTGGGTGGATCTGGAATAAGATCCGGTTGTTGATCTCGTCTCACACCATCCACATCGCAGCACCGTTGGATCTACGATGAATTTAAAGATGTCTTCCAAAAACAGATCCAAAACATGGATCGAAAGAGCGTATCGGCGTCACCGGCTCAGATCCGCGACTGTTCTCGTTCAGATCTGTGCGTCGCCTCCTTTGGAAGAGAATGAGGGCGGCGGCGGCGCTGCGTGATTGAGGGAGAGCGATGCCCCCTTTGGGAGAGAGGGAAGGTCGCGCCGCTGCGTGAGAGATTGGAGGATAGAGGGAGGGCGACGCCACTGCATGAGAGATAGGAGGGCGGCGCCGCTGTGTGAGAGAGGGAGGGCGTCGCCCCATTTTGGGAGAGAGGCAGGCGGCGACACTACGTGAGGGATTGGAGGCGGTAGACAGTGCGCTGAGAGAGGGAGGCGGTGCGCTGCGGGGCCACGCTTTGCGGTGGGGATGGCGGCGAAAGTTTTTAGAGAGAGAGAGGGGTTGGTTTAGAGAGAGAGGATGAGAGAGAGAGGGGTTGAGTAATAATGGGGGGAAGGGACGAGGTTTCCAGAGAAAATGAAGGGGTGGGTGGGGCGGTGCAGTATGTGGGGAATGGGGGTCCCACTTTTAAACCAAACTGATATTTTTATAAAGCTAGTGAACCAATTTGGTTTTTTGGGCTAAATGTATAACCTATATGTAATATTCTCTATATTTAATGGATTTTTTAAAAGTCAAAATTAATTTGAAATTGAATTCAAAATCTAAATGCATGTTATGGACTTGGGTGCATACAAAAATTTGTGATATAACTAAATAAAGTTGAGCTTGAGCTCTAATTCGATATAGAAATAAAAAAAACAGAGTAAAATTAAGGGGCAATTACATTGGGATACAAAATGGAGTCCCTAAGAGCAACCAACAACACTACTTTTTTAGACTTACAAAGGAGTGCAAAGTACAATGTCACATCATTCAACTTTTTTCACTTGTCCTATTCACACTACTCTTTTTTTTTTTTTTTTTGCTTTTTGCAGTAAGTTTTTTTTTTTAAAAACGTTAGGGAATTTTAATGCATTTTTTCAAGCCTTGTATTAATTATTGTACAACACATAATACCAGAAATATTATAATACAACACACAATACCATAGTACACCACATAATACTATGGTACAACACATAATACTTTGGTACAACACATAATACTTTGATACAATATATAATATATTGGTGCAACACTCATATGCACATGCCACTAATTGTAATGTGCAGTGGTACAACACATTATACCATGGTACAATACATAAGAAATTAGAAAACGATTCCAAAATGAGGTTACAACTACAAACAACTCCCCAGATCATTACACAATACAACTAATAACAAAAATATTATACTATTCAACTCCCCTTCAATTCCTTGAACTCAAAGCTTTTACTGCTTATTATCACTCCAAAATCAATCCAAAATTTGATGTTAGCTGCTAAATTTATGCTTTTATTCATCAACAATAAAACAATGCTTTCTCGTCTACGGATTGATAGCACAAAATTGAATAAAAGCATGATTTTATCAAACCTTGGAATCTTGATTCCGAATGCAAAATTACAGAAAAACAATCGGCGAATGTTCATTTTTACTACCCCAGTGAAGAACAAACGCAAAAATTGAAGCTAGGCAAAAGGGAAAAGAAACAAGAAATTTGTAAGAAATGGGGAGATCTGAACAATGAACAGATATCATCAATAAAGGAAGCTTTAAATTTGTTCGACACCGATGGATATTGATAGTAATTTCAGTTAGAGATCACCGGATTATTACTAGCGAGTAGAGATTATAAAGGCTAATAACTGAATGCAATAGATGTGGTAGTAAATGAGCTTTCAAGTGGAGTTCTTTCTATTAAATGTGTTGTGTGTTTACACAGAGCATTTAAGCCTCTATTTATAGGCCACAAATTTGGACTTCCCACTGGGTCGAGCCTCCCCGTGGGCCCAGCCAAATCATAGCTATGTAGGCATGATTGACTATGGTCTCCTCTACCGGCCAATGGGAGCCTGCCACGTGTCTCTGTTGACCTCGGCTGATAAGACCCTTCTCTCTGGCCCTATTTTGACCTAGTCACATCCGCACGTCCGATGGGCCAACACTAATCTAGCGGCTGACTCTACCCTAGTGAGCTGTCGGGTAGACAGGTAGCAACCAAAGGGAAAACCGACTTGTCGAATGGGTCGTCACGGGCAGCGGGTAGAGGAGGCTACGGGACCTCTCGGCTGTGCCCGCTACCTGACGTCTTCCGGATCGGCCCGAGCTATCCTCCTCGCCACCGATTCTGGATCAGAACCCGACCACTTGCCTGGTCAGCCTTTGCTTCCTCTCCTCACGGCAGCATGTTGATGTTTGGCAGATCCTCGTATGCCCGCACGGCGCTGGACAATGCCGGTGTAACAATTGCCCCACCAGCCCACTGTCGGGAAGGAAGTTGACGAGAGACGGGCTGGTCCACCCCTGACGCTTCATCTCAGACTGTGACGCCTCATTTTCCATTGCGTCGCTTCGTTTTCCATATCTGCTAACATCATCGAGTGGCATATTCGATACGCTAGATCCCCAAGCATCACATCCACCGATTCGGTTACTCAATCGATGGGCGCGTGCCATCCACACACCCACTATATTTCCGGTTAATTACACTTTGACCCCGTCTTTTTGCAGTTTAGCCCCTACCTCATTCCTTTATAAATAGGGGTATTAGCACTTCATTTGCACTTTTCCACCTTAACTCTCGCGCTTCTCTGAGATTTCAAATTTTCTGGCGGCCTAGTTTGCCCCTCTTCTGCCTGACTTCCAGATTTCGGCCAACTTTTTTAGGTAACCTTTCTTCCTGCTTTTTTTTTTCTTTTTCTTTTTGGTCAACAATGGGTGATTCTAGCCGTTCAGACGATTTTGTCCACTCCTACCTCTTCCGCCGCTGTGAGCCTGCCGTTGCCGCTGAACGGTCAATCGAGCCTGCCCCGGCCTATCCCGCCAGCGAGGGCACGTCGAGAGTCATCCCAATTGAGGAGGAGGGGACCTCGACTGATGTAGATGCCTTCGTTGACACCCTAGATCGGCTGAGCCCCCTAGAGGAAGTGCCCGCCCTTAGCGTGACACCATTGTTGGTCGTTCGCCCGTCTGAGGCCGGTCGAGACGCCACCAAGGTCGCCCACGGAGCTGCCGTCGAAGGCGATGCCCAACCTGAAACCATGGTGTATTCGGACAGCGGGCTGGTGCACTTAGAGTACGCCAAATATATTTCCCGACAGACATGTCGCCATCCCGCTTGGGAATACCGTGAGGGTGCCTTAACCGAGTATGGTGCCTCTCGCCGCGCCAGCTCCTTGCCGCTGAATGCCGATATTTCGAGCCTATACTGGGACTTCAAGGTCCCCACCGACGTATACTTCTATGCGCCTGGGCCCGACAAAAGGGCGGATCAACCACCGAACGGGCTCATTGCCGTGAACGCAGATCCCACTCCACCCGTCGGTATCCAGGTTGTTGGCCGCATGGAACCTGCCCATTACGCAAATCACGCCTAATGGCTGGAGCTACATCATGGGCGCCATGGTGGCTCTCGGACGCTGCGACCTACATCGCATGCCCCTCCCCGAAGAGTTCAATCATTTTTACTACACCGTGGCCTCTTCGGGCGAGAACAACGCCGGCTACTATTCCATCAAGCTCCGAGGCGGGGACGCGATTTTGTTCGACATTCCCACCAAGGTGACCGGATGTCATAAAAATGGCGGTAGGTCAGTGGGGCGTGGCAGAGCGTAGAGCCCGAAAATGGTCTGCCCATCTAAGTGCCCCGTGAATACCGTGCCCAGAACCGCAGGGGTATTTTTCTAACTTTGCTAGACTCAATAGTATTGATCTAATTTCTTTCCCTTTGTACAGGCAACCCACCACCGCAACCCGAAGACCTTAACGAGGACTTCACCCTCGCCCCAGCCGCCGTGAACAGTGAGCCCAAGGAAGACCGTTCAGTAGACCAGCTTAACACAAACAAGCAGCGACGGTTATCTAGATTGCAGACTTTTTCCCATCGTCTCAATTTCGGAGGTAAGAGCACTTTGTTATCTTGATAATGTCTTCAACATATTTTTCCCCAACTCATGCGATTGACAATATCCCATCTTTGCAGAGCAACATTTCCCCGCTGCCAGCAACCAATGTTCTTCCGCTGTCGCCCACCAACCTTTGATATCAATCTCTTCCTCCTCCTCGTTATCGTCCTCCTCTGACTCCGGCGAGACCGTTAACATGGCCCCATGCAAATCGGCTTTTGCTGCATTGACGAAGAAAGGGGCGGCTAAGGACGCCTCCGACCAGGGGGTCCGGATCAACCCGCCAGCTCCGGCCCCAGCTGCCAACCCTACTCCGCCACCCGGCTCCTTGCCCAATAAATGTGCTCGTCTGTCCGGCCAAGAGGCCGTCTACCCGGCCATGGTGGCCGCCGCCATCATCCCTCCAACCGTGGATCTCATCGCTGACGCGTCCACCCCGGTGACCAATACCCCGTCGTCATCCTCCCGTGATTGGAGCGACTATTCCTTCCTCGGCTGGGGAAACCACCTCACGTGAGTACCTATCCCACTTTCATATTTTTATCTTTATCCTTATTTCGTATTTTCATTCGAGTACTAATCCCGCTTCATGCAGGTCGGATCCGCTGCCACCGACCGAGGTCCTCCAGTTCCTCCGCTCGCAGGACCCTCCCTTCACCGACGTCCCCGAGACCTGGCGGAGCAGGCTCAATGCGCCGTGGTGAACTTGCCCCGGTTTTGGACCCTCAACTGCCAAAAAACCCTGCAAAATGCCTCCATCGCCGATAAAATAAGATCGGTGGCCATCCGCGCCGCCCGGAATCTGATCTCCATGGAGAGGATCATTATGGACCATGAGCGCGATGAGAGGACCCAAGCCGCGCTACGGGCGGGTTACCAGACGAAGAGGAACGAGGTGGGCCGCCTGGAAGAGGTCAGTAAAAAGATGCAGGAGGATCTCAACGCTGCCCATGCCCGCTGCGCTGAAATTGACGGGCAACTGGAGGCTGAGAAGAAAGCGCGGGCTAAAGCCGAGGCCCAAGCCGTCGCGGCGAAGAACAAGGTTGAGAACGCTCGGCGAGCATTTTCTCAGGAGGTCGAGAACCGGGTGGCTTCCGAACAGGCACACCTTGAAGGGGAGCAGGACGCGACGGTGACCATGGTGTACATCAATACCTACACCAACTCCATTCGCTCGATCCTGAAGAAGGACCCCAGTACTGACCTCTCCGGCCCCCTCGGACTTGAAGGAGTATGTGGAGTTTAACCTCCTTCCCGCCGAGTATGAGCCGACTCTGAGAGATCTGGTCGACAGGGGGGTCTACTTGTCCTTCTTTCCTGACATGGGGGCCTTCATTCTCTCCCCTTCTGCGGATGACGAGGCCGGAGGAGTCCAGACCGCGGCGGACGGTGATGCAGCTGCGGGTGGCGGGGCTGACGGAGCCGTGGTGGCCGAGGATCCCCTTCCTAAAGTTTAATTTTTATTTTATTTTTGTATTCTCCTCTCTCCGCCTTCGGGCCAGTTGTAATCAAACTCTACCTTTCTTTATTTAATGAGAATGCCCTTTCAATAAAGTATCTTACCCGTTTTTGTTGTTTTGTCGAATAGAGATTGATTTAACACTCGAAATGAATTGACTTTAACAATGTAAATTAGTGAAGTGCTTTGGCCGCTTGCGGGCTACAACTTCACTACTAGAGATTGACTTAGCAATCGAATTTAATTTATTTAACAATGCAAATTAATGAAGTGCTTTGGCCGCTTGCGGGCAGCGACTTCACTAACTAGAGATTGACTTAACATTTGAATTTAATTGATTTAACAATAAAAATTAGTGAAGTGCTTTGGCCACTTGCGGGCGGCGACTTCACTAAGTAGAGATTGACTTAACAATCGAATTTAATTGATTTAACAATGCAAATTAATGAAGTGCTTTGGCCACTTGCGGGAAGTGACTAACTAGAGATTGATTTAACAATCGAATTAAATTGATTTAACAATTAAATCATTAAGGGCGCAATATATTACAGTCGTTTGTGGGTAAAAGTGATGCGGGGCGTGACCCCATTACAGTTGACTGTATGCCCGACTAGCGAGTATCGGCTTTGTATAACTACAATTTTCTCGTACTGTTATTGGTAGTATTTTTTTAGGAGGGAGGCGTTCCAATGGTATTGGGCCGGGTTGCCCTCGAGGCTCTCGAGCTCGTATGCTCCGTTGGCTAGACGCTTAGAGACTTTTAGGGGTCTGTCCCAACTCGGGCCGAATGCCCCCTCGGGTTGCCCTACTGTCCGCCTCAGTACAAGGTCTTTGACCTTGAATTATCTTTTCTTGACCTTTGAGTTGAAGTACTTCTCCGCTCGTTGCTTGTGTATTATGTTTCTCTGCTCGGCGGATAGCCTTCTCTCTTCCAGGAACTTCAGTTCGTGCAAAATGGCTTCGTCATTGGTGGCCTCCACAAGCTACTAGGTGTGGTGGCTGGGGATAGCAACTTCGACGGGGATGACTGCCTCCGTTCCGAAGGCTAGGGCAAAAGGGGTCTCCCCAATTGTCGTCCTACTCGTGGTCCGATATAACCATATCACCTCGGGCAGCTTGCTCCTCCAGGTGCCATTGCTCTCCTCCAGCAGAGTATGCTCTATTATTTTGTTCACGACTTCGACCTGCCCGTTTGACTGGGGATGGTAGGGCGTCGAGTACTGTCTCTTTATCTTGTGTTTCTTGTAAAAAGTCTCCATGGCCAACCCGTCAAATTACTTCCCATTATCCGATATTATGATCTGAGGGACACCGAACAACAAATTATGTTTCGCCAGATGAATTTGATTACGTGTTTTTGGTCGATGGTCTTGAGGGCCTCTGCCTTTACCCACTTTGTTAAGTAATCGACGGCCACAATTGCGAACTTCACGCTGCCGGGGGTCGTGGGCAAAGGACCGATAAGGTCGATTCCCTACTTTGCAAATGACCACGGGCTGAAAATCAAGATGAGCTCGGTTGGTGCCTGGTTGACCGTTGGTGAGTATATCTGGTATTTACGGCAGGCCTTGGCATACTTGATCGCGTCCTTCTTTAAGGTGAGCCAGAAATATCCTTGGCGGATTACTTTGTGAGCGAGCGCCTGACCCCCGGTGTAATTCCCGCAAACTCCTTCGTGAATCTCACCCATGATTAACCTTCCCTGCTCCGGGGTTACGCATCTTAGTAGAGGCAGTGCAAACTCTCGCTTGTAAAGGTAACCCCCCAAGATGGTGTATCTGGCTTCCCGGAGTTGCATCTGTCATGCCGCTACCCTCTCTCCGAGCAGCTGCCCGTGCCGTATGTAGTTCAAAATAGGGGTCATCCAGTTTTCCTCCTCCTGTCTGACTTGTGCCACCAACCAATTCACGCAGGATGGAGCGGTCATGTACGTGATCAATATTCTAGACATGCTTGTGGTGCCCTCCGAGGTAGCGAGATAGGCAAGGGCATCCGCCTATATGTTGTCGAGTCGGGGAATGACCTCGATGTGTACCTGCTCGAACTTGTCGAGTAGGTTCTTGGCCAGGCCCTGGTAGGCGATCATTCTGTCGCTACGGGCCTCGTACTCTCCTGAGATCTGGCAGGTGACCAGTTGTGAATCACTGTACACTTGCAGTCGCTTCACACCCATGGCCATTGCCATCTCCAAACCGTTTATTAGAGCCTCATACTCGGCTTCGTTGTTCGTTACGTGGAAACCGCATCTGATGGATGTCGTGAACGCTTGCCCTGACGGGCTGATTAGGACGATTCCCACACTGGCCCTAGTCGTCGTGGATGAGCCGTCTACGTACATCTTCCATGGTGACTGCTCGATCTTCGATATTGTCTCCGGGCACGTTAATTGGACTATAAAGTCGGCTATCACCTGTCCTTTGATGGTCGTGTGGGGTGCGTATGTGATGCCGAACTGCCCGATCTCCATGGCCCATTTGAGGCACATGCCCACTGTGTCTGCCTGGTGTAGCACTTGTCGTAGTGGCATGGTCGTCAATACTTCGACTTGATGATAAAAAAAAATATGGGCGTAATTTCCGCACGCTCATTAGCAAGGCATATGCTAGCTTCTCTAGTGGCAGGTAGCGTAGCTCGGCGGCATGTAGTGTTTGGCTGACATAATAAATTGGCAAATGTGTCTGCCCCTCAGCCCGCACTAGCACGACGCTGATTGCCAACTTCGAGGCGGCCAGGTACAGGAAAAGTTTTTCCCCTGGGAAGGGGTTTGGCTAGGATCTGGGCGTTTGAGAGGTACACCTTCAGTTGGTCGAATGCCAGCTAGCTTTGGGGCGTCCAGTTGAGTTTCCCATTCGCATGCTATCAAAAAGTAGTTTGCACCGGTCCCCCATGCGGGAGATGAAACGACTGAGTGCGGCCAAGCTCCCTGTTACCCGTTGTACTTTCTTCACCGTGCGGGGAGAGCTCATGTCCAAGATCGCCTGGACCTTTGTCGGGTTAGCCTCAATACCCCGCTGACTGGCCATGTGCCCCAGATTCTTGCCCGACTCGACCCCGAAGCTACAGTTCTTCGGGTTGAGCCTCATGCGGAATTTCCTAAGGATCTCTAATACTTCGGCGAGGTGGGTGAGGTGGTTTTCTCGCTTCTCGCTTTTGATAACTATGTCGTCTATGTATACCTCTATAGTCGCACCGATCTGGTCATGAAACATATGGTTGACCAGCCTTTGATATGTTGCCCCGACGTTCATGAGCCCGAATGACATTCGCTTCCAGTAGTACATATTTTTCTCGGTGAGGAACATGGTGTGCTTCTGGTCGTCCACGGCCATCGGGATTTGATGATAGCCTGCAAAGACATCCATGAAGGTGAGCATCTCGTGCCCGGCCCCAGGTGATCGATGTGCGGCATTGGGAAGTGGTCTTTGGGACATGCCTTGTTCAGGTCCATGAAGTCGATGCACAACCGCCACGTGTCGTTGTTCTTCTTGATGAGAACTGCATTGGACACCCACTGTGGCTTATCGTCGGGGTCGACAATCCCGATCAACTTGTTGTCGAGGAGCTTCTTGACCTCAACGGCTATGACCGCGTACTTGTCTTGGCCAAACTTCCTTCTTTTCTGTGACACTGGCTTGTGGGCAGGATCGATGTGTAGCTGGTGAGAGCAAATCGTTGGGTTGATCCCGATCATGTCTTCGTGTGACCAAGCGAATACATCCAGGTTTTCTTCGAGGAAAGTGGTCATGGCTTCTCACATTTTGTTGGACATTTTGGATCCAAGCTGGATGCAGACATCCGGTCGATTCTTCATGGTGATAGATATTAATTTCTCAATCGGGCTTGCCCCTCGCTCCCCGATGTGAGGGTCGTCTATTTCTCCAGTTAGGTTGGCGTCTATCTCCATTGGTTCGAACTCCATCTGAACGTCTTCAAAAGTTGGTGTATCTTCTTCCATGGGGTGGGTTTCAGGTGGGTGTTCTTCCTCGATTTCCGTTTCGTCCCCCCAGATTGTAAAAATACTAGAATCTACCCTGACATAATTTAAAGCAAGATCAATGTACGTCAAACATCCGCGTGCCATTTTCTGATTACCCTTAAGAGTTCCTACCTTCCCAGAGTGTTGAGGAAATCAGGGTGCCCGGATCTATTCGGGATGAAATTTAAATACAATTATTACTAGCATGAATTAATCCTAAATTAATTCAAATAATAGTTAATCCAACAACGAAATAACATGCATATGAATATTCTCACATTAAATTCTACGGCGGAAAAACTAATAATTTATGTGAATACGTACCTCTTGAAACGACGTCCAACTGAGATAAACGGGACAAGCGTGACGATCCTATCAACCGTAAAAACCTTCTCAAGTATTCCCACTTCACCTTATTCGTTCGCTGGTGGTAAGCGCTCACGAACAATTTAAAATAACAAGGAAGAAATAAAATATTTATTGCTCTTGATTTTTCCAACTCATGAAATTGTGCACTTGGGGATGAAATAATCATCCCCTATTTATAGAGAGGTAGTGGCCGAAATTTCAAGGAATATTGGGGAGAGAAAATCTTTTTCTTGGCCTCCAAGAAATCTTGAATACATCTCATATATTATTTTCTCCATAATAAAATATTTCACAAAAATCTCAACTTCCTCATCTATGTATGAATTTCGAAAATTAGGAGCAAAAAAAACTAGATTTGACTTTTCTTGAATTTATGAGATAATCTTGTATTTCAAGAATACATATCTTCCATAATATCTTTCCAAGAAAATCAATAAAATCTTTTGTCTCTCCAAGATACATATTTTCGAAAATTCCATGGATAAAATCAGCAACAATAATTTTCTTTTATATTAATCACCTTATTATCATCGAGCTACTTGAGGGGCCTTTAGGAGAATTAAGATTGGACCTCCAATGGGCTACTGAATTACAATATTGAGCCTCAATATTATTCAGCCCATTAATATTAATTAGTACCACTAATAAATTAATATTGCACTATCCATCTTAATCCATATTACGATAATATGGGCTCCCGATTATTATTTCCCGTATTTAAGATTATTTAGTCCATTAATTAATTGAGCTTCTGAATAACTCTAAATTAAATAATATCTTTTACCTTGGAGTAAAGATAGCTCAACATTATTATCCGTACCGAAGAAACTAATTCTTCACCTGCAAGATTTGGTACGATAAAACTTCTGAGCTCACCAAGGGGACAAATCACACGAGTCATACTCGCACACGTTTCTCCGTATTAAACCTTAGCAACCTTCGTATGATTAATATTACTGCCCAAAATACAAGGTTCAAAGTCACGATGATTCTCACCCAACATGAATCAAAGCAATAACTATTAACCACACACGGTCCTATTTAAGTGACGAAGATTAAGAAATCAATAACCACTGAGGTCTAATTCTTCACATTTCATAACAGAAGAATTTATCCTCGTTGTAGGTCCATTTCAACATATACATAATGTGCTAGTGCAATCTCTTGGTCAAGACAGGCCAATCTGAGAATTACACATCGACCTTTCGCGGCGGATTGTTTAGTTCCACCTGGGTCGTGAAATTGTACGATTAGTTACAAGGAACTTGTTAACGTGATCTTCTGTGATCTGGTATCACCACATTAACTACAATGTAACACATACTATATATATTGAACTGGTTGCAATAAATACTTAACATTCATTCATATCTAAAGAAAACGTGATAAAATAATTATTCTCATAAAACAAGTGTTTAATACATGAGTTATACAAAGTAAGAGCATACTTTCACGTATAACTCCAATACAAAAGGGGTTGGGAACTTGATACAATAGTAGTAGGCCGAGACGGCAGCCTCGAACTCGTGTTCAAACAGTCTGCCGAGAAAACCATTGTAGGTTGATGGTTGGTCGATGATTACAAAGTCGAGTTATTTCAAGGCCTTAACCTCGACATCTATGCTAGACACTAATTTTGCAGCTAGTCTAACTATTCCATAAGGCTTCACCGTCGCATCCCCGAACCCCTTGATGATCTGGTCGCAGGGCTCCACGTATTTTTCAAAGGAGTTTTCCAACTGGTCGAAAGTGCTTTTGAATATGATGTTGCATTACGCCTCGTTGTCAACGAGCATGCAGTGGACGGTGACTCCCATTATGTTGACCAAGATGACTAGAGCGTCGTGGTTGGGGTAGATTACCCCAGTGCAGTCTTCCTCCTTAAAGGCGAGAAGGTCGGTTTCTTTGGCCGTCAAGTTGATCGGCATGGTGTACTGGTGGATGTTGTCTATTGCCCGCAGCTCGCTCTTCTGCCTGCGGTTGAAGAGCGTGGTGGCGGGCGCAAATCCCCCCACCGGGGAGAGAGTGTTCACTGCCCAATGGACAACATTCTCGGGCATTGGTGGGCAGATGAGGGCTCCCTCCTGGTTACTCTCCACGGGGAGCACCGTGGGCTGGGCTGCCGGCCTGGCCGTCGGTCTTTTCACGAAATTCTCCAACTTTCCCTCCTCGAACAGCCGCCATAGCTGCCTTAGCAAGTCGTGGTACTCGCTGGTGTTGTGCTTGATTGCCTTGTGGTAATGACAGTATTTGTTGGGGTTGAGTTGCTTCCCGTCCTTGTGCACCTGGGGGCGGGCAATCGGGATTAGGTTCTTGTCCCGGATTTGGACGTATACGTACTCTAGGGTGGCGTTCAGTTTCTCCGCCAGCTTCACCTCGACTGAGTCGAAAGGCTTGAAAGGTTGAGGTGCCCGGTACGTGAAATTCCTCTGGGACGGTCCGCTGGCCGGCTGGGCGTGGGGTTTCTTATTCTCTGTCGGGGTACTGCTCTCTTCCAGTCGTTGGGCCAGGATCTCAACATTATAAATTATTTTCCCGCCCGCTGCCTAAAATCTGCGTAGGAGGTGGGGTAGTCCTTGTTCATGGACTTCTATAGCTTTGTCTTTATGCGGAGGCCACCGATGATCCCGACGAGTTTTACCTCATCACATATGGGCACGCCCTCCATGATGATGTTGTCGACCCGATCGATGTACGCCTGGTCTGACTCATCTTTACCCTGGGCCAAATTGGCCATACGGTTGGCGCCGGCCAGACATGGCGCCATGGATGAGAAGTGCTCCAGGAACAGCTCCCCGAGTTGGTGGAACGAACCCACCTTTCCCGTGGGAAGGGATAAGAATCATCTGTGAGCCCGGTCCCCAAAAGTGAGGGGGAACAATTTGCATTGGGTGGCGTCAGTGGTCCCTATCGATATCATGTAGATGGATTATTTGTTCATGTGGGTGACGGGGTCCGTCTCCCTGTCATATTGCCCTACAACGACAACATTGATCTTGGGTTGGGAGGGAGCCCGCACCAAGATCTCCATTAGTGGTGAGTTCGATATGTGGGCGAGGTGAGGCTGCCCTGCCCACTTGTCAACTTTCTCCTCTAAGGCCTTGAGAGACCTTAGGATCTTGGTCATGGCGTTGTTGGCCGCTGGTGGGGACCGGGGCTTAGCATGGTCCCCCAATCGGTCGTGGATAGACGGCCTCGGGGCTGTGCTTTCATGGCATCAGATGTGAGGCTCCTCAGCCTGCTCACGAGACCTGGAGCTGGCGTTCGATTCGTAGGGTCGGGCGGCTCCCCGAGCATGGGACCCAAGCCTGGAGAAGACTGAACCCACCGGGCGACGAGGCGCCAGGCGAGAGTCTGCCTCCTCGTCCAGTCGCCTCTTCAAGTTCTGAGGCCTAGTGAGATTGGTGGCCGCCCTCCTGGCTGGCTCTATCTCGGGGCGTGGGTTTCTTGCGGCCCTGGTGTGGGTTGGTTCTTTCCTGGCCCAGTGAACGCGAATAGGTGTTGCGTCCAACTCGGTTTGTCGGTGTTGGATCAAGGTCATTGCCGCCTGCAGGTACTCGGGAGTTTTCATGGCGGAGATAAACTTAAAAGGCCCTATTGGGCGTAGAGTACAACATCTTCCAGCCGAGTCGGGCGTGATAACGGCCCAGTGCGCCAAGTCCGGTGGAGGCTATTCGACCCATGGCGCTATAGCTAGATGGGATTAAAGGAAATAAAGTAGCACCTTACTACAAGTCCAGACTTTTAGTCTAGTGGCAAGCGTTTGATCCAACAGGCCCTTGGGCTGTCTCCGCCGTGGCCGGAGCTGGGGACACAGCTTCTGCAATATCCTCGACCTGGTGTTGAGTTCGAGTAGCTCTTAAAGTAGTCATTTTTGTGGGGGTTTTTTCTTAGTGGAAAGGGGGTTCGGGGATAGCTAAATGAACAAAACTGAGTGTATTTTTGCTAGTAGCTACCCTTCTTCTAGTGCCAAATTGTTGATAGTGATTTCGGGAAGAGATCACCGGATTGTTACTAGCGAGTAGAGATTATAAAGTCTAATAATTGAAATGCAATAAATGTGGTAGTAAATGAGCTCTCAAGTGGAGTTATTTCTATTAAATGTGTTATGTGTTTACAAAGAACATTTAAGACTCTATTTATAGGCCACAAATCTCGGCTTCCCACATGGCCGAGCCTCCCAGTGGGTCCCGCCAAATCTTAGTTGTGTAGTCATGATTGGCCATGGCTTCACCTACCGGCCAATGGGAGCCTGTCACGTGTCTCTGTTGATCTCTGCTGATAAGACCCCTCTCTCTGGCCCTATTCTGACCTAGTCACATCCGCACGTCCGATGGGACAACACTAGTCTAGTGGCTGACTCTACCCTGGCGAGCTACCGGGTAGACGGGTAGCGACCAAAGGGAGAACCGACCTGTCGAATGGGTCGTCACGGGCAACGGGTAGAGGAGGCTTCGGGACCTCTCGGTTGTGCCCGCTACCCGATGTCTTCCAGGTCGGCCCGAGCTATCCACCTCGCCATCGATTTTGTCCGTCTTTTCTACCCGAAACCCGACCGCATGCCTTGCCGGCCTTCGCTTCCTCTCCTCACGGCAGCTTGTTGACGTCTGGCAGGTCCGCGTATGCCCGCACGGCTCTGGACAATACCGAGTGTAACAACGGAGACGACAAGATTGCGTCGTTGGAGCTCATAATCCTGATGCATTCCCATGGCAGGAACCCTACCCAGGCTCACCATTCACCGTCAGGACTGGCTTATCGGTGCCAGTGGCCTTCCGGTATCCCGTCGTCGGCATCGTGTTTTCCCCTTCGTCTTGAACCACCGTCGATCTAATCGAACGTTGTCATGGTTTCCTCTCTGTCCTAATCGATCTCCGCCTTAATCGTGTCTTGCCCCGATCTAAGGTGGTGGCATGTTCGATCTAAGTCGGTTGATAATTTCAGAATGGAACGATGATTTTTTTAGATAGATAGTGATGGCATGGTGGCAAGCAGCGGCGGAGGGAGTATGGTGGCGTGGGGGAGCAGATAGTTAGAGAGAAGGAGTGTGGTGGGTAGTTTTGATATAGAGGGGATAGGATTTTGAATAAAAAAAAGTAAAAAAAAAAAAAGGACAAATATCTAGTTGTGTGTGCAGTGTCAACTCATGTATTGGATTGTTATTTGAAAAAGTTGGAAGATTCTATTGTATTTTAGAGATTTTAGTGTATCACAATGTAATTATCCCTAAAATTAAATTACTCGAATTAAACTTTTTTAACACGAAAAATAAATGCATAAATTAGAAATCAAATTCAATAATACAAAATCCAAAGCCTCAAAAGGAAATTCCGCAAAAAAAAAATAAAAAAAATAAAAAATAACCCATAAAATTAGGATAAATAAAATTAGTCGTACTGACCCAACAATAAGTAACCCTATTTGCTTTGCACCGAACTCATCAATACTGCACCGACTCAAATGTTGTCAAAATTGCTCTAACCTCCGAGATCACGCCCCCAACATACATTCTCTAGCAATCACCCTGTTGAAAGGCATAGATAACCACCTGAGAATACGAATCTTCCCTAGCAGAGATAACTCCCCTCCTCAATGTCATGGCTTCCAACAACTCAACATCGTCCCCAACATCAAGTTTCTCCACAAAACCTCACACTTGTTAAATATTTAATTAAATAAATAACTTAAAAATTATTCCCTCCTATTCAAATTAAATGACGTTTTGGTCTTTCATTTTCTTTGCAAATTATATGACGTTTTACACTTTCAATGTAAATTTTTAATGCACTTCTTCCAAATTTACCCCCCCCCCCCCCCCCCCCACAAAATAATTAAAATATGTAGATAATGTGTTGGTCTGTGAAAAAGTCAAATATTTATGAAGGATAAAATAAGAAATATAATATTTTCTTAATATGTGTGCATTAATCCAAAGTGACATATATTTTGAATAGGAAGGAGTATTGATTTTGATTCGTAACACAAATACTTATTTAATCAAATTCCAAACTGAATTTGATGAATAAATGACCAATGTTTAATTATCTTGCATTGAGTCAATCATATGACAAAAGGACATCATTTTCAGCAGACATAAACCATGGCCACGGAACTTTGAGTATTTTCAAGAATTAGGAAAAGGGTGGCACAATGTTCATAGTGATCATGATGGTAACACTGAAAGTAATTTTCAAACTAAAAGAAATATGTCAATTAAAAATGCAATGTTCATGTCAATTAAAAATGTGATGCTCATTACAATGAGGCATAATATTCAATTAGTTAAAAGAAGAACTCAAATTGAATTAATAGATAAATGGATGTATTATCATCTAACAATCTGTCTAATATTTGCATATACTCTCACATTAAAAAAATATTATTAAATTTTGTGTTAATTCGGATCATAATTACATAGAAATTTATCTTTTATATTGTTGAACATAATAGGTTATTGTGCCATTGGCATTATCGTTTCGTTTGGCTTATTTTTGCATAATAGAAAGAGAGGGGAGTTTTAGTATTACTAGTAATAAGTCCACCCGTGCTTTGCACGGAAGTCATGTGTTATTAAATTTTTAATATAATAATTTATATTTGTATTTATATATTTTACCCTTCATATCTGTTGCATATTATATTCATCACTCGTGCTTTGTAAAAAAATTAATACAACCTTCTTCTAATTGAATGTAATCGTATCGTGAAAATATATTTGTTGTATTACTATAAATCCGTAAATAAATAACAATTTTTTTATTTTCAAAATAAATTATTTTTTCAAAATATTTTTCATCTATAAATTATAAACATAATATGAATCTCTACAATTTATAATCTATTACAATATAATATTCTCTTTGTCCCTTTTTTAGTTACATATTTTACCAAAACATGCAATTTTCTTCCGAGAGGTCATCAAGGAATGCGTATGGGGAAGAAGAGTTTCTCCATTTCTCAACGAAAAAAGTGTTATTTGAATCGAACATGAAAGATGTTTTCTATTAGACGACTGTTCTCGTAACTCTACTCTCGACTTGGAGCCCACTGCAATTGATTGGTGAGCTGGCCACTTCCCACGTGTCGTCTTCGATCGAAGTAGTAGCTGCGCACCACCGACCTAAGGCAGGTAACGCGAAAAAACAGGTATCGAATGAGCTAAAAAAATTATGAAATATGGATAGGAAGCTCATTAATTAACATTTTTTTTAAAGATTTCTTCAAAAGAATTATATATACACTATACTCTCTCTATAATTGTTTTAACACCATTTCTCTTAAAAAAAATCTCATACTTTCAATCAACAACTTTACAATAATTTTTTTTATTATTTAAAGAGTGTGACATCATTCTTAAATGAGAACAAATACAATATTGGGTAAAGCACATAATACATTAGAATATGTCTCTTCTATAATTAATATATTACTACACAATTGCATCTCTTTCAAAACATTATTACAAATAAATTTACATTAATGATGAAACACAATATATTTACAAAATGTTTGTTCATTTTTTATTAAATAATATGTTTAAATCACATAAATACCCATACAACTTATATCACAAAACACCATTTATGCTATAATATTTCATATTACGTATTAATTTGATTATTTAATATACTGTAAATGACAATTTGAATACTATATAATCTATAATCAACACATTGATATATATATATATACACACACACACATACATTAAAAAAAAATTAATCTACAGATAAATATTTAACATAATAAAGAAATTAACAACCATATAGAAAATTGAGATATACTATAAACGAATAAAAAATTTGACAACCAACAAATTATATTCAAATAGTAATTATTTAAAAAAATCAATATACATAAAAAAAGAAATCAAAATTATATTTTTACAAAACTCTAAACATTTTTAAAAGATTAAGTAACTCTCTTGTGCACCTGGTGTATGGTGCACTCACTCAACAGTTGATCATGTTTACACTGAAAATTTATTCCAAATACACTGAAAAGTGTATTAGATTTGATTAGAATTAATAATTTCCATATTAGATTTGAAAAAAAAACACATTTTTATTTTTAAAGAGTTACATAATATTAAAGTTAATGTTATTTTAAATTTTTTAAAGCACAACTTTATATTAGTCACAGTAATAAACACACAAACCAAATTAACTAACAAATATTTTATGATAAATATAACAAAAATAAGTACCTCAAACAATAATAAAAATCACCAAAACTCAAATCTCCACATCCTGACAACGAACTGTTTCTAAACCTTAACATGTTTGCTCCGATATCAATATCATTATACTTGTTAAAAATAATTTTATTATTTTTACGCAGTACACCATTTTTAATAAACTTGTATCAAGCTTTAGTAAGACGAAGCATGCGATGATCCGTGTCACAAATAAACCTTGATTCATAATAAAAATAAAAACTTCAATACTTGAATATAAGAAAACCCTATTTTTCTCTAGACAGGTTTTCACCCGACATTGAGATGTGCTAAAAAAAAAGATGAAAACATGTAAAACTTACAATTTTAGTAAGAGATTAAAAAGAATAGATATGCACCCTAAGAAATGTAAATTTCAAGATACGATATTTAAATTCAGCATTATTGCACTTCACGGAAAACTCAATAATTTCATCAAAATTCACTGGTTCTAATTTACCTTTAACATAATCTTCAAATTGATCGGTTTCAATATTTGAATTTTAATATAAAGAGAAAAAAAATTTAAGTTGATTTTTAAAAGAGACACATAATAATAAAGTCAGTGATATTCTTAAAATTTTCAAAATATCAATTTTATATTAATAATGGTAATAAATACACAAACAAAATTAAATATCAAGATTTAAGTCAAAATATTAAAAAAAAAAAAAAAAGACCTTTGGTCACAATAATAGTGACAAAAAAAAAATCCCCATAACCGGACAGTGAACTATTTCTAATTTTTAACATCCACATAAAATAATAAATTATCGGTACAATAGCAAAATTTTATATCTTCATAGAAATTGAGCAAGTTAACTTAATTAATTAAAAGATCAATATCAAGTATTCAAAATTTGTACACAAACAACGAAAATCATTTTTGCGATGACATCAATACATTATACTCCTAAAAAATAATTAAACTTTTTTACACAATCCAATAATTCTAATAAAATTATATCAAAATTTAGTGAGACGAAGCATGCACCAACCCGTGTAACCAAAAGCTTATGTGAAATCCAATATCATTTCACATTATTGTTCAAATAAAAGTAATAAAAATAATATAATACAGCGGAAAAAACTATTAAATTATAAATAAAAAAATATTTGAACAAATTATCCTGGTTTGTTTATTTTTTTCAAACACAATTTTAAGTCTATCTTGTACAATATGTTAATCATGTTTTTCTCTGCTGGATTAAAGAGGTGGGAGACTGGATATGTTTGGTGGTTATATCAAGATTGAAGGAAATTGATGAGTGGGTAGTTTTAGGGGTGTGCGTGTAAATATTATAAATTGGATAAAAATATGATTTTATAGTAGGTTATTTAGGAAAAATAAAAAATGAGGTGGGTGCATCTAATAATATATTATGGGCGTAGATAGTTGCACCCTATAATTTTTTTAGTGACTTAGAATTCGACCCAACAATCTACTAATTTGGGGGACCAACGTTGCACCCTATAATGTATAAATAATTTCATATTTAATATGATTGAATTAATAGTTTCAATTTTTAATTAAATAAAATAAATATGTTTATTTTTAAAACAATTACATAATAATAATTTTAAAATTAATATTAAATTCTTTTAAAAATTAACTTTGTATTATTAACAGTAACAAACACACACAAAAGATTATGTAACTAAATATTTAAGAAAAATATAACAAAAAATAAGCCATTTTTCTAAACCTTATCATCCATATAAAATAACAAAATTTTAAGACAGAAACAAAATATTTGCACTTTTGGTCTCATGAGAATGTGCTCATTTCAAAATTGTCATTTTCTCGACAATTATAGTCCCGTAGTTATTTTTGACACTTTTGGTTCCAAATGATTATGATAAATTGTAGTTTAGTCCCAATAAAATGGATAAATTGTAGTTTTAGTTCCTAGAGAATTGGGCAAATTTACAGTTTTAGTCCTGAAAATAACGGATGAGACCAAAAGTGCAAAAAAAAAAAAAAAGGACTAATTTCGCACATAGGTACCAAAAGTATTTTGCACTTATTATCTTAGGATCAAAAATACAATTTTTCCTATATTCAACTGTGGTACATAAATAACGAAAATCATTATTGCTCCAACATCTATTCCATTATTTCAAAAAAAAAAGTTTAATAATTTTTATGCAATCTAAACACTTTGAACAAATTTATACCAAGTTTTATTAAGACGAAATATGTGACGATCCGTGTCACCAATAAAATTGGAGTTATAAATGCTATTGAGAGCAAATCATCAGTTTTGACATACTTTTAATATATTACGACTCGATTATTCTATAAAAGGTTTTAACCCGACAATAGGTTGTGCCAAAAAATAAATAAAAAATACTCCCTTTGTGTCCACCCACATACAAAATTTATTTGGGGATGGAGGAAATATTAAAATTATAAATTCAGTAAAAAGATTTAAAAAATTAGACATGCATCCAAAAGATATAAATTTTATCAAACGACATCTAAATTTAAAAGTCACAAAAAATTAAGTAGTTTCGTCAACATTCACTGGTACTAATTTTCTTTCAATTTAATCTTCAAAGTGTTCAATTTGACTTTCAGCTAAAATATTTGAAGAAAAACTTAAATTGCCTATAAATGATCCTATTAGATATTAATCACTGTTCAAATTAAACAAAAAATAATATAAAATATAACATAATATAATGGCAAAAGACAATTACATTAACATTGAAAACAAACATAATATATTTGGTTTATTTCACACCCAAATGTAGGTCTCTCTGCTTAATATACACTCTCTTGTACAAACATACTAATTATATTTTTCACCGTTGAATTAAAGAGGTGAGTGAGTCAATATATTTGATGATTGTATTGAAATTGAATGAGATTGATGAATGAGTATTTTTAAGGATGTGTTTGTGTAATTATTACTCCCTCTATCCACAACTCATGCAATATTTGCCAAATCGATATATCCTTCAACTCATGCAGCATTGCAAAATCGGTATGCACCAAAATTTATGCAACATTTTCTTAAAAATAGAAAACCACTTTATCATCTTTAAATATCATATTCAAACATCTCAATATTACACCATATGTCATCACTTATCGATTTACTAATCTACTTTGAAATGACAACATTACCCCCAACAAAAACAATTTTATCTACTTTAATACTAACAAATAACTATTATATTAAAACTCATGCAAATAGTAATTATTTTACGATTTTGTGGGGCGGATGAAGTATTTGTCAGATAAAATTATAATTTTAAAGTGGGCTTAGTTAGTATACACTTAGTAGTTGTAGATAGCGACGGCGACGCCATATAATTTTTAAAATTGAATATGATTCAAATACTTAAATAGAGCATTGTCTCATGTATGAGACCGTCTCACACAAGAGTGCCATCGATAATTAATTAAAATAAAATTAAAAAACACATATAAGTAATTTTTTTAAAATTAGATTAATGAAAATACTATTAAATTATTTTGAAGTAATGTATAAATTAATCAAAATTTTAATTCAAATGATAGAAACCATCAGTTCATGTATAATTACTCAGGAAATTAAGAAATAAAATAATTGTTGTTGCATTAATCTAAGGTAAAAGAGTGGATATTCCATTTATGAACTCTTGAATAAATGGATATCCCCTATTATAGTGAAGAAAACAAAAGAATTATATGAACATAGGTACACGAAATTCTCCATTTAAATTATCATTCTCTAAGTATATAAAGTCTAATTGCTTAGAATACGGAGTAATACTGTTTAATATATAAAATATCATTGTTCAGTGATTTTGAGAAGAATAATACATAAAATTAAATAATTTTTAAACAATGACACTTTGTATGCTAAATAATGATACTTATAAAAGACAGTTCACGTAAACTCGAGTTCACATTAGACATATTTTGAATATAATGATGAAAATATGGGTTTTTGAGATTAAAAACAATAAAAATTATTGATGCATACATTATTATCTTTACATAATTTCAATTGCCTAAAAAGTGAATTTATATTAAATTATAGAGATGTGAGAAGATGTTCTTCATGAAAGTTTTCTATTCTCTTTATGATTTGTAAATATTAGATATTTCAAAAATATTTATAAAGCTTTTCAAATCTTCTATTTTAATATATCAAGTCATAAATAATGATCACATTAAGAAAGTTTTCTATTCTCTTTATGATTTGTAAATATTAGATATTTCAAAAATATTTATAAAGCTTTTCAAATCTTCTATTTTAATATATCAAGTCATAAATAATGATCACATTATTCCATGCCTATTATGAGAGCATTTTTCAAAATCTTTTGTTCCTATTTTCTTGGTCTTCTTAATAGTTGTTGTGTAACATTTTGAAATTTAATTTAAATTAATTATTCCTTATAAGTAAATAAGTGTAGGTTTTATATGAAAACTCTTCATAATAAGCTTAACATGAAATAGTTTTAGAGTATCATTAATTTCGTATTATTAAACCTGTCAGGGGTATCATTAGTCTGAGTTCAAAAAAATTTCAGACTAATAATACCCCTAATAAGATTAATGATACTCCCGATAAAATTAATGATACTTTAAAATTGTTTTATAATAAACTTATCATGATATCATGTACTATTTTCATATAATACTTTGCCACTAAATAAATACAAATATATAAACTAAATAATATCTACAGCTTGAATATGTATATTCCCCATTTCACGTAACTAATAACACCACTTCCGCCTTTAAAAAAAATAGCACCACTTTAGGAAACCATTCGGAATTTATGTCTCTTAAATCATGCTTTGTAAAATCACCCATAAATTTAGGACTGAAATTCTCAAATTAAAAATCAATCAAATAGCATATTAATATAAGTTAATGATCGAGAAAAAAAAAATGCAAGTGCCGACATTTTTTGAGCTTTTTTTTTATTAGCTTTATTAATATAAGCTCTAATATAAGAAGTAAATTAGGTAATTTTAATTATATAAGAAGTAAATATTAATTCTAAATTTAAATAGTATAATTAATATTATGAATGCTAACGGTTGTTTTTGTAGTGGAAGAAAGCACCAATATGTTTCTAATTTTTTTAAAAATATATATAGAGGTTCATAATTGTGGAGAATAATTTGGATGCATTTATTTACCTCCACAAAAGTTCTTAATTCACACATCTTTATCATACATGTATACTCCTAATAGAAAATAAAAAAAAAAAAAAAATCATAAATAAACTCTTTTTTCAGGTATTTAGTAATAAATATATTAGACTATTATAAATTTCTCAATATCAGAACATAATATCGATATAAGATTTTACCATATTCACCAGAGTATAAAATACTAAAATACAAATAGATTATATAGTCTATGTTATGATATCATTAATAAATATGTTAACGATGAAATCTGACTATAATCTAAGAAAAAATATAATGGATATTTTTTTATTTCGGACCCATAATTATTCAAAATTTTCACATATAATAATATGTATAAAAAATTTATTTAATTAATTTATTATCAGATTTTAACATATTCAATATGCACAAAAAACAGAACTAAAAATTCGCAGTAATAAACAAAAATAACCGTGACTTCGAGATAGACGATTAAGAAAATATTAGTCAACATTTGACAACTAAATATTTAAAACCAAAAATCAACTAAACCCATGCCCACAGTTTAGCATTAATATAAATGTGCCTACAATTCAGGGAAAAAAAACGCAACCATATTATTTCTATTTTATGTGTACACTATAATATTAGTGATTACTAATAATGATATTAATGTAAACTAGTAACTGAACCCGTGCGATGCACGACTATAATTGTACAATTTTTCTATATTAAAGTGTATTTTTAATAAATTAAGTGTAAAAAATATTATGATTTGTTTATGAGAGACACACTACAAAAAAAATTAGTTTAGTGGCGAATTTTTTTGTCACTAGAACACAATTTTTCGTCACTAAAGACTTATGGTGACAAAAAAATTCGTCACAAGCACCGTCACCAAAAGCCCGTCACGAAAGATATGTGGTGACAGACGAAGGATGTTGTCACAACAGCTAGTAACAAAACTTATTTGTAGCCAAAGATAATATTTTCGTGACGAATTTATCGTCACTATAACCTTATATCTTTGTCACCCAAATTATTTTTCGTCACAACATTCTTACATTTTTCTATTTCACGTGATAAAATCTATTTGTCCCCACAGATAATATTATCGTGACGAAATTATCGTCACTATAACCCTAAATTTTAGTCACCCAAAGTATTTTTTTGTCTCAACATCCTTACATCTTTATTGTGTCTCATGACAAAATATATTTGTCACTAAAAAAATAATTATTGTGACAAAGATATTGTCACAATACTCTGAGTATTATCGTCATATAAATTTATTTTTGTCACAAAAATTCTTTGGTTGTGTTATTTATTGTGACAATTTTTTTATCATTTAAGAATATGTGACGAAATTATTGTCAGAAAAGTTATATACAATTGTCATATGAGATTTTGTTTGTCGCATTTACTCGTGACAATTACATTAGTCACCAGTTCTAGTGATGATAACTTGGTCACCCTAAGCTATGATATTAGTCAACCAAAAATCCAGAATGACAATAATTTTTTCATCACACAAACTCATCATAATAGAATATAAATATAAATACACAATTCGCCAACCTAGTTACATTTGAAGATATATACTAACATTAACATAAGCCTATATAAATTAACTCAAACACATAAAAACTATTAGTGTAAAAATATCAATATGGTCATAAAAATAATAATTGTAATCAAAATAAGGGTAAAACATTCATCACCCCCAAAAGTTACAACTGCTAAAGTATTAGACTTAGCATCCAAAATATCTTGAACCTACAAAAGTATTTGCCCTAAAATAATAATAATTCGAGTACTTCCTGACATATCCAAAGCTTCACTCCAAATTGAGAAGTCATCTTCACTCCATATGTATCTTATATGAAAGCAAATGTCTTTCTGCATAACAAAGAACATTGTAAACTTCATTTTTGAAATACAAATCATAAGACAATTTATTTCAAAGAAATAAAAAGAAAATCACACAAAGAGAAAGCTCATCATTCCAACATAGAGAAATGATAGAATACAACTAGAACTAACTTCTAATCTTGAATAAACAAAGTAACAACATAGATATTAGCTTACACAAAAAATCCGTTGAATATTCTTTTTAAAATCGATTATTGACACTACTTATTTTAACATGCTGCAAATTATAGAAGCCCCTTAATTAATCAAACCAAGTGGCATCATCATCTCAATGCAAAAACCAACAAAAAACACAAACAGAAATAGATTAGTATTACAAAGTATATTAAATTAAATCCAAGTGAACCAGATATACTCAAAACAATCTATGAATCTAAATGCCCATTATATCACAAAAACAATAATTGCAAGAAACTCTTTCATATTTTATCAACTAACAATTAAAATATCCTTTCTTTTACATATCCGATCAAATACTAAACTTCACTAGTATTTCTAATGTAATTTAGTACGAGTGGAATTAGAAGTAAAAATAAAATTGTGACTGAATAAGTAGAATCGAAATTGATATGTTCTCAAAATGCATAGTTAAAAGCAGTGGTACAAAAATAACAAGCCCAATAATGTTAAGCTCTAAAATATTTCTAAACCAATGACATATTCACATCCAAGGCTTAGGTAGAGTACATTCTCAGATTGTGAAAGACGGAATTCTGCTTTTCTGTCTTTGCATAGTTATAGGCATGACTATTTTTAGAAAAATGTATTAAGCAACTAAGATCCTCAACACCCCTCTGCTCTAATTTCCTTTTCATATTTTCTTAATGTAATTAAAGCACAATATATTTATACCAAAAAAAAACTATGGAGCCATGAATACCAAAGCTAGGACACTAAAGTAGAACATGTCAAAAGTATCTCTCTCTAATTCATAGCAATTAGAAACTATGTTCAATCAACACCCTTCACATAAGATAAAAAAAACTCCAACTTGAACCAAATTTTAACAAAGTAACATAAACTTGAAATAAAGGACTCAATACTCTCCAAAATCACGAACATAATATGAAAGAATCAATACCTGCAATTGGGAACGATTAACTCAAGTGATTATGATGCTAAATCTTCTCTCTGCAACTATTTTAACCATCTTTAATCCCACCAAATTCATCAGTCGCAGAACCAGAAGCACGAATACATCTTATGCCTGACGATAGCAACAACCGTATTTTCGATAAAATAATCAGCAAAAAATTAGAGGTAATAGAGGGAATGAACCAAATTACAACTATACCTCAATAAAACCAGATTTGATTTAATAATTAAGCTAATGGAGTATATGATGAACTTGAATAGTGGAATTGAGGAGTGGAGGCGACTGAGCGAAGGAATAGATTGGCGAAGTCCGCCGGTGCGTGATTCTTGACTCGTGAGAGTGAGATGTGCGGGCAGAGAGTCGTCACCTTGGCGTGAGAGTAAGGGGTGTGACTCTGCCGTGAGGAAAAATATTGGATGACTGACAAACTTGATCACCGATCGGCGAGCGAGAGAGAGACGAGAAAGGGTGAGTTTGTGCGCCGCGGAGAGAATTCTTTATCTTGGGATGGAAATTAGGGATTTTGGGAATAACTACGTGAGTTTGATTAATTAGGGGGCTGCTTCACCTCTTCCCGAGGTACTGGTTCGTAACTACTTGATTGTATATTAATCCTGGTACAACGAATCCATACGTTTGTAAGTATTGATTCGATCTAAAACTCCAAGTCACGTGTCGACTCGAAACACACATAAAAACACGAATTGTCACCCCTAAAGTGTATTACTTTCTAAATAAATCAAAAGTTAAAAAAAAATCCATTTTTTCAAAATCAAAACTTTATTTACGGTGACAAATATGTATGTGGTCGCTATAAATAAAGATTTATTGTCACCATAAATAGATATTTCTTGTGACGTCTTGCTAATTGTCGCAATACATCTCATTTTTACATGATAAAGATGGAAGCCGTCACAATAAACAGAGGCTTCTTGTGATGACTTGTCAATTGTCACAATATATCTTATTTTTTTCACGATAAAGATAGATATCATCACCACAAGCAAAGGCTTCTTATGACGACTTAGGAATCGTCACAATGCATCTCACTTTTACGCGAGACTTCTTGTGACGACTTACAAATTGTCACAATATATCTCATTTTAACATGACAAAGATGAAAGTCATCACCACAAATAGAGACTTTTTATGACGACTTGTGAATCATCACAATAGATCTCATTTTTTTACGACGGAGATGGAAGTCATCACCACAGACAGAGGTTTCTTGTGACGAATTATGAATCATCACAATAGATCTTATTTTTACGTGGCGAAGATGGAAGTCATCACCAAAAACCATCATCTCTTGTGATGGCTTGTGAATTGTCACAATAGATCTCAATTTTACGCGACAAAGATGGAAGTCATCACAACAAACAAAGTCTTCTTGTGACGACATACGAATCATCACATTAGATTTTATTTTTACGTGACGAATATGGAAATTGTCATTGCAACCTGAGGCTTCTTGTGACTACTTGCAAATTGTCACTATAGATCTTATTTTTACGCGACAAAGATGACAGTCATCACAACAAATGGAGTGTTCTTGTGACAACTTAAGAATTGTCATAGTAGATCTCATTTTTACGTGATGAAGATGTAAGTCATCACTATAAACTGATGTTTCTTGTGTCAGCTTGTGGTTCGTCGCAAAAAGTTATCACGATATGATGACTTTTGCGACCGCATATCACCACTTATGACAACTCAACAAATCGTCACAACATATCTCCCGTTTACGTGATAATATATGTAATCGTCACCACAACCTGCAGTTTAAGTGACAAATTTAAATATTATCATGAAAACATAGATTTTTGTGACGACTTTTATATTCGTCACAATAATTTTATCACCTAAAAATAAATTTTTTGTAGTGACAATGTTAATATTATTTGCATGTCACAACATAATATCTATTTCGCAATCAGGACATTTGCAATAGACGTGAGTTCACATTGCACACGTAAATTAGAAAAAAAAATAAAGGACTACAGATTTCGAAACACCTCTCTGAAAACCATATTTTTTGTAGTTTTGGACGAACGTTCGTCATCGTGGCATACCAAAATCTTCAAACCACTGCGATTGGTGACTCTCGAAATAGCCACGTACAATTGACCGTGACTGAAAACTGGTTTCTTCAAGAATATTCCAACTTTAGCTAGCGATTGTCCCTGACTCTTATTTATTTACATGACATATGATACAATTAATGAGAACTGTCTCCTATGAAACTTGAACGGAAGTCTCGGGTCGGATGGAGTCAGGGAAAGTCTAGGGATCAACACTATCTCACCAGAATTGCTTACGGTTATGACCTTACCTTCCAAAACTCGGTCGCCAAGTCTCGTTAGGACCAATCTTGTTCCGCTGCACAGTCCTCTTGAATGATCAATATTCCTGAGCAACATAACTGGAGTCCCAACTTTCAAATTCAACTCATGATTGGGCACATCGGAACACTTTAAGGTATTCAAGAACTCCGACATATGTAAATCCACGAGTATATCAACATTCGTATCGGACTTGCATGCACTATCATAACTCAAATACTTTTTTGCCTCGTTTTCATTCATTTTGATCATGTAATCATTAATGGAATCCACAACTTCAAGAGTGGGTGCAAGTATGGCCCTATCCTTCAAATAATTCAGGTCGTCCACAATATTCTTGAAGTCCGGGTATGTGTTGTGCACAAGCGTACCAATAGGATTCTTATTATCTTTCAGCAAAAGGTCATTCGACACTTCTATATCCGCACCATCATTGTTCTCATCTCCAACAGTACCATCTCCTATTGCCGCCATCCATTGCGAGAATGATTTCAATTCTCCATGTTCGTCAGCTGAATTTAAGTTCTGAAGTCTCATATTTTTTGTCAATCTCGAAACAGTACACACGTTCCACAGGCAGGAAGAGTTGATCGTGGCATGTACGATGTCCTGTCTACGTCCCTTTGGAATGATCGGCAACCTCCGAAAACAACCGTCTTCCCACTGAAAGGCAATTTCGAAGACGATCGATGAGTGAGTTGCATTATGTCCTGAAGAGTATTATCCAATGCTTCAATACAATATCTGTGCACTATTGGAGCCTCATCCCATATTATAATGCTGCATCTTACCAACAATTCTGCCAATTGACTCCCTTGTTTGATGTTGCACGTTGAGTCCTCCGTAATGTTTATTGGGATTGCAAACCTTGAATGGACAGTCCTTCCGCCAGGGAGCAGAAGTGATGCTATGCCACTCGAAGCTACGATCAGAACAATCTTACCATTCGATCTGAGAGTTGCGGACAAAGTTCTCCACATGAATGTCTTGTCTGTTCCGCTGTATCCGTAAACAAAGAACACACCACCTTTGTTGGTATCAACAAAACTTTTTATCGAGTCATAACCAAGATGAGATGTTGTCTGTATAGAATATCATCGGAAAGCAATGTCTGACACTTTTCCCAGACCAACTCTGGGAGGCTCAAGTTTCCAGATGAGAGTAGTGTTACAAAAAGGGTTCGCATTGACTGCGCAGATGCTCATTGACTTGCTTCTTGTATTCCATCAATGTATTCTTTGTCGTCGTCCAACAAATCCCTAACGTAGCAAGCATCCCGGTAGGTTTCGTACTTGACATTATTGTATACCTTGAATTCATCATAACTTGTTGGCCCACAAATAATATTCAGTAATATACTGAAATAATATGCCTCTCCCAAACCAAGAGGAACATAGAAAATGTGACCAATTGCGAATCCCCTCTGCCTCTTCACCCATTTTCTCTTATCTCTTTTCCAAACAAAATGCTGCGGAAATTCTGCATAAGTAACTTTTTCTTCTTCAGGAATTTTCTTGTTCGCCTCAAACCAAGCTAAAAATATATTGTTTCTTACAGTTGGCTTTTCCATTACGGAGTCCAATGATTCAGAATTTAAAAATAATATACTCTGCTCATCCTATAGATGGAAACTGAGTCGCTCAATCGGAGGGTACCGATACTTAATGTCAAAGCCAAATATTCTCCAAGCTGCCTCGCAAGGTAAAATATATCTGCAGTCATAGTACATCTGTACCTCATCCACTTCTTTCCCGGTACCATCTTCTCGTGTGCTTTTGTAGAACGATGCAGTTACCCGATCATGACCTTTATTCACATATTTGAATAGGTATTTGATCGAGCGTGGCTGATTGCACCACTCGACGTTTATATGGGCTCCGTACTTCAAGAGAAGATAATGATTTTGCAGAACCACATATCTATTGTCGAGGTCGACATTATTTTTCAAAACTGTTCTTTCATTATTCCTGCGTCTGTAAACTGGATATCCATCTTCATCGATGGTTGTATCAGAGACATAATTTGTAGGAAAATGCTTAGTGCAAACCCCCTCTGACATACAGGGGGGTTTTTCTCGAGCCTCACCGCAGGGTCCATGCATCATATAGTCACGCACTGCAGCAAAATAGTCTGGATTCTTTTCTTCATCCGAGATTTCAGCAGAAATGATACGATCAATATCAGAACTTGACGGATCATTGTTATTATTTTCAAGAAATAAGAGTATATGGGCATGCGGGAGACCACACTTTTGAAATTCAATGGTGTATACCACTACAATCAAATTCATTCATAATGATAATTATTATAGTAATTGTACATTGATAATATATATACAGTGATATAATTTTTTAAATATACTTAATGGGTCCAAAATGTTATTTAATCGTAAAGTACCTTCTTTGACTTGTCCAAAAAGTTTGTGTTTTTGAAAATTGTCGATCATCGCATCCAACTTGATCTTGAATATTCGAGAAACTATGTCTGGATGATCATCGGGCTTGAGTCCTCTTTCATCAATGAAACGTACGATCTTTGACCACTTTGGATTGCATGTAAACGTTGTGAACAAATTAGGATACCCTGCCCATCTACATATCGCCATTGCGTCCTGGTAATTTTGAACCATGAATCTGGCTCCTCCTATGAATGAAGATGACAGTATAACACGTTTTCCTTGGGTACGGGAATCGGTCTCACCGTTCATCAATGCATCCTCAAGTCCTTTGTACATTTCACACCGTAATTCTTTCTGATGCGTTTTGATGTACGTCAATATTCCCGTCTCTACCATTATGTAAGCATCCACAATGAACTGTTGGAATAGCCTTTTCGAAAATAATATGGTAGGTGGTTCATCTTGTCTATCTTGCAAGCGATATGCAAAGAATTCCCTGACGTTTACCCTCTGTAGGCCTCCCGGTCTCTCTATTCTCTTTGCAGAATAAGGTATACCGTCTTCTCTATATCCATCTTCTCCGTAAGGAAAAAGTAGTGGATATTGCAGTCCAATGTAAGATGCGTTAAGTTCATTTATGCGTTGAGGAGTTCCAGCCAGAGTCTCCACTATAATGTCGTGATCGCCCTCGGCTTGGTCAAGATCATCCGGGATAATTGCCGCAACTTTAGATATCGTAGGCAAATTATACCTTCGTGCATCAATTCCCCTTCTACCTATGAGCTTTAACTTAATTCCCGTCTAGCCATCTTGTAATCTTTGACCAATCATCCTGAAATTCTTCACAAGTACATTATTCTCATCCAACATGTTTTTCAAGTCTGCGACTATCTCTGCATGAAGACTGTTGATATCTTTGTTTTTCTTTCACCTATTTCTTTCTTCAATGTGAAAATTTCATTCAATGAAATCTTCCCACAACGTGACTGTTATACGGTTACCCCTGTATATTTTAAAATAATTTTCAAATATAAGAACACATTATATATATATATATATATATATATATATATATATATATATATATATATATATACACTTACTTATGTTTAGATGACTATCACTTACTCCGTTTCCTCCAAAATTAACTCCATCATCCTTGTCTTCGTCAGTTTGCCTTTAACGGACTTAAGTGACACTTTACTACTGTCTACAATAACTCCAATAATATCTAAAAAATAAAATATTTTAAATAAGTTTAATGCTAAAAGTTAAATATTGTACAAAAAAAATTAATTAAACCTCGCGATTTTTCGAAAATAAACTACAAAAAAAAATTAAAAAGAAAGATCAACATTAATATTACTAATATGCTGGGTCTCATCTATTGATGTTGCATAAAGCAAATCAATATAGTTCTTGAAGTTGTATATATTGCGCAAGAAATTTGGATTGAAGAACTCTGTAACACGTGTGGTGGATATAAATAAAATCTTTTTTTTTATTCGAGGTAGTCTTATATGTATTGTTATCTCCTATGACAACAAAGTTACGAATGATGTATAATCGACCCTCGCTTTTTTTTTTTTTGTTCACTTCAACCTCTTTGTTCCTTATTGTTGCATGAGTTCGTTCACCCTTTATTCAGAAAAGTCAATAATATTAGTAATAGAAGTAATTTTTTTTTAATATTATCATATTAAATATTAAACTAAATATACCCCACTGTCATGAAAGACATATTCAAGATTCATTATCTTATTTTTATGATCATATGCCGGTGCAACATAGGCCCGAACACATCGCAACTTCATGCACCATCCCGTTTTTTTTGGATCAATATACTTGATTAGAGAAAATTTTGAAGGCATTTTTATAATTCACCTGAAATAATTTTTTAATCCACCAAAGTATTAGAATTAGAAAATACATTTTCCAAAAAGTTATAATTAGTTTACGCATGCATAAATCATTTATCATGGTATTGAACATAGAAAACGTCCACGGTTGTATTAGAAGCAAGCATAGTTCTTTGTATTTTGGTTAGATTAAGGTATTGGGTTAACACAAATCGGCACATTGGCGATAGGATAACATGATATTAAGTAAGCATATTCAACCATTGACCACAAATATTAATAATTCACCGATAATTGTACTAATGAAAAACTATGATGTAATCAAAACCTCAATTTGTCGTTGTTGCATGATGGGGAAAGTATGAGGAATTTTTTTGGTGATATTTTGAGTTTGCAAATCCTCTATTTATAATGTAGGTAGAATCAATTTATAAATACATATATTTATATTTTTAGATATATATATATATATATATATATATATATATATATATATTTTTACACGAATGAGTTTAGATATCTTGATATTATTATAACCTTTTATTATCAAATCTTTTGATTTCAAATTGATAATATGTATATTACGTAATATACTATATAAATATATTGACCTATTTTTAATAAATTTATCATAATATATATTTCAAAGATATATTCAACATATTTTGTAAATAATTATTTGTCAATATTTATAATATATATTTTAAAGATGTATACCAAAGATTTAATTAAAGATGTATACCAAAGATTTAAGAGTAATAATTTTGGCGGGAAAATTTAATGGTTTCCAAATGTAGGCCGGTTAGCGTTATTATATATATATAGATAATCAACCACAACTTTCAGCCATGATCGCCATTAAGAGATTTCAACGGAATAAAAAAAAATCTTTCCTATTATTCCCAAAAGAATATATACATGTATATACGTAATAGCCAAAATCAATAATTAATGACAAACAAATATATGCTAAAAAAAATTATCCATCAACAATCACCCGACTAAGAAGGATCTACGGCTACTACTGGACTACATTTTATGAGCCACCGATCTTCGATCAAAATTGCTTGCATCATGACAGACCACAAACGCTCGGCACGACCACAACGGATTCAACTCTCGAAGATCTCAGATCGACGTTCACAACCTATGAACAACATCAATGGCAATAAAAAACTAATTCAACAAAAAAAAATTACGAAGTCAATAATGCACAGAAGATCACAGAGGAAAACTGCTGAACATGGGTTGTATATAAAGGGATTTGCAAACATAACTGTCCCTATATTGTTGTCTATCAATACCAAGAAACGTGCCGGCAATTAATAGCAGAACAAAAGGCCAAGATTAGAGAACAAAAAATGATCCAACGGATGTAATAATCTCCCGCCCAAACTGAGTGTAAGAGATGTAGTGCGCTTTATATATTATAGATTAGAGAATATAACATAAAAATATCCCAACAAAAAACGGGTGTGAAGTTAAGCCACACAAATGAGCAAGAAATGAAGATATTGGAAAGTGCTTAACCTCGAATATTAATATATTTTGATGAAAATATAAAATATTTATATATTATTATCTTACATCAATATTAAATGTATTTGAATGTATAGGTTTTCATGCTACGGTGTCTTCAAATTGTAATGCCTCTAGTCATCCATTCCAGACTTTGTAGCAAAAGGCGAAGCCCTCGCCCCCAGGGCCCCCACCCCCTGGCCCGACAGGATTGGGTGGAGGAAGTAAATCATGGTGACTCAGCGGCCCATTAGGTGGGAGGACCAGTGTCTGGTGCCCACAAGGAGTTATCCCCCACATTGGAGGGATAAAACTCCCACACTGCGGCTGCCAGGGCTCGATCCTGCGTCCTTGTAGCAATCTGCCACCCAGGAACCAGCTGAGCTACGCCCATGCGGGCATCCATTCCAGACTTTAGTATACATTTGCGGTGTATATACATAATTAATTTCGTAATATCACCTAGTATGCGTTAATTCTTGATTTTTTTATTTTATTTTCTATAATTCTCCCAAACCTTAACTTAGGGATGACGGGGCAATGTTTAAATCCGTACCTGCATTGAACTCATTCAGCTCAGGACTGACTTAGACCCGATCAAGCGGGTTCGTGGTGGGTTGTGTTTTGTATAGTCTGTCTGTGAACCTGTTTCATTAAATATTGATATTATATATTTATATAAATTTATATTAAAATTAATGTATAAGTAAAAATATGTTTTAAATTTGATTTTTTTAATACTAAAATTAAATCTTATAATAATATATTTTCATACCTCTCCAAAATGATGTGTTAACACCACCTTATTTTTAGGCTGATGTGGCATGTTTCAAATCTCTCCATTTTGAAATACTGCGCTCTCATTAAAAGTTGGTTAAACTTTTAATCTCGACTCTTCGTTCTATATCATTAAATCTAAACCATTAATTTATATCTGCATAATTAATGCAAATAGATATTTTTTCCATTTTCTTATTTAGTTATTTTTAGAATTTATTATAAATCATATTTTTTCCAAACCTTAATGTAATTAAATATGATCTACTTATTGAATGAATCTAAATTTATCATTTTTAAGTTTGAGTTAGTATATATAGTATAATATAATGTTCGATTATTTTTTCCTAAAATAAAAGGTATATAGTTATATATTCCAAAAAATATTCTTATGTGATATATTCTTATTATTGACAAGATATAATATTGCATGCATTTTTTTTATTATAAATAAGAGCATATTGTATTTCATTTTTTTACATCAAAGTTTCATTTGTTCCACTCTTTTGCTAAGACTTCTCCCATCAATTATTGGTTAGTTATATATCTATTGTTATTAGTATATTTATTTTATAATTAAATTCATCATTTTAAGTGCTCACAATTTGATTAGATTTAAATATCAATATCAATATGAATGTAATAATGATTGTTGATTTATGCTCTACATCGTTCAGTTTAAATATTCTTCATGTGCAAAAATAATATATTTAACTATACCATATATTTTTATCTGAATAATTATGATGGTTTAATTGTTGTAATTTAAATCTCATTTTAGATTTCAAGAGTATGACACCTCAATTTTCTCTGATTTCTAATATCAAGAGTGAGAGCCAAAAATGACTAGGATCGAAAAAGTTGGAAAATATTTTTTAATGATTTTAATAGAGACAACTTCTACTTGGAACTCATTTTGATCGATGAACATGTATTTGTAACGTTAAAGTTTATTTCAAATTTTGTATTGTTTCTTATATAAATTAATTTCTTACTGTATACTCCCAATAACTAATAATGTTGATTAATTTATAAATTATTCAATATTGAAATGGAAATTGATTATTATTAAATTATTAGTCTAAGTAATGTTATTCCATAATTGTTATTAATTTATGTGAATTTTGATGTTTTTATTAATTATTTAGTTTGTAGGATATACCTATATGGTTTAGTGAAGGGCACGGACCACAGCTAAACAAACCTCATAATTTATTGTATATACCTCGAAATTTTTTAGACAAAAATACTCTTATATTAAATGTCTACAGAAAATAAATTTAATATATTTTTTCAGTACGCGAAATTCGCGTGAGTACACTCTAGTATTTTATATTTTAAAAATAATATAAAATTAAATGGGGTAGCGGGCCTGGGTTCATAAAATTTTATGGGTAGCATATTTTAGAATTGGTCAAACGCTATCAACTCTGAACTTTGTACTGAACTCCGGACTCATGACAATGTATTAAAGACATTGACACATACAAACATATCCTTAATTTTTGCATTATAAATAAGTCCAACTTAGTACCCCAACAAAACCAAATTCCGTATAATGGACATCCTCCTTATCTTCCTCCAAATTGCACTATTATTTGTAGCCACATTCATGATCTACAAAACATGGCAAGTGAACATAGCTCCGGGAGCATGGCCCGTTGTGGGGCATCTCCACCTCCTCCGAGGGCACACCCCGGTGGCCCTAACCCTGGGAGCCCTGGCGGAGAAATACGGCCCAATTTTCTCCCTCCGCCTTGGGAGCCACCAAGCGGTGGTGGTGAGCAACTGGGAAGCCGTAAAAGAATGCTTCACCACAAACGACAAAACCTTCGCCAACCGCCCAAACATGGCCATCGCCAAGTACATAGGCTACAATAAAGCCGGCTTCGCGTTGGCCCCCTACGGCCCGTATTGGCGCGACGTCCGGAAAATGGTGACCCTCGAGCTTTTCACGGCCCGCCGGCTCCACAGCCAGAGCCATGCTCGACTCTCCGAAGTGGACCTCTTCATCAAAGACTTGTATACTTTGAGTGATGACGACCATGATTCAACAAAAGTAGTGAGCATGAGCAGTTGGTTTGAGTATGTGACAATCAATATGACACTCAGGATGGTTGTTGGAAAGAGATTCTCAATATGGAAGTAAGCAATTATACATATACTTACATAATTGTTCAATTAAATTCCTAACTAATTATATATGTGTGTACGTGGATCCCCTTTTGCACCGGACACACACGTCTTATTTTTTGTCCCTTAACTAGTATCAATTTTAATTTTACTCCGCTAATTTTTACAATTTTAAAATTAAAATTTGAAATTTTGTCCATTTAGCCTGTAAAAATTGAATTTTGTTAACATGTTTTAGTCTATAAAATAAAAAAGGTCAAATTTTATAAACTTAAGGGACTATTTTTTGAGTTGGAAAAGTTAACGGACTGAAATCAAAATTGTATATAAGTATAAATTAATACCTTAACCTTAATTAAGTATGATGTATGTGGCTTGCAGCAAAGGAGTGGACAAAGATTGGGAGTTCAAAGAAGAGGTGAAGAGAGCATTGTATCTTAGTGGCGTGTTTGTTTTGTCAGATGCAATCCCATGGTTGGAATGGTTGGATATTGGGGGATATATCAAAGCCATGAAACAGAGTGTTAAGAAAATGGACAAAGTGTTGGAGGAATGGGTTCAAGAAAGAATTCAGGCAAACAAGGAAAATAGAGGTGATGATGCATCTGATTTCCTGGATGTGATGCTCTCAGCTATTCCTGAGAATGAAATGCTATCGGGTCACAACAGGGAAACTATCATCAAGGCCAATATTCTAGTAAGCATTTTATTTTATTTTATTTTATTTTATAATAATACATGCATGAGTAGAGATAATAATTTGACCGGCTCAAACAATATCAAAATACGTCTAAGTTGGGCCTCGCAGCTGTTTGCCCGAATTGTTCTGGTATGACTCAGCCTAAGGGCACGGATATATTCCTCCCCATAATTCAATAGTTCACCCCCAACTCTTGTATGGCAGTTCTTTCCAAACAATTATCATTCGTTCGAAAATACGATTTGAAGATTATTCAGTCGTCGGGGTGAACTGAAAATTTGGATGGTGAATTAAACCATGCAATAAACAACTTAATTATGGAATAAGAAGATTTGTATCTTTAACCAAATCATTAATTTTAACCCATTTAATTTAAATCCAAACGATTATAAAGCATTCGAGTTGAGATGGTTGACCAAAATGAGCACATTTGTTACAAAAAAAAACAGTGTAATCTCTTCTATTATACAATGATAACATCTTTTATTATGTTAGTGAGATAAATATAAAATGAATTAATTCCAAACTTCTCTATAAATTTAGGTTTTTAGATGAAATGTAATTTTTTCATGGTATTACAGTTAAAAGACTTACGTCTCTTGGGTTCAATTTTTTTTTTTTTAAGAAAATGTGACATAAGATGTTACATCAGTGTATAAGGGAGTTCTAGTGGGCCATCAAATCCTCCAACTCCAGCAACTTGTAATAGAATTAAACATTTTTATCAAAAATTTGAAAGTCCTATAAGCCTTAATTTCAAGTACTGATTATCTTGGTTTCAGATTTTACTATTAACAGGATCAGAAAGCATGGCAGAGACACTAATTTGGGCACTCTCACTACTACTAAACAACCCCCACGCCATGAAAAAAGTCCAAGACGAAATCGACACCAACGTAGGCAAAAACAGATGGGTTCAAGAATCCGACCTAAACAACATGAATTACCTAAAAGCCATTTTCAAAGAAACACTAAGACTATATCCACCGGGGCCTTTGGCGGGCCCACACGAGGCCACCCGCGATTGCCATGTGGGCACATATCACGTGCCCAAAGGCACCCGTCTGATTGTGAACTTGTGGAAGTTGCACCGCGACCCAAACGTGTGGTCCGACCCGGAAGAGTTTCGACCTGAGCGGTTTCTAAGTGAGAGCAAGGACGTGAATTTCAAAGGGCAGTGTTATGAGTACATTCCATTTAGCTCGGGCAGGAGAATGTGCCCGGCGATGGTATTTGGTTTGCAGGTGATAGAGTTGACCCTTGCCCGTTTGTTACAAGGTTTCGATGTGGGAACACCGACAGGAATGGCGGTGGATATGGAAGAAGGGTTGGGGATTGCTCTTCCGAAGCTGAAGCCTCTGGAAGTTATTCTCTCTCCTCGACTTTCTCCACTGTTATATGAGAATCTCTAGTCTCCAAAATATATGTTTTTAGTATGGTTTGGTATATGAGAAAATAAATTGTGCAAGAGACTACTATATATGCATTAGTCTCAATTTGGATGAGATGATGTATTTGGTTTCGAAGTCACATATATATGTCTGAGATTGAGTTTATATGGAAATAATTTGGATAATTTTAATTTGGTGTTCTATTATTTAATAAAGAGACATACTTGTATGCACCATCATCTATGAAATAATACAATTATGTTTATAAAATAATACCACAACATTTTATACGCACAAACAAGTCCAACGGTGTGAAAAAAATATAGTGATTTTACTTTATAAGCGTAGTGACATTACTTGATAAATAATTATATTATTGAATGAATCCAATTGCACAACGTGCAACTTGTTCATACAAGAACTTATCTTTAATTTAAAAGAACAATTAAATTTAGAATCTATGTCTTGAGATGATAAATTTAGAACATTTATATTCTTATAATTAATTTTGTTTGAATTAGAAATTAAATAACACAACGATGCATAGAGAAATTTCTGGATATTAATAATCACACTAATGTTAACCTTTGACTCTAGTATGATCATAAATTATGGTTTTTTTAAAGCATCGTAATATAAGGACTGAAATCCCCAATTCAAAACATTTCTAGGGTTACCGATGGTGAAAGTGTAAAAATTGAAGGGCGCCAATAGAAAAAGAAAAGAATAAGAAAAGGAATTGCATTCGACACTGGTATTACAAGGTCTGAAATCCCCAATTCGAAATGTTAAATATACGTTTTATTGTCATAAGTCGTATTCTCCATTATGCGCTTTTTTTATTTCGTATGGGTGTCGTACGGTATCGTTTTTGTTTAGATAGGAACAGTTGATTTTCAGCATTGTATATATATTTGCTTCTACTTTGGGGAAGCAGAATAATGAACAATGAAAACTGATTTCTCCCTCAATGAAAGCGGTTACCAGAAATTGAACATGGTATCTAGAGCGGGTTATTAGATCTAGATTTTCATTGAAATTAGGCGATTGATTGGAGGAGTATTGTTTGTTCAAATTGATTCACCGACTACGATTGTCGATTAATTGAAGAGATCGAGTTTTATGGCAACAAAAAGAAGAAATGAGGCTTGGCCGGCGTTAACAGCTGAAGGATCTACATCAAGGCCAATGGAAAAGGATCCGTTCTACCTTCATGGTGCAGATCATCCTGGATTGATTCTCATTCCACATTCGTTAACTGGAGTAGGTAATTTCTTACCTTGGAAGCGGTCTATGCTTATAGTCTTAAGTGCTAAGAATAAACTTGGTTTATTCATGGAATTATACCTCCACCTGATAAGGATGATGAATTTTATCCTACATGGAAGACGGTTGATTCTACTGTTTGTCTTGGATCTTAAACACGTTGTCAAAAGAACTGAGCGAAACATTTGTGTATGCTGATTCTTCAAAGAGATTGTGGGATGCTATTGGTACTAGGTATGGACAAAATAATGGTCCAATGAGAATCAAAATTAAAAGGCAAATCAGTAGTCTTAGGCAGGGAAGTAGTACAATTGTTGAGTATTTTAACAAACTTAACAAGTTATGGGATGAATTGTCATGTATAGTGCCTGATGTTGCTTGCAATTGTGATATTGGGAAGATAGTAGCTCAGAACCATTTGGATGATCGAGTGGTTCAATTTCTAATGGGATTGGATGAAACTTATGATAGTGTGATTAATCAAATCATGCTAATGAAGCCACTACCATCTATAGACAATGTATACTCTATGCTACTTACTGCAGAAAGTTAGAGGAATGTAAATCTCAATCCATCTGAAAATTTTGATAACTCGGCCATGGCGGCAAGATCTTATGAAAGACAAGGATATGGGAGATTTGGTTCTAACAGCAATAGAGACAAACCTAGTTATGTGAGATTGACAAAGGAAGAAAAGGCCAAACTAACTTGTGAGCATTGTCAAGGTCCAGGACATGATAAGACAACTTGCTTTAAACTTCATGGTGTACCTGATTGGTACAAGGAACTGAAAGATAAGAGGCCAAAATCTTATGCAAATGCAGCACGTTCTGACTATGATGGGTCATCTTCCTACACTGGCAATGGGAAAAGTAACACACAAGATACAAATCTTAATGCTATCATGAGGCAGTTAGCAGAGGTAAAAAAATTTATGAACAACATGAAGGGAAAAGAGACGTCAGACACCAATCTGGACTATGCTCAATTTGCAGATTTTGTAGGTAATGACGTAATGAATTTTTCTTATGCGTTATCCATGATCACAGATTATCATAAGAATGGGTGGATCATTGATACTGGAGCAAGTAAACATATGTGCAATAATATCTCTTACTTGCAAAATCTTAAGTACTTAAATAGGAAAGTCACAGTTTGTTTACCTAATGGGAGTACAGTAGACGTTTTACAGTCTGGGGAGGTTCGCTTATCAGATGATATAGTTCTAAAGGATGTGTTGTATATACCTGAGTTCCAATACAACTTGTTATCAGTGAATCAATTATGCCAAACATCACACATTCGTTGTGTATTTGTATCTGATTCCTGCCAAATGCAGGACCTGCAGAGTAACAAAGTGGTGGGTGAAGGTCAGCTTGTTGGGAATCTATACATATACAAGAATAAGAAGGCTCATTCCTTATTGAGCAGAGTGTATAATAAAATTTTGAATAATTGGCATAATTGTCTTGGGCATGCTTCATATATAGCATTGCAGCATTTAAATTTTCTACATGATCTTTGTAAACCAGATGACATTGATGGATTGAAGTCTTGTGAAGTTTGTCATAAAGCTAAGCAGCATAGGTTGTCTTTTGGACATAGGTCTATCCGAACTAGTGCTTGCTTTCAGTTGTTACATGTGGATGTATGGGGTCCTTTTAAGGAAACTTCTTTAAATAACACACCTTATTTTCTTACTGTGGTTGATGATTATAGTAGAGGTGTTTGGATTTTTCTCTTGACTCACAAGAGTGAGGTGGCACAGACATTACATAATTTTATTATTCTGGTGGAGAGACAATATGATACTAAGGTCAAGGTTATTAGAAGTGACAACTGAATGGAGTTTTTGGGCATTACCCTTCAATCTTTTTTCAAGAATCAGGGTATTAAGCATGAAACTTCTTGTTCGTACACACCACAGCAAAATGGTGTTGTTGAGAGGAAACACAAACATATTTTGGAGATTGCTCGTGCTGTTTTGTTCCAAGTTCAACTTCCTCTTAAGTTTTGGACACATGATGTTTTGATTGCTGGGATATATTATCAATAGACTTCCAACTGCTCTTTTATCATGGAAGACACCGTTTGAGATTCTCAATGGCAAGTTGCCAGATTATCATACATTGCAACCTTTTGGATGCTTGGTTTATGCTGCTAACACTCAAGCTCATAGGTCTAAATTTGATTCTAGATCTCATAAATGTATTTTTTTGGGATATGCCACTGGGAAGAAAGCATACAAATTATATGATTTGGATTCTGGATAGGTTTTTGCTTCAAGAGATGTCAAATTTTTTTGTGATATTTTTCCGTTTAAATCTGGTGCATTCGATTCTACTTCTTCCTCTCTACCTTGTACTGGTTTTGATCCACTCCGGATAGAAGATGATTATGTTGTTAAGCCTCCCATAGAGAGTGCTAGTATTGATCCTGTACAGACCCCAGAGATTTATTCTCCTGTTCCTAGAAGAAGTACTAGAGTTCATCATACACCCCGATGGCAGAAGGATTATGTTTGTGGTGCGCCCGCATCGCTATTACCTTGTTCTGATTCAGGATATTTGGATGCTTCATTTCTTGTTTTTTTAGCAAATATATCTCATGAAAAAGAACCAACACACTATGGTCAAGCTAGTCAAGATGCTTCGTGGGTTGAAGCTATGAATCAAGAACTGCAGGCACTTGAAGATAATCATACCTGGGAATTAACTTCTCTTCCCCTTGGAAAAAAAAGCAATAGGGTGTAAATGGGTCTACAAGATCAAACATCATGATGATGGTTCAGTTGAACGGTACAAAGTGAGATTAGTGGCTAAGGGGTATAGCCAAACAGAGGGGGTTGATTATTTTGAGTGTTACTCTCCAGTAGCAAAACCTGTTACTGTCAGGTTACTCATTGCTATTGCTTCTATGAAGAATTGGGATTTACATCAGTTGGATGTAAATAACGCCTTCCTACATGGTTACTTATCTGCGGAGGTGTATATGACACCACCACTTGGCTTCACTAAGGCCCAACCTGGTCAAGTTTGCAAGTTACGACAGAGTTTGTATGGGTTGAAACAAGCATCGAGAGAGTGGAATAATGAATTATGTTCTACTTTATCTCATTTTGGTTTGCAGCAGTCCAAATTTGATCATTGCCTTTTTACCATGACTCTTGGGGATCATTTCTTGGCCTTTATTATTTAAGTTGATGATGTATTGATCACTGGATCTGATCCTTCCTTGATCAATAAGTTGAAGTCATATTTGGATGATGCATTCACCATTAAGGATCTTCATTTAGCAAAATTCTTTCTGGGTATTGAGATTGTTCGAACCTCTCTTGGTATTTCGTTATGCCAAAGGAAATTCATTATGGATATTATCTCAGATATTGGTTTACAGGGGAGCAAACTAGCTGCTACACCTCTTCCTCATGGACTTCATCTCAGTATGACAGATGGGGCCTCATTTCCATATCCTGACAGGTATAGAAGATTGATTGGATGACTTCTCTATTTAAACATGACCCGGCCGGACATTACATATGTCGTTCAACAATTAAGTCAGTTTGTTAATGCACCTCGGACACCTCACTGGGATGTTGTGATTCATGTCCTTCGATACTTGAAGGGCTCTCCTACTCTGGGACTTTTCTTTCCTGCTTCTATGAGTCCGGTTCTTGAGAGTTTTTGTGATGCAGATTGGGCCGCTTGTAAAGATACATGACGTTCTATCACTGGTTTTTGTGTGTTCTTTGGTGGGGCTTTGATCTCATGGCGGAGTAAGAAACAATCGACAGTTTCTAAGTCTTCGGCTGAAGAAGAATATTGGTCCATGGCCTCTACAGTTTGTGAATTACAATGGACCAGCTACATTCTTCGTGAATTTGGTATACATCTTACTTCTCCGGTCCCTTTGCACTGTGATAATCATGCTGCTCTACATATTACCGCCAATCCCGTGTTTCATGAATGCACAAAGCACCTGGATATTGATTGTCATATCGTCCGGGACCAATACAAATCTGGTTTTATTCTTCTGCTGTTCGTGCCCTCTAAGTTGCAGGTGGCAGATTTCTTCACCAAAATACTTACAGCACCTCACTTTCGATCTTTTTTCTCCAAGCTGAGATTGCTTGATGTCTACCAATCTCCAGCTTGAGGGGGGGATGTTAGATATACGTTTTATTGTCATAAGTCGTATTCTCCATTATGCGTTTTTTTTATTTTGTATGGGTGTCGTACGGTATCGTTTTTGTTTAGATAGGAACAGTTGCTTTTCAGCATTGTATATATATTTGCTTCTACTTTTGGGAAGCAGAATAATGAACAATGAAAATTGATTTCTCCATCAATGAAAACGGTTACCATAAATTGAACACGAAACATTTCTAGGTTCACCAATGGCGAAAGTGCCAAAAATTGAAGGCAAATTTCTCTTTCCAGAAGCCATCTTTCAACACATTCAATCATTTCTCTGAGGAAAAGAAGCTGCTCGAACAACGATTATTTCCAACGCTTGGTACAACGCCTTATTAACTCGTCTCAATCTCGAAATCATTTTCGATGCACGTGACTTTGGAACAGCGCACACACTTCTTATGATCGCGAAGAAGACTATCAAAAGGTACCGTGGATTGAAACTACAAATTGAGAATTTAGGTGTATGGATGAGAGATTCATGCTATGAGGCAGTTGGGATACACAGTCTTCCTGGTCCCGAATCTTATTCATTGATTATACTGCATGAGATTCCTCAGCCCGAAAACCTCACTAGATTATCCATGAGCATGTGCAAAATTCATCGAGGAAAGGTAAGTTGTTCCAATTAACTTAAATCCCTAACGCTCAATTTGAATGGAGGGATTTGAACCTGTGGATTTATAAATCCTCTGTCAAGTTCATTCTATTGTTTGGATGAAAAATGAAATCAACGGATTTATAAATCATTCTTTCAAATCTATAGATTTAAAAACTCTAACTTTTACATATAATTAGAAAAAAAATTCAAATTCGTCCTCAATTAGTGTTTTTGTGAAATACTCTCTCCCTCATTCCTCACTCCCCTCCCCTCTCATGCCCCATCCCAGGTATACGCTCCATCCAATCGAGTAAAAGTAAAGAGAGAAATAAAAAAAAATCTAATATTAAATAATTTACTAAAAAAATTAATTATTTTTTTTTTCAAACAATGGATTTGACAAATCCTTCTATAAATCCAGTTTGAATCCAAACAAGGGAGGATTTCACATCCCTCCATCCAAACAGATTGTGTATAGTTGGGCCCTTGATTTGGAATTTCTTTGAAAAGGTTACTCTGAATTCGAACTTATATCTATAACATACATTAAGCTGGTTGATTTTTGGTTTCTTAAGTTGAAAAGATTTCTTGTAGAGGTTGTCAAAAATGACCCTCTCACTAAAATTCTTGGAGTGGAGCAATGATGCTAATGGTCTTCAACTTATACCTGAGCCCAATGATGATGCAGATATTCAAGTTTAACCTCATCATTAGGTGGAGACTTTGGTGCTATCTGTGCATGAACTAACTTTAGAACTCTTGGACGGTTTATTTTGGAGTTGTCATCCTAAGTTAATAACTAGCTTCCAGCCCAAGTCATGCACAAGATTAGGAAGAGAAGCAAACAATGGCTTAATAGAGTTTCTTTGGAAGACACTTACACCAGATAGAAGTGAAATTTGGTGCATCCAGAACCGAAATACGCCTAATATACATGATTTGATGAAAGCAAATGTGGAGATTTTTTAAGAGAGTCTAGTAGAGTGGAGACCTCTGGGATGGAAGACATTGTGGGATGCTTCATATTGTCCAATAAATGAACATGAAATTCGCTTCCAATTAAGATGGGGGTCAGAGCCTCTACCTTCATATGATAGGGGCTTTGCCATTTTTTTTGTTCCATTTGGTTTTGTGAAGTTGGATGATCGTCTATTTGATGGAGTATTATCAATCCAAGAAAGCTATTTGCCTCTTTCTTTATGAATAGCAAGTCTGCAAGTGTACAACTAAGGTAGATAGTATGTTATGCATTGCACTTTAATAGATGACATCATTCTCTATCGCTTTCACCTCAATCGTGCAAGTTGTTAGTGTTAGTGTCCTAAAGACAATCATTTTTTAGGATATAATACTAAGATAATATTCAGTTTTAGTTTAATATTATTATTGATTTAAAATTAAATGTACGGCATTGCACTTGTCTGAATATTATGTTTGATTGTTTGCATTTATTCTTATCCGTGTTTCCATGAATCACTATTGCCATTAAGTGAGTGAGAACTCAGATGATTTAAGTATGATTCTTAAAATAGCCCCGAGGATCATCAAGAATTAGATATTGATGATGTAATTGAGATTGGTGTGCGATATGCATCATACTCTTAGAGAGTGTAGTAAGATCTCACTTACTAAGGCACCGCTAATCACACCAACTAATTTGCTTAGTCCACCCACCTCATATTTTATTTATTTACAATTTTTTCTTAGTATACTTCTTTTAAATTTACAATTATATCCCTATAATAATATTTACACCCACTATATTAAACACAACACATATTTTATACCATATTCATCTTAAACCCTAACCTCACCAATTAATGATTAAAACATGTGCTTAAAAAAATGCACGACCCACCCCTATCATATTCATGTCCGGCAGCGGTTGTTGAGGACCAAAGCCATTGGTCTTATTTCCAGTTTTTCAGGTTTTACATATTAGTTTTGTTAGATTGTTTGTTGGAATTTTTAATCTTTTTATTAATGTTGGACTGTTGATTAATTAAGTTTTTTGATCATAGGATAAACTAATACTATTTCTTTCAGATTTATATATATGTGGAGATCGACTATGTCTGTGATAATAGGAATTTGGGAAGAAATTATTTCCAATGATATGCATCTGATTTTTTGTATCCATATGAATTTCTTATCTGCTTCTGTTATTTTAATCGGATTTAGCCTACTAATTTTCAATTTTAATTTCGGTAATTCTTTTTCTTTCATGTTGGAGTTAGATGATATTAAAGGTTCGGGATTTTAATAATGTTCAAGAAAAATGAAAATCGTGAAAATGGTTTTTGCTTTATGTGGGTTAAATGAAAATGAAGTTTGGGTATGAAAGAAAAATGAAATTGAGATGGGTACGAAAGAAAGTAGGTGTATTTATTAATTTTTTTATTATTAAAAAATAAATTAAAAGGGTATATTAGTATTTTTCTTTAAGAATATTTTTGTCAAAAATAAAAGGTGGGGATACTAAGCAAATATTGGTATATCAATCCAAGAAACTGTTTGATGTAATTCCACAATATGTGTTTATGGGTGTCTCGGTTAGGGGGAGCGATGTGATACTCTTTTGACTTGAGGTCAATACGCACGACATGCGTGGAGTGATGAACTTTGACCATAACCGATGCTTGCACCCTTCCACAGGTAGATATGGCATGGATTGAGTCCATCACGAAATGCATGTGCGTGGTAGTTGAGCCAAGAATATGATTCATTCCTCAACTGTGAATTTAGAGAGAATACTCGTTTTCTCATCATAATTGGATCTAAGTCATCGGTCGACGCACATCAACTTAGACTTTTTGGCTAAGTGTGATATACTTGATCAATTAGTGATTAGAGATAATAAGATTAAGTTATTTGAATAGACACATAATCATTTTCAAGGCTTGATCGGGTATTTGTGAATGAAGGGAAAATATCAAAATAGCCTGCAATATAACAGGTAGTTGCAGAATTCCTTGCAATATATCTCGTATATTGAGAATGTCTGATTTCGGATTTGATATAATGTCCACCGGTGGGCATAACTTATATGCCAACCGCGAATGTGATAATGACACGTAAGCAAATTTAAATAGGGGTCCCACTATTATTTTAATTGATTACTTAAATTTGCTTACGTGTCATTATCACATTCGCGGTGGGCATATAAGTTTATGCCCACCGGTGGGCATTATATCAAATCCGTGTCTGATTTATTGTCTAAGGTTCAATTAAGACAGTTAATTTGACTAACCGCTCTATATACGGGCCTATGTGTCACACAACAAGTAATAGTGGTTTACCAATTATAGTTGGTTGATTAAATATTGTATTAGATATAATATTTAATTTATGGAGAATATAATAATAATTATATTTAGAATTAATTATTATATGAAATTAGATTTAATTAAATAGGAATTTCCAATAATAATATTTGAAATATTATTATGTAGGAATTTTATTTACAAGGAAATAAAATCCGTAGAGATTTTATTTAATGGGCTAGGGCTTTTTATCTTGCTTGGAAATTAAGTCAGCGCATCCTTATAAATACAAGTTATGTGGGAATTCCAAAATACACAAGAAATTAATTCTCTCCATAAAATCTCTAGCTCAAATTTTTCTAGCAAGTTCATCTCGAGATTCAACGCTGACAGATCGGTGCAAGTTGGTAGAAAACTGTTACGTTGGTACCATAGTTGAGGAATCCATGTACGAATCGCTGTAAAGATTCTATTTACGTTTTCGAATATTTAATTATGCAATTAATTGGTCGTTGTTGGTGAACTGTTTAAATCCGTTGTGAATGTATTACGTGTTTATGTGCCTCTAAATTCCAACAGTGGTATTAGAGCCCAGACTCTTGATTATTGCATAATTATGTGGTTGTTGTTATAAAACTAGGTTTGACTGCACCAACGCACCATAATATATTTATTTTGTTTGGGGTAATTGTTAAACCCCTTCTTCTTTTTCGGGCTCGTCTTCTCTCTCGGCCGCCTTAGGGTTTTAAACCCACCTGTAAAATCAAGCGCCACCCGCCAGCGGCGGAGACCGCGCTGCATCGTCTGAGGTGGGGACTAACCGCTGCACCTCGCGATGGTCACGTGATGGCGGCGCGTCTACAATTCACGTTGGTTGCATTTTCACAGCGTCGCTGCGCGCGACGGGGGGCTCTCTGTAAGATGATTGCTCACGGCGGGTAGATGATGTCGCATCGCTGCGCTCGATGAAGGTGCATCTGTATCGCGGATACTGAAGACATTTATGTAATCACGTTTAAAATCACGTCTCATTAAATAAGGGAACGAATAATTTATCCCACCTTCCATAAAATTTACTTCTGTAGTCGAAGCATAGACATAAGATGACGTAACACTCAGATACTAACTTCTCAAATTTGAACACAAATCGATCATTTTATAGCAAACAAAGTGTCAAGATGTTGTAGATAGACTGATGTATAATATATATAGTCATTAGTTTCAATTTGCAGCCCCCTCGCACCGACGTCAACATTTAAGAGAACAATAAGTGAAATATTTATTAATAATTATAAATAATACCTTAAATAAAAAAAAAATTATATATGGTATCAACAAACAAAACACCTCACGTCACAACACAAGTCCTCCACTTCATCGGCATCTAATTCAATTCTTCTAGATACTCTCATCCATATCTTCTTTGGTGAAATCAAGTAATTCTGATGCTACGATGCAATAATCGTTGCTCTTTAATTTCATTAATGGTATTCAGCAGCTCTTTACCATCAAGGATGTCAACAACAAAGAGACCCAAACCCTGAGTTGCACCCTGGTCTAAAAAATATGATCTATAAATTATTGATATTAAGCAAATAAAACATTAATTAAATTAATGATATATTGTAACTAAATTACAAATATTATTAGAAAGTAAAAATAACTATTCAGTTTAACATAAAAAATTATGCAACCTTACTACTTTTGAAAAAAAAATCTAAAGTAAATTTAGTTTAACATATACAGTTACAAACGACAAATGTCTGCAAAGTTGAATTCAAAGACTTATAATAATTATATTATTCAACAAAGGACAATTTTCAAAAGAACCAACTACAATATACCAAATTAAAAAAAACTTTAATTATTATAATAATAAGGATAACAATACTATTGAACACATTATTGAATGAAAATTATCTCATTCAATTATTTATGACGTAAATATTGATATACATTGATCAATCATAACTGTTCCTAAATTTTAGCAACTGGCCATTTTTAAAAAGATTTTATATAAAAAAAATTAAGATTTCACAACTGATTAATTGGAATAATTGGTCAAACTACAATTAATTACATTATTAAGTTTCTATTATAACACATATTACCAAAAGAAACTTGCTACACTCCAATACAATAAACGATATACAACAAATTTATGTATTTTGAATATGATACAATAATATTATTTATAAAATAAATTAACATTAAATTTCAAATATATATGGTACTTCAATTATTTATAAGGTACATAAAATTATATATTGAATTAACCGTATGTGTTGACGATCATTTCTAATCACGAGGGTTAGTGGCTGTTCTTAGTTGCTAATCAGATCATCAAACAATTACGTGTGATTGATCACTACCGTAAATAGTGATTCGGTAATTGGGTTAAGAAAAGATTAATACGTGTATTGATTACGTATTTAATTTGTATATGTAAAAATTGAGGTGTTTTAGTGTGTATGGATAGAGTATGCTTGTATTTGTGAATTTGTGCTTAGTCTTATTCATTAAAAAATCAAGGTATTTATACAAGTCCTCCAAGTAGGAGGTGGCTTGACCTTTACTCTCCCATGTATGCATGCTTGACACATGGGGAGTTGACTATTTGACCTTATCTAAGCTAATTTCTATCCTCTAAGCTGGATTAGCTCGTATTAATGAGCAGTTCGTCTCTTTGGACTTGTCCTTGAGGAGTCATTAGCTTGATTTTGTTGGTCGTTTTATCTTCTACCCTGACACTTTGGCTAAAGTAGCTCGCCTGGGTCTTATTTGGGCTCGGGTGGCCTTTATTTTGAAGTAGCTCGCCTGGCTATTCCAGCTCGGTCTGGCTTGATTTGTCTTATTTAATCATGCTTCTTGGATGGTTAATTTGCTTAAACATGTTCGCCTTAAGTGCAATGTAGCTCGTCTATCAACAATTTTCCCCTAGCCTGCCTTTATGTTGTGAAGACAAGGGTGAACTACTAATGGGCTGGGTATGTTCTTGTGTGTCGAAGACGAGCTGCATCATCAAGAGCGGACTACATTTGCATTGTCGAACTAGAACGGGAGTGTGACGGTTGGAATACCAAGACGTGGGCACGTCTCAAGGTGTGACATGGGCGGCATGACTGACGCCGCCTACACGGGCGTGATTTCGAGGCGACGCGCCCTCCAATAATTTCGGAGAAGGGCTGAACGTGCCCAGTTATTGCAAATTGGTCCCTGAACTTTTCTTTGATTTTCGCGTTTGACCCCGTTTTTGCCTAGTATAAAAGGAAAGGCTTCTTCATTTTCTCATTTTTTTTCTTCAATTTCTCAGCGCCAAACCTTTATATTCTTCCTTTCAAAAATTTCGGTAACAATTTCTAACCTTCGGCCACCGCTTTCGACCTTTCCAACGACCATTCATTCCGTTTTGAATATTTAAGGTAACAATTTTCACTATTCTCCTTAGTTTGTTCTTCTATTTCATTTTCGTGTGGTGGGAAATCCCAATCTCCGTCGTGAATCGCTTCGAACCCCACCGCCTGTTCATTAACTCGGAAGGCGAAGACTCAAGGTGAATGAGTTCGCGGTGAGCTATATCATCTCCTCTATCACCGAGGAGGACTTGCTCAAAATCAGAAGGGATTATAAGATCCCTTTTGATATTCACATGTACACACCATTGAAGGACGACAGAGCAGATTGCCCACCCCGCGGGCTCACGGGGATCAACTTAGCAATTCTTAACATCGGAGTCACCTTGCCTCTTCATCCACTGATAGGCCAATTCCTAGAGCAGACGAACTTAGCCATCAGTCAATTGAATCCGATGGGATAGATGAACCTCATGTCCCTCATGGTGTTGTGCGCCCTTGAGGTATATCCCAATAAACTATCCGCCGAAGAGGTGAACTATCTCATGGCGCCCACAATATGCACCGGGGATGAGGTGGGCTGGTACTACCTTAAGGTTCGTCCTGGCCTTAAGGTAGTTGAAGATGTCCCAGGGAAGGTCAGAGACTGGAAGCACGACTGGTTCTACATCGGCGGGGACTGGCGTGCTTCAGCCCGCTCATATGGTGGCGAGGAGAGAATAAATACTCCGGCAGAGTTTGGGATTCTCAAGCGTGAGTTTTACTTCTTCATAATCTTTGAAGGGGTAAAACTAATTTTAATCTTTTTATTTTTGTTTCAGGTCCCAAGACTCTCAAGTGGAGGAGTGCCAAAGACGAAGCCGACGATCTGTTTTTGATCGTCGTGGCCAGATTATTCTTAGGAACCGAGCAGATCGCACTGTTCAATATCTTTGCTTGGAGGAGACTCGTAGAGTAGCTTGACTCACGACCTACCCTCATCACCTAGAGGCGCAAGCTGAAATCCCCGAGGGTAAGCTTTCTATAACTCAGGCGAGCTACTTTGGCTTTCCATTATTTTTATGGAAAAAATTTCTAACATTTGTAGCTCGCCTTTTTCAGATCAGTTTATCATGGTTGCAGTACCCCCTTCCTTCACCACCCTTGACCAACACGTGTCGGAGATGCCGAACAAGAAGGGAAGGAAGAAAGGGGACACTATCTCGAAGATGGTGGTGCTGGTTGTCAAACCCAAAGATGATCCCCGCAAGGCGGGTGCGTCGGGCTCCTCAAAGCAGCCCTCCAGTGGCTGAGAAGAAGAAGAGACTCCTCCGCGGAGATGGCACTCCCATCTCTGAAACAAAATGTGCTCACAAGAAGGCCAAGAAGCATCATAGCGGAGAAGGGCATCCAGCTCGCTCTGCCGAGCAAGAAGCAGTTTGTGCTTCATCGGTGGAGATCGTCCTCGATCAACAAATGATCTCCACCACGCAACATAAAAGACCAGGGTCTCCAAGTGACTACACTTTCCTTGGCTGGGATGCAGGTTGCTTCTCACAGTAAGTGTCTTTAGATTTTCCTTTATGCAATTTTTTTAACTCCTTTGCCTTCACTTCTTGTAGGTACCAGATGTCCAACTACCCCGGTCGTTCACAAGTTGTGCACCAGTTCTCCTTGTCAAAGGTGCCAGCAACTCTAAGGGACATTCTGAGCTCGCATGTTCGATGAGCTACTGAGTCGATTGTGCGAGCTTGGACGAGACCACTGGAGGATACAGTGAATAAGCAATCTTCTCGGGGCAACGGCCATCTCGCCCTCATCCAGGCGAGCAACTCTGTGGTCACTATTCAAAAACTGGTGGACCAGGTGGATGACCTGGAAATGGATGGCCGCCAACATACCAACACAGTTCGCCGTATCTCCCAAGAGAGGGACAATGCCAAGGCTGAGGCGAACAAGATGGTGGCTAGTCTTCAAGACAAAGTGAAAGCCCACCAGTTGTCCGAGCAAAGGGCCCTCGACCTCCACATCAAAGTTTCTGAAGAATTAAAGGCCAAGGAGGTCAAAGTCGAGTTGCTCTGTACCCAACTTGCTCATGAGCAAAAACAAAAAGAAACGGCCAAGAAATTTGCCACCGAGGTCGAGGCCAAGGCAGCTCGTTTGGAAGAGAAGCTCGCCGGAGCCATCACTCAAGAGGAGTTGGTTCATAAATTGGAGGCGAGCTCCATCATGGGGTTTGTCAGTGCCTACGCATAATGCACTCGAGCTGTAAATAAGTCCGACGTGCCTCGTGTTCTTGCAGGCATTGGCAAGGAATTTACCGACTCCCTCCAAGCCAACCCTCCTCCCCAAGGTACCATCCTGCAAATTGGCGATCTACCCGAGTACGGGGTGAAGATAGACTTTCTCGACCCCAGCATTGAGATCACTCATCCGCCCAAGGGTGAAGACGAGCAGGAAGAGATCGCCGAGGGCACGGTGGATGTTCCAGCTGGCCCTATTGAGCAAGCCCAAAAAGAACGGACAGATGCTGAGGGGCTCATCGCCGAGCTAACCATGGATGTCCCCCTTGACCCTTCTATCTCAGGGACGCCCTTGGAAGTTCCCAAAGATGACAACCTCCTTCCTCCAGCCGGGCAGGAGTCTTAGGGAGTTAGGATGGAATAGCTTGTAATTTTTCCTTTTTTTACTGTAGTTATTCGCTCCTATAGGGAGTTTGTTTTGTAATCTTTGGCAAACTGCCTTGCTTATTAATGAAATTTTAATTTGCTCATCTTGTTCTTGTGTACTAATTGCCTTGAATTTATTTTTATGCTTTACAATCTTAGTACTTGTACTTGGACTTTGTTCTTAAGAACTTTGCCTTTAAATATGGAATAAGGGTCTTGGCCTTAGGCTATGTTCATTTAAAAACGAACAACCTTTATTGGGTCTGGTCATTAACCTGACTTATGTCTTGAGCTTGAACTTTCTCCTTTAAACGAACAATTATCATTGAACTTGCTAAAAAATTACAAGTATGAATGACGACCTACTTTACAAACCAAGTTAAAGTAGTTCGACTACTACACATCTTGTCTATCAACCTTTAACTTGTCAAAATATATAATTACAACCCAAGTCAAAGTAGTTCGACTTCTATACATTCTGTCGAACAAGTTTTGACTTGTTAAAATATCAGGACTATGCAATCATAACAAGTTGCTAGGCTAAAGTAGCTCAACTAGCACATCTTGTTCGACCACTAACACTTAGTGAAAATTTCAAAAAATTAGGCAAGTTTTTGGGTCTAACTTGCACATATGTAGCACTAGCTCGTCCCTTTGTCAAAAGTAGCTCGCCCTAGTGATAGTACTTCTTTAAATGGACAGCATTCCAGGAGTATTGGGCCGAGTTACCTTCTAGGTCTTCAATGCCATAAGCACCGTTGGGTAACCTGACCGTTACTCTATGGGCCCTCCCAACTCGGTCCAAATACACCTGGAGGTGGGGTGAGCTTCTTTCTTAAGACGAGATCGCCAACTTTGAATTCCCTTAATTTGACATGGGAATTGTAATAACACTCTGCCCTTTGCTTATATGTTGCATTTTTTAGCTCGGCTGTGATTCTTTTTTCTTCGAGCAAGTCCAGTTCGACTGATAAGACAGAGTTGTTCGCCTTTTCTTCAAAATTGGCAGTTCTCAAAGTCTTGGTCTTTAGTACAAATTGGGATAGTTGCTTCAGTTCCAAATGCTAGTGCAAATGGCATTTCTCTGGTGCTTGACCTGGGAGAAACTCTGTATGCCCCAAGACATCCGGGAGTTCTTAAGACCAATTTCCTTTACTTTCCGTCAATCGTATTTTGAGAACATGTTTGATTATTTTATTAACGGCTTTTACTTGGTCATTCGACTGTGGATGATAGGGGGTCGAATAGTGTTTTATGATGCCCCACTTGGTGCAGAAGCCCCTTATCTTCTTCCCATCAAACTGAGGACCATTGTCTGTAACAATTGTTTGAGGAACTCCAAATCGATAGACAATGTTCTTCCAGATGAAGTCGATCATTTTTTCTTGGATAACTTTGACCAAGACTTCTGCTTTTGCCCACTTGGTGTAATAATCCGCAGCCACGATGGCGAACCGTACATTTTCCTTTCCAGGTGGGAAAGGTCCGATGATGTCCATTCCCCATCATGCAAATGGTCAAGGACTAAAAACTGAGACGAGCTCTTAGGCTGGTGTGTGGATGTTTGGGGCAAAGATTTGACATCGGTGACAAGCTCTGGCCATCTGGAGTGCATCTTTTTGTAAGGTCGGCCAATAGTAGCCCTGTCTTATTGTTTTGTAGGCTAGAGCTTGCCCCCCAGCATGATTTCCACAAACTCCTGAATGTATGTTTTCCAAAGTAGCTCTCCCCTGCCCCCTAGACTACCGCTTGAGAAGTGGAACTGTAAAGCCCCTTTTGTAAAGCTGTATTTTGGCAACTTCAAAAGGATTGCTTGGTAGTTCACCATCTTTCAAGTATTTGGCTAAAGGAGTTCGCCAATCATCATCGTCAAGCAGTTCGTCCACCTAGTTGACCCTGTAATCTGAAGTGGATGGATTGGCCCTTCTAGTGATGATGATATCTGTCAATTCTACTGGCCCTTCACTGGTGGCCAGTTTAGCTAGTGCATCAGCTCGCGTGTTGCTCGCCCGAGGTACCTATTGAATGTAAATTTGGTCTAGCATTGATATCAAGTGAGCAACTATTTTCTGATACTCCATCATATGTTCATCTTTGGCTTCGTATTCACCTCGTACTTAGTTTACAATAAGCTGGGAGTCTCCAAAGATTTGGAGCCGTCTAAGTCCAATAGCAAGTGATAAGTGGAGACCTGCTATGAGGGCCTCGTACTCAGCTTCGTTGTTAGTGGACATAAACTCAAATCTGACTGCAGAGGTGAATACTTGCCTGTCGGGGCTGATGAGGACTACTCCTGCCCCCGAGGCCATGTTTGTAGAGGAACCGTCTACACAAAGATGTCATGGGTGATCTAGTCCTCTCGTCGGATCTTGGGGAAAGGCTAGTTCGACTATAAAATCGGCTAATGTCTGACCTTTGATCGTTGTTCAAGGTGCATAAGTTACTCCAAACTGGCTAATCTCTATGGACCACTTCAGTAGGCGGCCAGCTGTGTCAGGTCAGTGTAAGATTTGTCTGAGTAGGAAAGTTGTTAGTACTTCGACTTGGTAATCGAAGAAGTACGGTCTTAACTTTCTAACACTCATAACTAGTGCATATGCCAGCTTTTCAGTAGGTGAATATTTCACTTCGGCTTTGTGTAGAGCTTGGCTGACATAGTAGATGGGCTGATGAAAATTTCCATCTGCCCGCACCAGAACCAAACTGATTGCCACCTCCGATGTTGCCAGGTATAAGTATAGCTTCTCTCCTGGGGTAGGTTTTGATAAGATTTTACGTCTCCCAGGTAGTCCTTGAGTTTTTTAAAAGCACTCTGACAGCTGCTCGTCCATAGGAAGTTGCCTTTTTTAATGGCTTCAAAAAATGGACGACATTTATCACCTGATCGGGATATGAACCTGTTTAAAGCAGCTAGGCATCCAGTTAGCCTTTGTACCTCTTTTACCGAACGAGGTGGTTGCATATCCACGATAGCTTTTACTTTTACGGGGTTGGCTTCAAATCCCCGTGTATTGACCAAGTGGCCCAAGAACTTCCCTGAATGTACCCCGAAGCTGTTTTTCTTCGGGTTGAACTTCATGTTATATTTTCAGAGAATATCAAACACCTGGGAGAGGTGCTGGAGGTGGTCTTCCTTCCTGGTACTTTTCACGACTATGTCGTTAACATACACCTCCACCGTCTCTCCAATGTGTTCGTCGAACATTTTATTCACGAGTCTCTGGTAGGTTACCCCCGTATTGATTAGTCCAAACGATATTCTTTTCCAGCAGAGTAAGTTATTATTTGTATAGAATGTCGTGTCTTCCTGATCATCAGGGTGCATCGAAATCTGGTGGTAGCCGGCAAAGGCATCCATAAACGTAAACATTTCGTGCCCTGCTGTGCTATCCACCAGTTGATCAATGTGCAAAAGTGGAAGGCTGTCTTTGGGATAGGCTGCATTTAGGTCAGTGAAGTCTATGCATAGCCTCCAGGTCCCATTTGGTTTCCCACCAACACTGGATTTGCCACCCATTGAGGACACAACATCTGCCGGATCAGGTCATTGTCAAGCAGTTTTTTCACTTCCTCATTGAGTGTTTGATATTTGTTCGGCCCATATTTTCGTCTTTTTTGATGTACTAGTCTTCTGGTTGGTCAACATTCAGCCTATAACAAGTATATTTCGGGTCGATCCTCACCATGTCTGCCTGTGACCAAGCGAAGACATCAAGGTTAGCTTTGAGAAACTCTGTCATCCGGGTCCTATAAGGCTTAGGGAGCTCAAACCCGATGTAAAGTTCAAGATCGTCACGGTCAGGGTTAACTTTGAGGGCTTCTAGTTCTTCGACTGGAGTTGCTCGCCGCTTTTGTCCCTTCCACCGAGGATCAATGATTGGTCCCTTTGGATTTAGCTCATCCCCAATGTCCATCGGGTCGACTCCCAGGCGGGGGTCGAAATCAACTGTTGGTCTTGGGTCAATGTTGTTCGCCAAGTTCGGGTCTTCCAAGCCAACATTCAAAGGTAGCTCGTCAATGGCCATAGACGATTCCCCCACTGGCAAGAGTAGTTCGCCCTCAGGCAAGGGTAGTTTGCCTGAGAGTTGGAGCTGTTCGTCGACCTCCATCTGGTCATCCTGAGATCCTAGGATGTCCTTAAGAACAGAGGGTTCATTTACGGGGTAACTTGTGGATACTTCCATCATTGAGACCCGTTTTTCACTCGAATATATTTGAAGGAGACACACTCGATCTTTTCTTTGGTCTCCCTTCAACGACCCAGCTCCACTGGCTGTGGGGAACTTAACACAATAATAATAGTAGGTTAAAACTACAACTTTGAATTCATTAAAAAAAGGGCCGGCCGAGGAACCCGTTATAGGTGGATTCTTGATCAACAACCAAAAACTCAACCATTCTAGTTATTCTTTTTTCGGGATCCTTGGTCGATACAAGTTGCACAGACAACCTAATTATCCCTAATGGGAATGTTACAGTATTACCGAAGCCTAAAATTCGGTGATTAAAATCTTCAATGTAGCCCACATAATCTCCGAGTTGGTCGAGCGTCTTCTTGAAGATGATGTTGGTGTAGGTTTCGGTGTCCACCAGCAAGCGATGTACTTTGATCCACATTATTTCAGCACAGATTACGAGGGAATCATTATGGGGAGTCATGATTCCGTCCAGGTCTCTTTCGGTGAAGGTCAACTCTGATATATGTTAAACTGATGGGTTGACCCCCATTTCTTGTACCTGAGCTACAGCTCGTAACTCAGTGTTGGGAAAATGTATAAGACTTAAGTTTTGATTAGATGCCAAAATGTTCCTCCTAAGTTGTTTTGTAAGTAAATTATTCAGTAGAGTTAGTACTTTGTAAATCAGTTCAACTGTTAAGGAATTGAAGTACAGTTAGTAATTGTTAGAGTGTATTTAAGAATGAAGTCTGCTGAAGATGAAGTCCGCTGAAGACAAGTGATCTGAGAAGAAGTCTAAGTCTTGAATGTTTTCTAAGTACATTCTCACTAAGACTAAAACTATCAGGAGAGGACCAAGGTCCACTGATGGGAACTAACAAAGCACATTCAATGCTAAACATATTAAAAGCTGTTAGTTAATCTGGTTGGTACAAGGCAAAACGAATTACATTGAAGCTTACAATAAATGAAGGAATAAGAAGGTTCTCTCAGAGGAGTTCCACCTTAAAACAAGACAAGAATCTGGGCATACAGTCTAAAGGTCCAATGAGAAGATGACACGTCAGTGTACTTTACTGACAGCCGACCTGCTCTGGACTGACAAGTACCAAAAGTCTTTCCCTAGCTATCTACAGAAAGTTGGTGAACAGGCATGGTCTTTCAGTCATTTCTTAACAAGACTTAAAGCTTCAAATAGAGCCGTTTGAACCAATCAGATACAAGAAGACTTACTTGAGAAGATTCAAATCCAACGGGAAGATTTTCAAGGAAGCCTATAAATACAGAAGGACGTGCTCATTTCTATGCACGGGAAACTCACAAGATCAAAGCTATCTCTACATTCATAACAACTAGAAGCACTCGAAATTACCTTTGTTTCCCAAGTGTTTCACATTTGTAGAGAGCCTAACAAACCTTATGTAACCAAGCTTAAAAGCTATATCCAAATCTTAGAAAGAGATAATCCAATCATAAGCCTTGAGCTAAACTTGTAAGGATTATCTCAAAATAGTTGGAACCAAAACCCTACTCAAAACCCTACTCAGTGTTTAGGTTGAGAGCTAGTGTTAAGTGGTGTTAGTAAGCTGATTGTTGTATCAGTCTGAAAGCTGGTTTGTTTTGGGAACTAGGACCTGGAATTTCCTAGTGATCAATCATCCTAAGAGAGGATTAGTTTATCAGTGCACCTTGGCACTATAACACAAGGAATTCCAAGTGAAAGGAATTCTCCTGTTTGATTAGGACAGTGGACGTAGGAGATTCATCTCTGAACCACTTTATATCTTGTGTACTTATTCTCTGCCTTCCTAAGTGTGTGTTAATCTCAAAGTTTATCAAAGTAAAACGAGTTTTCTAAAGGGCTCACTAATCCACATCTGAAAGCTAATTAGATAGTAGTTCAACTGAAAGTCTTGAGCTTTCAGTGGAGGTATTATCTCAGTAAGCTTTCACAAAGTAACTCTCAGCAGACCTCAAGTCCACTGACGAGCTACTGTCTTAAGTAACCTGATAAGTTTTAAAAGAAGTTTTAATTTGTAACCACAGGTGTATTCCCCCCCCCCTCTCCATACACCTGTTTACTCGTTTCGGGACCAACAATTGGTATCAGAGCAGTGGTTCAAAAGACCATTGTTCTAAGTATACCTTGTGCTCTAAGGTATTTTTCAAGGTCACCTGAATTGATCTCTTGATAAACTTATTTTTATACTATGGCTGACAATGCAGCTAGGGTAGCACCACCAGCAGAGAACAACATGGGAGTTAATCCCTTGAACCATATGTCTCATCACAAGCTTCCACAATTCTCAGTGGAAAACTATGACTTCTGGAAGATCAGAATGAGAGCTCATCTTGCCTGTGTGCATGATGAAATGCTGAGGGTTATTACTAAAGGTCCATTTGTTTTTATGACACCTAACCCTAGAACTACAGTTGAAACTATTGCAGATCCTATAGAAGAATGGCCCAAGGATGAAGATAACTTCACTGCAGATGAGAGTAGGAGAAACAACCTCAACTTCATAGCCATGAACATTCTCTACACCACCATTCCAGATTCTGTAATGGGAAGAGTCATCCACTGCAAGACTGCAAAGGAACTATGGGACACTCTTGCTCTCATGTGTGAAGGAACTGACAAGATAAAGGAGAACAAGCTCTCAGTAGTTGTTCAAAAGTATGAGCAGTTCACCATGGAGCCCACTGAGACCATTGACCAGCTTGATGGGAGGTTCACTGACATCATGAATGAGATAAATTCTCTGGGAAAAGTCTATACCAAAAGGGAGGTTGCCTTAAAGATCCTGAGAGGTCTAACCTCAAGATGGGATGTGTACTCTGTGATGATGCAGAATACAAAGGATCTATCCAGCATGTCTATGCAACAGGTATTCTCTGAACTCAAGGCTTATGAGTTTGATCTGAACAGAAAAAGGGCTCCTGATGAAACCTCAGCTGAGAATGGAGTAGCCTTCAAAGCCAAGGAGTCTGAGCCAAAATCCCCAAAGCCTCAGAAGAGTACAAAGGCAAGCAAGTCTCAAAGCAAGGCTGAGATGCAGGAGGAACTCAGCCTGATGGCTAGAAGGTTTGAACAACTTAACAGCCGCTTTGGCAAGTATAAAAGATTTTACAGGGATAACAGGGAAGGTAGAAGTTATCCACAAAAGACCACCAGAGAAGGAGAGAAAAGCTCATCTGAGCTGGAAAAGAAGAAGGAAAACAAGAATTACACCAAGGCTGAAGGATCATCATCAAAGACCAGAGAGTCCACTGAGGAAAAGAATGATGATGCCAACAGGTGTTTTTAGTGCAAGAAGATTGGGCACTTTCAATATGATTGTCCTCAACTGAGCACAAAAGAAAGAAAGGAAAGGCAAGCCAAAAGAGACAAAAGATATGGAGAAAGGAAAGCCATGGTGGCTGAGGATGTGGATGAAAATCTGGAGTCATCTGATGGACTGTTCTCTGACAGCAGTGATGATGACATGTGCCTCATGGCAAGAGAAGAACCAGAGGTACAATCTAAACCATCCATTTCTCTAGAACACACACCTGAGCTAAGCTCAGAGTCAACTGAGGAACTCAATCTTCAGTCCGTTTTTGAACAATTGATGATTGATTTCTCAAGGTTGCAAGAAGCTAGTTTCTGTCTTCAAGATGAAAACAAACAACTCTTGAGTGAAAACTCCAAGTTAATCGAGTCTGGGAATCAAGCAGATCTGAACTCAGCGAAATCTACCATTGAACTGACAAATGAGGTGGAAACCCACAGGAGTCAAGGAAATGGTAGAGATCAACTGATAAAAGATCTCAATGAATCTAAGACAAATTTAACTAAAGAGAATTTAAAATTGGTAAGCCAAATAAAGAATTCTCTCCTGAAAATTGATGTCTTACAAAAATCTGAAGAGACCTTGTTAAAAAGGATTGATGCTCTAAACAAACCCTCTCTTGCCATAGAGGAGATTCAAAATTTTCAAATCAATCCTAATAACAAGTGTGGGATAGGATTTATTCCAAAACCTTCAGAAGGCCCTCTGAGTGTTGCTTCTTCAAGTGGCACAAAGAGAGTTTTTGTTAAGTCTGTGACATTTCAACCACAGACTGTGGATAAAGGAAAAAGACCAGCTGAGATCACTCAAAAGAAAAGTCAACCTAAGCCAAAACCAAATGGAAAGGCTCAGGTGACTTATCAAACTAGATCTCAGCAGAGGTACTATCAGCCGAGGTCTTCACAGATGAAGCAACCTCAGCTGAGAGCACCCAGGCATGAGCAGTCCTCAAGGAATGACTCATATGGAAAGTTTACTCCCAAGGCACCAAGGGAGATAACAATCTATGTAGATGTTTATGGAAGACAAATTAGCCAATCTAAAGTGATTAGAACTGTGAGGCAAATTTGGATTCCGAAAGGTACAACTAACCTGGTAGAACCCAACACCAAATGGGTACCTAAAGCTTGATTTGTGATTGCAGGGCTCAGTGGACCTCAACAAAGGAGATGCTCTTAAATCTTCAGTCTGGTACTTGGACAGTGGATGTTCTAGGCACATGACTGGCAACAAAGATCTCCTGACAGAATTTGTTGAGAAAGAAGGTCCACAAGTCACCTTTGGTGACAACTCACAAGGAGCCACTAAAGGTTATGGTACTTTAGTCATTGGCTTAGTAAGGGTAAGCAATGTATCCTTTGTCAGTGGACTTAAGCATAATCTTCTGTCCATTAGTCAATTCTGTGATAAAGGATACAGTGTTGAGTTTTCATGTAACCTGTGTTTTGTTAAGAATATATCTTCACAACAGGTACTACTAACTGGGTCAAGAAAGGGAAATGTCTATCTTGCAGATTGGAAGTCTTGCACACCAAATGCATGCCTTATTGCTAAGAGCTCAACTGACACTAATTGGTTATGGCACAAAAGGCTAAGTCATCTGAACTTCAAGATGATGAACAGGATAGCAAGACATGGACTGGTAGAAGGAATGCCAAATGAAGTATACAACAAATAACATATCTGCAAAGCCTGTCAGGAGGGAAAGCGAGTAAAGGCATCTTTCAATAGCAAAGTAGCAACCTCTACTGACAGAATACTTCAACTGTTACATATGGATCTCTTTGGTCCAGTAACCCCTGTAAGTATCAATGGGAGAAAATATACACTTGTTGTTGTTGATGATTTCTCCAGGTACACATGGGTGATATTCCTAGCAAGCAAAAATGAGACTCAACTGAGGCTGCCAGAGCTCCTGAAGAAAGTTAGCAATGAAAAGAGCCTGAACATTGTAAAGATAAGATCAGATAAGGGCACTGAATTCATTAATTCTATTATATCTGATTATTGCAAAGAATTAGGTATTGCACATGAGACATCAACTGCAAGAACTCCACAACAAAATGGAGTAGCTGAAAGAAGAAATAGAACTCTCAAGGAGGCAGCAAGGACAATGCTTGCAGAAGCTCAAGTTCCTAAAAGGTTTTGGGCTGAAGCTATCAACACTGCCTGCCACACTCAAAATAGATCCATGGTAACCAAACAACAAGGAAAAACTCCATATGAATTATGGAATGGCAGAAAGCCACAGATATCCTATTTTCATATTTTTGGTTGCAAGTGTTTCATTCACAACAATGGGAAAACTCAACTGAAAGCTTTTGATAGCAAAGCTGATGAAGGAATTTTCTTAGGATATTCCCAAATCAGTAGAGCTTTCAGAGTTTACAACTGTAGAACTCTTGTTGTGGAAGAAACACCTCATGTGGTCTTTGATGAATCTACTTTTGAGTCCAGGAGTAAGGAAAATGAGGAGGTAATAAGCAAAAGACTAACTAGACTGAGTATCAAGTCTAAAGGCTATCCTGAGAATTGTGTTGACTCATACATCCCAACCTGAGATAATTTAGAAGATCAACAATTAAAGGAGGTCACTCAAAGTCAAACCACTCCTCAAAGCTCACCTGAGAGCTCTCCTGAACAAGCAACTGAACTGATGAACATTATCCCAGTTCAAGAGGTAAGTAATGTCAATGAAGATGTGGTCACAGCTGAGACATCCACTGAACCCATCATTCAAGGGGGAACCAATGAGATTACCATTGAGAATGAGAATACCTTGAATGATGATTTAGGACTTCAACCCTCTGTTTTATTTCCTGAATTTGATTTTATTCCTATATCTAGTGACTCAACTTCAGAAGAGTTAAACTCTACTGAAGGGCATCAACCTAGGAGAACATGGCTCTCAGATCACCCTGTTGAGCAAATCCTAGGTGATCCTTCCTCAGGAGTCAAAACTAGAAGTTTTCATGGAGAAAGTGCTTTGTTTTGTTGTTTCTTATCAAACCAGGAACCAAGTTCCATAGTAGAAGCACTTCAAGATTCCAACTGGATCATTGCCATGCAAGAAGAGCTCAACCAGTTCACAAGGAATCAAGTTTGGGAGTTGGTGGACAGACCATATCACTGCAATGTGATAGGAACTAAGTGGGTATTCAAGAACAAGAAGGATGAAAATGATATCATAGTCAGAAACAAAGCCAGGCTTGTTGCAAAGGGATATTCTCAAGTTGAAGGATTTGACTATGATGAAACATTTGCCCCAGTAGCCAGATTGGAGGCAATAAGGTTATTTCTTGCATATGCTGCTCACAAGAAATTCAAAGTGTACCAGATGGATGTTAAAAGTGCCTTCTTGAATGGAGTACTCAATGAAGAAGTCTATGTGGAGCAACCCCCAGGTTTTGAAGAAAGTCACAAAGTATATAAACTGAGAAAAGCTCTATATGGACTGAAACAGGCTCCAAGAGCTTGGTATGATACTTTGTCACAATTCCTTTTGGATCATGGTTTCATCAAAGGGAGAGTTGATAGAACTCTATTCAGGATCACAAAAGGAGAGGACACTTTGCTTGTACAAATCTATGTGGAGGATATCATTTTTTGTTGTCCCAACCAAGTCCTCTGTGAGAAGTTTTCTCAACTGATGAAGGGAAAATTTGAGATGTCTATGATGGGAGAAATGAATTTCTTCCTAGGACTTCAAGTTAAGCAGTCTCCTGAAGGAATCTTCATCAATCAAGCCAAATATACAAGGGAGCTGATCCACAAGTTTGGATGCCAGACCAGCAAAGTAGCAAGAGTTCCACTCAACACCAACACCAAGATGGAACCAGATGAAGATGGTGAATCAGTAGACCAGACTCATTACAGAGCCATCATTGGATCTCTACTGTATCTCACAGCAAGCAGGCCTGATATCACATTTGCAGTTGGGATTTGTGCAAGATATCAAGCCAACCCCAAGAAAAGTCATCTGAAAGCTGCTAAGAGGATTCTCAAATATCTTAAGGGTACTGTGAATATGGGATTGTGGTATCCCTCAGATGACAATCTGGAACTCACAGGATACTCAGATGCTGACTATGGAGGATGTAGAATTGACAGGAAATCAACCTCAGGCACTTGTCAATTCTTGGGAAGTAAGCTGATTTCTTGGTTCTCCAAGAAACAAAATTCAGTATCCACAAGCACTACTGAAGCTGAGTACATTGCAGCTGGAAGTTGTTGTGCTCAAATTCTTTGGCTAAGACAACAACTAAGAGATTACAATATCTTTGCCAATGAAGTCCCTATTTTCTGTGACAACAATAGTGCAATTGCTATTTCAGAAAATCCAATTCTCCACACAAGATGCAAACATGTGGACATAAGGCATCATTTCATCAGAGATCATGTGGAGAAGAAGGACATCAAAATGCTCAAAATCCACACTGACAAGCAAAAGGCAGATATCTTCACTAAACCCTTGGCTGAAGCAAGGTTTCAAGAGTTGTCAGTGGAGCTTGGACTCCTAGATCCAGGAGAGTAAAGAAAGGATTTAATCTCAGAAGAGTTACCTTCAACTCAGTGGAGGTTCATATTCAGAAGAGGATCTTTCTCAGTAGAAGCTCCCCATCTCAGAAGAGGCCTGAATATCAGTCGAGGTCAAACCTCAGCGGAGGTCAAAAGTTTATACTTATGATTTTCTCAAATCTAAAGCCTCTTAGTTTTTAAATATATAGTTTGATTCAATAGAATTTCTAATGAGTGCTTTCTGAAAATTAAATCTTTCTTACACTTTTTCGAAGAGATTTTGGTATGTCAAGCATTTAATGCGCGTTGTACAAGTCAGGTTTACTTTTACAGTTACCTATCTCACGCGCCTTAAAACCCGGATGATGTGACCTTCCGGCTACCAACTTTTTTAATCCAAACCTTTCATTTTAGGCGGTTCTTTTCTAACCGTCAAGATATCTTAAAAACTCCCCACTAAACTCTTGGACTATCCACGATCTCAAACCAAATCAATCTCAGACGTTGATTTTTTCAGTCAATCTCACCGTTCATTACTCATATAAAAACTCCAAACTTACACTTGTAAACCTTTTCGAAATCACTCACAAGCATAACTCCATCCTACCTATCCTATACACTCTGCAAATTCTCTCTCAAACCCCTTTTTGTTCAAATGGCAAAACTAAATCTTAGTTTCCTTACCAATAAGGAAAATTTCTGGTATGAACCCATCGTGGTTTTTGATAATCCTGAGATAGAATCCAAACCAGAATTTGCTCATATCAAAGAAGCCCTAGAGTTGCTTAAATCTGCTGGGTTAGAGAAGTTTTTGTCTGTTCATCCTAAGAACTGCTTTGACAGGTAGGTTCTTGAGTTTTTCAATCATATATCCAATTCTGATTCAAGGATCAGGTCTCATCTAGTACTCCAGAGAAAGAAGAAGGTGATGAGGGACGACATGGAAATAGTTGAACACCAGAAGATAAGGAAGGAGATCCGTGTCAGTGGTGATGACTTGAAAGAGTTGTTTGATCTCCCCTCTGAAGGTCCAAATCCAGATACTTGCATCGCGGATGAAGAGGAAGAATGGGTCAATACCATTATGCAAAGGAAGGTGAAATACAGTCCAACAATGAACAGAAATGTGCTCTTGCCAGTATATAATGTTCTCTGTGAAGTTGTTGGAAAATGTATACTGGGAAACCAAGGAAGCACAGAGCAAGTGAGCAAGCCCAAGCTCAGACTAATGAAGGCGATTGTGGAAAGCAAGGAGAAGTCATACAACTGGCAACAGTTCTTTTTTAGGGTATTGAATAAAGAGCACTCAAAACTCCAACCTGACAAAACTCCCCAACTATCTAGTAAGCTCAATTTTGCAACAAAAATCTCCTATCTGATAGAGAATGTAGATCTGGGAGTGGAGAGATAAGAGCAATCATCCCTGTAAAGGGTGAATTGGCTGAGAAAAATGTAGTTGAAAAAGAGAGTGAGGAAGAGAAAAGAAAGAAGAGTGAGGAGGAGGGAGTCCCTATGGAGGTAGAGGCATCAGGAGACCTAGGTGGTGAGGCTGAGGGAGTTAGAGCTAACACTATTTGCCATGCAGGTACTCAAACTCTTGAAATTCCCCCAGCAGTGGTCAACCTAACTCCTCTGAGTGATGTTGTTCACTCACTCAAAGAAGAAAGCCTTCCATCTCTCCAAGCACAGCTAAGGGATGTCCAGGAGATAGTACAAGAAGAAGTGGATGAGATGGTTATCCTCTCAGACCACGTTGATGAACTCATGGAATCCACAACAACATCACTTCAAAATCTCACTCTAAAAGTTGAAGACTCTCAGCAGATGGTGATTGATGTCGTTGAAGGACAAAGCATGCTGGTCATAGATGCCCTGAAGAAGCTGGAGCAGACTGAAGAAGAGGCCAAAACTAAGTTTCTCAAAGACTCAGTGGAGAACGTATCCATCAACCTAAAGTCCTCAGTAGAGGCTTTCTCAGCGGACCTACTTGGGAAGGTTGAAGGGTTATGGAATTCTAAGCTGACTGAATTCGAGGCCAAACATGCTGAGTTAGGAGCTAAACTGGGAGAAGTTCTGAATAAGGCATCTGAAGACTTCCCAACTCAGGAGAAAACAAATGTGCTGATCGATGAGAAGCTGGCACAATTTGTTCAATTTGGGCAGACAGCTGGAGCGACCCTGGAGAGGCTTGAAGATGAGGTAGATCATTACTTAACTGAGCTGAAAGCTTTAGCCCATGATCAACTAAAGCTCAACATCACTGTGGCTGAGTGCATGATTAATGCCGGAAAGGGGGAAAAGAGGATAAGTGCTAAGGACATGAAGCTTGATCCAAAGAATAAGATGAACATTATCCTTGAAACCCCTGACTTTGAGAAAGGCCAACAGGTGAAGAGCACTCTGAAGAAGGTGGATGCTGAAGCTCAGAAGATTGCAGAGGCCAAGAAGGGCAAGGAAACCTCCTCAGCTGACCTATCAAAGTTCAAAGAAGAGCATCTAAAGGAGAAGGAGGAAAGAGCTGCAAAGAAGGGGGAAACCACAAAGAGAAAGGCATCTGATGCCCTCTCAGCAGAGGTAGCAAAAAAGACAAGAACCTCAGGAAGGTTGGCAGCTAAGTCCACAACCTCTACTGATGAAGTTCAGGTACTCCCCATTCTCAATCCTGAACCTTTGTCATCTGAATCTCCTAAGTCTGCACCCACAAGAGTCACAGAGCTCACTGAGCTAACCAAAGAGGCTGGAGGGATGAATGAAAGAACAAGGAAGCTAACAGCTCAGCAGCAGGAAAGGAGAGACAAGGTGGTTGGGAAGATAGAGACAATTGTTGAGCTAGCTGAGAGGAAAAGGAAGGAGAGGCTGGCCACATTTGATAAAACTACTTCAAAGAAGTTCAGGAGTGGTTATCAAAGGTGGGCTGCTAAGATGAAGTGAGACAAAATTACTCCATCTTAAAACAGATTTCCTCATCATGATGCTTGGGTTCCTAAGAAGCTCAATGATGCTTGGGAGACTGCAAAAAGGGAATTTGTGTATTCCTTTTATGTCAGTGGAGAGTTAGGAAGAGCTAATGCTCAAGAAGTTTTCAACTCATGGTTGTTTGATGCCTATCCTAAACTCTATCCTGAGATCAGTGATGCTTGGAATGATGCCTTCCCTGATCAAGCCCTGAAGGCCCCTGAGCAAATCACCTACTGGCCTCCTCAAGATGCAACTGGTGCTGTTGATAGAGAAAGGATCACTGAAGAGTGGACATCCTTGTGTGAGCATCTTGGACTCAGAGGACATTCAAAGGAGATGATGGAGAGGAAGAACGAGCTGAAGATCAGAGTATTCAAGCAGTATGGACTTGAACCCATTTTCGAATCCATCTGAGAAGTTAGTATTTTTGTTGGGCATTTGTTTATAAGTCCCAGGTATCTTTAAGTTTGAAACTTTTGATGGTAGACTTCGTGTAATATGTACTTCACCATTTATCAATGAAATGAACTCTACTGATGTTTTGCCAAAGATAATATCTCATTATCATTTAGGCTTATGTACTTGAATGTTTTTACTTACAAAATCTGTGAACTTTGTATGTCATCTGAAGAACCTCTCTAAAAGAAGATATGTAATAAGATAGGTTCCGGCATAATAAAAAAGGGGGAAATTGTTGGGAAAATGTATAAGACTTAAGTTTTGATTAGATGCCAAAATGTTCCTCCTAAGTTGTTTTGTAAGTAAATTATTCAGTAAAGTTAGTACTTAGTAAATCAGTTCAACTGTTAAGTAACTGAAGTACAGTTAGTAATTGTTAGAGTGTATTTAAGAATGAAGTCTGTTGAAGATGAAGTCCGCTGAAGACAAGTGATCTGAGAAGAAGTCTAAGTCTTGAATGTTTTCTAAGTACATTCTCACTAAGACTAAAACTATCAGGAGAGGACCAAGGTCCACTGATGGGAACTAACAAAGCACATTCAATGCTAAACATATTAAAAGCTGTTAGTTAATCTGGTTGGTACAAGGCAAAACGAATTACATTGAAGCTTACAATAAATGAAGGAATAAGAAGGTTCTCTCAGAGGAGTTCCACCTTAAAACAAGACAAGAATCTGGGCATACAGTCTAAAGGTCCAATGAGAAGATGACACGTCAGTGTACTTTACTGACAGCCGACCTGCTCTGGACTGACAAGTACCAAAAGTCTTTCCCTAGCTATCTACAGAAAGTTGGTGAACAGGCATGGTCTTTCAGTCATTTCTTAACAAGACTTAAAGCTTCAAATAGAGCCGTTTGAACCAATCAGATACAAGAAGACTTACTTGAGAAGATTCAAATCCAACGGGAAGATTTTCAAGGAAGCCTATAAATACAGAAGGACGTGCTCATTTCTATGCACGGGAAACTCACAAGATCAAAGCTATCTCTACATTCATAACAACTAGAAGCACTCTAAATTACCTTTGTTTCCCAAGTGTTTCACATTTGTAGAGAGCCTAACAAACCTTCTGTAACCAAGCTTAAAAGCTATATCCAAATCTTAGAAAGAGATAATCCAATCATAAGCCTTGAGCTAAACTTGTAAGGATTATCTCAAAATAGTTGGAACCAAAACCCTACTCAAAACCCTACTCAGTGTTTAGGTTGAGAGCTAGTGTTAAGTGGTGTTAGTAAGCTGATTGTTGTATCAGTCTGAAAGCTGGTTTGTTTTGGGAACTAGGACCTGGAATTTCCTAGTGATCAATCATCCTAAGAGAGGATTAGTTTATCAGTGCACCTTGGCACTATAACACAAGGAATTCCAAGTGAAAGGAATTCTCCTGTTTGATTAGGACAGTGGACGTAGGAGATTCATCTCTGAACCACTTTATATCTTGTGTACTTATTCTCTGCCTTCCTAAGTGTGTGTTAATCTCAAAGTTTATCAAAGTAAAACGAGTTTTCTAAAGGGCTCACTAATCCACATCTGAAAGCTAATTAGATAGTAGTTCAACTGAAAGTCTTGAGCTTTCAGTGGAGGTATTATCTCAGTAAGCTTTCACAAAGTAACTCTCAGCAGACCTCAAGTCCACTGACGAGCTAATGTCTTAAGTAACCTGATAAGTTTTAATTTGTAACCACAGGTGTATTCCCCCCCCCCTCCATACACCTGTTTACTCGTTTCGGGACCAACACTCAGCCTTTCTCTTTCTCTTAGAAAGTGGAGCCCGTCCATCTGAGCAGCCCCCCACAGGCCCTGACGACTACATCATCAAAATTTATGTGGGAAGTCCAGCCGCAACAGCTGTATTAGGTCGCCCCATTTTATTGCTCCTGGAGGGTTGTTCGTCTTCGTCCTCATCAGAGCTTTGGGGGTTATTCGCCCGAGGTTTCTTTCCAGGCTGTCTCTTGACAAAGTCGGACAGCTTACCCTCCTTGTAGAATCGCCAGAGCTGCTTTAGCAAGTCTCTGCACTCATTAGTAAAGTGCCCCACATTCTGGTGGTAGGCACAATACTTGTTCGGGTTCAACTTGCTAGTATCCTAGCGAATCTTCCTTGGTGGGGTAAGCAGATCCTTCTCCTTCACGTTATGTATATTGTATCAATTGATACGGTCAACACCTGGTTAAGCTTGTCCTTCAATTTCGTCCCCTCGTTAAAAGCTTTCATGTTCTTGGGAACCCTACAGCCAATTCCGCCGGATTTTTTTGTACTCTCCTTCAGGTCTGTCTTATAACCTCCCATGTCTTTTTACAGTGCTTCATGCTTGGAGACAAAGACTCCCGCCCGATTGCAGAACTCGGCATAAGTTTTTAGGCACTTAAGATGCACCTCTTTCTAGAGTTCGGTGCCCTTTTTCAATCCAGCTAGGACAGCTACAATCTTGGTGTCCTTGCTTATTGATTCTCCTTCTAGCACGACCTTGTCGAACCTTTCCAAATATGACCGGTTCGATTCGCTATCAACTTGTTTCAGATCGGATAGCCGATAACTCTGGGATAAGTAAGACCCAGCCGTGGAGAAGTGGGATAAGAATTCCTTACCCAGCTGGGCAAATAAATGAATGGAAGCCGGCTGCAGAGCCGAAAACCATTTATGTACACGATCCCCGAGTGTTAGAGGAAAGTTCCAATATTGGGTAGCGTCACTAGCTCCCATGGAAATCATGTAGTCGAAATACTTAGTCAAATGCACTCGAGGATCCGTCGTTCCCTTGTATTGTATGTTGGCAGGGAACTGTATTTTCTTCTGAATCGGGGCCTTCAGAATTATCCAAGATAAGGGAGAGGATGGAAGGGTGGTAGCCCCAAAATCCCTTTGCAAGTCCAACTGGCCTTGCATGCTCTCAATGGCCTTCCTCATTGACACCATCTCATCGAGGTTGGAGGTTGTTCAACAAACAATGGTGCATGACCGTCAGTTCGTCGCAGTCCCTACTTGGAGGGGAATTCCCATGGGCTGGTTTTCTGGGGTTCTCCGCCCCATTCGGACGCAGGCGACCAAAAGCCGACTTGAAGAGTCTCTCATGGACTGACTGGCGAGCTGGATTTTGGTCTGGTCGACCTACTTCAGCTCTAGGTCGAGCTTCTTCTCTGTGATGGTCTGGTCGACCAAGTCTATCCCGCATGCTCTGGCGTGTGGTCCCATGGTTGGCCCCTGCTGCCTGGCTTGGGGTAGACTCCCCATGGCTTGCGAGCTCGTCGAGCTGCTTAGCCTTGCCCTTTGCTCTCTGGGCTTGAGCATTATCTGCTTCGTTAGGCTACTCATCCTGAACCTTCTCATGCCTTTAAGCCTCAGTTGGGCTATGCCTTGCTCTGACATGAGAAGGTCCAGGCCGCCCCTGCTGCTTTTGCAATGCTTGAAGCATTGTGCTTGTGCGGGCAAGGTCACCTGGATTGCGAGCTAGAACTTCCAGCTTTAGGGGCATAAGTTAGCTAGCTGTCGGCCTGCTACTTTCCACAGGTCGAGCTACTTGAGCTCGTCGGCCAGCCGAGGAGCCCCTGGTGGGTGAGGCCCTCCTGGAATGGTGGGAGTGTTGCATTTCACGAGACTGAGGCATCCATAGCTAAGGTGTTGTATGAATCTTCAGATGTTCAAATCTTCAAATGAAGAACACCAAGAACACTATTGCTTGAGTTTTCAAAGGAAACTCAAGAAGTTCTTCAACTCTTAAAGTTTTAAACTTGAAGTTCTTGCTAATCACACTCGGAGGTTCGAACGCCCTCCTTCTAGCGCCAATTTGTTGACGATCATTTCCAATCACGAGGATTAGTGGTTGTTCTTAGTTGTTAATCAGATTATCAAATAATTATGTGTGATTGATCACTACCGTAAATAGTGAATTCGATAATCGGGTTAAGAAAAGATTAATACGTATATTGATTATGTATTTAATTCGTATATGTGAAAATTGAGGCGTTTTAGTGTGTATGGATATAGTATGCTTGTATTTGTGAATTTTTGCTTTGTTTTATTCATTAAAAATCAAGGTATTTATACAAGTCCTCCAAGTAGGAGGTGACTTGACCTTTGCTCTCCCATGTGTGCATGCTTGACACATGGGGAGTTGACTATTTGACCTTATCTAAGATAATTTCCATCCTCTAAGCTGGATTAGCTCGTATTAATGAGCAGTTTGTCTATTTGGACTTGTCCTTGAGGAGTCATTAGCTTGATTTTGTTGGTCGTTTTATATTCTGTCCTGGCACTTTGGCTAAAGTAGCTCGTCTGGGTCTTATTTGGGCTCGGGTGACCTTTGTTTTGAAGTAGCTCGCCTGGTTTATTTAATCATGCTTCTTGGATGATTAATTTGCTTAAACATGTTTGCCTTAAGTGCAATGTAGCTCGCCTATCAACAGTATGCAATCCAAAAATTAAGCAACTAACCATTTTAAAAAAATGCCAATTCAAAAGAGTTAATCCTAAATTAGAGTGATTTGTTAAATTTTATTATATGGATTAGTGGTGTCTTTAATGAGGATATAATAATTGGTCAACATAAAGAAATCAACATTCCATTTAATTTAAAATTAATTTATGCATATTTAGGACTTTATTGGTCAAAATTAAGAAATAAAAACTGACAATTTCAATTTTTTGTGACACATACCAGCATCCCATCCATGTATACAAACCTCTTAGGGAAAAAAATTGAATAATTGCAAACAAATGATCTTAAATTGAAGAATCGTCTTACCTTGTTTCATACTTTAATATATAATAATTATCTCATTAAATACTTTAACTAAAGAAATTGAGAAATAAATGAAATCTATACTGATTTTTCATAACATATGAAGAACGAAAAAAATATTATAATAAGTGTATTCAATATTGTACTATTTTGGGAAATGTCGGATTGACTAATTCAAACATATTATGAACAAACTAACACGATTAGGATTCCTACCACACGATTAAAATTAAGGTTTCTAAATTAGGGTATCTACCACACAATTAAAATGGATGTCAATGGATATCATATGGGATTGCTTAGTAAACTAAATTGTTACAACGAATGAAGTTGTTTCAAATCAAATTTAATTGACTCTATTAAATATATGATATATATCTATTAAATTTTAGAAATTCATGCACCTACAAAATTAATCTTCCATAACTAATTAAAATATTATATATAAATAGTTTTTCTTCACGTATTCCATAAGGAAAAATTCTACGTGTGAAACTGAATTATATATCATTAATTTATTAATTTGGTAATAACATGTTGAACACATGACACTTAGGAGGGTGTATTGATTTAGGAATTCACAGGATTTTAAAAGACTTTTCTTTATATAAAAAAAATTCACTAGTATTCAATCAGGATTTTATGTCACTTAAAAACAATCAACCGGTATTCAATCTGGATTTTCAGGATTTTTGAAAGAGTCCATTAAAATCCATTGATATTCATTCGAGACTTTTTACTATTTAAAAAAAATTCATTGGTATTAAAAAATATATAAGAATTTTAAAGGATTGTTTTGTTAGATGGATTTTGAAGGACTTTTTAGTTGTTTTTATAAATACCAACAATCCCATCAAAATCATAAGATTTTAAAGGACTTCTGAAGTGAAATATTAGGTGTGCCAAAATAAACCAAAAATTTGAAATATACCTAAAAATTAAAAACTCAATTTTCCAACACTCTATTTTATGTCCACATAATTTTTCTAATCGCATTTGTTTGATTTGTTGTTTTTTGCATACACCCATGACCAGTAAATTTGTTCTAGGTATATCAATACTAACCCGACTTGACCTAACCCGCCCTCGCCCGAGCCATTTGGGTCACCCCACCCCGTGCCCCATAGTGGAATAGGGGGGTCTGGGTATCACTTAAAACCCGTGCCCAGTTTTATATAATAAATTTGAATATATATATATATATATATATATATATATATATATATATATATATTACACAAATACCTATAAATATGCATAGGTATTATATAATATATATATATATATATATATATATATATATATATAAATAATATACTTTTCATATCAATTAATATCAAAATTGATCACATGTTCACCGGTGGACATAATATTATATACCCACTGTGAATGTGTTAATGACACATAAACAAATATAAATAATTAATTAAAATATTAGTGGGCCCCCTGCTTATGTGTCATTAACACATTCGCGGTGGGTATATAATATTATATTTCAAGTTAATAGACAATTTTTATATTATATATTTGAAATTTATTATGTATTATTTTTAAAATAATAAATACTATATTTAAAATAAGTCATCCCACTCGCCCCGTGACCCATGCAGGTCGGGTCGCCCCACCCCGTTTAAAAAATGAGACGTGTCTGGGTATCTAAGTACCCGCCCCGACTCATTGTCATCCCTAATTTGTTCACTTATATTTTGCATTATTGACAAATTGAATCAAATCCAACCTAAATCTATCAAAATCATACCCAATAATCGGTTCATTTTCCTCAATAATGAAAAAGAATTATAGATTGTGCAATATATAATTTGTGAATTAGTGGTTTGAGTAGTTGTAATAAAATTTTACACACAATTTATCCCCCCTAATTTTTATTGAGAATTAAAAGTTTAATATAGCATCAATTACATATTAACACACAAATATATACGTGTATATATCATAAATATATATAGTGTGGATTATAACATTTCAAATTTATGAATTTTTTTATCCTAATAAAATTCGAATGTATGAAAAAAAATCTTGAACTCTTTGTATGTCACAAATCTATGAAATTCTGCAAAGTCCACAAAATCCTACAAAATCCTGATTTATAAAATTTAAAAGAATCCTACAAAATCTTAAAAGTCTTAAAATCCTATGAATTTTTTTAAATCCGCGTGACTTTTTTCACCTAAAAAAGTCATTTAAAATTTTAATCCAATACACCCCCCTTAGAATAATGCTGACTTTGTCATAGACTAATTATATATATAACAATTAATTATGCCACTTAATATCAGTACTCTGTATATATAAAAGTTAAAATCCACTAATTTCGTAGTCTTTTAAAATTAGTACCATGTCAAGAGTTGGTAGCTCGGTTGGTTGAGTGTACCACCTAAGACCCCAAAGTTCTTGGGTTCGGGACATGGAAAGGGAATTTATTTCCCTCTTGTGGTGGGGTGGTGTTCCCCTCTTGTGGTGGTTGCAGTTCCGGCTGCAGTGCGATTGTGGTTCGGAGTTGCGGGTTCGGGTGGTCCCCCTCTTGTGGTGATTGAGATTCCGGTCTACAGCGAGATGAAAAGATGTTGACATGTACCTGGTGATCGAATGAACTATTGTAATTGATTACCTTTAAAAAAATCTTATAATAATATATTCTCAAACCTCTCCAAGATGATGTGTCAACACCACCTTATTCTTAGACTGATGTGACATGTCTCAAATCTCTCCATTTTGAAATAGTGTGCTCTCATTAAAAGTTGGTTAAACTTTTAATCTCGACCCTTCGTTCTATATCATTAAATCTAAACCATTAATTTATATTTGCATAATTAATGCAAATAGATATTTTTTCCATTTTATTATTTAGTTATTTTTAGAATTTATTATAAATCATATTTTTTCCAAACCTTAATATAATTAAATATGATCTACTTATTGAAAGAATCTAAATTTATCATTTCTAAGTTTGAGTTAATATATATAGTATAATATAATGTTCGATTATTTTTTTCTAAAATAAAAGGTATATAGTTATATATTCCAAAGAATATTCTTATGTGATATATTCTTATTATGGACAAGATATAATATTGCATTTTTTTTTATTATAAATAAGAGCATATTGTATTTCATTTTTCACATCAAAGTTTCATTTGTTCCACTCTTTCGCTGAGATTTCTCCCATCAATTGTTGGTTAGTTATATATCTATTGTTATTAGTATATTTATTTTATAATTAAATTCATCATTTTAAGTGCTCACAATTTGATTAGATTTAAATATCAATATCAATTTGAATGTAATAATGATTGTTGATTTATGCTCTACATCGTCCAGTTTAAATATTCTTCATGTGCACAAATAATAAATTTAACTATACCATATATTTTTATCTGAATAATATTGATGGTTTAATTATTGTAATTTAAATCACATTTTAGATTTCAAGAGTATGACACCTCAATTTTCTCTGATTTATAATATCAAGAGTGAGAGCTAAAAATTGACCGTTAAAGTTAGGATTGAAAAAGTTGAACAATATTTTTTAATGATTTTAATAGAGACAAGTTCTACTTGGAACTCATTTTGATCGATGAACGAGTATTTGTAACTTTAAAGTTTATTTCAAATTTTGTATTGTTTCTTATATAAATTAATTTCTTACCGTATACTCCCAATGACTAATAATGTTGATTAATTTATAAATTATTCAATATTGAAATGGAAATTGATTATTATTAAATTATTAGTATAAGTAATGTTATTCCATAATTGTTATTAATTTATGTGAATTTTGATATTTTTTTTTTAATTATTTAGTTTGTAGGATATACCTATAGAGTTTAGTGAAGGGCACGGGCCAGAGCTAAACAAACCCCATAATTTATTGTATATACCTCGAAATTTTTTAAACAAAAATACTCTTATATTAAATGTCTACAGAAAATAAATATAATATATTTTTTCAATACGCGAAATTCGCGTGGGTACACTCTAGTTAGTATTATAATTTTAAACTAATTGTATTTATTATACCAAATACAAACTGGTTTGACTCAATTTTTATTGTAATGTAAGAAACATCAATAAAATAATACATTTAAATTAATGAGAGATATTTGTATACATAAAATATTATCATATTTAATATAGATAAATAAAAAGCATTTCAATTACAAATTAATTGAATGAATATAATACCGATCAAGAAAAAAAATGAAAAATACTCACCATGATACTCGAACACTACAACTATGGTTATTAAAAACAAAAAAAATTCTACAACTCCCCAACAAAAACATTACATTTCCCAAAAAAAAAACGAAACCGATCAGCATTGACGGATTAGAAATTCAACAATACAACCATTACAGCGTCATGCGATCTTCACGCTGAAGGAAACGGCGACATAAGCATCGGCTAATTGGCAAAACCGACCACGATCTATAAAAAATAAATAAAAAAACCGGCCAAACCACAAAGTCGTTCGAAGAACCAAATTCCACAATACCAAAGAGATGAGAGAAAATACAATGGAGAATGGTTAGAATCAAATAACAAATCATAATATACTATATAGGAGAGGCTGTCAAATCCTATGTGGCCAGCCCTCCATCCTCTATTACATTTTTCTCTTCTCTCATTCATCCTTGCTTAGTGTAATCTCATCCATCTATTTTCTTCGATCTTGAGCGTTCGTTTAGATTTATATTTTTCTATATAAGTTCGTGAATACCACACAAATTTTTCATGGACTTTAGACATATTTTGTTTGCTCTTTTGTTTTTCTCTCTTTCTATTCATTTTTTTCTCCGTTCTTTGTAGATTCGTCGTTTTCATTCTTTTGAAAAATTTCTATTCAAATGTCTTCGATTCAGGATGAGGATGACTTTTTGTGAATCTCTTTCGACAAATTTTAATGGCGTTGCTATTGTCCTGAAAGTGTAATGAGTCGTTTTTTGTATGTTATCGTATGTATTAGACGATAAATATTGTATTATGATTTCATTTCCTTTCGTTCATGGATCATTTGTACCGGTCTGTAGCACGATATTGAAATATCATGCTTTTGATTTTACATGAAAATGTTCAGTAAGTTATCTGCATATATAATTTGAATATATAAATTACGTTTTTTTTTGACAAATTTTGCTTCTAATTTCAGTTATTGCACACGTTCCCCTAGATCAAGAAGGGACCGATCACCCCCACTATAGAATTCTATGTTGTCAAACTTCAATCGATCACAGATCATGTACGTCTTCGTTCGATTTACCACCGGAAAATTCGGTGCAACACTCGCCTCTAATTTTTGTCATCTAGCTAGATCTTTTTCCCAAAAAGATCGACGAAAATATTGCCAATGAATTGCCTACTAATTGAAGTGCCTCTGTGTTGCTACTATGATCATCTTCTAGAACTGCCATACCATATTCGTAGATGTTAAAGAATTTTTGCTCAAGATTTGAATATCATTTGATGGTAATCACACTTCTATAATCAAAATAATGATAATATGCCACTTATTATAATATTTTTAATTATAAATAAATATTATTTTGTTATGAGTTTAATTAGTGTTTTTTGTTTGTTTACGTATTGTGTCTATATTCATTCAATTAATTCTCCTAATTTTTGCTTTTAACTTAATAAAATACTATTTCATTGAATTTATGCTACATTTAGTTAATAAAATTGATTAGCAATTATTATTATTAATATATATTTGTCCTTGATTATCGGTAGAATTTTAGCAATCAAATATATCAAATTGATTAAATTTGATTATTAATTGTGATTCTTAATTAATATTAATCCTTCATAATCGACAATCAAGTTGCATAATTTATTCAATCAAATATATTTTGTTGATTATAATTATTGTGTTTATCTTATATTATTTTTCACTTATTTATGTACTAATTTATTAATTCGCATTTTAATTGTAAACTTTATTGTAACTAAACAATAATAATTTGATTGACAATTGGTTTCAAGAATAAAAAAATAAAAATTAATTAACAATTAAAAGTAAACAAAATGATGAATATGAACTAATAAAAATCCCGCAATTCTTTTATATGTCCTTTCATTAATGTGGATTGAGACCCATTTCTTGGCTAATTTCATGGAGCGTAAACATGGCAACAATATCAACTAGATGCTCCCACCAATATTTCCCGCAGTCAAATATGGCCATAGAGATTATTCATGGTGTTATTTAAAAAGATTCATCTAATTTCATGGAGTGGACAATCAATTTGTGATTTGATTTAGGCATGTAACAAATATACATAAAAAATTGAGCGTAAATATCATATTTTTATTATAATAATAAAATAAAATTATATCCACTAAATTAATTTCCATGTATGAATACCACTAATTAAAATTTTAATGTGGATTTTATAACAAAATTTGACACACTAATTTCTATTATTTTAAGTTCATTTACAAGAAATTTTATAATTTGACTTTATAATTAAAGAGTATTTCCAATTCAATATAAAAAAATGATTACATAAATCATGGACCTGTTATGCTTTTATAAGTAAGGTATTATTAACATTATTTTTTACTAATATTTAGCTTTCCTATTTTTATAAAAAAAGAAAAAAATATGCCTATAATTTTGCTATAATTATATATACAATTTAGGGTAAATTTACTATAGACTTTACTAATCAATGTGTATTGAATTTATTGATCTCTTTTATGATAAAATTAACTAAGGATTAGTGCTCATTATGGAGAAAACTGAGATTTGCTATTTCTACGTATGAATATAGAAGAGAGAGAGAGAGAAGGGGACAAATAATTGGTAATTGGGAAAGTTATATGGTTGCCAAGAAAAATTAGTAAAGTACATTTAAATCAAACGTTTTTTATGTACATTTAAATTAATAGTTGATGAAAATTTTGAAAATCTTAAAAATTTCATTATAATTCTCTATTTTATATACACTTATTTGCCAATAATGAAATAAACGTTTTTTATGTATATATATAGACACATATAATTTGTTCTTTTATGTACACATATAATTCATTTTTGTTATATACATTTTATATTGATAGTTGACGAAAATCTTCAAAATTTTAAAATCTCATTATAATTCTCTATTGTTATGTATATTTATTTGACAGTAATGAATTAATTATTTTTTTATGTATATATATGGACGGAAATGAGTTTGTGACTACGCTATGGAGTATTTGGTTTGAACGAAATGCTCTTATTTTCCGGGGTAAATCAAAGGACCCGTTGAGGGTGGTTCAGTTTGTGTTGGCTTTTGTGGCGGAGTATAGGAGGCGGTGTGGGCATTTGGTGGGGGAGAGTGTGCCGGTGAATGAAGATAATAGATGGGTGAGGCCACCGAATGGTATTGTCAAGATTGATGTGGATGCGGCGGTGAAGGAGGATAGGGGAGTTGGGATTGGAAGGATTGCGAGGGGTCACTTGGGGGATGTTAGATGGTGTTTTGCGCAAGGGGTGCTCGAGCAGCCGGGGATGGACATAGCAGAGGCGTTTGCTGCGAGGCACGGGATGAGGATGGTTGTGCTACGAGGCGAGACAAGGGTAGTGCTAGAGGTAGATTCACAAAACCTCTATTTTGCAATTCGGAAGGATGGTGAAAATTTCTCTTATTTTGGCTCGATAGTGGAGGATATTATTGAGTTAGGGAAATCGATAGCATTTTTTTCCTGTTCATGGGTGTGCCAGATATCTAATGTTGTGGCTCATTCACTTGCTAATTTTAGCTTTAAGTGTTCTTCTCCGTTTGTTGGAGATTATGTTCCTGACGACATTGTGTCAGTTTTGGAAGCCGATTTGGCTGTGTGATTAATGCATTTATCTTTACCGTAAAAAAAAGTTTTATTTTGAATTGTTGTTAGCATTGTGTTAGAACTTATAAAATAATTAAAAATTATTAATGCCTTGATTTAACGTTAATTAATTTATTAAAAAAGACCATTTCTAAAAAAATGTATAACATTTATATCTGAATTGCTTTTTCGAACACAAAAGTGTAGCTTTTTTTTTTGTGTGTATACGTAAGAAAAAGGTTAGAAAATAAATATTTACTTTTTCTTTAACCAAAACTGAACACAATTTATTATATTGTTATATAATAATTAAATTATATATATGTGTGTATAATATAGTTTTCTTCAGAATTATAATTTAAATTTGAATAGTTTTTCTTTGGACTATAATTTAAATTTGAATAATAGTTATCACAAATTGAAAAAAACAAGCTATATAGTAAAAATGGTTCATGTATGAAACAATTTCACTCTATACATACTTGAAAAAGACAAAGTATAGAGTGATTTTTTTTCCCTAATGTTTGAGGCTTCATATGAAGCTAAAAATACATATATTAAATTATATTCTCAATATTCTTACTATATGTATTTTTTCTAAAATTACATTGTTGAATGTATTTAAAAAAAAATTCCTACTGAACATTTGTAGTAATTAGTGGATAAAAAAACTATAACATATATAATAATTTCATTCAGTAATTGTGTTTGACACTATTTACACCAAAATATTTAAGATATTGGTTTTTAAAATTCTCCATATATAAACAAGATTAATCTTTGTATTAAAATATTTTTTATTCTAAATGATATTCAACTTACAATGATGTTTTTTTATTATAATAGTTTGCATCTCTGTGTTTAGTAAGACTCATGTAAGAAATTTTTATCATAATTAAAAATTTTATTTTGTAATTAAATATTACATTCTACTTTTGACATAATAGTGATTTAGGGAACATGTAAAATGTGAGCACTTGCATTCACTGTAGTGAGGACTTTTTGTTTGAAAATATTTTAGTGTTGAATGTTTTAATTATTATAGATAATTAATGAATTTTTTATGTTATTTGATTTTTCGTTTAATTATATATTTTTTCTTAACTAATAGTATAGTGCATCCAGTATAATGAAACTCAGTTGAATAGAGTTATGACAAATAACACTTTTGAAAGATATACTTACTCTTACGAGTACATGGTGGTCTGCAAATCAAATGATGTTTGAAATTTTAGATCATGATTTTCGACATATATTTATTATCATGGAGAACTAACGTTTTGCAAGAGTTTATAATGTTACATTTTCATGTATGGTTAACTTATTTTTAAAACGTGAGATTCTTGATACATATATTAAGTTAGTTTCTCGATTTTCAAGTACTCAACCAAAGTTGTATATAATTTTTTTTCGAATTTTGTAATTGACATTTTTTTTTTGTAAAGATAAATACTGTTGCTTTATTATTATTTTATATAATTTATATAATATTGAAGTAAATAATACATAATTACATCATTGAGTGTTTACATTTCAGTTAAAATCAATATTTCTTTATTTTTCAAATCATTTTATTAACAACCCGCGAAAATCGCGGGACTAAAACTAGTAGGGGTATAAATAGTGAATCCTAACACCAAAAAGGCAGCTAAAAATTAGGAATTGCATTAAACAAATAAAATCAAACATACTATAATAATAAACAATAAAAAAATGAACTACAAAGATCAAATCAGAGAAAAATGATCAACGGACAAAATGGTTTCCCGCTCAAACTTAAAAAAGAAAATATTATTTGTATTTATAGATTATAGATTTATATTTGTTCTCTGCTCGACTTCTCCATCCCTATCATCTCTCGTCTCAAATTTATGTTTTTAGTATGTTCGGTTAATGGTCTCATCCATTCGGTAAAGTTAGACTTGCCTTTTATTTTTTATTCGATTCACATAGTTAAGTCCCTTTATTATATTTGTTGGACATTGAGTATATACGTCATATGTGTGAAAAACTTGCAATGGAGAGTATATAATAATACAAATTTAAGTGTATTTTTAAATAGTAATCAGTTGTTTTTATAGAATAGTTACAAGAGCTTTTCTACGGTCAGTAAGACTTTCGTCCTTCCTAACGTTAGTAAGCCCTTTGGTTACCGTTGGATCTTCGATCAAACGTATAATTTTTTTTTAATGGATTGCACTCCGCATTAAAGTGTTTGCACTCTGCATATTGCAATCGCACTGTATCGTCTTATTAATAAATATAAAATTGCAAAAATACCCTTTTTACTTTAAAATAATTTATAATATCAATTATTTAAAATTTAATATTTTAATAAAACCCTTTTATACATCTAATAACTACGCTACTTTTGTTCTTCATTCTCTTTCAACTACCCATCCTACGCCACGATCCACCTTCCCCATTTTTCCATTTGGGACAAGAGTGTCTAAATTTTTTGTCAGCTTGTATATACAATAATCACACACAAATATAATATTACCGCTGAACTAATCCAAAATTAATCTCTAAGAGAGAAAAGAACCCTAGACGAGAGATGGTACGACTTTGTTGTGTTGTAATTAGTATCACATCATCATCTTCCTAACTATAAATTAAGGTCTTCCCCTCTGACATTTTCATCATCAACCAACCAATAATTAAATCATATATCAAATTAAGATGGGAAGAGCCCCATGCCGCGACAAGGCCAATGTGAAGAAGGGATCTTGGTCTCCCGAAGAAGATGCTAAACTGAAGTCTTATATTCAAGAGTACGATACTGGCGGCAATTGGAAGAACAAATCGAAAGGGGTGATGACTCATGGAGGATGAAGATGAAACTCAGGTTTAATAGTACGAAAAAGAACCAATAAAAAAAAAGAAAAAGAGAAGAAGCCCGTTCAAGAAAAAGAAAAGGAGGAAGAAGAGAAAAAGAAGTAGAAGAAGAAAGAGGGTCCAAAGTTTCAAGATTGTGTTTCGATTTAATTTTAAAATTTAATTGAATTAGAATGAAAATTATGTTTTGATTTAATTTCAAAATTTAAATAATTTTTAAAAACTTAAATTAATTTTTTAATTATTGTAAAAAATATACAAGGTTTAAAATAAATTTGTTAAATAAAAACACTATAAGGTTATTTTTGTAATTTTATAATTTTATCTATAAAAAAAGAATTTGGGCAAAGTAAGATAGTATATGGGGAAATTAATTAACGTTTCAAATTTTGATTGGTTTACTGACGACAGAAAGAGCGAAAGTCTTTCCTTATAGTAGAAAAACCCTAATTACACTTGCTTTTATTAGACAATTATTATAACACTTATTAACGAATGTTAATTTGTATGCCATTGTAAAAAGTTTTTGTCCATTTTAAAATACACATGCATCTGAAATTTTGCATAGACTATGACTATGTTCGGTTTCGTGGTCATTGAGAGAATGGAGAGGGAGTGAGAGCAATTGAAAGTTCAAACACCTGTTGAATATAATTTCATTCATTCACTCTATGTAGAAAAAGTACGGGTAGTGAACTCCAGCCTTGGGTCTCCTATTCTCCATTGATTATAGTAATTCACTAATTTTTCAACATGATTCGAAAGTTTCAGTTTCAACCGTCTGGATTTTCCTCTTCTCCGTCGAAATTTCTACGGATTTTACAATTTCGATACCGAACCTTTTCAGTGGCATTAGCATCAAACCGGCCGGACGGCTACTGTATTCATACAATTGCAGGGGTGTTTCATTTCCATGGTTGGATTAGGGCAGGGATGAATTTAAAGATGCCCCTTAGGATTTTTTTAAAACTTTACTGTATACTTTAGTTCCTTTTTCTTTTTCTTTTTTAATATCGTCCAGCAAAAGTTGAGTGGGGTAAAGAAAGACTTGATTAAGTCCAATGTCCAGTATAATCCAAATATTAAATTGCAACTCCGCATAAAACCATCACTTAGCGTCCATCTTAAACCTAGTACCATCGTCGGACTGTGGACATCACTCGTCGGGGAGAAAGTGAGAGAAACAGGTGTTGTGATAATTTATGCTTATTTAATATTAAGTAATTAAGTGCGAATGAGTTCATTGCAATGGTATTGTGCAGGTTTTTGTTATTAAGATATTTGATCAGTGATGGCGGCACCCGTGGCTCAGCAGCCAGTTTCTGCTAATGTCGTGAGTTTTCTTTATTTTATTTCTTTTCATGGCAGGGATGTACATTTTTTTTTTTTTTTTTAAATTTAAATCTTGATTGATGTTGGAATAATAGGTTGGGAATGCGTTTGTTGAGCAGTACTATCACATACTGCATCGTTCGCCAACGCTTGTTCATAGGTTTTATCAGGACATCAGCCAGCTGGGCCGTCCTCAGAAGGATGGCTCCATGAGCATCACCACCACTATGCAAGTAATCTCTCTCATGCACAAGCTTTGAATTCAACTACTTCTTTTATTAATTTAATTTAGAAACTGAATGTTAAATGCTAAGCTAATGCAATGCAATGAATTATATGGAGCTTACCTGCTTGATTTGTTTACTAATAGTGTATAAGAGAATGAGAAAATTGTATTATCCTTAGCAATGTGCAACATTTTTATTGTGGTGCCCCTGTTCCTAATTGTCTGTGCTGGTGAATTTTGAATGTCTTGCTTTTTATTTATTTATTATGTAATGACTTGTTTTGGTATTTAAGCAATGAAAAGGTGGTTGCCCAAGGTGTTAACTGATTTGAAATGGGTAAACGGTTGATTTTTAAAGTGTTTTTGCGGTCTGATTGCAGGCAATCAATGATAAGATTGTCTCACTGAACTATGGAGACTTCAGAGCTGTTATTAAGTCAGTCGATACACAAGAGTCGTTCAATGGTGGAGTTCACGTTTTTGTCACTGGCTCCCTAACAGGAAAAGACAACAAAGTTAGCGACTTTGCTCAAACTTTCTTCCTTGCTCCACAAGACAAGGGCTACTTTGTCTTGAATGACATGTTCCGATATGTGAACAATACCTCTATGAGTCAACCATTGGTCAGTGATGATGTGGTGCCCGTTGCTGCAAAGCCTGGTAACTTGACTTCTTTTCTTTCTTTTTTTCCTTTTTAATTGCTGTTTGAGTTGATATTTTCATTCAATGCGCTCTCAGCAGTTCCTGCTCCAAATTCTGGAGATTTTAACTGAAATGATATTATTGGAAAGGACATGTCGTACTTAAATACATGAGCGAACACGTTTCTGTACCGAAAACAATGCCAGAGTGATCCATATAAACAACGCTACATAATGGGATAACAGCTTAATATTTTTTTGTCATGTCTTTGGTTGCTTTATTCATAATTGAGCCTTTGGTCGAAACACCTTTCCTTGTATGTGTAAAGATATGTATCTCTAAGCTTGTGCAGCTGATGGCTACTCAATATATGTAATGGACCTTCCAATGACTGCCTCTGAAGCCTCACTTGAGGACGCATTCAAGAAATTTGGAACTATAAAAAAGGATGGAATTCAAGTTAGAAGCAATACCGTATGTTCTGATCTACTAATTTAGTTTTATGCTACTGATTTTCTTTTTTTTAATGGAGAGACAATTGATGCTTATTGTCTCTGGACAAGTTTTATAAGTACACAATCAGGCTTGTGATTACGTGTTTGTTGCAGCAACAACAATTTTGTTTTGGCTTTGTGGAATTTGAGGAGGCGAGTTCTGTGCAAAAAGCTATTAAGGTATGTTGAGTTTTGTGGATTCATGATTAACAATCAAATGCTATCAATTGGAGAATGAATTTTATACTATCAGTATCATACTTGCTCTACTTTTACTTATGCTGTTTTTCTTGCGTTCGTAGCTTAGTCACATCTAGATAATGCCATTACTTTGTGAATTGCAAGGTATGATTCGTATAGCTGACCCCACATTATCTAGATGGCATTATCTAGATGTACATAAGTTCTAAATAATGCTGTTACTTTGCGAGATATGATTCATATTGCCAACCCCACGTAGAAGTATAAAATTATATATTGTCCAAATTATGTGTTGATGCATTATGTTCTGGATAATCTTCACGTCCACATGTAAATACATACACATTTACGGTTTACCTGATGCCACATAGCTTCTAGATGATGCCATTACTAGCTTAAGGATTTTTTTTGCATCATACATGGACTACTGCATTTTCCTTCTAAAGATGTTGAATAAGACTAGAAATCTATGTTTCAGTTTATTCATAGATTGGTCTTTTATGCCTTTTTTCTTTTCTAGGCTTTGGATGTCTTGCTTGATATGCCAGCTTCCTCAATTGAGCATCACAGTGGATATTATGAGTCTACTAGCAGAGAAGATTCTCAGTATCTTCTTGAACCAAATAGCTGGGTATGCTAGAATTGACTGTCATCTATTTTTCAAGTATCTGATGAAATCTCCCTCAACTGTCTTATTTGTATTGTTGTTTAAAAGTTGCATATATGATATATTTAATTGAAGGAGCATCATAGGCAAAAGGCATACGTAGATCACCATAACCTTTATACTATGGGAATGATCTGGCTGGAAGTCCAAAATGGAGAATTGATAGCATTATCAATGGATGGAGTTATGTTCATGCATCAGGGATGCTATTTTTGGAATAATAAAACTATCAGTCTTTGACATGCTTTTAAGTCATCAAAATTCAGGTTATTATAAAGATCATAATATGTCTTGTCTTGCAGGTAGGTGATAAAACATCAGACTCAACTTCTAATTCATCAGATGTTGGACTTAAAGACAAAGTGTGGTTTGCAGGAAACCCTTTCAGGTACTGCGGTTCTTTGTCATTGGTCCATCTATTAGTTTTTCTCCCAAGACGAATGGGCATTATCCAGTCCGCACGTTAGACAAGAAATTTCCAATGAAAAAAAACAATCCTGGAGTGGAAGAAAGAAAGAAGAGTCTCTGTGGTCATGAAGTTTATAAGAATATAGAATACAAGAAATCAACTTCTAAATTTATGATTTACCAAATTTAACTTTAAATTGATTTATTTCTGATTAGAATTGTAGTTCTATTGAATAAGTTGAACATAGTGACCTCCTGGTTTAATCTATTTTTAGTCCAGCATGTGGGATTAAACTGCTTACTTAACTTTAAGCTGCTTACTTAACTTTTATAAGTTGAATATTTGCTGTATTTTTTATTTTCTGATTTTGAAACAACATTTTCGGCTGCAAGATATTTTTATGACACCTTGACCTAATTTACTCGGTAACATTAAAGTCCTGTGAGTAAAACATCTCTCCTTCGCCATTTTAGGGGAAATTGGAATATTGCTTGGTCAAATAAATTAAAAAGCATATTATGCTGTGAGAAAGAATGCACACATGAAATTTATATGGTATTGGGGTAAATCAGAAGTTGCTTAACCCCAAAAGCATTCATGTGTGAGTGTGTGACCAAGAAGCTTAAGCAGTTTTATCATTTTCATTATTTCAGAAATGATTTCAAAGCTTCAAAATCCAGTGGATCTCATCATTCAACAGAGATAGGAAACGTGGAGTCAGAACTTCTGAAATCTTTGTTTATTATGCCCACTCCCAAGGCAGCCAAAAAGGAACCTAAAACCATGAACTGGGGAAACTTGGTTAAGAAAATGGCATCACTTGGTCAAAGATTTGATAATAGAGTCAGTGAACAAGTGAAGCTTATCCATGGTACTTAAAATAGACTGATATATGTTTTCTAGGACATAGTTTCTCAGATATAAATACTGATAGTATATGTTGCGCCATCTGTTTATAATGAAGAGTGCATTAAAAGACCCACACATGAGTTGGTAGTTGTAGTTCCGTGCTTTCTGATTGAAATATATTTATTTTTCTTGAACAGATGTGGAAGTTGTCACCCTAAGTTAGAAGATGAAAAATCATCAATTTTCCCGCCCTTTTAGCTTCTTCATCCTTTTCAATTTGGATTACTCTTTTTTTTTGCATGACAATTGGGACTTCTATTCTAATTCAAATTAGATAGCTTCGGCAGAAGTTTCTCCTTTTGCTGCACTGTGAATATCTCTTTTAGCTTGCTTGGATTAAATTATACTCATATGCAGCTTAACCTTCATTTAACTGCTCTCAACTTGCAGCTAAAGGAAATGAATATCAGGTGCTCGGGGGAGCTGCGCATCATCACTGTGACTCCATGAAATCTTACTCTCAGAATGTATTGACTGGTCGTTTTCCATCATAGATCAATAAATCTCTTGTATGCATTACGACAATAATTACTATTGTCATGTCATGTACTTTGGTGTGAAAAATCTGTTCTAGCAGCAATTGGATCAACTTGCTAGACTCATTAATTTTTCAAATTCCCAAAAAGTTTAATTCTGAACTTCCTCTCAGTGGCTTGCACCAAGAATAATTTATATATCATTCTGATGGGAATTTTCTCAGACATTAGGGTTGACATTATCCGGATGAACAGAAGATGTAATGGCAAGATTCAACAATGTGTATTCCAAGAACTTAATATTGGATGAGATTTTTTTTTTCGTTGCCATAAGAAGCTTGTTTTAGGATAATTTAAAGCCCCAAATTTTCTTAAAATGGAGGGCCCTATAATTTTGAATGAAAACTTTTTATCTGGAATGAAGGCTCTTGAAAGATAATTTACATGCAGTAATGATTCCTTTTCACTTGTTTTGTACATTTATTATTGTCTTGATGACCTCTTGTAAGTAATCTGCTTATTTTTATTTCTTCTGCAGAAATTATTAAGAACTTGTTTTAGTCGTAAGTTTTTTTGTTTAAATGCATATTTCTGTTGTAAGATTGATTTGCAAAATAGTTTGAATTTATTAGCCAAGTCAGGTTATGGATACACTCAAGACTATAGTGGATAATTTGTTTCGTGCTTCACTTGCTTAGATGCTTCTTTTATATATTTATTATTTGTCTAGTTAAATCACATGTGGCATAGTATCCCTTACAAAATCTTTCTGAATTACTGCAGGGGAGGGGAGGTTACAAAATTTTATGGCACGAGAAGCAGCTGAAAAGGCTAGTAGGGGTATACATTTACCAAAAGGTGGGCTCTTGTATATTGAAGATTATACAACTCCAATCTGGTTAAGAGATTATTGTGCCTCACCCTTTACACTTGGACTGCAGAAATAAGAGCATAGAAAACGTGATAACATTTGATCTGCATGAACAAAATATTAAACAAGCAACGAAGCTTTTGAAGATCCACCTTTTATTTGGAGCATATGTGCGATGTAAGAATCTGTCCCATTTTTCTATTTAATTACCATCACTGAATTTGTCTACTAAAGTTTAAACATATGCTCTTCTTTCTGGATATCTAGCTGTGAAGTCGTTCAGGGTTATCACTGGACGTGGAAGGCATGGTGCTGGCAAGCCAAAGCTGAAAAACTCGGTAACTTGACATTTTTTTCCGGTTATTATGATGTCTACATATAGCACCTGGGAGTTCAATTGATTCTCGAGTTTTTCTTTTAGGTAACAGTTCTCTTCTTTTTTTTTTTTTTTTTTTTTTTGAGACATCTGTACCCTTTTTTCCAGTACACTTACAACCAGGCTGTCACACCCCAGTTCATACCAACAGAAACGGCCATTTACATTCCACCCACACCAGACCACCAAAACCCAAAGAAACATAATTCACATACTCACTTATATACATATATAATGTACACCAGTTGTATAATGCAACTATACACAACTAATATCATTCAAAACTATACACTTGAGTTGCAATGTCCTTGGCTTGAAAAGAATGGAATGTGTGTCCAATTTTCTTCCTTCTGTTCCCAATGTGGCAAGTTCGGGGTTTGTGAAATATTATTTGAGTGCAAAAGGTGCTGAAAATGCATCTTTAAGTATTCTCTGCAACCTAAAAATTTCCATATCCTTGAATTTTCAGTGTCATTTATAGCTAACTTTGTTGGTGTGGTCTTCCTTTGCCCAACGCAGGTCATTAATCTTCTACAGAAATATGAAGGCATTTCATGTGTTGAAGAAAACCCCGGAGCACTACTTGTAATGCTTGATGGACAGACAGATTTCAACTTCCTAGATTCTGATAGTGAGACTGAGTAACCATGTATCAACATCCTTTTGTCCTATAACTTTTACCTTTTCCGCAAAAGATCCCAAGATAGTTAAGAAGTCCAATTTATTCCCATGTATTTTTATATTGCTCAATTTTAGTCTTATTTTGACCGAAATTTCGAAGATGGCACTGTCACATGCGAATTTCCGACCAAAATGGACTAACATTGAGCAATGTATTGTTAACAAATGAGACTAAATTGAATTTTTTTTAACTATTGTAGAACCTCTTGCGAAAAAGACAAATTATGGGACGAAAAAGTTTTAACTCAATGTTTCATATTCATATATGTATAATATAGAACATAATGTGTGTGTGTGTATATAAATATATTGCTAAATGTATACAATTATACGCATTTAGAAAGTAAGTGGGTGGGTTGTATTAGGATAGTTAGGTGGGCGAGTTATTTTAAAATGTATAAAGTGTGTTGTATAACTCTTTTTGGAACGTTGATTGTATGCTATCGAGTCCCTTCATTGAGTTTGGAGATCAAAATGCGGGATTGGTTGTTGATTGTATAATCAATCCATGGTGTAAGTTTCATGAGTTGGGAGACGTTGGATTTTCAATCCTCATTTTTCCATGATTTCTCTTCTAAATTTCTTTGCCTCAAGGATTTGATTCTTCATGGTTGTGGTGGGTTCAAATCTTTACAAATTTCTAGTCCTCCACTTGAGTCCATAAGCCTAATGGAGATGTACCTTATGGTTCCAAATCTTCTCAAGTTTGCATTTTCTGGTTCAAATTTTCCTTGTATATGCTTAATAAGTTCGTGGAATTCCAAAATATGTATAATGGACGTTAGGCACGTCAGATTGTGGTTTCTTAAGCTGAAAAGATTTCTAAGAAAATTCCAAAATTTCTCACTTAAATTCTTGTAGAGGAGCAATGATGGTAGAGATCTTCAACTCTAACCTGAGCTCAATGATGATATAGATATTCAAGTTTTACCCCAACCTTGGGTGGTTTCATCCGTGCGTGATGATTTATTTTGGAGATGTCATCCTAACTTCATATAACTAGTTACCGGCCAAATTCACGGTCAGGATTAGGATTAGGACGAGAAGCAAACAAGGTCTTATTTGCATGAGGTTTGTTTACTTAGTGGGTCTATGTTAACTTAGGTTAACTGGGGTTATAATATCAGGGGGGATAAAAATAACTTCACTTGAGTTAACCGATGTTTACTTTACATAATAAAATGTAAGACTAAATACAAATTAATGATGAAAAATAAGAAAATTATTATATAATTAATAATTCTCTCTCCCTATTTTCTAGAACTATCCCCACACCTTTTTTCTCTCTCTCATGGAGTTCCCGTCTCTGATATGGGCTCTCCACCCTGTTCAAAAGTAACAAATGAATTCTCTCAAATTCATCTTCATATAACCTCAAATTTTCTCAACCACTAGCATCATATTTTGTTGCCCGTGAAAAATTGAAGACTGCGTATAGAAATTTAATTTATAGACGACTGAAATTGGCAAGCAATTGATGACTCTCACTCTTCTCTCTTCCAATTGGGTTTCAATTTAGTCTTCCCCGATTCCGGCGAACCCAATTCCGATTTAATCTTCTGCCGATTTAATCTTCTGCGATTTGGTTTTCTGTAGTAGCGTGAGAAGAATTCGTAGAGAGGAGCGAAGAAGAGAGAAGAATTGGGGACGAAGAAGAGCATAGAAATCTGATATTGCATTTACAAAACCCCAATATTTGAACTTCATCGTGGACCACACTCTGATCTCCAGATTCCGGTAACTATCACTCCACCGCCATTGCTGATGTATTTTCGTCGGATATTATTTGAAGTTGTGAATAAAGAATAAATTTAGTATTTATTTGTCTAACATGAGTGAACAGTGAATAAACCCACCAATATTGGTGGGTTTATTTTAACCATCAAAATGCCTAGGTACCTGTGTTAACCCGGGGCGGCCTGTTTACCCGGTAATTTTAACTTGAAATGTAAACAATTGAGAAAGCCTCGATATTTGTGACAAACCGACCTTAACTTGGTATAACTGAGAAAGTAAACACAGTGAAATAACTGCGTTTACTTATCAAGTTGGGATAAACCCAAATAAAACATCAAGTTGGGATAAACATGGATAAGCATACTATTTGGCTGTATTCTTGTTTACTTTACAAGAATAAAACTGGGCCTATATGGGTTAATTAGAAAAGTACTTTAATAACCCTGGTAAAAAAAAAATCAATTCTTTTGATATTGATTATATTCATCTTCCAGAGTCTTCATTAAAACTTTGTTGTCATTTTATTCTTCCTTCCACGTTGCCTTCCACCATGCCATTCTTCCTCCCACGTTTCTATATTTGTCTTTTTAATTTCTCCAGGTCTCTCTCCCCTCCCCCGATTCTCCAAATGCTCTATGCTATCTCTCTCTTTCTATCTCCTTATTTTTCTTCAACAACACAAATATCATTCTTCAACGACGGTATTAAGTATAAATCAAATTGAAGATGAAGATGAATCAGTTTCTATATATAAATCGTATTGAGCGGCAATTTTCTCAAGCGGCGGAAAAGATGTTTGAAGACGAGGATTAAGTTCTTAAATACAAATCAACATATTTCAGTTCTTGGATTTTCCCCTGTTTATGAGGGTTTCGATTTCGCTTCTCAGAAATTGGAATCCAAGAAATGTAGAGCCCACGACGGCGATGACGCCGCCGCCTGGGTTTTGTAGTCCATCGGGAGAGTTAAGTCCGCCATTGATGACCTAAATCACCACTTAAGCGCCATTGTTACACCAATTACATAGAGACAAAAATGTCTTTTGCCTCTGAATAGAAACCCAAATTATTTTTGTCTGCCCGTGGGTGTGAGATTAAAATGTGGTCCATAATGGAGGTTTAACCCGGGTTGGACTGTTTACCCGGATTTTTCAACATGCAAAGTAAACAACATATAAAGGTCTACTAATTGTGTAAATGGGCTTTATCATACAAAGTAAACACATTACAATTTTAGTAGATTCAAGTTTTACAAGTTTTGACTGATCCATCTATAGGGTATTATCGCCGCATCTCTTCCGCAATGGAGTTGATGAACCCGCCTTCGCTAATACATCCACATCAGCGCCGCGGCTACCACAGGGATTTCCCGATCTGAGACTTCCACTTAGGGCGACGCCGCCGTCCGCTCTACCATAGGGGGATTGCGCCTCTGGTTCGTCTTGGCCGCCACTGGTTCCTGGGCAGAACGAAGAGGCCCTTCGGCCGCCCTCCTTCACTGCAACGGTGGTGAGTTGTCTTGCGACGCCTCCGGCTAATTCGGCCAAACTCCGACTGCTGCCGCAAGCGGCCAATCGCCATTAAGTGCGGCTGCGCATATCAATCCAGGCTGCAGCCTGACCTCCGTGCGCTCTCCCTGCACTGTCAGCCTCCGATCTCTCCCAACTCATGCCGCCTTTACTCCAATCGCCGCAGCAAGCGGTCTTCTACTTGGTTCTCGCCTGAGTCTGGGAACCGCTCCGTGGGATTCATCCAAGGGAGGATGGGTGGGGAGAATTAAAATTGACATTGGGCCTAAATTTGCTGAAATTGTTGGGCTGAAATTTAATATGTTGTTAGGCCTTTAACAAACATAACTAATGATTAGGCCCAAGAGTTAAAATTAATTAGAAAAGGCCCATGTGACACTTTACTTATGAGAAAATTAAGCAATTCTGCGTCTAATTTTTTTAAACTGCAGGAATTATTTCCTCTTGACAACGAAATCACCTTTTTACGCGGCGACTCATGGATCGCCTACTGTGCCTCGTCGCTAAAGAAGAAGGTTGAGGAATCTCCACCGTGGATTCAGAATTTATTCAGTTTTGTGGAGCTTCCTCCCCCTGTGATCATTATGAGACGTGACATAATCCATTGCTACTTAGACAAGGAAGCAAATAGTCCGTCCGTCCGCGCTCGACGCGAGATAAGTTTCATAAGACATTTAGGAACCCATGCCTTAGAGTTCCGCTCTGGTAAAGTGACGTACTCCTCTTTAAATTTTAACAAGTAGAACCGCTTGCCGCAGAATAGGCTTAAGAATCATTTGCTGTGAAACTTAGGATTTATGTGGAAAATCCATGTGTGCCTATTATTATCTTTGCTGTTAATTTAATTCGATCAAACAATGCCCAAAATTTTCATATACAGGTTTGTCTGAAGCAAACATGGACATTGACTAAAATTTGAACTTGAATAGTTGCTCCTACTTGTATAACTATTTATGTGAATTAAATTTACATTATTAGTTATAGTCAGCATATATTGTCTGGGTAGGCGGCACCCAGTATTTATCGGACCGTAAATCATGTTTGGGTAAACGGCACCCAGTATTTGCTCTTTTGTGATTGAGCTTGTTTCAAATAAATTAAATCATCTTTCTCATTTGTTAATAAAAATTCAAATCGTATGTCTTACCATGTCCATTTAAAATGTAGTGAAAATGCTTGGTATTACTAAGAGAGAATTTATTGAGCTTGCTCTCGATGGTAATAACTACGTGACATAGGCCATAGATGTTGAGATTCATCTAGCCTCATCCTAATTAAGCAGAATCATTGTCCATGGTCTCAAATCCACTGATGCCCAGAAGGCAAAAACGTTGATTATGAGTACCACCTAAATCAGGACTTGAAATATGAGTACCTTATTGAGATGGATCCTAGCATTTTATGGACAACCCTGAAGGACTGCTTCCATTAATAAAATGATATAATCCTCCCGCAGGCACAATACGATTGGCTGAACCTCCATTTTCAAGATTTAAATCTACAACGGAGTACAATTCCACCTTGCACCGTATTATATCTCAGTTAAAATTATGCTAGCAGCAAATTACTGAGGCCGAGTTGATACAGAAAAACTTATCAACATTCCATGCTAGTAAACTTGTACTCCAGCAGTAGTACACCTCTCACTCAGAGCTAATTTCTGCACTTTTAGTAGCAGAAAAACACAACCAACTCCTGATGAGAAATCATAATACTAGACCGGTTGGCTCACAAGCAGTGCACGAAGCACATGTTGTAGCTCAAGGAGCCTGAGTGGGCGTAAGCGTGGAAGGGAGGAAATCCGCAACCCCAAGCACTTGGTTGAGGCTTATCGAAAGATACAAAAGGACAACAAGGGCAAGACCCCTCAGGGTGAATCTCACCATGCAAGTCTGCCTGAAGCAAATTTTGACATAGACAACGATGATCTTTTGAGCTTAAAGCTTGAAGATTTTGGAGACAAGGAGTGATTTACATAATTGGACATTATTAGTATCCTGACTTGAGCCTTGAGTTTCGTCCTGCTTCATTTGGGACAAATGTAATGAAATTTTGACTCCATCTTTGCCCAGAAGACAGATGCACTGATTAAATCCCTCGATACCATCTCAATAAGATATCAATTGTTTATGGAAAATCCCTGAAGGATTATATTCATCAACAAAAATGAATATCTTATTGAAAAGAAATCATCGTTTATAAAAATCCCTGAAGGATTATATTCATCGATAAAAATTGAATAAAATCAATAGCAGAAAATATCGATAGATGAAAATTATGGCTGATGCCAAATAATTGTTGAGGTGGTCGAGATCGAGGATTTCCCAAGCGAATCTCAGCATACCAGTTTGCCTGAAGCAAACATGGACATTATCAGTGATATGATATTAAATACTATGAGTTGTCAAGATACATAAGTGTCATTATTTTGTGAATTTTTATGCATGTTATGACTATATACTTCTTCATAATTAATATTTGCGAAAAATTACAACTCAATTACCGAATGTCTCTAACAACTCCAGCAGAGTTACTGAATCACATATTCATATAGAAATTCCCGGTTAAAATTGATGTCCCTGAAGGACAAAATATTACATGCTAATGAATCTAAAACACGCCTGAAGCGTGGAAGACCTCAGTAACAAAATCCAAACTCCTAAAGAGTTGTAGATGTGGTCTTAAAATCCAAATTAGATTCATACAAATTATAGCATGAGCGGTTAGTCCATCTAAAATAATAATGTGATATGTTGGATTTTGTCTAAGTTCATTGGCTATAACATGTCAAACTCTTTCGTAAATAAATTTATTTATATGACATGTACAAAGGGTGAACTTAGAGTACAGCTGAATCGTACTAGAGTTGGAATTAAATTTCCCATTTTTTGAATGGTTTAATAGAAAAATTTGTGGACCGATTATCCTAGTATGGGGACCACTTTGATAGTTAATGGTCATAATTAATACTTTCACACGGTGGACTTATGTATGCTTGTTATCCACCTGTAATCACGCTTTTGCCAAGCCTATTGTAAAAACTATTGAGCTTAGTTCTCATTTCCCAAATTATCAAATTAAATCCATTCGAATGGATAATGACAGTGAGCTCGCATTGACAACATTCAATGTTTATTATATGGCATTGGGAAATTAAAGTAAAGCATTAAGTCTCATACGTCCACACCATAATGGTCTAGCTGAGTCACTTATTGATAGGCGAACAACAATCATCTTTAGGCGAACAAGATTCAAGGCCTAATCAGAGGGGTGGTGCAAAAACCAGTCGGAGAGGTGTATATACAACAAATACCTTAACACTTGGCGACCAGCTTATAGGCGAGCATGGCTCGAACACTAAGCCTGGGTCAGGGCACCAACTAATCAAAGCATGAGTGACGAACATGTATTAAGGAAGAGATGGTGAATTAATCAACATAAAGAGTGTTTGATATCTGCCCTACATCCATGACGAGCAACAATTAAACGAACAACGCCCACCAAAGATGAAGATCCAGATTAGTCAGAACCATGACAAAACAATGGGCGAACAACTTATAAGCCACCCAATCACCAGGCGAACAACTTATAATGGAAGAAACCTAATAAAGAAACGGCAGCCTAGCCAAGGGCGAACAACCTTGAAGACGTGATAAGACCAAGTTGAAGAGTTTGTAACTAAGTTTAGACTTAGATAAGGTCAAACTAGGTCAAAGGACACATGTCAAGCATGCAAGCTTGGAAGTCCAAAGGGTTGATCCACCACCTACTTGGTGGCTTGTATAAATAGAGTTGCTCTTCATTAATGAAAATAAGTTCAAATAAACAAAATTCTCCCCTACACACACTCATACGCCTCCAATTACACACATACAAAACAAATACGTAATTAATACTCGTATTTGCGTTTATCTTACCCGATCTTTTGTATTTACTATGAACAGTAGTAATCAATCACACAATCTTGTTTGGTGATCCTAAAACCGGTTAAAAATAGCCACTAATCCACACGATTAGAACTGATCATCAATAATTTGGCGCTAGAAGAAGGGTCTCGAACCTCCGATTCGTGTTAGATTGCGAAGGATTCAAGACAAGAACTTGAAGATTCAAAGGATTTCTTGAGTTTTCTTTATAAATTCAAGAAGTGTGTTCTTGGTGTTCTTCAAGCATAAACTTGAGTATTTGAATATTCAAATTAAACTATAATCAAGAAGCCTCAATCCAAAGAAGCTCAAGTCTCACATCCAGTTGTGAGAGCTTCACCGACCAGAGCATCATCTACTGGTAGACATGAACGGGAGCCACGGCCGGCGGATAGAGCTCGACCTTCAATTGTGAATCAAATGATACCTCCCGAATTAGAGGCATTGGCTAGCAACCCTGGCGATCTAGCCAGGACTATTGACGTCTTACAAGCCCTCCAGAAACGGCAGGAATAGTCTAGACCATCACAAGTGAGAGCCAGATCAAAGTCTGTGAAAACACAAAGACCAAGACTCGCTCGTGAAGAGCAAAATGAGGTGGACAGTGCCCAGGTCCAGAGGACAAAATGCAAGGCAAAAGTAACTGACAGAATGGAAGGCCAGGCAGAGTCTGCTCCCAGCCGAGCAGCTACATCTAGCCATGGGACCTCACATCCCAGTGTTCTGGACAGGCTGGGTCGACCCCAGCCCCATCAAGAAGCTGATCGCCTAAAAGCAGATGAGGGGCGAACAGCCCCGGCACCAGCTCACCCATCTGTACACGAGAGGTTGACCAGGTCAGCATTTGGGCGCCTGGGTCCAAATGGGGTGAGCAACCCGATAAGACAGGCTCAAGAGATTTCCCCTTCAAGCGAGGGACTGCGACGGGCAGAGGGTCAAGCATCCCTGCTCGCCGAACAGCCTCCGGATGAGCTAACAACCTTGAGAAAGGTTATAGAAAGTATGTAAGGGCAGCTAGACCTGCAGAGAGGGATTGGGGCGACCAGCATGCCAACATCCCCATTATCTTCGATAATTTTAAAATCCCCAATCCAAAAGAAAATCCAATTTTCGGCAAGTATCCAGTATGAAGGCATCACCGACCCTCGTGTCCATTTGAAAAAATATGTGAACTACATGATCTCCATGAGGGCCAGCGACACCACTCAATGCCGAAATTTTCCCCTAACATTGGGGGACAGGGTACATAAATAGTTCTCCCCCATGTCACCAGCATCCATTCATTCTTTTGCCAAGTTGGGCTGAGAGTTCCTCTCCCACTTCTCAACCGCCGGATTGTACCTTCCCCAGAAGCATCGGTTATAGGACCTAAAGCAAAATGACGACGAATCGGATTGGAATTTTATGGAAAGGTTCGATAAAGTATTACTGTTGGTCCCGAAATGAGCAAACATGTGTATGGGGGGGGGGAATACACCTGTGGTTACAAATTAAAACTTCTTTAATTCTTATCAGGTGACTTCAGAGAGTAACTCGTCAGTGGACTTTAAGTCTGCTGAGAGTTACTAGTGAAAGCTTACTAAGATAATACCTCCACTGAAAGCTCAAGACTTTCAGTTGAACTACTATCTAATTAGCTTTCAACTGCGGATTAGTGAGCCCTTTAGAAAACTCGTTTTACTTGATAAACTTTGAGAGAGTAAACACACACTTATGAAATAGTAGAATGTAAGTACACAAGGTATAAAGTGGTTCAGAGATGAATCTCCTACGTCTACTGTCCTGATCAAACAGGAGAATTCCTTTCACTTGGAATTCCTTGTGTTATAGTGCCAAGGTGCACTGATCAACTAATCCTTTCTTAGGATGATTGATCACTAGGATAATTCCAGGTCCTAGTTCCCAAAACAAACCAGCTTTCAGACTGATACAAACAATCAGCTTACTAACCCCACTTAACTCTAACTCTCAACCTAACGACTGAGTAGGGTTTTGAGTAGGGTTTGGTTCCAACTGTTGTGAGATAATCCTTACAATGTAGCTCAATGCTTAGGATGGATTATCTCTTTCTAAGGTTTGGATATAGCTTTTGAGCTTGGTTACAGAAGGTTTGTTAGGCTCTCTACAAATGTGAAACACTTGGGAACCAAAGGTAATTTCTAGTGCTTCTAGATTGTTATGAATGTAGAGATAGCTTTGATCTTGTGAGTTTCCCGTGCATAGAAATGAGCACGTCCTTCTGTATTTATAGGCTTTCTTGAAAATCTTCCTGTTGGATTTGAATCTTCTCAAGTAAGTCTTCTTGTGTCTGATTGGTCCAAACGGCTCTTTTTGAAGCTTTAAGTCTTGTCAAGAAACGGCTGAAAGACCATGCCTGTTCACCAACTTTCTGTAGATTGCTAGGGAAAGACTTTTGGTACTAGTCAGTCTGGGGCAGGTCGGCTGTCAGTAAAGTACACTGACGTGTCATCTTCTCATTGGACCTTCAGTCTGCTTGCCCAGATTCTTGTCTTGCTTTAAGGTGAAACTCCTCTGAGAGAACCTTCTTATTCCTTCATTTATTGTAAGATTCACTGAAATTCGTTTTGCCTTGTTCCAACCAGATTAACTAAAAACTTTTAATATGTTTAGCATTGAATGTGCTTTGTTAGTTCTCATCAGTGGACCTTGGTCCTCTCCTGATGGTTTTAGTCTTAGTGAGAATGCACTTAGAAAACATTCAAGACTTAGACTACATTCTCAGATCACTTGACTTCTGCGGACTTCATCTTCAGCGGACTTTGACTTCAGCAGACTTCATTCTTCAATACACTCTAGAAATTACTAACTGCACTCCAGTTCTTAACATTTAGAACTGTTTAACTAAATTCTAACTTTACTGAATATTTAACTTACAAATAACTTAGGAGGAACATTTTGGCATCTTAATCAAAACTTAAGTCTATACAATTTCCCAACAATTTCCCCCTTTTTGATTATGCCGGAACCTATCTTATTACATATCTTCATTCAGATGAGGTTCTTCAGATGACATAAAAGTTCAAGGATTTTGTAAGTAAAACATTCAAGTACATAAGACTAAATGATAATGAGATATTATCTTGGGCAAAAACATCAGTAGAGTTTCATTAAAAAAACAGTTTACATGAAGTCTACTATCAAGAAAACTTAAAAACATCCGGGGCTTATAAACAGATGCCCAGCAAAAACACTTAACTTCTTAGATGGACTCAAACAAAGGTTCAAGTCCATATTGTTTGAAGACTCGAATCTTCAGATCATTTTTCCTCTCCATAACTTCTTTTGAGTGACCCTTGAGACCCAGTTGCTCGCACAAAGATACCCATTCTTCTGTGATTTGATCTCTATCAACAGCTCCAATTGCATCTTGAGGAGGCCAGTAGATAATTTGCTCAGGGGCCTTCAAGGCAAGATCAGGGAACTTATCATTCCAGGCTTCCATAATGGCAGGAAAGAGTTTTGGGTAGACTTCAAACATCCATGAGTTGAAGCCTTCTTGCACATTGTCTCTTCCCAAATCTCCACTGACATAATAGGAATACACGAATTCCCTTTTTGCAGTTTCCCATGCATCTTTGAGCTTCTTAGGTACCCATGCATCATGGTGAGGAAACTTGGCCTTTGAAGGAGTGATTTTATCTTTCTTTAGCTTAGCAGCCCACCTTTGATAACTATTCCTGAATTTCTTGGAAGTAGTCTTATCAAAGGTGGTTAGCCTCTCCTTCCTCTTCCTCTCTGCCATCTCAGCTATGGTCTCCATCTTTCCAACCACCTTGTCCCTCCTTTATTGTTGTTGAGCAGCCAGCTTCTGTGCTCTCTCATTCATCCCTCCAGCCTCTTTGATAAGCTCAGTGAGCTCTGTGACTCTTGTGGGGGCAGATTTAGGAGGTTCAGATGAAAGAGGTTCAGGGTTAAGAATGGGGAGTACCTCAACTGACTCTGAGGAGTCAGTGGATTTAGCAGCTAACCTCCCTGAGGTTCTGGTCTTCTTTGTAACCTCTGCTGAAAGAGCGTCAGTGGCCTTCCTCTTGGCAGATTCCCCCTTCTGAGCTGCTCTTCCTTCTTTTTCTTTTAGGTGAGCTTCCTTGAACTTTGATAAGTCTTCTGAGGGGATCTCCTTGCCCTTCTTGGCTCCAGCAATCTTCTGAGCTTCAGCATCCGCCTTCTTCAGAGTGTTCTTGATTTCCTGGCCTTTTTCAAAATCTGGGGTTTCGAGGATAATTTGCATTTTGTTTTTAGGGTCTGCCTTCATGTCCTTTGCACTTACCCTCTTTTCCCCCTTTCCGGCATTAATCACAAACTCAGCCACAGAAATGTTGAGCTTCATTTGATCATGAGCCAAAGCCTTCAGTTCAGTGGAGCAATGGTCAACTTCGTCCTCTAGCCTCTCCAGAGTTGCTCCAGCTGTTTGCCCAAACTGTACAAACTGTGCTAACTTCTCATCAATTAACACATTTGTCTTCTCCTGTGTGGGGAAGTCCTCTGCCGCCTTCTTCAGGACCTCTCCCATCTTTGCTCCCAATTCTTCGTGCTTGGCCTCGAATTCTGTCAGCTTTGAATTCCACAACCCTTCAACCTTCCCAAGAAGGTCCGCTGAGAAAGCCTCTACTGAGGACTTTAGGTTGATGAAGACATTCTCCACTGAGTCTTTAAGAAATTGAGTTCTGGCCTCTTCCTCCTTCTGCTCCAGCTTCTTCAAAGCTTTTATTACAAGCACGCTTTGTCCTTCAACAACATCAATCACCATCTGCTGAGAATCTTCAACTTTAAGAGTAAGATTTTTTAGTGATGTTGTGGTGGATTCCATGAGTTCATCAACATGGTCTGAGAGGATGACCATCTCATCCACTTCTTCTTGCACTATCTCCTGGACATCCCTCAGTTGTGCTTGGAGAGAAGGCAGGCTTTCCTCTTGGAGTGAATGAACAGCATCCCTCAGAGGAGTTAGGTTGACTTGGATTGGGGGAGCTTCATCAGTTTGAACACCTGCATTACAAACAGTGTTAGTTCATTCCCCCTCAATCTCACATCCTAAGTCTCATGTCACATCTAATTCCATAGCTACTCCCTCATCCTCTCTCTTCTCACTCTTCTCAGCCTCTTCTTTCTTTTCAACTATTATTTTTTCAGCTAAATCATCCTTTACAGGAATGATTGCTCTAATTTCACCACTTACTACTCCAGTAATTTCCACATCTTTTTCTCCTCCCTCAGTTTTTTTAATCTCTTTTTCAACTCCTTCCTTTCCAGACACCTCAGCTGACTCCTTAGTCACCACTGAGGGCTGTTGTGGGATAGCTTCAGTAGACACCTCTACTGAGCTTTCCTTTGGCAGATTTTGAGCCTCAGTATCTCTTGCCACAGATACATCCTCGGCTACTTCACCATCACCTTGCCTAGGTGAAGTACCTTCTCCTCCTCCCATTTTTTGTACTCCTTCCTCTTCTTTCTCTTTCTCAGCTTCAACCTTAGCAGACTTCTCTTTCTCACTTCCATCAGCTTTCTCTTGATCATCACCCTTCCTTGCCTCAGTTAGTTTTTCCATAACCAGACTCTCAAATATCTTCTCATCACAGAGAAGCCTGGTTTTAGTCATACCGGCAAATGTCATCACCTCTATCTCCTCTTTCTTCCATTCATCAGAGCTGCTACCTCTGACAGCCATTAAAATCTCACCCAATCTTCTATCTTTGAGCTGGACAAGGAGTCTCAGTCTCATGAACATTTCTTTAAGGGTGGGATAGCCATCAAGCTCAGGGTACTTAGACTCCAAAGAGTAGGCCACCTCTTCCTTAAGAGTGTCTAAGAATGAGTACTCTTCTTCATCGTCTGATGGGAGGGAAGGGGTAGGGGATCTGAGATCAGAGGGCTCCTCTGAGATGGACTCTAATTGAGTTGGATGAGTTTCAGGCGGATTTGGTTCAGATGAGGGTTGGGTTTGAGTTTTAGGAGGGGTAGGATTTTGTTCAGTGGGGGTTGAGGGGATGGGTTCAGAGGGGGTTGAGGTTGCCTCAGCAGATGCCTCAGATGGGGTGGTGTATTGGGATCCACTTTCAGGCTGTTGAGAGCCTTCAGTGGGGGGTTTTTGACATTTTGGATATTTTCTTAGTTTTCATGGGCGTTCTGGGCTTGGTTTTTGGTTTGATGGGGGTAGGTGCATGTACATCTGAGTCAGACTCAGTTGAGATTATATTAGGAGAAGAGTCAGGGTTACCTGATGATGACTCATCAGTGGAGTTTGTGACTCTGACTTTCTTTGGTGCACTCTCCTTCACGGCCTCAGAAGACCTCTTTTTCTCCTTCTTTGAAGCCTTCTGTGCTTCCTCCTTCTTGTGCAGTGCCATCTTATCACTTAGCTTGACCAATCTCCTCTTAAGTTTGGTCTTCTTTCCCTCAGTAGACCCTGCTTCCACCTCCTCTTCTGCCGCTTCAGGGCTCTCTACAGCTGCCTTTATCATTCTTGTTTCTAAGGCCTTTCCAGGCTTGAACAGGGTCTTCAGATTACTCCATTTCCTCTCCTTTAACCAGTCTACTCCCACATCCACATTCTCTATTAAGTAAGAGATTTTAGTGGCAAAATTTAACTTACTTGACAACTGGAGAGTTTTGTCAGCCTGGAATTTTGAGTGTTCTTTGTTCAAAGATCTCAAGAAGAACATCTGCCAGTTGAAGCTCTTCTCTTTGCTCTCAACTATTGCCCTCATCAATCTCAGCTTGGGCTTGCTTACTTGTTCAGTGCTTTCCTGGTTTCCCAGTATACATTTCTCATCAATCTCACACAGGACATTGTATACGGGAAGTAGTAAACTTCTGTTCATCGTGGGACTGTATTTCACCTTCTTTTGCATAATAGTGTACACCCAGTCCTCCTCTTTGTCAGTAATACAGGTATCTGGGTTTGGACCTTCAGAGGGGAGATCAAATAGCTCCTTCAAATCATCACCACTGATTCTAATCTCCTTTCTGATCTTCTGGTGTTCAACAACCTCCATATCGTCTCGCATCACCTTTTTCTTCCTTTGGAGGAATAGACATGACTTGATTCTTGAGTCAGAGTTGGATACGTTGTAGAAGAACTCAAGAACCTGTCTATCGTAGCAGTACTCAGGATGAACTGATAAAAACTTTTCCAACCCCGCAGCTTTGACCATCTCCAAAGCTACTTTAATGTGAGAGAACTCTGGTCTTGATTCAATTTCTGGATTATCAAAAACCACTATGGGTTCATACCAGAAGTTATCTTTGTTGTTCAAAAACCCTAGGTTAATTTTGGCCATTTGGAAAGGATTTGAGAGAAAATTGCAGAGTGTGTTTGGAATAGAGAGTAAGTGTTTGCTTGTGAGTGATTTCGAAAGGTTTATAAGCGTAAGTTTGGGGTTTTTATATGAGTAATGAACGGTGAGATCTAATCCCGCAATCAACGTCTGAGATTGATTTGATGAAAGGTCGTGGATAGTCCAAGGGATTAGTGGGGAGTTTTTAAGAGATCTTGACGGTTAGAAAAGAACCGCCTAAAATGGAAGGTTTAGATTGAAAAAGTTGGTAGCCGGAAGGTCACATCATCCGGGTTTTAAGGCGCGTGAGATAGGTAACTGTAAAAGTGAACCTGGCTTGTACAACGCGCATTAAATGCTTGCCATACCAAAATCTTTTTGAAATAGTGTAAGAAAGATTTAATTTTCAGAAAGCACTCATTAGCTATTTTTTATAAGAGTTTTATAATATACGAACTAATAGCCTTCAGACTTGAAATAATAGAGGAGTTAGAACTTTGACCTCCACTGAGGTCTAACCTCTTCTGAGAACCATATGCTCTTCTGAGATCAGTGACTCCGCTGAGGTTGATTCTCTTCTGAGTTGGATCCTCCACTGATTCGAAAATAACTCATCTGACATTGGCTTCTTCCTTTACTCTCCTGGATCTAGAAGTCCAAGCTCTACTGAAAATTCTTGAAACCTTGCTTCAGCCAAAGGTTTTGTGAATATATCAGCCTTTTGTTTGTCAGTGTGTATCTTGAGCATTTTGATATCCTTATTTTCCACATGATCTCTGATGAAGTGATGCCTTATGTCCACATGTTTGCATCTTGTGTGGAGAACTGGATTTTTTGAAATAGCAATTGCACTATTGTTATCACAGAAAATAGGGACTTCATTTGCAAAGATGTTGTAATCTCTTAGTTGTTGTCTTAGCCAAAGAATTTGAGCACAACAACTTCCAGCTGCCATATATTCAGCTTCAGTAGTGCTTGTGGCTACTGAGTTTTGTTTCTTGGAGAATGACTTGAAGCGAACTACACTAGCTTCTACTAGTAGCTACCCCGCAAGAGTACGGGTTCACTGTAGTATGGGCAAGTATAGGGACCAAGTATTATCGAACCCAAGGGATGGTGTATATGCGAATAGATCCCTGAAGATCTACGCGTCGTAATTAATATGAGTGTATTGTTTTTGGATTTTTTTAGAAAGATTAATTCAAACTAAAATAAACTAATAAACTAAAATACTAAAGCAAACGAATTAACTAAGGGTTGGATTCAAATAAGAGATGGTGATGCTTAGGAAAGGAATCCCTACGTATACTAACGGAGCAGGTACATAATCAAAATAACTGTGACAAACAAGAATTAACCTAAGTCTAAGAATGCAAGGTGAAAGCTCAAGATTCTAAACCCTAATACTTTACCCTAACACTCGACTCCACTAATCTACTAACAAGTTACTAGATTGTGCTTAATTAATGAGACCCTAATTTAACTAAGGTGATGCGGTCGTCCTCCTTCGCTAAACCGGTAGATGAATTAACCTTCCCTAAACCTTCTCGTTAAGACTACTAATTGTTATTGAGTGATGCGGTCGTCCTCTCTCTAACACTTTCGTACTAAATTTAAAGGTAAAGTTCAGATTAATTATAAGAATTCATTAATTAAGAGAATTAAAACTAACGTCACGAATTACCTTAATTACGTACCCACATCCTACTTCTACGAGTTCATCATACCCTAAGCATGCAAGGGTTTTAGCCGGACATGGTTATAACAAAAATAAAAGCAATAGAAGAAACAACAAACATAAACATAATGAATTGCACTAAGAAAATACGAAACATCAACTAGGGTTTTAAAAGAAAATAAATACGAAGAACTGAAATTTGAATTGATAAAAACGAAGTTTTAAAGCGTTTAAAGAAATCAAACTAACGTAAAGAACTAATAAACGAAAATAAACTAAGAATTCGTATGAAAAACCTCAACAAAATGTAAATAAAGCTTGCACGTCTCCTTCCTCTCCAAAAACTAAGTCTAAAATTATTTCTAACGTTCGGGTATATTTCAAAACGTGTTTGGAAGAGGTATATATAGGCACGGGTCGAAACGGGAGTTAATGGGCCGAAAATACGCATCCGGAGGCAAAAATCCATGGGCGCTCAAGCAGTGTAGCTCGAATGACACAATCGCTCGAGCGGTTCCGCTCGAGCCGGTCGAGCGCTGAAATCTCTCTGCATGTTTTGGGCGCTCGAGCAATTCGCTCGAGCGGTGGCGCTCGAGCTGCTCGAGCGCAAGAATAGTTCTGTAAGTTTAAGCGCTCGAGCAATGCGCTCGAGCGCGTGCGCTCGACCTAGTCACTCGAGTGACTTCTAACTCCTCCCAACTGATACTTTTCCTCGTCCGCACTAATACCAATCGTATTTCTTCAATATCTTCTCATCCGGGCATCCGTTTGAGTCGATTCAAAGTCCTACGAACTCCGTTTTTCGTCCTCTATTCACCTATGAGCATCAAAGAGACAAATTCATCAATGTGTAGAAATAATGCTCAATTGACTCTAAATACTCTATAAACTCGACCAAAATTAGGGCGTTTCTAGCTACGAATCATGACAATTTCACGCCTAATCAGAGAACCAAGAAATCAGCTTACTTCCCAAGAATTAACAAGTGCCTGAGGTTGATTTCCTATTAATTCTACAACCTCCATAGTCAGCATCTGAGTATCCTGTGAGTTCCAGATTGTCATCTGATGGATACCATAATCCCATATTCACAGTACCCTTGAGATATTTGAGAATCCTCTTTGCAGCTTCCAGATGTCTTTTCTTAGGATTTGCTTGATATCTTGCACAAATCCCAACTGCAAATGTGATATCAGGCCTGCTTGCTGTGAGATACAGTAGAGATCCAATGATAGCTCTGTAGTGAGTCTGGTCTACTGATTCACCATCTTCATCTGGTTCCATCTTGGTGTTGGTGTTGAGTGGAACTCTTGCAACTTTGCTGGTCTGGCATCCAAATTTGTTTATCAGCTCCCTTGTATATTTGGCTTGGTTGATGAAGATTCCTTCAGGAGACTGCTTAACTTGAAGTCCTAGGAAGAAATTCATTTCTCCCATCATTGACATCTCAAACTTTCCTTTCATCAGCTGAGAGAACTTTTCACAGAGGACTTGGTTGGGACAACAAAAAATGATATCATCCACATAGATTTGAACTAGCAGGGTGTCCTCTCCTTTTGTGATCCTGAAGAGAGTTCTATCTACTCTTCCTTTGATAAAGCCATGATCCAAAAGGAATTGTGACAAAGTATCATACCAAGCTCTTGGAGCCTGTTTCAGTCCATATAGAGCTTTTCTCAGTCTATATACTTTGTGGTTTTCTTCAAAACCTGGGGGTTGCTCCACATAGACTTCTTCATTGAGTACTCCATTTAAGAAGGCACTCTTAACATCCATCTGATACACCTTGAATTTCTTGTGAGCAGCATATGCAAGAAATAACCTTATTGCCTCCAATCTGGCTACTGGGGCAAAAGTTTCATCATAATCAAAGCCTTCAACTTGAGAATAGCCCTTTGCAACTAGTCTGGCTTTGTTTCTGACTATGACATCATTTTCATCCTTCTTGTTCTTGAATACCCACTTGGTTCCTATCACATTGTAGTGATATGGTCTGTCAACCAGCTCCCATACTTGATTTCTTGTAAATTGGTTGAGCTCTTCTTGCATGGCAATGATCCAATTTGAATCTTGAAGTGCTTCTCCAATGGAACCTGGTTCCTGGTTAGATAAGAAACAACAAAACAAAGCACTTTCTCCATGAAAACTTCTAGTTTTGACTCCTGAGGTAGGATCACCTAGGATCTGCTCAACAGGGTGATCTGAGAGCCAAGTCCTCCTAGGCTGATGTCCTTCAGTAGAGTTTAATTCTTCTGAAGTTGAGTCACTAGATACAGGGATGAAATCAAATTCAGTAAATAAAACAGAGGGTTGAAGTCCTGAGTCATCATTCAAGGTATTTTCATTCTCAATGGTAATCTCATTGGTTCCCCCTTGAATGATAGGCTCAGAGGATGTCTCAGCTATGACCAAATCTTCATTGACATCTGTTACCTCTTGAACTGGGATTGTGTTCATAAGTTCAGTTACTTGTTCAGGAGAGCTCTCAGGTGAGCTTTGAGGAGTAGTTTGACTTTGGGTGACCTCTTTGAATTGTTGATCATTGAAGTTATCCCAGGTTGGGATGTATGTATCAACACTGTTCTTAGGATAGCCTTTTGACTTGATACTCAGTCTGGTTAGTCTTTTGCTTATTACTTCCTCATTCTCCTTACTCCTGGACTCACAAGTAGATTCATAAAAAACCACATGGGGTATTTCTTCCACAACAAGAGTTCTACAATTATAAACTCTGAAGGCTCTACTGATTTGGGAATATCCTAAGAAGATTCCTTCATCAGCTTTGCTATCAAAAGCTTTCAGTTGAGTTTTCCCATTGTTGTGAATGAAACACTTACAACCAAAGATATGAAAGTAAGATACCTGTGGCTTTCTACCATTCCATAGCTCATATGGAGTTTTTCCTTGATGTTTGGTTACCATGGATCTATTTTGAGTGCGGCAGACAGTGTTAATAGCTTCAGCCCAAAATCTCTTAGGAACTTGAGCTTCTGCAAGCATTGTCCTTGCTGCCTCCTTGAGAGTCCTATTTCTTCTCTCAGCTACTCCATTTTGTTGTGGAGTTCTTGCAGCTGATGTCTCATGTGCAATGCCTAATTCTTTGCAGAAATCAGATATAATTGAGTTAATGAATTCAGTGCCCTTATTTGATCTTATCTTTACAATGTTCAGGCTCTTTTCATTGCAAACTTTCTTCAGGAGCTCTGGCAGCCTCAGTTGAGTCTCTTTTTTGCTTGTTAGGAATATCACCCATGTGTACCTGGAGAGATCATCAACAACAACCAGTGTATATTTTCTCCCATTGATACTTACAGGGGTTATAGGACCAAACAGGTCCATATGTAACAGTTGAAGTACTCTGTCAGTAGAGGTTGCTACTTTGCTTTTGAAAGATGCTTTCACTTGTTTTCCCTCCTGACAGGCTTTGCAAATATGTTCTTTGTTGTATACTTCATTTGGCATTCCTTCTACCAGTCCATGTCTTGCTATCCTGTTCATCATTTTGAAGTTCAGATGACTTAGTCTTTTGTGCCACAGCCAATTAGTATCAGTTGAGCTCTTTGCAATAAGACATGCATTTGGTGTGCAAGACTTCCAATCTGCAAGATAGACATTTCCTTTCCTTGACCCAGTTAGTAGTACCTGTTGAGAAGATATATTCTTGACAAAGCACAGGTTACATGAAAATTCAACATTGTATCCTTTATCACAAAACTGACTTATGGACAAGAGATTGTGCTTAAGTCCACTGACATAGGATACATTGCTTACTCTTACTGAGCCAATTATTAAAGTACCATAGCCTTTTGTGGCTCCTTGAGAGTTGTCACCAAAGGTGACCTGTGGACCTTCTTTCTCAACAAATTCTGTCAGGAGATCTTTGTTACCAGTTATGTGCCTGGAACATCCACTGTCCAAGTACCAGACTGAAGATTTTAGAGCATCTCCTCTGTTGAGGTCCACTGAGCCCTGTAGTCAAAATCAAGCTTTAGGTACCCATTTGGTGTTGGGTCCTACCAGGTTAGCTGTAGCTTTCGGAATCCAAATTTGCCTCACAGTTCTAATCACTTTAGAATGGCTAATTTGTCTTCCATAAACATCTACATAGATTGTTATCTCCCTCGGTGCCTTGGGAGTAAACTTTCTATGGGTGTCAGCCTTTGAAGGAACAGGAACCTTCTTTTCATTCTTTTTCTTAGGCTTGGGTGCACCTGGCCTGAGTTTTTGTTGATAGGGGTATGAAGGGCCTTTTCCTTTAGGCACAAAAGGAATAGGTCTTCTGTATCAGTCATTCTTTGAGGAATGCTCATGCCTGGGTGCTCTCAGCTGAGGTTGCTTCATCTGTGAAGACCTCGGCTGATAGTACCTCTGCTGAGATCTATTCTGATTAGTCACCTGAGCCTTTCCATTTGGTTTTGGCTCAGTTTGACTTCTCTTTTGTTGGACCTCAACTGGTCTTTTACCCTTATCCAAAATCTGTGGTTGAAAGGTCACAGACTTAACAAAAACTCTCTTTGTGCCACTTGAAGAAGCAACACTCAGAGGACCTTCTGAAGGTTTTGGAACAAAGCCTATTCCACACTTGTTATTAGGATTGATCTGAAAATTTTGAATCTCCTCTATGGCAAGAGAGGGTTTGTTAAGAGCATCAATCCTTTTTAACAAGGTCTCTTCAGTTTTATGTAAGACATCAATTTTCAGGAGAGATTCCTTTACTTGGCTTACCAATTTTAAATTCTCTTCTGTTAACCTTGTCTTAAATTCAGTAAGATCTTTTATCAGTTTATCTTTGCCATTTCCTTGATTCTTGAGGGTTTCAACCTCTTTTGTCAATTCAATGGTAGACTTAGCTGAGTTAAGATCTGCCTGATTCCCAGACTCAATTAACTTAGTGTTTTCTCTCAGGAGATTTTTGTTTTCATCTTGGAGACAAAAACTTGCTTCTTGCAACCTTGAGAAATCAATCATCAATTGTTCCAAAGCGGACTGAAGATTGAGTTCCTCAGTTGACTCTGAGCTCAGCTCAGGTGAGTGTCCTAGAGAAATGGATGGTTTAGATTGTACCTCTGGTTCTTCTCTTGCCATGAGGCACATGTCATCATCACTGCTGTCTGAGAACAGTCCATCAGATGATTCCAGATCTTCATCAACATCATCAGCCACCATGTCTTTCCTTTCTCCATATCTCCTGTCTCTTTTGGCTTGCCTTTCCTTTCTCTCATTTGTGCTCAGTTGAGGACAATCATATTGAAAGTGTCCAACCTTCTTGCACTGGAAGCATCTATTGGCATCATCACTCTTTTCCTCAGTAGACTCTTTGGTCTTGGATGATGAGCCTTCACCTCTGCTGTAGTTCTTGTAATCCTTTCTCTTTTCCAGCTCAGTTGAGCTTTTCTCACCTTCTCTGGTGTCTTTTTGTGGATAACTTCTTCCTTCTCTGTTATCCCTGTAAAATCTCTTATATTTGCCAAAACGGCTATTAAGTTTCTCAAACCTTCTAGCCATCAGGCTGAGTTCCTCCTGCATCTCAGCCTTGCTTTGAGATTTGCTTGCCTTTGTACTCTTCTGGGGCTTTGGGGATTTTGGCTCAGTCTCCTTAGCTTTGAAGGCAACTCCCTTGTCAGCTGAGGTCTCATCAGGAGCCCTTTTTCTGTTCAAATCAAACTCATAAGCCTTAAGTTCAGAGAATACCTGTTGCATAGACATGATGGATAGATCCTTGGTATTCTGCATCATCACAGAGTATACATCCCATCTTGAGGTTAGACCTCTCAGGATTTTTAAGGCAACTTCTCTTTTGGTATAGACTTTTCCCAGAGAGTTTATTTCATTCATGATGTCAGTGAACCTCTCATCAAGCTGGTCAATTGTCTCAGTGGCCTCCATGGTGAACTGCTCATACTTTTGAATAGCTACTGAAAGCTTGTTCTCCTTTATCTTGTCAGTTCCTTCACACATGAGAGCAAGAGTGTCCCATAGTTCCTTTGCAGTCTTGCAGTGGATCACTCTTCCCATTACAGAATCTGGAATGGTGGTGTAGAGAATGTTCATGGCTATGAAGTTGAGGTTTTTTCTCCTCCTTTCATCTGTAGTGAAGTTGTCTTCATCCTTGGGCCATTCTTCTCTTGGATCTGCAATAGTCTCAGCTGTAGTTCTAGGGTTAGGTGTCATAAAAATAAATGGACCTTTAGTAATAACCCTTAGCATTTCATCTTGTACACAGGCAAGATGAGCTCTCATTCTGGTCTTCCAGAAGTCATAGTTTTCCACTGGGAACTGTGGAAGCTTGTGATGAGACATATGGTTCAAGGGATTAACTCCCATGTTGTTCTCTGCTGGTGGTGCTACCCTAGCTGCATTGTCAGCCATAGTATATAAACAAGTTTATCAAGAGATCAATTCAGATGACCTTGAAAATACCTTTAAGCACAAGGTATACTTAGAACAATAGTCTTTTGAACCACTGCTCTGATACCAATTGTTGGTCCCGAAACGAGCAAACAAGTGTATGGGGGGGGGGAAATACACCTGTGGTTATAAATTAAAACTTCTTTAATTCTTATCAGGTGACTTCAGAGAGTAACTCGTCAGTGGACTTTAAGTCTGCTGAGAGTTACTAGTGAAAGCTTACTAAGATAATACCTCCACTGAAAGCTCAAGACTTTCAGTTGAACTACTATCTAATTAGCTTTCAACTGCGGATTAGTGAGGCCTTTAGAAAACTCGTTTTACTTGATAAACTTTGAGAGAGTAAACACACACTTATGAAATAGCAGAATGTAAGTACACAAGGTATAAAGTGGTTCAGAGATGAATCTCCTACGTCCACTGTCCTGATCAAACAGGAGAATTCCTTTCACTTGGAATTCCTTGTATTATAGTGCCAAGGTACACTGATCAACTAATCCTCTCTTAGGATGATTGATCACTAGGATAATTCCAGGTCCTAGTTCCCAAAACAAACCAGCTTTCAGACTGATACAAACAATCATCTTACTAACACCACTCAACTCTAACTCTCAACCTAACGACTGAGTAGGGTTTTGAGTAGGGTTTGGTTCCAACTGTTGTGAGATAATCCTTACAATGTAGCTCAATGCTTAGGATGGATTATCTCTTTCTAAGGTTTGGATATAGCTTTTGAGCTTGGTTACAGAAGGTTTGTTAGGCTCTCTACAAATGTGAAACACTTGGGAAACAAAGGTAATTTCGAGTGCTTCTAGATTATTATGAATGTAGAGATAGATTTGATCTTGTGAGTTTCCCGTGCATAGAAATGAGCACGTCCTTCTGTATTTATAGGCTTCCTTGAAAATCTTCCCGTTGGATTTAAATCTTCTCAAGTAAGTCTTCTTGTGTCTGATTGGTTCAAACGGCTCTTTTTTAAGCTTTAAGTCTTGTCAAGAAACGACTAAAATACCATGCCTATTCACCAACTTTCTGTAGATTGCTAGGGAAAGACTTTTGGTACTAGTCAGTCTGGGGCAGGTCGGCTGTCAGTAAAGTACACTGACGTGTCATCTTCTCATTGGACCTTCAGTCTGCTTGCCCAGATTCTTGTCTTGCTTTAAGGTGGAACTCCTCTGAGAGAACCTTCTTATTCCTTCATTTATTGTAAGCTTCACTGAAATTTGTTTTGCCTTGTTCCAACCAGATTAACTAACAGCTTTTAATATGTTTAGCATTGAATGTGCTTTGTTAGTTCTCATCAGTGGACCTTGGTCCTCTCCTGATGGTTTTAGTCTTAGTGAGAATGCACTTAGAAAACATTCAAGACTTAGACTACATTCTCAGATCACTTGACTTCTGCGGACTTCATCTTCAGCGGACTTTGACTTCAGCAGACTTCATTCTTCAATACACTCTAGAAATTACTAACTGCACTCCAGTTCTTAACATTTAGAAGTGTTTAACTAAATTCTAACTCTACTAAATATATAACTTACAAATAACTTAGGAGGAATATTTTGGCATCTTAATCAAAACTTAAGTCTATACAATTTCCCAACAATTACTCGAAGGGGAACTTGTAAGTGAGGATACCAAGATTGTGGCCATCATGGCTGGATTGAAAAAGGGTTCGGACTTATGGAAGGAGGTACGTCTGAAGTGCCCGAAAAGGTATGCCGAATTCCAAAACCAGGCCGACATTTTTATCTCCATGCACGAGGCCTTACAGACAAACTTGGGAGACAACAAGGCCGACCAGAAAGAGAACGCAAAGAAACTGGGCGGAACAGGCTATCGAGTCCCAAAAAACATAAAGGTATTTAATAAAGGGACAGAGCTGAAGGAGAAACTGAACCAGGTGCTAACCGTGTCGATTGACACAGTGTATAATAATGTAAAGAAAAATGAGTTGCTCACCCCACCCCGAAAAATCCGCCAGGAAACAGGGAAACTCAACCCAAACAAGTAATGTGCCTATCATCAAAGCGTGGGGCACTTTACAAGTGAGTGTCAATATTTGTTGAAACAACTCTGGCGATTTTACAAGGAGAGCAAACTCTCTGATTTTGTCAAAGGGCAACCTGGGAAGCGAGCCCAGGAGGACAACTCAGATGAGGAAGAAAATGATCAACCCCTCAGGAGTAATAAACCCGGCGACCAGCTCCTGCTGTAGCAGCTAGACCAGCGGGAGACATTTACATGATGGAGCCGTCAGGTCCTGTGGAAGGATGTTCAGATGGGCGGGTTCCAATATTGAACAGAAAGAGAGAGGCTGAGCTACGAGCTGTAGCTCATGTCCAAGAAATGGGGGTCAACCCTGCCGTCAGACAGCTTCCAGAGTTGACCTTCACCGAGAAAGATTTAGATGGGATCCTAAATCCCCACAATGACTCCCTCGTCATATGTGCAAGCATCATGGAGACCAGGGTCCATCGTCTGCTGAAAGACACCAGAGCCTATACCAACATCATCTTCAAGAGTACGCTCAACCAACTTGGAGATTATACGAGCTACATCGAAGATTGTAATCATAGGATATTAGGTTTCGGAGATGTTGTAACAGTCTCGTTGGGAATAATAAAGTTATCTGCCGAGCTTGTATCGACCGAGGACCCCGAGAGGAGGCTGACAAGAATAGTAGAGTTTTTTTATTGTAGATCAGCCGTCCACCTACAATGGGTTCCTTGGTTGACCCTTTTTAAATGAATTCAAAGTGGTAGTTTCGACTTACTACTATTGCATAAAGTTCCCAGCTTCAAAAGGTCCAGGGTCGGTAAAGGAAGATAAAAGAAAAGCAAGAGAATGCCTCCTCAATCTCCAATCCAATCAAGCAAGACTCTCCATGATGGAAGCTTCCACCAGTTATCCAACAGATGAGCCATCAGTGTTGGATGCCCTAATGGAATCAGGAGACGACCATATGGAGATGGACGAGCAAGCTCCCTCAGTGGGCGAACAGCCCCTGGCTATGAACGAGCAACCTGCATTTGAGGTGGAAATTCCAACACCTGATGAGCAACGAATGAACATTGATGAGAAGCCTACTGTCAATAACTTGGAGGGCCAGAAGCCAACGAACAACGCTGAGCCCAGACAGGTAGATGATCCAGAACCCCGATTGGGGGCAGACCAATGAACATCGAAAATAATTTTGACCTTGAGGGACCAATAATCGATCCTCATTGGAAAGGACAAAAACGACAAGCAACTCCAGTTGAAGAGCTGGAAGCCCTCAAAGTTAGTCCTAAAAACGAGGATCTGGAACTCTACATCGGGTCTGAACTCCCTGAGCCATACAGATCCCGGATGGAAGAATTCCTCAAGGTAAATCTAGATATTTTTGCATGGTCTCATGCAGACATGGTGGGGATAGATCCAAAGTATGCTTGTCATCGACTCAACATCGATCCAGCAAAGAAGTCGGTCCACCAGAAAAAGATAAAGTATGGACCGGACAAATATCAAGCCCTCAACGAAGAAGTAAAAAAGTTACTAGACAACGATCTTATCTGACAAGCTCTTTGGCCACTATGGGTAGAAAACCCAGTCCTTGTGCGGAAGCCAAATGGAACCTGGAGGCTATGCATAGGCTTTACAGATCTGAATGCAGCCTCCCTGAAGGATAATTTTCCCCCCACACATCGATCAATTTTTGGACAGCACTGCGGGGCATGAAATGCTAACATTCATGGACGCATTTGCTGGTTACCATCAAATTCCAATGCATACCGACGATCAAGAAAACACGACGTTCTATACAAATAAAAATCTATTGTGCTGGAAAAGAATGCTGTTTGGACTCATCAATGCGGAAGCAACATATCAAAGACTGGTTAACAAGATGTTCGATGCACAAATCGGATATATTATGGAGGTCTATGTTGATGACATAGTGGTCAAAAGTTTCAGAAAAGAAGACCACCTCCAACATCTAACACAGGTGTTTGACATTCTCCGACGGTACAACATGAAGCTGAACCCAAAGAAAAGCAGCTTTGGGGTCCATTCCGGGAATTTCCTGGGCCACCTTGTTAGCCAGCGGGGGATCGAGGCCAACCCCGCAAAAGTAAAAGTCATCGTGGATATGCAACCTCCGCGATCAGTGAAGGAGGTTCAAAGACTAACAGGTTGCCTAGCAGCTATGAATAGGTTCATATCCCGATTGGGTGATAAATGTCGTCCATTCTTTGAGGCCATAAAAAAGGTAAAGTTTTCATGGACGAGCAGCTGCCAGAGGGCATTCGAGCAATTAAAAGATTACCTGGGAGACGTAAAATTTCTATCGAAACCTGTCTCAAGTGAAAAGCTCTACTTGAACCTGGCAACTTCGGAAGTGGCGATTAGCTCTGTACTAGTGCGAGCCGACGGAAAATTCCATCAACCAGTATACTATGTCAGCCAAGCTTTGCATGAAGCGGAGATCAAATAATCCCTAACCGAGAAACTGGCATATGCACTTGTCATGAGTGTAAGAAAGTTAAGACTGTACTTCTTCGACCATCAAGTCGAAGTGCTAACAACTTTCCCACTTAGACAAATTCTACACCGCCCAAATACAGTTAGTCGCCTATTAAAGTGGTCACTGGAGATTATCCAATTCGGGGTGACATATGCTCCTCGAACAGTGATTAAGGGGCAAGCATTAGCCGACTTCATCGTCAAACTAACTTTCCCTCAAGATCCAACGAGAGGACTTGATCACCCTTGGCATCAATATGCTGACGGATCATCCACGAACACAGCATCGGGGGCAAGTGTTGTTCTCATAAGCCCCGACAGACAAGTTTTCACCTCGGCAATCAGATTTGGGTTCTTGGCCACCAACAACGAAGCCGAATATGAAGCTCTTATTGCAGGTCTCCACCTATCACTTGTTTTGGGTGTTAGACGACTACAAGTATTCGACGACTCACAATTGATTATGAACCAAGTCCAAGGTGAATATGAGGCCAAGGATGATCACATGATTGAATACCAAAGAATAGTTGCTCACCTTATGTCCTTACTAGACCAAGTTTTCATTGAACAAGTACCAAGGGCGAGCAACACACAAGCAGACGCATTGGCTCGACTAGAAACAAGCGAAGGCTCTGTCCAGTTATCAGACATTGTTATAACAAAAATGAATAATCCATCGACAATCAATTACCAGTTAATTAGCTAGGAGAGCAAATCGAAAATGAAGATTGGAGAACATAAATAGTCAAATACTTGAAAAGTGGGAAAAAAACCAAACAACTCTTTTGAAGCGGCCAAGCGGTTAAGTGAGCCGCCAGGTACACCCTGGTTGGTGAGCAGCTTTACAAAAGAGGAATATCAATCCCACTTCTTAAGTGTTTGCCTAGGGGCAAGGACGAGCTATACTCGAAGAGATACACGCTGGAGTATGTGAAAATCACACTGGGGGGCAAGCTTTGGCATACAAAACATCCGGCAAGGTTATTACTGGCCGACTTTACGCCAGGATACAATCAGGATGGCGAAAACTTGTCATCGATGCCCGATATTTGCTCCGAACATTCACGCTCCGACTCAAGAGCTCATTTCGGTTTATAGTCCCTGGTCGTTTGTAAGGTGGGGGATGGACATAATTGGTTCTTTTCCTGCTGGGAAAGGGAATGTTCAATTTGATGTTGTGGCAGTCGACTATTACACAAAGTGGGCAGAAGCAGAAGCTATGATGAAGATTACACAGCAGAAAGTGATCAACTTCATCTGGAAGAACATTGTCTGTCGAATCGGAGTTCCACAAACAATTATGGTAGACAATGGTCCACAGTTCGATGGGAAAGAGTTGAGAGACTTCTGCACCAAGTGGGGGATCAGAAAGCACTATTCTACCCCATATCACCCCCAGTCTAACGGTCAGGTTGAAATCGTCAATAAGATTATCAAGTACGTATTAAAAATATGTCTAACGGAGAGGAAAGACAATTGGTCTGAAGAGCTCCCGGAAGTCTTATGGGCATACAGGGTTTCTCCCAAGTCTAGCACCGGAGAAACACCATTTGCTATGGCTTTCGGAACAGAAGTTGTTATCCCAATTGAGCTAAAGACCAACACAATAAGGATGACCAACTTTGATGAGCAGGAGAACAACTCTGCCCTGGCTGCTGAGATGGATATGCTCGAGGAAAAAAGATTGAATGCCGAGCTAAAAAATGCTACTTATAAGCAGCGAGCATAATGTTATTATAATTCCCAGGTTAAGTTTAGGGAATTCAAAGTTGGCGATCTGGTCCTACAAAAGTTGTTCGCCCCACCACTAGGTGTATTTGGGCCGACTTGGGAGGGCCCGTACAGGGTAACAAACAAGTTACCCAATGGAGTATATGATATCGAAGACATGGAGGGCAACTCGACCCAATACTCCTGGAGCGCAGTTCATCTAAAGAAATACTACCAATAAAGCGAACAAGTTCCTCGTCAGGACGAACAAGTATTGACATGTGCAAGAGCCAAAAACTTGCCTAATTTTTTTAATTTTTTCTTAGTAATGCAGCAAAAGTTGTTCGGCATGATGTATAGTCAATGTCATGTTTAGGGTTCTTGTAAAGGTTGTCCAGAAAAAGTTATTATAAGCGAGCAGCTAGTTTATAATTGTAGATATTTTTTAATGTATTGAGTTGTTCGTCAATTTGTATATGTTAGTGATGAACAATTTCTCAACACTTATAATTTTTATCAATGTAAATATAGTTGTTCGTTCAAGAAAGTAAGTCTAAGCTCGAGGTATAAATCCAATTTTAAGGATCTAAGTCAATAAAGGTTGTTCGTCTTTTAAAGCGAGCAAAGGCTAAGGCTAAACCCTTATTCCATTTATTAAAGGCAAAGTTCAAATCAAACAAAACTCAATTATATATGTTGGAATTGTAAAGCATTGAAAGATATGTAAAGGCAATTGACATATACGAGAAGTCGAGCAAATAAAGGACAATTCATTCATAAATCTTGAAGCCCAAAAGAGTACAAAAAGCTCAAGAGAGAACGAGCAACTATTACAACAAAAAGAGAAATCCTAAGGCCTAACTTTGTTGTTGCTCGGCAGAGCTGGGGTCTTGGGGTTGATCGGCTGCATTATCCACCAGCATCCCGGCAACCAAGTCTTCAGCAGCTTGTTGCTCGCCTTCAGCAGCAGCTTGCTTGCCCTTGTTGCTTCTTTCTACGGCCGGAGGGTGGGTCAGAATGATGCTGGGACCAAGAAAAACTAACTTGGCCCCGTAGTCGGCCATGTCACCAAGTTGGAGAGTTGAACCTGGCACGGGAGGATAGGCCTCGAGGAACTCAGTTAAGTCCTGGCCGATGTCCTCTACAATGTGGGGAACATTGTGTGTACTGACTGAACGGATACAATCAGCATAAGCACAGATGTAACCCAGGTTCGAACAAGATCCAAGATGGGTCTGCAGTTGGGCATCGAATTCCTCCTGGGTAAGCATCCCAACTATCCCCTCTTTGAGGCGAGCAACTTCGGCCTCAGACTCAGCAAACTTATGCTCGATGTCTTCCCTCTTTTTTCTCTCTTCTTCTAACTCAGCCTGGAAGGAGAGAAGCTCGACTTTTTTCTCTTTGAGCTCGGCGGACAGCTCTTGGTAGGCCTCGACTTGTTTCTTCTCAGTGTCATCGATGAGCTTCAACTGGTTGTTCAGCCGAGCAATCTTAGCATCGTATTGGCTAATCAAGCCATCTTTCTACTCCGTCAGCTGGCGGACAGTTACCGCATGGCGCGAGAAGTTTTCTCCAACTCAGCCACTTGAGTCATTCCTTTCTGGGCACTTACCAATAAGTTGGCTGCCTGAATCATCAAGAGGTGGAAGTTGTCTGTTGCCCCCTGGGCATGGACAACCTTGTCGAGTGGCCTGGTCCATGTACGAGCATTCAATTCAGTTGCTCGGTGGACGTGCTCGCCGGGAATGTCCCTTAGGGAGGAGAGAGTCTTAGAGCATGCAAACTGATGCACAATATCAGTTCGCCCAGGATGGTCATTTAGCCGGTATCTAAGAACAAAGAGAAGAAAGAATTAGAAATACTTAGAAAATTTGCAAGAAAAGAATCTCTGTAAGATGGATACTTACTCGACAAAATTAAGGCCACCCAGCCCAAGTATGTGAGGTCCTAGGGACCTTTAGTTTGGACAGCCTCATGGCTCTTTCCCCCTTTCCCTCCATGAACGACCACCTCGGCAGGTGGGGAGCGAACATCTTCTTCGCTCGAGTGGTGAGCAGTGTGTACTCCCACTTGCTTCTTTCCCTTTTCAGTTTGGTGTTGAAGGGGAGCAACGGCTGAGCCATCGGCTCGTTTGAGCCTTTTGGACCCGTGAAGAGGTGGGGATCGAGGCGCCGATGATGGAGAGGGAGCAGCTGGAGCAGGGGCATTTTGCCGAGCAGCTTGTGCCCGAGCGGTCTTGGTCACCAAAGAGATAATCTTGGTAGGGGGATCGCTCTTAACCTTCCTCCCGCGAGCTGGGGGCATTTCGAAGACCCTCTGTTCCAAAGAAAGAAGTTGGGGGGAACAGCAACAGTAACTTGCTTGGCTAAAAAAATACATATGCATTAGGTCGAGCAAGTATGAAAAATACATCAGGCGAGCAAGTATTTGTGTAAAAAGAAAACTTAAGTTCTATACCAGGAGGTACCTCGGGCTGTGCTTCGAGGTGATGAGGATAGGTGTATAGACGAGCAACTTTTTTACTCTTATCCTCTTTAAGGTGGTCAATCCTCCTCTCAGCTCGATCTCGCAAGGCGACCAGGCAAGAGGTGAATAGGAAGTCGGAGTTGATCTCCTCTTCTCTGCTCACCCACTTAAGCAAACGAGGACCTGCATGAAAGCAAACAAGAGTTAAATTAGTCCCATTTGAAAAAATCTCAGGTGGAAATGGGCTCACGATGAATTTTTCCATAAGGCTCCGGGGTTTGGATTCTGGCACCACCACCATGGCCGCCAGAAGATGATCGCCAGTCACCCCCCAATGAAGAAGAATTGTTATTTCCAGTTCCGAATCTTGTTCAACACCCCTTCCACTACTTTAAGGCCTGGTTGCACCTTCAAATAGTAATAACCCTTTTCCGCGGCCGAGCATCTTGTGATCGTCATCATGTAGTTGACTTTGCCGGGAGTGATGCGATCTACATAACCTTCTAGGGCGAACAGACTCATGATGCCGAGCAGGTTCATCCACCCAATTGAAGTTATCTGGGTAATGGCCAAGTTGGTCACCTCGAGAAAGCGACCAACAATGGGTGGAAGGGGCAGTCTGAGCACGGCGATCAGGGTGTCCACATTGATCGTCGTGCATCCGGGATGAGGGCGATCAACTCGTTCTTTCTTCTTGGGCACCCACATAAAGATGTCATATGGGATCTGGTACATTTCTCGGATCAGGTCAAGCTCATCAGAGCGAACAATGCTCTTAATCCTGCTCGCCTGGAATTCGGTCCTTAGAGTTTTGTACTTTAATCTTCTGGGAGGGGGAAAGTTGTTGGCATGTTGTTCAGTATATGCTCGCCATTCAAAGGGGCGAGCAACTCCTACGGGAATCTCGTTCTCTATTAGATTAGGGCTTGGAAACCCAATCTCTTCCAAAAATTCTCACGTTAGCTCGTCAAACTCGGGATCTGGCTCTCCTTCATATTCCGAGCTCGAAGACTCCTCCTCGCCCAATTCCTTGTCCGCAACCTCCACGATCTCCTTGCCAGAAGGGCGAGCTCCTGTATCCTCTACAGACCTATTGGTCCCGGTACAAGACTGAGGAATACGTGTATGGGGAGGAATACACGTATACCAATTTTCGAACTTAAAACCTTACTGAGTCCCCTTTACTCAGAGTGATAAAGAACTAGGAGCTGATAATACACCTAGGGTCAGTTGGCTAACTATCAGTTCAAGTTCAGTGCGGAAATGCGTAAGCCCTGATAGTTTAAAGTCTTGATTAGTTTGCTTCTGAAAAACTGATTACTCCACTGAAAAGTGTTTAGTAAGGGCAGTGTCCTTTTTAAAGGATCAGGCTGATTGATTCAGACCTGATAATATTTATGCGATGAATGAACAGTTGAAATGGCAGGTAAGCAATATATCAAAGCAATAAGAACACAGCAAGTTTAACGTGGTTCAGAGACTCAAGCTCCTACATCCACGGCCTGATTTAACAGGAAATCCACTCAAGGGATTCTTGTTTTCAACGTGCCAAGGTGCACCAAGACCAGCTAACCTCACCGATCTATACAAACTTCCTTACTAACTCACTAACTGACTTACTCCCAACAAACCTAACTTAGGGTTTTGGTTTCAGTTTGGATTCCAACTAGGTTGAGATTATCCTTACAAGACAAAGCTATGCTAAGGGTTGGATAATCTCTCTAAGCTTAAGATATTGCTTGTATGCTCTTTGGAATACAGATCAACTCTCAGTTGCTAAGAAACACTTGGGAAATTTAGAGGGTTTCGAGTGCTTCTTCTAAAGACTGAATGCTTTGAGTGCTTGAGAGCTTGAGTAATTTCTGGCTTGGAAATTTCCCGTAACCTTGAATGGGAGGGATCAAGGTCTTCTGTATTTATAGGTGATTTGAAAAACTATCCGTTGGAGAGATAGCCTTTCTTGTCATCTATGTATAGTGGCTTCAAACGGACATATCTTCATGCAGCAGCCGTCCTTTGCATGGAATTAGGTAGTCGCATTAAATGCACATTAAATGCTTGCCCGTTGAAAATGAAGTCTGAAGTCAGTCTTCTTGTCAGGTTCTGTACGTGCGTGTCCTTCCCGGATTGGTCCACGTCATCAGGTTGGTGAGAATGTCAGAACTTATTCCTGGCTTCAGGCTTGTCTTATTAAGTTCTTTTTGTCTTGAGCTCACCGGTCTTGTCCTAACGCTGACATTCCTTTTGCATTACTTGGCTCTACTCCAAGTCTTCCCATAAACTCAGTATCATCCTGTTCCCTTCAGGACTGAGTAATAATGACCTCAGGGTCATACTCTTCATCACTGAGACTTACTCAGCCAGCTTAGAAGACTGCCATAAGCTCATGATGGTAAACCGTCTTCAGGCTCTACGTCTTGATCGTCATTAGTAAGTGCTCCTCTTACTGAGTACCTGTGCAATGTAAAATGACTAAGTGCTAAACCTGACCAAGACTAGCCTGACAAAGACAAATAAAGACAAATCATCTTTTCAGGGGATTTGGGATCTTAATCAAAACTGACAATGTCTCAATAATTTCCCCCTTTTTGATGATGCCAAAACACTGAAAAGATCCTCAAAACACTTAGAGGAAATATAATAACATATCTATAAGATAAGGCAGTGTTAGAGCAATTCTTGATAAAGTACAGAATTTAAATAACAGCAAAAAAGACAATGAGTTTTTGTATGTGGGCAAAAGTAATAGATTTCATTGATATATGAGGAAGTGATTACAATGAATCTAATCTATTACAAAAAGCTGTGAACACCTAGACTAATCTCATTTCAGGTTCAAGTCCATATCCTGCATAGACTCTTGCCTTTAACTCGTCAACTCTGCTAGGTTGATTCACGTACCCTTCAGCCTTGGAAATCTTCAAAACTTTCATTATAATGGCATTTGTGTTGTGCTTCTGAGTTCCAGGAACTAAGGGAGGAGCTCAAATTGTGAACTCAGGAGCCTTCACGTGAACTTGAGCTGCTTCAGCCTCCTCCAATATCTTTTGGATCAGCTCAGGATGATTGTCCATCATGTAGTCAGTGAAGTGAGCATTAATATCATCAGTGTCGCCCCACTTCTTCACAACATACCACAACTTCACAAACTCATCCTTTGCGTCAGCCCAGAACTCCTTCAGTGCCTCGGAGATGAACTCGTCGACATAGGCTTCCCTTAATCCTGACTCCGGCCTTCTGACTTGAAGAATTGTTGATTTTCTTGTTGTAGGCCTCTTTCTGTACTTCCTAGGCTCAGGCTTCGCCTTCTTTCTCCTCAGCAGACTGATCATCGCATCATCGAGTTCTCTTTGTTGAAGCTCAGTGATGTCAATCAGCTTTTCAACCTTCTTCTCCAAGATGCGCATTTTCTCCTTTTGTGCAATTTCAGCTCTACGCACAGCCTCAGATTTCTCAGAAGGATCTCCCCACGCTTCAGCGCATAACTCCGCCACCGCCTCAGCCGAGTAAGTGATGGGGTTCTTCCTTGTGCTCATGGGAGAAGACTTCTGAACTGGCTCAGGTTGCTTAGAAGGTTCATCAGCTTTTGCCTTTGCTGCCTCCGCCTTCAGCCTGGCAACAATCTCTTCTCCTTCCTTCTCTACTGCCGCCAACCTTGCTGACTTCCTTACCCTCAGCACATTCCCTTCAGGATTGGCTTCAGGATCAGCTTGAATTGTTTTGCCTTGGTTGACTGCCTCAGATGCCTCAGGGCGGGATCTTTTCTTCTTCTTTTCCCCCCTTTTTGGCATCATCATTGGCCCCGGATGGGAATGCATCAGATCTGCTGTTGATTACGAAAGAGGCTAGGGAATGGATATTATTGATTCCCTCCTTCAGTAACTCAACTCCCATCGAGATTCCAGTCCCTGCAAACGAGACCGAACTGATAGCAGTATTCACTTTCTTCTCAAAGACCTCCATAGAAAGTTGGAGTCTTTGTTTAACCTTGGTGATCCTTTCCTCCACCTTCAAGGACTCACCACTGACTCTGCTAGCTTCAGTAAGTATCTTTGCCGACTCCTCAGTGGCCTTAGCCAAAAGTTCTGCAACTGACTGAGAGGTTCGATCCAACTTCCCTGACTCCAGCTCTAGTTTGGTCGCTGAGTCCTTCATGGCCTGAGTGACAAGTGCCCCAGTCTGAACTGCAAGCCTGTCCACTGTCTGATTTAATTTGTCATCCCTGATCGCATCCCTCTCCTCAAGTTACTTGAGAGTCTTCCTCAGCATCTTCTTTGTGCGCTTCCTCTCATTTCTCACTGACTTGGCCGTGTCAGTCATCGTCCTTTTCAACAAAATCAGTTCCCTATTGGCAAGGGTGTTGTAAGCTGACTTTGTCCACTTGATGTGTTTTGCCAGGGCCTTGGAGTCTTCTTCCTTTTCAGCGCGTAGCCTCATCACTTCCTCTTGAAGTTCAGCTAGATTTTCAGTGGTTTTCTCCTTCTTGACCTCCACAATGCTTGTGAATTCAGCTCGGCCGACCCCAGTTATGATCACATCCTCATCAGTGATTGGCTGTTTTCTCTTATCAGCCCCTGCAACTTCAGCCCCCTCTCCAGGGTGCACTGAAGGCAGTTGTGGAGTGGTCATGGTCGCCTGCTCAGGCTCAACCAAGCTATCTCGAACCTTAGGAACTTGTCCTTCGGAACTGGGAGTCTCCCTAGACGCCTTAACATCTTTCTCCCTTGTCTCAGGGCAGGGAATCCCTTCACCGACAGATGTCTCATCGGCAGCTGAGATGTTCAAAACATCCTCAGCCACTAGTCCACCCTTGGCACCAGTGTCCTTCACACCTTCCTCCTGAGTCTGAGACTCAGGGACCATTGCATCAACCTCCTCGGCTGTTTCCTCCACTGCTTTCTCCATAGCTCCACCCTGAGCATCATCATCATCCTCCTCATCCCTATCTCCCTCCTCATCTGTTAGAAGATCAGCCTTGCTCTTGGACATCAAGTCATTTACTAGCTCCTTCAGATTTTCAAAATTGAGCAGTTAGAGCCAACTAGTCAGTCCGAAGTAAGAGCATAACCTGGCCTCCTCGGTTTCCCAGTGCTCCCAGCCACGAGCATCCACCAGCAAATGTTGTTCTTGCATATTGGATTGTTTAAACTCCAACCAAACTTTAAGTTCAACCACATTAGCCAGCAGCTCCTTGTACTTGTTCAGCCCGGGCCAGCACTTAGCTGCCCATTCTGTGGCGTTTCCCCTAAGGGTGTTCTCCAGCACACCACCCATCATATGTTCATCCAGCTCCTCCTCCTCCTGCATTACAAGGAAATCATCCTCTTCAGTTTGGAAGGATTTGGGGCAATCTTTGGGGTTGGGGTAAGAGGGGAAGTCTGTGGGATTGGGAAGGTTTGGCTCAGATGATTGGTCAGGCTCATTCGTGGGTGAGGTTGATGGCACTGACTCAGTTGGAATATTTGGTTCTGAGGTACGGGGTGATTGGGTGGGTTGAGGTGTTGGGTCAGGGTTGGGTTGTGAGTGGGTTTCAGGGTTAGTGGGTGATTGAGTGGGTACTATCTCAGGCTGCAACAACTCAGCAGTCTCGATAGATTTTCTCACCTCCTCCAAGTCAGAGGCTCTAGGAGAGTTTGACTTCTCCCTCTCACTCACTACAGGCAACCTCTTAGCAGGAGACTTTTTGACCTCCTTCCTTAGTCTCTTCAAGGGCCTCTCCCCCTGATCACTCTCCTTCCTGACGTCATCGTCAGTTCCCTCAGCCTCAGATACGGCTCTCTTGGGATCAGACATAGTCCCAAACATAGTGCTCTTCCCTGACAGCACAACTCTCACCTTCTTCTTCTTCTCAGCCTCCTCTACTGCAGGTTGATCCACCACCTTCTCAGACGCCACATCCTCCTCTATCTCCTTGCTCCTCTCAAAGAGGTCATCTACCCTTTCAATGAGATGGGTAGCCACCTTCTTGGCCTTACCAGCTGACTTTTTGGCCTGACCCTTTGCCTTAACATTGGGATCAGTCAGCCCTAGCATTGAGTAGGTATCACTCAGTGAGGTAAACATCACCTTCTTTGAGGAAAGACTGTCCTCGAAGTCGAAGGTGTACCCATGGCAAGCATGAGCAATCAGGATGGAAAGTCTGGTTCCAAAAGGCAGAATGGCACTAACAGAAACGTGCTTCTTTTCCTCATCCCGCTTTAGCTTGTCTAGACCAGCTTGATGAAGTTGATCCAGGAAGAACTGCTCCCAGTTCGCTTCCACGCCATCAACTATAGCTCACATTAGCCTCAGCTTGGGCAGGCTCAATTGCTCATGAGATCCTGTGGATCCCATCACCACCTTGGACACAAGGTCCACAAGAGCTCTGTATTCAGGTTTTAGAGTATTCTTGTTCTGACGAGCCTTGAACTCAGACGATTCTGCCTTGGTCTATTTACCCAGAAGTTCTCCCTCCGAGTTCTCCTTGTAGAACCTTGGGTTGATGCCTGAGGATGGCAACCCAAAAACCACCTTGACCGCCCTCCTAAGGTCAATGGTGACCACCTCTGAGTTGTAGAGAGGTTCGCCGTCGTCGTCTTTCTCTCCCGTCGGTTTGAGCGCAGTCACCTTTGTGTACAGTTCCCCCCTACGCAGGAACAAGTTGAAATAGGCTTCTACGACCGTTCTTGGAAGCACGGAGATAGGACGAGTGGTGAAATATGTTTCCAACCCAGCTTTGGAAATCCACTTAAAAACAGGTTTGATTTCCTCCACTGTAAGACAAGTACCTTCCATGGAGATGACTTGCTCCATGTGTACGAGCTTGTTATCGACAACATCCTCAAGCTTGTCGGTTGTCCAGTTGGAATCAAGAAGTGCCATTGATCTTGAGAGGAAGATAGATTTTTTTTTTTGAAAATTTCTGCGATTGATTGAGCAAGAGAAAACTCAGTGTGCAGAAGTGCTTTGTGTTTGCGTAAAATCCTCGAATGGCATTCTTGATTGATAAGACTAAGTCAGTTACTCAGACGTGGGGTTGGGATTAATTCCTGAATTTGAAAGGTTTTGAAATGAAGGGCCAGGATTAATCTCAATTTCAATCAATTACCTACGTCAGTCATATTCCGTATAAAACGGACACGTATATGAAAAAGTAACTGAAGCATTAAATGCTCCGTTGCGCGTGGGTTTAATATGAAAAGACGCGCTTTTAATGAAAACGAAATGCATTTAATAAAGATTTTCAGGACTAAGGACTCAGGGAGACGCTTGGAATTCATAAGAGTCAGGATAGAACTCATACCTGTCAGGGAGACATTGTAGCACCCTGATACCTCGCTGAGTCGAGTCTGGCTTGAGTTCCCCCTAGAACCCTACACTGACTGCTCTTCCGGATCTAAGAGTCCTAACTCCACTAACAGTTCCATAAACCTTGCTTCAGCCAGAGGCTTAGTCAAGATGTCAGCTCTTTGCCTGTCAGTGTGAATCTTCTCCATCCTAATATCTTTCTTCTCCACATGATCTCGAATGAAGTGATGCCTAATATCCACATGCTTGTATCTTGTGTGAAGCACAGGGTTCTGAGTAATTGCTATTGCACTATTATTGTCACAATAGATTGGAACCTCATTAGCAAATACCTGGTAGTCCCTCAATTGTTGTCTCAACCACAAAATCTGAGCACAACAACTACCTGCAGCCATATACTCAGCCTCAGTTGTGGATGTAGCCACTGAATTCTGCTTCTTACTAAACCACGAGATCAACTTACTTCCCAAAAACTGACATGTCCCTGAGGTTGATTTCCTATAAATCCTACAACCTCCATAATCTGCATCTGAATAACATGTCAGTTCTAAGTTGTCATCTGAAGTATACCATAGTCCCATATTGACTGTCCTTTTCAAATACTTAAGTATCCTCTTAGCAGCCTCCAAATGACTTCTCTTGGGATCAGACTGATACCTAGCACACACACCAACTGCAAACGTAATGTCAGGCCTACTTGCAGTCAGGTACAACAAGGAACCTATCAGCCCTCGATACTTAGTCTGATTTACTGAAGTCCCTTCAGTGTCAGGATCCATCTTCCAATTTGTGTTCATAGGGATCCTGGCTGGATTGTTGTTCTGAACACCAAACTTATGAATTAAGTCTCTTGTATACTTGGCCTGATTAATGAAGATACCTTGATCAGTCTGCTTAACCTGCAATCCTAAGAAGAAGTTCATCTCTCCCATCATTGACATCTCAAATTTACCAGTCATCAACTTAGAGAATTTCTCACAGAGCTGATGATTTGGTGATCCAAATATTATGTCATCCACATAAATCTGGACCAAGAGAATGTCATCACCTTCAGTGATCCTGAACAATGTCCTATCCACAGTTCCCTTCTTGAACCCATGGTCTGTCAGGAATTGAGAGAGGGTATCATACCAAGCTCTTGGTGCTTGCTTAAGTCCATAGAGTGCTTTCTTCAAATGGTATACTCTATCTCCAACCTCAAACCCTGGAGGTTGTTCAACATATACCTCTTCATTGAGTACACCATTCAGGAAGACACTCTTGACATCCATTTGATACACCTTGAACTTCTTATATGTTGCATATGCAAGGAACAATCTGTTGGTCCCGGTACAAGACTGAGGAATACGTGTATGGGGGGGATACACGTATACCAATTTTCTAACTTAAAACTGACTGAGTCCCCTTTACTCAGAGTGGTAGAGAACTAGGAGCTGATAATACACCCACTGACTACACTTGGTGCGGGTCAGTTGGCTAACTATCAGTTCAAGTTCAGTGCGGAAATGTTTGAGCCCTGAAAGTTTAAAGTCTTGTTTAGTTTGCTTTCTGAAAAACTTGTTTTACTCAAATCTGAAAGGTGTTTAGTAGGGCAGTGTTCTTTTGAAGATCAGCCTGATTGATTCAGACCTGATAAACTTGAATGCAATGAATGAACAAGTAATATAGCAAGTATACACAATATCAAAGCAGTAAGAGCACAAGGAGTTTAACGTGGTTCAGAGACTCAAGCTCCTACGTCCACGGCCTGACTTAACAGGAAATCCACTCAAGGGATTCTTGTTTTTAACGTGCCAAGGTGCACCAAGACCAGCTATCCTCACTGATCTATACAACTCCTCTTACTAACACTCTAACTGACTTACTCCCAACAAGCCTAACTTAGGGTTTTGGTTTCAGTTTGGATTCCAACTAAGTTGAGATTATCCTTACAAGGCAAAGCTATGCTAAGGATTGGATAATCTCTCTAAGCTTAAGATAATTCTAATTAGCTCTTGGAATACAGAATAACTCTCAGTTGCTAAGAAACACTTGGGAAATTTGGAAGGTTTCGAGTGCTTCTCTTAAAGGCTGAATGCTTTGATTGCTTGAGAGTTTGAGTAATTTCTGGCTTGGAAATTTCCCGTAACCTTGAATGGGTTCAAGGTCTTCTGTATTTATAGGTGATTCGAATAACTATCCGTTGGAGAGATAGCCTTCTAGTCATCGATGTAGAGTGGCTCCAAACGGACATATCTTTATGCAGCAGCCGTCCTTGCATGGATTTGGTATTTGCATTAAATGCACATTAAATGCTTGCCCGTTGAATATGCAGTCTGAATTCAGTCTTCATGTCAGGTTCCGTACGTGCGTGTCCTTCTCGGATTGGTCCACGTCATCAGGTTGGTGAGAATGTCAGAACTTATTCCTGAGCTTCAGGCTTGTCTTATTAAGTTCATTTTGTCTTGAGCCCACCAGTCTTGTCCTGACGCTGAAATTCCTTTTGCATTGCTTGGCTCTACTCCAAGTCTTCCCATTAACTCGGTGACATCCTGTTCCCTTCAGGACTGAGTTAGTAATGACCTCAGGGTCATACTCTTCATCACTGACACTTACTCAGCCAGCTTAGAGGACTGCCATAAGTTCAGGATGGTGCTCTTCGTCTTCAGGCTCTGAGTCTTGATTGTCTCCAGTGAGTTCTCCTCTCACTGAGTACCTGTGAAGTGTAAAATGACTAAGTACTAATCCTAACCAAGACTAGCCTGACAAAGACAGATTAAGGCAATCATCTTTTCAGGGGCTTTGGGATCTTAATCAAAACTGACAATGTCCCAACACAATCTGATAGCTTCCAACCTAGCCACTGGAGAAAAAGTCTCATCGTAGTCTATTCCCTCAGATTGACAATACCCTTTTGCAACTAGTCTAGCCTTGTTCCTTACCACAACACCATTCTCATCCTTCTTGTTCTTGAAGACCCACTTGGTACCAATTACTCCTTGATGCCTAGGTCTATCCACCAATTCCCAAACCTGATTCCTTGTGAACTGATTCAACTCCTCTTGCATGGCAATGATCCAGTTCGAGTCAGTGAGAGCTTCTTCAATGTTCTGAGGCTCTTGCTCAGAGAGAAAGCAACAAAACAATGCACTCTCACCATGGAACAGTCTGGTCCTGACTCCCTCAGTTGGATCACCAATGATTTGATCAATGGGATGATCCTCTAGCCATGTTCTCTTGCCAGGAGTTGTTCCTGAAGTACCTGCAATGTTAGTGTCTACAGGCTTATAAAACTCAGGAAATTGAACAGAAGGGGATTATCCTGAGTCTATACCAAAGGGATTAAGAAGCTCAATGTCAAGGATATTGACTCCCCCTTGATGAGGTGACTCAGGAACCGTCTCAGCTGTGACAGCATCTTAATAGACGGTACTTACCTCAGGTTGAGCCTGTTCCTCAGTCTGAGGCTCAACAATCCCTGATGTGCTGGGCTTAGGAGTGGCACTTGATTCATCATCCTGATCGTTGTCATCATCCCATCTTGGAATTGGCACAGTTTTGACCTTTGGATCAGGTTGATTCTTCAAGCTTAGCCTTGTCACTCTCCTTGTGATCTCCTCAGAGTCAGAATTCAACACTTTTACCCTAGACTCATTAGCAGATTCATAAAAAACAACATGTGGTGATTCTTCCACAACAAGGGTCCTACAATTGTAAACTCTGAAGGTTTTACTAACTTCAGAATACCCTAAGAATATTCCTTCATCAGATTTGCTATCAAAAGCTTTTAATTGGGTCTTCCCATTGTTGAGGATGAAGCACTTACAACCAAATACATGAAAATAAGAAATACGAGGTTTCCTTTTATTCCATGTCTCATATGGGGTCTGTGCATGTTTTTTATTCAGCATGGATCTGTTCTGAGTTTAGCATGCGGTGTTGATTGCCTCAGCCCAGAACTTCTTGGGCAATCCTGACTCTGCCAGCATGGTCCTAGCTGCTTCCTTCAATGTCACGTTCCTCCTTTCAGCGACACCATTCTGATGTGGGGTTCTAGCTGCAGAAGTCTCATGAGCTATACCAAATTCATTACAAAAGTCAGAAATATATGAATTTATAAATTCAGTGCCCTTGTCAGATCTGATCTTAGTAATGGACTGATTCTTCTCATTGTTGAGTCTCCTGAGCAACTCTGGAAGATTTACCTGTGTTTCCTTCTTATTCAACAAGAAAATAACCCAAGTATATCTAGAATAATCATCAATAACCACTAGGGTATATTTCCTACCATTCATACTCACAGGTGTTATAGGGCCAAATAAATCCATGTGCAAGAGCTGAAGAATCCTGTCAGTGGAATGAGAAGCTTTCTCTTTGAATGATGCTCTGACCTGCTTCCCTTCCTGACAAGCTTTGCACGCATGATCTTTGCTAAAAACTTCATTAGGTAGACCTTTAACAAGTGACTGTCTAGAAATTTTGTTAAGAATCTTGAAGTTCGGGTGGCTTAATCTTTTATGCCATAACCAACTGAGCTCCAGAGAGCTTTTAGCAACAAAGCAAGTATTAGGAATAGTGCTGCTCCAGTAAGCGAGATAAACGTTACCTTTCCCGATACCTGATAGAAGCACTTGTGTTGATTTGTCCTTGACTGAACATCTATTCGATGAGAACTCAACAATGAAACCTTTGTCACAGAATTGACTTACTGACAACAGGTTATGCTTCAGTCCTTCCACAAAGGACACATTTTCCACCCTGACTGTACCTATTATCAAGACACCAAAACCTTTAGTAACACCTTTTGAGTTATCACCAAAGGTTACCTGTGGACCATCTGTAGCTTGATATTCTTGGAGAAGACTCTTCATTCCAGTCATATGCCTTGAGCAACCACTGTCTAGATACCAAACAGCTTTGATTGAGTCTCCTCTCCTCTTGTTGTGATCCACAGCCGCCTGCAAGCAAATCAGGCTTTAGGTACCCATTGGGTGTTGGGTCCTATCGTGTCAGCTGTACCTTTCGGGATCCAGACTTGCTTAACAACCCTGATTGCCTCGGAGTGGTAAATCTGTCTCCCTGAAACATCAACATACACAACTTTCTTCTTATTTGCCTGAGAGGAAGATGATGTATGAGTGCTAGACTTAGGCTTCACAGGAGCCTGAGTGGGTGCCTTTTGGGCTGGCTTCCTGTTCTTCCTAGGTCTGGGTGCAGCAGGTCTTGGGCCTTGTTCTTGATAAGGGCCCTGTGTTCTATTCCCCCTAGGCAAGTGAGGGAATGGAAAACAGTTAAAGGCCTCAGGATGCCAAAACCATGGGGTGTCATCATATTTGGCCTTCCCTGTTGGTATAGCCAAGCATGATGGTACCCTCGCTGACCAGTCTGAGGGCTCTTGGCCTGAGTCTTCCTCTGCTTCCGCTGAGGTGTTCCCTGGCCTGAGCTCTCAGGGGCCTCCTTAGGTTGCTTTGTCTTTCCCTTGGGTTTTGGCTTAGCTACCTTAGGGGTAACCCTGATTGTGTCAACAGTTTCCCTGCCCTTATCAGTTTGACGGGCCTGGAGTACAACCTTGGGTGCACTCTGGCCTGCCTGAACAAATACCCTCTCAGTGTTGCTCCCTGAAGCAACATGAGATTGACCTTGTGAGGATTTCTTAGGGACATATCCAAGTCCCTTTTTCTCATTCCCAATCATCTGGCTGCTATTTATTTCCTCTCTAGCCACTGAGGTTTTATTCATTGATGCAACCTTTTTCTTGATTGAGTCCTCACTCTTTTTCAGGATTTCATGTCTGGTAAAGAGGTCATCAAACTTACTCTTAAGTACTTTCAGTTCTTCATTCCTGACCAACTCTTCTTCAGCTAGTTCCTTCATAATTTTCTCTCTTAGGAGACGCTCAGCATTGATTAAATCAATCTCCTGAGTTAGTCTCATAATCTGAGCTGATTCTTTAAGATCAGACTGAGTGAGTTGATCATTCAGGTTTTGAACCTCAGTACTCAATTTCTTGTTCTCCTCTACCAAGAAGACATTAGTTTCATGCAATCTGGAGAAATCAACCATCAATTGATCCAGGCAGATCTGAAGGTTCATTTCTCTGACTGACTCTGAGCTTAGCTCAGGATTTTGACCAGTGTGGGAACCACATACAGAGTTAGATGTTACCTCAGGTTTCTCCCTTGCCATCAGGCAAACATCATCGTACTCATCATCAGAAAAGAGTTCAGGTGACATTTCCTCAGGACCATCAGAGTCAGTTGCATCCTCAGCGAGCATGGCTCTCCGGTCAGCAAGTCTCTAGTCTCTCTTGGCCCTCCTATCCTCTCTTTCCCTTGCACTCAGCTTCGGACAGTCATACTGATAGTGCCCGCTCTTGTTATAGTTATAACATGTTGGTTGCTCATCTACTATTTCTCTCTTTGATTCAGGGTTCCTCCTTGAGTCAGGTTCCCTCTGTCTTGATGAGTTTTCAGTCTTCCCTGAGTGCTTGTCATCATGAGTACGTCTCTGTTCATCTCTGTGATCGGGCTTTAGATCTGAATATCTTCTTTCTTCGCCACGATCTCTCCTCTGGTCAGTGTTTCTCCTTTCCTCATATCTCCTTGAGCTTTGGTGGGTTCCTTCAGGTTTCCTGTCACGTGAGTCCTGATAAAATTTCTTATAACGACCAAACCTGGAATTAAGCTTATCAAAGCGTCTGGCCATCAGGTTGTACTCCTCAGCAAGCTCTTCCTTGCTCATCTCCATCAGTGACTTTGATGAAGATTCAATAGGTTCAGACTTTGCCTTGAACGCCACACTTTTCTCAGGAGTTTTCTCCTTTTCTTCCTCTTCTGGCTGAACTTTCTTCTTTCTTTTGTTAAGATCAAATTCCAGTGCCTTTAGCTCTGAAAAAAGTAAAGCAGAAGTTATGTTGCTCATATCCTAAGTGTTCTTAAGCATAATTACACTGTTGTCCCATCTCTCAGGAAGTGTATTCAGGATCTTTGAAGCAACATCTCTCTTTGGGACATCTTTGTCCAACATCACCAACTCATTCATCAACTTGATGAACCTTGACTCCATCTGATCGATTGTCTCATCAGGCAACATCTCGAATGCTTTGAATTTCTGAATGGCAATGTTTCTCTTGTTCTCCTTTATCTTTTCTGACCCCTCGCACATCCTGGTCAGCTCATCCCAAACCTCCTTTGTCGTCTTTAAGTTCATCAGCCTTGCTGACTCCTCGAAAGGCACCGTATGCAAGATGATATTTTTGGCCACATTATCAAGCCCCATCATCTTGATCTCATCAGTGGTCATATCCTTCCTTTTCTTAGGAATAGGTACACCAATATCAAGATCATCATATCCTCTTCCTCTGGTATTAAGGACAGTGATTTTGATCGGTCCTTCCCTGAGAACACGCGGCATCTGGTCATGGATGGCATCTAGATGTGCTTCTAATCTGAACTTCCAATAGACAAAATTAGACACAGAGAATTCAGGTAACGAAGCTTCAAGTCTTCTCGAAGTCATGATGATGCAAGTTTTATGAAAAGCAAACTTAGATCTGTTCAGTGACCACCAACAGTTTCTCCTCTGAAATTATTAGTATTAAAAGGCAGTGGTCTTTTGAACCACTGCTCTGATACCACTTGTTGGTCCAGGTACAAGACTGAGGAATACGTGTATGGGGGGGAATACACGTATACCAATTTTCAAACTTAAAACCTTACTGAGTCCCCTTCACTCAGAGTGATAAAGAACTAGGAGCTGATAATACACCTACTGACTACACAGGGGTGAGGGTCAGTTGGCTAACTATCAGTTCAAGTTCAGTGTGGAAATGCGTAAGCCCTGATAGTTTAAAGTCTTGATTAGTTTGCTTCTGAAAAACTGATTACTCCACTGAAAAGTGTTTAGTAAGGGCAGTGTCCTTTTTAAAGGATCAGGCTGATTGATTCAGACCTGATAATATTTATGCGATGAATGAACAGTTGAAATGGCAGGTAAGTAATATATCAAAGCAATAAGAACACAGCAAGTTTAACGTGGTTCAGAGACTCAAGCTCCTACATCCACGGCCGGATTTAACAGGAAATCCACTCAAGGGTTTCTTGTTTTTAATGTGCCAAGGTGCACCAAGACCAGCTAACCTCACTGATCTATACAAACTTCCTTAATAACTCACTAACTGACTTACTCCCAACAAACCTAACTTAGGGTTTTGGTTTCAGTTTGGATTCCAACTAGGTTGAGATTATCCTTACAAGACAAAGCTATGCTAAGGGTTGGATAATCTATTTAAGCTTAAGATATTGCTTGTATGCTCTTTGGAATACAGATCAACTCTCAGTTGCTAAGAAACACTTGGGAAATTTAGAGGGTTTCGAGTGCTTCTTCTAAAGACTGAATGCTTTGAGTGCTTGAGAGCTTGAGTAATTTCTGGCTTGGAAATTTCCCGTAACCTTGAATGGGATCAAGACCTTCTGTATTTATAGGTGATTTGAAAAACTATTCGTTGGAGAGATAGTCTTTCTTGTCATCTATGTAGAGTGGCTTCAAACGGACATATCTTCATGCAGCAGCCATCATTTGCATGGAATTAGGTAGTCGCATTAAATGCACATTAAATGCTTGCCCGTTGAAAATGCAGTCTGAAGTCAGTCTTCTTGTCAGGTTCCGTACGTGCGTGTCCTTCCCGGATTGGTCCACGTCATCAGGTTGGTGAGAATGTCAGAACTTATTCCTGGCTTCAGGCTTGTCTTATTAAGTTCTTTTTGTCTTGAGCTCACCGGTCTTGTCCTAACGCTGACATTCCTTTTGCATTACTTGGCTCTACTCCAAGTCTTCCCATAAACTCAGCATCATCATGTTCCCTTCAGGACTGAGTAGTAATGACCTCAGGGTCATACTCTTCATCACTGAGACTTACTCAGCCAGCTTAGAAGACTGCCATAAGCTCATGATGGTAAACCGTCTTCAGGCTCTACGTCTTGATCGTCATCAGTAAGTGCTCCTCTTACTGAGTACCTGTGAAATGTAAAATGACTAAGTGATAAACCTGACCAAGACTAGCCTGACAAAGACAAATAAAGACAAATCATATTTTCAGGGGCTTTGGGATCTTAATCAAAACTGACAATGTCCCAACAAGACCTTATTACGGAGTTGGCGTTCGGATCCGATTCGGATGAAACTTCGGAAGGAGGCTGCCCTTCGAATAGAGTGATTTTGAGGGGTGGTTTTTCAAGATTTTTGGAAGGATTTTCATTGCTATATTGGGAGGACATCGAATTGTATGAAAATATAAGCAATTTCTGAGGGGATTGAAGTGAAAATAATCAAATCCGACTGTGGAACACTAACGGCGGAGGAAATTGGCGATGGTGGTGGTGATTCGCAATCGAGAGCAAGAATAAGAAGAAAATGGGAAGAAGAATAGAGAAACTAAGATAAACTAAGTTAAACTACTACCTTGAAGTCGATACGGCGGCTGGAATGTGATGATGGTGGTTCCGCCGAAAAGCTCAAAGATCGCCGGAGATGATGGTGGTTCTGCCGGAAATTTTGAAAGAGGAATAAGAGAAGTAGAAAGAATTGTTAAATTTCTCACTTATATACTTGGGAAAAAACGGGGAAAAATGATTAGGCGTGAAATTGTTATGTTTTGGTGCCCGATTTGTCCATGTTTTGAGTGCTTTTGATGAGTGTTTGGAGTCATTTGAGTATCATTTCTATAAACTGATGAATTTGTCTCTTTGGTTTTCATAGATAGATAGAGGATGAAAAGAGGAGTTCATAGGATTTTGAATCGGCCAAAACGGACTCCCGGTTGAGGAGATATGAATATTTTACGAACATGTGTACAGCTGCCGAAAAGTGCTCGAGCTCGACCACTCGTGCACTGTGCACGAGTTGAACCAGGTCGTGAACTAGTGCACGAGCAGTGCACGAGCGTACGTGATTTTTGGCCCAAAAACGCCCAAATTCGATCCCAAGTCTATTTATACCTTTTTCCAAGCATATCAACAGATACCAACACATATTTTTACATATTTTGAGCGAGGAGAAAGCTTGGGAGAGAGATTGGAAGAGTTTTATACGTTGTAATCGAGGTTTTAATTTACGAATTCTTAGTTTTAGTATTTCTTTTGAACGTATCAGATTAATTCTTTCTTTCTTTACTCTTTGAGACGTTTAAACCTAGTTTTTCAGATTTATATAGATTTCTTTGGAGACTTTAATTTGTTCTTTCGTTTATGTTATTGATTTCTTTCGTTAATTTAATTATGCATATGATTTTTGTTCTTGTGATTGCTTTTATTATTCAAACCACCATGTTAGGCTAGAACCCTTGCATGCTTAGGGTAGGATGAACTCGTAGAAGTAGGTTGTGGGTACGTAATTAGGGTAATTCATGACGTTAGGTTTTAATTCTCTTAATTCATGAATTCTTAAAATCAATCTTAACTTTATTCTTGAATTTCGTTCAAAAATTGTTAGAGAGAGGACGGTCTTATCACTCTTTAACAACGAGTAGACATAATGAGAGGGTTTAGAAAGGGTTAATTCATCTACCAGTTTAGCGAAGGAGGACGACCGCATCACCTTAGTTAAATTAGGGTCTCATTAATTAAGCACAATCTATTAACTTGTTAATGGATTAGTGAAGTCGATTGCTAGGATAAAGTATTAGGGTATTAATTCTTGAGCTTTCATCTTACAATCTTTTACTTAGGTTATTTCTTGCGCGTCACGATTATTTTGATTATGTACCTGCTCCATTAGTATACGTAGGGATTCCTATCCTAAGCATCACCATCACTTATTTGAATACAAACCTTTGTTGATTCGTTTCTTTCATTCTTTAATTTAATTAGTTTACTTTAGCTTAGATTTAATTATTTGAAAAATCCCCAAACATACACTCATATTAACTACGACGCGTAGATCTTCAGGGATCTATTCGCATACATACCTTCCATTGGGTTCGATAATACTTGGTCGCTATACTTACTCATACTACAGTGAACCCGTCCGCTTGCGGGGAAGCTACTAGTAGAAAGTTGGTATATTCGGTTTAAGTCAATGGCACCGTCGCCGGGGATGGCGTTGTATGTTTTTTGAATAGGACTTGTACATAGCTTAGTAGTTAGTAGTGAGTGCTTTATTTTCTGTTTTATTTTTATTTTTATTCATTCGGCAGTTGCGTTTTGATCCTTCTGCTAGTGTGTCAGGTATATGAAAACACGCTCACAAGGCAATACGAGCGAAGAGAGAATACCGTTAGACCCTGAGACGATAGCTAGAAGGAACCGAGCTTTCTTGAGAAGAATGAACACTGTCGGAGGAGGGAAAGAACCAATGGACCTCAGTAATGAGTTGGATGATGCAGCTAATGAGTTCAATCAGGAATTGGGCCGAGTTGAAGGCACTTGAGTTAGTGGTAGCCAGAATCAAGTTCCGTTAGGGGATAGCCAGAGCCTAAACCCGGATACACAAAACGTAAACAATCCAGCTCATAACATTGTTCAAAACCCTCATAACAACCCTGCTTACCCATATCCTAACTTACCCCAAAACAACTTACCTTACCCACCTTACCCATACCCACCTTATCCGTATCCACCATACCCGTATCCTCACCCTCATGTTCACAACCAACCACCAGCTTATCAACCACCACCACCCCAACAAGTACCCGTACCAGCTGCTAATCCGCAGCACATTCCTCAGAATGCAGATCAGAATATGGGTATTCGAGGAAGGTTTGCAGCACAGCCACAACGGTACTATGATGGAGTGGCATTACCTCCAGTAGAGGCAAATAACTTCTCGATTTCCCCGGGAATTCTAAAGCTTCTTACAGAGAACCAGTTCAAGGGGGTGATCGGGAAGGAGAATCCTCATACTCATCTGAGGAGTTTTCTAATGATAACCTCCACTTTCAATTACAATGGCATGTCTAAAGATGCCAAGATGCTTAGATTGTTCCCATTCTCATTGACGGGAATAGCTAAAGAGTGGTACGATAATACGCTTCCACGGGGAGGTATTACCACTTGGGCCGAGCTCGAGCGTCTGTTCCTTGAGCGATTCTACCCTCCATCCAGAACGATCAAAGCAAGGATTGAGATCTCTTCCTTCCGCCAGAAGCAAGGAGAGGACCTACGTCAAGCGTGGAAGAGATACTCAAACATGTTGATAGAGTGCCCGCAGCACGTGTACAATGAGGGAGATGTCATGGCATTTTTCTATAGTGGTGCCAACAAGGCTGGGCAAGACCATCTAGACGCCTGTGCTAGTGGATCATTCCTGAATCAAGGAATAGTGAGGTGTAGAGAGATCGTAGACAACATTGTCACGAATGCCGGGGCTTGGAATGTAGACGTAGATTTCCAGAGAGTTCATCAGGTTGAGGAAGGTAAAGGAACGAGAAGACTGTTGATGGCCATGATGGAAAAGATTAACAACCTTGAGTTGGGGAAGAATATGGTTGGAGGGAATGCAGCAGAGAATGAGCAAGAGGACAAGCCCACAATTCAGCAAGAAGTAGTAAATTATATGGGAGGTCCTTATTACAATCAGAATGGGTATCCACAAGGTGGAAATTTTTAAGGAATGCCTTCTTATGGCCAACCATTTGTACCTCCAGGTCCACAGCCGCCTCAAAATCAATGGAGGAACACACAAGGGTACCAAGGAGGCCAGCAGCTTCCTCAGAACCAATGGAGGAAAACGAGAATTTTTCATATGCTAACCCGAAGGCAGGTATTACAGTTCCTCCAGGTGTTGATCCAGGTTCTAAACCTCCTGGTGGAGAAGGCGGTGCCACAACTGAGGAGATGTTGAGAGCTATCCTCCAGAAGGTGGAGGAAGGAAGCAGACGTTTATCATCTTTGGAGTACGATGTGAAAGATCTGCATAAAAAAGTTGATCAGCGTGATCAAGACCTCCAGAAGAGAGATGTAGAACTGAATTGAATTTAGCAAGAGAACAACTGAAGGTTCACTTCTATAGAGTTCCAGATGAGCCATATTGCAAAGTCATTGAATAGAGAGCCGGGTAAATATCCTTCAATGCCTGAGGGTAATCCTAAAGAGCATTGTAAGGCTATCCAGCTTAGAAGTGGAACCAACTATGAAGGTCCCCAGATGCCTGCTGATTCTGAGACGCCCCAAGGAGATGTTGAGTTAGAGGGGAAAGAACATAAGAAAGATGGAGATGAGAGTGGGGAGGTAGGAGTTGAGAAGAAGGTTGAGGATGAAAGCACTCAAGCGAGCAAAGAGCTTGAAGAGGAAGGAATTGAGAAGGTTGAGAGAGTTCCTAAGTGGAAGAAGGCAAAGGAAGCAAGGGAGAAAGTGAAAGAGACCGAGAGAGATGAATGGGGGGTACCCAAATCTGTGATACCCATCCCATATCCACAACGCTTCATGAAAAAGAAGCTTGATGAGAAATTCGCTAAATTCCTTGATGTGTTTAAACAATTGCATATTAACATTCCTTTTTATGATGCTTTGGAACAGATGCCCAACTATGCAAAGTTTCTGAAGGACTTGATCGCGAAAAGACGGCGATTGGATGAGCCGAAGTTTGTGCAGTTGAACCATGAGGTGAGTGCATTAGTGCACAAGGCGCTTCCTCCAAAGCTGAAGGATCCCGAGAGCTTTACCATCTTATGTGACATTGGGAACGGGATCAAGAAAGGAGCGCTATGTGATTTAGAGGCGAGCATAAATCTTATGCCCTTGTCGCTTTTCAAGAAGTTGGAAGGTGGTGAACTTCAGCCGACAATGATGACGCTTCAACTTGCCGACCGGTCTATTACTCGACCTCAAGGTGTGGTTGAAGACGTCCTCGTGAGAGTTGGAGATCACATTTTTCCAGCCGACTTTGTAATGCTCGACATGGAGGAAGATGAGCGAGTGCCTCTAATTTTGGGAAGACCGTTCTTAGCGACGGCGGGGATGGTGCTAGACGTGGCAAATGGGAAGATTACGTTAAAAGTTGATGATCAAGAAGTGAAGATTTCCCTATATGAAGTTATGAAGCACCCGAAGGAGGATGAGAGTTTGTATTGCATGGATACCATTGAGCCTAGTGTTGAAGACACACCTCATATCCCTAATCCTTCTTTTATTTATGAGTTTGATAATCCTCCACTTGTTGATTTAACCCAAGAGCATTATGATCTGACTTATTTTGATAGGGATAAAGAGAAGAAGTTGAAGGATGAAGAAGCGAAAAAGGTGGACGTGGTCCAGCTCGAGAGAAAAGGAGGAGTTAAGAAGAAAAAGTCCAAATTCAAGAACCTGTTTGGTAAGACTCCTCCAGATAAAGGTGAGAAGGAGTTGAGACCTATACCACTTGAGGTGGAGAATGAAGGAAATGAGCTCATGATGGAGGGGCATCAAGGAAAGGGATTCAACCACCACTCTTATGAGAGTAAGGGAGGTAAATTTGAGTATGATGTCCCATAAGCTCCTTTGAGCTTGGTCCGGCATGAGGACCTTAAAAATAGCGCTGCGTGGGAGGCAACCCACTTTTATTTGTTTTTAGTGTTTTATTATGTTATTAGGGTGTTGTTGAATCGTAAGTTTTAACCTCGTACTTGAGAGTTTATTTTGTAGGCTTGTCTCGAAGAAGTAGAGGAATCATGGAGTTATTCAAAAGGGAGAAACTCAAGCAAGGGAGTGTGCAACGTTGTTGAGAGAAACTAAATTGTTTGGTTGAGGTAACCTACAACCCCAAACTTAGACCTCTTCACAAGGTCGAAGTTTGGGGGGTGGAGTTTTTTATGTTTCTTATTACATTGCACCGGAGCATCCCATATCTTTGAGTGTGTTTGGTTATTTGGTGCCTTGAGATGCTCCTTGGGGTGATTTTGATCTGATTCGCTATCGCATCTTTCATGCCTATCAATCATCTTATGCTTGTTGATTGCTATCTTTGAGTATGACTTGATGAGTAGGGTGAATTGTGAAGTTGAGTTAAGAATTTTTTTTGTGTGAGTGTATGAGTTAGAACTGATTTGAGAAAGAACTAGTATGCTTGCGAGTTTTTCTTTTGAGTACTTGTGTGATGAGAGTGAGAATGCACTAGGACTAGCATGGATGTGAAAGCCGTGAGATTTGAGCCTTTTGAGATTTTGATGCTTAAAATAATCTCTTCGTTTGTGAGAGGATCGTCACCTTAGAGGATGCTAGAACTTGTGTGTGCTCTTACTTTTTGATTGTGTCTAGTTTGATATGCCGAATGTGATCTTAGGCCATCTTTGATTTGATTGAGTCACTTAGCCAAATTTTCCCTACCATGGATATTTGTCCCTTGTTAGCCCCTTTGAGCTTTAAGCCTAATTTATTTGCTAGCACGTATGAACAATATTCCAGTTCCTAAGCCATTTTGTCCCAATTTGAGTGGAGAATAGGAAAAGTGTGAATGTGAAGGGATTGAATTGAGTTGAAAAAAAAGGAAAATGTGATTGCTTGAGTGATTATGAGAAGAAGGTGTGAATGAGATTTGAGTTGTGGGAAAAAAAAAATTTAAGAATGAGCAAAAGAAAAAATGAGCTCATGTGTTTTTGCGAAAAAGAAAGAAAAAAGGAAGTGATTGAAAAAAGTGAAAAGAGTTAAAAAAAATTGAAGTGTTGAGAGTATGGAATTGAAAGAGTGTTGATTGAAAATATGTTGAAGAAATCTGTTCCAAATCTCGAAGTGCCAAAGTTTAATTTTCTATTCTCCATTCACTTGAGTCACTTACCTATATTGTTATCCCACCTGTCCAAAGAGCCTACATTACAACCTTGAGAAAAGTCCTTTTTGATTCGGCATTGATTTCTAGAGTATGGTCGGATTGAGAGTGCTTACAAGCCTATGGCTGCCAATATGTGTGATTGATTGTTTGAGTGAGTCCCTTTATCATTGATATACACTTGTGAGGGAGTGAAACACATCGTTGAGTGCACATCCATGTTTGATCTTGGTGTTTCTTGTTGTTATTGCATGAGGATGATGAAGGTGATGAGTTTGTGTATGTGTGAACGATCTTTGAAGCTTGAGCTCTATTGCTTGCATGATTTGATTCGTTGACTCATTCCTAACAATTTCACTTGACTTATTATTTCGTTGCTTGAGGACAAGCAACATGGTAAGTTTGGGGGCTTGATTAGGCGTGAAATTGTTATGTTTTGGTGCCCGATTTGTCCATGTTTTGAGTGCTTTTGATGAGTGGTTGGAGTCATTTGAGTATCATTTCTATAAACTGATGAATTTGTCTCTTTGGTTTTCATATATGGATAGAGGATGAAAAGAGGAGTTCGTAGGATTTCGAATCGGCCAAAACGGACTCCCGGTTGAGGAGATATGAAGATTTTACGAACATGTGTACAGCTGCCGAAAAGTGCTCGAGCTCGACCACTCGTGCACTGTGCACGAGTTGAATCAGGTCGTGCACTAGTGCACGAGCAGTGCACGAGCGTACGTGATTTTTGGCCCAAAAACGCCCAAATTCGATCCCAAGCCTATTTATACCTTTTTCCAAGCATATCAACAGATACCAACACATATTTTTACATATTTTGAGCGAGGAGAAAGCTTGGGAGAGAGATTGGAAGAGTTTTATACGTTGTAATCGAGGTTTTAATTTACGAATTCTTAGTTTTAGTATTTCTTTTGAACGTATTAGATTAATTCTTTCTTTCTTTACTCTTTGAGACGTTTAAACCTAGTTTTTCAGATTTATATAGATTTCTTTGGAGACTTTAATTTGTTCTTTCGTTTATGTTATTGATTTCTTTCGTTAATTTAACTATGCATATGATTTTTGTTCTTGTGATTGCTTTTATTATTCAAACCACCATGTTAGGCTAGAACCCTTGCATGCTTAGGGTAGGATGAACTCGTAGAAGTAGGTTGTGGGTACGTAATTAGGGTAATTCATGACGTTAGGTTTTAATTCTCTTAATTAATGAATTCTTAAAATCAATCTTAACTTTATTCTTGAATTTCGTTCGAAAAGTGTTAGAGAGAGGACGATCTTATCACTCTTTAACAACGAGTAGACATAATGAGAGGGTTTAGAAAGGGTTAATTAATCTACCGATTTATCTAAGGAGGACGACCACATCACCTTAGTTTAAATTAGGGTCTCGTTAATTGAGCACGATCTATTAACTCGTTAGTGGATTAGTGAAGTCGATTGCTAGGATAAAGTATTAGGGTATTAATTCTTGAGCTTTCATCTTACAATCCTTTACTTAGGTTATTTCTTGCGCGTCACGATTATTTTGATTATGTACCTGCTCCGTTAGTATACGTATGGATTCCTATCCTAAGCATCACCATCACTTATTTGAATACAAACCTTTGTTGATTCGTTTCTTTCGTTCTTTAATTTAATTAGTTTACTTTAGCTTAGATTTAATTATTTGAAAAATCCACAAACATACACTCATATTAACTACGACGCGTAGATCTTCAAGGATCTATTCGTATACATACCTTCCATTGGGTTCGATAATACTTGGTCGCTATACTTACTCATACTACAGTGAACTCGTCCGCTTGCGGGAAAGCTACTAGTAGAAAGTTGGTATATTCGGTTCAAGTAAAAAAACCCCATAATTTTTTGAAATTTCTGAGGTCACTGTTGGTCCCGGTACAAGTCTGAGGAATACGTGTATGGGGGGGAATACACGTATGCCAATTTTTCAAACTTAAAACCTGACTGGGTCCCCTTTACTCAGAGTGGTAAAGAACTAGGAGCTGATAACACACCTACTGACTACACTAGGTGCGGGTCAGTTGGCTAACTATCAGTTCAAGTTCAGTGCGGAAATGCTTGAGCCCTGATAGTTTAAAGTCTTGTTTAGTTTGCTTTCTGAAAAACTTGTGATGGTCCCGTTTTCAAAGGGCAAAATGGGAATTCAGGAGCACAAATTTTTTTTTAAACCTTACGCGTCGCACCCTGACTGAGTTCAGTGACGAAATACTCAAGTCACTGCGTTGATGAGAGTCAGAGCTATCAAGTCAGTGATGAGACTTGAAAGCTCAGGCTCTCAACAAGGCAGTGACTCGAGAGACTGAACTCTCGAGTGCCTAGCCTGATCTGGTCAGTGAGGAATCTCACTGACCTGTGCTTAACTAAAGTTTTCTTAACAAAGCTCTCAGTGAGCTGATTTTCACAATACTCTAGTAAATACTTTGAAAGATAAATACGCTCAGTTTAACGTGGTTCAGAGACTCAAGCTCTTACATCCACGGCCTGATTTAACAGGAAATCCACTCCTTTGGATTCTTGTTTTTAACGTGCCAAGGTGCACTTACAACTGGCCTCACGCCACTCCCTGGGCTGCCCTTCTCCTTCTAACAACTTACTCCCAACAAGCCTGACTCAGGGTTTTGGTTTCGGTTAGGGTTTTCTCCAACTAGGTGAGGTTTTCCCTTTACAATGTGTTAGCCAATAGCTAAGATAGGGAAAACCTCTCTAAGCCTAGAGTTACAAGCTGAGCACTCTTATGTATATATTTGTGAACTCTCAGTGTATAGAAATGAGTAGAATCTCCTTATATCTCCCATGCACGTATGCTACTACTCACACTCTCAGCTCGTAGGTGTTGGTTTTCTTTTGATTTTCTTACAATGATACAACAACACAACAACACAACACACTCTAACAACAAGCTATGAGCTTGTATTTATAATGGGGATTCAAATGTATCCGTTGGAGAGGAAAATACATTTGAATCCAACATTAAATGGTTTCAACCACTTTTCTTGGAATGCGGCCTTGTCAGTGTCAGATTTACCGCCTTGTGCTGATTTGTCCACGTGGACTGATTCCAACGAATCTTTGACTCAGTGGGTTGACCAAGATCCCACTGACTTTAGGCAGCTTCATCCTTCACTGACTGATGATCTTCAGTGGACTGACTCGTCCTCAGTGTAGTTGTCCTTCAGGGATTCTTTGAAGATCTTTCCAAGAAGTTTGTCATAAGGCTGAATGACAAACATCCCTGACCACAGTAGCCTGACTCCTTCAGGGCCTACTTGGTGCAGCACTGATCCACCTGATCAGGCTCTTCACTGAGTGGTCCACCAGACTTGGCTTAGATCAGCCTGACTTACACTCAGTGGGACTTCCTTCAGGCTACTCTTCTGGTTCAGGTTGCAAGCATGGCTTCAGTCAGTTCTCCTTGGTATCATCTTGATATCATCAGGCTGTGTTGCTGAGTTCCCCCTCGCTAAGTTCCCCTTCAACTGAGTGTTCCCTCAACTGAGTTCTTCTCAACTGACAGCCTATTCTTCTAGGAGCTAACCTAGCCTGACCTGAAATAAAAGATACTATCCTGACTGCTTTCAAACCTATTACATGTTGTTTTGGAAAATCATCAAAACTAAAACATATCCCAATAACTTGTTTTACTCAATTCTGAAAAGTGTTTAGTAAGGGCAGTGCTCTTTTTAGAGGATCAAGCTGATTGATTCAGGCCTGATAAACCAAATGCTTATGAAAGAATAAGTAATATGGCAGGTATGCACAATATCAAAGCAATAAGAACACAGGGAGTTTAACGTGGTTCAGAGACTCAAGCTCCTACGTCCACGGCCTGATTTAACAGGAAATCCACTCAAGGGATTCTTGTTTTTAACGTGCCAAGGTGCACCAAGACCAGCTAACCTCACTGATCTATACAACTCCACTTACTAACTCACTAACTGGCTTACTCCCAACAAACCTAACTTAGGGTTTTGGTTTCAGTTTGGATTCCAACTAGGTTGAGATTATCCTTAAAAGGCAAAGCTATGCTAAGGATTGGATAATCTCTCTAAGCTTAAGATAATGCTAGTTCGCTCTTGGAATACAGAATAACTCTCAGTAACTAAGAAACACTTGGGAAATTTAGATGGTTTCGAGTGCTTCTTCTAAGACTGAATGCTTTGAGTGCTTGAGAGCTTGAGTAATTTCTGGCTTGGAAATTTCCCGTAACCTTGAATGGGTTCAAGGCCTTCTGTATTTATAGGTGATTTGAAAAACTATCCGTTGGAGAGATAGCCTTTCTTGTCAACTATGTAGAGTGGCTTCAAACGGGCATATCTTCATGCAGCAGCCGTCCTTGCATGGATTTGGTAGTTGCATTAAATGCACATTAAATGCTTGCCCGTTGAATATGCAGTTTGAAATCAGTCTTATTGTCAGGTTCCGTACGTGCGTGTCCTTCTCGGATTGGTCCACGTCATCAGGTTGGTGAGAGTGTCAGAACTTATTCCTGAGCTTCAGGCTTGTCTTATTAAGTTCATTTTGTCTTGAGCCCACCGGTCTTGTCCTGATGCTGACATTCCTTTTGCATTGCTTGGCTCTACTCCAAGTCTTTCCCATTGACTCAGTTTCATCTTGTTCCCTTCAGGACTGAGTAGTACTGACCTCAGGGTCATACTCTTCATCACTGAGACTTACTCAGCCAGCTTAGGAGACTGCCATAAGTTCAGGATGGTAAAACGTCTTCAGGCTCTGAGTCTTGATTGTCATCAGCAAGTGCTCCTCTTACTGAGTGCCTGTTAAGTGTAAAATGACTAAGTACAAATCCTAACCAAGACTAGCCTGACAAACAAATGCAAACATCTTTTCAGGGGCTTTGGGATCTTAATCAAAACTAACAATGTCCCAACAATTTCCCCCTTTTTGATGATGCCAAAACACTGAAAAGATCCTCACAACACTTAGAGGAAATATAAAGACCTATCTATAAGATAAGACAGTGTTAGAGCAATTCTTGATAAAGTACAGAATTTAAACAACAGCCAAAAAGACAATGAGTTTTTGTCTGTGGGCAAAAGTAATAGATTTCATTGATTGATATGAAAGTGGTTACAATTAATCTAATCTATTACAAAGAGGTAATGAATTCCTAGACTAATCTCATTTCAGGTTCGAGTCCATACCCAGCATAGACTCTTGCCTTCAGCTCGTCAAGTCTTCTAGGTTGATTCACGTATCCTTCAGCTTTGGCAATCTTCAAGACTTCCATCATAATGGCCTTCGTGTTGTGCTTTTGAGTTCCAGGAACTAAGGGAGGAGCTCGAATGGTGAACTCAGGAGCCTTCACTTGGACTTGAGCTGCATCAGCCTCCTCCAAGATCTTTTGGAACAACTCAGGATGATTGTCCATCATGTAGTCAGTGAAGTGGGCATTGATATCGTCAGTGTCGCCCCACTTCTTCACAACATACCATTATTTCACAAACTCATCCTTCGCATCAGCCCAAAACTCCTTCAATGCATCTGAGATGAACTCATCGACATAAGCTTCCCTTATTCCTGATTCTGGCCTACTGACTTAAAGAATTGATGACTTCCTTACTGTTGGCCTCTTTCTGTACTTCCTAGGCTCAGGCTTCGCCTTCTTCCTCCTTAGCAGACTGATCACCACATCATCCAGTTCTCTTTGTTGAAGCTCAGTGATGTCAGTCAGCTTTTCAACCTTCTTCTCCAAGATGTGCATCTTCTCCTTTTGAGCAATCTGATTAAGGAATATTCTTAGGGTATTCTGAAGTTAGTAAAGCCTTCAGAGTTTACAATTGCAGGACCCTTGTTGTGGAAGAATCACCACATGTTGTTTTTGATGAATCTGTTAATGAGTCTAGTGTAAAAGTGTTGAATCCTGACACTGGGGAGATCACAAAGAGAGTGACAAGGCTGAGCTTGAAGAATCAACCTGATCCAAAGGTCAAAACCGTGCCAATTCCAAGATGGGATGAGGACGACGATCAGGATGATGAATCATGTGCCACTCCTAAGCCCAGCACATCAGGGATTGTTGAGCCTCAAACTGAGGAACAGGCTCAACCTGAGGTAAGTACCGTCTATGAAGATGCTGTCGCAGCTGAGACGGTTCCTGAGTCACCTCATCAAGGAGGAATCAATGTCCCTGACATTGAACTTGTTAATCCCTTTGGTATAGACTCGGGATCATCCCCTTCTGTTCAATTTCCTGAATTTTATGAGCCTGTAGACACTAACATTGCAGGAACTTCAGGAACAACTCCTGGCAAGAGGACATGGCTAGAGGACCATCCCATTGATCAAATCATTGGTGATCCAACTGAGGGAGTCAGGACCAGACGGTTCCATGGTGAGAGTGCATTGTTCTGTTGCTTTCTCTCTGAGCAAGAGCCTCAGAACATTGAAGAAGCTCTCACTGACTCGAACTGGATCATTGCCATGTAAGAGGAGTTGAATCAGTTCACAAGGAATCAGGTTTGGGAACTGGTGGATAGACCTAGGCATCAAGGTGTAATTGGTACCAAGTGGGTTTTCAAGAACAAGAAGGATGAGAATGGTGTTGTGGTAAGGAACAAGGCTAGACTCGTTGCAAAAGGGTATTGTCAATCTGAGGGAATAGACTATGATGAGACTTTTGCTCCAGTGGCTAGGTTGGAAGCTATCAGGTTGTTCCTTGCATATGCAACATATAAGAAGTTCAAGGTGTATCAAATGGATGTCAAGAGTGCCTTCCTGAATGGTGTACTCAATGAAGAGGTATATGTTGAACAACCTCCCGGGTTTGAGGTTGGAGATAGAGTATACCATTTGAAGAAAGCACTCTATGGACTTAAGCAAGCACCAAGAGCTTGGTATGATACCCTCTCTCAATTCCTGACAGACCATGGGTTCAAGAAGGGAACTGTGGATAGGACCATGGGTTCCTGAACTTCAAGATTCTTAACAAAGTTTCTAGACAGTCACTTGTTAAAGGTCTACCTAATGAAGTTTTTAGCAAAGATCATGCGTGCAAAGCTTGTCAGGAAGGGAAGCAGGTCAGAGCATCATTCAAAGAGAAAGTTTCTCATTCCACTGACAGGATTCTTCAGCTCTTGCACATGGATTTATTTGGCCCTATAACACCTGTGAGTATGAATGGTAGGAAATATACCCTAGTGGTTATTGATGATTATTCTAGATATACTTGGGTTATTTTCTTGTTGAATAAGAAGGAAACACAGGTAAAGCTTCCAGAGTTGCTCAGGAGACTCAACAATGAGAAGAATCAGTCCACTACTAAGATCAGATCTGACAAGGGCACTGAATTTATAAATTCATATATTTCTGACTTTTGTAATGAATTTGGTATAGCTCATGAGACTTCTGCAGCTAGAACCCCACAGCAGAATGGTGTCGCTGAAAGGAGGAACATGACACTGAAGGAAGCAGCTAGGACCATGCTGGCAGAGTCAGGATTGCCCAAGAAGTTCTGGGCTGAGGCAACCAACACCGCATGCTAAACTCAGAACAGATCCATGCTGAATAAACAACATGCACAGACCCCATATGAGACATGGAATAAAAGGAAACCTCGTATTTCTTATTTTCATGTATTTGGTTGTAAGTGCTTCATCCTCAACAATGGGAAGACCCAATTAAAAGCTTTTGATAGCAAATCTAATGAAGGAATATTCTTAGGGTATTCTGAAGTTAGTAAAACCTTCAGAGTTTACAATTGTAGGGCCCTTGTTGTGGAAGAATCACCACATGTTGTTTTTTATGAATCTGCTAATGAGTCTAGGGTAAAAGTGTTTAATTCTGACCCTGAGGAGATCACAAGGAGAGTGACAAGGCTGAGCTTGAAGAATCAACCTGATCCAAAGGTCAAAACTGTACCAATTCCAAGATGGGATGATGACGACGATCAGGATGATGAATCAAGTGCCACTCCTAAGCCCAGCACATCAGGGATTGTTGAGCCTCAGACTGAGGAACAGGCTCAACCTGAGGTAAGTACCGTCTATGAAGATGCTGTCGCAGCTGAGACGGTTCCTGAGTCACCTCATCAAGGGGGAATCAATATCCTTGACATTGAGCTTCTTAATCCCTTTGGTATAAACTCAGGATCATCCCCTTCTATTCAATTTCCTGAGTTTTATAAGCCTGTAGACACTAACATTGCAGGTACTTCAGGAACAACTCCTGGCAAGAGAACATGGCTAGAGGATCATCCCATTGATCAAATCATTGGTGATCCAACTGAGGGAGTCAGGACCAGACGGTTCCATGGTGAGAGTGCATTATTTTGTTGCTTTCTCTCTGAGCAAGAGCCTCAAAACATTGAAGAAGCTCTCACTGACTCGAACTGGATCATTGCCATACAAGAGGAGTTGAATCAGTTCACAAGGAATCAGGTTTGGGAACTGGTGGATAGACCTAGGCATCAAGGTGTAATTGGTACCAAGTGGGTCTTCAAGAACAAGAAGGATGAGAATGGTGTTGTGGTAAGGAACAAGGCTAGACTGGTTGCAAAAGGGTATTGTCAATCTGAGGGAATAGACTACGATGAGACTTTTTCTCCAGTGGCTAGGTTGGAAGCTATCATATTGTTCCTTGCATATGCAATATATAAGAAGTTCAAGGTGTATCAAATGGATGTCAAGAGTGTCTTCCTGAATGGTGTACTCAATGAAGAGGTATATGTTGAACAACCTCCCGGGTTTGAGGTTGGAGATAGAGTATACCATTTGAAGAAAACACTCTATGGACTTAAGCAAGCACCAAGAGCTTGGTATGATACCCTCTCTCAATTCCTGACAGACCATGGGTTCAAGAAGGGAACTGTGGATAGGACATTGTTCAGGATCACTGAAGGTGATGACATTCTCTTGGTCCAAATTTATGTGGATGACATAATATTTGGATCACCAAATCATCAGCTCTGTGAGAAATTCTCTAAGTTGATGACTGGTAAATTTGAGATGTCAATGATGGGAGAGATGAACTTCTTCTTAGGATTGCAGGTTAAGCAGACTGATCAAGGTATCTTCATTAATCAGGCCAAGTATACAAGAGACTTGATTCATAAGTTTGGTGTTCAGAACAGCAATCCAGCCAGGATCCCTATGAACACAAATTGGAAGATGGATCCTGACACTGAAGGGACTTCAGTAAATCAGACTGAGTATCGAGGGCTGATAGGTTCCTTCTTGTACCTGACTGCAAGTAGGCCTGACATTACGTTTGCAGTTGGTGTGTGTGCTAGGTATCAGTCTGATCCCAAGAGAAGTCATTTGGAGGCTGCTAAGAGGATACTTAAGTATTTGAAAAGGACAGTCAATATGGGACTATGGTATCCTTCAGATGACAACTTAGAACTGACAGGTTATTCAGATGCAGATTATGGAGGTTGTAGGATTGATAGGAAATCAACCTCAGGGACATGTCAGTTTTTGGGAAGTAAGTTGATCTCGTGGTTTAGTAAAAAGTAGAATTCAGTGGCGACATCCACAACTGAGGCTGAGTATATGGCTGCAGGTAGTTGTTGTGCTCAGATCTTATGGTTAAGGCAACAGTTGAGAGACTACCAAGTGTTTGCTAATCAGGTTCCAATCTATTGTGACAACAATAGTGCTATAGCAATTACTCAGAACCCAGTGCTTCACACAAGGTGCAAGCATGTGGATATTAGACACCACTTCATTCGAGATCATGTGGAGAAGAAAGATATTAGGATGGAGAAGATTCACACTGACAGGCAAAGAGCTGACATCTTGACTAAGCCTTTGGCTGAAGCAAGGTTTATGGAACTGTCAGTGGAGTTAGGACTCTTAGATCCGGGAGAGCAGTCAGCGTAGGGCTCTAGGGGGAACTCAGGCCAGACTCGACTCAGCGAGGTATCAGGGTGCTACAATGTCTCCCTGACAGGTATGAGTTCTAACCTGGCTCTTGTGAATTTCAAGCGTCTCCCTGAGTCCTTCGTCCTAAAAATCTTTATTAAATGCATTCTATTTTCATTAAAAGTGCGCCTTTTCATATTTAAAACCCACGCGCACGGAGCATTTAATGCTTCAGTTACTTTTTCATATACGTGTCCGTTTTATACAGAATATGACTGATGTAGGGATTTGATTGTTATTGAGATTAATCCTGGCCCTTCATTTCTAAACCTTTCGAATTCAGGGATTAATCTCAACCCCACGTCTGAGTAACTGACTTAGTCATATCAATCAAGAATGTCATTCGAGGTTTTTACGCAAACACAAAGCACATCTGCACACTGAGTTTTCTCTTGCTCAAGCAATCTCAGAATTTTCAAAAATCTCTCCTCTTCAAAATCAAATGGCACTTCTTGATTCCAACTGGACAACCGACAAGATCGAGGATGTTGTCAACAACAAGCTAGTACACATGGAGCAAGTCATCTCCATGGAGGGTACCTGTCTTACAGTGGAGGAAATCAAACCCGTTTTCAAATGGATTTCCAAAGCTGGGTTGGAAACATACTTTACCACTCGCCCTATCTCCGTGCTTCCAAGAACGGTCGTGGAAGCTTATCTCAACATGTTTTTACGGAGGGATGAACTCTTCACGAAAGTGACTGCGCTCAAGCCAACGGGGGAGAAGGACGGCAACGGCGAACCTCTATACAACTCTGAGGTGGTCACCATCGATATTCGGAGGGCGGTGAGAGAAGTTTTTGTACTGCCATCCTCATGCATCAACCCAAGGCTCTACAAGGAGAACTCGGAGGGAGAACTCCTGGGTAAATGGACCAAGGAGGGGTCGTCTGTGTTCAGGGCTCGTCAGAATAAGAACACGCAGAAGCCTGAATATAAAGCGCTTGTGGACCTTGTGTCCAAGATGGTGATGGGATCCACGGGATCTCATGAGCAGTTGAGTCTGCCCAAGCTGAGGCTGATGGGGGCGATTGTAGATGGCGTGGAAGCCAATTGGGAGCAGTTCTTTCTGGACCAACTTCATCAGGCTGGTCTGGACAAGCTGAAGAGGGATGAGGAGAAGAAGCACATCTCCGTTGGTGCCATTCTGCCTTTCGGTACCAGGCTCTCAATCCTGATTGCTCATGCTTGTCATGGGTACACCTTTGACTTTGAGGATAGTCTCTCCTCAAAGAAGGTGATGTTTGCCTCACGGAGCGATACCTACTCAGTGCTAGGGCTTACTGATCCCAATGCTCAGGCAAAGGGTCAGGTCAAAAAGCCAGCTGGTAAGGCCAAGAAGGTGGCTACCAGTCTCATTGAAAGGGTAGATGGCCTCTTTGAGAGGAGTAAGGAAGTGGAGGAGGATGTGGCAGCTGAGAAGGAGGTGGATCAGCCTGCAGTGGAGGAGGCTGAGAAGAAGAAGAAGAAGAAGAAGAAGAAGAAGAAGAAGAAGAAGAAGAAGAAGAAGAAGAAGAAGAAGAAGAAGAAGAAGAAGAAGAAGAAGAAGAAGAAGAAGAAGAAGAAGAAGAAGAAGAAGAAGAAGAAGAAGAAGAAGAAGAAGAAGAAGAAGAAGAAGAAGAAGAAGAAGAAGAAGAAGAAGAAGAAGAAGAAGAAGAAGAAGAAGAAGAAGAAGAAGAAGAAGAAGAAGAAGAAGAAGAAGAAGAAGAAGAAGAAGAAGAAGAAGAAGAAGAAGAAGAAGAAGAAGAAGAAGAAGAAGAAGAAGAAGAAGAAGGTAAGGGTTGTGCTGTCAGGGAAGAGCACTGCGTCTGGGACTGAGTCTGATCCCAAGAGAGCCGTATCTGAGGCTGAGGGAACTGACGATGACGTCAGAAAGGAGGGTGATCAGGGTGAGAGGCCCTTAAAGAGACTAAGGAGAGGGGCCAGAAAGTCTCCGGCTAAGAGCCTGCCGACACTGAGTGAGAGGGAGAAGTCAAGCTCTCCTAGAGCCTCTGACTTAGAGGAGGTGAGAAAATCTATCGAGACGGCTGAGTTGTTGCAGCCTGAGATAGTACCCCCTAAATCACCCACACACCCTGAACCCCACACTCAATCCATCCCTGATCCAACACCTCAACCCACCCAAACACCCCAAACCTCAGAGACAAACATTCCAACTGAGTCAGTGCCATCAAACACACCCACTAATGAGCCTGACCAGTCATCTGAGCCAAACCTTCCCGATCCCACAGATTTTCCCTCGTACCCCAACCCCAAGGATTGTCCCAAACCCTTCCAAACTGAAGAGGATGATTTCCTTGTAATTCAGGAGGAGGAGGAGCTGGATGAACATTTGATGGGTGGTGTGATTGAGAACACCCATAGGGGTAATGCCACTGAATGGGCAACTAAGTGCTGGCCCGGGCTAAATAGGTACAAGGAGCTGCTGGCAAATGTGATTGAACTGAAAGTTTTGTTGGAATTCAAATAATCAAATATGCAAGAGCAACATTTGCTGGTGGATGCTCGTGGCTGGGAGCACTGGGAAACCGAGGAGGCCAGGTTGTGCTCCTACTTTGGACTGACTAGCTGGCTTCAACTGCTAAACTTCGAAAATCTGAAGGAGCTAGTCAACAACATGATGTCCAAGAGCAAGGCTGACATTTTATCTGAGGATGAGGAGGATAAGGAGGATGATGAAGATGCTCAGGGTGGAGCAATGGAGAAGGCTGTGGAGGAGACAGCAAGGGAGGTTGACGATATGAGCTCTGAGCCTCAAGCTCAGGGGGAAGGTGAGAAGGACACTGGTGCCAAGGGTGGACCAGTGGCTGAGGATGTTTTGAACATCTCAGTCGTCGATGAGACATCTGTCGATGAAGGGATTCCCTGCCCTGAGACAAGGGAGAAAGATGTTGAGGCATCTAAGGAGACTCCCAGTTTCGAGGGACAAGTTCCTAAGGTTCGAGATGGCATGGCTGAGCCTGAGCAGGCGGCCTTGACCACTCAACAACTGCCTTCAGTGCATCCTGAAGAGGGGACTGAGGATGCAGGGGCTGACAAGGGAAAGCAGTCAATCACTGACGAGGCTGAAAATGAAGATCCAGATGTTGTTATCACTGGGGTCGGCCGTGCTGAGTTTACAAGCATTGTGGAGGTCAAGAAGGAGAAAACCACAGAAAATCTAGCTGAACTTCAGGAGGAAGTAATGAGGCTACGAGCTGAAAAAGAAGAAGACTCCAAGGCCCTGGCGAAACACATCAGGTGGACGAAGTCAGCCTACAACACCCTTGCCAACAAGGAGCTGACTTTGTTGAAGAGAACGATGACTGACACGGCCAAGTCAGTGAGGAATGAGAGAAAGAGAACGAAGAAGATGCTAAGGCAGACCTTGAAGCAATTAGCTGAGAAGGATGAGCAAAGAAAGGAGGATCTCAATCAAGCTGTGGAGAAGCTTGCAGCTCAGGCTAGAGCACTATTCACTCAGGCCATTTCTGGCTCAGCCTCAAAGTTGGAGCTAGAGTCAGAACGATTTGCTCAGACTTCAAAGGATATTGCTGAGATGACTCAAGCAGATGAGCGATCTGCTCTGGTGGAGGAGAAGATCGAGAAGGTTGAACAAAGACTCCAACTCTCCATGGAGGTCTTTGAGAAGAAGGTGAACGCTGCAATCAGTTCTGTTTCTTTTGCAGGAACTGGAATCTCGATGGGAGTTGAGTTACTGAAGGAGGGAATCAATGATGTTCATTCCCTAGCCTCCTTTGTAATTAACAGCAGATCTGATGCAATCCCATCCGAGGCCAATGATGATGCCAAAAAGGGGGAAAAGAAGAAGAAAAGATCCCGCCCTGAGGCATCGGAGGCAGTCAACCAAGGTAAAACAGTTCAAGCCAATCCTGAAGCCGATCCTGAAGGAAATGTGCTGAGGGTAAGAAAGTCAGCAAGGTTGGCGGCAGTGGAGAAGGAAGGAGAAGAAATTGTTGCCAGGCTGAGGGCGGAGGCAGCAAAGGCAAACGCTGATGAACCTTCCAAGCAACCTGAGCCAGTTCAGAAGTCTTCTCCCATGAGCTCAAGGAAGAACCCCATCACTTACTCTAGGGAGATGGTGGCAGAGTTATGCGCTGAAGCATGGGGAGTTACTTCTGAGAAATCTGAGGCTGTGCGCAGAGCTGAAATTGAACAGAAGGGGATGATCCTGAGTCTATACCAAAGGGATTAACAAGCTCAATGTCAGGGACATTGATTCCCCCTTGATGAGGTGACTCAGGAACCGTCTCAGCTGCGACAGCATCTTCATAGACGGTACTTACCTCAGGTTGAGCCTGTTCCTCAGTTTGAGGCTCAACAATCCCTGATGTGCTGGGCTTAGGAGTGGCACATGATTCATCATCCTGATCGTCGTCATCATCCCATCTTGGAATTGGCACGGTTTTGACCTTTGGATCAGGTTGATTCTTCAAGCTCACCCTTGTCACTCTCCTTGTGATCTCCTCAGTGTCAGGATTCAACACTTTTACCCTAGACTCATTAGCAGATTCATCAAAAATAACATGTGGTGATTCTTCCACAACAAGGGTCCTACAATTGTAAACTCTGAAGGCTTTACTAACTTCAGAATACCCTAAGAATATACCTTCATCAGATTTGCTATCAAAAGCTTTCAATTGGGTCTTCTCATTGTTGAGGATGAAGCACTTACAACCAAATACATGAAAATAAGAAATACGAGGTTTCCTTTTATTCCATGTCTCATATGGGGTCTGTGCATGTTGTTTGTTCAACATGGATCTGTTCTGAGTGTAGCATGCAGTGTTGATTGCCTCAGCCCAGAACTTCTTGGGCAATCCTGACTCATCCAGCATGGTCCTTGCAGCTTCCTTCAGTGTCATGTTCCTCCTTTCAGCGAAACCATTCTGTTGTAGGGTTCTAGCTGCAGAAGTCTCATGAGCTATACCAAGTTCATTACAAAAGTCAGAAATATATGAATTTATAAATTCAGTGCCCTTGTCAGATCTGATCTTAGTAATGGACTGATTCTTCTCATTGCTGAGTCTCCTGAGCAACTCTGGAAGCTTTACCTGTGTTTCCTTCTTATTCAACAAGAAAATAACCCAAGTATATCTAGAATAATCATCAATAACCACAAGGGTATATTTCCTACCATTCATACTCACAGGTGTTATGGGACCAAATAGATCCATGTGCAAGAGCTGAAGAATCCTGTCAGTGGAATGAGAAGCTTTCTCTTTGAATGATGCTCTGACTTGCTTCCCTTCCTGACAAGCTTCGCACACATGATCTTTGCTAAAAACTTCATTAGGTAGACCTTCAACAAGTGACTGTCTAGAAATTTTGTTAAGAATCTTGAAGTTCATGTGGCTTAATCTTTTATGCCATAACCAACTGAGCTCTAGAGAGCTTTTAGCAACAAAGCAAGTATTAGGAATAGTGCTGCTCCAATCAGCGAGATAAACGTTACATTTCCTGATACCTGATAGAAGCACTTGTGTTGATTTGTCCTTGACTGAACATATATTTGATGAGAACTCAACACTGAACCCTTTGTCACAGAATTGGCTTACTGACAACAGGTTATGCTTCAGCCCTTCCACAAAGGACACATTTTCCACTCTGACTGTACCTATTATCAAGACACCAAAACCTTTAGTAACACATTTTGAGTTATCACCAAAGGTTACCTGTGGACCATCTTTAGCTTGATATTCTTGGAGAAGACTCTTCATTCCAGTCATGTGCCTTGAGCAACCACTGTCTAGGTACCAAACAGCTTTGATCGAGTCTCCTCTCCTCTTGTTGTGATCCACAGCCGCCTGCAAGCAAATCAGGCTTTAGGTACCCATTGGGTGTTGGGTCCTATCGTGTCAGCTGTACCCTTCGGGATCCAGACTTGTTTCACAACCCTGATTGCCTCAGAGTGATGAATCTGTTTCCCTTAAACATCGACATACACAACTTTCTTCTTCTTTGCCTGAGAGGAAGATGGTGTATGAGTGCTAGACTTAGGCTTCACAGGAGCCTGAGTGGGTGCCTTTTGGGTTGGCTTCCTGTTCTTCCTAGGTCTGGGTGCAGTGGGTCTTGGGCCTTGTTCTTGATAAGGGCCCTGTGTTCTATTCCCCCTAGGCAAGTGAAGGAATGGAAAACAGTTAAAGACATCAGGATGCCAAAACCATGGGGGTGTCATCATATTTGGCCTTCCCTGTTGATATTGCCAAGCATGATGGTACCCTCGCTGACCAGTTTGAGGGCTCTTGGCCTGGGTCTTCCTCTGCTTTCGCTGAGGTTTTCCCTGGCCTGAGCTCTCAGGGGCCTCCTTAGGTTGCTTTGCCTTTCCCTTGGGTTTTGGCTTAGCTACCTTGGGGGCAACCCTGACTGAGTCAACAGTTTCCTTGCCCTTATCAGTTTGACGGGCCTGGAGTACAACCTTGGGTGCACTCTGGCCTGTCTGAACAAATACCCTCTCAGTGTTGCTCCCTGAAGCAACATGAGATTGACCTAGTGAGGATTTCTTAGGAACATATCCAAGTCCCTTTTTCTCATTCCCAAGCATCTGGCTGCTATTTATTTCCTCTCTAGTCACTGAGGATTTATTCATTGCTGCAACCTTTTTCTTGAGAGAGTCCTCACTCTTTTTCAGGATTTCATGTATGGTAAAGAGGTCATCAAACTTACTCTTAAGTACTTTCAGTTCTTCCTTCCTGACCAACTCTTCATCAGCTAGTTCCTTCAGAATTTTCTCTCTTGGGAGACGCTCAGCATTGATTAAATCAATCTCCTGAGTTAGTCTCACAATCTGAGCTGATTCTTTAAGATCAGACTGAGTGAGTTGTTCATTCAGGTTTTGAACCTCAGTACTCAATTTCTTGTTCTCCTCTACCAAGAAGACATTAGTTTCCTGCAGTCTGGAGAAATCAACCATCAATTGATCCAGACAGATCTGAAGGTTCATTTCTCTAACTGACTCTGAGCTCAGCTCAGGATTTTGACCAGTGTAGGAACCACATACAGAGTTAGATGTTACCTCAGGTTCCTCCCTTGCCATCAGGCAAACATCATCGTACTCATCATCAGGAAAGAGTTCAGGCGACCTCTCCTCAGGACCATCAGAGTCAGTTACATCCTCAGCGAGCATAGCTCTCCGGTCAGCAAATCTCTGGTCTCTCTTGGCTCTCCTGTCCTCTCTTTCCCTTGCACTCAGCTTTGGACAATCGTACTGATAGTGTCCGCTCTTGTTACAGTTGTAACATGTTGGTTGCTCATCTCCTCTTTCTTTCCTTGGTTCAGGGTTCCTCCTTGAGTCAGGTTCCCTCTGTCTTGATGAGCTTTCAATCTTCCCTGAGTGCTTGTCATCATGAGTACGTCTCTGTTCATCTCTTTGATCGGGCTTTGGATTTGAATATCTTCTTTCATCACCACGATCTCTCCTCTGGTCAGTATTTCTCCTTTCCTCATATCTCCTTGAGCTTTGGTGGGTTCCTTCAGGTTTCCTGTCACGTGAGTCCTGATAAAATTTCTTATAAAGACCAAACCTGGAATTGAGCTTATCAAAGCGTCTAGCCATCAGGCTGTACTCTTCAGCAAGCTCTTCCTTGCTCATCTCCATCAGTGACTTTGATGAAGACTCAACAGGTTCAGACCTGGCCTTGAACGCCACATTTTTCTCAGGAGTTTTCTCCTTTTCTTCCTCTTCTGGCTGAACTTTCTTCTTTCTTTTGTTAAGATCAAATTCCAGTGCCTTTAGCTCTGAAAAAAGTAAAGCAGAAGTTATGTTGCTCATATCCTGAGTATTCTTAAGCATAATTACACTGTTATCCTATCTCTCAGGAATGGCATTCAGGATCTCTGAAGAAACATCTCTCTTTGGGACATCTTTGTCCAGCATCACCAACTCATTCGTCAACTTGATGAATCTTGACTCCATCTGATCGATTGTATTATCAGGCAATATCTCGAACGCTTCAAACTTCTGAATGGCAATGTTTCTCTTATTCTCCTTTATCTTTTCTGACCCCTCGCACATCCTGGTCAGCTCATCCCAAACCTCCTTTGCCGTCTTTAAGTTCATCAGCCTAGCTGACTCCTCGAAGGGCACCGTATGCAAAATGATGTTTCTGGCAACGTTGTCCAGTCCCACCATCTTGATCTCATCATTGGTCATGTCTTTCCTTTCTTTTGGAACCTGCACGCCAATCTCAAGATGCTCATATCCCAGTCCTCTGACATTGGGGATAGTGATCTTGATCGGTCCTTCTCTGAGAACACGCGGCATCTGGTCATGGATGGCATCTAGATGTGCTTCTAATCTGAACTTCCAATAGACAAAGTTAGATACAGAGAATTCAGGTAGCGAAGCTTCAAGTCTCCTCGAAGTCATGATGATGCAAGTTTTATGAAAAGCAAACTCAGATCTGTTCAGCGACCACCAACAGTTTCTCCTCTGAAACTATTAGTATTCGAAGTCAGTGGTCTTTTGAACCACTGCTCTGATACCACTTGTTGGTCCCGGTACAAGACTGGGGAATACGTGTATGGGGGGGGGAATACACGTATGCCAATTTTTCAAACTTAAAACCTGACTGAGTCCCCTTTACTCAGAGTGGTAAAGAACTAGGAGTTGATAACACACCTACTGACTACACTAGGTGCGGGTCAGTTGGCTAACTATCAGTTCAAGTTCAGTGCGGAAATACTTGAGCCCTGATAGTTTAAAGTCTTGTTTAGTTTGCTTTCTGAAAAACTTATTTTACTCCATTCTGAAAAGTGTTTAGTAAGGGCAGTGCTCTTTTTAGAGGATCAGGCTGATTGATTTAGGCCTGATAAACCAAATGCTTATGAAAGAATAAGTAATATGGCAGGTATGCACAATATCAAAGCAATAAGAACACAGGGAGTTTAACGTGGTTCAGAGACTCAAGCTCCTACGTCCACGGCCTGATTTAACAGGAAATCCACTCAAGGGATTCTTGTTTTTAACGTGCCAAGGTGCACCAAGACCAACTAACCTCACTGATCTATACAACTCCACTTACTAACTCACTAACTGACTTACTCCCAACAAACCTAACTTAGGGTTTTGGTTTCAGTTTGGATTCCAACTAGGTTGAGATTATCCTTACAAGGCAAAGCTATGCTAAGGATTGGATAATCTCTCTAAGCTTAAGATAATGCTAGTTCGCTCTTGGAATACAGAATAACTCTCAGTAACTAAGAAACACTTGGGAAATTTAGATGGTTTCGAGTGCTTCTTCTAAGACTGAATGCTTTGAGTGCTTGAGAGCTTGAGTAATTTCTGGCTTGGAAATTTCCCGTAACCTTGAATGGGTTCAAGGCCTTCTGTATTTATAGGTGATTTGAAAAACTATCCGTTGGAGAGATAGCCTTTCTTGTCAACTATGTAGAGTGGCTTCAAACGGACATATCTTCATGCAGCAGCCATCCTTGCATGGATTTGGTAGTTGCATTAAATGCACATTAAATGCTTGCCCGTTGAATATGCAGTCTGAAATCAGTCTTATTGTCAGGTTCCGTACGTGCGTGTCCTTCCCGGATTGGTCCACGTCATCAGGTTGGTGAAAGTGTCAGAACTTATTCCTGAGCTTCAGGCTTGTCTTATTAAGTTCATTTTGTCTTGAGCCCACCGGTCTTGTCCTGACGCTGACATTCCTTTTGCATTGCTTGGCTCTACTCCAAGTCTTTCACATTGACTCAGTTTCATCTTGTTCCCTTCAGGACTGAGTAATACTGACCTCAGGGTCATACTCTTCATCACTGAGACTTACTCAGCCAGCTTAGGAGACTGCCATAAGTTCAGGATGGTAAAACGTCTTCAGGCTCTGAGTCTTGATTGTCATCAGCAAGTGCTCCTCTTACTGAGTGCCTGTGAAGTGTAAAATGACTAAGTACAAATCCTAACCAAGACTAGCCTGACAAACAAATGCAAACATCTTTTCAGGGGCTTTGGGATCTTAATCAAAACTGACAATGTCCCAACAGTCACATTATAAGGAAACAGGATATTTTCCGAGCAAAGTTAAAAGTTGGAGGACCTCCTTGCAATTTTTGAAGCGTGTGGCCTTGATATCTGCCCTACATCCACGACAAACAACAATTAAACGAACAACGCCCACCAAAGATGAAGATCCAGATTAGTCAGAACCATGACAAAACAATGGGTGAACACCTTATAAGCCACCCAATCACCAGGCGAACACCTTATGACGGAAGGAACCTAATGAAGAAACGACAGCCTAGCCAAGGGCGAACAACCTTGAAGACGTGATAAGACCAAGTTGAAGACTTTGTAACTAAGTTTAGACTTAGATAAGGTCAAACTAGGTCAAAGGACACATGTCAAGCATGCAAGCTTGGAAGTCCAAAGGGTTGTCCACCACCTACTTGGTGGCCTGTATAAATAGAGCTGCTCTCCATTAATGAAAATAAGTTCAAATACACAAAATTCTCCCCTACACACACCCATACACCTCCAATTACACACATAGGAAATAAATACATAATTAATACTCGTATTTGCGTTTATTTTACCCGATCTTCCGTATTTACTATGAACGGTAGTAATCAATCATACGATCTTGTTTGGTGATCCTAAAACCAGTTAAAAACAGCCACTAATCCACGTGATTAGAACCGATCATAAACATCACTAATATGATTCATCAAACTAATCGCTAGACCGTTATTGCAAAAATTCCAACTTGGTTACATGTTAGGGGCATGAAATTTACATGTAGCTACTCAAATTCAAATCTGACCCACTGTATATCATTAATACTCCCCTCTATAACTAGCGCACAGAAAATGACACATCATTTCCCATCTGCGAACATTCTATTGTGCAGTACGTGTACCACCACAACACGTTAACGGTCATGTTGGCTGACTGCATAATTGATAAAGAGTTTATTCTCGGTATTAGGGGTAGATTACAATCCAAAAATTAAATAAATTCCGAGAAGTTTCCTTGAAGGAAACAGATCGAAATATTTTCCTTGAAGGAAAAAAGCCAAGAAATTTTCCTGAAGGAAAAAGGTCTTCGATATTTAGACTCATGCACTAGTTAAACTGAACTTGAAGTTCAAAAGTTAAACTGAACTTGAAGTTCAAAAGATAAGTAACTTGCAATATATAACAAGTAATATGTCAGATGCGTTTACTAACCACAAAGGTGTGATTAAAATGCATATACCTAATGTAAATGCACCCCAAAGGGTAGAGGTCCCAACGAAAACGAGTATACATGCCCCCACACGCCAGAAGAGTAAAGGACCTATAAAATAAACAAACACACCTAGAATGAAAGCTAGCAAAATTGGTCAGTCAAACTTGAAATCTCCAGAGGAGATACGTCTAGAAGAGATTTGTCCTGAAGATGAAGAATCCTAGTAACAAAGCACGTGTACAAAATGATCTAATACTAGGATTGTGGAACAGCCAGATCTAATACATAAGAGAAATTATGTGAATCTGGTTAATATGAGATCAATAAATAAATACTGGAGAAACAAATTCATTATCGACAACATATTTATGTCCACAATTGCTCTTTTTAAAATCTGGATCCAGTACCTAAGTTGAGTGCCCGAAGCACTTTGATTTGGGTGTAATAAGAAAGAAGCAAAAATGTGGCAGAGCTAAACTTGCTAAAAATAAGATTTGGTCCTATCGTACGTACACTCGAAAAGTTATTCCTGTTGGATAATAAGTGTTTACACGAAAACCAAAATGAAAATAAGGTGGTGAACGATTAGGGTTTTTGCAGAAACCCATGGTTTTCACAGAGACTCATGATTATTTGTGATCAAATATAATCTCCTGGTATGAACAATAAAGTTCCGCTAATCACTGACAGCTAAGATAAAATGCAGTTAATGGACCTTGTAAACCACATATTATATGGTTATTACATGTCAATATTTATATCCCTGGTGGATTTAAGATTCTCCAGATGAGGAATGATGAAAACCGCAGTATGTATAGTACAAAAATGCGAAGGTCATTACATGATCTAAAATCAGTCGGATCAAATATGGTACGATCGACTTAATAAATTCCTTCCGAAGAAGGAATGTACAAATAATGAAGCTTTCCCTTGCGTATTTATAAAGAAATTGCAAAGTGGTTCTTGCATCATCTCCGTCTATGTTGATGACCTAAATATAATTTGAACATGTAAGAAGATTGAAAACGTTAGTTCAATCTTGAAAGCTGAATTCGAAATGAAAATCTTGGGCAAAACCAAGTATTGCCTCGGAGGGAAAATAAATTCAAGTATTTCCCTGAACGAAAATTAAATTTAGGTATTTCCCTGAAGGAAAATTGATTCGAGCATTTCCCTTAAGGAAAAATGAATATGATATCTCCCTGAAGGAAGAATGAATTTTATACACCAGTCAACCTACTTGAAAAAGTTACTTGAGAGATCCTACATGGATAAACCTCATCCACTTAGTACACCTATGGTAGTTCGATCCCTTGAAGTGGATAAGGACCCATTTAGGCCCAAAGAAGATACAGTGAATATTCTAGGACCGGAAGTTCCTTATCTAAGCGCTATTTGGTGCATACTTTATCTCGCAAACTGCAACAAACCAGATATCACATTTGCGGTAAATTTACTTGCGAGATATATCGCTTCTCCTACAAGGAGACATTGGAATGACGTTAAACACATTCTATGATATCTCAGACTGGTTATATTTTTCTTTGAGGTGATATTGTGATCTCTTGGAGATACATTCAACAATATATTCTCCATTGTAATCGATTAAGACAACGCAGTTTGTGTTGCACAAATGAGCAACGGGTACGTTAAGTGGAACTTAATTAAACATATTTCCCCATTCTTCTTCCCATATGAACTCCAGAAGAGTGACGAAATTACCATACAACCTGTGCGATCTAGTGACAATCCAGCAGATATGTTCACTAAGTCCCCACCTACCTCTACTTTTGAAAAGTATGTTCATGGTATTGGAATGCGAAGACATAGAAAGTTGTTGTCTTCAGGGGGAGTAACAACATCGAAACAGTCCAGAAGATTAGATCCGGAAGATCAATAGTTGTACTCTTTCCCAAGTCGAATATTTTATTCTGGCAACATAGTCTATGGAGTTTTTTATGAGACATGGACGTCATGTCGTAATGTCTAAGGGGGAGTGTTGTAAATCTAGAAGATTTGATATGTCAAATCCAGAAGATTTGATGTGGACATTACTTATGGGCCAAGTAGTCTGATAGGCTTTTAGGGTTTTGATATTATATATATATATATATATATATATATATATATATATATATATATATATATATATATATATATATATATCCCTGCACTCAGTATTGTAATACACATATGTACATACACACATAAATATAGTGGAAAACTCCTGGTTTGGTATGCCCCTAGATGTAGTTATTCATGACGAAGTGGGTAAACAAATCGGTATTCCTATTTGCGATCTTTATTTTTCAACAACATTAAATGATTTCTTAGAATGAAAAGCTAAAAGCAACAATGAAGGTGGAAGAAATGTAGTAACAAAAAAATTGCATCTTAAAATCAAGTGTTGGTTTTGTGTGAATCAGTTTCAATATAATTAATTTACAATTAATATTTTTTATTAAATAACTAATACTCTTTAATAAAATAACTAATATCATTGAAAATGGGTACACAAACATGCCTTCGATGATAATGCCTGAAACACTTATGAGTTTCATTAATGACATAAGATCTCTCTATATTTTATAAAAATATACATGAAAACTCCTATTAATCACTTTCGTCCTATAACACTAATGGCGTACAATTAAATCAAGAATTTATAAAATAATCATCTATTTAAACAAAATACTCATATAAACTCAGACGAAAATATGTAAGTATAAAAAGTGTCAAGAAATGGACGGTGAGAAATTTGTTCATACTTTAACCACACATACGGGGTTTTATGCATTTAATGAAACATAAAGGGAAATTTTCGTTCATACTCTTATCAAACATGAGGGGATCTTATGCATTTAATGAAACATGAAAGGATTTTATGCATACTTTTATCAAATATAGATAATTTATACATTAATGAAACATAAGGGTATTTTGTGCATATTTCATCAAACACATTTCTTTTACCCATTCAAAATTAATATTTTTCAGTAAAAACAATTAATAACATTTAATAAACAGTACTATCAAAATCAATTTCACTTTGAAAGTTGTTCAAATAAGACTTTGCCGATAATCAATTATAATGATCTAATAATAATTGTTCCCTCCGTTTAAAACATAGTTGCTACTTACCGAAATTACTCATTTCCTTGCTCAATCGATATTTTCATATATGATAATATAACAACATTATTTTTTACGATTATATCTTCTCTACACTAGTATATTTACATCTCATATTATTATTTTTATATATATTAATTCACATTTATTAATTAAATTTAGTTTAAAGTGATAAATAGTAAAACAAAAGTTAAATTTGAAACACAGAGGGGTCGTTTGGTTAGAGGGATTGCCTGAGATTGTCTTTATAATCTCAGATAATCTCATGTTTGGTTTGAAGGATTATATTAAATTTTAGATATAATCCAATTCTATCATCCAAATATACATTCACACTCAAATAATCTCATCTAATACAATCCCTTTAGCCTAATTTCACAAAATTAAATCCTATCTAATTCAATCCTGTCCCATGAACCAAACGGTCCCTTTGGAGTATATAATTTTTTTTAGATGAAATTATATCCCAAACTAGTTAGTACTTCCCCCGTCCCCGAGCTTTCTTCTCACTTCTTTTTGTTAAATGATTTAAGAAAATATATTTGTTTATTAATATATGGTGGGTCACATGTTAACTTTTGGGATAAAGTAATAAATAGTATTGAGAAGTGAATTGAATGAGTGACATTTACTTTGGTAATATTGTGTGAATTTAAAGGTTAAAGGTTATATATAATAAAATGTTATTTTTGTCATTTATGTAATAAAAAATTTACAGGGGAATTGACTCAAAAAAAAAGTGGGAAGTTTACTCATATACGGAGAAAATATTCAGGAAGCCAGTTGTTTTTCATCTGATGATTCGATCGGAGAAGATGCGACCTCACCAGATCTTAACCGCCGAATTGGCAATATTTCTTTATTTTTTAATTTTTATTTTGGGAAAGAATATTTGTTGATACTTATTTTGTTCCTACACGAACTTTAATAAAATCAACCGACTTTTCATAGAGCCAAATCTAATCTAAATTGGGAGAAAAAGCAAGAAATAGAAACGAAAGGGCAAATCCACATCCTTCCACACATTCCAAAAACAAACGGCAACCCTACGTTTTATAGACTAACCAACACACACTCCCTCTTCATTCAAATCCCGTCTCTATAACAGCCCTTCCTATTTCTATCTACTTTCTACATCAATTCCTCAAACTAGGTTTCCATAATTTTGATTTATTTTAAGAGGTTTTGTTGGGTGCCCAAATTTTTCGAATTCCCGTTGCCATTTTTCCAATTTGGGAGGCAAAAAGTTTGAATCTTGGATCTGGGTTTTGCATCTTGGAGCTGTGTGTCAATGGGCGCTTTAGATGAGGGGCATTTTGATGCGGAACTGAGCAATGGAGTGAATCTTGGGGAGCTGGGTTTTGAGGAAGAGCCTGAGATTTTGGCCATTGAAGAAGCTGTGAAGCTTTTGTTGCAGGGTTTGGGAGAAGATTCCAATCGTGAAGGCCTGAAAAAGACACCTCTTCGTGTGGCTAAGGCCCTCAGGGAAGGGACCCGAGGTGATTTTCCATTGATTAGATTTCCGTTGGTTTATTCATTATTCTAGTAGTTAGATCTGTTGCTTTCAAGTAACTTGTGGATTTTTTAATGAATATGATTGGATCTGTGGTATTGTTTGCTACTTTTGGTTAGCTTTAGTAATGACTAATGAATAGAGTATATTTTTGTATATAAATGCGTGCTCTGAATTCTGATCAATATTAGCATATCCGGGAAAGAGATGAGAGTTTTGTTTCCTTGTACTAAAGTTGATAATTTCGAAGAAGGCTAATGATATAGGAATATCGTAGTTGCAATCTCTTGCAAAATGATTAAACTCTTTCGGAATCACTTTTTTATTTTTAAAGAATTGTGATGAATATCTTTTGAAAGAAAATGATTCTACCCCACTTTATAGAGCTTGCAAACACCACTGAACTTAGGCTATGTATTTTTATTCAATTGATTGAATAAGATCCTGTATCTTGTAAGCTGTTTCCAGAGCTCGTAAGTATTTAGATCTTATTTGCAAACCATGTGCTAGTCATGTTGGCAAAAAATTGTTTACTTTTGTTCATACATACTGAGACTTGGATGCAATCAATTTGATTCATGGCCAAATCTATTAATTGTTTGCGTATCTGTCTGCCACCACATATAAAAATAGTTTCAATACACTTTCTTTTGTTTTTTTGTTTTTTGTTTTGTGGAGTACAAGATTGAACAACATTTTTTGGGAAGCTGTATTTATGATCTTCATCTGTTAATGTATATCCAGGTTATAAACAAAATGTGAAGGACATAGTGAGTGGTGCTTTATTCCCAGAAGCTGGGGTGGAAAACCGAGCTGGTCACGCTGGTGGAACTGGCGGGCTTGTAGTCGTTCGAGATCTTGATCTCTTCTCGTACTGTGAGTCTTGCTTGCTTCCGTTCCAAGTTAAGTGTCACGTTGGTTACGTGCCATCTGGTCAGAGAGTCGTAGGCCTAAGCAAGCTCTCTCGAGTTGCTGATGTTTTCGCTAAACGTCTCCAAGATCCACAACGATTAGCGGACGAGATTTCTGCAGCATTGCAGCATGGTTTCGCACCAACTGGAGTTGCTGTTATACTCCAATGTTCTCACATTAACTTCCCCAACTATGAGTCAGAACCGAATCACACAGGTTATGTTAAGAAGTTAGTTAAGTCGGGCACAGGAGCTTTTGACGATGAGATGGTGGATGTTTGGACAGATTTCCTCAGTCTTCTGAGATTCCGAGGAATAAATGTTGAGGATGTCCATTCCAATGGCTCGAACGACAAATCTTGGTGTCCGGCTCATGCATTTAATAAAACGGGGTCCTCTGATTCGCCTATGCTTAGTTCAGTAGCTTCTATTCTCTGTTCTCTAGGCGAGAACCCGCTGAGGAAAGAGCTTCTAGAAACTCCCACTCGCTTCCTTAGATGGCTGATGAGCTTCAAGAAATCTAATTTGGATTTGAAGCTAAATGGATTTGTGAGAAATAAGAGAGATTCTTTAATCAGCTACAACAGAGAGCATCTCTGTTCTGAAATGAGCATACCCTTCTGGTCACAATGTGAACACCATTTGCTCCCGTTTCATGGTACCGTACACATAGGCTACTACAACTCGAATGGGTTCAACCCAGTTTCGAAATCTATTCTACAATCGATTGTACATTTTTACGGGTTCAAGCTCCAAGTACAAGAAAGGCTAACCAGACAAATAGCTGAAACAGTTTCTTCATTTTTAGGTGAAGATGTAATAGTAGTCGTTGAAGCTACTCACACATGTATGATTTCTCGTGGGATTGAGAAATTTGGGAGCAGCACCGCCACGATTGCTGTTTTGGGTCGATTTTCCAAAGACCCCTCAGCTAGGTTGAAGTTCTTGCAGATCGTTCCCAACTCCAGTCTCGGTGAAGGTTGATTCTTGGTTGAAATACAGGATTATAGTATTTTATTTTTGTTTGTTAAAGTGCACACTCATACGTGCTGCTGATCGGCTTGGCTGCTCGATCAGACGGTTGGATGTAGCTGTGGAAGAACAGAGTTGGGATGTGTTTGGTGTGCCATTATTGAAGCTGCAATAGCAGTTGCTACAGAATATGTTTTTGTCATAATATTCTTTATCATTGGCTTTGTGCCTGTAATATAAGAGGCCTTATAGCCCCCATGAATCTTTTGTATGCTATGTTGTTCTTCATATTCAAAATTTCTTACAACTGCTGTTCATATTCACACAACTCCGTCGTTTTTGTGCATAACTTAGTTGTACAGAGGATTGGATGATAACAGGAGCTCTCAGGCTTAGTTTTTTAGTGGTAGAAAGATTATAATGAAAGCTGCAGGGTCTAAGTAACTGATTACACTTGTGTGGATTTCTTACAAGGCTAATGTAGATGTGGTCTACAACAATTATGAGAGAGACCAAGACTTCTTTTTGTACTTTTTTTTCTTTCTGATAATACATAATGCTTTATGTCTTACATAACAGCGCTCTCGTAGCTCAGTTGGTTAGAGCACCCGTTTAGTAAGCGGGAGGTCTTGAGTTCGACTCTCAACGAGAGTATTATTTTATAGTTTTTTTTTTTTTTTTTTCTAAGTGTATAGAAATTAGATCCGTATATCTGTCAAAAAAAAAAAAAAAAAAATAGATCCATATACAAATGGACTTTTGCATTCACATGGTAAATGGGCCAGGTTTTGTAAAACTCACCGGCCCAAAAAAAAAAAATGGACCTTAATAAAAAGAGGTACTATTTGACACCGTCCGAGTATTTAAGTCAATATTTTATTTCTTATATAATTTTTAAACACACTGATCTTTTTCTAAACCAGTGAACAATTACTAATATATAGTATTAATTTAATGAATAATTAATATTATATATGTTATTAATATCTTGTGATTCAATTTACTTGTCCATTCTTTCAACTTGGTATGCACAAATGGTGTTAAAAAATTATATGGTTTTTAAAATCACAATGGATAAAATAAAATTAGGGTATGACGGTGTCGTTTGAGAGAGATCTAGAAAACTAATTCTCATTTTTGTTTTACTCACCCTGATCCTTTTTTTTAATTACTTTATTTTTATGTGACATAATCTCGCAGTAGAGTTTCTAAAAAAATATATGATTTTTTAATCATTGACACTATTTGACACCGTCCGAGTATTTAAGTCAATATTTTATTTCTTATATAATTTTTAAACACACTGATCTTTTTCTAAACCAGTGAACAATTACTAATATATAGTATTAATTTAATGAATAATTAATATTATATATGTTATTAATATCTTGTGATTCAATTTACTTGTCCATTCTTTCAACTTGGTATGCACAAATGGTGTTAAAAAATTATATGGTTTTTAAAATCACAATGGATAAAATAAAATTAGGGTATGACGGTGTCGTTTGAGAGAGATCTAGAAAACTAATTCTCATTTTTGTTTTACTCACCCTGATCCTTTTTTTTAATTACTTTATTTTTATGTGACATAATCTCGCAGTAGAGTTTCTAAAAAAATATATGATTTTTTAATCATTGAAAGTCAACATAATTGAGATATTGAAGCAAATAAATATTTTAGAAATTTGATAATTTTTATAGGGGTAGGAAGTTGATATTTAATTGTGGGTTTCTAACAAATAAAACGATTTCTTTCTTTATATTGATACTACATAACTTATACATTTAAGTATAAGAATATTACTAGTGTCCACTTGAGTGCACTTAGATTTTGAAAAAAAAAAAAATATTCATGCAGAAATCAACAATACCCTAAGAAATAATCAGTGATATCCTAAAAAGACATTAGTAATACCCCAAAAAAGCATCAATAATACCTAGGGTTGGTTCGATGCGGTATACCGTAGTTTTAGTTCATACCATATATCGTACCGAGAATATTGGTATGCATAATGTCATACAATTACCGTACCGAAAATTTCGATATATTGCCGGTATGATTTCGGTATTACGTGCTTGGCCAAAAAAATTACTACTAATAAACAAAAAAAAGTTGATATCTTAGAAATGATGACAAGCGAGAACAAAATAGAAAAAATGTGAATGTGATTCTGCAAGACTCTCCAAAGAGAAAATATATTTCAGATTTACTCCACATATGTTATTGATAGTCATAAATTTACTCCTGGAACAACTTATTAAGACCAACTTTTGGTCTAAACATATATTTTCGATGTTTCGAATTCAATATTCGACCACCAGTATATTTTTTTAGTGGAATGGAATGACATTGAATCCCTTGTTAGCCCCTTTGAGCCTAAAGCCTATTTTATTTGCTAGCACATATGAACACTATTCCAATTGCTAAGCTTTTTTGTCCCAATTTGAGTGGAGAATAGGAAAGTGTGAATGTGAAGGGAGTGAATTGAGTTGAAAAAGGAAAAGGTTGTTTGTTGAGTGAATATGAGAAGAAGGAGTGATGAAGTTATGAGATGTGGGAAAAAGAGAAAAAAAAAATTGAGAATGAGCAAAAGAAAAAAAATGAGCTCATGTGTTTGTGCGAAAAAAGAGAAAAAAAAATGAAGTGATTGAAAAAAAAAATGAAAAGAGTGAGAAAGAAAAATTGAAGTATTGAGAGTATGGAATTGAAAGGGTGTTGATTGAACATGTTTGAAGTATTCTGTTCCTAATCTCGAAGTGTCAAAGTTTGATTTTCTATTCTCCATTCACTTGAGTCACTTTACCATATTGATCCCACATGTCCAAAGAGCCTACATTACAACCTTGAGAAAAGTCCTTTTTGATTCGGCATTGATTTCTAGAGTATGGTCGGAGTTAAGAGTACTTACAAGCCTATGGCTGCCAATTTGTGTGATTGATTGTTTGAGAGAGTCCCTTGATCATTGTTATACACTTGTGAGGGAGTGAAACACATCGTTGAGTGCACATCCATGTTGGATTTTGGTGTTTCTTGTTGTTGTTGCATGAATATGATGAAGAAGGGTGAGTGAGTATACTTGTGATTGATCTTTGAAGCTCGAGTTCATTTGCTTGCATGATTGGATTCCTTGACTCATTCCTAACAATTTCACTTGACTTATTATTTCGTTGCTTGAGGACAAGCAACATGGTAAGTTTGGGGGGGTTGATTAGGCGTGAAATTGTCATGATTCGTCGCTCGAAATGCCCTTGTTTTGATGGATTCATATAAGTATTTAGAGTCATTTGAGTATTATTTTCACAAACTAACAAATTTGTTTCTTTGATGCTTATAGATGGATAGAGGGCAAAAAGAGGAGTTCGTAGGACTTCGAATCGACTCAAACGGATACCCGGATGAGAAGATATGGAAGAAATACGAGAAGTATTAGTTCGAGCGAGCAAAAGTGTCATTGAAGTACTCAAGATGAAGGTGCTCGAGTAGACATTACTCAGGCACTCGAGTAGTGCACTCGATCAGAAGTCGGTCGAGTAGACATTACTCGAGCACTCGAGTAGTGCACTCGAGCAGAAGCCGGTCGAGTAGCCAGTACGCGGGCACTCGAGTAGACTACTCGAGCAGGGTCCGGTCGAGTAGAACTACTCGAGCTAAGGGGCTCGAGTACTTTTCACGTTCTGTATGATTTTAACACTCGAGCTTGCATTGCTCGAGTACTTTTACTCGAGCTCGACGGGAATTTTGGCCCATGAGATCCCGTTTTGACCCGTTGCCTATATATACCTTTTCCAAACACGTTTTGAGAGATCCCCGAACTTACACATCACTTTTATACAGAATTTTTAGAGAGAGAAAGAGGAGAAGAGACGAGCAAGCTTTACTTTATATTTTGTTGAGGTTTTTCATACGAATTCTTAGTTTCTTTTCGTTTCTTAGTTCCTTTTAATCAGCTTGATTACTTTAAACGCTTTAAACTTCGTTTTTATCAATTCAAATTCAATTCTTAGTATTTATTTCTTTAAACCCTAGTTTATATTTTATATTTTCTTTCTTCAATTCATCATGTTTATGTTCGTTGTTTCTTTTATTGTTTTCGTTATCGTTATAGCCATGTCTAGCTAAACCCTTGCATGCTTAGGGTAGGATGAACTCGTAGAAGTAGGTTGTGGGTATGTAATTAGGGTAATGCGTGACGTTAGTTTTAATTCTCTTAATTAATGAATTCTTATAATTAATCTTGACTCTACCTTTGAATTTCGTACGAAAGTGTTAGAGAGAGGACGGCCGCATCACTCAATAACAATTAGTAGTCTTAACGAGAGGGTTTAGGAAAGGTTAATTCATCTACCGGTTTAGCTAAGGAGGACGACCGCATCACCTTAGTTAAATTAGGGTCTCATTAATTAAGCACAATCTATTAACTTGTTAGTGGATTAGTGAAGTCGAGTGTTAGGGTAAAGTATTAGGGTTTAGAATCTTGAGCTTTCACCTTGCATTCTTTTACTTAGGTTATTTCTTGCGCGTCACGGTTATCTTGATTATGTACCTGCTCCGTTAGTATACGTAGGAATTCCTATCTTAAGCATCACCATCACATACTTGCATACAAACCTTAGATACTTAGTTTAATTTTCCTTTTGCATTCGTAGGATAATTTTAGTTTAGTGTAATTAATCATTCCAAAAATCCAAAAATAATACACTCATATTAGCTACGACGCGTAGATCTTCAGGGATCTATTTGCATACACACTTTCCCTTGGGTTCGATAATACTTGGTCCCTATACTTGCCCATACTACAGTGAACCCGTACTCTTGCGGGGAAGCTACTAGTAAAAGCTGGTATTTTCGATTCAAGTCAATTATTGTAATTGATTTTTGGTTGTGTGAGATACATGGTATATATAGAGGAGATGTGAAAAAATCAACGGTCAAGATTAGATTAGATATTAAAATTCAATGGCTGAAAATAATTTTAAAAGTCAATGAATTGGGTGAATGAGGGGAGAGTATTTTTAAAATAGAGGCTTGAGAGCTTGCCACATAGACTTCCAAAACATTGTCTTTATAGTATATTAAGATTTTAACTACTACGACAATGAGTTTACCTCTTTTTTATTATTTGTAAGTTTTTTAGTCGTAACATAAGTTTTAAGTACTAAGTTTAAGTTAGTTGTAACTTGTAATTTATAATTTTTTAAGTTATTTTCATGTAATTTTTTTTAAATTGTATTTGTAAACTTTGTATTTAATATTTTAAAATTTGTATACCTTAATTATTTTTTTATTCATATTGTAAATTGTTTTGTATGTTGAAAGCTAAATTTAATAAAAAAAAATTTGTTTGAATTCACTTTTCATTTACTTGAATTGAGAAAAAAAAAATACATGTTATTTATTTTAAAAAAAAGTTTGAAATCGTGAACCGTTGGTTTAAAATCGAAAATCGTGATTGAAATCCCCACCAATATTTTGAGGTTCGCTTTCGATTCCACCAAATTAAAATTGGGAAATGACGATTCTAAAAGTTGGGCTAACTCTAGGCTATATAGCTTCATCAGAATCCACTCCATTTAAACTCACCTGGATTAGTTTCAAGATGTAATCAAATTGATGATACACTCATACGGGTTGGTGGTACCTTGATTGAAAGGCGATACAATACGAATTAGGGGATATGAATTAAAAAAAAAAATTAAGTGCAATTTGTTAAGAATACGTTTGTTTATTTATATTTTATTATGTATAACACTTGAAAATATATATAAATTTTAAAAATTGTAAATTAAATATATGCAATTCACATTTCTCTCATCCGAAAGTTAAGCATATTCAATAAGTTAATATAAGTAACAAAATATCAATTCAAGTTTCATAAGTCCACATAAGTTGTAATAGGGAATCTAATTTAAAGTGAGTGTCACGTTGTCAATTTAAATTAGGGATTATAAATTTATAAGTCCAGTAACTTAGCTTAACTTTGAATTTGGTCCCGGAGGAATACACGTTTTGAAATTAGTCCTATAAGTTTTAAAAAATTTTGGAATCGGTCCTTTGACCTGCTAGAGCCGGTTACCTATCCGGTAACTGCATCCCTGAATATTAATTTTCATTTTCCTTTATTTATTAGGCGCCATGTCAATATTTTTTAATTATAATTGATGGGCTTAATTATTTCGGGCAAAACGGGTCAAACACCAGAAAATGAAATCTGGGTATTAAAAAATCCAAGCACGGTTCCATATCCCTCTCTCCTCCTTGTTCATCCTATTCTTAACCCAATTTCGCCGCCGTCAATGGCCGTTCGCCGCATTTCCCTCTCTCTTGGCCGTTCGCCGCATTCTTAATCCAGGAATTGGCCGTTCGCCGCCTCGCTAAAACCCACCGCTTCTCCGACATCGAAACCTTCATTTGAATCGCACAAATTCCAACCCCAAATCCCGAAGAACCCTTCGTCTCTTCTCTGATTCGATCCTACGGCATCGCCGAAATGTTCGAAAATGTCCTGAACACCCCGATCATGTTCTGATAATTCGATAATTTTTTTCTAGTTTTTGGATTTGTGTTTGGGGGTTGGTGAAATGGCAAGGAATACAATCTAACCAGAGAAATTAATCTGGGAGTTGATGAGGAATTCTCCGCAAATTCGATGAGTTTTTTTAGTGTGTTTGTTTGTTCAGCGATTTGGAGATGAAGATGAACAATAATCCTAAATTATTTTCCAGAATTTGTAGGCCTTCTCTCTTTTGTACAAGATTGTTGACAGTTGAGTTGGACTTGAATTTGGGAATAAACTGATATTCTGGATTTTTGGAAATGAACATTGAAGTTGTTCTTGAATAGTTTTGGAAGTGGGTTTGATTTCCTGGGTTACATATATGAACAATAATGGGGGGAGGAACATGGAAGGATAAGATGAACAGTAATTGGGCAATAATAATCCGTGTGTTGAGGTGGGTCGGATCTTCTACATTGACCCAGTTTTTAAATACCCCAATTGTTTTAACCCGACCTGACCCGATTTCTGCCCAAAATATTTAGTCTTATCAACATAAAAAAATAAAAATATTATAATATCACACTGAGAAATAAAGAAAAATGAAATTTAATATCCACGTGGCAATTACCGGATGTGTAACCGGCTATATCAGGTTAAAGGACCGATTTCAAAAAAAATTCAAACATACGGGACCAATTTCAAAACATGAATTCGTTGTGGACCAAATTCAAAGTTGAGCTAAGTTACTGGACTTATAAATATATAATCCCTTTAAATTATATTACATAATACAATTCAATTGATATAACATAATTAAATGCTTAACAAGTTGGATTCTAGCAGCAAATATGAGAATCGATCAATTGGATTCGCATTCGCGAATTAAAAAATCACACCCTTTTAGGGCGATATTACATTATGTTATTTTTTTAAAAGAGTTTGTGCATCATACCCTATCACCTATGCTTAATTTTTATAATATAAATTGAAGTTTTTCTTTTTGACTGACAGAAATTGAAATTATTGAAATTGATAAATTCGAGGGTTTGTTTGGTTTTAGTACGTAGAAATTTAATTACTAAGTTTTATTTCAGACCACTTTATTTTTTATTTTTTATTATAGAGTATGTCTTGTATGAGACAGTATACTCTTGTATGAGACAGTCTCATGACATGAAACATATGAGACGGTCTCATAGCATGAAACAATGAGAATATGTATAACTAGGACATTGACTCATTAACACTTTACTAGGAGTTGATGTTGATTTGTATTGTCTCATGCTATGAGACGGTCTTATACAAAATTTTGTCATTATTATATATCCCATAACTAATACGGTTATGTTTTGTTGTGAAAAAAAGAAATACAAGAAAAATGATTACTACCATTCATTAGACTATTTAGAATCTTTTAACTTTATTGCTCAAGTCAAGTGTCACTTGTGTTATGAATGTTGCATGGAAATGTGACTTGAAATATTAAAGTCTATAATCAACGTTTAAACATATAATCCTCAATAAAGAAACATTAATTATTAATTATATAATAAAACTCATTAGGAATGCAACTTTTGTAAATCATTCATATAGATAGTTTCAGACATCATTGCTTCCCATAAACTATCATCATCCAATAATATTTGAATGCCCAGTTTAAAATAATACTAATAATTTTGTCAACTTGCCAATTTTCTTCCACGCCAAGTTCTATAGTTTATGATTTGTTGTTTCATCGGTTTTGTATTTTGTTATATTTTGCTAACATATCATAAAACCTTGAGACCTTCCAAGTTAAAGATATGCATTGATCGTCACGCTAAGCTTGGGGGTATGGATTCTAAATCAAACTGAGGATAAACTTTGTGGGAGACGATATTAGATGAGACGGTTCACAAACTAGCAAAAATTAACATTAATTTCTTTTAAAGTGTTAAATGTGTCATTCCCAAATTATATCCATGCAAGACGAACTCAAACTGATATTAAATGAGTCACAATTTTAGAACAGTCCCAAGTTATTTATTGAATCTGGAGACAGAATAAAATAAGATCCGCAATGGTCCAAAAATTAGGCAATTGGATCCTAAGTTGTGCTATATATGGTTAAGAGTATAAATCTCCGAATGAGCATCATAATCATGAACTAGTTTTTTTCCTACTCTTTAAATGAAACTCACAACAGCTATACGAGGAGTGAAGATAAAGCTTAGTCATTTACGGGGAAATCCTGGAATAGACGATCATAAGCATGCAATAGTACGATGAAGCATGCCTACCGGGAATTCTGTACACTGTTAATTGTATTAATGGCCCTTCTGAAAGGGGGAGGATGTTGCCAGTAAGGAACAGTCCGACTGCAAATATTTCAGAGCACAACCCGATGATTGTGGGCCACCAATTGATGGATGTGGAACTGAACTGTGATAGCATTAAACAGCAGAAAGAAAGATGAAATGTTAACAACCTCGTGGATACGCGTCGTACATATAATGGTGCAAGATCACAATGGTAACCATTCCCCTCTCTATGTGCGCGCTATTTTTGGTTTCCTTGGTTTTATTTCCAATCTCTTATGTTTGATTTGGATTTTAGTGGATTTAGTTGATTCAAAATCTCGATTAATAGTATATGTGTGTGCATGTTTGTTTTTGAGATTTAAGTAGGGTAATGTTTAATTTTATGTCAAATCAATGTGTAAGAGGGTGTGATGTTAAACTATTATATTACTATTGATTATATTTGTAATGATTGATTATGTCATGATTAGCGTGTTTTATTGAAAATTGTAGATGCGAGTGTGAGAAGTGATAAATAAAAGAAGAGTGAATAAACATATTTGCATGAATGAGTCATTGAAGAGAGAGTAATGGAGAAAAAAATTGCATTTGTAGGGGTGGATGTATGGGATGGGACTATAAAATCCTAAAGTAGAACCGGATTTAGAACTTGAAATCTCAAAGCTGATTTTATGATCCCAAATCCAATTTTGTAGTGTTCTACACACCTGGTAAATGCATGCAAAACTCTATACAGAATCAAATTAAGTGTACCCCAGGGAAACTTACCTGAAAGATAAGGATAGGGAAGACTCCACGGATGTGGTAACTAAGTTGTGATCAGAAGGAAACAGTGACCAGAAAACTGCAAACAACATAATTATAATTTCTTGTTGAGACTTGAGGGACAAAACTAGATAAAAAAAAAATGCAGTTAAAGCGTCACCTAAGTAAAGGATCACCTAGACGGTGGTATTTGAGAAACATGAATATAGAAAATACCTGATTGCGGAGAACAATCTTGAAAACCAGAGCAGATTATTGTATCCTGCCAGATAAGGTCAAAATCTTTTATAAGAATATATCCCTGCTCAATACACCAAATAGCGGTAAAGGAAGATATGCCTTCAAACATACCTCCTTGGGACCTTGACTTTTCTTGACTTTCTCTACAAGAAATAAAAGCACTCACCAGTTACAGTGACGTTAGCAACTAAAAATATGCAGCAAAACAAGACTCAAACAAACCAAAAACCATCAAACAAGAAACATATATTTAGAATGCAATGTCCTGTATTTGAGTAATACACAGAAAAACCAGAAGATTTACTTCATTTTCTGATATCTTACTTCACAATTAACTTTGTCACAAATGCCAAAAAATCTTAAGTCAAAGACTGGCATTATTTCCATTTATCATTTTGTGGAAATATTCCCCGTAGGTACTTGGAGAATATTCTATATAGGAACCTATGGTAATGAAAATATGACTACTGAGTACAACTTGCAAAGTCCGACCAATTTCACGGGTTACGTTGATTTGACAATTCGTTGTGAATATCATGTCTAGGCATCCAGCTATTTGTTTCCAAAAATAAAATATAGAATGTTTTCTTAAGAAGAACCCCCGGGGGTTGGCCTAGTGGCGAGGGCTTGAGAGTTGGGACTTAGGAGTGTGATCCTCTATAGGTCTCAGGTTCGAAACCCACAAGGTGTGATCAATTCCTGAGATTTTTAACAAAGATTAGGGTGAACTACTGTGCTTGAAAGTCTTGTTCAACCATACACTCAAATATTTCCTACCACGATGTAATATTATGCTTTTCGCAAGACAGTAATGTTACTGACAGGATGAGCAAGTGTAAAAAGAGCTTACAATATCCTGCTTTGTGCACGTGAACTCTATAAAATAAATTTAAAGAGAACTTGAATAACTAAAGAAACTTGTGTGCCTAGATTTCTGATGAAGCCTTTGTCTAGACCCTAGACCTAGTGGTACATGTGGTACTAATTCATACAAATTTAAGTCAGTTGTTAACTTAGATGGATTCTACTCCCACGAGGTACATGATATATTAAATCCTACGCCTGCTGCTTTACAGTAAATGAAATGAAGAGGCATCAACATAAGAACTAAGAGGATGCTTGGTTCAAATTCTTCAATGAGGATCGTTTTTCCATTTACACCCCTGTAATGAAAGGGATATGTTGGAGGAAGGGTTGCCCCAATGGTGGTTACAGTTTTGCTCTAAATTTGGAATAAAGGAAACAAAAATGATAGTTGGCTGGGAAATAGTGGAATGATAGTAGGAGGGGAGGGAGCTAATCAAAAGGGGTAATCGTTAACTTATTTAGAATCTCATTATCCTGTACGAAGTACGATGAAGGTTAATTGATCATCTTTAAACCACCACAATTACCCCACTTTCAATCCATTGAGGAATTCAGAACCAAGTGCCACTTAAGAATCTACACCAAATCATGTGATTCGCGAAAATACATTCCGTTACCGGTGTTTGGAGCGCTGGGGTTCACTGCCAAGGTCAAACCAAGAAAACAGTCATCTGCTGCTGTGCCAAAGTTCCAGAGGTTCAGTTCAAGATTTGGTTCAGATCCTACAGACAAAGTAAAAGGTAAGAACAGAATATAAACATACTTCATGGACGTAGGCTAGATAACTACTTACCTAGATCAAAACTAAGTACATCTGCAGGTGAATGAGGAATCCGCATGGAGACCTAGTCATAGGAAGAAATTAAGTTTTCTGCAGAAACAAAATTAAGCTTATTGGAAATTATGCTAATTACATGGAAAAAAGGATGCTCCAAGCACTGATCGGCAGTTGGCCTCTTCAATGGATCCCATGAACAAAGTTGCTGAAATGAGGGAAAAGATCAGCATAAGCATGCTTGCACACATCAAAGTGAATACCAAATAGTAAGTGGATTGTAGAAGCAAAGCTACCTTGATCAAGTCTATGGCTTCCAAGCTTGCATTTGGAATAATTACAGAAAGATCAGCAGGCATCATCTATAAAGAATATTGATGCTAAGATCAGTAAAAAATCAACAGAAAGAACACCTGACCAGGCAGTAGCAAATGAATGTGAAGCTTCAGGTATTACTCACTTCTGAATAAGTGATGTCAATTAATCGAGACAAGTTTGTAGCCTCCGGAAATATTCTCCAATCTGGGGCCCCAAGTAAAGAACAAATCTTGTACAATTGATCGATTTCACTGGTCATTTGTGGAATGAGTTAACATGCTACACAAATTTTAGCTAGATTTGTAATCACAAATAAATAGTTTCCTAAGACACTTCAACAAACAAATAAAGTTATATTCTTCAGCTGGTTGCATGAAAAGTTGAAAACAAGTGATGAAAAGCTTATATTGTACTGGGAAATATTAGGGTTGAAGAAAAATTATTGAATCACCTTTCCCCTGGAAAAATAGGGCGCAAAGTGAAAAGCTCAGCAAGTATTGCACCAACAGCCCACATATCTGCGAGGATTTAGTGTCATGTGTTAGTTATCTATCCAAAAGAACAGTGAGATAGGCACACTAATAAATCCAAATATCTTCATAAACTAACACTTAAAACAGAATCTATCATAGTACAAAGAACCAAAAACACATCTAGTCTCACACTGAATTCATCAATTTCACACTAAAAAGAAATGTAAGAAGAAGCCTGAAAAATAGAGGGAGAGAGGGAGAAAAGAACAGAAAAGAGAACGGTAAGAAGAAGAAAAAGGCAAAATTTCTGTTTTCACGAACATCTTCAATTAGGATGAATAAAGTTTGGCTGAAAGGATTGCATACCAATGGCAGTGGTATAGTATGAAGATTGCAACAACACCTCGGGAGCTCGATACCTTTTGCAAAAGAGGACACAGTGCATCCGTTAGATAATTCTGAATCAGAAACACAATCAGAAAAGGGTGTGCTTTGTTGGTGAACATTATTCACCAGCGAGTGGAAACATAATCAGTAAAAGGAGGCAGTGATGACAGTTCTCTAGCCAATCCAAAGTCAGCAATCTTTATTGTGTTATTTGTCACCAACAAGTTCTCTGCATTTGGAAAGAATTCATGATTATCAGCTTATAACACTGTTTCTTATCTATTCAACAAAACAGATAAAAAAACACACACACACGAGCGTGTGCGAGGTGCAGAAAAACATTATTTTGAAATATTATACCAGGTTTTAAATCCCGATGAAAATATCCATGCTTATGCACATGAGCAAGCCCTTGTAGCACTTGAGACATCAAACATCGAATCTCTTTCTCTGAAAACGGTTCTTGTTGATCCTTCATTATTTCATATAAGTTGTGCTCCTGGAAATATAAAAACCTCGGTCATGTAAGAGAGTATCTGTTCCAGTCAAGTCTCCTGGTACCAGCAGTGACCTATCTCATATCTCTCAAGATTATACAATCACTTCTATAGGTAGTCGCTACTTCTGTCCCTTCCCTTTAATTTCTTCACCACCAACATCCTTTTCTGCGTCTTCTCTCATTGACCAAGTTCTACTGTACTATCTCATTTTCTATAGTTTTCACTGTATTTCTACTCTTCCTATTAAATTCTAACAGTCTGAGGGTCTATAAAGTCTGATATGCATCATACTTGAAAAATAAAAAACTAAACATAAGAGAATACTAATCTGCAGAACATTAAAAGCAATGAAATGTTACCATATACTCAAAAATGAAAAAAAGCTCATTGTTTTCTTGGACAACCTCCAACAACTTGATAACATTAGGATGGTTAAGTTTACGTAGAGACTGCACAGAAGATCACAGAATAGTTAGCTTTCCTGATTAAGAGAAATATCCATATCTATCCTCTTTACCTTGAAGTTCCATTCTTTTTTTGCTAGTAATAAACCCACCAGTAAATTTAATTGACAAACAAACCTTTACTTCTCGTAGGTTTATACATTCCTCCCAGTTGCAGAACTTTCTTTTCAGTTTTTTGACTGCAACCTGGAATAAAACATAGAATATAAATGGATGCAGAAGAATAAAAGAGTTTCTACTATGAGTGAGACTTCACCAGACAGAGAAAGAACATATCCGAGAAAATCCTTACAATCTCAAATGTTTCCTTATGAATGGCTTTATATACACTTCCAGAAGTTCCATCACCAAGGTCTGCCAAAAATTTATATCTGGAAGGAAAAATGAATGGGAAAACCATAAATGAGATTCACAGCTTGGCAGGTTAAAATGTACGAGCACATCAGGAATAAGTACTAGAAGATGTACTTACCTTTTCATTTTGCTTTACAATAACCAAAATAAAAAAAAATTCAGTGGACTTCTACCCTCTTGAAAGAGGTTTCTTCACTGTCCAAACAGTGCTCTTCAATCAACTCTATGTGAACATCTGTACTCACGTCAACCATGTAATACAATGTCTTGAATAGTGCTAGCTTTTCGTTATGAGCATCATCAGATATGAACCATAATATTATCATCATGCTTACTTGCAGCCTCTAGCAGCTGCAAGCAGGGATTATCATCTAAACGCATCTGCTTTGACCTAGCAATTCTTCAATATAAAGGTTTCAGCAGTGAAATCTTGAACAATCACCGTATAACTTCTCCACAAGCTCAAAATTCACCTATCTGCAAAAAATTGATGATGTTGGTTAAATTAACATAACCAGAATTGCCTGTTTGGATGGGTATTCGAAATATATAATTACACTAGACATTTCAGAAAAGTTAAAAAAATTGACAAAGAATAAAAAATCCAAATAGTGAAATAAGTAAGTGTGACCCACTAAAGTATAACGCCAAGCTAACTGAATTATCCGATATAAACACACACCCACACACAATAGAACAACCAGGTGCAAGTCATCTGTTATCATAAACATAAAATCACACTATCACTTGTCATGAAAACATCCAATTATAATACACAACAAATTCTACTCATTAAAGATGACGTGATAACACAATCACCAGTAATTAATTTTATGATTAATCACAGATACAACTAAAATTACTATTTCAATTTCCAAGTGCATGAATTTTACATCAACCAATAACATATAATAAACACACAGTTGAATATAGGTTTTACATAACCAGTCTCATTAACCAGTTTCACTTCAGAACACTATTGAGAGAGAAAAAGAGAAGCCAATTAGCTCAAACCATGCTCAATTTATAAGGTAGCAGTGAATACTGAATCTTCAGAAACTTTTTAAAGAATAAAATAAATAGAGGACGATTTCCAATAATTGTAAGCGCTGCAAATTCAAATTGCACATAACTCAAGATCGAAACCAGAAGTACGTAATAGAACACCATATCCGTGTAAAAAAGGCTCTTTAATATCACAAAAGCTGCAGAAAACTCAAAATCTACCAGAACTTACCTCGTACGGAAGAGCAACATGCCATGAGTAAACAGAAATACAGAGCGCAGAGAAGGAAACGAATATTCCGATCAAGAATGTAATTGGATGGGTATTTGTATTGATATTTGTTGATAACAAGAAAGAGAGATGGAATAATAGCGCTATTCTATTAAAATAGTAACTGAAAAATCCGCAGGTGCAGCATTGGAGAGGAAACCGAAGGGAAATAATACTATTTTAAAAGAAAGTTTAAGGTGTAATAATAAATAATAAATATAAAAAACGTGAATCGGAAGTTTAATTTTAAAAGAAAATTACCACCTCCTTTCATAAAAAAAAATATATCTTGTTTCCTTTACACGTGGTTTAATACATAACTATCTTCGTTCTTAAAAAATAGTTTTATTTTTTTGCACGTGGTTTAATGCTTATGTCAGGGAATATTACGGTATTTTGTGAGGTTCGTTTTTTAATAAAATGATCGTTTATGAAAAGTTCATTTGACATACTTTCCATAAACGATCATTTTATTAAGAAAAGGACCTCAGAAAATCCCGTAATACCGTTGTTGATAGCGATTTCGGGTAGAGATCGTTCAAGTGTTCCTAGCGGGTAGAGATATTAAATGTTAGTAGTTGAATGCAATAAATGGTGTAATAAATGAGCTCTCTTGTGGAGTCTTCTCTATTGAATGAGTTGTGTATTACAATGAGCATTTAAGGCTCTATCTATAGGTTACAAATTTGGACTTCCCACTGGGTCTGGTCTCCCCGTGGGTCCCGCCAAATTCTAAATGTGCAGTCATAATCGGCTATGGCCCCTTCTACCGGCCAATGGGAGTCTGTCACGTGTCTCTGTTGACTCCTACTGAAAAGACCCCTCTCTCTGGCCCTACTCTGACCTAGTTATATCTGCACGTTCGATGGGACAACACTGGCCTAGTGGCTGACTCTGTCCCGACGACCAGGCGGGTAGTCGGGTAGCGATCGACAGGACAAAGAATCTGCCAGTCGGGCTGTTGCGGGCAGCGGGTAGTGGCGGCCTCAGGGACCATTCAGCTGCTCCCGCTACCCGACATCTTCCGGTTAGAACCGAGCGACCTTTCTTGCTATCGATTGCGGGTTGTGCCGCCCATCACTTCTGCTCGGAACCCGATCGTCTGCCGAATCGATCTCCGCCTCGTCTTCCTGCGCTAGCATGTTGACGGGTTGGCCACTCCTCGCGCGGCCGCACGGTGCCGGGTATTATCGGGTGTAACAATTGCCCCAACAGTTCGTTGCCGGGAAGGAAACGCAGTCCGAAAGCGGGCTGGTAACTCCCGACGCTCCGGTGCACATTGCGACGCTTCGTTATCCGCGCCTGCTGACATAATCAGGTGGCGTATTCGATACGCTGGATCCCCAAGCGTCACATCCGCCGAAGGCACGCGCCCCTTATACTTATGGCTATTAGCGAATTTGACCATTTTTTTGCACTTTAGTCCCTCCCCCATTTTCCTATAAATAGGGGTGTTAGTCTTTCATTCTCACTTTTTTCTCTTCTCACTTTCGCGCTTACTCTGAGATTTCAAATTTCCCACGCCCCTTTGCCTTCCTCCGCCGCCCAATTCCTAGATTCCGGCGGATCTCCTTAGGTAATTTCTTTTCTTTCTTCTATTTTCTCCACATTTCTTTGTCACATCCTCAGTCAATGATGGACGACTCCAGTAAGTCCGCTGAATCCGCCTATTCATACTTCTTCCGTCGCTGGGAGCCTGCCACCGCCGCCAAACGGTCGATCGACCCTGCCCCGACCTCCTATTTTGCCGGTGAGGGCACGTCGCGAGCCGCACAGAAAGAGGGGGAGAGCACTTCAACTGACATAGACGCCTTCGCCGACATTCTAGATCGGTTGAGCCCCCTATAGGACATGCCCGCCCTTAATGTGACCCCCGTAGCGGCGACCTACCCGCCAGAAGCCAATCGCGTTGCTGAACCCGGACCTGTGGTGTATTTGGACAGCGGGTTGATGCTCTTGGATTATGCCAAGTATAATCACGGGTAGACCCGCAGCCGACCTGCCCGCAAATACCGTGAGGGTACTATCACCGAGTATGGTGTCTCTCGCCGCGCTAGCTCCATGTCATCGGACGCCACGGACGTATACTTCTATGCGCCCGAGCCCAATGAAAGGGCCGACCAGCCGCCGGACGGGCTCATTGCTGTGAACGCGGACACCATGCTCGCCGGTCTCCGCTTCCCGCTCCACCTCGCCATATCAAGGCTGTTGGCCATGGAACCTGTCAATCACGCAGATCACGCCCAACGGCTGGAGCTACATCCTGGACGCCATGGTGGCTCCCGGGCGCCGCGGTTTGTGCCATATGCCGCTCCCCAAAAACCTCAACCACTTATACTGCACGGTGGCCTCCTCGGGAGATATTAACGCCGGCTACTACTCTGTCAAACCTCAGGGAGGGGATGCGATTGTGTTTGCTATTCCTACAAAGGTGACAGGTTGGCATCGTAAATGGTGGTGGGTCGGTGGCCCGTGGCAGAGCATCGAGCCCGAAAGTGGCCTGCCCGTTGAAGTTCCCCGCAACTATCGTCCTCGGAATCGTAGAGGTACTTTTTTACTTTCCTTACTTCAATAGTACTGATCTAATTTCTTTCCCTTTGTGTAGAAAACCCAGCTCCGAATCCCGGCGACCTCAACGAGGAATTCGCCCTCACCCTCACCGCCATGAACAGTGAGCCCGAAGACGACAACTTTGTTGATCTGCTGAACACCAACGAACAATAGCGATTGTCCGGATTGCAAACCTTCCCCCGCCACCTCAACTTCGGAGGTAAGTGGCAGCCCTTAGCTTTTTATTTCTCTTGCCTCATCTGCCTCACTAACTCGGCTGACATTCCTGCCCGCAGAGCAAAGGTTTCCCGCTGCCCGCGCTCAGCCCCTGATCATCAGTTCATCCTCCTCATCCTCCTCTTCTTCGTCTTCGTCTTCCTCCTCCGGCGAAACCGTAGATATGGCTCCCCGTAAGTTCGTGATGGCCGCCCTCACGGAGAAAGGTGCAGCCAAGGGTGCCGTCGACCAGGGTATTCGAATCAACCCGCCAGCCCCGGTCCCCGTCTCTGCCCCCGCCCTGCCGATTGGCCAGCCGCACAACAAAAAGGCCCGCCTAGCCGGAATGGAAACCGCATCACCGGCCATCGTGGCCGCACATTCGACCCTGCCAGCCGCTGAGACTACAACGGGTACCTCGACCCCGGGACCCGCTTCTCCGCCACCCTCTACTCGGGATTGGAGTGAGCTCACCTTCCTAGGCTGGGGGAACAATCTCACGTAAGTTCGCCTGCTTCACCTCTTATCCTTCTTTCTTTCTCTTCATCCAAGTACTCATACCGCTCTCCACCGGCCCGACCAACTGCCGCCAGCCGAGGTCCTCTAGTTCCACCGCTCGCGGGACCCTCTTTTAACTGGGGTCCCCGTATCCTGGCTCGAAGAGGTCTAGAGAGTCATAACCAACCTGCCCCGTTCCTGGACCATCAACTGCTAGAAGACCCTGCAGACGGCTTCCACCACCGACAAGCTAAGGACGGTGGCCATCCGCACCACCCAAGATTTGATCGTCATGGAGCGCATCATCTTGGATCATGACCGCAATGAGCGAACCTTGGTGGCATTGTGGGTGGGCTACCAGGGGAAAAAGGGCGAGTTGGCTCGCCAGGTTGAGGCCAACAAGAGATTGCATACTGAGCTGGCCGCTGCCCGTGCTTGATGCGCCGAGCTGGAGGGACTGGTGGAGGCCGGGCGGAAGGAATTAGCAGATTCCCAGTCCCAAACCGCCGCTGCCCGTACCGATCTAGAAATTGCCCGGCGGACGATCGCCGAAGGGGTCAATGCTCGAGTGGCCGCCGATCTGCAACGCTTGGAGAGGGAGCAGGAAGCAGCGACGACCATGGTGTACATCAATGCCTACGCCGATTCCATGCGCTCGCTGCTGAAGAATGACCTCAACGTCTATCTCTCTGGCCCCCTTGCGGACCTGAAGGAGTACGTGGATGCCAACCCTCCTCCCGCCGAGTATGAATTAACGCTGAGGGATCTGGTCGACAGGGGGGTTGACTTGTCCTTCTTCCCCGACGCGGGGGCCTTCGTTCTCCCCCCTCCTACCGAGAATGAGACTGGAAGGGACCAGGCTACGGCGGGTGGTGAGGCAACGGCGGACGGCAGGGCCGATGGAGCCGTGGTGGCCGAGGGTGATGGGCTCCCCCAAGCTTGAACTGTTTCCTTTGTTATTTTCTTTTTCTTGGCCTCCAGGCTCGTTGTATCCGAATATTTCTTTTTTTTTAATAATGAATCTTCCTGCTTTCTCTAAGTATTTTCCTCGCCTTTGCTGTTGTTGAATGTAATCTATTGTTGAATTTGACTTAATAATTTTAAACAGATGAAGTGTTGTGACAGTTTGCCTAATAAGAGATTGATTTAACAATCAAAAGTAATTGATTTAAAAATGTAAATTAATGAAGTACTTTGGCCGCTTGCGGATAGCGACTTCCCAGCAAGAGATTGACTTAAAAATCGAGAGCAATTGGCGAGTATCGGCTTTGTACAACTACAATTTTTCTCGTGTCACTATTGGTAGTATTTTTTTTAAGAGGGAGGCGTTCCGAGGATATTGGGTCGGGTTGCCCTCGAGGCTCTCAAGCTCGTACGCCCCGTTGGCTAGGTGCTTGGAGACTATTGGTAACATTTTTTAGGAGGGAGACATTCCAAGGATATTGGGCTGGATTGCCCTTGAGACTCTCGAGCTCGTACGCCCCGTTGGCTAGGCGCTTAGAGACTCTTAAGGGTCCCTCCCAACTCGGGTCGAATGCTCCCTTGGGTTGCCCCACTGTCCATCTTAGTACGAGGTCTCCGGCCTTGAACTCTCGTACCTTGACCTTTGAGTTGAAGTACTTTTTCGCTCGTTGCTTGTATATTATATTTTTTTGCTCGGCGGACAGTCTTCTTTCTTCCAGGAACTCCAGCTCGTGCAAGATGGCTTCGTCACTGCAGGCCCCCACGAGCTGCGAGGTGTGGTGGCTCGAGATGGCGACTTCGTGGGGGACGACTGCCTCCATTCTGAAGGCTAGGGCGAATGGGGTCTCCCCGGTTGTAGTCCGGCTCGTAGTTCGATATGACCATAGTACCTCGGGTAGCTTGCTCGCCCAGGTGCCCTTGCTCTCCTCCAGCCTGGCTTGCAGTGTATGTTTTATTATTTTGTTCACTGCTTCGACTTGCCCATTTGACTGGGGATGGTAGGGTGTTGAGTACAGTCTCTTGATCTCGTGTTTCTTACAAAAAGTCTCCATAGAAAACCCGTCAAACTGCTTTCCGTTATCCGATATTATGATCTGGGGAAGGCCAAAACGGTAAATTATATTCCACCAGATGAATTTGATTACGTGCTCTTGGTCGATGGTCTTGAGAGCCTCTACCTCTGCCCATTTGGTGAAGTAATCGGCGACCACGATTGCGAACTTCATGTTGCCCCGGTCCGTGGACAAATGACCAATAAAGTCAATTCTCCACTTTGCAAACGGCCACGGGCTGAAAATTGAGAAGAGATTGATTGGTGCCTGGTTGACCGTTGGCGAGTATATCTGACATTTATGGCAAGCCTTGGCATATTTGATCGCATCCTTCTTTAAGGTGAGCCAGAAATATCCCTAGCGGATTACTTTGTGAGCGAGTGCTTGGCCCCTAGTATGATTCCCAAAAACTCCTTCGTGAATCTCACTCATGATTAGCTTTTCTTGTTCCAGGGTCACGCACCTTAGGAGAGGCAACGCAAACCCTCGCTTGTAAAGGTAATCTCCCGGGATAGTGTATCTGGCTGCCCGGAGCTACAACTGTCTTGTCGCTACCCGTTCGCCTGAGAGTTGCCCGTATCTTATGTAGTTGAGGATAGGGGTCATCTAGTTTTCCTCCTCCCACCCGACCTGGGCCACCAGTCGGTTCACGCAGGACGGAGCGGTACATAACCGATATCTGGGACATGTCGACGGCGCCTTCTGATGTTGCAAGGCGGGCAAGTGCATCCACCTACGTGTTGTCGAGCCGGGGAACGACCTCGATGTGCACTTGGTCAAATTTGTTGAGTAGGTTCTTGGCCAGGCCCTGGTAGGTGATCATTCTGTCACTGCGGGCTTTGTACTCATCTCCGAGATCTGGCAGGTAACCAGTTGTGAATCACTGTAAACTTGCAATCGTTTCACCCCCATGGCCATTGCCATCTCCAAACCATTTATTAGAGCTTTATACTCTGCTTCGTTGTTCGTTGCGTAGAAACCAAATCTGATAGCCATTGTAAAAGTTTGCCCTGACGGGCTGATCAAGAGAATTCTCGCCCCGGCCCTGGTCATCGTGGATGAGCCGTCCACGTACATCTTCCATGGTGGCTGCTCGATCTTCAACATTGCCTCCGGGTATGTTAGTTCAACTATGAAGTCGGCCATCACCTGTACTTTGATGGTCGTGCGGGGTACATACGTGATGCTGAACTGTTCGATCCCCATGGCCCATTTGAGGCACCTGCCTGTAGTTTCTGCTTGGTGTAGCACTTATCATAGTGGCATGGTCGTCAATACTTCGACTTGGTGATCGAAAAATATGGGCATAATTTCTGCACGCTCATTAGCAAGGCATACACTAGCTTCTCTAGTGGCGGGTAAAGTAACTAGGTGGCGTGTAGTGTCTGGCTGACATAATAGATTGGCAAATGTGTCTGCCTCTCAGCCCTACTAGCACGACGCTAATGGCGGACTCCGAAGCGGCCAAATACAGGTAGAGCTTTTTCCCTGGGACGGGTTTGGCCAGGATATGGGTGTTTGAGAGATACACAGTCGAAGGCTAGCTGGCTTTGTGGCATTCAGTTGAGTTTCCCCTTCCACATGCTATCAAAAAGTGGTTTGCACCGGTCCCCCATACGGGAGATGAAACGACTGAGTGCGGCCAAGCTCTCGGTTACCCGTTGTACTTCTTTCACCGTATGAGAATTGCTCATGTCAAAGATCGCCTGGACCTTGGTCGGGTTGGCCTCGATACCTCGCTGACTGACCACATGCCCCAGAAACTTTCCCGACTCGACCCTGAAACTGCATTTCTTCGAGTTGAGCCTCATGCGGAACTTCCTAAGAATTTCAAATTCTTCGGCGAGGTGGGTAAGGTGGTCTTCTCTCTTCTCGCTTTTGATAATAATGTCGTCTATGTATACCTCCATTGTCGCACCGATCTGGTCATGGAACATGTGGTTGAACAGTTTTTTATATGTTGCCCAGACGTTTATGAGCCCGAATGGCATTCGCTTCTAGTAGTACATATTTTTTTCAGTGAGGAAAGAGCTATATTTCTGGTTGTCCACGATCATCGGGATCTGATGGTAGCCTGCAAAGGCGTCCATGAAGGTGAGCATCTCATGCCCGACAGTGATGTCCACCAGGTGGTCGATGTGCGGCATCGGAAAGTGGTCTTTGGGGCATGTCTTATTTAAGTCTGTGAAGTCGATGCACAACTGCCATGTGTCGTTATTCTTCTTGACGAGGACCACGTTGGACACACACTGTGGCTTGTCGTCGGGATCAACCATCCCGATCAGCTTGTTGTCGAGGAGTTTTTTGACCTCGAAGGCTATGACCGCATACTTGTCTGGGCCAAACTTTCTTCTCTTCCATGACACTGGTTTGCGGGCAGGATCGATGTGTAGCTGGTGAGAGCATATTGCTGGAACGATCCTGACCAAGTCTTTGTGCGACCAAGCGAATACATCCAGGTTCTCTTCAATGAATGTCGTCATGGCTTCTCGCATCTCTTTGGACATTTTGGACCCCAGTTGAACGCTGACTTCTGGTCGATTCTTCATGGTGACTGATATCAGTTTCTCTATCGGGCTTGCTCCTCGGTCCTCAATGCAAGGATCGTCAATTTCCCCGGTTAGGTTGGTGTTTATTTCCATAGGTTCAAACCTGATTCTGGGCTCTAACTCCATCTGAATATCTTCGAATGATTGGGTTGTTGGGAAAATAGGGGTGCCCGGAATCTATTCGGGATGAAATTTAAATACTAATTTAAATACAATTATTACTAGCATGAATTAATACTAATTAATTCAAATAATAATTCCAACAACTAATTTTCATCATGCATGTTGAATTAATTCACATATCAACTATGGCGGAATAAACAAGTAAATATGCGATTAACGTACCTCTTGTAGAATTGGCCTTTGGATATACGGGACAATTACGATCTCGCTCTATCGACCCATAAACCTTCTCAAGTATTTCCCTTTCACCTCACTTGATCACCGGTGGGAGACGCTTTCAAGTAATTTAATAAACTAAGGAAAAAGAAAAATATCTATGCTCTTGATTTTTCCAACACATGGAATTATGTACTTAAGGATGAAATAATCATCCCCTATTTATAATATAGAGTGGCCGAAAATTTGATGAATATTGGGCTTGGAAAAAATCTTTTCTTAGACTCTAAGAAATCTTGAATATATCTCATATATTCTTTTCTCCAAAATAAAATATTCCACAAAAATCTCACACTCCTAATTATAGGGGAGAATTTTCGAAAATACATAAGTGGAGAATCTAAGATTTGGATCTTCTTGAATATATGAGATAATCTTGTATTCCTAGAATACTTATCCTCCATAATATCTTTTCAAGATAATCAACAAAATCTTTTCTCCTCTTAATCCCTTATTTTCGAAAAATACAAAGAAAAATCAGCATGATATTATCTTTTAATTTTAATCACCTTATCATTATTGGGCTACTTAATGGGCTACTTAAGGGGCCTTTAAGGAGAATTAAGATTGGACCTCCTAATGGACTTTTGAATTTTAATATTGAGCCCCAATATAATTCAATCCATTAATATTAATTATTACCACTAATAAATTAATATTGCACTTGTTGATGATCTTTCCTAATCAATGATGATTAGTGGCTGTTTCTCTTTGTTAAGATCACCAAACAAAATCCAAGATCATAAAATTTGATTAAGTAATATGCAATAAGTAAATTTGCAAGAGTCTTGGTAATATTTTTGAATTATGGGAAAATCTCCCCTCCTTCATACAAATGAAGGGGTATTTATAGATATACAAGAAAGCCATGTGTCATTACCCTAATGGTTTAACCATTGGATTTTTACCATGTATTGAGACACTTGTACAACATCTAAGATATTAACCATTAGATTTATGCCAAGTGTTAGGACACTTGGATCATATCTAAACTAGTGACTCTTGGAGTTCTCCCTGTTGTACTTGGTCTTTTGAGATGACTCAATTGCTTTCTCTGGTGGCCTTTTGCTCGCTTGTATGTCCTTGCGGGGTATTATGGACCTGCTGGTCGCCACTTGTCTTTTCTCCTTATATTAAATTATTCTTTATACTTTGCTATGTTGGTCGCCACTTGTCTGACTACGCTCCTGGTCGCCGACAGCCTTGTTCATCTTTGTACGTTCTTGGTCGCCTCTTTCTTGATTTTAGTTTTAGTTCTTTTAATTCTTCATCGTTGTTGCTCGCCTGGTCGCTCATCAACAGCACTATCCATCTTAATCCATATTACGATAATATGGGCTCCCGGTTATTATTTCCCGCATTTAAGATTATCAAGTCCATTAATTAATTAAGCTTCTGAATAGCTCAAAATTAATTAATATATTTCACCTTGGAGTAAAGACAGCTCAACATTATTATTCGAACCGAAGAAACTAATTCTTCACTTGCAAGATTTGGTACAATAAAACTTCTGAGCCCACCAAGGGGACTAATCACACGAGCCGTACTCGTACGCGTTTCTCCGTATTAAATCTTAGCAACCGTCGTATGATTAATATTACTGCCCAAGATACAAAGTTCGAAGTCACAATGATTCTCACACAACATGAATCAAAGCAGTAACCATTAAGCACACACGGTCCTATTTAAGTGACGGAGACTAAGAAATCAACAACCACTGAGGTCTAATTCTTCACCTTTCAGAACAGAAGAATTTATCCTCGCTGTAGGTCCTCTTCAACACATATTAAATGTGCTAGTGCAATCTCTTAGTCAAGACAGACCAATCTGAGCCTTACACATCGACCTTTCACGGCGGATTGTTCAATTCCACCTAGGTCGTGAAAATGTACATTTAGTTACAAGTAAACTGTTAATGTTGTCTTCCGTGATCGGGTATCACCACATTAACTACAATGTAACATGTACTATATATTGAACGGTTTGCAATAGAAATTCAACATTCAATCATAACTAAAGCAAATGTGATAAAAGATTTATTCTCATAAAACGAGTGTTTGATACACGAGTTATACAAAGTAAAAGCATACTTTCACGTATAACTCCAACATGGGTATCTTCTTCCATGGGGTGGGTATCGGGTGGGTTTTCTTCTTCGGTTTCCATTCCCCCCCATTGTAAAAATGCTAACATCTAAATTGACAGAATTTAAAGCGAGATCGATGTATGCCAAACAACCGCGTGCCATTTTCTGATTTCCCTTAAGAGTTTCCACCTTCCCAGAGGGGAATGGGAACTTGATACAATAATAGTAGGCCGGGGCGATGGCCTCGAACTCGTGCTCAGACGACCTACCAAGAAAACCATTGTAGGTCGATGATTACAAAGTCGAGTTGTTTCAAGGCCTTGACCTCGAAATCTATGCTAGATACTAACACTACAACTAGTCTAACTATCCCGTAGGACTTGACGGTCACGTCCCCGAATCCTTTGATGATTTGATCGTAGGGCTCCATGTACTTCTCGAATGAGATGTCGAGCTGATCGAACGTGCTCTTGAATATGATGTTGCAGTACGCCCCATTGTCGATGAGCATGCGATGGACTGTGACACCCATGATGTTGACCGAGATGACCAGAGCGTCATGGTTGGGGTAGACGACCCCGGTGCGGTCTTCCTCCTTGAAGGCGAGGAGGTCAGACTCTTTCGCCATCATGTTGACCGGCATGGTGATTTGGTGGACGTTGTCCATGGCCCGCAGCTTGCTTTTCTGCCTGCGGTTGGAGATAGTGGAGGATGGAGCGAACCCCCACACCAGGGACAGCGTGTTGACGGACCGACGAGCGCCATTCTCGGGCATCAGTGAGCAAATAAGGGCCCCCTCCTAGTTGCGCTCAATGAGGAGCTCCGCGGGCTGGGCTGCCGACTTGGCAGTCGGTCTTTTCATAAATTCCTCTAACTTTTCCTCCTCGAACAGCAGCCACAGCTGCCTCAACAAGTCGCGACACTAGCTGGTGTTGTGCCCGATGACCTTATGTTAATAACATATTTGTTGGGGTTGAACTGCTTTTCGTCATGTGCACCTAAGGGCGGGTAGCTTGGGATCAGGTTCTTATCCCGGATTTGAACGTGTACGTACTCCGGGGTGGCGTTCAGTTTTTTTGTCAGCTTCACTTTGACTGTGTCGAAAGGCTTGAAAGGTTGGGGAGCCCGGTACATGAAGTTCCTCTGGGATGGTCCGCTGGCCAGCTGGGCGCGGGGCTTTTCTTTGTCCGCAGGGGCGCTGCTCTCGCCCAACCGCTGGGCCAGGATCTCAGCATTGCAAATTATTTTTCTAGCTCGCTGCTGGAACATGGCGTAGGAGGTGGGGTAGTCCTTATTCATGGACTTCTAGAGCTTAGTCTTTACACGGAGCTGATTAGGCGTGAAATTGTGATGTTTTGGTGCCCGATTAGCCCATATTTTGAGTGTTTTTTATGAGTATTTAGAGTCATTTGAGTATCACTTTCATAAACTCATCAATTTGGTGTTCATATTTGGATAGAGGGCGAAAATAGGAGTTCGTAGGACTTTGAATTGGCCAAAACGGACTCTCGGTTGAGAAGATATGAAGGTTTTTCGAACAAGTGTACAACAGCCGAAAAGTGTTCGGCGTGGAGGCACTCGAGCGGAAAGTGCTCGACCTCCACCAGGTCGAGTGCCTTGCGACTTCTGTGGCAAGTTGGCGCTCAACCAAGCCCGCTCGAGCGCCTAGTGCTCGACCTAAGGCCATGCTTAAGCGCCCTGAGCGGATTTTGCCCTGTTTTTGCCCCGAATCATATAAATACCTATTTCAAGCCTATTTTTACACATCTACACATATCTACACTCATTTTTCGAAGGAGAAGAGCTTGGGAAGGTGTTTTGAGAGTTTTGGCAAAGTTTTTCACCGTGTAATCGAGATTTTAGCTTACGAATTCATAGATTAATTACCTTTCTTTTGAACCGTTTAGTTTTTATTCTTAATTTCTTGAATCCTTGAGACTATTTAACCTAGGTTTTTCTATATAGATTTCTTTTGAGACTTGAGTTATTGATTCTATCTTTCGTTTATATTCTTGATTTCTTTCGGTAATTTAATTATGCATATGATTATCGTTCTTGTGATTGCTTTTATTATTCAAACCACCATGTTAGGCTAGAACCCTTGCATGCTTAGGATAGGATGAACTCGTAGAAATAGGACGTTGGTTCGTAATTAGGATAATTCGTGATGTTTAGTTTTAATTCTCTTAATTATTGAATATTTCTATTAACCCTAGAATAATCTTGGGATTAAGTACGAAAATTGTTAGAGAGAAGACGACTGCATCACTCTTTAATAACGAATAGGCTTAACGAGAGGGTTTTTGAAGTGGTTTATAATCTACCGGTTTATCTAGGGAGGACGACCGCATCACCTTAGTTAAATTAGGGCCTCAATAATTAAGCACAATCCATATAATTTGGTTAGTGGATTAGTGAAGTAGGTTGATAGAACTAAGTATTAGGATTAATTCTTGAGGTTTTATTTTTTCAATCTTGTGCTAGATTAGGGAAGTTGATTGCCTAATTTTAGTTCACTTATGATTATTACTTGCACATTACGATTATTTTAGTTATTGTACCAACTCCGTTAGTATACGTAGGAATTCCTATCCCGAGCATAATCATCTCCTATTTGCAAAAGTTATTTAGTTAATATCATTGATAACATATAGTTAGTATAAGATAGTTTAGAATTAATAAAAATTCCAATACTACATTCATATTAGCTACGAGACGTACAACTCCAGGGATTTACTCGCATACATACTTTCCCTTGGGTTCGATAATACTTGGTCCATATACTTGCCCATACTACAAGGATCCCATACTCTTGTAGGGTAACTACTAGTATAACTAGTACATTGCGTTCAAGTCAATGGCGCCGTTGCCGGGGAATGGCGATGTATGCTCATTGAGTAGGACTTGAAGATAGTTTAGTAGCTAGTAGTGGGTGCTTTTATTTTCTATTTATTATTCATTAGGCAGCTGCATTTTGATATCTCTTTTGCACTCAAAGGGAGAAACGAGTGAAGATAGAACAATGTTAGACCCTAAGACCATATCCAGAAGGAATAGAGCCTTCCAACAAAGGATGAATACAGCAGGAGGTGATGATATGAATTTGGATTTATGCGGAGATTTGGGTATTGAGGCAAAATGGCTTACTTAGAATGCGTCACAGGTTGAGGGGGTTAAGGGAGTCAATAGTCCAAAGCAAGCACCCCAAGGGGAAGGAGCCAACCAAAACTCAAATCCACATAACAAAAACAATCCCGCACCAAACCAGAATCAAGTCATCAACCAAAATCCACAAAACCCAAACAACCCTTTTAACAACCCTGTCTACCAAAACAACCACCCTTACCACCCATACCCATATCCACCCTACTATCACACATACTACCCCCCACAACCAAAATATAACCAACCACCGATCCCACATATACCTCCACCACCAGTTTATCCTCAGTAAGTTCCGCAAAACGCTGATCCTCTTGGTGTAGCAATTCGAGGAAGGTTTGAGGCTCAGCCTCAATGATATTATGATGGAGTAGCAATGCCACCAGTCGAGGAAAACAATTTTTCTATCTCCCCTGGGATCTTGAAGATGCTTGTTGAGAATCAATTCAAGGGAGAAGCAGGGAAAGATAATCCTCACACTCACTTGAGAAATTTCCTGATGATAGCCTCAACATTTAATTACAATGAGATGTCGGAAGATGCAAAGAGGCTCAAATTGTTCTAGTTCTCTCTAACTGGAATAGCAAAGGAGTGGTATGATAACACACTTCCACGAGGTAGTGTGACTACATGGGCCGAGCTCGAGCGTCTATTCCTTGAGCGTTTCTACCCCCCGTCCAGAACGGTGAAGGCGAGGAAAGAAATCTCCTCATTCAAGCAGAAACATAGAGAGTAGTTGAGTCAAGCTTGGGAGAGAATCTCCAACATGCTGATTGGGTGCCCGCAATACGGGTACAGCGAGGGAGATATCATGGCCTACTTCTATTGTGGGGCGTGTAAAGTTGCTCAAGACTATCTCGATGCATGTGCTAAAGGAGAATTCCTGAACCGTAGTGCAGCTGAGTGCAGACAGATAGTTGAGGATATAGTTAAAAATACGGGGCATTGGAATGAGGATCAGGACTTTCAGAGAGTGCATCAGGTGGAAGAAAGTGAGGGAATGAGGAAGTTGTTGATGACTATGATGGAGAAAATCAGAAACTTGGAGGTTAGGCAGAGTTTGAGTGGTCAGAATAATGCGATGAGTGAGAAAGTGGATCAACCAGGATGACAACAAAAGGTGTCTAACTATATGGGAGGGCCTAATTATAATCAGAATGACTATCACGGTGAAAATTATCAGGGGTGACCTGCTTATGGTCAACCGTTCGTACCACCGGGTCCACAGCCTCCTCAGAATCTATGGAGGAATACTCAGGGATATCAAGGAGGCCCGCAGGCTAACCAGAATCAATGGAGGAAGAATGATAATTTGTCCTACATTAATCCGAGAGCAGGGATAATTGTATCTCCAAATGTCGACTCTGGCTCAAAACCCACAGGTGGAGAAGGCGGTGCTTCCACCGATGAGATGTTAAGAGCTATATTATAAAAGGTGGAGGAAGGTAGTAAGAGGCTATCCTCTTTGGAGTATGATGTGAAAGAGATGAGTAAGAAGAATGATCTGTGTGATCAAGATCTTCAGAGGAGGGATATGTAGCTAAACATAATTCAGCAAGAGAACAATAGACGGTTTACTTCTAAGGAGTACCAAATTAGCCAGATTGCAAAATCACTTGGAAGAGAGACTGGTAAATATCCGTCTATACCGGAAGGGAACCCGAAAGAGCAATGTAAGGCGATCCAGCTAAGAAGTGGAACCAAGTATGACGGTCCTCCACTACCTGCTGATGTGGAGGAGGTCCATAGAGAGATCGAGAAAGAGGATGAGGAAAAGAAAGAAGGTGAGGAAGAGGTTGAGATGGAATATGCTCAGAAAAGGAAAGAACATGAGGAGATAGAGCGAGTACCTAAGTGGAAGAAGGCTAAAGAGGCAAAGCGGAACGTGAAGAAAACCGAGCGAGATAAATGGGGGGTGCCAAAGTCAGTAATTTCGGTACCATATCTGCAGCGGTTTATGAAGAAGAAGTTAGATGAGAAATTCGCCAAGTTTCTTGATGTCTTTAAGAAGCTCCACATTAACATTCCATTCTATGATGCTTTGGAGCAGATGCCTAATTATGTCAAGTTCCTGAAGGACTTGATTGCAAAGAGGAGAAGAGTTGATGAGCCAAAGCTAGTTCAGCTGAACCATGAGGTAAGTGCATTGGTGCACAAAGCTCTTCCCCCGAAGTTAAAAGATCCCAGAAGTTTCACAATCTTGTGTGATATTGGGAATGGAATTAAAAGGGGAGCATTATGTGATCTTGGAACGATCATCAATCTAATTTCATTGTCACTATTTAAGAAGTTGGAGGGTGGAGAACTTCAGCCGACAATGATGACTCTTCAACTCGCCGACCGGTCTATTACTAGACCTCAAGGTGTGGTTGAAGATGTCCTTGTTAAGGTGGGAGATCATATATTCCATCTGATTTCATAGTCCTTGACATGGTGGTGGATGAGTGCGTGTCTTTGATCTTGGGAAGGCCATTCTTAGCTACAGCCGGGATGGTGTTGGATGTGGCAAACGGGAAGATCACGGTGAAGGTGGATGATCAAGAAATCAAGATATCCCTATATGATGCCATGAAGTATCCAAAAGAAAGTGAAGAAGTGAAAAGTGTAGATGTGGCCCAAGAAGAAGAAAAAGGAGGAGTGGATGAGAAGTCGTCAAAAGTCAAGAAGTTGGTTGATAAGGCACCTCCTTGGAGAGCTAAGAAGAGGTTGACACTACCACCAAGGGTGAAGAAGGTATTCAGTATTGGACTCCTTGAGGTTGAGAAGGAAGGAAATGAACTCATGGTGAAGGGGAATCAAGGAAAGGAATTTAACCACCACTCTTATGAGAAGAAGGGAGGTAACTTTGAGTATCATGTCTCATGAGCTCCTTCGAGCTCGGTCAGGCATTAGGACCTTAAAAATGGCGCTGAATGGGAGGCAACCCATTTTTACTTGTTTTGAGTATTTTTTTAGTATTTAGTGTTTTGTTTTGAGTCGTATGTTTTAACCTCGTTCTTGAGAAATTTTATTTTGCAGGTGTGTGTTGAGGGTACCAAGAATTCCAGAGAACCAATTAAGGGGAGCAACTCGAGAAAAGGGAGTGTGCCACGTTGTTAAGAGAAACATGAATTATGTGGATGAGGTAACCACCACCCCAAACTTAGACCACTTCACAAGGTCGAAGTTTGGGGGGTGGAGTTTTTATATGTTTTATGTTGACATTGCACAGGCGCACACCCTCTCTTAGAGTTGAGTTAGGTTATATATTGTGCCCTGAGATACTCCTTGAGCTGCTATATTGTGAACTAATTGGGTGCTACTACATATTTCATGCTTATTAACTTTCTTGTGCTTATTGATTGCTATCTTTGAGTGTGAGTTATGAGTTAGTGATATGTGGAGTTGAGTTAGAGTCTAGATTGTGTGAGTGTAGTAATTAGAGTTGGTTTGAGAGGGAACTCGAATAATTACGAATTTTCCTTTTGAATACTTGTGTGGTAAAAAGTGAGAATTCACTAGGTCTAGCATGGATGTGAAAGCCGTGAGATTTGAGCCTATTAAGAGATTAAAATCCACTAAAATTGATCTCATCGTTTGTGAGTGGATCTTCACCTTAGAGGTGATAGAACTTGTGGATACTCTCGCTTCTTGATTGTTTCTAGTTTGAAATGTCGAAAGTGATTTTAGGTCATCTTTGAATTGATAAGTCACTTAGCCAAAATAAGCCTACCAATGACATTTATCCCTTGTTAGCCAGTTTGAGTATTAGACTATTTTATTTGCTAGCACATTTGAACTTATCCAAATTCTTAAACTCTTTTTGTCCTAATTTGAGTGGAGAATAGAAAAAGTTATGAGTGGAAAAGGATCAAGTTGAGTTGAGAAGGAGAATTATTAATGGTTGAGTGAATATGAGGAAAGGTGTAATGATGATTTGAGTTGTGGGGAAGAACAAAAATTTGAGAATGAGCAAAAGAAAATATGAGCTCATGTATAGTGTGAAAAGAAAAAAAAAGAGTGAAGTGATTGAGAAAAAAATGAATAGAGTTCGAAAAAAAAAAGTTGAGGTGTTTAGAGTAGATGGAATTGAAAGTACATTGCATGAAGATGTTGAAGAAGTCGGTTCCGTGTATTGAAAATACCAAAGTTTGATTTTCTATTATCCATTCACTTGAGTCAGTTATCCTATATAGTTACCACACCTGTCCAAAGAGCCTTACATTACAACCTTGAGAAAGTCCTTTTTGATTCGGAATGGATTCTAGTTTATGGTCGAAGTTGAGAGTGCTTACAAGCCCGTGGTTACTAATTTGAGTGAATGATTGATTGAGAGTGTCCCTAATTATTGATAAACACGTGTGAGGGAGTGAAACACATCACCGAGGGCACATCCATGTTTGACTTTTGTGGTTCTTATTGATTATCCATGAGTATGATGAAGAGGGTGAGTTTGTATGCGGGTGATCGATCTTTGAAGCTTGAAAACTATTACTTGCATGATTTGGTATTTTAATTCATTCGTAATAATTTCACTTGACTTATTATTTTATTGCTTGAGGACAAGCAATATGGTAAGTTTGGGGGGGGGGTTGATTAGACGTGAAATTGTGATGTTTTGGTGCCCGATTAGCCCATATTTTGAGTGTTTTTATGAGTATTTAGAGTCATTTGAGTATCATTTTCATAAACTCATCAATTTATCTCTTTGGTGTTTATATTTGGATATAGGGCGAAAAGAGGAGTTCATAGAACTTTGAATCGGCCAAAACGGACTCCCGGTTGAGAAGATATGACGGTTTTTCGAACAAGTGTACAATAGCCGAAAAGTGCTCGACCTGGAGGCACTCGAGAGGAAAGTGTTCGACCTCCACCAGGTCGAGCGCCTTGTGACTTCTGTGGCAAATTGGCGCTCAACCAACCCCGCTCGAGCGCCAGTGTTCGACCTAAGGCCCTGCTCGAGCGCTCTGAGCGGATTTTGCCCTGTTTTCGCCCCGAATCATATAAACACCCGTTTCAAGCCTATTTTTACACATCTACACATATCTACACTCGTTTTTCGAAGGAGAAGAGCTTGGGAAGGTATTTGGCAAGGTTTTTTACCATGTAATCGAGGTTTTAGCTTATGAATTCATAGATTAATTACCTCTCTTTTGAACCGATTAGTTTTTATTCTTAATTTCTTGAATCCTTGATACTATTTAACCTAGGTTTTTCTGAATTTATATAGATTTCTTTTGAGACTTGAGTTATTGATTCTATATTTCGTTTATTTTCTTGATTTCTTTCGGTAATTTAATTATGCATATGATTATCGTTCTTGTGATTGCTTTTATTATTCAAACCACCATGTTTGGCTAGAACCATTGCATGCTTAGGATAGGATGAATTCGGAGAAGTAGGATGTTGGTACGTAATTAAGATAATTCGTGATGTTTAGTTTTAATTCTCTTAATTATTGAATATTTCTAATAAACCCTATAATAATCTTGGGATTAAGTACGAAAATTGTTAGAGAGAAGACGACCGCATCACTCTTTAATAATGAATAGGCTTAACGAAAGGGTTTTTAAAGGGGTTTATAATCTACCGGTTTATCTAGGGAGGACGGCCGCATCACCTTAGTTAAATTAGGGCCTCAATAATTAAGCACAATCCATATAATTTGATTAGTGGATTAGTGAAGTAGGTTTATAGAACTAAGTATTAGGATTAATTCTTGAGCTTTTATTCTTTCAATCTTGTGCTAGATTAGGGAAGTTGATTGTCTAGTTTTAGTACACTTAGGATTATTACTTGCACATCATGATTATCTTAGTTATTGTACCAACTCCGTTAGTATACGTAGGAATTCCTATCCCGATCATCATCATCTCTTATTTGCAAAAGTAATTTAGTTAATTTCATTGATAGCATATAGTTAGTATAAGATAGTTTATAATTAATAAAAATTCCAACATTACATTCATATTAGCTACGAGACGTACATCTTCAGGGATTTACTCGCATACACATTTTCCCTTGGGTTCGATATACTTGGTCCCTATACTCGCTCATACTACAGTGATCTCATACTCTTGTGGGGTAACTACTAGTATAGCTAGTATTTTGCGTTCAAGTCAGGAGCCCACCGATGATCCCGACGAGTTTCACCTAGTCACCCATGGGCTCGCCCTCCATGATGATGTGATCGACCCGATTAATGTATACCCGATCGGACTCGTCCTTGCCCTGGGCCAGGTTCGCCATGTGGTTGGCGCCGACCAGGCGTGGCACCATCGAGGAGAAATGTTCTAGGAACATCTCCCGGAGTTGGTGGAATGAGCCCACCTTCCCCGTTGGGAGCGAGTAGTACCACCTATGGGCTCGGTCGCCCAAGGTGAGAGGGAACATCCAGCACTGGGTGGGTCAGTCGTCCCGATGGAAATTATGTACGTGGCGTACTTGCTCATGTGGGTGATGGGGTCCGTCTCCCCGTCGTACTGTCCCACGGCTGAGACGTTGATCTTGGGCTGAGCGGGCACCCATACCAGGATTTCCGCTAGCAACGAGTTCGGCATGTGGGCAAGGTGAGGCTGCTCTGCCCGCTTGTTGACTTTTTCTTCCAAGGCCTTGAGAGACCTTAGTATTTCAGCCATGGCATTGTTGGCCGCTGGCGGGGACCTGAGCCTGGTTGGGAGACCCAGCCTGTCGTGAATGGATGGCCTGTTGGAGTTATACATGATAGTATGATTTTACTTTGTATAACTCATGTATTAAACACTTGTTTATGAGAAAAATTCTTTTATCGCATTTGCTTTAGATATGAATGAATGTTGAATATTTATTGTAACCAGTTCATTATAAATAGTACGTGTTACATTGTAGTCAATGTGGTGATACTCGATACGGAAGATCACATTGACAGTTACTTGTAACTAAACGTACAAATTCACGTCCCAGGTAGAATTTAACAATCCGCCGTGAAACGTCGATGTGTAATTCTCAGATTGGCCTATCTTGACCAAGAGATTGCGCTAGCACATTTAGTATGTGTTGAAGAGGACCTACAACGAGGATAAATTCTTCTGTTCTGAAATGTGAAGAATTAGACCCCAGTGGTTATTGATTTCTTAATCTCTGTCACTTAAATATGGCCGTGTGTGGTTAATGATTACTGCTTTGATTCATGTTGGGTGAGAATCATCGTAACTTCAAACCTTGTGTTTTGGGCAGTAATATTAATCATACGACGGTTGCTAAGGTTTAATATGGAGAAACGTGTGCGAGTACGGCTCATGTGATTTGTCCCTTTGGTGGGCTCAGAAGTTTTATCGTACCAAATCTTGCAAGTGAAGAATTAGTTTCTTCGGTACAGATAATAATGTTGAACTGTCTTTACTCCAAGGTGAAATATATTAATTAATTTAGAGTTATTCAGAAGCTGAATTAATTAATGGACTAGATAATCTTAAACGCGGTAAATAATAACCAAGAGCCCATATTATCGTAATATGGATTAAGATGGATAGTGCAATATTAATTTATTAGTAGTACTAATTAATATTAATGGGCTGAATAATATTGGGGCTCAATATTGTAATTCAGAAGCTCATTGAAGGTCCAATCTTAATTCTCCTAAAGACCCCTCAAGTAGCCCGATAATAATAAGATGATTAAAATAAAAGAAAATATAATTGCTGATATTTTACCTATTATTTTCGAAAATTGCAAGATTAAGGAAAGAAAAGATTGTTGATTTTCTTGAAAAGATATTATGGAAGATATGTATTCTTGAAATACAAGATTATCTCATATATTCAAGAAGATCCATATCTTGTGATTTCATCCTAATGATTTTTCGAAAATTACTATAGATGAGGAGGTTGGGATTTTGTGGAATATTTTATTATGGAGAAAATAATATATGGGATATATTCAAGATTTCTTAGAGGCTAAGAAAAATATTTTCTCTCCCCTAAAACACACCAAAAATTCGGCCAACCCCACCTATAAGTAGGAGATGATTTTTTCATCTCCAGTTACACAATTCCATGAGTTGGAAAAATCAAGAGCATTAAATATTTTCTTTATTCCTTGTTTTATTAAATTGTTCGTTAAGCACTTCCCACTGGTGAATGAACAAGGCGAAAGGGGAATACTTGAGAAGGTCTTTTGGTTGATAGGATTAATTTGCTTGTCTCGTTCTTCTCAACGGTCGTCACTTCAAGAGGTACGTAATCGCGTAAACTCCTAGATTTTTCGCTATAGGATTTTACATGAAATTATTCATACGCATGAATTTATTTCGTTGTTGGATTAATTATTATTTGAATTAATTTACGATTAATTTATGCTAGTAATAATTAGATTTAAATTCGTATTTAAATTTCATCCCGAATAGATTCGGACACCCTAATTTTTCCCAACAACTGGTATCATAGCCACGGTTTTGGGCTCTGATCTTTAAATTGGAATTTAAATAGTTTAACATTAAATTGAAATTGGATAGTAGAATTGCTAGATCTTTTTTGCAGGTATCAAATTGTCATGGTTAATGTTTTTATTTTATTTTCTTGCGTATGAATGTTTATTATTTTTAATTCGATTCGTTCGGATTCATTTTTCTCGTGAGAAAATCCATGAGTAGATTAATTTTTGTATTTGTTTAATTTGATCAATGTAATAGACTAGTCTAGATCTAGGTTTGTTTATTTTTTTGTAAATAAATTGGAACCGGATCGGAACGAAGACGGAGATGAAGAATCAAGAATGACGTACCCGGACGACGCATACATGCATGGCTCATGCATGGATGTGGATCGTACAAGGGGGAGAAAAACAGGCACAGATGAAACACCGGAACGCACGGCATGTGCACGATACTTGCGGCTCGTGCGCGATGGGTGTGGGACGCCTCGACGGGCGCCGCACGGACCACTTGGTGGGCTGCCATGTGCGGGGCCTCCGACCCATCCCACCATGTGTTTTCGTGCCTATTTTTTTATGTACGATGCTATACGTCGTCCCGACCCCAAACGAATGACGTTTTTTATGATTTGTTGTTGTTCGGGTGGGAGCTTTTCAAGACGAACGATGAAAGCAACAAGGACGATTTCTTGCATCAAGACGTGAAGAAAATTAAACTGTGACAATTGGATTTGAGTGCTTCAATTTGTTTTAATTTTTGTTTTGATGGATGTTTTATTTTCGTGCATTTATTATTTGATAATATGTGTTTGCATGAATTTTAATTGTCCAAGAAAAACCTTACTTTCGAAAATTACTAAGTATATTTTTTTAATTAATCACGATTTTATTCTGAATAATAAAATTGGATTAATTTTGACCTCCATAATTTATTTATTTGTGAAGTCTTTTTTAATACATTTCCCCCTCGGATCGGCCAAAAGGACGGATTTCACATGAATAAATTTCGAAAGGATGATTGTGGATTATTACTAGTGGCGGTATTGACCCTCACCACGAGTGGCTTGCTCAAAGCGAAATAATAATCTTGTATTAAATTTTGGTTATTACTTAGGCATAAGAAATTGATATTAACTTACTCCCCGTGGAGTCCCTGTCAATTTTTATGTGGTCAAAGTGGGAGCCGACTATTAATTTTGAATTAAAGGTTTGTAACTATTAATGTTTGTGACCTGCTTGAATGTGTTTAAATGTATAGACCACCCCTCGTGGCGCATTTAAATTGTTTCTAGATGTCGACTGATGCATGATTATATTATTTTAAGGTTTTAATATAATTGATGTGATCGAATTATGTGATAATTTTGTATTTTTCTAGATATTAATATGAATATATGTTTTATTCTCAATTCATCATATCGCAACCTTTTAATCCACTGTTTAGTATACTTTAAGTTAACAAACTTTCTGGAGAGAATTCTGTCGATTGGAAATGTAATTTAAATTTTCTCCTAACCGCTCAACACCACAAGTGAGTGCTTACTACTCCTAAGCCCGATGAGCCTACCGATGATGCGAGCAAGTTGGTCAAGAAAGAGCATAAGAGTTGGATAGACTCCGATGAGATGACTAGGTGTACCATCTTGGCTTAAATGTCAGATGTGTTGCAACTCCAACACCAATACATGGAGACCGCCTCAGAGATTATGCTCAATCTTGAAGCGTGTTTAAACATCAGAATCGTACGGCTAGGCAAATCACCATGCGAAAGATGCTTTCGCAGAAAATGGTGGAGGGAACGCCCGTGAGGGATCACGTTCTCGAGATGATGACTCACCTCAACAAGCTGGAGGTACTTGGTGCCGAATTTGATCTCCCTACTAAGGTCGATTTCGTTCTCCATTCTCTATCGAAAAGCTTTGAGCAGTTTTAATTGAATTATTAAATAAATGAACAGACAAATAGTTTACCCAAGCTCTTGCAAGCTTTGGTATCGGCAGAGACAATAATGGGGCATCAAATTGTTGCTATGGTGGCAAATGGTCCGTCTACCTCTTCCGGTCCCAAGGGAGGGAAGAAGAAGAAGAGGACAAAAGGTCAGACCTAAGAAAATCCGACTGTTGCGAAAGCCAAGGCTAAAGGCGAAGGAGGTGGAAAGAAGACCGCTAAGGGTAAGTGCTTCAATTGCGGTGAGAAGGGACATTTGAGGTCTGCCTGTTCTAAGCCTAAGAAGGCGGTAAAGAAAGGTAACTCTCATGCTTTAGTCGTTGAAACTTATGTTGTGGCGTATGCTACCCATGTTTGGGTAGTGGATACCAGAGCAACTGATCATATTTGTTTCACTCTTCAGGGGTTCCAGCTAACCCGGCGACTTAGTGAGAATGAGATCCTCATCACTTTTGACGATGCTACGAGAGTGGCAGCCGAAGTAGTGGGAGTCGTGCACCTGTCTTTTGATAAATGTTTTTTTATTAAGATATGTTCTTTACGTTCCGAACTTTAGAAAGAAGATAATTTTAGTTTCTAAGTTATTTTTAGATGGATATTCAGTTTATTTTAATAAAGTAGTTTCTATTTTTTCGTAAGAATGAGCATATCTGTCATGGAACGTTGGTGAACAATCTCTATATGATTAAGTGTGCACACCACTCAAATAATGAATCTAATAACACGTCGATCATTTCAAGTAATAAAAAGAAGCGTTCTTCAGACATGAACGAAACACTTCTATGGCATCTTAGACTAGGTCATATTAATCTAAAGCGAATAGAAAGATTGGTGAAAGACGGATCGTTGGAATCATTCCAAGTTGAGTCGTTTTGAACTTGCGAATCCTGTTTAGAGGGTAAAATGACCAAGAGGGCATTTGGAGCCAAGGGGAATAGAGCCACGGAAGTATTACAACTCGTTCATACCGATGTGTGTGGTCCAATGTCGATCAAAGCAAGAATGGGGTATGAGTATTTTGTCACTTTTATTGACGATTACTCGAGATATGAGTACATATACCTTATGAGGCATAAGTCTGAAACTTTTGACATGTTCAAGGAGTTTAAGGCCGAAGCCGAGAAACATAGGGAAAAGAGTATCAAGTTTCTACGATCAGATCATGGAGGCGAATACCTCAGTGATGAATTCTTGAACTACCTATCGGACGAAGGGATCGTTTCCCAGTTAACCACACCGGGAACCTCTCAACAGAACGGTGTGGCGGAACGAAGGAACCGAACTCTTTTAGAAATGGTCAGATCCATGATGAGTTATTAAGATTTACCCAAATTGTTTTGGGGTAATGCATTGGAAACGACAACTTATATTCTAAACTTGGTGCCATCCAAATCGATTCCTAAAACCCCAATAGAATTGTGGACCGGGCGCAAGCCTAGTTTGAAACACATGAGGATTGGGGGTGTCCGACATACGTGCTAGACAAGGAAGCCAGTAAGTTGGATCCACGTTCAGAATTAAGGCTGATTATAGGATACCCCACGGGAACGAAAGGTTGTATGTTCTATAGTCCCAAGGATCAAAAGACCGTGATTAGCACACACTTTAAATTCTTGGAAGAGGACTATATGAACAATCGGAAGCCTAAAAGTTAAATTACATTAGAAGAATTGAGAGGGCAAACCCCGATACCAAGTATACAAGATTATATACCAAAGGTCACACCTTCACAACCGGAATCCCATCGCAGTGGGAGGTTTGTTAGACAACCCGAGAAATTCATGGGAATAGGAGAATCTTAGAATTTGATTTCCGAAGATGAATCAGACCCATGGACATACGACGAGGTAATCCAAGATAAAGACACAGAGTCATGGCAAACGGCAATGGAAGCCGAGATGGGTTCGATGGATCATAATCAAGTGTGGAAGTTAGTCGATCCACCCAATGGGGTAGAACCCATTGGATGCAAGTGGGTATAAAAGAGAAAAAGAGGACCAGACGGAAGGGTTGAGACCTTCAAGGTAATGCTAGTGGCAAAAGGGTATACTAAAAAAGAAGGGATTGATTATGAGGAAACCTTTTCGCCTGTAGCTATGCTTAAGTTCGTCAGTATTCTCTTGTCGATCACTGTGCATCTAGATTATGAGATCTAACAGATGTCAAGATGTCTTTCCTTAACGGAAGTCTTGACGGGTTAGATATCTATATGCAACAACCCAAAGGTTTTATTGCGAAAGGCCAAAAACATCTCATATGTAAGCTCAAGAGATTCATTTATGGACTTAAGAAAGCATCGTGTACTTGGAACTAGTGTTTTGATCAGGTTATTAAATCTTATGGGTTTGATCAAAATGAGTTCGAAAGTTGTGTGTATAAAAAGTGTGACAAAACTGCAGTGGTATTCTTAGTATTATACGTAGACGATATTCTGCTCATTGGAAATAATGTAAAGGTATTATCAGACGTAAAGGTATGACTGTCAAAATAATTTGATATGAAGGACTTAGGGAAAGCCGGTCATATCCTTGGGATCAAAATCACTCGTGATCACAAGAAAAAGATGTTGGGCTTATCGCAAGCTTCATACATTGACACTGTTTTGAAGCGTTTTAGCATGTAAGATCCCAAGAAAGGTTTTGTACCTTTTAGGCATGGAATCCATCTATCAAAAGAAATGTGCCCTAAGACGTAAGCGGAGATAGATGACATGAAAGACATTCCGTACGCTTCGGCCGTAGGAAGCCTTATGTATGCAATATTGTGTATGAGATCGGATATCTGCTATGCCGTGGGCATGGTGGCGAGATATCAAAGTAATCCCGGGAAAGACCATTGGACTGCCGTTAAATACATCTTGAGGTATCTGAAAAGAACTCGTGATAGGATATTGATTTACTAGTCAGATAGTCCAATTCCCGTGGGATACACGGACTCGAATTTCCAATCAGACCTAGATTCCAGAAAGTCTACCTCGGGTAGTGTGTTTTGCATGAGAGGAGGAGTCATTTCATGGAGAAGCGTTAAGCAGAAATGCATCGCCGATTCGACCATGGAAGCCGAATACGTAGCTGCTTGTGAAGTAGCGAAAGAGGCAGTATGATTCAATAACTTCTTAGTGGACTTGGACATTGTTCCAAATTTGCCTGACATGATCACTGTCTATTGTGACAATGCCGGAGCAGTTGCAAATTCAAAAAAAACGAGAGCCCACAAGGCCAACAAACACATAGAAAGAAAATACCATCTTATACGAAAAATTGTTAAGAGAGGAGATATAGAGGTGGCAAAGATAGCGTCAGAGGACAACCTAGCGGATCCATTCACAAAGGGTCTGCCTCAGAGTACATTCAAGAGACATGTGGATGGAATGGGAGTCAAGACTATTGTCAATATGCTTTAAGTATAAGTGGGAGGAATTATTAGGTTAGTGTAGGTTGACATGAGATGTCACGTAGAACTACACTAGACATGCATGGTGTATACTAAAAAGCAGACTTTAAGTATAAGTGGAAGATTGTTGGAGTTATACATGAAAGTATGCTTTTACTTTGTATAACTCATGTATTAAATACTTGTTTATGAGAATAATTCTTTTATCGCATTTACTTTAGATATGAATGAATGTTGAATATTTATTGCAACCAGTTCATTATAAGTAGTATGTGTTACATTGTAGTCAATGTGGTGATACACAATCACGGAAGATCACATTGACAGTTACTTGTAACTAAACGTACAAATTCACGATCCAGATGGAATTGAACAATCCACCGTGAAAGCTCGATGTGTAATTTTCAGATTGGCCTGTCTTGACCAAGAGATTGCGCTAGCACATTTAGTATATGTTGAAGGGGACCTACAGCGAGGATAAATTCTTATGTTCTGAAATGTGAATAATTAGACCTCAGTGGTTATTGATTTCTTAATCTCCATCACTTAAATAGGATCGTGTGTGGTTAATGATTACTGCTTTGATTCATGTTGGGTGAGAATCATCGTGACTTCAAACCTTGTGTTTTGGGCAGTAATATTAATCATACAACGGTTGCTAAGGTTTAATACGAAGAAACATGTGCAAGTACAGCTAGTATGATTTGTCCCCTTGGTAGGCTCAAAAGTTTTATCGTACCAAATCTTGCAAGTGAAGAATTAGTTTCTTCGGTACGGATAATAATGTTGAGCTGTCTTTACTCCAAGGTGAAATATATTAATTAATTTAGAGCTATTCAGAAGCTTAATTAATTAATAGACTAGATAATCTTAAACGCGGGAAATAATAACCAGGAGCCCATATTATCGTAATATGTATTAAGATGGATAGTGCAATATTAATTTATTAGTGGTACTAATTAATATTAATGGGCCGAATAATATTGGGGCTCAATATTGTAATTCAGAAGCCCATTGGAGGTCCAATCTTAATTCTCCTAAAGGCCCCTCAAGTAGCCCATTAAGTAGCCCGATAATAATAAGGTGATTAAAATAAAAGATAATATAATTGCTGATTTTTTACCTATTATTTTTTTAAATTGCAAGATTAGGAAAGAAAAGATTTTGTTGATTTTCTTGAAAAAATATTATGGAAGATATGTATTCTTGGAATAGAAGATTATCTCATATATTCAAGAAGATCCAAATCTTGTGATTTCATCCTATTGTTAAGCATTTGGTATGGATAAGTGTATGTGGCTATACGGATTATGCCCGACAAACAATAATAATAATCGAACACGAATGATGGGGGAAGAACTTCCGTTCTTCCCTCGAATGAGAGCTTTCTTGTATATATGAGAAATAAGGAAAAATGTGTCCCTTTACAATGAGGGGTGACCTCCTATTTATAGAGGTTCACCCTCAAAGGCCCAAAAGTGACCATAAACTCGTCTTAACCCTTTAATTAGGGATTTATTATAATTATTAATCTAACAATCAACAATAGAACTATAGTACATTAAATGCTCTTTTCTGATGTAGCCCTCGATCTTGTCGGGTCAGTGTATCTTTGGGAACCTGACCTCCTGTCAGGCGAGGATATTTCCTGCTGTAACAATTGCCCACAAGATTGGGCTCTGATTGCGGCCAGAGTTCGATCTTGATCTGTGCTTCAAATAGGTTTTGCCCCCGAGCCTGAAAACAGGATAGCTCGGATGCCCCGGGGGAATCTTCGACGATAGGGTCCGTGATGGGCGAATCTTTTGAGTCATCTTCAAATTTTCAAACTTTCGAAACTGGTTGGGTTAGGTAGGGTACGATCTTCTGTCGTGCCCCCGAGTCGAGAATAGTGATGTTCAATTAATAAAGAGTTATTGCCGCTGGCCGGCATTGATTTAAATAACTTGGCGATACAAGTCAAGATGATTAATTAATAAAGTACTATAGCCGCATGGGGCTGCGACTTTAGTAATAGGGCGGTAAGGACCGCGGTGATAAATTGATGAAGTGCTTTGGCCGCTTGCGGGTGGCGACTTCACGAACAACAGATTGACTTAACAATCGATAATAATTGACTAATCAATGATATAAATAGTGAAGTGCTTTAGCCGATTAACGGGCAGTGGCTTCACGAATACGTGATTGAACTAACAATCGATGAATTGATTAATCAATGATAAAAATAGTGAAGTGCTTTAGCCGATTAATGGGCAGCGACTTTAAGAATACATGATTGAACTAACAATCGATGAATTGATTAATCAATGATAAAAATAGTGAAGTGCTTTAGCCGATTAACGGGCAGCGACTTCACGAATATGAGATTGAACTAGCAATCGATGAATTGATTAATCAAAGCGTTCAAGATGCGATATATCATGGTCACAAGCAGGCAAAAGTGATACGGGTTAGTTGACGCCGGTGAAGGCGGACTAATTGATGTCGTTAAGACGGACAAGTCAACGTCGAGAAACAGATTAATTGACACGGGTGAAGGCAAACTAAACAACACCTCACCCATTAAGGCGGAGAGTCAACGCCTAAAATGCGGACTGGATCCATGCCGAGAGGCGGATTAGTTGACGCCGATGAAGATGAACTAATCAATATGTTAACGCCTAAAAGACGGACTAATCAACACCGAGAAGGTGGATTAACTCGAGAAGTAGATTAGTTGATGCTGGTTAAGGCAAACTAATCAATACGTCAATGCCTGAAAGACGGACTAATCAACATCGAGAAGACGGATTACTTCGCCAATCTAGGCGGAATGTCGACGCCTAAAAGATGGACTTATCAACGCCGAGAAGGCTGATTAACTCAAAAAGTAGATTAGTTGACGCCGGTGAAGGCGAACTAATCAATACGTCAATGCCTGAAAGGCGGACTAATCAACGTCGAGAGGACGGATTACTTCGCCAATCTAGGCGGAATGTCGATGCCTAAAAGGCGGACTAATCAACATCGAGAAGATGGATTACTTCGCCAATCTAGGCGGAACGTCGACGCCTAGAAGATGGACTAATCAACGCTGAGAAGACGGATTAACTCAAGAAGTAGATTAGTTGACGCCGGTGAAGACGGACTAATCAATACGTCAATGCCTGAAAGACGGACTAATCAACGTCGAGAAGACGGATTACTTCGCCAATCTAGGCGGAACGTCGACGCCTAGAAGGCGGACTAATAAACGTCGAGAAGACGGATTACTTCGCCAATCTAGGTAGAATATCGATGCCTAAAAGGCAGATTAATCAACGCCGAGCAAACAGATTACTTCGCCAATCCAGGGGGAATGTCGACGCCTAAAAGGCGGACTAATCAAAGCCGAGAAGGCGGATTAACTCGAGAAGTAGATTAGTTGACGCCGGTGAATATGAACTAATCAATACGTCAATGCCTGAAAGGCGGACTAATCAACGTCGAGAAGACGGATTACTTCGCCAATCTAGGCGGAATATCGACGCCTAGAAGGCGGACTAATCAACGTCGAGAAGATGGATTACTTCGCCAATCTAGGCTGAACATCGACACCTAGAAGGCAGACTAATCAATGCCGAGAAGGTGGATTAACTCGAAAAGTAGATTAGTTGACGCCGGTGAAGGCGAACTAGTCAATACGTCAACGCCTGAAAGGCGGACTAATCAACGTCGAGAAGACGGATTACTTCGCCAATTTAGGCGGAACGTCGATGCCTAGAAGGCGGACTAATAAACGTCAAGAAGACGGATTACTTCGCCAATCTAGGCGGAACGTCGATGCCTAGAAGGCGGACTAATCAACGCCGAGAAGGCGGATTAATTAGAGAAGTAGATTAGTTGACGCCGGTGAAGGTGAACTAATCAATACGTTAACGCCTGAAAGGCGGACTAATTAACGTCGAGAAGACGGATTACTTCGCCAATCTGGGCAGAATGTCGACGCCTAGAAGGTAGACTAATCAATATCGAGAAGACAGATTACTTTGCCAATCTAGGCGGAACATCGACACCTAGAAGGCGGACTAATCAACGCCGAGAAGGCGAATTAACTCGAGAAGTAGATTAGTTGACGCCGGTGAAGGCGAACTAATCAATACGTCAACGCCTGAAAGACGGACTAATCAACGTCGAGAAGACGGATTACTTCGCCAATCTAGGCGGAATGTCGACACCTAGAAGATGGACTAATCAACGCCGAGAAGGCGGATTAACTCGAGAAGTAGATTAGTTGACGCCGGTGAAGGCGAACTAATCAATACGTCAACGCCTAAAAGGCGGACTAATCAACGTCGAGAAGATGGATTACTTCGCCAATCTAGGCGGAACGCCGATGCCTAGAAGGCGGACTAATCAACGTCGAGAAGACGGATTACTTCGCTAATCTAGGCGGAACATCGATGCCTATAAGGCGGACTAATCAATGCCGAGAAGAAGGATTAACTCGAGACGTAGATTAGTTGACGCCGGTGAAGGTGAACTAATTAATACGTCAACGCCTGAAAGGCGGAATAATCAACGTCGAGAAGATGGATTACTTCGCCAATCTAGGAGGAATGTCGACGCCTAAAAGGTGGACTAATCAACATCGAGAAGATGGATTAACTCGAGAAGTAGATTAGTTAACGCTGGTGAAGGCGAACTAATCGTTATGTCAACGCCTAAAAGGGCGGACTAATCAACGCCTAAAAGGCGGATTACTTCGCCACTCCAGGTGGAACGTCAACGTCTAAAAGGCAGACCGGTCAACGCCTATGAAGGCGGACAAATGTTTGTAGTCGAAAGGTGTGACCATTTTTAAATATTAAGTTGCGTACTCAGTGAGTAACCTCAATGATTTTTACGAAGTTGTACTTGAAGTATTAAATAACTGACCGTATTTAATTATACTCAGTATCAAATAATTTATTTTTTGAATCACAAAATGAGCTTAGGATATGTATATCCATGCCCCCGTCTTTTAATGTATATGAAAACTTACGAGTTGCGATATATATTAAAAGGAAGTGTAAAATGAAAACTGCATTTCAAAAATTTCCCTCACTTTGAATTTTTGAAATAGAGTGTACACGCCTCCACTTTTTAATTTATCGGAACCATTTTTTAATTTTTGGTTTATAATTCCCAAAATAATTTCAAAATATGAATATATGCCCCCGATTTTAATTTATACGAAAATTCGCAAGTTGTGATATATATTAAAAGCAAATTAACGGAATAAACCTGATTCGAGTGGGCAAAGGACTGCCCGTAGATTTTCGTTGATGAAGAGGCTCCACATGCCCGTCTAAGAAGCTGCTGCCCTTTTTTTTTCAGCAGTTTAATTAAATCTGGGCCCTTTCTTCCATTTTTTTAAAAAAAAGAAAGAGGCCTAACAATTTAATTAAAATTGGCACACTAAAATAACTTGAAGACTGGCCCAATACAATAAATACAAGATTTGGGCCCAAACTAATTATAAGTCTGGCCTGATTCTCCAGGGGAAGATTCATGGTTCTAGCGCTTTGGGTGAAGTACGAGACTCGAGTTGCGGGGACGCTGGCCGAGGGCAGTTTCCGGAGGCCGGGCTGCGGGCCCGAGTAGAGGTGGCCGGTGCGGCGGGGATCGGCGAGGCGATGGCGGAGGCCGGGTCGCGGGTAGATGGCGCGGGGAGATAAGCCGTTGGACGACGAAGGCCGCGCTGAGGCGGTGCGGAGAGGCGCCCGCGCTGGGTGACCGCGTGGGGAGACGACGATTCGGCCCGGGGAGACCGCGCGGGGAGGCGGCGATCGGCCAGGCATTGGCGGCAAAGAGTGGTGTCGCACTGTAAGGACATGATGCGATCGGATGAGGCTAGTGCCGTGCCTTGCGGGGAGGATCGGCCGCGGTCGGCGAAGGCGGTTGCAGGCGGTTGCGGGTACGAGCAGCGGGAAGACGGCCGAGCGATGAGGTGCGTGTAGGATCGGGGAGCAGCCCGCACTTGGCGGCCGCGCGTGGAGCTGGGTGTTGCGCTCGGCAGCGACTCGTGGATGAAGCTCGCTGGCGCTGGCCGCTGCGACGACGCCGTGAGCGAGCATCGAGGAGGCAGCGCGGGAAGGAGTCTCAGCAACCTCGGCGGCATGAAGATCGAGGCACAGTTTGACTTTTCAGCCTGTGTTGGGGAACGTGCCAAATGCAAGAAAAAACTGTGAAAAAATGGCACAATAATCGAGGCAAATAGAGGGGGAATTGAAACCCAAAAACAGTAACTCTTCCTCTGGTTTGCTTTAATTAACCAAATTGTGGGCGTTGCCCTCCGGCGAGCGACGGAAGCGGGGCGGTATCGCTCCTATTGTGGTGGCACGGGGAAGCAGCGGTTTGCGGTCAGAGACGGTCGGCGCCGGTGGTGTAGGCCTCACCGGAGGTGGGGATCTTGCTTGACAACTGAGTTATGGGTGAAGCTTCTCTGTATGCTTGTATTTGTATATATATATATAGTTGTATAATGTATATAGATGGAAATATTTGTGTGGGAATTATCCAATTCTAGAGAAAGAGAATGTATATGGGTGTATGTCTATGATTTTAGAGAGGGAAACAATATATGATGATGGAAATTTTTGTTTTTGGGAACGGCACATCTGTGATGTTGCTATTAATTTTGAACAGAAAGTTTCCCTTGGCATTTGATTCTCTAAGTTTGATACTGAAATTTGGGTATGATTTTCGGTGGATTTTAGTTGTTGTTCAAAAATTTGAAGATGGGGTTGGAGATCTGATATGAACATTAAGATGTTCTTGGTAAATGTTTGAAGATTTGAAGGTGAACTCGTTCGTAGATTAGTGAAGTCGATTGTTAGGATAAAGTATTAGGGTTTTAAATCTTGAGCTTTCGTCTTGCAATCTTTAACTTAGGTTATTTCTTGCGCGTCACGGTTATCTTTATTATGTACTTGCTCCGTTAGTATACGCAGAGATTCCTACCCTGAGCATCGCCATCACTTATTTGAATACAAACCTTCGTTAATTCATTTCTTTCGTTCTTTAGTTTAATTAGTTTATTTTAGTTTAGAATTAATTATTTGAAAAACCCAAAAACATACACTCATATTAGCTACGACGCGTAGATCTTCAGGGATCTGTTCGCATACACTTCATTCCTTGGGTTCGATAATACTTGGTCGCTATACTTGCCCATACTACAGTGAACCCGTACGCTTGCGGGGAATCTACTAGTCAAAGCTGGTATATTCGCTTCAAGTCAATAGCGCCGTTGCCGGGGATGGCGTTGTATATCTTTTGAATAGGACTTGTAGATAGCTTAGTAGTTAGTAGTGAGTGATTTACTTTTCTGTTTTATTTTGTACGTATTCGGCAGTTGCTTTTTTATTCTTTTATTACTGTTTCAAGTTTATGAAAACACGCTCGCAAGGTGATACAAGCGAAGAGAGACTACAGTTGGATCCTGAGACAATAGCAAGAAGAAACAGAGTCTTCTTAAGAAGGATGAACGCTACCGGAGGAGAGAACGAGAACGTGAACATGGACATCACCAATGAGTTGGATGACGCTGCGAATGAGTTCAATCAGGTAGTAGACCGAGTTGACGGCACTGGAGTGAGTGATAGCCAAAATCAAGTCCCTTTAGTGGACAGCCAGAGTCAAAACCCGGGTACACAGAACATGAACAATCCAGCTCATAACCTTGTCCAACATCCTCAAAACAACCCTGCTTACCCACAGAACAACTTCCCACAAAACAACTTACCTTACCCGTACCCATACCCATCTTATCCATATCCACCATACCCGTATCCTCCACCTCCTGTTTACAACCAACCACCAGCTTATCAACCACCACCACCCTAACAAGTACCCGTACCACCTGCTAATCCTCAGCACGTTCCTCAGAACGCAGATCAGAACATGGCTATTCGAGGAAGGTTCGCGGCACAACCGCAGAGGTACTATAATGGAGTGGCATTGCCCCCTGTAGAGGCAAACAACTTCTCAATTTCCCTAGGAATTCTTAAGTTGCTTACCGAGAATCAATTCAAGGGGGAGGTTGGGAAGGAGAATCCTCATACTCATCTGAGGAGTTTTCTGATGATCGCATCCACATTCAATTATAACGGCATGTCTGAAGATGCCAAGAGGCTCAGGTTGTTCCTATTCTCTTTGACGGGAATAGCCAAGGAGTGGTACGATAACACGCTCCCACGGGGAGGTGTAACCACATGGGTCGAGCTCGAGCGTCTGTTCCTCGAGCGATTCTACCCTCCATCCAGAACCATTAAAGCAAGGATAGAGATTTCTTCCTTCCGCTAGAAGCCAGGTGAGGACTTACGCCAGGCATGGGAGAGATACTCGAATATGTTGATTGAGTGCCCGCATCACGGGTACAATGAGGGGGATATTATGGCATTCTTCTATACTGGAGCCAGCAAGGCTGGTCAAGCCCATCTTGATGCATGTGCGAGTGGAGCTTTTCTGAACCAAGGGATAGCGAGGTGTAGAGAAATCGTCGACAATATTGTCACGAATGCAGGGGCATGGAACGAGGACCCCGAATTTCAAAGAGCTTGCAAGTTGGAGGAGAATGAGGGTACGAGGAAGCTGTTGATGGCAATGATGGAAAAGATCAGTAACCTCGAGATGGGGCAGAATCTGGTTGGAGGGAATGTAGCAGTGAATGAGAAAGTGGACCCACCCACGAGTCAGCAAGAAGAGGCCAACTATATGGGAAGACCTAACTATCCACAAGGGGGTATCCGCAAGGTGGGAATCAGTTTGGAAGGCCTTCTTATGGCCAACCATTTGTACCTCCAGGTCCACAACCGCCTCAAAATCAATGGAGGAATATACAAGGGTATCAAGGAGGCCAACACCCTCCTCAGAACACATGGAGGAAGAACGAGAATTTTTCATATGCTAATCCAAATGCTGGAATTACAGTTCCTCCAGGTGTTGATCCAGGTTCGAAACCTCCGGGTGGAGAAGGTGGTGCCTCAACTGAGGAGATGTTGAGAGCTATCCTTCAGAAGGTGGAGGAAGGAAGCAAGAGATTGTCCTCTTTGGAGTATGATGTTAAAGAGTTGCATAAGAAAGGTGATCAGCGTGATCAAGAACTCCAGAAGAGAGATGTAAAGCTGAATCGAATTCAGCAAAAGAACAACAGACGGTTCACTTCATTAGAGTACCAGATGAGCCAGATTACAAAATCATTGGGAAGAGAGCCGGGTAAATATCCTTCTATGTCGGAGGGGAACCCGAAGGAGCATTGCAAGACGATCCAGCTTAGAAGTGGGACCAACTATGATGGTCCTCAGATGCCTGCTGATTCTGAGATGCCCCAAGGAGAGATTGAGATGCAGGGACAAGAACATAAGAAAGATGGAGGTGAGACAGTTGAGGAAGAAATTGAGATAGAGAGCAAAGAGCCTGAACAGGGAGGCATTGAGAAGATTGAGAGAGTTCCAAAGTGGAAGAAGGTAAAGGAAGCAAGAGAGAAAGTGAAAGAGACCGAGCGTGATGAATGGGGGGTACCCAAATCGGTGATACCCGTCCCGTATCCACAATGCTTCATGAAGAAAAAGCTTGATGAGAAATTCACTAAATTCCTTGATGTTTTTAAGAAATTGCATATTAACATTCCTTTTTATGATGCTTTGGAATAGATGTCGAATTATGCCAAGTTCCTGAAGGATTTGATAGCGAAGAGACGGCGAGTAGATGAGCCCAAGTTGGTGCAGCTGAACCATGAGGTGAGTGCATTAGTGCACAAAGCGCTTCCACCGAAGTTGAAGGATCCCGGGAGTTTTACGATCTTATGTGATATCGGGAATGGAGTTAAGAAGGGAGCATTGTGCGACCTTGGGACGAGCATCAATCTTATGCCCTTGTCGTTGTTCAAGAAGTTGGAGGGTGGAGAACTTCAACCTACAATGATGACGCTTCAACTTGCCGACCGATCTATTACTCGACCTCAAGGTGTAGTTGAAGACGTCCTCGTGAAGGTTGGGGATCACATATTTCTAGCCAATTTTGTAGTGCTTGACATGGAGGAAGATGAGCACGTTCCATTGATCTTGGGAAGACCGTTCTTAGCATCGGCTGGGATGGTGCTAGATGTGGCAAATGGGAAGATCACGTTGAAAGTTGACGATCAAGAGATAAAGATTTCCCTATATGAGGCCATGACGTACCCGAAGGAGGATGAAAGCTGTTATTGCATGGACGCCATTGATCCTCGTGTTGAAGACACACCTCCTATCCCTAATCTTTCTTTTAGTCATAATTTTGATGATCCTTCACTTGATGATTTAACCCATGAGCATTATGATCTTGATTATTTTGATAGGGATAAAGGGAAGAAGTTGAAGGATGAAGAGGTGAAAAATGTGGACGTGGTCCAGTTGGAGGGGAAAGGGGGAGTTAAGAAGAAAAAGTCAAAATTCAAGAAATTGCTTAGTAAGACTCCTGCAGACAAAGGTGAGAAGCAGTTGAGACACCCACCGCCCGAGGTGAAGAAGGAGGATGGGAAGAGAACAAAGAACTTAGACATCTTCTCTTATGCGAGTAAGGGAGGTAAATTTGAGTATCATGTCCCATGAGCTCCTTTTGAGCTCGGTCCGGCATGAGGACCTTAAAAATAGCGCTGAATGGGAGGCAACCCATTTTTATTTACTTTTGAGTGTTTTATGTTATTTGGGTGTTGTTGAATCTTAAGTTTTAACCTCGTACTTGAGAGTTTATTTTGTAGGCTTGTCTAGAAAGAGTAAAGGTATCATGGAGTTATTCAGATTGAAGGAACCAACTCGAGACCAAGGAGTGTGACACGTTGTTGAGAAACTTGAACTATTTGGATGAGGTAACCCACAACCCCAAACTTAGACCTCTTCACAAGGTCGAAGTTTGGGGGGTGGAGTTTTTATTTGTTTTATGGTGACATTGCACAGATGCACACCCTCTCTTGAGTTGAGTTTGGTTATTTGGTACCTTGAGATGCTCCTTGGGCTGATATTATTTTGATGTGCTACTACATATTTCATGCCTATCAATCATCTTATGCTTGTTGATTGCTATCTTTGAGTGTGAGTATGAGTTGGTGAGTTGTGAAGTTGAGTTAGGAATTTTCTTGTGTGAGTATAGGAGTTAGAGTCGATTTGAGAGGGAACTAGTATACTTACTAATGTCCCTTTTTGAGTGCTTGTGTGATGAGAGTGAGAATTCAGTAGGACTAGCATGGATGTGAAAGCTGTGAGATTTGAGCCTTTTGAGATTTTGATGCATAAATTGATCTCTTCATTTGTGAGTGAGTCGTCACCTTAGAGGATGCTAGAACTTGTGTGTGCTCTTGCTTCTTGATTGTGTCTAGTTCGATATGTCGAATGTGATCTTAGGCCATTTTTGTTTTGATTGAGTCACTTAGCCAAAAAATTTCTTACCATTGATATTTATCCCTTGTGAGCCCCTTTGAGCCTTTAGCCTATTTCATTTGCTAGCACATTGAAACACTATTCCAAGTTCCTAAGCCTTTTTGTCCAAATTTGAGTGGAGAATAGGAAAAGTGTGAATGTGAAGGGATTTATTTGAGTTGAAAAAGGAAAATGTGATTGCTTGAGTGATTATGAGAAGGAGGTGTGATGAAAAATAAGAGTTGTGGGAAAGAAGAAAATTGAGAATGAGCAAAAGAAAAAATGAGCTCATGTATTTGTGCGAAAAAGAGAAAAAAAAGTGATTGAAAAAAAAAAAGTGAAAGGAATTAGAAAGAAAAAAAATTGAAGTGTTGAGAGTATTGGAATTGAAAGTGTGTTAATTGAAAATGTTTGAAGTATTATGTTCCTAATCTCGAATTACTAAAGTTTGAGTTTCTATTCTCCATTCACTTGAGTCACTTATCCCATATGGCTATCCCACCTGTCCAAAGAGCCTACATTACAACCTTGAGAAAAGTCCTTTTTGATTCGACATTGATTTCTAGAGTATGGTCGAAGTTAAGAGTGTATACAAGCCTATGGCTGCTGATATGTGTGATTGATTGATTGAGTAAGTCCCTTATCATTGATATGCACTTGTGAGGGAGTGAAACACATCGTTGAGTGCACATCCATGTTTGATCTTAGTGTTTGTTGCAATTGTTGCATGAGTATGATAAAGGGGGTGAAAGTTTGAATACGTGTGAACGATCTTTGAAACTCGAGTTCATTTTCTTGCATGATTTGATTCGTTGACTCATTCCTAACAATTTCACTTGACTTATTATTTTGTTGCTTGAGGACAAGCAACATGGTAAGTTTGGGGGGGTTGATTAGGCGTGAAATTGTCATGATTCGTCACTCGAAATGCCCTTGTTTTGATTGATTTATATGAGTATTTAGAGTCATTTGAGTATCATTTTCATAAACTAATGAATTTGTCTCTTTGATGCTCATATATGGATAGAGGGCGAAAAGAGGAGTTCGTAGGACTTTGAATCGACTCAAACGGACGCTCGGATGAGAAGATATCGAAGAAATACGAAAAGTATTAGTTCGAGGGAGCAAAAGTATCATTGGAGTGCACAAGCGAGGAGTACTCGTGCACATAGTGCACGAGCGGTCGAGTATTGCGCTCGAGCAGGTGCAACTCGTGCACAGCGCACGAGTAGACGTGGGTCGTGCACCCCTGCACGAGCTAGGGAGGTCGAGCAGTTTTTGGGTTCTGGAAGAATTGGAGGGCACGATTGGGATGAGCTCGTGCACCTAGTGCACGAGCAGTGCACGAGCATACGTGGTTTTGGCCCATACGTTTCCGATTCGACCCGTTGCCTATTTATACTCCTTCCGAACACGATTTCATACACCACTTGATACGATATTACTTTTAGAGTTAGTTTTTGGAGAGGAAGAGACGAGCAAGCTTTAGATTGACGTTTTCGAGGTTTTCTTTACTAATTCATAGTTCGATTTTGCTTTTTAATTTCGTTTCTTGAGACCTTTGTTCATTAATACTTTGAGACTTCGTTTTCTTAAATTAAATTCAGTTCTTAACATTAATTTTCTTTCAACCCTAGTTTATGTTGGATATTTTATTCGTTATAATCATTATGTTCATGTTCGTTACTTATTCAATTGTTCTTGTGTACATAAACCATGTCTAGCTAAAACCCTTGCATGCTTGGGGTAGGATGAACTCGTAGAAGTAGGTTGTGGGTACGTAATTAGGGTAATTCGTGACGTTAGGTTTTAATTCTCTTAATTAATGAATTCTTAAAATCAATCTTAACTTTATTCTTGAATTTCGTTCGAAAAGTGTTAGAGAGAGGACGATCTTATCACTCTTTAACAACGAGTAGACTTAATGGGAGGGTTTAGAAAGGATTAATTAATCTACCAGTTTATCTAAGGAGGACGACCGCATCACCTTAGTTTAAATTAGGGTCTCGTTAATTAAGCACGATCTATTAACTCGTTAGTGGATTAGTGAAGTCGATTGCTAGGATAAAGTATTAGGGTATGAATTCTTGAGCTTTCATCTTACAATCTTTAACTTAGGTTATTTCTTGCGCGTCACGGTTATTCTGATTATTTACCTGCTCCGTTAGTATACGTAGGGATTCCTATCCTGAGCATCATCATCATTTATTTGAAAACACACCTTAGTTAATTCGTTTAATTAATTCTTAGTTTAATTAGTTTACTTTAGTTTAGAATTAATTCTTTAAAAATCCAAAAACATACATTCATATTAGCTACGGCGCATAGATCTTCAGGGATCTGTTTGCATACACTTCGTCCCTTGGGTTCGATAATACTTGGTCGCTATACTTACTTATACTACAGTGAACCCATACGCTTGGGGGGAATCTACTAGTCAAAGTTAGTATATTCGCTTCAAGTCAGCATACCTTAACAAGTTGGAAGTACTTGGTGCGGATTTTGATGTCCCTTCTCAGGTTGATTTCATATACCATTCTCTACCGAGAAGCTTTGAGCAGTTTCATCTGAACTGTCAGATGAATGAACGGACAAGTCGTTTGCCCGAGCTCTTGCAAGCTTTAGTTTCGGTGGAGGTGATAATGGAGCACCAGTCTAGTGCTATGGTGGCTCATGGTCTGTCTACCTCTTTTGGTCCCAAGGGAGGGGAAAAAATGAAGAGAACCAAAGGTAGGACCCAAGCAAATCCAATTGTTGTGAAAGGCAAATCCAAGGCTATCATCAAAGAGGAAGTGTTTTAACTGTGATAAGAGAGGACATTGGAGGTCTGCCTGTTCCAAGCCTAAGATGCTAGGAAAGTTAGGTAATTCACATGTCTTAGTCGTAGAAACTTGTGAAGTGGCGTATGCTGTCCATTCGTGGATAGTGGATACGAGAGCCACTGATCACATTTGTTTCATTTTGCATGGGTTCAAGCTAACCCGATGATTTAGAGCAGGTGAGATCCCCATCACACCGGGCAATGCTACGAGAGTGGCAGCTGAAGCAGTGGGAGAAGTGCGCCTATCTTGTGAAGATAGAGTTATGGTCTTGAGAGACGTTCTTCATGTTTCTAGTTTAGAAAGAACTCAACCTTCAGTTTCTAAACTATTTTGAATATATGCTCAGTTTCTTTTAATAAGGATATTATTATTTCTTAAAACGATGAGTTTATCTGTTCCGGAACATTGTTGGATGATCTTTATACCATTAATTGGGCACACCACTCATAAATTGAATCTAATAACACATCGACTATTTCAAGTTATAAAAGGAAGCGTTCTTTCTGATATGAACAAAACACTTCTATGACATCTTATATTAGGTCATATTAATCTAATGCGAATACAAAGATTGGTGAAAGATGGATCCTTGGAGTTTCTTCAAGTTGAGCCATTTCCAACTTGCGAATTCTGTTTAGAGGGTAAGATGACCAAGAGGGCATTTGGAGCCAAGGGGATTAGAGCCATGGAAGTGTTAGAACTCGTTCATACCGATGTGTGTGGTACAATGATGATCAAAGCGAGAAGGGGTATGAGTATTTTGTCACTTTCGTTGACGATTACTCGAGATGTGGATACATCGACCTTATGATGCATAGGGAAAGAAGTATCAAGTTTCTACGATCTGATCGTGGAGGTGAATACCTCAGCAATGAATTCTTGAACTACCTATCGGACGAAGGGATTGTATCCCAGTTAACCGCACCAGGAACCCCTCAAAAGAACGGTGTAGCGGAACTAAGGAACCGGGCTCTTTTAGAAATGGTCAGATCCATGATGAGTTATTCGGATTTACCCAAATCGTTTTAGGGTAACGCCTTGGAAACGACGGCTTACATTCTAAACTTGGTGCCATCCAAATCGGTTCCTAAAACCCCAATGAAATTGTGGACCGGGCGCAAGCCCAGTCTAAGACGATTGTGGATTTGGGGTTGTCCGGCATACGTGCTAGACAAGGAAGCCGGTAAGTTGGATCCACGTTCGGAATTAAGGCTGTTTATAGGATACCCTGCGGGAACGAAAGGGTGTATGTTCTATAGTCCCAAGGATCAAAAGACCGTGATTAGTTTGCACTTTAAATTCTTGGAGGAAGACTATATGAACAAAAGAAAGCCCAGAAGTGAGATTACCTTAGACGATTTAAGAGGGCAAACTCCTATACCAAGTATACAAGATGATGTACCACACGTCACACCTTCACAACCGGAACCCTGTCGCAGTGGGAGGATTGCTAGGCAACCCGAGAGATTCATGGGAATAGGAGAATCTTCGGATTTGATTCCCGGTGATGAATGAGACCCATGGACATACGACGAGGCAATCCAAGACAAAGACGCGGAGTCGTGGCAAACAGTAATGGAAACCGAGATGGGTTCAATGGATCATAATCAAGTGTGGGAGTTGGTCGATCCACCCAATGGGGTAGAACCCATTGGATGTAAGTGGGTGTACAAGAGGAAAAGAGGACTAGACGGAAGGGTTGAGACCTTCAAAGCAAGGCTAGTGGCCAAAGGGTATACTAAAAAAGAAGGGATCGATTATGAGGAAACCTTTTCGCCTGTAGCTATGCTTAAGTCCATCCGTATTCTCTTGTCGATCGCTGCGCACCTAGATTACGAGATCTGGCAAATGGATGTCAAGACAGCTTTCCTTCACGGAAGTCTTGACGGGATAGATATCTATATGCAACAGCCCAAAGGTTTCATTGAAAAAGGCCAAGAGCACCTCGTATGCAAGCTTAAGAGATCCATTTATGGACTTAAGCAAGCATCGCGTACTTGAAACCAGTGTTTTGATCAAGTGATTAAGTCTTATGGGTTTGATCAAAACGAGTTCGAGAGTTGTGTGTATAAAAGGTGTGACGGAACTGCGATGGTATTCTTAGTATTATACGTAGATGATATTCTGCTCATTGAAAACAATGTAAAGGTATTGTCAAACGTAAGGGTATGGCTGTCAAATCAGTTTGATATGGAGAACTTAGGGAAAGCCAGTTACATCCTTGGGATCAAGATCACTCGAGATCGCAAGAGGAGGATGTTGGGCTTATCGCAAGTTTCATACGAAGCCACTGTTTTGAAGCATTTCAGCGTGCAAGATTCCAAGAAAGGTTTTGTACCTTTTAGGCACGGAATCCATCTATCCAAAGAAATATGCCCTAAGACGCAAGTGGAGATAGATGACATGAAAGACGTTCCATACGTTTCGGACGTAGGAAGTCTTATGTATGCAACGTTGTGTACGAGACCGGATATCTGCTTTGTCGTGGGCATGATGGCAAGATATCAAAGTAACCCCGGGAAAGCACATTAGATTGCAATTAAATGCGTTCTTTAGTTTCTGAAAAGAACTTGGTATGGAATGTTGATTTAATAGTCAGACAGTCTAATTCTCATGGGATGCACGGACTCAAATTTTCAATCAGATATAGAATCCAGAATATCTACCTCGGGTAGTGTGTTTTGCATGGGAGAAGGAGCCATGACATGGAGAAGCGATTTGCAGAAATGCATCGCCGATTCGACCATGAAAACCGAATAAGTAACTGCTTGTGAAGCAGCAAAAGAAGCGGTTTGGCTCAAGTACTTCTTAGTGGACTTGGACGTTGTTCCGAATTTGCCCATCATAATCACTGTCCATTGTGATAATGTCGGAGCAGTTGCAAATTCAAGGGAACCGAGAGCCCACAAGGCCAGCAAACACATTGAAAGAAAACACCATCTTATACGAGAAATCGTTAAGAGAGGAGATAAAGAGGTGGCAAAGATAAATGTCGGAGGACAACCTAGTACATCCATTCACAAAGGGTCTGCCTCAGAGTACATTCGAGAGACATGTGGATGGAATGGGAGTCAAGACTATTGCCAATCTGCTTTAAGTATAAGTGGGAGGAATTATTAGGTTAGTGTAGGTTGACATGAGATGTCACGTAGAGCTACTACACTTGACATGCATGATGATGTATACTAAAAAGCAGACTTTAAGTATAAGTGGGAGATTGTTGGAGTTATACGTGAAAGTATGCTTTTACTTTGTATAACTCATGTATTAAACACTTGTTTATGAGAATAATTATTTTATCACATTTGCTTTAGATATGATTGAATGTTGAATATTTATTGCAACCAGTTCATTATAAACGGTACATGTTACATTGTAGTTAATGTGGTGATACCCGATCACGGAATATCACATTAACGGTTTCCTTGTAACTAAACGTACAAATTCACGACCTAGGTGGAATTGAACAATCCGCCGTGAAAGGTCGATGTGTAAGTCTCAGATTGGTCTATCTTGACTAAGAGATTGCACTAGCACATTTAGTATGTGTTGAAGAGGACCTACAGCGAGGATAAATTCTTCTGTTCTGAAATGTGAAGAATTAGACCTCAGTGGTTATTGATTTCTTAATCTCCGTCACTTAAATAGGAACGTGTGTGCTTAATGGTTACTGCTTTGATTCATGTTGGGTGAGAATCATCGTGACTTCGAACTTTATGTTTTGAGCAGTAATATTAATCATACGACGGTTGCTAAGATTTAATACAGAGAAATGCGTGCGAGTACGGCTCGTGTGATTTGTCCCCTTGGTGGGCTCAGAAGTTTTATCGTACCAAATCTTGCAAGTGAAGAATTAGTTTCTTCGGTACGAATAATAATGTTGAGCTGTCTTTACTCCAAGGTGAAATATATTAATTAATTTAGAGCTATTCAGAAGCTTAATTAATTAATGGACTTGATAATCTTAAACGCAGGAAATAATAACCAGGAGCCCATATTATCGTAATATGGATTAAGATGGATAGTGCAATATTAATATATTAGTGGTACTAATTAATATTAATGGGCTGAATTATATTGGGGCTCAATATTGAAATTCAGAAGCCCATTGGAGGTCCAATCTTAATTCTCCTAAAGGCCCCTCAAGTAGCCCATTAAGTAGTCCAATAATGATAAGGTGATTAAAAAAAAAGAAAATATATTTGCTGATTTTTTCTTGTAATTTTCGAAAAAGAAATATTAAGAGAAAGAAAAGATCTTGTTGATTTTCTTGAAAAGATATTATGGAAGATAAGTATTCTTGGAATACAAGATTATCTCATATATTCAAGAAGATCCAAATCTTGGATTCTTTCTTCAATATTTTCGAAAATTAGCCCCTTAATGAGGAAGTTGAGATTTTTGTGGAATATTTTATTATGGAGAAAAGAATATATGGAATATATTCAAGATTTCTTAGAGGCTAAGAAAAGATTTTCTCCACCTCTAAAATATATAAAAATTTCGAAATTCCCTCACCTATATATAGGGGATGATTATTTCATCTCCAGTTTACTTTTCACAGCGTTGAAAAAAAAAATCAGCAACACTATTTTTCTATCTTCCTTGTTATTTTAAATTGCTTGAAAGCACTTCCCACCGGTGATCAAGCAAGGTGAAAGGGACATACTTGAGAAGGTCTTTTGGTTGATAGCACGATCGTGATAGTCTCGTTGTTATCAAAGGCCATATCTACAAGAGGTACGAATTTCGTGAACTCCTAGTTTTTCCGCGTTAGGTTTTCATGTGAATTAATTCAACATGCATGATGATAAAATTGTTGTTGGAATTATTATTTGAATTAATTAGGATTAATTCATGCTAGTAATAATTGAATTTAAATTCGTATTTAAATTTCATCCCGAATAGTTTCCGGGCACCCCTATTTTCCCAACACCATCTTTAGATTCCCAAAGTGAAAACCCTCGAGATTCCAGGAAAGCAACAGACCCAGAGACCATAGAATAGATTGACATTCCAAAAAATAAATCAATTTGCCTACACAAAGACAAACAGAGAGAATTTGATGGAGGGACAACTGATAAAGATAATTGGGAGATCGAGTGGAGAAAACTGATTTTAGTCCGCTGTCCCTGTGGCAGTAATGGAGAAGACTGAACAAATGTTGTGGAGCGGAGCGAGAATGATCGAGAGAGTGAAAAGTTGGGATTGAATGTGAGAGTGAATGAAGCGGCGGTGAGAAAGTGAAGGCAAGGGTAGAATTGTACAAAATTAATAGGATGAGGGGTAAAATTGTCCAAAAATGATTTACACCTCTAAGCCAATTTTATATATATTATAGATAGATTATAGATTTACACTTGCTAAATATTTGAAAGTATTTAAAAAATTATTAAATGACTTGTTCTAATCAAAACATTATTCAGACATATTGCAACGTTAATTAACCACCACAAAAAAAATGTGGATTAGCGACCGACTTAGCGACCAATTTTTTATCGCAAAACGTGATTAGCGACCAATTTCTGACCGTTAAAAGTCGGTCATTATAATGCGGGTAGCTAATATTAGCGACCGCCTTTTGAAATTGGTCGCTAATCTGAGACCTCCTAGGCGGTGGCTAACTTTTAGCGACCTTCACCTGGCAGTCGCTGAACTGATCGGGTCTGACGCGGTCGGGTCAGGATTTAGCAATTGTTTCCAAGACGGTCAATAATTTATTTTTAAATAAAATTAATTGTTAAATTTAATTTTTGTGATTAGCAACCAACCTGTAGGCGGTCGCTAATTTGTGAACCTGCGAAAAAATGGCTTAGTGGGTTCGAACCCGCGCCCATTGGGGTCCGGGCGGAGCGCGAACCACTGAGCTTATATTAGGCGAGCCATATAGTAATAAGCCCTTATAAGGCTTGTAGAAATAAATGAGCAAATATGCGCCCAAGGGGAATCGAACCCACGACCTCCGGGTGACCCGGAGGAGGCATGAACCACTAGGACACTTGCTATTATTGTTCGTTTATTTGTATTTAATTGTATATATAACCTCAAATTGACTCCTTTTTTTTAAATTCATCAAATTAATTCCTTTTTGTTTCTAATTCATTTATATATATATATATACTAGTGCTAAACCCGCGATTATCGCGGAACTGTATATAAAATTTATGGTAAAGTTATTAATTAATTTATTTTAAGTATTATAAATGTGGTTACTATTATTATTTTAATTATTCAATATTTTTATTGTATTTTTTAAAATGTTAGCTAATAATAAATAATTCTATTTCAATGACAATAAACTATAAATTCATGAAATCTATTATTGATCAAATGTTTAGAAAATAATGCTTACAAATTGCGGAAAATCTATCTATAAACAACATTTGTGGTGTATTTGGAAGGATTTCCTTTAGAATCAAGTGACAAAATCTTCAATCTTCTACTCGAACTAACTCCGGATACTGCAACATAAAGTTGACCATGAGTGAAAACAGGCTTGGGAAGATACAATCCAACAGTAGAAAGCGATTGCTCTTGACTTTTATTTATTTTCATGACAAAACACAGTAGAATTGGAAATTGTCACCTTGTAAAATATACTGGCATTGTAGGATCAAAATTTGTCAATGTAATTCTTGAAATGAAGACTTTATTTCCAATATTCCTTCCAGATATTATTTCAGTCTAGAGAATGTGGTTATCAAGTTTTGTGACGATCAATCTTGTTCCATTGCACAAATCAGATTTGTGATCAATACTTCTTAGTAACACTATAGACACTCCTTCTTTCAAAATCAGACGGTGGTTTGACATTCCAGAAAACCTAACAAAATTAAAAAATTCAACTATAACCATCTGTCCATTACCTCCTTCTCGAAATTTAGAGACACAAATACTGTCTGAGCTTAAGTATACTTTAGTATCACCCGAAATCAGATAAAAACTTATCATTTATAAACTCCACATCTCAATGAGTGGGTGCAAGTATTACTTTATCTTCAAAGTATTTATGTGTCCTTAAATTATCAATCAAGGATGGATAAATATTTTTTATTATAGATGCAATTGGAGCAACAACATCACAAATTTAATTATCTTTCAGAATCTCAATCTTAATCTCAGTGACACCATCTTGCCTATTTCTAATTTTCTCATCACCAACTTTCAAATTCCACCTTGAGAAGTTAACAATATCATCATCATTTGAGAACGTATTGAGATCAGAACGTTGTAATCTCATGTTCTTCGTCAATCTTAAATTCTTAATATTGAAAACAAATAAAATGTATTTAGTTTTTCAATAATAATTTTGTAAAAAAATATTATCATTTAATAAAAGATGCATAAAATACCTTGCAATGATCTCACAAATATGAAGCATTGATAGTTGAGTGCACAATATCCTCTCGACTTCCTTTGGGTATAACATGGAGTCTCTTTCTGAAATCTCTTCCAAGCACAATGATTTTACCACCAAAAGACATATCACTCATGGTTCCATCTAGAGATCTAACAATATCCCTCAAGTTTCTATCCAAAGCTAAATCTGTTAATCGTTGGTGTCTCATCTCATATAATAAGCTTTGTCTTCAATAATAGTTAGGACAAATGTGTCCCCAGCTTTATGTTACACGTGAAGGTCTCATCAATATTAAGCGGTATAACAAATCTTGAATGAGCAGTACGTCCGTCGGACAGAAGAGTGATGTTATTCCACTTGATGCAACATTAAGAACTATATTGTCTTCCGAACGTATTGCTGCGGAGATCGTTCTCCAAATGAATGTCTTTCCAGTTCCACCATATCCGTATAAAAAGAAGACTCTTCATTTTTGCAACCAAACAACTTCAAGTATTTCACTAACCACAAATTTTTGTTCTTGAGTTAGAGTTGAACTTAACTTGTTATATTCTTCTTTTTGTTCAGGCCGATCGTAATTCAATTCTTGTTATTTACTACATCTTTCTCAAACTCAAAATCTGGTACTGACATTGATGTAAATCTACTCAAAGTGGATCCATTCATCTGTAGTAGCTTATCAATTTTAATTAAAGCCAACTTGTTCAACTTTTCACTGTTAAGCTATAAATCTTTAAAAAAAATTACAAAAAAATATAATTGTAAATTATTTTTACAATCTAAATCAATTAATTTTTTTAAAGATGTTATACCTGTAATATTCAATGTTCATCTTTTTTTTATAGAGTATATCATCTGGCATACACTCCCACGTCTTTTCGAACACGGTTTCTGGAGAGTTCATTGAAGATGACATGAGAAGAATAATGAATAAGTTCCTCACGTGATGAGCGCTTGTCCAATAAATTGCCTCTGTTATCCCATCAATGTACTCAAGATCATCATCTAGCAATCTCATTGAATAGCAAGCATCCTTAAAGGTAACATACACAATATCACCAATGGTTCGTATCATCTCAAAAGATGTTGATTCGTTACTATAAGACAATAAGAGATACAAATAATACTCTTCACCAGCCCCCAATAGAACACTGTATAGTCTTCCCAGATAAAATATATTGTACTTTCTCTTTTCCCACTGATATTATTTTCTACCCCAAACATACATCTTTGGAAAATCCAGATAAGTCAGCTTTTTTACATCCTCATCATCAGTTTTATTTTTATCCATCCACGCCAAGAACATTGATTTACCTGAAGATGGTCTTTCGAGTACATCATCAATGTAATCTTCATCTCGAAAAATAACTCTCTGTTGATTAGAAAGATGGAAATCCAATCTCATAACCGCTGGATACCTATAATGTATATCGAACTGAAGAGTTCTCCAAACTGTTTCACACGGAGATATGTATCTGCAGTTTACGAAATTTTCCACTTCGTCTTTTGATTATTATTCACCTTTAGTGGCCCCTTTCTTCTCCACATTAGCTATAACCCATCGACTCATTTATTGATATACTTGAACAAATACTTGATGAATTTATACCTATTGCACCACTCAACATTTATATTACCTTGATACCTTCGCAACAATATTGGATTGTAAAGAACTACAAAACGGTTATCCAAATGAACAATTCCTTCATCAACAGTGACCCCTGTACTTCTTCTTCTATACAGTGGGAAACCTTCGTCATCAACATATGTAAACTCATTATAACTCTTTGAGGAAATTCTTTGAGCAAATGTTGTTGACCATGCAAGGAGAATTTATTTTCACCAATCCACAGGGTTAGTTAATCATGTAGTCACTTACCAAATCATACAAAATACATCATCATCTTTATCTAGTATTTCTACAGATATGATACGGTCAACATCATTCGGATTTGGAATTTTGTTTTCATGGTTTAGAAACAAAAGAATTTGAGCATGTAACAATCCTCTTTTCTGAAATTCCACTGAGTATAACACTACAGATTGAAAATATTTGAATCAAGTTATATACTAAAATAATTTAATAGAAATATAAAATTATTTTATTCATGAAAGATAAATATTATGGAGCTAAAAATTTAATAAATATAAAAAGATAAACTTATATGCATCAATTTTTTCAAATATTTGAAGTTCCTTAAACTCCTTCACAATACGATCAAGTTTCATCTTAAACATTCTGTAGAGAATATATGGCCTATCAACAGATTCAAGACCTTTCTCATTTAAGAATCTTGTAATCTGGGGCCATTTTAGATTGCAAGTAATTGCGATAAATAAATTTGGGTAAGAAAAATACTTGCAAAGTGTCATGTGTTGGGAAAATAGGGGTGCCCGGAATCTATTCGGGATGAAATTTAAATACGAATTTAAATACAATTATTACTAGCATGAATTAATCCTAATTAATTCAAATAATAATTCCAACAACTAATTATCATCATGCATGTTAAATTAATTTCACACATTTAACTAGGCGGAATTAAACAAGTAAATATGCGATTAACGTACCTCTCGTAGTATTGGCCTTTGGATATACGGGACACTTGTAATCTCGTTCTATCAACCCAAAGCCTTCTCAAGTATTTCCCTTTTCACCTCACTTGATCGCCGGTGGGAGACGCTTTCAAGCAATTTAATAAACTAAGGAAAAAGAAAAATATCTATGCTTCTTGATTTTTCCAACACATGGAATTATGTACTTGGGGATGAAATAATCATCCCCTATTTATAATATAGAGTGGCCGAAAATTATATGGTTTATGGGCTTGGAAAAAATCTTTTCTTAGACTCTAAGAAATCTTGAATATATCTCATATATTCTTTTCTCCAAAATAAAATATTCCACAAAAATCTCACACTCCATATTACTTTGCAATTTTCGAAATTATCAATTAGAAATTCCAAGATTTGGATCTTCTTGAATATATGAGATATTCTTGTATTCCAAGAATACATATCTTCCATAATATCTTTCCAAGAAAATCAACAAAATCTTATTTCTTCTTGACTTCATATTTTCGAAAAAAATAGGAAAAAAAATCAGCATGATATAATCTTTTTATTTTAATCACCTTATCATTATTGGGCTACTTAATGGGCTACTTGAGGGGCCTTAAGGAGAATTAAGATTGGACCTCCTAATGGACTTCTGAATTTCAATATTGAGCCCCAATATAATTCAGCCCATTAATATTAATTATTACCACTAATAAATTAATATTGCACTATCCATCTTAATCCATATTACGATAATATGGGCTCCCGGTTATTATTTCCCGCGTTTAAGATTATCAAGTCCATTAATTAATTAAGCTTCTGAATAGCTCTAAATTAATTAACATCTTTCACCTTGGAGTAAAGACAGCTCAACATTATTATTCGTACCGAAGAAACTAATTCTTCACTTGCAAGATTTGGTACAATAAAACTTATGAGCCCACCAAGGGGACTAATCACACGAGCCGTACTTACACGCGTTTCTCCGTATTAAATCTTAGCAACCGTCGTATGATTAATATTACTGCCCAAGACACAAAGTTCGAAGTCGCAATGATTCTCACCCAACATGAATCAAAGCAGTAACTATTAAGCACACACGGTCCTATTTAAGTGACGGAGATTAAGAAATCAACAACCACTGAGGTCTAATTCTTCACCTTTCAGAACAGAAGAATTTATCCTCGCTGTAGGACCTCTTCAACACATACTAAATGTGCTAGTGCAATCTCTTAGTCAAGACAGACCAATCTGAGCCTTACACATCGACCTTTCACGGCGGATTGTTCAATTCCACCTAGGTCGTGAAAATGTACGTTTAGTTACAAGTAAACCGTTAATGTTGTCTTCCGTGATCGGGTATCACCACATTAACTACTATGTAACACGTACTATATATTGAACGGTTTGTAATAGAAATTCAACATTCAATCATAACTAAAGCTAATGCGATAAAAGAATTATTCTCATAAAACGAGTGTTTGATACACGAGTTATACAAAGTAAAAGCATACTTTCACGTATAACTCCAACAATCTCCCACTTATACTTAAAGTCTGCTTTTAGTATACATCACGCATGTCTTAGTGTAGTAGCTCTCCGTGACATCTCATGTCAACCTACACTAACCTAATAATTCCTCACACTTATACTTAAAGCAGATTGGCAATAGTCTTGACTCCCATTCCATCCACATGTCTCTCGAATGTATTCAGAGGCAGACCCTTTGTGAATGGATTTACTAGGTTATCCCCGACGCATATCTTTGCCACCTCTTTATCTCCTCTCTTAACGATTTCTCGTATAAGATGGTGTTTTCTTTCAATGTGTTTGCTGGCCTTGTGGGCTCTCGGTTCCCTTTGAATTTGCAACTGCTCTGGCATTGTCACAAAAGACAGTTATCTTGCCGGGCAAATTCGGAACAACGTCCAAGTCCACTAAGAAGTACTTGAGCCAAACCGCTTCTTTCGCTACTTCACAAGCAACTACTTATTCGACTTCCATGGTCGAATCTGCGATGCATTTCTGCAAATCGCTTCTCCATGTCATGGCTCCGTCTCCCATGCACAACACACTACCCGAGGTAGGTATTTTGGAGTCTATGTCTGATTGGAAATTTGAGTCCGTGTATCCCATGGGAATTAGATTGTCTGATTGTTAAATCAGCATTCCATACCAAGTTCTTTTCAGAAACTAAAGAACGCATTTAATTGCAATCTAATGTGCTTTCCCGGGGTTACTTCGATATCTTGCCATCATACCCACGGCAAAGCAGATATCCGGTCTCGTACACAACATTGCATACATAAGACTTCCTACGTCCGAAACGTACGGAACGTCTTTCATGTCATCTATCTTCACTTGGTCTTAGGGCATATTTCTTTAGATAGATGGATTCCGTGCCTAAAAGGTACAAAACCTTTCTTGGAATCTTGCATGCTGAAATGCTTCAAAACAATGGCTTTGTATGAAACTTGCGATAAACCCAACATCCTCCTCTTGGATCTCGAGTGAACTTGATCCCAAGGATGTGACCGGCTTTCCCTAAGTCCTTCATATCAAACTGATTTGACAGCCATACCCTTACGTCTGACAATACCTTTACATTGTTTCCAATGAGCAGAATATTGTCTACGTATAATACTAAGAATACCACCGCAGTTCCGTCACACCTTTTACACCCACAACTTTCGAACTTGTTTTGATCACAAACCCGTAAGACTTAATAACTTGATCAAAACACTGGTTCCAAGTACGCGACGCTTGCTTAAGTCCATAAATGGATCTCTTAAGCTTGCATACGAGGTGCTCTTGGCCTTTTTCAACGAAACCTTTGGGCTGTTGCATATAGATCCCATCAAGACTTCCGTTAAGGAAAGCTGCCTTGACATCCATTTGCCAGATCTCGTAATCTAAGTGCGCAGCGATCGACAAGAGAATACGGATGGACTCAAGCATAGCTACAGGCCACAGGCCACAAGCTTTGCTTTGAAGGTCTCTACCCTTCCGTCCGGTCCTCTTTTCCTCTTGTACACCCACTTGCATCCAATGGGCTCTACCCCACTAGGTGGATCAACCAACTCCCACACTTGATTATAATCCATCGAACCCACCTCGGTTTCCATTGCGGTTTGCCACGCCTCCGCGTCTTTGTCTTGGATTGCCTCGTCGTACGTTCATGGGTCTGATTCATCGCCGGGAATCAAATCCGAAGATTCTCCAATTCCCATGAATCTCTCGGATTGCCTTGCAATCCTCCCACTACGACGGGGTTCCCGGTTGTGAAGGTGTGACGTGTGGTATATCATCTTGTATACTTGGTATAGGAGTTTGCCATCTTAACTCGTCTAAGGTAATCTCACTTCTGGGCTTTCTTTTGTTCATATAGTCTTCCTCCAAGAATTTAAAGTGCGAACTAATCACGGTCTTTTAATCCTTGAGACTATAGAATATACACCCTTTCGTTCCCATGGGATATCCTTTAAACAACCTTAATTCCGAACGTGGATCCAAATTACATGCTTCCTTGTCTAGCACGTATGCCGGATAACCCCAAATCCACAAGTGTCTTAGACTGGGCTTGCGCCCGGTCCACAATTCCATTTGGGGTTTTAGGAACCGATTTGGATGGCACCAAGTTTAGAATGTAAGTCGTTGTTTCCAAGGCGTTACCCCAAAACGACTTGGGTAAATCCGAATAACTCATCATGGATTTGACTATTTCTAAAAGAGTCCGGCTCCTTCGTTCCGCCACACCGTTCTATTGAGGGGTTCCCGGTGCGGTCAACAGGGATACAATCCCTTCGTCTGATAGCTAGTTCAAGAATTCATCGCTAAGGTATTCGCCTCTACGATCAAATCGTAGAAACTTGATACTTCTTTCCCTATGCATCATAAGGTAGATGTATCCATTTCTCGAGTAATCATTGAAAAAGACAATTTACTCATACCCCTTCTTGCTATGATCGTCATTGAACCACACATATCGGTATAAACGAGTTCTAACACTTCCGTGGTTCTATTCCCCTTGGCTCCAAATGCCCTCTTGGTCATTTTACCCTCTAAACAGGATTCACAAGTTGGAAACAGTTCGACTTGGAATGATTCCAAGGATCCGTCTTTCACCAATCTCTCTATCCACTTTAGATTAATATGACCTAGTCTAAGATGCCATAGAAGTGTTTCGTTCATCTCCGAAGAACGCTTTCTTTTATTACTCGAAATAATCGATGTGTTATTAGATTCAATTTTGTGAGTGGTGTGCCCAAATAATGGTATAAAGATCATCCATTAAAGTTCTGGAACGGATAAACTCATCGTTTCAAGCAATAATAACATCCTTATTAAAAGAAACTGAGTATCTATTCAAACAGTTTAGAAACTGAAGGTTGAGTTCTTTCTAAACTAGGAACATGAGGAACGTCTCTCAAGACCATAACTCTATCTTCACAAGATAGGCGCACTTCTCCCACTGCTTCAGCTGCCACTCTCGTAGCATTGCCCGATGTGATGGGGATCTCACTTCCGTTAAGTCGTCGGGTTAGCTTAAACCCATGAAACAAATGTGATCAGTAGCTCTCGTATCCACTATCCACGAATAGACAACATACACCACTTCACAAGTTTCGACGACTAAGGTGTATGAATTACCTAACTTTCCTAGCCTCTTAGGCTTGGAACAGGCAGACCTCCATTGTCCTCTCTCACCGCAACTAAAACACTTCCCATTCGATGCTTGCCTTTGCATTTGCCTTTCGCAACAATTGGATTTGCTTGGATCCGGCCTTTGGTTCTCTTCCTCTTTTTCCCTCCCTTGGGACCAAAAGAGGTAGACGAACCATTAGCCACCATAGCACTAGACTGGTGCTCCATTATCACCTCCACCGAAACTAAAGCTTGCAAGAGCTCGGGCAAACGACTTGTCCGTTCATTCATTTGACAGTTCAGATGAAACTACTCAAAGCTTCTCGGTAGGGAATGGTATATGAAATCAATCAAAATCCGCACCAAGTACTTCCAACTTGTTAAGGTATGCCATTATCTTGAGAACGTGCTCCCTCATGGGCGTTCCTTCCACCATTTCCAACTTGACCGAGTCATGTTTGGTGAACTGATTAGTCATGGGATTCTGATGTGAAAATATCTCTTCAAGGTGTTCCATGATTTCAACAGTGGATACAATGTCTTCATGAACGCGCCTCAAATCCTCAGACAGAAATGTCAAGATGATGCACTTCATTCATTGTCACACTTCCAATCATAAACTGCCTTTTCCCATTGCTTGACTTATCATTAGGCTTGCTGGGTATATTAACATAAATAACCCAATTGTGTTTTCGTGCAGTAAGGACAAATTTAAAAAAAACTTTTCCAATCGATATAAATCACTCCAAAAAGTTTATTAACTTTAAGTATATTAAACAGTGGATTAAAAGGTTGCGACATGATGAAATGAGAATAGAACATACATTCATATCAATATCTAGAAAAATATGAAATTATCACATAATTCGATCACATCAATTATATTGAAACCTTAAAACAATATAATCATGCATCAGCCAACATCTCAAAACAATTTAAATGCGCCACGAGGGGTGGTCTATACATTTAAACACATTCAAGCGGATTACAAACTTAAAAGTTACAAATCCTTAATTCAAAATTAATAGTTGGCTCCCACTTTGACCACATAGAAACTGACAGGGACTCCGAGGGGAGTAAGTTAATATCAATTCCCTATGCCTAAGTAATAACCATAATTAAATACATGATTATTATTTCGCTTTGAGCAAGCCACTCGTGGTGAGGGTCAATACCGCCACTAGTAATAATCCACAATCATCCTTTCGGAATTTATTCATGTGAAATCCGTTCTTTTGGCCGATCCGAGGGGGAAATGTATTCCAAAAGAACTTCACAAATAAATAAATTATGGAGGCCAAATTAATCCAATTTTAATATCCGGAATAAAATTGCGATTAAATAAACATACTTAGTAATTTTCGAAAGTAAGGTTTTTCTTGGACAATTAAATTCATGCAAACACATATTAACAAATAATAATAAGTGCACGAAATAAAACATCCATCAAAACAAAATTAAACACATTGGAGCACTCAAATCCAATTGTCACGGTTTAATTTCTTCACGTCTTGATGCGAAAAATCGTCCTTGTTGCTTTCCGACGTTCGTCTCGACGTGCTCCCACTCGAACAGCAACACTTCTTAAAAAACAGCATCGTTTGGGGTTCGGGACGACGTTTAAAATCACACGGAAAAAAACACGAACCGAAAAAATTCCACGGCCTGAGATACAGCGCGCGTCGGCCCACGAAGTGGGCCCGCGCGCTTCCCGGTCCGAGAAGCGCTGAAACACTGCCCGAGGCGCGCCGAAGCGCAGCCCCGAGGCGCACCTGAGGCACTGCACGGAGGCGCGCCCGAGGTGCACCCGAGGCACTGCACGGAGGCGCGCCCGAGGCGCACCCGAGGCACTGCACGGAGACTTTGACCAACATTGACCAAAAAGATGCAAAAAGACTTTAAGTCTTCTTCAAAGACAAGCTTCTCTTATGGCGATCTGATCAGGAAGAAATTTGGGGAAAATGATGAATCAAATTTCGTCATTGCATAGGTCACCAACAGACCAAGCGCTGTTCATGAATAGTATTTACTATTTATTTTTTACTTTTACTATTCACCTTTTCCTTTTTCTTTTGGAATCCGGGGTTTCATGTCCGGTTCTTTTTTTTCTATAAATAGGATGTTTTTTCTTTTGGAGGGACACGCTTGAGTTTAGACTCGCCCTCTCTTTTTCTCTCTCTACTCTCTCTGTAATATTGGCTTCTTGCCTTGTTTCAATAAAAGATGTTCATTTTGGTAGCTCATCGAGGTAGTTAATTTCTTCTTTTATTTTCTGTACTTCAATTTATTTACTTTTGTTGTTGCCGCCTCAATGGTCGGCTAATTTCTTGTATTAAATCATGGCCTAACTTAGTATACTATGCTATCATGTGCATTTGGAAACTTATTTTTCCAGTTTATATTTGATATATCATAAGGTAGAGTTGGTTTAACCGGTAGGTTTGAGTTTTCTAGTGATATCTATGAGTTAACTATGTGGGCGTGCCCTTTTAGCCGTTATGCCGATGGATAGGCGCAGGCGTTTGTGGGCGTAATGCTTTTTTCAGGTTAACTCATAGACTATGGAATTTCTCAGTCAGTCCTATCTATGTTTAGAAAAGATCCACAGGATACTACTGATATATCGAATATGATCTTGAAATATAATGGTATATGGTATATTTTGTTATCGGTTCATGATTTAATACATCTGGGTTCTTATGAATCTTTTCAGTTCGAAAAATACTATAAAATATAGTACTGTCCAGGAATACGATGCTCCTGAAAATTTAGATCTGTTAAACAGATGGACTATTCCTAAAATTGAACCTAATACGGTTTATAAATTTGGAACTTTTGAAAAACTTGGTCTTAAAACTATTGTTAGGACCACTGAATCCTCAATTCCTCTAAATAAAAATGAGATGGTTATCAAACTTCTCAATAGAAGTGACATATTACCCTTTAAAGGGACTCACAGGTTTCTCCATATTGGATGTGTTCAAGTTGCTTTCAGACCTCTTACTCTGAAAGGTTTACCTGAGAGTTTTCTAGCCACTTTAAGAGATGGTAGAAATCTAAATTGGAGATAATCCCTCATGGGAATAGTTGAATCTAGTCTGGCTTTTGGGCCAGTTTATTTTGATGTTTATCCTAACTTGTCTTTATCATTAAGTGATGAAAACATTTTTGATGCTTTAACTTTAAATGTTAAAACTAATGGGTATAATTACATGCCTGGATCTGAAGTTATATGTATTTGTTATCGCATTTACTACAAACCTCTTTTTTCTCTAAATCCTTTATGTAAAAGAATAGAAAAAGATATCAATGAGACTATTCTCATAGAAACTAATTTTAGTAAGTCTAATGTCACTACTAGAAAATCCATTAAATGGAAAGAAATAGATTTTCCAAAAAATTGGATTATTGAACAATCGGTTCCTATGATCCCTCCTACAAATAGTAATTTTCAAAAAATTACTCAGTCTGAGGATGGTATAATTACCATTGGTTTTCATAAAGACCAGAGGAGAGATTCTAACTTATCCTCTGTACCTTCTTTGTCTAGATCCATATCTAGTCATTATCATATTTCTCCTCTTGATTATGAAGTCGATATACCTTCTTCTTCTAGAGCTTCTACTTCTTTTTACAGAGAAAAAACTTCTTTTAAAAATGAAGATTTCAATAATGAAAATATTATTGTAAATAAAAATAATATTGTCCATAATGATGGACCTAACCCTGAAACAATTTCAGAAGTTAATTGGACAGTTTAGTTTTTATGGATTCTAAACCTATACTTGATTTTTCAAAGGGTTCTTCTACAAGAACTCATATTAATAATGAGTTTAATAATTCCAAATGGGATAAATTCAGAGTTTGGTACTTTAGATCTTTCAAAAAAGAAGAACTAAATTACTTTGTTAATACTTTTTATAAATTCTGCGAAGAGCATAATCAAATTATTTATTATGTTCCTTGGTTTATAAAAACCTTTTATATTGATCAAATTTCAGTTATTGAACGAGAATATAAACTCGTCACGGGAAATTCTCAAAAGTCTGTTTACCCTCCCCAAGTTCCTTTCCAAATTGAGACAAATGGAAAGATTTTGGACTTTGCTCCTTTTTCAAAAAAATTGGAAAATAATGTTTTACATATCACTGTTGATCATATCAACCTTCTTGTCAAACAAAACAATTTTTGTAGTCTTTTCCTCGCTATAATTGGCGACGAAATTATTTCTTTACATGATAAGATTAATCGTATTATTTCTCAAACTCAGACTAAGTCTGATTTTAAAGGAGACTCTAAAGAAAGTAATAATAATGATAATATCATTATAAAAACTGCTTCTTTTATTCAACCCCCTTTTGAATTAAAAAATTTTAAGGGAGAAACTTCCGTTTCTGATATTAAAAATATCATTAATAAAAAATTTGAAGGATTAAATATTTCCACTTTGGATGATGACTTAGAAGAAAGTCTTGCTACCAATGATTATGGTAGCACTAGCATTAATAACAAAGATGTTATTAATAAAATCAAATGGGCTAATAAGCCTACCATGACTAATTATTATTATAAGAGACCTACTCCTATAGATGTTCTTCATGAAGAACAAGATAATGTTGTCAATAATTCTTATAACGGAAAAAGCGTTTATGAATGGAATATTGATGGCTACAGCGATAAACAGATTAATAATCAAGTTCATCGCATACTTATGTATAGTTCTGCTTGTAAAACATGTGGTGTGTCTGATATTGAAACAGCACAGGCTATTACTGTCAGTTTTACTGGCCAACTTAAAGGTTGGTGGGATAATTATTTAAGTCTTTTTCAAAAAACTGACATTTTTTCCTCCATAAAAAATGAAAATGGTGAAGTGCAACCCAATGCGGTTTATTCTCTTGTTCTTACTATTCTTGAACATTTTACTGGAAGATTTACAAATAAATTTGAAAATACCAAAACTCTTCTTTTAAACATGAAGTGTAAAACCCTTACCGATTTTAGATGGTATAAAGATACTTTTCTATCTCGAGTTTATGAGATAAATGATTGTAACCAAGATATTTGGAAGAATAAATTTGTTGATGGCTTCCTTATTTATTTGCAGAAAGGATTAAAAAAAATCCTAAGAAAAGACTCTGATTCTATTTCTTATGAGTCTTATACTTTTGGTCAAATCATTAGTATTTGCGTTCAGGAAGGATTAAATCTTTGTAATGAACTCAAACTTAGAAATCAAATTAAAAGAGATAATCTCTTAGAAAGAAAACAGCTGGGTCAGTTTTGTGACCAATTTGGTATGGATAATCCTAGTCCTAAAGGAAGTATTTCTAAAAAGAAAAAAGATTTCAAAGAAAAACCTTATTTTAGGAAAAGGAATAGAAGTTCTGATAATAAACAGAACAAAGAAAAAAGTCATGATTATACTCATGATAAGGGTAAAAGAAAATCTTTCAAAAAGAATTATTCCAACAAAATAGTTTGTAAAAGATGTGGCAGGACTGGTCATTATGCTAATCAATGTTATGCCAAAGACAAGATTAAAAGTCTTGATATTGATGAAGGGCTAAAAAATTCTCTTTATGGAATCATTATGAATTCTGAAAATGATACAGATATTGATGAATCATATACTGATTCCGAAGAGCTAATCTCTAGTGATAACGAGGATAAGATTCCTCTAGAAAAGGCTGAATGTGATAATTGCATTCTGGGAAAACCTTGTCTTAATTGTATAGGTAATACTGATGATAATGAGTTTTATAAACTTATGAGTCAATTCCAAGACATGAATATTAATGTCTTATCTGACAATAATATTCTTGATCTTCTTAAACAGATTAAAGATTCTAGTTTAAGAGATAAAATCATTAATGATCTTCATGATTCTTCTTGTGAAAAAAATTCTAATCTTTCTAAAAAGATTACTAATAATAATTATAATTATTATAATATGGGAGAAGTTGAAAAACTTCTTAGGCTTAAAAATACTAAGCAAAATCCTATTACTATTAATGATTTAGCTAAAGAGATTAATAATCTTAAGAATAATGTCAAAACTCTTCAGAATCAAAATTCTGATCTTTCTATTCGACTTTCTCTCATTGAGAAAGGAAAAGGAAAAATAGATGATATTTGTTTTCCCGATGATTCTCATGATAATATTGAGATTGATAAAAACCATTTATCTGCTATCAGCATGTACATTTCTCAAAAATGGTATACAAAGATTTCTCTTCTTATTAATAATTCTTATAGAAAGGAGTTTATTGCCATGATTGATAGTGGTGCTGACTTAAGTGTCATTCAAATGGGAATAATTCCCACAAAGTTTTTTTGAAAAAACTACTCAAACTCTTTCGCATGCAGGAGGAGGATCTTTACACATTAATTATAAGCTCAGAAATGCTTATGTTTGTGTTAATGGTTGTTGCATTCCTAATGATTTTCTTATTGCAGAAAATATTACCAGCCAAATGATTATTGGCCTTCCTTTTCTTCAAAAGATATATCCCCTTACTCTTGTTAATGAAAAGGGTATTACAGGTTCTTACTATGGTAAAACATTACTTTTGAATTCGTGACTAGACCAATGCATAAGGTCCTAAATTTTGTCCAAGAACAAATTAATAATAAAAATTGTCAAATCAATTTCCTTAAAAATGAATTAAATTCTCTTACCATTGATAATAAGCTTAAAAATCCTAAGCTTCAGGATAAAATAAAATTTTTATTTAACAAATTTTCTATTGATATTTGTAATGATTTTCCTAATGCTTTTTGGGAAAGAAAGAAACATATTGTTTCTCTTCCTTATGAAGATAATTTTAAAAATACTATGATCCCGACTAAGTCGAGACCCTGTCAGATGAATTCTGAATATTTAGAATTATGTAAAAAGGAAATATCTTCTTTATTAAATAAGAAGCTTATTACTCCTTCCAAGTCCCCATGGTCTTGTACTGCTTTTTACGTTAATAAACATTCTGAACAAGAACGTGGAGTTCCCAGATTGGTTATTAACTATAAACCCCTTAATAAGGTTTTAAAATGGATTCATCATCCAATTCCTAATAAAAAGGATCTTCTTGACAGATTAGTCAATGCTCTTATATTTTCTAAATTTGATTTAAAATCGGGTTTTTGGCAAATCCAGATTAATCAATCTGATAGATATAAGACAGCTTTTAATGTTCCTTTTGGACATTATGAATGGACTGTCATGCCATTTGGGCTTAAAAATGCTCCTTCTGAATTTCAACAAATTATGAATGACATTTTTTATCCTTATAGTGATTTTATTATCGTCTACATTGATGATATCCTTGTGTTTTCAAAAGACATAAAAGCTCATTTCAAACATCTTGACATATTTAGAAATATTGTTGTAAAAAATGGTTTGGTTATTTCAAAACCAAAGATGATTTTATTTCAAACTAAGATCAAAATTCTTGGCCATATAATTGATAAAGGAAATATTATTCCTATTCAAAGAAGCATTGAATTTGGAAGAAAGTTTCCAGATATCATTACTGATAAAACTCAGTTACAAAGATTTTTAGGAAGTCTTAATTATGTATCTTCCTATATTAAAAATCTTGTTGAAGATACTGCTATCTTATATGATCGGCTTAAAAAGAATCCTTTACCTTGGAGTGATAATCATACTAAGGCAGTTATAAAGATAAAAGAAAAGGTTAAAAATATTCCTGTTCTTAGTCTTGTTAATCCCTTATGGGAAAAAATTGTTGAGACTAATGCCTCAGATTTAGGATATGGAGGTATTCTTTTACAAATTAATCCTGATAATAAACTAGAATATATTGTTAGGTTCTATTCTGGTAAATGGAATGATTCTCAAAAGAATTATTCTACTGTTGCTAAAGAAAATCTTCTATTGTCAAGAGCGTCCTAAAATTTCAGGATGATTTATACAATCAAAAGTTTATTATAAAAACCGATTGTAAAGCTGCTTCTTTTATGCTCCTTAAAGATTTTGAACATAATGTCTCAAAACAAATGTTTGCCCGATGGCAATCACATCTTGCTTATTTTTATTTTAAAATTATCTATAAGCAAGGGAAAGATAATCATCTTCCAGATTTTCTTACTCGTGAATTCATTTCTGGATGACAGGAATGAGTCAACATGGACGAGGTTCCAAATCCTCTAATAGAGGAAGAGGGGCTCATGGCCCTCCGTTATTTCAACAAGGGAAAAGATCCCTATACAACCAGAATATTTCTGGAATCGGCTCTACATCTTCGGGAGCCCATGATAAGGAGTTCCAAGAATTCCTGAGACTTAGGGGAAAAAATGTCCCCGTTGAGACTATGGCCTCAACCACTGACCAGGAATCATCATATGCTTCAACTACTCAAAAGGAGTACATTTACTTCGATTCCCCCAAGAGGGAACTTATTCTCATACTTGAGGATGATGAGGAGAGATTTAAAGAGTCTCCATGGACTCTTATGGGAAAATATGTCCCAAATTAATTTTTCACTACTTCGTCTTATAAGACGAGAGGTTATTATGAGAGTATTCTCATCTCTCTTGGAAGTGTTGATATTCAGCATTTTCCTCCAAGTAAAACTTTTAACTACTCAAAGTTTATTATTAAGAGGATTATATCCATTCAGGAAGGGGGTATTTCTCCTTTCGCTGAAAAACAGGTCATTAATCCTGTTACTAATCAGGTTTTCCAGTACAATTACTGGGATTATCTTGAAAGTTTTTATAAAACTTTTTATTATCAAAATCCCAAGCATTCTCATACTTGGTTGATAAAAATTTGTGAAAATATTGGAAGGAATCAAATTCCTAACTGGTTTTTGGAATGGTGGAATACTTTCGGCACTATTGCTGATATTTTACCAAGCGAGATCAAATCTCTTCTCGAGGAATACTCTATAGTAACCTCCTCACTCAAATCTCACAATACATGTAGTAAAACTATTTGTATGTTTTTTACTGACTCAGGTATTCCATGGATCGTTAAATGGAGGCCAGAATTTGGTTCTACAGAAATGGGTTGCCCATGTTTGTGGAGAATCTGTGCCACAAGGTTTTGGAATAATTTAAATATTATCCCAAAAGACTCAAATGAGAGTCCACTGCAAGAGAACATCGATAGGATCAAATCCAAGATCGAAGAGTATAAGAAAGGATTAAAGAATCAAATTTCTGATCCCAGTGTGATGCCATCTTTTTCTTCTTTTTATAAGAAGTATTGTTGTGACCGTTTTGGACCACATGTCGGATCCGGCCGGAAGAAAGCCGGAAAAGGCAAGAAGATACCCAGAGGTCGGGACCGACCTGGCCGGTCTGTATCTGACCACAGCGGGCTCCGACCACGAGTTTCCGACCTCGAAAGCGAGGCCGGAAACCTGCTTGGGATGCCCGTCCACGTTCATCATAGCCACATTGAAGTCCGGCCGTGGCCGGACCGGCCCGGCCAAGACCAGTGAAGTCCAGCGGAGGTCGCCCAGACGCGACCAACCGACTGGAAGATTCTCCGACCACACTGTCCGCCAGGAGGCCGGCCTCCGATCACTCAAGGCCCCCGGCCGGCAAGAGAGATCTGGAGCACGTGATAGATTCAAGCGAGACCCTCCCTCAAGAGGGAAAAAGGCCGCCTCCGTACTCAGAGACTCAGAGAATATTCCACCCAAATGAGGAAATTCGCCAGAGAATCGTCCTTTTTGGACACGCGTCAACACCCTAGTGGCCGGCCACCTGCAAGCCCTGACATATCAGAGCCCGTGCGTCCTCAGAGGCAGGAGACATTTAATGCACCTGTCCCCCAAGAGGCCGGAAATGACCAACATACCCCTGTATGAGAAAACTATAAATACCCCAAATATTTGGTAAACAACATTTGGCGCTAGAAGAAGGGTATTCTAACCCATTAAACTCATATTTTCTTCACCTCTCTTTGAAGAACACTCACTGTTCTTCAAAGCTTCATATCCTCAAGTCTTCAAGTCTTCAAACCACAAACTCCTCCTCTCCTGAAAGCAATGGATCCCCAGAGATCATCCCATGCCCACGGAAAAGCCACACGCGTAGCCTCCCCGATTCGTTTTCCGGAGGAACCCCTCCCATCCGGGGGTCGGGGTTTCTTTACTCCTGACCAGGCCGGGTCAGGAAGACGCCGCCAGGCGGAAGAGGCAAGGGGGTGCCGGAGCACCACCTCTGCCTCCAAAAAGAAGGCCCAGGCTCACGCCCTCAAGGGTAAGGCGAAAGCCAGAGAGCACCAAGGCGAAAGCCAATGTCGGGCGAACCTCGTCTCCGCCCATTCGCGAGGCTCCGCCCATCCGGTTTTTGACTGTTTGGGCACGACAGACCCGTCGTGGTATCCGAGCCGCGTACCCAGTTATGACACTGAGTACGGTGACACCGAGTCCGTCTCCAACTCTGGGAGCACGGCCCAAATGCCCCACAAGAGGGCGGCCGAGGTCAGCCAGACCCGGGCAAACTCCGCCAAGCGCAAGCTAAGCTTCGCCCAAAGCGGCCTTTTGGGACGCGGAGTCCCCCGTGCGGCCGTTTTCGACCGAATCGGCCCCCTAGCCGACGTGGGCGACCAGCTGGCCGAAACCCCCAGTCCAGAACTCGTCAAGATGCAAAAGCAACTTGACGAAATGAAGGCGCTCCTCGAAGCGCAAGGCCAAACTAAGGCCCGGCCAGTCGCCAGCGAGCCTTTGGCGGTAGATATTGAGCTCGCGCCGGTCCAGCTCAAGATCGTCCCCCCGCCAACCCCTCTCTACGAGGGGAAAACAGATCCTGAGACTCATCTGAGCAAATTCCGGATCTATATGACCGGGCGTGGCGCGACAGACGCCACGAAGTGCAGGCTTTTTTCCCTCACTCTGGGCGATCTCGCCCACAGATGGTACGTATCTCTCCCGGCACGGTCCATTGACTCATTCGCCACTTTAAGCGCCCAATTCTCATCGTACTTTGCGGCCAAAATTGCCCGGCCGGAAAGCTGGCATCGCCTGATGCGGATCCACCAAGAGAAAGAAGAGTCCGACGAGGACTACGTGGCCAGGGTGGACGAGGTCATGCTAACCGGCGAGGCGGTAAGCGACCAGCTGGCCTTGCATGCAACCCTGTGAGGCTTCCACGGCCGGTCTCCTATGTTCAAACACCTCACCAAGGACTTCCCTAAAACCTACGCCGAATTCCACGCCCGAGCCGGTGACTACCTGGCTCGGAGGAAACTTCTGGCACTAAGGCTGGGGGAGTCCGAGCCAACCCCAAAGGAGACGGAGGCCGTAGCCCAAACCTCCCCCAAGAGCGGCCCTAAGGCCAGAAGAGTGGCCAAATCGCCCGGTAACTTCAAGTCCTTCGAGGACGTTGAGGTTCACCTAACTCAGGCCATGAGGCAGTCCCCCGCGCATATCTTCAATGCGATCCAGCACCGGGACGTGCTTCCCCGGCCAAGGCCCTACTCTGGAGACCGGTCCCGGCTGGACCCTAAAAAGTTCTGCGCTTATCACGACTCTATTAGCCACAATACGAGCCAGTGTCGTGATCTCCTAAAGCATCTTTGGAAGCTGTTTGACGAAGGGCGTTTGAACGACCTTCTTCAGAGGCCAGCCGGCCGTCAAGACCAGCAGCAACCGCAGCAGCAACCCCAGCGCCACCCTCGAAGAAACAAGGAAGGCGGCCGGCCTCTAAGGCCGGTCGCAGCTTTGGAGGAGGATGATGAAGATGACCTCCTCCCACCCATGAATCCCGGTGGTCGGGTCAACATGATCCAGGCCGGCGGAGGGAACCTAGGCGGTCTCACCCCCATCTCAACGCAGTCCAACCAGAAACGGAAGGCAGAGGTCCGGGCGGTGACCAACGTTAACTTGGTCACGCCCCCAGAGCCGAAGATTCACAAGGACTTGGAGATAACTTTCTCCAACCGGGACCGGGCCGGGGTACTATACCCCAAAGGAGACGCGTTGGTGATTGCCGCCCGGATTCTGGGCAAAGAGGTCCAGCGAGTGCTGGTCGACAATGGGTGTTTTTGTAATATCATTTTCAAACCAGCCCTAGACCAACTCGGGGACCTCGTCAACTTTATCAGGCCGATCGACCTTCAGCTGAAGGGATTCGGAGACGCGACGGTCGCTGCGTACGGGAGGATAAAGCTCTCCGTGGAACTCATCTGCTGCTACAACGAGGAGGTCAGGATAACTAGGCCGTTAGATTTTATAATTGTAGACCAGCCAAGCTCGTATAATGGCTTTCTGGGTAGGCCCTTTTTAGAAGTTTTTGAAGCTGTTGCTTCCTCCTACTATTACTGTATCAAATTTCCCACCCCCGAGTGGGTGGTCGGCACTATTAAGGGTGACCAGGCAATGGCTAGAAGGTGTTTGAACTATTCCAACTCTCATTTATTTTCAATTAGCAACGACCAAACACCGGACGGGCCACACCCCGACTCTAAAACGGTCACTCCGGCCGAAGAACCTGTCACGGAGGTCGGATCCACATCGGCCGACCCCCAGCCTATGCAGATCGACGATCCCGAGCCAAGGATTGGTTTCAAACCATCCGAGCTCGATCTCGATCCCAGATTCGATTCTTCCGACCGGCGGAGCTATGAACAAGCTACGGCCTTGGAGGATTTGGAACACATTCCGGTCGACCCCTCGAGGCCGGAATTGGAAGTACTGATCGGCTCTCGCATACCGACCGAAATGCGGGGGGAAGTGATCGAATTCCTCAAAGCCAACGTTGGAGTCTTTGCCTGGTCTCACCAAGACATGGTCGGGATAGACCCAAAGCACGCATGCCATCGTCTAAAGATCGACCCCAACAGGAGGCCGGTCCACCAGAAAAGATGGAAGTTCGGCCCGGAAAAGTACGAAGCTTTGGTTGAAGAGGTCAAGAAGTTGCTAGACAACAAGCTGATCGAACAAGCCCGGGACGAGCCCCAATGGGTCGCAAACGCCGTTCTGGTCAAAAAGACAAACAATGCCTGGAGACTATGTATAGACTTCACCGACCTCAACGCGGTATGCCCAAAGGATCACTTTCCGATGCCACACATCGACCACCTGGTGGACAGCACGGCCGGTCACGAGATGATGTCCTTCATGGACGCTTTTGCCGGCTACCATCAAATCCCCATGGCCGTCGAAGACATCAAGCACACCTCATTCCACACGGAGAAGAACATATTCTCTTGGCTCCGGATGCCTTTCGGTCTGATCAACGCCGGTGCGACCTACCAGCGCCTAGTCAACAAGATGTTTGCAGAACAGATCGGAAAGACCATGGAAGTCTACATCGACGATATTGTGGTGAAAAGCTTGAAGAAAGAAGACCATCTCAGGGATCTTGAAGAGACTTTCAAGATCCTCAAGGCCTACAATATGAAGCTAAACCCAAAGAAATGCAACTTTGGGGTGGAGGCCGGCAAATTCTTGGGGCACATCGTCAGCCAGCGCGGGATCGGGTACTAGTCCGGGCAGACGGTCAGAACCACCTACCGATCTACTTCGTAAGTCAAGCTCTTCACGATGCCGAGCTCAGATACACTCCGCTCGAAAAATTAGCGTACGCTCTGGTCATGAGCGTAAGGAAGCTAAGGCCTTATTTCTTTGACCACCAAGTAGAGGTCCTCACCACTCTACCCTTGAGGCAAGTCCTACACCGGCCGGACACCAGCGGCAGGTTATTGAAATGGTCGTTGGAAATAACTCAGTACGGGGTCTCATACGCCCCAAGGACGGCCATCAAGGGTCAGGCCCTGGCCGATTTCATAGTAGAATTAACCTTCCTGCCCAGGTTCTCAAGAATCAACCACCACCCGTGGAAACTCTATGTGGACGGATCGTCAACTAGTACCTGTGTCGGGGCCGGTATTCTCCTAATCGGCCCGGAGGGCCAAAATTTCACCCACGCAGTCCGCTTCAGCTTCCCGGCCACCAACAACGAGGCCGAGTATGAGGCTCTGGCCGGGGGCCTTGAACTCACGATCGCCATCGGAGTCTGTCGACTGCACATTTTTATGGACTCTCTTCTCGTTGTCAACCAAATTAAAGGTGAATACGAGGCCCGGGGAGAGCAAATGGTGAAATACCTCGACCTGGTTACTACCTTATGCGAGAAATTTCATCAAGTTTTCATTGAGCAAATCCCAAGGGAGCACAACACCCAGGCCGACGCTCTTTCCAAGCTCACAACCGCGGAGGGAGCTGCCGACCTCGCCAATATTCAACTTTCCACGTTCGGAATGCCCACGGTCATCCAAGCACAAGTGGCGACCGTTCTGAGCGCGGATGAAAATTGGATGACGCCGATCGTAAAATATCTCAAGACCGGCGGGCTCCCCGAAGATAGAACTCGGGCACGGCAACTACAACTCCGGTCATCAAGGTACACCCTCATCGACGATCTTTTATATAAGAGAAGCTTTACCCTCCCACTTCTAAAATGCATAACCCCGGAGCAAGGCCGGACTATCCTGGCCGAAATCCATGAGGGGGTAAGTGGAAATCATGCCGGAGGCCGGGCCCTAGCTCACAAAGTAATCAGACAAGGATACTTCTGGCCGACCTTGAACAAGGACGCCGTCAACTTCGCGAGGTCGTGCCACAAATGCCAAGTCTTGGGACCCAACATCAAACTGTCCCCCGAACAGCTCTCCTCCATGTATAGCCCTTGGCCTTTTGCCCAGTGGGGCATCGACCTGATCGGACCGATGCCCACTGCGCCCGGGGGCCACAAATTTGCCGTCGTGGCCGTCGACTATTTCACAAAGTGGGCCGAGGCCGAGCCACTCAACAAGATCAGCCAGACTCAAATCATCAAGTTCATTTGGAAAACATCATTTGCCGTTTCGGCCTACCTCAAGTGATCATCTCCGACAATGGGAACAGTTTGACGGTCTCCAGATGATTCAGTTTTGTGAAAAATGGAATATCAAGAAGGTTTTCTCTACCCCCTACCACCCGCAAACGAACGGCCAGGTAGAGGCCGTAAACAAGATCCTCAAGCACACTATCAAAGCCAAGCTTGAGGACAAGAAGGGGAAGTGGGCAGCCGAGCTGCCAGACGTACTCTGGTCGTATCGAACGACCACAAGGAACTCAACGGGCGAAACACCTTTCGCTTTAGCTTTCGGGACCGAGGCCGTCATTCCTTCAGAGGTCTCCCTACCAACCCACCGGACGGCCCAGACGATCACGAAGACAATGACACCGCCGGATGATCGATTTGGACATGTTGGAGGAAAGGAGACTCAATTCCGACCTCCGAAATGCGGCCTACAAGAAGAAATCCGAAAAAAATTTCAACTCCAAAGTGAAGGCCAGACAATTCCAGGTCGGGGACCTCGTCCTCAAGAAGGTTCAAGTACCAAAAGGAGTATTCGGCCCGAACTGGGAGGGCCCGTTCAGGATATCCAAATGGCTCTCCAAGGGAGCTTACGAGCTGGAACTCATGGATGGAACTCCGGACCAATACCCCTGGAATGCAATTCATTTGAAGAAATACTACCAATGATTTTGTACCATGTATTCAAAGTTCTTATCAATACAAGGCTCTTCGCACAGCTCAATCTATTTCCAAGCACCGGGCTCAGTTCAAAAGCATATGCCGGCCGTATAGAGGTCGGCACATCACACTTGAGCCCGGAAAAGCCACTTAAGGCCATCCAAAAACCGAGCCCAGTTCAAAAGCATACACCGACCGTATCGAGGTCGGCGTTTCACACTTGAGCTCGGAAAGGCCACCCTAGCCACTTTAAAAGCCGAGCTCGGTTCAAAAGCATATGCCGACCGTATCGAGGTCGGCATATCACACTTAAGCTCGGCAAGGCAACCAAGGCAATCCTAGAAACCGGGCTCAGTTCAAAACATATGCCGACCGTATCGAGGTCGGCATATCTCACTCGAGCCCGGGTCAAAATCTCATTCATACTTATGAAAATTTACTTTGATAAGTATAAGAAAGCAAGAGAGCAATAACAGAACAATAAAGTTCAAGGAAAAACTGAATTTTATAAAGTCAAAACCGGTCTGAAAGCTGGGAAGTACAACGGTTTAAAACAAGATAAATCCGGTCAGAAGTCGGTTACATTCGAAAGCAATAAAGAAAAGCTAAGACATGGCTAAATCAAGGGTTGCCTGCTCCGGCCGCCGAGCTCGCTTGATCCCCAGTGCCGGCCACAAAAGCAGCAATTTCTTCAACACAAGCCTCCGCGACACTTACGACCGCTGCCTGGGAACCCTCCGGATGGACATCTTCTCCCCCGCCCTCCTCCTCTTCCTCTTCATCAGCGGCCGGGGGTCCCTGACCCGGTTGGATCAACCTATGCCGGTATGGAAACCATGAAAGGTCCACCCCAAAGACGGTCTCCAGGTCGAGGATGGGAAACCAATAGCCCTCATTGACCGGGTTCTTGGCAGCGTACTCCCGGAAGTAATCCTCCAGGGACTTGGTCTCAAGACCGGCCTGGCATGCAACCCGGATCATGCTGGCAGCAGCCATATAGAAGCAGAACTCGGAGAAGAGTGCCGGGTTGGCGGTCGGATCCTCCGGATTGTATGCCGGCCGGCTAAGGGAGGCAGCCAGTTCTTCAGCTTTCTTTCGGAGCTCCCTCTCCAACTCGGTCTGCCGGGCAAGGGCCTGGTCAGCATCCCCCCGGGCTCGATGCGCCTCCAGCCGCAGTTCGGCACTGGTGTCCTCCATCTCAGCCACCCGGTTCCGGGCATCGGCCAGCGCCTTGTACGCCATCTCTGCCCGACCGAGAGCGTCATCCTTCTCTTTCAGGACAGCCTCCATCTGGCCGACCGCGTAGTCCCTCTCCTTTTTTAGCGCGGCGTTCTCACCCTCAAGCCCAGCCTTCTCCTCCCGAGCTCTGGTCAAGTCGGCCTCTAGCCTCCGCACGGTGCTGAGGGAACTGTTGAACTCGCTCTCCACAAGATTGGCCATGATGGTCGCCTGGCTAACGAGCGCAACGCAGGCCCGACCGGCGTGTCGGGGACGGCGATCAGCGTTGTCGGCTAACTCCCGCATCCAAGCTTGGGGCAAAGAGTTCACCGACCGGCTCATGTACTCCGGCATCTCCATGATAGAACCCGGGGCCCGGGAAGAGAGGAAATCCAACACCATTGGAGGAAGGCCGGAGTTGTTGCGGGTCAATCTAGACAAAAAGAGAGATTAGGTCAGAATCGAATAAAAATGCCTTAAGAAAAATCTAAAGACAAGACTCACGCTTGGAAATGGGCGGGATCACGACCGAAGTAGGTCCTGTCGTCTTCCCGGCCGGGAACGGGCGCCGCGCGGGCCGTATTTTCCGCCCCGACCGCCCCAGGCGGTGTGTCGTCAGAAAGGACGATGGGGGCCGGACTCGACCCACGCTGGCCGGTCTCCTCGTCCTCAGTGTCCTCCCGACCCCTCTTTCGGCCGGTGAGTTGGGGGGATGCAGGGGCCTCAATAGCAGCGACGGCCGGAATCGACTGGAGAGGGAGGGGCTCTTCGATCACGATCCCGGTCCGGGCGCCGGCTCCCTTCTTCTTCTTTGCCCCTTTGGTCGTCTTCCTCACCGCGCAGGCCCCAATCAGAGAAAACATCTCCGGGCAGCTTTCAAGGAGTTCTGGCGGGCACTGCCTCACGATCGGGAAGTCGGGCACTGCAATGACGGGACACGAAGTGTTAAAAAAAATAAACAACAAACAAACTAAAGGCCGGGACCCGGTCCCACCCGGGTACTTACCCGTCAATTTTAGATGACGTGGGAACTGGAAGAAGCGGCCGGAAATTCGGGATTGTCGAGTCCGAAGGACGGCCTGATTCCTTTCCGTGGCCGGCAACGACAGAATCCGCTCCCGGACAACTGCAAAGTCGAAATTCAGCTCCCGGTCGGAAGGGCAAGGGTAACCTGCAAAGAGAAGTAAGAAATTAGATCAGTACTCTTAATCCAAATTTAAGCTAAAAATTCCTTACTGGGATTCTTGAGGCGGATGTCGGTCGGAACGTCGATTTCCGTCCCATCCAGATACCCGGTCTTCCACGCCCCACCGACGAAAAACCACTTCCTCCGATCGTTCCGACCTTTGCTCGGCAGTCCGGTCACCAACTTCTGTCCTTTAGTTTGAATGTAGACCTCACCGGTCCCACTCTTTTCACTTTGGATCCGGTATAGGTATGTCATTTCCCCAGGGGTCGACATCCGGTAGAGCCGATTCTTGCCAAATAAGACCATGACGCTCACAATGATCATCCATGTATTCGGGAGCAGCTGGATGGGCGCCTAATTCCAATAGTTCAACAGGTATGAGACGGCCGGATGGAGCAGAAAACGAAGTCCAACCTCCATCATATCTTGGGTCACGGCCACCATACCGCGAGGAGGCTGGTCCGCCCGTTCATTCGGTTCGGGGGTATAGAGTTGGACGTCGTAGGGGATTTCCCAGTTGGCCCGGGCATCATCAAGAAAATGCTGGGTCATCTTGCTCTGAATCTGTCCAATGGTCCACCTGCGAGACTCCTCCAGGTCGGCTATCCGGATGGTGGCCCGATCACGAACGGTCGGCCCCCGCGGGAAATGCTCCGAATACTCCTCGAAGTCGAAAGAAAGGGAATCGACCTCATCTTTCATTTCCACGTACTCCGACCATAGGCGAAAGGCTTTCCTGACCTGTTCTCGCCGATCCTGGCTAACGCTCCGGCCAGCTGCAGTCGGCCTATCGGCCTCTTCGGTCTCCGATCCCGAGGCCTCATTCGCCATCCCGAGCCTTTGCTTGATTTGTTCGGCCGCGAGATTCTGAAGCAACAAGTTGGTCCCCAGATCGTCGCCTTCACCGCGGCCACTTTCCTCTTTGTCTTCTTCCAAGAGGTCATCCAGTGGATCCCTTTCCTCCACTGGTCGGGCCGCCTCCTCATTCTGGGATCTCTCCGTAGCCAAAGGAACCCCCTCCCGGGCACCTTCACCCAACAGTGACCGTCCCGGGCGTGGGAATAGGGCATCCAAACTGTCGTCGTCGTGAGCCCAGATCGAGCCCGCTAGACGAGAAGGAGAGGCCCCACTCCCTCCACGGGAACTTCCTCCCTCTTCGAACAAACGGCGATTGGCTCCGCCACCACCGCCGCCACTCGAGGAGGCACCACCTCTTTGCCCAGGTGGAGGACCGGCCCATCGTCGCACCATTATGTAAGCAAAAAGAGTTGAGATACGAAAATTTTGAAATTTACCTTCAAAACACCAATTGCCGCCGTGCAAAGCTTGTCGCCGCCATGAGAAGTTCGCCGGAAGTCGCAAAACAACAGCTCCAAATCGCGAAAGAGTGAAAACCCTTGAGAGTGGAATGACTCCCCTACTTATAGGAAATGGGCAGGGACCTATTTCGAAATAAAAACCTAGGCTTAGGGGCCTAGGTGCAAGAAGATGAAGAGACGGTTTTGGCGCCAGACACCTCGTACATTGCACGCATTAAATGCGCGAGATTTGAGGAGATCAAATCATGTCACGCACGTCAGCTTTCAATGCGCGTAATCCGAGGCGTCGTCTGACGTCATGCCCACCTTTTTAGGAAAAATAAGTACAACGCACGTCCTTCCAGTCATCGCATAGCCGTAGGCCGGCCTCCGACCACCCCGGGCGGATCGAGGCCGGCACCAACACAAAATGGCAAACGACCACCTCGCCCTTCACCAACTTTGAGTGACGAGCTGGGGGGCAATTGTTGTGACCGTTTCGGACCACATGTCGGATCCGGCCGGAAGAAAGCCAGAAAAGGCAAGAAGATACCCAGAGATCGGGACCGACCTGGCCGGTCTGTATACGACCACAGCGGGCTCCGACCACGAGTTTCCAACCTCGAAAGCGAGGCCGGAAACCTGCTTGGGACGCCCGTCCACGTTCATCATAGCCACATTGAAGTCCGGCCATGGCCGGACCGGCCCGGCCAAGACCAGTGAAGTCCAGCGGAGGTCGCCCGGACGCGACCAACCGGCAGGAAGAATCTCCGACCACACTGTCCGCCAGGAGGCCGACCTCCGATCACTCAAGGCCCCCGGCCGGCAAGAGAGATCTGGAGCACGTGATAGATTCAAGCGAGACCCTCCCTCAAGAGGGAAAAAGGCCGCCTCCGTACTCAGAGACTCAGAGAATATTCCACCCAAATGAGGAAATTCGCCAGAGAATCGTCCTTTTTGGACACGCGTCAACACCCTAGTGGCCGGCCACCTGCAAGCCCTGACATATCAGAGCCCGCGCGTCCTCAGAGGCAGGAGACATTTAATGCACCTGTCCCCCAAGAGGCCGGAAATGACCAACATACCCCTGTATGAGAAAACTATAAATACCCCAACATTTGTAATGTAAAAAAGGTTCAATCTCTCTCAGTATAATCAATACACATACTCATTCAAGCCCAGGGACTAACAACCCCTGGCAATTCTTGGTGTTCTTAGTGTTCTTGTGCATTTATTGCCTCTCATCATTCAAGCATTCATTTTAGCATTTAAGAACCCAATCATTTGATGTTTTTACCAAAGCTCTCATAAATAGCCAGTTAATCCCAGCAACAAATATTTGGTAAACAACAAGTATGCTGGAGTTTTTCCCAAGGAAAAAATTATGGATCTCTTCATGAATCAAATTCAGGAAGACATTTTAAAAGATGCTGATTTTTCAGATTCAAAATCTGATGCATCTATGATTTCTGGCTCTTCTATGCAAGACGCACAGGATCCATTTGAAGAGGACCATGACCTCTCTTTACAGGAAAGTTTTGATTTGTTAAAAAAATCTCTCAAAGAGAAAATTCGAGAAAAGAAGAATCCCTAATGGAAGAAAGAATTCCTGGAGATTGGAGATATTTCAGAGTAGGACTACAGCATGAAATCTGGCAGATTCCTATTCATATTAATTTTGATCAAAATCATAATTTGATTAAAGATAAAAATTATCTTAAAGGACTCAAAAAGAAAATCAGAGTTCTTGAAAATTTTATCCCCATCCTTGAAGAATCTTACTATGGACGTCATGGGAATTTCCAACATTTGGAAAGATGCAAAAAGACTTTAAGTCTTCTTCAAAGACAAGCTTCTCTTATGGCGATCTGGTCAGGAAAAAATTTGGGGAAAATGATGAATCAAATTTCGTCATTGCATAGGTCACCAACAGACCAAGCGTTGTTCATGAATAGTATTTACTATTCATTTTTTACTTTTACTATTCACCTTTTCCTTTTTCTTTTGGAATCCGGGGTTTCATGTCCGGTTCTTTTTTTCTATAAATAGGATGTTTTTTCTTTTGGAGGGACACGCTTGAGTTTAGACTCGCCCTCTCTTTTTCTCTCTCTACTCTCTCTGTAATATTGGCTTCTTGCCTTGTTTCAATAAAAGGTGTTCATTTTGGTAGCTCATCGAGGTAGTTAATTTCTGCTTTTATTTTCTGTACTTCAATTTATTTACTTTTATTGTTGCCGCCTCAATGGTCGGCTAATTTCTTGTATTAAATCATGGCCTAACTTAGTATACTATGCTATCATGTGCATTTGGAAACTTATTTTTCCAGTTTATATTTGATATATCATAAGGTAGAGTTGGTTTAACCGGTAGGTTTGAGTTTTCTAGTGATATCTATGAGTTAACTATGTGGGCGTGCCCTTTTAGCCGTTATGCCGATGGATAGGCGCAGGCGTTTGTGGGCGTAATGCTTTTTTCAGGTTAACTCATAGACTATGGAATTTCTCAGTCAGTACTATCTGTGTTTAGAAAAGATCCACAGGATACTACTGATATATCGAATACGATCTTGAAATATAATGGTATCTTCAGCAAGATTTTTAATATAGGAAGATACATAATTAAGACTTCCTAAAAATCTTTGTAACTGAGTTTTATCAGTAATGATATCTGGAAACTTTCTTCCAAATTCAATGCTTATTTGAATAGGAATAATATTTCCTTTATCAATTATATGGCTAAGAAAATTGATCTTAGTTTGAAATAAAATCATCTTTGGTTTTGAAATAACCAAACCATTTTTTACAACAATATTTCTAAATATGTCAAGATGTTTGAAATAAGCTTCTATGTCTTTTGAAAACACAAGGATATCATCAATGTAGACGATAATAAAATCACTATAAGGATAAAAAATGTCATTCATAATTTGTTGAAATTCAGAAGGAGCATTTTTAAGCCCAAATGGCATGACAGTCCATTCATAATGTCCAAAAGGAACATTAAAAGCTGTCTTATATCTATCAGATTGATTAATCTGGATTTGCCAAAAACTCGATTTTAAATCAAATTTAGAAAATATAAGAGCATTGACTAATCTGTCAAGAAGATCCTTTTTATTAGGAATTGGATGACGAATCCATTTTAAAACCTTATTAAGGGGTTTATAGTTAATAACCAATCTGGGAACTCCACGTTCTTGTTCAGAATGTTTATTAACGTAAAAAGCAGTACAAGACCATGGGGACTTGGAAGGAGTAATAAGCTTCTTATTTAATAAAGAAGATATTTCCTTTTTACATAATTCTAAATATTCAGAATTCATCTGACAGGGTCTCGACTTAGTCGGGATCATAGTATTTTTAAAATTATCTTCATAAGGAAGAGAAACAATATGTTTCTTTCTTTCCCAAAAAGCATTAGGAAAATCATTACAAATATCAATAGAAAATTTGTTAAATAAAAATTTTATTTTATCCTGAAGCTTAGGATTTTTAAGCTTATTATCAATGGTAAGAGAATTTAATTCATTTTTAAGGAAATTGATTTGACAATTTTTATTATTAATTTGTTCTTGGACAAAATTTAGGACCTTATGCATTGGTCTAGTCACGAATTCAAAAGTAATGGTTTTACCATAGTAAGAACCTGTAATACCCTTTTCATTAACAAGAGTAAGGGGATATATCTTTTGAAGAAAAAGAAGGTCAATAATCATTTGGCTGGTAATATTTTCTGCAATAAGAAAATCATTAGGAATGCAACAACCATTAACACAAACATAAGCATTTCTGAGCTTATAATTAATGTGTAAAGATCCTCCTCCTGCATGCGAAAGAGTTTGAGTAGTTTTTTCAAAAAACTTTGTGGGAATTATTCCCATTTGAATGACACTTAAGTCAGCACCACTATCAATCATGGCAATAAACTCCTTTCTATAAGAATTATTAATAAGAAGAGAAATCTTTGTATACCATTTTTGAGAAATGTACATGCTGATAGCAGATAAATGGTTTTTATCAATCTCAATATTATCATCGGGAAAACAAATATCATCTATTTTTCCTTTTCTTTTCTCAATGAGAGAAAGTCGAATAGAAAGATCAGAATTTTGATTCTGAAGAGTTTTGACATTATTCTTAAGATTATTAATCTCTTTAGCTAAATCATTAATAGTAATAGGATTTTACTTAGTATTTTTAAGCCTAAGAAGTTTTTCAACTTCTCCCATATTATAATAATTATTATTAGTAATCTTTTTAGAAAGATTAGAATTTTTTTCACAAGAAGAATCATGAAGATCATTAATGATTTTATCTCTTAAACTAGAATCTTTAATCTGTTTAAAAAGATCAAGAATATTATTGTCAGATAAGACATTAATATTCATGTCTTGGAATTGACTCATAAGTTTATAAAACTCATTATCATCAGTATTACCTATACAATTAAGACAAGGTTTTCCCAGAATGCAATTATCACATTCAGCTTTTTCTAGAGGAATTTTATCCTCGTTATCACTAGAGATTAGCTCTTCGGAATCAGTATATGATTCATCAATATCTGTATCATTTTCAGAATTCATAATGATTCCATAAAGAGAATTTTTTAGCCCTTCATCAATATCAAGACTTTTAATCTTGTCTTTGGCATAACATTGATTAGCATAATGACCAGTCCTGCCACATCTTTTACAAACTATTTTGTTGGAATAATTCTTTTTGAAAGATTTTCTTTTACCCTTATCATGAGTATAATCATGACTTTTTTCTTTGTTCTGTTTATTATCAGAACTTCGTTTCCTTTTCCTAAAATAAGGTTTTTCTTTGAAATCTTTTTTCTTTTTAGAAATACTTCCTTTAGGACTAGGATTATCCATACCAAATTGGTCACAAAACTGACCCAGCTGTTTTTTTTCTATGAGATTATCTCTTTTAATTTGATTTCTAAGTTTGAGTTCATTACAAAGATTTAATCCTTCCTGAACGCAAATACTAATGATTTGACCAAAAGTATAAGACTCATAAGAAATAGAATCAGAGTCTTTTCTTAGGATTTTTTTAATCCTTTCTGCAAATAAATAAGGAAGACCATCAACAAATTTATTCTTCCAAATATCTTGGTTACAATCATTTATCTCATAAACTCGAGATAGAAAAGTATCTTTATACCATCTAAAATCGGTAAGGGTTTTACACTTCATGTTTAAAAGAAGAGTTTTGGTATTTTCAGATTTATTTGTAAATCTTCCAGTAAAATGTTCAAGAATAGTAAGAACAAGAGAATAAACCGCATTGGGTTGCACTTCACCATTTTCATTTTTTATGGAGGAAAAATGTCAGTTTTTTGAAAATGACTTAAATAATTATCCCACCAACCTTTAAGTTGGCCAGTAAAACCGACAGTAATAGCCTGTGATGTTTCAATATCAGACACACCACATGTTTTACAAGCAGAACTATACATAAGTATGCGATGAACTTGATTATTAATCTGTTTATCGCTGTAGCCATCAACATTCCATTCATAAACGCTTTTTCCGTTATAAGAATTATTGACAACATTATCTTGTTCTTCATGAAGAACATCTATAAGAGTAGGTCTCTTATAATAATAATTAGTCATGGTAGGCTTATTAGCCCATTTGATTTTATTAATAACATCTTTGTTATTAATGCTAGTGCTACCATAATCATTGGTAGCAATACTTTCTTCTAAGTCATCATCCAAAGTGGAAATATTTAATCCTTCAAATTTTTTATTAATGATATTTTCAATATCAGAAACGGAAGTTTCTCCCTTAAAATTTTTTAAGTCAAAAGGGGGTTGAATAAAAGAAGCAGTTTTTATAATGATATTATCATTATTATTACTTTCTTTAGAGTCTCCTTTAAAATCAGACTTAGTCTGAGTTTGAGAAATAATACGATTAATCTTATCATGTAAAGAAATAATTTCGTCGCCAATTATAGCGAGGAAAAGACTACAAAAATTGTTTTGTTTGACAAGAAGGTTGATATGATCAACAGTGATATGTAAAACATTATTTTCCAATTTTTTTGAAAAAGGAGCAAAGTCCAAAATCTTTCCATTTGTCTCAATTTGGAAAGGAACTTGGGGAGGGTAAACAGACTTTTGAGAATTTCCCGTGACGAGTTTATATTCTCGTTCAATAACTGAAATTTGATCAATATAAAAGGTTTTTATAAACCAAGGAACATAATAAATAATTTGATTATGCTCTTCGCAGAATTTATAAAAAGTATTAACAAAGTAATTTAGTTCTTCTTTTTTGAAAGATCTAAAGTACCAAACTCTGAATTTATCCCATTTGGAATTATTAAACTCATTATTAATATGAGTTCTTGTAGAAGAACCCTTTGAAAAATCAAGTATAGGTTTAGAATCCATAAAAACTAAACTGTCCAATTAACTTCTGAAATTGTTTCAGGGTTAGGTCCATCATTATGGACAATATTATTTTTATTTACAATAATATTTTCATTATTGAAATCTTCATTTTTAAAAGAAGTTTCTTCTCTGTAAAAAGAAGTAGAAGCTCTAGAAGAAGAAGGTATATCGACTTCATAATCAAGAGGAGAAATATGATAATGACTAGATATGGATCTAGACAAAGAAGGTACAGAGGATAAGTTAGAATCTCTCCTCTGGTCTTTATGAAAACCAATGGTAATTATACCATCCTCAGACTGAGTAATTTTTTGAAAATTACTATTTGTAGGAGGGATCATAGGAACCGATTGTTCAATAATCCAATTTTTTGGAAAATCTATTTCTTTCCATTTAATGGATTTTCTAGTAGTGACATTAGACTTACTAAAACTAGTCTCTATGAGAATAGTCTCATTGATATCTTTTTCTATTCTTTTACATAAAGGATTTAGAGAAAAATGAGGTTTGTAGTAAATGCGATAACAAATACATATAACTTCAGATCCAGGCATGTAATTATACCCATTAGTTTTAACATTTAAAGTTAAAGCATCAAAAATGTTTTCATCACTTAATGATAAAGACAAGTTAGGATAAACATCAAAATAAACTGGCCCAAAAGCCAGACTAGATTCAACTATTCCCATGAGGGATTGTCTCCAATTTAGATTTCTACCATCTCTTAAAGTGGCTAGAAAACTCTCAGGTAAACCTTTCAGAGTAAGAGGTCTGAAAGCAACTTGAACACATCCAATATGGAGAAACCTGTGAGTCCCTTTAAAGGGTAATATGTCACTTCTATTGAGAAGTTTGATAACCATCTCATTTTTATTTAGAGGAATTGAGGATTCAGTGGTCCTAACAATAGTTTTAAGACCAAGTTTTTCAAAAGTTCCAAATTTATAAACCGTATTAGGTTCAATTTTAGGAATAGTCCATCTGTTTAACAGATCTAAATTTTCAGGAGCATCGTATTCCTGGACAGTACTATTTTTAATAGTATTTTTCGAACTGAAAAGATTCATAAGAACCCAGATGTATTAAATCATGAACCGATAACAAAATATACCATATACCATTATATTTCAAGATCGTATTCGATATATCAGTAGTATCCTGTGGATCTTTTCTAAACACAGATAGGACTAACTGAGAAATTCCATAGTCTATGAGTTAACCTGAAAAAAGCATTACGCCCACAAACGCCTGCGCCTATCCATCGGCATAACGGCTAAAAGGGCACGCCCACATAGTTAACTCATAGATATCACTAGAAAACTCAAACCTACCGGTTAAACCAACTCTACCTTATGATATATCAAATATAAACTGGAAAAATAAGTTTCCAAATGCACATGATAGCATAGTATACTAAGTTAGGCCATGATTTAATACAAGAAATTAGCCGACCATTGAGGCGGCAACAACAAAAGTAAATAAATTGAAGTACAGAAAATAAAAGCAGAAATTAACTACCTCGATGAGCTACCAAAATGAACATCTTTTATTGAAACAAGGCAAGAAGCCAATATTACAGAGAGAGTAGAGAGGGAAAAAGAGAGGGCGAGTCTAAACTCAAGTGTGTCCCTCCAAAAGAAAAAGCATCCTATTTATAGAAAAAAAAGAACCGGACATGAAACCCCGGATTCCAAAAGAAAAAGGAAAAGGTGAATAGTAAAAGTAAAAAATGAATAGTAAATACTATTCATGAACAGCGCTTGGTCTGTTGGTGACCTATGCAATGACGAAATTTGATTCATCATTTTCCCCAAATTTCTTCCTGATCAGATCGCCATAAGAGAAGCTTGTCTTTGAAGAAGACTTAAAGTCTTTTTGCATCTTTCCAAATGTTGGAAATTCCCATGACGTCCATAGTAAGATTCTTCAAGGATGGGGATAAAATTTTTAAGAACTCTGATTTTCTTTTTGAGTCCTTTAAGATAATTTTTATCTTTAATCAAATTATGATTTTGATCAAAATTAATATGAATAGGAATCTGCCAGATTTCATGTTGTAGTCCTACTCTGAAATATCTCCAATCTCCAGGAATTCTTTCTTCCATTAGGGATTCTTCTTTTCTCGAATTTTCTCTTTGAGAGAATTTTTTAACAAATCAAAATTTTCCTGTAAAGAGAGGTCATGGTCCTCTTCAAATGGATCCTGTGCGTCTTGCATAGAAGAGCCAGAAATCATAGATGCATCAGATTTTGAATCTGAAAAATCAGCATCTTTTAAAATGTCTTCCTGAATTTGATTCATGAAGAGATCCATAATTTTTTCCTTGGGAAAAACTCCAGCATACTTCTTATAAAAAGAAGAAAAAGATGGCATCACACTGGGATCAGAAATTTGATTCTTTAATCCTTTCTTATACTCTTCGATCTTGGATTTGATCCTATCGATGTTCTCTTGCAGTGGACTCTCATTTGAGTCTTTTGGGATAATATTTAAATTATTCCAAAACCTTGTGGCACAGATTCTCCACAAACATGGGCAACCCATTTCTGTAGAACCAAATTCTGGCCTCCATTTAACGACCCATGGAATACCTGAGTCAGTAAAAAACATACAAATAGTTTTACTACATGTATTGTGAGATTTGAGTGAGGAGGTTACTATAGAGTATTCCTCGAGAAGAGATTTGATCTCGCTTGGTAAAATATCAGCAATAGTGCCGAAAGTATTCCACCATTCCAAAAACCAGTTAGGAATTTGATTCCTTCCGATATTTTCACAAATTTTTATCAACCAAGTATGAGAATGCTTGGGATTTTGATAATAAAAAGTTTTATAAAAACTTTCAAGATAATCCCAGTAATTGTACTGGAAAACCTGATTAGTAACAGGATTAATGACCTGTTTTCAGCGAAAGGAGAAATACCCCATTCCTGAATGGATATAATCCTCTTAATAATAAACTTTGAGTAGTTAAAAGTTTTACTTGGAGGAAAATGCTGAATATCAACACTTCCAAGAGAGATGAGAATACTCTCATAATAACCTCTCGTCTTATAAGACGAAGTAGTGAAAAATTGATTTGGGACATATTTTCCCATAAGAGTCCATGGAGACTCTTTAAATCTCTCCTCATCATCCTCAAGTATGAGAATAAGTTCCCTCTTGGGGGAATCGAAGTAAATGTACTCCTTTTGAGTAGTTGAAGCATATGATGCTTCCTGGTCAGTGGTTGAGGCCATAGTCTCAACGGGGACATTTTTTCCCCTAAGTCTCAGGAATTCTTGGAACTCCTTATCATGGGCTCCCGAAGATGTAGAGCCGATTCCAGAAATATTCTGGTTGTATAGGGATCTTTTCCCTTGCTGAAATAACGGAGGGCCATGAGCCCCTCTTCCTCTATTAGAGGATTTGGAACCTCGTTCATGTTGACTCATTCCTGTCATCCAGAAATGAATTCACGAGTAAGAAAATCTGGAAGATGATTATCTTTCTTTTTTTTATTTTGTAAATTTAATATTTTAGAATATTATAAATTATTAATTCATTCGTTTTTCTCCATTTAACTGTATATAAATTCAAATTAACTCCCGTTTTTTTTTAAATTCATCAAATTAATTTATTTTTGTTTCTAATTCATTTATATATATATATATATATATATATATATATATATATTCATCAAATTGAGTCCCATTTTTTTTAATTGATCATTTATATAGATTCATAAAATATATGCAAATCTATAATATTCAACAAAAATATAAAATATTCAACCAAAAAAAATCAAAACTCCTCTCTCTCTCTCTCTCTCTCTCTCTCTCTCTCTCTCTCTCTCTCTCTCTCTCTCTCCACCTACGTATCATCATCAGAGAGGAAACAGTCCACCTCGTCATCGTCATCCTCACCACCTGCTCCTCCGTGCCCGCTCCCCCGGCACCCCCGACACCGCTCCCCCCGACATCAAAATTTGGTGGGGTGGGGGTGGAGCGTCGAATCTCATTCGTTGCGTGAAGTTGGAGAATCAATCACAAAGACTCTCGTTGTAGCTCGTCTGTGCCTCCATCTGCTTCCGGACGTCTCTCAGCTCACGCTCCAACTGAGAGGGAGCAGAGTCGATAGAGGAGGACGATGTCGTCTCCGGGGCCCGTCTAACCTCTGGGATCTCCGGTCTCAACGACCTCGACCTCCTCTTCCCCCTCCCCCTCCCCCTCCCCCGACCCTGTCCCCCACTCTGATCAGGGTTATCTTGAGAGCTCATCTGTAATAATTATAAATTCAACAGATTAGCATACCATATTATATTTATACACATTCAACTAAATTCATACCTACGTGTATCAATCAACTAAATCCATACATATGTATACCAATCAACTAAATCCATACATATGTATACCAGTCAACTAAATTCATACATATGTATACCAATCAACTAAATCCATAAATATGTATATCAATCAACTAAATTCATACCTACACATATCAATCAACTAAATTCATATCTACACATATCAATCAACTAAATTCATATCTACACATATCAATAAACTAAATTCATACCTACGTATATCAATCAACTAAATTCATAATTACACACATAACTACACATATCAATCAACTAAATTCATACCTACATATATCAATCAACTAAATTCATAACTATACCTTCATATTTCAATCAACTAAATTAATATCTAGCTAAGTATATCAATCAACTAATGCAATACCTATCAATCAACTAATATATCAATCAACATGTAAAGATGTATATTCCTAAACTAACATACCAACTAATTAAATATATCAACTAACATACCAACTAAAAATATATATACAAACATATAAAATCATACATATACATATATACAAATCCTATAAATAAACATGTATTATTTATACAAACATACATATATACATATATATAACTTCATGTGTAAACGGTTAAAATTTTAAAAAATGATATACACACATAATAAACGGTTAAAATTTTAAAAACTTACGGTTATTATGTAGACGGGGAAGCAACAAATGATTTGACCGGAACGGATTCCTCGAAGGAGGCGGCGGTGGTTTTTGAAGAGTGATGGCCGAAAGTGAGTACGGAATCGGCCTAAAAAGGGTTAAAATAAATTTGCGACCGCTTAATCACAGATATCATCGGTCCCGATTGACCAAATTTGTGATTAACGACCACTAGAGACGGTCGCAAAGTAACAAGCATTTATGACCAATGCCTGTTTCCAAGAACGAGTCAAACTGATCAGTTTGCGACCGTCGCTTAATACAAAATTGAATTCAGCGGCCGCCCTTGCGGTTGCTGATCGGCGGCAAAAAGTGTTGGTCAATTTTGACCGACCTTTGAGTTTAGCGACCGCTCTGGCGGTCGTAGGCGGTCGCTAATCTTTCGATTTAGAGACCGATTTTTCTGGCGGTCGCAATTTTTTTTAATTTGAGACCGGTGGTCTTTCTCGGTCGCTAATACATTATTTAGAGACTGATTTTTAGGCGGTCGCTAATTTCGATCGCAAAAACGCGAATTTTTTTTTGTCGTGAATTTATGTTTTTTTATTGAATATCTCACTTTAGACGGGGTGAACATCTTGTTTGGCAATAGAAAAACTTGTTATATTTGGTACGAGGTCAAATACTTGTACAAAATCTGTAAGTCGCGTATTGTGGGTTTACAATTTGATTATTTATGTCTAAACCTAATAACGTTGACAAATTTAATAGTACTGTTTTTGAAAGGTAGGTTTTTTTGAAGAAAAATACCCCATCTTGAAGAGGATATCTTCAAGTTGCTGGGATCTTCCAAATTGCTAATACTAAAAATGAATTGGAGGGTGTATAAATTACATACTACAAAAAGACAAAAACTTGTATGAGACCGTCTCATGACATGAGTCATGCCCTAGTTACATCCATTCTCATTGTCTCATGCCATGAGACGGTCTCATACAAGACATACTCCTACAAAAATTATTCATAGCAGATTTTGTGATATTTATATCGTTGTCTCTCGCAAAATTTGTTCATCATTATAAAACTGATCGTAAATATTTATTTAATATTATAATAATATTTATTCAATAATACAATTATATCTATATATTAATATTATAATATTTATCCACTAATTTATAAGAGTGATTGTATTAACAAACAAAAAATGTAATGATATTACTGAATTAATGTAGTTACATATGTCGAATAAATTTTATAATATAGTTTACCAAATTTAAAATAAATGGAAATTTTATATTTTGGAAGGAGGAACTGTCATTATAGAGCAAAATTACATATCACAGCTCGCAAGCTCCTCTGCCAACGTGGGATTCCATCCTCAATCCAAACAACTGAATGAGGAGTGGAAAAAGCAAAAATGAGCTAATCGTTCGGCAATAATGTTCATAGCTCTAGACATCCAATATAGCTCAAGAAAACAACGCCGCCAGAGACATCTAATACTTGCTGGAAGAATTCCATGCGCACTAAAATAATTTTTTTTATTTAAAGCATGCACAGAGTGAAATTGGTTCATAAATGAATTATTGAAGGGTATTAGTTACCAAAGAGTATTAGTTATTTTCACTGAAAAATATTTGTTGTTTTCATTGAAGAATTTTAGTTTGTTTTCTGTAAACAACTAATACTCTTCAGTGAAAATAATTAATATCTTTATTGAAAACAATTAATACTCTTTAGTGAAAACAATTAATACTTTTAATGGTTCATGTATAAACTATTTTCACTCTATATTTTTTTCTTTTATTAAATATGGACATAGGTGAAAATTAAAAAATTAATGAGAATTTCATCAAAATGATAAAGTTAACATGAAATTATAAAAATAAATTTAATTTTAATACATGAATTTAGTTAAAACTCTCAATAAAATGAAACGTTAGACAAATATATCTATACAAAATTAATATACACAAATTCTCCTATAAATAAGTTTCATGGTATGAAATTAATATAATTAAATATATTACCTGATACATTTTGACTTGTAAATTGAAAGTATAGTGTAAATTGTTATAATATTAGTAATAGCAAATACATCTAATGAGGAAAAATTGCATTTTTTTGTCTCAAGAGATTGCACTGATTTCAAAATGGTTCCATTTTAAGCAATTTTAGTCTCATACTAATTTTTCATCCAAAGTTGACAGAAATGAGAGTGTGTGCTGTCATACCGTCAAAATTTAATGTTTTAAATTACAAAAAAATCTAAAATTAATTACTCTTAAAATGTAAATTATTTTGAAAACAAGCACCAATGACCACCCCACCCGGCCAACAGCGCCACCAACCCCCACCTCATGCACCACTGTCGAATTCAGATATTTTGAATTTAATAGAAATATTTTTAATTTAATAACAATATTTTTATATTTAATTATCTAAATTCTTTGAAATAAATTACTGATTAACTTATAATTTGTAATGTATAATTCCAGTTTATATTCAAAAAATTGTAGTTAAAGTTTTTTCATTTTGTTTGATTTTTTGTTCTAATTTTTAGATTTTAAATAATTATTATTTGATTTTTTTCTAATTTTTTTATTTTAGATAATTATTATTTGGTTAGATTTTTTTAAAATATATTTTTATTATTTGGATTGGTTTTTTTTTTTTTTTAATTAGATACAAATTATATATATGTTTCTTCAAATCGTAGGTACACAAATTTTATGTTGTTTGAAAATTCATTTTTTATTATTAAATTTATTCATATTCTATATATATATATTACTACTACAATTTATTTATTCATTTTTAATTAATATTTAATATGATTTTCAAAAGTCAGTTTTAGTCAACTAACGGTTTCCATCCAAAAACTAACAGATGAGACCAAATTTGCTATAAAAAAAAAAGGACCAATTTTGCACATAGGTATCAATTCTCTTGGAACAAAAAGTGCAATTAATCTCATCTAATGATATCAGTTTCATACTATAAATAAATTTCATAGGAGACCAGCTCAATTACATAAGCAGTAAGAAGCAATACATTTTTTTTCTGGCAAAGTTTTATATGAAAATTGTTCTTGATAAATTTATCATGAAACTGTTTTAAAGTACCAAATATTTGATCAAGAGTATAAAAAAACTTATCTAGAGTATCACAAATCGGGGTTAATGGTATTATATTGTAATTGTTATTGATTTTTTTACCTCAACTTTAATATTTCTGATAAGATTTTTGATACTTTTGATCAAATATTTAATACTTTAAAACAATTTCATAATAAACTTATCAAGAACTATTTTCATATAAACTTTTTTCTTTTTATAATTGTATAAAAGTTAAAACAAAACAACAAACTATATCCAATGGCGTCGAAATGTACAGGTCGGAAAATGTGACATGGTGAAAGAGAGAGGATTTCAATTTGACACCATTTCTACTAATAATAGATTAATAATCGCCAATATAGATGGCTATTTTACACCCAGGTTGAAAGTTGAAACGACTCAAAAGCTCATTATAATTTGGAAAATAGATTAGAAAATCACAATATTTAATTTTTTTTTCAAAAATACTCTGAAATAAGTACTATTATTGTTATTTATGAAAAAACAACTTGAACCACTTGCTGCATCAACTAGAATAACAATTAATGGAACAGTTTCGATGGAAAATTATGTAGGCATGAGATTTAAATTTGTAATATTCGATAAAAGAAAATGTATATGTGTTGAATGATTGCTCTAGGTAGAAAATTTTCACTTTGAACTTGTGCACTCTCCCCATTGAAAACCATATTAAAGGATTTGATTTGGGCAGTCAACTTGGAGGATGACTTCTATAACCAGATATTTTTGTTAAAAATAGAACTTAGTGTTTGGTTGATGAGGTTATTTATTGCTGGCCCTTGGATGAACCATATAGAAGAAACTTCACCATGTTTATTTAGTTTCTTAGTATTTTTTTTTTTTTCGAAGAAACATGTCGGTTAAACAATTTTATAAACTCTAATTTATAGCCACTGAACTTATTTAAAATATTTTATAAAATCTAATTTAAATACCTTATACGTTGCTAAAATGTTTGACTAATACAACTTATAAGATCTTTGAGAATTTATAATAAATATTTTTAAATTTTAATTTTAATATAATATATATATATATACAGAAATGATATGGAGCCCAATAATGGGCTCCTTATGGAGTCAAATAATGATTTGGCATAACACATCATCAATATTTACTTAGTTAATTAAAAAGAATTAAGGTAATCAAAAGTTGTAGCATATCTATTATTTCTATCTCACCATTATTTTAATTACCTTAATTATATATAAATGACAATTCTATAAGGCAATAAAAATAAAAATCTAGTATCCTCATTTCATCCCTACCCATATTATTTTATCACAAAATATACTTCATACCCAATAAAATAATCAAATAAATAAATTATTGATCTCACTCAAACTAAATTAATTAATAAGATAAAATAATAATGAATATAGCCCACCCACTACAAAGTCTACAATTCTTATTGGCGGGCAAGCCATTGCAATTGATTTTATTTTTTATTTTATCAAAAACTAGTATTATTATAATAATATTATAATAATAATAATAATAATAAACTAGATTTAATATTGCAAACAAAAAATACATACCAGGCCAACTTCTAAATTTTTATTATTATTAAAATAAAATTAATTGTACTTCTCTTCCATTAAAAAAAATTAACAAAAAATTATAAAATCTAAAATAAAAATATATATCCGTCACCCTATTGCACCTTCTTGGCTCATTTGGATCACTAGGAATAATCTATTGCATGGATTTAATTCACGTCCAATAATAATACTTCTAATACTATAAATATGTATTTTCCCACTTTATCTTGTATTATTTATGTCCCAATTTTATTTTTAGATCCATTTGCCAAAAAGATCCGTCCCAATTCTATTTGCTCAATTTCCAAAATAGAAATAAAGTGTTTTCACCTTTAAACTTCAACTCACAAAAACTACTTTATTAATTTAAAATACTACATTTCAACTCTCGCATTAGACTTCGTGTAAAGTCAAATGGAAAAATAAAACTGCGATAGAGATACTACAAGATAAAGAGAGAAAATTCATTATTATACTATGATAAGTATTATTATTGGATGTGAGTTAAGTCCATGCAATAGATTATTCCTACTGACCCAAATTAGCCAAGAAGGCGCAATATGATGACCGGTAGATATTTTATTTTAAATTTTATAATTTTTTGTTAATTTTTTTTATGGGAGAAAAGTACAATTAATTTTTTTTTAAAAAAATAATCAAATTTAGAAGTTGGCCCGGCATGTATTTTTTGTTTGCAATATCAAATTTAGTCTTGTTCTCACGTCATTATTATTATTATTATTATTATTATTATTATTATTATTATTATTATTATTATTATTATTATTATTATATTAGTTTTTTACGAAATAAAAAAATTCAATTGTAATGGCTTGCACGCCAAAAAGAATTGTATTGGCTGGGCAAATACTTTTTATTCCTAATTGAAATTGTTGTCGTAATTATTATATTCATTATTATTTTATCTTATAAATTAATTTAGTTCGAGTGAGATCAATAATTTATTTATTTGATTATTTTATGGGGTATGAAGTATATTTTGTGACCAAATAATATGGGTAGGGATATTTTTATTGCCTTATAGAATTGTCATTTATATATATATTTAAGGTAATTAAAATAATAATTAAATAGAAATAATAGATATGCTACAACTTTTGATTACCTTAATTGTTTTTAACTAATTAAGTAAATATTGATGATGTGTTATGTCAAATCATCACTTGACTCCATAAGAAGCCCATTATTGGGCTCCATATCATTTCTGTATATATATATATATATTATAGTGAGGTAGAGTGGGGGGGGGGGGGGGGGGGGGGGGGGGGGGAGAGGTGGTTCCATCCAGGGTGGGTGGTTGAGGGCAGAGTTGGTTAGAATAATAAGTTGAGAAATCCTGACTTATTAGCTTATAAGATGTTAGGAGTTTATTTTAAAGTTTTATAAAATTAAACATCTTATTTTGCCAAACACACTGATAGTGTTTATAAACTTTTAAACAATTTATAAACGGTTTTTAAAAATTTATTAGCGAAGAACATTTTCCCGCACAAGAATAATGATAATAATAATAAAGTATACAAAATTTGATATCATCCATTAAAATGCAACACCTAACACAAATGTTAATCTCAGTTTTACAATTGCTGTTCAAAAAGGAGGAGCTTTTCATGATTGCAAGCTTAAAAAAATCAACTCCACAAAAACCTAATGGAACAAATAAACCAACAAAAGGGAAAGGCCTGTATCATGTGAATATAGAAGGCTCCGAAAGCGAATTTCATGTTCATTTATTTGACTTGTTGAACCATCCTTCAATGCCAGAGGCCGCCACTCTCTCCACATTAAGTTCGACCCGATCATGCATTTTAGGCATGTTTTGGTTCTGGACTTGTATCCAAAGAAACTCTAATAAGGCCTTGTTAGCCTCTCATCCTATATTGTTGAGCATGAATTGGGCGGGTAACTGGTCCTGAACTTAGGCCAACTAACTCCAAAATAAACCATCCAAGATGGCTCAGGTAGAAGTTGAAGACCTCTTGCATCTTCGCTCCTCTCCAAGAATTTGAGTGAGTATCAAATGTCTACGTTATTGATATGTTGGACTAATTAAGCACAGACAAGAAAATTTTGAACCAAACTTACGAGGCGAGGAAAAAAATAAGGATTCAAAATCTAACTTCTCCAACATCTAGTGTTCCAGCTTATGAAACGAATACAATGAGTTGATTGTACAATTCCACATTTTGTTCTCCAAACTCAATAACGGGACACAATGGCAACATTTCAAATAAAGTTATACAACACACTTTAAAATAACTCACCCACCTACTTACTCTCCTTAATTATATTGGTTTAGCAAAATACATACACGCACTTATGTATGCATTATATTATACATATGTATGCCGCCCCCTAATCTGTCTTTTCCACAAGAGATTCTAAGGTAGTTAATAAAATTCAGTTTAGTCCCACTTTTTTTACAGTACTCGTATATAGTCCAATTTTGGCCAGAAATTCACACGTGACGACGACGTTTTCGTATTTTTGGTCAAAACTAGACTAAAGTTGAGCAATGTAAAAATATATGAGACTAAATTGGATTTCTTAACTATCTTCGGACCTTTTGTGGGAAAAGTAAAAATTATGGGACGGAAAATGTTTTTAACTCCTCAGGAAAAGGATGTTGATACATGGTTAATCGCTCTCACTACCAGAATCTAGGAAGCTGAAATCTGTCTGTGCATCAAGGCTCACAAGTAGTGCACCGGGGTTTTCTTCAAAGCATGTAATGCCTTCATTCTTTAGACGATTAATGACCTGCGTCGGGTAAAGGAAGATCATACCAACAAAGTTAGCTAGCTATGGCTAAAGTTGAAAATTCAGGGATACGGAGATTTTTAGGTTGCTGAGAATACTTAAAGATGCATTTTCAGCAACTTTTGCCCACAAATGATATTTTACAACCCCCAAACTCGCCACGTACGGAACAGAAGGAAGAAAAATGGACACACGTCCCATTATTTTTCAGCCAAAGGACATTGCAACTCAAGTGTAGAGTTTCGAATGATATTAGTTGTTTACAGTTGCACTATACAACTTATGTACATTATATATATGTATATAAGTGAGTGTGTGAACTATGTTTCAATGGGTTTTGGTGGTCTGGTGTGGGTGGAATGTAAATGGCTGTTTCTCTTGGTATGAACTAGGGTGTGACAGCCTGGTTGTACGTGTACTGGAAACAAGGGCAAAGATGTCCCAAAAAAATTCTATTGGCTTAAAAGTAAGAACTGTTACCTAAGGAAAAACTCAGAATCAATTGAACTCCCAGGTGCTGTATGTAGACATCATAATAATGAGAAAAAAAAAGCCAACTTACCGAGTTTTTCAGCTTTGGCTTGCCAGCACCATGCCTTCCACGCCCAGTGATAACCCTGAATGACTTCACAGCTAGATATCCAGAAAGAAGAGCATATGTTTAAACTGAAGAAGACAAATTTAAAATGGTAATTAAATAGAAAAATGGGACAGATTCTTACATCGCACATATGCTCCAAATAGAAGGTGGATGTGGATCTTCAAAATCTTCATTGCTTGTTTAATATTTTGTTCATGCAGATCAAATGTTATCACGTTTTCTATGCTCTTATTTCTGCAGTCCAAGTGAAAAGGGTGAGGCACAATAATCTCTTAACCAGATTGGAGTTGTATAATCTTCAATATACAAGAGCCCACCTTTTGGTAAATGTATCCCTACTAGCCTTTTCAGCTGCCTCTCGAGCCATTTTCTTTTATAACCTCCCCTGCGGTATTTCAGAGAGGTTTTGTAAGGGACACTATGCCAAATATGATTTAACTAGATAATAAATATATAAACAAGTGAAGCACACAACAATTTATCCACTATAATCTTAAGTGTATCCATAACAAGATGTGGCTAATAAATTCAAACTATTTTGTCAACCAATCTTACAACAAAAACATGCATTTAAATAAAAAACCATGCTACTAAAACAAGTTCGTAATAATTTCTGCAGAAGAAATCAAAAAAGGCAAAGGGTTAGTTACAAGAGGTCATAAAGACAGTAATAATGTACGAAACAAGTGAAAAGGAATCACTACTGCATGTAAATTATCTTTCAAGAGCCTTCATTCCAGATAAAAAGTTTACGTTCAAAATTAGAGGGCCCCCTCATTTTAAGGAAATTTGGGCCCTATATTATCCTAGGACAAGCTTCTTATGGCAAAAAAAGGAAATAAGAAAAAAAAGAAATCTAATCCCAGTATTATGTTCTTGGAATACACATTGTTGAATCTTGCCATGACATCATTCTGTTCATCCGGATAACATCAACCCTAAGCTCTGAGAAAGTCCTATCAGGATGCTATATAAATTCTTCTTGGTGCAAGCAACTGAGAGGAAGTTCAGAACTAAATATTTTGGGAATTTTAAAAATTAATGAGTCGAGCAAGTTGATCCAATTGCTGCTAGAGCAGAATTTTCACACCAAAGTATATGACATGACAATAGTAACTGTTGTTGTAATGCATATTGGTGATTTATTGATATATGATGGAAAACCAAGTATATTCTGGTGTTAAGATATAATAGTCAATACATTCTGAGAGTAAGATTTCATCGAGTCACAGTGCTGACGCGAAGCTCCCTCGAGCACCTGATATTCATTTCCTTTAGCTGCAAGTTGAGAGCAGTTAAATGAAGGTTAAGCTGAATATGAAGTATAATTTAATCCAAGCCAAGGAATGCATGGTAAACTAAAAGAGATGTTCACAGAACAGCAAAAGGAGAAACTTCTGTCAAAGCTATCTAATTTGAATTAGAATAGAAGTCTCGATAGTCATGCAAAAAGAGAGAGAGAGAGAGAGAGAGAGAGAGAGAGAGAGAGAGAGAGAGAGAGTATTCCAAATTGAAAAGGATGAAGAAGCTAAAAGGGGCACAAGTGTTAGAAACAGGAAAATTGATGATTTTTCATCTTTTAACTTAGGGTGACAACTTCCACATCTGTTCAAGAAAAAAAAAATCTATTTCAATCAGAAAGCACGGAACTACAAGGAATGCATGGTAAACTAAAAGAGATGTTCACAGAACAGCAAAAGGAGAAACTTCTGTCAAAGCTATCTAATTTGAATTAGAATAGAAGTCTCGATAGTCATGCAAAAAGAGAGAGAGAGAGAGAGAGTATTCCAAATTGAAAAGGGTGAAGAAGCTAAAAGGGGCACAAGTGTTAGAAACAGGAAAATTGATGATTTTTCATCTTTTAACTTAGGGTGACAACTTCCACATCTGTTCAAGAAAAAAAAAAAAAATTCTATTTCAATCAGAAAGCACGGAACTACAACGACCAACTCATGTGTGGGTCTTTTAATGCATCTTCAAGTCATAAACAGATGGTGCAACAGATTTATTATCAGCATTGATATCTGAAAAACTATGTCCCAGAAAACACATATTAGACTATTTTAAGCAAGACATTCAAAATTCACCAGCACAGACAATTAGGAGCAGGGTTAGGAATATCTTTTATGAAAAATCGAATATCCAATTGACTTGACACAATTATGAAAGAAAAACAGTATTATCAAAATATTGTAATAACTATGTACAGGTTCAACTTAAGATCTATTCCAGATGACAAAATGTATTTTCAATGTAATAAAAGATCTTCAACCCACATATAGTTATCACAATGTGCTACAACAAAATAAAATACAAACTTCAAACACTACAACTAGTTCTACCTGGAACGATTTAAGATTAGCTTAAAACTAAAGATGCATGTGTAATTAAATAATTTCCTGGTATTAAAAACTCAAATAACAAATTACCATTCAGTACATTTTTGTTCATGGCTAAACCATTTTGAATCTTGCCATGTTCCTCTGCATCTTTTAGAATGAGAATACTATATGACTGGTCTCTCCTTGTACCTCATCTGATCTATTAAACTTAGTATCTCCAAAAATTGGCAAGGCTCCTCTCCCTTTACCAGCAAACTGATGTACGGTGAGATTGCTCGTTGATCCTCGACACCAGCATTGCATAGAAGCTCCGATATCAGCCATTCAGCTTCTTCAAGCCTTCCGTTGTTTTGAAGTCCAACGATCACCGAGCTGTAACATGCAAAAGATGGAACACAACCATATGAGACGAATCGCTTGATCCACTCTACAGAACGAGTGTAATCGTCTCTTTTGCAGAAATGTGAAATTATGGAAGCACAGATGTCATTGTCTGGAATGAGACCGTGTTCCACCATTTGTTGTGTAAGAATCTGTGCTACTGATACTCGTCCCGTTTTGCATAACCCCGTGATCAAGAACTTGTATGCATCAAAAGGGTGGCCACCACAAGCTTGAATTGTGTCCACAAGCTGGAAAGCATGATGGATATTAATCTCTGTAAAGAGCAAGTCAGAGCAACGATGAATGCCAGTCTTGTTTAATGCAGTAACAGGCGTCCTTCTCGTTTCAAACATTAAAATTCCAGAAAGCAACGAAGAATATGTTTGGTTGTTCGGTTGACAACCGTTTTCAAACATGGTGGACACAATTTCTAAAGCCCGATTTAACCTGTTAGCTGATATATGTGTCTTGATCAGTAAAGCATATGTAATATCACTTGGTGATACTCCACTCTTTCGCATTTCAACCACAAGATTCTCCGCTTCCTCTAATTTTCCACTCTGGCAAAGACCGTTGATGACTGTAGTATATGTATAGACATTAGGTGAACAACCAGCCCGTTTCATAAGTTCCAAAATTTTCAACGAAGCGTTTACATCACCTGCTCGGGAGAGCCCATCAGCCAATATAGTATAAGTCACAACAGACGGAACTAAACCGTGCTTTAGCATCTTCCCTAACATAGCATTTTCTTCAACTAGCTTAACTTCTTTGCTGAGAGAATCAAGAATTGTGTTAAAACTATCCGGACTTTTCACAAACCCATCCTTCACCATTCGTTCCAAGAATAGAAATGCATACCCAATCTTCCCAATCTTGCAATAACCATGTATAATAGAAGTTAGCATCACTTCATCAAATGAAACTCCCTTTTTCGTCATCAGTCCTAAGAAGACACATGCTAGCTCGGGCCGCCACATTTTGCAGAGGCTATCAACGAATGCAGTATAAGAAAATTGATCGGGTTCAATCCCGATCGAGCTCATTGAATGCAAAATATTGAAAGCCATATCTAGCTGGCCCGCTCTGCAAAACCCGACAATGAGAATATTGAATGTAATTTCTGTAGGAAATAGTCCGTTGCGCATAATCTTTCTCAACAACTCAACTGCTTTGTGGGGTCTACCAAGCTTACACAACCCTTCCATAAGCTCATTGTACGTCCGGACATTTGGTTTGCACTTTCGTCTCTCCATTACCCCAAGCAACTCAAAAGCAGAAACCACCAATCCTTCTTTACAGTAACGATTAATTAATGCATTGTAAGTTATAGTACCGGGATTAAGTCCTTCTTTTAGCATCTTTCGAAACATTCCATTAGCCTCCTTAATCCTGCCCTCTCTGCATAACATATCTACAAGAATCGTGTAGGTATGAACATTGGCTTTACACCCGCTCTTTATCATCTCATTAAACGAACCAAACACCTGATCGATCAGTCCTCGATCAGCCATAGCTTTGATTAAAACCGTATATGTGCGTGTACTTAGTTTAAAACCTTTCTCTCTCATTTCCTCCTTCAATTTCAACGCCGCATCTAACTTCCCAGCTTCACAAAGACCGTGAACAAGAATCGTGTACGTAACACTATTTACACCACAACAATCCTGATCAGACATTAACGCAAACACCTTGAAGGCATCATGAAGCTCCCCAGCTCTACAATACCCCAAAACCAAAGACGTACAAATATAAACATCTAATGCGAACCCAAGTTTCACAACCCTAGATATGAACATTTCCGCAGCCTGTACAAATCCATTCTTACACAAAGCATTCACAATATTCATGTAATCAATTCCACCCACAACGAACCCATCCTCCGACATTCTTTTGAACACTGAAAAAGCGATAAACCCCATATCTAATTTGGCCAAACGAAACAAAAGCACATTGTAACAAGGATAATTAATCCGAAACCCTACACTTTCCCGCATTTCTTCAACCACGCCCATTAGCTTCATAATGTCATCTGGAGAGCTACAACACTCTTTAATTAAGAAAAGAAGCACTTTATGCATAATCCCCCAGAAATTAGCAGGCGCTAATGAATGAAACAACTGAATCCTGCTATCTAAATCATAACAATAAGTTGATTGATTGCATACCCATTTGAAAAACTTGAGGCAGAGTGGGATATCCGCGGTGTTTAAGGCAATGATTCTTGAAACTAAGTGTGGGCTCAAGTGAGAAACGAGGGATTTCAGGTGAATATTGTTTTGCCAGGCGGGTTTATTGATCAGAGCCGAAACGCGGTGCACAAGGTCGTTTTGTTGCCCAGGAGGAGGGGATGTGGAGAGTAGTGAGAGAGAGTGGAGGGCGTGAAATTGGGGTTTATGAAATCTGAATGTGCGAAGCAACATGCATGGTTTTTATTGGCGTATCAGTATCGGTGTGGGTAGGAACTGAGAAGAAAGTCGGAGAGCACAGGGGAGAGAGATGATGGGCTCAGGTTAAATGCCCCCACACTGCAATTTTATTATTTTTTAATACATAGGAAATGACACGTATATCCTCATCACTTTTACCTAAAATACATATGCACCCACCCTATTTATATATTTTCCTGGTTTGCCCGCTGGATAGAGACCACCATCGCAAGACCGTCACTATTCACCATCAATTTTTTTTTTTTGAATGAACAGTCCTGAAAAATAACTTTTCTTCTGACACTTATTTCCACAAAAAATTGGTGCATTTAACCTGTGCCTCTGAAGATATGCGAGCGTAAATTGTTGCGTTCATAATAGGGATGTTAAACGGGCTGGCCCAAACCCTATAGGGCCAGCCCTACAGGGCTGCGGGCCTAAACGGTTTCGGGCATTATCGGTTCATTTTAATCGGTCCACAAACATTCAAAACCTAACCCTAACCCTAACCCTAGCGGCCTGCGGGCTAAACGGGCCACTAACGGGCTCCGGAAAAAAAATTAAAAAATTTTTTTTAATAAAAAATATAGATTTGTAATTATAATACGCTACCATTTAAACTAAAAAAAATTTAAACATTGTTAAAAAATTGTTCATAAAGTTCATAATTGATAAAAAAAAATCAAACATTATTGATAAAGTTCAAGCATTAAAAATATTCAGAATTTAATATAAATGTCTCAAAGCTCTTCAATCTTCGGCAGTCGATCCTTCCTTGGACAATGATATAACATCATCTTCCAAATCATCACCAATTCACCATTATCATCATCTTCTAAAACAAATATAAATTAGTTATTAAATATGGAAAACTTAAGGTAAGAAATAAATTTAACTACCTAGTATTGACTAACTTAAGGTAAAAAAGAATAATAAAAAAAAATACGGGCTAACGGGCCAGCCCGGTAAACCGGCGGGCTAGCCCGTTTAGCCCGCGGGCTAACCGGTCCGGGCCAAAAAGCCCGGTTTTTAAACGGTCCATTAGACCCCTCGGACCTAACCCTGTACGGTTCAGGGCTAAACGGGCTGGCCCGCCAGCCCGCGGCCCGTTTAACATCCCTAGTTCATAATTCGAACTTCAAGGGAAATTAAAATGCAATTTTGAAATTGCAGTGGGAATGATGGGTCGGTTTTTGGGACAACGAACGAACTGCCGTTAGTAGCAGGGGTGGATTTTTTTTTTTTTTTTTAAATGTAGTATTGATCAAATGAAGTAGGCTCGCCCCGACCAAATTTTCCCGAAAGGTTCGTATCTATCTGTGTGAGCAAAAGTATGAGCGACTTTGTTTGTGTCTTTCTTGTTGAACAAGAATTCCGTACAGTGAACAAGGTGAGTCATACCCCAAATGCCTTCCACAATCAACATAATATAAGTTTCATCCAATCTTTCTCCTCTTATATCTTTTATGAGGCATTCCGAATCCGTCTCCATCTGGTCAATTCTAAAACTGTGCATAAGAGCCGCCTGAATACCAAATTTAAGAGCAAGTGCTACAACAAGGTTACTGTTACCCTCCCCCTTGCATCGCTTCGAGCCCGCCAGCAGAACCTGGCCCTGCAAGTCACGCACCACCACAAAACCGAAATCAAAAGTGTCATCCCCAAAAATCGTTGCGTCAATGTTAATTTTCCTCATATTTGGTTCTGAAGGCTCCCACCGAATAATAGAGGGATATGTGAGCTTATTTCTTTTCTCATCACGATCACATGACAGGTTAAAATGATATTATATGGGGAATAATAGAGGGATATGTGAGCTTATTTCTTTTCCCATCACATGACAGGTTAAAATGATATTATATGGGGTGAAAATCAAATGATATTATCTGTGTTATTTTTTATCTTTTGTTTTATATTTGTGGAATGTTAAAATTTAACTATCTAACATAATAATGGAATATATATTAAAATATAAAAATGACATAGAAGAATTAAATTGGTGGAATATATATTGAAATATAAAAATAACATAGAAGAATTGAATTGGACGGAACCCGATTGTGGAAATGGATTATTTATATTTCCTTTAAGTAATTTAAAAAAAAAAAGGCAAACATGATGAAATAATTATCCGAACCGATTAATTAATTGCCCAAAATAAAATGCACACCCCATTTTCCTTTACATGTCTCTCTAACCAAATTTACAAAAAAAAAAAAGGTGAATTGGATTCATATTACATGGCCTCATTCATGCATTAATTTTGCATAATATCATCCAATTCAAACTAAAAGCTTTTCATTCAAAGTATATTTATGTTGTCCAACTATGGAAAGTAACCAGTTCAAGCCAGAGGTAAACCATAAACCAGACAATGAATATACAGAGATTAACATATCAACATAAATCCTCATTTCTTATTTGTATTTTGATCATAAGATTTAAAAATATCTCAATTATGGCTCCACAATGATCTTCCCAGTAGCATGGCTTTCGATGCTCTTAGCCCAAGCCTCTTGAGCGTTGGTTAAAGGAAATTTAGAGTCTATGATGGTCTTGAGCTTCCCTTGTTTCGTTAACTCGAGGAGGTATTCCAGGTCCTTGGCCTTGGGGATGAGGAGTATCGGGATCAATTGTTTGTTAGCGAAGGTGAGTTTCTTGACAGCAAACGTCCACATGGCACTAGGCCCTGGAGTGAGGTCGATTACCTTCCCAGTTCTGCTCAAGTTTGGCTCAAAAACGCACCAGGGAAAGGCCGACGCACAGTGAATCACTGCATCGTATTTCTTGCCTGATGGGCTCTTGAGAGCTGCTCCTTCTGGTGTTTTATAGTCAAGAACCTCATCTGCTCCCAGACTTTTCACCAGCTCAATATTGCGGGCCCCGCAAGTAGCTGTTACATGTGTGTTTCCCAGCTTTGCTAATTGAACAGCGTAATGCCCAACGCCGCCTGAGGCAGCAGTCACCAGGATGTATTTCTGGGGCCCGCTTCCATCGAGCTTAATTCCAGCTGTTTGAGCGAGGGCCATGTGTGCTGTGAGACCTGATACTGCGAGGCTTGCACCTTCAGCAGCTGATACTTCAGGAGGCCTTTTAACTGTCAAACTTTCACTCGCTACTGCGTACTCTGCCAAACCGCCTCCTGTCTGTTTCGTCAAGGTTTATGTAAAACAGTTTTACTGTATAACTGCTTCGCAACTACCACTTTACTATAACAACTAATACATTTGAATGAAACAACTAGTACTATTTATAAATACAGCTGCACGATGAAACTGGTTACATAAGACTCTGCATAGTATAAAATGATAGCGCACACAACATCCTTATGAATTTAACAACTGCTCTCACTAAAGAATAACTGATCATTGATTACACCTAAATAATTTCTAGTAGAGCAAAAAAAAAAATTTTAACACTTACAAGAAGACTCAGTACAGAAACAACTTTGTCACCAAGTTTGAAATTTTGGACTCCTGGTCCAACCTCCACTACCTCTCCAGCTACATCAGCAGCTGCTCTATGAAAACAAGTAAAGGAAAAGGATGAAAATGAATGACCAACTCAACAATCAAAAGTTATGATCACAGAGGAAGTCCAGGCCAAGCCCAGTATGGCACTGACAGAGTTAAGTTTCTAATATTGCATGCAGTAACAAATTAAATAAGAAATCCCAAAAGTAGGTGAGTTCTTAAAAACTAAATATATATATAGGGCTGGGAGGTCAACAGAATTCTGGTGGTATTGTTACCAGGAATATAAGGAAATTTCCAAGGAAGAAAAGGGCGAATCATTCCTTTTTGAATTTTCCAATCAATAGGATTTAAGCATGTGACTTCCAACTTTAGCAGGACTTCACCTTTACCAGGTGTTGGAACTGGAAGTTCAACGTGCTGCAACAAATTATCATTCCACCATTAGCGTAGGTGATAACTGAGTTTCAATCAGAATATATATATCCAAAAGCAATTGTTCATTTCATAAATCATCTCTTGACTGGGATATTCAAGTAACTATATTTAACAAACTCTGTTGACAACTAATACTTATTCTCGGTGAATTAGAATGAAGAATCCACGAAATAAGTGGTGCATCCCTCTAATTTATATTGAACCCTTTTGTCAACTGAATTAGCAATCCAAATGCCTAATGGAATTTACCAGATTTGAACAGCTTATTTACCAGATCAGGCCTCATAGCCACCAAAAACAATTTGTAATTGAAAAATACGGGTAATCAGCAACTAGTAAAAACAACTTTAGGAACACTCGATTGTCCAACAGCTGAATGTACCATAGAATACAAAGAAAAAATGATCTATAGAAAAAAGAAGAATTCACCTTCAACCCAGCAGCTCCACCGCCATAACCGTCGTATACAACTGCGCGCATTAGCTTCCCCGCCATATCCATTTCACGGAACAATTTCTTGCACCGAATATGGGGGGAAGATGGTAGGAATTAAGAGTAAAATAAGGTAAAATCTCTCCTTCGATACGTATACAAGGAACCATACGTGGTAGGGGGTGGCGCAACTAAGAGCCAAGTTTATACTCCCTGCGTCCCAAACCCAGTTTTGTTTACCCATTTGCCAAAAAATGGTTTGTCCAATTTTATTTTCTCATCCTTAAAAATTAATAAAGTGATTTATCTTTATTTATTTAAATATTATTTTATTCACCATTCACCATTCTCCATACTACTTTATTCATTTAAATACTACTTTATTCATCATTCTCAATACTACTTTATTTATTTAAATACTAAAATTTAACTCTCGCATTAAACTTCGCGCACAGTCAAACGAGCAAATAAAACTCAAACGGAGGGAGTAGCATTTTTTCTTCACAATGTTGAAAGACGATAATAACCTCAGTATATATGTTGCTGCTAGTCTCGACTCCAAGGCCCCAAAGGATCCAAATCAATGAAGATAGAATTTGAGTGTTTAAAGAAAAGTGATAAGTTACTTTTAATAAAACTATTATCACTTTTTGTGAAAATTTTATCACTTTTTAAAAGTGATAATTTTTTAATTAATAAGTGATGCATTTTAAATTAAAAGTGGATCAAATAGTATCGATTTCATACTATGAGACGGTTTCACACATGACTTACTCCTACATTATAAAAATAATTCAAAACTAACTAGGGCTTTTCTACGGTCAGTAAGGCTTTCGCCCTTCCTGACGTCAGTAAATCCTTTGATTACCGTTAGATCGAAGATCCAACGTATAATATTTTTTGTAATAGATTGCACTTTGCATTAAAGCATTTGCACTCTGCATAGTGCAATTGCACTGTATCACCCTATTAATAAATTAAATTAATAAATATAAAATTACAAAAATACCCTCTTACTTTAAAATAATTTATAATATTAATTAATTAACATTTAATATTTCAATATATCCTTTTATATATCAAAATTACAAATATCATATTAATAATATCATAATTAATTAAACATCTCAAAGTGTAATTTGCAACTGCAGTCATTTCTTATATTAAATTTACAAACCTTTCTTATCTTAAATTTACAAACTCGGCTTTGTTCTTGATTACTTGTGAATGGGTAGTTTCAATAAGACCTTCAGCAGCTTAAAACCAAACGCTGAAAACAAGAAAATATCTAACTTGCAGGAGCTATGTAAAACCCAAAACAAATTTTTTTTTCCAGTGTATTTGGGATCTATATCCCATCCTGTTAATCATAACATAATCAAAATAACTAAACACTACTATAAGATTCTCCAATTTTAACAAAACCACATACGCACATCATCATCAACACGCGTTTTCATATATATTTATAGAATGATCAACAAAACACAACAACAAAAAACTAATAACCCCAAATTTGCATTTTGATTTTAGCCAAAGAAACTGTAATAGATTTCATCCGTTTTTCACAGCAACCCAAAATCCATCAGATGGCGAAGAGGTGACGGCGGCGCAAAAACGATGGGGGAGGGGGGAGGTTTAGATTAGGATGAAAATTCAGTTTTGATTTAATTTCAAAATTTGAATGATTTTTAAAAATTCTAATTTGATTTTAATTATTATAAAAAAGAAAAATGATTAAAATAGTTACTTTTAAAATATAAACACTGTAAGGATATTTTTGTAATTTTATAATTTTCACTAGTAAAAAGATATATTTTTATTTTCGGGCGAAGCTAGATCGCAAATGTCGAAATTAAATGATGTGGCAAGTTCTTATTGGTTTACTGACGTTAGGAAGGGCGAAAGCCTTACTGGCCGTAGAAAACCCCAACTATAACTATATAAATATTCCACAAGTTATGTACAATAAATTTATATCCAAATATTTCATAATTAATGAACTATTAAGTATGCAAATACTAGATGAGTGCACGTGTATTACACGGAACTTTCGTAAAAGTTAATTATATACACATTATATAAATTTGTTCAACATAAAATAAAATGATCATATTATATAATGAATACATTCAAATAATTTGTATCTATAAAATGATGGATGTTGACGATCGTTTCTAATCACGTGGATTAGTGGCTGTTTTTAGTTGCCAATTAAATCATCAAACAATTACGTGTGTTTGATCACTACCGTAAATAGTGAATACGATAATCGGATTCAGAAAAGATAAATACGTGTATTGATTACGTATATATTTCGTATGTGTGTAGATTGAGGTGTATGAGTGTGTGTAGGTAAAGTTTGGATGTATTTGTGAATTTGTACTTAGTATGAGTGTGTGTAGGCAAAGTTTGGATGTATTTGTGAATTTGTACTTAGTTTTATTAATGAAAAATCAAAGTATTTATAAAAGTCCTCCAAGTAGGAGGTGGACAAACTCTTGGTCTCCCTAGTGTGCATGTTTGACACTTGTAGAGTTGGTTATTTGACTTTATCTAAGCTAATTTTTATCCTCTAAACTGGATTAAGCTCGTATTAGAGAGCAGGTCGTATCTTTGGCCTTGTCCTTGTGGAGTTCTTAGCTTGATCTTGTTGGTCGACTTATCTTTTGCCTTGGCACTTTGTCTAGAGTAGCTCGTCAGGGTCTTATTTGGGCTCGGGTGGCCTTTGCTTTGAAGTAGCTCGGCTGGATGAAGTAGCTCACCTAGCTGGAGTAGCTCGTCTGGCTATTCCAGCTCGGTCTGGCTTAACTTTGCTTGTTTAATCTTGCTTCTTGAGTGATTAATTTGTTTAGACCTTGTTCGCCTTTAGTTAGATGTAGCTCGCCTATCAACAATTGCCCCCTAGCCAGCCTTTATGTTGTGAAGAAAGGGGCGAACTACTTATAGGTTGGCTATGATCTTGTGTCTCGAAGTCGAGCTATATCACTTGAGGCGAACTGCATTAGCTGGTCGAACTAAAACCGACGTGTGACGGTTGGAATTTCGAGGCGTGGACACGTCTCGAGGCGTGACATGGACGGCATGGCTGCCGCCGTCCACGCGCGTGTTATTTCGAGGCGACACGCCCCTACTTTTTTGGAACAGGCCTACACGCGCCAGAGAATTTGCATATTGGTCCTTAGATTTTTCATCATCTTCGTGAAGCTCCCCGCCTTTGGATACTATAAAAGGGGAACATCTTCATTTTCATCCTTTTTTCTTCGATTTTTCTCAGCGCCAAAACCCTTGTCGGCTTTCTTTCAAATTTCCGGCCACCGCCATCACTTTCGACGACGATCTTTTTCATTCCAAGCTTTCTAAGGTAAAAATCTTCGAGTTGTTCTTCTTCTTTGACTTGATTTTGTTTTTGTTGGGTTGAAAAGCTTAAACTCCGCCGTTACCATCTCAAATCGTCGCCGCCCTTTCGTCTTCTTCGCCGAAAACCACCATTAAAACCGTTTGAAGCTTCGATTAGACTTATTTCTTCGAGAAAATTCCTACTCAAATGTCCTCCCACTCACAAACGAAATCTTATCCACCTCGTAACCCCGGGAAGCTCCCCACCAGAGAATCCTCCAACCCTGTACCTGTTGTAAATCTTGATTCGGACCCAGAGGTGACCTCCATAGTCCGATCCGTAGATTTAGGAGCTCATCCATCCGTGGAGGAGGTTGCCAGGGTCATCCCTTGCGTGAAATCACGAAGGAGACCAGCTCCGATCTACATTCTGAGGAGGAGGCTGAGGTCGAGGTACAGCAGTCCGCCCCAACCGACGAGCTAACTTGGGAGTACCTTGCTAGCATTGGGTACCCCATGCCTAACCTGATCGAACGCCAACTCCTAGTCGCAGTAGCTCGCCAAGTCGACTGGGATGCTTATGAGAGGGAGTACTCCAATCGCTTCACAGTTTCAGTTAGCGGGAGGTGAAAGCTCAAGACGAATGAGTTCGCGGTGAGCTACATCATCTCCTCCACCACCGAGGAAGATTTGCCAAAAATCAGAAGAGATTATAAGATCCCTTACGATATTCACTTGTACGCACCGTTGGAGGATGATCGAGCTGACAGACCACCTCGCGGGCTCACGGCGATCAACTTGGCCATTCTCAAAGTTGGAGTTACTTTACCCCTCCACCCATTAATTGGCCGCTTCTTGGAGCAAACAAACTTGGCCATTAGCCAACTGACTCCGGTGGGCTGGATGAATCTGATGTCCTTCATGGTGTTGTGCGCCCTTGAGGGATATCCCAATAAGCTTTCCACGGACGAGGTGAACTACCTCATGGCGCCCACCATTTGTACCGGAGACGAGGCAGGCTGGTACTATCTTAAGGCTTGTCCTGGCCTTAAGGTAGTTGATGATGTTCCAGGAAAAGTTAGGGATTGGAAGCACGACTGGTTCTACATTGGCGGGGACTAGCGTGCTTCAGCTCGCCTATACGGTGGCGAGGAGGCGTGAGTTTTACTTCTTCATTGTTTTTTAAGGGGTAAAACTAATTTTGATCTCTCCATTTTTTTCAGGTCCCAAAACCCTTAAGTGGAGGAGCAAGAAGGACGAAGCCGATGATCTATTCTTATTCGTCGTGAGTCAGATTGCCCTCAGGAATCGAGCTGATAGAACTGTAACCCACCTTTGCTCGGAATCCACATGTAGGGTAGCTCGCCTGACTACCTACACCCACCATCTTGAGGTACAAGCCCAAGTTCCTGACGGTAAAAACTTTTTCTCAATTGGCGAACTACTTTACTTGGACTTTTTTGTAAAATTCTTCTAACTTGGATAGTTCGCTCTTTTGCAGGCCAGCTCGTCACAGTCGCTATTCATCCCTCTTTCCATCAACTAGACCAGTACGTTTGGGATATACCAACCAAGAGAGGGAGGAAGAAGGGGGATCCCCTATCAATGATGATCGCTCTGGTGGCCAAGACCAACAAAGATGATCCCCACCAAGCGCGAGGGTCGGGCTCGACCAAGCAGCCCGCCCCCGTGAGCAGTCCGCCGGGGACTGCCACCCAAAAAATAAAGATGCTTCATCGTGGAGATGACACTCCCATCTCTGATGTTGAGCGGGCTTAGAAGAAGAGTAAGGGGCCACAAGAAAGCGGGGCTACAGTAGCTCGCTCAGCTGAGCCAGACTCTGGTTGAACTCCCTCGGTGGAACATCTCCCCGAGCAGCAGGTGACCGCCGCCGCTCAAGAGAGGATAGAGGGAACCCTAACGATGCGACCTACCTCAGCTGGGATGCAGGTCGCTATAATGCATAAGTATTCTTGTTTTACTTATTTTTTTTAACATGTCCATCTCTGCTTTTTGTAGTTATCAACCCAATGACTTCCCAGGCCGATCTAACATGGTGCACCAATATTCATGCTCTAAGGTGCCGACCTCCTTCAGGTAGATCCCGGACCCCTTTATCTGGCGAGCTGCTGGGTCCATAGCTCGATCTTGGACCAAGTCTTTGGATGAGGCAGTAAAGACACAGGTCCCACGGGATAATGGTCGTCTGTGCATAATCGAGGCCGACAATACACGTGTTACCGTACAAAAACTGGTCGACCAGGTCAAAGATCTAGAAAGGAATGCGCGAAAACACATTGCCACAGTCCGCCGCATTTCAAAGGAAATGGACGAGGCCAAGGAGGAGGCAAAAAAGATGATGACCGACCTCTAGAGTAAGGTGAAGGCACACCAGGCTGCCGAGCAGAATGCCCTCGACCTTCACCAAAAAGTGGCCACCGAGCTGAAAATTAAGGAGGTCGAGATCGAACAGCTCCGTGCCCAGCTCGCTCGTAAGCAAAAACAAAAGGAAACAGCCGAGAAGTTTGCAACAGAGGTCGAGACCAAGGTTGTTTGTCCGGAGGAGCAGCTCGTCAACTCTATTCCGCCAGAGGAGTTGGTGCCCAAGTTGGAGGCGAGCTCGATCTTGGGCTTCGTTAGTGCCTATGCCGAATGTATTAGGCCCGTTAATGAATTTAATGTTACTCACATTGTAATAGATATCGGCAAGGAATTCACGGAGTTCCTTCAAAATAAACCCCCTGCCCCTGGGACCAGCCTTCAGATTGGCGATCTGCCCGAGTATGGGGTCAAGATTGACTTCCTTGACCCCCGGATTGAAATAACCCACTCTCTAGAGGGCGAGTAGGAGAAGGTCACTGAGGGCGAGCAAGATGCTCCTACGGGCCCAACTGAACAAGCTCAGAAGGAGCAGACCGATGCAGAGGGGCTCATTGTCGAGCTCACGAATCCTTTTGACCCAACTACCTCGGGGGGCCCCCTAGTTGATCCTCACGATGACAATCTTACCCCACCAGGGGGTCAAGGGGCTTAGATTAGGGTAGTTCGCAGGTCTTGTATTTTTTTTCCTTTTTTTTTTTTTTGTAATAGTTGTCCGCTCCTTAGTGGAGTTCTTGTAACCTTTTGGGGCGAACTGTCTTTCCTTAATATAATTTTATTTTGCTTAACTTGTTCTTTATGTATTAAATGCTTTGCATTTAATTTATGCATTACAATCTTAATACATGTAGTTGGGCTTTGTTCTAAAGAACTTTGCCTTTGAAAATGGAATAGGGACTTTGGCCTTAGGCTATTTTCATTTAAAAACGAACAACCTTTATTGGGCTTGATCATATAACTGGCTTATGCCTTGAGCTTGAACTTTCTCCTTTGAACGGACAACTATCATTGAACTTGCTAAAAAATTACAAGTATGAATGACGACCTACTTTACAAAGCTTTACAAACCAAGTCAAAGTAGTTCGACTTCTATACACTTTGTCAAACAACTTTTAACTTGTCAAAATATATAAATTACAACCCAAGTCAAAGTAGTTCGACCACTATACACTTTGTCAAACCACTTCAGACTGGTTGAAATATCAAAACTATACAAACACAAACATGTTGCCAGACCAAAGTAGTTCGACTAGCACATGTTGTTCGACCACTAACACTTAGTGACAATTTAAAAAAATTAGGCAAGTTTTTGGGTCTTACTTGCACATATGCAGCTCTAGCTCGCCCCTTTGACAAAGTGGCTCACCTTAATGATAGTACTTCTTCAAATGGACAGCATTCCAGGAGTATTGGGCCGAGTTACCTTCCATGTCTTCTAGATCATAAACACCATTGGATAACCTGTCCGTTACCCTGTATGGGCCCTCCCAAGTCGGTCCAAATACACCTGGAGGTGGGGCGAGCTTCTTTCTTAGGACTAGGTCGCCAACTCTGAACTCTCTTAGCTTGACATGAGAATTGTAATAACGCTCTGCCCGCTGTTTGTATGTTGCATTCTTTAACTCGGCCAGTATTCTTTTTTCTTCGAGCAAATCCAGTTCGGCAGATAAGGCAGAGTTATTCGCCTCACTATCAAAGTTGGATATTCTAACTGTTTTGGTCTTTAGCTCAATTAGGATGACAACTTCTGTTCCAAATGTCAGTGCGAATGGTGTTTCTCCGGTGCTAGACCTGAGAGAAACTCTGTATGCCCATAAAATCTCCGGGAGCTCCAAAGACCACTTTCCTTTACTTTCCGTTAATCGTATCTTCAAAATATGTTTAATTACTTTGTTGACGGCTTCAACTTGATCATTTGACTGTGGATGATAAGGGGTCAAAAAATATTTTCAGATCCCCCACTTGGTGCAGAAGCCCCTTAGTACCTTCCCATCAAACTGAGGACCATTATCTATAATAATTGTTTGGGGAACTCCAAATCGACAGATAATGTTCTTCCAGATGAAGCTGATCATTTTTCCTTGTGTAATTTTGACTAAGGCTTCTGCTTCTGCCCATTTTGTATAATAATCAACTGCCACAACAGCGAATCGAACATTACCCTTTCCAGGTGGGAAGAGTCCAATGATGTCTATTCCCCATCTTGCAAATGATCAAGGACTGAAAACAGAAACGGGCTCTTGTTCTGGAGTGTGGATACTTGGGGAAAAAATTTAACATCGATGACAGGCTCGTGCTATTTAAATAACATCTTGACGTAGAGTTGGCCAGTAATAGCCTTGTTTTATTGTTTTGTAGGCCAGAGCTTGCCCCCCGGCATGGTTTCCGCAAACTCCTGAATGGATTTCTTCCAAAGTAGCTCGTCCTTGCCCCCTAGACAAACACTTGAGAAGTGGGATTGAAAAACCTCGTTTGTAAAGCTGCTCACCCACCAGGGTATACCTAGCTGCTCGTTTTTTTATTTTGGCATCTTCAAAAGGATTGCTTGGCAATTCACCATCTTTCAAGTATTTGGCTAAAGGAGTTCACCAATCATCATCATCAAGTAGTTCGCCCACTTGATTGACTTGATAATCCGAAGTTGATGGATTGGTCCTTCTAGTGATAATAACATCTGTTAACTCAGCTGGACCTTCACTGGTGGCCAGCCGAGCTAGAGCATCAGCTTGGGTGTTGCTCACCCGGGGTACTTGTTCAATGTAAACTTGATCTAGCATCGATACCAGGTGGACAAATATCTTTTGATACTCAATCATGTGTTCATCTTTGGCTTCGTATTCACCCCGAACTTGATTTACAATGAGCTGAGAATCTCCAAAGATGTGGAGTCGTCTGACTCCAACAACAAGTGATAAGTGGAGACCTGCAATGAGGGCTTCATACTCGGCTTCATTGTTTATTGCCATGAATTCAAATTTGACTGCTGAGGAGAATATTTATCTATCGGGGCTGATGAGTATTACTCCTGACCCCGAAGCCATGTTCATAGATGAACCGTCTACATAAAGATGCCAGGGGTGGTCTAGCCCTCTCATCGGATCTTGGGGAAAGGTTAGTTTGACTATGAAGTCGGCTAATGCCTGACCCTTGATCGTTGTTCGAGAAGCGTAAGTTACTCCAAATTGGCTAATCTCTATAGACCATTTCAGTAGGCGGCCAGCTGTGTCTAGTCGATGTAAGATTTGCCTGAGAGGGAAAGTTATTAGTACTTCGACTGGATGATCGAAGAAGTACGGTCTTAACTTTCTAACACTCATGACAAGTGCGTATGTCAGCTTCTCAGTTGGTGAATATTTCACTTCGGCTTCATGCAGAGCTTGGCTAACATAGTAGATGGGCTGATGGAATTTTCCATCCGCCCGCACTAGGACAGAGCTGATGGACACCTCCGATGCAACCAAGTATAAGTATAATTTTTTGCCCGGGATGGGTTTTGATTGGATCTTCACATCTCCCAGGTAGTCTTTGAGCTTTTCAAAAGCGCTCTAGCAGCTGTCTGTCAATAAAAACTTGTCTTTTTTCATGGCTTCAAAGAATGGACGACACTTATCTCTCAATCGGGATATGAACCAGTTCAATGTAGCTAGGCATCCAGTTAGCCTTTGTACTTCTTTTACCGAACGAGGAGGCTGCATATCCATGATAGCCTTAACTTTCAAGGGGTTGGCTTTAATTCCCCGTTTACTGACCAGATGGCCCAGAAACTTCCCGAGTGAACCCCGAAGCTATTTTTCTTCGGGTTTAACTTCATGTTATATTTTCGGAGAATGTCAAACACTTGGGCTAGATGTTGGAGGTGGTCTTCCTTTTTTGGGCTTTTTACGGCTATATCGTCAACGTACACCTCTACTGTGTCCCCAATGTGTTCATCGAACATTTTATTCACGAGCCTCTGGTAAGTTGCCCCTGTATTGATCAATCCAAAAGACATCCTCTTCCAACAAAAAAAGTTTTTATTAGTATGGAACGCCGTGTTTTCTTGATCATCAGGGTGCATTGGAATCTGGTGGTAACCAGCGAATGCATCCATAAACGTGAACATTTTGTGCCCGACTGTGTTGTCCACCAGTTGATCGATGTGTAGAAGGGGAAAGTTATCCTTCGGGCAGGCTGCATTCAAATCAGTGAAGTCTATGCAAAGCCTCCAGGTTCCATTTGGCTTCCGCACTAGAATCGGGTTTGCCACCCATTGAGGACACAACGCCTGCTGGATCAGGTCGTTGTTAAGCAGCTTTTTCACCTCCTCATTGAGTGCTTGGTATTTATCCGGCCCGTATTTTCTCCTTTTTTTGTTGGACTAGTTTTCGGGCCAGATTTATATTCAATCTGTGGCAAGCATCATTTGGGTCGATTCCCGCCATGTCAGCATGCGACCATGCGAAAACATCAAGGTTTTCCTTGAGGAACTCACTCATTCAGGTCTTGTACGGCTCAGGGAGCTCGGACCCAATGTAAATTTCAAGATCATCACGATCAAGATTAACTTTGAGGGCTTCCAGCTCTTCGACTGGTGTTGCTCGCCGTTTTTGTCCTTTCCATCGTGGATCGATTATTGGTCCCTCAAGGTTTAGTTCGTCCTCGATGTCTATCGGGTCGACTCCTAGGCGGGGTTCGAAATCTTCAGCTGGCCTTGGGTCAAAGCTGCTCGCTGGGATAGGGCCCTCCAAGCCAGCATTCAAGGGTAGCTCATCCACATTCATAGCCTGTTCCCCTGCTGGTAATAGTTGTTCGCCCTCAGGCAAGATTAGTTCGCTCGAGGGTAGGATCTGTTCGTCCACCTCCATTCGGTCATCCTAGGGTTCTAGGATGTCATCTAGGACGGAGGGTTCATTTGTAGGGAAGCTGGTGGATGCTTCCATCATTGAGAACCTCTTTTCACTTGATTGAAGGTGAAGGAGACATTCTCGTGCCTTTTTCTGGTCTCCCTTCAGCAAACCAGCTCCTTTAGAAGTGGGGAACTTTACACAGTAGTAGTAGGTTGAAACTGCAGCTTTAAATTCATTTATAAAGGGGCGGCCGAGGAACCCGTTGTAGGTAGACTGTTGATCTACAATCCGAAACTCTACCATTCTAGTTATTCTTCTATCGGGCTCCTCGATCGATACAAGCTCTACAGACAACCTAATAATCCCAAGTGGGACTGTTACAGCATCACCGAAGCCTAGAATTCGATGATTAGAGTCTTGAATGTAGCTTTGGTCCCCATTATGTTGGTACATATTACGAGGGAATCATTATGGGGAGTCAAGATTCCATCCAGGTCCTTTTCAGTGAAGGTCAACTCCGGTGTATGTTGAACTGATGGGTTGACCCCCATTTCTTGTACCTGAGCTACGGCTCGTAGCCCAGCCTTCCTCTTCCTCTTGGAAATTAGAGCTCGTCCATCTAAGAAGCACCCCAGGGGCCTCGACGGCTCCATCATCAAAATCTCCCCAGGTGGTCCAGCTGTAGCAGCGGGATTAGATCGCCCCCTTTTGTTGCTCCTGAGGGGTTGTTCATCTTTGTCCTCATCAGAGCTTTGGGGGTTATTCGCCCGGGGTTTCTTCCCAGGTTGCCTCTTTACGAAGTCGGACAACTTGCCCTCCTCGTAAAATCACCGGAGCTGCTTGAGCAAGTCTCGGCACTCACTAGTAAAGTGCCCCAGGTTTTGGTGGTAGGCATAATACTTGTTCGGGTTTAACTTGCTAGTATCCTGGCGAATCTTTCTCGGTGGGGTAAGCAGTTCCTTCTCCTTCACATTGTTGTATACCGTATCAATTGATACGATCAACACCTAGTTTAGCTTGTCTTTTAACTCCGTCCCCTCATTAAATGCTTTCATGTTTTTTGGGACTCGATATCCACCACCACCGGGCTTCTTCGTGTTTTCTTTCTGGTCACCTTTGTCTCCCATATCTTTTTGCAGGGCTTCGTGCATAGAGACAAAAACTACCCCCCGATCGCAAAATTCAGCATAAGTTTTCGGGCACTTGAGGTGTACTTCTTTCCAGAGTTCTGTACCCTTTTTCAATCCAGCCAGGACAACCACAATCTTGGTGTCCTCGCTCACCATCTCCCCCTCCAGCATGACCTTATCCAACCTTTCCAAGTATGATCGGTTTGATTCGTCATCAACTTACTTTAGATCTGATAACCGATGCCTCTGGGATAGATAGGACCCGACTATGGAGAAGTGGAATAAAAATTCTTTGCCCAGCTGGGCAAATGAATGAATGGAAGCCGGCGGTAGAACCGAAAATCACTTATGTACACGATCCCCGAGTGTTAAGGGAAAGTTTCGACATTGGATAGCATCACTTGCTCCCATAGAGATCATGTAGTCAGAATACTTGGTCAAATGCACCCGGGGATCCGTCGTTCCCTCATATTGGATACTGGCAGGGAACTGAATCTTCTTCTGAATCGGGGCCTTCAGAATGATGGTAGATAACGGTGAGGAAGGAAGGGTAGTTGCCCCGAAACCCCTTTGTTGGTCCAGCTGGCCCTGCATGCTCTCTATAGCCTTCCTCATGGACACCAGTTCATCCAATGACCCCCCCTGACTTGGAGGCTGTTCTGTAAACAATGGTGCGTGGCCATCGGTTCGCTGCAGTCCCTCGCTCAGAGGTGGAATCTCATGGGTTGGCTTTCTGGGGTTGTGCGCCCCATCCTGACCCAGGCGACCAAAGGCCGACCTGGTTAGTCTCTCGTGCACAGACTGGCGAGCTGGATTCTGGGCTGGTTGAACTACTTTTGCTCTAGGTCGAGCTTTATCTCTATGATGGTCTAGTCGACCAAGTCTATCCAGCATGCGCGTAGTCCCGTGGCTAGCCCCTGCTGTCTGGCTTTGGGTTGACTCTCCATGGCTGGCGGGCTCGTCGAGCTGCTTTGCCTTTCCCTTGGCTTTATGGGCTACAACACTATCTGCCTCATTAGGCCGCTTATCCCGTACCTTCTCATACCTTTGAGCCTCAGTTGGGCTATGCCTTGCTCTGACATAAGAAGGACTAGGTTGCCCATGTTGCTTTTGCAATGCCTGAAGCATTGCAATTGTGAGGGCAAGGTCACCCGGATTGTTAATTAAAGACTTCAATTCTGGAGGCATATTTGAGTTCACTGTCGGCCTATTTTTATCTGTAGGCAGAGCTGTTATAGCTCGCTGGCCAACAGAGGAGCCCCTGGTAGGTGAGCCCCATGCTGAGTGGTGAGAGTGTTGGGTTTCTTGAGACAGAGGCATCTTGAGCTTAGAGCTTTGTTTGAATCTTCAAGTGTTCAAGTCTTTAAACGAAGAAAACCAAGAACATCTTTGTTGATTTTTAGGAGAAACTCAAGTATTTCTTCAAATCTTCAAGTTTTAAACTTGAAGTTCTTGATAATCACACTTAATTCGGAGGTTCGGACCCTCCTTCTAGCGCCAATTTGTTGACGATTGTTTCTAATCACGTGGATTAGTGGCTGTTTTTAGTTGCTAATTAGATCATCAAACAATTACATGTGATTGATCACTACCGTAAATAGTGAATACGATAATCAGGTTCAGAAAAGATAAATACGTGTATTGATTACGTATTTATTTCGTATGTGTGTAGATTGAGGTGTATGAGTGTGTGTAGGCAAAGTTTGGATGTATTTGTGAATTTGTACTTAGTTTTATTAATTAAAAATCAAAGTATTTATACAAGTCCTCCAAGTAGGAGGTGGATAAACTCTTGCTCTCCCTAGTGTGCATGTTTGACACTTGGAGAGACTATTTACCCTTATCTAAGCTAATTTCTATCCTCTAAACTGGATTAGCTCGTATTAGAGAGCATGTCGTCTCTTTGGACTTGTCCTTGTGGAGTTCTTAGCTTGATCTTGTTGGTCGACTTATCTGTTGCCTAGGCACTTTGGCTAGAGTAGCTCGTCAGGGTCTTATTTGGGCTCGGGTGGCCTTTGCTCTAAAGTAGCTCGGCTGGATGAAGTAGCTCACCTAGCAGGAGTAGCTCGCCTGGCTATTCCAGCTCGACCTGGCTTTGCTTGTTTAATCTTGCTTCTTGAGTGATTAATTTGTTTAGACATGTTCGCCTTTAGTTGGATGTAGCTCGCCTAACAACAATAGATTAATTTCTTATTATCATCATTGTTCATTGTTGTTTTGTGTAGGAGCATGTAATTAACTATTAATTAATTATTAGTTACAACTTGTGGCTATATATATATCTGAGTATTGTGAATGTGGTAATCATAATTTCAAGATACGTAGATTATTATTGTAGTCATTAGGATTCTTAGAATTATCACTATAAATGTGTTGTAGATGTAATTTTTTTGTAATGTATAAGTATTAGGTGTTAATTAGGTTCTGATTGTTATCTGTTGTATTTGAAGATCTGTGTGTATTTATTCAAGTATTTATCATAGAATTTAAGAAACATTTGAACATCAATGCTTTGAGGATTAGAGATTTGAAGAACCAATTGAAGATCAGAAATTCGGAGAATTCTTTGAACATTTGAAGTTTGTTATGAAGATTTGAATATATTTTTCCTCTATATTTGTGATGTTATTGTGATATTTGAGAATACTTTGTCGAAGGTAATATATTTTTATAGATACAAATAATTTGAGTTGTCACTATATTTATTATTTTTTGTATCAAATGAATTTGTTCTCAGTTGTTAGTTTGTGTTTTTTATATTTTAATTATTGAATTTTGCATCTTAAATTTTTTTATCATGATATAATGGATTTTATAGATTAGTGTCCCAGAATTTTACACCCAATATTAGTTGATTGCATAAATCTTAATTTAAGTAATTATATTAATAAATAACTGATGAATACGCAACTCTTAACTTTTTTAATATTAATTTAATCTATAATTTTGTGGGATAATGTAATTTCTGATGAGTTACATATATTGTCATGGTATAATGACCTATTTTAGTTACACAATTCATAGATTAGTAACCGAATTTTGTTCACTTAATATTGTTGATCATATAAATCATAATTTTAGCAATTAGATTTCTCAATAACCGATGAATCTGCATCTCTTAACTTTTCAATTTAATTTAACCTTAATTTTATAGAATGTTGTAATTTCTAATGTCTTACATATATTAATGTCTAATTTTATGTTTACTTTCCATATTGTCAATTCCACATTAATTTTTTGAGGAATTATTTCGTAATAAATCCCTTAAATTTTGGTTCAATATATATGGTCATCCTATAGGCAATTAGAATGTGTGTATCACGTGTCTTTGTAATATTTAACATTAAACATTTGATATTTTAATTCTTTTAAGAATAAACATTTGATTTGTATTTTTGTAATTTATTTAGATATAATTGAATAATGACTCAATTAGATTTTGTTAATAATTGTATTTAATTTTTGACCATTTTAAAAATTGGAGCAATTTAATGGACCGAAATCATTTGGTGAAAAAAAAAAGTGGACCATAAAAGAAAAAATGGGATTATATATTTGTAAGTCCCGTAACTTTGCACTATTTTGAATTTGGTCCACATGAATTACACGTTTTGATATTGGTCCTATAAGTTTGGAATTTTTTTTATTTTAGTCCTTTTAAAACTTATAGGATCAAAATCAAAACGTGTAATCCAATTTCTTTTAGAAAAAATTCAAACTTACAGGACCAATATCAAAAAAATCAAGGTAAAAGGACTAAAATCAAAATAAATTCAAACTTACGGGACCAAAATCAAAACATGTAATTCATGTGGACCAAATTCAAAATAGTGCAAAGTTACGGGACTTACAAATACATAATCCCAGAAAAAATTAATTTTATGAAGAAAAAAAATCTATATAAAATCCCTAATATTAATTTATAGAGATGATTTTGACCTTTTTTTATTCCCTTTTATTTACCATAATGTCACTAAAAACGGCCTTAACACTAACAAAATACTAATAAACAACTACATATTTAAATTTATGTCAAAAGCAAAGGGACAATCAAGATTGAGACTGAATGAGACAGAATATTATTTAATATATATCTAATTATAAATAATATCTTAAAACTATTTATCATATTATAATGGTTCGTTAATATGATGTGAAACATGGTGTATCTGCAAAAATAAATTTGCATGTTCTAATCCCATATTCATGGGATAAAAATCATGGGTAATAACATAGCCCATTTTGCAAGTTTTAGTAACTGCATTTTATTGGCATTCAAATGTTTTGTAAATCATGGAATGTTGTACATAAATTATCCAAATATTTGTGTGAGACCGTCACATAATATGAGACCAACCAAATTAAAAAAAATGATAGAATTATAATAAAATGTGATAATATTTTTAAAGAAAAGTGATAAGTTACTTTAATTAAAATATTATCACTTTTTGTGAAAACTTTATCACTTTTTTAAAGTGATAAATTTTTAATTAATAAGTGATGCATTTTAAGTAAAAAGTGGATCAAATAGTATCAATCTCATACTATGAGACGGTCTCACACATGACTTACTCTTAAACTAATTACATATATTATATAAATAATTCAAAACTAACTATGTAAATATTCCACAAGTTATGTACAATGAATTTATATCCAAATATTCCATAATTTATGAACTATTAAGTATGCAAATACTAGATGAGTGCCCGCGTATTACACGGAATTTTCGTAAACGTTAATTATATATACATTATATAAAAAAAATTCAACATAAAATAAAATAATCATATTATATAATGAATTCATTCAAATAATTCGTATTTATTAAATGATGGATTAATTGTTGGGTTTTAGAGGCACGAACACCATGTTCGGCGCAGCGGAAGAAAACGATTCACCAACAACGAATCTGAAACATGGTTGTATAACATAAAACATAAAGGATAAATAATAACATATAAATTCTTACAGCGATTTTTACGCAGAATCCTCAACTATGGTATCCACGCAACAGTTATTCACCAACCCGCATCGATATGCCAGCGTTGAATCTCGAGACGAACTTGCTGGGAAATTCAGACATGAGATTTTATGGAGAAATTATATTTCTTATGTTTTTCGGAATTTCCATAGGTCACATATTTATAGGGATTAACTTGGTTTAATTCCTAAGCAAGATATCAGGTCTAGCCGTAAATGTAATCTCTACGGATTATATTTCCCTAGATATGTTCCTACGAATAATATCTTTACCATATCTATTATTCTTGTATAATAATATTCCAAATATTATTATTGGGATTTCATATTTAATTAAATCCAATTTAATTAAATAATAATAATAATAATTAATTCCAAATATAATTATTATTATATTCTCCATAAATTAAATATTATATCTAATATAATACTTAATCAACCAACTACAATTGGTGAACTGCTATTGCTTGTTGTGTGACCCATAGGCCCTCGTATATCGAGCAATTAGTCAAACTAACAGTCTTAATTGAATCCTAGATAATAAATCAGACATTCTCAATATACGAGGTATGTTACGAGGAAATCTACAACTACCTGTAATATTGTAGGCTATTGTGATATCTTCCTTTCATTCGCGAATACCCGATTAAGTCTTGAACATGATGAAGTGTCTATTCAAATAACTTAATCATATTATCTCAAATCACTAATTGATCAAGTATATCACACTTAGCCACAAAGTCTAAGTTGATGTGCGTCGGCCGACGACTTAGATCCAATTATGATAAGAACACGAGTATTCTCTATAAATCTACATTGAGGAATGAAACCTATTCTTGGCTCAACTACCACGCACATGCAATATCATGATGAACCCAATCCATGTCATATCTCAGTCATGGTCAAAGTTCATCACTCCACACATGCCGTGCGTATTGACCTCAAGTCAGAGGAGTATCACATCGCTCCCACTAACCGAGACACCCGTAGACATATTATGTGTAATTACATCAAACAGTTTCTTGGATGGGTATACCAATACTCTCTAAGGTATTTGTGCATCCATTATGAGATACCTAGTATCTCGTAGTAAGTGAGATCTTACTACACTCTCCCATAGAGTATAATGCAGATCACACACCAATCTCAATTGCATCATCAAATCCCATCCTTGATCGGGGCTATTTGAGAATCATACTTAAGTCATCCGAGTTTTCACTCACTCAATAATAGTAGTGATTCATGGGAACACAAATAAGAATATATGCAAATAATCAAATATCATATTCAAATAAGTGTAACGCCATACATTTAATATTAAATCAACAATAATATTAAACCAAATCTGAATATTATCTTAGTATTATGTCCTTGCAATGGATTGTCTCTAGGACACTAACACTAACATTAATTTCTTATTAATGCAGGACATTTATGCTCAATCTCAATTTAAATACAATTTTCAATATTCTTATGGAATTCTATTTGTTTTTTATATTAATTTGGTATACACTTTTAAATTATGACATGATTTTCTCAACACATCAAATACTTCTCTTTGCCTCTCTAAGACTATTTTCTCAATGTTAGGATATTTATTCAAACACTAATGCGCTCTCATGCATTACTTTTATATTTGCTAAAAGTGCAAGTCGTATATCGCATTGAAACAACTAAAGATGTGGTGAATTTTCATAAGTTACTTGTTGAATTATTAATACATTAAGATTTTTTTTTTAATATAGGATATTCTCAAATATAATTAAATAAAATATAAATTGTTACAATTACAACATAATTTATAATATAATTTTATAGACTCAAGTTATATTCAATAGAATTCAAACTTTATAAAGAAAATTATTAAAATTGAATTCAAATTCTATAGATATTCAGTGCTTAGCTTAATTGGTGAACATCTTAAATATTGAATCAAACTTTATAGATATTCATATCATAGCTTAATTGGTGAACATCTTAAATTTTTCACATGAGGTGTATGGTTCAAATCCATGTGAATGTATTATTTTATTAGACTTTCTATTATATAAGGACACATAGATGATGACATATAAGATTCATAAATTGGCATGTATGGCTTCCACAATCATGCCACATAGACGAAACTAACCTTAAAATGACATGTAGGCGAAATTAATATAAAGATGGCACATAAGCATAAAAACTCCCTATTAGTATAATAAGGGATTTCATAAATTAGTTATGTATAAAATTATCTAAATATACCATAATTTATATACAATGTTCAACAAATCTTGTGTGACACCATGACTGATTATTTTAACATAACTAGTAATAAGTTCACCCGTGCTTTGCACGGAAGTCGTGTTAATTACTAAAATTTTAATATAATAATTTATATTTGTATTTATATATTTTACCCTTTATATTTGTTACGTTTATATTCATTACTCTTGCTTTGTAAAAAAAATTAATAAAACCTTCAACGTAATCATATCGTGAAAAATATATTTGTTTTATTAATATTAAAAGGTAAATAAATAATATTTTTTTATTTTCAAAATAAATTATCTTTTTCAATATAAATTATAAATATTATATGATCTTATACAATTTTATAATCAATTACAATATAATATTCTCTCTGCCCTTTTTTTAGTTAAATATTTTAACAAAATATGCAATTTTCTTTTAAGAGGTCATCAAGGAGTGCAGATGGGGAAGAAGAGTATCTCCATTTCCCAATGAAAAAGTGCTCTTTGAATTGAACGTGAAAGTCGATTTCCATTAGAAGGTCATTCTCGTAACTCTATTCTCGACTTGGAGCCCGTTGCAATTGATTGGTGAGTTGGCCACTTCCCACATGTAGTCTTTGATCGAAGTTGTAGCTGCGCGCCACCGATCTAAGGCAGGTAACAAGAAAAAGAAGGTATCGAATGAGCTAAGAAAATGATGGAATGAATATGAATAGGAATCTGATTAACATATTCTTTTTTTTTTTGGAAAGATTTCTTCAAAAGAATTATATGTTGGGGTTATACGTGAAGTATGTTTTTACTTTGTATAACCTATGTATGAAATACTTATTTATGAGAATAAATTTTTTATCACAATTGCTTTAAATATGAATTAATGTTAAATGTTTATTGCAAACCGTTCAATAAGCAGTACGTGTTACATTGTAGTTAGTGTGGTGATACCAGATCACGGAAGATCACTTTAGCTCCATGTAACTAAATGTACAAATTCACGACCTAGGTGGAATTGAAAAATCCACCATGAAAGGTTGAGGTGAAGTTCTCGAATTGACCTGTCTTGACCAAGAGATTGCACTAACATATTTTGTATGTGCTGAAGAGGACCTACAACGAGGATAAATTCTTCTATTCTGAACGGAGAAGAATTAGACCTCAGTGGTTATTGATTTCTTAATCTCCATCACTTAAATAGGACCGTGTGTGGTTAATACTTATTGCTTTGATGCATGTTGCATGAGAATCATCGTGACTTCGATACCTTGTGTTTTGGGCAATAATATTAATCATACGACAATTGCTAAGATTTAATACGGAGAAACATGTGCGAGTACGACATATGTGATTTGTCCCCTTAGTGGACTCAGAAGTTTTATCGTACCAAATCTTGCAAGAGGAAATTAGTTTTCCGGTATGTTAGTGTTAGTGTCCTAGAGACAATCCCTTATGAGGACATAATACTAAGATGATATTCAGTTTATGGTTTAATATTATTGATCGATTTAGTATTAAATATATGGCATTACACTATCTGAATATTATGTTTGATTATTTGCATTTATTCATATCTGTGTTCCCATAAATCCGTACTGTCATTGAGTGAGTGAGAACTCAGATGACGTAAGTATGATTCTTAAATGGCCCCTATCAAGGATCATCAAGAATGGGATATTGATGATGTAATTGAGATTGGTGTGCGATCTGCATTATACTCTATGGGAGAGTGTAGTAAGATCTCACTTACTACTAGATACTAGGTATCTCATAATGGATGCACAAATACTTAGAGGGTATTGGTATACCCATCCGAGAAATCATTTGATGTAATTCCACATAATGTGTCTATGGGTTTATCGGTTAGTGGGAGCGATGTGATACTCCCCTGACGTGAGGTCAATACGCACATGTGTGGAGTAATGGGCTTTGACCATGACCGACGCTTGCACCCTCCAAGGGTAGATATGACATGGATTGAGTTCATCACGAAGTGCATGTGCGTGGTAGTTGAGCCAAGAGATTCATTCCTCAATGTGGATTTAGAGAGAATACTTGTCTTCTCATCATAATTGGATCTAAGACATCGGCTGATGCACGCCAGTTTGGACTTTGTGGCCAAGCATGACACAAATGATCAGTTAGTGATTCGAGGTAATATGATTAAGTTATTTGAATAGACACTTCATCATGTTCAAGGCTTAGAGTGATGTATTCAATTGAGATTCTATTGGATTTTTTTTGGAGTTTAAAAAGTTTGTAGATATAGAGAATCTATAGACTCTATGCAGAGTTTGACTGACTTGTTTTTATTAATTTACATGGATTTTCATAGACTTGAGAGGATTGTGGAATACACTTTTTTTTATTAATTTACATGGATTTCCATACACTCCGGCGCTGGAATCATTAATGCAAATGTATATGGAACATACTTGTATATAAAAAAATGTTATCCAAATTATTTAGAAAAAATACCAAAAATACATAGTTTAAAAAAATACATTATTATTCTCATCTTCATTTCCATCACCGTTATACCTCGGTCTCATTAGAAGTCTCTGGTTGTTGGAAGAGATTTTAGAGAGTGAAATTTATTTATATTTTTTGAAGAGTAGACTTGGCAGCGGGGCGGGGAATTCCCGATCCCCGTGGGGATCCACGCCCCGAACGCGGCGGGAAATCCCCGAAGTAAATGGGGACGGAGAATTCTTTTGCCACGTAAGCGGGGACGGGGATAGTATTCTCTGCTCCGCGGGGATCCCCGCCTCGTTCCCCGTGGGGACCCGCATTATATTTTATATAATTAATATATATATATATATATATGTGTGTGTGTGTGTAATTTAAATTTAAAAGGAAATTACAAATAAATATTGCATAATTTTTTACTCAATTAATTATTTATTTACATCTATATTTTATTTAATATTATGTTATTAGTTTCAAATTATATCATTTTCACTTTAGTATATATGTTAACTAAAAATATTAGAATTGGAGGTTCTTCAAATTGTTTAAAATAGTTTTTTTTAACACCAACTTAAAGTAATTATTGTGTACGATTTTTTTTTAATTTAGATACTATTTTATATTTTTTATGAGATAAAAAAAATTAGGCGGGGAACGGGGAATCCCCGTGGGGATGAGGATCCCCGACGGGGCGGGGATAGGGGAAATTCTTTCCCATTTACGCGGGGACGGGGATGGGAAATGAACCCCGTCCCCATCCCCGCCCCGTCCCGTTGACATCCATATAAAAGAGAATCAAAGAAATTTCATAGACTATTGAATACTTAAAGATTTATTAAGACTTTTTAAAATCCATAGAAATCTCTGGTTATTAGAAGAGATTTTGGAGAGTGAAATCTAATTATATTTTGGAAGAGAATCAAAGAAAATCCATAGATTGTTGAAATACCTAAAGAATTTTTAAAACTTTTTAAAATCCGTATTGAATACCTCAGGATTTTTAAAGACTTTTAAAAATCCAAATTGAATACCCCCAGACTTTAAAAGTCTAAAAAAATCATACATACTCCATAACCAATACACCCCTCTTAATCGAGTATTCGCGAGTGAAAGGAAGATATCACAATTGCCTACAGTATTACAGGTAGTTGCTGATTTTCTCACAACGTACCTCGTATATTGAGAATGTCTGATTTATTGTTTAGGGTTCAATTAAGACCGTTAGTTTGATTAATCGCTCGATATACGAGGGACTATGGGTCACACAACAAGCAATGACAGTTCACCAATTATAGTTGGTTGATTAAGTATTATATTAGATATAATATTTAATTTATGGAGAATATAATAATAATTATATTTGAAATTAATTATTATTAATATTTAATTAAATTAAATTTAATTAAATGTGAAATTTCAATAATAATATTTGGAATATTATTATACAAGAATAATATATGGTCAAGATATTATTCGTAGGAAAATATCCATATAGAAATATAATCCGTAGATATTATATTTACGGGCTAGGCCTATTATCTTGCTTAAGAATTAAGCCAAGATAATCCCTATAAATATAAGTCATATGGGAATGGGAATTCCGAAAGACACACAAGAAATATAATTTCACCATAAAATCTCTAGCTCGAATTTTACTAGCAAGTTCGTCTCAAAATTCAACGTTGGCAAGTAGGTGCGAGTTGGTGAATAGATGTTGCGTGGATATCACAGTAGAGGATTCCGCGTACGAAGCACTGTAAGAATCCCGTTTAATATTCTTGCAAATTATTATGCGATTAATTGTTCGTTGTTGGTGAACTTTATTATTCTGCTGCACATGTATTACGTGTTTACGTGCCTCTAAAACCCAACACGGTACGTATAATAATATTGAGTTATCTTTACTCAAAGGTACAAGATATTAATTAATTTAGAGTTATTCAGAAGCTCAATTAATTAATGGACTAGATAATCTTAAACATGGAAAATAATAACCGGGAGCCCATATTATCGTAATATGGATTAAGATTGATAGTGCAATATTAATTTGATAGTGATATTAATTAATATTAGTGGAATTATATTGCGGCTCAATATTGAAATTCAGAAGCTCATTGGAGGTCCAATCTTAATTCTCCTAAAGGCCCTCAAAGTTCCCAATAATTAGTCCAATAATAATAAGGTGATTAAAATAAAAGAAAAATAATATTGCTGATTTTTCTTATTTATTTTCGAAAATATTGATATAGTGAGAGAAAAGATTTTGTTTATTTTCTTGAAAAAATATTATGGAAGATATGTATTTTTGGAATACAAGATTATCTCATAAATTTAAAAAGATCCAAATATTGTATTCTTATCCTATAATTTTCAAAAATTATATAATAATAGAAGGGTGAGATTTTTGTGGAATATTTTATTATGGAGAAAATAATATATGTGATATATTCAATATTTCTTGGAGATCAAAAAAAGATTTTTTTTCCTCCCTAATTCCATGGTAAAATTCAGCCCACCCATTATTATAAATAGGGGATGAATTTTTCATCCTCAGTATACAAGTTCCATGAGTTGGAAAAATAAAGAGCAAATAAATAGTTTTCCTTTTCCTTTATATTATTAATTGTTCGTTAAGCGCTTTCCTCCGGTAAACGAACAAGGCGAAAGGGGAATACTTGAGAAGGTCCTTTGGTTGATAGGATTAATTTGCTTGTCCCGTTCTTCTCAATGGTCGTCGCTTCAAGAGGTACGTGAATTTTAGATTTTCCACTATAGGATTTTACGTGAATTTATTCATATGCATGAATTATTTGTTGTTGGATAATTATTATTATTTGAATTAATTAGGATTAATTCATGCTATTAATAATTGGATTTTAAATTTGTATTCAAATATCATCCAAAATATATCCGGGCACCCCGATTTCCCCAACAACTGGTATCAGAGCCCCAATTTCGGGCTCTAATCTTTAAATTGGAATTTAAAATTGTTGAACTTTAAATTGAAATTGAATAGTAGAATTGTTAGTATACAATTGTCATGGTTTTAATGTTTAGTTTTTCATGCGTGTGAATTAATTTATTTTTAATTCAATTCGTTCAGATCTGGGATGCACGGATTCGTCAAATTTGAGACCTATGCGGTATCGGATACGCACTGGGGGCGGGTGCGGGTGCGATTCGCCTCGGATTCGCACCCGATTCGCCACCTGGCGTATCCATCAATTTAAAAAAAAAATTAAATACGCGAATCGGAGAGCAGGGATTCGCGAATCCGGACATTTTACTAAGAAACTCGTACGTGTTTGTGTAGTGTTGAATCCGACGGTGACACTCTTCTTGTGAAGATCAATATCATTTATTCCGGCGATTTTCCTGGAGAAGATTTGACATCACTTTCTTGTGCAGATCTGTACCGCCGCATAGGGAGATGTAGGCTGCCACCGCTTGAACATACCGATTGAAAAAAAAATTGAATCGCCGCCTCTGGTTATTTCTCCACCGTGTTTTTTCATCCTTTGGGATATTTAACGGCGCCAATACCCTATTCCTTTTTAACTATTAATTGGGCTTAGCTTAGAGCATGGTAAACTGATGGGCCGATAAGCATGATATTTCTAATTTTAGTGGTTTGGGCTATTTGTTGCTTAATTAAATAAAAAAAATATATAAATAAGTATATATATTTATAAATATTATATATAATAAAATATAATTAAATAGACGTATCCTTGCTGTATCACACCCTAACATTTTTAAAAATCCGTATCCCCGCACCCGTATCTGCCCGCATCCGCCCCCGCTCCCCCGCACTTATACAACATAGGTTCAGATTTGTTTTTTTCGTGAGAAAATCCACGAGTAGATTAGTTGTTTTTTATTTGATTTGATCAATGTAATAGACTAGTCTAGATCTAGGTTTATTTATTTTTTTTGTAAATAAATTGTAATTGGATCGAAACAAAGACGGAGACGATGAATTAAGAACGACGTAGACAAATGATGCATGCATGCATGGACGTGGACCATCCAAGAGGGAGGAACGAGCACAGACGGCCCGCTTCGGACGCACGCTGTGCGCTGCCCGCAAATAGCTCGTGCACGACAGGGCGGGGCTCGCCCTAGCTGGCGATGCAGCCCAATTTTTTTTGGGCCAATACGTGCAGGGCCACGGCCCAAGCAGCCATGGCGTGCTCATTACTTAAGCATTGATGTCGAACGTCGTCCCGACCCCAAACGGAGGACGTTTTAGATTATTTGTTGTTGTTTGAGTGTGAGCTTTTCGAGACGAACGATGAAAGCTGTTAGGACGATTTCTAGCGTCAAGACATGGAGACAAATTAAACCGTAAAAATTAGATTTGAGTGCTCCAATTTTTTTTTATGGATGTTTTATTTTCATGCATTTATTATTTGATAATATGTGCTTGCATGATAATTTAATTGTCCTTAGAAAAATCTTACTTTAAAAAATTACTAAGTATGATTAATATAATTAATCGATAATTTTATTCTGGATAATAAAATTGGATTAAATTTAACCCCCAGGGGTTGGCCTAGTGGTGAGGGCTTGAGATTTAGGAGTGTGATGCTCCATAGGTCTCAGGTTTGAAACCCACTTGGTGCAAACAATTCCTGAGATGGGCCAGTCCATACAGAGCTTTGCTCTGGCTTGAAATGGGGCCCCCCGCTAGTGGACGGTGGGTTATGGGTCCCCCGGATTAGTCGGCCAATGAGCCGGATACCGAGTTATCAAAAAATAAAATTGGATTAAATTTGACCTCCATAATTTATTTATTTGTGAAGTCTTTTTGGAATACATTTCCACTAACGAATCGGCCAAAAAGACAGATTTCACATGAATAAATTCTGAATGAATGATTGTGAATTATTACTAGTGGCGGTATGGACCCTTCTAATGAGTGGCTTGCTCAAAGCGAAATAATAATCATGTATTGAATTATGGTTATTACTTAGACATAATAAATTAATATTAACTTCTCAATGGAGTCCCTGTCAATTTTTATGTGGTCAAAGTGGGAGCCAACTATTAATTTTGAATTAAAGGCTTGTAATTGTCCATGTTTGCAACCTGCTTGAATGTGTTTAAATAACGGGCCACACTCAACGTGACATATTTAAATTATTTTAAGATGTCGGCTGATGCATGATTATATTGTTTTAAGATTTTAATATAATTGATATGATCGAATTATGTGATAATTTCATGTTTATCTAGATATTAATACGAATGTACTCCCTCCGTCCCTGAGTAAACTTCCCACTTTCCTTTTCGGGTCGTCCCCCAATAAATTTCTCATTCCATAAATGGCAAAAACAACACTCTACTATATAAACTTTAACCTTCAAATTCATACAATATTACCAAAGTGCCACATATTCAATTCACTTTTCAACACTATTCATTACTTTATCCCAAAAGTCAACATGTGACCCACCATATATTAATAAATAAATACACTTTCTTAAACCATTCAACAAAAAGAAGTGGGAAGATTACTTGAGGACGGAGGGAGTATGTTTTATTCTCAGTTCATCATATCGCAACCTTTTAATCCACTGTTTAGTATACTTTGCTTTGATGGATAGGATTGATAAATAATTATCCTTTGTTCATGGGACAATTAGTCCAACTCCTTTCATGTGTTAATTATCTCTATGACATTTATCCCGGACCGATATCACATAAACCAATCACTTGATTGAATGGGATTAAAGTATCAATCCCTTCTAATCCTGCAAAGCAAACATACCCTTAAAGATAACAAACTTACCAGAGAAAACTACGTTGATTGGAAACGTAACTTAGACATTGTCCTTACCGCACAACACCACAAGTGGGTAGGTGCTTACTACCCTAAAACCCAATGAGCCAAACAAAGATGCGAGCAAGTCGGTTAAGAAATAGCTTAAAAATTGGAAAGACTCTAATGAGATGGCTAGGTGTACCATCTTGGCTTCAATGTCGGATGTGTTGCAACACCAACACATGGAGACCGCCTCGGAAATTATGCTCAACCTTAAAGCGATGTTTCAATATCAGAACTGTACCGCTAAGCAAATCACCATGCGAAAGATGCTTTCACAGAAAATGATGGAGGGAACGCCCGTGAGAGATCACGTTCTCGAGATGATGGTGCATCTTAACAAGTTGGAAGTACTTGGTGCCGAGTTTGATCTCCCTACTCGGGTCAATTTCATACTCCATTCTCTACCGAAAAGCTTTGAGCAGTTTCAGCTAAGCTATTACATGAATGAACGAACAAGTAGTTTGTCCGAGCTCTTGCAAGCTTTAGTTTCGGCTGAGACGATAATGGGGCACCAGTCCACTGCTATGGTGGCTAATGGTTCGTCTACCTCTTCTGGTCCCAAGGGAGGGAAGAAGAGGAAGAGAACCAAGGGTCGGACCCAAGTAAATTCAATTGTTGCGAAAGGAAAAGCCAAGGCTAGTGACGAAGGGTGTTTGGTGTGGAGTCCAGTATCTCCCAGCCGAGTCGAGTGCGATAAAGGCCCGGTGCGCCAAATTCAGCGGAGGCTATTCGACCTGTGGCATTGCAGCTAGATATGGGGTTAAAGGAAATAAAGTAGCACCTCACTACACGTCCGGGCTTTTAGTCTAGTGGCAAGCGCTTGATCCTACAATTGGTATCAGAGCACAGGTCACAGGTTCGAATCCCAGTGAAGGCATTTGTTGGCCAAGGGGGCTGGCAGATGCTTGGGGGATTATTGGGCGCAGAGTCCAGCATCTCCCAATCGAGACGGGCGCGATAAAGGCCCGGTGTGCCAAGTTCGGCAGAGGCTATTTGACCTGTGGCACTGCAGCTAGATATGAGGTTAAAGGAAATAAAGTACCACCTCACTACAAGTCTGAGCTTTAGTCTAGTGGCAAGCGGTTGATCCTACAAAGGGGAAGACAAGAGGTCTGCCTGTTCCAAGCCTAGGAAGGCAAGAAAGAAAGGTAATTCTCATGCTTTAGTTGTTGAAACTTATATAGCGACGTATGTTGCCCATCTTTGGGTAATGGATACGGGAGCCACTGATCACATTTGTTTCACTCTGCAAAAGGGTTCAAGCTAACCCGGCGACTTAGCGGGAATGAGATCCTCATCACTGTGGGCGATGCTACGAGAGTGGCAGCCGAAATAGTGGGAGACGTGCACCTGTCTTTTGAAGATGGAATTTTAATTTTAAAAGATGTTCTTTACGTTCCGAACTTTAAAAAGAATTTAATTTCGGTTTCTAAGTTATTTTTCGATGGATATTCAGTTATTTTTAATAAAATTGTTACTATTTCTCGTAAGAATGAACATATTTGTTATGGAACATTAGTGAATAATCGCTATATGATTAAGTGTGCACATCAATCACAAATTGAATCTAATAACACATCGACTATTTCGAGTAATAAAAAAAAGCATTCTTCGGAAATGAATGAAACATTTCTATGGCATCTTAGATTAGGTCATATTAATCTAAAGTGGATACAAAGGTTGGTGAAAGACGGATCCTTGGAGTCACTTCAAGTTGAGCTGTTTCCAACTTGCGAATCCTGTTTAGAGGGTAAAATGACCAAGAGGGTATTTGGAGCCAAGGGGAATAGAGCCACTGAAGTATTAGAACTCGTTCATACCCATGTGTGTGATACAATGATGATCAAAGCAAGAGGAGGGTATGAATATTTTGTCACTTTCATTGACGATTACTCGAGATATGGATACATCTACCTTATGAAGCATAAGTCAGAAACTTTTGACAAGTTCAAAGAGTTTAAGGCTGAGCCGAGAAGCATAGGGAAAAGAGTATCAAGTTTCTACGATCTGATCGTGGAGGCAAATACCTCAGCGATGAATTCTTGAACTACCTATCGGACGAAGGGAATGTATCCCAGTTGACTACACCGGGAACCCCTTAATAGAACGGTGTTGCAGAATGAAGAAACCGGACTCTTTTAGAAATTATCAGATCCATGATGAGTTATTCAGATCTACCCAAGTCGTTTTGGGGTAATGCCTAGGAAACAACGACTTACATTCTAAACTTTGTGACATCCAAATCGCCAATCGGTTCCTAAAACCCTGTCAGAATTGTGGACCAGGCAAAAGTCCAGTTTGAGACACGTGAAAATCTTAGGGTGTTCGGTATGTGCTAAACAAGGAAGCCGGTAAATTGGATCCACGTTTGGAATTAAGATTGTTTATAGGATATCCCATGGGAACGAAAGGGTGTATGTTCTATAGTCCCAAGGATCAAAAGACCGTGATTAGCACACACTTTAAATTCTTGGAGGAAGACTATATGAACAATAGAAAGCCCAAAAGTGAGATTACCTTAGACGAACTGTGAGGGCAAACTCCTATACCAAGTATACAAGATAATATACCAATTGTCGCACCTTCACAACCAGAACCCCATCGTAGTGGGAGGGTTGTCAGACAAATCGAGAGATTCATGGGAATATGAGAATCTTCATATTTGATTCCCAGAGATAAATCGGACCCATGGACATACAACGAGGCAATCCAAGACAAAGATGCGATATCTTGGCAAAACTGCGATGGAAGCTGAGATGGGTTCTATGGATCATAATCAAGTGTGGGAGCTGGTCGAACGACCCAGTGGGGTAGAACCTATTAGATGCAAATGGGTATACAAGAGAAAAAAGGACCGGACAGAAGGGTTGAAACCTTCAAAGCTAGCTAGTGGCAAAAGGATATACTCAGAAAGAAGGGATCGATTATGAGGAAACCTTTACGTTGATAGCTATGCTTAAGTCCATCCGTATTCTCTTGTCGATCGCTGCGCATTTAGATTTAGAGATCTTGCAAATGGATGTCAAAGCAGCTTTTCTAAATGAAAGTCTTGAAGGGGATATTTATATGCGACAACCCGAAGGTTTTATTGCGAAAGGTCAAGAACATCTCATTTGCAAGCTGAAGAAGTCAATTTACGGACTTAAGCAAGCATCACATACTTGGAACCAGTATTTTGATCAGGTTATAAAGTCTTATGGGTTCGCTCAAAACGAGTTCGAAAGTTGTGTGTACAAAAGGTGTGACAGAACTGCAGTGGTATTCTTAGTATTGTACGTAGACGACATTCTGCTCATCGGAAATGATGTAAAGGTGTTGTCAGACGTAAAAGTATCGCTGTCAAACTACTTTGATATGAAGGACTTAGGGAAAGACGGTCACATCCTTGAGATCAAAATCACTCGAGATCACAAGAAAATGATGTTGGGCTTATCGCAAGCTTCATACATAGATACTGTTTGAAGCGGTTCAGCATCCAAGATTCCAAACCTTGTACCTTTTAGATATGAAATTCATCTATCGAAAGAAATGTGCCCTAAGACGCCTGCAGAGATAGATGACATGAAAGGCGTTTTGTACGCTATCTGCTTTGCCGTGGGCATGGTGGCAAGATATCAAAGTAACCCTGGGAAATATCATTAGACTGCAGTTAAATGCATTATGAAGTATTTGAAAATAACTCGCGATAGAATGCTGATTTACCAGTCAGATAGTCTAATTTCCGTGGGATACACGGACTCGGATTTCCAATCAGACCTAGGCTCCAAAAGATCTACCAAGGGTAGTTTGTTCTGCATGGGAGGAGGAGTCATATCATGGAGAAATGTTAAGCAGAAATGCATCGTAGATTCGACCATGGAAGCCGAATATGTAGCTGCTTGTGAAGCAGCAAAAGAGGCGGTTTGACTCAAGAACTTCTTAGTGGACTTGGACGTTGTTCTGAATTTGCCAAGCACAATCACTGTCTATTGTGATAATGACGGAGCAGTTGCAAATTTAAAAGAACCGAGAGCCCACAAGGCCAACAAACTCATAGAAAGAAAATATCATCGTATACGAGAAATTGTTAAGAGAGGAGATTTAGAGGTGGCAAAGATCACGTGGGAGGACAACCTAACAGATCCATTCACAAAGGGTCTGCCTCAGAGTACATTCGAGAGACATGTGGATGAAATGAGTGTCAAGACCGTTGTCAATCTGTTTTGAGTATAAGTGGGAGAAATATTATTAGGTTAGTCTAGGTGACATGAGATGTCACGTAGAACTACACTAGACATGTTGATGTATACTTAAAAATAGACTTTGAGTATAAGTGGGAGATTGTTGGGGTTATACGTGAAAGTATAATTTTACTTTGTATAACCTATGTATTAAACACTTATTTGTGAGAATAAATCTTTTATCACAATTGCTTTAAATATGAATAAATGTTAAATATTTATTGCAAATCATTCAATAAGCAGTACGTGTTACATTGTAGTTAGTGAGGTGATACCAGATCACGGAAGATCACATTAACAGTTCCTTGTAACTAAATGTACAAATTCACGACCTAGGTGAAATTGAACAATTCACCGTGAAAGGTTGGGGTGTAGTTCTCAGATTGGCTTGTCTTGACCAAGAGATTGCACTAGCACATTTTGTATGTGCTGAAGAGGACCTACAGCGAGGATAAATTCTTCTGTTCTGAACGAAGAAGAATTAGACTTCAGTGATTGTTGATTTCTTAATCTTCGTCACTTAAATAAGACCTTGTGTGGTTAATACTTATTGCTTTGATACATGTTGGGTGAGAATCATCGTGACTTCGATACCTTGTATTTTGGGCAATAATATTAATCATACGACAGTTGCTAAGATTTAATACGGAGAAACGTGTGCGAGTACGACTTGTGTGATTTGTCTCCTTGGCGGGCTCAGAAGTTTTATCGTACCAAATCTTGCAAGTGGAAATTAGTTTTCCAGTATAAATAATAATGTTAGGTTGTCTTTACTCAAAGGTACAATATATTAATTAATTTAGAGTTATTCAGAAGCTTTTCAAGAATTCTCCAAGCCACCTTATAACTCCCTTAATTCGTTCCAAAGGGAATCGAACTCATGTCACTCACTAAAGTGAGGAACTCAGTGGCCAGGTGGGCTAAGCCACCTGGTTGATATTAATTAATATTAATGGGTTGAATTATATTGCTGCTCAATATTAAAATTCAGAAGCTCATTGGAAGTCCAATCTTAATTCTCCTAAAAATCCCTCAAGTAACCCAATAATAATAAGGTAGTTAGAATAAAAAAAAAATATTATTGCTAATTTTTCCTATTTATTTTAAAAATCGGCGTAGGAATGCTAGCTACTCCCCCGAGTTGAGATGAGAAATGGGAGAGATGGATAGAAGGAGAGAGAAAATAATAAAGAAAGAAGAGGGAGGGAGATGATAAAAAAAGAAGGAAAGAGGGAGAGAGAAATAATAAGGAAATAATGCGGGACCCACTGCAAAAGTAGAAAAGTGTGGTTAATTGTTATGAAACAGAATTATGTGAAAGAAATGATTTTTGATGTGGTGAACGGATATAAGGTCCTCAAAAGTGTGCTTGTGTGATATTTTTCCTTTTAAAATTAAAAAAGAGAGGCAGACATGATGAAATAATTATCCAAACCGATAAAATAACCAAAATAAAATAATTTTTAATGTGGTGAACGAATATAAGGTCCTCAAAAGTGTGCTTGTGTGATATTTTTCCTTTTAAAATTAAAAAAGAGAGGCAGACATAATGAAATATCCGAACCGATAAAATAACCAATATAAAATGCACACCCCATTTTGCTTTATATGTCTCTCTCTCCAAATTTACAAATAAAAAAAAATAAAAAATTAGTGAATTGGATCCATATTTGTTCAAACATAGCCTCGTTCATGCAAGAATCTATAACTATATAATAACAAAATCTTATTCTTTTTTTGGAAACTTATATTTCAGCCTATTTTTTATTTACTATATCTGTATATATGGCTGTCACAAGTCTCACATTGAATAAAATTCAAATATAAATTAAACCATCCTTCATATAACCCAAATATTAATGTTTATAAAGAATCATTTAATTACAGCATAAAAAGCACCAACCTATCGAGTTCCACTATCAGATTGTAACGTCCAAAATAAATTACACAAATAAATAGATCATAAAGCTTTCCCATATTAATCACCCCTAAATACAATCTCACCCACCGCCGAATATTAATCTCCTGAAATTCATTCATAATCACAACAATCAAGTTTCCACAAACATATAGAGTACGTTTACATGTCATTTACCCTATCTTCCAAGCACATATTTTGAAGATTTAACAACACCCATCGTGAGCTTGATCAGAGATATAAATCCAATAATGATAACTTGCTCTTTGAAACTTTGAGTTGTTCAGTCATACAAGGTATGGTTTCCCAATCAAACTGATGCCAGACGACTTACGTCATGATCAAGAGGTATGTATATCTCTAATTCATGTTAATAAGGATACCTGAAACAATCTGCAAATCTCTGCAACATAAATAAGTAATTTAATCTACAAATTTATGCAATAGAGGGTATAGTTATCCACCCTAAACCAAAATTATGTGCGAAGTAGTAACATTTATTAAACTCCAAAGTTCTGATTCTAATGTTTTTCAATATTTGAAATAAGAATTATGCAGAATAAAACAATCTTAAATTCAACACAAGTGTCACAAAAAAAAAAGACAATTAATGTTGCTGATATGGACCTATAATATAATAATGTGGACATGGATTTTACTGTGAGAATTGAAAACAAACAGTATCAAACTAGGTTCTTCACTACTTAATTGTTGTTTAATCTATGTTTTAAATATGTAGTTATAATTTCAGTTGACTAACAATATTTGTTTTGAACAGGTTCAAGTTCGTGAGGTGGATGAAACATGAATTGCCATTTTTCTTCTTTGGAGTCAAAAGTGTTCAAGTTTTAATTGGAAAAGAAGTTGCCAACTGAAAAATAGAAGGTTAACAAAATATAACGTTTCAAAGTTATTATTCTTTAAAATAATGGTCTTTTTTCTGATGTAACATTGTGTTTGAATATGGGTCAAGGACAACTGTTGTATCATTACAAAAAGAGATTGAGGCATGATTATCAAATTGATGGTGCTTACAATGTGGTCAAGGTTACAACAGGTGCTAATTTCAGATTGGAGAAGGCTTATTTTGGGTCTTTTTTTGAAAGGGAAGACATTAGTCTCTTCTAAAAAAAAAGTTTTTTCATCTTTAAATTAAACTTTTGCATCAGCAATTCAAAAACCATTACCCATTTATTTAATAAATGTATGTAATGTTTTTCTTTTAGGGAAATGAATATAGAAACATGTGTTTTAATTCCCCCACCAGAGTTTGGAATAAAGAAAACATAAAGCAAGTCCTAAAAGATTATTTTTCAAACATATCAAAGAGATTAGCTACAAAAATAAACTAACTTTAAATCTGCATAAAAAGAATCAAGATTGACCACTAATATCCTCTATGCATGCTATTCATAATTTTTTTCTTCAACCAAAGACAATATGAAAAAGGTATTATTCTTAAGCTTTATGATTGCAAGAACAAATTCAAGTTAATGAAAAGAAAGCTTTTTAAAGAGACGATTATCTGCATTCTACATTTCAAAAACTCACAACATCTCGTATAAATAAATTAAGCACCCTTCAATGCAGACAACATGAAATGGATTTGTTACATCACCTCAACAAATGATTTTCTAGCTTCCTGCATTTCATCCACAAATCTTCAATAATTTTGCACAACGTGAATCACTGAGTTTAGTTTGCCTTCAACACATTGTCCATAATTAGTAAATTGGATTGTACAGGGACACGAAATAAACTAAAATTTCAAGTTCCATTAACTGGAGCACATGAGAAGACATGAGAAGTGTAAAGTGCAGATGTGGTTCCATAAGTGTGTGCTCATTAAAACATTTTTTTTGGTCCCTTACGCATAAGCGTGGTATTTAGTCGACCAAAATTTAAAAAAAGGGCACATCGTTGAGAGCACAAATTACAAAAACCAGAATCTTCAAGTATGAATCAAAAATTGAAAGCTCAAATCATCACGCAGAAGTGAATTACATCAATTCATCAACAAATTCAGGAACACATTTTAACAAAAACCAGAAATTCAAAAATTATTGAAGATTCGGGGAGAAAGGAATTACAGAAAACCCATCTCACCTTCTCCTTCTCCTTCTCTCTATCTCATTGCACGTTGTCGTGAACACCCAGGAAAATACCACCATTCAGGATCTGCTGTACGCAGCCTATGTGCGAAGCAACGCCACTGTGTCGAAAAAGAAAAAACTTCCCTCATAAATCGCATAAAGGAAAATCAAAGTATTAAATTAACAAGGGGTTTTGATTACTGGCGTTAAGAGAGGAAGTTAGAGTGGGTAGCATCGTTTGATATCATCAGATTTCTTGCCACATGACGCGGTGAAAGGGAGGGGAGGAAGGGGCGGTGACGAGGGAGTTTGCCGATATCGGGGGATGGAGGGATGATCGATGTTTTCTCTATATATATTTATGGTCAGTAGAAATTTGGGTAAATTCTGTCGGCCAGGGGATGGAGGGGATTTGGGTAAATATTAAGATTTACCTCCTCCATCCAATTCTGTCGGATAGGATTAGATAGGTCCGAAGAACATATTATATGTAGAGGTTTTCAATAATTTTGATATTTTATTTATATTCTATATAATTATATTAGTAAATTATAAGTATAAGAATAATCAAATTTTATGTTTATCATTTTTCAATTGTTTTCCAAACTACAAGTGATTTTATTCTTTATTTTTAAATCACGAAGAGGTTAATTATAATTAACCCCTCTAAAAAAATCAAGAAATTTTATAAAAAAAAAAGTTATACTAATTAATATGCATAATAGTGATAGTTTATATAAATAACAAGCGGGGATCTCATTTCAAACCAGAGCTAAGTTCTGTATGGACCGACACATCTCAAGAATTTATCGCACCCAGCGGGTTTCGAACCTGAGACCTATAGAACATCACACTCTTAAGTCTCATGCATATGTTTAAAATAAAATACACACATTTTGCAAAAGCAAAATCATTTAAACTTACTAACCATGCATCGCATGGGTGATATACTAGTTTTGCATAATATTATCCAATTCAAACTAAAGCGCTGAAAACAATGCATATGACATAGCATTAACAAAGTTTTTCATTCAAATTATATTTATGTTGGCCAACTATGGAAAGTAACCAGTTCAAGCAAGAGGTACACCATAAACCAGACAATGAATATACAGAGATTAACATATCAAACACGCCATATCAACATAAATCCTCAGTTCTCAAATCCACGTCATTTCTTATTTGTATTTTGACAACATTTAAAATTTCTCAATTATGGCTCCACAATAATCTTCCCAGTAGCATGGCTTTCGATGCTCTTAGCCCAAGCCTCTTCAGCGTTGCTTAAAGGAAATTTAGAGTCTATGATGGTCTTGAGCTTCCCTTGTTTCGTTAACTCGAGGAGGTATTCCAGGTTCTTGGCCTTGGGGATGAGGAGTATCGGGATCAATTGTTTGTTAGAGAAGGTGAGTTTCTTGACAGCAAATGTCCACATGGCACTAGGCCCTGGAGTGAGGTCGATTACCTTCCCAGTTCTGCTCAAGTTTGGCTCAAAAACGGACCAGGGAAAAGTCGACGCACAGTGAATCACTGCATCGTATTTCTTGCCCGATGGACTCTTGAGAGCTGCACCTTCTGGTGTTTTATAGTCGAGAACCTCATCTGCTCCCAGACTTTTCACCAACTCAATATTGCGGGCCCCACAAGTAGCTGTTACATGTGTGTTTCCCAGCTTTGCTAATTGAACAGCGTAATGCCCAACGCCACCTGAGGCAGCAGTCACCAGGATGTATTTCTGGGGCCCGCTTCCATCGAGCTTAATCCCAGCCGTTTGGGCAAGGGCCATGTGAGCTGTGAGACCTGCTACAGGGAGGCTTGCACCTTCAGCAGCTGATACTTCAGGAGGCCTTTTAACTGTCAAACTTTCACTTGCTACTGCGTACTCTGCCAAACCGCCTCCTGTCTGTTTCATCAAGATTTATGTAAAACAGTTTTATTGTATAACTGCTTCGCAACTACCACTTTAGTATAACAACTACTAATACATTTGAATGAAACAACTAGTACTATTTTAAAATACACATAAAATGCAAAATATCTGCGATGAAACTGGTTACATAAGATTTTGCATAGTATAAAATGATAGCGCACACAACATCCTTATGAATTTAAGAAGTGGATATCTAGTGCTCTCACTAAAGAATAACTGATCATTGATTACAAGATACAACTAAATAATTTCTAGTAGAGCAAAAGAAATAATTTTAACACTTACAAGTTGACTGAGTGCAGAAACAACTTTATCACCAAGTTTGAATTTTTGGACTCCTGGCCCAACCTCCACTACCTCTCCAGCTACATCAGCAGCTGCTCCATGAAAACAAGTAAAGGGAAAAGATGAAAACGAATGACCAACTCAACAATCAAAAGTTAATGATCACAGAGGAGGTCCAGGCCCAGTATGGCAGAGTTAAGTTTCTAAAATTGCATGCAGTAACAAATTAAATAAAAAATCCCGAAAGTACGTGAGTTCTTAAAACTATATAGGGTTTGGAGTAACCGAATGTAGGTCAACAGAATTCTGAAGTTCTGGAGGTAATCTTACCAGGAATATAAGGAAATTTCCAAGGAAGAAAAGGGCGAATCATTCCTTTTTGAATTTTCCAATCAACAGGATTTAAGCTTGTGGCTTCCAACTTTAGCAGGACTTCACCTTTACCAGGTGTTGGAACTGGAAGTTCAACGTGCTGCAACAAGTTAGCATTCCACCATTAGCGTAAGTGATAACTGAGATTCAACTTCGAAGAATATATCCATAAGCAATTGTCTGGAAACTTCTTCATTTATCTTGACTGGGATACTCAAGAACTATATTTAACTAAATCTGTTGACAACTAATACTTATTCTCGGTGAATCAGAATGAAGAATCCAATATTAAGAACCGAAATAAGTGGTGCATCCCTCTAATTTATATTGAGCCCTTGTTGCCATTAGATTTGTCAACTGAATTAGCAATCCAAATGCCTAATGGGTGATCCACAAATATAGGCAACCGAAGGGTTTACTTGCATATCAGTAACAGAAACAGATCTTGTTCTGCTCTTCTGTTAGAGAAACCCTTGTATATCATAGAAAATATATGTAAACAACTAATTTTAGTACATTCTTCCCCCTCCCAATATTAGTTAATGAAGATGAATGCAAGTAAAAGCTCGAGACAACTACTCTAAACGATCAAAACAGGTCTCCCTCTTATGACCTGCATTCCATTGTCGATTTCCTAAAAGTATTCAAATGCAATAAATAAATTGTACACAGTGACAGCACAAAACAAATTACTACTTTATATCTTCCTCCAACAAGTACTAAATTTGATCTCATCCTAGCATCAAGATAAAATTGTATAGACATAAATCTTTCTTCTCAAGGCATGAAAGCAGCTCATAACAGAAGTAGCCATAAGTATTCAATTCAAAATTTTAATTCTATCAATTTGCACCATCCCAATTGTTAGATGTTATTTCACCAGCAACTAAATCTCAAAAAATTACTGAGCCACACCACCCCACCCCCAAAGGCCACAGCCATCCACTCATGTGTGCCGAAAATATTACCCAATTTGACTTGAAATTCTAAATTTGAACAGCTTATTTACAAGATCAGGCCTCAAATACTCATAGCCAACAAAAACAAATTGTGATGGTAAAGAAAAAATGATGGATATAAAAAAGAAGAATTCACCTTCAACCCAGCAGGTCCACCGCCATAACCGTCGTACACAACCGCGCGCATTAGCTTCCCCGCCATATCCATTTGACGGAACAATTGCTTGCAGCGAGTACGGGGAAGAAGAAAAATTTATGGTAAGAATTAAGAGTAAAATAAGGTAAAATCTCTCCTTCGATACGTAGAGAAGGAAGCTGCGTTGGCGACCATACGTGGAGCGTGGGCACCGATAGGGGTAGGGGGGGTGGCGCAAGAAGAGCCAAGTTTATGGCATTTTTTGTTCACAATGTTGAATGACGATAATAGCCTCAGATTACACATGTTGCTGGCTAATCTACGAGACCCCAAACAGTCCAAATCTATGTAGCATTTGACGGCTGATTTGTTGGACATTAGTTTTAAATTATCGAAAATTCCATCTATTGTTAAAAGAAAAAAATGATAATGGGACCCGTCCTCTATTTAAAATAGATTTTTATTATTTTAAAAACTAATACTTAATATAATTTTAAATATATAACAAAATATTAAAATCTTAATTGAAAAAATTAAAAAAAAATATTAGAAGCAATTTTATGTATTTTTTTTCACATTTTAAGATATTAATAATAGGAAATTTTAATTGAAATATTATATTATATTTCATAAAATGTTTTAGCAATATATTGACCTAAAAATCGTATATAAAGTTAAATTATTGTTATTTATATAATATGCATATTAAGTATATAGTATTAAGATTTAATATATAAAATGGTGCATGGAGCTAAAATGATATACTCAAATCTACCCCATTATAGGCACAGTGCGGTTGGCCCAAATATGCCAAAGTGGATTGGCATTGTCATTTTTGGTTAAATTGGGCCAGGCTAAATACCGTTCCAATTAATGGAGATACACCTCCATCTAAATTCACCTGCTCATTTTAATTGGTATCAGTAGATACACAATCCTTATATTACCATTTATACCCTTATTAATAAAAGAAAAAAATTAATAAATAATATTCGACAAACTGTTCCCAAAATTAACACAATGTTTTCAAAAAAATTAACCAGATTTCAGAAACTCGTTAACCATTCAAATTTTCGGCAATTGATGTTCGAAAATATGTAAAACTTTCGATTAACTAGGTCTGAAAACTTTCTTGGCGGAAATTTGAAAAGAAAAAATGCGCAAATGACAATCATTCAACTTTTAACGTTGTTCAATGCCTAAAATATCAATATTTCGCACACAAATACACACAATATAAACAACTAGCAACATTCAACATTTTATACAAGAGTTTATACATTAAAGAGAAAACCTATGGAATAAGAGATAAAAAAAACATATATAGGAAGGTTGAAATACTCTCACTTTCACTAGAATATAGTTCGAAAAAATGAATTAATCGTTGTGTCGTCTAATCGTATTATGATGGAAACAAGATCAATTTCATTTGTTTCATTCACATATATGGTTGAACGTTTTCTGCGTAAAAATAATATGAGAGTTGCATGTAGTCTTAGGTTTTCTTTTTGTTTAATTATTAAGATTATATATGTAATTTTACAATTTCAATAAAATATTAAAATATTAATGGAGGTATATCTCCATTAGTTGAAGGGTTATTTAGCTGGCCGTTAAATTATGAGTAAAGTTTGTAAATACCTCAGCAATATAAAAGTGCTTTCTTCTTTTTAAGGGGGTGTGGATTTTTTATTTATTTTCTTTTAAGTGGGTGCTCTAGTCTTGCTTGAAACAAGCCTAAGATAGCCGCACATAAATATTTTGTCATAGCGGAACAATTAAGGACGTTCAAATAAAACAAAACATATACCCCTAAAAAGGGAAAAAAAAAAAAAATATAGGTATAAGGCTACTCAAAGTGTCCAACCATTGCAAAGCAATGCCACATTAATACTTGCATCAAAATCACAAATACCACACCTGTTCTAAGACCAGAGCAACCGTGTATTACTATCATAGCTGAAGTTATATTTATCCAACTGTGTACTACTATCACTTTTTGATACAACGATTGATATTATTATTTTTAAATAATACTAATAAAACAACTGATAATCTTCAAATTATAGCTCCACAATAATCTTCCCAGTAGCATGGCTTTCAATGCTTTTAGCCCAAGCGTCTTCAGCTTTGCTTAGTGGAAATTTAGAGTCGATCACGGTCTTGAGCTTCCCTTGTTTCACCAACTCGAGGAGGTATTGCAGGTTCTCGGCCTTGACAGAGAGAATTAACGGCACCAACTGTTTCTTAGAGAAGGTAAGTTTCTTGACAGCAAAAGTCCAAATGGCACTAGGCCCTGGAGTGAGGTCGACCACCTTCCCATTTGGGCTCAAATTCGGCTCAAAAACGGACCAGGGAACAGGCGACACACACTGAATCACACCATCGTATTTCTTGCCTGATGGGCTCTTGAGTGCTGCACCTTCTGGCGTCTTATAGTCGAGAACCTCATCTGCTCCCAGGCTTTTCACCAAGTCAACATTACGAGCACCACACGTAGCTGTTACGTGTGTGTTTCCGAGCTTTGCTAGTTGAACGGCGTAATGTCCAACACCACCCGAGGCAGCAGTCACCAGGATGTTTTTCTGGGGCCCACTTCCATCGAGTTTAATCCCGATTGTTTGGGTGAGGGCTTCGAGAGCTGTAAGCCCTGCAACGGGAAGGCTTGCCCCTTCAGCAGCTGTTACTTCAGGAGGCCTAATAACTGTTGAACTTTGTGTCGCTAATGCATACTCTGCCAAACCGCCGCCTGCCTGTTTTGTTAAGATTTATGAATTTCAGGCAAAAAAAATTATAAATCTGGTTGGTGGAAGTTTTATGATGAATTAGCTTGTGAAGTATCATTGTTTAGTGATTTTGAAAATGATAACACATAAACCGTACATTTTTTAGATAGTGATACTTCATATGCTAAAAAGTATTACTTTGACAAAGAGAGTTAATGCGACATAGTTCAAATGAGTCCTACTCTTGATTTCAACTAAATAAAGAAAAAATGTCAGATGAACTAAAAATGATACTCCCTACGTCCCGTGATAATTTGCACCCCTAAATGGACACACAAATTAATACAGTGAAATTTGGTGAGGTTTTGAGGGGCAATTTCATCTACTTCTTAATTCTTATGTATAAAGTGAAGAAATGGGTTGTGTGTCTGAGTTTATGTGTGCAGTCACTTCAATGACATTTTGGGTAAAATTGTGGATATTATAAGGGTGAAGTTTGTGGAGATTTTATTATGTTTGGAGTGCAAATTGTTGAGGGATGTAGGAATAAGATAAGTGTAAAAATAATCACGGGACAGAGAGAGCATGTAAGGCAGACAACTTTAGCACTTAGCACTTACACTTAGAGTTATCTTAGAAACAACTTTGTCACCAGGTTTGAAGTTTTCGACTCCTTGTCCAACCTCCACTACCTCTCCAGCTACATCTGTACCTGCTCCAGAAAACAAGAAAATGTTAGCCTAAAAAGTGAAGAAAAAGGTGAAATTACATGACCAACTCAACGATCCAAAGTGATGATCACAGTAAAAGTCCAGGTCCAGTATGGAAGAGTTGGTTTCTAAAATTGCACTGAGTATGTAAAAAATGCAATGAACTATATATACAAAAAGTACATTAGTTCTTGAAAACTAGTGAATGTAAGTCAGGAGAATTCAGAATCTCTAGTAGTATGCTTACAAGGAATATAAGGAAATTTCCGAGGAAGAAAAGGACGAATCACGCCTTTCTGAACTTTCCAATCAACAGGATTTAAGCTCGTGGCTTCCAACTTTAGCAGGACTTCACCTTTACGAGGGGTAGGAACTGGAATTTCGACGTGCTGCAAGAAGTTATCAGAATGGTAAGTGATAACTAGGATGAACAATATAGCCATAAATAATTTGACCGCAAACTTCCATATTTTGCCATGATATACTTCGCGATATGAAATCATATCATAACTGGCATTTTCAAAAACTATTTTTAACTAAATCTGTAGACAACTAAAACTCATTCATGGTGAATCAGAATGAAGAATCCAATATCAAGTGTGGATAGAAGTGGTACATCCCTAATAAATACTGAACCCTTGTTGCCATTAGATTTTTCAACTGAATTAGCAATTCAAATCTATCAGACTAGTGATCCACAAACATAGTCGATTGAAGGGCTACTTGCATATTCAGTAACAGATATATCTCGTTCTGCTCTTCTTAGAAACATCATTGTATTTCATAGTTTCATTTTCTATATCGTGAACTCCCCATCCAACTTTTGTTATTGAAGCCCACGCATGTTAATTCAAGAAAATGAAGCAAAACAATGGTATATGTAGGTAAAAGCTTGGTAATATTTCTTTAGGCATAGCAAAGCTGGACAATATTCTATGATAAATTCAGTTTCCCTCTTTCAACCTGCATCTTTAACCGAGTATTCAGATGCAACAAGAATTGAACGAAAAAAATTACGAATTCATATCTTCCTCCAACAAGTACCTATATTGATCTCGACCTAGCATCTAGATAAAATGCTTTCTTCTCTAGATGAAGTCAATACACCAAAGAGATCAACCAAGCAGCTCATAACAAAAGTAGCCATAAGTTTCCATTTAACCTTTTCTGCTTTCAATTACATCCCATTTGTTACATATATTTCAACAGCAACTGAATCTGAAGCATTACTGAACCGCAGCCACACATACAAATTCAATTATTCTGTGCGTGTGCCGGATAAAATATTTCAACAACTAATTTACCAGATCGTCCCCAGATACCCGTAGCCACCAAATACATAAAATAGACAATTAATTATAGCTAAATAGCTTGTAGAAACAGTTCTAGAAAAAACTGGATCTTAAACAATTCAAGGTACCAAAATATAACTACAGAAAACAAAATTGATAAAAAAAAGAACCACCAGAAGAAGCGAATTCATAAAATTCAACTACAGAAATAAAAATTGATAGAATGAAACACCAAAAACAGCGAATTCACCTTCAAACCAGCAGGTCCACCGCCATAAGCGTCGTACTTAACCGCACGCATAAGCTTCTCTGCCGCCATAGCTAATTCACGAAACACTTGCTTGGAACGATTACGGAAAAGATAAAGGATTAAACTAAGAAATAAATATACAATAAGATAGAATCTTCCTTCAATTCAATATATATAGAAGAATTTAGAAGATGATCCCATAATGTCAACGTTCATGACATGTTGGACTTTGAATAATTTGAAATGTCGCCGACACGGGAAATTTGATTTTTATTTACCATATAAATTGTAAAAGCGGATTTATTATATATGAATCATTTAAAAGTATTTGTTGTTTTTATGGAAGAGTATTAGTTGTTTTTACTGAAGAATAATATTTATTTATGTTGAAAAGTCTTAGTTTTTTAGTAAAGATAAACTAAGATTTATCAGTGAAAACAACTAATATCCTTCAATGAAAATAAATAATACTCTTTAATAAAAACAATTAATACTTTTTAAAAATTCATGTATGAACCAATTTCACTCTATATATACTTATATTTAAGATCAAACATTTGACTTATGCAGCATAGATGGTGAACTTTTAAATTATGGGTTTTATTAATTTAGGGTATTATAAAGAGAAATTTTTATTTGAATATAAAATAATATTGTTAAAAGAGTGTTATTTATATTTTAAGTGTATGAAAATGTGAAATTTATTATGGAACAAAGGGAGTATAAAAGTAGAATTTTAGGCAATTGCGTAAGCAAATACTCTTTCCAATTCTATATAAATGTAATTTTAATCTTTTGCATTATTTAATTAATAGTAGTGTCATTTTGAAAAAAAAAAAAAAATTCATTCTATTTGTAATTTATTGTTTTGGAGTATTTCTCTGCGCACATTAAATGACCTATTGCCTTTTTTTTGACCAATGAAATCTATTTTTTTCAAAATAAAAATTGATTACTATTAGTTGGAGGTAATCTTTATAAAAAAAGTAAATATTTTATTATATATGAAAAAATCTAGAACAATATTTATTTAGAATTTGAGGGAATAGTTGGTATATAAATTGTCAAAAACACCCCTATCTTGCCCTTGAATTTATCTGAGATCTTTTTATGTTACAATTTTCAAATTCGGTACTTGTATTCTACAACATTATTTGATATATTTGTTGTAAATAAGTGCATAAAATAAAAGATAGAATTTGTTCACTCAATTCGTCGGGAACGACTACGTCTGGGGGCAAGTCAAGCCAGGAGTTTTCACTAATGATCTTGTGTATGAGTGATTACAATCATGAATACAATAGTCTATTTATAAGAATAAAACTCTAGTCTAAGATATAAAACCCATTGGGTTATTGGCCCATTAGTAATGTCCACATCAAATCTTCTAGATTTGGAATAATAAATCTTCTAGATTTACAACACTCCCCCTTGGACATTACGACATAACATAAATGTATTGTCATAAAAACTCCACGTGCTAGGTATCGGCCAAATAATAAGTTAGGGAGGAATGTTATTGATCTTCTAGATCTAAATCTTCTAAGTTTATTTCGGGGTTACCGCTCCCCCTGAAGACAACAACACTTTAAGTCTTTGCATCCCAATACCACGAACGTACTTTTCAAAAGTAGACGTAGGTAAGGATTTAGTAAACAAATCTGCTAGATTATTACTAGATTGCACCTTTTGAATGGTAATCACGCCACTCTTCTGGAGTTCGTATGGGTAGAAAAACTTAGGTGAAATATGTTTCGTCAGGTTTCCCTTGACGTACCCATTACTCATTTGTGCGATGCAAGCAGCGTTGTCTTCAAATATAACGGTGGGAGGTGTATCGCAATTGGCGATACCACACGAGTCACCAATGTGTTTTACCAAGGACCTTAACCAAACACATTCTCGTGCGGCTTCAAATAAAGCTATTATCTCTGAGTGGTTTGAAGACGTAGTAACCATAGTTTGTTTAACCGATCTCCATGAGATCGCGGTACCACCACAGAGAAAAACGTAACCAGTCTGGGATATGTCGTTGTGGGGATCAGACAAATAGCCAACATCCGCATAACCTACTAAGGTTTTGTCTTGGTTCTTACGATAAAACAGTCCAAGGTCTTGAGACCCTTGGAGGTACCGTAGAACATGCTTAACACCATTCCAATGTCTCCTTGTAGGAGAAGCGCTATGTCTCGCAAGCAAATTGACAGCAAATGCAATGTCCGGCCGAGTGCAATTTGCGAGATAGAGCAATGCTCCAACAGCGCTAAGATAAGGAACTTCTGGCCCCATAATTTCTTCTGAATCTTCTCTTGGTCTAAATGGGTCCTTATCCACTTCGAGGGATGGAACAACCATAGGCGTGCTAAGTGGTTGAGATTTATCCATGTGAAATCTCTCCAATACCTTCTTTACGTAGGTCGACTGATGAATAAGGATTCCTTTTGGGAGATACTCGATCTGCAGGCCGAGGCAGTACTTGGTTTTACCCAAGACTTTTATTTCGAATTCAGAACGTTATTGAGTCCATGACGGGAGAATAGGTTTGATCGAAATCAATCCCGGGTCTCTGCGAAAACCCTTGAGCTACAAGCCTCGCTTTATACCTCTCCACAGTATTGTTCTCATTTTATTTTCGTACAAATACCCATTTATATCCTACGAGGATAGCGCGCGCGGGTGTACGAATGATAGAGCCAAATACTTATCTTTTGTTAAGCGATGTGAGCTCTGCATCAATTGCCTCTTTCCATTTAACCCAATCGGAGCGCTTCCGGCACTCAGCGATTGTTTTGGGTTCTGGATCTAGATCATTTATAATGGAAAGAGCGATTGACGCTGCAAATGTGTCGTCGACGACAGTAATATTTCTATTGTATATTTCTCCCGTATCTGTGAAGTTCACAGAGACTTCGACGTTTACGTCAACCAGACCTTCCTCATTTCCCATTGTATCTGGGTCTGATCGTTCCACGGTCCTAGTGCACAGAATATTTTGTGCACGTGCTTCATCACTAGGATGCTCGTCTCCTAGAGACTTTGAGTTATCTAGACGGATCTCTTCTAGAGATTTTACATTCGACTGACCAGTTTTGCTAGCCTTTCGTTTAGGTGTATTACTATCTCTTGAGGGTCCCTTACGCTTTTGGCGTGTGGGGGCATAAGTACTCGTTTTGCTCGGGACCTCAACCCTTTGGGGAGCATTTACTGCAGGTATATGCGATTTAGTTACACCTCTATGGTCAGTGAACGCGTCTGACATATTATTTGCTAAACTTTGCAAGTTAATGATCTTCTGAACTTCTACTTCAGATTGATTAGTGCGCTGATCTAGATACTGAAGATTACTTACGTTCCACGTAAGCTCCCGGCATTCATTCAATTTTGAATTCGGATCTCCCCCTAATGCCAGGAAGTAATCTTCATCGAACGTGCAATCAGCGAACCGGGCCGTTAATTGATCCCCGAACAAAGGCTCAAGGTATTTCACGATGGATGGAGAGTCAAATCCGACGTAAATACCAAGTTTCTTTTGTGGGCCCATAGAGTTTCGCTTTGGTAATGTTATCAGAACATATACCGCACATCCGAAAATACGCAGATGGGAAATGCTAGGTTCTTTCCCGCGCACTAACTGTAGGGGGGAATGATCATTATATGCAGTTGGACGGATTTGTATTAAGTCCGATGCATGTAGTACAACATGCCCCCAGCATGAAGTGGGTAGTTTGGAGTTCATAAGCAATGGTCCCGCGATAAGTTTGATACGTTTTATTAGCGCCTCAGCAAGACCATTTTGGGTATGGACGTAGGGGACCGAATGCTCCACTTTAATTCCCAGGGCCATACAGTAATCTATAAAGGCCTTTGAGCTGAACTCAGCAGCATTATCCATCTGAATCAACTTGATTGGATAATCCGGGAATTGAGCTCTAAGCTCGATAGTTTTCGCAATGAGCTTCGCAAAAGCTTAATTGCGGGTGGACAACAAACAGGCATATGTCCACCTAGTGGAGGCATCAATAAGGACCATAAAATAACGAAATGGTCCTGATGCTTGGTGAATCGGTCCGCAAATGTCTCCTTGAATTCGCTCAAGGAAAATCGGAGACTCTAGTCCAACCATAGTGCGCGACGGGCGTACTATTAACTTACCCTTAGAACATGCATCACAAATATATTCATCAACAGGAGGGATTCTATTATTCGAAATATTATGACCAGTTGAATTAGATAGAATCCTACGTATCATTATTTGCCCTGGATGACCTAACCACTGATGCCATAATTTAAAGGAATTTGGGTCATGGAATTTCATACTCATCGCTAGATAGGAATTAGACGGCCGAATGTAGGAATAGTACAATCCGGAGGAGAAGGAAGGAAGTTTTTCTATAACTTGTTTATGGTTACCTCGAGTAATAGTCATCAAAAGGTATTTGTTATTGTTCTCAGTTTCAGTTTCAATGTGATATATGTTCATCCTAATGTCTCTAAAACTGAGTAGGGTACGCTTAGATTGTGGAAACAATAAAGTATTATCGATTATAAGTTCGGTACCCATGGGGAGGACAATGGAAGCTCTTCCGGAGCCCACTATCAACGTACTATCATTGTCTATTGTAGTTATACTCCCCTTACGTTCTATCAAGTTATGAAAATACTTCCTATCTTTTAGGACCGTATGTGTGGTGGCGCTATCTACCAAACATAAATCACTATGGGCGTCCATCATGCAAGAGGAAATTGTCCAAACCTAATAGCTGATTTGTTTACAAGCCATAAATAAGAACATCAATATCCAAATAAATATAATGGACGGCTATTTAAGGTAAACATATCAAAGCTAAAATAATAAATTCATTCATAAATAAAATATCTGAAAGAAAGGATCCAAAAATATAAAATTATTTTATTAAAAAACAAAGTACTAGAATTAATTAAATATGTAAATCACTCGTTTTCTCCTAAATTTCGAGCTACGGGCTCAAGAGATCATCGTTGTCTTGGTCAAATTCTGCTTCAGGCAGGTTGTCATCTTGAGGTTCATAAACGGGAGCCTTCCCCTTGTCGTCATTTTGCATCTTTAGGTAAGCCTCAACCAAGTGTTTGGGAGTACGACACGTGCGTGACCAATGGCCTTTGCATCCACATCTGTAGCAGGACTGCTCAATCATGCTTTGAGAGATAGGTTTTCGTGGAGCAGAAATCCAGGTTCTGTGACCACCAGATGAACTACGACATCGACCATTTGTCCAGAATTTCTTACTCACTCTCCCCCTTCCACGGTTGCGACCAAACTTATGTTTGGCCCTATACTGCTGCTGGAGTACGGGGTTGCTAGCGTGGAACATTGATACAGAGTTCTGGATCAAGTTGGTTATAATACGTTGCAATGCAGAGTTGTACTCCGTTATCGACTTAAGGTCCTGGTAACGGATGTTCAACCACTCGTATTGTACCGGAGGGAGGAGTATGTCATTTTGTTGTTGGAAACGGTCCTTCAGGGACTTCCACAACGTTCCGGGGTCCCTTTGAGTAAGGTATTCTTGTTTCAGAACCTCACTCATGTGGTTCCTAAGGAAAATCGATGCTTTCGCTTTCTGGGCGTAAGTGGATTGTGAACCTTCTATAATGATTTCGCTCAACCTATTTGAGGCTAGATGGAATTCGACATCTAGCATCCATGTCGGGTAGTTGCTACCATCGAGAGCGAGCACATCGAATTCTTTCATAGTGATGTCAGACATAATTCACTACAATTAATAAAGTGACATGGTAAGGGGTGTGACATAACTTATTGAAAACGGGGAAACAATGATTCATTTGATTTATTCTAGGGCACATAGATACAAGTATTTGGGTGCCGTCTAACCAAAACATAAATTTACGGTCCGACAAATACCGGGCGCCGCCTACCCGGGCATAATATGCGGACTATAAAGAAATAAACTTATGTGCGCAAATATAATGCACGTAGGATAGTTAAATCACATATACATGCATAAACATTTTAGGAACGATAATCACATGAAAATAATTTCTAGGAAAATTTACGACTTAATAGACATGCATATTCATAAGGCAAAATATTTCATGTATATTAATGAAATTTAACGAAATATTTTCAGGATTTTAAAATAAATTAATACAAATTTTGTGATATGAAGAATGAAATTGCAATTGGATTAAGAAATCACAAAAATCCGGGGGAAAAACATCGCGTGGGACGCGCACGGTGGGCCGGAGGCGGCGCGCGAAGGGCGGCAGGCGCGACGGGTACGGCGGGAGCCTGCGGGCGGCAGGTGCGATGGGCGTGGCAGATGCGCGTGGGCGGCAGGCGCAACGGGTGCGACGGTGCGCGCGGCGAGGTGGCGGTGCACGTCGAGCAGCAGCGCGCGACAGTGGCTGCGCACGAGCGGCGGCTGCACGCGACGGGCGGCAGCACACGCCAGACGGCAGCGCGCGTTTGGCGGTGGCGCCTAGGGCACGACGACTGCTGGCGGATGGGCGGTGGTCAAACGCCTACGGGGCATTGGCCGTTGCTCGTCAATTCAAGACACAATATTTAATTTGTATACAAATACGATTCAAATAAATTCATAGCTAGGGTACACATCAAAGTATGTAATTCATATGAAATTTAATTTAGGGCGTACCGTATAATCTCGGGCAGAGACTCGTGCTGATAACGTGTTGTAAATAAGTGCATAAAATAAAAGACAGAATTTGTTCACCCAGTTCGTCGGGAACGACTACGTCTGGGGGCGAGCCAAGCCAGGAGTTTTCACTAATGATCTTGTGTATGAGTGATTACAATCATGAATACAATAGTCTATTTATAAGAATAAAACTCTAGTCTAAGATATAAAGCCCATTGGGTTATTGGTCCATTAGTAATGTCCACATCAAATCTTCTAAATTTGGAATAATAAATCTTCTAGATTTACAACAATATTAATTTGAATTTGTTGGACTATGGACATTGTGAAAGTTTAGCCGGCATCGATTTGCAAATCATATGAAATAGGCTGGAGAAATATATTTTCATTGTAGATGATATGAGTGATGAAAATAATTATATGAATTAATTTTAATTTTTTATATAAATTTTGAATTTTAGATAAAGCGAAATTCTTTAATAGTAGTAAAGGAAAGTGTAAAAGAAATAACTAAATGCATCGTAATATAAATCATTTCAAGAAAAAGGGTTGAATTATCAATTAAGCTTAACAATAAACATAAATCATCAAACATACCAATTATATAGGGAAAATTATCAATTTAGCCCCTTAATTTTACCTTGAGGATCGAATACGACCCTTAATTATTTTTTAGTACACCCAAATTCTTTTTCTTTACGAATTGGGTCAAATAAATCCCTTGATTCTAAAAAATGGATCAATAAAACCTTCCGTCAAAACAAGGCGCAAACGATGTTAGAATAACGGTGACCCACTAATTGAAATTGCTTATTGCCATCTACATAGATCCAAAAATCCCCCGAGAGTGAATTTTGCATAATACGTCATCAAATTTTGCTTAAAATGGCACATAATCGACCTCTTATGGCGATTCCCATTCTCCAGATAATGGCGCATCAAAGACCCCCTAATGGACTACTTGCCGGTGCCGGAAAATCCTATAAATCCCAATTTTCAAGTTCAAATGGGGCGATACAGGGTTTTGAGTACTCTTGGACACAACAATTTTCTGGACGTTGGAGTTGTAAAACTGGGAGATGAATCCAGGTTTGGGTGGGAGATGGATCCAGGCCGTGGAGAACGGTTAGGGTAATTTCCACTTTCATCGCAGAAAGCTAGCCATCCATGAGACGAGACGACCGATTTGAAATTCTTGAGGTTTTGGGGAAACATGAGATTCAGAGAAGAAGCCATTATGATCGCTATTTGGAATTCTATATATTTTATTGAATTTCTTTTAATAAGCTTATAAAGGAAAGTGAATATATTTTCCAATGGATTCTGCAATTGATGCTCATTGGCTTAGAAATTTTACAGGCTTTAAGGGAGAAGACGACATGATCTTTTTGGTGTTATGTAGATGGAAAACTGAAAATGGGAATTTTTTGTTACAATAGTGGTCATGGCTAATTAACAGCGTTTTTTTTAAAGGGTTTAATTGATCTCTTTTAATGAGTTAAGGGGCTTATTTGATCTAATTTGTAAAGAACAAGACTTTATGTATACAAAAAAAAAAAATAGTTGAGGGTCTTTTGATACTCAAGTGAAAGTTAAGGGGCACAATTGATCATTTTCCTAATTATATATTTATAACTGGTTAGTGAATTGCAATAATCTACACACACACACACACACACACACATATATATATATATATTAATAAACATACAACCAAGGATGAAAATATCGCGAAATATTGCGGATATATTGAAAATTTTACGGTGTATCGTGGAAATTTCGCAATATATCGCAATATATCGATATCGGTTCACTTATGTACAAAACTGAATAAAAATCAGGAAAAATCGCATGAATATATAAAAATTGCAATTATTTTCCAATCAAATTTTACATGAATTTTATAAATATAAATATTTTTACCTTTTCTTTTGTTATTGTAGTGATTGTAATTTTGCCATAAGAATATATTCTCTTTTATAATAATTAAATTACTCATATGACTTATATGCATATTATTATATATATAATTACTCTAATATGATGAATTGGTGCCATTTTAATTGATAAATTGTCATATGAAATATTCTACGAATCTAGATCCGTAGAATAATCCATATTTCTATACGGGTTTTGAGCTTTTGGTTTAAAAAAATCAATGGGGAGATGGAACAACCCTTGTCGTCGACTTTGAGTGGAATTAAGAGAAAGAAGAACAGACGTTGTCGGAAAGCTCACTCACGCTGGGAAGCCTCGAATTTCAACGCCGGAATTAACATAATTCTCGCCGGAAAAGAAAGTTAGCAGAGGTGTCGTGAGCGCCAAAATCAATGGAGGCTCGCCAGAGTTCGCATTGAAATAGGAAACAAAGTCGTTGCATCGGAAAAACCACGACATCACAATTAATGGAGAAAGAAGAGCTCGATTCGGAAAGCTTCAAGCTTGTCATCAAAGGAAATCGTGTTTCATTGGAAGCTTCGAGAGAAACCTCGATCTCATAATCCCGGTATTGTGGTGGTGGTGGTAGTCGGAGGCGAACAAGGTGGGGCCGCCGTGGTAGGCGACGGCGGGGAAGGCCGAGTTGGGGTGACTTGGCCGTAAAATACTAACTTTTAACTTGCAGTTACCCCACAAGAATATGGGATCACTATAGCATAGGCAAGTATAGGACCAAGTAATACCGAACCCGTAAGAGGATTAATATGCGAGTAAATCCCTAAAAATCTACACGTCGTATCTAATATGAATGCGATTTGGATAAACAAGAATAATTCAAATCTAACTCTAATTTACTACTTATCTAGCAGGCAAAGAACAAACTATACTAACTTTAGATGAATTGCAATTAATATGAATGATGCTTGGATAGAAATCCCTACGTATACTAACGGAGTTGGTACGGAAACTAAAATAATCGTGGTGTTCAAAGTAAAATCCTAAGTGTGCAATAAACTAGGCAATCAACTTCCTTAATCTAGCACTAAGACTTGTAAAAGTAAAAGCTCAGATATTACTCCAATACTCTACTCTCACTAAACTTAACTTCACTAACCCACTAATCAAATTATATGAGTTGTGCTTAATTACTAAAGCCCTAATTTAACTAGGGTGATTCGGCCGTCCTCCCTAGATAAACCGTTTAATTATAAACCCCTTCAAAAACCCTCTCCTTAAGCCTATTCGTTGAGAAAGAGTGATTTGATTGTCCCCTCCTTAATAATTTTCGTACTTAATTCTATGATTATTCTAGGGTTTAGTAGAACAATTCAATAATTAAGAAAAATAAAACTAATCACACCACATATTATCCTAATTGCCTACCAAGATCCTAATTTCTACGAGTTCATCCTATCTAAGCATACACGAGTTTAACCTAGCATATTGATAATAAAATCACAAGCAACAACTATAATTTTCAAAGACATAATCCAATTAATCAAGAAACTCAAGAACATATATCTAACTATAAATTCAATTGCAATCAAAATTTGTAAATCAATCTCAAAATATGTATAAAAATATGGAAATCCAATCTCAAATCTCTAAAGAGTCAATAACAAAGAATAAAAACTAAACCGTTCAAAGAAGTAATCATTTCATGAATCTCGTGTGTTGTAAATCACCAATCTACTCTAAAAAACATTTTTAAAGTCTCAAAATCACGTTCTCAGCTTCCCCCCCCCCCCCTTCGAAAATCGAGTCTAGATGTATAAAAATAGGGTTTGGATGGGTATTTATACGAGTTCTAATTTTTGACCTGCGAACCCGCTCGACTAGGCATCGTGGTCGAGCGTCAGGCGCTCGATCTAGCCTCTTGGTCGAGCGGCATGTGGAAGTTATCATCGCGTTTTCTTCTTGTTCAAAAATCGCGCTCGATCTCCACCCTTGGTCGAGCACCTCCTGCTCGACCAGACCTCAAGCGGCTCAATCTTCCAGTACCCTAATTATTGATAGGCGAACATCAATTACTGCTTGGCGAACAAGAGGTAAGGCTTAAATGAGGATTATGAAGAAAAATACCCAAACCAGAGATGACTAACAAGGATAAACAAAATGGGAGTGTATAAATTAATTCGGGTACTGTGTTAAATGACGAGCAACTACCTTGACGAACAGGTCCAAGACCCGGGGCCGGGTATGATCATCATGCCAAGTCCTAAGTGACGAGCAACATCACTAAAAGGTGGTACACTTACCAGCTTGTAGAGTATATGTCGCTAATCAGCCAATCAAGTCAACTAGATCATTGACGAACAAGAATTAAAGATCCAGAGGCACATCAGTGTGAAACGCTCAGGCGAACAACTTCCAGACCATATGATCAAGGAGCGAGCAATAAATGCCAAAGTCATAAGTGAAGCCTCCAAGCAAATGACGGCGAACAACAATAGATCCGTGATAAGATCAAGCACAAGACTTTATAACTAAGTTTCAGCTTAGATAAGGTCAAATGTGGTCAAAAGGACACATGTCAAGCATGCAAGCTTGGTATGTACACCTCCTACTTGGTGGTTAGTATAAATAAGTTGTTCTCCAGCTATAAAAATAAGTTCAAATTCACAAATACCACAATTACACACACTCATACACATAAACGTGCACACACACGAAATAAATACGAATTCGATACTCGTATTTACGATTATATAACACGAACAATCGAATTTACCATTTACGGTGGTAATCAATCACACGTTCTTGTTTGGTGATTCCAAAACCGGTTAAAACAGCCACTAATCCACACGATTAGAACCGATCACCAACAAATTGGCGCTAGAAGGAGGGTTCGAACCTTCAGTTTTAGTGTGATTAAGCAAGAACTTCAAGTTCAGAACCTGAAGATTTGAAGAAATCCTCAAGAAATTCTTGAAGTTTCAAACAAAAGTTTTCTTGGTGTTCTTCAAATTCAGACTTGGAGATTCAAAGATAGAGAAGATAATCCAAATCAGGATGCCTCAATCCAAGAAAACTCAAGCCTCACATCTAGCAAGGGAAGTTTCCCCGACTCGAGCATCATCTACAGGTCACCATGATCGAGAACCACGGCATGCAAATAAATCTCGACCATCAGTGATGACTCGTATAGTGCCTCCAGAATTCGAGGCAATAGCTAGCATTCCTAGTGAGCTAGCTAGGACAATTGCTGCTCTCCAGGATATTCAAAAGCAACAAGAACAATCTAGGCTATCACAAGCACGATCAAGGTCTAGACAATTTGAGGTTCTTAGAGCTAGATCTGCCCGAGGTGAGCAACACGAGGTTAATAGCGCCTAAAATTGAGGAAACAAAGGCAAAGCTAAGATGGTGGATCGAACGGAAGGTCAGGCTGAATCTACCCATGGGCGAATAGCAATGTCCAGTCATGGGACATCTCGTTCTAGCTTACAGGACAGATTGGGCCGACCACAACTTCAACCAAAAGTTATTCGCCCGGGACCAGAGCAAGGGCGAGCAACTTGCGAACAAGCACCCCCGTCAGTACATGAAAGATTGACTGGGTCTACCTTCGAGCGCCTAGGTCCTAATGCGGCGAGCAACCCAAGGAGGTAGCCTCAAGGGGTTCCCCCTCCAAGTGAGGGACTGCGACGAGAAGAAGGACATACATCCTTGCTTGCCGAACAACCTCCAAGTCAGGGGGCATCTTTTGAGGAATTGTCAAGCTTGAGAAAAGTTGTAGAGAGCATGCAAGGCCAGCTTGACCTTCAAAGAGGAATTGGGGCGACCAGCATGCCATCCTCACCACTATCTTCAATTATTTTGAAGGCCCCAATTCAGAAAAAGATACAATTTCCAGCGAGCCTACAATACGAAGGCATTGCTGATCCCCAAGTCCATCTAACAAAATATTCAGATTATATGATTTCCATGGGAGCTAGTGATGCCACGCAGTGCCGGAATTTTCCCTTAACATTGGGGGACAGGGTTCATAAGTGGTTTTCTGTCATGCCACCTGCATCCATACACTCATTCGCCCAGTTGGGCCGGGAGTTCCTCTCTCACTTTTCAACTGCAGGATCGTATCTTTCCCAGAAGCACCGACTATCAAATTTAAAATAAAATGATGATGAATCAGACCGGGCCTTCATGGAAAGATTCGATAAAGTATTGTTGGAAGGGGAACCGGTTAGTGAAGATACAAAGATCGTAGCTGTCATGGCCAGGTTGAAAAAAGGATCAGGTTTGTGGAAGGAGGTACGTCTGAAGTGCCCAAAGAGCTATGCCGAGTTCAGAAATTAAGCCGGCATATTTGTCTCCATGCACGAAGCTTTACAAACAAATTTGGGGGACAACAAAGCTGATCAGAAGGAGAACAACAAGAAACCCGATGGAACAGGCTACCGAGTCCCGAAAAACATGAAGGCATTCAACAAAGGGACAGAGTTGAAGGAGAAATTGAACCAAGTGCTTCCAGTATCCATCGATACTGTATACAACAATGTAAAGGAGAAAGAGTTGCTCTCCCCTCCTCAGAAAATTCGTCAAGAGACTGGCAAACTCAATCCAAACAAATTTTGTGCCTACCACCAAAGTGTAGGACACTTTACGAGCCAGTGTAGAGATTTGCTCAAGCAACTTTGGCGGTTTTATGAGGAGGGAAAGCTCTCTGACTTTGTCAAGAGGCAACCTGGAAAGAGAGGCCGAGAAAGCAGCTCAGGGGATGAGGTAGATGATCAACCTCCAAGGAACAACAGACGTGGACGACCAACCCCTGCCGTTGTTGCTCGTCCAGTAGAGGATGCATATATGATGGAATTTGCAGGACCAGCCGGAGGATGTTCTAATGGACGACCACCAATGTCAAATCGTAAAAGAAAGGCTGAATTACGAGCAATTGATCACGTAAAAGAAATGAGAGTTAATCCATCCGTCCTACAAACATCAGAATTAACCTTTACGAAGAAAGACTTAGAAGGAATATTGACCCCTCATAACGACTCTCTCGTAATTTGTGCCAAAATTATGGGAACCAGGGTACATCGATTGTTGGTGGACACCGGGGCTTACACTAACATCCTTTTCAAAAAGACGCTCGATCAACTGGGAGATTATTCGAGCTATATCCAAGATTCAAATCATCGTATCCTAGGCTTCGAAAATGCTGTAACAATCCCTTTGGGAGAAATTAGGTTGTCTGTACAACTTGTAACAGCCGAGGAACCCGAGAAGAATATAATAAGAATGGTAGATTTCTTGGTTGTAGATCAAGAGTCGACTTACAATGGGTTCCTTGGTCGACCCTTTTTGAATGAATTCAAAGCTGCATGTTCAACCTATTATTATTGCATAAAGTTTCCAACAGCAAGTGGGGCTGGTTCAATAAAGGGAGACCAAAGAAAAGCTCGTGAATGTCTCCTACAAATGCAATCAAAGGAAGGATGAGTGTCCATGATGGAAGCCACCACCAGTTACCCAGTTGATGAACCATCAATACTGAAAGATGTGATGGAGGCGGAGGAGGATTGTATGGATCTGGACGAGCAACTCCTACCCACCGACGAACAACATTTGGGCGAGCAGCTCATTGCCACCAAGGAGAAACCTTCACTGGACGAACAACATTCGGATGGTGACGAGCAACTTGCCATCAATAGCCTGGAGGACTGTAACTGGGAAAACAACAATGAACCAAGACATGCAGATGATCTTGAACCCCGTTTGGATGCAGACCCGATGAACATCGAAAATGATATCGACCTTGAGGGACCAATAGTAGATCCTCATTGGAAAAGATAAAAATGACGAGCAACTCCAGTCGAAGAACTAGAAGCCTTTAAAGTTAAACCCAAAAACGAGGATCTAGAGTTGTACATAGGATCTGAGCTCCCTGAGCCTTATAGATCCCGAATGAAAGACTTCCTCAAGGCGAATCTAGATATTTTTGCATGGTCTCATGCAGATATGGTGGGAATAGATCCAAAGCATGCTTGCCACAAACTTAATATTAATCAAGCAAGAAGGCCAGTCCACAAAAAAAAGAAGGAAGTACGGCCCGGATAAGTATCAATCTTTAAATGAAGAGGTGAAAAAGTTGCTTGACAACGATCTGATCCGGCAGACACTTTGCCCACAATGGGTAGCAAATTCAGTCCTTGTGCGGAAGCCGAATGAAACCTGGAGGCTATGCATAGATTTCACGGATCTGAATGCAGAATGCCCGAAGGACCATTTTCCTCTTCCATACATCAATAAGTTGGTGGACAACACTACGGGACATGAGATGCTAACATTCATGAACGCATTTGCTGGATACCATCAAATCCCGATGAATCCCGACGATCAAGAAAATATAGCATTTTATACTAATAAAAATCTATTGTGCTGGAAGCCTGGAAGAGAATGTCATTTGGTCTTATCAATGCAGGAGCAACATATCAAAGGCTAGTGAACAAGATGTTCAACGAATAAATTGGAGACACGGTGGAAGTCTACGTTGATGATATCGTGGTCAAAAGTCCAAGAAGGAAGATCATCTTCAACACTTAGCCCAAGTATTTGATGTCCCCCAATACTACAACATGAAACTGAATCCAAAGAAAAGTAGTTTTGGAGTGCATTCAGGGAAATTCTTGGGCAATCTTGTTAGCCATCGAGGTATTGAGGCCAACCCATCAAAGGTCAAAGCGATCGTAGATATGCAGCCACCTCGTTCAATAAAGGAGGTTCAAAGATTAACAGGTTGTCTAGCAGCTCTGAACAGGTTTATATCACGATCGGGAGACAAGTGTCGTCCATTCTTCGAAGCTATCAAAAAAGGAAAGTTTACATGGACAAGCAACTGCCAAAGAGCATTCGAACAACTAAAAGATTACACGGGAGATGTGAAGATTCTATCAAAACCCATCTCAGGTGAAAAGCTCAATTTATACCTGGCAGCATCTGAAGTGGCGATCAGCTCTGTATTGGTGCGACCGGATGGTAAATTCCATCAACCAATCTATTACATCAGCCAAGCTTTGCACGAAACGGAGACCAAATATTCACCAACTGAAAAGCTGGCATACGCTCTTGTCATGAGTGTAAGAAAGTTAAGACCGTACTTCTTCGATCATCAAGTCGAAGTACTAACAACTTTTCCACTTAGACAAATTTTTCATCGCCCAGACACAGCTGGTCGTCTATTAAGATGGATACTGAAGATTAGCCAATTCGGAGTAACCTATGCTCCTCGAACAACGATCAAGGGACAAGCATTAGCCGACTTTATCGTCGAACTAATTTCCCCTCAAGATCCGACGAGAGAACTTGATCACCCATGGCATCTCTACGTTGACGGATCGTCCACCAACATAGCCTCGGGGGCAGGTGTAGTGCTCATTAGCCCCGACAAGCAAGTTTTCACTTCGACCATCAGATTCGGGTTCATGGCAACCAACAACGAAGCTGAATATAAGGCCCTCATCGCTGGTCTCCACCAATCTCTAGCAGTAGGTGTTAGACGTTTACAAATACTTGGCGACTCACAATTGATCGTGAACCAAGTCCGAGGTGAATACGAAGCAAAGGACGATAAATGATCGAATACCAACGAATAGTTGCTCACCTGATGTCCTTGTTAGATCAAGTCTTTATTGAATAAATTCCAAGGACGAGCAACACTCAGGCAGATGCACTAGCTCGACTAGCAACAAGCGAAAGCCCAGCAGAATTGGCAGATATTATTATAACAAAGATGAACAACCCGTCAATGATAAAATACAATGTAAATCAACTAGACGAGCAAACTGAAAATGAAGACTGGAGAACAGAAATAGTCAAATATTTGCAGAACGGGAAAAAACCAAACAACTCTTTTGAAGCAGCTAAGCTAGTCAAGCGAGCTGCCAGATACACTCTGGTAGGCGAGCAGCTTTTCAAAAGAGGAATATCTATCCCGCTCCTCAAATGTTTGCCTAGGGGGCAAGGACGAGTAATAGTTGAAGAAATGCACACCGGAGTATGCAGAAATAACACTGGGGGGCAAGCCTTGGCGTACAGAACTATCATACAAGGATATTATTGGCTGACTTTACGTCAGGATGCAATCAAAATGGTAAAAACTTATCATCGATGCCAGATTTTTTCCCTGAATATTCACACCCCAGCTCAAGAGCTTGTTTCAGTTTACAGCCCCTGGCCGTTTGCAAGATGGAGAATGGACATCATTGGCCCTTTCCCAACAGGAGTCGGGAATGTTCAATTTGCCGTTGTGGCAGTCGATTACTATACAAAGTGGGCAGAGGCAGAAGCTATGGTAAAAATCATACATCAGAAAATGATCAACTTTATATGGAAGAACATTGTCTGTCGTTTTGGTGTTCCACAAACAATTGTGACAGACAATGGTCCACAGTTTGATGGAAAAGAGTTGAGAGACTTCTGCAAAAGGTGGGGGATCAGAAAACATTATTCTACTCCCTATCATCCCCAGTCTAATGGACAAGTCGAAGCCGTTAACAAGATTATCAAGCATACTTTAAAAATATGATTGATGGAAAGCAAAGGGAATTGGTCCGAAGAGCTCCCGGAAGTTTTATGGGCATACAGAGTTTCTCCCAGGTCTAGCACCAGAGAAACACCTTTTGCAATGGCTTTTGGAACTGAAGTTATTATCCCAATTGAGTTAAAGGCCAATACAATTAGGACGACCAACTTTAATGAACAGGCGAACAACTCTGTTTTAGCTACTGAAATGGACTTGCTCGAAGAAAAAAGATTACATACCGAGCTAAAAAATGCTACATACAAGCAGTGAGCAGAACGTTAATAATTCCCATGTCAGAATCAGGGAATTCGGAGTCAGAGATTTGGTTCTAAGAAAGTTGCTCGCCAACCTCCAGGTGTATTGGGACTGACTTGGGAGGGCCCGTATCGTATAACGGATAAATTCCTTAATGGTGTATACGATATTGAGGACATGGAAGGCAACCCGACCCAATACTCCTGGAATGCCGTACATCTTAAGAAATACTATCAATAGGGCGAACAAGTTCAACTTATGGGCGAGCAAGAATCTGTGCGGACAAGTGAACCAAAAACTTGCCTAATTTTTTAAAAAAATTTGTTAAGTATAGGATGAAAAGTTGTTCGGCACATTGTATAGTTTGGTGCTGTTCATCTTGGTTTCATGTAAAGCTGCTCGGCAAAAATGTTATAAGCGAGTAATTGTTTTGTTTTAATAGTTAGAAATTGTTCGTCAGATTGTATATGTTAATGATGAACAATGTTGAAATACTTGTAAATTTTCACAATGTAAATATAGTTGTTCGTTTAAAGAAGAAATCTAAGCTCAAGGTACAAATCCAATTTTAAGGATCAAAGCCATTTAAAGATTGTTCGTCTTTTAAGATGAGCAGAACCTAAGGCTAAACCCATAAATAATTTAAGGTAAAGTTCAAATTGAACAAAGCCCAATACTGTATGTTATAATTGCAAAAGCATTAGACAATAATGTAAAAGCAATTAACATATGAGAAGAAGATGAGCGAACAAAATATACTTTCATTAATAAAAAAGGCCTAAAGCCTAAAAAATAGTACAAAGGTTCTGGAAGAAGAGTACTACAAAAGATTACGAACAACTATTACAAGAAAAGCATATGAAGAAATTCTAAGTCCTAATCTTGTTGTTGTTCGCCTTGAGGAGGATCCTGGGTCTGATCAGCTGGAGGATCAATAATTGTTAGGAAAAATGTTGTTAATTTTGATGAGTTAGAAAACAAACCAGAAGATGTAATAGGACCATCTGGACCTGTTAGCCAGATGAGGAACTAGATTAGGACTTAGTTTAGGGGGAACTGCCAGACCAAAAGACTTCACCAGAAGAGTCACCGGAAGACTTCACCAGAGAAGATCAAGACCAGAGGCAGAAGACCTTTCCCCAGACCAGACGAGTCCAGACCAGACAAGTCTGGTGAAACAAAAGTAGCTTAGAATCATCTCCAGATTCTAAGGGAAAAACTGTTTCTTAACCGACTCTGGACCAGAGGACCTCTGGGTCATCTAGTGTCTGGTTCAGCCTACTCTGGAAGAATCAGAGTTGTGCAAAGGAAGTATTTGACCGTTGGTGTTTTGAATAAAGTCAACTTGATCAGATTGGAAAGTCAAATGAAGATAGTAATCCAAGGATCTCACCAACCAAATCAATCAATTAGGGAATTGATTGATTGAAGCTTTCATAATTAGAGATCTGATTAGATTAGCTCTCCAACGGCTAAACCCTAATCACCTCTATAAATACAAGAGTGCCAGTATGAAGAAAAGCTCTAGTTACACGCACGAAGAATACTCTCAAGCTTTTACTTTACTCAAAGCAATCTAGCACTCTTAGGATCTTATTACTCATCTACTCATTAAGGAGTTCATAGTTGGAATCTATACTCAACCTGTTCATCTTGATAGACAAGATTGGAGTAAGAACTTTAGATCGAAGCTAGATCTAAAGTGTGTAACAAGGTGCTGGTACTTGTCAATTCCAATGGTCCGTGAGTAAGTTGGTTGGATAGTAAGGCCCCTTGTATAAGGGAGAGTGGACGTAGGATTTTAACATCCGAACCACTATACATCTTGTCTCATTTACTGCTTTATTTGTTTATTTCTCATTATTTTAGTGTGCTCTTAAAAGGTTTTACAAAAGATTAATTATTTTAGCTTCCGCATTTCACAAGAGATTGACTAGTGGGACCAACAAGTGGTATCAGAGCAGTGTGTCCTAGACCACTGCTTTTGGTATGTTAGTGTTAGTGTCCTAGAGACAATCCATCGAAAGGATATAATACTAAGATAATATTCAGATTTGGTTTAATATTATTATTGGTTTAATATTAAATGTATGGCGTTACACTTATCTGAATATGATGTTTGATTGTTTGCATATATTCTTATTTGTGTTCCCATGAATCACTACTGTCATTGAGTGAGTGAGAACTCAGATGACTTAAGTATGATTCTCAAATAGCCCTAATCAAGGATCATCAAGAATGAGATATTGATGATGCAATTGAGATTGGTGTGCGATCTGCATCATACTCTTAGAGAGTGTAGTAAGATCTCACTTACTACGAGATACCGGGTATCTCATGATGGATGCACAGATACCTTAGAGGGTATTGGTATACCCATCTGAGAAACCGTTTGATGTAATTCCACATAATGTGTCTACGGGTGTCTCGGTTAGTGGGAGCGATGTGATACTCCTCTGACTTGAGGTCAATACGCATGACATGTGTGGAGTGATGAACTTTGACCATGACCGACGCTTGCACCCTTCCGTGGGTAGATATGACATGGATTGGATTCATCACGAAATGCATGTGCGTGGTAGTTGAGCCAAGAATATGATTAATTCCTCAATGTGGATTTAGAGAGAATACTCGTCTTCTCATTATAATTGGATCTAAGTCGTTGGCCGACGCACATCAACTTAGACTTTGTGGCTAAGTGTGATATACTTGATCAATTAGTGATTGGAGATAATATGATTAAGTTATTTGAATAGACACTTCATCATGTTCAAGACTTAATCGGGTATTCGTGAATGAAATGAAGATATCACAATAGCCTACAGTATTACAGGTAGTTGCAGATTTCCTCGCAACGTACCTCGTATATTGAGAATGTCTGATTTATTATCTAGGGTTCAATTAAGACCGTTAGTTTGACTAATCGCTCAATATACGAGGGTCTATGGGTCACACAACAAGTAATGACAATTTACCGATTATAGTTGATTGATTAAGTATTATATTAGATATAATATTTAATTTATGGAGAATATAATAATAATTATATTTGGAATTAATTATTATTATTATTTAATTAAATTGGATTGGATTTAATTAAATATGAAATCCTAATTATAATATTTGGAATATTATTATACAAGAATAATAGATATGGTAAGATATTATTCGTAGGAACATATCTAGGGAAATATAATCCGTAGAGATTATATTACGGGCTAGGCCGATATCTTGTTTAGGAATTAAACCAAGTTAATCCCTATAAATATGTGTCATATGGGAAATCCGAAAGAACACAAGAAATGTAACTTCTCCATAAAATCTCCAGTCGGAATTTTCCTAGCAAATTCGTCTCGAGATTCAACGCTGGCATATCGATGCGGGTTGGTAGAAAGCTGTTATGTGGATACCATAGTTGAGGATTCCGCGTACAAATTGCTGTAAGGATTTATATATCGTTATCTATCCTTTATGTTTTATGTTATATAACTATGTTTTAGATTCGTTGTTGGTGAATCGTGTTCTTCTCCTGCGCCGAATATGGTGTTCATGCCTCTAAAACCCAACAGTGGTATAGAGCTTCAGGCTCGGTTGTATTCATAATTTGTGAATATTTGTTCGTAAAATTATTGTGTATGTTTCAATTTTATTATTGCCCAAAGTATGATTCGCGTTGTTTGTTAAAAAAAAAGAAATTATTTAATGTAGGGGCAGTTATTATACACTACAATCCTAAGACATTAAATACAATTTAGGGTGCAACAAAACCCTTAGAACCTTTTGCTACAATTTGTGGTCCCTACCCACCTTTTCAAAACCCCAAATTCATACAAACGAAAATCAATTAAATATTCGGATAAAGACAAAAAACTGTAACTGATGTGACAATTAATGGTGGTAGTTGAGGGTCATTTTCATGGGCTTTTAGCTTTTGGCATCTTCCCGAGAAATTCAATTCCTCTTACCAATTCCCCTTCCGAATTATTCAGCAAAAATTAAAAACCAGAAACTCCCCCAGCATTTTTGAAATTGAATAGGCGATTAATTGGAGGAGAATGTGTATTTTACAATTAATTGGAGGAGAGAGGAGAAATTAATTGGAGAGAGAAAGCTGAGGGAATAAAATTACAATTAAAATTACAACCTACAACTAAATTGTATGAAATTGGGCTGTGGGGAAAGGGTTGTTTTAATGAGCATTTATGGGCCTCCATTTGTAGTAGAATGTGTATTTCCCTTTAATGTACTGGGTACATGTTTTTCAAATGCGAATAAATAACTTTAATGAATAGAAAATATAAGGGAAAT